>OX438927.1:16066014-20866014 GCA_949316025.1 Lapara coniferarum
TAGTTTCACCCGTCAAGCCCCGCTTATATATAGATGTATGCGGAAACCCTATATACTAGGACGCCCGCATCCGTCGCGGGGCTTGACGAGTCAAGATCCTGGGACGGACCTAGGCTATATCTTATTCCGGGAAAAAATAAACCGAGACTTTTATTTCGGAAAATCTTTTTCTGCGAGTAGAACCGCAAGAAAATAAGTATGACGATAGTTTGAGATCCAGAGGTGGACATAGGCTACTTTATCCCGGAAGAACATAAACCGGTAATTTTATCTCGGTTTTTTTTTTCTCACGAGTGGAGCCGTCACTGTAACGCCACTGAACTGATTGCGATGAAATTTGGAAGGGACATAGCTTAAGACCCTGGGAAGGACCTAGACTAATTCTTATCTCGGAAAAACTTCACCAATGGATGGAGTGATTCAAGAGGAATGCTTATGTGTATATTACATAAATATTTTGTATGACAAAAAACTAATTTCAGCATGTAATATGCTTTGCTACCTGAGCGAAGCCAGGGCGGGCCGCTAGTAAATTATATATCAAAACTTTCCGTGTAAAAAACATTTGAATAACGAACACCACATCCAAATCGGATCCGTAGTTTTTGATAAAATCGCGGACATACAAATTTACATACATACATAACCTTTTACGAGCCTTTATTTTGAAAAAAAAAAAGGTTTTCTACCTAACGGCATCTATCATCATATCAAAAATTGTATGGGGGCAACTATACCTACACTACCGTAGGCGTCTAGATCCCCTTTCTTAGGGTCGATTTGTTTTTTACTTATTTATATAAGTACGTAACATGTTTTTTTCATATACCGGTTTGATGTTCAAAGACAGGTCTATCAATGATTATTACGTTATTTCTCTGTAAATAACAGCTCGATTTCCAAAAAGTGAGGCATCTGTTTTACCCCATATATTGGATTCAAAGCTGTTATCTTAATTTTTGACACGTTTTTATGATACCGATGTAATGGCATGTTTTACCCTTGACCGTAGTTTAATTATCATGATAAAATTACTTAACCGGCCAGAACCCGTATGATGAGGTATTATCGTTCTTTTTTATTATTTATCGTGGAATCGTAGGCCACCTCGAACATATGTGTACGGTGTAGGCTGTAGTTTGGCAGTCAGTACACATTCCCTCACCGAAGTCAACGCACGCAAACCCAAGTGAGTAATTGTTTTAACATTTTTATAGTATTCAATATATTATCTGTGTTATTTCAGTTTTCTTTATTTTCTATACATATTTATATTTTTTATGTATACGATGTTGTTGCATATTCATAATTCTGTGGCAATAAACATTTCTTTCTTTCTGTCTTTCATTTGCAATCGTTATCGACTATCGAGTAAATATTTCAGGAGTATTAATCATTTCTGTTCATACCATGTGTATGTAAAGCGTTTTTTAAAGTGTTATTAAAAAACGCATTATTTTTGAAAAAGATTCTTTAGTTTTAGCGAAATTTTTGAGACAGGCCACTTGTAGCAGTTGCAAAATTTCAGCGCGTCTCATGCCAATCCAGGCGGGCTACAGATTGAATACTTACGAATAGCTGCTGCAAACCCATAAAGAGTTAGTATCGGCCAAACAGCAGAAAACTTTGCAAGCTGTTTAATTCGTTTGTTATTATTGAGTATCTTAATTTTCTATCTGCTCTAAATCCTTTCATTTCAATGCGAGGTCGCGTCGGTGCAACAATTTTTCCCGTACTGCTCATAAACAAACAAAATAAAAACGATTTAACACCATAATCATAGTTAACACGTTACAATTTGTTGCCCTATTTCATTGGACCAAATTTAGATGGTGAAATGTGGGTGCAAAATACTTCAGAGTATTCCTGAAAAAGACAAAAGACTATCCTATATTATTGTACCTGACTATTTTGTTTAATTTCCACCAGAATGCCGAAAGTTGTGTACCATTACTTCTCGTGCAAGGCCCTCGGAGAGAGCGGCCGCATGCTGCTTGCCTACGGAGGCCAGGAGTTCGAAGACCATAGGATCCTGAATGCAGACTGGGCTGCATTCAAGCCAAGTGAGTATTGCATATAGTATGTAGCCGTTTTTGGAGTCGACGCAGCGACAATTTCGTTAATGATTAGCAGTGAGCAGTGGTTGAGAAAATTATATTTCATGTTGACCAATTTGTGGACTTAGAATGTAGAAAAAACGCAACTCGTAAGACGATGTCGTTTAATTTTGATGTTTGTGATTGGTCGAGAGACCAATAGGTACGTCAGTCACGTGTTAATCTCAACCAATCCTAATAAAACGAAATGGAGTCGTGTCGTGTTTTTTCCACATTGTAAGCCCACATTTCCTGTATATTTTTATACACTGCTTGCAATTATTGTAATAGGTACGTCCCAAAGGACATTATTTTTAGGTATTTTAATTCAAATCTATGTTATAGACAAATCATAAGTTAGCATGTAAAAACGGCTTCAGTTTATTCTTTATTCTAATTCACACCTATATTCAAAAAGACAAAACAATAAACCTTGAAAATAACAAATCAATTTGCATACATATTATGTAAGTTCTATTGATATTTATTCATTGCTCAGCTAAAGTAAAAAATTGTCTGAAAATTTTCAATGCTCTTCTTTTAATTATTGTAGTATGTGTGAAACTCAATGGAATAAACTAGCAAACAGATATCGGACACAAATTGAAATATCGCAAAAACGGTCAAGTTCTAATTGTAGCCACTTGCTGATGCGAGGTTTCCATAACCCTTACTCATATTGAGTTTTTATAAGTTTTATAGCTCTAGTTCCTACGATTCTTAAAATAATTCCTATAAGACGGCAGACAGAGCAGACAAAGACTAAAACAAAGAATACTTACATAATGATTATTGACTAAAATTTTCAAGGGGTCAAAAAGCTGACACTTCTCTATTTGATTTAATACGAGTTTTATACGTAGGAAAGAATTGTGTTATATTCACTCCTCTCTGCTGTTATTCGTTGTTCACATGACCTATGTATTGTGTACCCGGTCGATTGATTAGAAAATCGATATTCTATATCCAGTTTTATTTCATATTCAAACTCTATTATGTCCAATAGTTTCATTGTTTAGTGTCGACCTACAATGAATAGTAATTGTTCGTCAAACAAATGTTCGGTAATTTAGTTAATTGATGTAGCGTTTGTTCAGGCGAAAAGTCATTTTCTGGAACATTCAACGTAGTAACTCAATAATCCTCTATCGGCTAATCATCCTCATCAAATGCGATATGATGAGTTTTAAAAATAAAACAATCTCAATCTTAATCTTCAATGACCACAAAAGCATATGAAAGAGTTTTTAAGTCTGTGGCTAAACATTCGAATGTTTCAGGATGTCATTTATCGCGATGTGTCACGATGGTCCTTGAGATATCGTGATTAACTGTATTTGTACACACACACACACACACACACACACACACACACACACACACACACACACACACACACACACACACACTCACGCCTGTAATCCCCTCAGCATTGCCATTGCAGTCGTACCGTTTTGTGTATTACTATACAAATAAGCATTATTATGTATTCTGTACATCCTGATTCATTATACATTTATAGTACGTAAATAACGCGCACGCGCACCAGCCATTATAACATAGGAATATACTTCGTGTGCGTCGGCTATATATATGAATATATGAGTAGTCTTCTACACGAAGTTATTTTGTCATTAGATATTATAATATAACTAGCTTTTGCCCGTGTCTTCGCCCGCAAGGTTCTTTCCGGGATAAAAGTCTCGCTATACATTTTCCTGGACCGTATTGTCAATCTAAACTATTTTCGAATTCACCTGAAGACAAAATAAAATCATTAAAATCGGTCCAGCCGTTTAGGAGTTCGGTGACATACACACGCACAAAATATCTATATATGTAAAGATTACAATGTTTCTTTTTGTTTGGTTTTTATTTTTCTACGCAACATGGCACTACAGCGGGTACATACGATGTACAAAAACATTTTTTAACGGAATAGGTATCTGGTATCTTTTCTGACTCACTGCTAATTCAATTACCAGTTACTAGTGTATAGCATTTTGGTTGTTTGATAGACTTTACAATATGTCTTCCAAATGCAGAATTTTGAGTTAACGTGTATTGCTTGAGCGTTATGCAATTGTTATCACTATAATTTGACACGTCATATAATTCGATGTAGTACAATCAATATATAGTCCCTGACAATCATTTACAGAGATAGCTGAACAGACTTTCAAAATATAATTACTTGTTCACGGAAGCGATTTTAGTTTATTTCAGCGAAGAAGCTCGTACGATAATTTAAAATTGATCATAATTTATTTGTTTAAGCAATTTATATTGGTTGAAGCTTAGAAATGATATTTTGTTACCGTTTTTTACGTGGGTAAAATTGTACTTATAGTAGAAAAGTAACTATATTTAGGTTAATTATGGAAAGTTTAAGTCAATAGCGGGAGAGAATACATTAAAGGATATCGCACCTTTAGAACGAAAACGACACAATTCAAAAAAATGATAATTGAGTTGTCATTTTTAAATGACTAAAAAGTAGTCCCTTATTTATAAAAATATAATAAAAAAGGGAGAATATAACAGTTTTGTCCTTTTTCTGCTTGAATATGGCTGTGTTTGAACTATTATTGTATTGGAAACTTCGTTTTAAGTAATTTTATGACGATAACTCAATTTTCTATCTTTTTGAATTGTGTCGTTTTCATCCTAAAGGTGCGATATGTCCAAAAACGGGCTTAAAATTAGAACCAAGATACTTTATATATATTTGGATAGTACTCCCAAAAAATAGGCATTTGCAATAAATCGTATAATCTTAAAGTCCTCCGATTTTGAGATTTATGTATGTAACTTTATTTTGCTACACTTAGAATGAACGTTTATAAAAATGTTTATTATAAATGGAGCGGTCTAAAAACATTTTTTATGGATCCAAGATCCATTTTTTGCCTCTTTAATACACATAAAGTTTGATGCTGATTATATTTTGAGGCCCAGCACACACACGAAATGCGGACATCTCCTATCTATCTCCCGGCGTTGGCGCCCACTTGGTGTCTATAATACCTACTATCATTACTTATTGGCGCCCAGATAATGTTAAATGTCTTGATAGCACATTTTTTCATCTTAAGATTACTTACGACTGCTATTACGACATGAGATAAAACATAATTGCACAACTTTGCGGTCATGCTATATTTTATTTGGGAACCGATGAGAATAACAAAGATGATTGAAAAAGTTTTGATGATTGAAAATTCTGCCTGTAATAATTAGCTCACGATCAGCCATCAGTCACTTTATTTAGGGCTTTTTGACCACATTCTGATAAAGTACTAGATAGCCTATTTGGAACTTATCCGTCGAATAAGAACTTATCGGTCGTATAAACTACAACTTTTGGTTTATAGGTAATATTAATGGAAATATCTGGAAGAAGTCACTAGTACTGTTTCAGACTTTTTGGTTAGTGACTAGTTAGCGTTATATGTCAGATAGGTATCTGGAACTTTGTCAGCGGTAAAAATGTCTCTTAGTAACATGAAATGACTGCAACTTTTGTCATAACTATGACGATTTTATTGTGGCTCTTATGGCCCTTAATGACATTTGTGTTTTAGCAATTCTCATTGCTATTGTCTTTATTCTATTCCTATTATCTATTATTTAATTCTCATTTTTACTCTTAGAGTACACAAAAAAATTACTGAAAGTTTCACTTTTACCTTGTGCTATGCCCTACACCAAGGTCATTCTCCACAGACGCATGATCTAAAAACAAGAAAATAATGATATCTATTTTTAAATCGAATCTGGGGTCAAAGATGTCGTAAATTACATGTAATTACTTATTGTAAATTAGCCTTTATCACTTCGATATGACATGGTTGTTTTTGCTTTTTGGTATGTTACATAATGTTATGGAGTTATCAGTACTCAGTACTGTTTATGGTTTGAAACGATAGCTTCTTGGATAACCTATGGCGGAATTTTATGTAACAATGATAAAATCTATTATTTTTTATCACAGCCACATTAAATTGTAATTTTAGGCGAATATCTTCTTTTGAAAAGGTCTACCAACATTCAAGCTGATCCAATGTGGAATACCAGGTTCCTAATGAGTTTTAAAGAGCTCTCATGTCGTTAGGTTATGCCTGTATTTTTTACATTACTAATTAACAATGAAACTATGTCAGAGGTACTCGCTTACTGTTTTGCTAATTGCTATCCAACCTTAACCTTCGTCGCATTTACCCCTTCAAGCCCCACTTATACATATAGATGTATGGGAAAACCCTATATATATGGACACCGGTGTCCGTCGCGGGGCTTGAGGAGTCAATAAAACGTAATAACACTAATAAATGACGTTTATTGCTAAAATTAAGATTCATTATCATCATTAGCCACATGATGTCCATTGCTGAACATAGGCCTCTCGCAAAGATTTCCAGAATGACCTGTCAAAAGCGGTTTTGTCAAAATTAAGATTACAAAACCCCATTCAAATCGGATGACTAGTTTTTAAAGACACATAACTTTATTTTTGAAGTCTGTAGAAAATTATGTATAAAGCAAACTTAGAACACAACAAAAAGATAACAAAAAGAAGTGGCTTAGCTCAACACATTCATTGAGCTATTACGTTTTTTAGGACATTGTTGCTGATAATTGTTTGAATAGAGTCTTACAATGTTAATACATTTTTATATAGTATTATCGACCCACCCCGGCTTCGCATAAGCAACACGTAAGTATCTATAGCCAGTTGCCAATGACGACATAAAAATCCCAAAAAGGAAAAATTGTTGATCCACTCGATGCTAAAATTCACAGGATTATCGGCTGGGCTAATCCGAAGATTACTAAAAAATCCTTAAAATTGCTCTAGCCCTTTTGGAGTCTATGGGGAACAGATATATAGATAGATACATGACTGCAACACTCATAAGGGGAAGTTATCAATGTTTATGTAATACTTACGTTTTATCTATGCTTATCATAGCCTTAGAAACAACTCTGGAGTTTTTTGTCCGTTATCTATGAATGTTTTGGGCTGGGTTGCTTTATCGTTGGTCGGGTAAAGTTCTTAACACACTGGCGACTTGATACCGAAGCGCTGCGCACTCGTCCAATGAAATGACCGTTAATTTTACTTGACCACGTACTTTTATGACCATGTCTAGTCCGCATTCTTCGCGTTTATCTTCGTTCCTGTATATACCAGCCTTGTATTATATACTGCCCACTGCTGAGCACGAGCCTCCTCTACAACTGAGAGGGTTAAGGCCTTAGTCCACCACGCTGGCCTAGTGCAGGTTTGCAGACTTCCCATACCTTCGAAATTCTGAGAACTTCTCAGGTATGCAGGTTTCCTCACGATGTTTTCCTTCACCGTTAAAGGAGCGATAATTAACTTTTTTTGTTAAATCAGAGGTGTGTGCCCTTGGGTTTTAAACCTGTGGACATTCGTCTCAGCAGTCCGTTCTACTCCCGCTATCGCCGCTATTAAGAAAGCGTATGCCACCAAAATATAGCATCTGTTTTATATTGTCATACGATTTTTTCTTTGTTAAAGGCTTGGACTCCATGCCTATCTTCGAAATGGTTAAACAAGCCTTTTATTGACAGTTTTGAGGAGAAGGTTAGTTTTGCCATGGTTTGAAGAATAATACTCTAGGTGATTTTAACCATAGCAAGCGTTTGTGATTTCATTGTTTATTTAAACAAGAATATTGAATCATTTTCGTGTATATCTGTCATGGTTATTTTTCTTCGAATCTATTGGGGAGAAGTTAAAATTTGATAACTTGAAACGAAAGTTCATTACAAATGAACGAATTCGGATTGGGGTCCAAAATCTATAGATATGTTAGCTTAAAGACCAGACTTAATGGGTACCCCAAGGTAAAGAGTAGTAGGTACCGACTACCTATAATCCTATTAATATTATAAAGGCGAAAGTTTGTAAGAATGTATGGATGTTTGTTCCTTTTTCACGCAAAAACTACTGAACGGATTTCGATGAAATTTGACACTCGGGTAGATCATGTCCTGGATTAACACATAGGATACTTTTTATTCCGGGAAAATGTAAACCGGGACTTTTATCCCGGAAAAACTTTTTAACGCGGGCGGAGCCGCGGGCAAAAGCTAGTAGATAATAAATGCCCCAATGAGATTAATGTTGTCTATCAACATCAATGCCATTTATTCATAGACGAAACAAATAGAATTACTTAACGGTTTTAATATCGGTTAGCAACAGTATTTGCAATTCATTCTGATACATTTGGTTTGTATGACGACTGCTTACGGTGGCCTTGGCCTTCGCGCTGTTTTTGTGCGGGCGTCGCGTCGTGCGACCGTGCATAGGATTTCAAATGAGTTTTTTCGTACATCTATATATCTATATATAAATTAATCCCTATTTTCCTTTGTCACGGCATTACGCGGGAACGGCTGGGCCGATTTCGTAATTTTTTTTTTGTGTTTGTTATGGTCAGGAGAAGGTTCTTATAAAAGAAAAAAATTAAGAAAATTGCGCGGAAAACTAGAAAATTTACGAATAGGTACTTTACCACCATAAAATGTAACTTTAGCGCTTTTGACAATATAAACTTCAATAATCCAAATCAAAGAGCATTATAATACTACGGAAAATCCAACCTTATGGCATTTGACATAACATTGTAAGAATACGTGCTGCAAATATCTTCAGAGGTTATAATATATAATTCTACTGTGCGTGTGTATTTCCCTGAACCCCACTTAAACGGCTGGACCGATTTTAATGTTTTTTTTGTGTCTCTTGTGGATTCGATAATGGATTAGATTAACAATTGGATCCGGTAGGTGGCGCTGTACTTGGGTTTTAGGATTTTATTTAATTTTTAGGGCTGGACAAGGTCTGCTGGGGCCGCTAGTATAAAATATTATTCAGATAGTAAAATACACAAAATCCTACTAATATTATAAAGGCGAAAGTTTGTAAGAATGTATGGTTGTTTGGATGTTTGGATGTGTGGATGTATGGATGTAAGGATGTTTGTTCCTCTTTCACGCAAAAACTACTGAACGGATTTCGATGAAATTTGGCACACGGGTGTAGATCATGTCCTGGATTAACACATAGGCAACTTTTTATCCTGGGAAAATATCAACCGGGACTTTTATCCCGGAATTTTTTTTTAATGCGGGCGGAGCCGCGGGCAAATGCTAGTATTAAATAATATTGAACGTAACTTCAAATTCAGATAGTTAAATAAACCAAATATTAAAAACTAAATTTTGCAATATTTTGTTCTTTTGTTTAGTAGATACTTCTATGCACGTTATTTTAAATGAATTGATACATTGATATAATTAATCGATGTTTATGACTATGCAAACTTATAAGTCTAATAATTTTAACCTAACCCGTCAAACCCTGCTTATATATACAAGTACATGTATGGGGAAACCCTATATACTCGAACGTCGGCGTCCGTAGCGGGGCTTGACGAGTCAAACTACACACTACGTAGTGAGTACCAGGTCCCCATTATAATACACTTGAAATCCCCATAAGCTATATTCCCTGGTGGCATTAATTGCTAATCGACTTTTTAAAGTCTTAGGCTCCATCAATAACACGAGCTTGGTGAAAAGTGGATGCACCCTATTCCTTCAGGAATAAAGAGTTTGAACGTATACATGTTTTTCCAGGCACCCCATTCGGCCAGATGCCGGTGATGGTAATCGACGGCAAACAGTACGCGCAGAGCACTGCTATCTCGCGCTATCTTGGCCGCAAATACGGACTCGCCGGCAGCAATGAGGAGGAGTCCTTTGAGATCGACCAGAATGTAGAGTACTTACACGACATTCGTGCTAGTAAGTATATTTACTCGTTAGGGCTGTGGCCAAAACGCCTTCGCAATCCTCAACAACAATAGAAAACAAAAAAATGTATCGGAATGACATATCCTAGCGACAGTTTATCGACCGGATAAGTCAGAGCTACAACCCCTGATGTAAGGATAGTAAGGGAAGTTTAAGCTTCAACTAGCGTATTGTATACTGGCACGGCTAAATGACCCGACTACATATGAAGGTAAGTGGAGATGGGTCCAGATAGAGTTGAAGACAATTATGCCATCCTGTTTGATTCGGGCACACACAGGCTGATCCTGGAATGCGACACTGTCGTATGGAGTAGAATAGGGGAGAGAGAGTGGAGTATAGATGTCATCTCTAGTTGCAGTCGGTATCAGTATCACTTTTACTCGAAAAAAGGTGGCTACAGTTTACAGACTCAAATAAACGCTATTTAACACTTGAATGTATAAGCTGACCAAACACAAATAATATAAATGGTGTTTACCAGCATGTGGTGAAATGGGTCATAAAAGTGTAAGATGTTTAATTCAGAGAGGCGCTTCCATGTTCAGAACGTAATTTGTTGGTTCTCATTACAGTGACTGTCACGGGAGACAGTTTCGTTTATCGACATTTTATTAGGACTGCACTATTCATATTAGGTGCAATGCCAAATGTTGTAAAGAAAGTTTTTTTTATCGAACTGCACTTAATTATTTATTTATCTTTGAGTATTAGATGTAAGTAGGATGTGGTTGCGTGTTGGTGTTTCCAACTCAGAACTGACCAATAGTGTTTAAATAGTGTTTGTTTTCTGTTTAAAAAAGATAAGATATGGTACTTAACATGATAAGCAATTTTTTTTTTTTTTTTTTTTTTTCTCCTAGCCAGTTTCGGCCACGGCGGCCAATCTCAACGGAGATCAGCCAGGTACGCAGAAGATATTATAGTGCCCAAGTGTGTGCGCAATACACAGGTGCACTCGCTATTCCTTTACTCTCATAGTCCGGTGAGACGGCAATCCGACATGACCGGAGAGAGATCAGGCGCAGGACCAACGGCTTTACGTGCTTTCCGAGGCACGGGGGCATCACACCGCCAACTTCCTGACTCCGAGCTGCGACTGAGTAAATTTTAAGATGAAAAAACCCAGTCACAATTTTTTTTGGCTCGGCCCGGGATTCGAACCCAGGACCTCAGCGCGCAAATCGTACTCGTAATGCGTACGCAATACCACTACGCCACCGAGGCAGTCACGATAAGCAATATTTATCCTTTGACGTTATGTTGCACCGCGTCTATCTGGAAGGCGATCGTAATTGCACTTTAATAAATACCCTTATAAATAGTGATTGCATAGTATTTTCAATATCCTTTGAACCACATTTGCACAGTTATATTTCGCATACTATGTGCAATATGAAATGGCGCTTCAGTTTGAGCATCGTTTGTAAATAAGTTAAAGGCAATGCCTTTAGCGTACATAAGAAAATATTTTTTCGTTTACTTCGGTACAATCTTGACGCCCAACATGGGACCAGATCGTCCAGAGACAACCACTGATTGTTAGGGAAACAGTAGTTACCGCTTTCAATGCGTTCGCTAAAGTTTTGAACGTTTTAAATAAACAAATCAATATGATGCTATCGAAGTGGCACCCTAGGTTATTTTACTGGTGCCCTATTTTTTTGAACCTAGTTTACACCACATTTAGAGCGGATACTTCAATGGTCTTGGTGACTTTTTGAACATTACCTATTCTATCAATCGACATGGATTTTTTTAAATGGCGCCCAAAAAGTTGGTGTAATTTCTCTGCTTCTAAAAAGCCTCTTAAATTAACTCTTCTAGGGCAAACGACATTGTGTCATTTCCTCTAAAACGACGTACAATTACAGAGGCCGCTAATGTGTTCTACGAGGCTGACGAGAACCTGAAGGCCAAGAAACACGAGGACTTCGTCAAGAACGTATACCCTGACATGCTGAAAAAGCTCAACGCCATTATTGAGAAGAACAAAGGGCATATTGCCGCTGGAAAGGTAAGGCTTCACCGAGACACGATACCGTGTGGCCAGATGATGTACCTATCATTTTTATCTCAGTGGCCCAGAAAAGGAGTAAGTGAGTCATCTGATTGTAAATGATTTTTTGACCCATAAATTAATATAACGTCAGAATAGTTGTCTATGGTTTTATCCGAGATTGTAGTTTTTGATGTGGGCTATCATTAAACATAACATTGTCAACAATTCACTGTGCTTAATGGTGGTCAAGGATATCGTGAAGTCCACATCTTCAATGCCATCAAATGCCGCATATTACTGTTTCATATATTTTTTTATGTCTCCTTACAGCTGACATGGGGTGACTTCGTGTTCACTGGAATGTTCGAATATTTGAAAGCCATGCTTCAAATGCCTGATCTGGAAACGACGTACCCAGTCTTCAAGAAGGTGCAGCAGGCGGTACTCTCGCAGCCTAAAGTGAAGGCTTACATAGACCTCGGCAGGGAATACGAATTCCCATTCTAAATAGATTTAGCAATAAGTATCTGTTTCAAAAATCTTACACCTTTGTTTTAAAACAGCAAAGGATTTGTCTAAAAAACGAGCCTAAAATTCTAACCAAGACAACTTAAATGTATTTGGATATAACTCTTCAAAACTAGCCTTTTAGAATAAATCGTTTAATTTAAAGACCTCCAATTTTGAGATTTATGTAATTTTATTTTGCTTAAAACCTATACTATGAACGTTTAAAAAAAAGGTAGTTATGAATGGAGGGGTCTATAAATATTTTGATGGATCCTAATTCCATATTTTGCCCACTTAATATTCCTAAAGTTTGAGCCTGGTTAGAATTTGAGCCCCAGTACCCATCCAAAAAGCGGACATCTCCTTTTTGATTGTTTATAGCACTAACACACGCTTAAATTATTTTTTATTGAATTAAATGTTTGTTAATTACATTGCAGTTTTGTTATTAAATGTTTAAGATCATCGTTTTCCCTACTCCATTGTTAAAAATGTTTCGTTTTTGTTTACGAAACCTAACGGAAATACCTATATATAAACAATTCTAGGGGAGGAGAATCTCAATTATTTAGCACTTTCCTACTTACGCGACGGTACAAAATTTAAGGTAATGATGAAATAGAGGTGACTATACTAAAGATTACGGTTTACAGAGCAGGCAAAACTCTTCATGAGCCACTTATTCCTTACAAGACTGCCTCGGTGGCGTACGCGTTACGAGTACGATTTGCGCGCTGAGGTCCTGGGTTCGAATCCCGGGTCAGGCCAAAAAAAAATGTGTGACTGGGTTTTTCCATCTTAAAAAAATTACTCAGTCGCAGCTCGGAGTCAGGAAGTTGGCGGTGTGATACCCCCGTGCCTCGGAAAGCACGTAAAGCCGTTGGTCCTGCGCCTGATCTCTCTCCGGTCATGTCGGATTGCCGTCTCACCGGACAATGAGAGTGAAGGAATAGCGAGTGCACCTGTGTATTGCGCACACACTTGTGCACTATAATATCTCCTGCGTACCTGGCTGATCTCCGTTGAGATTGGCCGCCGTGGCCGAAACTGGCTAGGAGGATTTCATTCATTCCAAAGGCAATTTAGCTGTTTCATAAATACAAATTATAACACAATTGTTATACAACAATCATACTTATCTTTAAATTATTCCATAGAACCATTATGTACCGCCTCGTACAGTTTTTGTTTTTCTTTGGTAAGGCGCGGTTTGCGCATCTGCCAGTGTCAAAGTTTTAGGTAAGACATTTTTTTAAGTATAAGTTGCTGTTGCATTGTTTCTTTGTTATACTCAGTACTAACTACTATGTCGAAGTAAAGCAGTGGCTACCTTACCAAGACTTTGCCGAGAAGTTTTGGCGTCAACAAAAAAAGCACTTGATTAGCACTGTTATTTCAATTCACTTCATTTGAGCCCTTTAATAGAACTATATTGGACAATATACCACCATAATTATGCAATATAACTAACTATCACCAAAATAATGAATTAACACAAGAGCACTTCATGACACTTCCACGTTCCCGCTAAAACCTCGCCTCGTACAGTTGTAATTTCCGCCAAAATGACAACCACAGATTAAAAATGTATCTACCAATTGCCTGTATTTTTGGCACGGTTTTATACCGTTAGGTACTTCTTAATATAGGCCGACAAGGATCGTAATTTACAATTTAGAACGTGGCCAAAATTTACGATTTTAATTGGGGGACATTAGTTACGCTCATAGATTTAGAATTATACAGATTATCAGTCGGCGTGTTCATATAAAATAGAGGATAATCTATACCCATTTACTACGTATACACCATACTGCTACCACAAAAAGACTTTTATCAAACATACGGGAGATTTTTCATGTCTTTGTAATGTTATTATTATTGAGATAAATTGTTATAAATTAAATTATTTAATTAATTTTATGAAACTACACCTATTATAACTAAAAAATACATACATTCCCGCATGATAACTTCAGATGAATATTTTAATATAAAATGTATAATGCACGTTTTTCCCATCGACGATGCGCAATAGTCGCATCAGTATGGGTGCATTATAATATGTTCACATGTCAGTATCATTAATAGGTAAAGTTAGGGTAATGTTTCAATCTAAAACATGCAACATAAAATATGAAAAACTATAGTTGCTGGCCTTGACAAACTAAGCTACTAGTTGATTTGTACTGGACGTTTTTTATTAATTTTGTTTGCCTAACATCAATAATTGAAATTAAAAATGAAGAACTAATTACAACAACTTTTCTTCAACATTAATACTTTTTTATTTTATGTGTTTAACCTGAATTAAGTTCACGAATATAAAATAAATATAAAATACACGATTCTCGGGTATTCTGCTAATGGTTGGCGGGAAAAATGGGTATTTTAAGGTTATTAGTCGGGTAATTTACCGACTGCTACGTGGCAACCCTAGTCTCTAAGTCTGTGGGTGGTCCGTAGTCAGTACTCCGTTGTATTCGGTTGTATTATCATTGGCATTCATTATAGTTGGTGGCTGCCAGTCGTCCTTCTTGTCCGTGAAACGTGTTAATATCTTCCAATAAAAAATCTGTAAGTATGGCACAATTATATACCGGCTTTGACTTTACTAAAATGTTTAATTTCTGCTTCATTTGTTATTGGCAACGATAACAATTTTATTTAGGTACCTACAGTGTAACCAGTTATTTGTACAATGAAACCGGCTAGGTTAACAAATCACTCGACGGTTTGAATATAAGATATTCTTTTAGTAAGTACAAATACTTAATTCTCTTTATGAAATTGTATGCTTCAAATTTATTTGCATAAACCGCCTTCAAAGGGGATACTGGGGACTAGGGAATTTGGATTACCTACTTAACGGGAAGAACTTGGTACAGTCCAAATATTTCTTGAATAAGTAAATTATTTTGAAAATCTGACGCACCCGACACATTTGTCAGCCGGCTTTTTGTTTTCTGAATGTGTAGTTATTTACCGAGTGTTGTGTACCGAGTGTTTGAGCTATAAATACTAAGATAATTTAAAGCTAATCGATGACCAGATTCTATAGGTACCTATTTTAAACAGGTTGTTTTAAAAGATGGTAAGTAATAAATTTTTTGTAAGTATAAAAGATTGATATTTACTTAAAACTATAATAAATAGATAATAAATAAATAGAAATAGCCTGATAATAAATTGATATGAATCTTGTACAGGATATTAATGAAGTTTGTAATCATCATCGACACTTATACTATTTTTAAAGCGTTTTTTTTAAGCGTCGAATTTATATCGTCGTTCTACTTTAAACTATACAGTCCATCGTCGTGTTTACTTGTATACGTAGGTATATACATTTATTATTCATTATAATGTTGATTGTCATGCCCTACGGTCATGCCAGTGTTTTTTGGCAATGGCATTGGCAGTAAGCGTCTGGGATATGAAAAAAAAAACTGCATACTTATTTGATATCTTTCATCGTTTCTTGGTTCTTTTTGAGTCGAAAGTTATGTAACACATGATAGGTATTATTTTAACATCTACCCACGTGACATTGGCAAAATCACTGATGAAACGAAGGAGCCATTTTTAAAAGAAGAAGATATTTATATGTGGTGAGATTACAAGAGCTTGTTTATTCAGCTGCATTTACGTACACATTCAAAATATACCTAAGCCAAGTTTATAAGGACTTAAGTAATAGGTCTACTATCAATTAGTATTGATTGTAAAGACCAAACATTAAATCGATAACTTGAATTTTTTGTCTTAATTAAAGTTGTATGAAAAAAAAAACAAACTATAAAATCGAAGGTTCTCCAAAGACTGGATTCGCGATTTTTTTAAGGAAGACTATTGTTAATGTTATACAATGTTTATATTGTTATAGGACATAGGTACTCATATTATATTATAAAGAAAGTATAAAATACAAATAAAAAATGTAGCTGCAATAAAAAATTATTGACGCTTTTATTATAAATAAATACAGTCTGATTAATTTTTTTTATTTCTTACCATAACTTGCACTTTGAAAAGAACATAAAGATTCAGTTCGCATCCAAATAGAACAGTTCTATGGCTTATCTACTTAAAAATTCGCAACATTTTTATCACAGTATGTAACCTCTTAACGGACGGTACGAAAATAAAGATAAATCGCTTAGTTATCTGTAAATCTAGACTACAAAGATTAGACTAGTGCTTTAAGATTGTAATATGCCACATAATCCAAGTATCTTTGAGGTAAATTCCCATTCAACATGCTGCACTAATGCACCTCGTCCTATATTTTTGCGAATGGCTATCGTTCAAAGATTTATATAAATACTTATATTACTTATTGGCAAAGAGAATCCCGGTATCTACATTAAAAAAAGAAATATAGACTTTGTATTTTGATATCCCTCTCACTCGCAAGAGCTCGATATTTTAATGCTTATAAATAAAAACTAAAATACTTTATTCATCACGTAGGCGAACATACATACTTAGTTGCACTTAAAAGTCAAGCAGAAGTTTAAGATGTGAGAGGGATTTGGCTTATATTTTCGATCATTATGTGAAATTCTTTAGTTTTTTTTATGATGTAAGTGTCACCCGTGATCATCTGCAATACCAGGGAACATAGAATGGGAATACGGCTTATAGTAATTCAATGTTGGATAAAAATTTGACTATTCAAATTTGAATTTCAATTTTAATGTCTATTGAAAGGACATGTCCAAAAACGGGCTTAAATTTTAACCAAGTTACTTTTATTTGGATAGTACTCCCGAAAACTAGGGTTTGCAATAAATAGTATAATTTTAAAGTCCTCCGATTTTGAGATTCATGTAATTTTATTATGCTTAAAAATACGCTTAATATCAACGTTTTAAAAGTTGGTTATTAATTGAGGATCTAAATATTTTCCTTTATACTTCTTTCAATTACAATATGCCTAAAAAAGAAAGTGAATTTTCAACATATATCTCGTAATGCCCATTAAAATGGTTAAACTGTCTGTTTTTGTTATTCTGGTCGCTTTCATATGCATGCCATATGATTCGATCTGTTACTGGAATATTTCAAGCGACCTTGGATTCAATGAATTGATATTAGTTACGGTCCGCGTTGTCATGCCGATATTTGGTGAGTTATTAATAGATTATACGATGAAGCTGCTTGAATGTATTATATCCGAATAATACGGTACAGTAAAGTACCTAAATAAATACGTAGATTATGAAACTCGTTGTGTGATTTCGAAATTGTTTACGGATTTTTTTCTGAATATTGTAAAACGTGGCGGAACAAACTTTCCTCGGTCTCGTGATTACTTTTTGGATTTTAAAATTACACTTCTTTTATCCTCCCAATATTATAAACGCGAAAATTTGTAAGAATGTATGGATGATGTATGTTTGTTACTCTTTCACGCAAAAACTACTGAACGGATTTCGATTAAATTTGGCACACAGGTAGATCATTACACACACACATACACTCACGCCTGTTATCCCCGAAGGGGTAGGCAGAGGTACAACTAGTGCACCCACTTTTCGCCGTCATTCCGTCCCATGATGTGATAGGGGGCGAGCCTATCGCCATATCGGGCACAAATTCCAGACCGGAGTCTGCTGATACTGAATAGAAAACTCAATATCACTTTGCCCGACCCGGGGACCGAACCCGAGACCTCAGCTTTGCAGTCGTACTGTAATACAACTACGCCAGCGAGGCAGTCACAGGTAGATCATGTCTTGAATTAACACATATGCTACTTTTTATAATACAAAGCGGGACTTTTATCCTGGAAAATCTTTTTAACGCGGGCAATAGCTAGTCATTATATAATCGTAGAAGAGATAGGTGGCAACTGGCACCGTACTACTTGATGATAATAATTTATCATCAAGTTGGTACCGTACTTGTCTTTATTTTAAAAATATTATGTTTTATCTACATTCGATAATGAGGCATACGATAATGAGATGAGTTTCCGTTGTTCATTTGGACAGTTGCTACTTGATAATTATTTATTAACTAGCTTATGCCCGCGGCTCCGCCCGCATTAAAAAGTTTTTCCGGGGTAAAAGTCCCGGTTTATATGTCCCCGGGATAAAAAGTAGCCTATGTGTTAATCCAGGACATGATCTACCCGTGTGCCAAATTTCATCGAAATCCGTTCAGTAGTTTTTGCGTGAAAGTGGAACAAACATACTTACATCCATACATCCAAACATCCATACATTCTTACAAACTTTCGCCTTTATAATATTAAGTAGGATACCCATCTAACGTACATTCTGTAACCACATTTACATTAATATTAATATTACAAAGCTGAAGTTCGTTTGTTTGGATCCGCCCGCGTGGAAAAGTTTTTCCCGGATTTAAATATTTTCCCGGGATAAGAAGTAGCCTAGAGCAATCAAGAGTAATGTAGCTTCCTATTAGTGAAAGAAGTTTCAAATCGTTTCTGCAAAAGCTTTATATTTCCCCGGGATAAAAAGTAGCCTATGTCATGCACTGATAATGTGGCTTTATATAGTGATAGAATTTTTGTTCCATTAGTTTCGGAGCTTACTTAATGCAAACAAATAATCAAATTTAATCTTTCCTCTTTAGAATATTAGGATTGATAAGTAAAGATAAATTACTATGACATATGAATGTTACATTTCCAGTACAATGGCGAAGGTAGCGATTTACTACTTTCCCTTCAAGGCCTTGGCTGAGGGTCTAAGGATGCTGCTGGCGTACGGAGGCCAGGAGTTCGATGACAAGCGACTGACACACGAGGCCTTCGCTGAGTTCAAATCTCGTGAGTAAATAAATAGCTGACGTTTGAACCATGGATACCTTTATAAATCCTCGACTCACCGGGGTCACTCCGAGAAGCCTGTGGAGATACCAGGAAGATCCTGCGCTTCTGGTCGGAGTTAGGCTGGCTTGTCCTATAGCTGGCATGCATATCACGCACAATGGCCCAATACTTTACGGGCTAAGTGCGGGAAAAGGAGTCCACAACCAACCAACCAACCAACAACCAACCTTTATGTTATGATCAGACAGAGTGTATTATATTTTACCAGAGATGCAAGAAATAATACCTCCTTTTAGAATAGGGTAGTTTCCTATATTTGGTTTTGTATAGTGGACGATAGCCTAGCTGGGAATAGAACGGTCTGCCGTGACAATGTCCGGAGGTTCGAAACCCAAGGCACACCTCTGACTTTTCCAAGTTATGTGTGTATTGATCATCAATTATCGTTCGCTTTAACGGTGAAGGAAAACATCGCGAGGAAACCTATATACCTGAGAATTCTGAAGAATTTCGAGGGTATGTGGAGCCTGCTAATCCGCACTAGGCCAGCGTGGTAGGCTAAGGCCTAAAACCCTCTCAGTAGTAGAGGAGGCCCGTGCTCAGCAGTGGGCAGTATATAATACGGGGCTGGTATTATTATATATTATTTTACTTTATATTATTGCAGTAAATTATTCTATAGTAATTCCGGATAGTGTTAAAATTCAATTAATACCGGGTGGAAACTGGAAAGTTTATACTTTGTACCTATATTCACATCTGTACACCATGGGTACAAGTGTAATAAAATAAAATAAATAAATAAAAGGCAAGAGGATTCGTGTGTGAGAAAACTGAGATATTTTTTTAAATATGATTTTTGGATTAATTGAAACATTTATAACTATTCAATATCATTAATTACCCCTAAAATCATGAACTATTAGGTCTACTCTACTATCTTCTTTAGGTCTATTGATCCTTTGAAACATAAAGCATAATGTCAAGGTTATGATGCCAAAGAGCAAACTCCAACCGAAAATGATGTTGCAGAGTTCTACTAACTACCCAGATTGGTAGTAGTTTAACAATGTTCAGAGCTCCGGATCTCAATAGAATGATTGTTACTGACGCACAATCTTTGATGGCGATTGCTAAAGCACTTACTGCGACCTTCCATATTGAACTGACAACTGTATATGCACAATAGTAGCTATTGCTGAACTGCTCAGTTTCTTTTGAAAATATGTGATTGTTATTGCATTGAATGACGTGACGAGCATGCCGTTCGTCTGATGGAATGCGATACGCCCGCCCATAAGCAGTAGCAACACCATCCAGCACCTTGTGTTACAAAGTACTGTGTAGCATTCCACTGCGCTCGTTAATAATAATAATAATAAGCCCGCAGGGGCGGCTTTGTGGCGAGCCGTCGGTGAGTGGCGACACCGCGTACCCTGATTCCGTGGGGGCTAAATGAGACCCCCTGACCCTTCGCTTGCCTTAACTGGCCGGCTAGGGGTGGAAATCGCAAGAGCTAAGAACCTGAGCTCCAGGGTGGAAGTGCTCAATCTGCATAATAGCGAGGAAACCCACTCCGGGACGCGTTAGCGACCCGCGATGGTGAAATCGGTGCACACCTCTCGACACCCTTTAGCCACCCACACCGATGTTGCGTCCTTGGCATACGCCACTTTTTGGGATGCCCATCTAGTGGGGGGCAAGTCACCGTCTGCCTTGAATACAAATGATTGAGACATTTTACTTGGCAGGCGTCCCGTTGTCTCAATCAATAGCCCAGCAACCAGTCCATCTAGATCCCATCCATAGACCCAGTATAATTCCCATCTTCTTTGCAATAGTCCTTACGCCTTACGGGCGCTGTCTTTGGCTGTATTTCCTCCTTAAGTACAGACAGAGAGAGTACCCGTAAGGCGTACACATCCCAATTAGAGTAATGTATCTTAAAGGGGCCTCTACGTGTTGGATCCATATCCCCACGCAAGCCTTCCAAAAGGACCGGTCTTCGTGCCGTGGTTTCCCGCAGGAAAGATACAACATAATAATAATAATAAAAAGAACTTTATTGCAAGTAACCACGTGAAACCTACATAAGTACACATGATATTGCATAACTAAGATGTAGAATGGACAATATTTATCAGAGGTCCCCAAACTAGGCAGTGCCTGTATCTTGGGGTACCAGTGTGGAATGAGTATCGAGACTTAAGCCAACTTAACATACAAAAATTAGATGGTAATCTATTATATTAAAATTTACAGTAATAATACTTTTACACTGAGAATGAACTATAACAAATAAAAAAAAAATTAAGTAAAAATAATAATAAGAACTTGTATGACAGAACACTTAAAAGTTATCCTGAGACATAAGATGTTAAGTATCGTTATGTCAGTTAGACGTTGGCTACAATGTTATTCAAATCGAAACACAACAATGCATGCATACTTCTGCTTACCGGTAGAAATAGACATTGCGGTGGTACCCACCTAGACGGACTCTTACATCTGAGAGACCTACCACCAGGAATTGGAGTACCAATTTATGGAGTAAGTTTCAAAAAAGTATTCAAAAGGAAAATTTAGTTGTAAGTGCATGTAGGACATCAAGACAGCGAAGCATATAGAGAAACGGCGATAGCCTAGTTTGGAGTGGATAGAACTGCCGTGATTGTCTGCAGGTTCAAAATCTCTGAATTTTCTAAAAAGTTATCACTGATTATTTGTGAATTATCGCTCGCTTCAACCGTGAAGGATAAACATGGTGAGAAAACCTCCATACCTGAGAAGTTCTCTATAAGAATTTCGAAGGTATGAGAAGTCTGCTAACCCTCATCACGCCAGCGTGGTGAACTAATTGATTTATTGCACATTTTTCAGAGATGCCATTCGGACAGATGCCGGTGCTTGAGATCGATGGCAAGAAGTACGCGCAGAGTACAGCGATCGCGCGCTACCTCGGCCGCAAGTACGGGCTCGCTGGCAAAGACATCGAGGAGGACTTCGAAATCGATCAAATCGTAGAATTCTGTACCGACATACGTGTCGGTAAGTGCACGAATATCTTTAATGATTTTATAATAATATGTATGTAAGTTGTAACCACAGTCTAATGTAGGGTCAAGAGAAAGCTCAGGTATAGTGGTGTATTTCATTGAGATTTTAAAGCTATACAATATGCACATGTTCACATTATACCTATTTAAATGACTGCCTCGGTAGCGTAGTTGTATTGCGTACGTCTTATGAATACGATTTGCGCGCTGAGGTCTTAGCTTCGAATCCCGGGTCCAGCCAAAAAACATTGTGACTGAGTTTTTCCATCTTAAAAGTTACTTAGATGCAGCTCTGGAAGTTGGCGGTGTGATCGTGTGTCTCGGAAAGCACGTAAAGTTGTAGGTCCTGCGCCTGATCTCTCTCCGGTCATGTCGGATTGCCGTCTCACCGGACCATGAGAGACTGTGTATTGCGCACACACTTGTGCACTATAATACCTCCTGCGTATCAGGGTTATCTCTGTTGAGAGTGGCCGCCGTGGCCGAAATCGGCTAGGAAGGGATACCTATTGAGTTTTTAGTTACTACATCTATAATTTAATATCGTAAGATCATCCAAGCTGTCAAAAAGCTGCTCAATCAAGACCGCCATGGTTGGCGCTCATTTGGGTAGGCCTACGTTCAGCTGTAGAAAACGATAGGCTGATTGCTTGATCCCAACAAATTCGAGTCATAACTACCTATTGTATAAGATTCTTTTTTGCATCAAGTATTCTTATTTCATTCGACTAAATATATAAAAATATGTTTACAGCTGCCGCGTCAGTCCACTACGAGAAGAACGAAGAGATAAAAGCTAAGAAGCATGCCGAAAATCTGGAAAATAAGTACCCGTTCTACCTGAAGAAACTCGAAGAGATCATAACCAAGAACAATGGATACCTTGCTCTTGGCAGGGTGAGTTACTTATTCAGGTTTTGAGATGAATTCTCGGGAGTAAAAAAATAAATACAAGACTCAAAGAAGAGACGAGCATGCCGTTCGCTTGATAATAAGCGACACGATGGGACTGCCTGTAAACAGCTCATAAACATACAAGGCTGCACATAACTCTGAATTACGAAGTACTGCGTGGCGTTCCACTGTGCTCGTCACCCTGAGACATCAGATGTTAAGTCTCACAATGCCCAATTAGATCATCCAAGCTGTCAAACACCTGCTCAAGATCGGGACGGTTGGCGCTCACATTACTAGCTTACAAAAACCGGTTTTATTCTCGCGGTCTCGGCGACGTCCTCTCAGCACTCTCCTATGGCCTACTTATAGGTCGAAACTGGTCGACGATTCTGACCAATAATAGGGCGGTTTCCTATGATTGATTTGGTACATTATTTTATGTGTAACAGAAAATAATACGAATAACAAATTCTTCTATAAAATCAGAATCAAAATTGGTTGACAACTAAAGCAGTTATTCGTATTAGAAATATTGTTGTGAGCAAAAGTGGGGACGTAGTGGGGAGATCGCGTCATCTGTTTCGCACGCACGCAGCGTTATAGCTGGCGACACTCAGTGACGTCACATTCTGCTGTTTCCGTTATCTGACAGGTGCCCCTTCCACCAAACTTCAAAGCTTTATAACTCATTTATTATTGCATGTATTTTAAAAAATCTTTTTCCTCTAGATTTTAAAAGACATAAATGATTGATAAATATATAAAAAAAAGTAGTCAACTACCCTCTACGTGAATAAAACCGTTTTTGTAAGCTAGTAAGGGGCCATTCATTTATTACGTAAGACTATTTTCCCTAGTTTTTGACCCCCTCTCCCCTATTATTAATATGAAAAAATAAGAATAGACTCACTCCCACCCGCCCTGTTTAATATTTATTACGTAAGAATCTAAAGTAAAAATGAATACACGTTTGGTTTGTTTGAATGTCCATCCAAGCGAATCTCGGCACTCGCGCGGTTGCCCGCGCTTTTTCAAAGTATAATTTTAGCTTTGCGTATTTTTGTGATCTTAGGTAAGAACTATCAAGATTCCCTCCCACCCCCTTGTAAGAAAAAAATAAGCTATGGTCGACCCCCTTTCCCGCCTAAATAGTCTTACGTAATAAATGTAAACTTTTAATAATATTAAAAATTACACTGGCTATAATGTGCTTCAAACGGAACACATCAGTGCATGCACACTGCTGCTTGGCGGTAGTAATAGCTGAAGTACAAGATAAGACTTACAATAAAATAATCACGTTGTCGGTATCTCTTGGGCAATTTTGCCTTTACGTATAACACTTCGTAGGACGTCGATAGGAGCGTTAAACGAATCTTCGACCGAATTAATCTTCGAATTTTTATGGGTATATTTTTTTGTATATATATGCCTACAAGTTTAGACAATAATGAGCCTTTTCTTCTTACAGCTAACTTGGGCAGACTTCGTATTCGCCGGAGTTTTCGATTGTCTCAAAATGCTTCTTCAAATGCCGGACCTTGAGGAGAAGTACCCCATCTTCAAGAAGCCCGTTGAAGCCGTCCTCTCCATACCCAAAGTCAAAGCTTACGTCGACGCCGCGCCTGAAACACCATATTAAAGGACTAAACACTCCATTTGTATTTTTATAAATGTTAAATAAATGTTCACTATTTTAAGTATTCATATATTCAATAAATATATGTTTTTTTAACTGTTTTGGAAGTTGTTTATTGGTTTTGCTTAAATACCCTAAAGTGACGTATGTGACTGTATTTCTGACGTCGTGATTTATTCTGACGTCGTAATAAAGAATGCAGTAATCATTGGGTTTTTAATACATCAATGGCAGTAATCGACATTTTTTGCATTTTCTTTTTTTAACAAAACGGCATCATAAGACACGTATTTATCCATTGGGTAAAAAAAAATTGTTAGTGATATGAATAGACTTGATTTGTGAATAAGTAGAGATTTAAAAAAAAACATTTAACCGAGTTTTTCTCGAAACATACAAGCATATAGAATTACGAGGGCAGAATTATGGTGATTCGTTTTGATGTGGTTCGTCTCATGTTTTTCCGAAACCATTCCTCGGAAAAAAATAATATGTTATTGTACCCGTAAGCCATTTTAGTCGGCTTGTCTGGCCACACCGGTCTTTAGGGTGAACGCAGAAGGAGCTCGCAACCCTTTGAATTAAGTGACCATGCTGAGGGCAACCCACTAACGGGTTACGAACCTCGGCTCAGGACGGCCACAGAGAGGATGAGACATCAATGATTAGATCATTGATGTCTCATAGACCGCCCAATCGAAGTAGCGTCTGCTGGCCATATGCATGAAATGCCTGATGGTTAGCATGTTGGTGTCCACGTGGAGGTTGCGGTTGCGAACGTACCACGGGGTACCAAGAGCATGTCTGAGCATTGTATTTTGTAAGACCTGCATACGCTGAAAACGAGCAGGCGGTAAATGGGCGAATACGGGCGATGCGTACGTCATGATAGGTCGAATGCAAGTCGTAAAGATTCTAATCTTGTTGCGGATTGACATTTTACTTTTCCTGTTTAAGTGCCAATGTAATTGGCCCATCGCGAATGCGGCTCACGCGCGTACCGCGTTTATATGTGGGATGAATGTCAACCTCTGATCAAGGGTAACTCCTAACGGCTGTGTCCGTCCAGGGGATGACCTGGTTGGACATGCGGACTGAGGTGTGGGGCACATGGACTCGCTTTTTCTTAGTGAAAATGATAGCCTGACTTTTGGTGGGATTGACGGTGATTCGCCATTTGCGGAACCACTCGTCGAGCTTGTCGGCGGCGGCCTGCAAAGTGCGCACCACATTGTCGGGGTCTCTACGTTAGGCGTAGATTGCGGTGTCATCCGCGAAGAGCGCCAGAAAAGAAATATACAGCGAGAAAAGAAAGGGGGAGAGGGCAGAGCCTTGCGGGACTTCGGCCGTGATGGAGTGTCGGGAAGAGAGAGTTAGACCTTATAATTAACCGTAATGGCGTGAGATTTTGGTAGCTGACCACTGTGACTGTCAACACACTGACACAATGATATTGTAGCTTAAACAAATGCTGTGACCCTGACAGTGTTACTGTCAGGTCGCTGACGTTGATTTGTCTACGTTGTTTATATCTATACTAATATTATAAAGCTGAAGAGTTTGTTTGTTTGTTTGTTTGTTTGAACGCGCTAATCTCAGGAACTACTGGTGCGAATTGAAAAATTCTTTTTGTGTTGAATAGACCATTTATCGAGGAAGGCTATAGGCTATATAACATCACGATGCTACTATTAGGAGCGAAGAAATAATGGAAAATGTAAAAAAAGCGGGGAAAATTATTCATCCTTGAGGGCTTTCATTGCGTGCGCTGCGAAAACGGTTCAAGATACCAAAAATATATGTATGAAAGAATTATTCCTCTTGAAATGATCTAAAAAAATGTCCGCGATGGTATGTGTCTTTGATGTGATCTTTTAAGATTAACTCACTAGAACCGTTTTTATGGTAATCAAATTTGGTCGGAACTAATGCATTATTTGTTTAGAGTTGTATCAACGTCATAATATTAATCTTTATCCAAATAAATGTGTTGGATAGAGTGATTCAACGGGAAGGTTTTTATGTACTTTTAGCCTTAACGCGGGCGAAGCCGTGGGCAAAAGCTAGTATACTATAATGCTAATTCTGGCACTGATTAAGAAACATGTTGTAGCTGATGCCACTGCCATTTATATAGGCTCTCACTTCGGGCCAATTTTCTAAGAGACAATGCTACTACACCGATCGAATTTGCCCACTCATGCTGTAAACGAATGTGTAAAGCGAAAGTCTACCGTTTTGAAAAACTGGCTCTAACCTTCTTCATTCCATTTTTCTTTCAAATCTAAACGCAATATAAAATAAATACAATTAACTAAATAAAATGTATTTAATAATTCAAAAAGTCAATTATCTCTATTTCAATTCCTTCTTCTTTTTCACGCTGTCTTCGACTTGCTGTACTGTGTCCATGAGAGGTAGGTCTTTCGTCTCAGGAGTAAGAGTCACCAGAATGCCTGACAGCAGAGCTGATGCGCCGAAGAATATGGAAGGGAGGGCTTCGGAGTATGAGTTCTGGAACCAATATATTACTTATTTTGAGACCTTCGGTAAGTAAATATATTACCTAGAAAATCCTTCAAATTCGCTGTTTCTAGCAGAAATATACATTGTCGTAACAAATAAAAAGCCAGAGTATCGCACAGGAGATACTTAAACACCTTGAAGAAGACACATCTTGTAGGGAAGACGTAACGAATGTAAGGCCTCGAAGCGTGACAATTTTTTATATAATAACACATCCAATTTCTAGTGGATTTTAGATATCATTAATTGACGGATGTCAGCGCGGCAAAATATAAGTATGTAGTTGTATCTTTCTGCTTAATCTCGGGTATAAACGATACAATCGTATGTTAATAATTCGTAATAATAGTGTGTATGTACATTATATAAGTTTTATCGAAGAAGTTATAACAAATGTGATTACTATGTGTTATGAAATATTATTGTTTATTTTGGCTTTGATATGAACAATTGTGTATAATCTTATCTTCCGAGATTGTCTTATTGGTCTACATGTAGATGCAAAACTGGTTTCAACTCCCAGATTAGGTAATAATAACCTTAGAGCCGATTTAACCGCTTGCTGATAAATGCTACTTGTTACATTAAAGAATAAGCCAACCAAATACAAAAGTCAAACTCTAACAAATGCTCCCAAATAAAATGAGTACTGTCTGAATTAGTTGCTCAATACGATAACTGTCAAATAAAATTTACTTAAAACCTGTGAAAGAGTCGAATACTTATTTATCTAATATTATGTAAATATAAAATGTCGGAGCTTGGCAATTTAACCCTTAGTTTCTATTTCTTAATATGAAAGACCCACTTTTCTATGAAAAGCAAAACATAATATGTGTAGGTGTCCTGCTGTAGGTATAGGTATACCGTTTATTTTGTGCTCTTGTTACCATATTTTCAAAAATATCATACTAAGTATGTTTAATCATCATATTCCCTTGATAACGAAACGTCGCTTCAGAGCTACCTTCCAACTAAACAATTTGCTATAATATTAGGAATATTACATATCAATAGATATGAATATGAAACTATAATTACAGCATTAGATCATTTTTACATTTGGTCAGTTGCATAAAGCGGTGCAATAAAAGATTAATTAGCATTTACTAGGATCCTCACCAGCATAGGAGTTAATGGCGCGAGCATCCCTCCCACTCTTGAGGTGAAGGAGCTGATCGCCAGCAGGGAGCCGCGGGCGCTGGTCGGGAACAACTCCATGGTGTAGGTAATGGCGCCCGTGTAGCACACCGCTATGATCATCTTCCCAAACAGGAACAGTGCGATCTTAGCCCACATGTACGCTGAAATAGGAAAGAATAGTAAGTTTGATGCTGTATTCGTCCGGGTAGCGACCACAGGCGCCACTACGCCTTTCTACAATCGTTAACGATAATGCTCTGTACGAAAATGACATAATAGCGATAGAATTGTCGATAGGGTATGTCATACCGACTGCCTCGATGGCGTAGTTGTATTGCGTACACGTTACGAGTACGATTTGCGCTGAGACTGGGTTTTACCATCTTGACTCCTCAAGCCCCGCGACGGACACCGGTGTCCATATATATAGGGTTTTCCCATACATCTATATATATAAGCGGGGCTTTAAGGGTAAAAAAAAAATATTCAGTCGCAGCTCGGAGTCAGGAAGTTGGCGATGTGATACTCCCGTACTTCGGAAAGCACGTAAAGCCGTTGGTCTTGCGCCTGATCTCTCTCCAGTCACGTCCGATTGCCGTCTCACCGGACTATGAGAATGAAGGAATAGCGTGTGCACCTGTGTATTGCGCACACACTTGTGCACTATAATATCTCCTGCGTACGTGGCTAATCTCCGTTGAGATTGACCGCCGTGGCCGAAACTGGCTAGGAGGATTTCATTTCATTTTCATTTCCATACATTCCTGTTTTGTATTAGCGTTACGGATTCTAGAAAAGCGTTTGGCTACGGCCCAAGGAATAAAACCTATCAAGTAAGCGTGTTCCGATTCAGAATCAGCCTGTATATACTCGAATCTTAATAGGCCGGTATAGTCGTGTTGTGTCGATTCTAGACACTACTCTACCTACCATCAGGTGGACTTGAGCCAGTTTGCCGGTCCCGTATAAAAAATCTTCACGACGATCCACCGATTCTAAATGGGCCAGCATGGTATTTTATAGTTGTATCGCATATTGCTGATATAGTATCTATCCCATGGATAACATGCGATTGGTTAATCATATTTATTTTAATGCCACATTGACAGTAAAAAAAATATCGGGACCTGCCTCCTTATTCTATGATTATATGATGATATGATTTTATTCCTCCCCATGCATGGTTGTCTGGAAGAGATCGCTCTTAGCGATAATACCGCCAATTTGTAACACCTAACTTAGTTTATATGACCTGTCCTGTGTGTTGTGGTGTAACAATAAAGTGTTATTATTATTATTATTTTGATATGTTATTAAATCTCTCCTATCTGGAGGTGTGTTTAGCACGGGCCAAAGCCAAGTGCAGATGAAAATATTATGAAAGAGATAGAAATTTTCGGACAATGCGACAAGTATTTAGTATAGCGGCTTTCTGTAGGAGGATGAAGGTAAGTTTGTGAATATTGAGTGTGTTGAGACTAACGTGGAGTGACTTAGGTATAACGCCTGTGGAAGAAATTACAATTGGTAGTGTTTTGACAGTAGTTGCATTCCATTGTGTCTTGAGTTCTATTGCTAGGTCTGTATATTTTGCTATTTTTTCATTGTATGTTGTTGGGATGTTGTGAGTGTTACAGACGGCTATATCTACGAGGTAAACTGTTTTACTGGGTTTGTGGAAAATTGTTATGTCAGGTCGGTTGAAGTGGATTGTTTTGTCGGTGATGATTGTGCGGTCCCAATAAATCTTAACTTCTGTGTTTTCTAGAACGTTTGTGGGTGAGTATTTATAATATGGCAGCTTCTCTTTAATGAATTTATATCTATGGGCTAAGTGTTGGTGTACTATGGCTGCGACCTGGTCATGACGGTGTTTGTAGTCTGATTGTGCTATGGACCGGCACGCTCCTGTTATGTGCTGAATGGTTTCAGAGCTACTGTGGCATCTACGGCATATATCGGTGGGCAAGTTAGGTAAACGGATTATGTGTTTTTGATAGTTCCGAGTTTCTATCACCTGATCTTGGATGGCTAACATAAAGCCTTCTGTTTCGGGAAACAGCTCGCCTCTTTGCAGCCATGCGTTCGACGCTGATTTGTCGACATGTGGCTGCTGAAGATCATGCCAGTGTCTCCCGTGAAGACTCTTCTGCTTCCATTCCTCGATTTTAGTTTTGCAGTCCTTAGTGCGTTCATTACGTTGTGTGTTTCTATTGTTTAGGTTTAAAGGAGTGAACCGTTTATCTGTGAGTGATGTTAATCTGTGCAATACAGAGTGTTCAGAACGTGTGTGGAAGTAATTCCTTAGTGATGAGATTAGTTTGTTGTGAAGGTTAGTTATATCTATTAAACCTCTCCCTCCTTCTTTTCTGGGTAGCGTTAGTCTTTGTGTACAAGATTTAGGGTGGTGTTTCCTGTGGGCTGTCATTTTGGTATTGATTGTAGTTTGGAGCTTTTTCAGGTCGGTTTGTGTCCAATGAATGATGCCAAAAGAGTAAGATAGAACGGGTATGGCGAAAGTGTTAATAGCTTTAATTAGATTTCTGGAGTTTAAGCGTGATCGGAGAATGGTGTTTAATCTATGTTTATATTTTTTTAAAGTTCTGTTTTAGTTAGTTTGTGGTTTATTTCAAGTGCCTGTTGGAAGCCTAAATATTTATAAAGCTCATTATCTCCTAACGCATCTATATTGTACCCTGATGATAGGGTAAAGTAGTTTTTTTGGATCGTGCCATTTTCAATAGAGAACGTTTTGCACTTATCTATACCGAATTCCATTTGAATGTCTCGGGAAAATGTTTGTGTGATGTCTGCTAGTTGATGTAAGGATTCTCTTGTCTGGCTGTAGAGTTTAATGTCATCCATGTACATAAGGTGTGTTAGTTTTTGTTCTTGCTGTCCAGCATTTAATGGGAGTCCATGTTGTGTAGAATTCAACATTAGAGAAAGAGGGTTTAGGGCGAGGCAAAACCAAAGAGGGCTGAGAGCGTCTCCTTGGAATATACCTCGACGAATAGGGATAGGTTCAGTTTGGGTGTTTGAGTTTCCAGTTATTTTTAATTTTGTGTTCCAGCTTTGCATAGTATGGCTGAGAAAAGTTACAATGGATGGGTGTATTTTATAGTGCCTCAGAACAAATAAAAGCCAACTGTGAGGCACCGAATCAAAGGCCTTGCGGTAATCAATGTACATGGTGTGTATGTCTATTTTGCTAGTAAAGGCGTGTTTCATAGCGACTGAGTCTATAACTAATTGTTCCTTACACCCTTGGCTGTTTTTGCGGCACCCCTTTTGTTCCTCTGCTAATATATTATTTGTTATTATATGGTTATATATAAGCTCTGATAGGCATCCAGTAAGAATTTTGTATATTGTCTGCAGACATGTAATAGGCCTGTATTTTGAAGGGTTTTGGTGATCATTTTTATCTTTGGGCAGCATGTATGTTATACCTTGGGTAAAATATTTGGGCATGGAGTTCGGGGTTTTCAAGAAATTATTTATATGATTATAAAGAAGGGGCTGTGACGCAGTAAACTTTTTGTACCAGTAATTGTGTATGTGGTCAGTTCCTGGGGCTTTCCAGTTATGCGCTTTGTTTAGTATATTTGTAAATATGGTGATTGGTATGTCCTGAAACTCCATCATAGGTACGTGATTAGTGTTTTGTATTTGTTCTTTAAGCCACTCTCCAGATTCAGTGTGCTGTGTAGGGTTAGACCATATTGAGGACCAAAACTGGTAAAGTTCTTCTGTTTGTGGTGGTTGAGAGTTTGTAGAGTTTTGTATGTGTTGTGTGTCTTCTGTAATTTTTCTGTAAAATTGTTTTTCATTGTTGACAAACTGTTTATTTTGCTGTTTTCTGAGAGTGCATGTAACATATCGCCTAAGCCTGCTGGAAGCTGCATTAAGTTTTTGTTTCAATGTATCTAAATATTGTTCGTTGGTTAGGTTGGGTTCTTCATGCCGGGAGTGAGTTTTATATTTGTTTTTAAGGCTTTCAATATGTGCAATTAATTTTAAATTTCTATTTCCATTTATGTATTGTGTTAATCTAGCTATTGCTTTTCGAAATGACTGTATTTTGCGTTGAAGACGTTTTTGCCATGCTGGTATATACTTTTGTTGATGGCACTGTCTGCTGTATTCTATTTCTCTAATTTTACACCCGTTGCATATAGCTGCTGTATATGCGGCTGTATAAATAATTGTTTGAGTTGTTATGAAATCGAGTTCCGGTGTCAAATATTTTGTGAGGATATTGCTATTAATATGATCTACTATACTTGCTAATTTACGGGAAGATTTTTTCTTAGGAATATAAGGTCTAGAGGTCGGGTTAGTATCTTTAAATTTACTTAAAGCTAATTGAAATTCTTCGACTATTTTATCTTCTTCTAAGTTTAGGCTAATGTCTTGGCTACGTGCTGTTGTTTGTTCTGTTAAGTTATCTGTGGATTCAAGGCATGTAGTGTTTAGTGGGTTATAGTTGTTTGACTGGGATAAATGATCTAGAAATGGTGAAGTTGTATTATAGTTAAGCCGTGTTATCGTACTACTGTGTGGAAGAATTTCGTTATTTATCTGTGTTGACTGGGTATTTTGTGCCCAAGAGTTTTGATTCTGGTTTTCAATGTTGTCTCTAATTTGTTTAAGTCTGTTATCTCTAATTAATTTGTTCTTGATTATCGATCTCCTCTGATCGGCAACTCTTTGTTCTGTTAGGTGACTTAGGTGAGGGCATGTTTCAATAAACTTACTGTGTAGTTTTGGTCGGTAGGCAGTTGTGTTATTTTCATTTTCTGTTACTTCGTAATAACATCTTATCAGAATTTCATTCAAATCGTCTGACCACTGCATTCTGCTTCTATTTGTTTGAATTTGTGTCCTATGTGTTGGTGTTTCTATTGGGTCTTGTAATAAATGTTCCAGGTATACTCTTACTTCTTTCTCTATTTCTTTTCGAGTGTTTATGGGGATGAGATTGTTTCTAACTATTGCTCTACATTGGTCTCCTAGTCTTTGTTTTGAGATTTGAATATCACTATATTTTTCACGGAACTTATCATGCAGTAAATTAAGGTAGCCTCTTTTCTTTGTTTCTAGTTTGGTGATCATTAGATAGTTGCGCCAGATGTGGGTATTCATTTCAAATGTCCATCTGATTCGCGCGCGTTTATTGCCGGCAGTGGGTACAGGTGTGTCGGCGCTTGCCTCCTGTACAACATCTACTGACGTGATTAACGATACCGTTGAGGGGGATGAAGGTTGTTCAAACCATTTTGGAGATGATGGGGGGGTTTGAAATAGGCTACTTGTTGAGGATGCGGATGGGGATGCAGTTCTAGAGTGATGCTCGTCTATTGTTTCGTCTATGGGAGTGGGAGGCTCAGGCCCTCCTTGGTCTTCGGCTGTAGTATTCTTGTCGACGGGAACCCGCCTGTTCAGCTCCGCGTCGCCGATGGTTCGCATGCTGTAGCACCCAGCACCGGCTCCAGGTGCGCCCCGGCGATCACCCCCGGGAAGCGACTCTAATCGTTTTCTCATCGAACGTGTCTCCATATTGTATGGGTTACCAGAGCCATGTTAGCCGTGCCAGTAAAGTAAAAAAAATAAATCACGTGTCCGCCCCCCACGTGAGTCTGGTGTTCGACTCGGACTATTATTATTCTCTATGATAGTATTTAGTCGAACGCGGGCGCGTCACGTTCACTTCGTGTAACTGGCGTAAAATGGTATACTGTATCCCAATTTCCATAATGATAAACGCGATGAGTTACGTTATGCGCTTGTACGAACGTTAAAAATAACATGTATCATAGAGAACAAGGGGGCTGGTCATCAGTATCGGTTTGCACTTGAAATGCGTCCATGTTTAGTTGAACTAAAACAAGTAATAGTCAAAATGTGTGGATTGAATGTGTCTGTCGGTAAATAATTGCTATAAAATTACTATAGGCGTATTGTGTAACCATTGATGTGGCATAATATTTTATTCATAATAGTTTTCTCAAGTATTATTATTTTTCCGTCAATAATATTTAATAACTTAAAAGGCTAAAAAGTGTTGAGGTCTCTAGTTACTTGGGTTATAATAATACAGATTGTACCTACTTACATTCAGACACGTATCCTGACACGATACAAAGAACACCGCTCAAAATAAACCCAATCATTAGTGGCAGCTTCCTTCCAATCTTGTTCATCAGGTACAAGGAGATCAGCTCCCCAGGATACGACATCACAGTCGACAACAAGAAGTTCACGTACTTATCACCCGGCAGGAACACGGAGTTAACCATAAGGCCGTAGTACACAAAATTGACTGTATATCTACAGACGGCTGCCACCAACAATCGTTTCCAGATCTCTCTAGAAGTGATCACAGTCACTATGCTTTCTTTTACTTCATGCTCTTTTATATTAAACTTGTCTTTCAAACCAGCGCTATCTATATTTTTCAATTCGTCAGTGTTAACATTAACTTTGTTCATTTTAGCTATTAATAACAAGGCGTTTTTGGCTTCTTCTGTTTTCCCTTTAACGATTTGCCATCTAGGGCTCTCGTGGATAAGGAATATGTAGCAAATGAAGAAGATGAATGGCGTATAGATGATGCGGACCATGTTCTTCCAATAGGGAACGAACATCGCGATACAAGCGAACAAGATTTCACCAGAGTAAATGAAGTAAGCGAATAATACTCCTGAGAGAATTCTCTTGCTGTGCCCGCATATCTCTAGCACTGAAATGAGAATGTTGGAAATAATAAATATCACAATGTTTATTGTATCTAGCAATATTGAATTTTTTGCGATGTGGATAGCGATGAGAGTCATAAATTGTGATGGATTTGATTCATGACGAAATTACAATACTGCAATTACAAAAAGTAGATGCACAGTAATTGGTTGCTGTTCTTCATTCTCCATTTCTTGTTTTCCAATCGACAATGGTCATAAATATCTACTAGCATCGCTTACCACAACTATTTAAAAGTTCACCAGTATACTTGAAAAAATATGATTAAATTACATTTTAACACAACGCAATATTTCACTACGGCTATTGCCCCGTTAAAACCCTATCGATTAAATTATTAAGTATTAACTTACTGAGAACCATCGCAGCTGTGTATGTGCCGCCAGACATCGATGCTTCTAGAAACTCGACTGTCATGTAAACTGGCCATGTAGTGGCCAAAGTCTTAAACTGGCCTACGCAGCTGCCCACGATGCACATTATTAAGGTAGGTTTTCGGCCAAACCTGGTAAATACATGATGTAAGATGTAGGCGTAAAGATTTTTAAAAGAAAGCTTTGTGTAATCATTTACTTACTAAATTTATAATTTACGTTCATGAAACCTATTTGACAATTATAGTAAGTATAGTCAGTAGGAGTATTTAATCTTCCCCATTGGTAGCATGAATTGGTAGACTTTAGAGCAAGACGAACAATCCTCTCACCTGTCACACATCCACCCGCACACGCACATAGACACCAGCATGCCGATGCTATGGATGGTCCCAATCAGGTTAGCCTTCCACGGCTGACACGCCAGATTTAACTGCAAACCAGGTTTATTTATTAGCTTTTTGCCTGACTGGTCGTGTGACATTAACTTTTTCTCTCCACTCCGGAGTTAACCCTGTTAGAAAAGCCCGACACTATGATGTCTCGTATTATCCTATTTCAAGTTGTTAAAGAACAACTGCGGTTGCACAATGTTACTTGGCTTTCAAAACAGATAAAACAGTGGTACCTAGCCAGACATACTTTCGCAAGTCTCATGCGAATATCTAACAACTAGTGCTAATGTAATTATGTGTAACTTACCCCAGCCACAACAGTATCATTACTCTCGTAGATCCATTCAGTGCATTCTTCTACTTTGTTGATGAAGCTGCTGTTTGAACAGGCTCCGAAAACACCTTGTTTTAACACCGGTCTTGTGCAGGCATCACGAGTAGTAATGGGCCACCAAGGCGGGTACTCGACCGTTGAGTTACCATCTTCACATTCAGGTATTCGACATCTGAAATTACAATCATCTTCATAATCAGGGTTTTCACTGCTGACCATTGGCCTCTCCCAAATATTTCCAGAATTATCTGTCGGGATAATTACAACATTAGATAATATTTAAGTACTAAATCCTACTAATATTATAAAGGCGAAAGTTTGTAAGAATGTATGGATGTTTGGATGTATGGATGTTTGTTACTCTTTCACGCAAAAACTACTGAACGGATTTCGATGAAATATGGTACACGGGTAGATCATGTCCTGGATTAACACATAGGCTACTTTTTATCCTGGGAAAATATAAAGCGGGACTTTTATCCCGGAAAAACTTTTCAAAGCGGGCGGAGCCGCGGGCAAAAATCTAGTACTTCATAAATAATGTACCCATATGATTTTCTAGTATATAATTTCCATTTTATTTAACCAGCCCAGAGAAGTGATAAAATCTCAGTAAATTCTTTCAGGAAAAAATCTGGGGGCACGGCAGCGCCCCGCCAAGACGAGCCGAGCGAAGCGCAAGGGTACTACATAGTTACATACCTATTTTTTCTCGAAGCATTACCTATACTAAGATATACGATATACTATACCTATTATAAGTTCTTATATTGTTTTGGCACTCTGTTATATGTATTTTCTTCCTTTCACCCAATACTCTGCTAAAGTAAACTCTGTCATGGGTAGCCCAAGATACAGGCTATGCCTAGTTTGGGTACCTCTGGAAATTCTAGTTTTTAGGATCTCATAGTGCTTGTTAATTTTAAGTAGAATTGATTCTCTGTAAGTCTATTTCTTTCAATAAACTATTTTTCATTTTCATTTTCATTTTCATACCAGATAAGCGAAATTCTCGATTACTGCAAGAACTCTTGTATAACAGAAAAGTAATGAACAGTGAATACATTTTTCACCCTACGCCCATGTGACGGTAACAAAACTGCCAAGCCATAAATTTTGACTAAGCTGTAGAGTTTGTGAAGTTAGGGCTTGTACAGTCAGAAGCTTGACTCTACATGAGATCTGATAACTTATTGACAGTGCGAGCCATATAATGAGCTCGTCTCGGCAACATTTAACATGAAAATGTTTTTGGTGGGATATATACTACAATACACTAGAGACGTATGGTTTTAATCGCAGTAAATTAAAATATAGCGTAATTTTTTACCGAGTTTAAGAGGAGGAGATGCTCAACTCGATTCAATTTTAACATTTATTTACAAAATTGCGTAATTTTTTTTTTGGTCGAGTCTCAGAGGTTGTCGCGAAGATCCCATGATATTATTTATTTTAGATTAATTGTGTTTAATACAATTGGCTGGTGATATGAATGACTAATCACTAGCTTGATAGTAATTTACATAAAAATAAATAGCATCGTTATCTACGATTTACATTTTATGTAGATGCCTCTACTTTAGATTTTGCTTTTAAACCATTGCCTCGTCTACATCTTTCGCTATATATTGTGCAAGCACTGTTGTCTTTAAAGCACAATGAACCTGGTGAAATGATACTGTGCTAAAGACTTCAAACCAATGCCCCGTCATCATCATTGGCGTTTAGCAATCTACTACTGGATATCCAGAAGTATTGAAGGAGACCTTTGCCTCCTTTCTTACTCGCCATTTCTCCTGGTCTTCTTGTCACATCCAGTTGCTGCCAGCGACCTTACGCAAATCGCCACCCCACCCAGTTGAAGAGAATCCTAATATTATAATCCTATATCCCGGTGGCCGTCCTGTGTTTCTCATCGATCTGGGTGGGTTAACAACAAGTTATAAGGCTAACGAACACATCATAACCGTTCAGTTACCCCCTTTGAGGTTGAGCGGTAATGACACTATACTGAATAGAATAATCTTATCACTTTGCCGGTCCCGGGAAGGTAACAGAAATCTAGAGCGATGGTCATACTGCGCACGCAATACATATGCGCTACCGACGCATACCACCGAGGCCAAGTTAATTTCATCTTCTCTATGACTTCGATAGTTATTCGTCACATAAATGAATTATCCGACAAAACACAAAACTCACTCTCTAAATCTATGCTGCCAATTACTAGATATGTTTATGAGCAAGCAGTGAAATTGGTCTTAATGCTAATTAGGAATGCTTTAATTCATCTAGCCTATGGTGTAGTTCTTGTTTTGTTTCATTTATTCTTGTGCTGTCTAGTTTGTCTCGTTAGACTGCCTCAGTGGCGTAGTTGTATTACAGGTATCTTGTAGTTGTTTATCTCCGGGTTGGGCAATAGATTTTTCCATTCACTATCAGCCCGGAGTCTGGAATTCGTACCCGACTTGGCGATAGGCTTGCTCCCTACCACATCATGGGACGGAATAGCGGCTAAAAGTGGGTGCACTAGTTGCTCCTATGCCTACGTCTTCGGGGATAATAGGCGTGAGTGTGTGTGTGTGCGTCTTGTTTGTCACTTCATCTTTGCTGTTTACTGTTATTTGCTTAGTAATTACGTGGCTACTTGTCACAGCAACCGATGTGAGTTTGTTTGAATCGTTTCAATATCTTTACAACGTTTACAATCGTTGATAAGCTACAACCACTTGGCAGATGTCGTAGGCGAGACATTTAATGTAGGTCAAGTAGTTTCAAAGCATTTATTGTTACTATGCGGCAATTCATGATACATAAGGCACCATTAGCTTTTAAAATTATATAGTTTGGGCCTACCCAGGAAAGTCGACTACCTCCCCTCCGGATTCAACACAGGTACATGCTTAGTGGGATTACTTATATAAAATTTTCGCATCGATGTTTCTCTGGATCAAAATTAAAAAAACCCCTCTGAGTTGAAAGCTGGGTACGCCCATTCACAGACTTTTGTGTGATTCTTTTCAATAATCTGATTGGGCTTTGATATGTTAATTGTATAAAACTCGCCAACGATGTCTACACTTCAATAAAGGCATACTTTTAAAATATAATAGTCGATGAATATTGATATTTATTTATTATAGCAGTTACAATTTTTATTACAGCAGTTCACGGGGCAGTCGCCACTCTAGGCTATAAGCCTGTATGCTTACTTATTTTTAAAATAACTTAAAGTCCTAAGTTTTTGGATGACATCTGTATGTTGCAGACTGCGTTAAGTAAATTGTTAGTAACTTCTTTGCAACCTCCATAAAACGTAATGTTTGTTTGGGATTAAAACAGTTACTATGTAATGTCATAACACAACTAACTAAAAGTAGTCTCACTCGGCCCTGTCCTTGACATAAGTACCTACAGCCACGCGGAACGTAAACAAGCGATAGGGTTGCCCGTCTACAATATTTTAATTTAATCTAAGATACTTGAGCTTCATCCTAGTTTTGAGATTGTAAAAGATATTATTTAAAGAAATGAATATTTAAATTATTATTTAAAGGTGTTGGAGTTTACACCTACCTACTCAACCAAATAAGAAAAAAAACAGCTGACGAATAATTATTATAGTATTATCTTTGTCCATTTGTATTATTATGTAAGTAGCTAAGGTGATTACTGAGGTCATGGATTCGATACCCGGGTCGGGCACAGTGATATTGGATTTTTCTAATCAGTATCGGCCCGGAGTCTGGAATTTGTGCCAAATATGGCGATAGGCTCACCTTCTATCATATCATGGGGCGGAATATACACGGCGAAAAGTGGTTGTAACTAGGTAAGCCTCTGCCTACCCCTTCGGGGATACAGGGCGTGAGTGTGTGTGTATAAGTAGGTAAGTACACATTAAGTAAGTAGGATAACATAGCCTAGGAAACTACTCACTAGTTATTTTTATCGTGAGCGTAGGTAAGTTACTCGTCCGTCACTTTTTTCACCTTATCCACTCCTTTATAAATTAATCCAGGTATTTTACTCGATGGAAAAAGGGAAATATCTACCTATTAAAAAAGAATCAAATTACGAGCTATACCTAGTGGGTATATAAAAGCGAATTTATAAAGATAAGATAAAGATAAAATAAAGTCTTATCTTTCGGAAATTCCAGGTAATATAAAAATGATAACTCAAGAATTCAAGCAACCAAAAACAGTACAATATAGTCTATAATTGTTCTTTGCCATATTAAGTAAGTACTTCTACTTAATTAATTCTAATATTCACAAAATGCACGCTTACTGCTTACAAAACCATCACACCCTTCGTTCGTCACTGCAGCGCACTCGCGACTGTTTGTGTACTTAATGTGTACCAATTTCGAGGCATGAGTCATCACTCGAGTTCCGATCGTATGTATGAAGATATGTTACTGTATACTAGTTGATACCTCCCACGTAAGTTGTATGCCACAAAAATGCCGTTTAGCGTTGAAAAGTGAAAAAATAACGAAAACAAGGATTTATCAAGGTTTTGCCAGACGTATTTTGTTGTAACTTTCGAACGAGAACGGAGTACAATAGTGTATAGACCTTTGCAATAGTTACGTGGTGTGCGGGGCAGGGAGAATAACGCACTCACGTCTCGTACTGGTCACATACAAGTCATACAACAGACTACGCCGGACTTTCAACCGGCTGCACGCGGAAGGAAGCGATTAAATTTTCTCAAAATTAACTCTCGTAATTAAATGAATTCATATATATAACAATAAAACATACATGTTTAATAACAAGAGGGCGTAGACTATGTAATTTGGTCAATAACACGAATACACAAAATAGCAACTCAGAGACACCTATTCAATATAATAATGTTTCATTAAGAGAAATAGAACTAAACAGTTTTTGTGATTCAAGCATTTCAAGCCACTGAAATATTACTTGCATGTTTCTTTTTGTAATATTTTATCGAGGTTTATTAGGTTAATGTTACTTTTTAGTGATATCAACCTAAAATGTTGCATAGATTACTTAAAGCAGTATACTACATATAAGTCGTGTGCGTTAATTAAAAACAATGTATGTAATACATAAAGCATTTTACGTTTCTATACAGATAAAAATATTGTTGTATGTAATAAACATTTTACTTCGGGAGTGATAATTCTAAACTTTGTTGTATGGTTACGTGCTACATTTTACGTTGCTATAACTTTTTTTTACTCAAATTCATTGTTGTATCTCAAAAATCTTTTCTGAAATTGATTATTATAAGTAATATATAAAATGCTGTGTCCTGATAGGCTAACTAAGTGCCTGGTCTATGTACGCAGAGCCTAAACCTCTGGTCCTTGAGACGAAGAGTGAGAGTGAAATTTGATGGATTTCTTCATTATACTATTAAACAAAAAAGGATTTCCAGGAATTAGTCCATTATCAATAAGTTTCAATGAATCGGAAATGAATGACTTATCAATATAGTAGATGAAGATATCTTTGACGATAACTTCAAACTATCAATAAATTCTAATACTGCAAATCTTGAGACATCGCATCCTTGTCCTTCTTGTAGTATCAATCACTTGGACTACGCCTGTGATAAAAATTTCCGTCCCTATTATACACAAAAAGAAAATTTATCAGCATTTACACCTCAACCCTCATCAGCAACTCTTTCTAGCTGCTCGACATTTTATACAAAAATAAACAATAGTCCACTGCCGGATATTTCGAATAATAGTCCCAGCATAAGTCACCGCCGTCGTCAATTAAGGACAGATAAAGGTAATGTTAGAAAAATATATGTTAATGAGTGAATAAATAGTAAGAGAAAGTGTTTACGTAATTTAGGAAGAGAATATATTATGTCAAGGACAGGTAAAATTCAAGTAAGTAGAAAGATGGTCCCGCCATGTTGCTGCCGCAAGAAGTGTTTTGATAAATTGAGCGCAGATAAAAGATTTTTGAGGTTTTCGAGCTTAGACGATCGAGAAAATTAATGATTTATTTTGGATAACTTATTAAAGAAACAAAATAAACGTAGGGTCTATACAGACACCATTTCAACACGCAAGTACACGTTAAAATACGCATTATCAATTGATCATGGTGAAGATAATACTAACATTTTTAAGCACTATGTCTGTCAATGATCAGGTTATTAGTGAGGCTCTAGAAAAAATGGACAAGAGAACGGGGGGAGTACTAGTCTCAAATCAAAGAGGAAGACATTCAAATGATCTTGTGAAAAAATTGGATTCTCTTATTATCAGTGTGTGTGTGACCATATCAAAAGATTGCAGCCAATTAAGTTACATTACACAAGACAAAGGTGGAACAAGTTACAACCGGAGACTTAAAGTTTCATAAATTATTTGAAATGTATAATGAGTGGTAAATGTATAATGTCTAATACATATGAAGAGAAAGCTGAATCAGAACGTCAGTATCGAGTACGATTGGCGCGCTGAGGTCCTGTGTTCGAATCCCGGGTCGAGCCAAAAAGACGGTGACTAGTTTTTTCCATTTTAAAAAATACTATACTCAGTCGCAGCTCGGAGTCAGGAAGTTAGCGGTGTGATACCCCCGTGTCTCGGAAAGCATGTAATGCCGTTCGTTCTGCGCCTGATCTCTCTCCGGTTATCTCGGGTTGCCATCTCACAGGAATATGAGAGTGAAGAAATAGCGAGTGCACTTGTATATTGCGCACATACTTGTGCACTATAATATCTCCTGCGTGCCTTGCTGATCTCCGTTGAGATTGGCCTCCGTGGCTGGAATCAGCTAAGAAGAGATATTTTTAACTATAAAGAGCTTTTGATTGGATGTAATCGGTCAAGATATACGTCCTTAAATGGAATAAAATAAAAGAAGTGCGGGTACGTGCAGAAGATCCTTTTAAAATTGAAAATCGGTACGTTTGGCATACAATAGATTGTGACGACTGCCATTAATACCAATGCCTGAAGATGCTAAAGAAACAGTTTGGAGCTGAGCTATGCCCTCCCTATTCCAACCATCTCCCTCCCAAGGCAAAAAATGATGACATAATTAGTCTCTCTCACAGTGGAATTATTCCAGCCATTAAGCCATTCCAGAATTATAACGACTTTTTCAGTTTATATTTTTTTGCTGGCTTTCATAATGATGTAGAGTTTTCTGATCCGGAATAGTAAATGAATTAGTCTTTTTTTCTCTCTGGGAGCAAAATAAAATACAAAACCGCGATAAAATCCGTTGTTGTAGTTTAATTTCAATGTCTTACATTCGCGTAAACGTAAGGAATCATTATTTTAATTTCACTTAATTATATATTTTCGTTTTTTTATTGATTCTCATAAAAATAACATTAGTTTTTTTATTAACAATGGAAGATATTATATGTTTTTATTTTTATACCTAAATATTAATTATTTAATTTTTTCAAAGATGTTGAATATCTAGTATTAGTTGTTCCGATTAAAAAAATAAAGAAATTAATCCTTTATTTTTTTTCCTTTCTTATTTCTCAACCTACAGTTTGTTTAAATATAATAATACATACATAATCTTTTAACCGATGTATATTGTTATTGCCACATACAGTGGATTGATACTTGTATTTTTCAGTGTATACTATTGTAACTATCATATACAAGAATTAACGACACCGAAACTCCGCGGTATAATATTGTATGAACGATATCTCAGAAATTATACATAATATTTGTTAATTAATCTTTCAACATAGTTAAGAATACTATTACTTAAATACGTACACTAAATTTCATAAAGCCACAATGATAAATGCAGTTTTTAGGCCAATTTGAATTTTTAAAATGCTCTACTGTAAAATGGCATTTTTGAGGTAACAACAACTTACGTGGGAGGTATCGTAATATTTATACTGTGGTAATGTTATCAATGATGCTCGGAGTTTCTCTGAAGGATAGGATTCGCAACGAATACATCCGACAGAGAACCAAAGTTATCGACATAGCTCAAAAAATTAGTAAGCTGAAGTGGCAGTGGGCTGGCCATATCTCGCGAAGAACCGACAACCGCTGGGGTAAACGTGTTCTTTAGTGGAGACCGCGACTGGGCAAACGTAGTGTAGGACGCCCTCCGGCCAGGTGGGATGACGATCTGCGAAAGACTGCAGGCAGATGCTGGATGCGGCAAGCTGAAGACAGGGCGCTATGGCGCTCATTAGGGGAGGCCTATGTCCAGCAGTGGACTGATAAAGGCTGATGATGATGATGATGATGAATGTTATCAATTATTGTGCGATTTACCGTGAAGGTACAAATCGCGAAGAAAGCTAAAAACATGATTATAAAAAAATAATGAGGTTTTTCTAGTCTACCAACTCGCATTAGGCCAGCGTGGTCTAAGGCCTAAAACCTTCTCATTAGTAGAGGAGTTCCGTGCTCTTCAGTAAACAGCATAATGCAAGACTCTTATTATTATAAAAATAGTATATTTTAGAAATCCTACTAGTCCTACTAATATTATAAAGACGAAAGTTTGTAAGTACATATGGATGTATGGATGTTTGTTACTCTTTCACGCAAAAACTACTGAACGGATTTCGATGAAATTTGGTACACGGGTAGATCATGTCCTGGATTAACACATAGCCTACATTTTATCCCGGGAAAATAAAAAGTGGGGCTTTTATCCCGGAAAAACTTTTCAACGCAGGCGGAGCCGCGGACAAAATCTAGTACTAAATAATAACGTAGTTGTATTACGGTACGACTGCAATGCTTCAGTCTCGGGTTCGATCCCGGGTCGGGCAAAATGATATTGGGTTTTTCTATTCAGTATCAGCCCGGAGTCTGGAGTTTGGCGAAGGCGATGGGCTCGCCCCCTATCATATCATGGGACGGAAAGTTCGGCGAAAAGTGGGTGCACTAGTTGTCCCTCTGCCTAACCCTTGGGGGATAAAACGCGTGAGTGTGTGTGCGGGTGCATTCTCAACACTCGTAATAATAATTTAGATATGTATTACTTGAGAAAATGTGGAAATAGCATTCAGTGATCAATAAAAAAATGTTGAATGTTATTTTTAACAGACTTCCAAAAGAAGAGGAGGTTCGCAATTCGTGTGTTTAATTTTTTTTATGTATGTACACTTATTTCTTTGAATATTGGGATCCTATTTCCTTTATTTCTATTTTATTACTTTCTAATCTAAAACATTATTTATTAAACAACGATAACAGGATAATATTAAGAAAAAATACAATGATATAACATTTTATAGTAAAAATCATTATTGTTTAAAAAATACAAAATCACTGCATCAAACTATTAAAAATAATTCAATATTTTGTTTGATTTAGAAACTCAAATTAAATCAATAATATAGTTGAAATTCCAGTTTTATTATAAGAATCATTATCATTTAATAAATAACTATGGCGAACTCAATTAAAATATGAGATCAAAACTCACCGGTACTTCAAACTGCCAGCGACGAACACATAGTTAATATCAATCATACAAATAAACACTGTACACACACATATCAAACTATATTGAATTATTTGATATTTCCCAAACACTTCTAATACCTCAGATACATCGTATATCTTTTTGGTGTTTTTATAACCCATTTCTCGCGACGGCCAAATGCGAAGTCAATAAAATTGAAACTAATTTAAAACAAATGACAGTTTGCTATTCGTTTGTTGGTTGTGTTAACGCTTTTTCCTTTTGTAATTAATATTATGTAATTGAATGTTGGAAATGCCAGTCTGTGGGACGTATTAAGGTTCATAACGGGATTTTGGGGGTCGTCAATGTTAGATATCTTGGAAATGAATATGCTAAAAGCATTTTTATGCTAAAAGCGACCCTATGAACTGACGTTAGTCACAAAGCGATTGCTCGCTCTCGTTATGGTATCCGAGTCAAGATACGCAGCCATTGCATGCTCAATGACAGCAATTGGTTAAAATATTGCATGCACGCTTACTAACAATCATATTCGAATGAAGGGCTCCCGCAAAATAATAAGTTGAAGAAAATTTCCGTGTAGTAATTGGTTGAAATATATTTTATTATGGAAATCATACAACAGTAGATTAAAGACGGTTGAGAACTGTATAAAACAGTTATTCGAAAATTGATATTTCCGTAGTAATTTTTTTGATAACGTTCATGACAAACATTTATTTCTATTCGAAAATCCATGAGAAATTTTTTTTTTTTTAAATATGTTTGTAACAAAATCGCTGTTGTCTGTATGTTAAATGTAAGATTAAATATCTAGCAATGCTGAGGTTTCGGGTTCGATCCCCGAGTCGGATAAAGTGATATTGAGTTTTTCTATTCAGTATCAGCTCGGAGTCTGAAATTTGTGCCCGATATGGCGATAGGCTCGCCCCCTATCACATCATGGGATGGAATAACGGCAAAAAGTGGGTGCACTAGTGCGCCTCTGCCCTACCCTTTCGGGAATAAACGGCGTGAGTGTATGTCTATTTTTTATAATAATTAAAACAAAACAATCGGCCTTTTCTTTTAGCTTCTTTATTCGTCCCTATTTTCAGTAGAATTATAAATTATCTTTCTCTATCTTTCATTCTCCACTTTTAATCCTTTTCCACATTTAAACTTTCACACTGGCCAGTAACACCCACAATATGAAACAAAAAAAAAACATTCTTTCGAATCCACATAAAAAAATCTCAGTTACCTATAACTGCACGTCTACAAACCCTGATTCCTATCCTGCTTGAAGAGTTATCTGTATTTGCATATTTTCTAGATAACAACCGTCTGACGATTATTATTAAGACAGCCGTTGTAAAATCATACTGTAAATACCAAGGAGAAAACTTATTTAATAGGAAAATACTTCCATTGATATCATAAGTATATACATAATATATTATGTAACACCTCACGTGGATTTTGAACTATGAAGCAGACCCGCAATGCTAGATGAAAGACCCCCTACACACACCACGCCTTTATACCCAAAGGGATAGGTCCCATGAGGATAGGTGGTGAGTCTATCGCCATAACGAGCAAATTCCAGATTCCGGGCGGAAAAAACCCAATATCATTTTTGCCTCACCCGGGAATCGAACTCGAGATCTCAGCGCTACAGTCGCACCGCAATACAACTATGCCATCGATTAAGTGAGCATTAATGTATTATGTAGTGTCATAACTGGTATATTATCTATTTTATTATTATTATCTGGTGTATTTACTGGTGGTAGGACTCTCATATGTAAGAGTCCGTCTGGGTGGGTACCACCGCGATGTCTATTTCTAACGTCAGCAACCGAAACACAACAGTGCATGCACACTGCATGCACTGTTGTGTTTCGGTTTAAAGACTTAACATCTTATGTCTCAGGATGACGAGCGCAATGGAATCCACACAGTACTTTGTAACTCAAGCTGCTGGATGGTGTTTCTACTGTTTATGGGTGGTCGTATCGCTTACCATCAGGCGAACGGCATGCTCATCTCGTCATTCGACGCCATAAAAAAAAAATACTAAAAAAATACACCTAACTCACAGGAGTTAATTTAAATACGTTAAATACTGATTTTATTGCGGGCGGTATCACGTATCCAAAACTTTGTGGATAGGAAAAACTTTGCAGCACCCATTAGTACCAATGTAACATGCTTGTAAAGAGCTGTAACTAAGGCGGGCAACTTTATAAAATTGATTTCAGAACATTTTGTGAATGAGGCAGGGGGTGCGAGACTAAAAACTTTACCTTGGGTTTCAACCCGCAAAAATTCGTCTGGGGAGACCGTCCATTCCCAACAAGACTATCGCAATAATGTTAACAAAAAACAATGTAAAATGCATAGTAGTTCATTGCGTTTATTTGCACTGTAATTGAATAATAATGTAATAAAATCTAATTGTAATTGTAGACAAAGAGTTCTAACTAACTATACTTATGAATGTGTTTGATCGTAGATGAAAACGAGTCCTTCAGTTGATCTCGCCCGAATAAAGCCGGGTCGATGCGGTACTGGTTGCAAACTGCGGTCTTGTAGAAGTGTCTATTGGTAGAGTGGAGATTCAAAGCAATACAGCAAGAAACTGTTCACTTTTTATATAATATCTTAAATATTTTGAAAACGTCTTCGTGATCCGTTTTATTAAATTCAGGGCATCATTCTCTTGGTGTTCCAGATAATCAAGGGTGGTATTCACTTAATATAAAGAACTTACACTTATTCTAAAACGTTTCCTCGACTTCACTAAACCTCGGCCACTTCCCTGTAACATGGTTGAGGAGGCCGATGGCTGGCACATGCGTCATACTCGTGAACGGGTGCTGCTTGTGTGGGCTGGTCTACCCATATCGCTTACTATGTCTTAGAACTAATAGTTAAAAGTGAAAAATACCTTTATTGGACAAGTATAGATCATCAAACTATTGCGTGATTCCTGACACTCGAATGAAAATTGAGAATTTATTATTATGCAAGTAGATACATATATGACCTGCTCTAAACAAAATAAAAATCTGTATATGTATATTTGTATTATGCACTGTACCTAATTTATACCTTTGAACTGATTTTGAAAAGAGCAACCCTAGAGTTTCTTGCCCGTTCTTCTCTGGTGGAAACTGCTTTCCGAACTGGTGGTAGAGTAAAAATTTACTGTATCTAAGTAATGTTTAACATTTTATGGATTTGAATAAATGATTCATTTCATTTCATTTCACTCGAGGTAATTTGTATTCATATTTGAAAAAGGTCTCCTCCACTCAGCGTCACTTAACACTTTTCCTTGCTTTAGTAAAGGAATGAACTGTCGAACTCATGGTACCTCTTTAGCTACCTTAAGGAAGACTCGAGTAAAGATTTTCGCTTTGTAAACAGTGTTATAATATGATGATTTTATTCCAACATTATTTTAAGTTTGCTATGTTCCTTTCAATATTTGTAGGGTAGGTACTCCATACAAATATTCAGACCGGCGCGGCGCAGCGTTAGAGACACCGATAGAGTTTTGGGAACACATGGAATTCCAGAGACGTTATCCGTTTAGGTAGGACATAGTTGTAAACAAACACCAATGACGTATTTAATGACGATATAGGTACATTGACTCACCCTCCCTTGAGGATCCTCAAGTGAACCTCAAATTTAACTAAGACTACCATTTTCAAGGATACCTTGAATTAATTGATGAGGAAGTTTTGAGGAAATGTCTTAGAATTAGGATATTAGAAACTTATTCAGATGCCGGCGTGTGCTGTGAAAAAATATGTAGCAGGTAAGTACTGAGTGTTATACATTAACGCTTCAGGCCCGCGTGGTCACATGCGACCATGACAACTCCTGTCATAAAAGCGAAAATCGTCGTTCCTACCCACGCAATAAGGTTTGAGTATAAAAATAAAAAAAAACAAATGTCCACTGTCAAACTCACGGTCCTGGTTAGGTATATATTCTTCAAGTGAATAAATAAATCAAACATGTCTATTATTCGCCAGATAAATATGGAGGTGCGTAAATCGCAGTGTATCGTTAAATGTTTATTTACAAATGTAATATTGGTTGTATGCATTCCTTGTTTCCTGCATCTTCACCGGCTATTTTGTGTAAATTTGTTATTTAATTTACACCAATAAATAACAGACGTATGAATCAAGATGTACAAACTGCATTCTACCATCCTTGGTCATCTATTTTTTTGGTTTGATTCGTTATAGGATTCGATTTGAGGAATTAAATAATGAAATAATATGTTTAAAGTAGTTACAGTACTTGGCAGTAACTATAATTCGAACTATTAATCGATAATTACGAAAACAACATACGGGGGTAACACCATTTATCGATTTTAGAGAGCGTTAATCGTTTAGTTTCGGGCTTTTAGGTCATCGTCTCTATGAATCGATTATTTACTGATTCTCCTATAGTTCGATTTATTAACTGCCAAATACTATCCTTTATTCATCCCTGTAAACCAATATCCAGTCGAGGGCAGAACCATCTCCTGGTGATGACGAGAGCTGGGTTCATACATTTCGCGCAATCTTCGTTCCAGTAGGTCTTGCCGTCTGAAGCGCACACAGGCTGCAGCGGGAATGTACCGCTACAGGGGCAGGAATTCTCTTCCACGAAGGTATACCCTGACAGGCGAGGGACGATCAGAAGTAGTATTAGGACTGAAAAAAGAACATTGAGCGATAAGTTTCGCGCTCTTCATAAAACAATGACCTAATCCAAATTGTTGACCTGTGGGAATCGTCATAAAAACTAACTGCATCCGATATTTTTTATAAATTGGGCTGGAAACAAACATAAAATCAAACAATTTTGACCCTATTCCCAACGTAGAAATTTCGCATATTTTTTTCTTAGTCGATGCGGCTTGACCTTTAGGGTCTATATTTTACTAAAACTCATCTACCAAAATTTTGGATTAGGTCATTATTTTACTAAGAGTTCGTTTTAATAGGGCGACTGCACCATTGAATGACAGATATCGGAAAATTTTAGTAAAGTGCAGCTCAAAAGTATCTTGAACTGGAGGAAATGCATGAGGAGATTGATGAAACTGAAAGAAGCTAGAAAAGTGTGTCAGAATCGGGCAGTGGCAACCGGCAAGCCCTGTGGCTTGCCGGTTTATTAATAAACAAGTTGCCATCAATATTAAGTTTAGTTTTAAAGAAGATAACAGTATCTTCTTTTTGAGGGCACCTTGTTTATTAATAAACATAACAAGAGGGTATTTGACTACTTTTTTTTTAAATACAATTATGAAAAATGTATGCTATCCAAAACCAAATGGTAAAAGGATTTCCAAAATTGTCGCAAATAGTAAGTAAATTATAAAGCCTTGAAATTTGGTGGAAGGGGTAGCTGTCAAATAACAGCAAAACTAGGCTGTGACGTCACCAAGCGCCGTCAGCCATAACGCTGCCTGCGTGCGAAAGAGATAGCGCGATATCCCCACCACGCTCCCACTTTTGCTCACAAGAATATTTCAAAATTGGATAACTATTTATTAACTGTTTTTATTATTATTACATATGAGAGTCCTACCACCTGTCAATATATACAATTACATTAAAGATGGAATATAAGATGTTATATCCGCCCGTGTACCGATCACCATAAACAAGATGTTATATCTGTTAAGATGATTACATAAAAAAATCGCAGAATATACAATTAAATTGTTTATCGCAACATTACTTTTCAGTTCAGTAGGTACAATTTAAACCTAATAAACTTGACGAGAACGGTACCTGACAATATGTAGGGAATTTTTTAAATTAAAGTACACATTGTATACAGGAAAATTACTCACATCGCTCCATGGTGGTGTTTGCGATACAAATAACATAAACCACGACCTGTTAGAGGTTAGGGTTGTCAGTTAGATAAGTTTTTGTCCTATTAATATCTTCTCTGGATAATTTATTGATGTAAAATTGATTGATTTTTTCTGTTCACTTTCGCGATTTTTTTTATGTTATGGTTTGACCCCACTGTATCTGAAGGTAGGGACTTTGGGGTCCATATAGTGTTAACTTACGAGAGATGATTGTCACTCGCCAGTCAAAACAATAGGATAATTTCCTATGTTTGATTTTGTAAATTATTTTATATTATGTAACAGAAAATAATACAATAAAGAAAGTACATAATATCGAATATTTTATTGTCATACACTGTATCCAGCGCAGTTTAAATACTAATTTTATATTATGATTTTTTATACATGTCAATGGCCATGTAGTGCCTGGTTAATGATTATATATTTTATAGAATCCTGAAAAAGAAACAGTCGAAGGCGGGACTCGAACCCACGACCTCCGGCGTACCGTGCCGGTGCTCTTCCAATTGAGCTACTCCGACCCCCGCCATCGATTGCCAATTTCAGGACCCGTATTTAATTATCTTAAAGGAGATGACCAGCGACATCTGTTAGCAGTTATTACAACTACTAACTCAGCACTACTCCTTTACAGGAGTAAGTAACCGAAACGAGTCGATAAACTTTTTTCTAATTTTATATTATGATTTTTTATACATGTCAATGGCCATGTAGTGCCTGGTTAATGATTTTATATTTTTATAGAATCCTGAAAAAGAAACAGTCGAAGGCGGGACTCGAACCCACGACCCCCGGCGTACCGTGCCGGTGCTCTTCCGATTGAGCTACTCCGACCCCCGCCATCGATTGCCAATTTCAGGACCCGTATTTAATTCTCTTAAAGGAGATGACCAGCGAAAATTAAATACGATTCTCCTGACGAGCGCAATGGAGTGCGAAACAGACCTTTGTAGTTTACATTTCTGGATGATTTAGGAACTATTTATGCGTGGTCGTATTGCTCACCATCAGACGAACGGCATGCTCGTCAACTTATTCAAATGCAATAAAAAAGATGGATAGTGTAGAAATAGAGTGATTAGAAAACAAATATACTTAATGTTATGTGAAGAAAAACATACGCGATGGTTTGTTGTGAAATTATTAAATACATCTAACAGATATAAAAATAATACAAAACAAACAAGGAATTTGATAAAAGATTTTAATCCGTCATTTGCTGCAGGTTTTATGTGGATTATTTATATTTTTTACGTCAGAATTACTTTTGCGAATTTGGAGGAAAAGTATTATCATTTTATGATACTAAAATAAAATAATACCGTGGGGAATTCACAGATTTTATTATAGGTTATATTTTTTTATAGATTTATTTCTTTTCGCATTCAATGTCATTTTGCCGAAAAGGTTTTAAGGCATCGCACACATACAGTCTAGGTTTTCCTTTTTTTATTTATTGCATTGAATGGCGAGACGAGCATGCCGTTTGCCTGATGGTAAACTATACCAACATAAACGATAGCAACACCATTCAGCACCTTGAGTTACAAAGTACCTGCTGTGTGGCATTCCACTGCGCTTGTCATCCCGAGACATAAGATGTTAAGTCTCATTATGTCTAATAGTTACACTGGCTGCAATGTCCTTCAAACCGAAACACAACATTACATGCACACTGCTGCTTGTCGGTAGAAATAGACATTGCGATGGTACCAACCGCGACGAACTTTTACATATGAGAGACCTACCACCAATAGGTCCTGAAATGTTTTTAATAAATCGTTTTATTATTTTTTATGGACAACCCTAGTTGTTGATATGCTTCCCGTTAATTATAATGAAAACGTTTATCAGTTTTTGTATAAGTTGCTCATTGTGTACATTGTTTATATAAATTGCAATTAGTTTGGAGAGTACATAGTGTTCATTTGCCATGTAGCAAATGACATAATCTACCAATTTTTGATACAGTATAACTAATAGGTTGGTACTATTGATTATTAAAATGTATGTTCACTGTTCAACGCTTCTTTTCTTGAAATGTTGTCTTTTTCAGAGATTTAGTCGAAGGAAAATAATTAAAATCTAGTCATACTATAAGCTTAATCAAATCTTTTTTTTATTTATTTTATTTTTTGGTATATTCTCACATGTTAATGAATTAAATATACCTACTAATAGTAACTTGAAGGAACTTTATTATAGGTAGGTATCTATTCATTTTTATTTTCCAATACGAATGCATATTGTTAGTATAAAAAATGCTCTTTATTTATTCGGAATTAGGGCACAAAAGCCAAATAACATGACCACTGTATTTTTTCCTATACTAAGAAGCTAAACGGTCGATAACGCATGCATTACAATTCCATTATCACGATACTGATTATTGAATGAGACAATAATCGATTCATATAAAAAGGCGGCGAAACACTGGCCACTACAATAAATTCAAATTTACAACAGCAACGTTCTAAACTTAAATTCAACTGTAAAAGTCAAAATGGCGGCGATAACTAAATTAACAGCCGTTTTCTTGCTTGTGTGCCTAGTTGCTATGTTTATGGAGACCTCGGCTGATCCTCGTGGGAAATCTGAAAGGTCAAAGAACGATAACAAACCGGCTGGTCATGGATCGCAAACAGGACATCACTTCGTGAAGAGAGATATCGATGATGAGGGAGATGATGGATACCCGGAACCCGCTGCGGCAGACGACTACGACAGCAATTTCGAAAGACCACACAGGATCCGTGTGCTTCCAGGTTTTCTGCACTAAGCAGTACGATAAATGATTCGGTTTAACGGGGTTTGTGCAACATATAGTAAAGTTTAAAGTATAAGTTATTATAATATATTCAAAAGCTTAATCAATGTCTTTTGGTTTTTTATTTATTATCCTCAGGAGAAGTTGGATGACAGTTGGAAATTTATTAGGAATTTTAATCATAGTATTCATAACGGTTTTCATTAACTGTGAAAATCCATTATATAGCCACGTCCCATTGTCTTCCTAACCTTAAGTAAAAACAACATCTTTTTAAAAGAAATTTATTTAAAAATTAAAAAATCTCTGATTACAATAAACGTAATTAAGTAACAGATTACAAGATTATGTTCATCAATAATATTTAAGTAATACGTGTCTCTAACCTATGCTTACTAGTACGACAAATCATTGGCATAATGTACTTAATCTTTAAGGCACATTAAAATACTTTGTATAGAAGTTCCTAAATAACAGTTGTAAGATGTGATTTTTTTTAAAAGGAAGACATTTAGTATTTACTTCAATATTTTTCATATGTTTAACTGCATATTCCTTACTTCTAGCAAAAAAAACAAGATGCTATATTATCTTGTTTTTTTTGCTAGAAGCAAAACAAACACAGTAACAGAAAACAAAAATGGCGTATTGAGTAATACCGACAATACCGAGTCACCACTCACAATACGAATGCTCCCAACATCTGTTTCACAATAAGAAACGGTATAGACAATACATATTTTTTCTTTTTCAAACAATTACGAAGTGCATCTTTGAGACTTGAATCAATGGAACTTTGTATTTCCTCAAGTGTAAGTAGGTAAAATTCGTAGAGAAACTACTTATTCTTTGTCCGAATAAAGTAATGGAAAACCAAGTCTCGTCTTCACTATTAGTTTTTGCTAGTATTTTCTTCAGATTCTGGCGCAAAGTATTTAGAAAAAAAGCAACAAAATAGTTAAACAAGGCGAATAGAACTCAAGGGGGTGAAAAGTTATAAATATCGTCCACAGCGAAAATGACTCAGAGATACAACACAATGTTTTCTACCAGTTGTTAGCGAAAATGAACATTTAAAAACAGTTACCTAATATTAAATTTCTCTATCTGATTTCATAAAGTAATATGTACTCTATCTTCAAATGTGTATAATAAAATTGTAGATTTTAAGTGTTTGTTGACGTATCAGCTATAAACACATTGGATTCGAAAAATAACCACTGAAAAATGTTACTCTTTATTTTATATAACTTATAGGGTAAATGAGGGACAACACGGGAGAGATGGCTATTCAGTTAATAATTTAGATCTAAATTTAATTCCTTTTACCCCATTGCATTATATTCACTTTGTTTTACAATATTTTTTTTTGTGTAACTGGTTTCTAAAGTGTTATATTATAAAATGTAATGTTTGCATCAGGAAAAATATCTTCAAAGTTGTTCACAACATACAAAAACTCTTATTAAGCACCGTTGATTCAGCGATATATACTTACATTTATTTGTTAATTAAGGAACGAAAACTCTTTCGTGATCTTAATTTATAAACTCAAATTAATATATATAAAGCTGTCATTATAATTTGTGACAAGCTTATAGATATATAGATATCTATCTAAAGAGGTTAATTTAATGATTTTCTTTTTAAATAAACTTTAATCTCATTATTATTTCAAAACACATTAAGTAAGAGTTTTTTATTACATCTCTAAAATAAATTTGATTTTAATCCGTAAAGTAAAATAGTTTAAAATCGACAAAAAACTTTTCATAAATCATTTAAAAACATTGGCACATAGATGGCACCTTAAAGTTAACTTAAATCTACAATATTTGGCACGTTTAGAATTCACTGGCTCTTTGGGTTAATGGTTTATATCTCTTAGATAATAAGAATAAAATACATAATAATTTTACACATAATAGAGGTAATTAATCTACCAAAACAGGATTCCATTAATTGATGCAAGACATTTATCATGGTGTACATAATTCATAATGTTCATTTCTGATCAAAAAACATGCATAAAAATTAAAGTCAAAGTGCTATGGCGGAGTCTCATAGAGTTCGACAAGTAAATATTTAGTTTTCGTTAAACGTCCAGCATTTAACAATTATATAGTTCTTATGATAACAATATGACACGATGATCTTTGGATTACAATAACTGACAAAAAAATGCTATAGATAGGATATCAATAAGGCTGAATCATTTTTAATTCAGAGGTCCCATGGAGTAGTGTGTGGAATAACGCTATTCTGGGATTTAATTTCAAAAAATCTGCTGGTCGTTACACGTTTTGTCCTTTACATTCCGTAAACTATAAAGCACTTTTTTCAAACCATTTGTTTCGCGTAACAAAGAATTATACACTATAGCAAAACAATTGTTATCAGAAATATGAACATAGTAGTTACAGTTTTCGTCAAGGGTGATGGCATCGAGCACTGGCCCCGACAGAATACAAACACATTTGTTTCTGTTCCGTCTGTACCGGACTGTCTTTTGACGTCATTTTATATTAACATTAATTACCAACTGACGTCGCACTTTGGGACGTCTCCATAGAAAAGGCGTGACATGAGTACCTCTCTTACATATCTTATGATAGCTCAACAACGGAACAACGTAAAGATTTAAAAAATTTTACGTGTATGTATTATTGAATAATAGACCTATCCATTACTAATGTAGTTCATATGAAAAATATTGATATGACTAAAAAAAAACTAAAATATGTCTATATTCCAAGGGAGCTTAAAACCAAATTAAAGACAGATACACAATAATTTGACATTAACAAAACACTTCGGTTACTTTTTTAAACCTTAATCTTACCATAAAATATGGAATCTTTTTAAAAAGAAGAGAACAAATGCATTTATATAAGTGTATCCCAATTAACCGTTTTATTTATAAAATACTTCTTCAAACCATTGCGAACCACAAACATCTTTCTTAAAGAGTGAGGTCATTTTCAACAGTGTTCGATAGTTCAACTTTGGTGCTGTATATTAGGAAAAATAAAGTGATTAGAGGGGTAACAAATATAAAACCTGAAAGGTCCTATTGTCCCCTTTCCAAAATGCATTTCAGTTCTAATTTATCAGACAATTAGTACTACCGGTACATGTCCAAACGTTTCTATGGGGACGCCCCATAGTGCGCGTCGTGGGCCCGGTCACGACTCGTCCCGTAGCGTATTTGTAATGTGTATATATTTGATAGAGAAATAATCTCTTTTGGAGTACTCATATTGAATTTAAAAGGATTTAAAAGTGTTAACTAAGTTTTGTTAATTTAATATCAACGTCTTATGTACATAGTGTTAAGTCACTCGTTGTATAGAGTTAACATTTGCTATGATTTTGTGTCAGAATGTTACTTATGATTTGTCATTAAAACAATCCGAAAAAGCTCAAGCCATGTAGGGTAAGTGGGGTAATACCGAATTACAGGGTAAAACCGTTCTTTGAAGATCAACAACATTTCGTAATACGGAAAATGCCTGAAATTCTATTTTTAATATATTCCAACAACAATTTTCCAATTTAGCAGTAGTCTTGAAACAACGGGATTACCACGTGATCCGGTATTACCCCACGAATACTATCTAGTAAAGTATAATGAGTTCCAGCTCATATTTATCTGGTCTTCATATTTCTAGAACTATATAATATAGCAATTGATTAATTGGATATCATTTTTGGTTATAATGAATCCGTTTCGCAAAAATTAAACTTTAAAATAACATTCTAACGCAATTAGATAAGTTAGTGGGATGAACGTGGCTTTATAATCTATAACAAAATATATTTAACCGTCTAAATATACATATAAAATAATAAGTAACTGCAATGCCATTTGGAGTTGATCATAAACAAGACCTGAACATAATACGGCCTTCGCTAATACACACATGATCTTCTAAAACTACACTACCGAAATATACATTTAGTTCTGTGAAAAATTCTTAATTGTAAATATATTAAGTAGAAATCGATTAATATGCATTACACATACACACATCTTCAGTTAACTGTAACAAATAAATTATATAAAATTGTACATACTTGAAATCCATTCGTTTGGGCAAGAAATATGCTATACGTTATGTATTTTTAGTCAAGGGACCTATTCAAACACACGGAAGTTCATGCTTTCATGTAAGAAACTAATGTATTCTAATATTATATAGAGAAAATATTTAATTGTTTATTTGTTTGCATTGAATAGGCTCTGAAACTACTGGACAGATTTCACTCTTTAATCAATACTAGCTTTTGCCCGCGGCTCCGCCCGCGTTATTAAGTTTTTCCGGGATAAAAGTCCCGCTTTATGTTTTCCCGGGATAAAAAGTAGCCTATGTGTTAATCCAAGACATGATCTACCTGTGTGCCAAATTTCATCGAAATCCGTTCAGTAGTTTTTGCGTGAAAGAGGAACAAACATCCATACATCCATACATCCAAACATCCAAACATCCAAACATCCATACATTCTTACAAACTTTCGCCTTTATAATATTAGTAGGATGAAGCTATATTTTTAGCGAGTAACATAGGCTACATTTTATCCCGGGAAAATATAAAACGGTACTTTTCCCAGAAAAACTCATTCACGCGGGCGGAACGGCGAGCCGAAGTCTGGTAAAATATACGTAGGAATAATATATAATATAAGTAAATGACACAGTAAACCTCAAAAGAAATTCGTAAAAAAGCTCCCAACGTATGGTCATCCTTTTGCTAGCTACTTATTTGACCTATCTTATCGGTGATTACTTATGAAAATGACCTTTAAGTATGGTTAGTTTTACTTTAGTACTTCAAACATGGTGTAGGAGTGTCTAGGTGCTAAAATTCTCGTAATAAATACGCTCATATTTTTTAATAGGGAAAATAATTGAATACAAGTTAAAACAAGTCTCTCGACTAACCCTACATGCTGTATAGAGGATACATTCAGGATATCAGAAAAAAATTAATCGTTAGGTTCGATGATTCTTATGTCTAAAAATTAACAGAAAAATAAAATGATAGCAAGCATTCGCATACTATTCGACCTCTATTTGCTTATTTCTATATATAATAATTCATAGTAAACGCATGCCTTTGACATAATTACCTACTTTAATTGTTAATACCATATCTGCTTCTTCTTTTAAATCATGGCTGCCACCGATTATAATTATCGATGATTTCGCCAATATAAATATAAATTCTTAGAAATAAAAAGTTGGCGCCACGTCGAAAAACAAAAGACGAACCACTTTCAAATGTGTCAGTAATATTTCCAAACTTTATTTCAAGGAAGCATAGTGCAATGAAAGAAATCACTATAATAACGTTTTCGATTATTGAATCGATTTTTAATATAATCGATGCATCCCTTTTTGACAATTTTATTAAAATAATCTGAAGGGTATGCACATTTTTTCCAGCTTAGAAATATGAACTATATTCTATGGTCTAATAATTACAAACTTGAAAACTGTACTTTGAATTCTGTGATGGATTTAGATTTTTTTCCCGGGGGCAAAAAAAATTAATGAAACATTATTATTGTTTTGTCCCTTTGGCTTTCAAGTTATGTAACATAAAGACGTCATAAAAAGTGACTAAATTAAACACTAATAACGTTTCCAATCCAATTTAAGGTGTTTTTAAAAGCCATTACTTTGATGTCCCCTAGTACAGCACGAATTTTCTTTTGCCATTACAACACGGCCCTTATATCTCATACCTCATATGTTAATACTCGCGCCGACAATAATAACCGAGAGAGCGACATTTCTGGCACAGATGCTGAGGATGGATCTTGGACTGGTCACTCACATCCAGGCCGTCCGGCTTCTCCAGTGGCCGCTGGAATGAATAAAAAATCATTGAATCGATTATAAATTTCATTATTTATGCAGTTATAGATGTATGTAGGCGGTCTTAACGCCATAGGTATTTTAATTTATTATTTTTTTAAGAACAATAAACGGTTACATGCTAAAATACATTACAAACTAGTCTTAATCTAAATAAATACAAAACACATAACCCACACCATTGTCCACAGAATTGAGATAAGTGTTACGAACAGACTATGGAATATTATGAAGTCATCTTGGACAACTTGAGATATGCATTTTTTTTAAACTTGAGGTTTGATTCAGCAAAAATATCAATATTTGTAAAATGTGTGTATTCTCTCCCAATTAACTTTAGGGTAGCAGATCAGTAGCGAGGGCGGTGCCCAGACACAGAGCGAAGACCCTAAAAGGGCGCAGAAATTAACAGACCAGGACCAAGTTTTGGATCATTCATGGGCCCAATTATAGATGCTTCTGTGGGGCGCATAAAAGGTTTGTTACGGCACTGGTGCAGAGATAAACATGACAGGTGCACCAAAGATTACTCGGTATTTAAACTCACATATAAACATACGTAAATATTATAATATAACAATAATAATACCAGCCCTGTATTACTGTCCCACTGCTGGGCACGGGCCACCTCTACTACTGAGACGGGTTAGGCCTTAGTCCGCCACGCTGGACTAGTGCGGGTTGGCAGACTTCGCACACCCTCGAAATTCTTATGGAGAATCCTCAGGTATGTAGGTTTCCTCACGATATTTTCCTTCACCGTTAAAGTGAATGATAATTTTTATTATTTATTTATTTCAAGTAAAATACACAATTTATATACAATAGTTGTGAGTGGCACCCAAACTAAGCTGCGCTTGTATCTTGGGCTGCCTTAATACAGATTACAACTTGAATAATGAGCCGCATGAGGATTTTTCTTTTATTTTTGTTGTTTCACCTTAGCTTATAAAAAATGTGTGAGAGGTGCATGAAAAATTTATTAAAAAGATTGATAAACAATACACACGTAACTTTGAAAAGTCGGAGGTTAGTGCCTTGAGTTTTGAACCTCCGGACATTGTCTCGGCAGACCGTTCCATTCCCAACTAGGCTATCGTCCACTTGTGTGTATGTAAATATTAATATACATAATTAGCACAGTTGTTAATACTTGCTGTGACAGCAATCAGATTGTATAAATCTAAAAGATAAATCGAACCAGTCTGAATATGTGGTGACGAGCGCAGTGGCGTTTCACGCAGTACTTTATAATTCAAAGTTTTGTGTGGTGTTGCTACAGTTTATAGGCGTTCGTATCGCTTACTAGGCGTTTTTCGTTTTTTTCGCCATTCGTCATTCTATTGCAATAAAAAAATGTTTTAACATACCTGTTTATGTGGAAACACATTAATGCGACACTTGATGCATTCTTGACCATTATTGGCCCACGAGTTGCCACTCATCCATTTGCGTTTACATTTCGGACATTTGTACTCGCCGAAGCAGCGCTTCTTGCCTTGGTAGGGGGTCAGCCCCTCGCCTTTCGGACGGGCCTGGAATTTATAAAAATAAGAATGGAAAAAATCGAATAATGTAGCAATTTACAAATGAAATTAATTCAATTTGTAGTGTTTTATTATTTACCACTACCAGTATTCTGTGCTACTACTTTATTAATTTCAAACAACTCAAATAAAAAATCCCAAACCAAATGGTTTGTTTCTGATTAACTTTATTGAAACTTTACATTTTTTTCTACATTTACTTCTTTATAAAAATGTTAATAACAAGTTCCATTGTCTTTCTTATTTTTTTATCTCTGTAAACTTTATAAAACACATTATTAAAACATTATAAAACTACCTTTCATATCAAATTCTGAATCCAACGTATCAATAAGGTATCGTTTCGATTGTGTACAACAAACGGACTGACGCGACAACCAATTTGCTCTGAACAATCAAACAACGATGATGTACGAAGCCACACAAACGAGAATCATTACTGTAATTGTTTGTCACGGCTAAATGGTCACATTGTTTATGGAGTTGTATAATACCACAGATATAAAGTCTATTGCGCAATATCTTTGCAAAATTGACTCCACGCGCAAGAAGAAAAACAAAGTGAATGTGCGGATAATACCAGTTACTTATCTGTGTCAATTTGTGTGCTAGAGAAAGATATTGGCCGCATGATCGATCCATCTCTCTCACACTTTTTGAACGCTATTTACCTACTTAATTCATAATCGCAGCGCAGATCTTCCTCTAAGTTTATGAAAAAAAAAAACAATACGTCGAAGAAGACTGCGACAGTGGCGTAAATGTAAATTGTATGGCGTGCACGTTACGACCACACCTTTGAGGTTCCACGTTCGAATCTCGAGTTGGGCAGTGATATTGGGTTTTTGATTTGAGTGTTTCTACTAGGCATCAGCCCGAATTTGATATTTATGACCGATATGACGCTAGGCTCTCCTCCTCTAAAATTATGAGAGCGAACATCTCCTAGAGTAATAGTGTTCTGTGGAGAACGCACACTGACTCTACCTTTGGTGTTACCCTATCGAAAGTTAAAAGCAATAAATTTGATATGACAATGATAAAAAAATTAAACAAAATAAAACACAAAACATAATAGGGTAGTTGACTACTTTTTTTAAATACATTCATCAAAAATGTATGCCATCCAAAATCTATATAAAGCTTTAAAATTTGGTGGAAGGTGGTTGTCAAACAACAGTAATTTTACACTGTGACGTCACCAAGAGTCGCCGGCCATAACACTGCGTGCGTGCGAAAGAGATAGCGCGATATCCTCTCCACGACCCCACTTTTCGCACAAAAATATTTCAAATATGAGTAATTGCTTTATTAACCGACTTCCAAAAAAGGAGGAGGTTCTCAATTCATGTGTTTGTATTTTTTTTAACCAATTTGATGCTGAATTCACAGAAGAATTTCTTTTTCGTATTATTTTCGTTTACATATAAAATAATGTACAGAATAGAACATAGGAAACTACCCTATTGAACCGGGCGGGAAAGAGGAGGCCGATGGCTGGCACATGCGTCTTACTCGTGAACGGGTGCTGCTTGTGTGGGCTGGTCTACCCATTTCGCTTACTATGTCTCAGAACTAGTACTTGTTAATACCTTTATTGGACAAGTATATATCATCGAAATTAAATGATTGCGTGATTCCTGAGTGGGGTGTACACTCGAATGGGAGTTGAGAATTTGTTATGATGCAAGTAAATATATGAACTGCTCTAAACTAAATAAAAATCTGTATATTATCGTCAATGAAGTACCAATACCTCCTAACTGACAATTTAGTCCAAAATTACTTTTTTATTACAATAGACATAAAATTCATATTCGCATGGATTGAATTAACTTCTATCGGAAATTTCTTTACCAGTAAGCTTCTTGAGCTATGTGAAAACATCTACTTAGTGACAGAATTCATTCGTCCGTATGCATTTAACAGTTTTTTTCTTCTGGTGTAAAATTAGATTCTCAACACTTAGGAGGTATTGGTACTTCACCGACGATATGTATATTTGTATTATGCACTGTACCTAATTTATACCTTGGAACTGATTTTGAAATGAGCAACCCTAGAGTTTCTTGCCCGTTCTTCTCTGGTGGAAACTGCTTTCCGAACTGGTGGTAGAGTAAAAATTGACTGAATCTAAGTAATGTTTAACGTTTTATGGATTCGAATAAATAATTTCATTTCATTTCAAAGAATCCGGGCAGCCCGTAAGTTTTTTTTTATGCGCTCCATTTCTCTGACGACTTTTTTTAGCTCCCAAGTATATGTCCATAGTGCAAGTCCTATGTGTTTTGCCACGTCGCCAAAAGTGCCACCCAAACTACACTACACTGGTAGGTCTCTCATATGTAAGAGTCCGTCTGGGTGGGTACCACCGCAATGGGTATTTGTACCGCCAAGCAGCAGTGTGCATGCATTGATGTGTTTCGGTTTGAAGGACATTGTAGCCAGTGTAACTACCGGACATAATGAGACTTAACATCTTATGCCTCAGAATGACCAGCGCAGTTGAATGCCGCACAATACTTTGTAACTCAAGGTACTGGATGGTGCTGCTACTGTTTATTGGCGGTCGTGTCGCTTACCATCAGGCGAACGGCATGCTCGTCTCGTCATTTAATGCCATTAAAAAAACGCCACTGACCGGGTGTCATCCCAAAAAGGGTGATACCCGGTGCGCCCCCCCCCCCCTTTACACCACTGACAACACACATGGTGAAAACTGGGAGCTCTAACTGCACGTCTGCCTATGGGGAAAGCAAAAAAACTTAACTATATCAGTCGTTATCTTAGTACAATATAAGTATCATAACCACGGATGACAGAAGAAGAATTACTCATATTTGAAATATTGTTCTTCTGTCCTCCGTGGCCCTAACACTCACACACACACACACACACCTGTTATCCCCGAAAGGGTAGGCAGAGGCGCAGCCAGTGCACCCACTTTTCGCCATTATTCCGTCCCATGATGTGATAGGGGTCGAGCGTATCGCCATATCGGGCACAAATTCCGGACTGAGCTGATACTGAATAGAAAAACTCAATATCACTTTGCCCGACCCGGGGATCGAACCCGAGACCTCAGCTTTGCACTCGTACTGTAATACAACTACGCCACCGAGGCAGTCATAAGGCCCTAAGCGATTAATAAATTTCAAAAACTCTTATCACTGTTCCTTTAGTAATAAACTCCAATAGCGTCACATCAATAACAATAACACCATTGAGTCAGGCCCCAGAACGCCATAATTTATAATAATTTATTGGGCTCCACAACGTGCCCACTTATGTAGTGTTTGAATGACTATAGTTCTTAGCAAAGAAATGTTTAATGATTTGGAAATATCAAGGACTTTGCACTCGACAATTTTTGGCTAAACTAAGTAGGTACTACTTATTTTAAGTTTGTTTTTGGTCACAGTTCTGGCCGTGTGGTATCCTTTTCATGGTGAAAATTATCATGTATAATGTTAATCCAGTGTTCGTCTATCTGGAGTCGTTTTTTAATTAACAGGATATAGCGATAGGTACAAAATAAAAAAGACCATTAGGTCGGTTTCAGGTCATCGAATAATAAACATTGTTAGAATAAAACATCACAATCTCGCTAGTTGTTATCTTATTCCGAGAACCGTTTCGTTTTACCGTAGCGCTGGCTGACAGGACACAGTCATGAGTTTCATTTGGTTATTACTTCTCATAACACTTTTAAACATTTCGATTTTTATGAGTTCCTTAGTGACCTATTTTGAAGAAAGAAAGGAAAGTATTTGTCACGGGCACAATACAATAGTATCTATTATATAATTTTTTCGTGATTATAAACAAAGGAACAAATCACACATTAAAAACTCTAAACTATAATACAAGTATGGTTTTAGCATGTTTTTCTCGCATCTATTTGGCGGTAGAACTACGTTGTATAATTATTTATCTATAATCTATAGCTTTACTTAAAGTTTGCTCCCCAAAAATATGGTCCATAATGGAACGGTTGATGATGGGCGTCCAATTTCAGCTGCCTTCTATCAAGCTTCATCATCATCATCAGTCTTTATCAGTCCACTGCTGGACATAGACCTCCCCTAATGAGCGCCATAGCGCCCTGTCTTCAGCTCGACATCAAGTAATTTATGAAAAGTAGAAAACTACATAGTTACCTCTTAGATACAAAGAAAAATCGATATCGTTGATGTAAAATAATGTAAAGAAATACAAAAATGAATAGCTAATACACATAAAACCATACGAGATTTTATTTTTATATAGGTCCATTAAACATTTTATTTTCCAAAAGGATTTTGAAAAAGAATCGAACGGTTACCTAGTAGCATCAGTTGGCTGATGTGGGTTCTCTGTTTCATGAAAAGATGATGTAAAGTAATACCTTGCTATTGCGTTTGGTATACCAGGAGATATACCAAGGACAGGTGTCTTTCCTTAACCTTTCCTATAGGGTCGGCAGTATCTCCAAGATATTACCAAAATTGGGGATGTTTATGGTTAGTGGAGATTACGTTGTGTAGTGTAGCGGTGTTCCCAACGTTTACAAAAATACTTTTTCAGAATGCTTATAAAGGTGATCAATAAAATTCCTGCGTTTTTGCCATACCTATTATTGAAATCAAATTTAACAACCCAAATGACGGGACTCTTTTAATGTTATCTGTGGAGGTATACATCTAGCTTTTCAATTTTGAATATCTTTATGATTAAGGTCAAAATATATTTTTAGTTCATAATTTCGTCTGCCGCTTTGCTATAGACTAGAGGGAATTGGAAAATATATTTCCAACATCTACCTACCCTTCTATTTCGTCTATTTGATTAACTTCGTTGCGGGTTAGGACCAATTAGTGCTGTCAGGGACTCGCCGAGCTTTACCGCTCGGTGTCATCAAATGCGTGCCGCTGTCGATCCTGAATTACAGGAGTTGCAGTGGTAGTGTAAGGGTAGGATAGACTCGTACTCAATAAAGAATGAAAACTTTAATAATAAGATAAATAAATAAGTCTCATCGTCTCAAGAATCAAACACGTGACGTTGAGAAAGTCTCAAGAATTAAGCACGTATGCCCTATAGATATAGATTGCCTAAGAAAATGTTAACTAAAGGATAAACTTTTTGTAAGATAAGACACCACTTTTGTAAGTTAATACAAATTAATAAAAATAAAATATCTAGAAGTACACACAGACACACACACTCACTCCTGTTATCCCCGAAGGCATGGGCAGAAGCGCAACTAGTGCACCCACTTTTCGCCGTTATTCCGTCCCATGAAGTGATAGGGGGTGAGCCTATCGCCATATCGGGCACAAATTCCAGACTCCGGGCTGATACTGAATAGAAAAGCTCAATATCACGTTGCCCGACCCGGGAATCGAACCCAAGACCTCAGCTTTGCAGTCGTACTGTAATACAACTACGCCACCGAGGCAGTCTAGAAGTCGATCTAAAAATACATGAAAGAAGTAAGGGCTGGGGGGGGGGCGAAATATATATTCATACTAGATGAGTCGCTTCATGGAAAAGGTTGAAAAACACAGATCTAGAGAATTCCGCCACGGCATCCCCTGCCTGTCGTAAGAGGCAACTAAATGGGGCTTGGAGAAAGTCGCGGGGCCAGCAGTGGGTTGGCTGCCCACTCCTATTTAAATGACTTCGAGGTGGACAATTCGGGTGGTCGGTCTCCCGCTGTCGTAGACGCCATAGGCGTCCTTTAGAGTTCGGGGGTATCTGAGGCCCCTGATTAGAGGGGGCTGCAATGCGGCATTACGCAGGAGCGGTCGCGCGCAGCTATCTTGCAACAAGATACCCCGGGGCCGTTCCGTAGCGCCGAAGAAGGCCACCGCGGGTTATCGTTGGTATGCCGGTGTAAGGTGTAGGTACATAGTGTTAGGGACTCGGCCCAATGCTCGCTCGGATGATGCTATACTCCCGAGTGTCGACATTGGGTCGTAAGACCGCTGAAACCAATATAACCGTACCACTGACCCCCAGTATTAGTAGCGATAACGCGTTTTTCCCCGTGAAAAAAAAGGAATTAAACACGTATTGAGAGTGTCGGGCGAAGTTTTCTCAGATTAGAAGAAAAAATTAAAAATAAATCGCGTGAATATTTTGGCGATGAGCCGAGATCGCGGTCACCACACCAGACTGTGTGGGTAACGTTCTATAGTTTGTGACTCATTCGAATGTCTGTTTTGTTTAACAATGGATACGATATCAATAAACTGATTGGAGACCGTTTGTAAGCTTACAGAAGCGTCTGAGATTTGCTCTGTTGTGACTCGGTTTGAACGATATTGTAACCATTATGAAATTATGAAACTAACAATCATTTATTATAATAAAAGAATATAGATATGCCATTAGCAAGGCCAATCGGAAAACTTGAAATTGTTTTAAATAGTACCTACATTTACATAAACGGCGCGCAAATGAAAATTATAAGCTGTTACTTTTAAGTTAAGCACTATCCTCGACTACTTTATAAATATTTCTACGTTAAATACAATTACAATTATAGGTACGTACATACCAATAGTAATTTGCCTTTAGTTGTAAATACTAAAGACCTTTATCAACATACCTGAGGACAATCTCCAATATAATGTCCCTTCTTGAAGCACAGATGGCACATGTACGCGGGTGGCGGAGGGCGCGGTGGCCTGCGCAGGGACAGCGCGTTGAGCTGCTCCGCCAGGGAGTTAGTGTCGTCAGAGGCTGGCTGCGTGGAGCCCGGGGCTGCAGTCGGCAAGGGACCCCACACAGAACCCGGCATCCACTGGAATGAAGAGAGTATTAACTGCTGTGAATGGTATGGAAAACTGGGTATTTTGTAAGAGATACAGGACGGAATAAAACTTGTGCAGAGGATGCTGTCTTTTCGATTTTCAAGTATATTAGGGCTGATATTTCGAATGTCAGATTAAACATTCGTATTGAATATTAACTTCAAAGCTTCTTTATTTTTATAAATTAAATAGTAGTACATTCCTAAATACTTTTAGGACTAATAATTTACATAATAGAATAAAATTTTACACCGTTTGATGTTTATGTTTTGGAGTATCCAGATATACAGAAATACATTATCAACAAATTAAATATTATTTTTCACTCCGTTTAATATGGATATTTTACGTCAATGCCAAGTAGGTATTGTTATGGTGAAAGATTCAGATTGTGCCACCAGATGGTAGAGCTTACGTCGTGCACGTTCCCTATAATAACATTTTAAAGTCCACGCGAAGTATTTAGGACGATCTTACATTTTGGCACTACAGACGTCGGTTTAATTAGAATTATTGTAATTTGATATAATTTTATTTAAACTTGTGTAACTGTGACAAATATACTTTATAAAGAAATTAGACCCTTTTACTTCACAGACATTTATTATAGAGAGTAACACAGACAATATAGAAGAGATGGACATCGACAACAAGGATGACAGTTATAGACAATTAAATTAGACGGAGCTGTTAGCGGTTTGCATTTAATATTTATTATCATTCCCCCTTTAAATGCAAACCCATCATCTTGCAACGATCTTCGAACTTGCCCTTGATAGCTTTAGTTAGAACGTCGGCAGCCATTCGTTCAGTTTCCAGATAGTGGACTTCAACTTCCATGTTAGCTATTTTTTCTTTAATAAAATTGTAGCGTATGTCAATATGTTTGCTTCGGGCATTATAGTAGTCGCTACCTGCAAATTTAATTGCACTTTGATTATCACAAAATATTTTGGTTGGTGTACAGAGGTCCGTGGATCGGAACCACGCTCTGCTACCACAGACAAGTAAAAAATAATTTATATACATACCACTGTCGGCATGATAGCTCAACGCCACCTAAGACAGCACAGTCAGTGAAGGAACCTTTAACTCTTGAGGAAGCTCTTTCGGATGCAAATGCCATAGAGTGGAAAAATGCTATGGATTGTGAGTTTCGCAGTGGAAGCGTGCTGGGCCCATAACCTATTGTAATTTGATATAATTTTATTTAAACTTGTGTAACTGTGACAAATATACTTTATAAAGAAATTAGACCCTTTTACTTCACAGACATTTATTATAGAGAGTAACACAGACAATATAGAAGAGATGGACATCGACAACAAGGATGACAGTTATAGACAATTAAATTAGACGGAGCTGTTAGCGGAATCAATCAATCAAGAATCAATGTGGAATAAATGCGCGGTCAATTAGACAAATGAAATCGCAGTAAATAATGAAGCGCGCGTTCCTATTGGTCGGCGCTGTGCCGGTGCGTGCGCTCGCGCATCTGTTTAACGAATTATTACGACGCGACCGTTTGCTCAATGTGTTGACATAGCTCTTCCTACATTTTATTGAAGTGCAACTATTTAAATTTATTTGGAAGAAAAAAGTCCCACTGGCCCTACCAATATTTTGTAGGTAAAAATTTGTAACTATGGATTGGATGTTTACAAGCTATTCACGTGTAAACATTTGAATGGGTTAAAATTTTTGCCACATAGATGTAGATAATATCATGAGTCATGACCTGGATGATCAGAAAGAATAGTAAATTTTGATACTAGTAATTGCCCCTTAATATTATTTTTATAAATAGGATTACAATCACACGGAGTCCCAAGGAAAAGCTAGTTATAGTTCCTTTGATGTCTATGGATTTTGCTTTTAGTTTAGAACCACTGTTGAAAATCATAAATATTACATTCTCCACAAAATTTTTAGCAATTTTGCAAATACATGTTCGTCAATAACGCAATCTACCGTGAAATACCAAAACCTATGTTAAATGCATTAGAACATAATTTGAGATGATCGCAAAGCGCAAAATGGCATATTTCCCTCCAAAATATTGCTTTCTTTACAAAATTTGCGCACACCGAGACCTTTGGACGACAAATTTGGGCCTGATGTCCAGTCTATAATTATACTATTGAATGTCTTTGGATGTAACGAACGTATTCCTTTTGCTCCACTCATTGATGTTTTTTACATCAATGGCTACACTGTTAAAATATAGAAATCTTACTCAAACCTAGTTCATTTGAAACCCGTAGCCCAATAGTAATTTTCAGATGTATACATACCTACCATCCAAAAATATCACTAGAGAAGTCTTTATTAATTTGTTGAAGATTAATTTGAATACTTAATCTAATGGATTACAGTAACAAACCTAACAAGATTGATTATTTGATTTCGTAGTACCTTGGCTCTTGAGATGGCGAGCCAACTGGTACAGATATAGTGTATTTCATGTCATAAAAAAATATTACCATTTTGTCTCCCATTGTGACCGTCAAAAAAGGAGGTGGTTACTTAGTTATTACTTTAGAAGCATTTTGTGAACAAGTTAGACACAACAGTAATATTTTTGTGTGTTAATTTAACTTCTAAAGATGTTTGCAAATGATCATTTTGATTTTGTATAACCTACATTGATTTAGCTGCCGGTAGCACATAGCTTCTCAATTACGTTTTAGTTTATTAATGACTGTCTTGTGCCAAAAATTGTAAATGTCTAAACTAATCGCGTTGACGACTAGGAAATGAGTACAATGTATAAGCGCCAGAACTTTAAGAGCATAAAATAATGCTCATTTATATTGGGTTGTGGTAAGGCTACGGCTGATAATTCAAGATCAATAACATTAAGTCAATAAGAAAGGGGGGGGGGGGTCAGGGGACTGGACGCCACGTAGCTTACAATTAACCACGCTACGCCACTGACCGCTGACATTTTGGGGATCCGGACTCTCCTCCCCCCCCCCCCCCCCCCCTTAGCTTCTAAAATACGGTGTCATGCAAGGTAAGAACCCACGCCACAATTTTTATATTGTAGGACCAGTGTGAAATCTATAGCTACGCCCATGGCTGTTAGTTCATAGTTGTAACCACAATCGCACAGAGAACAAGAGATAGGTTTTATTTTTATTTTCATACATTGGGAGTATTTCCAGATGTCTTAATATGCCTAAATCTTAAATACTCTTAATCCATAATCCATTCCATTTTGTCAGCATCCCGATCATTATTCTCTCGGTAATTTGTTAGATTCAGATTGTGATTCCGTCATTTAGAATAAACACACGCTTGATTTCCCATAGGAGAAATAAGAATAAAAGTCATAAAAATATATCAAATACATAATCATCGAAATATTAATCAAATACCTAGATATAGAATAAATAAAGTACCCAACAAGAACAAGGAAACTATACATAAAGCCAAGGAGCTATTACGTCACCGAATATTAAAAAAAAACTGGTAAATAGGACATGATACAGAAATAATATTGCACATTTGTTTATCGTTATGAATTTATAAATACGTGGCGGGAGCGGTGGGCGGCGCAGTTTTTGGAAACAGTTACGTTCTTAGTTCAAACTCTGGCGCTACTAAATATAGAGGCGAGGAATTTCCTAGTACACAAACTTTATAAGGAATATTGACACGTTTCTAACCAATCAATATTATTAATCAGTATTTTAATTATAATGAGTGTTTCGCTTACCTACGACTCTTAAAATAAGGCAAAAAATATTAATTTCATGACTGAAGACGTAAAATCTTTTTGCTGATAGGTCCCTAAACAATAAATATAAATTATGTGTGCTTCATGATCAGTTTGCTTTTCTATGCCTATATTTACATATTAATGGTTTTAGATAATGTTCTAAATGAATCACATTTTTCTCATTATATTAAAATCAATTTCATGTTTGCTCTCAAACATTAAGAATACCGAATCATAAGTACCTACTTATTTTGGAATAATTATAACTTATTATTATTTTAGAAGAAACAATTCCTGTGAAATGTCCTCCAAATTGTTTTGTAAGAGCTGTTTCGTTATTGACGATTAATCATGTTATCGGTAAAGAGTACTATATTCCTTAAACAATGGTGGTGGCCTTGGTGGATTAGTTGTTTTGTGTGCGCGGTTAAGCTATAATTTCACTACTCAGCATATTCAGCTCGGCGATTGGAATTTTAGAACCCATGTACGGTGAAAAATGTTTGCCCTAGTTGCATCTCTTCCAACCAGCCTTCAAGGGGGACGACTGAGTGATTATGTTGGGTTCACCGTGCCTTACGACCCGACGTTGAGCCGCCCGGAGAGATGGAACCATCGGGCGACCGCCGGGCCGAGTCCCTAACCTATGTACAACGCACGGCATACCATCCAAAACTCCGCGGTGGCCATCTTCGGCGCATTAGGGACGGCTGCGGGCTTCCTCCGACTCACGTCTAAGTTGTCGTCCGCAACCGCCCCTGCGCGTACCGCTATTGCGGTCCGTCTCCTGTTGTTGGGGGGGCTCAGAAGCCCCCGCACACCGAAGGAAGCCGCGGCGTCAACGGCAGCGTGAAGCCTATTTGCCACGCTGCCGTCCATCACTCTCTTCTTAATCTTCTTCTTTAATCTTTCGGAGGTAAGCTATGTGTGCTTTTAAATAATGGTAAAAGGAGTATTCCTTTTATTCCTTTTATCCATCACCATAGTATTATGGTCCGCCCTGTGGATTGGGGGCGTTTGGAGAATTCCACCACGGTATCCCCTGCCTGTCGTAAAAGGCGACTAATAGGGGCCTCCGGGGGTCACGGGTGGGCGGGAGGGGCCGTCCACCTATTAGTCTAGCCAACTTCTGTGACCCCCGTGATGGACGGCAGCGTGTCTCACGCTGCCTCGGACGCCAAGGGCGTCCTTCGGTGTACGGGGGCTTTTGAGCCCCCGCAACAACAGGAGAAGGACCGCAACAGCGGTACGCGCAGGGGCGGTTGCGGACGACAACTTAGACGTGAGTCGGAGGAAGCCCGCAGCCGTCCCTAATGCGCCGAAGATGGCCACCGCGGAGTTTTAGTTGGTATGCCGTGCGGTGTACATAGGTTAGGGACTCGGCCCGGCGGTCGCCCGACGTTTTCCATCTTTCCGGGCGGCTCAACGTCGGGTCGTAAGGCACGGTGAACCCAACATAACCGCTCAGTCGTTCCCCTTGAACACTGGGCGGTAGTAATAAGTCACTTTCTCCGCGTCAACAAAAAAAAAAAAATAGTATTATGGTGATGGATTATGACTGCCTCGGTGGCGTGGTTGTATTACAGTACGACTGCAATGCTGAGGTCTCGGGTTCGATCCCCGGGTCGGGCAAAGTGATATTGAGTTTTAATATTCAGTATCAGTCCGGAGTCTGGAATTTGTGCCCGATATGGCGATAGGCTCGCCCCCTATCACATCATGGGACGGAATAACGGCGAAAAGTGGGTGCACTAGTTGCGCCTCTGCCTACCCCTTCGGGGATAACAGGCGTGAGTGTGTGTGTGTGTGTGTGTGTGTGTGTATTAAGGAGTATTATGGTATTATTAAAGGAATACTCCTTTTACCATCATGCGTGGAGCGACCTGTGACAGAGGATGCAGTTTACAAAATTGAGAAGGGTAGGTATGCTAAGGTGGTTTGGGCATTTAGAGAGGATGGATGATAGGAGACTGACAAGGAGAATAAGGCGAGTGTCAATGGAAGGACCAGTAAGGGTCGACCGCACCGAACCTTTGAATTTCAGATATCTCTCATCCCGGCGGTCGCCCGACGTTTTCCATCTCTCAGGGCGGCTCAACGTCGGGTCGTAAGGCACGGTGAACCCAACATAACCGCTCAGTCGTTCCCTTTGAACGCTGGGCGGTAGTAATAAGTCACTTTCTCCGCGTAAAAAAAAAAGATGCCTGACATTCTGGGTAAAGGCCAGGTCAAAAGTACGCTGAACCGGCGGGAGTGCATGAAAAGATTGATGAAGGTGGGGGAGCGAAACTAATGTGCCAGAATCGAGCAAAGTGGTAATCCATAATCTCTGCCTACCCCTATAGTATAGAGACGTGATACTAAGTGTGTATGTATATATTTCTCACAGTTGGGCTTTGATGATTCAACGATAATTGTTAGTTACTGTGTTCGGTTACAGTTTTGTGTAGAGTCGTCTTACAATCGCACCTCGCATCCTGTCGCTCGCTTTGATCATGCGAGATGAAATACAACTGCTTCAATATCGGATGAATAGCATGAAGCTTGTATTTTTGAGAATAATGAACGTAACTCATTATATAATTAGGTCTGTCTGCTGAGCTCCTAGAAAACGATGTTAAAAACTATCTTACATAAGTCAATATAATATATGAATTTAAATAATTTATTCGAATCCATAAAATGTTAAACATTACTTAGATTCAGTCAATATGTATGAGCTCTCTATGAATGGGAATGTTTGTGAAGACCTGTGTCTATATTTGTGAGTTCATCATACACTAATTGCTGAATGGATTTGGATGAAATTTTATATAAGTAGACGAGTGAATTACATTTTAGACTATTTTAACTAGTCTCTAATGGAGTATACAGTTGATACCTACTGCTTTATAAAACGTAGTTTACATTAACAGCTTGATAGCATAATAAACTCAACAATAAAATTGCGCATGCGCATTGAGAAGTGCGGCGCGTAATATTTACGTAGAGATTGGGATGTGAATGTTCTTCACCGGAAAATCTCAGGTTTTTGTGTTTTACAATAAATTTAATTTAAAATTCTACTACGAAGTTTTTGTAGATTTTTCGATGTTTGGATTTTTGACAGACAATCACGTAACCACTAAGAAAGTTTAAGAAGTTCCTATAAAGTTAAAATGTATCAAAGGATATAAAACTACGCTTCTAAATGTGTATCTATTTTATATTATTGTTTCGTTCATCCACATCATCTATGATAGAGTCAACGAAAACCTTTCAATGCAACAAAACTGTTGCCTCAAGGGAACTAGTAGACGTAAATAGGTATTTACACATGTTTTCTGTCCAAAAATGCCCTATAACACCAATACCGGCGGAGAAAGTGACGTGAAACAGGTAGAGCCGCGGCGTCGCTAATTATAGAACTGTGTTTAGTCATGTGGCTATCGGTCGGAACTCGGACTTGAGTTTACCATACAGTACAGACTTTAGCGTCATTCATCTAGTAATTAGGACTTGAAAGATATGTTTATCAGGGTAGTAACTTTCTGAGAGTAGCGTATTGAGATTTTGGTCTTTACTATGAGGGAGGCATCCAAAATTAGTGTACCTGCTTACGAAAAGACCAGAGTTGCAAGCGCAGTGTAGCTGTTGATGGACCTCGCACCCACGTGATTGACAATCTAACGTAAATTACTGGAAGTTGCTGAATGAGGAAAGCCAGAATGCAATTAGGGAAAGGCTTATGCACTACAGTTAACGGACATAGTAAAATACTTAGAAATAGTAGCGGGTCGATGGACCTTAGTTACTGGGTATTAATATTTGGGCTTGACGTAGCGAGGCTGGGGTGCGAAGTCAGGAAACCTCCACGTGGTGCACCCTGGGCAACGGAGCGTCGGTCGAGTTGATCGGCGCAACGGCCAATATCCTGACGAACAGTGGTCTTGGCGGTAGTCGCCGCTTTTTGCGGTGGCTGCCGCATCTTTAGATGGTGGGCCCGTTTATTCGGGCGGCTCCCGGTTCATCCGGGGGTGTCGACGGGCTCGGTGTGCGCTAACACCGCCCCGAGCAGGCAGTGGGGGGGAACCTTCCTCTCCGCTGTCACCGTTGCAGATCGTAATCTAGTATGGAGGTCTGTGGACATGTCTCGCGCTCCTGCTGGACCGAGGGTCTTGGCTTAATCGCCCGGACCACGAGGGAGAAAACCTCTATAAAAAGTTCCCCGAATCCCAAGCGGCGGCGCACCGCGAGGGGATGCATGGCCGATGGGTAGTTCGGTCACTAGTGCGACCCCCGCCAGAGTACCGGCCGACCCTCTTGGCGGGTTACGCTAGGCTTACCCAGGTACAGGGGGCACTGCCTGGGTGGACTCTTTATTTCCCCCATACTCGTGGGATTCAATATGAATACTAATCCGAAAATTATTTTGACGAGGGTGCCTACTCCAGTTCCGGCTGGAGAGGCGGAGATTGGTGGGCGAAAGCCCGTTGATGGCGGACGAAGAGTCGGCGCGGACAAGATGTCCACAGGCGTCGACTCTGAGTCGAGTATGAGCGTTTCCTCCGCTCGGAGCCGTAGGCTCTGGAGGAAACGCTCAGAGCTGAATAACAGCAGGTCGTCCTTAGGGAGCGACACTGAGGAGCCGGTCCCGAAGTCGCAAGCGACAACCGGACGCGGCAGAGGAGGACCATCTTTGGTCGACGATTCCGTCGACCAAAGAAAGAAAGCCAAGGCGCGCGATCTCCTGAAGCGCAGGGAGGCCCGCCAAAGGGCAAGGAGGGAGGAGAGCGAGGAGGGCATGGTCCTTCGCTCTGCCGCCAAACCGAAGGTGCCCGCCGAGGAGGTGGCTGTCGCTGCGGCGGCGGAACCGGCACCGAGCGCTCGCCCCAAAGGCGAGGCCAAAAAGTGGCGTGACAAGTGCGCCAAATTGGAGGAGGCGGTGAAGGAGCTGAAGCGTGAAAACGCTTCTCTCCTTCGCCGTCTGGAGGAGCTGGCAGCAGTGGAGGCCAAGTGGCAGGCCAGGATGGAGTCCGTCCTCGCAGGGCCGGCCCAGAGGCCTCCACTGGCCCATGAGAGAAGGTCCACCCCCGGGGACATACCACTCCCCGTCCAGGGTGGCTTCGTTGGGGGAGCTCCCCAGCCTTCCTCTAAGGGGAAGGGGAGGGGGAAGGGGAAAGGAGCAGTGCAGCCTGCTCCTCTCAAGGCCCCTGCCATAGTGGCCGGGCCTTCCAGCTCAGCTGCCGTGGCGGTCGCTGGACCGTCAGGGGTGCCCAAAAAAGGGAGGGGGAAAGTCGCCACCCCCGCTGCCCCCGTCGTCGCGAGGACTGCTCCAAGGGAGCCTCGCCCGCTACCACCAGCCCCAGCGTCCATGGACACTGAATGGACGGTGGTGGTGGGAAAGAAGAAGCGGGGGAAGAACCCCGCCGCAGCGCCCGCAGTTATACCGCAGACGCAACAGAGGAGGCAGAGGCGCAAAGAGCCCAAACTGCGTCAGCCACGCTCGGCGGCCATAGTGCTGTCGCTGACGCCGGCGGCGGTGGCCAAGGGGTTGACCTACGCGAAGGTGCTGACGGACGCTCAGCACCGCGTGGACCTCGCCGGCCTCGGCATTGATAGGCTGAGGCCCAAGGTGGCAGCCACGGGTGCCATGCTCTACGAGGTGCCCGGGGCTGAGTCGGAGCGGAAGGCGGACTCCCTCGCCGCAAGGCTGAGGGAATGCTTTGGCGGGTCGGAGGATGTCCAAATCTCCCGGCCCACCAAGTGCACGGAGCTGCGGCTGTCGGAGTTGGATCCGGCAGCCACTTCCGAGACGGTCGTAGCGGCACTCAGCGTTGCTGGCGAGTGCGCAGTCGACGCTGTCAAGGTCGGACAGATCCGGCCTGACCGCTCCGGCCTGGGCGCAGTTTGGGCCAAGGTGCCAACAAAAGTGGCACAAAAAATAAAGGCGGGCCGCCTGATGGTGGGGTGGACAGTGGCCCGGGTGACGGTGCTAGGGGCGCGCCCTATGCGCTGTTTCCGTTGCCTTGAGCACGGACACACGCAGAGCACCTGCACCGGAGGACCGGACCGCAGCGATCTCTGTTATCGCTGCGGCAAACCGGGCCACAAAGCCCGCGGATGCGAGGCCGCGCCGAACTGCGCAGTCTGCGCGGCCGCAGGGAGGCCCGCCAAGCATCCGGTGGGCGGGAAGGCGTGTCCCGCCCCCTCCCGTCGCGATAGGCGCCGCGACGGGACACGAAGTGCTGCTGCCGCTGGGGCCTTGACCCAGCCGCAGTCAGCGAGCCCACCGCAAGGGGCCGCGATGGATGTGGTAGAGATCGCCCAATAATGGAATTAAATTTCCTCCAGGCGAACATCAACCACTGTGCCAGTGCCCAGGACCTGTTGTCCCAAAGCCTGGCGCAGTGGTCGGTGCAAGTGGCCGTGGTCGCTGAGCCGTACTTTGTCCCCCCCCGGGATAACTGGGCGGGGGACCTTGACGGCTTGGTGGCTATCATCAGCCGGGGCGCCGCTGGCTCCCCACCCTTCGAAAAAGTAGCGAAGGACAGGGGATGCGTGGCGGTTCTGTTGGGAGACATTTGGATAGTAGGAGTGTACTTTTCTCCCAACAGACCCCTCGCCGAATTCGAGTCTTTCCTCGTTCGGCTGGGGGCCTTGGTGGAACAAGGCCAACCTCACCCGGCGGTCGTCGCCGGCGACTTCAACGCCAAGTCCGTGGCTTGGGGTTCGCCGGCGACGAACGGTCGTGGTCGGGTCCTGGAGGAATGGGCGATCTCTGTCGGCCTGGTCGTCCTGAACAGGGGGTCGGTGGACACGTGCGTGCGGCACAACGGCGGGTCGATTATAGACCTGTCGTTTGCGAGTGCCGCCGTCGCACGCCGTGTCCGGGACTGGAGAGTCCTCGTGGGCGTGGAGACGTTGTCGGACCATCGTTACGTCAGGTTCGGCGTCTCCGCGTCCCCGAGTGTCCAGTCCGGTGGTGTACCGAGTGCCCCAAATCAGGACGGCCCGCGGTGGCCGCTTCGTCGCCTCGATGGGGAGGCCCTAGTGCTGGCCGCTCTGGTCATGTCTTGGCTCCCCGTGCCGGACGGGCCGGTACGGGTTGAGCAGGAGGCGGAGTGGTTCGGGGTGGCAATGTCGGATGTCTGCGACGCCGGCATGCCCCGAGCTCTCCGCCGTTCGCCGGTGCGACAGGTGTACTGGTGGTCGGCGGAGCTAGCGCAGTTGCGCGCGTCGTGCGTGGCTGCGCGCCGCCGATACGCCAGGCATCGTCGTCGCCGGCTAAGAGACGAGAATCACGCAGACCAGGAGCGGCAGCTCTATGGCCTCTACAAAGAGGCAAAGAGAGCGCTGCGGGTGGCCATTCATGGGGCCAAGGTCGCGGCACGTAAGGCGTTCGTGGGGACTCTCGACAGGGACCCGTGGGGGCGCCCTTACCGGATGGTGATGAAGAAGCTTCGCCCAGCGGCGCCCCCGCTGTCGCAGAGTCTCCGGCCAGATTTACTGGCCAACGTCGTCGCGGCCTTGTTCCCGGCCACCGTGGAGTTCACTCCTCCACCGATGGCGCCACCGGATGTGGCGTCATCGTCGAGTGAGAATCCGGCAAGGGATATCTCGGAGGTTTCGCCCGCTGAAATGCGGGCGGCAGTGCTTCGGCTGCGGAGCAAAAACACGGCCCCAGGGCTCGATGGCATCCCCGGGAAAGCCTGGGTGCTAGCCCTCGAGTACCTGGGCCCGAGGCTCCGCAGCTTATTCACCGCCTGCTTGGAGCAGGGCGTCTTCCCGGTGCGTTGGAAAACCGGGAAGCTCGTCCTGCTGAAGAAGGGGGGACGACCCGCAGAGTCGCCGTCGGCCTACCGGCCCATCGTGTTGCTCGACGAGGTGGCAAAGCTCTTTGAGCGCATCATTCATACCCGCCTCGTCGAGCACCTTGATAGGGTCGGACCAAATCTGGCCGACGAGCAGTTTGGATTTAGGAGGGGACGTTCCACTGTCCACGCGATTCTGCGGGTGAAGGCACAGGCGGAGGATGCAGTGGCCAGAGGCAGTGTAGTGATAGCGGTGTCGTTAGACGTTTCCAACGCATTCAACTCGCTGCCCTGGCCCTGCATCCACGAGGCACTGCGGTACCACGTGGTGCCGCCCTATCTCCGGCGTCTGGTGCACGCGTACCTGTCTGACAGGCACGTGGTGTATCCGGGCGCCGATGGGTGGCACCGAAGAGCGATGTCGTGCGGTGTTCCACAGGGCTCGGTTTTGGGCCCTCTCCTGTGGAACATCGGGTACGACTGGGTGCTCCGTGGTTCCAATCTCCGGGGCGTCGGCGTGACTTGTTACGCCGACGATACGCTAGTCACAGCGACTGCTGGGACGTTCCGGGACGCCGCAACTCTGGCGGCGGCGGGCACCGGCCAAGTGGTTGGTAGAATCCAACGTTTAGGGTTGAAGGTGGCCCTCGAGAAAACCGAGGCCGTGTGTTTTCACGGACCTCGGAGAGGGCCACCGGCCGGTGCCGGCATCGTCGTTGGGGGGGTGCGGATCCCCATCGGCTCTAGCATGAAGTATCTGGGTTTAGTCCTAGATAGCCGATGGCGATTCCGCACCCACTTTAAGGAGTTGAGGACAAAATTGACCCGGGCAGCGGGCGCTCTTTCCCGCCTGCTGCCCAACCTGGAAGGTCCTGGCTTCCCTTGCCGGAGGCTGTATCACGGAGTCGTGCGGTCCATAGCCCTTTACGGCAGCCCCGTTTGGGCTGACTCCCTGGGCCGCCCCTGCGTCGCCCTTCTGCGCGCCCCGCAGAGAGCTTTAGCGCAGCGGGCGGTCAGGGCGTACCGCACGGTCTCTTTCGAGGCGGCTTGCCTATTGGCCGGATTTCTGCCCTGGGACCTGGACGCCAAATCCCTTGCCGATGTATTTCATTGGCGGGAGGAGGCGTTCAGTCGTGGGGAGCGTCCGGCCCTGAAGGAGGTGGAGGCCAAGAGGGCCGCCTTACGGCGAGCCGCCGTGGAGGAGTGGCGTCTCAGGCTGGAGGCCCCGTCGTGGGGGCACCGTGTCGTAGAGGCAGTGCGTCCTGTCTTTGCCGAATGGCTGGACAGGCGCCACGGAGCGGCAACATACCGCCTGACGCAGGTGCTCACTGGGCATGGCTGCTTCGGTGAGTTCCTGTTTCGGGTGGTAGGGATAGAGGAGTCGGCCGTGTGTCACTATTGTGACAACTGCCCAATGGACACGGCCCAACATACGTTGGAGTGTTGTCCAGCCTGGGATGAAGAACGCAGCGCTCTCAGAACAGTCGTCGGAGAAGACCTCTCGCTGCCGGCCGTGGTCGCTTCCATGGTCGGCGGCCGGGAGGCCTGGCAGGCGGTGGCCCACTTCTGCGAGGCGGTCCTCTCGCGGAAGGAGAGTGCCGAGAGGGATCGCCAGCGCAGTGGTGATCCCTCCCGCCGCCAGACGAGACGTAGGAGGCGTCGGGTGGACGACTGACCGACGTCTCCCGCCCTGTGGATTGGGGGCGTTTGGAGAATTCCACCACGGTATCCCCTGCCTGTCGTAAAAGGCGACTAATAGGGGCCTCCGGGGGTCACGGGTGGGCGGGACGTGCCGCCCACCCATTAGTCTAGCCAACTTCTGTGGCCCCCGTGATGGACATGTCCGAGGCAGCGTGTCTCACGCTGCCTCGGACACCAACAGGCGGACACGATACGGTGTTTCGGGGGCTTCTGAGCCCCCGCAACAGGAAAAAGGACCGCAAAAACGCGGTACGCGTAGGGGCGGTTGCGGACGACAACTTAGACGTGAGTCGGAGGAAGCCCGCAGCCGTCCCTAATGAGCCGAAGATGGCCATATAAAAAAAAAAAAAAAAAAAAAACGTAGCGAGGCTGCTGATATAGGATATCAGTTTAGTGCGAAATTTCTTGTTTTGCCTTGTGGCTTTGAATCTAACATTATTGAGTATAATATTTTTCTTCATTACATTATGTATGTTATGTCGCAAAATGATAAATTTATGCAAAGATCCTGGTTTGATGCTGAGAACATTACACAATATTAGGAAAGCATCTAAGTGTATAGATAATAACCAAAACCCATTAACAAGGAACTATATTTGTATTTCACATTTAAACTTAACTTACGGAGTTAAATATAGCAGTCAATAACTTATCAATCAATAATCATTCTATGTCAATAATATTTATTTTTAAGAATTTTTACCAATTATGTAATTAAATACGCAGTTTGTGAAGAGGAAATAATAAAAATTAAGCGTCTATCTTCTGCTTTAAACTGATATCTATATAAGGTATAGGACATTCACGTGCTTCTCATCTTGTAGGCGTTAATGAGTGGTAGAGATCCTTTAACATCAGAAGACTCGCTTGCTCAGTTTATACCCCTATGTTATAAAATAATTAAAAAACAATATTCTGTTTCAATTAGTAGTTACCAAATTGCGCTGCTTTATTCCTTATACGCTAACCTATGAAACAAAGTCATGCGCCGCGTCTGAACGCGATAAACACAAAAAGTACCAAACGGATTTCAATGAAATGTTGTATGGACATAGTTTGAAATCCTGAGAGGGCTATAGTCTACAGACTTTTTATCCCAGAATAACTATTTTACACAGTCGAAGCCGAGAGCAAAGGCCAGTATTGGACTAAATTCCGTAACTCTCTACTGGTGGTAGGACTCTCATATGTAAGAGTCCGTCTAGGTGGGTACCACCACAATGTCTATATATACCGCCAAGCAGCGGTGTGCATGCACTGTGTGTTAAGGTTTGAAGCACATTGTAGCCAGTGTAACTACAGGACATAATGAGACTTAACATCTTATGTCTCAGGATGACGAGTGAAGTGGAATGCCACACAGTACTTTGTAACTCAAGGTGCTGGATGGTGTTTCTACTGTTTATGGGTGGTCGTATCGCTTACCATCAGGCGAACAGCATGCTCGTCTCAAAACTTCGCCGCTTTGTGTTGAAGATATAATCTCTTATATTTCTGCTGGGCTTATAAAATTCGGAAGCGGAGATGTTTTCAGTTCAATTTCATACTCAGAGTCAATGCTCCGAGACATCAGCAACCTATTTTTAAGTGTGAAATTTATCGTTATATTTCTTTAAATTTTGCTGTATAATTTGGTTGTTTACGCAGCGCATAAATGAAATTGTTATACAGGAACCTATTGCAGTGCTTAATTTGGAAAAATTATGAAATAGGTACATAAATAATAATGTAGGTAATCCCTAATTCTATAATTTGGCCAGGACCTTTTTTTAATTTATTAAAAAAACTAGCTGTTGCCTGCGGCTCCGCCCGCTTTAAAAAGTTTTCCGGGGAAAAGTCCCGCTTTATCCTTTTCCGGAATAAAACGTAGCCTAAGTAACTCCTTATTACATCAGCTACCTCCCAATAAAAGTTCCGTCGAAATCGGTCCAGCCATTTCAGAGATTAGCCGGAACAGACAGACAAAAATTGAAAAAAAAAAATATTTTGTTGTATGTACCGTATATATGTATATTCATTGGATAAAGATTAATATTATTACGTTGATACAACTCTTAACAAATAATGCATTAATTTCGACCAAATTTGATTACCATAAAAACGGTTCTAGTGAGTTAATCTTAAAAGATAGACAGATACTGTCGTGGACATTTTTTTAGACCATTTCAAGAGGAATAATTCTTTCATACACATATTTTTGGTATCTTGAACCGTTTTCGCAGCGCACGCAATGGAATCCCTCAAGGATGAATAATTTTCCCCGTTTTTTCACATTTTCCATTATTTCTTCGCTCCTAATAGTTGCATCGTGATGTTATATAGCCTAAAGCTTTCCTCGATAAATGGTCTATTCAACACAGAAAGAATTTTTCAATCCGAACCAGTAGTTCCTGAGATTAGCGCGTTCAAACAAACAAACTCTTCAGCTTTATAGGTTTAAGGGCCGGTTTCACAAATTCTGAGTAAGTGCTACTCGTCACATAAATAAGCCGACCCAATACAAACTGACACTATGTCCTAAATACAACCTATCTGGTACCGCGAGTTTGACAGCTGACATTTGCTTTTTTTTTTTTTTTTCTATTTTTATACTAAAACCTTATTGCGTAGGTAGGAACGAAGATTTTCGCTTTTATGACAGGAGTTGTCATGGCCCAAATAGGCCAAGCGGGCCTGAAGATGGTAATAAAATGAATACCATCTACATTAGCTGGTCACGGGTGGGCGGGACGTGCCGCCCACCCATTAGTCTAGCCAACTTCTGTGACCCCCGTGATGGACATGTCCGAGGCAGCGTGTCTCACGCTGCCTCGGACACCAAAAGGTGGACACGGTACGGTGTTTCGGGGGCTTCTGAGCCCCCGCAACAGGGAAAAAGGACCGCAACAGCGGTACGCGCAGGGGCGGTTGCGGACGACAACTTAGACGTGAGTCGGAGGAAGCCCGCAGCCGTCCCTAATGCGCCGAAGAAGGCCCTAAAAAAAAAAAAAAAAAAAAAAATCTACATTAGCTGTTTAATGCTTGGCGCACACATTTGGTTTCCTTATTAGGTTTCCCGATCAGGAATTCAGATTCGGAATTCCGGGTGACTAGCGCAAACGTCCGGTTTTTTGTACCAACACGTTCGTTTTCCTAATTAGGTTTCCTGATCAGGAATTCAAATTCAGGAACGTGTGCGCGTTGTTGAACATTTTCTATGTAAGCGGAGCATTCAGGTTTCCGAATCTGAATTCCTGATCAGGAAACCTAATCAGGAAACCGAACGTGTGCGGCAAGCGTAATACGATAACTGTCAAATAAAGGACATGTCCAAAACGAGTTTAAAATTCTAACCAAGATACTTTACATATTGGCCTACTCCTAAAAACTAGGCCTTTGCAATACATCCTATAATTTTAAAGTCCTCTGTTTTGAGATTTATTCAATTTTATTTTGCTTAAAAATTACACTTATTATGAACATTTTAAAAAAGAGTTCTAAATGGTCTAAAAACATTTTAAATGGATCCAAGATCCATATTTCTGCCCCTTTCATATACATACAATTTTAGCCTGGTTAGATTCTGACGCCCATCCTCCATACGAAAAACGGACTGCTTTGCTTGAAACTTGCGAAATAGCCCCTAAGCATTGTATAGTTTAAAAATCTAAATGTACCCAGAGTGCATAAAACCAGTGTTGTGCAATTTAACGTCTACACGTGTGGTTCGTCGAACCGTAATTGTTTTTTATGGCGACTAAAAGACGGGACGAGCCACTCTCGCCTGGTGTGCCACGCCTCCTCGTATAAACAGTAGGAACCATCCTGAACTCTGAATTACATAGCACTGAATGCACACGTAACTCCGAGACATCGCATGTTCTACGGTATTTTTTTTAGAGCTTCGCTATTCAACGGTCTGTAATTATACTGGCTTCAAATGTTAATTCTTATTTAAATTTTTTGTATTACATTGAAACATAGATGGCCGATGATGTTATTTATCAAATAAAAGTGGCTTGAAGGATAAGTATCTAGAGATGTAAAAATTAAGGTGTAACGCAAACTGTCTGAATAAATCCTGTATTTGCACTATGTATAAGGATTAGGTAGCTTATCATAATAATAAGGCAACGCAGTTCATTACTGCAGCTCGGTAGCTTCCTTGTTATTTTCAGTAACAATTAACTCGCATCGTTACCAGTACAGAGTCCTAAGTTAACGTAAACTTTTTATGTCAATAACCTTAGTTCCTACAGCGGCCAACTAACCAACGCTTGTCGACTATTTTCGTCCCACAATTTTGTTTACACCGTTCACCAATGTCAAAGTTTTGTTTCAAATGATAACGTTAACATTCGGAATTTAGCGAAGTGTTTCTTTACGAGTTTTATCAGGAAATATATAACCTATTAATATTCTATACATCGTAACGTTTCGATACAAAAAGACGTCTCAATTTAGATTGATGTCTATGACTCATAAATATTTAGGCTAAATTCCGGTTCAAATCTCAGCGTATGATTCACGGGATCATGGGAATAATTATAAATCCATTGAGAGTTGCCTACCTGATCATTTTGGTCCTGGGCTAGATACAGCCATCCTAAAAGTGCTTGCGGGCATCCTTCTGTCTTGCCGCACCACTGCGGCAGGTCGGCGCCGATGGCAGTGGGCGACATGGCGGCACAGCACGGCACAGCACGGCACGGCACGGCACGGAGGTCGGCAAAGATGTCAGCCCATGTCAGACGCCCGGGTCGATATTTTTGGATCGCGTTGTGGCGAGGTGCGCGCGCGCCGGCTACTCAGTGACTAGCAACCGCACTCCTTAAGATGGGAGATCTCGGGAGTAAGGATGTGTCGGGATTCGTTTTATCGACACGTCAGGAACATCGTATCTAAATCAGCTTACTGCATTTTTTTATTATATTTGTTTTTATTTTGTGGGTGTGAGGTTTTAAATGTTGTAAAGAATTCATAAACTATTTATTCGTTATTCAATAGTTCTTATAAAAAGAGTAACGTAAAATAAAAAATGACTTATAACGTCTGCCTGACGTTTACCCTTAGGCTCGATTGGAGTATACAATGCTGGACAAATCGTGCTACATAAGCCATAATCCACGACTAGGAATCCAAACAGAACCACGTCCACGGCTCATCAGCCCAAAGCATACCTTGTATTATTAATACTAATTATAATCATATCCATTTTACAACATCGGACCAAGGATGTAATATAAATATATTTATCGATATTCCCGGTACAGGAACAGCACTAATTGCGGACATGTGGGCGCAGCCGACCGCGCCGGGCGGCGGGCGCTCGCGGGAGAGCAATATTTTGGTTCGCCCTGCACCACGAAAGCAACTATTACAATGTATTGTTTTTACGTGGTGCGGGGCTCTTATAGAATTTGACTTCGGTTTTATAAAATATATTTTATATGTTTTAATTAGGTTTTCAGTATTGTGATCTCTATAGCATAGCGATTTAGGTAGTCCACGAATGGTTGAAATGGTGGTCTCGGATAATATCAAATCATATTTTATACTTTCGGAAGTTACGTATGTTTTTACCACTTACCTTAACAGTGATAAAAACGTCTTGTAACTTGCATCTAAAAGTTCTCCATAAGAACAGTCTTAAGCTCAGAGCTGGAAGCTTATAGGTAGTCTTTTGAATCGGTTTGTCTTCATTGAAACTCATCACAAGTTTTTATTTTCTTTTATCATAACAGTGCCTCGGTGGCGTAGTTGTATTATGGTACGACTGCAATGCTGAGGTCTCGGGTTCGATTCCCGGGTCAGGCAAAGTGATATTGAGTCAGCTCGGAGTCTGGAATTTGTGCTCGATATGGCGATAGGCTCGCCCCCTATCACATCATGGGACGGAATAACGGCGAAAAGTCGGTGTACTAGTAGTGCCTCGGCCTACCCCTTCGGAGAAAAAAGCGTGAGTGTATGTGTTAATGATAAATATTTTTTCAGATTTTATGCTATCTACTTATAAAAAAAACTCAAGTCCCCGTCATGACGCTAACATCAGCTGAGAGGCTTGCTCAAAAAGCATTATATTAGATGTCCTTGCTCGTCTTATCATTTGATTATGATCACCTTTGACCTAAATGAGTCCACAGCTGAACACAGCCCTCTTCTAGAAATTTCCAGACCGTCCGGTTAGAAGCGTCCAGCATCCTACATCATTTAGTAAAAAAAAGCAATGCTCGCTGGGATAAATATTATTTACAACGCTATTATCACCACGATAATGTTACCCATTGAGGAAAACGTACAATAAAAATACTGCATGCCCATTCCGCAAATGTGTATAGTTTTTATGCGTTCATGTATTACCTGTCATTACAAACTTTGTCATGCTAGTTTACTCACAAATGTTTATTAGACTTGTCAGCAAATAAGCAAGTCAGGTCACCAGATTGTCCGTGGAATAAAGTTACCGGTCTTATTACATTGGAAGAGCAGCGAATCGCCTCGCTGTGAATGCGCTTGCAATTCGCCAGTGATAAGATCCTTAATCTGACCACAGCTGAAGCAACCCGGCCTGAGTGACCACTCATCATCCTAACAAAAAAAAAGTTTTTTTATTGCTACGGAATGACAAGACGGGAATGCCGGCGATTCCGCTGGCTTGATGGTGGTACGACTGCCCATAAATTGTAGCAACACCAGACAAAACTGTTAAGTACAAAAAATGAGGTTAAATATCTTATACATAACGTCATTGAGTACAAAGTACTACGTGGCATTCCACTGTGTTCGTCACTCTGAAACAATGTTAAGTCTCATGAAGACCAGTATTTACGCTGGCTACAATGTCCTTCAAACCAGAGCATAGTGTGCATGTACACTGCTGTTTGGCGGTAGAAATAGATATTGAGTCTCATACGAGAGACCTACCCTCAGTATATTTACTAAGTGGTAGTTCTCTCGTACACGAAACTTCATCTGGAGAGATATCAATGTTGTCCCTGTTTCTACTACTAAGCTACATCACAAGCATATTTTGTATGCTGTTTTAAATGACATTGTAGCCAATGAAATTACTGGATACTATGAGACTTGACATATAATGCTTCTGAAAGAGAAAGCAGCATCAAATAATCAGTGTCCGGGCTTATAAGTCTTAAATTCTGTTTTGGGTGGTATTATTAGAAGGCCGAAGAAAGAGAAAGAAGAAAGAAAGAAGGCTTCTCCCAAGATAGTTGTCGCCGTTGCTTTATGCATCCAGTTGCTGCCGGCCCTATTGTACAAGTCATCCCGCCATCTGGCCAGAGGGCGTCCAACGAATAAGCGAATACGAAATAGCCACTAGGCGAGTGACTCACTTCATCACTTGTAGAGAAATATCTAGATCTTCTTGAGCTCTGTTTTTTATAAACAAGGCAGTAACGTTCATATTACAAGTCTAGATTAAAGATAGTGGTTTTTAAATTGTTTTAACGCCGCTATTAGCCTTTTTTGTAACAATACGATCGAGTTTTATTGATTTTTAAAAAGCTCTGGTCGATTTGTGGTCGTGCTCTCGTTTGAGAAGTTATAAAAAAAGATCTATCGAGGTTAAGAAAATATGAGAGATGAATTCATCTTGAGATTTGACAAGCATCTTATATTTTAATGTTAAAGTTTGAAGATGTTTGGATATAAGAGTTAGTCGCATAAAATCGTTGTACGACTTTAAACAAAAGTTGGTGCACGGAAGACCATTTCCCAAATTAACATACCTATAGGCTACTTTTTATGCTGAAAACATTTTTTGTTTATTTTTCTTTTATGCCTTAGATGAATAAAGATTTACAATACAATAAATAGTTTAAAAAAGTGAAAAGTTTACATTTCGGGAAATACAGATGCGGATGTAGCCGCAATTATAACCTATTTATGTTAGAGAAAAGATAATATTTGCAGATTTAAGTGACAAAGTTCTAATTTTTCAATGATGAGAAAAGGAATAAAGAATAGCACAAACAAATTTGAATTCGCAGTTGCATGGATCAAATGAATAAATTATTTGACTTCTCTATTCAGACTATTTATGATTTACTTATCTTAAGGTAGAAAAATCATCATTAGATAAAATAGAATATCTAGCGTGATAAGACTAGTCATTTTATTCTTTAAGATCTGTCTTCTTAACTAAATGATAATTCTTAATCTCGTTTGCCATATATTTATGATGGACATTACAATATATTATGGGCTGTAAAGGACAGGAGCACCTACTTTAAAATTTATTATGCAAGCAGCTAGCCTAAAAATTAAGCACATAAAATATTGAAATTAAACTATTATAACTGATTTTACAGTGGTTTTTTTCTTTTTTTTTTCTTCTTCCGCCGTTTCGAACGCTTTGAAACACTTTGTGAACTTTTCGAACCACCTAAACTTCATTCCGCCAAGTGACCAAAGCCTTCGAAACGTCAGGAGAAAAATAAAATAACAAACCGCGATAAAATCCGTTGTAATAGTTTAATTTCAATGTCGAACATTCGCGAAAACAGGAATAGTTACAAGTAAAATATGTTTGTAGCTACCCAACATTGAAAACAAGAACAGAACGAACATAAAAAAATAACTAAATCAAACACACTTACCATTCGATTAAACGCCATCAATATCTATTGGACATCTGCGCCGTATAACCCTGCTAAATTGTAAAGCTATACGTTACGAACAAAATGAATCGTTTCGAGTGTTGTGTGTACTCCCCACGTCGGGTTATTGGACGCGCTCCATTGTAGTCAATTAGATAGCGTCATAGAAACCAATTGAGCTTATAACGAGGTTGATTCGTTTGTTTGTAACATTGTTGTCAATGCGATGTGTGATATTGCCAAGTTTTCTTATACTTACTTTACTTTCTTCGGCGCTACAACCCTTTGTGGGTCTTGGCCTCTTCTACAATGGACTGCCATGCGCGACGATCCTTGGCTATCCTCCTCCAGTTGGTAAATCGGTTGTCCAGTTTCCTTAGCCGTGGTCGTTTGTTTTTAAGCGTTCCTGTATTATTCATTGTAGACGTTTTCGTAACCAGAGATTTTTCTCATGCTAGGTGGTTAGCCCTGCGATGAACCCTCCTCCTTTATCCAGGCTTGGGACTGGCAGTCGTGTAGGTGACCCTATCACGTACTGGCGGAATTAAGTTTTCTTATACATTTGGAATATTTTAACCTTTAATGCTATGTAGTACAAATGCTGTCTCAACATTTCTCACCTTTAGAACGAAAACGACCCAATTCAAAAAAATCGAAAATTGAGTTATCGTTATAAAATGACTTAAAACGATGTTCTAAATACAAAAATAGCTTAAACACAGCCATATTTAAGCGGAGAAGGGCACTAAGCTGTTATATCGGGCCTTTTTAAATTATATTTTTATATAAAAGGAACCAGTTTTAAGTCATTTTATGACGATAACTCAATTTCCGATGTTTTTGATTTGTGTCGTTTTCGTTATAAAGGTGCGATTTGTGAAAATATGACCTATGTGTTGTAGTACATAAGTAGATGTAAGGTGTATTGCAAAAACAGTTCGTAGCAGCATAATAAAGTATCTAAAACCATGCACCACCACGTGTACTGCAATTTTTTTCCATCACATGGATACATTTTATAGAATTGAAGAACCTCGTTTTCCTTCATTATTTATTTTATTTTTATTTCATTGATTACACACAAAACAGGTTATAATCGGGCACAAATTGTATACAAACTTAAACTTTTTGACATAATTGTAACGCAAAAGTTTATGTTCCGAACGATAAATAAATAAATAAGAATAAATAGGATATAATACACAATGAATCTTTCAAAAATAGCAAAATACTAAATTATTCTTGTTAACAATTCAATTCCGTAACATGTGCGTTTTTTTATGTTATGACGTCATTAAGCCCAAGTTTTTATGCAGTAACGGCCCATGCACACTTTCTTTTGTATTGTTTCTGAAATTGTCTTGCAAACATCTGGAAGCAATGCGTTGATTACAATTAAAGATCTCCGCTTTTTGTATGAGTGCTGAGCCTCAAAATCTAACCAGGTTTAAACTTTATGGATATTAAAGAGAAAAAATATGGATTTTAGGTCCATTTAAAAAAATGTCTAGACTCCCCATTTATAACTAACTTTTTAAAAACGTTCATTTTAAGTACAGTTTTTCAGCGAAATAAAATTATATAAATGTCAAAATCAGAGCACTTTAAAACTATAGTACGATTTATTGCAAAGGCTTAGTTTTTGGGAATACTATCCAAATAAAATATTAAGTACCTTGATTAGAATTTTAAGCCCGTTTTTGCACGTATCCTTTGTCTTTGGGTTTTGGTAGGATTTCTTCTTTTAAAAATGGCTCCACCGTATTTTGGTACGTCATAAAAAGGATAATTTTACAGAAATGATTTATAATTAACATTCTTTTTTTACGAGTCGAGCATAATTATTTATTAAAATGTGTTTAGTTAAACGCGCGGTTGTAGCAGAAATAAGTTTGTTTTATTTTGATTAGATTACATTTATTCCAAAAAAGACTATCATGCGAAACCGCACATAGAGACTAGTATTCGAAGCAAAACCAAGCTTTGAAAAAGTCATGGAATAAGGATTAGTCTTTATTCTGAGGAAAAGGTATAAATTTTTTTTTAAACAAATTAAATGTTTTTTGCAACTGGCTGAAAATATCTATTGATGGTTTTAAAATAGTTTTTTTAATGACAATACACAAAAATGTTCCAAAATTGACAGTTGTTTGTCACGACGAGTGCCTGTTTGTTACGAGATTTTTATTCTAGTGAAAAATAAGAAAATATTTTTGGAGAAGAATATTGCTTTTTTTATTCCCTTTGAATTGAGGTACGTTTGAAAACTTTTGCTACTTTTATTGAGTTATTTGTAAATACTTAGGTATTGTTCTCTAAGCAAGGCGCTTTAAGATACTGCACCCAGCTGCACCCATAGTTCGCTAAGCATAATAAAAAGCAAAATATTATTGGCTCTCCCTACCTAAAGACCTAAAACCCCTTCAGCTGTAGAGGAGGCTTGTGCTCAGCAGTGGGCAGTATACATAAAATACAGGGCTAATTATGGTTATGTCTCACTACCTATACGAAACCTAAGGGTACCCAGATGCGCAATTAGTAAACTCACTTTTCACCGTCTGTATTCTGTCCCATAATCTGACCTTGAGCCTATCGCCATATCGGGCACCAATTCCAGACACCGGGCTGATGCTGAGCATAAAAACCCAATATCACTTTGCCCGATCCGGAGATTCGAACCCGAGACCTCAAAGGGGTACTCGTACCGCACACGCTACCACAAAAATATTTACAGCGTAGAGTTATCATTCCTGACTTGTTTTAGAACTCTGATCCGCATCAACTCATCCGGGAATCGAAAGCTCGGAAACTGCTTGAACGTTTCACCTAAGTATTCAACGAGCCTCCGAACTACACCAATTAGTAAAGTAAGATTTTTATTCATAATCCTATACTTATATTCTATAGAATAACTATATTCATAGAATATAGATTGAGACATTTTACTTGGCAGTCGTCACGTTGTCTCAATCAATAGCACAGCAACCAGTCCATCTAGATCCCATCCATAGACCTGGTGTAACTCCCATCTTCTCTGCAACAGTCCTTGCACCTTGCAGACGCTGTCATTGGCTGTATTTCCTCCATAAGTACAGACAGAGAGAGTACCTGCAAGGTGTACACACCCCCACTAGAGTAATGTATTTTAAAGGGGCTTCTACGTGTTGAATCCATATCCCCACGCAAGCCTTCCAAAACGACCGGCCTTCGTGCCGTGATTTCCCGCATGTGGATTAAATTCGTTAATTTTGCCACCTATTACATTCTGCGTATATGTGACGAAGTCTTTATAAGTTCATTATCTAAAAAATACGGCTGGGTAATAATGTAGGAACCGTGTAAAAAGTACGAATTACAGCAAGATCTAGGCTACAATAATAACGCTAGTGTACGGTGACCATGAAGTTTGTTATGTGGTATTTTTCCCATTATAAATACTTTAACCATTCAATATTCTAACGTGTTCCCCGGGGAACAAGACGTCACTGCCAATTTATAAAAAATACTCGTAAATTGCTTAATTCAATTCATCTTTTTTATATACAAATTGACCCCTATTATGTAAGCTTTTTTTATCATTAATCATTAAAAATCGCATAAATCAACTTAATTAAGATTATTTTAATACTACCTATGCTTAGTAATACAAAAAATCTTAGAAAATTTCAGGTTATATTTTTTTTAAGTAGCTTAAGTGCATAGTTCTTAAATACAGCCTCACGATAAAATGTATTTTGGTAAGCCCGCCCATTATTTATCGCTAGCACGGCCACCCTACATTTGATAACATCGTTCGCCGATAAAAATAATCGTAGGAAATTACGAAGCAATTTCGTGCATCTTTTTCGTGATATTCGTACGCTTATCGTTGTTTGCATGTATTGGATTGACATAACATCAAGCTTGAATCTCGGAAGGATATACAGATATATACTTCAACTCAAATTGAGTTTAAAAATTAAAAATAAATTGGGTAATTTACAGTAATTTTGACCAAATTTTTTTTTTTTTTGCGGGCATCAGAAACTATAAGGAGTACTTACACTAAATTCAGAGTCAGTACCTACCCAGTATTTTTGCATACACATATTTATTTATTTAGTAACGCCAACGTAACGTACATTAACACGTTATTAATAACAGTGACAGCGTTACAAAAGCCTTAAGCTAAATGCCGTTACAATATAAGGCGTACATGGCATGCATATAAACAAGAACAAATTAACAAAATGATGAACAACAAAAAACCTAAATAAATAGTGCATGAATTAAATACACACACTTAAATTATTATACACTATTTATTATTTTGTAATAATGAAGTTATAGCACAACGATGAAAAAAAAATCTAAACCCTAAGTACATGCGTCACATATTTAACTCAAGGCGATGCTGCAGTCTATATCCTCGAAGGGGTAGGCATACACCTAATGACCACACCCGCGATCGCGCATTATGTGAGACATAGTATTTTACCTCCATGTATTATCAAATCAAAAATTCTGTGAAATATTGTCTTGTTTTTATTGTTCACCATGAGTTCAGGACCTCCTTTTTAAACAAACCGCGCTGCCACTAGAACAAGACTATAGCTTCCAAACGCTAAATACATGCAACGTCAAAGTCTAGTATTCAAAGACTAACAGTTTGAACAAAGAGTTATTTAGTACTTTAATGTCAAATAGTTTTAAAGTTTGAACAGCAATGGGAAAGGTTACTAAGTTTAGTTTGTAAACGTTTTGCGGAAACTTGTACCACGCGATGAATTCCTACTACTACCAGCCCTGTATTATATACTGCCCACTGCTGAGCACGGGCCTTCTCTACTACTGAGAGGGCTTAGGCTTTAGTCCACCACGCTGGCCTAGTTTGGGTACACCTGATGAATTTACTGACTTATATTTTGTATATTTTTTTTAACCATTTCCTATTTTACTTAAGCCGACAATTAGCCTCAAACTTTTCCATAATGTGCTTGAAATGTGTTTGTAACCCCACATTGGGGTGGTGTAAGGGCATGATAAATACATATATATATATACATATACATATACACTCACGCCTGTTATCCCCGAAGGGGTAGGCAGAGGCACAACTAGTGCACCCACTTTTCGCCGTTATTCCGTCCCATGATGTGATAGGGGGCGAGCCTATCGCCATATCGGGCACAAAGTCCAGACTCCGAGCTGATACTGAATAGAAAAACTCAATATCACTTTGCCCGACCCGGGGATCGAACCCGAGACCTCAGCCTTGCAGTCGTACTATAATACAACTACGCCACCGAGGCATTATAAATAAGATTAAATAAACTGAAAAGTGAGCATGTAGGTTAACTGATTTTACGTTAATTCACCGGACATCAACACCCACAAAAGAATAGTAGAAGCGCTTCCAGCCTTCAAGTAGATAAACAGGCAAAGGATTATCATTTCTCGTCAGTCGACCTCAATCAGAAACCCTCTCTGCTTACCCTCAAGTGCAGTAGTGTTACTTTGCTATGCTCTTATAAAAAATAGGGTGAGTGGTTATTGGCCTACTCATAATATATTACTCTATAGACAAGGTATGTATGGTTAGATTGTGCCTACACATTGTAATATTACTCGGTATTAACTTGCCTACATTGCTTGACCAAGGCTCTAAATGGAAAAGGTTGTAACTCTGTTCACTTTTTTTCGCAAAACTTTTAATTCTAGTGATATTTTATACCATAAATAGATATATTGATCCATTTATGTATTGATTGACATCCAAAAATATGTTTTGTGCATATAATTTTTATATGCTACTTTTTATCCCGGAAAATTACAAGGGTCTTTTATGACGTCAAAGGTCGTTCACGCGGACTATAATGCGAATATCGAAACATAATAATCATTTGTAAACTCGGGTCTTACTGCGTCATAGGTCCTTTTCATATCACTTACTACGATCTTGAGCCAGTCGCATCCAGTTTCAACTCAACACCCAGAACCGGCGACCATAATGGTCGCCTGTTGTGCAAGATACTAAAGAGGGTACGAGGAACCTAGGGCGCGCCACAGGCAACTTACGAGACCGTCATCGAAAAAAGACGCATTTTTTTTGCCTGGAATACCCGAAATTACGTGTTCCCTCCTTCCTACGACTTAGGGTCCTTCAAGCGGAGCGTGAAGAAGCAATTAAGCAGGCCGGCATAACTGTGCCGACCGACCAGGGATGTTTATCTCTTGCCGGTCGACATAACTTTTTGGGCTTCACTACATTTACCATCAGATGCAGTGAAGCCACTTTGTCGAGCCTACGATAAAAAACAATTGCTAACCGGCTTTAACACCTAATACTTAGTACTAAAAGTGGCATTACACCGTTATTCAACACGAATATAGCTGACAGCGCAATCTCTTATCGTTTTCCCAGTAGTTCAGTAGAAAACAACACGCCTGTTGCCTCGCCTGAGCTGAGCCAGCGTTCCGAGTATTGTATGAAGCTTTGCCTTCCAGCGAAATTGTAACCCGTTACAATGTAACTAAACGAGTGATGTGATGAATTGCCTTTGAGAAGTGTAGGTTTATTTATGAACTAGGTTTTACACGTGACTACTTGCGTGTTTTTTTCCAAATTATAAGATTCAGACTATTCAGATTATAAGATTGACTGCCTCGGTGGCGTAGTGGTATTACAGTACGACTGCAAAGCTGAGGTCTCGGGTTCGATCCCCGGGTCGGGAAAAGTGATATTGAGTTTTTCTATTCAGTATCAGCCCGGAGTCTGGAATTTGTGCCCGATATGGCGATAGGCTCGCCCCCTATCACATCATGGGACGGAATGTCGGCGAAAAGTGGGTGCACTAGTTGCGCCTCTGCCTACCCCTTCGGGGATAACAGGCGTGAGTGTATATGTATATATGTATTATAAGATTCATCGCCTGATACGATTCACTGGCGATTATAAGATTTGCTGGCGTTGATGGATTAAGGTACGAGTGTCTTGCGGAGACCTTGGGTTTGATCTCCGGGTCGATAGAGTTTTTCTGCTCAATTAGCCAGGAATCCGACATCGTGCCTAGTAAATGATAATAGAGTCGCCTTTTATTACATAGAACCTAATACAGCCGGCGAAAAGTGGGTGCAATCTATACTAATATTATAAAACTGAAGAGTTTGTTTGTTTGAACGCGCTAATCTCAGGAACTACTGAACCGATTTTAAAATTCTTTCACCAATAGGAAGCTACATAACTCCTGAGTGCTATTGGCTACTTTTTAACCCGGGAAAATATTTTTGCCCCGGAAAAACTTTTTAACGCGGGCGGAGCCGCGAGCACTACTAGTATAGATATATATAGTACCTAATTTTCACTCACCCGTGAAACAAGGGTAAATTTTATGATGTATTATAATTTATTTCAAGTATGGGAAGCCGTTGCATTTACACTTAATAGTTTATTTCACGCGCGATCGCTATTGCTATGTCGGGCTGAGTCTCGATGGTGGGTGCAATTTGCCGCCTATTTGTATGAGTTATTGGTCATCGACTCTAGCCAACATAGTGTATATATTATACTTTATACAATAGCTAAAGTGCTTCGTAGCACTTAGCACTTGAATGTTGTCATCACTGAAGGACTGTAGAGTCAAGGGTTCTGAAGCATCATAGTTGCTTTTCAAGTGTTCATAATTTTCTACCTAATAAATTTGAATAGCATAAAACAATGAAAATAAATCAGTCATGCAAGTGTTCAATGACCTTTACCAGAAAAGGTGAGATTCTAGTGTGTACCCAACCTATCAGTGAAAACTTTTAATTGGCCTTCTGTCACCATTATAATCTTATATATTATTATTTGTATTAGCTGTAAGTTTTCTACAATCAATAAAATAAAATAATAAAAATGCATTATAATTAATTATTTTTACAAAAATATTCAATTATAATCGTGTCACGCGTGGCGATTAGAGGGGGTGTGAGATTGTCGTGGCTCGCGAGTTGCGACGCCGACGCGACGCTCGGTCGACGCGCGGCCGCCGGTCGCCGACCCGTCGCGTGCTCTCCACCCACGGTCAAGGAGGTGGCCGTCGGTGCACAACGTTTGACGGATTGATGTGCTGATTTGGAACCGATAGTCGTGTTTTGGCCTCATTTTGGACATGGTGCGAGCTTAAATACGTGAGATATTCTTAATTTCGTGTTTTAGAGTTTGGCATTGAATTCATATTTCTTTTAGAGTTGGGAGTGTATATGGACGATTGATATCGTTGACAATAATTTGATCATCTGTTTCTTTACCAGTTTATGCACTTGACTGACTGACTAGGTGGCGTAGTTGTATTACATACGAGTGAAGTGCTGAGGTCTCGGGTTAGATCCCCGGATCGAGCAAGTTATATGGGTTTTTCTAATCAGTATCAGCCCGGAGCCTAGAATTTGTGCTCGACGTGGCGATAGGCTGGCACCCTGTCATACCATGGGACGGAATAAACTCGGCGAAAAGTGCATGCACTAGTTTTGCCTCTGCCCACCCCTTCGGAAAAAAGGTTTGAGTGTGTGTATGTGTGTGTGTCTTCATGCAATAAAAAAGTAGAGCTACATTCTGTAATTTAACAAAATGTAGACAATTATTGAATGTCTGATTTCGCCTCTACCTTCTACCAGGCATGCGCATTTCTATTGTGATAGTTAGATACTTTCCATCACACAAACCGCTATTCCATCCATCTATTTACGTTAAACAATAAAACCCAAACAAAAAAAGGCCTTAAATATTTTTTTTCAACACACATAAAAAAATAGTAACAATTTAATCAATAAGAATATCGAAATAAAATTGCACTGCAAATCGCCGTACCATCCATAAGAAGGTTTCAGCCACACTACAAACTCATTATGCGGTTTACGCGAATAAGGTCCGCGATACAATGGTGCGTTTGTTGAAGAATATTAACCCTAATTCACATCCGTGTTACGAAATGACACGTTACGTTGATTACACGTTAGCGTAACTGGATTTATGGTTTATTTCCTTCGACCTAACTTTTTTTACTCGATATTACTTTGACTTGATGTCATTCTATTGGATACCATCATCATACTTCTTACTAATGTTATAAATGATGTTTGTGAAATTGTATGGATGTTTGTATGTTTGTTAGAAGTAAACGCAAAAACAACTTAACAGATTTGGACAGGATTTAGCAGTCATGTCCTGGATTAGCCCATAAGCTACTTTTAATTTTGGTAGTTGGTTTCTATGGGAAAAAAATAATTCTTTAAATCTAATTCTGTAAGTACCTAGATAGCGCTGGGTTCGTATTTAATTTTTGGGAATTTTGTAGCAGAAAAGGCATTTCGCGCGACCGAAGCTGCGAGCAAAACCTAGTCTATAATATTTCGTCTGATCCTAAACATGTTTACAAATAAGATCCTTAATATTTTTGTTAAAGCCTTAGATAAAAATAATGAAAGAAAAGTTCCTATATCTCACAATGATTTGACTGCCGTGATTCATAGTTATTCTGTTCCACTTAATTGTCTATATTTAAATTTTGTATATCAATTTTTATCAGTCAAAATTTGGTTAATATACAATTTGGGTAGAAACGTATCTTTATTTCATTAACTTATGACAATGCGAAGCCGTCCATGTTACACTTTGATCTTAGCCAAAAGGCCGAGAAGCAATACCCAGCCATGTGATTGGCAAAACAACAATTTACTAAAACGACATGCTTATTTATAATATTTACATTCAAATCCAACGTTGACAATAATATTCTTAATTTAAAAAACCGTTCCAAGTGTTCGTTGCCATCCGTATAGCAATATATTCATGCGCGAAGCGCCGGTCGCGCGTCCCATCGGTTTAGCCGGTCGGCGGTTCCACCGGTCCCGCAGGTCTCGTGCGCTCCGTGATTTATCGTCCGGGGACATTTCTTCGTGTTCTTTTGCTTCGTGGGCGGGTGTACGTTGTGCTGGCAATTATTCTGGTTTGTTGTTTTTTTAATAATACTGATTGATTTATTGGTTGTCTAATATGTTGAATAATGCTTCTGTCGCCAGATTATGTAAGCCTCTATAAACTGTTGTTTGACGATAGTTAATAACGACTGCTCGTTTGTGCAATGTTTTTTTTTCTGGATTAAGGATACAATGTAGTCTTGTGCCTAGAAAGAAAAAAGAAAGAATGTATGTGACAGGTAGAGTCAGTTTTACCACTCATAAAACGAAATAAAAATATACAAACTGCAATTTATAACGTTTTTCCTGTAACAATTTCATCCAAGACTCGACATACTTCACGAATTAATGGGCTGTAGAAGCTCTTTTGAAGAAAACACCTTTTGCTGTTCTTCACTTCACAATGGTATAACATAAAATTCTAAAACATAATTATTCATTAAACAATTCCAAGTCTCCCTAGTATAACGAACATCCTTACCAATAATTATTATTTTGATCGTCAGTCTACGCTGCCGCGCGCTCGTAGCCGCCCGCCCCCGCGCGACCTACGACGTAACCGTGCTACGGCTTCCGCACGCGAGCGTTTCTCGTTACCAATTTAATTTCATTAATCTACGTTTTAAAATGTGGCGATTAATCGTTTTTTCATTGAAAAATGCAGTTGGAATGTGAGTTAGTTATTCTACATTTTTTTGATTTAGCGCGTGGGTTGTAATCAGTAGCTTTATAATATAATAATAATAATCATTTATTTGTGAAACATAGGTAGAATACAGTTCTAATATGTCAATAAGTTTATAGCGCGCTATGTTTTACCTATATAGTGGCTTTGCGGGTGACGTTTCATATCTATAGTTCCAACTTCAATAATTTTCCCATTAAAATATTGGAATGGATTTCGTAGACAGGCTTGGTTTATAAATACTTTTGCCAAGTACTAGAATACTTAAAGTTGAATACGAAGTTAATTTTTAATAAGAATTCTAAAACAGAAAATTGAGAAATTACATCGATGTCTCGGTGTCATCGTTACCTGGCTTTCTGTATATGTGTTTTTGCATAATATAATAAATTAGAATCAATCAATCAGTTTAACGTTTTGGACTAGAGATTGATTAAGACCTATTCCGTTATTTAATTCAAAACTAGGCCTTAGTTTCTACATAGATCAGTAACAGGTACCAAAATGAAGGTCCAAAGAAAGTACTCGATAATAAGATGTAGTTTATATTGTACCCTACCAGCTCTGTCTTATATACTGCCCACTGCTGAGCACGAGCCTCCTCTCAACAAAGAGGATTAAGGCCTTAGTCCACCACGCTGGCCCAGTGCGGGTTGGCAGACTTCACATACTAGGACTTCACAAAGGTTTCCTCACGATGTTTTCCTTCACCTTTAAAGCAAACGATAATCCACAAAGTTTCTTATTTTCATTCTGCATTATACGGGAAAACATAATTAATGATAATATACTCTCACTATTTTAAGTAAATCAACAGATAATAATAAACCCAGCGAATTTTCGGCCTACTCTATCCATCTCTACTTTCAAAAACACATATAAATCGCAATATCCTTAGAACATTTACTTTGTCAACTCAAAGTAATTAAATTATTATGTAAGAGTCCGTCTGGGTGGGTACCACCGCAATGTTTATTTCTACCACTAAGCAGCAGTGTGCATGCACTGTTGTGTTTCGGTTTGAAGAGCATTGTAGCCAGTGTAACCACAGATAATGAGACTTAACATGTTATGTCTCAGGATGACGAGCGCAGTGGAATGCCACACAGTACTTTGTAACTCAAGGTGCTGGATGGTATTTCTACTCTTTATGGGTCGTATCACTTACCATCAGGTACGGCATGCTCGTCTCGTCATTCGATGCCATAAAAAAAAATGTTTATCATTAGATTTGATGAACGATTCAATACAAAATGAAAGACTGTAGTAATGTTACATGTTCTTCATAGCGAAAACCGGTTAACTAGCAAGAAATATCTATTAACGATAATTGCTTATAATCACCTTTAAATAACAATACACTAGATATTTTCTGGGTGCGTAAATTTTTTAACCCCCGACAGAGCGTATGTCTGTCTGTAGCATCGAAGCTCTCAAACGAACTTACCGATCTTGACGAGGTTTTTTAACAGGAAATAGGCAGATAAGATGGTCAGTCTCATTTAAATGATGATTTTGTGATAACTCTTATGCCTCTTATTTTAGCGACGTTTTTGTCTTTACAATTCTCATGGGTTTGCTTTAGCTGTTACTTTTACAGATCACGTAGGAAATGCTGTAGGATTTTGATTTGGTAGGATTTTTTATATATGCCTGGAAAGCGACGACCGTACACAAGGCGCAAATCTTAGCCCACGTGTGTCGCGCGCCGGAATCAGCCTGTGTGTATTGAGTTTAAACAAGTCAGCATAATAATATCGACGAAGGGTAATAATATCTTCTGAGTCGACTCTATATAGACCCTGCTTTACTGCAATCAGATGCAGAGGGTTCACTTTGCACTGTCCGTAAAAAACATATCAGTGGGCTTAAAATGTGACATAAAAATACGACATACTCCGTTTCGTTTCATTGGGATTGGTTGAGAGAGTAACACGTGACTGACGTGTTGGTCTCTCGACCAATTACAAACATCAAAATTAAACGAAATCGCCTTACGAGTTGCGGCTTTTTGCCACATTCTGAGCCCACTGCTGGCTGAAGGTTCGCCGTCGTTTCCATATTTTACTTGCTAACGGCACGCACTGGCAGTCACGGTAGTCGACCTCGTTTACGTTCCCCTTTCTTTTTTAAAAAGAAATTGCTTAATAAGTAGGTACTCAAGATGGCCGGTGCACCTCCGGATCATGTCATGTCACGTGATTGTATTAGTCATTTGTTTTTGGGTAACGCGTTGCAGCTGCCTAATATTTTCCTTTATCAGTTGATATGGATGGTATTTGGAAATAATATCCACTTAATAAATGGTTTTGCGCGTGTTTCAGTTTACAGGAAGTTTTTTCCGAAAATATCACTGTGTACGTACGAGATGAAAAGTAGCTTATACCTATATTATGTAGGTTCTATGGTAGTAGGTATTTACTTGCGAAATGTCTACTAGTCTATACAAATCTAAACATTTTCCCTTTTTTTCACTGGTGGTAGGACTCTCATATGTAAGAGTCCGTCTGGGTGGGTACCCCCGCAATGTCTATTTCTACCGCCAAGCAGCAGTGTGCATGCACTGTTGTGTTTTGGTTTGAAGAGCATTGTAGCCAGTGCAACTACAGGACTTAACATCCTTATGTCTCAGGATGACGAGCGCGGTGGAATGCCACACAGTACTTTGCAACTCTGTTTATGGGTGGTCGTATCGCTTACCATCAGGCGAACGCCATGCTCGTCTCGTCATTCGATGCCATAAAAAAAATAAAAAAATATTTCGCATTTATAGTGAAGTAGGTGTTGCTCGTGGCTTCGCCCGCGTGTAAAGCCTTGTCCGCTACAAAAGTCCCTGAAACAAAGTACGGACGCCAGCGCCGTCTACTCAAAGAATCAGATTAATAATATCAATTATATCCCATGGGAACAAATTACCGAGATAAAAAGTAGCCTAGTGTTAATCCAGGTCATAATCTACTCGTGTGCCAGATTATATCCAAATCCATTTACTTCCAAAAATTTCAATATTTTAACAACCTTTCACGTTTATAATAAGATGGCGTGATTATAGATCTTCGAATAACGTCAACAGCGACACACATATATGTTCCTTCTGTTATGCGTTCTAGTTTTTGAACTCAAAAGTGCACATACAAGTCATGAAAACCAACCGATGGTACTAATATGAATATAAATAATATGCGAAATACTTAGTTGTTTAATTATGTAGCAGCTATTTACTTAATTTTCTTGGTAAATTGACTACCCGCAAAGCAAACGGAGAGTATCGCGTGTCCCCGCCAATTTGAGTCGAGTCGCGATAGGACAAATTACTAATCAATAAGTTTTCGTTTGCTACGCTGCAGTGCCCGTTATCCAATGTCATCGCATTTTTGTCAATTGATACGTGATGTGGTGTGTGTTTAGAGGAAAATGATACGCGCAAGGTCATGATAACGCAAGGAATGAGTTATTGGACCTATATTGGACAATTTTTTTTTTATTGGATTTTTTTAGAGTAATTCTATAGATATGTATAAACTTGCTGCCACACGTTGAGGATATTTTTGTAGAGAACTATCTATAGATGGTCGATAAATTTATTTGAAAAGTAAAAAGTCGAATGACGGAGTAACTGTTTTCCCAGTCAGGAATTAAACCTGTTTTTGACAAAAAATCTCACGTCATTCTATAGTATCGCTAATAAGAATCAATTTCTGGGAAGTAATGACATAGGGCAAACTAAAGGAAAGGGGTTGTATTTTTGGTCTTTTTTAATATAACTCTGAAAAAGCCTGGCAACGGCTGCGACCCGGTTGAGTGACCTGGCTTTTAAAATTTTCAACTGTTTAAATACTAAGTAAACTCGAAGAAACAAAAACTACCAAAAGCCTTAAAAAATAATTCCTTTTTTTAATCGTCATATTATAAGACCTGCAAACGTACCGTGTCCACATTATTTTATTCTAGTATAACTAAGAAAAGTTTTTAACAATGTTTTTCTTTGCCTTAAACACTCTTCCAAAAATGTCCAACTCTTAAACTATAATACAACACCAAGGCTGTCTGTGATTTACAAATGTTATTATCATAATTGAAAGGTGTACTTTACATATTGAAACATTAAACGATTACAAATCAACACTACGTCAGAGCTATTAATGTACCTACCTTTAGGGATTAGACTTGACATTGACCCAAAGCGGCCATTAGGCTCACGTGACAGCATATGTCAATAATAAAAAATTTACACGTTCAAAACACGCTGGTTTACGGACATTTTGTCGCGAACTCTTGTATCGTGTATGAGTGATGTGAATAACAGTGTTGGACAAAGTATTGTGTATTGAACATATTTATTTTTAAGTTTTATACTAAATGGTTCTTTCTTACAGCATAACGGCGTGATTTAGAAAAACAAAAATATTTTTTTTTAAATTATAATAAAAAGCCTATGTAAGTCAGAGAGACTTTATCTTATTAATTGTAAATGATTTTTAAATTCTTTTGGTTCCTAAAACAGCTCATACAAAGTTACTAACGTATGCGATTGTAGATAATATTTAAAAGACGCGATTGTATGAATTTTCTCTTCTGCCAATGTAAAAACAAAATGCACACATTTAGAAAAACCTATACGTAAAACAGACAAGTGTTTGATTTATTTATATGTGCATCCATAACGACACAAAATGCAATATGAACGTTATGAAAAAAGTTACATTATGAGTGGAGGGGACTAAAAATATTTTTTTAATGGATCCAATTAGATTTTGAGGCCTAGCACGCATACAAAAAGCCGACATCTCCTTTAACATCGAAATTGTTACTACGCAATTTCTACACAATTTCAGGCTCTACGTTATGCGTTTCCCCCGATGGTTTATTTGATGTAAAATTATGTTTTTTGCCGTAAAGGGTGCGTTATCTGCTGACGCGATCTGTTCGAAATGGACAAGCGTAGAGAAATAAAAACATTTTCCGTGAAAAATAATGATTCATGTTAAACTGACAGACAACGGGCTTTAAATTTTATTCTTAAATCTGTAGAGACTATAATATAGGTAGGTACTAGATGTGCTACTAAAGATACTAAGATTGTTTTATGTAGGCAAAGTGACAACATTTCGTCTGGGATGGCGTCCAGAGAGACATGAGAAATAATTATTCCCCGCTAATCGATAAGAAATATGCCAGCCTGTGTGCTTAAAATATGCAAAAAACATGAAACAACTCCGTTTTATTTTATCGGTATTGGTTGAGAGACTAAAACGTGACTGACGTATTGGTCTTGATCAATCACAAATATCAAGATGAAACGACATCGACTCACGTGTTGTGTTTTTTGATGACATTTTAAACACACTACAATTTTATAGCACAGTTCAATCGAATGTTCCCCGAGCTAATAATTATTCATTATTTGACTGTCTTGTTTAGTTCATGACATAGTTCGCAGTAAGACTATTTAAACATTAATCTAAGTACTAGTTTGATGCTACTTTCATCTTTCCCCGTGGGAAATTCGACATTCAGTGAAAATTTATCGCTGGTACAAGGTTTAAGCGGTAAACGGTTTTGTCAATTTATGATGAAAACCTTTATTACAATCAAGAATACGCCCGATAAGATAAATCGTTGCTTGGGACAGACGAGTTCAGACTTAAGTCAATTGTATATGGTACTACATTGCAGGTTTACTCTAAAGAAATGCTATAAAACATTTGCAGACCAGGAAATCTGACAATTTAAGATTGATTTTTAAAATTGATATTTTCTTATCTTTTTGCCAGGGAGTAAATCAACATTAAATCTTCATTAAGAGCCGTGAAAAACTTAGTTAAATTTAAATACCGGAATTTATCGTTTATTATCCTTCAATGGGCCAATACCCGTACGAGGCCACTAGAATTGGCCATTGGCCTAGGCTGTGGTGGAATAAGGCCTAACACACCCGCCCCCTCTCAGTAGTAGAGGAATCCTCTCAGTAGTGCTCAGCAATGGGCAGTATAATATAATAACGGGCTTTTTGGCATTGTATTGCATCCTTAAATAAGTAGATAATGTGATTGACGTTAAATAACACGCCTCTACTCGTTGATGGTTTAAAACGTCGCCTTCGTTTACGAATTACGCCACAAACGGTCTGTAATTGCAGACATTAATTTTTTACAGTCACGATTTCGATCGTACCGAGACCTGTTATTTTCTAATATTGTCACAAAGTCTACGTGTTTTACAACGTTGCTATATAAAATTAATAGACATATCGTGTTAGACTTCTGGGAAATTATAGAAGTCTAAATGATATAATTGTAGAAAGAGCTGGATAAATAAGTAAGGGAAGAAAAATGTCGTTCCTAACAGTGAAATAATCAATGATCAAGGGTGAATATTTTCAAAACGGAAGACTGTTCAAAGGTATTCCGATGGATGTCATATTAATTGACCCTCATTTAATGGTATGATATTAGTAAAAGCGCCCAGTGAATATCTAATTTCACTCTCTTTGGTGTCTGAAAAGTAAGACTTCGGAGTTCATACGTGGCATATAGACAAATACCGAACCATTTCAAGAAGAACATTGTAACTGAAGATTTTTTCATCATTCATTCTAAAATATGTACCTATAGTATACTTCCAGTATTTTATGTATATTTTTATAATGAACGCTGGAAAAATATTTTAGAGCTAGCCTTTGCTCGCCGACCCGCCCGCGTGAAAAAGTTTTGCCGAGATAAAAGTCACGCTTTTTATTTGTCCGAGATATAAAGTAACCTATGTGTTAATCCAGGATATATCTACCCGTGTTCTAAATTTTATCGAAATCCGATCAGTAGTTGTGTAGATGTGTAGTAACAAACAAACAGATAGAACAGAAATACAAAAATCGCAGAGGGAGCATGTAGAGCATAGTACAATGTCACGCAGTACTTTGTAATTCATAATTCAGCTGATGTTGCTACGGTTGTGGGTAGTCCTGTCGCTAACCATCAGACGAGGAGCTTGCTCGTCTCAACATTTTTGTATAATAAAAAATAAAAAACTTTATTTATCACGTAGGCGCACAAATTTGCACTTATTATAAGTCAAGATACATTAAATTAATTATAATTATTTTTATCAATACAAAAGGTCACTTATATAGTTACAGACATTTTTATTGGGAGTTAAAGAAATTATGAAAAATAAACAAAAAAGCCAGATCGGGCTGGCTTGAAACGGTATATAAAAATGAAATCATTTTTATTAAAAAATAATGGGAGGAACGCGTCGCGATCCTCACCGGTGAGGACACTACAGGCTGAAGCCTAGCTAACCTACCAGGCTTTCACTAGCTACCTAAGCGATTATAATCGTCCTTCTACTGTCGTCAGGTGTTGTCACAGCTGCCGTTGAAGATGTCGCCCGAGTACGTTGCTCGTCGCGATGTTACTGCGAGTGGACCGTCGCTCGGCGCTGTCGCCCTCTACGCCTAGCAGCCGCGGCATGGACAAATACGAACAGCTGGCTGTGGTGAGAATATAGACAATCAGTTGTAGGCACTAGAAAAAGATTGTGAAGTAAGCATGGAACTAGGCATATGTCACCCGTATGCAAAAAAAAGAGGGGGGGAAGCCTAACGGCTCCTGCGAGCTGCTGATAGGAAATCCTGTGAGGCACTTTATTTATCGAAATATTTGGCCAAGTGACCTCACTGCGCTTCATGTTAAGTGAAGTGAAGTTCAAAAAATTTCCACCAGCAAGAGACGAACATCGCATTTACTTGGCGACTGAATCTATTTGTAAATCTTGCACAAAACGACTGATCCGCTTGTTCGTTAGCGATAGCTATGCTTAAAAACCATGTACCTAGTATATTAGTGATTGCCAGAGAGTTTGTAGGTGGGCGAAGGCTCGTACGGCGTGGTGCTGAAATGCCGCCGCCGCGACACCGGCCAGCTGGTTGCTATCAAGAAGTTCCTCGAGACTGAGGAGGACGCCGCTGTCAGAAAGATGGCGCTGCGGGAGATACGCATGTTGAAGGTAAGAATGTGAGGAGTAAAGTAGCTCCGGGAGCGGGAAGTGTAAACGTTTGGTAAATGGCTGGTTATAATAAATCGGTAACCCAAATCACATTTTGTGCAAGAGACTTGAAAGCGTGTATGCCAAAGCCAATCTCTTTGTTGTTATGCTGCATCTGTTTAAAATATAGAAATATGTGGCGCTCACCATCACTCGAATCTTGCCCATTTCGTAATTTAAAGAAGGTCTCGTCTTGAAATACACTATTCGTTTTACGTTTGCAGAAACTTCGTCACGACCACCTGGTGAACATGATCGAGGTGTTCCGTCGCAAACGGCGGTTCTACCTAGTCTTTGAGTACTTGGATCACACACTCCTCGACGAGCTGGAATCTGCCGCCGGCGGACTAGGCGAGGACACATCCAAGAAACATCTGTACCAACTGCTTAAAGGCATTGATTATTGTCATCAGAATTCTGTGAGTGGATAATGTTTAATAAAAGCGTGTTAACGAGGTTCAGATATATCTAAATAGATCACTAGTTCGTTGTTTCATGAAGTCTTTATACTATATGCGAGTACTTTTATTTCGGGAATAGTTTTGTAAGAAGCTGAGTTTTTTCTATTAGAGCTTCACTGCGCCCGAAGTCCCAGAAAAAATCTAGTGAGGGATGTTGTATTATGTACCTATCCCTTCATCGGCATTTCACAGATAAATTTAGTAATGAAGAAGCAATTGACAAAATCACCAGCTTTGAAGAAAAGCCAGTTTTTTGCATTCATTTAAAGCCAATCACATGATAATATGTTGGTTAGTAATGTGAATATTCCTTTCCAGATAATCCACAGGGACGTGAAGCCCGAGAACGTGCTGGTGTCGAACAACGGCATAGTGAAGTTGTGCGACCTCGGGTTTGCCAGGGCTCTGGCGGCGCCGGGCGAGCCATATACGGAGTACGTGGCCACTAGATGGTACAGAGCTCCGGAGCTGCTAGTCGCTGAACATAGGCAAGTATTTAGTAGGAGTTTAAATGTTAGGCCAGGCGCCTTATATATTTGTTTCTTGTCAGATAGGTCAAAAAAAGGGCGAAACTGCTAATAATACAGCAACGGTGGATGAAATACGTTTTCAGGGCTGGCCATTGGCCAAACGTGACAGTTACAACTTTTAATAATAGTATGAAGTGGACGATAACCTAGTTGGAATGGAACGGTTTGCCAAGACAATGTCCGTAGGTTCAAAACCCAATGCAAGCAGGACCTACTGTTACTGAATTATTAAATGAAGTGTGAGATGAATTGTATGTACCTCTATCTCTTTCTGACAATTCATAAGTTGTACCTAATCACAATTATTATAACCGCAGGTACGGTCCCGAGGTGGACATCTGGGCGATCGGCTGCCTGTTCGCAGAGATGTTCACCGGCGACCCGCTGTTCCCGGGCGACTCCGACATCGACCAACTCGCGCTCATTATCAAGACTGTTGGTAAGTGCCTCCTGATTCACGAAAATGTTGATGAACTACTTTCTTTGGTGTTTTATTCAACACTAAAATAATTCTGTTAGACAATTCATCCTATGTAATCTTTTAAGTGCGAATTTTTTCTCTAAAGTCTAGAAAATTAAACGTCTATCAAGCACCTAAAGTACATCTCCACCAGCACGACAGTGACCAAAACTTTATTAGATAGCTAGCGGTTTAAATGTAGTTTCAACCAAAAATAATTCTACTCCCTTTATTCTGTTCTTTTCTTCCATTTAAAGTACTCAATGTCTGAGGTTGTCTATCTCCTTGTTCTCGGTATGAAACCCCTGCAGGTAAGTTAGCCCCCCGGCATCAGCAAGTCGTCTCCCGTTTGGCTGGTGGCGCGGCGCTGGCGAGCACCGCCGGTACCCGCGGGACCCTGCCCGGGACAGGACATGCCAAGGACTTGTTAGCCGCGTGCCTCCGCACTGAGCCCAGGGCGCGACCTACGGCTTCTGCGCTGTTAAGGCATAAGTAAGATTTGTTTGATTGTGCGTTCTTTTAAACTCGTATTGGTAAAGAGATGCTGAGTTCGTGATGCTCTAGCATTTCCGGACGGAACCTTGATCGCATCTAGTATTGGCGTAGTTGTAGTATAAGTAAAAATCTGAGAAATAAATTGTAATAATTTTATGGCTACCTCAGTATCTCTAGTTGAAAACGTGTGCATGGTGCGTATGTCTTGAACAGTGGTGTAGCGGTCGATAACTAAAATCTAATAACTACGGAAATTATTCTAAAAATAATTTTCACACAGATACTTCACATGTGACGGCTTCACTGAGACATTCACTGCGGAGCTCAGGAAGAAACTGGGGAAGGACGTGGAGGTAAATTATGGACTAATCAATTATATAATTAACATTTAATATAAACTGTATATTTTTGATATACGTCGTAGTCAGATAATAATAAATATATTTCGTAATTGGTATTGGTCTTCTGGATATAAGGTTTAAACCATCCCTATAGTACCATAAAAGAAAGGTCCAGCCAACCATGCTCGTACATTAGATACGATCTCGGTTTCCCTCCCTAATGTATAATTGTGTAGTGACGTACAATATGAAATGAACATTACAATTATTGTCGCATAGTACCGATTGTTGTATGTGACAGACGCCGTCGTCGCAGCAGAGCACGACGCGCGTGACCGGCAAGCCGCGCCAGCAGTGGACGCTCAACATTATACCGGTAAGTATCACTCGTCTTCCACCTACCTTTAACACACACACACACACTCACACACACACACACACTCACACACACACACACACTCACACACACACACACACACACACACACACACACACTCACACACACACACAAACACACACACAGACAGATACACTCAGACACACACACGCACACACACACACACACACACACACACACACACACACACACACACACACACACACTCACACACACTCACTCACTCACGCTTATAATCCCCGAAGGGGTAGGCAGAGCCGCAACTAGTGCACCCACTTTTCGCCGTTATTCCGTCCCATGATGTGATAGGGGGCGAGTGCCTATCGCCATGCCGGCACAAATTCCAGACTCCGAGCTGATATTGAATAGAAAAACTCAATATCACTTTGTCCGACCCGGGGATCGAACCCGAAACCTCAGCATTGCAGTCGTCTTCGGTGTACGGGGGCTTCTGAGCCCCCGCAACAACAGGAGACGGACCGCAACAGCGGTACGCGCAGGGGCGGTTGCGGACGACAACTTAGACGTGAGTCGGAGGAAGCCCGCAGCCGTCCTTAATGCGCCGAAGATGGCCACCGCGGAGTTTTAGTTGGTATGCCGTGCGGTGTACATAGGTTAGGGACTCGGCCCGGCGCACTGTGGAACGTCCCCATAGAAAGGGCGTGACATGAGTATCTCTCTTACATATCTTATGATAACTCAACAACGGAACAGCGTAAAGATTTGAATTTTTTTACGTGTATTATTGAATAATAGACCTATCCATTACCAATGTAGTTTATTTGAAAAATACTGATATGACTATGAAAAAAAATACTGAAATATGCCTATATTTCAAGGGAGTTTAAAACCAAATTAATGATAGATACACAATAATTTGACATTATTGCAATTAAACAAGTGAAATACAATACAGTATAGGGTATATTTTAACCCAATTAATGAAAAATAGACATGTCTTAAAATCGCCTAAATTTACAATCTCAAGGACTTTACTCAAAAGAAATTGTCAGGCGTTTCCTAACACTTTAAAAAACTTATTTCGAGTATTATTATTGTATTAGGATGGATTAAAATGACACAACAATTGAAAGCATAATGTTAAAAATTATTTACACCAACCTACTTGATTGCTTTCGTGTAATATCAACACCTGATGAAATATTCATAATTCACAAAATGTAGTCAGCTTAATGAAAAATGTAGATGCTCTCATTTTTATCAGGCGTGTGACCTATTTTGTTAATTTTCTTCGAAAGGGGGACGAGGGGGGGTACATAATGTTCTAGCAAAATTTCCTAATTACTCTGAACTATCAAACACAAGTATCATTAGGTCGGGGTTTCGTGGCGTTTTTATTATATGACAGATATTATCAAACACTTCGATTACTTTTTTAAACTTTAATTTAACCATAAAATAAAGCGTCTTTTTAAAAAGAAACAGTTGCATTTATATAAGTGTATCCTATTAAACCGTTTTATTTATAAAATACTTCTCCAAACTATTGCGAATACCACAAATATCTTTCTTAAACAGTGAGGTCATTTTCGACAGTGTTCGATACTTCAACTTTGGTGCTATATATTAGGTAAAATAAAGTGATTAGAGGGGTGAAAATTATAAAACTTGAAAGGTCATATTGTCCCCTTTCCACAATGCATTTCAGTTTCCAGTTATCAGACATTCAGTACTACCGGTACATGTCACGCCCTTTCTATGGGGACGTCCCACAGTGCGGTAGTTTGATGATATTTACATAATAAAACTTTTACAATCTTACTTTGTGATGTCTACCACTTTGAGGTCTTTTTACCCCCTAAACTGCTCCCCATAAACATGGAAAACATAGCCTCCATTTAAAAACATTTACACTGTTATTAGGTAGGTACGTAACATGTTTTACATTTAAAATCCTACTAGTATTATAAATGCGAAAGTTTGTAAGAAAGTATGGATGTTTGTTCCTCTTTCACGCAAAAACGAACAGATTTCGATGAAATTTGCCATACAGGTAGATTGTGTCCTGGATTAACACATAGGCTACTTTTTATCCCGGGAAAATATAAAGCGGGACTTTATCCCGGAAAACCTCATTCGCGCAGGCGGAGCCGCGGGCAAAAGCTAGTAATGTATATTTCGTATTTAGTTTCTCAATTAACTTCAATCTGTAACTGCATAGTACGTACTGGTTTTAAAGTCTCTATCAAACTTTAAACTGCGTTTACTCAAAAGTATGAAAACGTCAGTTGGATCTTTTCTGCAGGGTCCAATTGTAATCACCACTGGCCACAACATTTTGGATGAGTGTTGCCTCTCTATATTAAATACGGTTTCCCTGCTGAATACAGGCTTATACTTCTGAGGGGGTTTAGGCTATATTCCACTATGCCCGAGGCAGCTCTAAATGCAATTTATGTATTTATTTCAGGACAATGCGAAATCAAGAACAGATAGTACGGCCGGTGAATCTCTTATAGATTACAAATACACGCCAAGTAAGTGATATGACGTAAATATGAAACTAACGGGTGAGATTAGGATCGACTGGACATTGTCTTGGTAATTTGTCACCAGCTTTTAGATTGTCTGTTAGTGTTCTTGAACAAGATATACATACGTAGCGTGAAGAAACAGCTCAGTATGCTGGAATGATTGTGTCGAATGGCATGAAATAACCATGTGTTTCCATTCGATACTCTATCTCAACGGCATCGCGCTGACCATTTGGTGCGATGCAGTCACTTTGTTGTGCCTTAATAATAAAAAAACACTCTAGTGTTTCTCCTTTTTAAAGTGATAATTATGCTATATTGCAGCGACTGTAGAAATCGGTCGTCATTACAGTTACAGAGTGATCTCGGCTATCGTTTACTGTTTATTGTTTTTACAATGCAGTATTTACCGTCAGTTTGCAAGTGTTTATGTGAGTATGATGCCTTCAGATGCGGATGCGCAGATGGAGGCAGCGCCCGCGGAGAAAAAACACACCACGGCGGCAGAATCCCTGCAGGAATCTTCTGAAGTAATTATATTCTTTATTCCTACTGAATGATCAGACAAAAAGCTTCATTTTGACATAATATTTTGTGAGTGTGTGGATTTGTCCTAAATTATTTTATATCTGTGGAATATCCTACTTCTGTAAACTAGCCTTTGAACATGTGGATCATAAATACCAAAGCATTAGCGAGAGATTTGCTAACGTCCATGGTAAGGAATAATAATGTTGTGCCGGGACGAAGCCAATTGTTTTCATCATTTGAGACCGCATGCTTACTCACTTGTGGTGAATGATGAATCTTCCACACGCAGTACACACTCGTTCGCATTCGCGCTTGCTCACTTAATTTACATTCGTTGTTACTGATACTTACTGACAGGGCCGGATTAGCTTAAAGGTGAATGAGGCAACTACCTAGGGGCCCGGCATCGACCACGGGCACTTCGTCCCGAGAATTTTTTGTCAAAATTACATTTAACGATTCGTATTTAATAAACCCGTTACCCGATGACATTGCCTTGGTTATCTTTGCCATTATTTTTCAATAAGTTTTGGAATAAAATTTATTTTAAGTTATTAAAAAAATATAATAATACCAGCCCTGTATTATATACTGCCCACTGCTTAGCACGAGCCTCCTCTACTACTGAGAGGCTTTTAGGCCTTAGTCCACCACGCTGGTCTAGTGCGGGTTGGCAGACTTCACATACCTTCGAAATTCTCATGAAGAATTCTCAGATATGTAGGTTTCCTCACCATTTTTTCCTTCACCGTTAAAGTGAACGATAATTGATAAACAATACACACATAACTTTGAAAAGTCAGAGGTGCTTGGGTTTGAACCTCCGGACATTGTCTCGGCAGACCGTTCCATTCCATTTCGTAAATTATGTTTTGGTAAAAAAAAAATATTATAAGAAGTCAGGAGAGGGAAAAAGGGTCCACAAGGGGCCAATGCCAACGGTCCCCGGCATTCTTAATTTAGTCCTGTCTACTGATGCTGTCTCATATTCCAGCAGGCGAGCGAGGAGTGCGGCGCGTCGCTGCCGCCCCCCGCGCGCCCCGCGCCCCCGCGCTCGCTCGCCAAAGCCATCAACGACACTTTTCAAGTAAGTCTTCTGTTGACGCCTTCATTATTACACTCAAACTCAAGCATTTTATCCCTGAAGGGGTAGGCAGAGGCGCAGCTAGTGCACCCATTTTTCGTCATCCATCTATCGACATATCGGGCATAAATTCCCGAGTCCGTGCTGACTGCATAGGAAAATCCAATATCACTTTGCCCGACCCGGGATCGAATCCGAGACCTTAGCATTGCAGTTGTACCGTAATACAACTACGCCACCGAGGCTTTCAATGCTGACTAAATGTCACTGTAATTTGGAAGTCATTATTATGCTAACTAAATGCCACTCCAATTTGAAGTAGATGCAATACATGTATTATCCTTATTGTTAAATGAGTTTGGCTTAGATATTTCAGATCTGTAACTAAAGGGAGTCTCAGTAGGCAACGGCTTGGCTGTTCCTCTCGCATTGCTTAGTCCATGGGTGGCGGATGCTGCATACGATCGGGCGGACCGCACGCTCGTTTGCCTACTAAGACAAAAAAGGGGGATATCGTTCATATTATGTACCCGACTAGATCATCTCAATATGATGAAAAACATGACAGAGAGACTCGTGCTGGAGAGTCGCATTCCAGGGTGAGGCCAGCGCTAGCATGGCATAGATACTTGTCCTAGAGTCACATTCCAGGGTGAGGCTAGCATGTACACATGCAGTAAGATGCGCTGCCATGATACTGGTAAACGTCCTTGACGTTAGTAGGTCAACATAGTGTATGGATGATCAGGTGGCTCACCGCTATATTTATGGAACCTTCGCTTCAAATTAAGTGCAATGTTTAACATATAATATCTAATTTCAGACATTCCCCGTGCCTGTAAACATATATCCGCGCACGCCTTATATTAAAAAGTAAGTAGATTTTTACATCAAACTATTTTCATAAATTATCTCGCCAGACTGCTGACTGCCTCGGTGGCGTAGTTGTATTACAGTACGACTGCAAAGCTGAGGTCTCGGGCTCGATCCCCGGGTCGGGCAAAGTGATATTGAGTTTTCTATTCAGTATCAGCTCGGAGTCTGGAATTTGTGCCCGATATGGCGATAGGCTCGCCCCCTATCACATCATGGGACGGAATAATGGCGAAAAGTGGGTGCACTAGTTGTGCCTCTGCCTACCCCTTCGGGGATAACAGGCGTGAGTGTATATGTATATGTATCTCGCCAGACTGCGACACAATTAGTTTCATAAGCGGTAATTCAAACCAAAAATGGCCAAGTGACGCTGTCCATGTAAAGGAACTTCCAAATACCAATGTGATAACCATCAGGAAAGAGTTATTAAAGGTATAATTTCTTAAAATCGTTTATTAACAGATTAACCACGGTATGAAATTTGTTCCATTCCTTGTTTGGAGTATTCCACTGTGTTTATAGAGTGAATAACAAGCTGGTGATGGACGAGGAGTTGTTGCGCGGTCGCGCCCTCGCCAAGAAGAACACCAAGAAGACTCCCGCGGAACTGTCGCTGCCGTATGTGCCTGGAGGTAAGCACTTAAAAAAAATTAAAACAATAAAATTCCAATCAATTTGTTATACATTTATTTAACCACAGAGAATGTAGTCATACACCATAGTGAATACGAACAAAAGGGCATTTCAATTTTGAATATAATAAATACTAGGCGCCAAAAAACGGAGAGTAGTGGATAATTTTGCAAGTCTTGTGCAATAAATTCAATGGGGGTCAATCGCCTCGAGTAAGCCAGGTCGCCGAGCTGGTCTAAGTTGGCATTCACGGAGCAATTTTTACCGATGGAACCAACGCACAGGCACGATATGAACGTTGAAAAGCACGAAATAAATTAAATCCATGTTAGCTGCCAAGTGGACCACTTTCTTAAATGTAGCTAGTATTGAGTATGCCAAAGTACTACTAGTGTTTTATGAATTTCTTCACCTTCATCAGCCACATGGAGTCCTTTGCTGAACACAGGCCTCCCCTAAACTTAAATTTATCAAAAACGTAAAGTGGTTAACTTGCTATAAATTGTAGCAAGCAACAGTCCAGTGAAAAAGGTGAAGAAGCCGCACCCGATGCAGCACGGCGGAGGCAAGTCCTACGAGAACTGGGAGCATCTTGTGAGTTAGCTTCTTTATTTTAATCAGATGAATGACCAGACGAGCAAATTGTGTGCTGGATGGTGAGTGTCTAAAGCTGTGATTCCGCAGTATACGGCAGACGGCAACGGCAGACGGCACTACAATGCAGTAGACCGATTCCGCACACGACGGCAAATGACGCGCGGCAAGTGGCGTCCTACCGGGCCCCATTTGCGGTCATGAGCGGAATCGGTCTCATACAATTTAATACTGCATAGTAGTGCCGTCTGCCGTCGCGCACATGCTGTTGCCGTCTGCCGCGTTCTGCGGAACCACAGCTTTAAAATCCGGACCAACATTTTATTTACCGTCAGGTTACTCACTGTAAATTGGATATTTGTCATCGTTATGCTCATTGACTGAGCTGATCAATGATTTTGTACGTATACAGCGCAGCGGCGTGGAGTTGACCCCAGCGTCACGCACGCCGACGAACCTGCCGTACATGTGACTGTACCTCGGCCGCGCCAGGGCCTACTACTGACCACCAACTCCGACAAAACAAAAGCAACGAGCAACCACAAAGTCATAACCTCGAAATATTTGACAACAAAAAATCCAAGTGCTTTGAGTTAAATTATAGTTGAGAACAATGTAGATTCAGTTTGAATAGTGATTTAGTTTGAGTTTGTAAACGTTGCTCTTGGTGATTTAGACAATGTGATTGAGTGAAAGTCGATACTGCCAAATGAACTTTTTGATGGTGAAATTTAGATGAACGATTTTTGATGAGTTTTGCGCGAGCCGCCGCACAGTGGGACGTTTGTAAATATTGTATAGTGTTAAATTTTATTACACGCGCAACTAATAATCACTACAAAAATAATAGTTTGTTACTTTTATATTCCTTTATTGTTTACTTACCTGACTAACTTGGGGTAAGTTAGTGTATCTTTAAAATATCTCTAAACCCACAAAAGGATTGGGCAGAGATGCATGCATTCACATTTCACTTTCATAATCAATTTTGATGGCAAAAATTTTAACATCATACAAAAGTGGTACTAGAAAAAAACACAGTAATATTTTCAAGAGTTTATTAATCTAGCTGGCAGCTAAATGACTAAGTACAATAATATCATAGAGTTCGTCTATGAACGACATAAATGGCATACAATACAATTAAAGTAACATTATTTCGAGGGAACACCGATTTCTGCCGTTGAATTTAAACTTTGGTTTAATTTTACAGAATTGCAACTGTGTAATACTGAGTTGGATGAGTTATCACATAAATATTAGTTTTTCCTTTAACTTACGAAATGCAGAATATTTACTATCAGCCTGTTTACGAATAACACTTGCTTCATGAAATGTTTGAACAAACAGTACGCTGTAAGCAGTGTACAGCTCTCACAAATTAAAATTGTTTTATAAATGCTTAGTTTTGGTCCATTCACGGAATCGATTCAAGATGGCGATTAGAATCACGATCGTTTTCAATAAACTCCACTCTTAATCTTCGATCCGATCCAAAGAATAAACCTCAGAATAATAACTAAAGCAAGTTATTATTCTGAGGAATAAACCATCTAGATAAGTTATTTGCAAGCATGTCACAAACTTTGTCCTGATTGGTCCATTTTTCGATCGACCGAAAATAGCCATTGGCATCGTTTCTTGAAAAGGGCGGACATTATTTCCTCCGTAAATCCAAAACAATAATATTATCAAGTTAATGATGGCTGTATACAAAAATACGAAAGAGGTCTTTTATAGAATCTTATTCATAAGACGCTGACAATCTTGTATCGATAAGTTAGCACGAAAAGTACTTCAACTAATGAGTTTAAATTGATTGTTACAAAATATTAAATGCACGTCTTTCAACATTTTAAGTGCTACATCTCTTGGAAGTAAGTACAATGGATTTGGTAGATACTCCAAGTAATGGATAGACAAAAAGTGTAATTACAATAAGGCTACATTCACACGATGACCTTTCGTTTCGTATTATTCTCGTATATGATTTTGACACGATTCAATGTTACAAGACTTTTTCAATCGTGCTTATTTTTAAATTCACTGTTACCATTCGATAAAACCTTGGTTTTCGTGACTACTATAATCGTCTCAAAGTAGCCTCGTTATTTAAAAAAAATGGAAGACTGTAGATATTACATATAACAGATATTTTATTTTAACATTCGTTAATCCTGCATATCGTATTCATGGAAACATGACCGTCTGTAAGCGGCCTAATAAATGAAATAGTTTCCTTGAAACATTTTGCAATTCCGACCTTCGGCAGCATTAGAGCCGATTGGCTAATCTTAGTGTATATTTCGATAAATACATCTAAACTAAAGTAAATGAGTAACTTCTTAAACTACAATAATACATTGACTGAACATATAACTGGTCCCTAGTTCTAAAACTACGTAAGGTTCAGGCGATCAGTCGGGATTGATATTATAAACTGATAATAAACTTGAAAATATATTACGCCATATTCAGATTGTTAGGCTATAAATTTTCGTTTTTGTGCCTCGGAATATTTAAGATTAATGGTTGTTCCTGAACCTGTCGTTTCAAGATGTCTCACGGAACAATACATCATTCTTAATTTTGTAATAATTGTCTACTACTTTTATCATGTTTAATTTCCTTCATATCAATCTAAAGTATAGTAAGTGAGTACACTCGTATTAAAAAAAACCCGTACTCGTGTAAAATAAGCACGCACATTTTCCAACTCATGGAACATGATCAAGACAACTCGTCAAGCCCGACTGATGGCCGCATGCCTGACGTACTGAAAGCGTTTAAGACTCCTGTTCGAGGCAGGCGGGTGGCTGTGCGGGCGGCACCGGCGTGGTGAGCAGCTCGCCCCCACTCTCTGTGATGGCCACCGTTTTGTGGTAGTTTATGAGATCAGCTGGAAATATAAAGACCGGTTAAAATTTATGATAGTAAATGAACATTAAAGGAAGACACTTTAATTTAATTTCAGTAATTTTTTCTGCAAATAAATACTATAAATGCCAAAGTTTGTGAAGATGTTCGGAGGTTTCAGGTTTAGACGTTTGGAGAATAGTTAGGAGAAGCAGACGCTGCTGAATGGACTTAAGATGAAATTTGCCAATGGCCGCCACCAAAAAGTGTAGAACGCCTCGGCAACGCGTTACTATGTGTGTATGTATATAATGTACGTATGTATGATGTACGTATGTATGTATGTATGTGTGTATATATGTATGTGTGTATGTATGTATGTGTGTGTGTATGTATGTGTGTATGTATGTGTGTGTGTTACCTAGGCTATGGTGCGTCCGCTGGCCGGTGCCGAGCAGGCGGTAGACGGCGGCGGCCTCCACCAGGTAGTGCTTGCAGCGCGCGTGGTGGGCGCGGTAGGAGAGCGCGTAGCCCCACACGCGCTCCGAGATGCGCACCACGAAGCTCCCCACGCTCGCTGCCGACAGCACCTGCTCCGCCTCCGAACGAGTTATTAGACCTGCAAATAACCACATTCGTTATAGGTTGCTAAACAAGGTCAATACCAAGCGAACCAGTTTCCTAATCAATCATATCATGCGCGTGCGCATGCACTGTTGTGTTTTGGTTTGAAGGACAGTGTAGCCAATGTAACTACTGGACATGATGATACTTGACATCTATGTCTCAGAATGACGTGCTTAGTGGAATGCCACACAGTACTTTGTAAGTCAAGGTGCTGGTTGGTGTTGCTACTGTTTACGGGTGATCGTATCGCTTACCATCAGGCAAACGACATGCTCGCCTCGACATTCAATGCCTTATAAAAAAATATTGCACCTAATGCTGACATTATTATTATTAAGAACCATAAATATTGAAAGAATAATGGAAGCAAGATGGAAGTAAACACAATAAATTCAAAGAAAAGGTATTCGGAAAATTTACGAGTGATATTCGTACAAAATATATGCGAGAGTTGAAACAGTATTATTTACCATGGAACCAGTCGACAGGCTTATTGTTCTCATCAAGTCCGACACCTCTCTTGAGCTCCTGTGTCCTGAACCATTCTATCACAGCTTCTCTGTTCGGTGGCTTGCTAGCTAAAACTGAACATTAAGATTATTTCAATAATGTCATGTTTTATTACACTCATTCATTCTAATGAAAAACTTATTAATCTGTCAACCATTTTATTACAAACTTAGAAAACATTTATTTATTTAAAGCTCCATTGTGCACCAAAAACAATGTACTTAACATTAAAATACAGTGAAGGCAGAGAAGAGGTAAAATTGGCGATCTTATCGCTCGAGGCAAAGTGTTACCCACAAGCATTGGATGGAATAAGATATGATAAAATAACAAAAAACATTATAATTAAAATTATTATAGTTAAGATAACTTCATCCAGAACTTCGATTAATGAGAAAACATTCAAACTTTATATAGCCATCAATCATCTGACCAGTCAAGAGTTAGATACATCTATATATATATATAAAAGAAAGTGGTGTTAGTTACACCACTTATAACTCAAGAATGGCTGAACGGATTTACCTGAAAATTGGTGGAGAGGTAGCTTAGAACCAGGAGACGGACATAGGATAGTTTTTATCCCGGGAAAATATAAACCGGGACTTTTATCCCGGATAATTGATTTCTGCCAGTGGAACCGCAAGAAAACAAGTATAGAGATATTTCGAGATCCAGTTGAGGACATAATTACTCTTATCCCGGAAAAAGATAAACCGGGAATTATATCCCGGATTTTAATTTCTCGCGAGTGGAGCCGCCACGACTAAACCACTGAACCGATAGCGATGCAATTTGGCAGGGAGATAGTTTTAAACCCTGGGAAGAATCTAGGCTACTTCATATCCCGGGAAAATATAAACCGGGACCTTAATCTCGGAAAATAGTTTTTTGCCAGTGGAACCGTATGAAAATAAGTATGGAGATAGTTTGTGATCCAAAGGAAATCAATCTCAAGTTTGAGTTACATCTCAAGTAGACATAATGTATGAACAGTTCAATACATTATGTCTACTTGAGATGTAACTCAAACTTGAGATTTACCTATTAATACCGCCCATAGGCTACTATTATCCCGGAAAACAGACACCGGGAATTTTATTCGGGATTTTTTTCCGGAAAAAAATATGGTTAGGTATTATTTACGGGGGGGTGGGGGTGTTTAGGGATTTTAAAATTTCGTTAAATAAGGACTCATTTGGTGGTAGGGAGGTTTTTTGCAAGAAAATTACGCGGAAAATTTGAAAATTTAAGAATACTTAACCGCCATATTAAACGTGTATGTCACTGAATTCCTCCTAAGCGGCTGGACCGATTTTAATGATTTTTTTGTGTCCTCAGGTGGGTTTGAGAATAGTTTCGATTAACAATTAGATCCGGTAGGTGGCGCTGTACTCGGGTTCTAGGATTTCATTTCCTTTTTAGGGCAGGACAACGTCTGTCGGGGCCGCTAGTTAATAATAATTAATAGGTACATGTAATTAATACCCATTCAGTATTCAGACCAAACCAGCAATCATATTACCTACCAGCCTTGTATTATATACTGCCCATTATTGACCACGGTCACCTCTAGTACTTTAAGGCCATAGTCCACCACGCTGGTCTAGTGCGGACACTCTTCACATACCTTCGATTATAATAATACCAGCCCTGTATTATATACTGCTCACTGCTGAGCACGGGCCTCCTCTACTACTGAGAGGGGTTAGGCCTTAGTCCACCACGCTGGACTAGTGCGGGTTGGCAGACTTCACACACCCTCGAAATTCTTATGAAGAATTCTCAGGTATGTAGGGTTCCTCACGATGTTTTCCTTCACCGTCAAAGTGAACGATAATTGATAAACAATACACACGTAACTTTGAAAAGTCAGTGGTGTGTGCCTTGGGTTTCGAACCTCCGGACATTGTCTCGGCAGACCGTTCCGTTCCCAACTAGGCTAACCATCGATAACTTTATGGAGAATCCCAATAACCATATAGCTAAAAATGTTTTGGTGTGATACCTTGTGCCGTGTCGGGACAGATGGTGTCGGCGGCGAGGTCGGTGCTGCGGCGGTGCGCCTCCCGCGCGGCGCGTGCGATCTCGCGCATGCTCGCCTCGGCCTCCTTGGCCTTGCGCTCTGCAGGGAACGTCATCACATCTAATGCTAGATCTTACTACTACTCATACTTGTTACTCCACTATCTATACTCTCATACTGTCTATATTACCAACTACTGCTTCAAGATACCAGGGGAGTACAGTTGGTTGAATCATACTAGAATTTATACGCTGGTTATAGTCTAAGAAGCTCTGCCTAGATTGATAATACATATAAAGAAATCTACAATTGTAAATGGCATTAGACACAAATACGACAGGAAACTGCTAAAAGCAGAAATTACAGAAGCATAAATAATTCATCATTTTACCTTGTTCCCTCCAAGCCGCATCATCATCGTGTGCGTGTAGTTGCGCATCCCGCAAGGTCTTGGCTCTCCGAGCTCGTATCCCGCGCAATATGTCGCCAGCCCTGGCCGCGGCCACACGCCTCTCCCACGCTGCCACGCGGTGACTCACACAGTCACCGTTGTTAGGGAGACCAAGATCCTGGAAAATTTATGAACTGATGTTAACCATAATGTGATGAGCAAATAAAAAGGAAACTATATCCAATTTGGTTAAAAATTTTAGAAGAACTTGTAGTACATGGTAATAATGATGGGCTCAGACAAAAACTAGTAGAATTAAACTACTTTTGTGTACAATAACTAAATAGTTGACACTATCAAGAATGTTACCTGTAGAACGTCTCGCTTCCCCTCAATAAAGTTGAAGTGCAGCGTGTTCTTGTTGAGGTCCAGCTTGATGTCGTCACTCGCTAGGTTGTCTCTGATATCCGTTTTCTCCGAGATCTTCACCTCCGGCTCCAACTCCTGGATCCGCTGCCGCAGCTCATCTACCGTGCAGTAGATCTCCAAGTCGTCCAGAGGATCTATGCTTTTAGGTGATAGGTCGAATTTCTGAAACAAATAACCATACCAAATAGAACAGAGCCATAATCAAATTTTTCAATTCATGGAGCAATATTTTTTAAATTGAGGCGATTTATAATATTTTCTAAATTATAAAACATTGCTATATAGCCGTTACAGCAGTCCTCAGATCTAAAGTATGAAAACCATGATAAAACTCAACACAAATATTTGCGTGAGTTGGTTTTATACCTGTTCCAAGCTGTCGAGCGGCTTGTAGTCGATAAGCTGCGTGAGCTCCTTCTCGACAGACTTTCTGAGCTGGTGGGCCTCCTCCCTCGCCTGCGCGAGGGCGCGCTGCCGCGCCTCCTCCGCGAGGATGCTTTCTATCGACTTGTCGTCAGGGTGCTCGCCCATCACCCACACCTGGAACAAAAATGTAAGAGTAGAGATTTATTGCGGCACAATTTTTTTTTAGTAGTAAATGGATCTGATCATAGTTGCCATGTAGCTAAACTTGAATTGAAGTAGACCAGCAAGAGATGCGTTTATATAATATCACCAGTTATGCCAGTTTAACTTGATGCCCGCCGGTTGATCGTCGAAAGCGACTTACTATATCTGCTATCCAATCTACTGATACTGTATTTGCTATCCAATCAGTTAAAACTCTTACGCGTTATAGGTAAATAGTAGTTGCTTAATATTGGGCCAGTAAACGTCTGTTACGAATCCCGATGTAGGTAGGTATAAATTTGCCGCGACGTCTGTTTTTTTTAATCACTTGACCTTTACAAGGAATTCCCGATCTTGTAATGGATTAGTATTGTGTAAGGTTCCTCATTGCAAATCTATTTCGGCTATAATTAAACCTATTGATAATGACATGTGTGTTCAAGTGCCTTCATTTTTAGATTTTTAACTAATAGATTTTGCTTGCGGATTCTACCGCGTGTAAGTCCTTTCCGGAAAAAAATTTCATGTTACTCCAATACTTTCACGATCTACGTCCAAATTTGCAGCGGTTCCAAATTTGCTCCTAACAAACATCCAAACACCTTCACAAACTTCCTCATGTATAGTACTATGTATGAGCAAACAACTCACCCATGGTTCTCCATCTTCTCCCTTGAGGAACTGGACTTGTTTCTTAACGTTCTTCTGAAACTTGGGCTGCTCTTCGTCCTTGTTTACTTTCTGGTCCCAGATCTGCCATCTGCGAACCTTCAACACAAAACAAATATAAAAGATACAAAGGCTGACCTAGATACGAAGCATATAATGGCGGATCATGCAAATATTTGTTTTAATGCGGATATCGATATTGCGGCCTCCGTTTATAGCTGTGTACACGAAAATATACCGAGTGTACCATTGTTTATTTTATTATTAAAAGATTTCGATTTCACATCATTCATTATTGTTAATGTAGGAGTTACAGAGATGGAATATTTTTGCACAACCATATTACATCTATCAATTAAAACATTTAAGGTAGCGCGAATGTTAACGGAGTAGCTATTTTAAATCTATATCGAAACAGTGATGCAACGTAATCAAACCTATCTAAAATCTATACAAAACTTCTTCTTTACAAACTCAACTCCCTCTGAGGTGTCTTATAAAGGACAAATCATGTTAGAAAATCCACACAAAGTGCTTACTGATCTGGGAATCGAAATCAAGATTATTTTGCTCACATCGCATAATATGCCTTAGTATTGTAATCATTATAAACTATAAAGAAATATTTGCGAACATTAAAAAAACTGCATAATACTCTCAATGTAAAGAAAACAATTGCAATCATCAATGCAATTACGACGATTTATATGAGCGAGCATGACAAAAATACCCTGTAAGTTTTGATTGTAAACAAATTAGGGAAACAAGTCATTGTGCAAAATTCTTCCTACTATACAACTACTTTCCAAATGAACTTATCAATGTCAGTTCTAGGGGTAAAGGCAATTCTCGCGGAACATGTTTTATTGATGTAAAAAGTAACAATCATGCTGTAACAATAGATGTAATTGTATCCCGTCGAGTATCGACTAATAGAGCGGCTAATCTAAGAGGCAATGCTATTCAGGCGGGCAAAAAGCGACCTTGGCAGAATTGAAAGTTAAATAGAATAAGTACTCTAATTATGAGATTAGGTGTTCTTGGTTACCGGAGATAAAATTATCGTTAATTTCGGTGTTTAAGTTTTGTATGCGTAGAAATCCTACTAATATTATAAAGGCGAAAGTTTGTAAGAATGTATGGATGTTTGGATGTTTGGATGTATGGATGTAAGGATGTAAGGATGTTTGTTCCTCTTTCACGCAAAAACTACTGAACGGATTTCGATGAAATTTGGCACACGGGTAGATCATGTCTTGGATTAACACATAGGCTACTTTTTATCCCGGGAAAATATAAACCGGGACTTTTATCCCGGAAAAACTTTTTAATGCGGGCGGAGCCGCGGGCAAAAGCTAGTACTTGATATTTCTTTGATTGACTGAAGTAATTGCACAGTGTTCTGGGCTCATTAGTCCATAAAATTAACACATATCATTATACGTGCTATCTTTATGAATATATGCTGTATATACCTTTTTGGAATGATATACTTGATCTTAATATCGCAAATAAAATAACTAAGTAGCAGAATATCTTGGTTCAACTGCGGAATCAACAAAGGCATCTTTTGATGCGCTTCACAATATTACTTTTATAGTTACAAAATCACGATCATATAGAATTAGTCATATACCCAATTACAGCATCAATGTGGGATCGATTCTTAGACGTTTTATTTTAATTGTTCACTAAGACGAACTCAACAGCGAAGGTGGGTGTAATAACTAGCTCAAGGAACAAGAATCAAGAGGCTGAGGCGTTATAAGAGCAATTTTAAAGAATCAGGACACAATATACCATTTACTTAATCCAGATTAAAATTTATATATTAAAATTTAATCCAGATTCGAAAAGGTTGGCGTTAGTAATAGGCTATTTATTGTTGTTTTTATTACGGCGGTGGCCAAAGCCATTTGCTCATGGGAGGGACTTAAGTTTATCAAAATTTAAGTCAATAATAAAACATAACACAGGAAATATAATGAAAAACTGGAATCAAGTCAACAAGATCGAAAGCAAGAGCAATGTCAAAAGACGAAAAAGAGACGAAATGGTAACGCGTGAAGTCATCAGATATTTCTTTAAAAATGTTTGCTTCTGAGTTCATGAAAGGGCTTTTTTTTTCATATTATTTGCATACACCTAGAATAATTGTCAAATCGAACAGTAAACTACCCACTGTCTTGCCTGGTGATTGCGATCTTAGTGCAAGGTATAATCATTTATCATACCGGGTGGAAGGGAAACGCTCTCGGAAACGAATACAGGTGATAGTGTTGGTGATTCCTGACGTGATGGCACTAAAAAAATCGCGATCGCATTGTTACAATTTTAGTAGGATTTTCTCAAATTTCTGTACAGCTTCACGTATGGATAGATAAATCAAACTATTATTCTGAAAAACATAGTAAAAAAGGTCAATATTTCAAAAAAATCGTAATGAAACACGTACATCAGCTGACGGGTTAACGACCGCGTGGCTGCCGCGCCGCCTTGTCGGCGTTTGCTTTGTAGTTTGTACCCTACCCCGTTTTTTGTACGCTTTACATTGCGCGCGCATGAATTACGGAAATACTAAAATCGTAAGTGTTATCGCTTAGCTTTGCAAATGAATATAGTTTTTCGTTAATGTTATGGTTCTTCTCTCTTACCGTTCCGGTATAGAGAGCGTTTCCCTTCCACCCGGTATTATCTCATCACTCGATATAATCTATTTGAACACCACTCCACTTATCAAGTGCAATAGTCATTTCGTCGTACCCGAACATAAAATAGATTTGAATGTGTAATGTTATACTGAAGATACTGAATTATGAATAATCTTCACATATCTAAACATTATCTTGACACTATAACAGGTATTTCCGCTGTGTAAACGATATGTGCAAATTCCAAAATATATTTGTATCCTGAGGCCATCTAACAAAAGCATTCAACACGTATATATTTATATTTCAAATAGAAAGTAAAATTTCTAAAGCTAATTTCTACTGCAAATTCTACCAGTTACCAACCGCTAAACCCTATGAACATATTCGTAAACAGTTAATCTATACTTCTATACTAATATTATAAAGCTGAAGAGTTTGTTTGTTTGAACGCGCTAATCTCAGGAACTACTGGTTCGAATTGAAAAATTCTTTTTGTGTTGGATAGACCATTTATCGAGGAAGGCTTTAGGCTATATAACATCACGATGCAACTATTAGGAGCGAAGAAATAATGGAAAATGTGAAAAATGCGGGGGAAATTATTCATCCTTGAGGGCTTCTATTGCGTGCGCTGCGAAATCGGTTCAAGATACCAAAAATATATGTATGAAAGACTTATTCCTCTTGAAATGATCTAAAAAAAAGTCCGCGACAGTATATGTCCATCTTTTAAGATTAACTCTCTAGAACCGTTTTTATGGTAATCAAATTTGGTCGAAATTAATGCATTATTTGTTAAGAGTTGTATCAACGTCATAATATTAATCTATATCCAAATAAATGTGTTGGATAGAGTGATGCAACGGGAAAGTTTTTATGTATGTACTTTTAGCCCGGAAAAACTTATTAACGCGGGCGAAGCCGTGGGCAAAAGCTAGTTTTACATAAAAACTAACATCTTGAAATGTACATTTTGAATCAACCTAATATTATCACATTTAACGACCATATAGATATCTAATATGATGTAACGACCTCTACGTTCTACTGACAATACAATGTTGTAATTAAGTCTAATATGAAATTAATTAATGTCTGCCGTCGATTAGAACAATTCTCGGTATAGCGAATTGGCTTCATGTGTTAGCTTGCGTCACCGGCCGCGCCCCTGCGTCGCCTATTACAATGTTAAATAATAATGTTAATTCCTAATAACAATTGAAATAGGGTATTTGCCTATGTTTGATTTTGTACATTATTTTAGATGTAACAGAAAATAATACGAAAAAGAAATTCTTCTGTGAAATCAGCATCAAAATCGATTGAAAAATAATGATTAGATTTGGAGAACATAAATTTTTCATAATTGTATTAAAAAAGGTAGTCAAATACCCTATTGCAGACACACGACGACTTTCTTTATTGACTTCATTTTTTCTAATACCGGTCAATTTATTTTAGAATTTGCGAAATACTATTAATTTTGAAGGACTTCTCTTAAACTCCTTAAAATGCGAATAGGTACTTTTGGATTACTATGCAAAGATAAAAATGATAACGATCTGTCAAAGTTATCTAGCGAGATAAACGTAGTAGTAAACAGCTGATTAATATCATAAAACCAATATTGACATTATAACGTAGAACATTTACTTTATTGGATAGTGATTAGTGAACTCATAGGAGTAAAAGAGGTGAATAACTTCTAACGTCTTTGGTGCTAAGCTAACTAAGCTATCCTTAGGTAATCTATGGAGTATAGATTGTCAAATATTTACTCAGAACAATTCAAGTTGCTATTCCAATACTTACTATAAGGTTGCTACATATACCTTCCAAATTCAAATATCTTTGGCGATGGAAAGTAAAAGTAACACCTTAATTAACCATTGTCCTCATACTATGAAATATCCAATATATTTACAAGTTGTTACTTCACTACCTTTATACTACCTACATTATTTGAGCAACTCTGGAATTAAAATAGAAACTGCTGTAAGAACGAAAAACAATGTCTTTTGCTCCTTAAATAGTTTACGACAATTAGCATAGTCATTTTGCCTTCAACGATTTAATAAAAAAACCGACACCGATATCCAAGGCGATAATAATGCCCTAATTTTAACCACATCATTTTTTGTTACATTCCGTGTTGATGCTACGCATTTGTTCAAGGCTACATAATTATATGCAAATTGATCTATGTTAGGAAAAAGAGCGTGAAATCTTTATTAGGATACGCTGTCGACTGCAATTATTTCCATGCTCTAATGGAATTAAATTGTGTTCCGTGAACTAAAGTAAATAAATATACTCTATCTCATGCCTAATTTTAAAAGTCGCTCTTGGTTTTTTATAATGTTATATCTAAATATGTAAAATATTAATTGTTGCTCTAATAATTTCCGAAAACCTAATCGATAGGTTGAGGATACAAAAATAAAATTTCGAATTTCTATCAACATAATCATGCAATCGGATGTCTGCCGCGGACATCCTTTTACGTGATAAAAAAGCTGATAGGATGATTTTGTATGAATTATTTCCTCTAAGCAATAATAAATGAAGTTAACTGGAAAAAGTAAAGTAAAAAAAATATCACTATTATTTACCAGCAAACCCAGAGGTATCGTAGGATACTTAGGTACTGACTTGAAAGTAATAATAATACCTTGTGCCTCCAAAAATTTCATTGACCATATGAAACAAAAAGCGTGCAATTACCGTCGTCTTTGAAATAGCGGACTCATGCCTACAAAGACCGCCGTAATATGCATCATCATCGGCCTTTGGCAGTCCATTGCTGGACAAAATCCTCTTCCAATATTCGCCTGTTTCTTGTTTTGGCTTATCGCATCCAGTTTCTACCAGCGCCCTTACGCAAATCATCACTCCACTTACCTGTAGTGTCGTCTTAATATTATAGCGTATTATTTCCTGGCCACCCATACGGGAGACAACCTAATACGATCCTCGTCTACCGTCGATTGTATGACAGTTGTGATTAAATTACCTGTTCCTCCCGCATCTTGCAGAAGAGCGTCTGTTTCTGCGTCTCGTCCAGCTCGGCCAGGATCTCGGGATCCACCCACATGTCGCGCAGTATCTGCTGCAACATCGTGCCGGCCCTGAGGACAAGGGAAACGGAACCTTAAAACAAAATCATGCACCTACTGATAGGTATAAAAATTAAAATTAACTCATAGATACTACTCATACAACTAATTGTTTTTATGTGACGGCCCACCAGGTTTTACGCGGTTACTGCTATCTATCCTATGATATTCTACGTAAAAGTCACTATTGCGTAACTGTGTGGCGGTGGTAATAACATCCTGCGCATCCAATAGAATTGCCCAGTTTGTAAAATTTCTTTCGATGGGTTTATCAAACCCTCAATGACGGGCTCGATTATTTGCGACACGGCTGTGCGATTGGCTAATAATAAGCTCTTCTTCTTTAGCTTTTAGAAGTCCACTGCTGAACAAAGGCCTCCCACAAAGATTTCCAGACCAATCAGTCAAACGCGGCCTGCATCCATGCAATAATAAGCTCACATACCATAAATCAACTTTATAAGACACCTCTAGTGTAAGGTAACTAAGGGCATGCGAAGTCAGTCCGCACGGAACTCAGCGGGTGATTACATACCGTCAAGCGCGCATCAAGCCAGCTTGTCAAGCAACACACGGAAATAGATTATAACATTCCATGAGCATGCCAAGCGTACGATTTTCAAGTTCTAGCGTTACTAAATGGTTAATTTATCGTTTTGTATTTACCTCGCTTTACAGGTTTAGCAACAAATGGGGGGTCTAAACTGAGGTTTTAAATTCAATCCTGGTGAATTACTAATTGCATTTTCCACGGGCATAAAGTTAAGACTTTTAATTTTATTGTGATGACATCTTTTTACAGGAACTTACTCAGAGCTAAGTTTGTTTGATTCAAGGTTAATGTAACAAACAATTATAAGGATTACGGCACATTACAGTGAAATTGATGAGATAATATAGCCTTAGATAACAATATAGGTATAAATATAGGTAACAATATTATTGTCATAGTTTAATAACAAAGATTTGATTGTCATAGATTTTCCATCAAGCACTTATGTTTACCCACATGCAAAAAGTGCTTTAGTAAATGTTGTAGAAAGATTAAGTTTAAGTTTTAAGATTCTCAAATCCATTTTGATTAAGTAAATTCTATACACATTATGTTAGAAATCTTCTATGTTCCTATTAATGTAAACAATCACATTATTAGTTACATATTCTGCAACTGAAGGTAAGAAACGATACCTATATTACGCAGGCGTTTAGGCAAGAGGATTGGATTAAAGGGCACTGTTATACTTCCTCCGCAAGAACGAATAATTAAAATCTTAACATGAGAACCTTCCATTTAACATGTTACATTGAATACCACGTTTATAATGTAGATTTTTGTTGTAAATGTACTATTTTATTTGCCCTTCGAGGGTAACTTCACAAGGAAGTAATAACATAGGGGTATTTTTACCCTTCGAATAATGAAGACTCCCCCATTAAAATCACAAATAAAAGTGTATTGAACAAGCTAAATATTGCTCCATAAAGTACTTGGGTAGCATGAAGGGCGCGGAGTACATAATTATATAGGTAGGGTTTTGGAAAATCGCGTCTAATTTTTTTAGATGCAACGTGATATTATCTACTATTTCATATTATCAAAAATCTGTAAATAAGAACGGGATGAGGATCGGAAGTTTTATAAGATTTTCGGAAATCTTAACTGTCGCATACAAGGCTCATTACGGTTTTTAGTTAAAATTATTAAGGGCAGACATTTGTATTTTGTAATAAAGTATTAATGTTAAGGCTATCCATCCTTTGTTAAATTTGGGCCGCCTGGTATTCCCAAAAAAAATATTGAGAATTTTGACAAAAACATGCCCAATAATTTTAATTTAAACCACAAAGGTCAATATCCAGGTCAAAATCATGAAAAGACGATGAATAACGGTACGATTCTAAGAAAAACAATGCAAAAACGCTCACAGACTTTTATTTATTGCATCGCCTGATGGTAAGCGAAACAACCACCCATAAAAAGTAGCAACATCATCCAGCACCTTGAGTTACAAAGTGATGTGTTGCATTCCACTGCGCTCGTCATCCTGAGACATAAGACGTTAAGTCTCATTATGTCCAGTGGTTACACTGGCTACAATGTCGTCCAAACCGATACACAACAGCGCATGCACACTGCTGCTTGGCGGTAGGAATAGATATTGTGGTGGTACCCACACAGACGGACTCTTACATATGAGAGACCTACCAAAAACTTTTTCTTTTGTGGTCTGACTAAATTCCTAAACGTTCATGTCTTAACATTTTAGATTAAAACATAACCCTTATCGCTTGGAACATTATGCCGCCATCAATTCTGATCATTGTTCTCCCAAACCATAATTTGAAAAGCATGCGCACCTTATCAGCATTTCTCCTTATCACCGTGCTGCGTAAACAGTCATAATTCCGATGTAGTCGCGTCATTTAGGGCCTATTTGCTGATGGTAAGGGATTTCACGATAATTTACCTTAGATTTATGAGATAAGGTATCAGATTTTGTTCTTCTTCTTCTTTTATAAATGGCTCCACTGTTTCATCGTTGATTTTGCCAATGTCAAGTGGGTAGGTGTTAATATATATATCATATTTTTTAGAATAACTTTCAACCCGAGGAGAACCAATAAACGATGGAAGCAAAGAGCAATGTAACTCAAATATTTGACATTAGTTATTTTCTGTGCTACGTAAATTTCGTTGGCTACGTAAATTTAGAATTTGTTGTAGAGATATGTAAAATGATGATCTTTAATGATAACAAAATCGGCATCGTATTCTAAATTCGACATGAGATGAACATTCCCTCAGGTTGTAAATGCTCATTGCGCTTTTTAACCTATTCGGCTTCAAATCCTCTATACAACGGTTTCAATGAAATAAATGACATTAAATTTAAAAACATCTTCACTTCTCATATCTTCCATCAGCATTTTTGAACGTCTTTTGAATTATTCCCCGTAATAAAAGAGAGGAGCGCAGTTCGCTTCACACGTCTCTTGCATACAAATTGGTAATACATGCATTATTCATGGCAACCTGTACCATGAACAAAGGGCGGGCCTATAATACTAAGCCCTGCATATAGCTTTGGTTATTGTCTTCGTATCTATGGATCTAATTTGAATAGCACAATGATTTTCTTAAGCCTGACGCGAAGCAAATAACACTAACATATACAATTTGATTGCATATGTGCTGATTGTTCAAATGTTCCATTGGACGAATAACTCTGCAACTTTTTATATACAGTCTGGAATTTTTCTTATTTATTATTATTATAACATTGTTTCTAATCTGCCACTTTTTGCTGACAAAATTAGTTTCATCATATGTCGCAAACTGACGGTGTGTGTTTGACGCTGTATGATTAGAAACTTTATAAGTACTTACGTATTTTTTTACGACGCATTTAGTTTAATGAAAGTTATGCAATGTCCACATCAAGAAAATAAATAATAAACATTTGATGTCAATAACATATGATTATGCGATAAAATCAAGTAATTTGAAAACATCTGTTATCACTGTAAACGGCGTAGCTTTCATAGAAATAATATGGCGTAAGCAGATTAAAAAATTCCGACTTATTGGGTTAGCAAAACAACGACTACAAATTCATTCCATAATGATTGACAGGTGTTAAGTTTTGCTTCATTCTTTTTATAATTACACTACTTAATAAATATGATAGGTACTGCCAACTTTGTAAGGTCATTTACAAAACAAAAAAATACTATATCTAATGTGCTCGAAGACCTACAAACAGACAAACCGGTTCAAAGTATAATGATAATAAATGTACGCAGCAGAGAGTTTCCGGTCGAAATAATTGTACTTACGTGTGTCATAATAATGAATTTGGATGGACAATGGTTAGCGTCATAATGCGCACGAGTTGAGTGACCGTCTCATCAAAATGTCAAACCAGAATTTAAAAAAAGAACACGTGAATTGGTAAAAGACATTTTGGAGATATAAAAAAAGAGATAGACAACACAGCGTCCCAGTTTATTATCGACGGTTCAATATAAAGGAATTTAGTTTTAAAAATAGATACATAGTTGATAGTATCTAACTCTCTGGGTACTTTATGTGATTCTATACTTACCTAATATAGTTTCATATATACGTAGCGACCTATCAATTTATGAATCATCGTATTTCCGAGTTTACTCAAAAATAAAATCAACACATTATCGCGCAATATTATTGTTTCCAGCAATATATTTTCAACTCTGTACATATTTTATTAGGTTGATATTCTATTACCAATAAAGCGCGTAATTTTCTGCCAGGTTTTCGATGACCCTTACTCATCGGAAGGTCAATTTAGTTTGTCGTTGGACGGAGTTGTATTGCCAAAATGGCAACGTACCTAAACACAGTTTTGGGTTCTGTTTATATCATTCTTTGTCAGAGAAAACAAATAACATTTTAAGATTTTATACTTAATAGAAAACAAACGTGAAATTACAGTTTGGTTGTTGAAATTTGTACAATGATTCCTTATGTTTACGCGAATGTTAGACATTAAAATTAAACAATTATCACGGATTACGGAAATTTGTACAGCGAGATTTTTGCATATTCAAATTATAATTCTCTCTCTCTTTATCCTCATTCCTGAAATTTTCGCTTAATTTTCACGGTTTATTATTTACACTAAAAAGGCAAGACGACAATGACATACCTAAGCAACACGGTCTTCTTTCTTTCTTTTTTTATATAGACGTTGCTTATACATACATACATACATAGTATCACGCCTCTATCCCATAGGGGTAGGCAGAGACTATGGATCACCACTTTGCTCGATTCTGGTACACTACTTTCGCTTCCTCTACCTTCATCAATCTTTTCATGCACTCCCGCCGGTTCAGGGTACTTTTGACCTGGCCTCTACTTAGAATGTCAGATATCTGACATTCGAAGGTTCGGTGCGGTCGACCCCTGCCGGCCCTTCCATCCACACTCGCCTTATATATCCTCTTTGTCAGTCTCCTATCATCCATCCTTTCCAAATGCCCAAACCACCTTACCATACCCTTCTCAATTTTGGTCACTACATCCTCTGTCACTCCACACATGTCCATCACCCTAGTATTCCGCACTCTATCACACACAGTCACTCCACACATGCTTCTTAACGCTCTCATTTCTACTGCTTTAATCTTACTTTCATGCTTTTTCTGCCATACCCAACTTTGACTACCATACATTAGAGTTGTATAAGTACGTTGCTTATTACAGTAAAGTATCATGTCGTAGGCTTCTTTGATATTATGACACTCCGACCTTCGTCTAATAGAGTAATTGGAAATCATTACAAAGACAGGGTCGAAGATCTTACCAAGATTAATTTTGTAATTTGTATTCGGCAACTATCGACTTCCGTTTTATTACTATAATTTTAAATTTAATTAATGTGTTAGAAATCTGTATTTTTAAAACTGTATTTTTTTGTAAACTCCTAAGTACATTGAACACTTACTTTTACATATCTCGATGATTTTAGATGCTATCTATGACGTTAAAATATTTTTTGATTTTATTATTTTCGAAGGCAGATGAGCTGCATCAATAGTTTCGGTTTTGACATCGTCTATACCATAGCATAGCCAAAAATCTACGCGATATTTTTTTTTCACACACACACACACACACTCATGCCCTTTATCCCCGAAGAGGTAGGCAGAGGCGCAACTAGTGCACCCACTTTTCGCCGTTATTCCGTCCCATGATGTGATAGAGGGCGAGTCTATCGCCATATCGGGCACAAATTCCAGACTCCGGACTGACCCGGAATAGAAAACCTCAATATCACTGCCCGACCCGGGGTTCGAACCCAAGACCTCAGCATTGCAGTCGTACCGTAATACAACTACGCCACCGAGGCAGTCTTTAATCTCTAATAATTTTTCAATCTCTTCCAAATGAAGTTAAGCGGCAAGCTAATATAGGTATGTAGAGCACGAAAGATAAACCTCTAGTTCGCGAAAAGTGAAATCAATTTAGTAGATAGGCAAAACTTGGCACTAGGCAACAAAAGAAAGAAGAAAAAATCCTTAATTAAACATTACCTATTCACAGTATAAATAATTGCACCCTAATTTGGCTATCAAACAATCACATATTTCATATAAGAGAACGTATCTAAGCAAGAGTATGTATACCTGTTTGTATACACAGCACTTGCCAACAATGTGTGTAGATCCGGTCCTGACACGGACAGAGCTGGATCGTGACGATAGCTTGCGCAACGCCTTCAAAGGCATGCGGCTTGTGCGACTTGTAACGCGGCTAGAACATACGTTATGGTAAGTTCAGAATAGCAAGTTATTGCAGCTATGTATTGTGACTTCCAAATGCGTTTACACTGGCGGAAGTATGGCCTTCAATAGCCCTATACCATGTGACTTGCTATAAATCGTGTAAACTTCGAAAGGAGATTTCCCCTTTTTGCATGGGTGCTGGGCCTCAAAATCTATCCAGGCTCTAACTTTATACGATATTAAAGTGGCAAAAACATGGATCATGGATCCATTAAAAAAAAATGTAGACCCCTCCATTTATGACTTTTTTAAAAACGTTCATATTAAGTATAGTTCTTAAACAAAATAAAATTACATAAATTCCAAAATCGGAGGACTTTAAAATCATACGATCTATTGCAAAAGCTTACTTTTTGGGAGTACTATCCAAATACATATAAATATCTTGGTTAGAATTTCAAGCCCGTTTTTGGACATGTCCTTTCCAAACATCTTGCCATGATTTGTACTGTAAAAATTTGCTAGGGGCAGTCGACTGTAGGGCCTGTAGGCCTATAAGGGTTTGGGAGATGTTTTGTGATATTTATTTTCCAGAAACAAAAATAATACACAAAATTAGAATTAATCAAAATAAAGCTGTTATTTAACAATAGTATAGCATTCTATGTGTGAAAGAGTTTTATATTGTATCAGGGTATTCTGCAGAATATATATAGATGTATGGGGAAACCCTATATATATATATATGGACGCCAGCGTCCGTCGCGGGGCTTGACGAGTCAACTCTCTAAAAACACAAAAGCACATTATTAATAAGAGTAGATGTAGACGCTATCTAGTAATATTGCATACCGTTTCATACTTTATTATTGCAAGGGCACCGCACGGCACAAAAACTGTTTACAAAATCAAAAAACATTTATGTTTATAGCCATAAAATACAAAATCGCCCGCGACATAACTTATGCAACTCTAGCTAACAAAAACGCCCGTCTTAACAACTTTACTGTGGATATAAGACCACCCATAGAGGGAGCGCAGGTCCCGTCTTGAATGACAATTTTATTCCTTTTTTATCACGAAGGAAACTATCACCAGTATACAACCTTCAACAAAGTAATTTTTTGAAACGTGTGGCGTGCACACTTAGTACAACATGTTGCGCGGCATTATCTTGGCGTATCTCGGTTTTGCTCTAAATGATTGCGTCTTATAGTCAAAGCGATATAAACTTTGTGGAGTTTATAACTCATCGGTTAGGCTGCACTATAAGGACAAATAATATCAATTTAATTTAATTATTAGTATTATTAATCTCCACGCTGTGTGCCGTATTCCGTTTTACAGTCGTTTTTAGCTACTTCCCAAAACTATTAATGTCACAACGTACAATCAAAAACCATAGACAATTTTATTTAATTGCACTTATTTATGACATACGCACAACTAACTCAGCAACCATAGACAAAATGTTGTATACATTGTATAGTTCAAAAGTGAAGGTGACTGCGAAATCTCGAGCCCACGGCAACTACTCTACAATTAATCACGTGTCTATGCCAAGTTATCTATTGAAGCTTGACAAGGAGCAAAATAATTGTATGCAAAGATTGTATGGCAGGTAAATGGGCGCTCTTAAACAATGGGATGGTAGATGTACTTTGTAATGCCATTTGTTTTTCTTTATAGTGTTGCTGCTGTTTTTGACAATCATGGCGCTTAACAAGCGCATGAGTCGCTAGTCTCACATTTTTTAAACAAACATTCTGCAATTTCTTTTTCATGTTCACAAGTAGTCACGACACAACAATATTTTAACGAAATTTCCGCTATTTTTTTTTATTTTAAAACGTAGTCACAGCGAAAACTTTGTTTCTTACATTAGGATATGAAATGAAAGTCAATATAAAAACGAATTAATAACTTCCACATTTCTAATCACCAAAATATTAAACTACTAAAAGGAGTTGTACCTACATTTTGTGAGATGACGTCATCGTTCCGCGATCGTTGTTCAATGGAGAAGAAAGTGCGCCTGCGCATTGGGGCGCGGTCAAGGGCAAGTTACTGCGTAGTTTAAGCTTTGAACGGAGCTTTAACGATGTTAAACTTATTTTATTTTTAACCGAAGCGGTTGCTTTGGAGTTAACGTTTTAAAATCTATAGGTAATGAGTAGCCATGTTTATTCTGTCTTGAAGATTGTTTCATTATTTTTAATCTCGCATAATATGTGACTATAGTGGAATCATCAGCATTATATAAAAAATGTAAACAAATATCAACCCTCTTCAATTATATCTTTAGTATTTGCTTTAATTCCATACTGTTGTATTTCCGTAACGTAGTAATTAGATCAATGTCCTATATGACCGTTAGAAAATATACCATAATATAAGTGCCATAAAGCACTTTCACAAGAAAAAGTAGCGTGTGTGTTAACTAGAACATCTTTAAGCCAAATTTCATCCAAATCCGTTAAGCGATTTCTACGTTTGCTTCTAACAAACATCCAAGCATCTTCACAAATTTTCATTTAATTTCATATTTTAAGATCATCGCCAAATAGTTGATAATATGCTATTAGGCTAGTGTTAGAGACTATCCCGCTCTCACAGCCTCCACTGCAACTCCTGTAAGCCAGGATCAGCAGTGACACGCATTTTAGGACGCCGAGCAGTGCAGCTCGGCGAGTCTCAGGGAACACTAATCTGTCCATACTCCGTAACGAAGTTAATCAAATAGAAAGGTGTTGATTTTACGGTTTTATTTACTGGTGGTAGGTCTGTCATGTGTAAGAGTCCGTCTGGGTGGGTTCACTGCAATGTCTATTTCTACCGACAAGCAGCAGTGTGCATGCACTATCGTGTTTCAGTTTTAAGGACATTGTAAGCAGTGTAACTACTGGACATAATGAGACTCAACAGCTTATGTCTCAGGATGACGAGCACAGTGGAATACCACACAGTACTTTATAACTCAAGGTGCTGAATGGTGTTGCTGCTGTTCATGGGTGGTCGTATCGCTTACCATCAGGCGAACGGAATGCTTGTCTCGTCATTCGATGCAATAAAAAAAAAGAAAGAAAGATAGGGAGGAGTGTGGAAATAATTGTCCACTTCTCTCCATAGCATTACGCTAGTGTTAAACTATTGACCCTCACTTGTCTTGCGCAAATACGTGATTACCGAATAACCGTGTCACATGGTGTTTTAGGGTCAATTAGGCCGTAACCGCGCGGAATCGATGCCAATTAACACGCCATTGGCATTTCGTTGCTTTTGAACGCGATTTTGTTTGCGTTTAGCTTTGGTATGCGATAACTTCATTGTTAATATACTGATGGCCTATAACTTGTATAAAAAGTGTGATCTTAGTTTAAATATAAAGATGTTTATCTTTTATTTTTGTTGCATCGAATGACGAGATGAGCATACCGTTCGCCTGATGGTAAGCGATACGACCACCCATAAAAAATAGCAACACCATCCAGCACCTTCACTTACAAAGTACTGTGTGGCATTCCACTGTGCTCGTCATCCTGAGACATAAGATGTTATGTCTCATTATGTCCTGTAGTTACATTGGCTACAATGTCCTTCAAACCCAAACACAACAAACAGTGCATGCACACTGCTGCTTGGAAGTAGAAATTGAAATTGCGGTGGTACCACCAGCATATCTTCAAAGAGAGAAGTACAACCAGAGCATTTACGGTTCGCCGATCTATTATAAATACATACAATAATATATCAATACAAGGCAAGAACGCAACTCCCGACGCTACGTCTAGTCAAAACATTGAAATTCAACCTGAGAATCGAAGCCAAGACCCTACCTTTGTTTTACTGAAAGCACTCATGCCACACAAATGAAGCCACATAAATCTAAATGTAATTGCTGTGTTTCTTAATACATACAAATTAAAAACGCTTTATAAATATAATAATTGTCTAATGACATAACAGTGACCCCCGAAAGCTATCATTTCATCAAAACAAACTAACCTCTCGTATCACCTTGTACACACCTTGACCGGAATGAATTCAACAGACACACAACCATTATACTCCATACGCATGACATAATTAGAGAAAATTGTTTTACAAATTTCGAACTAACAGCCAGTGCCGAATTTCGCAACTCTATAACAATGAACTGTCACAATGACAGGTGACAGCTGTCAGATGACACTACAAAGAGGCGTTCGAAAGTAGGTTACAAGCAAATTAGAGGTTGCCCGCATGTCACGGACTTCGCAACAGATTTCTATCTTCAATTACTTTCTCAGTGCATGTGCACGTTGATTTTTAAGTTACACCGCTATTTTTCGCAAGTAAAGATCGAAGTACCTTTCGCCATTTTTGATGATAATCAGGTATAATTTCAAGTAGCTAATAGTGTAACAATGTCGTAGGATACCCAAAAAATGTTCTATTTATTTACAGAAAGGGGTCTTCCTTTCTGTTAAAATTGGCAACACACGCACACACTATTCTCCTAATATTGACAAATCGTGACGACCGGTCCTCATTCTGAAGGACGCATCCATGATTCTCTGGATGACGTTCATGTAAGATTGTGAAACCATCAGCTGATGACCAATTAGTTGCTAAGATATTGAGTTGAATCTGCAGCAAAAAATATATTTAGTTGGAAAGAAACATACTCTAAAGTTACTGATTTTTTTACAGGGTATACATAAATACTTGATCACGAGCCAAGTTGGCTAGTTGGTCTTTGGAACAGTTAAGTGTTAACCCAAATCTAGATCGACAATGCCCCCCATTATTCAAACAATGAATGACGTAGCGAAGGCTTTTCCAAAAGTTCGAAGCATTCAACATTTTGTACAATTTACGCAATATGCCTGTTATGGTATTTTAGTAGACAAAAGGTAACTAATCTATACTGTTAGTATTTATAAAGCTGAAGAGTTTGTTTCGTTGAACGCGCTAATCTCAGGAACTATAGAACTGATTTAGAAAATTCTTTCACTCATTGGAAACTACATTTCTCCTGAGTGCTATAAGTAACTTTTTATCCGAGGAAAATGTTTTTATCTCAGAAAAACGTTTTCAAGCTGGCGGAGCCGCGAACTATACTAATAATATAATTTGGGTAAGACAATACACATAATGTACATCAACGAACGCAAAACTAAGGTCCATCTTAGCCTATCAATTATAACCACCCATTGTGTTACACCCTGTATACATAAAAGAAATGTCAATTTATGAGCTCAACTTTCGTCTTTTTATAACATAAACCGGCAAAAGAAAATGGGTTAATAAAGTTAATTAATATCTCTACCATTCATAAGTCATAACCAACACGGAGGAATCATGAATGCTCTACCCTCAGCACAATAACTAAAGTTTAAACCTAGCTATAACCATCGTAACAAAACGAGTAAGGATTACCAATGGTACGAGCATGTTTGGGTCTCCAAAACCATCTTTGATAACTCTACAGCACCTAATTTTAAAACGACTTACAACAATGCTATTTCAAAAGAACAAACATAAAAATTCAAATATTTTAGTATGAGCTATGCATTGAGTTAAATGGCCTACGTATAACTCAATGGAGCAATGACGTTTTTATGGTACGACTTAAATTTACATAATGTTAACTTGTTAGGACACGTTTACACGTGTAGAAACGTGTAGATTTTGGGAGCGAGAAGCTGTATTATAACGTTTTAATTTTTATATTCCGTTATAAGACTTCTGTGTGAGTCATTTTGAATGTATTTGTTTATTTCTGCTATTAAACAGCAATAGAGCATTATTATTGTTATTCTTCTCCTTCTAACTTCCTATCCACTCGTAGTTTTGTTGATTTCAGTTATTGAGTTAGTTTTTACTGATGACCCCTTGAACGTTAACTCAAAATCGGAGATATTATAATTCTTAGGGCCGTATTAATAATTAAATCTCAAGTTTGAGTTACATCTCAAGTGGACACAATGTATTGGACTCTTCATACATTATGTCTACTTGAGATGTAACTCAAACTTGAGATTCATTTATTAATACCGGCCCTAGTCTGTGCTAGAAAGTTCCATTCAAAGTGCTGCCCGATCCACGAATCGATCCCAGAAACTTTACATATGCTGTCACAAGGCAAAAGAGGCAGTAATCCATCATCTTTAGTATTTGGAGATCCAATGCTGAATATAAGCGTCCCCTAGGAAGATCCTGTGCTTCTGGTCGAAATTAGGCTGGCTGAAATTTTGTCGACATGCTCGTCAGTCGTCACGCACAGAGTCCGATCTCATACGGGCTAAGTACGGAAAAAGGAACCCAAAACCAAGCCCAGAACAAAAAAATATGCCTCACCTAAATAATTCCAGACCAACCTGATAGAAACGGCATGAATACAGCGAGTTCCTCGCAGCTTTAATGAATGAAAACAATTTCACAAAAACAAAGGCTACAAGATAACTGTGTTACATACGTGAACGGCTAAATATTACTGTTAGTACAGAAACCGTAAGTGGAATAAGGAAGCCTTGATGCTTAGTGACCGTGTAAGGAATAAGGAACTAAATCTATGCCAGATAAAACATTCAGTATGACTCTGGGAGAAATTTCCTGACCATACATTACCATAACAGCTCTGTAATAAAAACTGCCCACTGCTGAGCCCAAGCCTCCTCTACAACTGAGAGGGTTAAGGCCTTAGTCCACCGCACTGGCCTAGTGCGGGTTGGCAGACTTCACATACCTTCGAAATTCAGCGAACTTCTCAGGTATGCATATTTCCTCACGATGTTTTCCTTCACCGTTAAAGCGAGCGATAATTCAGGAAGAATACACATATATTTTTTTTAGAAAAGTCAGAGGTGTGCGCCCTTGGGTTGTGAACCTGCGGACATTCGTATCGGCAGTCCGTTCCTCTCCCAACTAAGCTATAGCCGCTTTCCTAACAGTGGCACTTAATTTCTTTTTATTTATTATTGGACTAATGTTTATAAAATCAAGGACCCCATTGGTTTCACATCCAAAGAACAGTGACACTAAACCAAGTATAGATTTAGGTACCCTAATACTGAAATAATTATGAATTTATTTTCTTTTATGTATATTTCGCTTAGTAATAAAACAATAAATCGAATCGAAAATTTTTACGACGGAAAAGTATAGTTTGAGGATCAAAGATTGGATAAGGCAACTCTTTATCTACAATAAATTTTAAGCGCGGTTGCTCATCACCATCATCAGCGACACGACGTCCACTGCTGACCATAGGCCTCCCCTAAAGATTTCCAGACGGACCTATCATATGCGGCCTGCATCCATACACGGTTAGTATGACCGCGAAGTTGGCTACAAATTATTGTAAGATAGCGTAAAATCTACAAAATTATAGAGCATGCCAAGCTATAAAGGTCACTATTTCAATGTATTAAAACAAAAAACAAAGCACTGTGCTAGTTAAAACTATGTCAGACTAAAATTGCAAACAGTGTTTATGAAAATTTTTTAGACACAACCCAGTTACTGCTAACAGTAATTAGGTGTATTAATTTTGTAATTAGCCGAATTATATTATTGGCCAACGATGTCTACATGTGTTCACACGACTATTTCATTAAAATTTTTTTTATAAACTAATGCAGTAAGTATTTATATACTTTGTATTTTTTTGCCTCTAATGTTCAATATGATTTTCAAAAACTTATACCACACCCACCTTTCGCCAGCTATGTCAGGTACCATTTAATAAGCACTGAGTCACAGTTAGACTCCGAACTGATACTAATCAAACCCGATTTTACTTTGCGGCACTCGAGAATCAAACCCGAGACCTCAGGACAGCATTAGTACCGCACACGCAATACAACTACGCCACGTAGACAGTCAAAACGTTTTCCACTGATGAATAATCCCTCAATCATACATGACATGTATAATTTAACACATTATGTATAATGTTAGTAAGCTTTATTTATTGTATTTCATACAAAAAAGATTACAAACTACAATCGAGTAGGTACCTAAATGTAATTAATACAAGCTGCAAAATAGGTTTTTTAAACCCAAAACTTGTAATCTATAAATAAATATTAAATATTTACGAGAGAACATAGTATTATCCAACAAAACAGTTAATAGTTACTGGTTCACTCGCGGCTCGACCCGTGATAAAGGTTTCCGGGATAAAAGTCCCGTTTTATATTTTTTGCGGGATAAAAAGCACTAGCATATATTACTCGCTGATAATGTAGCTTTATTGGTGAAAATAGGTCCAGTAGTTTTTTTTAGTTTATCCATAATAAAACTTTCGTCTTTATATTAGTATAGGTATATATAACACACGAACAAAGTGTTTTTTATGTTATCATACTCTAAGAGAGTGCCTAGAACATTATTCTTAGTTGTAATAAAGTTATCACCTAGAAAACTAAGCTAGAATAATATTGCTTATTAGTCTTATAGACTACATTGTAGTTTATTGCTAAGAAACTAGTTCTTACAACACAGGATAAAAAAGCATAGGTATTAAAAACTATAATGAATTACGATTATTACATTTAAAATACATGCAGGGCCTGATTAACCATTAGGCTAATTAGGCTGCAGCCTAGGGCGCGAGGATTTGGGGGGCGCGCTGAAATCGTGTCATCGCATGCACTATTAATCTAGCATCATTGCATCTACCCTACATATTACAACTAGACCGAGCCAAAATACTAAAACTAAATGCACTGTGAACTGAAAAAGCCTGGGACTCCCTGATTTGTTACTTTAAAAAGCGCGCGAAAAACAAACTGATTTATCACTCGAATCGGTCGGTGGTCGAGCGACTCGCTCGACTGCGATGTTGCCAACTCACTCGTCTCACTCACTCGCTTGGAGCGACGTCAACGACGCGCGAGGACTCCCCAGTGGTTAATAGTCAGTATACTTTGCCGCGCTTCATTCTCTTTCGTTAATCGTCGTTCGTCCGTCATATTATCACGCACTCGAATATATTCGTTTTTTGGTGATTGATATTTATTGTCCTTTCCTTCATATTTCGGTATTTTATTAAGACTATGAGTAGTAATGAGAGTATTTCGCTAGTAAAAAAGCCAAGTGGAACAGAATACAGAAAAAAAGCAAAAGAAAAGGAAAAGAAGAAAGAAAACATTTTAAAACATACTCGTAAACTGGAAACATTTTTTACGAGCTCTGCAGAAAGGAACAAAACGGTGAAGAATGCTGAACTATCGCCAGCGATTTCTTGCCCTGGTCCTTCTATCGCGGACTGTTCTTACGTTTCTCCGTCCAACACTAGTCCTATAGTAGCGACGACGCCGACGACCTACAATGAAGACGAAATTCTAATAGAAGAAAAGCCGTCTATTCCGTCAAGTGACCCTTTTTTTTTTAACGCGGAGAATGTGACTAATTACTACCGCCCAGCCTTCAAGGGGAAGACTGAGCGGTTATGTTGGGTTCACCGTGCCTTACGACCCGACGTTAAGCCGCCCGGAGAGATGGAAAACGTCGGGCGACCGCCGGGCCGAGTCCCTAACCTATGTACACCGCACGGCATACCAACCAAAACTCCGCGGTGGCCATCTTCGGCGCATTAGGGACGGCTGCGGGCTTCCTCCGACTCACGTCTAAGTTGTCGTCCGCAAACGCCCCTGCGCGTACCGCTATTGCGGTCCGTCTCCTGTTGTTAGGGGGGCTCAGAAGCCCCCGTACACCGAAGGACGCCCTCGGCGTCAAAGGCAGCGTGAGGCCTAACCGCCACGCTGCCGTCCATCACGGGGGTCACAAAAGTTGGCTAGACTAATAGGTGGACGGCCCCTTCCGCCCACCTGCTACCCCCGGAGGCCCCTATTTGTCGCCTTTTACGACAGGCAGGGGATACCGTGGTGGAATTCTCCAAACGCCCCCAATCCACAGGGCGGGAGACGTCGGTCAGTCGTCCACCCGACGCCTCCTACACGTCTCGTCTGGCGGCGAGAGGGATCACCACTGCGCTGGCGATCCCTCTCGGCACTCTCCTTCCACGAGAGGACCACCTCGCAGAAGTGGGCCACCACCTGCCAGGCCTCCCGGCCGCCGACCATGGAAACGACCACGGCTGGGAGCGAGAGATCTTCTCCGATGACTGCTCTGAGAGCGCTGCGTTCCTCATACCAGGTTGGGCAAAACTCCAATGTATGTTGGGCCGTATCCAGCGGGCAGTTGTCACAATGGTGACACACGGCCGACACCTCCTTCCGTACCACCCGAAACAGGAACTCACCGAAGCAACCATGTCCGGTGAGCACCTGCGTCAGGCGGAACGTTGCCGCTCCGTGGCGCCTGTCCAGCCAATCGGCAAAGACAGGACGCACTGCCTCTACGACCCTGAGCCCCGACGACGGGGCCTCCAGCCTGAGACGTCAAGTGACCCTGGACTGTGGCATGTAAACGATGAATTTCGAGATTATATTGTTAAAAAAGGACTGCAACAATACGAAAAATTAGACTTTTCCAGATCAGAAAGGTACTATACATACATATACACTCACGCCTGTTATCCCCGAAGGGGTAGGCAGAGGCGCAACTAGTGCACCCACTTTTCGCCGTTATTCCGTCCCATGATGTGATAGGGGGCGAGCTTATCGCCATATCGGGCACAAATTCCAGACTCCGAGCTGATACTGAATAGAAAAACTCAATATGACTTTGCCCGACCCGGGAATCGAACCCGAGACCTCAGCATTGCAGTCGTACCGTAATACAACTACGCCACCGAGGCAGTCTAGAAAGGTAGTATAAAAATTAAAAAAGATTTCTATCTAAACATATGTTTGTGATAAAGCTTGTTAATGGCGAAATTGTGAAGAGAAGCTGGTTAGTATACTCAGAATCCACAGGTCACGTGTTTTGTGGTCCTTGTAAATTATATGGAGGAACATCCATATTTGCCAAAAGTGGATTTAATGACTGGAAAAATTCTAACTGATCATGACAATTCTCCGGATCATCGTAAATGTTTGGGACAATAATATGTATGTAGAGGAAACTTTTACAACGATTGGATACCCAAAATAATCAAACAATATAATGAAGAAATACGTGTAATAGAAACAATTAAGTTTTTAGCTTCTCGTGGCCTTCCATTTCACGGTCAAAATGAAATTATTGGATCTGCACTAATCAGAAATTTTCTTGGCTGTATTGAGCTTATATCCAAATTTGATCCTTTCATGGCTGAGAGTTTGGTGAGATTTGGACAAAAAGGCAGAGGTGCTCCATCGAATTTGTCATCCTCTATAATCGATTAATTTATTTTACTTCTCGCTGATAAGATAAGATAAGATAATTTTTATTTGTATAAACATGAGTATTCATACGCTCATGAGTATGCAAGATGTTTCATAATTACCTACAGTAGAGACATCATGTTTAGCCGCAGCAGCGGCGTACTGATGAAGTTCGACTTTCGATTATTGGAGAAATAAAAAAAGCAAAATATTATTCGATTAGCATTGATTCTACTGCAGATATTCCACACACCGATCAGTTGACATTTATAATTCGTTATGTTTTGCCTGACGGAGAACCTGTCGAACGTTTTGTCACCTTTTTACCCAATTGCGGTCATAAAGGTGAAGACATGGGGAAGGCTGTTCTGGCGACAATTGATAAAACTTTGGGACTTGATATTAAAGACTGTCGTGGCCAAAGCTATGATAATGCTAGCAATATGTCTGGTCTTCAGTCAAGAATTAAGAGGCCGTATCTAAAATTTTGACTGTTTCAGCTTACTCTTCATAGTGATTTTTTTTTTTAAATAAGCTGATCTGATTAATTTATAATACATTATCGGAAAGACTATTTCAACACTAATAGAATAAACGAGCGAGATTTTTCATATCTTTCTTTAATTTCAATCTAGCCACCAAGTTCCAACGTCTGTTTCAGAAATTTTGACGTACGGAGACTCAAACTTGTCGTTTTCAATCAAAATCGTGCTTGAAACTAATTAATAAAAATTACTATTTATTGGTATAAAAGTCGCCTAAAGGATAAATGCAACTTCACACACTAGATGACCACGCACATGGTTAATGGCCGCAACAACTAACTTCTCTATAGAAATTAAGCCAATACAAGTCATGCGGCCAAACACGACATGGATTTGGTTTTCTACTTGGTAGCCTGGAGTCACTTGTCATGATTTTGGTCGTATAATTCGCGAGGTCGTATAAAGCGCCTTTATATACGGTCAGCTAAAAAAATGGTTTGCCACGCTAAGGCTGAATATCTTGTAGATTAATGGACCACATTAGTTGCACTGATCGATCTGAAAACATTTATAGGTAGAATGAACCATGTTAAAATTTTCACACTAGTAAACAAAGTCAAACTATTATACTACTTTTTAGGCCTACCGTATCACTTACACCTGGCGGGGGCGCGTCCTCATAATTAGCCTAGGGCGGTCAGAACTCTTAATCAGTCGCTGAATACATGTATCATAAGCCATACTTTCAACGCCATACAGAGCGTGCGTTCCCGAGAAATCGTGAAACTATCAATCGACGAGATTTCTACAGCGTTGGTTAAGGAAGTTTCCACATCGCACCGTGGCAGTGCAATTTATAATTTCTATTAAAATATAGAGCCATTCTGTAGTCATATTTATCTGTAGTACATTATACTCTGTAGAGTATGTTTGACTACACTGTAGACATGAATGTGATCGGAGTAGTATCATTGTCTCACACGAAACGGATTTCAAGTAACAGCTTGATGTTGCGGTTCGTATATATTCGAAAGCCAATACAATTTTTCGTAGCTACATGGTGTGTTTGGGACTTACGTTCTACAGTACCCTTGTGTGTCTAAATTCTATTAAAATTTATACAATCGCCCTTTATTTCAATAACAATACAAAGGTCGTTTAGAAGTTATCGCTGATAACTAACTAAAGCTAATTTTTTCCTAATGGTTATGTAATTGCTTTGGGTATTTAGCAGAATTTGGCAAATGTCAATTACCGTCATAGTTCACGTCATCACTATGCACTATACACGCTTTTTCCTGCGACTTCGCCCGCGTGAAAACCATTTTCCAGGATAAAAGTCTCGCTTTATATTTATCTGGGATAAAAAGTAGCCTATACCACTCAGGAGTAATGTAGCTTTCTATTACTGAAATCGTTTTCAGAATAGGTCCAGCAGTTCGAGCGATTAGCCCCTACAAACCCACAAACAAATTGTTCTCCTTTATATTAGTATAAAGTATAATAATAGGTCTACAATAGCATTTGGTGGCAATAAATAATTATTCCATTTCTCAATAATTAATAACCGAACCGTAATGCAATCATGACTTGTCGCACAAATTTAACAACAGCATTCATTATAATATTAAACTAAGGAGTTTAGGGACAACATTATTTTTAGAGATGTTTGAGTAATAATGGGCATTAGACTTTAATATGGCCTCAATATTGACGCGTATAAGCACATCCATACTTGCGCGTCTTGCCTCCACGCGATGTCTTGCCAATTAACGTAATGGGGATACCAAGGACTACTGAAAGATGTTCGAATTTACGGAAACAACACTAAGGCCCGTATAAATAGTTTTTTTTTATTACATTGACTGACGAGACGAGCATGCCGTTCGCCTGATGGTAAGCGATACGACCACCCATAAACAGAAGCAACACCAGCACCTTGAGTTACAAAGTACTGTGTAGCATTTCACTGCGCTCGTCATCCTGAGACATAAGATGTTAAGTCTCAATATGTCCAGTGGTTACGCTGACAGTGCAGATGCAGCTCAATTTCGTTCTGAAGTACGATATCAGTTGAGACGCTGTTAAATTAAGGTCAGCATCTTAAGATAGTCACATTCAAACCCATATTAGCATCAGCTGAAATGGCAAGTTACAATATGTGACGGATTTGACAGCGAGGTTTTATTTGTGTGACAGCCCTTATAGAAAGTATCTACTTGAAATTTTACTCAAAAGTGAGATTGCTTTATTAATGCCACCATAAAACTTCTTGACGTCGCCTGTGGGGCAGTTGATATTAAATAGAATTGTATTCTATACATCCTACTAATATTATAAACGCGAAAGTTTGTAAGGATGTATGTATGTTTGTTACTCTTTCACGCGAAAGCTACTAAACGGATTTCGATAAAATTTAGCACACGGATAGATCATGTCCTAGATTAACACATAGGCTCTTTTTATCCCAGGAAAATATAAAGCGGGACTTTTATCTCGGAAAAACTTTTAAACGCGGGCGGAGCCGCGGGCAAACGCTAGTATTTATATATTTATCTAATCAATAACCACGCATTAAGACACAGCATAAAGTAATTACTTCTGAATTTACAACCTTGGTTGAGTTGCACACCGACTGTACTGCCCAAGCAGGTCTTGTAATGTTATTCAATGAACTAGTATGTATACAGTTCAAGGTAAGGGCTGCATAAAATATAGCGTAATAAATAAGAAAAACTCTTTGTTTAATAAAAATGTAGTCAATTATTCAGATTGACATAAAGATTGTTTGTTCAAATAAGGAAAAGTTGATAAGTATAAACGTTATGTTTTTGTTTATCAAATTCGCTGTCTTAATTTTTTTTTATGCAGATATACTCGCGATTGTTCTTCCTGGAAACTTCTCCATGAAGAACAATTGCGAAGGCAGGTCGTCCATACTTTATCATCATCATCTTCAGAGCAACTTGTCCATACTTCGCAAAGGTCAAGCCATTGTGTTTTCTTCTCAATTGGTGACACTTCTGTTCCTGAGAGATCCAGAACCTCATGAGTTACCTATAGCGCGCGGCCATCACACCATAATTTTTCTACTAGCAAACTTTATAGCGCTTGATAGTTTTTAAATTAGTTGATATTAAAACAAACATTAAGCGCTATAAATCGAAGGGTCAAGCAACGTGCCATAAAGCTCGTTAGTTTACGATAACTTATGGAAAAATACATAGAATGCGCTTCCGTATCATAGACGCCTAGTAAAGAAACCCGTAGTCAATGCCACAGGAATACATTCCGATACACAAAGAACGTTCGAGCCGATACGCGTAACAAGATATTTACAACCGAAGCAATTTGTAGCATTTACGTAAAGTGCACTTACGCGTTGTTTGAGTGAACTTGTAAATTTAATTTTATTCGATTTATAAGACAGTTAATAATTATTTCGACAATTAGAGTTCACTACAGCTTTCTAAAATCTGGCCAAATTACGGCAGGTATCTATTGTTAGCAACTGCAAACCATGATGGAAACTAGCTGCTAAACAACCGAGCCTGGTCAATCCCTCTAGACCACTTCTGCTTCGAGACAACACTACACCACACACTGCACAACAGACGGCCGCTAAACTAGAGTAGCTGCAATTGTAATGTCTGCGACATCCACCGTGCTCCCCAGACCTTGCTCCAACAGATTACCGTTGTTTCCGTAATTTGGATAACTTTTTACAAAGAAAAATATTGAACTCCGATGTGGCAGTCCAAACCGCCTTCAGAGAGTTTATTGTTTCTCGCCCGCCATATTTTTTACTAGCTTTTGCCCTCGACTCCGCCCGCATTAAAAAGGTTTTCCGGGATAAAAGTCCCGGTTTATATTTTCCCGGGATAAAAAGTAGCCTATGTGTTAATCCAGGACATGATCTACCCTTATACCAAATTTCATCGCAATCCGTTCAGTAGTTTTTGCGTGAAAGAGTAACAAACATCCATACATCCAGACATTCATACATCCATACATACTTACAAACTTTCGCCTTTATAATATTAGTAAGATAGTAAAGGGATCAATGAACTCCCTATGAGATGACAAAAGTACATAGATAACAATGCATACTTTGATTAGTTAATTATATATTAGAAGAAAAACGACTTTGTATTCCTCGCATACAAAACGCAAATATCATAAGTAAGCACCTAACATATGTGTTAAGTACAAATATATTGAATTTCGACCACTAGCAATAATAATAATACCAGCTCTGTATTATACAACTGTCCCACGTGGCACTGGCCTCGACTACTGAGGTTTAAGCCTTTATTCTATAATCACCCCTTACCTAATCGCGGATAAAAACCAACGCACGGCCATGACAAAAGGAACAAGAAACGCGGTTATTAGATAGAGTTATATTATCAATTATTGCCAAACAAAACGCAGACAATAAGTGTGGGCGCGATTGTGTTCAGGAGACACAGCGAATTGTTCACGGGCAATGGAGGTCGCTGGATATGGCAACACCTATTGAGAAAGGGTTCATCTAAGGAAAGCAATATAGTGTGGGATAAATGGGCCACAGTGTATATGCAATGCAATGTAATGGAGTTTTGGCGGGAACTTGGAAGTGTCATGAGGTGCTCTTGTTTTAATTCATTATTTTGGTGATACTTAGTGTTATATTGCATAATTATGGTGGTATATTGTCCAATATAGTTCTATTAAAGGGCTCAAATGAAGTGAATTGAAATAACTGTGCTAATCAAGTGTTTTTTTGTTGCCGTCAAAACTCCTCGATAAAGCCTTGGTAAGGTAGCCACTGCTTTACTTCGACATAGTAGTTAGGAGTTAGGACTGAAGATGTATGAAAGACGGGCTTAATGGACTAGTATCCAGAGTCACAATATTAAAATAAAAAAAAATGCAATGCAATGCAACCAGCCCTGTATTATATACTGCCCACTGCTGAGCATTTGCCTCCTCTACCACTGAAAGGATTTAGGCCTTAATCCACCACACACTGTGTAGATACCTAGTTATCTATACTAATATTATAAAGCTGAAGAGTTTGTTTGTTTAAACGCGCTAATCTCAGGAACTACTGAAACGATTTTGAAAATTCTTTCACTAATAGGAAGCTACATAACTCCTGAGTGCTATTGGCTACTTTTTATCCCGGGAAAATATTTTTGTCCCGGAAAAACTTTTTCACGCGGGCGGAGCCGCGAGCACTACTAGTTAAATAAATAAAACTTTACACGTGTCTTACATTCATACGTTTTCCAGCTTTATATTTTCATTCAATGATAACTCGAACTGATAATATTTTAGATATATCAACTCAAAATAAGCAGCAAACCGAATAGCAAAGTACAAAATGAAGGATTTGGGGGTAATTTGCAAATGAAAGCGTAAAGTTTACTACATATTCATTACAGTTGTAGGTATTGTGATATGTAGTATGTATAGAGGAGGTATCTTCTTGGGGCCCAATACAAAGTTATACTAAGTTGCATGTAATAAATTTTACAGAACAATTACATCGCATTCCAAACAATTGATATGCGGGAAGTGTTTCTAATTTTCTCCAGTTATGCACAAATCACAACCTGTCATCGATCGAATTGCGCCAGATGTGATGAGGACGCGATATGACACGTATCGTATTTTTTATCATTTAACCACTTCTTACTTGCTGCGGTAGTACATATACTAAAATTCCAACCATACAAAGAAGATTAGCATGGTCCCTGCGTAAGGAGGAAATCGTGAAGCGTTCCAAATTTTTTAGTTCACTTCGGGTCGAGTTATATTAAAAAAGTTATGATATTTTAACATCTACCCACTAGACATTGGCAAAATCATCGATGAAACGGTGGAGCCATTTTTAAAAGAAGAAGTACCCCGTCACTTCGACTGTGAGAAATACTCGACAAGATCTGTCAGGAGCCTACAGACTCCAAAACATAGTTTACCAGGTTATTGAATTGTAGAACGTTGAAGTAATTATTATCAAATCACACACACACACACACACACACGCACACACACGCACACGCACGCACGCACGCACGCACGCAAGCACGCACGCACACACACACACACAAAACATAGTAGTCGGTACTTTTTTATGCACACACACAACATAGTAGTCGGTACTTTTTACGCACAAACACACACACACACACAACATAGTAGTCGGTACTTTTTTACGCACAAACACACACACACAACATAGTAGTCGGTACTTTTTTACGCACACACACAAAAGGATGGGCAAAAGTGCAACCAGGGCACCCACGTTTCACCTTGTGTGTTCCGTCCCATAATGTTATAAGGAGCAAAGCGCTGGTATTGATGTGGAAACCCAATATCACTTGGCCCTACATGAAATTAGAACCTGGGACCTCAGAGTGCTGGTACTGCACACGCCATACATCATATTATTATTCATAACGGGCAGCACTGAAATCGTAATGAGTTCAATGGGCAGCGAAGCACCCAGATATCATGACATATTTGCTCTACATCGAATGATTTAAAGCAGGAAAAAACTAATTCGCGTCGATCACTCGATGCGTGACCAATGGGAGGGTTGACACGTCAATAACGCCAATAACCCAAGCGCTGCTCATTATGTGGTATGAACCACGTACGAGACGTTTTGTAGCTTATCGTCTAATTAAAGTCAATAAACTCGATAAAATCTACGACGCATTCTAAAGTGAGTGTAGAGATGAGCATATGACTTGGTAAATGATGAATTTTGTATTCTTAGTAACTGTACTAAAAACCTTTGAGGGGCTTAATCAGGCAGGCAAATCAAATGATGCCAAACTGTTCCAGTAAAAGTACAATACACATGAAATGATTGGGCCAACTGCGTCTGGCCGACTCTTGCTTGGAGTTGTATATAAGAAGATAAATCCATCTACTGTCATGTACTTATAAATACTGAGCTGGTTTCTGCCACTCATTGTCACATGGACATGAAATCGTGTCTTAGGTGACAATTACTGAATACTGACGTACAACCTCGTACACTTTCTCCCGGCGTAAGTGAAAACTGTGCGTTTCACTGCGCTTTACCGTTTATAACATAACCTTTTGTTAGACCAGACTCGGTAATGTATTTGATTTTTCAATATTTACAATTTTTTATTTCCGGACTGAGCTTGCAGCAGCGTCCTTGTAGGTAAATGTAGAGATTGAAGAATTCATTTTTGGAATGTTTATCAGACTGTACAAAGGAAGAAGGATAATGTTTCTCCAGTGCGGAATGCATTTAATAAATTCCTAACGTTTATCAATACAAGCATTAAAATTTTGTTTTTTTAATGGAAAGAATAACTACACTAATATTATTAAGAGGTAAGGTTTGTGAGTTCGTTTGTAGGTTGGTAGGGACTAATCTCGGAAACTCGGGACCGATTTAAAAAAATATTTATATGATAGGAAGCTACACTACCCCTTAGTGCTAGGCTATACTTTTTTCTCGGGAAAATATAAAGCGGGATTTTTGTTCCGAAAAAACTTGTTTCACACGAGCGGAGCCGCGGGCAAAAGCTAGTTGGGTATAAAATAGTAAGCCTATATTAGACTATATAGCAAAGAAATGTTTTACAGCGAAACAGAACCACGAGACTGCAAAAAAAGTTTCAGACTATGAACGACGTATCATTTGTTACGTCAAAAATTCTACAAATCTGCAGCGAAAGTAAAAGGAGTAAAACGAATAATTACAACCAAACATGATGGAACGAAATATAAAAAATTATCAACATTACTATAATTACTCACTTTCGTTTTAAACTCATTATAAAAAGCGTTATCAAAATTATTACATGTGCGATAGCCCGACTAACGCTGAAAGGCCTTCCTTTTGTACGATATTGCACGGCACGGAGGCCTTCGTGATTTTGCCGAGGAACGGTGATGATGATTCGCTACTAATTACCTATGCTGCGTGGGCCATGAATCATGATACTAGGTTTATTATGATTGTTATGAAATTGAATAATTACCCAGTGTTTACTTTCACGAGAAATTTTGTGACATGCATCGTACCTGAAAGTTAACCCCTTTACGTCCAATTTCACTAATTATTTAACGGGTGTTAATTAATCCGGCATCTAAACTTTACTGGTGGTAGGACTCTCATATCTAAGAGTCCGCCTGGGTGGGTACCACCGCAATGTTTATTTCTAGTACAGTACTTTGGAAATCAAGGTTCTGGATGGTATTTCTACTGTTTATGGGTGGTCGTATCGCTTACCATCAGGCGAACGGCATGCTCGACTCGTCATTCCATGCTATAAAAGAAAAATCTAAATTAACACAAACATTAAAGTATCGCACATCCCATGAAGAACATGTATACTAACTCAACCCGTAACGATGGTTAATCAGTGTTGGGTTGATTCAAAAAAGCACGTCACGCGTGTACCTGAACCGGACCCCCCCCCCCGGTCTCCCTCCTCCTCGTCCTTTCTCCAAAAATCAAAACTTGTAAAAGGTTTTATATTACGAATTTTGTCGCCCCCTTAAAAGTTCCGCCCGGGGCGAAACCACGCTGCACCACTGACCTGCATAGTAGGTAGTAACGCATATAAAATTCCTAATTCATCTACTCGGTATTACGTTTAAACTAGAAACTCTATCTAATCTATCTAGGGATCTCAAACAAACTAAATAATTTTTATTACGGCACAAAAATACATATGTACGCTACTATGTGTACGACAGGAAATTATTATTCGTTTATGGCCGAGGTGTTTTATAAAATTTTAGCTTAGTTGACATAGTTTGCGGTCTGCACATAAGTATTGAAAAGTATTTTCCAAAATCTCGCTAGCCCGCAAAAATAACCAATAAACAGTAGTTTTCGTTAGTTAGTTTCAAGCACGATTTTGACTGAAAACTACTAAAAGTTTGAGTCTCCATACAAAAAAAATCTGAAACAGACGTTGGAACTTGGTGGATAGATTGAAATTAAAGAAAGATATGAAAAATCTGGCTCGTTTAGCCAATTTGTGTTGAAATAGTCTTTCTGATGACGTATTCCAAATTAACCAGATCAGGTTATTTTTTAAAAATCACGATCAAAAGTTGACTGAAAAAGTCGACATTTTGTATACGGCCTCTTAACGACAAATGGTTGCGGATATGAACGTTTACTTCGGATCAAAAATCGAACCCGCAGCTCTTCTTTCACAAGTAGCAGAACTCGCGCTGGTCTACACAGCCATAAATACATAAATAAGAACTGTTTCTTTATTCAAACTTTTCATATGTAACTTACACTTCTTAATGACCGCCCGCTCACTTTTTCCTAGTTGGCTTAGTCCATCCAAGGATTGTCTGGAAGAAATCATCGATTGCAATAAGTCCGCTATTTATAATTCTTGTCTGAATGTAGTCTCTATTGCATATTTCTTTATCTTTTTTTATGACTCGATGTACCATAGTTTTAATAAAAAGAAATACAGACCGTAGACAAACATATTGGTAAATAACTGAATTAAATGGAAACACATGGACAAACAAATCTATTTGATTAATAATTATCTGTGACTATTTTTTTTTTGGTCAGATAACCGATGCGACACCGAATTAAAGTTTTTATGGAAAAAAACAAGAACTTCGATAAGAGTGTAAACAAACAAAACGTACTATTATCTTTACAGGTAATTATCTTTTAAGTTACGATTTCCGATCAAATTTATGTATGAGTAACACATAGATAAAATCATTTTTTAATGCGGAAATAGGGCTTCTTTATCAGATTGTCATAAATAGCGCCTCTATAGCCAAATCGGACTCTAATTCTAACGCCGAGTAGTCTAATTTTTTTTTTTATGCCAGGTTTGGAATTACGAGATAAAAACTTTACGTGCACACTTCGCGGTCCTTGCAACATCACATGATATAATATGTATGTAGATGTAAAAGTTTGCCCAGGTCGGACAAAGTGATACGGGTATTAAAGTATAGTAGATAAATTATAAGCGGCTATGGCCTAGTTGGGAGTGAAATGGTCTGCCGAAATGAATATCCGCAGGTTCAAAACTCAAGGGCACGCACTGCTAAAGCTAAGTATAATATATTCTTTGTCAATTATCGCTTGCTTTAACGATGAAGGAAAACATTTGATGCAAAAAAAAATACAAATACAATATAATACCTGAGTTCTCTGATTTTCGAAGGTATATGCCAACCGGCACTAGGCCAGCGTGGTGGACTAAGGCCTAAACCCTCTCAGTAGTAGAGGAGGCCTGTGCCCAGCAGTGGGACAGTATACAATGGTAGGTTCTATGTTTTTCATATGTAAGAGTCCGTCTGGATGGGTACCACCGCAATGTCTATTTCTACCGCCAGCAGTGTGCATGCACTGTTGTGTTTTGGTTTGAAGGACATTGTAGCCAGTGTAACTACTGGATATAATGAGACTTAACATCTTATGTCTCAGTATGACGAGCGCAGTGGAATGCCACTCTATGCTTTGTAACTGAAGGTGCTGGATGGTATTGCTACTGTTTATGGGTGGTCATATCACTTATCATCAGGCGAACGGCATGTTCGTCTCATCATTCCATGCCATAAAAAAAACATTACAGGGCCGACATTATTTATATTTATTGTAAAACTTTTATGCGTGGAAAATGCTTTACGGGCGGAGTTCACGATAAAACGTATTATCCCATTAAGGTGTCAAAACCAACACATACTTTGCATAATACGCCAAGGTTTTTACATTTTGTACTGTCACTATAGTTGCGTTTCGATATAATCCGTTTAAAGCGCACTTAACTGGCTTTGTGCCTCTGATCAGGTTATGCTAGTCAGCGCAAACACGATATTTATGGTCTGTTTAGTGGTTTAACAGCACACTCCATATGGGGGAGAAACGCTGCGGTTTTGATGAGCGTTTTTTGTGCGGTACAATGTGCGAAGACTGTTCGAACTGTAACATCTCTTAAAATAATGTGCTATCACATCTTGGGACAAAAATCAGCTATTTAAAACAGGGGCACTAGTCACGGCTTTACTTAGATTTCAGAAAAAAGCGTTTTAGCAAATATGGCGTGTCTGTATTCTATGTTATTAAAAAATGTCTTAATTTTATAAAATATTCCATATTAATGGTTGATTTTTAAGTATTTTATAATTCATCAACGCCAACCTCCTTTTAATAATAAACCTAAGTTCATTTACCTCATAAAGTGATATTTATTTGACGTTACGGAATTTATCATCTCGTCAACTAATTACACAGTCGTTTAGAAACCATCTTTAATTGATCATTGAGCTGTAGATTATTCATAAAAAATATATTATCGTAAACATTTTGTAAACGACATAAACAGTTGAAGAGAAACTATGACCTGATTTTATCGTAATTTACCACTAAGCACGATTATACAGCACGGAATTCACGAGGTAAGAGCATTAGTAGTAAGCTATAATCATTATACATTATAAACAAACGGTTATTATAATTATATGGTAAGCCGGCATGATTATGACTAACGTCCAATAAAAGCGGACACCAAAAAGATGGGCTTGCGTTAGTGAATATTTGCATTACGTTTTATTTTCTATCAGATGCAGTAAAATAATTTCAATTACATCCATTAAAGCCAATTTTGCTTTAAGACATTTTAAACTGTAAGTAATTGTTTTAGATTCAATGTAGATAGCTTGATATATTTAATTCCAAGCTAAGTCGTGATATGTTCATGGACCTTCGTAAACGTTTTAAACAAAACAAAAACGAAGTCAACGGAGGAATGCCTTTAGTGAGAAGCGGTTAATGCATGAAGCAACAATTGTTAGGAAATAGAGCGGCAACGAGATTATAGACAGCCAGTGGTCATTGGGCTTTAGTTATTTAATTTCATTATCCTACGTTTGTTCGGAAACATGGATACATTAACTCCACGAATGTATTTCCTAGACTTAGACCACAAAACACAGGAAAAAAGGTGTATAGTGTGGACATCAATGCAAAATGTTTGTTGTATAATATGGATGGGTGAATAAAATACTAAGCCATTATTCTTGAGTTATGTAGTGTAGAGTCTAACGACCTGGTTTATAAACAGTTTTTAAACTTATTTTAGTTCTACCATTGGAATCAAATCTAACAGCTCAAATGATAGGACCCTTTAAAATTTTATACGTGGTGCTTTACACCTGGCATTTCTTGTTGTAAAAGTCTCAATAATTAAGGTTAAAAAATACCTTTTTAGTTCATAATTTTGTCTCCCGCTTTGCTATGGAGGGAATTGGAAAATGAAATTTCTAACTCCTATTCTTCTATTTGATTAACTTCGTTGCGAGTTAAGACTAATTCGTGCTCCTAGAAACTCGCCGAGCTTCACCGCTCGGTGTCATAAAATGCGTGCCACTGTCGATCCTGGCTTACAGGAGTTGCAGTGGCGGATGTGAGGGCGAGATTGTCTCGTAAGTTATAGAATGTTTTGTCTTCTTTCTTCAAACATAATTCATTTGTTCGTGGAAGACAAACACTCGGAAACTAAGTAGGTTTATAAACTTTTATTAATAAGGCCGTAAGACAAGTAACTATTGTACCACAATCTGTCATCTTATTTCGAGCTAAAGAATGTATCGTTTCTGATCACTATTTTGAACTATGCTGTACATAACAGACCAGTTAAAAATGTAAACAAAGAAACCTATGTGATTCCATTTGACCTGGTCAGTTACCTCTTCAAGTCCATTGTAATAGTAATACATACGCACAGTTTCCACGGAATTATACGATATTTGATAAGTTATGTCAAATTACAAGAACAATAGATTAAATTGTTGGGTGATGCATACGTTCTAATTTTGTAAGGCAAGACTAAAAAAGTACATATCCCAGCCTTGGTAATATATAGAATATGTCATAATGATACCCGTTAGAAAGAGCATGATGTAACGTTACTCCTGACATAAATGACGTCACTCAAGCTTGCAATTCCACAGCAGTGCCAACTTGGTAGACATTATAATCATTGACTTTCTTTAACATGTCCGTAATTTTAATGAGAAAATTACATAGTTAAATAAAAAAAACGTCGACAACTGAATATTTGGTTACACCCAGTGCAAAACTTGATGCGGTCTGTCATTTTAGCAAGTTCGTATTATAAAGACAATGGATTATGCAGCTTTATAATGTTAATATTTATAATTTTCTATAATTGAATGCCGATAGTCGCAAAAACGCACAAACAAATTATTTTAAACAAGTATTTTATTGAAGACATTTTCTCTTACCTTGATTATCCTCTGAACTAAAACTTAACGAGGCTGGTCATCAAAACCTGCAACAAAGATTACAATTAATTGGCATTGAGTCTTTTTCAACCTAAATATCCCATTGCCGGGCAATGATCAGCTGGGATACACAGTAACTCCACCTCAATGGTATCATATTGTGTACAAATACACACTTCACTTCCTAATGCACATACTAAGAATTATCATATCAAAAACTTCATCATCATCATCATCATCATCAGCTACATGACGTCCACTGCTGAACATAGGCCTCCCCCAAAGATTTCCAGATAGACCTGTCAAAAGTGGCCCGCATCCAGCGCGTTCCTGCGGCCTTTACCAAGTCATCGGTCCACCTTGCAGGTGGACGGCCGACGCTGCGCTTGCCAGTACGTGGTCTCCACTCGAGAACTTTTTGCCCCATCTGCCGTCAGTTCTTCGAACTATGTGCCCTGCCCATTGCCACTTCAGCTTGCTTATCCGTTGGGCTATGTCAGTGACTTTCGTTCTTCTAAGGATCTCCTCATTTCTGATTCGATCGCGTAGAAAAACATGCGGCGTTGCATGGAACGTTTACAAACACCTAGCATAGCCCTCTGCATAGAAAAAAAAAAATTTAGTGAGGTGTATTTAAGGGTGGTCTCAAAACCTTTTTTATTTCGCGGAGAAGATGATTTAACACTACCGTCCATCCTTAATGGGGGAGACTAGAGGCTTATGTTGCGTTCGCCGGCCTTACAACCCAGCGGATAAATGGGAAACGCCGGACAATCGCCGAGCCGAGTCCCTAACACTATATACACCCTAAACACGTGGTCTCCAACCTGCGACATTCGTAACAGGTTATGCCATCCAGGTTATCTATGTATAATACTAAAACCTCAACGGGTTTAATAGACAGGTGAAAGTACGCGTTCATTTTTCACTGCCCTGTCAAGGATTTTTCTTGCATTGTGTTTCGTAATCTCAAGTGTTAGCGTGTTTATCTAACAAGTGAATTGTTATTGTTAACTTCATAGTGACAGTCAATCCCTCGATAAGGATTTGATAGTTTCAGAAGTAATTTGATATTGTCCATAAATATTTTATTTTTATTAATAAGTGTACAAGAATTACCCTAACTACAATATTACAAATGAAAACAATAGAATTTTCACACTGCTTGCCGGTAGAAATAGACAGTGCAGTGGTATCTAAACGGCGTCTTGAATGCAAGAAATATACTACATAAAAATTTGTAAACATAATTTATTCTAATAAGTATACTCCTATAATAACATTTTACATTAAGTATAACAACGTAACATGCATAAAACAGCAAAATATTAAAATATGCACACCTTGTTATTAAATTGAAGTCAAAGGTTACTTAAAAATATTCAACATAAAATGATATAATTTTTTGTTTACCATAATAGTTTCGATATCCTGTCACGGTCGATAAACTGTTTTTTTAGAATAAACTATATAATATTATAAAGGCGAAAGTTTGTAAGAATGTTTGGATGTTTGGATGTATGGATGTAAGGATGTTTGTTCCTCTTTCACGCAAAAACTACTGAACGGATTTCGATGAAATTTGGCACACGGGTAGATCATGTCCTGGATTAACACATAGGCTACTTTTTATCCCGGGAAAACATAAACCGGGACTTTTATCCCGGAAAAACTTTTTAATGCGGGCGGAGCCGCGGGCAAAAGCTAGTATTAGAATAAATGCACCGACTCCAGACGATACCACAATCTTTCGGAAAACCGGAGCGAATAGCAGCCGGCTGTCTGACATCCTCATCAAGATGGTTAAGGAGGAAAACGGTATTAAAATATTGGGAACCGAACCCAAGCCCTCTAAGTCCACAATCGGTTACTAACCTACTATAAAATGGCATATTCCCCCGGTCGCATAATATTATGTATACAAAAATGTCATGATTCACCGACATTTGCATGCAAACAGATCGCTTTCGGAGCAAAAAGATCTGCACGATGACCTTCATGAGTTCAAAACATACGCATCCTGCTAATGCGAGGCTTCAAATTAGGCATAAATAAATCGGTTTTGGCCAGCAAAATTCTACATGTTTTACAAAGTTATATTTGGTTTTGAATGAAGTCTGTCATGTACTAAGTTAAAATGGTTAACTAGGCCTAGATTCTTTCACTAGAAGAGGAAGCCCGTTTCCAACAGATCGATTGTTAATAGTATTCTTATTTTTATAATAAAAACAAGAACATAGCAATCTTGTATCACAAAAATGAAGGTCAAAACAAAGATAATGTTTAGATCAAGAGTGCAGATTGCGTTTTTTCACGCAGCATTATGCCCATATGGCCCACATTAGGCAACAGTTTGCACATACGCCAACAAAAATTCCACCCAGCATTACACAAAATCATTTGCAATTCGGTCCAGCACACTTCCTAAGGTATAAATCGATCGATTTGAAATACCATTGCAATTTCACAACACGTAGGCAACTCTTTTATTTATCTCAAAATATGTAAGAGTCTGTCTGAGTGGGTACCACCGCAATGTCTATTTCTACCGCCAAGTAGTAGTGTGCATGCACTGTTGTGTTTCGGTTCGAAGGACATTGCAGCCAGTATAACTACTGGACATAATGAGACTTAACATCTTATGTCTCAGGATGACGAGCACAGTGAAATGCCACACAATACTTTATACTCAAGGTGCTATATGGTGTTGCTACTGTTTATGAGTGGTCGTATCGCTTACCATCAGGAGAACGGTATGCTCGTCTCGTCATTCAATGCCTTAAAAATCCAGATTGTAGTTCTTGTAATAGGCTTTTTTTTTGGTATGGCCATCTTCGGCGCATTAGGGACGGCTGCGGGCTTCCTCCGACTCACGTCTAAGTTGTCGTCCGCAACCGCCCCTGCGCGTACCGCTGTTGCGGTCCTTTTCCTGTTGCGGGGGCTCAGAAGCCCCCGAAACACCGTACCGTGCCCACCTTTTGGTGTCCGAGGCAGCGTGAGACACGCTGCCGTCCATCACGGGGGTCACAGAAGTTGGCTAGACTAATGGGTGGGCGGCACCTCCCACCCACCCATGAACCCCCGGAGGCCCCTATTAGTCGCCTTTTACGACAGGCAGGGGATACCGTGGTGGAATTCTCCAAACGCCCCCAATCCACAGGGCGGGTCTTGTAATAGGTTGAAATTCTTATTGACATCGGGGATAAAAGGGCATGAAAGTGAGTTATTTTCTTTCTTACAACAAAACCGTACAATCGTATAGTGCCAAATAGCAACGTACCAAATTACTCATACAATAAAATCTAATTCACTCAAATAGGAACAGTAATAACACAACAGCGTGGCCCACTCATAAAGTTTCACATAGAAACAAATTAACAGAGCTATTAAAATTATGTAAGTATTTAATTTTAAAGTAAAAACTCATCGTAACGTTAACCTACTTGTACAGTTCAGTTTAATGATGATACTAGCTGTTGTTTGCGTTTCTGTTTGTCAGTTTCCCGGATGTAAAGTATCTTATAGACGTATAATGTTGTTTAATCAATGAAGAGATTAACAGAATCGAAGTAAAGGATCTAATAATTAACGTGCTATAACAAACTCTTTTGCTGTATCATAAGTGTAATTAATCCTATCATTAAAATAAATTGAAGTAAGAACCTTCATCGACTATAGAAACAATTTATGCTAATGTTTGCATTAGCATAGGAAAACATCGAAAGGGGGCTACGATTACATCACAATATAAAAGGATTTCTGTAGTATGTACTATTTAACCAAACCCATTAAGGAGTTTAGGTGTAAAAAGGTATTCTATTAATAATAATGTTTCTATTAATATTATAAGATCAGGGAACAACTAAATAACGGCTAAAATCCGTTGTACAAGTGGACCACAAAACTATGAATCATGACGTAACCTCAGAAATATTGAATTAAAGCCATAGCAGTAACCAATTTGTATTCACAGTCGTCCACTTCCCGTTGTTTAACCAAACTATACATTTGTTATGCCATTTGGGAGAAAGCGCAGAACATCGATGGACAATATTTGAAACAACACTGAAAATGTTTAGCATAAGTATCAAATACGGTGGTTGGAGTATGCTAGTGTCCAATTTTGTTACAATTATTGTAGATATGAATACGAGATAGTGCGTTTCGACTCCAATCCAAAGGTCTATGAATATCGCATTGGATGACGTATATCCAATAGAACAGGCAAGCGTGATTCTGGTGATCGTTGATGAAAGCAAAATTGTCTTAGACGGCCCATTCAAAGTGACGTACAGTACGTGATGGTAAGTGGATAGCGATAGTGTCCTGGTAGTGTCAACTGACAAGATATCAATACCCCTCGCCAGTAGACACTCAATATACGCAGGCAGATCCAGAATGCGACACAATTAGTAGGCCACTATGATGGGTTCTACATCTTTTGGACGGTATCCCACCAAAAGTTATAACTGTAATAAAGATGAAGTCAATGCTATGATAAAAAAACAAAAGACCATCGAAAAGACTACATCGGTGTGAACCCATTTATGATCATCTTTTTTTGAAATTATACAATTGGGAACAGCCTTGTGCACTTTTAACCCACCCACAATATTGAGACACCTTCCAAACAGATTGATTGCCTCATCTTTTAACCTAGAGTAGGTACAGACCGACATCAAAACGATATGTCGGACATCACCGACGACCTTAGCAATCACTTCGTCAGCAAGGATTCAGGATTGAACTACACAATCGACATTGAGACTTATTTCAACTAACAAGAGAACGTTTTACATCTCAACAATCTCAGTACCGTTAACGATCTCAATTGTTAGCCAGTAAGTATATCCACGAATTTATATCAAACTAATCGTACACGAATATGATATGACGCAAGTGCAAACAGCTGTTAACAATTTTATATTTTAACAACTTGTACGCAGAGTGCAGAATCCAATGAAGCTTTGTTAGGCGTAATAATTGGAACTTACGTTATTTACCCAAGACACAGCCTTGAACCCAAAACAATGGGATCGTATGAAAATGAAAGTCAAACATAAGGAGTAGATTAAAATTACTTTTGACGTAGTTTTCTCACAAGATTGTTAGATTTTTTATTAGTAAATGCGAGGTTTAATAACGGTTTATTATGACTAATGTATGCAAGAAACAATAAAACGTTTCTAATTAATACTTCTTAGGCCTACCTAAAAGGCGTACCTAGCCGTTGCCAGTATCTTTATAGATAGAGTCACCTCCTTGGCGTCATAGCAGCTTATGAATACGATCGATCGAGAGGCCCTAGGTTCGATTTCTGATATGCGTAAAAAATGTGTTCTACATTCATTTGAAAGGATTAGCATCTAGCAAGATACATATCAAGTCCCAGAGTGCCCGCTAATTACGCAATGTTTAGAAGTTAGAACATTAAAAACGTTAACCAACTTCGAACCACGGGTGGTAATTATTTCAATACAAACATACACGGGTTCATGAGGATATCGACCTAAAATGCTTAAAATAGTATCCGCGATCCGTGTACAACTGTTTACAACTTTAACTTAAACATACACATGTGCTTTGAAGAACATTTAATTGTCTGTTTAAAAAAACGTGTGGTTTGGTTCGGGCATAAACTGCTTCATAAAATCTCTGAATGGCAGATATAGTTTTAGCCGGTGGCTTTTGAAGGATGAAATTATGCGAACAGAATCTTACGTGACAGAGATGACCAATGAGAAATATTTTTTTTAAATATAAGGTAGTTAGTGGTTAGTACTCATCGTACAAAGCTACATGTAAGATATAAGTTTATGCCAAGGAGAGCAGAAGCGAGGAGCTAGCCATTATTCATCAGCAAGCCTTTGACCATAATTTTAAACGCAATTCGAATCTCGACTATATCAGCTCTTTTACAAACAGAAAATTTCAGGTTATCGTTTTCTAAACGGAAATTGGTTCCGAAAATGTTTTTTCCACCGTGATAGATACCCACTATGTAGTTTTGTACTAAAGGATACTAACAACAAAATAGTGACTGTAATGCAAATTTATTTACGTGTTTGGTGATTACACATTCTAAAACTCCTCGAAAGGATTATGCTGTTGTCTCTCAGTTTCTTTTTAAATACTCTGATCGGTTTTGATCATCAAGAAATTATGTAAATGTATATTTTAGGTACATTTATACTGATGTATACGTTTCTTCTGTCATGATAGCCTATCAATTTTATAATGAATTTCTCCTAAAACAATTCTTAAAATAAATCACAGTTATGTCAAGGCAAATTAATCTCGCAACGAAATATTGTTTATATAAAGGCGTTTAAATTCAATTTGTTATTTTGTAGGCAGTAAACGACAAACTTTTGCGCAAGGTTTTGCTCCAATTGACATTAAATTAACGTGGGAACATATTCTGATTCCGCTAAGTATTGTATACCATGAAGTATGAACCGCACAGTGAAAGTTTCACAAGCGGTTACAGCTGTTTATAATAAATAACACAGGCCACAGCAACTATTTATGAAGGGTTGCTAGATGAGTAAATGGCTTTCCTGAGAGGGAGGATGCGTCTCTGGAAATGGTCATTTTTAGGAACAGACGTCACAAATCAGACAACAGTGATTCTCATATTCTGGGAACTGACAAAAGTATCTCATACGATTGTAGATTGCTGAGCATAAGGAAAAGCTATATCTCTGACATAAATGTCACTCCATCTGTCACCTTTAGACATTAGAAGTCACTTTATCTTTAAAACTATAGAACCAACCAAAACGTGAAATGTAGCTGTTACTACACCTCTGCATACCGAAAAGAGATAAGGGCGTGATATCGCGTAGTTAGAACTACAACTACGATTAGGTAAAAGCAGCATTTCCTAAAGTATTAGTCGCAACCTCCTAATTACGACCCACTAGGTGAGGTAATATTAGGTGGGCCCTGAAAACTAGGACAATGCATCGACCAACCGAGCCAACAGCCACTGATGAACGAGAAGTTGCTAAATACTCGAAGAAATAGAATTCTTTATATGTAATTATTATGTATTAAAAATTACTTTATCAGAGCAAAGACGAGAGTCCAGAATTCGGAAGTATTTTGTTAAATGTGTCGCAGTCTAATCATCTTTGCGAACAACTTTGTTAAGAGAATGTTGTATGTTTTGGAAGTGTTGAGCCATTCAAATATGGCCTGATACATACGGCATTCGCGAAAGACTACGTCACACGTCATCTCCTTACAGATGGAACAAGGGTAATGAATAAAATGTGTTATTTCCTGAACAAAGACATTAACGTTACAGGATCATCGCAAGCTGATCTCATAATCGGATTCAATTGCACCGTGGCCTTCCGACATGTGTATATTAAAGCATCTATATTACATGTGGTTTAGAGCCTGTTACAATACGAATACCTACTTCCCGACATATATCGGAGTATACTATATTTAAAAACCTTACTTTCAATTACATCCGATTAAATTATTTTGAAAAAATATTAAAATTTATATTTCTACAGGCTTACGTAACACTATTAAAATAAATTGTAATAGAATTACATATAGAAATGAAATCGTAATCTAAAAAGTCCCTAAATTTATGGTTACGTATTTGTGGTAAGACGAAAAGGGATTGCTCCTTCCTTTACTAAAAAAAAACGTTTTTTTATGTTTAATATTGGCATATATTAAAAGCAAGGACATATCACATCGTACGTTATCTCAAAAGTAGCTTCGACAATGTCAAGATATCTTATCATATTGTTAGGACTCGACGGCACTCTTGAATACATAAATTTTGAGAATAGTTTGAATTTTATGTTTTTGTAAACAATAATAAATATCTAGACACATATTCACTAAAATTGATTACTTTTTACTGCTCGTTAATGAATAAAAGACGTTCTATAAATGTATAACATAAATCTTAATAATGTATTTTTTTGCTTTATCGGCTCGGAAAATAATTGGTCTAACTTCAACCATAATTGTATGTATTTGTTATTGATAAAACTGCCAACAATACATTGACGCAATGTTATTTTCAGATATTAACGTTAACAGGATATTTTGAATTATGTTTCCATCGCACGTAATTGAATCAATAATGGACAAGTATTAGGCGTCAAATGGAAATAAATACATTTGTGTAACAGACATTTTAAAACCCACACGTGCTAATAAGAATGTATTGATTTGTTCTGGACTGGACTAAATTGGGAACACCAAAAATAGAAAATCATTTGAATCGAGAGAGTTGGCGACCTTTTTTCCGTAGGTTACCGCGTTGGGATAAAATACAAACATTGAGATATAAGTCTCCAGTAAAAAATCAACATTTAAAGTAAATTTTGGAAACTCTTCTCGTGTTGATTTATCGAAAGGAAATGGTATCGCCTAACCTTGACTAACGCCGCTAATCGACAGGATGCACCGACTGCCCGCTTGCCTTTGACCCGGACAATTTGAAAGGTTATGTATGGATTAATTTGGCGTTTCTGACCACAAAAAATATTATATCATGTTTTTCCTGATACACATGTGAGCAATAAAGAGCTAAATTAAATAAAAAATATACTACTACTAGCATCAAATTGAAAAGAAACCGATGCAAAAGAACCTTTTAACGTTTGAAGGGTTATCACATAACAAATGCGAGTAAACATTTGCTCTGTCCACACCTCAAACCGCAGTCCTGTAGCCTTGAGGCGGACCGTTAGCCGATGCGTCACGCTCGTATCATTGTTATTGACAGACATATTTTTTTCATATTTGCCATGAATTTTAATAGGGCAATGGTTAGATACACTACAGTGGCCAGTCTCGGCACAACGTTCGAAATTCTTAACGATTCGATGCACGATATATCAATACCTTTTCAATGCGATCAAAATTTTGACATTGCGGTAGTGCGTAGATTAGCAAGTTCTTCTAGCAATTTCCAGATTCGTTTACACTAGAGACAATGTTTCTATAATTCGTTACACATGCGACTCGCCGTGATTCCTGCAAGCTTCATTTACAGAAGCTAGTTTGCCGTGATTGTTTGCAATGCAATGCAATCTGCCCTGTATTATATACCGCCCACTGCTGAGCATGGGCCTCCTTCACTACTAAAGTGTCCAGGCCTTAGTCCACCACGCTAACCTAGTGGGGGTTGGCAGACTTCACATACCCTCGAAATTCTTATAGAGTAATTGTGATTGTTGACATGGCAAAAGTCGTTACGGTAGTCACCACTTGCAATTTTTGTTACATATCTAACCCTCTGTTAATCTTTAATAGTATTATACGATCGTTAACCTATGTCGGGGCTATCCCCTGATGTGGGTACTACTTTTCAGATTATGCAGTGAATAGGAAACAAGCTCATCCCATACAAATATTTCATTATGAATGTTTGATTGTCAGTAAAAGAAATGGTATTGTTTCAACCGAATGAATAAACCAATGATTTCTTCGATTAATGATATGTATGAAATTATTTGATCAGAAACCACGAAGACTTCACTTATGGTACACGACTTTAATATTCGTTAAAAAATTGCTATTGTAAATCTTTTTAAAAATTGGAAAGAACACACAGTGTGAAAAAGTCTTACTTACAGAAAAAAAACGGATAATTGTTCTAAAAGCGATGAAAATCGATGTTTTAAAACGTTGTGAAATAAGAACCGTTAAGAGCAAAGTCGAATTGTTTGTAATGTTGGGCTTACGTGTCCAGTGAACAAACTGCTTTACTGTCTATTCTGATCCATAAATCATGACCCGAACGGCCAACCTATTTGGTATTGGAATCAAATTCCAAAACAGGTTTACGATTCCTTCGAAAATATTCCATGTAATTTTTTTATAAAATACAGGGGTGATCTGTTCCGCCCATACGTACTCAGATTACCAGAAACGTCATGATACGTTTACAGCTTTAAAATAAAAGGGTATGATGATAATTATTGATGAACGAGGATATTTAGTTTCCTTTCAAATTGATTACTAAAAATTAACTCAAACGTCCAAAGCAAGGTCAGAGGAGAATCAAGCTGCTTGTGTGAGGGTCTATAGAGCCCTAGTCCATCCCAAAAGCATCATATCAACCCCGAAATAATCATTCACAAAACTGAATTTTGTATCCCTTTATTAGTATATTTTTTTAAACTTATAAGAATGTTTTACCGACTCCAAGTATAGCTGCAAGCCTTCCAAACCAAAATACGGAATCCTCCACTACTATTACAACGTATGACTTTTAAAATAGGAACAATAGAACACAATATGAAAAATATAAACGCATCGGTCTAAGGTCAACCACATTGACGAGTGACAACCTAACAGGTAAGGTCAGCAGATTATTTAAATGGTGTAAGTTTTTCTACAATACCGAGAAATATTAGATTGAGTGTACGGACTCGATCGAGATGTCCCGGGTTCAAAGCATTTTCAAGGAGCTCTTTGTATGTGAAATATGGGTGCAAATAAAAAATCCTTTTATGCCAATAATTTAGGGCAGAAAACCCTAAAACTTCATCCAAATACGTGATAATAGTAGTTAAATACGCATGTATAGCTGATTTTAATAATACAAATGATGTTACTATACCATAATAATATGCATAACATCGTGCATGAGTTAACATTTAATTGCTTGGTTTAATTGATCAGTTATGCTTTTTAATCAGAAGAACTTTAGAAGAAACAGGGACGTGATCCCACAATAATTTTCCTACTTTTTATGTTTTGACATAAATTAAAGAAAAGACGGTAGACAGCGCAATTATACTTTTTGTAATTTATAGCGACTCGAAATTTTTCTTTAGAACCATAGATGTTGTATCATTTTCGAAATCTTCTATTTGTTTCAATTTGAAAGTCCTGGTGGCTTTGTTAATGCGTACAAAATAAATACTATTAGTCTAAGATAACTACCTACTAATGAATACATCAATTAATAAAGAGATCACATTCAAATACTAATATTTACAATACACAATAACTATAAAACAACTACCTGCAACTCAAACAAAAATGCTGATATAACATTTTCAATACCATATAACACAAGCAAGTTCTGTTCAGCTCTAATTAGGAATAAAAAAAACAGTCGTAAAATGTAATTAAAAAACTTACAAAGGATCGCAGTATATTATTCCGGTCCTGAATGGACAACTCTTTTTCACTTCACAGTAACTTACACTCCAAAACTTTTCTGTCAATTTATTACTTCTTAATTTTCGCTTGATACGCAAACGCAACGCGACGTAAAGCCACAACGCGCGCTCTCGACCGACTGGGACTGGCGCGCCGACTGACGTTCGAACTTCGAAACTTTAAAAAGAGAATGCATTTGCTAACAGCCAGCGATACCGGCGCAGTATCGCTTGCTAACATGATAAAATATTATTTATACCAATTATATTCCATTTTGCTAATTATACACATTTGTCTCCGAGAACTTTATAGACATCAAAATGTATTGTACGAAGCTCTGGCATTATAATCGGCAGCGTTCATTATCCAGAAACATATAACCGAAATTCTCAAAGTTTCTGACACTGAAGACAAGATAATTTTATCTATACAACGATGTAATTGTCAATACAACACTTCAGTAATATTATCATTAAATGAGTGCGCACTCGTAAAAATATATAAAAAAATATTTTATAGTTTAAGTGGGTCATATTAACGCTTCCACCATTATGACATACCTATCACGAATTCAGTAGGTTACCGGCATCAACAATAGTTGTACACGCATAGTCCCTTTGTCATTGCAAAATACTATTGTCCTTATCTGAATGGAAAACGACCTAATTTCAGTCTATCCGCTGCAGATAAACGACTAATCGATTTTCCACTCTACTATTTACGTTTAGTAGAATTTAGTAACTGTATAAACGTAATCGATTTTGGTTTTTAATGTTTTCGGTCAACTTTAGTCAATTTAAAATATGTAATTGGCAAAGGAAGTTAATTATGAATTAATTGATATTTATGAAATTTAATGTTTTATTGTGACTGACTGCCTCGGTGGCGTAGTTGTATTACAGTACGACTGCAATGCTGAGGTCTCGGGTTCGATCCCCGGGTCGGGCAAAGTGATATTGAGTTTTTCTATTCAGTATCAGTCCGGAGTCTGGAATTTGTGCCCGATATGGCGATAGGCTCGCCCTCTATCACATCATGGGACGGAATGTCGGCGAAAAGTGGGTGCACTAGTTGCGCCTCTGCCTACCCCTTCGGGGATAATAGGCGTGAGTGTATATGTATGTATGTATGTTTTATTGTTTTTTTTTAATAATTACGCCTCAATATTAAATGTATTACCTAATATAAATTACCCAATCATGGCCGTATAAATAGAAATTATGAATTAACGGTTACATCACTTTCTAATACTTTCACCTTTACCGATGGTGTCAATACTGATACAAGCTATTAGATAAATAGTTTCAAGTGCTTTTATTAGCAATAAATGTCGTTTCACATTATACGTTAATATTCTTATAAATACGATGGCTACGTGTAATGGTACCTACTTGAAATTTAAGGGGTACTCGCATTACCCTTGGCTGAGGTATTTTCTAACAAAACAATTACGCAAGTTTAATTATTTAAATATTGCTTAAGTACCAGCTTTTGCTTGCGGTTCATCCCACGTAAAATATTTTTTCTCCCCCTTCCCAGATTGAAGATTCACTGTATACTTTCCGATTTAAAAGTATGCTTAATCAACTAAGTGCTAAATACCTAAGTGCGCTTTCAATTTGCCACTAACTGCGTGTGTACGAAGGCAGCGCGGCAAACTTGAAGGCGCCCTTATCTTCGTCAGCGGTTAAGTTTTTTTTTATGGCATTGAATAGCGAGACGTGCATGCCGTTCGCCTGATGGTAAGCGATACGAACGCCTACAAACAGTAGCAACACCATACAGTACCTTGAGTTACACAGTACTTTGACGTATTCTACTGCGCTCGTCATCCTGAGATATAAGATGATAAATCTCATTATGTCCAGTAGTTACACTGGCTACAATGCCCTTCAAACCGAAACGCAATAGTGCATTATTGCACACCGCTGCTTGGCGGTAGAAATAGACACTGTGGTGGTACCCACCCAGACGGACTCTTACATGTAAGAGACCTACAACCAGTAAAACAATTTTAAAACAAGCACTCAAAAATCTATCTAAGCATCTTCCAACGTTTACATTTTTAATATGAATTGATGATAGGATAAGGGAACTTTCTATCTTACTAAGTCTTTATATTCGGTTACATTGGGAACCACTGCGCAGACGGTTATCGACGTCTGACGTAGATGCTGTCGCGGAATGCGCAGTGGATCCATCACACCTATTGTACGCACGCGATGGCCCAGATAACGTACGTTTGTTCTGTTAGTGTCAGTTCTCCTGTACCATATTATGGTCAGTAAACAGGACCAGCAACAAAGCCTTGCACCTAACGAAACAGTCCTTTGACTGCTTTAAATCTCCAGACCGACCCAACAGAGGTCTGTCGCCTGGCGGAAACCATAATAAGTACTTACTTTCTTATACTTCCCACTCCTTATCTTTACCCTTCATTCGTTTCGGGTTAAAGACAGCATAATATTTCCAGAGACTCGATAAACTCCTTTGCTTCGTCATGTAATAAGTAATTATATATCTATACTAATATTATAAAGCTGGAGAGTTTGTTTGTTTGTTTGTTTGTTTATTTGTTTGTTTGTTTGTTTGTTTGAACGCGCTAATCTCAGGAACTACTGGTTCGTATTGAAAAATTATTTTTGTGTTGAATAGACCATTTATCGAGGAAGGCTTTAGGCTATATAACATCACGATGCAACTATTGGGAGCGAAGGAATAATGGAAAATGTGAAAAAAGCGGGGAAAATTATTCATCCTTGAGGGCTTTCATTGCGTGCGCTGCGAAAACGGTTCAAGATACCAAAAATATATGTATGAAAGAATTATTTCTCTTGAAATGATCTAAAAAAATGTCCGCGACAGTATATGTCTATCTTTTAAGATTAACTCACTAGAACCGTTTTTATGGTAATCAAATTTGGTCGAAATTAATGCATTATTTGTTAAGAGTTGTATCAATGTCATAATATTAATCTTTATCCTAATAAATGTGTTGGATAGAGTGATTCAACGGGAAGGTTTTTATGAATGTACTTTTAGCCCGGAAAAACTTATTAACGCGGGCGAAGCCGTGGGCAAAAGCTAGTTATTTAATATACGGCTTTGTGGAATAAACTCGCATATCAATTTTACAGTATAATCGCTGTGATGGGTCTGAGAGTGAGATAATTACTGTACTTAAACATTAAAACGGACATCAGACAAATATTTCATTACCAATTAACATTATTATTCAGATTTCTTGAGAGATAGAAGTTTTAGAGGTAGACTATCCGGTCCGAAATTAAACCAAATAACTTGTCATGGGTTTTCTGGTTTGCTGTAATACGTAACTACGGTCCCAAGCTTGGATAAAAAACACACTTATATTAAAACTCAAACACAATATAAAAAGTAATAAGAATTCGCTGTTATGTGACTTTCTGCCTTAAATAATATATTAAAATAATAGTAATGTTTTCGTTCAATAAAACTGTTCATTGGTACGTTTTATTGTGAAACCAAGTTACAAATACGAATAAACTTAATTTAGCGTAAAAGATTTCAACGTTTTCGAACATAAAAAATCCTCAAAAAATTGCCTAATTAAATTTTGGTTTACATCGTTACAATTACATTTTCTCGCTCAACATGAGGTATAATAAATTACAGTAATTAGTGTACAATGTAAGAGTTGTTACGTAATCACTTTCGCCAATGCAAGGTTTCCGTTACGTTGCACTTTTTTCTGTATAGTAGGGCTGCCACACGTTTCGGATTACCGGGACGTGTTTCTAGATTTGTGCCTACAGAACATTGTCTTTAATAAACACAAACACACTCACGCCTCTCATCCCCGAAGGGGTAGGCAGAGGCGCAACTAGTGCACCCACTTTTCGCCGTTATTCCGTCCCATGATGTGATAGGGGGCGAGCCTATCGCCATTTCGGACACAAATTCCAGACTCCGAGTTGATACTGAATAGAAAAATTCAATATCACTTTGCCCGACCCTGGGATCGAACCCGAGACCTCAGCATTGCAGTCGTACCATAATACAACTACGCCAACTAGGCAGTCTTTAATAAACACTCTGTGGTTATGCCAATAATTCTGTCTTGGTCTCTTAATTACAGTTAGTATGTGAATGGATATTATACTTATAAGGTCGATGCACCGCGTAATACGTGATATGTCTCGAAACACGGGATCTGTTTCTACTTTTACCAGTTATAATTACATTTAAAATGCACCTAAAATTTTGTATAGGTGCAATGTTACTTAATATCTTATGTCTCAGGATGACGAGCGCAGTGGAATGCCACACAGTACTTTGTAAATAAGGTGCTGATGGTGTTCCTACTGTTTATGGGTGGTCGTATCGCCTACCATCAGGCGAACGGCATGTTCGTCTTGTCATTCGACACCAAAAAAAAATGTCGCCTTCTCGGTTCAAAAAGTTATGGCAGCCCTATTGAGAGTGCAACCTAACAGATACTTTCTTGGTGATTGTAATTGGCGATAAATTGTTTTCTTCTTAAGATTCGTGAGATTCAAAATGTTTTTGGAAGCTTTTTCTCGCGGCTTCGTCTACGTAAGTACTTTCAAGGAATATTTACTGTGAGCTTTCCAGTATACAATGTACTACCGTATATTTAAACCACGACCTGGGTCTATAAGTGTCCTTTGAAATCCATTTAGACGATTATGCGTCTAATTCTTACAAACTGCACTTTATTTTACAGAACTAAGTTTAAAAAAATAATAAGAAACATCCGGACACCCCCCCCCCCCCTTAGCTTCTTAAATACGGTGTCATGCAACATGCAAGACAAGAACCCACGCCACAAAATTTTTACATCGTAGGACACCACCACCCCCCCCCCCCATGTGAAAGCTATAGCTACGCCCGTGCTTTATTGTATCTATTTATTGCATTGCTAGATACTCAAAGCTACACCCCTTTAACACACACAACACGAAAGAACGCATTAATATTTGTCACTAGAGGAGAGCAAATACAATTATTTTTTTTTATCTTATTTTAAGGAGCTTTGTCGTGTGTAAAAAAATACAAATTAGGAAAGCTAAGGTTTCAGCTGTTCGACAAACTAAACGCAACTCTGTCACTTCGTGTTTTTCTTCAGCCATATGACACTGTAATTCCGATCTAGCCGACTGCTATAAGCATAGATAGATATACGACTGTTTTGTAGCTATAAGGGCCTATATCGTCGCTGTATAAACGAATCTGCCTTACGTATGGCTGGCTCTACCTTCAAAAATTATCAAAATCTATACTAATATTGCAAAGAGGAAAGATTTGATTGTTTGTAATGGATAAACTCAAAAACTAGACCGTTTTTCTAAATTCTTTCACTAGTACGAAGCTACATTACTTCTGAGTGCTATAGGCTACTTTTTATACCGAAAACTTTTTAAAGCGGGCGGAGCCGCGAACAGAAATCTAGTATTAAGTAAATCACAAGTACCCTTTTGTATACCTTTTAAGAAAAATTGGGCAATTTGCTTCATTTTACCAACATTATCAAAAGTAAAGCCATCCCGTGTTGCAAACTGAAACACGACTCTCTGGTCACGCTCGCTCCGTCCAAGCGACAGATTACATTTAACGCTCGATTAAATCACTACACGGACAAACTTACATGTTTCATAATTATTATAGTAAAATATTATCTTAATTGAACTCAAAGAAATATGACGGAGAATATAACATTTCACGTGAATATGATACAGTCACCGACAAAACTTGTTAAATAAATTATAACTGTTTTGCATTAAAACAAAACAATTATTATGTGTTGAAGAAAACACACAGCATTGAGATGAAGAACGCAATCATTTGATTCGGTTAATCCAAAGATAATGTCAGTTCAATACATACCAGAATGTCCAATTTTGTTTCCCACTATGACACCAGAAGGCGCTGCTCTACTTTCGAGCGCAACTCTAGCTGTCAACTCATAAAGTCTTCATCACCAGCAAGATCCTTGTACTAATGCTGTGTGTTTTCTTCAACACATAATAATTGTTTTGTTTTAATGCAAAACAGTTATATTATGTGTCTCCAAAAACACACAGCATTGAGATGAAGACCTGTTTGATATCTGCTGGTGTAATACAATCGACGCTATGTGAATATAAAAAGAAATAATTCACATGATTTGTGAATGTACTATTTTTTCTTCTAGAATTGTTTATGAAAAACTCCATAAAACAAACTTAACAAAAAGAAAGCTTGGATAAAACTAAAAAAAAACTCTTATTAGTTATTTGTCATATTAAGAGATCATAGTAATAATAATACAATTTTAAACACTTTATAGTTAAGTGGTATCTTATACACTCAAATCAAGAGTATCATGAGAAATGAGATCAAAAATTTATAAAAACAAAAAATTATACATTGAAACACTTTAAAAATTATCCTACAATAAAACATCAGTATGAACACTGAGTCTGTAAATCTCCTGATAAGATATCTTTAATAAAGTGCTTACAGATTCCCGGTTAGCTCTTTTCAGAATATCTTCCATTATAATATTCATATTATACTACCCTTTTGATGCTACCGTTGATAGAATACTAGGTATATTGCTAAGCTGGGGCCTCATTGCGGCTACAATATTTCATAAATGGATGTGTACTTGACTGTTGTCTATGTATATACAATGTATTATATGTAGTCAAATTAAACTTTTACTTCTATTTTATCTATCTACACAGAAATGCATGAATAGTAATTTGTTTAAAAATACAAATATTCAGCCAGCCACTCTGGTATTTGATGCTAATTTAACAGTTTCTATGACTGGTATAAAAAATAAAATAAAACATTTTTGTGTCATTTAACTGCTCTGAGAGTTGAGACACATAATTTAGTTCTTTCACCTGAGTAGCTGAGATTACAATATGGGTTCTGGATACCTATTTAGCAACTGCCTGATAGTCTGGACACAGCTGTTTGTTCTTTACCCAGATCTTGGCCCATGAACCAGCCTGAGCAGAGTGGTAATCTCTTCCCCAACAGTTCCAAAATGGGGATCAGGGTATGAAATACATAGCCTGAAGTTAGTTATGATGTACTAGTGGTATTTATAATAAATCAAGTGTTTGAAAATTATCATAGGTTATATATAGAAAAAATCTAGGATTTGTTGGATGACTCTTGATAACTTTTTTCTACAGTAGTTATACAAGAATCTAACACCATTAATTTGTGTAATAAAACAGTACTGCCTGCAAATTAAAATCAAGCTGCATCTTGACTAGACCTTATGTCTTTTGATTTGTTATCATTGCACTAGACTAACAATTTTCTATTTGGACACTAAAGGTGGATAAGGTGGTGAAAGACAAATTTTCCTTAAATAAGTGATTTCTCTTCTCCTAGCTCCAAATAGCTATGCTCCACCCCCCCAGTTTTGCCTGATGAGACATTTTGTCAAGAACCTTCCGCAGGTTCAATCAATAAGAACCTTCCGCAGGTTCAATCACTAAGAACCTTCCGCAGGTTCAATCACTAAGAACCTTCCGCAGGTTCAATCAATAAGGACCTTCCAGAGGTTCAGTAGATAAGGACCTTCCGCAGGTTCAATCACTAAGAACCTTCCGCAGGTTCAATCACTAAGAACCTTCCGCAGGTTCAATCAATAAGAACCTTCCACAGGTTCATTATTTGAATAATAGTGATTAATGTTGTTTACTAGTGAGATTCAATAAAAAAGAACTTTCTGCAGGTTCAATATTAGAATTATGCATGTTAATTTTCTCACCTACTAGTGAGGTTCAATCAATAACAACCTTTAGCAGGTTTATAATTTGAATTATGTATGTTAATGCTCTCACTTTCTAGTGAGGTTTAATCAATAAGAACCTTCCGTAGGTTCATTATTTGAATTGGGTGAGTTAGTGCTTTCACTTACTAGTGAAGTACATACTACTACCACTACGTCTACTGTTCAAGGCGCTAAAAAGCACTGTGTCAATTTAATTGCCTATTATATATTCCTTCTGCACAGTTTAAATATGCAGGGACCTTGGGGTTCATGTGGGTGGCGGGCAAACCCCGTTGGCAATGTAATAAAATAGTATATAAAGTAAACAGTACATATTGCCAACACATAATTATTTAAAATTTGGGTTTGTGTAAACCTGTACAATAGTGGTATATTTTCTGTCAAATATTCGGACTTGACCTGAACTTCTAAGACAACCACCCTTTTTATTATAAAAAGTTGCCTCCGAGGCTGTTGGTAATAAGTGCCATTGTAGGTAGGTCCATCTCTTCAGAGATGATTTGCACCACTGTTTAGTCTGCTTGGTACCTATCAAGTAACAATGATGTCAATTTTTTATATAGAGTGAACGCGACCTTACACAACCTATTGGTAATGTCCACTTGGTTGGGATTTTATGTTACAAGGCACTGACCACTGCTGGTACTACTGAGCATTAGAACATTATGTGGCTAATTCTTGAGCAGCTGCTCACATATATTTTTTTTTTTTTTTTTTTTTGCATAGTAGAGTTTCACTGTTCTCCACTGTATCAAACCATCATTTAAGTTCCTGAGGTACTCCGTGAGGCAGTATCATTCTTTGGTCTCACAATGTGAATTCTCAAGAAAATAACTGTATCTTGCAACAGTGTTTTACAGTACAGTCACCAATGGACTATTGCATGGTTTGCAAGGTTGATGCCTGCTCAATATACTTTGAAGTCAATTCAGAATATAGCTATTTAGCTGTAAAATGTTAGGTTGTTACAATTGATAATTAACATACCAAACCCAAGATTTCAAGGTTGCAAGCATCTCCGAGATTTTTGCAGCCTGCCTGTTTTTTTTTTTTTTTTTTTTTAATAAGCACGTGAACTTTATTACCATATACATATTTGTTCCCTCTCTAGTGTAGGGTTTCTACAACCCAGTTCATAATTACTGCAAATTGTACATGGAGTTCAAGATAGGCCAAATCAAAAGTAGGTTAATTGGGCAATCTCTCCGTTCTAAGTAACCAATGAAGGAGTGCACTTCCGCAATGCTTAGATAAAAAAGAGGGTGGCGTTAACATAAAGTAGTACTTACCTAGGAGAAAATCTTTAACGTCTCTCTCAGAGGTACAATTAATATAATGATAATAGCTGTTATGAAAAATATATTATCTTACTGCAAGGAATTGACCTTTTCTGCAACTGAGAGGTTATAGGCCTTTGACCACCATATTGGTTTAGCGCTAGTTTGCAAACTTTACAACACACCAATTTCTTTTTTGTAGAATTCTTAGGAAGGTACTTGTACTTGGTAGCTTGCATTGATAAGGCCGCTCCATTATACACCATAATATATTTAAGAAAATTTTATAATATTCAATTATTTTTCTATGTTAAAATGGTTACAATAAAGAATATTTGTATTGTAGGTAATTCAGATGAGGTCCATGTATGAGTGCAAATAAATGGCAATTAAGCACCTGTTTTATTTTTTGAGTAATTGGCAGAGGGCTAATATATCTATTAATTCACCCTGAAGGCTTAAAAAATCCTTTCTCATCTGAAGTTCCCTGATAGGCCTGGTATTATCATTAATGTTACTGTGACAAAAGAAGAGTAGCAGAAACAAAACTTTTAACACAACAAATCCAGAAAGTTACTGGAAGATAGACAGTAGTGTCTCTATATATTATACACAGGCAGTTTTGAAGCTGGTATATCATAAAGTAAGGTAATTCTAAACCTGATATATTGGTTTGTTTAAGATCTGATTGTGTGGGCACATATTAGTCCCAGTTTCTTTATCTCTATTATTATTCAATAATTTGAAATAAAAAATGTAAGCCAAATTTGGTTGGCCTCGGAGCTATAATCATTGATTATGCTCATTTATGGACTGCAATTCTATGTGCACTATTGTCAGTTCTACTTTACTACATAATACCATGTATAATCATAGTATTGTAATGGTAATTTAATAATAACCAATAATTTTATAAAAATGCCTTAATATATTACTGGTTTTTAAGCCTAAAAACATGGTTGAGCTAAGCTTTTCACAACAGATTTGTAGGTTTACTTTGTGTTTATTCTATACATGTGAATGGAATGTCTTTATTTTCATATCAACTATATTCTAGATTGTCCCAAGGCAATATAGGTGTATCTAATAACAGGTTGTGTGGAGCTATCGCGAAAACTATTATTGTTAAATGTAACTAACATGTTTATTTTAAAGGGACATATTAAGAAAATTTTGGTAATTGGAGCAAATAGTTTAAGAATAATTAGCTAAATAAAACTGAGTCATTAGCGAGTTGACACGCGTATCTGAACCTTACGCACATGTTTGTGCCTGTTCCTGCGCTAAGAAGTACTCGCACGTTTCATAGATAAGGGTGAAGCTATGCCCTCTTATTTCAAGGATGAGGAAGTACCCACTCAATGATATCCGATATGCATGAGTTTCAGGTCGAGACTTGTTCCCCATAAGGTTCTGGGGCAACAAATTGGTGACCTACAGGTACCTATTTTGCATAAGCTTCGGGTCGTGATCTGTTCCCCATCCGAGGCAACATATTCTTGACCGGTACCTATTCTGTTTGCGCTTCTATTTCGCGTGTCGTCTTTACTAAATGGCTCCAAAAAACTTACCAAAAATACAATGCTGTGTACAACACACACTTTAACACTTTTGTTGTCACTTATAATTAATATTTGGTAAAGTTTTAATTTAATTAATAACTTTACCGAACTGATCTGTTCGAATCAAAACGACGCTATGAGTTGACAGCTAGAGTTGCGCTCGAAAGTAGAGCAGCGCCTTCTGGTGTCATAGTGGGAAACAAAATTGGACATTCTGGTATGTATTGAACTGACATTATCTTTGGATTAACCGAATCAAATGATTGCGTTCTTCATCTCAATGCTGTGTGTTTTTGGAGACACATAATATAGAAATTATTTACCTATGGTCAGATGCATATTTTATCAAATAACCAATAATAACATATTTTATCAAATATAGGTTTCAAGTAAAGGACATGTCAAAAAACGGGTCTAAAATTCTAACCAAGACAGTTTATACATATATTTGGATTGAACCCCTAGAAACTGAACTTTTACAATAAATCGTTTAATTTTAAAGACCTCCGATTTCGAGATTTATATAATTTTAAAACTACACTCAATGTGCACTTTTTTAAAAAGTTACTTATAAATGGAGGGGTGTAAAAATATTTTTTTAATGGATCCAAGATCCATATTTTGACTCTTTAATATCCTAATAGTTTTTGGGACCCAGAACCCATACAAAAAGCGGAAATTTTTATTTGACAGCTATCGAAAACGGCTAATGTAGATAATACTCATTTTATGTCAATTTATATGGGAGCATAGATTGTAGGATCACTTTTGCTTTGATCAGCTTATACATTTATGTGACGTGTAGCATTTATTAGCAAGCTGTAAAATCGGCGAAGTTTTGAATTACAAATTTCTCCGTACCATTGCGCTCGTCATCATAAGATGGATATTACGTGCAACAATATCCAGTAATTGCACTAACAGGATCGTCCTTTAAACAGGTACACAATATTGGTCGCATAAACAGTGTTGAAGGTGTAATTCTCGGATCGGATAACAATTTAAACAAGATTTGCCCTGAATGGTGTTAACGAAACCGGCGGTGTAATAGTAAAAACTAAGCATCGTTTCTGCAAGATACGTGAAAAAGTGCGTTGCTTCGATCCCACATTATCGAAATACCAGGAAGACAATTAATAATAAAAATATTATCCTAGTAGCTTTCGCTCACGGCTTTTTCATGTAAAAGAGTTTTCCGGGATAAAAGTCCCGCTATATATTTCGGGATATAAAGTATCTCTATGTATCTTCCAGGGTCTATACCAAATTTAATCGAAATATGTTCGGTAGTTTTTGAGATTATCACGTTCAGACAGACAGACGCTGTGGGTGGACATCTATTTATAATATGTAAGGAAGAATTGTGTTTATCGTCGTCAGTACCACTTTATTATTATAACCTCACGGCCCAACCGTCACTTGACAGTCTCGCCAGTTATAAGCAGAAACTTCCAATTAACAAGCAACAATTTGTCTCCTGCCACAAGTTTTTTACGTGATTACGCGTTTGTAATCAATATTTAATGTCAAATGATTGTTTATAAAGGTGAAGGATTGTACTTATATGGTTAATACAAACGTTATTTGACAAAGAATCCTCAGAAAATCTAGCATAATAAGGACTTGGTCAAAACTTACTTTTATTAAAATAGTCATAATAATACGTTCAAATTACCCTGAACAGCCGGAATGCACGAGAAGATTGATGAAAGTGAATGAAGCGAAAGTGTGCCAGGATCGAGTCTTCCATAGTCTCTATCTACCACAAGGGATATTAAGTAACCCTAACACGAGCCACTACTGAAAATAAACTTGATTTATATTTGCTCGTTTTCAAACGTTTTATTAATTTGAATAGCGAGACGAGGGACCCGTTCGCCTGATAACTGATAAACGAACTTATATGCAACTGCATATAAATAGTACCTACTTACCAACTTCATATGAACTTTCATATTTGTTCAAGCTACTACCCATAATAACACCAGCCATATAAGCCATATAAGCCATGGAAGTCCAGCGCCGTGTCTCGCTCGCGGCTTATGCTGAATGGGTCCCGTTTCGCACTCACACCATGACGTTCGTGACGATACATTAGCACTGCGTTTCTTTGTTTTTCTTTAGTTGTAAATGATTTTTTTTTGTATGTACTGGGTGTTTGTCTAGATTTAATTTTTAATGTTACTTTTTTATTTAATCTTTGGTTATTTAATTTGTTTGCTTGTAATTTGTTTGTGTCATGGTGTTGTGCGAATAAATGTTTTGTATTTGTATATATTAGGTATTACTCCCCACTGCTGGGTACGGGCCTCCTCTACTACTGAGAGTTTAGGCCTTAGTCCACCTCGCTGGCCCAATGCAATTGGCAGACATCAAATACCTTTGAAATTCTTACAAGAATTATCAGATTTGTAGATTTCCTCACGATAATTTCCTTCACCGTGACCAAAGTACACATATCTTCAAAAAGTCAAAGAAATATGCTGTGAGTCTTGAACTTTCGTCTCTGTAGACCTACACCCCTCCGTAGCCCTAAATTCTTAACAATGACTTTACAAACAAACACCGGAATGTTATTATACACACGTGTGATGTTAAATCGGAATTCTTTTGTTCGTGCGTACAATGGATATCAAGCATTGGACCTGTTGGGATTACTAGAACGTTCTTTTATATGCAAACCACTATGCTCGTTATGTAAAGGTCATTTTTTTATCCTGACGCGGAGTGGCGTCATACCTTACAGTTAATCATAGGATTGAGCGTTCCTATGCAGCTATCAACTGGACATGATAGTAAAAAAGTGTGAAAGAGATAAACTGATCGTATGTTCTATAGATATAGACTCGGAGGAAAGAGAAGAGATATAGAGGATGTTTACGATACAGGTTGACAGAAAAGAGAGCAGCAGACTTTTGACCACACAGGCGCTTTGTCTAATCAAAAATGCTAAATACAAATTACTAATAATGGTAGATATACAAACCGAGTAAGACTTCCTGAACTGTTTTACGTAGATAATACACACAAAGTAATAGAACGACGCACATTTGAAATTTCATTATATTACTGCAGCGAAAAGTTTAAAATCCAGTGGAAATACTTTGTGAAAAGATAAGAAACTACGTTTAGGGAAGTGACTGACATCCTGGAACGATTAGGAACGGTGCGGTATTGAGTAATTTAACTGATATTATATGGTAAACTTTTAAGACAAAGTAGGGCTGAGTCCTTATCAACTTCCAATTTCTCCTAATGTTCTCCTTCTCTTCCTAAACCAGGGACATGGAACACTTTCAGTAATATAATTGTCCATGAGATCTACCAAAATATTCCACTTCTTATGGTAGAGCTCTGTGCCATTCTGCAGACCAGAGTGCCTATAAAACAGAAAATAACGTTTGCTAATGTCACATCCTATAGACAAATCTAGCGCAAGGATACGTCATTCCCTATTACCTGGCTATAGATCCAGTTCTGCTAAGCGTATACATACGACTAATAAATTTTAATTGATGCTCGATATGATTTAGATGCACCCCCTATCACATCGTAGGACTAACATAAACTTCGCAAAATGTGGATGCACCATTGGCGTCTCTGCCCAAATTTTCCAGGACAAAGGCCATACTTTACATACAACTCTAGGTACTTCTCAGCTAAAAATATCCAACAGTTTCATATTTACCACAATCATTGTTTTTGTTTTTATGATTCAACCTCGATTATTGTTAATCCATCGTTATCATTCTAGGTAATATAAACAACACCGGTAATGTAACGGTAATATTCATAGATTGCATAAAAATAGCCGTTCATTTATCAGACAGACGTCGCGCCGCGTCGCGTCTTTATCAATGGGTTTTTTAATACATCAATGATGTAAATACGTGTATTTGGAGAATTCTTTTCAGGCTGATGCACACTGAGGACGGGAAAATATCTTATTTAAAGCAATGATACTACGAGTATTATACTAATATTATAAAGAGGAAAGATTTGATTGTTTGTTTGTAATGGATGAACTCTAATTATGGACCGCTTTTGATAACTATTTTATTAATAGGAAGCTACATTACCTACTCCTGAATGCTGTAGGCTACTCTTATCCCGGGAAAATATTTTTATCCCGATAAAACTTCTTCACGCCGGCGGAGCCGCGAGCAGAAAGACAGAAAGAAAGATTTTTTTTATTGCTAGCACAATTATAAATACATAAAAATATACATTGCCTTGAACTGAAACTACAATTGAGACCAGCAAAGGAACCTCTCATTCAGCTAGGTGCTACAGCCCGACCTGAGCAGTACTGCAACGCTGATTTTCGATAAGAGGCCCAGGTGACGTACAGCTGCTTAGTCGGTTCATAATAACACTTTTCAACATAAAAAAGTAGTAGCAGAAATCTAGTAACTCATAATTACCAACAAGCCTGTCCCTATCTCGTGACATTCGACGTCTGGTAGATTTATTATGTCAAATTTTATCTAAAACTTTTCAGCCGTTGCGGTATTTAGGTATTACCTTCCAACTGGCATCCAAAAATACCCACAAATCTTCGCATTTATAATACTTTATCTTTTGACTATATTCTAATGCTAAACGTCGGTGCTTTTATGTTGAATGCCCCTAATGTGTACTACCTTTATTGCAGAAAATGCATAACGTCTTTGTTTACCAAAGATATATTGACCATTACTACGATGACTCAAAAAAATTACGCATTATTTTCCTACTGCAGACTCATCTTCGCTTCTTTTTATTTTGATAATAACAATTGAGAATGTATGCTAACAAAAGTGAGGTTAGGACTTGATTCAGTTTGTTTTTAACACGCTTTCATTTTTAAATCTCAAGACTCTCGCTAGCCCTTAGAAACAAAATTCTTATCATTCGTGACTAAATTCAAAACAATCAATTTGAATCGACCGTACCTCATAACATTACACTTAAGCAGACCTTTTCATGTCAGGTCGAGGTGGCCAATCATATTAAAACTAAGTTACTACTTACTACAATACTTATAGTCCATAATCTGCAATCCGACCTTCATTCAGCACATTAAACTTATTGCCTTTGTGAAAGATATTTAGCAAACTCCATCAAAATTCATAGCGGAAGCCGATTACAATGCGTACAATATGGTGTAATGGGCAACCGCCCAATTAGGGGGGATATATGGCTCAACGCGTCGGCAATGTGCAGCGGAATGTAGTGTTTGCGAAATGGAAGTATGAATGTAGAGTCTAGAACACTCGAAAAAGGACAGCTAAGTTTAAAGTGATTTTTAAAAAAAAATGGCGATAGCCTAGTTGTAAGTGATACGAATTGCCGAGATGAATGTCCGCAGGTTAAAACCCGAGGGCACGCACCGCACCTCTGACTTTTGTAAAAAAATGTGTGTGTATTCTTCGTGAAAGTGACGGAGTCCTGCATACCTGAAAAGTACTCTGTAAGAATTTTGAAGTAATGTGAAGTCTGCCAACCCGCACTAGGCTAGCGTGGTGGACTAAGGCCTAACGCTCTCTCAGTTGTAGAGGAGGCGCGTGCCCAGCAGTGGGACAGTACCTATATAATACAGAACTCGTATTATTTACGGAAAAAGTAGGTCTACCGAATGCAAGGGCTTGTTACTAATATCAATTTGTATATCACTGCAGTGTAAAGAATCACTAGTCAGTTTATGGTATGAAAGTCATCGAAGAAAATTAAATTACTAAACATTCTGAAACTGAACAAATCTGAACGTCCAAATCACCAAAACGTAAAATTTAGAAGTAAAATTAAGTATTGCCAAAAGAAACTGCGCCCTGATCAATGGCTACTCTCTGTGAATATGTTAGGGCAGCTACACAATACACCAGGTAACTTTAACACATCGATGTAGTTGCTATTAAAAAGCTCGATTAAGCAATTGACCTTTATAGATGGATAGACCGCTTTTTATAGGCTCGTTAATGACAGCGGTGTTTAAAAAAACGCAAAGTGTAACAACGAAATGGGAGAAAAAAATGGTTGTCGATTAGCTGCTAGCTTGTCGAATGCGATTAAGCAGTGTGTACTAGGCCTTTTAACCAATGCTCGATATACCTATATTGAGACCTAAATGCTTTCCCAGGCTGCAGGTCATTTCACAATAATCATCCAACATTCTTGGTACGCTACGTCCGCCAAGTGTAAATTGAACTGGGAATTTGAGATATAATAAGCATTATCTTACTTACTACTTCTTAACTTTCTTATATTGTAATGGGGGTTTTGCATTTTCGCGACAAAGACTGTTAAGTTTTGATCGCAACACCGCCTTCGAAGTTCGAACGTGTGACTAAATAACCTCTATATAACTCATGGATAATAGCTTCCTATTACTAAGAGAAATTTCAAATTCGTATCAGCAGTTGAAGTAATTAACACCAAAACTCCCGCGTCAATATATTATGATACTAGATTTTGCCCGAGGCTCCGCCCGCGTTAAATAGTTTTCCCGGGATATAAATCCCGCTTTTTATTTTACCGGGATAAAATGTAGCCTATATGTTAATCCAGAACATGATCTACCCGTGTGCCAAATTTCATCGAAATCCGTTCAGTAGTTTTTGCGTGAAAGAGGAACAAACATCCATACATCCAAACATCCAAACATCCATACATCCATACATTCTTACAAACTTTCGCCTTTATAATATTAGTAGGATATATCGCACCTTTACGATGAAAACGACACAATTCAAAAAGATAGAAAATGGGGTTATCGTCATAAAATTACTTAAAACGAAGAACTCCGTACAACAATCGTTCAAACACAACCGTATTCAAGCAGGAAAAGGACAAAGCTTTTATATCGGTCCCTTTTTAATAATATTTTTACAAATAAGGTAGTAGTTTTTAGTCATTTAAAAATCACAACACAATTTTATATTTTTTTAATTGTGTCGTTTTCGTTCTAAAGTTGCGATATAGTAGCATTACAATAAGTTACGCATTTCTAAATATGGAATGGAAATTGTGTAATAATACTCCATAAAATATGGGCGTGACCAAGAGCCAGGAAATGATATCATCCTCTGCTCAGTAAGCACACTAAATGTAATCCAAAAAAAACTACATTCACTAACATTAAAATGTAGGTAATTTGTTTCAATACACCTAATATTTTAATTATATTTTTATTAACTAACTAGCTGTTGCCTGCGGCTCCGCCCGCGTTAAAAAGTTTTTCCGGGGAAAAGTCCCGCTTTATACTTTTCGGAACAAAACGTAGCCTAAGTTACTCCTTATTACATTAGCTACCTCCCAATAAAAGTCCCGTCAAAATCGGTCCTGGCTGGACAGAGATTAGCCGGAGCAGACAGACAAAAATTAAAAATATATATATTTTGGTGTATGTACCGTATATATATTCGTTGGATAAAGATTAATATTATTACGTTGATACCACTCTTAACAAATAATGCATTAATTTCGACCAAATTTGATTACCATAAAAACGGTTCTAGTGAGTTAATCTTAAAAGATAGACAGATACTGTCGCGGACATTTTTTAGATCATTTCAAGAGGAATAATTCTTTCATACATATATTTTCGGTATCTTGAACCGTTTTCGCAGCGCACGCAATGGAAGCCCTCAAGGATGAATAATTTTCCCCGTTTTTTTCACATTTTCCATTATTTCTTCGCTCCTAATAGTTGCATCGTGATGTTATATAGCCTAAAGCCTTCCTCGATAAATGGTCTATTTAACACAAAAATAATTTTTCAATTCGAACCAGTAGTTCCTGAGATTAGCGCGTTCAAACAAACAAACTCTTCAGCTTTATAATATTAGTATAGATTAAAGGGGTAGGTACTCATAGCACCGAAGGGATGAATTATAAAACTTAGGTATAGATAGATGTAACATTAAAGTGAAACTAAAAATTTGCCGGGAACAAAAATATCTTTTAAATCAATCCATTATCTATGAGGTTGCAGAAATTCACGTTGTATATGTATAGCGATTTCTGCGTTTGCTCAAAAAATAACACTAAAACTGCTTCACAAACTTTCGCTAATAAGTATTCGTAAAGCATTTAATATTCGTATAAGTACGATAAAAATAAAAGTATTACTAATTAGCTTTTGATCGCGGCTCCGCCTGCGTGATAAAAAAAAATTATGATAAAAGTCCCACTTTATATTTTCCCGTGTTAAAAAGCCTATGTCTTTCCCAGGATCTCAAAATATCTCCATACTAACTTCATCGAAATCGCTTCAATAGTTCCAGAGATTGGCCCTACAAACCTAAAAAGAAACTCACAAACTTTACCACTGTATTATATTAGTGTATAGTGTATATTATGTTAGTACGTTTACACTTTACTCAATATTGACATCTATTTTTTTTATTTCAATCAGGCCAGATGGCGGGACGACTTGCACAAGAGGGCCGGCAGCGACTGGATGCATAAAGCAACAGACCGGGTTCTGTGGCGTATTTTGGGAGAGGCCTATGCCCAGCAGTGGACTGCAACGGGCTGATGATGGGGATCAGACAGCTCTCCCGCTATTTTTTTTTGTCGTCTAACATGTCAAAGGCCTTGGTAGAGACCTTCTTGCATCAGGCCTCGATGCACTCGTATGACAACACCGCTTATTCGAAGGTCTTTTCGCGTCGCATTTTTTATCTTTTGTTTGGCTTTTCGCATACTGTTCTTTGTTGTAGATTGAAACCACCGGTACATTTGGATATAAAGATATGACCTAGCTTTTTACGCAGTGAAAATTACAATGTACTTACATGCATTGTCTAGACATTAGAGGTTTGCTACTTATGTGACCTACCAAAAAACCCTCTCAACATTATATTCAAAAGTGTTCATTTGCGTTAGGTATGTTGCAAATGTTATTCATTTCTACGCCAAATTAAGGAGAATGGGACTGTCGATGCCTTAGTATTTGGTTCGATCCCAGGGCACGGACTTCAGAATTTTCGAAATAACTCTGAAGCCTCTCTGAGGAAATAATGTTTACCTAGATCAACGAAAGTCAAGTGCCAGCTTGACAAGTGTTCAACAGTAGCACAACTTAGAGCACTGAGTACAAACTACAGGTATTCATTTAATAAACAAAATGTAGCCTTATAAATGCTGCGACGCTAATCTCGAAGTTCATTGTCTTCGTAACGGCCTTGATAACAAAATTTTACCGCTAAACATCATTCACCGTTATAGCAGGATATTAGACATTCTGAAGTAAATTCTACATAAGGAAGCATTATCTTTTATTTATTTATTTATTTATTTTTAAAAAGATACACTAAACAGATAACTGACAATAAAAAATCTAAATTACAACACAATGGATCTAATGACTAGTCAGAATCCAAATAGAAGTGTATACAACTTATCCGAATTACATGACACGTACAAGTTTGATTAACAAAAAAAATATGTAGTGATTCTTATTAACTATTATTATCTTAAACTTATCCCAATTTAACGGCTCACAATCCCACTTAAGACATATTATAGATTCTCGCCACATAAAATTCTTCCGCAGCGTGCATATAACAGAGTAGTACACTCATTACGTTCTCAGATAGTGTATGTAGGTGCGGCTGACCGTTTGTGGCACCGTTAACGTAAACTCAATCGTTCACGCGTTCGAGTGAAACGGAACGTGTAAATGTTACGTGGGAACCGCTCTAGTTCGGGATTTGAAAGTGATTTACCGGAACGTTTCCGAACGAACCTGTCACTTGTCAGTTTTGGAGAGAAATTATTGTAAATTGTTTAATTTGCATAGAGATTAAAAAGTTATGTCAACATTTATGCTTTAATAAAAATGTTAAATAGGAGTTCAATAAATTATGATGATATAACTTATTTAACTCATGATTCATCTATACTATTTTTATAGTATACTGCCAAGATATAAGTGGAAATAAAGCGTATTCTTTGAAGTACATAGTAATAAAAAAAGAAGCTAGTGACAAAAAAAAGTAAGGTGCGCAACCTGCCATGCTGCGCTGTCCGTCGTCCGCAGCCAAAGAGAATAAAACTATTATGTTAATCCGCAACTGAATGATATACCTAAAATAAAAAAAAACACACGTTCCTATTTCAAATGTAGAATAATAAGGAACCTCAGTATTTTTATACGAATTGCTTCATAAATATTTTAGCCACGTCCATAACGAGCGTAATTTATCAATATCTACCTATGTAATTTTTTCTTGTCGCCAATAAACGAAGGCCTAAGTATGAGTCTTGAATTTGCGCCCCTCACATCATTGGACGAAATCCGCACGGGGAACAGTGGGTGCACCTCTGGCTACCCCTTCGGGGATAAAAGGCGTTAGTGTGCGTGTGCTGAAAACACTTATCTTTATTTAGTACATCTCTACGTAGAGTTAATAAGTACTGTTTAAACTAACCTTTACCTAATTCCTTATCTTCCAAGTATTTCTAAGACAAGATAACTTCCTTTATGCAAAGATCCGAGATCTCTTTATATCAACTGCTCCGTGATTGACGGTTTAAATCGCTCTTTAAATTAAATCTTACGTATTATTTGCTTATAAATGCGAAAGATTTTGAAGACTTTTTTAATTGAACCCTTACAATATCACCGAGGCACGCTACTGACGGCATACCTACTGGCAACTCCGTGCATATCTTGTTTCCGAATCGTAAAATTGCTCAGATTTTTATATGCCATCCCGTGAATCTTCCCGTAGGGCACTCGAGACCATCACAATAAAACCACCAAACGCCAAACTTAATTAATATGCACTTCTCATAACATTACACAAATTATGTAAGATTTTGTGCCGCGACCACTTTCCTCGCGCAGAACCAGTTTGTTATCCGATGCGAGTATGCAAATCCATCGATAACGTAAACCGTTCCACGCCCACGCCCGCCGCGCCAACACGATAACGTCTTGTTGCACACGTGTTTAAAAGGTTAGGAAGTTGATGGGGGAGACGGGAAGTATTTTCCACCAACCTACCAGATAACGATATCATTTAATAATAGATAACTCCACCGCTCCACGAGACGAACTACCATAATACCGAAAGAAGTGGATGTAACGATCACCATATGAGTGATTGCATAAGAAAAGAACTGGTGATTTTGCTGTTAACGGAACACAACCATAAAGCTATACACCATACTTTGTAATTCAAAGTTCTGTATAATGTTACAATGTTTATGGACGGTCGCTTACAATGCAATAGCATACTTATCTTGTCATCGAACTGCAATAAAAACTAACTAATGTCAGAAGAATTGTGGATACAGAACACAATGCCATACCATGCCATGCACTACGGAATGATTATTTGGACTTTCTGATTGTATATCATTATGGTAAAATCGCCATAGGGCCTCAGCTACAAGAGACTAGTCCAGCCCGCAGCTGATACATCTTATTCATCATTCTGCTGATTATCGAACGACAACGTCTCACATCGATAAATATTTAAACTGCGTTTCGAATGTTACGTAACATTAAACACATACCCTGTTAAAGTTTAGATACAAAAGCGAACACAAGTTTCGCATTTAGATAACGTTCCCGCTGCATTGAATGCATGTTATCGCCCTACACTTCGGTACGTCTCGATACGCCCACAGAATTTACTAGGAAACATTTGTATGTTGTCGAACGAATAGACTGCTGTCGCAATACTTTGTGCGTTTAATTAAATGCTAGTACGAAAGGTTTGAGTTTAGTAGTATGATGAGTAGGTAAGTAAGTCAGTATATCTACTGTAATATTTCTTTCTTTCTTTTACTTCTTTTTAATATCTAAATCTCTCAAAAAATAATCAGAATGGTGTTTTATGAATTGCATTCGCAGATTTTTATAAATGCTAAGAAAATAAAATAATCTAAGTACACTAATATTATAAAGAGGTAAAGTTTGTAGGAAGTACCTAATTTCTGGAACCGAAATTTCGCATGGAAATAGTTTGAAATCCCAGGAAAATATAAAGCGGGACTTTTATCCCAGAAAAACTTTTTCACGCGGGCGGATCCGCAAGCAATGGCGTATAAAATTGTTTATTTTACCTAACATAAGATTTTATATTTGTGTAATAGGTACTGCAAACAGCAGATTTACTAGATCTTTACATGCAGTATTTTTCAGTAATATCAGTAATAAAAAATATTTGGTATCAAACAACGATAACCTTCAGTTAACGCAATAAGTAAAAGCAAATATTGTAATTGTACTAATTAATTAACATTTAATAATGAGCTGCACGTCATTGCTACGGCCACGGTCAGACGTTGATCTTTCCTTTGTAATATCACTTTCATGTTTTTCCCGACAATTTATTATAGCGCCATATTTTGCAAGCCAAGTGGTTTTCATTCAACTCTATAATTCATTTTCATAGTGTCACTTGCGATTTAGGAATCACCTTATTATTTCTTACATGAGTGTAGTCCCAAAGAGGGACACAGAGCTGCAAAGGACATAAGTACAATTTGCGCCGCTTCTTGCTAGGAGTTATAAGTAGCGTGCCAGTCACTATTATAGTGCCAATAAAGCATCGAATGTTTTCCGTACCGAAAACTCAAACAATTAGGTAATTATGAAACCTGGTGATTTGATCCCAAGAACTCACCTATTTCATAGATTAAGGATAATCTACTTATTTATTAAAAACATAGAGATGATCTTTATGACTTACATTTTTGTGCGGCTACTTTAAATGTGCCTATCTCCTTATTCTATAGATTATTTACACGAGCCTATATAGTCGCTTATTAACACAAAATTCATAAAAACAATACTTTATCAAATTATTTGGAAAAGATCAATAAACATAAAATATATTACGCTGATATTAAGTAGAAAAAACGTGCAGTATAGAGCCTTCGCATTTCTAAAGAAGTAAACGTATATTGTCTGTTCGAATGTTGTGTAATTTAAAACTTCTCGTGTCTGTTGTATCTATGTATAACAAAAGATATCTTTTCCCTCAGATAGTGCTCCCGCTCCTACGAAATTTTATGCTATTTCATCTCAAAAAGACTGAAGCAGGCTAATGAAAATGGGACTTTAGGCTTATACATATTATGGCGATAAAATTTCGCACCCCGTGACTACTTACTATGGGATGGAAATGGGTAGATGGGTAGATTACTTATCTCTATCTCTGCCTACTCTGTTTGTAAACTATTTACACTTATCAATAAAAAGTACCCACAAAACAGTGTGCAATAAATCATGATACAACACAAAATGCAATTTAAGATGTAAAAAACGTGCGTAAATGAAATGCAACTCTCGTGAAATGATAAACGCGCGTTCTCGGCGCGGTGTCGCTGCGTTGCAAAATACCTCGGTTGCACTTTCGTGTACCAATCTTCTAATTGCTGTGTAGAAAGTCATAGTTGCATTTTTTTAACTATCCAATGCTTCCGAGCGTTAGTGGTTTACGAAACGTGGGTACAATTAAAATACTACAAATTGTTTTATAAAATAATTGCTTTGTGTGTAATCTTTTAACCATAGCTTAGCTGAATACATTTGACACTTCATCCTTTTGCAATGCTAACAGATTGTGACATTATAAAATACTTTTGAAATGCAATACTTTGCGCTTCTCAAAAATCGGCAAGATATGGTTTTATTGGATGCACAACAGCAGATCTCGAAAGAGGGCTCGTCAGAAATAGCCATTACCCATTACGACGAGATATTCAGCATGACTACGGAGATCGCTACACATATTGCTCTTTCTTCATCAGTTAAGTTTATGGTGTTATTTAGAAGTTAAAAAGAAGAATATACATAATAACTCTGACCCAAGAGAATGGCTACTTCATTAAAATATAAATTAACCTAACCTGTAAATAAACCTAAAATAAGCAAATTGTCCATATGGTGACAGCCTCAGTGGCGTAGTTGTATTATGGTACGACTGCAATGCTGAAGTCTCGGGTTCGAAAAGAAGGGGCACTAGTCGTGCCTCTGCCTACCCTTTCGGGGATAAAAGGCGTGAGTGTGTGTGTCAATGTGGTTTTAATTGTTGCCTATCTGTACTCGTATAGTTCACCTAAGTGGACCACGGGGTGTGAAATGAAATTACCAAGATATTACTTTCCAAACAGCCTTCATTGGTGCTTATTATAATCAACCAGGCTCTGACACGGAGGCCGTTGAACTCAAACAGGCTGGCATTATATCTACTGGCGAGGAATAATCATCCTTCAACAGTCTTTGTCTGGACCCCTCTCCATTTAGCATCAGGAGCAGTGCAGTTACTAGCCATGCCCGTATAAAACAATTGCCATTGATTTTGTAGTAAATGGCACCGTGATTTTAAACAGGACAGTCATACGAGCATACCAACAATAAAATTCGCAATGAATATAAACAATTTTGTTTTCCATTCCATAATCAATAACGGACGTCAACTTTACCTCCAGTGGTGCGTGATTTTTGTGCGTTTCCATTTATTTAACGTGAAGATTCCTCGCTAACAAGATGAAAGTCGGATCACACTCTTAATGAATTCCAGCGGCATTCCAGCAGTCTCGCGGGATCTCGGAAAGTGAACAACGTGTTTTGTCTTCGGCGATTTCACTAATTTAACTAATTAGTGGTAAAAATTAATTAACTTTATGCATTATTTCTCTAATTGTCTGCAGTTCTTTGACGTCTTACTGATGATTATAGTGATGAAAGTACAATACGTTATGTAGCCTAAGATTAAACAGACACCCACATCACGTTTTTCTATGAAATTAAACGATTCTGTCCGGTTCCCGACACAACGGGACCCCATTAAATGGCTGTCGAATTCTAGTCAAATAGAAGTAATTAATGATAATTTCAGTCAGTCTTGATTACTAGCCAATGGAGAATTTACATTTAGGTTTTTATACTATGCAGGGCCGGGCGAACGTAGCCGATTAATAAATTTCCGTTATCACAAAATCTCAATTATTAATATTAAACCGTTCACTGAATTACCTAGGATTTCAAGATGCATAAAAAAAACTAAAAATTAGCCATACCATACGCTAAAAAATACTGTCTTAGGCCATCAGAGGGACGTTCCCTTGAAGTCGTAAGTCGTACTCGTACCCAAGTATAAAATAGTATATAAAGGCTTGAGGCATTTAAGTATACAGTTGTCTAAATAATTATTATAGACATAATTTTTAGGATAAATGGAGCTAGATTACAGGGAAATGATGCGTCATTCCGGCTAATGTTTGTAGGTATTATGTTGACCTGGATTTTATGAAAGTTTATGCACCCATCATTTTCACTGCTGAAGGAAGTCAGGAAAGTTTTAGAAATCTGCATCCATCAACTAGAATAACATATATGATAGTCACTTGTTGATACTTCGTAGAAGTAAAAAACTGCAAATATGATAACAAAAAAGTTTCCCAACGCAGAACTCAAAATCCATGAAGTTAGATTCACACACACATACACTCACACCTGTTATCCCCGAAGGGGTAGGCAGAGGCGCAACTAGTGCACCCACTTTTCGCCGTTTTCCGTCCCATGATGTGATAGGGGGCGAGCCTATCGCCATATCGGGCACAAATTTCAGACTCCGAGCTGATACTGAATAGAAAAACTCAATATCACTTTGCCCGACCTGGGGATCGAACCCGAGACCTCAGCATTAGCAGTCGTACCATGATACAACTACGCCACCGAGGCAGTCTTAGTTAGATTCAGATTTCAGTAATTTCAGACTTACAAAAAGTCCGTACCTACAAAGTAGCAGAATAGGTAAATTACCCAAATTAAAAAACAATTGCAATTTTTTATATATTTCCCTTTTCCAAACTAACAGTACAGGAGGCCCGTGCTCAGCAGCGAGCAGTATATAAAACAGGGCTGATTGATTGATTGAAACTGACAGTACTTATAGTAAATAGTCATGCGTAGGTTCATAATTAATTAGACCTGTATTATCTAAAATAAATGTTAAAACTTTTAGATGAAGTAGTTAAATTCGAAACCCAACTCTGTCTTGTATACGGCCGATAAACACCATTTATAATTGTATAGTCTACAACCAGCACACATAGGTACGTAAATAGATAAATATTATACAAGAATGGATATATATATAAACAATAAACACATAACTATATAACGAGGTGGTAAGAACGTATTTACCAATATTTATTGATTAATATCAACTTAACTTTAATAAGTTTAACTATAAATGTGCTCAGCTAATTATAATTAGAAAAATAATTATTTGAAGTGTTATTTACGAATGTTACGTAAACAACGTTAAACCTTTAATGTTGATTTTAAGTGGTTCTTTAGTGTTGAAGTGGCAAAGGCTTGCCCTCTAGGTAAAAGAATTTACGAATAATCCATCTCACAGTACTGATATAGTACAACTTGTAAGCTGGTTGATCACCATTGTCTTCTTTATTAACGTACACCCCTACAAGGAAACGATTCGTGGTCGCCCTAACATCGAGTGGGAGTGCATTCCAGAAAAGAATGGATTGAATTGCAAAGGAAGAGTGAGTAAATTCAGAACTGTGAGTGAATTAATAAAGGTGATAATTGTTCCCATCTTCTAATAAAAATAAAGTACTCCTTGGTCTAGTCATTACTGGCAGCGTATATAGACCACGGCCAGGAAAACCTAAATCGATTCCCAACTCCCAAGGTAGGCTAGCGACGGCCTTAGGAATTGCGTTTGGGGCAACCACCCAGGCCCTCCCGCTTCTAGGGGCCTCACGCTTGCAAGGGGCACAAAGAAAAACACTACCCCCCATCGACAATCAGGTAAAAGGCCTCGTAAAGATCTGCCGCCCAGAGCCTCGTATTGGCTAAGTCCGCCACTGAGATGCGAAATAGAAGCTTTCTAACACGATTTTTCAGAGAGACTCAAGGCCTAGGTCGTAAAAACGCAAATTCTTTAGCAATATCTGTGTTGTACCGACTCCAATGAGGGATGACAGTTGTTCGGAATTTAATCCTCTAGTCGAACAACGAATATTAGATGAGTTTTTCTATAGACCTATACCTACTTTTGTAATTTGTACTAGACAAAGCACTAGACTTGGCCCCTATCATATCATAGAAGGATAAGTTCAAGTGTAGGTGGAGATTCTTCTTCTTTTTAAAAATGGCTCCACCGTTTCATCGTATGGATATTGTTGCCACAACTATTGGGATAAAAAAAATGTACTTACCAATATAAAATTAATATAAAGTCTAAAACAGGATAGGTAGATACATAGGTATCGCTTTCATCCTCACATTTATTCTGGTAAAGCGAGAAAAAAATATTGTGGAGGTATACCGTTGAAGCGCCACCTATCCCGTCAGGAGTAAAGATGTAATTTGCCCAAAAATAGCTTATTAACATTATTAGCATCCAGAGAAAAAATATAATTCCAATGAATACCACTTTATTGCATTTTACATAAGTGACATTTCGAAAAGAAATCGATTTCATAAATACATTCTACCCAACTACCTACATTACATTATCTATATAGAAACCTGACAAACATAACCATACATAAAAAAATATAAATAAACTTGCCAGCAATATCTTGTATCCAAACAAAGCAACAGTTCAAAACATCGCGATTACAAATTGCACATTCGGAGCGACGGTGTCGCGAGAGCGCGGGCCACTGACTGGCAACATAACTTGCCAGTTGCCAGCCGCTGGCGCGGAGCTGCGTTTTCACTGGCGTTTGTTTACACGGCTCGCTTGTACGCTCTGTGATTCTGTCCCACTTTTTAGGATGATTTTTTGCTATATTTATTGTAACGACTGGTTCTGTTACATTCCTTCAAATACTTAACAATTTTGTAATAAAGTGTCGGATTTTGTTTCCTACATAGATAACGTCATTAAAATGTAGTTAGATGCGAGCGACTTCCGGTGGAGCTCTCGATAAGCTTTTGTAATACGACTAAGTATTTAACCTGTCTTCATTTTTATTTATCTTTTGAAGAATTTTCCAATCACAGTACAATAATATAAGACCCTTTACAATCTCTCGAGGAATCGACTTATCAGCGTCACTGAGCAGTATAGATATTACAAGCCTGACTTCTCCATTTCTCGGGGCAGTCACCTTAGTAACTATGGGACCCCTAGGGCGGTATTAATAGATCAATCTCAAGTTTGAATTACATCTCAAGTAGACATAATGTATTGAACTATTCATACATTATGTCTACTTGAGATCTAACTCAAACTTGAGATTGATTTATTAATACTGCCCCTAGGGCGGTAATAGGACGGTATTAATAAAAGAATCTCAAGTTTGAGTTACATCTCAAGTAGACATAATGTATTGAACTCTTCATACATTATGTCTACTTGAGATGTAACTCAAACTTGAGATTCATTTATTAATACCGGCCTTTATAAATCAATTTCAAGTTTGAGTTCCATTCGACCGCGCCAAATGGAGACGGCCGCGTTCCGTATTAACCGATCCAGATGACGAAATCACTCTGGCCATCCGCCGTAAGAACGAGTTCTTGAAACTCCAACACTCCACAAGACCGCAGTTCCGTCCCCGCCGTCGAGGACCTCGCCGCGTTCCCCGTCGCCCCCCCGACCCCTCTAGCAGCTCCGGCCCGCGTGCCGATGACAACACAATCTAATAGGATTAAGCCTAAAAACCAATCTTTCCCTAATCGTTGATGTCTCATCCTCTCTCAGTGGCCGTCCTGAGCCGAGGTTCGTAACCCGTTAGTGGGTTGCCCTCAGCATGGTCACTTAATTCAAAGGGTTGCGAGCGCCTTCTGCGTTCACCCTAAAGACCTGTGTGGTCAGAAAAGCTGACTCGTGTCAGGCTACTGGCAGTAGGGCCATTACAAAAAAAAAAAGTTTGAGTAAAATCTCAAGTAGACATTTAATTGAACTATTTAATAAATCAAGCTTAACCTGGAATTTAAGAGCTTGTCTTCAGCTGAGTAAGCGCTGTTACATAAACAAAATATGCCACAATCCGTCATTGTAACTTAAGATGTCACTTGAGATGGTTTTATTAAATGGCGACTATCTTAAGATGCTGACCTTAAGTTGACAGCGTCTCCGCTGATATAGCACTTCAAATCGAAATTGAGTTGCATGTGTTAATACGGACTCAAGTGAGTAGAACCAAGTCCGACCCCGCTTTCCGCGCAATACAAGCCCGCTATATCCCTAGCTTCTAATGGATAAAGGGTAGTGTAATCTATGTGTTTAAGAATATTTTGAATCAGTCCAATAGCTCCGGAGATTGTTTTATTTTTCTTTATTTACCTATACGTACGTAGACTTATTCGTGTAAATTTTGCTCGAAACATATTTGAATAATTTCAAGTTCTTTATCCTTAGAACATTTAACATTCCACTACTCAAAGACTTTATCATATGAACTAAGTATTCCAAATAGAGCGCGTGTTATTTAGTTTACACTTGGGAACTTGATTGTATTAGCCTAAAATGTCCCAATGTTGGGCAAAGGCCTCCCCAAGATCCTTCCATGGGAACTTGAATATAATTAATTTCTTTATAGATGTTGTTCGCAGCCTTGCCCGCGTGAAATGACTTTCCCGCAACAAAAATGGCTAAATCACTGTAGATATCTATAGCGCCATCTGTATGACGACAGCGACATCTACTAAAAAATCAGATAAAAAATCCAAATATTTCCCACGGAAGACAAAAATTAGGCTATATATTAATTCAAAACATAGTCTACCCGTGAGCCTTTGGGGATAAAAGGCGTGAATGTGCAAACTGCAAAATAATTTTCGTGGTTTTTACAGTAAAACTCTATTCATCTCTTGATTAACAAACAATTCGTAACATAAGTGTTTTACACTGCATTATTAGATAGACCTTCAACACTAAATAATTATGTACAATTATAGTTAAAGTACTTACATAAATGTTTACGATGTATTGTGATTTAAACAATAAACAAAAACTAAATAAAAACATATTTCCACTTCCACTAAAAACTTCAAGGTAATTCATATTACAAAACATAACTAAAAATAATTCATTTATTCATAAAATATATAAACCGGTAACACATGGTCATTTCTAAAATTGCACTAGTATCATTTATTTAAGCTCTGCCGGCATTGGTTCACCTTTCAATGCAGCAAGGATGTTCTGAGCGGTGAGGTTACTCATACTGTTCCTTGCTTCGATGGCAGCACTTCCAATATGAGGTAGAATAACACAGTTCTTTAACCTAAACAACGGACTGTCCAACGGTAGGGGTTCAGATGTGGTCACATCCAAGCCCGCAGCCCGGATAGTGTTGTTCTTCAAAGCTTCAATCAAGGCTGGCTGGTCAACCGTCCCACCACGACTCGTGTTCACAAATATAGCAGTCTTCTTCATCTTCTCAAATGCGGATTTGTTGAAAATCTCTTTAGTTTCGGGTACTAATGCAGCACAGCAGATAACAAAGTCAGATTGTGTGAGTAACTCGTCCAAACTGACTTTGACAGCGCCTGTTTCTTGCTCTTCGGGTCTGTGACTGCGGTTGTAGTACAGAATCCTGGCTGTGTTAAAGGCTTTCACTCTGCGAGCTACTCCTTGGCCTATTCTGCCGAAACCGACGATGCCGACGGTGGCGCCGGCAAGTCCGGGACCCGTCATCCACGTAGGGGCCCAGGACACCCACCCGCCGGTCCTGGCTTCGTGCATTGCTTCCGGGAGACGTCGGGATGTGGCCAATAGGAGGGCAAGCTGAAAGCATAATTTGAAATCATATAATTTACAACTCAAAAGGTTCTTAAGTGTTTTATTTTGCCACAAATAAAATTCCAAACATAATAATCAAATAAACAGTATGCTATGGTGTACAGGTGCACGCATAAACTCACTCTTCCATTCTTCTCATTGGTATCGAAATATAGCTCCATATTAAAACATAATATCCTTGTCTTCTAATTTTAAAGGAACATCAATGTTTTTTGACTCGTCAAGCCCTGCTACGGACGCCAGCGTCCGAGTATATAGGGTTCCCCCTTAAATCTGTATATAGGGTTTGACAGGTTAATAGCGATAACAGTTTTAAAAGAATGACAACATAATAAATAAGGAAATTCAGTTCATTCAATTGTAAAATATTTTACAGTATTTTATCCGAAAAATACACTACACAGATAAGACCTCAGACAGTATTTGATAAAAACGTAAAGAATTTTTTGTTCTTTGTCAATGTCAGAGACCATAGCAAAAACTGTGATAGTAACAATTTTATTACACAACAGTATTTTTTTTTACGCAATTGCAGTTCGGCGTTTTAGCAGCACAGAAGAGTTTAAAACTCATGTTTTACATATTTGTGTAACCAAAACACTATACAATAAATAATAACATAACAGCAAACAAATTAACAAAGTTCTGAGAAATTGGATGATAAAATGCCTTTATTCTCAAAGCGATAGCAATACTGTTTTGAACTTGGCTGAGGTGGTGAAGCTAAGTAAATGATCAATGTATAATATTCTCTATGATTTACACTCACCGTGAGCTCAGCAGTGGCATCCGTGAGCACATCTGGAGTATAACCTATCTTGACTCCTCTCTTCCTACACTCCGCCACATCAATATGATCATGTCCTACGGATATTGTGGACACCACCTTCAACTCTGGCCCAGCTGCGTCCAACAACACCTTGTCGATCTTGTCATTGAGAGAACAGTAGATACCGTTGATGCCTGCAACCACTTTCAACAGCTCTGCTCGGGGTATCGGAGAGGGATGATTCCATAACTTTACATCACATCTGGAATAAGAGGATTTGAATGTTCATTAAAAAATTAGGTCATTAGATTTATTTTCATATTGCAGTAAAAAGTAAGGAAAAGGTGCTTCCTCATAATAAATAAAAAAAACACTAAATTCACTAGATTGAAATATTCTAGAGGTTTTATTTACCTCTGCATGGTGGAAAGATAACATGGTGAATACACAACGCTAAAATAGTCTAAATAAATGAAGCATAGTGAAAATGCTCTAATAAATAAAATAATTTTTACATAAGAATACACATAGTATGTATTCTACTGAAGTCCTTTTCCTATTAACCACTTGAAAAGATAACATTGTGCAATTTCTAGTTTAAATGCTATTTGTGGTGTTCCAACACTCAAGTGCTTACTGTTAAATACTACCTTTAAGGAAAACCTATCTATGCATATAATAAAGCAGTAGGATCAATTTGTCTGTGCATTTAAATATGATAAAAAGAAAGAGGTTGACTAAAAAAGAATAATGGAAAACAAATCAGCAATTTTTATAAATCTTTTTTACTGTTTGTCATTGCACATCTCTAAAATTACTGAACAGATTTTGATGAAATTCGGTATGGAGATAATTTGAGACTCTATAAAGGACATAGGCTACTTTTTACCCTAGGAAAATATAAAGCGGGACTTTTATCCCGGAAGAACTTGTTCACACAGGTGGAGCGGTGAGCAAAAGCTAGTTACAAATAAACATCAAATCATCATACAATACTATTTAAAAAAAATTGTAGACTCGTTGCTATGAGAAAAGTTATGATGATTGATTTAACCCTTCAAACCCCGCTTATATATATATATATATAGATGTATGGGAAAACCCACAGAACAGAGATAGCGATAGAAGTATAAAGTGGGCGTAACCTTTGATACACTAGTTTAGAATGCAGTACAAACTCACTGTTTGAACGGTCTCAGTCGTCATTGCGCATTGTCAAAGGTTTAATGATTGGAAAAAATATTTAAAAATATTAAAATGCCCTATTATGCTATTCTGGAATGCAAAAATAATAGCCGTACCAAAAATGTGTCCCACGGAGGTATTTCGTACCATCGGTAAGTAATATTTTCTGGTATATTGCTATTTAGTTGAAAAATGTATCTTGATTTTCTATGTCAAACATGACACAAAAATTACAATTTAAAATGTTCCTTATTCTTTTCACTATATGGTTAATTGTCGCAAACGAAAATCAGTTGTTCTAGAATGATTTGTCACCAATTCATAATGTCATCGCTACTCAATTAGTGCATGCGTGGTCGATAAAATATTATCGATAATTATTAATTTTTCACTGAAGCGTTATGTTATGCAGAAAAGTACGAAAAGTTATCTGATGCATGATCCGCTTGTGATGCATAGCTGTGGTCGATATAATAATTAATTAATGAAACAATACTAGATTGTTAATTTTCAGTTTTCCAAAAGATCAATTTATTAAGGAAAGTTGGATCAATGCTACGGGAAGGTTAAATTGGTTTCCTTCCAAATTTTCCGTAATATGTTCAGAACATTTTGTAGAAGATGTGTAATGTAAAAAAAGGGGAAATCAATATTTTAAAGTGAATGCAGAAGCTCATATAAATATTCTAATTCATCAATCAATAAGTAATTATAAGAAAGCCACACACCATAATATTTATTTTATTGTTTTATTTTACTACATAAATTTATTAAAAAAACTATAGGTTATTATTTAAAAATACCCTTTTTAATCTTATCTTACTTCTTGTCTTATTTTAGTAATATCATAAATGCAAATGTTTGTGGAAATTTTTGGATCTCTGTATGTCGGGATGTTTGTTTGGTTTGTTTGTTTCTTAGAAGTAAACTCAGACATTTGGCACACGAGTAGATCATAATACCTTTTTTTTTCGCGGAGAAAGTGACTTATTACTATCACCTAGCCTTTCAAGGGAGGCGACTGAGTGGTTTTGTTCGGTTCACCGTGCCTTACGACCCAGCGTTGAGCCACCGGGCCGAGTCCCTAACCTATGTACAACGCACGGCATGCCAACTAAAACTCTGCGGTGGCCTTCTTCGGCGCATTAGGGACGGCTGCGGGTTTCCCCGGGCTAAAGTGTCTAAGTTGTCGTCCGCAGCCAGATCATAATACCCTGGATTAACACATATAGGCTACTTTTATTCCGGTAATTTGCTCCCATGGGATATAATGGATATTTTTTCTATGCGTCGTACTGCGTTTTAGGGGCTTTTCTAACGGGAAAAGCTTTTTATTGAGACAACACATAGTTTTAAATAATTGTTTTTAATTACATATAAATGTGCCTGTCTGCTTTATAGGTTAACAATGTTTGATCAGCTATGTTACTTGATATTATATTATGAGTATTACTTGATATCTCATCGTTAATGTTATTTCTTAGGGTGGTGGATTCCAAAGTAAACCTGAAATCATAAATTTAAACGCAGGCGTATCTTCTTCAAACGAAGCACAAGAAATTGTTGCCCCCAAAAAGCGTAAAATATTACCGAGTCAGATCCAGGTACAAAATTAAACAACTTTTGCTTGACGAGACGAGCATGTCGCTCAACAAGCGATACGACCACTCATAAACAGCACAAAGCACTATTCAGTTTGGAATCAATGCAGTTACGCCGAGACATTGCCTCACTTAGTGTATTCTATCGTCCGTGTCTTGGTGAGTGCTCTGGACAAAAGTTTAACCTTAGGCCATCCTCACACTTCCTTAGGGGAACCACGCGTGCTGGCTTGCGAAACCACTGCTTAGTGATTTCTTCTATCTCAGCCCATATCAATCGGGTTAAGAAGTTCGTAATTTTGCTATTAAACTGTGGAACAGTTGCCGAGCACGAATGTTTCCAAGTCTTATAATATTGGGTCCTTAAAACGGAACTTGCAGAAGCTATTAGCAGGCCGGCATAATTCTGCTGTCCGTCAAAGGATATTTTCTTGCCTTGCCGGTTGACGTTTTGCTTAGACGTGAAGTCTACTCTTACTCTCTTAACCCCAGCAGTGAAATCACTATGATAAGTATATATACTCATTATAATTTATTGCAAACTAGCTATATAAGCTGTGTAGCTAATATAGTATGTGTAACATACATATCTGCAGTATTGAAATTATAAAGTAGGAATTTAAAATATACAGGGTCATTTTGTAATCGAATACATAAATGTAACTGCGATAAAATCAATTTGAAAGAAACACCATGCAGTTAATTAATTTAACCATAAGTGTAAAATAAAGAAGTACATTTTTCAAACAAAATAAATAACAAAAAAGGTCTTTTAATTTTAGACATCCTATTGCCACTACTAGTATACGAGAGATCGTCGGAGCGTCAACGTCACTGAGGTCTGTGTGTTTCATTGATAATATGCTCACGCACACGCGAACAAGAGATGCACACACGGAGCGCAACGATAAGACATCGCGCCATCGTAACCAAGAAGCTTTATTTCCAAACCGAAAAGAGGAGGTCGCTATTATTACCTATGCTTCTGTGTCAGGTCACATAGGTCAATCAAAACAACAGTCACTTACTAGATTCTGTCAGAGCCAGTTATGTCTCCTTTAAAAGACTGAAATCATTGAAGCATCTTCGATAATGGTCACAGTCCGTACACCGCACGTAGCTTATCAAAAAGCCTCACAACCCTAAGATTCCATCAACTATCACACGATACATCAGCAAGAATCGCACGCTCAAGCCGTCAAATTCGTCGATCGATTTCGTGAAACCGACTATGATGCTACCGTTATGATACGAGTGTCAACGAGGTTCTTGAAGATTGGAATTTTGAACATTTACTATGTAATCCCTAAAAGTACAAAAGACATTTCAACGACCTTCAAGGAAACATTAACACTTTATTCACGAGCTTTGTAAATGTAAATCATAGTTTACCACAACAGAAACTTAAAAATTAACACAATAGAATAATAATTACAATTAGAGAACATTTGATCGTGTGCGCATAAAAGCCGACAAAGGACTACTAAACTAATAGGTTTTTACCTACACATGGCTCGCGTCTCCCGAAGCGATGTCAGAGACAAGGTCACTCGGATCGATACAAAACGATATAATAATAAAATTACAATAGGTACCGGTAAGTACATAGGGAGCATCGGCCTAACATTCAGTACGTAAATCGACATACGCCACGTCGTGTTGCTGCCGGGCGACTGGCGGGCAACGCGCGCGCAGGCCCCCGCGCCCCACGGCGCATGCGCCTGGAGGAGCCAGTGCGGGGCCATATTTTAGGCCGCGCGGGATAGGCATAAAGTCCACGAATCCCGGACCGCGAATCTCGATGTATTTCGAAACGTTACACATTTTGATAAATATCACTTGTACTTATTGCTATTACCTGGAATTGTCGTAATTTACTAGTAGGGTAAAAAACGTTAATTTTTACCACTTCATAGAATACACGCACACTTTTGTCAAGAATAAGTAACATTTACGTACGTATAGTAATGGCTGAACTTAATTTAAAATAACCAGGATATTCAATTGACTAATAACCAAAATTATTGTAAGTAGGTAAAACATAGGTATTTAGAAGGATTTTTGTGCACTTGGTCGAGTCACTTTATAAGTGGTTAGTAAATAACGCCAGTTTTAGGTATTATTACTCAGGCAGGAACTATTAAAAATTACGATTGTTATTGCGGTGCGGAGATACTGGGGTACTCTGTCAGAGATGTCCGGGAATAAACCCATATTTCGCCCAAATGTCCGGGATTCTTGCCGTGTTTGTCCGGCGTCGGCAATTTAGGTAATGGCAGCCCTATACAAAGAACATGCCGACAAGTGCGCCGTGCGCCCGCTGGCGCGCGCGAACGTTGGCCCCGCCAGCTGATGTTCGTGTTACACGTGCTCCCACAGGGATACCAAGCTTTGGTACTATTACCTTATTCTGCAATATCTTGCAATTTTAGTTTTACATTGTTCTATGCTATTTTAACCGTACCACAATGCATATTGAAATTAAATGATGTTAGAGCTCTGGTATGCTTTATTGCTTAAAGTAATGTTATTTTTACAATACAAAGATATTGCTGCGTATTCGTTTAAGTAGACTTTTCATTAGCATAATTGCCCTAGTTATTTTATTATTTAATACACTTATTTAAGTGTGTTAGAAATCCATGTGATAAATAAACTAATATCCGATTCTTTGAAAAGCTGTGTCATTTTAGCAAACTTGTCGGTAAAAATGTTTATACTGGCAACACAGCGTGTTTGGGTGCGTGTTTGTATTGAATGGCGTGCGAAAGAGACACAACATGTTGGTATCTGCACGTTAGTTTCAATGTGTTAGTAACAAGATCAACGACTCTGACGCGATACAAAATGTAGCTAGAGATTAGAAGGTACAGAAGGCATAATTAGGCGTTTGGTAGTATAAAGTATTTACGTAAACCTATTTTAGGCATGACGTCCAGAAATATTGATGTTAAAATTAAAATAAACGTTGAAATATACGGAATCAAAAAATATGATATCAATAGATTAAAATCCTGTAACTTTTTTAATAGTGACTGCGAGTTGTTAAGTACCTACCTATTTCGGTAGGTAAACTTATTTATTAACGAAAACAAAGTTTATTATTAAATAATTAATACTTTTCTTTACAGCATAACACTTAAAAAATAATTAGTTCCTTTTCACACAATAACATGACAACTTTTTATTTCATGTTGATATTTATAACGTATTAGTTAGGGAGTAGGGACTGCTCTAGTAGCAATTTAATTATTTTATTTCAAATTGCACGTCTCAAGCGGTACTGCTGCAGCTATGTGAGTGAATGTATTGCAAGTGAATTTGTGAGTTGCCCTTCTTAATCCTATAGGTTTTGTAATAACATCGTCAGCTGTGACGTGATTCACTGAATAAAGTCAAGCGCGCTAAAACACAGCGTGATCAAAAAACTATAAAACTATAATCTGGATTATTGGCGAAAGTATGCGTTACCCATGGATAATATTTTGCACGATGTTAGCAGAGGTCACGCTGAATATGTGGTTTCATTTAGTAACGCAATGTTGAAATGACACTGTATACTTAAAATTTAAAATAATTTTTAATTTACTGAGTTAAAATTGTATTCAAGACAGTTCCAACAACTTTTCCAGTACTTATCAAATTAATATTATATAATTTTGTTATAAGTCCATTTCATTTATTAATGTTAGTTATAAAACAAACACCATCGATAGGTTTACAAAAAGGTAACGTATGGGTGCAACACTATTACCGGCATGCGTAGCTTACTGGGTGTCATTCAATAACTTATCTTAAAACAACTGCCATTGAGTTCTTATGAATGCCATTGCGATTATACGCCATCTCGCGTGGACTAGCGGTATGAAATCGAATTAAAATCAAAATTCAGACTGAAGGAATAATGTCGTATGAAGTCATGTGAATTTTTAGAATACGAAGTTTATATAATGGCATTAAGGTTAAATTTAATGCAAATGATTTTGTATTATACGCTTTATCTTTATTGGTGATTTTGGCCAATCATAATGAAGAGATGATAGTATGCGAATATATGCATGTGTGAGTTTGGCGACACTGGTTTTCTTAGTAAATTGATGCTAAACTCTATCCATTCTATCTTTAATTCGTGGGAAAACCCTATATATATGGACAATGGTGTCCGTCGTAGGCCTTGACGAGTCAATAGAGTACTTTTCTTATATTAACTTTATTATGGTACATTTTATAAATATGTAAAATTAAAAGTAAATAAAACTGAAAATATTTTATAATGACAAATAATGTTTCAACCTAATTTTAAAAACCAAAGAATACTTTATCTGCACAATAATATCACTACAGCTTGTTATGTTGCTAACCATATGTGTACACAAGTGTTTTAGAGACCTACGGTTGACAATCAATTAGAAATTAAAATCACTTTAATCATTCTCCGTGTACATAAAAAAATGATATTGCAGTTGTAATTAATTAATAGATGGGCACCATAATGGGCACATATCGAGCCGGCAACTCAATATGATACAAAATTCTGAATTAATAAACTTTATTATCGATTATTTGCAACACAAATTTTGTGATAACTGCTAACTCATATTAAAAAAATATTTTTTTTTGGCACTCACTCTTTTTTCAGCAGATCTACACCGCACTCGGGCATGTCATCCCGCGTCACGTACACCTGATGTCGCGCAGCACCACTCATGTTTCTCGATACGTGAACACTACGATGCAAGCTCGGACCGAGTGACTTTAAACCTTTACAAAACATGAATACACAATTACTGATATTTCCGCAGTTTTTACAAGGTCACTTAATTATCCGGCAAGTATTTCGGCGGCGCTGTCTTGGTTTTCGCACTAGTTTCGCCCTTGAAAATTAAAGGTTTGGCGAAATAAATAGACAAGTGTAACGCAGCCACAGTGGCAAGCAAAACTTTGCCTTTTGTTGACTTTATAAATGATAGTGCGGTCATTTTATCAACGGTTCAAATTAACTAGGATTATTACGTAATAATAAACTAACATTGCCGGCAAATGTGGTTAAAAATTATTAAAATGTAATGCGAATCACACGTTTATGGAATTTTTATACGTCACAGTGACGTTTTAATTAGGGTTGTAATGTTTCTCAGCATATCGATATCTAATTTTAAACTTTATTTCACAGGACATTGATATATTTAATTGTAGCCTACCGAAGTTCATTGAAGCAGCATATAAATGTGTAGAACAAAGATAAAAAATGTAATTTACTAATAATATTAAGGAGATGCTTATATCATGTATTACTTATAGCATCGTATTGGTTGTAAACTGTAATTGATGTTATAATTTAGTGTAATAAATAAATAAATAAATAATCTTGTGTTTTTATGACATAAAGAGAAAAGTATGTGACAGCATCACAGTTTTTCCCTTTTTATTATAAGTAAGCAGGGGTTTCTCTATCATTCGCAAACATCTAAATATCGATACGTTAGTCTTTCAACCAATCACAATAAAACGAAGCGGAGACGCATCGTGTTTTTTTTCACATCCTAGCCCCTCTGAGGGGTATCAAACCCACATTTCGCCTACGTTAGGTCCATTTAATAGGAGACGAAACTAAGGCCATTTACCAGACACATTTCCAGACTCCGAGCTGATACCGAATATAAAAACTCAATATCACTGACCGACCCAGGACTCGAACCCTAGATCTTGGCATTGCAGTCGAACCGTAATACAACTACGCCACCGAGACAGTTACGGTTAATAATTAATTAACCTTATTTTTATTTGGCAATATTCTCTTTATAATGAGAGTTTTAAGATTTTGATTACCTACGTAAAATATCGATACCGGGAACTTCACAACATGTTTAACGTAGATCACTTCAAATGTCAAATTGACAGGTAGGTGCTTCGTTCATAAATTTGTTGACTGGTTACATGACAATAACACAACAAAAACGAAATGCCTGTATTTCCTAAAATCACCAAAAGGTTAAAATAAAAACCAAGTAATATATACATATTTAATCATTATGTTCGTGTTGAGCCTCTGATTCCCTCCAGTTATTCTGCACCATTTCCACAATCATTTGCCAGTATTTGGACTGAACAAAATAGTATACTGAGCACACTATAATGAACAGCCATGACAAAATTAGGAAATAATCAGTTTCCTTTTCTACCACACTTGGTACTGGGCCTTTGAAGTCTTTTGATGTGACCAACAATGTCTGAGGCTGTTGCCCTGTGATTGTATGTACAAATTTACTGAACAGCTGTATATTATATTCAGTTCCATTGTATTTTGCCACAGGTCGTCCATTATGGAACATTTTTAATGTAGGCACTCCTATGATCCCATGTTGAGCATTAATTCCTTGGTATTTCAAAGCATCTAGTGCCACCATTTTGACACTGGGGTATGATCTGGCTAATGCATTGAAATGGGGTGCCGCATGAGCGCTGAATGGACAAGCTCTTGCAAAGAACAGCACCAACACACAACTAGCCTCCATGTCCCTGCTTGATATGTCGGGATTGATCTGTAAAAGCTTGGCTAAATGACTCCCATTGATTATTTCTACTGATGGCTCTATTTCTTCAGTTTGATCATACATTATCTCTTTACATTTGACCAGTTTTCGTGTTTCGTTTGCTGTTTGTGTTTTGTTTTCTGCTGTGACATTGGCTAATGTGACTGTGTTATATATGTTAGTTAGAGTTTTGTTCACATCAGATATTACATTGGAAAGAAGTGATTCTGACTCATCAACATTGGGGATGTCATCTGTGTCCTCTTCTATTCCTTGTGGTTCATCTTCAACATCAAATTGTGTGGTTGTTGTTGCTAATGCTGTAAGAAGAAATTTAACTATTTTAGCTATATCATCTCAAGTATGGAATGAATGGCTTGACTCGTCAAGCCCTGCGACGGACACCGGCATCCATATATATAGGGTTTCCCCATACATCCATAGAATACATAAGCGGGGCTTGACGGGTTTATCTGCACATTTATTTAGATGCAATAATCAAATTAAATGATGATGAAATGAAAACGTTGTAATAATATCAACTTGTTTTTAGGAAGACAAAATAACATCTGACATGGGCCATCTCTAGAGCTACGGATGTTTAGTTAACAACGCTGTTAACATAGATTTTTGATGAAAATGTAAATACAGCTTAGACAAAATCATAATACACTTAATTTATATCTATAGGAAGATTTTTTAACATCAAAAGTATTTTATAGCTGGGTAAAGTCCATGTGATACTGACAAAGCAATATTCAATGCAAAATGCGAAAATGCAAATTGAATAAAAATATGCAGATAGAAAAGCCGCACCGGGCTTCATAAATCATATAAATTATAAAAACTCACCGATCAAACAGAATATAAGTAAATAATAATTATTTCTTATGCTTAAATTCATTGCTAATACAAGGTTGGAAAGGTTGTTGTACTTTGCGCAAATTAAATGTTTTCCTTAGTAAATTATTTGTTTTCGTGTAATGTTTTATTCCATTTCACAATTCAAAAATCAAAATTGACAATCAGACCACAGAACACTAATACTTTTTTTTATTTGTTCTTCAACGAACCGGCTAAGGTCAAAGACCATGCTGCCAATTCATAAGTGATATTTTTGGTTGCCTTTTTTCATCCTCTGTAATATGTTGCAATAAAGCAGTGGCTACCTTACCAAGACTTTACCGAGAAGTTTTGTCGGCAACAAAGAAACACTTGAGTAGGACGGTTATTTCAATTCAGTTCATTTGAGCCCTTTAATAGAATTATATTGGATAATATACTACCATAATTAAACAATATAGACTAAGTATCACCAAAAAAATGAATTAAAACAAGAGCACCTCACGATACTTCCAAGTTCCCGCCAAAACTCTGGCAATGACCTGAAATTAATTGACGTTTGACCAACATTCCATTTCATCTCTACTTGACACTTTCGTCTAATTATATTCCATACCTTGCAGCTGCAAGAATTATAAAATATTTTTGCATAAACTTTACAACAATTTGAGCATACGCAGACTACAATATTATAGATAAATCCTTTATGTATAATATTTTGAATAAGTAGAAATCGTAAAGATTCATGAAATTGAACGTGTAGCGGACTTGATTTCATTTCACGCAGACTTTTTATGCAACTTGTCAAACACAGCATGACATGAGGTGCGTAAAAGCGCCAATATTCAAAAACTCGGAATATAGTACATGTATATAATATCTAACAATGAAAACTAGAGTACACACTTTAGTGCCTATATTCCATAAGAAAGACACTGGGGTCAGAGAATCTAAGGTTATTATAAAGCAGACGAAACTATGCATGAAAACATTAAAAATATCATCAGCAATGTGCCTAATTTTCTTTCCCAAAACAGCCACACTGTGCTGAGTGCTCTAACATTCTAAACAAACGGACAAGTACGAGTTGACTGACGCATCGAGACCGTAGACCAGATTATTTGATATAAATTTCAACTTGATACCTATACTATATTTACGCGTTGACAAAAAGGGACTTGACTGACAGACAGACGGACAACAAAGTAATCTTATAAGGGTTCATTTTTTTCTTTTGACGTCCGGAACCCTAAAAAGTAGCCTATAGGCCTATGTACCTACGTACCACATTTCATCGTAATCTATTCAGCGATACTTGATTGCGTTAAGTTACCTAAGTAGGTACTTAGTTCTAAGTTCTAACAACCACCCAAACAATATTCAGTTAACTTACACATAAAAATAAAAAGATTTTCACCAAGCTAAAATTATTTAAAAAAAATAGCAACCCAAAAATCTAATGAATGAAATAAATAGAATTCCCAGCTGTTCCACGTGTGATTCCACTATGTAGATATTACCTACAATTGGCTATCAATCGAAATAATAAACAAACCAGATTTGTTTTACACCATGATATTCAGGGTACAGCGTCATGACGTATCTTCCACTATGTTTTATTGTTTTACGTTCGTGATGATCCCGGAGGCGCGTCGGTGTATCTCAGTTGCTGCGCGGCTGCCGACGCGCCACTTTTACGTATTTTCGTAGTAATTTTAAACTGATCCGCATTATATATAAGTGTGAACAAAAATAAAAGTGATTTAACTATAAGCAAAAATGGCGTGTTCGTGGCATAACCGAGTAGAATTCGTTGTGAGATACCTTTACGGTAAGTCCTGGATCTAATTTAAATTATCAATGAATGAACATTATTTTCTTTGAATTTTACTTTCTTACCACTTGTGAGATCTGTTCGCGCATACCAGCATCCGCAACATTTACCACTTTCTCTATTATTCTCTCTGTGTAAAAAAGAAAAAAACATAAACGCTTCCAAGTTCTATAAGATTTTAAGGTAAATACTACTACCTACTTACTAGACATATATAATGCACAGAAGAACTTTTCGACAACCTTTTTTTAGAATATGGAACAGTTGTTAGTGTATCTATGGCATCTAAAGGCTCAGCTAAAAACCTTAAAACCACCGTAAACATGATATTCATTCTTGGTTACTTATTCTTATGCTCTCCATGAGAATCTGGGCAGTGTTAATACCAAAGCCACCTTGCTGATTGTTACTGATGACTGATTCGCGGAATTTTGACTCGAGTGTTACCCATACATCCTTCTAGCGCAATTTCTAAAAAGATACAATTGATAAAATACCCACTTTACGGGCGGTGTTAGTAAATCAATCTCAAATTTGAGTTACATCTCTAGTTTCCCGAGACTCTGAAAGTTATCTTCTTTTCAATTCTCTCTTTCTTCTTCGGGAGCTCTGGAAAGTTTAGGTAGTCTCCTGGTTTCAATTTGCAATATGATATAAACGACACGATAACAATTTTTGATTTGCAAACTACCCGGTCATTTTATCGGAGTAGGTTAAGTTCTATTTACCAAACATCAATATATTTAGGTATAGAATCTTGCAATATAATGGACCTAAACATAAGAGACAAAATGCCTAAGTGTGTACATAGTTTTATTTGTACCAAACCTATTGTTTTACATCTTATAAGCATCACTGTTTCTTTTTTAAGACTAATGAGCTTCCAAATGTAGTAATCTACGTCATAAGAAAACGAGTTCGGACAAAGTACTTTATATTTAAAATAAGAGCAAAACAACCCATAATTGTTCACAATACACACATTAACCCACGACTTTAAAACACCTAAAACCACCGGCTCTTCGCCAAAACCGATTGGAAGAATAAAAATGACACTCAAGTCAGCATTTTATTTGTCAGCCAATGCAACAAACATTAACAAAATGTGTTCGATGTATTGAACTGTATTAAAATATCCACAAGTGATTCTGTGCGGTCAGTAGAGCAGCCGCGCCGTGAGGTGTCCCATTGGACTTGAACCAAACACACGTTATTTTTATTTTAAAATCTATAAATCTCACGCGGTCTCGGCGACGAGATTATACGATCATAAGACACATTATTGAGTGTTCGTACCATTTACACTGGTTATTTGTACGATTATATATAACATCTTCATTTTTACGTTTATAGGTAGTTTCAAGACGATAATATAATATAATATTATATTTATGGATAATGTAATTACGAACTCCCTCGGTAAATTTTCTTTGATCTCGTACGTAGGTCATCGTACACCAGCACCGGCGCCAGTTGGGACAATTTCAGTCATGTATGATCATTAGAAGATGCAGCCGACATGTCATCTCATGTGTGGGATTAGGGGACAAATAGATATTAAAAACAAAACATCTGTATCTAAAGTAATAGCTCTTGGATCTTACGGTTCTAATGGACTTTCTTTGGTAACTGTATCTTATAACAAAGTTTCAGTTTCAGTTTCGTCGCGGCCCCTATTCTAAAATAGTCCAGTTTTCAGCTATGCTCACCCTTGATTTCTCACACCTTGAGAAGTGTGGTCAATCCTGTAATTGGATTAATTTATTCATTTAATCCCAGAAATTAAGATTTGCCATGTTTTTCGATGATACATAAACCTTACACTCTCCTATCAATAAAGCTGACCCAATAACTCGCAAGGCGATGTTCTTGAAACACTAATCGATCAATAGGGTCATTCAGCTCAAAAGTACGCACTTTTTTTTCTATCGTCTACACACTCAAAAATATAGGGTCCTGATAAACGTTTTAACACTTTATTTAAAGGAAATTTATTCTACTTTCATTATTTAATGAGTTTTTGTACATTGCTTCATCAGTTTTTTTGCAATACATGTTTAAGTGCAGCGGGAGAAATTCGTACTCTTGACCCGTCATGTGGGTAAAACTACGCAAAGATGCGGTTAATAGTTCGCATACTGGATAAGCTTCGCACGCAGGTAAACTACAGGCATATAATTATAAATTGTATAAGTACACATGTAATCATATGGAATATGTTTTTAAACTTCCTCTATTCTTGGTACAAATATTGTAAAAATAAACATTAAATGTACACCTATTGTAGGCACCAGGAACATAATTAATTAGACTGTATTTATAACAAACTTTAGTTATTTTTGTAATTTAATGATCACTGTAATTTTAGGAACGCTTGATGTTACTTTTCATTGTAATGAAGTTATAACAGCGTGCGTACTTTTAATCCCGTACTCTTACCCAACAGAGAATATTTTAAACAATCACACGTCAGTTGAGATGCAGTTATTTTTTAGGACAGAATTAATAGGTAAAATAAATACTATAATAATCGAGTAAACTAAACATAATCAACGGTCTTTTGTAAACTGATACACCGTCTATCTATAAACTTTTCCCAGCACAAAATAGTTGATAACTAATCAACAAAATCACGTTGATCGCCGTTTTTCGCTAAACAAGTGAGGCTTGGTAAAATAGCTTGTGGGCTCTGACATCATCCCTGACGCATCCCTAATTTTGCCGAAAAAGTGTCTGAGCCCCCTCAATAGGTTCCGAGATATTGACCATGCGAAATTTTACCCACTGCGTGCTGTTACCCCGAATGACCCTACCAAAGCCATTAAATAATAATTGTTTTTCGAGAGCAGGGGGCAGAAATCCCGTCCATCATCAGGTACGTTGCGGGCAAGCGTGTTCTGCCAAGATTTCACAATTAGCAGTTTTCACGCCCTCACAAACCGATCGAAGCGGGCTGCAGGTCGGCTATACATGGATCATTGAGCAATCTGCGTCACCCACCCACAAGCTGCCAATTAATACGCTCAAATAACATGCTTATTGTCTTCTCTTTACATTCAAACCTAAACTGTTTGGCAAAATTAATATAATTTAGAAATATGATTCTTGAAAATGGCGATAAAATACAACCAAACCTGGTGACGCACCGTCATTGACTAAACAAAAAAGTGTTGTGTAGACTTGGAGCGAATGCAAAGCTCAAGACCGATTGAAATAGAGAATCACACTGGAAGCCTTGCCCGAGGAACTTAGGACCTGGTAATAGAACTTCGAAGCATAGAGCTGACATTACCAGAAATATACAAATTCATTTTTGAGCATACTAATATACCTAAAACTCGTCCAAATCAGATAATATTGTCTTTAGCAGATCAAGCCTTCATCTTCTCGATCAACTTTTCCAAATGTTTCAATTCGTCAATAAGTAGATACTTGATTACTCAACTGTAGCATGAGCATAGATGCTTCTACATTAAAGAAAAGATTTCCATTTCAGTAAATATATCCTGCCTCAAAAAGAAATAAAAGAAAGTTTATGTTTCAAAACACTGGCAAATAAACTTTGTAGAGTCGAATGATATTTTGTTTTAACTCAAACGTAGCATTTTTATCTACAATATTTTCATATTTTATATTATTCACACTTGTTATGATTCATAAATATGATTGTGGATTTCTTGAATCACAAGATTATACTTTTTATTTCGGTGAATGTGTAATAAACGAGTGCGTTCCGTTTTACTAAACGTTTTATTCACGATTTAAAATTACCTCTCGTTACTGAAATTTGGAAACACGTAAATGTTGACAAGTAAAAAGTTTCCATAAAAGTTTCGACCACATGCTTGCCAATGAATATTTTTTCAATGCAACACAGAAACAGGGTTTCTAACCCTAAGACGTTACATCCGTGAGAATTCCAATTTTGGTAGGTCTCTCATATGTAACGAGTCCGTCTGGCTGGATACCATCACAATGTCTATTTCAACCGCCAAGCAGCAGTGTGCATGCACTGTTGTGTTTCGGCTTGAAGGACATTGTATCCAGTGTAACACTGGACTGGACATAATGAGACTTAACATCTTATCTCAGGATGACGAGCGCAGTGGAATGCCACACAGTACTTTGTAACTCAAGGGGCTGATGGTGTTTCTACTATTTGTGGGTGGTCGTATCGCTTACCATCAAGCTAATGGCAAACTCGTCTCGTCATTCGATGCCATAAAAAAAAGAAGTCTACAAACCTGCACTAGGCCAGAACGGCGTTATGGATTAAGGCCTAAACCCTCGCAGTTGTAGAGGAAGCCCGTGGCCAGCATGAAGACAGTATAGTATATAAGGCTGGTGTCATAAAAAAAATATTAATAATGATCTATGCGTTGGTATAAAAAGCACAGTAATTATCGCACCAACCTATTCCATGGATGTGTTCGGGCGACATTAATTGCAGCTAAAGAAAACGGAAACAAATGTATGACATAAATCATATCGTTAGGCAAAGCCAATTATTTAACAATGCAAACCAAACAATGGCTCAGATGTTTTGGCATAGTTTCTTATTCAAGACCTGGCCACCTGCTCTCATCGTTTAAATAAACGTTTAGAATGCAAACGAAGTCGAAAGATTTAAAATTTATAACACAACATTATTATTGCATCTTTATAGTTTGTGGGTTGCGACTGACTTTTCTTGTAAAACCCGTGGACCATATAAGTAGTTTTTGATGAATATCATAATCTATAAATTATAGTAAAATCTATATTTCTCATAGCTTTAATTAATTGATACAATTCTCGCGTTAACTCTCTCGCGTGTATTCTGTTTAACGTTGCTTGATCTGTGTTAACTGTGAGTCGTATCTCAAAATACATATCTGGTAATATTATTTGCAAAAGGGGTGGAACTCTGGCACAATGTTAATTGCTCCCCAGTTCTTTGAGTCGATGCCAGATTTATTGCGAACGATTAATACCGACGTCAAGGTTTATGTTAGGATCGTATGTAATGTTTATTTATAAATATTTGACATAATTTGCAGACGCACTTTGTATGCAGTTTGTAATGAAGCAATATTTTTATCTCTTGGATGTACGTAGTATGAAATAAATGTAAACAACGTTCATTTTGCCAGCAAAAAGCTATGACGAAAGAAGAGCTTATTTGAACTTTGTTGCCTGAGAGCTTTTTCAAGAAGAAGCTTTGTAATTCGTTTGTATATCACACTTGCATCACATCTATGTATTAAAGTTGTCTCTTTTCCAATTTCAGACATAGACAACAACGGCTACTTAGACGCTCACGATTTCCACTGCTTAGCCCTTCGGAACTGCGTCCTGGAAGGCAAAGGCGAGTGCAGCAACGCACGCCTGCAGAAGTACCAGCACGTGATGCTCAGCCTCTGGGAGGAGATCGCCCAGCTGGCGGACTTCGATAAGGTGCCAGACTATGTCGGTTATCCCCTCACTCAATACGCGGATACGCTGCGCTTCGTCGATGTTGTGATGTTCTGCATCTCTTTCTCTATCTTCTGCCGTCTTTCTTCATCTGTAGCCATCATGGGCTAGTATTAGCAGATTAGTTTTCACTTCAGCTGTCGAATACAGTAGAATTTGTATGCTTTATGATCTATCTGGCCTTGTTTTCTTCTCATTTTTTTGCAAACTCATCTTCATTTTAAAACCTTGTTGGGAATCACGGTACTAGAATATTTTTACTTGTCCATAGAAAATTCTCAGTTTTCCAATATTTTAAAATTCTTCTGTTATCAAGTCTCACAATGTTTATAACCGAACTAGTTATTTTTATTGCCTTTTACTTTCGACCGAAAGCCGAACATGGAAGTTCGTTAAAGCGTATTGAAGTGCATCACTGAAATAAGATTTTTAACGGCAATGAAATGTGGATGGATGATTCTCTCTAGTAAACATATTTTTATTATACACTTCGTGTATAGTCTATGTTTTGCTCGAGATGCTGCGTTCCCCTTATTATTTTACACGTTTATATAACAACCGTTTTATTTTTACAAAAAAAAATCCGAATATCATTTTTTTCTCGAATGGATAAAATCACTTGTCCAGTCCAAAAAGTCATCTTAAACTACTTTCTATGAATTCCAAAACAAAAAGGGTGATTACAAAACTCTTCACTGAAGTGAATGAAATCAAGTTCAGTGAATCCTGTTTGTACTAGATTCCTGGAAATTGGAAAATTATAACACAGGAAAAAAGCAACAATCACAAATCCATGCAAATAATTGTGTACATTACTTTGATATTTGATTACATTACACATTACACTTGTGTACATTGATTATTTTAGCTCACCGCGTTTTATAGACGTCGAAGCAGCTGAGGATAGACTTTTCGGAAACACCTACATTTTGGCACAACCGACCAATTTACGTTCTAGATAACGTATTACATGATTCAATAAATATTTATATGTTACTGACGTCGATATACCATATGAACTTGAAGATGTACAAACTGTTTCAACAGACAAGAAATGTAATAAGTATTTTAATTAAGACTGTGCAATCGATTTTTTTTCTATATGTTAGCGCCGTATTTGTGTCGACATAGAAATTGTCATGAACAAAAGTCATTGGCATTATTTTCCAAATCATATAAAAACAATTTGCTTCAGTTAACTCTACAAAAGCTATATCTATATATTTAGTTGTAATTACTCATTTTTACACTTCTTCCATGACGTATAAGTGGAATTAAAAGCATAGGCATTCTATACCAATCAAAAGAAACTCTATATTAGTTGCTCTCATACCATTGCAACATTATATTATCAGCTAGAATTGTATCGTACATGGACGATGTTGTAAAGTAGATGCACGTACACACTAATAAACCACTTCAGTAGAAGTAACAGTGCACGGTAGAGCTACGCGCTCGCTTTGCGCTTCGATTTATTTACTATCATTTACTGCTTCATACTAACCTTCGAGAACATTCCAGGACGGTATGATCACGGTTGACGAGTTCAAACAGGCTGTGATGAACAGCTGTGTTGGGAGAAAGTATGATGACTTCCCGCAATCGATGAAGGCGTTCATAGAGACTAACTTCAGGATGATCGACTTGAATTCCGATGGTATAATTAATATTGAGGAGTATAGGTACGACTGTGTGCAGAGGATGGTGCTCGAAGATATCAAGATTGTCGATGACGCCTTCTACTCTTTATTGAATGTAAGTATAAATAATAATCATAATATAATTATAATGATTATTTTTCTTTGTTAACAAATCTCTGTACTACGCGTATACGCCTACATTAATAAGAATAAACCATCTATACCTTGCCGGTCTTACCACCGTTTCCAATTAAAGATCCCATTCTTAATATTCAGTCCGATTCTAAAAGAAACCAATCAAAATAAGTCACATATAAAAATTGCCATTAAAAACTTTGTTCTAATTGGTCTGTTTCGCGAAGTCTTAAACAAGCCATCGTTTATAACAAAACCACAGTTAGAAGACCGGAATAAGGATTATGGTAGGAACATTTTATGTAACATACGAAACACATCAAATTTTAGCTATTACGTTGCTTTTCTCTGAAGATTTGAGAGTTTATCAAAATCCAGCAATCTTACTTCTTATTAACATTACAATTGCGAAAGATTGGGAAAATGTTTGGATGTTTGTTAGAAGTAAACACAGAAACAACTAAACGGATTTAAATGAAATTTGGCACACGAGTAGGTCATGTCCTGGATAAACACAAAGCTCCTTTTCATCCCGGTAATTTGCTCCCATGGGAAATAATAGATATTTTTGATCTGATCCCTTAAGTAGAAAATGCGCTGGCGTCGAATTGTGTTTTAGGGACGTTTGCAGCGAGAAAGGCTTTTTACACGGGCGAAGGCACAAGCAACACCTAGATTTATTATGAAACTAAACATACGATCAGATTTTACGTCAAAAATGATAAACGTCACGGTGCACACGTTACACGCCAATCACGGGTAGTATTTATGAGTTTACGCGGTTTTCTAGAAATACCTAGACTACCTCACGGCGGTGACGAGGCGAACGGGTTTGGCGCATCGTCATAATGAAAGCAGATACTTCATATTAATAACGTGAAATCTGTTGTAGATTGTAAAAAAAAATATATTACATTATGGTCCGACTTTTTAAGGCCAATTGCGGTAAAATAGAGTCCGTAAATGTACCCCCAACGGACTGCGGTTATAGAAAATCCTCATAAATTGAGTATGTTTGATAAATGATTAAGAGGTTTTAAATGGCACACGCGATGCAAACGTTGCTGATTAAAAAAATCATTTTTTTTTTTCAATATTTCATAAAGCAGAGTAAATTCAGTAGAAATTCTATTCAAAGTTGGGTTCCATTCTGTTAACTGCTACAAAAACTCATATCTTAACATGCGGATTCATCTCATTAGAATTCTAGATCCCAGTTTACCATGCTAGCAAAAGCTGTTAATCACAATTGTTTCACTTAGTAATATTCTACATCATTCACAATATTTATGTTTCTAAGAAATGTAGCATTGTCTTTATTTCGGTGTCAACGTTTCCAAACGTCACCGAAATGAATGATGGACAATTCCCGGGGATCGTGCTTTGTTTTTCGACGTGGCGCCATCTTTTTATTTCTAAGAATTTATATTTATTGTTTTGTATCTACTATTATTACCTAACATTGGCGAAATCATCTATAGATAATCGGTGGAAGCTATAATTTAATAGAAGAAGACTATTCCCGGAGACATGTTTCATCTTTGCAAACACTATGTAAAAATAAAACATTGTTATATTTTGCTGTGACGTATAAACAAACTAATAATCTAAATATATCTTGTTACGTATGGGTCAACACGTTTACAAAAACCAATAATATAAAATTATGCAACAAGATGAATAGAACATTAACGAGAGCTTTCTTCCTGGAGCGTTGCCAGCGTCGTGCCGGCCACGCGTGCACATTTCCTACTTCGCGGCACAATTATAAGATTCCCGCGCGATCGTTGTCGCAAATTAGTTATGGAGGCGACGAACCGGCATAAATGCAAATGCTGATAGAATAAAGAGTTTGCATATTATCTTAGAATCTGAAGTACAACGGTTACAGCGCAGCGGCGGATAAATCTGTGAAATAAAAATTAGAACGCTAAGAAAATGTGTTGAATAATTGTATTAGTTACAATAGTTACATAATTGAGATACATAGGTTTCTATAATATGAATGGCTGTTCGAAATTTTATACACACATAAAGCACATAAAGTGGAATGAATACTTAAAAGTCTTTTATGAGTGAATAAATTCTTTCAAATCAAATCAATTTATTTGCTATAAACATGGTATGTAACAAGGTGTTAAATATAACATAAATGTATTATACATATGTGCAACATGTTTTACCGTTTCAACGGCATGCAATTTTTTTTATTATAAGTACATCTACTGTCTGCTTACAACATATGCCCTTCTATATAATTTTATTTCTATAGAGGGATAATCTAGGTAATGCGCACTTTACAATTATACTCTACAGTTATTTATCCTTATATGACAGAAATTCTTGGATTGTATAGAAACATTTATCTATGAGCCATTTCTTTAATTTTTTATTTTTTTAATTTCTTTTAAACCAAACCCAAAATTTATAAAAATTAAACATTGCTGTAGTTATGTACCTATTTCAAAACTCTACATTCCTGTTAAGTATTTATACAAAATTGGTCTAATATTGAGTTTGTTTTATAGGACGACGACAGAAGAAGAGGCGGTCTCACATTATCGAGGTATCAGGAGCTTTTCGCGCAGTTCCTGGGCAATACCAACGAGAATTGTGAAGCGATACACCTGTTCGGACCTTTAGAGTTCTAATCTCTGTAGTATGTAACTAGTATGTATGTAACTAAAATCGAGAGATGTGTAAAAGTTATCAAATATGATATAGTAAAGTGTAAGCCAGTAAGGTAGTATGGAAATTATTTAATGAAGGGTCAGCGCTATTCCGATATTAAGCTACATTAATCTCAAGCAACAATTTTCAAAAATATGCTATGTTCTATTGTACCAAATTACCTTTTTTGCATAGCGTTTACCTTTCGTCTATTTAGCAAGTAGGTCCTAGAACCTATGTTGCAATAATCAAAATCCAGCTGATAATGTTAAAATTGTATATGTGACATTTCCACTGTTACTGCTTTGGTGTGTTTTGAAAAATAGATTAGCTAGTGTCTTCCAGTTCATCACCTTATGCAGTTTTAGTGTCGTTTAATATGCTTTCAAGTAGAGCAAACTATGGGCTGCGCTGCTCAAAAGTTAGCAATTTGTGGAGATCTCTCATAAAATATTCGAACACATTTACTTGCCGGCTGTTTTCAAAAAACCATTACAATCTTAATCTTCGATCCGATCCTGAGAATAAACCAAAAATATGCCATGTCAAAAAATCCTTTGTTCGGATTGGTGCATTTTCTAGATGGCTTAAAAAAGCGATTGAGATCGTTTATTGAATACGCCGGTTAGTTGTCTATTGTTTTGTCGTATTCAGAAATTGTGATTATTGTAAATATTTCAATGCAAATACTAAAAGTGTTCAATGGATGTAGCATCTGATATTAAATAAAAACTCTGGCACCGGCCGCATGGAAACAATTTCAAATATTCAGATATTTATCAAAACCGAGTGCAGTAACGTCTCTCATAATATGCATGTAGACTATGCACTATGCCGATAATAAACATTCTATAAGAATAGACTGCCATATAACAATACGTATGTACTAAGTGCGGATTTTTTAAGTTGACTCGCTCTACCTGGCCATGGAATGATACACACAATAATTAAAAACAAATGATAATTTAAAAATCACTTGAAAATACGCGCATACTTACGCTTTTATCCTCGAAGTAGTAGGCAGAGACGCAACTAGCGTACCCACTTTTGGCTGTGTGCATTCCGTCCCATGATGGTAGGGGCGAGCCTATCGCCATATCGGGTACAAATTCCAGACTCAGAACTGATTAGAAAAACCCAATATCACTTTTCCCAGCCCGGGATCGAACCCGGGACCTCAGAATTGCAGTCGTACCGGAATACAACTACACCACTGAGGCAGTCCTAAAAATAGTGATAAAGTAACCAATCCCTACATTGTGCGGCAATCGTTGCCTACCATGATTTAAAAATAAGTCACTACGTTACGGTACGTTTCATTTTACGCAAATAATTTTCCAAAAGTAATAAAATTAGACTACTTTGAATATCCATTTTATTTATATTTGTCTTCATTGATGTCATAAAATATGTGTCATTTGTATTAAATATAAGTTACTCATGTTAATAATGTTATGGATTGTTATTATTTTTATGTTGTCGAATATATTATTATAAATTTTGGAAGAATGAAACCGATAGCTTAGAATATATTGAAAATAATAATTGTACAGAATATTTTCTTCGAAAGGCTACAGAATAATGTCTATTAATTTTAATATGTATAATAATGTTAAGTATCCTATCATGTGGTAAGCCAAATAATTAATTATTCAATACAATAAAATTCATTCCGAAAGACATACCTACTAATCAAAAAATATCAGAATATAAAAATAAATAGGTAATTTATAAAGTGTACAAGAATTACTAAAAAAATATCCAAAACATTATAATTTATAGACTCGTATATCGTGAATTAAAATTAGAATTATAGTTAACGACGCCAATGCAGTTATATAAAACTTGGCGACCGGGAGTTTGAATGACGACAGGAACAGCTTATAATTTTCAATAACACAAAAAGTATGGATCGTGTAAACGAAGCTAGTCATGATGTTATATTATTATAGTGAATTTTTTCAGGCAATAGATTGTAAATATCGATCTTTTTGATAATAAAAATGTTTATAAAGAAATTTGGATTTTAAACGCCTTCATCACGAACATAATTAAATCCTCCTAGCCAGTTTCGGCCACGGCGGCCAAACTCAACGGAGATCAGCCAGGTACGCAGGAGATATTATAGTGCACAAGTGTGTGCGCAATACACAGGTGCACTCGCTATTCCTTCACTCTCATAGTCCGGTGAGACGGCAATCCGACATGACCGGAGAGAGATCAGGCGCAGGACCAACGGCTTTACGTGCTTTCCGAGGCACGGGGGTATCACACCGCCAACTTCCTGACTCCGAGCTGCGACTGAGTATTTTTTTTAAGATGGGAAAACCCAGTCACAAAGTTTTTTGGCCCGACCCGGGATTCGAACCCAGGACCTCAGCGCGCAAATCGTACTCGTAACGCGTACGCAATACAACTACGCCACCGAGGCAGTCTAACAAACGAACATAATAGTCATAATAAAACTCTGCAGTGTTTTATCATTAGTTTATTAGAATTTCTAATACACGAAATATACAAACAACATTTAATGCTTTTGTTAAACTTTACATGTTATACACAGCACGTAGTGCAGTAAGAAAAGAACAATAAAATGTTATTTACAATAACAGTAATAAATTCAGACATCTAGCAGATATTTTCTATTACAATAAATATGTTTTAAATTACATCATTTCTCAAAATAATTACATGAGGTCTTAAACGTATTTTTTTTTGTCTTTGGAATAAAATAATACATGTAGGTCAATTCAATTTCATGCAATAATTATCTCACCAAATACTTTTGAATCGCCAACAATTAATATGAAATTAAAATAATTTAATATTGAATGTAACGAAAGGAATTTCGTTTTAATTCCATAATCAATCCCATGACGAGTGATAATCACACATTAAACCTTTGTAAACAGGCAAATGTTCTTACAAACCTTGCTGATATTATAATAAACTACAATCTAGAAGACATAAGAGCATTACAATATATTAACCAGATATGTCCTGTACATGGCAGCTTCAGTTGCGCAGTTTTGATGACATTCCTTTGTCCGTTACCTCTTCGTTTGCAAACTGAAGTTATATATTGATACAAAAGGAAAGATTTACATAAATTAATATTATAATGTAGATAAATTAGTGAGAAATCAGCGAACACGTTTCTTATATTGCGTTGAAGGTATTCACAGGTCAGTTTCAGGAATATAAATCAATGATTTAATTTTGTATCTATTAATTCTGCATTTCTAACAGGCCTTTTTGATAAACGATCCCAATTTCCTATCCATGTTCGGACCGATCTAAAAAATTTACCAATCAGAACAAAGAAATTTTTGACATGCTTACAAATGACATTTTGATATATTTATTCTCGGGATCGAATTAAAGATGAAGGTTGTTCATTGAAAATGGCCGTAAGACAATTGTCTAATCGTTATAAGTAAATATCGTATAATATGCATGATTGCGGTATGTCGCGCTAGTTTGACAGCTACTCGATAATTCTGCTATTGAAGGACATGATTGAATGGAAAATTATAATCACGTATTAATAAATTAGTTCACCGAAAGTCGCTGCTAATTTCTCACTAATCATAAGTACTGGACACTACAGGGGTTTACAGACAAGAAAGTGTGAGTATTTATAAAAATCTTCGAAAAATAGTACTTACTGTGGAGACATTTCGAGCCTTACATTACAATGGTACTTGAAACTACTAATGGAGATCTAAATACACACAGTTGTTACCATTAAGTCAGCAAAATGTTCAATTAAAATGATTATTCATTTTTGCCTTCAATAGTTTAGTTTTCTTAATTCGCATTCAGGAACATCTGTAGGTATAGAAACCCAAGTGCTAAGATAAATATCAAAGATAAAAATCATTAATGACACTAAATATTAATTTACAAAACTTTGCACTAAGATCTAAACGAAAAGCTATCACAGAAACAAAACTATCGGAAGATATTTTTCACTAGGTTTACAAACATGTAATATAGAATCAGAAGTACTTAAAGTTTTTAGGTCTTACGACATCTACTACCTAGCTATTTTAACTAACGTCGATTATAAAAAACATTATCCTTTGATTCTAAAAAGCTCCCATCTCGTACAAAAGTTGCTCTCATCGCAACAATCGATGCAATAGAGTACCATGCAAAACGCAACTAGTAACAATAACTGTAACAAGAACGCATGGTCAAATGTACTTACTTATCTCTCCTAAAATAATTAAAACCCAAATCGATTGTAGTTAGTAATCGATTAAAGTTATCGATAAATTTCATTCCAAACTGGAATAGACAAACATTAAGGCTCGCTCAAGCAAAGCAAATATCAATTTCTGGGGCTATATATAATTTATGAAAACAATATCCTTTATCTTAGCGAGAAATTGACGTTAAAAGGCACAGGCAAAACAACCGTTCACCGGACAGCCTTGCCGAATATTTTAACTACAAGATTTAATACCATAAAGCTACACTGTTTTTTTATGGTACCCACCCAGACTGACTCTTACATATAAGAGTCCTACCACCGATAAATGCTTGTGTAAATTGTAACGTTGATCAATTATCATAATGCCAATATTCCTTTGTTTTTATATCTTTAATAACATTTAGGCCAGCAATATATTAATACAAAACGTACCATTTCTCAACGATTTTTTTAAGCGATAATACTTTCTCGCCTTTGCCTTATCTTTTCAAATAGAAAAATTCCACCTGTCCACCATGTGGAAGTCTAGTTTTAAATAACTCTTATTTTATTACTATCAAACCCGATTTATCCACCTAAGACGTCCAATTACAGGACCAATGCACAATGATGCGACATGGACTTTTCTGGTCTCTCATTGCATTATTATGCGGTCAGTGTGTGTAGAAAAATAAATGGTTTACATGGTCATTTCATAACAATAATTGTAAATTTATATAGACCGAAAGACAGAGTGCAGTCCTTCCAAACCAGTTTTGTTTTATCTACACACACACTCAAGCCTTTTATCCTCGAAAGGATAGGTAGAGGCGCAACTAGTGCACTCACTTTTCGCTGTATTCCGTCCCATGATGTGATAGGGGGCAAGCCTATCGCCATATCGTGCACAAATTCCAGACTCCGGGTTGATACTGAATTTAAAACCAAATGTCACTTTGCCCGACCTGGGAATCTAACCCAAGACCTTAGCATTGCAGTCATATCGTAATACAACTACGCCACCGAGGCAGCGGTTTTGTTTTATCTAATCACTTTAAACACTCATTACCTACTTCATTCGGCCATATTACATTACATGCGTATAACGCATTAAAAGCTTTAAGCTAGAAAGAAAAACTATCTTATTGTACATCTTCAAATGAATTCAATTTATAATATTTAGAATGTTATATATTATAATATAGAGAAATATTTGAACATGCCTACTATAGGCTATTTTGCAATTATATACAACTAGCTTTTGCCCACGGCTTCGCCCGCGTTAATAAGTTTTTCCGGGCTAAAAGTACATACATAAAAACCTTCCCGTTGAATCACTCTATCCAACACATTTATTTGTATAAAGATTAATATTATGACGTTGATACAACTCTTAACAAATAATGCATTAATTTCGACCAAATTTGATTACCATAAAAACGGTTCTAGAGAGTTAATTTTAAAAGATAGACACATACTGTCGCGGACTTTTTTTTAGATCATTTCCAGAGGAATAATTCTTTCATACATATATTTTTGGTATCTTGAACGGTTTTCGCAGCGCACGCAATGGAAGCCCTCAAGGATGAATAATTTTCCCCGCATTTTTCACATTTTCCACTATTTCTTCGCTCCTAATAGTTGCATCGTGATGTTATATAGCCTATAGCCTTCCTCGATAAATGGTCTATTCAACACAAAAAGAATTTTTCAATTCGCACCAGTAGTTCCTGAGATTAGCGCGTTCAAACAAACAAACAAACAAACAAACAAACAAACAAACAAACTCTTCAGCTTTATAATATTAGTATAGATTTAGGTCACATATAAACTATATGCCTTACCTTTCCAATAATACAACCTCGTCTGTCAGAGGCTTAAGTCTTTGGTAAAAGTTGAAGAGTAAAAACTTTTAATTTACCTTTAGTCTTTTACAGTTACTCCCGTAGTCATAATATGAGGTTTACTTACTTTCACTAAGTCACTTTTCCAATGTCCTTATCTAAGAATTTTGCTAATTCCGTCAAAACTAAGATTTACACTTGATTTTTTATAAAGATATGTATGTTTATAAACGCGTTTGGGAGTGGTAAGCAATGATAGGTGATGGTCAGACATTTTTAACCAACATATCTATCATAACAAAATGTCAAACAACAGATTATATTATGCTTCCTACATTAAGTACAGCCCATTTTAACTGGTAACGATATTACTATCTCTCGCTGTAGACAAGTTATGTCAACAACGTCCCCTAATACACCCAAATAAATATGCTTAAGTTCTTCTAACTAAAGAGTAACAAACTTGATTTTTTCCCATCTTCTTGGAGACATTTAGGTCTAACGGCAATAATTTTAAAACTGTCAGTAAAAACGACAAACATCACATTTAAAACAGCGGCATCTATCGTCACTCTAAACTACGCGATGTGAAAGATCAACCAAATGTAAATCTCAGTTCCGTCCTGCCAGCCGCACTGGTCACATCTCCTCGGTGAAGCCGTTGATGAGTCCGCTGCCGGAGGGTCGGACCTCGGTCACCGACGAGTCTAGACTGCCGTAGGTGGGGCCGCGCCGCGACAACACACGCCAGCGTCCCCGGCGCCTGGTTATGCCTAAACATAATCACAGCCTTACACAACTCTGCCACTTACCATTGTGCCTAAAATGCGGACTAAGCACTACTCGACTAATAATTTGAAGTATTTTCGTCGATATCATCGCTTTGCTTTATGTACACTTATCAGGGTACAAAGATAGTAAGTGCATCTATGGTGCAATCGAACAATCACCAAGTTTCCATCGCAAGTTCACTTTAGACTTATTCGATTCGCTAGCCAAACCATTCTAGTAAAATATGACAGAATAAATCAGTGAAGAGAATACTTCAGCATTGTATAGGCCTTTTTCATACTGCATCAATGCCGAAAAATTAAGCCTTTAAACTATGTAGTTATATCAACTTTCGATGAATTAGGCGATTGTTTGAAAGCACAGTGTGACAAGTTTACTATGACGTCACAGTTCTTTACATTAGGGATCTAAACTCTTATTCCCATGCAAAGGAATAAAACTAAATACATGCTTTAATTTGATTTACAAGGATTCATTGTTCATGATACATGCATTCAAATGTTGATTTGAGGTTATTATAATATTTTATTGTGTACCTAAATATTTTACTGAAATACTTCAATTTCGACTGTAGAAAATAATTAAATGTATATTTTTATATTAGTGATTTACTTGCTAAACCAATTCACACAAAATTTTATTTTTGAACGTTATATACATCCATACCTATCTTATCTAAAGATCATGACGGTACGTACATGCATTTCGATATGTCAATATACGATGATACTTATAAATGGATTGCATTGATTTTCGTGCACCAATGAATCATGACTGTCGAGTGCTTGTGTTATCTATCAAGTGGTATTGCACTAGAATCCTGGAAACTTATTGAACAGGGTTGCGCATGAACTGTTATTAGTTATTACAGATGATTAACATAGTATCACGATTGACAGATATATTATAATCGCCTCCTTAAGTTTTTATTTGTAAGAGACCTTGAAATATCATTCTATCTAGTAGTGAATTGGTAAAACGACATAAAAATGGTTTCTGTATATTTGTCCAATTAAATAGATTATTAAAAACAAAAATATCAAAAGACACAAGAAACGCTCTAGACTACCATGACAAAAGGGAACATTTAACTTAGTATACCTGTCAGATTTTGTGCATTACCTGCAAACAGCTTAAAATTAAACAGTAAACTTAATTTTTATGATCGTCGTTAAAGTGACAGCCCTGTTCATTTAACATGCCCCGTATATAACATTGTTTATCTAAAAGGTAATGTGCAGTTATTTCCCTACTTTCATTCAATTGACTACTACTAAGCTAAGTAAATGGTTTGTCAAGTCTTTAAATATAATTTTTGGTATTATATTTGTGCACAATTCAATATTAATTCCTTATGGAAGGTAATAGAAGGTATTCTCTTACGCAGATTTTATTTTCTAAATTTTAAATACTATGCTATATTATAGTTCTATTATTTTTGATATAAAGTGTATAATATGTATGTTTTTTGTATAAAGACTGTGATTAGCAATTTAGGTTATATCCATGAAGATTCAGAATTTTTTAAACATTTTACCATCTGTAATGTTTTTTGTATGCCTTTTTATATTAGCTTATAAATAAGGATGTAAGAAACTAATACAATAATAAATGTTTCACAAGATTATTGCAGGAGCTGCATAAGACATGTAACATTGATAAAGTTATTTACTTACAAATTCTTACCACTTTTTTACATACGGAATTCAAGATGGGACTGTATAGGGAAAAATATTTTATCTTTTGTAGTTATAGAAAAACGTTATTAGGAGACCATGTTATTTTAAGATATTTTGCCCTGCCTTATCATTTTTTTTATTTATTTACTAACACAAGAAAATACGCTCATCCAGCGAATCTGATCAACAAAGGTTTGTTTATTGTAAAAATTATACTGACTGATTGTACTAAAAAAAAATATAAAATAAATATTTGTACGAGAAATATTATTAGTGGAAATAGTTACAGTTGACTATATTAAACCAGTTTATTAGCTATAGTTGGAACTGTAAATGCAATATTTTTGTTAAATTATTTTCTATTACTTTGTTTTGCATTTGTAAAAACATGCATGCATTTGCAAACCAATCAAAAAAAGTAATTTGTGAGCATGTCAAAATACTTTGTTCTGATTGGTCCATTTTCGCGATGGTTCGAAAAACGGTTGCGATTTTTTTTTTAAACAACGGTTAGTCAATAAGACGCGTAAGAGCATACCACTGCTGTTTGCAAGCTAAAATGCCGTAACCTAAATAAACATTAACCTCAATTACATACTTTTAACCTATATTTTGTAAACTGAAATTTTGGTGTTTATTATAAGTGCTTTGTATTGAAATAAAAATTGTTCCTTACGTTGTTTTGATTCGGACTCAGAAGCTCCTTTCATGTGCAGATGGAAAGAAATGTCCGATTATTATCTGTTCATTGCACATTGGACCTTTATTGCTAATGTTATGTGATGTATGACATTAAATGTTGGAAATAAATATTGTATACGCAGTATCTGGTACAAGATAAAATAAATAACTATTTTGGAAGTATTACTTTGATGCCATGATAAAATACAAGTTCAAAATTAATTAATTTTTACTATTTAATCTACTAACACCGTGAAAAATAAGGTGTCTAAAATACTAAAAGGGAAATGATTAGGAAAGATACAGTACTCGGCAGTAACTATAACACATCGCAGTATAGAAAGGGAATCAGAAGGCAGCGACACGTCGCATAGGCAAGGAAATCACAAGAGGGGGGTAGACAGCAAGGGGCTACTTCCTCGGTTTTTCCCTAGACATTAATGGAGCTCGTGTACTGCGTACCGTTCATATTATAACTGCCATAGAGTTAACGACTTGCATTATGAACGCAATGCTTTATATGCTCTTGACTGTACAATCACCAGCATAAGTAGCTGAACAAATTCAAAATTTCAAATTGCCTACATACTTTTGTGTTCTTACTAATCTTTTTTTCTATTCACAAAAATCAAATAAAAGAGATTTGCTTCACTTCACACTAAGAATTTTTTTTCAGTTTAACTTAACGCGTATATAGGCGATTTGAAATTTTGATTTTGTACAGATATTTATGCTGCTGACTGTTCAAACAATTCATACTTTTTCCCACGCATATATCAACCAGCCAATGACTATCGACTGGCAACGCGCATGAACATAGGTGAGACAGAGACGAAGCTCTACAAGCTGTACTTTACTGAATATCTATCAAAGATAATCTATATATACACTGTCGAGTATGTTATCCTTTTCTATAATTCGATGGGATGTTATTTACTACTGAATACTGTATTTCTTTCTATATTGATAAGTAGTAGGTATCGGTTGCGGACGACAACTTAGACGTGTGTCGGAGGAAGCCCGCAGCCGTCCCTAATGCGCCGAAGATGGCCACCGCGGAGTTTTGGTTGGTATGCCGTGCGGTGTACATAGGTTAGGGACTCGGCCCGGCGGTCGCCCGACGTTTTCCATCTCTCCGGGCGGCTCAACGTCGGGTCGTAAGGCACGGTGAACCCAACATAACCGCTCAGTGGTTCCCCTTGAACGCTGGGCGGTAGTAATAATTCACTTTCTCCGCGTAAAAAAAAATAAATTAGCACCAGATACTGTAGTTTCACTATAATGGGATGGGATTTTGCAGCCAAACGAGATCAGAAATTACAAATCGCATTTTTTTTATACTAAAATAAAACTAAGGATGTGTATAACATTCGTCCGAAGTACTTTACATATTTGAAAATATATAAAAAAAAAATGGAATCATTGATAATTATCGTACAAAAATTGTGTGATCTTCTAATATACCGTATTTTTCATTATAAAAATACAAAACCTAAAAAGTTATCTACTTTAATTCACTCTTCATCGATATGTAATTTCTGTTCAGTGACCAACATATTTTCAAAACTACTATGTTTTTAATTTATTACATTATGATGACTTTGAATGTAAAATTAATGTGAAATGAGATGACATTTCAAACAAGTAACATTCACACGCTGGCAACACATGCGATGATAACGCGGGCAACACCGAGCCGTGCTCTCGCATGCAAAGGTGCGTAACTTAAAATAAAACAAAAATTAAAAAAACATAATTTATTATCTATCACAATAATTATCTGTGTTGGTACATGAGCCTTTACCTTTGGATAAAAAACACTACACCCTCTATATTAAGTACTATAGTTAAGTAGGAGATTCCTCTATTCAGCCCAAACCTTGAGGCATGGAGCGTTGCTTTACAATAATCCACTTAAATAAGTTAACAGTATACATAATGTCAATACAATTCAATTAGGAACTGAGAGGGGCGTTCAAACGAAATCTCAATGTGATCACAATGTACAGATTATGTGCACAAGAACAATTATAACATTCAACTAATTATTAAATATTCGTATTTCGGTGACGTTTTACAGACGTACCTGCAAAGAGACGGCTCCTTTTTTATCGTTCTTTTATAACGGGAGCTTGAACCAGCACCATAGTCCGGCCTTACCATCGTTAGTGACCATATGTACACTCTGTACCCAGTGTTAGTCCATCAAGGAAAATAAAATAAACCAATGTGCACTACACAAAGCTAAATATTGCTAAGAAATTGACTCGTTCACATAATACTACAATTTATAGAAGAATTTTTGTTATTCTTGTATTGCCAGCACAATTGTGAACTAAAGTTCAAAACCTACCAAATTAGTAGTTTTTTAGTACTGGCAATACTATTTAACAAATGTCCTCTATAACCAACACCTTTCCTTGTGACCGTGATATCAACATGCAAAGTCACGTTATTAAGTTAAGGCTAGAATTAAATGTACCCGCTTACGCTATGTTAATACAGAAATTGTATTACTATAATTATTGTTCTATATCATTTTAAAACATATGCATTAAACCGATCTCTATCAACTATAACCGACTGGTATAATCACTTACGACATTTTCTAAACCTACATGCTACGCCAATACCGGCCAATATAGATTTGGTGTAATTATCTCACTAAGCAATTTATGATTGATGATGATGAGCTGTCAGACCGGCCAGATTGGGCCGGTCGGGGCTCGAGAGGTTAATTGGCTAACGAAGTTATTATTTTTTATTAAATATTATTCGATATTAAATAACCTGAACAACCGCTTAAATCAATTTAAAGTTCGGTTATCAAGGGCATTCCCTCACACGCTAGTCAATTCCTTGCACTTGCTACATCTAATATTACGAGATAATATTCTAACATCGATAAACCACGCTGTCACATAAAGCGCACTAATAAATAACACAAACAAGCATCATTTATATAGGGTTAATGGAATCTAATTGCGCATTTAGGCGTAAAGGCAGCGCTCTCATAATGAGCACCCGTTGACGATCGTGCTCGGTTTAGTGTTGCCATAGTTATTTTCTACCAAAAATATTTTTACTATTTTTTGTATCAATGTTAATTTAATACGTTGTTAATAAGGAATGTTTAATCTTTTTTTTAATAAAATATAGTAAAATTCATGAATATTTTATTTTAAAAAATATGACTACATCCATTGTTACAAAGATTGGAATAAAAAATATCAACACCAACACAGAGCATCGTCAACGGAAGCCGTCATTGTGACTCACGCCTTTAGTGAATAACACTTCATCGGATAGATAAATTAATAGCCTATGTCGCCACGCCATTATAGTACTTCGATAAAATTAAGTACGATAATAAGTACTCTAACACGTTATATTCCTAACATACGGAACGCAATGTGCACACAATGACTAACTTGAAGTGTCGAAAAATCATTATAGATACAGTAAAGTGCGCCAAAAACTTAAGAAGTGACATAAGACAATTTTAACATAAAATTTAGATAAATAAAATTAAGAAAAAAAATTATAAATTCGAAAATAATAGGAATGATCGTTATCTATACATATCTAGACACAAAAATTTCTAATCATGCATACATTATAAATATTATTAGGTTTTATCGTATAAAGAGAGTGCCATATACCATTTAAAGTTAGATACCGACCCCTTGTGTCTAGTAATATGTCGCTGTGATTCGATTAGTTAACATATTGCGATATATATTCGTTGAATAAATGCTTTCAGTGTAAAAAAAGATCCGTATCCCCGGCTTTTTGTGACTTTCTGCAAACTAATCCCGGCAAGCGTATTTACGTATTGATCGCCCAAAAGCTATAGGTTACACGCGCCTGATGCTTTTCTTAATTTCATTTTAAGATTTTCTACAGCAGATTATTTTAAATTAATGCCGTTTTCCAAATACCATAAAATACTTTAAATTTAAATTAAAATAAATTTTAAGACAATCTCAATGCATTAAAACTATCTGCCGAAATCAACATCCCCATCCGTCGCTTAATTTAAGCGCTGGACTAAAGCCGCCACCGAGGCATTGCGTGCTTTATGGACGATCTTTCGAACTACGAAACAGTGGGCTGAGAATGTGAAAAAAAAACACGATGCGTCTCCGCTTCTTTTTATTGTGATTGGTTGAGAGACTGACGTATCGGTGTTTTAATGTTTGTGATTGATCGAGAAACCGATACGTCAGTCTCTCAACCAATCACAATAAAACGAAGTGCGGACGCATCGTGTTTTTTTTACATTCTAAGCCCCCAGTATAGCCAACTGAACGTGTGTAAAACATCAGCTGTCTTAGGGCTTAGTTACGCTAAGTCACAAAATAACGAACATTTAAATAGTGAGGCCAAACAGCCCTTTAGAATACTGATTTTATACTCCGACTCATGATCAATAAAACTCGAATAACTTTACTAACGGATAAATAATTTTATGGAATACTTTTCGAATGATTCACAAAAGCTGTAAGCCTAACCACTTATGTACAATACAGATGCGTTAGTGATGAACTTGCTACGAGAATGGACGAGACATGAGTACGCAAACACTTGAGAACGGAGCAATAATATATAAACAAAACGTATGCCATATGACTGCCATAGCCGTCAAGCGAAAACGCATAAGTGGATGTGCAAAAAAATAATTATGCAACAGCTGCGACTATTTTTCTCTGTTCTCGAATGTGTGTATTTAATATAGTTGTGATACACCGTGCGTCCATTAACGTGTACGTTCAAGTTCACGCAACAAGCGTGTCAAAGTTATATTGTCTGTAGGCCAGCCGGGTGCCGTTTCTTACTCGTGTGAGAGAGGTCTCGGCCACGCCCATCTCCTTGCCGCGGAGCATCTGATTGGCCAGTTTCTGTTTGTTCACCGGCGAACCTGAAAACATGCATATTCGTCCGCACTGTCCACTACAGCCGTACTGTTACAGTACACTACACCTAGTGTTCTAGCAACATTATACTTCAAAACCTTACATTGCCTGTATAGGTACCTATCGCAACGCTTGACATATGTCAAATTTGACAGCTGTCAAAATATGACATCATAGCTTCATTGGAAATTAAATTATTGAAAGATAAAAGGTAATGAGTTATTATGGAAATCATTCGATTATAATCGATAAACACAGCAACATAAATATAAAAAAGCGGTGAAGTCATGCTGGCAATGTAAACAAGTGGTCACTTTTACCTGTTCTCGATACAAAAGCGTTCGCACCCATTGTTAGTAACGCACTTGTGCCACCTACCGTATTATCAAGGTGTAACGAATATATAGTTACATTTACATCCTTTTATTCGTAAAAGAGACATCGACATTATAATTGGGGAACATAGATATTATTTTTATAATTCAGCTAGCGAACTAAAAGGTCTTGAGTAATCATCACTGCCATGAAAACTACGATATTGTTATCTATACATAATATTATAAAACAAAGTCCCCCAGCCGTGTCTACCTGTCTGAACGCGATAAACTCAAAAACTACTTATTATTCCGGGAGAATATACAGCGGGATTTTTGTCCCGAAAAAGTTTCACGCGGACAAAGCTGTAAGCAAAAGCTAGTGTAATATATACTTAACTAGACATGCTCACAGCGTCACATTTTATGAATCACTGAGTCAGTCAATATCGACATTTACCATTGTAGTAATCATAACTAAACGATCGACAAAATTATACGACCATTTCAAAAACTGTACTCGACATGATGTCGAGCACTTTTGACGTTGTCCTAGAGCATTGAAACAAATTTAAAGAACATCAAATCATCTCGTTATAAACAATTTCGTTCGTTAGTATGCCCCGGGATGAATAAACTGATTCATGAAGGCTGTATGTTTATAAAAGGTCCAATATACAAGCAAGAACTCAAAAAAATGTGTGCAAATAAAAAAACAAAAAATAAAACGAGAGACTGCATGCACTGAAGTAGCCAATTTCTTAGAACTAAGCGTATGACAGATATTGTACATGTGTTCGATGAAATTACTTGTGATGAGAACACTTATTCACATATTACTGGATTGATCTCATGGTTTTGGAGGATTTTTTTTTTTTTTTTTTTTTTAATTGGTTCACAAATCGGACATTACAATAACGCTTAATAAATTCTAATACGAGACATATAACAATGTTTTACATAAAGTTTTGTATGTCCTAAAATAGTGAACACAGCATGCATATTAAAATACTAAAAACTTATATAATTTAAAGGTATTAAAAATAATGAGATAACTAATAGTCGAAATCTAAATAACAACAAAAAAAGAAAAAACTAAATACAAATAAGTCTTTGTGATTACCCTTGACTAAACAATATCGCCAAGAGCTACTTTAATTTTAGCCTTAGCAGAGGACAATGAGGATGCAAAAATATCAAATTGATGCCTAATGCCATTGTAGCCTGAAAACATGCGGCTCAGTGGGGAATGCTGCCCAATATTCTTTTTATAATAAGGAACGGCAAAAGTCTTTCGATTAATAATTCTACTACTTTGACGCGGAACCATAAATTGCACCTTTTCCAGTAAGCTTTCACAATCTATGTAATTATGAACTAACTTATAGAGGCACATAATATCTGCAGTTTTTCTTCTAGAAATCAAGGATGTTAGCTTGTAGTATTTTAATTTAGATTCATAGCTTTTTAAAATTTTACATTTTCCATTTATGAATGCCATTTGATAAAGGAAGCGTTTTTGGACTCGTTCAATTTTGTTACAGTAAAATTCATATGATGGGCTCCAGATTGGACTTGCATATTCCAGAATACTTCTAATAATACTGTAATAAACAGGTATGATGACTTGGGGGTCTCTGAAAGATTTTAATTGCCTTGATACGAAACCTGATAGTTTGGATGCTTTGCGCACAATTACGTTGATGTGATATCGAAAACATAGCTGACTATCCATAATAACTCCTAAGTCACGAATATGAGATACTTCTTCGAGTGGAACATTATTGATAAAGTACGTAGCATTAGTCGGATTCCTCTTACGAGTAAATTTTATGTGTTTACATTTATGAACGTTCAATATCATTTGATTTTTTCTGCACCACTCAGATACTTTATCAATTTGAGTTTGTAATATAACAGTATCCAGAAGGGAATCTATTGTCTCATAAATTTTTAAGTCGTCTGCATACATAACGAAATTGCCTTCCAATAACTCAGCCAAATCATTTATAAAAATAATGAATAGCAGGGGACCCATATGGGATCCTTGAGGAACTCCAGATGGTATAGTGTTAATCTGAGATTTAAAGCCTTGAACGACGACCATTTGAGATCGGTTTCGTAGATAAGATTCACACCAGCGTAGTAATGATCCATGAATACCCATCTTCCCGACCTTAGCTAGCAATATATCATGGTTGATGAGGTCAAAAGCTTTACTGAAATCGGTGTATATAGTGATTAGGATAGGATAGGATTGAGGTAATGATTGCACTTATGTAAAGTAGCGAAGACTAATATGCCTTACCTAGTCACTGCTTAGTCGAAACACAAATTACTTACATTCAAAACATATTAACGGAGATGTCCGCTTTTGTATGGGTTTTTAGACACTAAAGGGCCAAAAATATGGATCTCGGAGCCGTTAAAAAATATTTATAGACCCCTACATTTATAACAAACTATTTTAAAAATGTTCATGTAAGTAGTTTTTAAGCCAAATAAAATAAAACAAATCTCAAAATCGGAGATCTTTAAAATTAATCGATGTATTGTAGAAGGCTAGCTTTTAAGAGTTCCAAATATATACAAACAGTTTTGGTTATAATTTTAGAACCGTTTTTGGACATGTCTTTTAACAGTTAAATATTTTTAATTCTGAATACCCAGAGTTATCCACCACCAAAAAATGACCAAACCAGCAATAAAATCAGTGTTGCCAACCCTACTGTTTTAACAGTAGACTAACTGTTTTTGCTTTTTCATCCCTGTTTTTTGTTTAGAGTCGAATTTTTACTGATTTTTTATTTAAAGATTTTCACTGTTTTTGTGTACAGATTAATAAATTAGTACTACATAAAATGGTGCAAGAGCTCTTTTTTTTGGTCGTCACCCTTTGGACTTACCCTACTTCTCGGACGTTACTGAGGGAAAAATAGAAATCGAGTACCTTTTTTGTTTTTTTTAGCTCCTCGGTCAAAATCCCCGATCTACTGTTTTCTCCTGTTTTTTTATAAGTCATCTGTTGTTTTTTGGTTTCTTGGAGTTGGCAACAGTGAATAAAATACCACATTTTGAATTAGTGTTCTGATCGCAAAGCTGTGATGTGTGGTGTGTATAAAATAATTCGGCACGTAAGTTGACACCTGTCTCATATTACATCAAAAATTGACATAAATGGCGTGTTCCATTTCCTGGCTGATCTAAAACGAGTATATAAACAGCCCTCGCAACAACAATCATTCATTTCGCTCGCCAAAATGTAATCCGGAACAGGAAGACTTTAAAACAATTTTAATTTTCATTACCGAATAACCAGTCTTTAACCTTTAAAAACATCTGTACGATATTTATTATTCGCCACTCTGATTAGATGGTTGATTCATAAAGTTTATTTTCATCCCCATAAATCGTCATAAGCTTAACGAATTCTGTTCACTAGACAGAAAGAATATTTTTGTCTGGTTGTCCGTTCTTGGCAGTCACAGTATGAAACAATGCAGTAGGCCGACTCCTTTATGTATAACTAGCCTTTTACAAAAAATCGTTTAATTTTAAAGACCTCCGATTTATATATTAGGTCGGAGAAAAAGTTTCTTGGCATTTTGTATGCGAACTCTAGACTTCTCTTTTCAAAGTTTATTTACATTTAATAGGGTAGTTTCCTATGTTTGATTTGGTACATTATTTTATATGTAACAGAAAATAATACTAAAAACAAATTCTCCAGTAAAATCAGAATCGAAATTGGTTGACAACTAAAGCAATTATTCATATTTGAAATATTGTTGTGAGCAAAAGTGGGGGCGTAGTGGGGATATCGCGTCATCTGTTTCGCACGCACGCAGCGTTATGGCTGGCGACACTCAGTGACGTCACATTCTGCTGTGTCCGTTATCTGACAGATGCCCCTTCCACCAAACTTCAAAGCTCTATAACTCATTTATTATTGCTTGTATTTTAAAAATTCTTTTTCCTCTAGATTTTAGAAGACATAAATGTTTGATAAATGTATTTAAAAAAAGTAGTCAACTACCCTATTACAATGTGTAGATGTCATTTTGCTCGATGACTTTCTGCCATTTTGTAGGTAGTTCCACAATCCCGTTGGTGTAGAAATAAAAAAAAAAATATTTCGTGTAGTGCTGTAGTCAAGTGTCAATTTACGCGCCGTTTATCATTCGATCACTTACCGATATAGCTGAGCATGACCGGCAGGAAGATGAGTCCGTGTGCCGCCCCGAACAGCACGATGCCGAGGTACATGCGGAAGTAGAACACCTGCGAACATTGCGGATATTTGTCTAGCTTTATTATCGATACTAATGTTGGTAATTTATGTATCGATACCCGATGCTGAGTAATCGATACTCTGATTCGAATGACTGCATCGCAATTCAATCGATATATTTTTCCGTCCAGTTTCACCATCGATAGTTTAAGTGTTGATACCTGATGTCGAGTAATCTCTCGATTCAAATGACTTTTCATATCATTTTAATCGATAAATATGAATCGTGAAAACACTATCGAATTGAAATTGTTGTATATTGGATACTCCAAATTTTAATTTATATTATGGTGCCGATTGCCACTGAGCGTCAACCATACCGTTGTCGAGCCCGCATTCATTTATTAGCGGCCGCCTGTTTCATCCATCCATCATGCAATGAATTGTAGAAGAAAAAAAAAATATTATCTTTGAAATTATTTTTTTTTATTAAGGCATCGAATGACTAGACGAGCATGCCGTTCGCCTGATGGTAAGCAATACGACCACCCATAAACAGTAGAAACACCATCCAACACTGAGTTACAAGGCACTGTGTGGCATTCCACTGCGCTCGCCATCCTGAGAAATGTTAAGTCTCATTAAGTCCCGTAGTTACTTGGCTACAATGCCCTTCAAACCGAAACACAACAGCGCATGCACACTGCTGCTTGGCGGTAAATGAATCAATTAGCAGGCCGGCATAACTGTGGCGACCGTTAAGGGATAATTTTGTCCCTTGACGGTCGTCATTTTTTTTTTTGGACTTCACTTAACACTCAGTCTGCCGAGCTAAGAATAAAAAAAAAAATTCTCAATTTCTCACGCTGAATATCTGGCTCTTGGCGGTGCCGAGCACGATGATGCCGCCGAACTTGGTGAGCGTGATGCCGGAGAGGACGGAGGAGCCCATGCGCGTGAGGGACTCGGCCGCCCGCTCCAGCCGCCCCGCGCCCGCCGACACGCTGAAGCTGTGCACCAGGTGAGAGCAGAACTCCACCGCGATACCCACCGCCATCACCTGCAAGATACCACAATATATACACTCACGCCTGTTATCCCCGAAGGGGTAGGCAGAGGCGCAACTAGTGCACCCACTTTTCACCGTGTGTATTCCGTCCCATGATGTGATTGGGGGCGAGCCTATCAACATATCGGGCACAAATTGTCTGGAATTTGTTTCGGGCTAATACCGAGTAGAAAAACCCAACATCACTTTATCCATCCTGGGGGTGGTCTCGGGTTCCTCAGCATTAGTCGTAATATTTATTTTACAACTGATTATTTAAAAATGTAGATCAATTAATACTATGAATTCAGAGCCCAATTTAAGTTATCATGGTGATAAATACATGGTTTAAAAACATAACCCAAAAAAATACAATAGTAAAGTATTGCAATTGTAACATAATATCTGGCATATATGACAAGTCTATTTGAAAAATATCTTACCAAGTTGACGAGTGACACGGCGTTGAGACTGATGCCCCACCAGTACATGAGACCGCCGAGGTTCACTACTATCATCGTGATCGTTACCACTACAACCTGTAAAATCATAACATACAGTAAAATTTACATTTACAGATCGTTTTACTATAGCACAATATTTGACTAATCAAGCTTTTACATGACCTGTAAACTCTGATCAGCAAGTAAATATGTATTGAAATGTCTTTAAACACTGAAATACTAGTAGATGGGTAAATAAATAAAACTAAAGCCCTACCTTAAATACGACAAATATACTCACCAAAGCCGAGAACAGATCGAAGCCCATCAATATAAATGTCACAATGAATATCGACAGCACAGAGATGCCCATAGACTTGAGAGTATCAGGCCACATGGTCAGGTACTGTTCGTAGAACACGTAGAACACCGAGTAGGGGAACACGCTGACGGTGGTGTTGTATCCGCCCTCGTTGAGATTCCTGTTGAGGGTCTCTGTAAGGTTGGCAGCAACCGCTCGGGCTCCTCGCAGAGCGGAGTAGTAGTCCTGGCTGGTCTTCAGCACGCTGTGGTAGCTCTGTAACGCAATGGGAGTGATATAGAAACAGAATTACGCTTGCCGCACACGTTCGGTTTCCTAATTAGGTTTCCTGATGAGGAATTCAGATTCGGAAACCTGAATGCTTCGCTTACATAGAAAATGTTCAACAACGCGCACACGTTCCTGATCAGGAAACCGAACGTGTGCGCTTGGCCTTAGATGTCATAAAATAACAAAAACACGCAAACGAAATTATGTACAAAAAAAATAATTAAATAAATTCATATAAAAATTAAAGTGGCGGTGAGTAGTATTTTATGAATAAGACGCCAAATAAGTGTTTTCCTGCCCTCTAAATTTCCGTTACTCAACTCAGTATACGCCCGAAGTCTGTAAACATGCCTAGTAAATGGCAATAGGCCCACCCTTATTACATGGGACCTAACATAGCTGATGATATGTTGGTGTGATACACCTGTCTACCCCTGAAAAGGATAAGGCCGTGATGGCTATGTATGTTTCCGTTAACAGAAACGTTTACAGAAACGGAGGTGTGTTGTACACTCAGCAGGATAAGCATCTGATCAAAATTTCAAATCGCTTATATACGCGTCAAGTTAAACTGAAACATTTTTATTTCATTTAAAGTAAATCGCTTTTATTTTTGTGCAGAGAAAAAAAGATTAGTAAAACACAAAAGTTTGTAGGCACACACACACTCACGCCTATTATCCCCGAAGGGTTAGACAGAGACGCAACAAGTGCACCCACTTTTCGCCGTTATTGTATGTGTGTGAATTTGTTCAGCCGCTTACGGTGCCGACTGTACCTGGTAGTAAGTGGCGCCGACGGTGGAAGCGGTGCCGTTGTATGTTCTGTAGTTGACGGCGTGCGAGTACGCCGCGTGTCCTCCCTTCACGCAGCCGCTGTACGCGGACGGGTTGTCCTGCAGGAAGTACGGCACGTAGTGAGAGAAGTCCGGCGGGGCGGGACGCTGGTCCACACCCGTCAGCGACATGTTGCACAGCTTGCAGCCGCCTGGAGGAAAAACACTTTATACATCTAATGTACAGGCGGACTTCATGCCGTAATCATTCTCTACCAGCCAACCTTAAGGTGGTGCAGAGATAATCATCGTAGGTGCATCAAAGGTGATTAACTTCATAAATAAGAAAATAATATAAACACTAGCGGCCCGCCCTGGCTTCGCACAGGTAGCAAAGCACAATATTAATACATTTAATTTTCTGTCGTACAAAAGAGAGTATTATACACAGAAACCTTCCTCTTGAATCACTGCGTCCATTGGTGAATAACCTATGAAGCAACAGCCTAGGTGCTTCTCAAGGTCTTAAATTATCTTCCTACGAAAATTCACCGAAATCGGTTGAGAGTGACTGCTACAAACGCGAGACAAAAAAATCTGGGATAAAAGTCCCGGTTTATATTTTTCCAAGATAAGCAGTAGACTATGTCCGACCCTGGGTCTCAAACTATCTCCATACTTATCTCTTTGCGGTTCCATCCGCAAGAAAATAGTTTCCGGAATTAAAGTAACGGTAATGATTTTCCCGGGATATAAAGTACCCTATGTTACTCAGGGATACAGGACCATTCTAATGGTGAAAGAATTTTTGAAATCGGCCCAGTACTTTTGAGTTTATCCTTGTCAAACATACAAAAGTACAAATCATTCCTCTTTATAATATTAGTATAGATAAATACACGACACATACATAAACAATAATACATAATATGTATAATAAATATAGGTACATATATAAGAAATAAAAAAATTATCTGATGAGTCACTTTCAATAAACAATCTCAATCACTTTTTTCGACCTATCACGTAAATGGACCAATCAGAAACGTGTTTCAGACATGCTTACAAATGACTTATTTTGATTGGTTTATTTTTTGGAACGGAATAACTATTAATATCAGATTAGTGAATCTGGCTAGCAGTATAAAAATTAAAAATTTGTACTCACCGCGGCTGCCGATGTCGCTGGGACAGAAGCTGCTGTTGGTGGGGAAGTAGTTGCAGCACGCCGGGATGGTGGCCCAGTCGAAGAAGTCGTCGAGCCACGAGTTCGCCGGCTGTGCTATGTATGTCTCGTTTGGCAGGCGGTAAGCTGGAACAATCAAAATACTAAACAATGTACCTAGCTCGTCTCTTAAACTACTGAACAGATATTGATGTAGTTTTCACAGGTGGACAGACTAATAACTGGGGGCTGAATGTAGGCTTTATATCATTAAAATAATGAATCGAATGAATCTGGAATTTGTGCCGATGTGGCGATAGGCCCATCCCCTATCACATCATGGGACGGAATACGAACGACGAAGTGGGCGCATTAGTTGCACCTCTGCCTACCTCTTCGGGGATATAACGCGTGAGTGTGTGTATAAAATTAAAATAGTTTATCAGGTTTCGAAGAGGCTGCATCATATCGACTGGCGAAGGCCTTGAGAGGATCGATCTCTCGCCTCACTTTGACAATATAAAAATATACTAACCTGCGTACAGCTGATTGGCAACACTGTCCGGCCTACAGAACCTCGTCCCGCAGATCATGTTCTGCGTCCCTCGGTCCGAGTAATCGAGCCCCTCGGTGATGACGAAGTACACCGGCGGCCCGATGTTCAGGTACCGCGTCAGGTGCTGGAAGTACTTCAGCTGGAAGCTGTCCTGCGGCATCGACAGCTCCTGGTCCAAACCTATGTCTATATGCGGAGCCACCTGAAAAAAACAGGATTTAATTCAATAAAAATGTTAACATTTAGTTCATTCGTGTAGATATTTGATGTTAGGATATTTTTATCTGACCAGATAGCGACAACCATACACAAGATGTAAAACGCGTCATTGTCGTCCATGGAAGTATAGTTCCAGGATCAGCCTGTGTATAGCTGGTTTCAAACAGACTTATCACAGTTTTATCAAAAATATATACAAATTCTAAAATAATCCAAATCTAATTAAATAATTTTCAAAATTGGGACAATAAGTAGTAAGTTATAAAGCTTTGAAATTTGGTGGAAGGGATAGTTGTCAAATAACAGCAAAATTACACTGTGATGTCACCGAGAGTCACGCTGCGTGCGTGCGAAAGAGAAAGCGCGATATCCCCTCGACGTCCCCACTTTTGCTCAAAACAATATTTCAAATACGAATAACTGCTTTATTATTCAACCAATTTTGATACTGATTTCACAGAAGAATTTCTTTTGGGTATTATGTTCTGTTACATATAAAATAATTTACAAAATCAAACACAGGAAACTACCATTTTGTATTGACTGGCTAGGGGTTATCATCTTTTGTCAATGGATACTCTATTTGCACCGTACTCCGCCTACCATCAGGTGCAGTCGGATGACTTTGTCGTGACAATAAAAAAAAAATATACTCACAGCGACAGAAGAGCACAGCCAAGCGAAGAATATGATCATGACGGAGGCGCGGACCTCGCGCTTCATCAGGAACGGCACGTAGAAGTGTTTGAACAGGTTGTACAGCGTGCCGTCGTACCCTTCCACCACCTCTGATTTGGTTCCTTGCACGCAGCAGAATATATCGAATCTGTTGAAAAAGAGCGTAGTTGATTATGTTTGATTTTTACAATAATTTATACGTAATAGTAATTGTAATGAAAAAAAAGGAGCTTTGTGATTTAAAAAATGGGGCAGCTATTCATATTTCAAATATTACACTGTGCAAAGTAGGCATATAGTGGAGATAGATCGCTTACTTTTTCTTCGCGCATCGTAATTGATGACGTCCTAAGAAATTATTGCGTTCTTTTTGACAGCTTTACCATCGAATTTCAAAGGCATGTTATTGACATTTGAACGTATTTTGAATGATGTGAGTATACGTTATCCTAGCCAGTTTCGGCCACGGTGGTCAACCTCAACGGAGATCAGCCAGGTACGCAGGAGATATTATAGTGCACAAGTATATGTGCAATACATAAGCGCACTCGCTGTTCCTACACTTTTAAAGTCCGGTGAGACGGTAATCCAACATAACCAGAGAGAGATCAGTGGGCTTAGAAAGTGAAAAAAAACACGATGCGTCTCCGCTTCGTTTTATTGTGACCGGAGAAACTGACGTATCGATCTCTCGATCAATCACAAACATCAAAATTGTACATCGTCTTACGAGTAGCGTCTTTTTGCTACATTCTAAGTCCACAGGCACGTGGGTAGTGTATAGTGTATAGTGTGTGGTGAGTACCGGTTGGCGTTCTGTCGATGCGTGTCGATGGCGAGCAGCGCGACGAAGCAGGTGACCTGCAGCAGGAAGGCGACGAGCAGCGCGACCGCCGCGTACAGCGCGAACGCTCTCACGGCCGGCATGTCGGACAGCGCGCCCAGGAAGAAACACACCGTCTCCGACACAGACGTCAGGAACATCGACGGACCCACCTGGCCCAGGCTGACGAACACAATCACAACTACATTCATACATTCTAACATTGGCTGTGAACTTTATTATTATTATTATTTTTATAATACGTGATCATTTCACCAAATAACTACGATATATTTTAACTTACGTCCTTCCAATATGTTCGGCGACAGACTCGTTTGGCCGCTTGGCGTCTCTCTGATTAGTCTGCACCAGAATGAAGATATTATCAACGCCAACAGCCAGCACCAAGAACGGGATGACCTCGATGATGATCAGCGTCGCCGGCACGCCGATGAACCCGAACACGCCGATCGAACACGCCACAGACGCCAACACGATTAACACGCCTTTAAAAAACATATCGACAAAGTTAATCACACTATCGATAGATTTATATGAAATGCCGATGTAGCCATGGCTGTACCCCAGTAATACAAAATGACTCAAATTTAAAAATATAATCATGCAGAATTTCGATGAAATTGTAAAAAATGTCGATAAGATTAAGAAAATCTACTATACACAAAATGTTGTACGTAAAACATCTACAAAATTAAATTAAAACATCGACAAAATTAAATTAAACCATCGAAAAAATTAAATTAAAATATCGACAAAATTAAATTAAAACACCGACATTACAATTATCGATAAACTCACCTCCAAGACCGAGTGTGATTTTACTGTCGATAAGCAATCTCGAGAACCCTGTGAAACGTCCGAGCGAGATGGCGATATACGCGAACATGATGAAGTATGAGACGAGGATAGTCCATATGTCCGAGTACGATTCGCGCTCAAGCTCGTCTTCGATGGATCGCTCTGAAGTGTAAGCGATGTCCATGTAAGATGGCATTTGGGTCTCCGTGTAGTTCTTCATGAATTGTATGAACTCTTTCTCCCATGCGAGTGCTGGTTCCAACTAGAAAAATAAAATCATTACAGTGTCAGTAATATCATATTGCATATCTATTTCTGTATCTTATTTGTCTTTATAACTATTGATCAAGTAACTGGGCTTCTTTTGTTATGCGTATTGAACTACTATTTCTGTCACTGTTATAGTTAAGAGCAAACAGCGATGCAATAATGATATTGTTAATATTTGTACCACTGAAAATCGAGACGCTCATCATTACTGATTTTTACCGGTTAGGTCGAGAGGGTGGCGTAGGTTTTGGGCATGCCTGTGGTAGGACTCTCATATGTAAGAGTCCGTCTGGGTGGGTACCATCGCAATATTTATTTCTACAGCCAAGCAACAGTGTGCATGCACTGTTGTGTTTCGGTTTGAAGGGCATTGTAGCCAGTGTAACTACAGGATATAATGAGACTTAACATTTTACGTCTCAGAATGACGAGCGCAGTGGAGTGCCATACAGTGCTTTGTAGCTCAAGGTGCTGGATGGTGTTTCTACTGTTTACGGGTGGTCGTATTGCTTACCATTAGGTGAACGGCATGCTCGTCTCGTCATGCGCAGATATGAAAAAAACCTAATCAAATATATGTTACCTGTTTGGGGTCGTGTTTGTTGTTGACGAGCATGGTGACGATGAGCGCGGTGGCCTCGTGGTACCTGGCGCGCTTGGTGAGCGGCTCGCCCGGCGCCAGGAACCCGCCGAGCGCCACCGCCGGCAGCACCGGACCGCCGTAGTTCGACAGGCAGTCCGGGTTGTACGGGTTGCTGTTACAATAAACTGTTCCTAGCTTGCGGAACCACGGCTAACGCTTGCCGCACACGTTCGGTTTCCTGATCAAGAATTCAGATTCGGAAACCTGAATGCTCCGCTTACATAGAAAATGTTCAACAACGCGCACACGTTCCTGAATCTGAATTCCTGATCAGGAAACCTAATAAGGAAACCGAACGTGTGCGACAAGCGTTAGTGGTCTGTTCCATCACGGCTCGAACCAAAATGTTCAGTAATTCATATTTCTGCCGCACCATTAAGCTGTGGAACAGTTTGCCAGCGTACGTGTTCCCTCCTGCCTACGACTTAGGGTCCTTCAAGCGGGGCGTGAAGAAGCAATTAAGCAGGCCGGCATAACTGTGCCGACCGACCAGGGATGTTTATCTCTTGCCGGTCGACATAACGTTTTGGACTTCACTACATTTACCATCAGATGCAGTGAAGCCACTTTGTCTAGCCCTCGATAATAATAAAAAAAAAAAACAATACCAGCCCTGTATTATATGCTGTCCCACTGCTGGGCACGGGCCTCCTCTATTACTGAGAGGGTTTAGGCCTTAGTCCACCTTGGTCTAGTGCGGGTTGGTACACTTCACATACCTTCAAAATTCTTATAAAGAGCTTCTTAGGTATGCTGTTACGAGTTGCTATTACACACATTTATATTATCGTTTACAAACTTTTATACGCGCACGGAAATACACATGCCTCTTCGGTTGCGTAGTTGTATTACGGTATGATTGCAATGCTGAGGTCTCGGGTTCGATTCCCGGGTCAGGCAAAGTGATAATGAGTTTTTGTAATCAGTATCAGCCTAGAGTCTGGAATTTGTTCCCGATATGGCTATAGGCTCCTCCCTATCATATCATGGGACAGACATACGGAGAGAAGTGGGTGCACTGGTTGTGCTTCTCACTGCCTTTTCGGGGATAAAAGGCGTGAGTGTACGTATGTAGACAAAATATGTCGTTATTATTTCCTGAATGGGAGCTGTTAACGTCATACTTGACATTCGTCTGCCACATGACGTCGACTGCTGAACACAAGCCTCCCCTAAGATTTCTAGACGGACCGGTCCCTACATAAGATAATCAATTTATTATTATCATCTCCGCAACATTATCATCGTTCATCTTTACATGCCGACGACCAATTTCTTCATTCACAGTAACAGAGTTACTATTACTTTTGCCTAAATCACGAGGATTGTATTAACTTTGTTATTGCTTTTACTTTAGCTTTACAGTTCATAAACTAGCGGATAATGTACGACTCGAACTAGATGCTACTTACGCGGCACAAACGGACACACGGTCGAGATAATTTTCCTCGTCAAACTCATCTATGTTGTTCTGCCACCAGCCCCACACGGTCTGTATGGCGCAGTCGCTGGGCTGCGTGGGTTCGCGGAACGGCGACGACAGCGGCGCGAAACATATGTCCTGGATGCCTGTCTCGTTACCCAGAGCTGTAAACATATATCTTATATAATAACGGACAATAATAATACCAGACCTGTATTATATACTGTCCCACTGGTGGACACGGGCCTCCTCTACCACTGAGAGGGTTTAGGCCTTAGTCCACCACGCTGGCCTAGTGCAGGTTGGTAGACTTCACATACCTTCGGAATTCTTATAAAGAACTTCTTAGGTATGCAGGTTTCCTCACGATGTTTACCGTCACCGTTAAAACGAACGATAATTGATAAACAATACACACGTAACTTTGAAAAGTCAGCGGTGTGTGCCTTGGGTTTTGAACTTGCTACAATATTCTGTGTTAACGAATGTACAAAAAAATCCTATCTTGCCGTTACAAATAAACGATGTGACCGCTGAACGGTTTTGGATGGAATTTGGCACACGGATAGAACATATTCTAGGATTTTTTTTACTGGTAATTTGCTCCCGTGGAAAATGTATGAAATTTGATCTGATCTGTTAGAGGATGGCACTGGCGTGCTATGGGCCGATAGCGATTTAGGGAATTTATTCAGCAGGAAAGTTTTTTTTACGCAGGCAAAGTCGCGAGCAACACCTATTGTCCGCTAAACTTGAAGTTTACAGCAGGCGAGGACGTACATTGCGTGTTTAGCTTCTATAATTGAACAATGCAGTTAATGTCAATAGCTATAAATAGCGACGATGTTGCGGAAATAGTACCACTTGCGTCCGCTTTATTTTTATTTAGTCACTATGAATTACATATGAATTACACTATGAATGACATATGAATTACATGACTGCCTCAGTGGCGTAGTTGTATTACAGTATGACTGCAAAGCTGAGGTCTCGGGTTCGATCCCCGGGTCGGGCAAAGTGATATTGAGTTTTTCTAGTCAGTATCAGCCCGGAGTCTGGAATTTGTGCCCGATATGGCAACAGGCTCACCCCCTATCACATCATGGGACAGAATAACGGCGAAAAGTGGGTGCACTAGTTACGCCTGTGCCTACCCTTTCGGGGATAATAGGCGTGAGTGTGTGTGTGTATGAATTACATTCCCATTTACGCCAATTTCTACACCTTATGTTCATCATTTTAGAGTGAAAAAGGAAATAAATTTCCTTAAAATAGTAACACTTACCCAATATCTTGTTCTGCAACTCGAACACGTCCTTTAGGAAGGTGGAGTTGAACACGGGCCCAAATGTGATAGTTTCGCCGGCAGGGGTGGTATGCTCGATCTTCGGCAGACCCTTAGAGCTGATGATCAGCATCTCGGTTCTAAACCATAGAGTATAGTATCATCAGTTTGCATTCCAATCTATACAACACTAATGACAAAATACATAAAAGCAGCTCTGTATTATACATACATTATTAATCCTATATTATGATTTTTATACATGTTTATGGTCATGTAGTGCCTGGATGATGCTTTTATATTATTATAGAAACATTGAAAAAGAAACAGTCGAAAGCAGGATTTGAACCTGTACACGGTACGCTGGAGGTCGTGGGTTCAAATCCTGCTTTCAACTGTTTCTATAAAAATATAAAAACATATATTATTAGTTTGCTGAATGGGTGTCCTCTTCTACTAATTGTTTAGGCTTAGTCTACCACACTGTTAGCAAACTCCACATATCTTCGATATACAATGTTTTTCTTCACCAATAATGCAAACGATAATTGACAAAGAATACAAACGTAACTTCAGAAATCAGAGGTGTATTTGAGCTTTGAACCTGTGGAATTTCGTATTGGCCGTCCATTCTATTCCCAACTAAGCTATCAACGTTATTATGGTATTTACTAGGTTATATTATGATTTTCTAAAAGTATAGATACGTATAACAAATTAAACTAATAAGTGTTCCGCATGCATATATTTGATTATGTATGTGAAAGAGTTGCCGTATTGAAATCAGTATGAACGATAAAGACAGCTAGTATTTGCCATTTCAGTGTAGTGTATAAAACTATCCGAATTGAGTTACTTTCGAGTTTTCTAGTTGTGAGTGTTGATGACATATCTATCTTTGTTATATCGTCGGGGACAGTGCAAAACCGCGCAACTAGCACTGGTATATATGTCGCGGATTCAGATAGATTAGAATCTCATCGTCGTTGATATCCGCCATAATGGTAATTTTCAATCAGTGCGCACAACCGGCGCAGCCGCCGTCTCGAGATAGAGTTTCCGTAGTATCCATAACGCTCTTTGAGAAACTAATTATGCCTCGATCGCAAAGAGAATACCAACACTACGCTCGATCAAGCGTTCTACTGACAGAAAGATATGACGTTTCACATTGACATCGACAACTTAATTTTCGACAAACCAGCCTATAACAGTCATCAATGTCATAACGAGGTTTTACTCAATATAATTCCCTTACACGGCCATTCTGGCAACCAACGCGCTCTCGCGTTGAAAGGTACATTAGTCGTAAATACCAACGTAACACAAAGTGTTTGAATTTTCAGCATTAGTAACGCATTATTTTAATGACGTTATTAAGCTTCGAAGACTCTCGCCAAAACTTCACAGCAAAACGTTGAAACCTTCAACATGACCTCTTAGCAAAGCGTTAAAGCTTTCAGCATAATCCAAACAGAAAAGCGTTAAAGCTTTCAGCATAATATAACCAGCAAAGCGTTAAAGCTTTCAGCATAATCCTAACAGTAAAGCGTTAAAGCTTTCAGAATAATCTAATCAGAAAAGCGTTAAAACTTTCAGCATAGCCAAAAAGTAAAGCGTTAAAGCTTTCAGCATAACCTGACAGTAAAGCGTTAAAGCTTTCAGCATTATCTTATCAGCAAATCGTTAAAGCTTTCAGCATAGCCTGACAGCAAAGCGTTAAAGTTTCCAGCATATAACCGTACAGCAAAGCGTTAAAGCTTTCAGCATAATCTTATCAGCAAATCGTTAAAGCTTTCAGCATAGTCTGACAGCAAAGCGTTAAAGCTTCCAGCATATAACCGTACAGCAAAGCGTTAAAGCTTTCAGCATAATCTGAACTGCAAAGCGTTGAAGCTTTCGGCATAATCGTACAGCAAAGCGTTAAAGCTTTCAGCATAATCTGAACAACAAAGCGTTGACCCTTTCAGCATAACCGTACAGCAAAGCGTTAAAGCTTTCAGCATAACCTGACAGCAAAGCGTTGAAGCTTTCAGCATAACTTGACAGCAAAGCGTTAAAGCTTTCAGTATAATCGGACAGCAAAGCGTTAAAGCTTTCAACATAATCTAATCAGCAAAGGTTAAAGCTTTCAGTGTTTCATCACACTAAAGGGTTCAGTCCTTCAACAGAATGAAAAACGATCATTCCAACCAACAGTAATAATTACATGCCATTTATTAACTGGACTTTATAATCAAATAAAGTAGGTATAAACAAATAAACATTTTCATCGAAACCAAACTCAAAACCAAACTATTCACTATTTCAATAAATCTTGGAACGATTATTTTAGAGTTAAGGAACTCGCATTATTAATCAACACATCAAAAGATTGCCACCATGATTCGATATTATGAAATTAATCATCTATTTCTTCGAATTCTACAGGATTCAGACATGCAGACAGCGCTGATAGGCTAGCTGGATATCTTCGTAATCTTTCATGACAAACATACTAACCACGTCCTCCAGATATTAGCTTAACCGTATAACGTTCATTTGGACTAATTTTAGTTATTTTACATGGTCCACTATTTTTTTTTACTTAAGTTATTACACTAGTTGCGCCTCTGCCCACCCCTTCGGGGATAACAGGCGTGAGTGTGAGTGTGCGTTAATTTATCAATTTTTTCGTAGATTTCTCTGGACTAAAACTAAATCGCCTATAATGAAAGAACGAATATTGGCTTTATTAGCATCATAGCATGTCTTATCCTTCGATGCTTGCTCGTCCATCCTACCTTGAGCTTACTGTCTTATTTTCATCAGATCTTGTTCACTGTGAACATTCAAATTAGTTGCGAGATAGTACAACTTAGGTGAAAATTTGATTCAACCCATTAACAACTGAAATGGACTCCACAATTTTCTGTATGGGGTGTAAAGCGGACTACCTTGTTCCAAAAGGGTTCTTGTTTATTTTACACGGTAAACAGTGTTCGACTTGCGCTCTAACAGACGAAGTCATATTGGGGAACCAAAATGTTCTCTTATTTTAGATAAAGTTTTATCCCGGCCTAGATGTTTTAATTCATCTTGAAATTCCTGAATTATTTGCCAACGAAAGTTTTTGGGAATTATTAATCTACTTAAAGTTTTGCCATTAACTTGAAAATTTTTATGAAGTAAGTTATCTTTATAGATGTATGATGACCTAAGATGAGCGTCAATTGTCTCGTTTTTAATGGATTCTATAATGCGTTTGATATCGGAATCCCTTTTATTTTCGGCCTGTATCCATTCGTCATTAACACACGAAACGTTCACCTCTTTACAATTTATTGAGTTTCGACTAAGGTAGTCGACGTGTGGCATTCTTTCACCTTTCGATAGTCTATTTCGAAATCAAAGGTTTGCATATATGCCCATCACCTGTGTATGCGAGGCAAAAGTTCGCGTTTATGACGTGACGCCTTAAATGCGTTACAATGTGTAACGATATGAATTCCCTGCCGAGTATGTAGTGTCTAAAATGTTTTAGCACCTTAAACACCGTTAGAGTCTCCAGCTCGTAGCTGTGGTGTCTGCTTTCCACATTCGTCGTCCTCTAGCTGAAGTAAGCAATGACTTTAAGTTTAATGTCATCTTTCTGGAATAAAATCGCACCATATCCAATCGAACTTGCATTAGTTCAATTGGTTTGTTAGGGTCAAAAATCGTTAATACGAGTATGGAAGTCAGAAACACTACAGTGGTAGGTATGTGCCTTTGAATGTTCAGGTATGTGTCAATAAGAACATTGAACTGATTATCGTTAGATGTATCGGTAGATGCCCGGGGATGGGCAGTACTCTCAATTGTATTGTGAATATTATTGTGCAGTAATAAGCAATGACGTTTCAAGTGCCCAATTTTATTACAATAATGACATCGCCGATCTATAGGCTTGTCGTTCATTTTAGGTCTTTTAAAATACGAAAGTTCAGGATCACTACAAGTCTTATTCAAAATGTCTCTTATGACTCTTAATGTTAGGGTACGTATTCAAATGTCTATCAAGTGCCACAAAATATGTCAGGATATTTTTGAGTAATTCAATACGTACCTGAGCATCCACAATACCGGTAATTAATACCTCAATTTTGTTTGACTTACTCCAACCGGTCTCCAGGCGATGTATGAGCGCCAACTTGTTAGTTGAATACTCGATGTTTATTACTGCCTGATCGCTATTGTACTCTACCATGTCACGAAACAGATGGTGGAACCTTTTTGTTGCAGCAAATAGTCGAGTAAGTCGCTCTTTTAACTCCTCCCAAGTCTGGCATAAAGGATACGACCGCATTGCCCACATTTTTGCACGTCCTTTCAAATGAGTGAATACAGCATTCCTGGTCCCATGATCTTAAGTTTTCTCGGTTCTGCGATACTTGTTGAGGGCCTCTGGTTAGTGTTTTGGAGACCCGTCATCATATTTTGAAAAAATGTCGCCCATGTTTCTTGTAAAGGCACAACAGGTCGGTCGTCTTTAGACAATAATGGTCTTGCTTTCATATTTTCTGTAGTTTCATATCCCGGTGTAAAATATCCTTGATTCTGAGTAGCTGGCATTGCAGTAGACTCGCAGGATTTTTGTGGAAGCGATCCCACCGCTGCTGTCGCGGATTCAGATAGATTAGAATCTCATCGTCGTTGATATCCGCCATAATGGTAATTTTCAATCAGTGCGCACAACCGGCGCAGCCGCCGTCTCGAGATAGAGTTTCCGTAGTATCCATAACGCTCTTTGAGAAACTAATTATGCCTCGATCGCAAAGAGAATACCAACACTACGCTCGATCAAGCGTTCTACTGACAGAAAGATATGACGTTTCACATTGACATCGACAACTTAATTTTCGACAAACCAGCCTATAACAGTCATCAATGTCATAACGAGGTTTTACTCAATATAATTCCCTTACATATATATACTGCGTTAGTGACAAAAAAAGTTTAATTGAAATCGATACTTATGACTATAAACTTATGATTGATGATACTATACTTTTTTCCACTTACACGGTATTTACAAATGTTAGTTACGCGGTAACGCACTATCCCTGACGATATGTCATTGCGATTAAGTAACACCACTACTGCCTGCATCGGTGGCGTAGTTGTATTATGGTACGACTGCACTGCTGAGGTCTCGGGTTCGATCCGCGGCTCGGGCAAAGTGATATTGAGTTCTTCTATTCAGTATCAGCTCGCAGTCTGGAATTTGTGCCCTAAATGGCGATAGGCTCGCCCCCATCACATTACGGGACGGAATAATGGCGAGAAGTGGGTGCACTAGTTGCGCCTCTGCCTACCCCTTTGGGGACAAAAGGCGTGAGTTTATAATAATCGCACCTTTAGAACGACAACGACACAATCCAAAAAATAGAAAATTGAGTTGTCAATTTGAAATGACTAAAAATTAGTCCCTTGTTTATAAAAATATAATAAAAAAGGGACCGATATAATGTTTTGTCCTTTTCCTGCTTGAATATGGCTGTGTTTGAACTATTGTTGTATTGAGAACTTCGTTTTAAATAATTTTATGACGATAACTCAATTTCCGATTTTTTTGAGTTGTGTCATTTTCGTTCTAAAGGTGCGATATGTAAGGTAACCCAATTTTCTATCTTTTTTGAATTGTGTCGTTTTCATCCTAAAGGTGCGATAGGTACCTGTAGAAAGGTTCGAAGTGCGAGTCGAAGTACTCCCTCTCGACCCTTGCGCGCGAGCTGGGCGCGGCCCACAGCTCCACGGGGTTGGTCGTCACGGCCACGTAGCGGATGCCGTGTCCGAGACCCACCACCACGCACAGACCTGCACATTCATAAAAACATTTCATATATGACCATAGAATAATATTTTTGTAACGAAGCTCCTTATCGCACGTTGCGAAAGGGGGCTAGACGGAAAAAAATAATACCAAAAGTTGTAACGACACTTTTTTTATACTTGCCCTGTGAAAACAGCCAGTAACAATAAAGAACTGGCCGTAAAAATGACATTCGAAATTTAAATAAAAAAAGTCAATTTAAATGCTTTTTTGAGTAGTTTCTTTTTATCACGTCTATTCTAATCTTTTCGGTGTTGAAACACGTTTAGTTACTAAACTACTTCCTACTCGACTAAAATTCTTGCGTAATCCGAATTAGGTTTTAAAGAGTTGAATGCATAGACGAGATGAATAACATCAGAAGTTTTTACATACTTTTATAAATCCTTTTATTTTTCTTTAGGGTTTTCACAATGTTTAAGTACATTTTAGCTGCCAATTAAAATATAATGAAAGATAATGCTGAATGCACTCATTTGTGAGCTTGACTTTTGTATTTGGTCATCTTATACTTGACGATAAAAGTTTATAAAAGTTATAAAAGTGGCAGTGTAAATCGTATCTCACCCAAAAACAGCACGAGCCACGGCCTGGAGGCCATGTGTATCCCCCACCACTGGAAGAAGTCCTCGAGGTGTGTCTCGGTGGCGGCGCCGAGCCGTTCCAACAGCGACGCGCCCCCTCCGCCCGCCCCCCCGCCCACCGCCTGCTCCTCCGCCCAGCCTCCCGTCGGCGGAGACATCTCTTGATTGTTCTCAGACGCTACGCCTGTTGTAAACGCCCTCAAGTTAGTCTCGATACGATCGTGCACAATTGAGGAAGAAATTGTTTCGTTGGTAGCGGTTCCAAGTGGATTTTTTTCTAATGTGTATTAATAAAAAAAATGCCTATATTCAGGAACTAGGTAAAAGTTTTACTTCGCTTTTATTTACATAGCGTTTTGGAGGTAATAGTGTGATCCAATCGATCGATCGATCTAAATACATACTATGTATACTGCATTACTACTGGCAGTTCAAAGTATTTCTTCCTCAATTGTAAAAATACATTAAAAGCTCACTTTTTCACAAATACACGTAACAAATTAATCAACAAAATACAACAAAGGTATTCTTTATAACACAGAAAAACAAACGAATATCCAAAATTCATTTTAACTGTAAAAAATACGATAAACATACAAAAGATATAAGGATTTTTGCGGTTAAATAAATACTCACAAATAACGGGAGGTAACAAACGCACTAAACGAAACACAAAAACAACAAGCCACGAAAGCATACACGCATAATGTGTAAATATTTGTCTTGTTTTTGTGTAAAATATTATGAGTATGTAATATTTAGTTGGCGAAATTTGTCATTTTAATAAAGTAAAACAAAAAATATCGATATGTCAATGCTAAGAAAATCCTGGGTAAAGGTCAGTTCCGTTTTGAAGGACATTGCAGTCGACGACTTGCTTGTCGAGGAACATTGGTATTTAAATCTTTACATAATAGTAATCTTCGCGTGCGTGCGTGTGTGTGTTTGCGTGTGTGTGTGTGCGTATGCGTACGTGCGAGTGTGTGCCCGTGTGTACGTGTGTGCCCGTGTGTGCGTGTGTGTACGTGTGTGCCCGTGTGTGTACGTGTGTGCGTGTGTGTGCGTGCGTGCGTGAGCGTGTGCGTGCGTGTGTGATATGTGCGTGTGTGCATGCGTGTGTGCGTGTGTGTGTGTATGTGTGTGTGTGTGTGTGTGTGTGTGTGTGTGTGCGTGTGTGTGTGTGTGTGAGCGTACGTACTGGCGCGGTGATGCAGCGGGCTGGCCTCGGGCCCGGCGCCTCGCTCGCCGCGCCACCCGTCTGTGCACCCCCACATACCACTCGCGTTAGTGCGTCTATTGACTACCATACTCAACACAACGGTGTAAACAAATCTATATTTCACATTCAACTTTCACCACTCAATCGGTTCTAACAGGCTTAGTATGTTTTCCCTAGCGAGGGATAATCATATTGTCTTCTCATTGGATACTGTTTCTAAACACCATCTACCATCAGGCAGTCATCACTTTACCGTAACCGTTGAAAAAAAAAATTTTGTTTATTTGAATTTACCAGATACGATTGTTTACACCGTCTGCTGCTGTTGCGTAATATACTATAGACCTTGTCCACCGGAGAACTGTTTTATTACTTTATCCGTAGAGCACTGATCTGATGCTGTTAATCACAGCATAGCATAAAGATAACAAAACTCGAATAATAATTCAGAGACGCATATTTGCTTGTATTGAACCAATAGCGCCAAGGAATACGCACATAATTGTAACATAAAAACAGAGTATCAGAGAATAAAAAGAGAATTATGTATCGTAGAGGGCGTATGAAAGGACTAACTCCAGACCGGCCAAGTTATACAACACGCTTATTAAAATCTTCTGAAGATAAAAAAGATCGGATACGACAAATTGTTAAATACGACATTGCGTATGAATAAAGCAGCAAAATTTTGTAAACACGTTCACATTTTCTGCCAATTACATGTATGTAGTCTGTCAAGGCCCGCGACGGACACCGGTGTCCATATACATAGGGTTTTCTCATACATCTATATATATAAACGGGAAGCAACTTGTTAATTGCATAAAATCTTTCTCTTGTGGTCAAGGTCGTGATTTTGATATTAATTTGACCAAAATATACTATGTCTAAAATTATTACTTAGTAGAGTATATAATTATTACATTGTATATGTTGATACTATATAAGTAAAAACTAAATACATGTAATACACAGTTTTCACTCTGAACCAAGTCGAAACTTAGTCACGGGTATCATAAATTGCGAAACAAATATTTGCGCATCACTAACATTTTGTTTCATTGCAAGCTGTGAGATTTGAAAACGAAATTCAAAACTGATTCTCCATCTACGGATTTGTCATTGATCGGAAATAGAATATTTTTCGATGATATACATACATAATGTATGTGCAAATATAATTCGCAAATAAAATTAAATCGTGTCGTGTGAATCTAAATGATAATGTAGTAGTTTGTAGTTGGCACTAAAAAGTAAATGTAAACACTTTTTGAAATGTTCAAACTGTTGCACGTATATTGTGGTAACTACTTAGCTGCTATTTTATGTTGTAAAATAACCTATCTACTTTTGGTAATTTGAAAATCAATCTGACTGTAATCTGAATTTGAAATTGATCTTAGTTTTATAAATCTCAGCTGAACATTTGAATACTTAAGTTTAACTTGCGACTATAACCTGTTCAAACCAAATTAAAACATTGATTAGTATAAGTAGTGACGCTCACCGACGTCGGGCCCCTGTTGGTTGCAGCAGAACACGCCGCTGAGGAACAGCGTGGTGAAGATGAGGAACACGATGGCCATGATGACGGCGTACCCGTCGGCGCCGGCGATGCTGAAGGGCGCGGGGGGCGCGGGGCGGGGCGCGGGCGCGGGGCACGACCGCTCGCAGTCCAGGCACGAGCAGCCCGGCTGGCCCTGCACACGGGGACATCACATTTTTGCTACTTTTTTTTTGTTTACGCGCAGAAAGTGAATTATTACTACCGCCCAGTGTTCAAGGGGAACGACTGAGCGGTTGTGTTGGGTTGAACGTGCCTTACGACCCGACGTTGAGCCGCCCGGAGAGATGGAAAACGTCGGGCGACCGCCGGGCCGAGTCCCTAACCTATGTACACCGCACGGCATACCAACTAAAACTTCGCGGTGGCTATCTTGGGCGCATTAGGGACGGCTGCGGGCTTCCTCCGACTCACGTCTAAGTTGTCGTCCGCAACATTTTTGCTACTGGTAGGATACACATATTTCGTACTAGCTTTTGCCCCCGCGTTAATAAGTTTTTCGGGCTAAAAGTACATAAAAACCTTCCCGTTGAATCACTCTATTTAAAAAAAAAATCGCATCAAAATCCGTTACGTAGCTAAGCATACATAGGTAGAGACAGCGAGAAGCGATTATGTTTTTAAATACTATGTAGTGATCCACCTGGATAACTAACTGTAATATATAAGGTGTCGACTCCTCAAGCCCCGGTTTCCCCATACATCTATATATACATATAAGCAGGGTTTGATGGATTAAAACCCGCTATAATGGCCAAGTGTGCCGCGTCCTTGTCGAAGCACAAAAGGACTTTTTCTTTTGAGATGTAATAGCTGGAAATTTCACAAAATAATATCTTGATATTGAGTTTTTCTAATCAGTATCAGCTCGGTGTCTGGAATTTGTGCCCGATATGACGATAGGTTCACCCCATATCACATCATGGGACGGAATGGCGGCGAATAGTGGGTACACTAGTTGCACCTCTGCCTACCAAGACTTTATCGAGGAGTTTTGGCGGCAGCAAAAAACACTTGATATCACAGTTATTTCACAATTCACTTCGTTTGAGTCCTTTAATAGAACTACATTGGATAATATACCACCATAATTATGCAATATAACACCAAGTATCACCAAAATAATGAATTAAAACAAGAGCACCTCATGACACTTCCAAGTTCCCGCCAAAACTCACGGTTGTAGTTATCCAGGTGGATACGCACATACACATACACTCACGCCTGTTATCCCCTAAGGGGTAGGCAGAGGCGCAACTAGTGCACCGACTTTTCGCCGCTATTCTGTCCCATGATGTGATAGGGGGCGAGCCTATCGCCATATTGGGCACAAATTCCGGACTCCGGACTGATACTGAATAGAAAAACTCAATATCACTTTGCCCGACCCGGGAATCGAACCCGAGACCTCAGCTTTGCAGTCGTACTGTAATACAACTACGCCACCGAGGCAGTCAGGCTGATAAATACGAGTCTAAATATCAACACTTACATTAATTCCAACATTGCACGCCCTCGTGGGCGGGTTGTACGGAATAAACCCATCCACGGGCTCATCACCGCCGATGTAGGTGATCTGGAAGGGCACCCTGGGCGTGTTCTCGTCTCCCATGTAGTTGAACCACGTCTGCGGCGTGCAGTACTCCGCGCCGGCGTCTCCGCACATCAGGTCCAGCGCGAGCTGATTCGTACTCGGGTATTGTACCTGAAATATCATTGGTAACTAGCTTTTGCCCGCGTCTCCGCCCGCGTTAAAAAGTTTTTCCGGGATAAAAGTCCCGCTTTATGTTTTCCCGGGATAAAAAGTAGCCTATGTGTTAATCCAGGACATGATCTACGCATGTGCCAAATTTCATCGAAATCCGTTTAGTAGTTTTTGCGTGAAAGAGGAACAAACATCCAGACATCCATACATTATTACAAACTTTCGCCTTTATAATATTAGTAGGAACTAGGACTAGGTGCTGACCGCGACTCCGCCCGCGTGGAAAACCTTACCGCTACAAAAGGCGCATCGTCGACAAAGATAAATAAGAGTGTTTCGTAAGATCTTGCGAAATCCATTTTTCCTATTATTGTCTTAAGGTTCGACAAATTAACGTATGCATAAGATTGAGGATCTTTTAAGCTTTGGACACCAAAAACAAAACTAACTCATTCTCGCCCAATGATTATTTGTAAACTGATGGACGCTACAGGAAAGGATGCGGTAATGAATGGCATACCGGTGGTAGGTCTCTCATATGTATAAGTCCGTCTGAGTGGGTACCACCGCAGTGTCTATTTTTACCGCCAAGCAACAGTGTGCATGCACTGTTGTGTTTCTGTTTGAAGGACATTGTAGCCAGTGTAACTACTGGACATAATAAGACTTAACATCTTATGTCTCAGGATGACGAGCGCAGTGGTATGCTACACAGTACTTTGTAACGCAAGGTGCTGGATGGTGTTGCTACTGTTTATGGGTGGTCGTATCGCTCACCATCAGGCGAACGGCATGCTCGTCTCGTCATTCAATGCCATAAAAAAAGTATCATGCTGATGTACCTGAGAACAAGAGTTGAACGTGGCCGCCATGTAAGTGGATCCGAGGTGGTATTCAATTTGTTTAATGCGCTTGTGAGTGGCTGAAATAAATAAATGCAATATATGATTACTAAGCTATCAAACATAATTAATGAAAACGCAGTGTAAATTACCAAATCCAATTTTAAAAAGATATTTAGAAAAAATCTATAGTTATCTATACTAATATTATAAAGCTGAATAGTTTCTTTGTTTGGTTGAACGCGCTAATCTCAGGAACTACTGAATCGATTTTGAATATTCTTTCACAAATAGGAAGCTACATTGCTCTTGAGTCAGTTCTGCTAGTGATAGAATTTCCAAAATCGGTTCAGTAGTTCGAGAGATTAGCCCCTACAAGCAAACACCAAACATTTCTTCTTTATAATATTAGTATAGATATGGTAAACTTACAATTGAACTGCTCGACGACTGGTTTGATGAAGTTGCTCTGGTCAACGGCGCAGGTCATGCCGCATATGTGTTTTACGAAGTTCTCCATGCAGGAGGGACACCGCGCCAGCAAATTCTCAGCGATGCCGATGTTCTGGTTCAAGTTGTCCAGCTGCTGGTAGTTGCAGCAGGACACGCCGCCGGCGGCGATGTCCGGACAGTATTTTTTGAGGATGTCCTGCAAAAAGAAGATTTTTTCATAACTAAATTGCTAGAACCAATCATACATTTGATATTAGAAAAATACACAAATTACATACATATAAAAACTACTTTCTAATACAATTTCTCAATCAAAGAAATGTAGAAAGCGTCCGTCTATGTTTGGTCGAGACGCCCTTGATCCAGTTGTTTTCCACGTATCGCTAGCAGCAGTTTATCGCGCGTTCATCTGTCTGGCGACATTAAAAACCGAGGGCTACCAAGAAACATTTTTGTACTGGGGAGCTTTACAAATAACTATTATTTTTAGGTAACTATAACTTGCAATTAAGTTTTAACTCTTATTTGAGACTGCCTCGGTGGCGTAGTGGTATTGCGTACGCATTACGAGTACGATTTGCGCGCTGAGGTCCTGGGTTCGAATCCCGGGTCGAGCCAAAAAAATTGTGACTGGGTATTTTCATCTTAAAAAAAATTTACTCAGTCGCAGCTCGGAGTCAGGAAGTTGGCGGTGTGATACCCCCGTGCCTCGGAAAGCACGTAAAGCCGTTGGTCCTGCGCCTGATCTCTCTCCGGTCATGTCGGATTGCCGTCTCACCGGATTATGAGAGTGAAGGAATAGCGAGTGCACCTGTGTATTGCGCACACACTTGTGCACTATAATATCTCCTGCGTACCTGGCTGATCTCCGTTGAGATTGGCCGCCGTGGCCGAAACTGGCTAGGAGGATTTCATTTGAGAGCTAGGTTTGACATTATTTATCAGATGTCACGAAACCGCAGACATGCCGATAAATATCAATTCAGCTGATGCTGAGACATAACCGCAAACCCCATAAGCGAGCATGCTTGGATAATCCTAGCTATACACTTAGAATAATAACACTTATTCTATGACTATACACAAAACATTTTGACAAAATACATATACCTTATATCCCATGCTTTCTTTTCTTAACAAAGCCTTAAGTTCAAAGACACTATTTTATACATTTGTAAGGACGTAATAAATCCGATCGATGTTTAATAACCACAAGCCTATGAAACATAACCAAAACGAGACATGTTTGAAAATCAATCATACGCCTTCACGACAGTTGTACATTTGGAGGACTTTGACCTGCCCAAATGAAAACAATTGAAAAGCGAAATATTCTGTTTTGACGATTTAAACAAGTTCATTGCCTTCCATTAGCGCAGAATAAACTGAAGTCAACGACCAACAAGACGCTACAGAGGGGTAGGAACAAAAGCCTGTGATGGTGCATAATTATATATTGTGGAATAAAAAGCAAATTGTTGTTGGAAATACCTCTATAAAATGTTGTTTGTTCTATCGACAAGAACGATTGCTCTTGAATTAGAAAAAAGAATACTATATTTTTATGTACATGATTAGTTACTTTAAACAAGACTTCAACGAGAATTACCAGTTGTTAAGCTCATACTATAATTAGCACTCAACCTAGATTCTGGTAATTTCGATTACTGTACCTAAAAACTTCGGCAATCCACAATGACATTTAACTTTACTATCAGTTTTGTTTACTATTAAATTGATACTATGATACATTTTAACAGCCCCTTCACTCCAGGCAAAAGTTAAATACAAGATTCGAATGAGTCAGGACTTCTTCTTTGGATGTAATTTATCCAAATGTATAGTTGTTCAGAATGTACGCATTAGGTACTACGTAACACTTATATTTATAGTACAGATCCTGTTCAACGTCAATCAGAGCATATTATATCAATGATTAATCACGACATATCAAAACATATTCAGCTGAGTGAAGAGTGATTCACAAATCGACGCCACATAGTTCCGTTATCGCTGAGTTACTGAGATCAGCGGCAGTGGAAAGGATATACTTTGTTTGGGTGCGTCAAAAGCAGACGTCGGCCCGCCCTGATAACAGGGTTATCGACATCTTAACAACGTTCATTCTTCGCACAATGGATTTATTGTACAGATTTAAGTTTCTTATTAAATAAGGCGTTGACGACCCTAGCCTTTGCACTGTTACGGCCAGTAAAAAACAAATAATCCTAATAATTTGTATATGAGTGCTAATAGGTTTTAATATATACCAATTACTCTCTCATTATAAAAAACTTCATAAGTAAATACACAAGAATCACACGTTAAAACTATTGTTTACTTGTTAATGTTGATAGACGGCGATGATTTTTCAATAAAGAAAAAACATTGCTATATTTATCGCGTATAAATATCACAGTTTTTGTTTCAGTTTAAAGGACTTTTTCTTCTTTTTTCTCTTTCATCTATCCAGTCATTCCCTCAATATCGAGGATCATGACTACTGATCTCATAATAACTCGGCACTCATAAATTCAGGCAGTAAAAAAGCTATACTATAAGTTACTTCATCAATATCGCTATACACCTTTATCACGTCATAAACTTTGACATAAAACCGTGACCATAAACCGCGATAGAAACTGTGCTAATTGTGCCGCCAAGGACGTTCTCCACTTAATGTGTCTAATTAAAGACTGGAGCACTGAAATGTCACGTCATAAGTGCTATTGACAGGGCTCCGAATAATCTTTGTATTGACACGTCAAAACAAACTCAAGTTCGAGGTGCACGTTTCCCAGTCACGCTATGGCAGCACGTGACAAACGTGGCTGATAATAATAATCTTCCTTAATTTTTATCTAGAAATATGATAGTAGGTACTTTGGATTATTATCTGATGTTAGATTCGCTTTGTTATTCGATATCCCACGGGACACGGTATCGACTTAAACGTACTTCAATTACACAACCAAGACCTACTGACCAATTTCATACATACATATACATATACACTCACGCCTGTTATCCCCGAAGGGGTAGGCAGAGGCGCAACTAGTGCACCCACTTTTCGCCGACATTCCGTCCCATGATGTGATAGGGGGCGAGCCTATCGCCATATCGGGCACAAATTCCAGACTCCGGACTGATACTGAATAGAAAAACTCAATATCACTTTGCCCGACCCGGGGATCGAACCCGAGACCTCAGCTTTGCAGTCGTACTGTAATACAACTACGCCACCGAGGCAGTCACCAATTTCACATTATTATTTTATTGTTTAAATGTCACTGAGGACATTTTGGATTTAGAAAATAATTTAAATGTGAGTCCACCAGAGTGGCGCTACGTGATAATGGAAGCAGTTGACCCTGGGTGCACTTTTTAACCTGTAGACAGACACCTTTATTTGGATAAGCCAAGTTGACACTGATTAGTGTTATTACAAGTAACATCAGCCATTGGTCTTTCAACACTATACCTAGCTATCGACATCTGATGAACTTAACTGATATCAGTTTTTTTTTTTTACATAAAACCTTCATAATGTGAGAGGAGGTTCATTACTTAGTCATTTTTGACTCTCTATAGGTCGGACAATCTTAGCTGGCTGGTATGCATGCATGCAATATGCACTCCCCAAGGAAGAGGCGGTAGAATACACAGAGAGATCCAATGTCTCTCCGCATACCAAGCGCCTCAACTCTATCCGTGAGATCATTGACGATGCGAAGTGCCCATCTTAGTAAGGAGCCAAGTGGGTTCAGCAAGTGTTTGGGGGTCGTGCCTAGTGATTGAGCAGTACTCCACGTGCGGTCGGACTTGCGCTTTATAAAGCGCCAGTCTGTGTCCGTAAGTGAAATACCGCTAGGCTCTGTTCAGGATTCCCAACTTTTTGCTGACGAATTTGGCTTTGTCCTCCAAATGACTCCTAAACTCGTTCGCGGAAACCGATATAAAAAGATGACCGATAAAGATAATATTGTGCTTTTAGCTGCGTGATGTAATATTTATAATGAGGTTAATAGGCATACATAATTTGATTTAGAACATACAAAGATTAAAGGAGATTCAGATTTAGGTCAGTTCGGATACATACTTTCCTAATATGTTTATGTATTTGAAATAGGTGAGCATCCGGGGATTGTATTTTCTGTAAAATAATAAGTAAGCCGTATTAACTCTTAACGACTTAACATGACCTAAGTAGTCATAGTTTGATCGCTTCATTCTAGGACATTGCCGCTTAAACCCGAGACTGCTACACGAGATCTCTCCTGATCTTGACTTGACTTCAAGCAAAAAATCAATCCCATGTAAAACAAAACCTTTCTGTATGATTCATTTTTATTTATTCGACACAGAAACAATGTAAAAAATAACTGAGTACCTAGATATCTAATTTAAAAAAAGTAACTAACTCAAATTCGTAGACAGAATAAAAGAACCCAACAACGTGCTTCTCAAGTATGAGTAGCTGCACAAACGAACATGATCGAAATACAACGTCATTCGTTCAGACAAACTCTATATCGACATTTTATATGATCTCTGAATTAAATTATTAATTAATTTACTTTACTACATTAAACATTTGGATTCCACATCAAAAGACAAAACAGCTTTGTCTTGAGAATATTTAAAGAAAAAATCACACAATCTGAGACGTAACAAAAAATATAAGCACTTTATTAGGTTTGTATCAAAATATTGTTAATAACGCCATCTATCGATTGTTTGGTGAGGTCATTGATGTATTGACTAAAAGGTTGTATATCCATTAATAGAAAAATAAAAACCTCAGTTGTTCGTCCCGACTGAAAAAGCGTGTTGTAATTATAGGTTATGGGCCCAGCGTCCTCAGTTTTATTGCAAAATAGTAGTTTTTGTCGGCATATAAGTGGTGAAATATTGATAGCTACGTGTTATTCAGTTATTGCAATAATAGTTTGCAAGAATGGCATCGAACTATCTAGTAAATGTTCCCAAGTTAAAAGGCCGTGAAAACTTCAATGAATGGCTGTTCGCCGCGGAGAATTTTCTCGTCCTGGAGGATATGTTGCACTGCATCAGACCAGAATCCGGGAAGAAGATAGAAGCCGCAGATGATGCAAGAACTAAGGCGAAGTTAGTGATGACTATAGATACTGCGTTATATGTGCACATAAAAGAAGTTAAAACTACATTAGAACTATGGAACAAGTTGAAGGCATTATTCGACGACTCGGGATTTACTCGAAGAATATCGCTTTTACGGAACTTAATTTCAATTCGTCTGGATAATTGTGCTTCGATGCAGTCATATGTAACGCAAATGGTCGAAACGGGTCAAAAGCTAAGTGGGACAGGATTTAATATCAGTGACGAGTGGATCGGTTGCTTATTATTAGCTGGATTAACCGAAAATTTTAAGCCAATGATAATGGCGATTGAACATTCCATACATTAGGTCATCTTAATGAAAAATATCTTAATAAAATGAAAGTTGCAGTTGATGGTATGAATCTCCAAGAAAAGGTACATCTCGGTAAGGCAACATGTACAGTCTGTTGTGAAGGAAAACAGTGTCGCTTACCATTTGGAAATGAAGGTTCAAGAAGCAAGGAGTTACTAAATATAGTCCATACAGATATTTGTGGACCTATGGAGCATGAATCCCTTGCAGGTTCCAGGTATTTTATATTATTTATTGATGACTATAGTCGTATGACGTTTGTTTATTTCATTAAACATAAAAGCGAAGCTCTAAGATGTTTTACAGAATTTAAAGCTAAAGTTGAAAAACAAACTAATAAGAAAATAAAGATTCTAAGAAGCGATAATGGATGTGAGTATTGTAATAAGGAATTTGATTTATTTCTCAAGAAAGAAGGTATAATTCACCAAAGAAGTAACCCATATACGCCTGAGCAAAATGGCTTATCAGAGCGCAATAACCGTACCATTGTAGAGAAAGCCAGGTGTTTGCTGTTTGACGCAGGTATGGATAAACAGTTCTGGGCAGAAGCCACAAATACTACCGTTTATTTACAAAATCGTACGGTGCTTCCTGCTTTGAATGAAAAGACTCCTTATGAAGTCTGGACGGGGTGTAAGCCTGATATAAGTCACTTGAGAATATTTGGTAGTACTGTCATGGTCCATATTGCTAAAGAGAGGCGCCAGAAATGGGACAGAAAATCAGAAAAGCATATACTTGTGGGCTACCCAGATGACATCAAAGGTTATCGAATATTTAACCCTAGAACTAAACGTGTAACAACAAGTAGGGATGTCATTGTTATGGAAGATGAAAAGAATCTTGAAGTCAGTTTACCAATTATTGAAAATACAGAAAATTCATCTTCAGTGCGGGAGATATTTGACAAGGATACATCAAGTTCAGAAGATGTAACCGGAGGTGATACATTATGTGAAACATCAGATGGCTCAGATGACACTTATGTTCCTAGTGAATATGAAGATGCTTATGACTCAACTGAGCAGCATGTGAGACCCAGCCGAACTAAGAAGAAACCAGAATGGTATGGGATGCCTAATATGTGTATCTCCGAGGAAGTATTTGATGATGCGAGTGGACTATCTCTAGAAGAAGAATTACGGGGAGCAGAAAAGGAGCAGTGGCTATTGGCAGTCAAGGAGGAGCTGAAATGTTTCGATGACAGCAAAGCATGGGAGCTGGTGGATATGCCGAAAAATGGTGAAACTGTATTGAAGTGTAAGTGGGTGTTGCGTAAAAAACTAGACAATGATAATAACATTAGATACCGTGCTCGTTTGGTGGCCAAAGGCTATATGCAGAAGCAAAATGTGGACTATTCAGAGACTTTTTCGCCAGTTGTTAGGCATTCAACCTTAAGATTATTGTTCGCATTATCTGTGAAACTTGGGCTAGATGTTACGCACCTTGATGTCACTACAGCATTCCTAAATGGGGACCTTGAGGAAACAATTTATATGGAGGCACCTGAATGTTTGTTAGAATTTAAAAATAACTGTAATAAAAAGGTAGTTAAATTAAACAAAGCTATATATGGTCTGAAGCAGTCCTCAAGGGCCTGGTATAGGAAAGTGGATGATTGTCTTGTTAGTATTGGTTATAAGCAATCCAAATTAGAACCATGTTTGTACACAAAAAATAAGAATGATAAAAAGACAATAGTAACCTTGTATGTAGACGATTTTTTTGTATTTACAAATGACATTGTTGAATGTAATAATTTGAAGAAGATGTTAGCTTCAAAGTTCAAAATAAAAGATTTAGGACAGGTAAAAAAATGTCTAGGAATGTCTGTTAATTTTGATAAAGTTAAAGGCACAGTTACATTAAGCCAGGAAAATTATATTAATCAGTTGATAAATAAGTTTAATATGGCAGATTGTAAAGTAGCTGATACACCTTTAGAGACTAAATTGAATATTAATTTAACAAATAAAAGTTATGAAAGCCATATAGCCATATACCTTATCAGCAACTCATAGGTGGGCTAATGTATTTAGCGGTATTGACTAGACCTGACATTGCATTTCCAGTTAGTTATCTGAGTCAATTCAATAATTGCTATAATCTTGAAACGTGGGCATATGCGAAACGAATTTTGAAATATCTTAAGAAAACTAAACATTTTGGGTTAATATTTACAAAAGATGGTAATTCAAATTTAGAAGGGTTTGTAGATGCAGATTGGGGGAATAATGTCATAGACAGAAGGTCTTACACAGGTTTATGTTTTATGTTAGCTGGTAGTGTAGTTTCATGGGAGGCAAAGAAACAAAAAACAGTTGCCCTCTCAAGTACGGAAGCTGAATATATGGGCATAACTGAAGCTTGCAGGGAAGCAATTTATTTGCTTAATTTGTTAAAAGAAATAACTGGTGAGTCATACACCATTAAATTGTTTAATGATAATCAGGGGCCTTACCACCATCTCTTATAGCAGTATTATTATAATCTTACTTAGAAATTTCATACCATGACGAGCTTAAAACAAGCTTAAAACCATCATGTTTTATCTAGCAGTTTTGTGTGACGTCATCGCAAATCATTCATTCTAACCGTACCATGAAGTGTCTTTTGACAGTAAGTAATATTGTTTTTATGTCAAATTTTGCAGTCTTAAAAAAGTTGCTCCTTCACAACTTTTTTAACATTATTATTCGATTTTCTTTGATTTATTGTATGAAAAGTAATAAAAACAGTTACGTAACTATTTTTAATATTAATAATATGTGTTATAATGGTATCTCGTCCAAAAAGGGCTCAATAATATTATATATGTGATGTGTTTTAGATGGCCAATGAATTCGAAATGTTCGAATTTCTAGAAGCTGATAATTCTACCCGTAACTCGGCGAACAGGCTAAGACGAAGGCGATTGCGAGAGGAATGTTATCCCTTCAACCTAGACGAGTCCGAGTTTATTGGTAGATATCGACTGACAAAGGAACTCGCGCAAAATCTTTGCGAAGAATTGAGGCCTTTGTTTAATAAACCTAGAAGATCCACAGATTTGTCTGTAGAATCAAAGGTAACTATGTTATTCACGTACACACATGCTTTAATAATATCTTATAATTACTTAATGGGCATCAAAGTTAAGGATTTTTAACATATTATGTACCTATTGATGTTTTCTAAAAAACCTTATGCACATTTATAGGTACTAACTGCTCTATCTTTTTACGCGACGGGCTCCTACCAACGTCCAGTGGGCCAGCAAGAAGGTCACTTCTTAGCCCAACAAACAGTTTCCTCGGTGATTGCTCAAGTTACTGCCTGTCTGAACTCCATTGAATTGAGGCAAAAATATATACACTTTCCTTCAACTGACCAAGAACGTAACAGAATAAAAGCAGAGTAAGTAATATACCAGTAATTGATTTTAGTAATAGTTATTTGATAGTAAATTATTTTTAGACCTCTTTATAATAATATGTAATTAGTATACATTTAACCCTAGAATATTTTTTTTGATATTTGACTAGACATTGTTGTGCAGTACCAGTTTCTACCTTAGTTTGCATCTGCTTGAGATAATGATTAAAAGATACAAAGATAAGATAGTAATTTATTTTTTTATTTTTATTTTATTAGGGAAACAAAGTGTTAATATAAAGTTAAAGCAACTAACACACAATGCATATTTAAAGTATACAAAATTAAAATTAACACAATTTACATGTTTCCACAAGTACGCTACTATACAGTTTAATTTATGACCTATTACATCCAACTGAATAATAGTCGCCAAGCATTATGGGTAATATAAAATTGCCTCATGATAATTTTATCTACAATTTATCAAATAAGTTATATTACACACATAAATGTTTTTGACCATTTCAGATTCTACAATAAATTTCAAATGCCTGGGGTCTTAGGGTGTATAGACTGTACCCAAGTGGCCATAGTAAGACCTGTGGTCCATGAAGAGCGCTATTATTGTCGCAAGCATTACCATTCATTGAATGTTCAAGTGGTAAGTCATTTTTATATATCCTTAATAAATTATGAAGGTTACTCTATATATTTAAGTCTGTGATATACCTTTGAATGTTCAGAAATGACTGAATTGATGTTAATGCAACTTTTGTTAATAGAAAAATGCTCAAGTTATCCCTTAATACCTAATAGCTGTTTATTATTATAGTATAACATAGTAATGCATACTCAAAAGACAATGTTCAATAAAATAAGGTTAATAATTTAAAGAATATATTGTTTAAAAGTCTTGTTATTACAAAAAACAAGAAACAATTATAGGAACAATACTTCATTCAGTCTCATTTTATTCTTTCAGATTTGTGATGCAAACATGCAAATTATGAGTGTAGATGCAAGTCATGGTTGTGCTACTCATGACTCCTTTATATGGTCTCATCATCCACTTAGAAGACACTTGGAAGATCTAAGCAACAATGGAAATATTTGGTTTCTAGGTATGACTTAGACTTTGTTTCTACACAAAAATTTCTTGACTTTAATATTAGTCTTTTTGAAATTTCTTATGATGTTTTGTCTTGCTCAATAATGATTAATTAATAATATTTTATAATTTTCAGGTGATTCTGGGTATCCACTAAGGAAAACCATGATGGCATGTTTTCGTTGCTTACTTGTACACAGAGTCTTGCACTACGCACCTGATGTGGCAGGATCTATTGTTAATGCTTGTGTAATATTACACAACATTTGCAATAGAGCTAACACTCCTTTGGTGCAATTGAGCAACGAAGAACAGAACCAAGAAGTCCAATTACAACTCAATAATACAAGTGAAACAACCGTTCAGCACACACGCAGCAGCAATGTCGCCTTGCAGCAGGGCAGCGCTGCACGAAGGACGCTCATTCAGGTGCTCTGGACAAGGCGGCATCTATAGATGTCAAAATTCTGAAAAGAGGGTGCATTATATTATTTCACATCATTTTTACATCATATTTTTTAAGAAATAAAGTAATATTATACCTTTCAATATTACCCAATTTATTATTTATGCCCACTATACCCTCTCCAATCACCTCCAAAGCTCGAGCACTTTTAACTGCAGCTTCGGCTTTGTCTTGGGATGATTGGACGAGGGCACGCCTGGCAGCCTCTTGTGACATATTATGCTGTACTCTCCTGTGGCGACGCCGGTTGTGGGTCATTGTCCCCGCCACTGTTAGTGGCTGAGAGAGTGAAGGAGGACCTGTGTGCAGAAGTCTACGGCGTGGCGACCGTCGTGGCGTTGCTTGTGCTGATGATGTTGATATAGGCTCTGCAGATGGTGAAGGTGTCCGGCATGGAGAGAGGGCTAGTGCTGTACCACCGGACACCTCTTGGAATGGGATAACTACAGCATCAGGCAATATCTCTAGGTGGGATGGGGATTCTCCAACATCATCAGCTTTTTCTGCATGCTGTTAATGTAGAAAAAAATTATAATTAATTATGTGTCAGCAAAATTAAGAATTAATTTATCTAAATGCTTAATGTTTGTAACACTTACTTCTATGAAAGGTTCCACTAATACACCAGGCAACCCTTGACCATAATCATCCCCAAGTAATTGCAGAAATTTATTTTCTATATGTGTCAAGGGTAACTCGGCACATGGTCCTCCTCCAGTCCTTGACTGGGATGAACGTATAGCTGCCACTCGCTTTTTTAATTTTGCTTTATAGTCCACCCAGTACTGAAAAATTTATGGGTAGGGTTTAGTATACACACAAAACAACTACAAGAAATTTATCATTTAAATGTTAAGTATGTAAATGCATACATATTTGCACATACATGAATAGCTATTTTTTATTCAAGACAGTCTAAGAGTAAACTCTAGTAGATCACCACACACATAGTTAGGTACTAGTAATATTAGGATCCATTAATAAAAGTAAGTAGTTACTTTAGACCAGCCTTTCCAATCTTTGTATGTGCCTTCGCCTTGAGAGTTTAAGATCCCTGCAATCTCGGTCCACTTTTGTTTAGAATACTCCTTTGCCTGCAGGGATCGATTGAAGGCCTTAGCAATTTCTGTGTGAGAATTTAAATACTCCCACAATAAGTCGAGCTGTTGCCCCGAAACTCTCCGAACTCTAACACTGCAAAAAAAATTAAGCCACTTGAAAAAATAAACCACTTGAAATTCCAGCGTCGCGTCGAGTTCTCATGATTGTATGATTTCATTGTTTTATTGGTATTTTCTTCAATTTTTAGACATTATAGTATATTACGTCATATTCACTGTAATTATTTAATTACATAAATAATACTGTAATCAAATATATAATAGTGATTATCAAAATGCGGTCAAAATATTGTAATGCGTTAGTTACTTCATTGTTCTATCCTTAAAGCATTAAAACACATTATACTCACTCGCTGCTTGACATGATATCGAGAATTCCAAATTAAAACACTGCTCAACTTTAATAAATATATTATTGCACCACTGCCACTTAGGAAAACTTTTAAACTGCAAGCGCGAACTCAAAGAGTTATAAACAAACTTGCGCCTAATGACATTTGTAAACCGTTCCGTTCTCGTTGCAGTCACGAAAAAATACGCCTGAATTTGTAAATTTCTGCTTAAAGAAGCAAAAAGTTAATTTAACACTATATAATTTTTTTTTTTTAAACATAAGGCACTTATAAAACGAAGACAAAATTATATAATTTTGACTTCAACATACATAAAAGTTATTCGCTATATGCGTGACTTGGAACGTAAATAAAAAAAAAATGCCGTCTTTAACTATCATTCGTTCTTTTACATCACTACGCAGGAGTAAAACATTATTGTTTCAATATTGCTTTATAAGCTCATAGTACGAATCTGAGTAATATTACTTTAAGCTTGAAATAAAACGTTCCTGCGTTATGATGGTTTAGTAAAAGATGGTGGTAGGGCCCCAGGGCGCAATTAAACTGACCTCAAATAATTGTTTCAATAAAAGAACAAAACATATAGATGTGCGCTACTATTTTTGTAAAGAATGTGTTAGTGATAAAATTGTAGAACTTAAATATTTAGAAACCGCTGAAATGCCAGCAGACCTGTTTACAAAGGGGTTGGGTAATACCAAGCATTATTATTTTATGCAGTTGTTGGGTATACAGGATGTAAAGAATGTTTAATTATTTTTAGTTAGCTTTGAAGTTGTTAATTGCTGTGTACCTATATTATTTTGATAAGTGCGGGTATTAGGTTTGTATCAAAATATTGTTAATAACGCCATCTATCGATTGTTTGGTGAGGTCATTGATGTATTGACTAAAAGGTTGTATATCCATTAATAGAAAAATAAAAACCTCAGTTGTTCGTCCCGACTGAAAAAGCGTGTTGTAATTATACACTTGATGTTATTTCATCACGTAAACATTTTTAATTTGATGATTTAAAAAATATTATGAATAAGTAAATAAATAAATAAATATACGATCTGCTCATCCATAAAAATCCATAAAAAGACTGCCTCGGTGGCGTAGTTGTATTATGGTACGACTGCAATGCTGAGGTCTCGGGTTCGATTCCCGAGTCGGGCAAAGTGATATTGAGTTTTTCTATTCAATATCAGCTCGGAGTCTGGAATTTGTACCCGACATGGCGATAGGCTCTCGCCCCCTATCACATCATGGGACGGAATAACGGCGAAAAGTGGGTGCACTAGTTGCGCCTCTGCCTACCCCTTTGGGCGTGAGTGTGTGTGTGTGCTCATCCATAAAAAAACTAAGTAGATCGAAACGAGATTAACCCCAAAACATACAATTTTATAACTTGACAACTCCATCTCATAATGTAAACCCATTAGTAGGGTAGGTTTCAACTATATATTACATATAAGAATTGTAAATTGTAAGTGAATCGTCATTTTAAATTGACGGCTCGAGATCCGAACCAGCACAATACAAACAGTACAGTCAGCCACATAAGTAGCTTGAACAATTTCAAAATTTCAAATCGCCTATACGCTTTTAAGTTACGTTTAAATGAAACATTTTTTTTCTTTGTGTGAAGTAAATCCCGTTGTTTTTGTTTGGGGAATAGATAACAAAATTGGTAAAAACACAAAAGTGTGTGGGCGATTTGAACTTTTGAATTTGTTCAATTACTTACGTGGCTGACTGTACATTAATCTATGATATAATTCGAGTACAGTTAAAAACTCGTTATGTAAAACCTGCGCACGAGCATGAAAAGCTGTTTGCTCGTAATTGTTGCGTATTATCATATTTCAGGAACGTCCTACTTCCTTCATACTGCGTCAAGATGCAAGACAAACAAATTAACTGCACGCGAACAGCTCAAAAAAGTCGACTAGGTTAGGAGCATGCCGAAAAGCACATAAGAGAAATTTACTTGGAAGGATGCTATAGATTGAATGTATTAGTGAGATAACAAGAATAATAATAAGGTAATACTAAATTAAATTAGTCAACCATGTTTACTGAAGTTATACTAGTCTCATGACATTACTAGATACTAAATCATTGGCATTAAGTCCGCCTATGTGCATGTTTGTATATAAAGTTAAATAAATAAATAAAACTGTTTAAGTCACGTATTCTCAGTCAGAAACGCCGACCAGTTTCCATGTCCAGTCTCATGACATCAAAATAATATGATGCGGGAACGAAACTAACGCCTCATCATAAATTCCTATTCTGGGCCACTAACATAAATTTACAAATTTTAAATATCGATGTGTCATGTGAATCGAAAGTTCTAGAAGTCGTGATTCGTCAGGGTGCACCGATTTACAACTTCAATGATTTATGACCAAATGATCTAACTTAATCGTAATCCTCCTAGCCAGCTTCGGCTACGGCGGCCAATCTCAACGGGGATGAGCCATGTACGCAGGAGATATTATAGTGCACAAGTGTGTGCGCAATACTCAGGTGCACACGCTATTCCTTCACTCTCATAGTCCGGTGAGACGGCAATCCGACATGACCAGAGTGAGACCAGGCGCAGGACCAACGGCTTTACGTGCTTTCCGAGCCACGGGGGTATCACACCGCCAACTTCCAAGAAAAACCCAGTCATAATGTTTTTTGGCTCGACCCGAGATTTGAACCCAGGACCACAGCACGCAAATCGTATTCGTAACGCGTACGCAATACAACTACGCCACCGAGACAGTCGATTATGTTATATTATACTTATAAAATAGCAACTATCACACGCATAATACTACACTATTAAACAGGTATTTTTTGCCACAGAACTGTGTCAGTACAAGGATACATCGCATTAACACATTAAAATACACATATTTTACTTAGACCTGAAAAGAAAAACTGATAAATTTCATGTTTATCGGCTATGCTGAAGGCATGACGAATGTAATTTAGTACAATACAATGTAACTACAACATTCCTTTGTATTTTAAAAAGCGGCGATAGCCTAATTGGGAATGAAAAGCGGCGATAGCCTAGTTAGGAATGGAATGGACTGCCGAGACCAATGTCTGCAGGTTCAAAACCCAAGCAACTTTCGACCCAACTCTGTGAATTATCGCTCGCTTTAAAGGTTAAGGAAATCATAGTGAAGAAACCTGCATACCTGAGAAGTTCTCTGAGTTTCGAAGGTATGTGAAGTCTACCAACCCGCACTAGGCCAGCTGGTGGACTAAGGCCTTAACCCTCTCAGTTGTAGAGGAGGCCCGTGCTGGGCAGTGGGCAGTATATTATAATACAGGGCTGGTATGGTATTTATTTGTATTTAATTAAGGCATAACATCGTTATTAAGTCTAATTGCAATACACAAACAAAACCATAAAATATGTAATTTGTTACGCCAGTAATACATTTTTTGATGTTAAAACATTAACAAACATTTTGAAGCTTGAAAACCACAACGCCTCTTATAGTACTCCTATTTTTACTTTCGCAACATGTTCCCCAAGGATAATAAAATGGTATCACAAACGTCACATCACAAAATGTTTAAATGTTTGTTAAGCTGTGATTCCGCAGGACGCGGCAGACGGCAGACGGCAACGGCAGACGGCACACGACATGTGCCGCGACAGCAGACGGCACTACTATGCAGTATTAAATTGTATGAGACCGATTCCGCACACGACGGCAAATGACGCCCGGCCGGACGTCAGTTGCTGCCGTCTGCCGCGTTCTGCGGAATCACAGCTTTAGACGTAAACTCAGAAATAGCTGAACTGATTACGATGAAATGTGGCACACGGGTAGACATGTCCAGGATTAATTCATAGGTTTATTTCAATAATTTGCTTACATAGAAAATAATAGAAATTTTAATCTCATTTTTTAAATAGACGGCGTTCGTGTCGTACAGGTGGCGAGCTATGAACCGCTACAACGTGTTAGGGACTTTTGTAGAGGGAAAGGCTTTTCACGCGGGCATAACCACGAGCAATAACTAGTCTATACTAATATTATAAAGAGGAAATATTTGATTGTTTGTTTGTAATGGAGAAACTGAAAAACTACTGGACCAATTTTGAAAATTATTTCCCTAATAGGAAGCTACATTACTTCCGAGTACTATAGGCAACATTTTATCCCGGGAAAACTTTTTCATGCGGGCGGAGCCGCGAGCAGAAATTTGTCTGATATAAAACTGAACCATGGTCTATGAAGACATACACTTTTGATATAGATAAAAAAAACACGTTTCTCATGCTATAAAAAAGTAATCGACGACATAAGCAGTTAGGCAAAATCAAGACTGACGCAACTGTATCAAAATAGATGTTTTATGTGAGAACCGTTGAAAAACAACGCGTTTCAGTAATTTCCGGCCCATCATTTATGTTTCTATGAAATTATTTGACCATAATAGCTACAAAAATCTATTACACGGTAATAATCCATGTATATTATTCATGGCTATTTTCAGCTGCTAGCAGTATCAAATCGTTTTCCTGTAAGTTGTTTGTACTTTCAACGGCAAGGTTTGGGTGCGGTACTTAGCCACAATTTGCGCGTTTTTCCATTTTACTAAATAAACTGAGGAATAAAATCATGCCTGACATCTATGTCGTTTAACTTAAACCATATTATTATATTCGTGTATATTATCTCAATTCTGTTTACATTAGAAGTCGCAAGTATGACGTATGACAAGTGATTTCAATACAGCAATTAATATTTTCAGGAAACACATCACAAATCAAAATTATTTTCCTTATTGCCTTTGAATAGCACACTGTATATTTAAAACTGTACAAAACAAGCAATGAATCAACGTGTGCACTTATAACATATGTTATTTGCGTCAAAGGTCGAAATTCGTGTATACATAGGAATCCAGCGTCATCTGGAAACGAGGGATACGGATACATTAATTATATCAAACGAACAAGTATTTCGTGACGTGACTATTGTGCAGGACGCATATTCTCGAAGAGAGAACAACGTAAAGTGCATACCGCGCATGCGCGATTTCGTAATAGAACTCGGACCTCTTAGTGACGTCATAGACTTTAGTCAGTGATCTTAGTGAAAAAATCGTGTTATCGTTAGGGTCATTGAACGCTTATAACTCACCCGGTATGAACTGTGTAGTGTTTCATTCGGTGTCATAGTGTGGGTTAGAACTTTGCCTACCCCGCTGCGGTAGCGGGATGAACGTATGTATAAAGTTTAAATAGTTATTTTTAGAAATGTTGCTTGTGTGCATCGTTTGTGCTAAACTTAGAGTAAGTAAATCACGATAACTTTCTTTGTAATGCACATAAGGTTGTTTTATGATGTTTAGTATATAGAGCCACTTAGTGTCTATGTACCAAGACACTTATAGTTTAGGCATATAGATTTAACTTAGGCGCGAATTGAAAATAAGTGTAATCTTGAAAGTGAAAAAGAGGTCCTAGAAAGAGGGAAGGCCCTCTTAGTGCTCCGTACGGTATAGCCGCGGAGTACTTAAGCTAATTTGTTTTTTTGTATTTTTGAGTTAAAACGTGTTAGGAGTTTTTTTGTTTAATAGAAATAGTTCGGGACATCAAGAAAACAGCAAGTAGTCAGCAAGAAAGAAGAAGTCTGCAAGTTTGAAGAGGAAAAAGGCGCTTATGCAGAGTGGACCATCCTTCCTCATCAGCTGTGGCACGGTGCTACGAGGACGACTTCTAGCTACGTCGCATAGCTACGGCGTAGCAACGAGAGACTACGCGCCGAATATTAACGCCGGGAGAATTTGGCTACCGTTGTGGCTGAACTTTGTAACTTTCGATTCAGTGTGTGAAATAAACGCTATTTCCCGATTTTACGCCTTTGTTACTTTGTCACTGGTATCGCCATATTCCCACTCACGCAATCCAGCACACACACAACACATTGCGGGGTGTTGGCCCAGTCCGAGCCCCGCACATTTTCTGCTCCTTCGCGAGCCGGATCTACGTGAGTGTGGAAAATGCCAGTGACAAGGTCAATCGGGAAACGAACGGCGTCGGCCACGGAAGCGTCAACGACGGTCACGTCATGCACCGCGACGTCCGCAACGGGGACGTCCGCGACCGCGACGTCTGCTACAGCAACGTCTGCGACTGAGGCCACCGAGACCACCATCGCCGACACCGTTCAAACGTGTTTCACCACCGATAGGGATACCGCTGCCGGCACCGCTGCGGAGGAGCTTCAAGCCGCCGCACCGGAAGAGAGGAAGCCACAGCGGCCCCGAAGTCGACCAGCCACTTCTTCAAGGCGTTCAACGAAAGCACGTCGCCTGGCACAGGCCAGGGCCGAACTCACAAAACTCAAGATAGAGCTAGCGACCGCAAAGCTAGCAGAGATCGAAGCGGAAGATAGCGAGGATGACCTTAACTCCGTCATCACCGAGGTCGAGCAGGATCAACGCGTTCACAGCTGGTTACATACCAGTCAGCTGCTCGCGATTGATAACCGACCTCACGAAGTGCAAGATGCGCAATCCCGTGTGCAGCCGCCACCCGAACCCATAGACCCAGTGATCACCGCCGCATCCTGGGACATCCCGGCGTCTGCACCGGCGGGAGCCAGTGCCGTGCCCCCGCCAACGTGTCACCCAGTGGCAAATGATGCATCAAATAATCCGCTCGATTTCATAACATTTTCAGGTAACCCTGCGGCATCGAACCCGAATGTGCAGCCGCTGCCTGCGAAGCAACCGCCGCCTGTAGTAGCAGCCTGGTTAAGAGAAAATGAAGCTTCGCAACAGCCGCCGCCGCCGCAGCCCCCGCCTACCCCGCGTCAAGTGCGGGGCGGGGAATTGGTCGCAGCGCGACCGAACTCCGATTATAGTGAACTTGCGTGTGCCATAACGCAAGCTGTGCAAGCTGCACAACATAGACAGCCGTTGAAGTATACGGAGTTGCCCATTTTCAACGGTGCGCATCAAGATTGGCTAACTTATAGAGCCGCTTATAATGAATCCGCAAGTTATTTTACAGCGTTGGAGAATATGTCCCGATTGCGCCGCAGCTTACGGGGCACAGCAAAGGAAGCAGTACAAGGGCTGCTCATCACCAACGCCGAACCGAACGCTGTGCTGAGGACTCTCGAGACGCGGTTTGGGCGTCCGGACTCGATCGCATTGGCCGAGATCGAGCGACTCCGGGCGCTACCCCGCCTCACTGATTCGCCGCGAGATATTTGCACTTTCAGTACGAAAATAGAAAATGTCGTGGGAACCCTGCAAGCGCTCGATTGTGCCTTCTACCTGTATAATCCGGAGGTTACGAAGGCGGTGATGGAAAAATTGACTCCGACGCTGAGAAGGCAATGGTATGAGTTCGCCGCCGCACAACATAGAGGTGAGCCCGACTTATTAAAATTTAGCCGATTCATTGCCAGGGAAGCGGAGATATGCAGTCCGTTCGCCGTGCCAGAGATCATCGCGGACAAGGCCCCGGTGAAGGCTAGCGGCGGCGAACAACCACGCCGGCAACGAATACATACCGTCGCCGACAAACAGAAGCCCGCATGCTGTGTATGCAACCAGGAGGTACATTCGATGGGCGAATGTGCACGATTTCGGGATGCCGCGGTTGACGCGCGGTGGGACTTAGCAAAAAAACATAGGCTATGTTTCAGGTGCCTGAAATTTCGATCGAAGCAACACACATGCAAGCCTCGAAAATGCGACACGGACGGGTGTGAACGACATCACCATAGGATGCTGCACTCGGACCGGAGGAGTAAGAGTACCGACGAGGCCACCAATGAAGAGGTGGTAAATTCGGCATGGACGTCGCAAATGTCATTTTTGAAAATAGCTCCGGTATGCATTTCAGGACCGGCGGGAGAGGCTCACACTTTCGCGCTACTTGATGACGGGTCGACGGTCAGTTTGATCGACCATCAGCTGGCCAAGGACATCGGCGCGGAGGGACCGGATGAACCGCTCCACATAATCACGTACGATGGAGAGAAAACTACACGGAATAATTCATGTCGTGTTAAGTTTCAGATAAGGGGAAGTCGGGGACGGCAGCAGATAGAAGCCCGCACCGTCGACAACTTGAGATTGGCGGCGCAGCGTATTCCTGAAGAGGCGCTGCGAGACTGTACCCATTTGAAGGGCCTCCTGCCTGCATCACAAACGCAAGAAGCGAAACCCCGACTTCTTATAGGCCAGGATAATTGGCATTTGCTTATATCTAGCAAGACACGGTCCGGGAGGAGGAACCAACCGGTCGCCTCGCTCACACCACTAGGATGGGTGGTACACGGGAGCCGGACCAGAGCCCTAGGACACAGGGTGAATTTCGTCGGCCAGACAGCAACCGACGACCTAACTGAGGAGCTCGTAAAAGAATTTATTTTGCTTGATAATCTGTTTGTAGATCCCCGCAGGCCGAAGAGCGACCCCGGAGAAAAGGCGCTGAGAATCCTGGAGGACAACACCACGAGAGAACCCTGCGGAAGATATACCACGTCTCTCCTGTGGAAAAAAGAAAATGTCGAGCTCCCGAACAATTACGAGAACACTTTGAAAAGGCTGCACAACATAGAAAACAAGCTGGATAGGAACCCCGAACTCAAGGTCAGATATAACCAACAGATGGAGGCGCTGATCGAGAAGGATTACGCCGAGCCAGCCCCCGCGACCTCCCATGCAACAAGGACATGGTATTTGCCGCACTTCGCAGTTTTTAATGCTTTGAAACCGGACAAGCTGCGAGTTGTGCACGACGCGGCGGCCAAGACAAAGGGTACCACTTTGAATGATAACTTATTAACAGGTCCAGACTTGTTGCAGCCTCTTCCCGCCGTCCTGATGCGATTTCGGGAACATCCCATTGCAGTCACCGCGGATATCACGGAGATGTTTATGCAGGTGAGATTGCGCGAGGAAGATCGCGACGCCCTCAGATATCTCTGGCGAGCGGATCGCCGAGATAACGAACCGCCGGAAATATACAGGATGAAGGTACTCATTTTCGGTGCATCTAGCTCTCCCGCGACGGCGATTTATGTCATGAATCGCAACGCGGACAGATTTCGATCGACGCATCCGGAAGCTGTCGACGCGATAAGGAGAAAACATTATATGGACGATTACCTTGACAGCTATCCGGACATAGAAAGCGCGACAACGATTGCGCGGCAAGTGCGCGACATTCACGGTGAGGCGCATTTTATATTGAAAAAATGGACGAGTAATTCGCCTGAGGTACTTGAAGCACTCGGCGAATCGGCAAGTCCCCACCGCGAAGAGGTGGACTTAGAAAAGGCGGAGAGAGTCTTGGGCCTCATTTGGAGACCAACGGAAGACAGACTCGCCTTCAATTTGGATTTGGCGCGCATACCGCCAAACTTGTTAATCAGAGAAGCGCCCACGAAACGAGAAGCGCTTAAAATAGTAATGTCCCTGTTTGATCCTCTAGGTCTTGCATCCCCAGTGACGGTAAGGGCCAAGCAGCTGTTGCAGGAGGTCTGGAGACGCGGCACTGCATGGGACGATCCGCTTGACGGCGACATATCCGCCGGATGGGCGGATTGGGTCACACAGCTGAGAAGATTGGGTCACGTGTCCGTGCCACGCTGCTACCTAGGCTATACTCGAGCTAGAAGATTGCAGCTGCACGTGTTCACCGATGCCAGCGAGTCCGCCTACGCGACCGCACTATACTGGCGAGCCGAAGATGAAGACGGACGGGTCACGGTTTCGCTTATAACAGCGAAAGCGAAAGTTGCGCCGCTGAAACTAACGTCCATTCCCCGTCTAGAATTACAGGCAGCAGTACTCGGCACACGGATGGCAGCCGCGGTGAAGCGCGAACACGGAAGACAACCCGAGTCAACGACCTACTGGACAGACAGTCGGACAACGCTGAGCTGGATCAGAACAGGATCCAGATCATACAAACCATACGTCGCTCATCGCGTCGCGGCAATAGAGGAACATTCACAAACGAGCGAATGGAGATGGGTGCCGACGCGCCACAATGCCGCTGACGATGCCACACGCGACGTGCCGGACAACTTCGATGAGCGACATCGATGGTTCAATGGGCCGGAATTTCTCCGAAATCCACCCGACTTATGGCCCACGGAAGAAAGGGGCATCATCACCACGACCGGTGAAGAAAGAGTAGGCGCCGTCACCTCAGGACATCGAGAGCCACAGCTCTCAGAGGCCCTACCCGACGTGAATCGGTTCTCGAGTTGGACCCGATACTTGAGAGCTACGGCTCGCACTCTGCAGGCAGTGCGCATGTTCCGGCGACGGTGTGATTACGTTAATCACAAGCGAACAAAGGCCGCTTCGCAAAAGGACCCGGATTGGAAACGCGCTCAAACGTCGAAAAAACCGTTGAAGAGGAGCGCGCGAAAATCGGAGGACATAACATTCATGACCCTCCCAGCTGAGCTGTTAGAACGGGCGGAATACCTCATTATAAAAATGAGTCAAGAAAAAGTGTTTGCCGAAGAAATACGTGCACTCGCACAAGGAAAACCCGTATCACGGGATAGCCGCCTGTATCCTTTGAGTATTGTACTAATTAATAATTTGATATGTTTAAATAGTCGGATTTCAGCTACCACGGGAATCACAGAAAAAATGAAGCACCCTCCGGTCGTCGACGGCGAGCATCGGGCAACACGGCTGTGGATCGAGCACGTCCACGCAGAGCTGCATCACGCCAGCGTCGAGAGCGTGGTCAACTGCTGCCGCCAACAGAGATGGATCCTGAGACTACGCCCGACGGTCAAGACTACACTGAGGAGCTGCTTGAAGTGCCGCCAGAGGGCGGCGACCCCGCCGCAGCCGGTGACGGGCGACTTACCTGCCTGTCGGCTGGCTCATCATCACAGACCATTTACCTATACCGGTCTTGATTACTTCGGTCCGCTCACCGTAACCGTGGGCCGCAGCAATCAAAAGCGCTATGTAGCTCTCTTTACATGTTTGACAGTTCGAGCGGTGCATCTAGAGGTGGTGCACTCATTAAGTGCGCAGGGTGCAATCATGGCACTCAGGCGCATGACAGCGCGTCGTGGGAGCCCCGTCGAGCTGTGGTCCGACAATGCGACCAACTTCCACGGCGCGGAACGAGAGCTGCGCAACACCCTCCTCGCGGGCGCCGAAGAAGAGGCGTCGCGGAGGGCGATCCGATGGCGCTTCATTCCCCCGGGCGCGCCATTCATGGGCGGCGCCTGGGAGAGACTGGTGCGGACTGTGAAAACCGCACTAAAAACGGTGCTCCACGAGAGGAGCCCTCGAGAAGAGACGTTGGCAACGTTACTCGCCGAGGTCGAACTAACAGTCAATAGCCGACCATTGACCCACGTGTCGGTGAACCCTGAGGATCCGGAAGCCCTGACGCCTAACCACTTTTTGTTGGGCGGTCGGGGCCCGTGGTCGGTGCCGAACTTCCCGGCCGACCACGACTTCGGCGCGCACGCCGACCTCAAAGCCACACAGCAGCTCGCCGACGCATTCTGGACGCGTTGGCTCCGGGAGTACCTCCCCGAGCTAAGAAACCGGCGGGAGGCCCACAGCCGGGGCCCCGAACTGCAAATAGGTGATGTCGTCCGCATCATAGACGGCACGCTCCCGCGCAACACATGGCCGCGGGGGCGCATTTGCGCCATGTATCCCGGCCCAGATGGAGTGGTGCGCACAGTGGACATCACCACCCGCGGAGGTGTCCTGCGACGACCCGTGAAGAGGATCGTCGTCATACACCAAGCTGACGACACAAGGACCGAGAGCGCCGCGCCGCAGCCAGCGGCGGATGCATCCTGCCCGACAGCGTGACTGCATCACCCCCTGGACGCTGGGTGATGCACGGCGGGAGAATGTGCAGGACGCATATTCTCGAAGAGAGAACAACGTAAAGTGCATACCGCGCATGCGCGATTTCGTAATAGAACTCGGACCTCTTAGTGACGTCATAGACTTTAGTCAGTGATCTTAGTGAAAAAATCGTGTTATCGTTAGGGTCATTGAACGCTTATAACTCACCCGGTATGAACTGTGTAGTGTTTCATTCGGTGTCATAGTGTGGGTTAGAACTTTGCCTACCCCGCTGCGGTAGCGGGATGAACGTATGTATAAAGTTTAAATAGTTATTTTTAGAAATGTTGCTTGTGTGCATCGTTTGTGCTAAACTTAGAGTAAGTAAATCACGATAACTTTCTTTGTAATGCACATAAGGTTGTTTTATGATGTTTAGTATATAGAGCCACTTAGTGTCTATGTACCAAGACACTTATAGTTTAGGCATATAGATTTAACTTAGGCGCGAATTGAAAATAAGTGTAATCTTGAAAGTGAAAAAGAGGTCCTAGAAAGAGGGAAGGCCCTCTTAGTGCTCCGTACGGTATAGCCGCGGAGTACTTAAGCTAATTTGTTTTTTTGTATTTTTGAGTTAAAACGTGTTAGGAGTTTTTTGTTTAATAGAAATAGTTCGGGACATCAAGAAAACAGCAAGTAGTCAGCAAGAAAGAAGAAGTCTGCAAGTTTGAAGAGGAAAAAGGCGCTTATGCAGAGTGGACCATCCTTCCTCATCAGCTGTGGCACGGTGCTACGAGGACGACTTCTAGCTACGTCGCATAGCTACGGCGTAGCAACGAGAGACTACGCGCCGAATATTAACGCCGGGAGAATTTGGCTACCGTTGTGGCTGAACTTTGTAACTTTCGATTCAGTGTGTGAAATAAACGCTATTTCCCGATTTTACGCCTTTGTTACTTTGTCACTGGTATCGCCATATTCCCACTCACGCAATCCAGCACACACACGACACATTGCGGGGTGTTGGCCCAGTCCGAGCCCCGCACAACTATCAATGGGATTAATCGTCTACATTCATTTCTTAGGTCGTGTTGTTCCTCCGTTGTCAAGTCAACGGTTTTATTAGGTATTCTGGAGGAGCGCGCAGCTTCACTTTGCTGTGAATTCGCTTGTAATTTGCCAGTGTGATAAGATCCTCAACTGTACCTGACCACGGATAAAACGACCCGGCCTTAGTTGCCTGATAATTGTCTCACATAGATGGCGGCATTGCCGGGCTTTCATGCAGCAATATGTCTCACTTTGCAGTCGCCGCAATTCCACTTTAAATTGTTTCTGTTGGGTTTAAAATTTATACGTGTGTATATAATATTATCTATGTACAATGACGTAGCTGATGCAGCGACTGATCAAGAGTTCTGACCGCCCTAGGCTAATTATGAGGACGCGCCCCCGCCAGGTGTAAGTGATACGGTCGGCCTAAAAAGTAGGATATTAGTTTGACTTTGTTTACTAATGTGAAAATTTTAACATGGTTCATACCACCTATAAAAGTTTTCAGATCGATCTGAAAGTGAAACTAACGTTGTCCATTACCTAATCTACACAAAATTCAACCTTAGCGTGGCACATTTTTTTAGCTGACCGTACATAAAGGCGCCCTATACGACCTCGCGCATTATACGATCAAAATCATGACAAGTGACTGCAGGCTACCAAGTAGAAAACCAAATCCATGTCTTGTTTGGCCGCATGACTTGTATTGGCTTAGTTTCTATAGACAAGTTAGTTGTTGCGGCCATTGACCATGTGCGTGGTCATCTAGTGCGTGAAGTTGCATTTATCCTTTAGGCGACTTTTATACCAATAAATAGTAATTTTTGTTAGTTAGTTTCAATCACAATTTTGATTTAAAACGACAACAAGTTTGAGTCTCCGTACGACAAAATGTCTGAAACAGACGTTGGAACTTGGTGGCTAGACTGAAATTAAAGTAAGATATGAAAAATCTGGCTCGTTTATTCCATTAGTGTTGAAATAGTCTTTCCGATTATGTATAAATTAATCAGATCAGTTTATTTTTTAAAAAATCACAGTGAAGAATTAACTGAAATAGTCGAAATTTTAGATACGTCCTCTTAATTCTTGACTGAAGACCTTTGTATTGACCAGACATATTGCTAGCATTATCATAGCTTTGGCCACGACAGTCTTTAATATCAAGTTCTAAAGTTTTATCAATTGTCGCAAGAACAGCCTTCTCCATGTCTTCACCTTTGTGACCGCAATTGGGTAAAAAGGTGATAAAACGCTCGACAGGTTCTCCGTCAGGCAAAACATAACGAATTATAAATGTCAACTGATTGGTGTGTGAAATATCTGCAGTAGAATCAATGCTAATCAAATAATATTTTGCTTTTTTTATTTCTCCAATAATCGAAAGTCTAACTTCATCAGCGAGAAGTTAAATAAATTCATCGATTATAGAGGATGCCAAGTACGATGGAGAACCTCTGCCTTTTTGTCCAAATCTCACCAAATGCTTAGCGATGAAAGGATCATAATTGGATATAAGCTCAATAAAGCAAAGAAAATTTCTGCTTATTGCAGAATGCAGATCCAATAATTTCATTTCGACCGTGAAATGGAAGGCCACGAGAAGCTAAAAACTTAATTGTTTCTATTACACGTAGTAACACATTTCGCCAATAAGTTATTTCTTCATTATATTGTTTGACTAGCTTCTGCCAGCGGCTCCGCCCGCGTTAAAAAGTTTTTCCGGTATAAAAGTCCCGGTTTATACTTTACCGGGATAAAAAGTAGCCTATGTGTTAATCCAGAACATGATCTACCTGTGTGCTAAATTTCATCGAAATCCGATCAGTAGTTTTTGCGTGAAAGAGGTACAAACATCCATACATCCAAACATCCATACATTCTTACAAACTTTCGCCTTTGTAATATTAGTAGGATTATTTGGGTATCCACTCGTTGTAAAAGTTTTCCTCTACATACATATTGTCCAAAACATTTACGATGATCCGGAGAATTGTCATGATCAGTTATTAAGTTACAATTTTTCCAGTCATTAAATCCACTTTAAAAATAGGAAAAAAAGTTTTTTTTTTACTTTTGTAAAGGCCGCAGGAACGCGTTGGATGCGGGCCGCTTTTGACAGGTCCATCTAGAAATCTTTGGGGGAGGCCTATGTTCAGCAGTGGACGTCATATGGCTGATGATGATGATGAAATCCACTTTTGGCAAATATGGATGTTGTGTGATGAAGTATACTAACTATTAACCACCGGGGAGTCCCCGCGCGTCGTTGACGTGTTTCATCGCGCACGGCGAGCTGCGCTGTTGCCGTCGAGCAAGTCGCTCGACTACCGACCGATTCGATTGATAAATCAGTGTTTGTTTTACGCGCGCTTTTCAAAGTAACAAACCAGGGAGTCCCAGGCTTTTTCAGTTCACAGCGCATTTAGTTTTAGTATTTTGGCTCGGTCTAGTTGAAATATGTAGGGTAGATGCAATGATGCTAAATTAATAGTGTATGCGATGACACGATTTCAGCGCGCCCCCCCGATCCTCGCGCCCTAGGCTACAGCCTAATTAGCCTAAGGGTTAATCAGGCCCTGAGCTGATGTCGTTCAACTGGCGCTACAAATCGCTACAATGTTTGAGGTGTTTTTGTAGCAGGAAAGGCTTTTAAAACTACGAGCAACGTCTAGTCCTTCCATAATATACGATATAGTGTGTTATGGTACAATCACACGGGTTTCCATAAACTAAACAATTTTTCACTTTTATAATAAAACGATTGTATGTTTTTGTATGCCTCGCCAATGAACAAAAAAGACAGGACTTTTTATTCAATGAGTAATTAACTTATTAAGGTTGTCCAATTGACTTTATATGTCATAGAATAGAATTGTGAAATGATATTCATAATATATTTTAATTTTGTAATGCATAAATTGCATTAAATTGAACTTACTATACACATTTGATTAAATTCAATGAAAAATACATACAATGCAGATATAAGTGGAGTCGAAAGAATTCCAACTAACGACGAATACATTGATTGTAGCTGAAACATTCTGCCGCGATTATTAAACGAAACTCGAAATTAAAAGAAACACGCATCCAGATCAAATCTGATTAAATCAAAAGAGTCCAGTCGGTGGTACTGCAGCGTGTTGACCATGGCGGGGCCTCCAGACGCTACATCGCTTGACCCTCAGTGTGTAGGTACTGGGTAGAGCGACATTAAAATATTTTCCTTGTAATCATACCATCATGATGATGCATCAGCTGAGTCAAAAGTAATAAACTTCTGGTTTTGGAGGGGGGGGCGTAGCTACGTATAAAACAGCGGAACCTCCAAAAAAATCACTGAAAACGCGTAATAAACACTGAAAGTACTTAGGAAATAAATGAATTATAAAAAAAAACACACTGCTGGCTTGGGAAGCCATAAAATCTCATAAAATCTATGAAGGTTGTCAATCACAAATGGGAATTCAGGTAGAATAATATTTGGAGAACATTATGATACTACTTCATGCCTCTCATGAACAAGACTTACAGGTTTTAGGTTTTCTCATAATAAAGCGATTAACTAGATTACAAAAATTGCAAATTCACAGTCACAAGGACGCCAATGAAGATGCCAGTTTCATTTCTATCACTAGAATTTCTTTAAAACTGAAAGTGCTCTACAATGTTGGGGCTACATAATTTGTTAAAATACTGGAGATAAGCTATCACCAGTCGTGAACATAGTGTTTGTTGTACATATTGTATTTCAATAATTCCGGACAAATGATTATGCGACTCTGTATGCTCATTTGTGTCGGCTTATGAATGCCATAGCACTCATATTCTTGAAGCTAATAGCTCACTAGGAGACTAAGTCTTTAGTCGTCGGTAGGAGACACTGCGAGAATTCTGTACCAACAACTCCTGTAATACTACTGCCTTGCAAGTAAGCGACGTGAAATGACAGCTTGCATTTCATCATTATTGTCAGCCATACGAAATCTACTGCTGAACATATGCCTCCGCTAAAGTCCAAACGTCCCCTAAGTTCCGAACGGACCTGTCATAAGTGGCTTCCATCCAGCGTATTCCTGCGACCTTTATAAGTAGTCTGTCCAACTTGCAGGTGGACACCCAACGCTACGTTTGTCGATACTTGGTCTCCATTCGAGAACTTCCGTTTCATCATCATCATCATTATCATCATCATCAGTCAAACGAAGTCCACTGCTAAACAGTAACATTAAGGTCCAAATGCCTACATTTAGTTCCAAATTCCTATTCCTACCCTAAGAGGCTAGCATCGCAAACTTTATTTGTGAAATTATTTTTATCGGCCGTAGAAACAACTTAACAAAGAATGCTTTATTGGTTCGCCGACCACTAGAACAATAATAATGAAAACCTTACAACCGATCTATATTTCTAGACTACAAATAACCTCATGGTGGTAATGATAGTGCCCATTTCAAACTCTAAGGCGGTCACGAAGCACAGGGCAGAATATTAATTAAAACGCAGTGTTCACAGCGGTATTTTGATGCGACAGGTCGGCATTCGCAGGCATACAAAAGCCGGCTTAATTGAACAGTTAATTGGGAACTGTGCCCCTGTGGACGGCGCATAGTGATTTCGTATTGCAATATGTCGCTTATTCAAATTTGTGAAGCGGTCCGTGGTCTATTGTGGATGGAAAATAATAACTAACAGTGACATTGGGGAATTTATCATAGGATACGTACATATACATATATAATAAACATCTCTTTCTTTCTTTCTCTCTTTCATATACATTGTTTAAGTAAAGTGACATTCTTCAGATCATGTTGCACTATTGGCCTGACGCCACTTGGAAGCCGTGCAATGTTGACTTAAAATTCTAACGACTCTTCAACCTATATTGGATCAGCACACACAAACACGCAAACTCACGCCTTTTATACCCGAAGGTATAGGCAGAGGCGCAAATAGTGCACCCAGCATTGTATTGGACCAGCGTCGTGGGTAAATGTTCCAAACCACACTAATAATCGAAAAATGGCGGTAATAAACAAAAAAGTAATAAACGTCTTCCTCGTTGATATTGAAGTATCGTTCACTTACAATCAACACCCGGCACGTGTGTTGATAAAAAAAACAATTTTCATTCAATATGCTACTCCTTAGATCCGACTGTACAATGCGTTTCCCGAGAGAAGTTTCTAGAGCCTAGACCCATCTATACAGCTCATTAGCAGGATAGCGTTGGCTTACTATAATTCCAGTTGAATAACTGAACCGATACGTGACTACGTATCGTATCAACGCAGCTCCAGTTATTGCGTTAGGACTTAGGTTACGATTTACATCATCTGAAGCGGTGATAGCCTAGTTGGGAGTGGGACGGACTGCCGAGACGAATGTCCGCAGGTTCAAACCCAAGGGCACGCACTCTGACTTTTCTACTGAGGGAAGGGAAACGCTCTCTATACCGGAACGGTAAGAGAGAAGAACCAAACATTAACGAAACACTATATTCATTTGCAAAGCTAAGCGATAATACTTACGATTTTAGTATTTCCGTAATTCATGCGCGCGCAATGTAAAGTGTACACAAAAACTGGGTAGGGTACAAAGTACAAACTACAAAACAAATGCCGACAAGGCGGCGGTCACCGCGCTGCGCCGGCACCAGCTGTGTGCGGTCGTTGACCCGTCAGCTGAGGTACGTGTTTCATTACGATTTTTTTTTAATATTCACCTTTTTTACTATCTTTTTCAGAATAATAGTTTGATTTATCTATCCATACGTGACGCTGTACAGAAATTTGAGAAAATCCTACTAAAATTGTAACAATACGATCGCGATTTTTTTAGTGCCATCACGTCAGGAATCACCAATACTATCACCTGTATTCGTTTCCGAGAGCGTTTCCCTTCCACCCGGTATAGTTATACTGTGTGTATTCTTTGTGAATTATCGCTCTGCTTTAACGGTGAAGGAAAACAACGTGAAGAAACCTGTATACCTGAGAAGTTCTCTACAAGAATTTCGAAGGTGTATGAAGTGTGACAACCCGCACTAGGCCAGCATGGTGGACTAAGGCCTAAACCCTCTAAGTAGTAGGGGAGGCCCGTGCTCACCAGTATATAATACAGGGCTGATAGTAGTAGTAGTTACATCATCTGATAGGCGATATATTCAGTCCGAGCTATTCCCAAATGTGATAACGAATCTACGTGCAATAGATAAATAAATCAACGCCTCGCATTTTTTTTTGTTAATGGCCCTACTGCCAGTAGCCTGACGCGAGTCGGCTTTTCTGGCCACACCGGTCTTTAGGGTGAACGCAGAAGGCGCTCGCAACCCTTTGAATTAAGTGACCATGCTGAGAGCAACCCACTAACGGGTTACGAATCTCGGCTCAGGACGGGCACTGAGAGAGGATGAGACATCAACGATTAGGGAAAGATTGTTTTTTAAGCCTAATCTTATTAGATTGTGTTGTCACCGGCACCCGGCCCGAACTGCTAGGGGGGTCGGAGGGGCGACGGGGAACGCGGCGAGGTCCTCGACGGCGAGGTCGGAACTGCGGTCTTGTGGAGTGTTGGAGTTTCAAGAACTCGTTCTTACGGCGGATGGCCAGAGTGATTTTGTCCTCTGGATCGGTTAATACGGAACGCGGCCGTCTCCATTTGGCGCTGTCGAATGGAGAATGCCTCGCACGCTCATGTTTTCTATAGAACAAACGGGCAACCGAACTATCTATAGCGGAAACTCGCCTCCCTCCGGCACCTCGATGTGAAACACAAAATCAGTTGTGAATAAATGAACATATCGTGAATTCATAGAGAAAAAAAGGACCGACGGAAAATGATGGACTGACGGAAAATCACCGCCTTAAACGTTCACATTGTACAACACCAAAGGAATTATGACAGGTCTTTAAGCTGACTACATTAATGCTTGGCGGCAACATTGGACAAAGCTGTTGTACCAACGCAGACTCGCATACGGTAAGCGACACACCGTATAAGTGTTATTTATAAAGAAATAACCTTGAAAATTATCCAGCGAGAAATATAAGTATACAAATTCAAGCGCTCATTAGTTGGTCTTTTAGGAAATTTTCATATAAGAGCTGATTAGGTTGCGAAGGTTGCGAAACATGTATTAGATGCAAAAACTATAAAAAAAATGTTATTCTAAGATGAATATTCAACATATTGCAAACATAACAGGTTTCTTAATATCAAAGGTTAAGCAAATAAGTATATTAAAAAAGTTGGTAGTGACACCACGTTCATATTAAAGTCAAAATGTATGTTATAATATAAAATAATATTCCGCTAACTTGTAGAGAAGCTACGTATTCTGGTTATAAAACCAGTGACTCCTGTTAGTCAGTCAGTCAGTTAGTCCTGGGCTAAGCACACATGTCATGAAACCAATTTGATTTGTGGGAGTTTGTAGATTTCATTGTACGAGTTGAAGATTATCTCTTCCTCTATCTTACATACACACACATTCACGCCTTTTATCCCCGAAGGGGTAGGCAGAGGTGCAACTAGTGCACCCATTGTTCGCCGTTATTCCGTCCCATGATGCGATAAGGGCCGAGCCTACCGACATATCGGGCACAAATTGCAGACTCCGAACTGATCCTAAATAGAAAAACCCAATATCACTTTTCCCAACCCGGGGATCGAACCTGAGACCTCAGCATTGCAGGCCTCCTCTACTACTGAGAGAGTTTAACGCCTTAGTCCACCACGCTGGCCTAGTGCGGGTTGGCCGACTTCACACACCCTCGAAATTCTTGTAAAGAATTCTCAGGTATGTAGGTTTCCTCACGATTTTTTCCTTCACCGTTAAAGTAAACTATAATTGATAAACAATACACACGTAACTTTGAAAAGTCAGAGGTGTGTGCCTTGGGTTTCGAACCTCCGGACATTGTCTCGGCAGACCGTTCCATTCCCAACAAGGCTATCGTCCACTTTTATGGAAATACATAAATATTATTTCCGTACGATGCTTATGATATTATTAATAGTGTGTATCATGCAGGAGTGTCAGCATGCCATCACGCGCTGGACGATGGCCAAACTCACAAAGTAAATTCTGGTAAAAGTGTACCTATTGCAATTGACAATGCAATTCATTGGTCAAAGTAAAATATACATCTCTATTATAATATATTATTATGGGTACCTATGTATATGGTTTTCATTTCACTTCCTTTATTTATTACTCGAGAGTTTAAACAAAGCAAAATGTGAATATAAAATTCCGTCTGTTTTATTTGTCTACTGACTTTTGCCAGCAACTGCACTCGCACAGAATTCTTTTTCTCGCAAATATTTTCACATATGACTATGTTCTTGCTAGGGGTTCAAGCATACCGTGTCAAGTAACGAAATATAGATAGCATAAATAAGATATTCTGATAATAAATCAATATACGCGACTTTATAACCACATTTCATATTTGAATGCAGATAGGAAACAATTCGGTCAGGTTTTCCATCACGACGAACATTTTCCACTCATGCAAATCGCATCCTTGCCGTTGATGTATTTTTCGGAAGCGTTCAATGTCCTTAACTCCTACATCGGAAAATATAAAACGGATCGATATGCAATGACCAAGGGCATTATCAGGCAGTTGATCTATACAATATGAAGTTATATCGTATGTCACGTACAATAAATTGTATAGTAAATTCCAAATAAAAAGATATCGATCAAAGCAGTCTCATACGTTTTGAAATTGCACGTTTCGTATGCGTTTATAGTCGGCTAGCTTTTGCCCGCGGCTCCGCCCGCGTTAAAAAGTTTTTGCGTGAAAGAGGAACAAACATCCATACATTCTTACAAACTTTCGCCTTTATAATATTAGTAGGATATAGTAATGACGTGCGTTATTAGAATTACAGTGAACTTAGAGTGTGACAAGGCGCAACGCGTAAGACGATGTCGTTTAATTTGGATGTTTGTGATTGATCGAGAGACCTATACGTCAGTCACGTGTTAGTCTCTCAACCAATCACAATACAACGAAACGGAGTTTTGTCGTGCTTATTTGCAACATTCTAAGCCCACTGGTTCGCGTCTGTGACTAAACGATTACAAAGATGCAGGTGGGTCGCGTCATATCGCAAAAAAATGCACGTGAGAGTTGAAATCGCGCCTCACACTTTGGTTTGTTAATCCAGTATGACATAAATTATTTGCAAAATTGACTCGTCAAGTCCCGCGACGGACGCCGGCGTCCATATATATAGGGTTTCCCCATACATCTATATATATATATAAGGCGGGCTTGACGAGTTAAAACTCGGGCGGTACATTTTAGAAATAGTACTAATTATAAATGGGGAAATATATTGATCCTGTCTATGGTGTGAGCTTAAATTCCGTTGCGTTTTGAGCATGGATATTTATAGTTGGTCCTTGACCGTAAACCATAGCTAAATAACGCTTAGTTACGTTTGTGGTTAATTGTACATTAAAATATTTGTAAAATAATTTAGTTTTCCCCATTTTTTTCCGCTATGGTGGCCTCAAATGATGATAAATTAACTAAAATAAAGCATATAACTTCAGAACAATTTCCGTATGTATCAACAGTCTACTGATTGTATTACTAACCTCAAAAGATCTCTGCTAGTGCGAACAGATACTGAATACTAATGTTCTGTACTTAGGGACAGCGATCGATAAGATTCAAGAAGTTTCTCCATAAACACCCAACGACAAAAGCAACTCACAGCTGACAGTTTCAAATACTTGAAATCTTTAAAATTTCTTTGTACCATATCTTATGGCTTACCCCTTTAAGCATAAAGGCGTCATATGTGTGATGAATATACGCTCGATCTCTAATGGTCCGATACAGATCGACCATGCGAGAGCTTATACTTAATTCTTCCGCTTGTCCATATCCGATGGCGATATGAGGTCAGGTCTTAGGCAACATACTTTTAACGCGTATTCACACACGTCCCGTCCAAGGATTCAAAACCGTGATTAACTACTTTAATTTCTAAGAGGCAATCAAACCCAGTCTCTCCCAGTCCATAAATACTGTGACTAGCCCAATAAGGGTGACAACTTCAAAAATTCCATAATACAAGTCGTTCAGTGGGTCAAAGCAACACAAAAATTTTCGCCGACTCGAGAACAGCGCGGTCAACTGCCAATGTCAAAGGCGAGACACCACCGAGGCTCAAGCCCGCCATTATAAATTCTGGATGTTTACTGGGATTACGACGAGCATGGGATGGCGTTTTATCTCTATTGTTTTATGATTCACTGTTAACGTTACCTACCGCACTCATCTACTTATTTCAAGATTATTTCGGAGAGAGTTAGAGACATAATATAATATAATATAAAATAATAATACCAGCCCTGTATTATATACTGCTCACTGCTGAGCATGGGCCTCCTCTACTACTGAGAGGGGTTAGGCTTTAGTCCACCACGCTGGCCTAGTGCGGGTTGGCAGACTTCACATACCCTCGAATTTCTTAGGTATGTACGTTTCCTCACGATGTTTTCCTTCACCGTTAAAGCGAACGATAATTGATAAACAATACACACGTAAGTAGTAAGGGATTCGACGGTTCTAGAGCACGTTCGGGGGTCGGTTGGCGCCACTCTGGCCTAGTTCGTCAATAATTTCGATTGCTCCAATTTCGGCGCGTACGATCCGCGAATTAACCCGCGGATTAAATTGATACCTACCGCGAATTGATCCGCGGATTTAATTAATACCTACCGCGAATTGATCCGCGGATTTAATTAATACCTACCGCGAATTGATCCGCGGATTTAATTAATACCTACCGCGAATTGATCCGCGGATTTAATTAATACCAACCGCGAATAAATCCGCGGATTAATTTGATCCGCGGAATCCATTTCATATCGCCCGCGAGATAGATATAAACCGCGAATTGGAGTTGCATGGTTTACGGTCCCCTCAAGCTTGTACCTTTTCCCTCTGTTTCGTTGTGCTTTTGTATTTCTACTTTCTAACAGCGACCCTTTTTCTTTGAAGAATACAAATGTCTTTGTTCCATATTCCTATGGGCTCGTGTTTCTACGTAAAAGCCATTTACAATTACCCATCACTCACCCTTTATGCATTACGGGCATTATTTATGATCCATAAAGCAATCGTTACAATACACCATACATTACTCAAATTCTAAGTAAAACCCTTCGGGTCTTCTCATTGTCATTGATTAACTGCATGTCCATTATTTTAAACAACAGTTACGGATCCTATTATTCCCATTTCCTGATGCTATGTATTCAATGGAACGTTCAAAGTGAAAGTTGAACATGTTGGATCCTGTCTGCAAGGAAATAATACTCGCTCTCCATATAAAAGCCAAACTCAAAATCACATGGTATCGTATTCCACTCTGTGCTCTCTTCGAAGTGTGATCTCCAGTTGTTTGTAATAGTGAAGTGATAGTAAAACAGTGTAATAGTAAATACTGAAGCTGATATAAAATGAATGTAAGTACCTTCTTATACTTTGATCTAAAATTGTTATAACCAGATGTTTTATTAATTGTTTATGTTATGTGTTGTTCACTGGGTTAATGCATTTTAGTTGTATTTGATCTCTTATTTAATTTATCAAAGTTACTGTAGTGCATTTTATTTCACATACCTATAAGTGTTTATCATACGATACTTCCTTAACCGATTTGTTTTATTTACAGTTTTATTTTCGTTACATTTGATCTCTTATTAAATTATCAATGTTACTTTAGTGTACATTTATACTTCGCATACCTATAAGTATTTATCATATAATACTTCCTTAACCGATTTGTTTTATTAACAGTTTTATTTCATTTTATTACAGTTTTCGGAAAATACTTTCAAAAATTACTATTATGCTGAAGATATAGATGAACCTAGTGATGAAGAAGGTACACTCGCCTTTAAAGTCAAAAAAGCGATAATAGCAAACAAAAGATCCATGGAATGCAACAACATTGACGAATTTTTCGAAAAACCTAAGAAAAAGAAGACAACGACAAAAAAATCATCTAGTGTTGGTCGAGCGACGAGTGGTGGTGTTTCATACATAAAAACAAACAGCGATGACAGCAGTTCTGCATCACACCTCATAAAAATTGAGGTGTATGATGTTAATAAAATAAAAAACATCGCACCGACGGAACAATGGAAACATGCTGATGTGCGAGTTAAATATTATGCAGACACCGAGAGTGACAAAAACTTGCAATGTATCAAGGACGCGGTATACAACATAACTAAACAGTTGGCGAGTAAGGACGATTGTGTGAAATATTTTATAGACAACGACAAATGAACAAAGTGCCAGTGCGTATCAGTGTTTTAAAATCATAACTTTAGTCATATACTTTATTCTAAGAAACTATTATTGTAATAACTATACCTATTTTAATTTAATTTACATTGTATTGTATTTTAACTTTGTACTCTTTTAAGTTACATGCTTAACAGATTACTTCGTTTTTTATTCTAGAACTCTTTGTGTTGTTGCTAAGTATTAATGTAAATAGTAATAAGTCTTTTTAGTGTTTTTCATGTTCATGCTTACGATTGTAAAGTTATTACGAACATTCATTAATTGTTTGGAAGAAGTATAAGTTTGTATGGGGTTATTAATTCTCAATAAAGAAAAATCATTCATTCATTTTCATATTTCATTTATTCTCCTCAAAACATGATTTAAATAAACTAGTTAAAAACACATCATTGCATATTGTATTATCACTAAATAATACTTGAAAATCTTTGAGACTCTTACCATAATATTTATAGTACAGATACATTAAACAGTACTCTCCACAAACTATAGTAAAGTCATTTTGAATTCGGCTTGTATTGTAATTCCACATTCTAGAATTCCTCGCTAAAAACATTCGGTGGTATCCTTGAGGTGGTCGACCGTATGAATCAAAGTACTGTCCAAAACCATTCTGATCTATGTGTATGGCAACCCAGTGAGAACCTGGTTTGTTATCAGAGTCTAAGTTGCTAACTACATATGTAGGAGTTACTACATGTATTGGTAGGCGATTGGCTGCATATACATTATATTCAATACATGGATCAATTTTCTTTAAGTAATTCTGTATTTCTATTGTATTCATTTTTATTTATCGAATCGCTGCAGAATCTTATCAAGTCGAATGATAAAGTGGTAATGTCGTATATAAGGTTAAGAAGACACTATTATGGTACTTATGTGGTAAGTTTTCTATTTTTGTGGGGTTGCAAGGATTATGGTAAAACAAAAATCTTAATATTTTTAATTCATTTTATTCGTAACTTACATCTAACAGCAAATCTGAATCAAATTATTCATACTTAATCTAATCTTAAACAGTTAATTTTGTTTTCTTAACTACTATAATCTACTGAAATGTTGCGGTTTTTATCTATTTCAATAACATTATCAAACTCCGCATAAACAATACAATTAATAGTTTGTGATAAAGCTGTTTCAAAACGCACTTCTAATCTCACACTACCATGCTTTACAAGATTCCAATGACTTGAAGAGTTTGCTGATAAATCAGGTGTCAAATCAAATGCCAACATACAATACCCTTGAGCGTATTGTTCTCGGGATATCCCATTACCTTCATTTAGAAAGTGTATACCTGTTCCCGAAAACAATGTATGATATACTGAAGTAAAATTATTGTTCTCAAATGAGCCTTTGATGGTATTTGTTGACCGTCTATGTATAAACTAAAAGTATTAATGTCATAATTTTGAAAGTTAAATGGGTTCTTAGTGAGATTTCCATTGAAAGCAGCGTTATTTACAAATCCTACTATACACCTTTTAGGTAATTGCCCTAAGAAAATGTTATCTAGAGTTTTTCCTTGAACACCTGATGGTATTGTTAAAACTTTAACTTCAGCTCGAGTAATGGGGTATTTGGCTGTGGTAGAAGCTAAGACCTTTTGATGAGCAAGTAACACGCTGGGATTGATTCGTGCTCTACGAATTATCAAAGATGCATCTGTAATAGATACCTTTAATTTAAGGTCACCTGTGGAGGCCATGAGATTGAAATTTTCTCTAGAACGAACTAACTTAACACAAATATCAACACCATTGATTAAAAATTTTTCTTGATTGAATAAATCGCCATGCAAGTGACCAATCATTTCCAATTCTTTGCTTTCACTGGCTAGTTCTTGTCTCTTAGTAAATCCTTTATTAGTATCATCGGTGGAATCCATTTTTCCAGCCGTATCTTCATACCATAAGCCACAGGTGAGGTGAGAAGTTTTTGCCGCAGGAGCATAGTTCAATAAGTTTTCTATATACGCACGATAAGCATATGTGTTATTGGGTGGTGATACAAGTTTTTGATTTAAGTACACATCAAGTTGACTGAAGAGTGAGTGCAACCAATTGTTCACGGGAGCAACGACCGTAGATGCGGTGAGTTTGGTGTTATCTTGATTTACTATTTTCGCTTTCAAGTGAATTAACGTATGAGATAAATCTATGTAGTCATCTCCTGCCCCAGGAATTTGAAATTCTATAGGACCATCATCGGCAAGAGATGAAATTGGTTTATAATGGATCCAATTTCCACTTTCAATGCTAGTTTGAGTCGATGGCAATGCAAACAAATCCAATTCGGACTTAATACATTCACAAGAATGACTATGTAAAAAAGACATTTTAATTAATTGTTAGAAAATATGTCTTTAATTTGTTTTGGAGTAATTTTTGATTTTTTTAGAGCTTTCACTTTCGTGGTCAACGACGGAATGACTCCAGGTAGACGTTTTCGTTTTGTTATATATCCTGATCCAGACATATTGATTTTATTTATTTTTTCATCGGCCTTGCGTTTCAAGTTGGTACCAACTTCTTTAAGACGTGCTTTTATTGAATCTTCCATAGGTCGCGCACTAACCATATCTGTCAATAGCCCAACACCAGCACTTAATGCCTCTTTACCAACAGCTCGAACACCGCTAGACAGTAATGGTAAAACTGACCTAAACAATCCCCCAAGAAAACTACCGATTCCATGTCCTTTTTGATAAGGTGCCCCTTTATATACCACCCCTATACCTGAACCAGCCTGATGAGAATAATACCGTTGATAAGGGCACGACATGTCGGAGCGTTCAAAATGCATCATAATTTTTTAAAATGAAGTTTAACACACACCGTTCCAAACTGAAATGGTATCTTTTGTCCGGTGCTCGACCTTATATCTATTTCGATGGTATCGAATTCTCTTCGCATTACTGATAAGTAATGTGGAGGTGAAAATACATGCATTTTATTCGCACCATAGATGTATTTTGAGGGATCTAATGGTATAACTCTTAGAAGAGGTGTCATTACATCACCTACAATTTGAGGTTCAACTATATCGCAGTAAACGAATAGTTGAGATGGTAACCCTAAATGTAAATTAGCTGGACATTTTGCTAAATTCTTTTCAACGAGATTTCTGTTTGGTTCAAATCCCAACTGTAAGCCTAGTTTAGGAGATAATGTCACAGATTTAATTGTTTCGTCTAATACAGAAACAGACACAAATTTGGATATATTATCGTAGCGGAATTTGATTTTTTCCCTTATATTATTTAATGCTGATAAAATATGGTTAATATTATCATAGTTTGTGGCAGGTATGTGAGTTTTATAATATACTGTGGATAGTTTGTCTTCATGGGGCATTTTCATGATTTTTGTTATGTAAATAACATTCTCATGATCTTGAACAGTAAACATGGTGCATGGATATTGGAATTCAACGATTCCTACACACCATTCTCCTTCCAATATTATGGGTTTGGGTAATTTTGTTGAAAAAATTGATGTTTTATTCTCAGGAAAGTATTCCATTGAACTATTGCTAAGTAAAGTTAAATAAAAATCCTTCATATTTTTTTCAAACTGGAAGCTAAAATCCAACTATTAAATTTGTTCGGATAACCTTTCCACTTAACTAACACTTGTTGTCTGTTGCCAGAGTAACGAGAGCGAATTATTTTATCGATCTTGTGTTCAATGGTGGGGTCATAAATGACCTTTTGTAATTCTCGTTCGTAAAATGTTCCTACTATCTCTTCACCATCTAAATCTTTAATAGTATAAACGGGCCACGGACTACGTTCTATTATAGAAGAAATCACAAATATTTCATCGCTCCAATTAGATTCATAACCTTTTTGGAATACATGTTTATATTTGGTTATTCTAACATGATCACCGAGATGAAACATAGGTAGTATATTTTTTGATGATTTTTCAGATTTTTCATATAAATTACTCCAAACTGTCATTATATTATTAGAATTAACATCTGAAGGACACATTTTAATACTAGAATGAAAACTGTGATTGTAAGAGTGTATCAAGTTCTGCAAAATATCAATATATTTATGTGTATTCTTGTGTGTAAAATAGCGCCACATCTTCATTTTTAGCGTTCTTTGAAATCTTTCTACAATACTTGCTTTGATGTCTGGATTATTTGTCGTATAGTAATTAATGTTTTTTGTTTTAAAGTATCTTTGAACATCTTTTGATACAAATTCAGTGCCTTTATCAGATTGAATGTGTGTAGGTGTGGTGCTAGCTTCATTAAATATACTATCGAAACACTTTTTTACGGTTTCTGAATTTTTCTTTTGCAAGGGTCTGGCATATGCATATTTGCTAAAAACATCAATAACACAAAGAATGTAATTGAAACCTTTATTATCTTTAGAATAAGTTCGCATGTCACTTAAATCGGCTTGCCAAAGTTCATTCAGATTAGAGAGAACGTATTTGTTTCGAGCGAATCTTCTATGTACTGGTTTATGGAGTGTATACGTAGATTGAGATTGCAACCAGTTTTTAACGTCCTCCTTTTTCATTTTACCTTTCATAGCTTTTGATAATTTGTCGATATTACTATATCCAGCGGGGTGTGATACATCATAATAAATTTGATTTATTTCTAATAAGGGGTCCATTTTTCCCAATCAATCTTTTTCTTAATTTTATTTGCGTGTTTAATTTCACTAGTTGGTGTCAAATATACCTCTGTGTTTTGTGGCGGTTGTTCTTCGATGTCTTTTTGAAGTTGAGCTATGTACTCACGTCTTTTTGGATTGCCAATGTATGTTAAAGGTATTTTCAAATCTTTTAACGCTTTAGCAAATTTTTCCCAACCGGGTGGGTCGTTGTTTTTCAATGGTCGCAGTGTATCGCTTATTAAATCGATAATGTTACTGTTAGGAATTACTTCATTATCCACAATCACTGTGCCAGCATCATTCCAATAAATTTTGTTTTTATTTAGCGACACCGAATTCAATAATAACTCACCTTTTTTTACATATGTTTTTGGTATTAAATTTAAAATTTGTTCTGTTGAATAGAAAGGATTTTTTTCAAGTGTAAAATGTTCTTGTTGCTTCTGTTCATCACTCAGTGTCTGACTGACAACTACATCTTTATTCTTGATATCATTATTTATATTAAAATTTTTCCAGCTTTCAGATGTGGGTTTATTGTTATCGTAATTTGAAGTTATTATAGGGAGTTCAATGGGACGACGATCTTCTTCCATAAAGTGGAGATATCTTTGTAAAATTTGTAAGTATAATTTACACTTTTTTCGATCATCCATATTACTGCTGAGTATTCTTTCCATTTCGCTATCTAAACGAGAGGTAGGATTTTCATTTCTTTTTTGATTTAACTTATCTATTAAACTTGGGTCAACTAACAGCATTTTTTTGGCGTGTTCCATTTTAAACCAGTCCACTTATCAATCCACTCAAAATAGAACCCAATATGATCGGAAGAAATGCACCACCTTTTTGAACTATTATATTCTTTCTTATTTTATTTGTACTTTTACGTACTAATTTTCGTAGTAGATTTTTGTATTTTTTTAGTTTATTCTTCGATTTTTCTTCAAGATTTATATTTCCTTGTAAAACATTATGAATACATTCACAAATAAAATTAATTTCGTTTTCGTTACACACTTTTAAAAGAGCTTGTTGATGTTTTGGTTTAAGCTTATAAAGAGCATTTAATAAGTGTTCATGCGTCTTTAAGCGTCGATCCATCATTTGCAAATGACGGGTATTTGTTGGTTTTTGACATATTTAAACTCTTTTGTGGGAATGTACACTGTAGGATGACCATCAGAAGGAAAGATCTTTGATTTAATTCGACACATATCAAAAGTATCTTGTTTTAGATCTATCATCAAATAGCCATGTGCTTCTTTTGTAGCATCTCTGTAAGAATCTTCTATGAATTTGCTATTTTCTGGTGATACTTGTCGCGCTAAGTAACGTATTTGAGTTTTATCACGTGGGTTTTTGAAATAAATGATGTAGTTTGAATTCAAAGAAATGTCTCTTTGTCCTTTACCTTGATGAAATAAATTTTGAGTAATGTAAAATACACTCAAGTTCCTATGATGACTACCTTTAGTAAATATGTCGACAATGCGACCATCAGATTCCCTCATAAGATCATCGATAATGATAAGGTTAGCTTCCTTTCCATCAAACATATTCATATCTGGTATACCCTGATAATAGTTTACATTTGGTACATCATATAAGGGTTGCATCTCATCAAAACACCAAGTAATTTGATGAAAAGTGGTGTTACACATATCATTAATGTATTTAATAAAGTTTGTTACAAAATTAGACTTTCCACACCCACTTGGACCTGCAACTATGGCAGTAAAAGGATGATAAAAGTGAAACATTTTTAAATGCACGTGTGAACTCGAAAAGCGCTTCGGATTGAATAAAACAAGAAGATACGATTGAATGTATTATATTTGATTTTTTGTTCCACATACAAAGATTACATAATATTCAAATAGTTTGAAAAATGATCACATACAATTCAAAGATGTTTTCAAAAATATTACAGTAATTAATATACATTATAGTTAAATCAGATATAAGAATTAACTTCCTACAGACAAATTTGCATCTTATTTTTCATGATACACAAAATAGTTGTCATAGTATCACAATAAAAAAAAAAAAGAAAGTACATAATAAAGACAGAACATTAAAATATTTAAATCCGAAAATAAAACATACACACACATTAACATACATATTTTCGTTGTACAGAATTCACTGATAAAATCAAATGTCCTTTATTTTATAATGACCCCATGCAAGAGTATCTGTCGAATTCTCTATTAAATACCGTTTTGTGTCATTGTGTGATAAAGATATCTTATTGATTTTTTGTGTATATATAGCATGTTTAATAGATTTGAATCTTATCATTTCACTGTATTGTGTTTTCTTTTCATATAAACATGATTTATAATCGCTGAGACAAAAATTTTTTGTGACACTTTTATTAATCCCTTTTGCTTTACATATACATTTATTTTGCACATCCATTGCATACATTTTAGAGCGAAGACCTACAAACTCTTTAAGAATTTTTCCGTTATTTTCGTCTTTAAAAAATCCTAACCGTTTTTTATTCAATAATGGTAAACCATATTGATTACTTGGTGGATAGTCTGACGTATCAAAGTAGTTGGCTAAATCAAGTTTTATATCAGCATAATAATTTTGCGTAAATATTTGATATATTAAACTATCGGTATCAGTATATAGTAATTTAATATTATCTTGATATTTCAGTTTCATATAATCGTAATGGAAATCGTATAGTAATGTTTTCGATATATCTAAAATACAAAAACCGAGGTAAATTGGTTTATTATATAAAACGTTAGTTTTGTTTAATTGTATTGCAACTAAGCTCTCTGAGAATATAGATAAACTATGGAATTCTGGTCTTGCTATCAAAGATTGAGCACCTTGAGTTTTGCCACGATTTAACCAATGATTTATTAATTTGACATGAACTCGCTTTCTTACATTTTCCATTGTTTTACCAAAAACAGAATTATTCATAAGTTTAAAAAAATCTTTCTCAAAATCTGAAGTAGCTAATGATCGCATATGAGTGTTTAAGTCTATGTAACTTTTCAGCCATGCAGACTGTTCAAATTTTAAAATTCTGTGAATTTTAACTAATCTAAGACCATTTTTTAAACATTGTTTGAGGTTTCTATAATGAATGACGTAATTTTTTTTATCTTTTAAATTTGGAATCAGTTTCTTGTCTTTGCTGCTTCCTAAACATACGTTTTCTGGACAAAATGGAAAATCTGAATGAAAATCATGTAAAGTTTTTGAATATTCTAAGTCTACTTCCAATATAAACCCATGTTTGGCATCATCGGCTATATTAAAATCTGTATTTATGTCGACCCATTCAAATTTTCCTGTCGGGAGACATTGGGACATAGCCCAACCATAAAGGTTATTTGCGTCTAAGTACATCAAAAATGAAGATGGTTTAGTTGAATTGTATTCCGACATAAATATGTTATTTGCCACTGCATGTCTATTGCTGCATTGTGATATACCACCCCGAATATTATTTGCTATAAACGTAACCTTGTCGATATCTGTTAAGAGTTCCAAATTTATCTTGGTAAAATTTAACATAGCATCCCAACTTAAACCAGGTGCTGTATAATAGTGGGCAGGATCTAAACCGTATGTTTTAAGACAGACATCCCTAAAATTTTCAAATATATCTGCTAACAACAATACATCTGTTTTTAAATACAGGTCTGAATATTCACTCATATTTTTACAATTAAAATGTTTCCACACGTCTTGGGCATGATGGTATTCACTTTCTGTAATGTGACTATCATTTAAAGAACTATAAAACTGATCGCGAGTGGGAAGAGAAGTTATTTTTAAAGAATCAAATGTTGTCATGTATTCGTATGGATATACACCTTTTCTTATTAAACGTTTAAAATCTTCTTCACATGGATATTTTAACTTGAGTTCACGAAATTGTTCGGGTAGTAAGTTCTGAGCTAATTTGTTAAGGCTACTTGACATAAATTTAAAAGAATCAAGAAATCGTAATTTTACAACTCTGTTGTTGATTTGTAAAACTTTAGAAAAAGAAATGTATTTTTCTTTGTTCTCAGGAATAAGTTCAATGTCACCTTTCTCGAAATCAAGACCATGCACTATGAAATGAGCGTCATAATTACTTAAATTATGTAAAAACACTGGTACAAAATTAGGAGCTTTGTATTTCTGAGAGCATACTCTATGAGCTACACCTTCATATACTCCAGTATGCCAATTGTAAGATACTGTGCTATCCTTGTTTAATTTAGTAGCACAAATGTAACACGAATCACTTTGACTGATATTTATTTCATTTTCTTCAGTTAACGGTAAAGGTGATCTTACAAAAGAATTTTTTTTACAGATATTTTCTAAATCTGTGTTAATGAATTGCATAAATTTTAGCGCGCAATCTTGTCCTGTATAAGATCTATATACTGAAAGATTATCATCATACGAACATTTAACATAATACCCAAAACTATACGTTTCATGTTTTTGAATATTAACAGTTGAAGATTGATTTGGATTGTTAGAACAACTCTCTATTGGGTTTAAAAATGCTTCAAAGTCAGCATACACAACGAATGGAACTCTTAATTTACGTTCATAGTTGTTAAATGAAATTTGGTTTGATGGTATTAATTCATTAAACCAGTTTCTTTTGCTATCGCTTTCCGATGGTAAATTTGTGCACACATTGAAACAGTCATTTTCTTGGTGTCGTTTTAAATTATGTAATGATGGAAAAATTAATAAACACCCATCACAAATATGAACTGCATGTTCAGAAGTCGATATTTGTTTAGATAATAATCTCGAGAGGTTTTTAATAAAACAGTAATGACCTTTAGAACCTTGAGATATATACAACAAGTTTAAGTGAGTAGTTTTTCGACGTTTCGTAAAGTGTAATGGACCTACAACTTTATTTGATTTGCTTATTGAATCATATTGTAATCCAAAAACATTAATACTCATACTGTTCAATTTTTCAAACTTATGGATGTCGTTAATTTTTATAGGAAACGATAGGTTATCAAAATTTAACTTATTTTTATGTATTATATAAGATGATACCCTATTGGAACTATGAGTGACTGGGAATAATCCTGACAAAACTGCCCAACGAAAGCATTCGTGATCGTTATTTTGAACATTGATTACAGCTTTCTTGTGTTTTATATCTAACGGTAGGTCTATGTATGAAGATCCACGCAATGGGTTAAATTTGTTGACATTCATATCCAAGTGATTTATTTTAACTAAACTCCATCCGCTACCTTTTTTTTGAAAATTTGTCATTTTGTTTGTAATTTCGGTGGTTATAGATGAGAAAATAATATCTTTATCATCACCTTGACAAACAAGATAGTTTGAAATTTGGAAATCAAAAATATTTAGTAGATTTTTTGTTTCTTGTGTGAAATCCGCATTGAGAATAAAATTAACTTTTACAACAGAATATTCTAAAATAGATCGTTCTAGTAATGTATAAATTACATTTTTAATATTTTGTAAAAATAATTCAGGTGATTCAAACTGCGTATCAGAAACTAAATTAGATTTCACTCGATATGTAATAATTCTATTACCAAAAGCACTATCAATCAATTGAACATTAGGTAGATTATTATCTCTTCTAATTAAATTATTTTTATGTTTATTGCTCTTATAGTGATTGGTCATATATTTTTTTGACACATGTACGTGACACTCAGGACATTCAATTTTATCATTATGCTGTTCTGTACTTACATTTACAACGGTACCCAGCGATGATGTAGATGTTGAAGGAGCTTCAAGATGAATATTTTTACTTCTCTTTAACGGTTCCTCCTCAAACAACTTAGTTGGTGCTAATCTTTTCCTTTTTCTGCTACCTTCTCCATTCTGCATAGATCTGATGGATAAGAAAACTGTTAAAAATTGTGATCACACGTAATAAGCTTCTTACTATATTTCTATTCTTTAAAAAGATACTAACATTTTTTGTTATTTACACTGAAAACAATATGCTTTCATTGATAATACACCATCAATATCATCCTCATCGGTATGAGTTTGCTGTGAGGTTCTATGACCACTACATGGCGTATAATAAGGAGAAATATCAGGATCTCCCAACATTGACACTGGCAAAACATTTTGTATATACCAAAACCGTATGAAACGATGATATTTATTTAGAATAATATTTTTATCGAAACTAGCAATCTCACTCTGAGATAAACTAGAAATATCAAGCGAGTGGTACATTTCGGTTGCACACTAATGTTAAAAATATAAACGGAAGAAACAAGTGGAATGATTGTGCAAAGATGTCCCAACCATTATAAATACTTGAATTGTATCCCCTCTTCGTGGATGCCCAGAACATGTTGCAACAAGTCTTAACATAATAAAAAATGTTATACTCACGTTTCAACTTGTGTTTGTTCCATTTTATCACAGAGCTCGTAAAGTTCTTTGTCGTATTGTGATGACATCAGGTCCATAGATTCAATGTTCTCGAGAAGTGCGACGAGTTCCATGTTGTGTAAATCACAGCTTGATATTGAATCCATCGTGAGCAATGTCTTCGTAGTACCTTCTTACTTTAATAATAAACACTACCCTAAACAATGCAATTTAACTTTAAACTATCCAAACAATTAATGAATGTTCGTAATAACTTTACAATCGTAAGCATGAACATGAAAAACACTAAAAAGACTTATTACTATTTACATTAATACTTAGCAACAACACAAAGAGTTCTAGAATAAAAAACGAAGTAATCTGTCAAGCATGTAACTTAAAAGAGTACAAAGTTAAAATACAATACAATGTAAATTAAATTAAAATAGGTATAGTTATTACAATAATAGTTTCTTAGAATAAAGTATATGACTAAAGTTATGATTTTAAAACACTGATACGCACTGGCACTTTGTTCATTTGTCGTTGTCTATAAAATATTTCACACAATCGTCCTTACTCGCCAACTGTTTAGTTATGTTGTATACCGCGTCCTTGATACATTGCAAGTTTTTGTCACTCTCGGTGTCTGCATAATATTTAACTCGCACATCAGCATGTTTCCATTGTTCCGTCGGTGCGATGTTTTTTATTTTATTAACATCATACACCTCAATTTTTATGAGGTGTGATGCAGAACTGCTGTCATCGCTGTTTGTTTTTATGTATGAAACACCACCACTCGTCGCTCGACCAACACTAGATGATTTTTTTGTCGTTGTCTTCTTTTTCTTAGGTTTTTCGAAAAATTCGTCAATGTTGTTGCATTCCATGGATCTTTTGTTTGCTATTATCGCTTTTTTGACTTTAAAGGCGAGTGTACCTTCTTCATCACTAGGTTCATCTATATCTTCAGCATAATAGTAATTTTTGAAAGTATTTTCCGAAAACTGTAATAAAATGAAATAAAACTGTTAATAAAACAAATCGGTTAAGGAAGTATTATATGATAAATACTTATAGGTATGCGAAGTATAAATGTACACTAAAGTAACATTGATAATTTAATAAGAGATCAAATGTAACGAAAATAAAACTGTAAATAAAACAAATTGGTTAAGGAAGTATTGTATGCTAAACACTTATAGGTATGTGAAATAAAATGCACTACAGTAACTTTGATAAATTAAATAAGAGATCAAATACAACTAAAATGCATTAACCCAGTGAACAACACATAACAAATACAATTAATAAAACATCTGGTTATAACAATTTTAGATCAAAGTATAAGAAGGTACTTACATTCATTTTATATCAGCTTCAGTATTTACTATTACACTGTTTTACTATCACTTCACTATTACAAACAACTGGAGATCACACTTCGAAGAGAGCACAGAGTGGAATACGATACCATGTGATTTTGAGTTTGGCTTTTATATGGAGAGCGAGTATTATTTCCTTGCAGACAGGATCCAACATGTTCAACTTTCACTTTGAACGTTCCATTGAATACATAGCATCAGGAAATGGGAATAATAGGATCCGTAACTGTTGTTTAAAATAATGGACATGCAGTTAATCAATGACAATGAGAAGACCCGAAGGGTTTTACTTAGAATTTGAGTAATGTATGGTGTATTGTAACGATTGCTTTATGGATCATAAATAATGCCCGTAATGCATAAAGGGTGAGTGATGGGTAATTGTAAATGGCTTTTACGTAGAAACACGAGCCCATAGGAATATGGAACAAAGACATTTGTATTCTTCAAAGAAAAAGGGTCGCTGTTAGAAAGTAGAAATACAAAAGCACAACGAAACAGAGGGAAAAGGTACAAGCTTGAGGGGACCGTAAACCATGCAACTCCAATTCGCGGTTTATATCTATCTCGCGGGCGATATGAAATGGATTCCGCGGATCAAATTAATCCGCGGATTTATTCGCGGTTGGTATTAATTAAATCCGCGGATCAATTCGCGGTAGGTATTAATTAAATCCGCGGATCAATTCGCGGTAGGTATTAATTAAATCCGCGGATCAATTCGCGGTAGGTATTAATTAAATCCGCGGATCAACTCGCGGTAGGTATCAATTTAATCCGCGGGTTAATTCGCGGATCGTACGCGCCGAAATTGGAGCAATCGAAATTATTGACGAACTAGGCCAGAGTGGCGCCAACCGACCCCCGAACGTGCTCTAGAACCGTCGAATCCCTTACTACTCACGTAACTTCGAAAAGTCAGAGGTGTGTGCCTTGGGTTTGAACCTCCGGAAATTGTCTCGACAGACCGTTCCATTCTCAACTAGGCTATCGTCCACCGTTAGAGACATAATTTAACATAATATTTTAATTGTATAACACCCTAACACAGACAGTAATGGCTTCAAAGTTCTCAGTTCATTATATTATTTCTATGTTCCCTTTGAGTTCATAACACAGATAAGAAAATGTTTCCTGTCAAATTCCTTCGCGAAAATCAACCGCGTAAATTTATCTTACTTAATCCTTTTTGTTTTGTATCAAATTCTCAACGGTTTGCTGTGTATAGCAAAGTTCGCTTTTGTATAGAAACTATATTTCCATATTTTTTAGTAACCGACTTCAAAAAAGGAGGTTCTGTATTCGAACCCGTATTGTATTTGTATTGTCTGTATGTCCGCGATTTTCTCAAAAACTACTGATCTGATTCGGATGGGGTTTTCGTTATTCAAATGTATATTTTTCAGGGAAGCTGTTAGAATATAATTTATTAGGATCTGATGAACATCTTCTAAGATAAGACAATAAAACATTTCAATAACTAACAGCAGATGATCAGCGAATACTGCAATCGTATATCCATGATTTGTATTGTTTACAACATTCCATAATTAACTGACATTAATGCAATAAAAAACACTTTGTAACAAAAAATAAAACCTACTTCAAAATCGCTACAAACAAAAAAAAAACTTTTTAAAACAATAAATAAAACCGACTTGAAAACCACTACAAACCAAAAAAATATTCAACGTGTCTATTGTTTATCAATTATCGTTCGCTTTAACGGTGAAGGAAAACATCGTGAGGGAACTTGCATACCTAAGAAGTTCCTGTTAAGAATTTCGAAGGTATGTGAAAACTAACAATTCGCACTAGGCCAGCGTGGTAGACTAAGGCCTAAACCCCTCAGTAGAGGAGGCCCGTGCTTAGCAGTGGGCAGTATAATAATACAGGGCTGGTATTATTATTATTATTATATTTATATAAATTATTTTTGGTTATGCTTGCAGTATCATACATTGGCAAAACAATGAGTTTAACATACTTACATGTTGTAAAACGTCCCCCGCCGCGTCTGTCTGAATAAACTCAAAAAGCGTACGAATTTTGATGAAATTTGGTATAGAGACAATTTGAGACTGGAAAGTACATAGAAAATCTCATTCACGAGGGCGAAGCCGCGAACAAAAACCAGTTAAAAATATTACCAGTTTTCACTCTACAATCTTCTTTAGATATTTTTGCATATTTTACAATGGGTACGACGTGAAAGAAGTCTTACATTGCTTTACTTATTACTTTAGTTTATCTTCACACACATTCTCCAAGGTTATGGTTTAGCAATAGTTTCACAGTTATTGTTGGTGTTATGCCTTATTTATACACAGAAAGGTAAGTTATATATTATACATATGTGACAGCACAGATTGCCTACATACGGGTCCCTTTATTCCTACAACTTGGGGTCCTTCAAGCGCACCGTGAAGAAGCAAAGACTCAGGCCGGCGTAACAGTGCCGACCGTCCAGGGATGTTTATCTCTTGTCGGTCGGTCTCTTAACCATCAGGTGCAGTGAGCAAACTGCCGAGCCGCCGGATAAAGGTAATCTCACAAACATTAACGAGAAATAAACTAACGCAACTTCATGTATGATCAAGGACATAAAGTTCACATTACAATACTTTAAAAAAAAAAAACGACCACCGTGCCATACAAATGTTTACGAGCCGTTTTTTTCTCTACAGCGTATCTGCAGCACTGCCCATGACTAATCCATAGATTCTATTATCCATAAAAATGGTATCAGCTGTACATATTTTAATACTTGATTCATATAAGTGACTTGCATGTGCCAGTCATTACGGCGACTTTTTCAGCATAAATGTTCTCTATCACGCCTCAATAACTACTAAAGATCGGCATTATGATACACGTTACTTAAACATATTAATATAATCTACTACCTACTCAGATTATTACCTAGAATATTTTTGTGACTAAGGCATAAATTTCATTCAAAATAACTAGACTGCAAACCAAGGGAAATAAATCTAACCGGAACTTTGTTTCTTTAATTCGTAAATTAATGATGAAGTGGTAACACAGAACGATATTGATTAATAGCGTTTATTTTTAAGACGTGATATTGGCACTAAAATGAAAGGAAAAAACAAACCTTGGATATAAACAAATATGAAGTAATAAGTATTCATCACAATTTGTAAACAACAATAGATTGAACATGTATATTTTGAGAATTTCTCGTGTTTTATACACAATGCTGCATAAAAAAGATGGATATTATAGCAGGTTGAAATGGATGACATTTCATAGCTAACGACTTGTGATTTTCTATAACTACCCGATGACATAGACATTTAATAAATCATAAAAAGGCTCTTTGTAATATGGATTCTATGTCTTCAAAATAGAGATTATTACAAAACTACCAAGGCTGATATTACGAAGCATAATTTTCTGTAATCATCCTATTAATATTCAATCTGCATCAATGTTCGACTCATGCGCATGCTAATGTAATTGCTAATTATAGTCTGTAGTAAATTCATAAAATAATTAATTAGGTACGTTTAGTAAAATAAATCCAAAATCCGCTAAACCAGAAATGTCAGAACGCGTATGTTGACATAATTAAAGTAACCGTCAACTTCAGAAAATATGTATACACTAGCTTTTGCCCACGGCTCCGCCGATTAAAAAGTCCGGGATACAATTCCCGGTGTAGGTTTTCCGGGATAAAAGTAGCCTATATCCTTCTCTGGATCTCAAACTATCTCCATACTTATTTTCTTGCGGTTCCACTGGTATAATACGATTTTCCAGGTTTGAAGTCCCTGTTTATATTTTCCTTGGATTAAAAGTTGCCTAGATCCTTTCCAAGGACTTAAACTATCTCCCTACCAATCGGTTCAGTGGTGTGGCTGTGACGGCTCCACTCGCGAGAAAATTAAATCCAGGATAAAAATCCCGCTTTATATTTCCTTTATTTTTAGGATATGACTTACCCGTGTGCCAAATTTCATTGTAATCCGTTCAGTAATCTTTGCGTTAAAGAGTAACAAACATCAATACATTCCTACAAACTTTCGCGTTTATAATATTAGTAGGATTAGGCAATATCAGAACAGGTCAGGGCCCGTAGCCAAGACACCCTTATACAATCGTTAACGTTATGTATGAGAATGACATATCTAAGCGATAGTCTTATCGATCGTATATTACCATACATTCCCATACTTTTTTTTCTGTTTTCTATGAGCGTTACATGAACAAAAAGTGCTTTTCTGCTAATTTATTTAAAGAACTACGCTCTCGGAATCGGTTTTAACGATATCTCATTGATACAATAATAATAGGCATAGGTACACTCAGCCACATAAGTAACTCAACGAATTGAAAACTTCAAATCGCTTCTGCACTTTTGGATTCTTACCAATTTTTGTTTTCTCTTCACAAAAATACAATAAAAGGGATTAACTTTACTTCATACAGTGAAAAAACAAATATTTCAATTACACTTAACTTGTAGAGGCGATTTGACATTTGGAATTTGATCAGCTACGTATGTGGCTGACTGTACACAGACAGTTAGGACATAAAGACATACTGCAATAAACAAAGCCGTAGTCAACAATAGCTCATCCCCTTACTTGTAATGCATAGAGGAAAATGCGTTCAGCGGTGAGAGATGGCGCTGTGATCGCTAACCTAGATAGTACGCATTATAACTAGAGCATAAAGGCCGACGCACAGACCAGGCACCCGCACAGCAAACAACGACTAGTACACGATGCTATGCGAAGCGATGATGAATGTGCGCTGGTGCTACCTCGTTAGTGCATGCTCGGGAGGTATGCGCTAAATATAACTCGCATCCCTCATTATAAAAATTAAAAACGGATGTGGGGGTGAATGAATACTTTTTTTTTTCATTCCCGCTTTACATAAAGGAAAACCTACTCTGCCAGCACGTATTTCAATGAATGCTGAAGTTTTTCATATAACTCATTTTTTTTTTCTCTGTGAAAGCTTTTCATAAATAATGGCTATGATTATTTAAAAGTATTTTCTATACCATGTTGTCTATATGTATATTCACAAAATATTATAATATCTATACTAATATTATAAAGCTGAAGAGTTTGTTTGTTTGAACGCGCTAATCTCAGGAACTACTGAACCGATTTTGAAAATTCTTTCACTAATAGGAAGCTACGTAAGCCCCTGAGTGCTATAGGCTCCTTTTTATCCCGGGAGAATATTTTTGTCTCGGAAAAACTTTTTCACGCAGGCGGAGCCGCGAGCACTACTAGTCTTTCATATGCCTATTCTCTAGTCCGCCCCGTGACCATGAAGGCTGTAAAGTCTTCGGAAACGTCGAGAGTAAACTTTAAACAGATTTATCGCGAAAAATTCCGTTAAGTAGTTTTATTTAACACGTCCAGCCCTGCTTATATATAATATAGATGTATGAGGAAACCCTATATTCTCGGACGCCGGCGTCCGTCGCGGGGCTTGACGAGTCAAATATCAATCATTCGCGTAAACATAAGAAATCTTGTACTTTCCACAAGTCACGTTGAGGATTAAGCCGGTCAACATCCAGTAAGTTAGACTGACTATATACGTCGTCACTATATTTACACTGGTCCTATACTGTAAAGTGCAGTATGGTAACTTTACCGCAAACATAAGAAATATAATATTCAGAAATTCCATTCAAATTAACACAATATAGGAAATCGCCGGATAATTAAATCTAAATATTAATAGATAATAATGTGACGGAAATCCGCATAAATAAAACATTTATTAAGTTTTTAAGTAGTCATTGCAGTTCCGCGTCCGGCTACGATTTTGATTATGGCTCTTGTTAATAACAGTCTATGTTAAAACTAGGGGTATTTTTTAATGGAATGAATAACGAGACGAGCATAACGTTCACCTGATTGTAAGCGATACGACCACCCATAAACAGTAGTAACACCATCCAGCACCTTGAGATAAGTACTGTGTGGCATTCCACTGCGCTTGTCATCCTGAGACATAAGATGTTAAGTCTCATTATGCCAAGTAGTTACACTGGCTACAATGTCCTTCAAACCGAAACACAACAGCGCATGCACACTGCTGCTTGGCGGTTGAAATAGACATTGCGGTGGTACCCATCCAGACGGACTCTTACATATGAGGACCTACCACCGTTATCTGACGGAAGAGTTCATTCATAACTCCTTTACAGTGGAGTATGAAGTGAATACTATCACCTAACGGCCGATTCCCTATGCCACACGTTATTTTGACAGTTCATAACAAACACGTAACGGACCTCATCGCGTTTATGACAATTGAAATTGACATACAGAATAACTTACCACGCTAATTTCACGAAGATACCGAAACATGGCCGTGTTACCAGTTTACACCGTTATAGAGAGTAAGGCTCCTGTATAGATAATATAATACATACTCAGGGACAACCATCTCACCGTAGCTTCAAAAAGAGATACTTAGTATTATGTTAGTTCCGGCATCGGAAATCGCACATATTACGACCACACAGATTGGTGGCGATAGCCTCGCCCCTCTATCACATCATGGGACGGAATACACACGGCGAAAAGTGGGTTCACTAGTTGAAACTCTGCCTAACCTTTCGGGGATAAAGGGCGTGAAATTGTATGTATGATTTCTCTACCAAGAGAGCTACAGCTGTAGTCTACCAGTGCCTAAGTGATACCATATGACACGCTATGATGCCACGGATCCATTTACGACAGCCACATCTTCATTTATTTATTTATTTATTTATTGAGAAACCAGTTACAATATAATTGAATTACAAAACTCCGTTAGGATCAAGCCTGGAAACTCCACAGTTCGTAACGCGAGTAACATGCCGCTAGACCAAAGTAATGATTACAGACAACGGAAATTTAGTTCTCAAGTACTAATATTAGATACCGTAGTCGGAGCTTCAATGTGTGAATTATGAAATCCCTAAAATACTTTGCGAGAATATAACTTGTCATGATTATTAATAGTTTAAAGACGTACGTATTAAAGGTAAATTTAAAGCCAATAAATCATACGCACACTCACGCCTTTTATCCCCGGAGGGGCAGACAGAGGCGCAACTAGTGTACCCACTTTTCGCCGTGTGTAGTCCGTCCCATTATGGGATAGGGGGCGAGCCTATCGTCATATCGCCAAATATACAAATTCCACACTCCGAGCTGATACCGATCAAAAAAATCCAATATCGCTTTGCCCGACCCGGGGATCGAACCCGAGTCCTCAGCATTGCAGTGGTACCGTAATACAACTATGCCACCGAGGCAGGCAATATACCCTGTCTATAGAGTTACTGGTGGTAGTATATCTCATACCAGTCCGGATAGCGACCACCGTATATATAGTGTTACAGCTCACCATAGTGATTCACGTAAGTGTGCGTTTCGGAATCCGCCTGTGTATATACGGTTCAAACAGGCACAAATAAGAGATAATAGATACATTTTTATTAATCAAAAAGAAAAACATACAAAAACACATAACATAAATGAAGCAAAATAATATTTAAAGTCTTACAATTATTAGAGTAATTCTAAGAAGTTCAGCAATATGTTTGAACTCTGGTGTCCAAATAAAGATCTAACTTGTGTTATGGAATACCAGGGATTCATATCGTACTATACAATTGTCATAAAATTATCTTAGAACATGAAATGAAATAGCATAAATGGATATTTGACAAGTGGATAAATGGACACTATCTGGACCCCTCTCCGCTTATCAGGTGCAGTAGGATCACTGCCGTGTCCGTATAAAAAATGTGACGATCGTGAGAGCAACCTATAGTTTATAATCAAATAAGATTCATAATAAATATAAGAGAAACGTGTGAGGCTTTCACTCGAGCGTGTATGAATGTAGGCCGGTCACCCGCGTTGATACGATGGTAAAGCAGTATGAACGCACCTTTATACACACCACCGGTTGAAATATTAGAGCATTTATGAGCCGTGACGCGGTGATGGATGTCTGGCATTTCAGCGAACAAACCTTTGTTCAAAACATTTAATTCAACCCATGCTCTCGTCTGATAATGAACTATGGAGTATGTTTAAAAACTATTTGAAATGAAATCCGATTTTAATGTGATGTCAATATAGTATAACGAGAAAATCCAATCTACAATCCCATAGGACAAACATTTTATTATCTCTACTATAGTAATATATAAAACTGAGAGATTGTTCTTTGTTTAGACGACAATTTCTGGAACTACTACTTCAAAAAATTCTATAATCTATTCACCAATAGGAAGCTACATTATCTCTGAGACTACAGTCTCCACCATGAAACGACATAAACTGGGGGGTAATTCCTGAAACTGATTCGATTGTTCGATTGTTCCTGTATTCGAACTCGATTTGATCTTCGATTCGAACATGTAATGCGCACTCCCGACGTAAATCGACTAGCTGATCAAAAACGGCCGTTATAAAACGTCGATCGAGTATTTGTTCACAGATTATAAGCATCGTCAGCTGTATCCTGTACATTACGTCATATTTACGTGGTTATGTTCTATGGAGAATTTAATTATAATAATTTTATTTTATTTATTTTACATATAAAATGATGCCCCAGTTCTTGTTACATACATATTCACATAAATATAAGAAATTATTACGTTGCTTATTGAGTTTATTGTAATTATTTAGCAACCAAACATAAGTTGAGTTGCCCAAATCTATTTAGTCTATGCTATGAACTATCAAAATATCTGACATTGTCAACGTCACGTCACAATAATATATGTCGTAGCGGGAGACTCAAAATATGATTTGTGAATTAGCATGATAATAATGGTTATGATATTTTATTTATTTATTTCGAAACACCATTAGGTAATACACAGCACATACATTTGTTTAAATTACAGGTACAAACTATAGACGATTCTGTTTACCTCTTAAAGGTATTTACAACTAACTCGAGAAAGACAAAATGCTTAGGTATTTAATTGGATAATACAGGCTTATGATAGCTACAATTTAAGGTTCTAAAATATGATTATTTTTACAATCCATATTAATTATTTTTATATGAAAAAAATAAGTACTAGACTTCACCCAGTGGTCGAGATTGGACTGCAATTCATAAAAATATGTAACAGGGCTTAATGAGATAAAAGAAAAAAGCAGATTTTTGTCTTAACATCTATAATATTATTTTATAACAACAAAATAAAAAAAAAATTAAACAATAAGTCGGCTTTCGTACCTACCTTCTCCTATACAAACTTTAAACAAGACGTTGCCGTGCATTTGGACACGTCGTAGCTCATCATTGCGAGATTATGATGAGGCATTTATGATCTTGTCTGCGATGCCGGTCTCCATGTCTCCATCAATAATAATAGGAGATGGGCAGTTCTGCAAACTTAGAAACTCATCACAATCCATATTCATTGCCCGGTTACTAAAACGGCCCGTACTAAACAAATTTCTTCTTCTTCAATTGTCAATACGGATAGTTTCTTCAAGAACATTAAAAAAAGTATTGCAGTCCAGCCATAATTGCATAGATATTCGTAAAATTTCTCACTAAAACACAAAACAATTTCACTTGAACCGTACACGGCACCTATTTTGCAATCGTAGAATTAGACAGATAAAGTCGATTTGACTACTCGATTCACGATCGTACGAAAGAGTGGAGAGTAAGCATTTCTCGATCCTAACGATTTTTTTCGATCCCAGTAAGTTCTAATTTGAGGCGCGGCTCGATCGTGCGCTAGTGTAGATTTCGGGAGTATCAAAACTCTTAAAACCGAATCGAACTCGATTTGATTTAGGATTCGAACGTGTCAGGAGTTATCCAGCAGGTAAACCAGCTAGCAAAGACTATTCCATATTCAAATTTATTCGCACATAGGCTCAATGCTTCACATTATCTCACTACGTAATGAAACTTAGATACATCGGGTGAACGTCACTCGTACACAGAAGTCCGACGTATGTTCTGCATCCGCACAGACAACTGTCACGTCGTCTGTAAATAGAGAACGAACTACGCTCAGCTGATTGCATCTATTTATATATGAGCGATAGAGAAAGCACAATAGAAATTTCTGGATACCGATGTCGGAGTATGGTATGAGTATCAAGTATATTGTTAATACTTGTGGGCGTATGAAGTATCAAAATGTTAGGGTAATGACCTAAATTTTGATACATCTGCTGATAAACGAAAGAGGGACTTTTGAATATCTGGTGGTAATTGTCCAAATCTCCTAAATAATGAAAGCTTGGTAGATTTTGTCCAACAGTGAGACATTAGGCTAATAAAAGAGACAATGTATTCTGTGCTCCGATACTATATCATTCTAGTAAGTACAAGATATTTGCCACTTAACAAGTATGTCGATCACAAAACTGCTTAATAATTAAAATAAATAAATGACACATAACAGGTGATTCACGCAACGACCCCGCCTAGCCTAACCACGGTTTAGCATTTCGCTAACACCTGATTCAAGCCTCAAAATAAGGAAGCTGACTTCATCTCTTTGTTTACTGTGCGATAAACGTAGTCGATATTAAAATTATAGTTTCAAATGTAAGCTTGGACGAATTTCAACCTTCTTATTAATATTGCAAGGTTTATTATAAGATGTGGCGCTATCGATATAATCTGGCAACAAGCCCGCGTCGTGGTGTTTTAGCAGAATTCAAGTTCAAACCTAAACAGTGAATTCCTTACGGCGCGACGTAAACACACGTCGTCGTGTTTACGTGGTGTTTTATAGTGTTCAATAAAAGGCTAAACATTAATCACATTTGAGGCCTATAAATACCACGAGGGCGGAGAGGCGCACGCATTGTCCCTAAATGACATATAACTCAAACTGATTGTTTACACCAGAAGTCCATTCACCTGGATATTAATTATTACCGTTCATTAAACAAGACAGCTACAATTATAAGTATTTATTTTTTATTGCATCTCCACCATAATAAAATACAACCTAGAAAATAACATTAAAAACAATAGCACCGTCCGAGATTCAATGCCAAATAATTTATAACACGGAATATATTACAATACATATGAGAATTCTCTATGACGCGAAACAAAAGGACAAACATTCGTCAAACATATTTGATCTGTTATTAAAATATAACCCGCCGTCGTGTTACTATATATTTTGTCCAACATACACCAAACGTTGATATACGCAATAACTAGACCCCACATTAAAATAAAAACAAAACTCGTACAAATAAATCGCGGGAGCATAATACAACAGACAAATCTGAAACAAATATTTGCGCAGTGGAACTAAAATTTTTGCTTTCTCTCTTTATAGTCACTCATCATTCAAACTTTGCCATTAAGACTTCACGATACAGAGATGCGTAAATGAGAATGACTCAGTGTCACAGTGAAACATTAATTACTCATTCTCCCATGATAAGGAACCCAATAACATAACCACTAATAATAGTAATTACGAGCAAATGATAAGGCAAGGCCCAAGGTCATTTCGATGCAAGAGACGTTAATACATGAAAGAATAAATACAAACAAATATTTTCTAAACACGAGCGTGCAAATTTTATTTGTATACGTGAAATAGTGTTATTTAAAACGAAATAGCATAGACAAATTCATTTGCATGTTACAAACAGTGTGGAAGAAATATTTTAATTTATTGTCATAACATTTCCAAACTGTAATTCGGCGTCATAATACTAACTACCACAGTAAACATATTATGTTATTCTGCTTCATAACTTCTGGGTAAGTGTTACTCGTCATATAAATGTATAAGCTGAATAAACACAAAAATTCACACTCTAATCAATGCTTCCAATAAATGGTTATAAAATGAGTAATATCTACATTAGCTGTTCAATACGATAACAGTCAAATAAAATTTACCTTAAACTCATGCTATAAAATAAGAATATAATAAAAATATTTGTGCACTAGGAACAGATTCAGCGAATTTAGTGAAAGCCAAATGTGTATCCAGTACGAGCTATATCAAGTAAAACAAGTTTTGTGAGCCGTTGACATGGCGTGATCGCTACCGGCTGTCTCTAAATCACCGACACAGTATAAATATATCTTCACCGACCACTGTGACGCAGGAATAGAATAAAAGTGCACATGTTTTATAAGTTTCTTTAAACGTGACAACAACCCATTTATACATTGCATAAATTAAAGAACTGTGGGGCTAGGACGTAAAAAAAAAATACGATGCGTCTCCGCTTCGTTTTATTGTGATTGGTTGAGTGACTAACGTATTTTGATGTTTGTGATTGGTCGAGAAACCGACACGTCAGTCTCTCAACCAATCACAATAAAACGAAGCGGAGACACATCGTGTTTTTTTTTCACGTCCTAGCCCCACAGCTATATTTACACTATTTTTTAATTTAAAAAATAATTGGATCCTAACAAATTCTTACACTCATAAAGCGAGACACTGCAAATGCTTGGGAGTCTACACTCTAAAGCATTAATTTATCCTCCTTCGTAATAATTTTCACTGTGAACAAGTGGTCTGGAGAATGGAAGAAGTATGAATACATCACTAGTCATACATACTTATTATGCTAATAATAAACATTATACACAAATAATTTACTTGACCCAAAGATTGCTCTGCTCTCCATTCCAGTTGATTAAAAATAAGATATTTGAATTAAAACTAAATAAGGCCAAATACAGTTTTAATTGATGCACTGCAACTGCAATAAACCTATCTCTAGGTCAAACAACTTGTTTTCGTGATGGTGAACTCAACCATACAAAAACCTAAAATTTCAAAACAAATCTACAGCACATTAATGTAATTTACCTGTGTGCTTATCACTCGTGCTGCTCTATTTCATATCAAACAAAGATGGATGTCTAACCTAGATTAAAGACGTTGCACTGCAATGACTCGCGAGATCTCGCTATACCTCATTCAATGCCAAGTTGAAGGAACTACCTGCGCCTACGCATTTTATCCACAATAAATTAGACAAATTATTTTGAAAATTTACCTTTGGTCGGGAGAATAGTTATTATACTGATACTGCACGGCTTTAATGGAGTAAAAATGTGTTCTTCAATAGATGAAAAAATTATGATCTAGTCGCATTCACCGAAACCACATTTAACGGTGAACACATATTTTTTATTATTTAAAACTATTAATTGTACATAAATCTGTATTCGTTTGAAAGATGTATTATTGGAATTGTATAATATTGAATGTAGAAGGTTATCCAATTCTATAAATTGTTTCACTAATGGAAAGCACCATTATCTCAGTGCTACAGCCTACTTTTCTGGGAACAGACACGGGTAGAGACTAGAGCCCAAAGAAAAATTTTGCTGCATTTTTAATGAAAACCACCTCATGTTATCTGCTAATACATAATAAGAGCTGCTTGATAACCAACTCATTTGCACGGCCGGCTGATATTACACGAGAGACGTCATACATCATATACCATCAACGCGTCAATAATGAAACTCAATATAAATGATATCTACATGTAAAAAAACCTTATAAGGTATCCTACCTTGGCGTCATGTGTGTAACGTGGCTACATTTAGTACAAAATCTTCAAAGAAGGCTCTGTATAGTTTTGTCAATTGTGTATTTGCTGACAGAGGCTTTTTGAGTTATTTTAGCCTAGTAATGTAAAGCGGATTAGCAAGCTGAAGTGGCAATGGGCAGGGCACATAGTTCGAAGAACTGACGGCAGATGGGGCAAAAAGTTCTCGAGTGTAGACCACGTACTGGCAAGCGCAGCGTCGTCCACCTTGTAGGTGGACAGACGACTTGATAAAGGTCGTCGGAACGCGCTGGATGCGGGCCGCTTTTGACAGGTCCGTCTGGAAATCTTTAGGGGAGGCCTATGTTCAGCAGTGGACGTCTTGTAGCTGATGATGATGATGATAATGAATGTAAAGAAATACAAGTCCTACTAATATTATAAACGCGAAAGTTTGTAAGTATGTATGGATGTATTGTTGTTTGTTACTCTTTCGCGCAAAACCTACTGAAGGGATTTCGATGAAATTTGGCACACGGGTAAATCATGTCCTGGATTAACACATATACTAAATGTTATCCCGGGAAAATAAAAAGTGCGATTTTTATCCCGGAAAAACTTTTTAACGCGGGGGGAGCCGCGGGCAAAATCAAGTCTTTAAAACTGCACATATTTCTATAAGACAGGTCATCCACTTCTCCTTGGCCTGGATATCTTCATATAACAAGCTGAATAGTGGACTCATCAGTTGGCTGCAGACATCTTTAGACAGAGATATTTATCTGTGTCTAAAGATGTCTGCAGCCGGTCTGCAGGACAGTTTAGCCGCAGATGAATCTAAACATAGATGAATGAAATCACAACTGGGAGACATTTGGCACAATTGAAAAAAAAAATGATAATTTAAAATATTATGTACTACGCGTATTTATGTCCCATACTCAAGAATTGAACAAGGTTTCCATCGAATCATTCCAGATGTTTCTGTTGTTGATAATACAAAAATTCCATTGCCCGAACCAGTCAATGAACTACACCACGAAAACTAATCATTTGATACATCCTACTAATATTATAAAGGCGAAAGTTTGTAAGTATGTCTGGATGTATGGATGTATGGATGTTTGTTCCTCTTTCACGCACAAACTACTGAACGGATTTTGATGAAATTTGGCACACGGGTAGATCATGCCCTAGATTAACACATAGGCTACTTTTTACCCCGGGAAAATATAAAGCGGGACTTTTATCCTGGAAAAACCTTGAAACGCGGGCGGAGCCGCGGGCAGAAGCTAGTTCCTGCATAATTAACGGAATTTATTAGTAGAGCTTTGCCTAGTCACACACTTTCACACCTTGTGAAATTCTTATGTACATACATTTAACGTATTATAAAATTATTATACCTATACATATTAGGTCTTTAAAGGGAAAGCATTTTAGTATTTTTATTTGTTAGCTCTTTAGCCTTATAAAAACGGCATCTGCTTACACAATACATTCGTTATTTCTGTCTGTTAGAACTTCAAACAGTTTATATTAATAAGGTTCTAACTTAGAATGAACAGGAAAATGGACCAATCAGAATAAAATATATTTGCCATGCTAGCAGACGACTTATTCTCATTGGTTTGTTCTCGCCATTGGTCGGTAGTTTGTGATTGGAATTGTTTATTGGAATCGGACGTAAATGTTGCATGACGTCATACATACATTTACAACAATATGAGCAGACAATTCCAACAAATGACAACAGAGATTGCCCGCATGCCACTGAGATCCTCAGACATTTCTCACGATTGATAAAATTACAGATAACGCCTATTTACGTTTATTAACAGCCATTTCTTACGAATACGTAATTTATTAAGTTGTTAATGCTTATATTTTTTTTTTACAATGCCACAATTTAAGGTGATTTATTGTTATTTATTAACCAGATTATCAATTCTCTCGATATAAATCTATTACCGCTCTCATCGCGTTTGGTTCAGCAGTGTCTTAGTAACAAAGAACTGTTTCCAATCGGTGTCCTACATCTCTGCGAGGCACTCGACCGCCGCGACACAGAATCAGACACGAGCTAAATCAATATTTTCTCTATATACGATTTCATTTAACAACAGACATTTCGCGTGGAAATACGTGTTATTGCTACCACCACTGAGGGGTGGAACGGTAATGTGGGTTTCACCGGTCTGACGGCTCAGTATCCAAATTCGGAAAGAACATAATTTGAGCTAGCATTGGGCGGAGCTCACTAATGTAATGAACATCAACTACGTACATTGTGCAGTTTACCCTACACCGGCATACCAGCCAAATCCCGCGGTGGCCTTATTAACGCATATGGACAACATAGACATACCAAAATATTTCAATAAATGTTTGCATGAACAGATATAGGGGAAGGAAGTAACGAAACTATTGCGTCTTAATTAATAATACAGTGTTTAATTAATAATGATAGTTCAAATTTGAACCTGTTATTTACGCAAAACAAAAATTAGTATCACATTATAATAATGGTTTTACGTAGATACGTAGTAGCTAAACTAATGGAGGAAGCAGGAAACGATCCTACCTACGTCATTTACATGTGTGTAAACAAAAACAAATCATTACGAGTATAGAAAATAGACCTCAATCCGCGTGGTTTTAATACAAGGAATCACTTCTTAGTAAGTTTTTTAAGTACATTATCCTCACATTATAATATCCTCATAAATTAATTATTGGATTGAAAGCGTAATTTGTTGAATACACAAAACGAAACTGGAAATAATCACTCTATAATGGAAATTATCATAATTGTATAATTTAAAAATTAATATACACAGTACAACATAAAATACTAAATACAATTAAAACATTTTAGTGTATGATAATGTATTAACATTTACATTATCATACAATAAAATGTTTTTAGTATTTAGACCTTGGGAAGGACATAACCTATGTCCTCAAACGATCTCCATAGCAAATTTCATCGATATCGGTTCAGTGGTTATGACGTGAAAGCGTAACAGACAGACAGACACTCATCTATACTAATATTATAAAGCTGAAGAGTTTGTTTGTTTGAACGCGCTAATCTCAGGAACTACTGAACCGATTTTGAAAATTCTTTCACTAATAGGAAGCTACGTAACTCCTGAGTGCTATAGGCTACTTTTTATCCCGGGAAAATATTTTTGTCCCGGAAAAACTATTTCACGCGGGCGGAGCCGCGAGCACTACTAGTTCATAATATAAGTATGGATATAAGCTGAAGTCAGGTGTAGGTAGAGTGTGTGTTTCTAATCGATACAATTAAGGGCGTGCTAGCTTTGACGTCAGAATATAAATGTATGCAAATGAGCCTGGCTAAATTAAAAATCCGTTGTGCTGTTATTATGTAAAAATTAACTGTTATTTTAATCGAGGAACAGCGTCACACGGACTCGAAATTTACATAATATTATCATGTAAAACAATAATTATTTAGCTAGGTGGTGGATGTTGTTGGGAAAGAGTTAATTTTAGTAACTGCTTTGTTTCTAACTGTCGCAGTGTAATGACTATGCATGTTATCTAAACAAATTTTCATTTTTCATGTAATAATTTTCATATTATAAATATGTCATGTAATAGACTTTCTTAAGACCAAAATCTGTAAACAACCCCAATCCAATATGCGAATCGATCCCGAAATAATTCAAAATGAGCTATCGGAAAGCATGTCAAAAATAATTTATTCTTATATGTCTATGATTTGACTTCTGATACTCTCTTTATTCACCCCCATTCTCGTTATTACTTTTCTTTCAAATTACAAACACATCGGGTTCTGCTGTTTTATTATATGTTTTGATTTTCGTGAGCAATCTAAAGATATCTTTTATTAATTCCTGCCCTTTGGCCTAAAACACGTGTGAGGAACAACGCCCTGCCCGACCCCTTTCCATCTTTAAACAAAATGTAATGTATACACATCCGTTCATCAAGGCAATAATAACGATAGCAACATTGTCGCAAACTTCTCAGGTGATAGCCCAACTTTCTTAGGTCAAATATTTATATAATTAAAAAGATATCGCTGGTTGCTAACTGCAATTTACTCATAACATGATAAAGCATTTTACCAAAGGGGAAAATAGTCTCATCTATTGCAGCAGAACATACACTAACATCCTTTATTCCCTAAGGGTTGGGCAGAAGCATAACTAGTTCACCCAATTTTTGTCGTGCGTATCCCGATTTCCGTCCCATGATATTGTGACAGGGAAGGAGTCTATCGCCATATCGGGCACGAATTCCAGACTCCGGGCTGATACTGAGCTACAGTTTATCGAATTTATATTGGTCCTTACGATAAGGCTCTATATTAATACATATTTAAGGTGTCCGTCCAACAATACCAGATTAGACATGGGCGCCGCGCCGGCGTTACGCCGCCGCGCCGAATAGCGCGCCGCCGCCGCCACCGTCCTATACGCCGCGGCGTGGATTTTGTAAAAAAAAATCATTTTTCTTCTAAAATTTTCATCATAGTTATTGGTCAACTAGGGTTATTTAAAGTTAATAACAGAAAAAACTACTATTAGCGTAAACGATTTGAAAAGGCATCTTGGCTACGGCCTCTGTGCCCACGCGCCCATTTGTGGCTGCGCTCTTCCAGGCTTGCTGTCTAACTTTGAAGGTCCTGGCATCGCCCGAAACCCCCGCGCACTAAAGGACGCCCTCAACGTCAACGGCAGCGTGAGGCCTGGGGTCACAGAAGTTGGCTAGACTAATAGGTGGACGGCCCATTCCGCCCACCCGCGAACCCCGGAGGCCCCTATAAGTCCCCTTTTTCGACAGGCGGGGGATACCGTGGTGGCATTCTCTAAACGCCCCCAATCCACAGGGCGGGAGACGTCGGTCAGTCGGCCACCAGACGCCTCCTGCGTCTCGTCTGGCGGTGGGAGGGATCACCACTACGCTTGCGATCCATCTCGGCACTCTCCTTCCGCGAGAGGACCACCTCGCAGAAGTGGGCCACTGCCTGCCAGGCTTCCCGGCCGCCGACCATGGAAGCGACCACGGCCGGGAGCGAGAGGTCTTCTCCGGCGACTGCTCCGAGAGCGCTGCGTTCCTCGTCCCGGGCTGGGCAAACCTCCAACGTATGTGGGCCGTGTCTAGCGGGCAGTTGTCACAATAGTGATACACGGCCGACTCCTCCTTCCCTACCACCCGAAACAGGAACTCACTGAAGCAGCCAATGTGGTCTCAGGCTGGAGACCCCGTCCTCGGTGCTCAAACGTTTTAGTAGTGTACCCTGATTTCACCAAGGCGCAAAGCAACGATGTTCCAACTGACAAATGTGCTCATCGGAGAAGATTGTTTCGTAGAGTATCTGTGGCAGACCGTAGCTCATGTTTTTTCATTGTGATTGTGGAACTATCAGGTGACCGCCCAACGTATGTACAACGCACGACATATAAACCAAAACTCCGCGTTGGCCATCTTCGGCGCATTATAGATGGCTGCGGGCTTCTTCTGGTGTAGTGTCTAATTTGCCGTCCGCAACTGCCCCTGCGCGGTGCCGCCCAGTGCGGCCCGTCTCCTGTTGTGTCGGGCTCAGAAGCTCCCGTGCACCGAAGAACGCCCTCTTCGTCAACGGCAGGGTGAGGCCTACCTACCACGCTGCCGTCCATCACAGGGATCGAAACAATGTGCTAAAAAACACAAAACTAAAGACGGACAGCGCAAAAAAAAAAAAAAAATGCCGCCCACCTGCGACCCCCGGTGGCTCCTATTATTCGCCTTTTACGACATGCAGGGGATACCTACCGTATTGGAGTTCTGCAAACGCCCCCAGTACACAGGGCGGATAGAGCATGGGTCCTTTTTTTTTTGTTTACGCGGAGAAAGTGAATTATTACTACCGCCCAGTGTTCAAGGGGAACGACTGAGTGGTTATGTTAGGTTCACCGTGCCTTATCTACGACCCGACGTTGAGCCGCCCGGAGAGATGAAAAACGTCGGGCGACCGCCGGGCCGAGTCCCTAACCTATGTACACCGCACGGCATACCAACTAAAACTCCGCGGTGGCCATCTTCGGCGCATTAGGGACGGCTGCGGGCTGCCTCCGACTCACGTCTAAGTTGTCGTCCGCAACCGCCCCTGCGCGTACCGCTGTTGCGGTCCGTCTCCTGTTGTTGCGGGGGCTCAGAAGCCCCCGTACACTAAAGGACGCCCCCGACGTCAAAGGCAGCGTGCGGCCTAACCGCCACGCTGCCGTCCATCACGAGGGTCACAAAAGTTGGCTAGACTATGGGTGGATGGCCCCTTCCGCCCACCCGTGACCCCTATTAGTCGTCTTTTACGACAGGCAGGGGATACCGTGGTGGAATTCTCCAAACGCCCCCAATCCACAGGGCGGACGAACATGTAACAGGAATTTATATGTGGCCTATGTATTCAATATTCATTTAAAAAATCCACGCCGCCGGCGCTACGCCGCCGCCGACCAAAAATTACCAGCACGCCGCCGCCGGCTTTTTCCTAGGCGGCGCCCATGTCTATACCAGATACGATTATTAAAATATTTTTCCCCTCAAAGAACTAGTACATCGGCATACGACGTCCAACGACGTCGAGTGGTCATTAATAGCCGCAGTTTTATTTACATTTACGTTGGGTAGGTCTAGCGCTATATTCGGACCAAACGTCCTCTAACGTTACACGTTCCGTTCACCCCTGTGCAGTGTTTTGCGAACTAAGTACTAATAAACGAAACGAACAGACAAACATATTTGTTTGGCGCACAATTTAATTTATAAACAATATATTTGTTATGATACTCTTTTCAACAGCAATAAATGTTTACAAACAATGGGCTGTCTGTTTATCTATAAGTGTCTTGTATAAAACAGATGAAATACAGATTCAAAGGGAGACAAGAAGCTTGCCCGGATAAAAAATGAGCTTTGGGGAGTATCCATTACAGATTATAGCTCAACGACATAATAGCTTAAAGGGCAATATAATCAAAACTACTAGACTGTTTACGAAGATCGAAGCCACAACCGACTCGCAGTACCATAGAAACTGACCTGCCATAGAAATTAAGTATCACATAAACAAATCCAAATTCGATACATTCAAATGAGACCATAAACTAACATTTAACACGAACAACTGACGTCACCAAGTTAAAACAATGCTAAATCCGAACATTCTTACATATAAATACACTAATATAAGTTGCAAATGCACCTGATGGATACACGAACAGGCCCTGTCCGGGTCAAGTTCGGCACGAACTAGGACTTTGGTGACGTGAAAGCGCCGACCGGTTACAACAAGGTGCTTCCTCGGCGACCCAGTTCAGTGTGTCACTACTCGCCCTTCAGGGTTGGTTAAGAATTGATGGTGTCACGGGTGACGCTGACAACCGGTAATTGTTCGGAAATAGTTTATTACGTCACTACGGCAGGTAATATTGTACCTTAAGTTATTTTAGTCACTGCCGTATTAAAGAAAATTGGTTGGGTGTAAAATAACCAGATCCATAAGTAGCAATAAAAAGTTGTCTTTTTTGTTAAAATGTGATGCATCTTTCGGTACAAACGGGATATTATTGAATCACGCGACAATTTCTCTCATCACAGGAGTCATAAAGACCACGATATTCACATCTCAATAGCATGTAGGAGAAAATCTATCTCACTGGCTACGCTATGCTTATCAACAATAACAAAGAAACCAATTCTATTGCAATGAGAACCACTACCACAATTAAAGTACAAAGGGGTCATAAAGTTTTATTGCATCACAGTATATTTCCAAGGAAAACGACGCAGGGGTTAATGGAGGATTATTTAACGTACGACGTGGTGAACACGCTGTTTCTCACCGAAACGCCATCCTGTTATTATTGCATTCCTAAAGGCTTTCTTTGTAACCATACCAATAATGGTTGGATACAATCCGCCATTTTTATTATTCGAATTTCCGCTTACCGCAAAACCAACTTATTGGGACTTGACTTCAATATGATGGCAAATATAGGGATCGATAGCATATTCTTTATATATTATGTTATTATAGGAACTTATCCAAGTAAATGTGACAACTTTAGGTGATAGAATCATAGTATGTAGAATTATACAATGTCATGAACATATTGAATAAATTCGACATTATCCATCCCTAATAACATAGCAGGAGATACCATTTCAACAATCTCTTGCATTACATTCCTTTACAACTCATATTCTAAAAGCTTTCGGATAGAGACTAAACAGATTGTTCCTGGTACGCACTATATCGGAATACCCCTGTTCATCAAGTCATGTAAAAATACTGTATGAAGTGTGAACAAAGTGATAAAAGTAAAGACTCACCTTTGCCGCATCCTCGACGGGTCGCGCCGGTCCATCGTAGTAGCAGTTGTGCTGCTTGGCCTCATCGGGGTGTGTACACACACCGTACCACACGCAGTGGCCTTCCGCTGATGCTGACGGTATCTGGAAAGAAAGATTCATTACTTGTATTATTCACTTCATTAAACCAGCGTTAGCGTTTTGGAGTTATCTTAAAACAGTTTTCAATAAACGATAATAATCTTATTCTTCGATAGGTTCCAAGATCAAGTATTGAAAAGTAAGTAGTTTGTAAGCATGTCAAAACATATTTTCTGACTGATCCATTTTCGCGATCGATCGAAAAAGAGCGATTGGGATCATTTATAAAGATCGGAAAGTGTAATGTCATTACAAAAAAAAACGTTTTTTTCTGTTTGTACTTGTTTCCGCGGCTTGAAATAGTATTCTTCGTAACATGTGCACGATCGGTTTAAATCGCACTAAATACCTTCACGGAAATACGGTTGAGTTTCTATAAATCGTGTATGATACGTGTAGTACCAATATTAGAGATGGTTTTTTTTAGCAAGAATTTAGATTATTTAAGAATTAACCGAAATTATCGATGTAATATGGCAATTTTCAAATTAATCTAGCGACAACGTACTTAAAGTTTAAGATCGTTCAGCAGGTCTATAGAAAGGATTGATAAAACAGAGTAGGGATCAAGGTCCGGTTTCACAGGTTTCAATTAAATTTTATTTGACATTTATCGTATGAAACTGCTTATTTAGATAGTACAAATTTTATGAGCATTTATTTGGCAACATAGATTAGACTGTCACTTTTGTATTTTGTCGGTTTATAAATTGATGTGACGAGTAACTTTTATCAGAAGTTTCGTGTACAGAAAAAATATTTTTTCAAGTACATGAAGATGACGAGCTCATGTTAAATACGGACTATCGATTAGGGCTTGCATTCGAATATTCGATCAATGTCCACAATGCCAAAATCAGACTTTTGTCGTGCTTAAAATATAATTTTCAAAGTTCGCGCGGGGCGTTACGTTGTTAGAGCGCTTATAATTTTAAATATTCGAATAATGCCATAAAAAAAGGACGAATATTCGAATATCAAAAAATTCCGTATTTTTGCAAGCCCTACTATCGATAAACTTGGTCAGTGTTCCACTGCGTTACATTTTCAAAACGTTCGCGTATACGTTTGGTTTGACCTTGTATGAACTGCGACTTTGCAAAAGATACAAGGGGAGTCGGCTGATTGAATATACATTTATATGCAACAACAGTTGAAGGGTAACGTTAATGTCGATGGTAAGGAAACATACAAAGAACAATGTTGCAAACAGGTGCGCGGCATTGCTAGATCAAGCGCAACCTACAGAAAAGTAAAAATTAGACTCGCTATTAAGCTTAATGTACATACATGAAGCTCAAAAATTGTATACTATACATAAATAGAAATATTGTTCAATCTATACAAGTATTATAAAAGAAGTTATAAAATAACACAACTATTTTTTTATCTAATTGGATATAAATTCGATAAGCTGCTAATAATATTAACTTTATTATTGATAAAGACAAAACTACGTAAAATTCTACACTAATAAAAGTCTTATCAGCAGTACAATCCTTATGACATCGTAACACAAGAAACGGGAAGTAAGTATCGCACATTTGGGAAATATGCCTTATTTAAAAACTATATTTATTCAGAAGAACAGCAGTACCTTCCTCATAGTAAGAAGGAAAACCAAAACTGAAGATTACGCTACGAATTACCTTAATACTACAGTTTACACTATGCCCGACACATCAGAACATCAAAAGTATTGCAATTTTCTATATTCATTAAAATAATAATATTTTCTGTACAACAATGGCTATGTAAATTAATTAACAAGTGTATAACACGATGAGCAGCATTTACTCTTAGTGCACTATTTTAAATTGGACGTACAGAGTGCAGATAACGTAAACAAATGGACCGGTTTTGAAAAATCCTTAGGTTACATTAACAAATATACCTTAGAATTGAGTATATTAAAACATACCTGAAGAATTACGACTTTTGTTTAAGTAAAATATATATAATACAGATACCAAAAAACCTTTAACCTATTTGTTTTATGTACTGCGATTTCCCTTAAAAATACGGTAGATATAGTATTGAGAATTCGATAGAGTAGTAATATGGATTTATCAAACTTTATTAAGGAGTCGAAATCTAAACACCTAGTAGGCATTCATTTATATTCTTTGTTTCAATTCCAAACGTGACAACAAATTGTCAAGCATCTCTAATCTCTAAAGCAATGTTCAGCGTTACCTCAATTATTTACACGTGAAGCTTATCAATATCACCAACAAATTAAAGATTTTTTCTACATAACACACTATGCAATATATTGTATAATATACAATAATTTATAGATTAATGTTCTCCAAGAAATTGATAAAAAAGATTTATTAAAATAATTTTAAATAATAAACGTATAAAGGCTAAAGTACCGACGAAACGGTGGAGCCATTTTTAAAAGAAGAACTTTCCAAAATATTAAATTTCTGAAAACGGTCTTCACATTTTTCCTTGTACAAAGAACAAACAGAAAACAATCTGTTTTAGGTACGAAAGCGTCCATTATGCGCATAAATCCACGAACGAACTAAGAGCATACGCAAATCGTTTACTATTAGCAAAGAAAAAGAAACTTTAAAACCTAAAAAATAAGATAAAATATCAAACGAATGCGATAAACAATATGCGACGGATGCAGACATTTGGAAGAAATTTATTCAATAAACAGCGACAAATTGGGCCACCGCTTTACAAACAGGGGTTGACCCGTTACAATGATATTGACAACATCGTATACATTAAGTTAAATTAAAGCCCACCTCATTTGGATGCTGCGCATACTTATACAATGACTTTGGATAACGCGACTTATTCAAATCTATACCATGATAAAGCAGTAGATCGCGGTGTGTCTGTACATTGAAAGAAATGTGATAAATAGAAAGGGAGTGACTAAAGAAGAGTAGGTAATGGAAAATAAATCAGCGAATTTTATAATTCTTTTCTGTCTGTCTGTTTTTTTCTGTTTATATTGGACGTCTCGGAGACTTCTTAACGGGTTTCGATGAAATTTGGCACACGGGTAGATCATGTCCGGATTGACAGATAGGTTACTTTTTATCCCGGAAAAGCTTTTACATGCGGGCGGAGCCGCGAACAATTAACAATAAACACACATTGAAGTTATTTGAAAAACTATCCAACAAATTGTAAGTTAAATGAAATATAGAATAAGTTAATCCTGAAACCAAAGGCAAACACACTTTATCCTTTGTTAAAAATATTTTTATGCCAAGTGTGTACGGAAATGTATTGCTACTACTAACACTACGAACGAAATCTTACTGGATACCAAGATTTAACATTTTCAGCAATATGCTTAAATTTACGAAAACATTTGAAGGGTCTCATATCTGACGATAGAAAAGTAAAAGGTCAACGACTGCCACATTCACACGAATTAATAAGCCAAAAGATAATGTTATCACAGGTATAATTCCTGATGTAACAATAATAAACAAAAAAGGCTGATATGTAGTCTGCAGTGTAATACAGAAGCCGATAATTACATTGTACAAAACTTCAGATTTATAAACAATGCAGTAACAAACAGCTCATGTAATGTTCATAGTGGGTAAATATTTTTAAATGTGCAATCCAGCGTAAAGTATTAATATTAGTGGTATTAGTAAGAATTTAGGTACAGTATGACTGCCCCGGTGGCGTAGTTGTATTATGGTAAGACTGCAATGCTCAGCTCGTAGTCTGGAATTTGTGCCCGATATGGCGATAGGCTCGCCCCCTATGACATCATGAGACGGAATAATGGCGAAAAGTGGGTGCACTAGTTGCGCCTCTGCCTACCCCTTCGGAGATAAGAGGCGTGAGTGTTTATGTAGTAAGAATTTCGTTTTCGTATTATTTTCTGTTACATCTAAAATAATTCACAAAATCAAAGATAGGAAACTTCCCTATTAAAGTGACTGCATAATTTGTCAAATATTTTCTATTTAACAACACTAGACGCCCTAAAAACATAACTTACTAGCTTTTGTCCCCGGCTCCGCCCGCATTCCGGGATAAACGTCCCGATTTATATTTCCCCGGGATAAAAAGTAGCCTATGTGTTAATCCAGGACATGATCTACCCGTGTGCCAAATTTCATCGAAATCCGTTCAGTAGTTTTTGCGTGAAAGAGGAACAAACATCCATACATCCAGACGTCCATACATCCATACATACTTACAAACTTTCGCCTTTATAATATTAGTAGGATAATTACAGATTACAACTAAAACCTGATATGTCATAAGTAATTTTTCATTATAATTCAATTAAATTAATACGCAAAACACGAGAAAAGTCTGTCTTTATCTTTTAAGATAATCACTGCAGATTCTGAAAGACAATGATGTACCTTATCTTGCACGTTTCAAATATTTGGATCTAAAAATAGCGTCCATAACAGTTTAACATTAGTATTTTCATGAAGTTTTGACTACACAATTACTTCATATAACATTTAAAATGTATGTATTTGTGATAGAAAATTGAGAGTATAATTAGATGTTTTACTATCCAGTAACCAAAATATACATGATATTGACTACCAAAGCAGCTAGATTGTTTTTTATAATATTAAATTGAATTTCATAGCGTTTAGAGAAACTTTGAGCATAGTTAAATTTGATGGTTGACGTAGACAAGGTTAACGGTCATCTATCGTCAGGTCAGATATAAGTAATTCTAGAATTTATTCATCTGGAAACATATTCTATGGTCAATATTTTAATTGAATATAATATTAAAAAAAAACTAAAAGCTGTTAAACCGTTACTCATTAAAAGCATTTTTAGAAACTACAGTAATAATATTTTAAAATATTAGCAGTAACATAGAAGAATCAAGAGTCACATGTGTTAACTTTTATAATATTTACTCAATATATAAAAGAGGTTTTCATTTCTTCTTTTCTGATATTACTGACTTTAGGATTATCATTATGCGGACAGTGAATATACTGAAGTGCTGTGAACATTTGATTTGAGCAGTGTTTCATATTTTGGCATTCACCACAACGGAAAGTTTTTGACTTCAAATCGAAGTATATCCAATAAAATATACATTGTCCAAAGAATAAAACAGCTATTTGAAACGTTTGAGACTAACCTATCCGCGGTATTTTGTGACTCGGGTGAACGAACTAAACCGCAACAACCAAAATAACATTTGCGTTACTGTAAAAAAAATTGCAATATAATACATATGCGCTAGTAAACCATGTTATTTACATTCAATACAAAAATGATTGTCGTTAAAACTATACATATATTTAAAAAAAGCCTTTTACTTTCACAAATTTTACACGAATTAATAAACAGACATTTATAAACTGTCAAATAACAAAATGTCTTTACAAAGAAATTCGAAGCATAATCAATGAATCATTGTAATAAAATCATTAACCTACTTTGTGACTACGGTAGAAGGCATTCTGCAAGCCAGCGATAGGGTGCGGAATTCATAAGGAAACCTTATAAACCTGAAGCTAGGTGTATTAAAAGGTCACAAATTGAGCAATTACCTCCCCAGTTCTCCTTCAAAGTGCGTCCAAGTGCTTTGACGTAAAAGTTATACGACCAATACATTTAAAATACTCTATCCAATTTCCAAATTACTTTATTAATACTAGCACTTTAATATACGCTGCCCACATCACTCCAATAACTTAAATTGCAGAACATACAATATAATCGAAAAGGACGTTTGCGTGGTATGGATAATTTTTCTGAAAACTTTGATCATATTTTTAGGGAAACCCCGTCGAGTTCAAACTTTTGACTTAATATTTAATCGAATAATTTAATAACATTTTAGTGAAATACCTTTTTACTTCAACTAATAAGACATAAAAATATATTTTTGCATTATAATATTCAACACGAACCTTAAAATCTAAGAAATACAGCTATAAATGCAAAATTTTAGACAAAAAAAAAACTTATAAACACAAGAATTGTCTATACCTTCCACAACGACCCTGTACTTATAGACATACATAATACCCACACCGTGCAGCACAGGTGAAGCGAACAATTTATTGATCTCGGGTGTATGATTAGCGTTTAGTGGCGAGTCATTAACACGCCCAATGTTTCTGTTCAAGGACCCGACGATTACGCTGATTTCGATACAAGGTCAAAAACATTATGATAAATCAGTGTATACAGGTTTAAACAATGATGTATTTAATGGGGTATCAATACCTTCCATCTAAGGTCTAGATACCAATAAAATCTAGGTAAATGCAGGGGTAGCCGAACTCAAAGCACCGTCTCCCCCCCCCCCCCCCCCCCCGCGCGCGAATAGAACACAAGTGTATTATTGGGACGAACTATATGAAATTGAGATTCTCCTCCTGAGTAAGTCGTTGTTTTTTATATGTAGATGGAATAAGCTACACTACATTTGATAAGCACAACGACGTTAAATAATATATCGGTGACTACCAAAGAACAGAATCTATCAACTATTGCCGAGATTATGCAGTCTTTCCGCCCTTGCCCTGCTGTATCTATGCTGAGCAGAAACGCTGCTATGCGCCGAACCACTCGGTTGTTACAATAATTAGTGGCCGTAATACATTCGGGTTCAAAGGGCACTATGACTAACAATATCCCTTTCATATAAACTGCTTTGTGCAATTAGTGGCCGTAATACATTCGGGTTCAAAGGACACTATAACCAAATCCCTTTCATACAAACTGCTTTGTGCAAATCTGTCTGAACAACTAAAGCGAGATAAGAGATGCGTCAGCATAACAATAAGTGAACTTTTGTGTGGAATTTACCTCCAATCGCGTGGCAATTCATATACAATAAAAAAAAACCATGTCGCGCCAGTTCATCGACTGGTAATTAGGCAAACTATCGGAAAACGATAAACAATGTTTTCTATGATAGACGAACAATTACATATCAACATACAAACAATGAAAAATAGTCGCCCGGGCTCGCAATTTCGGTTAGTAGTCACAACTCCATGTATCCCTTTCGGGAAGAACCGTGGTCTTGTAATTTTATGTGAACAATAGAAGGCAATCTATTCGTCATCAGTTATCAGCATCGATATAACCAGCACCCGCGCTAATATTTTCCACATCTTTACAATTCGCTTTTGCACTTTGAACTGACGCGACGGCCGATGAGGTGACCTTGCATTGAATCCTTCTTAACGAACAATTATAGTACGTTTGATTCACGTTTTATATAATACGTATCTTAAAAACTAAATTAACCTTATTTAAACAGTTGCTGCTCACATAAAAATAGTAATAGCACTACACTGAGCTCGTCTACCTGATATTTTTCATGGCTACAATGTCCTTCAACAGCAATACAACACTACTTAGTACTTACAGAGTTAAAGCTATGGCTCAAAAAAATGTATTGCTTTAAATAAGAGAAAAAACTTCTAATCTGCCTTCATAACAAATACCTGCATAAATCATTTCATAGGAAAATATCTTGTAAAGAAAAATACGTTGTCAGCCTTTGATTCAAGTCTTATGATGTCAATGTCGGTTTAACTGTTAACATATCTGGTTTGTCATTTATTTCTTTTCTTTTTGTTCTGCATTACTGCATGATTTTTAATTTAATTGCATTTTATTTATTTTTAACTAGCTTTTGCTCGCGTGAAAGAAGTCCCGCTTTATATGTTCCCGGGATAAAAAGTAGCCTATGTGTTAATCCAGGACATGATCTACCAGTGTGCCAAATTTCATCGAAATCTGTTCAGTAATTTTGGAGATGTGCAGTAACAAAGAAACAGAAAAACAGACATAGAAAATAATGTCAAAAATCGCTGAATTGTGTTCCATTACTCTTATTTAGTCAACCTCTTTCTTTTTTAACACGTTTTTATTAGCTTCAGACGTGTGTATGTGTATATGTATGTATGTATGTATGTATGTCTGTAACTTACACTTTGAACATGATTTTGACCCACTTCAAAACGTCAGATTAAATCGAAATTTGGCATACTTATCATGGACCGATGGCAATACAATATTTTTAACCGACTTCCAAAAAAGGAGGAGGTTCTCAATTCGTGTGTTTGTATTTTTTTTTAAACTAAAAAAACACGTTTTTATTGAAATCCAACTAAATAAATAATACTTAAGTTTTCCTTGTGCTTCAATACATGGCGCCAGCATATAATTAGATCGCGCTATGGTTTACAAGCAAGCGAAACTATATAAGTTCGCATTTTTAAAAGTCCTACTTGTTTTTAGTGTACCAAAAAAATAAAATTAATAAACATGAATTGAGAACAGTGTAAATGAGAAAAACATGTATTTTATTATAAAAAAAAGCGTGGGGTGCATGGTGTCAATAGTTATAAATATTTTATTGACAGATAATATGAGTAGAAGGATTATCATTGTGATAATGTCTTAAAAAGCATCTCACACTTTTTTTACAGTAAAATACATGTTTTTCTCATTTACACTATTCTCAATTGAAGTTTATTATGAAAATATTTTCTATTTTAGGTGGATTTTCTATAAAGCGTGCTTTTTAGTTTTTATACACTATAATTTATTGTCACATTTCTTCAAATGTACAGACACACTGGTTCTACTGTTTTATTCTATGTACAGATATCTAAATGACTGGCAGTTCAAAATAATTATACACATTTGGTGTTTCCTAAAACACCTTCCATATATTATGTGTGCTTACGTCAGAATCGTACGATCCAATATATCAAGAATCGTTCAAGTCCTTGTCGCCGGCATGAGTCACGTGTCAACCGTTGTTTCTGACATTCGGGTCAGTTGTTTACGCATCGCTACCTTATCTCATATACGCAATCCTTATATCGCGGTCAGACATTTACTAGTATTTGGTTCAAGCTTACTGTGAATATATGACATTTTCCCGAAAAATTATAAGTATTGTGTACTTAATCTATAGATGTGTATTACTTCATACAAATCTATTCAGCAGGCGCCTTTATTTCTAACATACCACCTTCACGTTTACAATATTTTAGGATTATACACTTAAATCGGAAGAAACTGTAGTTTAAAATCACTTTATCGAATGAACGTGGGCTCGGCTCGCGTGCGCCCGGCCATCCAGACCGAGTGCGAGGCTTGGATCAATACCACCCACCCCGGGGAGGCTTCCACTTACATAAACAAACCAGATGTCTGGCCAGTAACCTGCCCACGGCACTATATTGACATTATCGTAAAAAATACACTTTTCATGTTCTACATTATTTATAGATCGTCAGGGTATTACATTGTGCAGTCAGGCACATAAGCAGCTGAACAAATTCAAAACTTGAAATAGCCTATACACTTGTATTGTTACCAATAGTTTTTTGTACCCTCACAAAGCTAACACAAAGGGATTTTCTTTACTCCACACAAAGAAAGAAGATTTTCATTAAACATGACGCGTATTACCGATTTAAAATTTTGAATTCGTTTAGGTACTTATCGCACCTTTAGGATAAAAACGACACAATTCAAAAAGATAGAAAATTTGGTTACCTTCATAAAATTACTTAAAACGAAGTACTCAATATAACAATAGTTCAAACACAGCCATATTCAAACAGGAAAAGGACAAAACTGTTAATCAGTCCCTTTTTTATTATATTTTTATAAAGGGACTAGTTTTTAGTCATTTTAAAATATCAACTCAATTTTCTATTGTGTATTGAATTGTGTCGTTTTCGTTCTAAAGGTGCGTTATGTACTGTACAACCAGCAGGATTTTAGTTGGAAGCCTGTGTACATTGAACTAGCTCTGTCCAGCGATTGGTGGTGTTTTCCACATACCCAGATGCCTTAACGTGGGGTCCGAAAATACGTGAATGATCGCCCAGCCTCAGATATTGATCGGTTGTGGTAATTATACTTTTCCGGCGAAAAATGATGAATTCCACTGTAGCAATGAAGACACTCGTGTCATTTTAGTAATGGCTAATGATTTAGCTTGACACACAAAGGTACATTTAAAGTTTTGGATTGCTACGACTCAAAACACAGTGAATATAATATTATTATCCCTGTATTAGTGGGTACAAATTCTTTAAAATACCGATCGTAAATATATTTGTTTATCTGCATTTATTTTTAAATACTTTTTCCGCTTATATTAAAACAAAGAGAAACAATAACTATTGTATTCATCCATACCCACGAGCCTTATCGATTAAAACCGTCCTTACAATATGTGTAATGCAAACGTTAATTGAATTAGCGTAAAGTACAAATTTGTCTGTTACATCTTCTATAGTAATAGGTTCATAACAGACGAGGGGGTTCGCTCTATCAAAACAATACAAACTCTATTGCGCTACTCGTAAAGTAAATTTTGGAACGTTTAGTGAATCTTGAAAGCAGGGCTTCGGAACAAATCAGGAGTTTCCGGTTTGACCGAGTCATCAGCGTAACTACTCAGAGCCTCTTCAAAATCACAACTAGTTATATTTTCTTGTTATGTATTCAATAGACAACAAATGAACATCCATACACGTATAACAAGCCTTATTCCCTTTGCAGAGGTAGGCAGTTATATCGGTATATACATAACGTGTGTTTTTTGTGTTTTTTATTAAATATCTGACGTTCTAAGTAAAGGTCAGATCAAAGTACCCTGAACCGGCGGGAGTGCATGAAAAGATTGATGAAGGTAGAGGAACGAAGTAGTGTGCCAGAATCAAGCAAAGTGGCAATCCATAGTCTCTGCCTACCCCTATGGAATAGAGGCGTGATACTATGTATGTATATATTTAGTGATTTTAAACTATTATTTACCCGACTGCGTAAGAAGGAGAGTTATGTTTTACGAGTACATGTATGTATGTATGTATGTATATTTCTTTGGCACGCCCTAGAGCCTAAACGGCTAGTCGTATTTTTATGTGAGTGGTATCAATAGATTCGTCTTAGCCGTGAGAGTGACACTGGGTACATAAAAATTAAAAAAAAAAAAGCAAAATTGAGGATTTTTGGCGGCAAAACGTAATCTAAAAAAAATAATGTTTTCAAAATACATCGAGTGTGGTATCAAAATAAAGGATTTTTAACGGTGATTACGAATCACTACATAGTATAAAACAAAGTCCCTTCCCGCTGTCTGTCCCTATGTCCTCATGTCCCTATGTATGCTTAAATCTTTAAAACTACGCAACGGATTTTGATGCGTTTTTTTTTTAATAGATAAGAGTGATTCGAGAGAAAGGTTTATATGTATAATACATGCATAATATAGTAGAGAAACATTGATAATTTAAAAGATTTCTAATGTGCTGTCGTAGATAAACACATTTTTTTGAACTTACATTGCAGACGCTGGCTAAACTGTACGAGATAGATCAAAATAATGTACTACACTTTTGTACACCTTAAAAATGTCTACAAAGAAGTCCGCGATGGTATATGTCTATCTCTTAGGGATAACCCACAATAACCATTTTTTATCCTTTATCTTTGACGAGAAATAATGGCTTATTTACGAAGCGATTTTAAGTTGGTAAATCCGAATACTGTATATTTAGTTTAAACATTGGAAAGCCCCTTGTGGACAGTCCGTAGTTTATTATCTTATATAAAAAAAATAAGGTCAACGCGCGAGGCTATCGACGAAGATGGTTACCTACCCTACAAAGTGTTAATATTTTTTATTTTATTAACTTTTTGTCTCTAAAATACAGTGCGATTCAGTAAGCGGTATGTGTGGAATTACATGTGTTATACTAATCTCGAGAACGAAACCAGAGTCTAATGTACTACACTTTTGTACACCTTAAAAAGGTCTACAAAAAAGTCCGCGATGGTGTAGGTATTTCTATCTCTTATACTACTAACAAACGATTAGATTTGGTATCATCGTACCAATTCGTCACGCGGTACAGTCTTCACGCCACACGATCGAACCGTACCATGTGATGTCCAGTTGTATCCAACCAAGTTTGATGGACAAGCCATCGAACCAGCCGTACCAACAATAATAATAATAATGTCCATCGAACCGTGCCCCACACGATGTGATATGGTTCGATGGCATACCATTTTAATGGTTCGGCTGTACCAAATCGCATCGTATGTGCCCACTTTGATGCACATGTACAATAAAGTATTATAAATAAATAAACAAAAATAATTTCAACTGAATTTGGATATCATCACAAACGACATTTTTTTCTGTTAATGGCCCTACTGCCAGTAGCCTGACGCGAGTCGGCTTTTCTGGCCACACCGGTCTTTAGGGTAAACGCAGAAGGCGCTCGCAACCCTTTGAATTAAGTGACCATGCTGAGGGCAACCCACTAACGGTTTACGAACCTCGGCTCAGGACGGCCACTGAGAGAGGATGAGACATCAACGATTTTTTTTCCTCCTATGTTTCTCTGTTGGGGTTATGTCTGTTTATCTGTTGAGAGTAATGGTATGCATGTGTGGGTGCCGGCAAGGAAACGAGGTTTTGCTATTTGATACGATAGCCCGTGCCTTGCCGGTTTGTGTAGTTTTGGTTTATTGTGTGTGATGTGTTTGGGTGTGTGAGTAGGTGTGGTGGGTCCGGTCAGGTGTGGTATACAATCAGGTTTTCTTTATTTAAATGATTCGACACAAGAAAATATGGTTTTGATTAAATAACAAAAAGTGGAACTAAGGTAACTTACGGACTAAACATAATGAAAATAAATGAGAAAAATATATGTACAAATGATTACTGAGTCGCAGTCTTGAACTTATATGTATACTAAATTACAAAGAAAGACATCAACGATTAGGGAAAGGTTGGTTTTTAGGCCTAATCCTATTTGGATTGTGTTGTCATCGGCACGTGGGCCGGAACTGCTAGGAGGGTCGGGGGGGCGACGGGGAACGCGGCGAGGTCCTCGACGCGACGGCGAAGACGGAACTGCGGTCTTGTGGAGTGTTGGAGTTTCAAGAACTCGTTCTTACGGCGGATGGCCAGAGTGATTTCGTCTTCTGGATCGGTTAATACGGAACGCGGCAGTCTCCATTTGGCGCGGTCAAATAGAAGCAATCTTGTATAATTACCATGCGTATTGCGTATTCCATGCTGTTTTCGGTCGTGCATACTTAAAATAATAGGCAAATTCCCAAGTGGTCTTGGCAACTTAATGCTAATTTATCGGTGATATCAATATTATTATAGAAAGTTTCGTCTTTTACTACTGCTTTTACGAAAGAAATGATTGATCTATAAACGTCATCCTAACGGTTTGATATTAAACCTGTACGGGCCAGTTTCACTAGTAAACGGTTTTTTTCTACATCAAGAAAATTTTATTTGACAGTAATCGTATTAAACAGCCAATGTAGACGGTGCTCATTATATTACCATTTAGCTGGAACCATAGACTAGAGCGTGACTTTGGTATTTGATCGGCTTATACATTAATGTGACGATTGACGAGTAACATTTATCAGCAAACTGTGAAATCGACCCTTATTCTTATAATAATTAACATTCATATGCGAAGATCCATTAAAATGCTTATTCACGAATCTTAAACCGCACATAAGCTCAATGATCAATATTATGCATTAAAACTTTTCCCCAAGTTAAACGGGCCGTGAGACACAGTTTGTATATGTTATATGTAATTTGGCGAGCAAACGATGTACAAAGACGTGCCCAGTCAAATGTTTTTCTGGGTAATTATTCACAACTTCCTGTCAGCTTTAATCCGGTTTTTTGCATAGATATCACGACCATGAACCGATATCACTTTTCAGAACACAATGACTCAAATGTTACTATATTTTTGTACATGAGACATAGGAAACACAACAGAATTCATGCATGAGGAAATCAGTAATATTACGTGTCCATGGGTTGTTTCAAACTGTTTTTATGATTATTAAAATGTGAATTAAGAAAAGGAAATAATGAAAAAATATACGTGTATAATGTAGTATTGAAACCAGATGACTTTTAATCATCAGTAAGTATAGGAGAAATAACATTTGAAAATATTCATGTATTCTTGTTGCTGACAAACGTTTTCCACGCAGACGTTATATTTCAGCGGTTCATTCATGATGCACGGATGTTTGGAGGTCGGCTGAAGTGTAACCTTCCGACAGACATCACCTTGCATAAGGCCTCCGATTTCTGAATTTTATTTGAATGTATCGTCATTTATCGAAAGCATATTTACGTATTACATCTGAGGTGTAGATTACTTATACTTGATTCAAGTATTTGTAAATTTATAATTCAGAATTATTGCTTTCACCCAAAATATTCAAACAATATTCATAACAAATTGACTTTAAAACAACCACCTAAAAATCTCAGTTTGAATTTTGCATCACGTCTCATCTGGCGTCTCAGGCTGGAGGCCCCGTCGTGGGGGCACAGGGTCGTAGAGGCAGTGCGTCCTGTCTTTGTCGAATGGCTGGACAGGCGCCACGGAGCGGCAACATACCGCCTGACGCAGGTGCTCACCGGGCATGGCTGCTTCGGTGAGTTCCTGTTTCGGGTGGTGGGGATAGAGGAGTCGGCCGTGTGTCACTATTGTGACAACTGCGAACAATGGACACGGCCCGACACACGTTGGAGTGTTGTCCAGCCTGGGATGAAGAACGCAGCGCTCTCAGAGCAGTCGTCGGAGAAGACCTCTCGCTGCCGGCCGTGGTCGCTTCCATGGTCGGCGGCCGGGAGGCCTGGCAGGCGGTGGCCCACTTCTGCGAGGCGGTCCTCTCGCGGAAGGAGAGTGCCGAGAGGGATCGCCAGCGCAGTGGTGATCCCTCCCGCCGCCAGACGAGACGTAGGAGGCGTCGGGTGGACGACTGACCGACGTCTCCTGCCCTGTGGATTGGGGGCGTTTGGAGAATTCCACCACGGTATCTCCTGCCTGTCGTAAAAGGCGACTAATAGGGGCCTCCGGGGGTCACGGGTGGGCGGGAGGTGCCGCCCACCTATTAGTTTAGCCAACTTCTGTGACCCCCGTGATGGACGGCAGCGTGTCTCACGCTGCCTCGGATGCCAGGGGCGTCCCTCGGTGTGCGGGGGCTTCTGAGCCCCCGCAACAACAACAGGAAAAGAACCGCAACAGCGGTACGCGCAGGGGCGGTTGCGGACGACAACTAAGACGTGAGTCGGAGGAAGCCCGCAGCCGTCCCTAATGCGCCGAAGATGGCCATATAAAAAAAAAATCACGTCTCATCAGGTACTTATGAATGCCACAACTTAGCCTCCAGCTCTTTATCAAAGATTCTACCACATTCATAATGAGTATCTCCACCGTACCGCGGTTCAACTTGTTTGCTTTCAATTTTCCTTTCATGTATAAGCTTGGCTCTGAATACGAAAACTTGTTTAATTGCGGCTGCACTGAAAATTCTAACATGTATTTTTAACTCGTACGATTCAGATAAAACTATCACTAACGAATTGACTTTTCAAAAATAATAAGGAACGAGATTTTTGCAAATTTAAACAAAAAATCTTTGTACATTATTGTTACAAAATGCAATCGTGCTGTAAAATACCATTATTTCCTACTAGCTTTTGCCCGCGGCTCTCGATAAATTTCCTCGGGATAAAAAGTAGCTTATGTGTTAATCCAGGACATGATCTACCTGTGTGCCAAATTTCATCGAAATCCGTTCAATAGTTATTGCGTGAAAGAGTAACAAACATCCATACATTCTTACAAACTTTCGCGTTTATTATATTAAGTAGGATTATAGCGAGTGACTAAGCTAATTTTTAGTTCTTATGCACAGCACAAAAAAATTACTGCGCTGACAGTGTTAAAATTGAAGTATTTAAAATAATTATAAGATTTAATATTTCACGTAATATGATAAAAAAACATGTTTCTTTTTTTCAGCGCTCACTGCTTTCGTTGGGACATGAATCAGTCGCCAACTTTAATGAGAACGTTTTACGTGAAGCTATTCTGTAGCAAAGACTGGCATTTGCCGTTGAAAGAATCATTATACTACAAACTCTTTCGTGTAAACATTAAGAATCAATTCTTAGTACATATCTCTTTGAAAGTAAAAATGAGAACATCACGAGATGGCGTAACTACGTTTCAACTAACTCCTGGTAATTATATTTAATTAGTCATTAACCACAGAAGTTACTCATTCGTTAGAATGCAAGTTCTTTTAATGTATGGAATTATCCCAAGTAGACATTATGGAATGTAGGTTTGAGTATATTTTTATTATTCATTCCTTGCAGCTTCCCGAGTATCTGACACATTTTAAATCCAGCTGGGTAGCTACACCAGTGACAGGATGAAAAACCCCCATCACCAGACGCATTCCGGGTCGGCCGGCATAATTATAACATGCCGCTCGTTAGTCGAAATTCTACTTGCATTATCATTGCCATAAGACACAGTATACACATTCTCTGCCCTGAAAATAATAACTAGAATATACAAAAGTAAAATATAACTAGAACTAAAAGAGCTGCAGGCTGTAATTATGCCGGACCATAAAACAACTGAATACATAATACGACTGACCCCAAACTCCGACCCGTCACATTCTCGGAACTTGGAAGTCCCTGCACAGGTTCTTTACTGTTTTTTTCACCGTGTGGATGACAAGCAGAGGTACTATGTTCATAGGTAGATCTTAAATGCGTCGTAACTACATTAAGGATAATGGACTTTAATATGAATATAACAGTCTGTATTCGTTGTGTAAATTAAGATTTCACACGAAATCAGTATAACGCAACAAACGACTTTAGTACATACAAATAAAGTCAGATATCGAAAAACTAAGAAATTAATGTGGCTACAAACTGGTATTATTTACCAGCTTGTAGTTAAATGTTAACATACAATGCCTTTGAGTTAAAAGGCAAAGCCTTCGTCATACCATTCAGCTCCGAAACGACGTTTCGGTTTATTAAAATTTCAACTAAGTCTACCTGGGCTAACGACCTTTGGGAAATTTTCGGAAGCGATAAACTCAAAAAAAGGTATCTGTTGAAGTGTATTCTGTATATTTTAAATACACAGTTGCGTAACCTTTGCCTAGCTGTGGCAGCCAGCTAGCAAAAATGTTAAGTCATAATAAATAACTCCTCTGTGTGCTTAGTGCTAGTTCCTTAATAACTATGATATGGGCAATACAAGTGGCTGTGAATTTTAAATGCGATATTACATTTTTTAATTAGTTAAGCGTCTAACTCTTTACACAAACATCTAAATACCCTTGGAAATCCGATATCTTTTTCTAAATTCCCGGTTCGCGAGATCATTTACTAAATGATAGTTACTGCGGGCCTTTGCAAGAAAATTATGTGTTTCATCTTGGGGCCCAGCATTTGCAAACATCCTCTAAGCAGAAAACAGGCATGATGCCTATTGTTAACTCTATAAATTCACAAACACAATAATTCTAATAAAATACAAGGTTTTACAATCCACTCTCACTGTTAAAACCAAGGTGAATAACTTTACCACCGCGTAATTGAATAAGTTAACCAATTTTCCACTTTTGACAGTTTGAATCTGTCAAAAGTGGAAAATTGGCAACTCGCACTCGCAAAAGCACGCTTTACACACTAAGCACACAGTACGTCCATCACCAGTTTCCACAGCTGTACATTAATTATCATTTGCAATACAACTTTTCAATGAAAATTTTGATGATTAGAAGTACTGTGTTATCTTTGTCTTTAATTCCTTTCTCTAATCCACATTATGATCACATTATTAACAGGGGCAGATCCAGCTTACAACTCAGGGTGGTCATATAGTCAAGGTATAGTCAGGCCACACAAGGAGGGAGGGTCATGACCCCAATGACCACCCTCTGGATCCGCCCTCGCATATGAGCGGGCTTGATAGTACGTGTATTTTCTGGTTTCTATTATCGTATGTTATACCAATCTCATAGTTAAACGTTGGGCCGTTATTTTCTCACTAGTTTTTACTGGCAGCTTTGCTGGTGTGAAAAATTATTTTCACGAGTCACGCTACATATTTCCCATGGATAAAAAATTGCCTAAGTCCAGTGTCTCGAGCTATCTCTATACCCCATTATAACGAAATGTGTTCAGTGGCTTTAAAGTTTCTCATGTCTATATAGACAGACGCGGCTGGGGAAGTAACACATACACACACTCACGCCTTTTTATATCCCTGAAGGGGTAGGCAGACGCACTTAATACACATTTCACCGTGCGTATTCCGTCCTATTATGTGATGTCGCCATATCAGTCACAAATTCCAGACAATATCAATTTTCCCGTACCGAGGATCATCAGAATTGCAGTCGTACCATAATACTACTACGCTACCGAGGCAGTCCGACTAGCGGCCTTTGTTTTTTAATATGTCGTGAATGTCGTCAAAAAACTGATGTCCTAAGTTATACGGAAATGATAATAATAACACAGGAAGACGTTTGACCGGTCTTTTATTTGCATAAAAATTCGCGGGCCGCGCCGGTCCAATATTCTCATGATTATTCTCTTACGAAGTTGATTTCCTGTTTAAATTCAAGGTTTACAAGGGGTTTTTTTCTAAGTTGTTTAACATCTTTTTATGCAAAGATAACGTTAATGCAAAGTCCTTCGTGAAGTAGAGTTTTTTTACCTGTTATTTTTATACAATTTTTGTAATAATTTGATGTTTTATCATCACCATGGTGTTGCTCACTAAAGCGATACTGCGAAGCAATCCGAGAACCAATAGTTTTCGAATGAAGCTACGACGAAAAATATTTTCCCTTATCTTATTCTGCCTTTAGGTATTGATACAATTCTTAAGTCCCTAATTACAGTATACTACCCAGGAATTTCGGCCTTACGACAACAGGGTAGTCGACAATTAAAAAAAAAAAATCAAAATTGTATACAATCCAAAAATCTAACAGAAAAAGATTTTTCAAAATTGGCGCAGACGTGTTATAAAGCTTTTAAATTTGGTCGTACGTTGTGTGTGTGCGAAAGAGATAGCGCGATGTCCCCACCCTCACATTTGCTCACAACAATATTTCATATATGAATAACTGCTTCTTTTTCAACCAATTTTGATGTAGATTTCACAGAAGAATTTATTTATTATTTATTTATTTATTTATATAAATAAAAAAGGTTATTTGTACAAGGCGTACAAATAAAAGATGCTTGTTACTGTCACTGCTTTATTTATAAGAGTTATGCGAAAGCGACGGTGTCTGAAACATACCTGACTTAATCCTACTAATATTATAAACGCGAAAGTTTGTAAGAATGTTTGGATGTATGGATGTTTGTTCCTCTTTCACGCAAAAATTAATGATCGGATTTCGATGAAATTTGGCACACAAGTAGATCATGTCCTGGATTAACACACAGGCTATTTTTTATACCGGGAAAATATAAAGCGAGACTTTTATCCCGGAAAAACTCCTTCACGCGGGCAGAGCCGCGGGCAAAAGCTAGTATGTAATACACGTGTAAATTTACGATATGTGCGGAAGTTGCAAAACTCTTTTTTTCAAAAACATGAAAATGCTAGTGACAACCATTTTCACAACGATCAATGGCCGACGGCCGTGGCGGGGTACAAATTAGCATTCCCGACACGCGAGCATGACGTACGGCACGGAACCTTGGATACTGCAGTCGCAACACGCCACAGCCAAGCCGTGTCAAAACGCAGCGTCGCACATGTTATGGCGCTGCAGTAAGGTCCCAACTTACGTGTGTTGGAGTGCCAATTAGTTGGCACATTATTTTTTTGGTCACTTGTTGATTGACTAGGGTTTTTTAACCGACTTATAAAAACGAACAAGATCCCCAATTTGTTTGTGTGTGTGTGTGTGTGTTTTTATGTATTTATACTGATTTCTCTGAGAATTATGAGCCTATTTCTGAGATTCCTTTTTTATATATTAAAATAGGGTCTCCAAATGGCCCATCTTGGTTTTGGGTTTATCATGTAAAATATTTTTAATGATCAATGATGTAAAAAGAATTTGTAACAAAATGGACTTACAAGCATTAAATATATTTTATTATAATCTATGCTTATAATAATGGATTCAGTTCATTAGTCTTGGGCTCAAATTTATAGATATATTTCAGAATAATTAAAAGATTTGGTATAAATTAATCAAAGTTTACTACACAAATTAAAACTACATATATTTTTTCCTTAATAATTTATGAATAAGAAACAATCTTCCAAAAGAGAAGATAAGCATTTCCAGCGTGTGATCCCTGCTCAATGTCTCAACAAGCCCCTATTGTACATTGAGCATGGTACCAATTGAAAGCATTTCAGGCTATTGGTACAAATTAATATTAATTGTACCATTTCATATCATTTGATTGACAAACATCACGTTGCTATGAGACATTAGACAAGCTCTCTCATTGACAGAACTATCAATTGATATTAATTTAAACATGATGCTAATATTGATATGGTTTCATAGGCTACCCCTTAAGTATGGTTACATTATAAAATATTTGTACATATCTAAGAAGAGAAACAGATATACATATTACACATTATGAACATAAAATATAATTCATTTACTGGCAGTGTAATCTTTACTAACTATAAAGAGGAAAGTTTGTGGGTTTGTAAGTTTGTAGGGCTAATCTCAGAAACTACTCAATCGATTTTGAAAATTCTTTCACTAATAAGAAGCTACTTTAATCCTGAGTGCTATATGCTACTTTTTATCCTGGGAAAATGATTATCCAGAAAAACTTTATCACATAGGTAGAACTGTGGGATAAAGCCATTTTATAAAATGGTAAATTCATAATTATATTACAAAATAATGCAACACACAATACTTTGCAAATATTTGTATCAGTAATCAGACTAACAAACACTGTTTTTAGTTCTGCTCTGTTTAAACACACCAATAATAACAAACCTATGTTTTGACATCAATGGAAACGGATAACTTTCCATTGAAAATATACCATGTTTTATCTTTGGGACTGAAACATCACAAGTTGTACAGTCAGCCCCATAAGTGGTTGAACAAATTCAAAATTTCAATTCGCCTCTACACATTAAGTTTAATTAAAATGATTTTTTCCTATAAGTTAGTGAAGTAAAGTTAATACCTTTTATTTTAATACTAGCTTTTGCCCGCGGCTCCACCCGCTTTAAAAATTTTTTTCCGGGATAAAAGTCCCGGTTTATATTTTCCCGGGATAAAAAGTAGCCTATGTGTTAATCCAGAACATGATCTACCCGTGTGCCAAATTTCAACGAAATCCGTTCAGTAGTTTTTGCGGGAAAGAGTAACAAAACATCCATACATTCTTACAAACTTTTGCCTTTATAATATTAGTAGGATTGTGAAGTGAAAACTAAAATTGATAAGAACACAACAGAGTGGAGGTGATTTGTAGTTTTCAATTTGTTCAGCCACTTATTTAGCTGAACAGACTCCACGACAACTCCTGGTTGCTACTCCTGTCACATATTTTTATAGAAGTTTCAATGATTCTTTATAGAATAAGTAATGTAATAAATAAATAAGTAAATAAGCCTCTTTATTTCTCATTTAAGTACATTTATTTATTTATACAAACTAGTACCATGGGTCTTTGATCTGAAAGTTTGTGATAAATCCCATCGTGGTTTGATTAAAATAAAAAATTAATAGCCTGACATGGCTAGTCTTCCTCGAATAAGATTTAAATCTATTTTTCTATAAAACAGAAATTTCACAATTTTTTTTATATTTCAGGGAATAAACATAGTTTACAGGTGGACAGGAAGATTATTTGGAAGAAACAACACAAAAGGATATTTTCTTTGCTAGAAACATATCATAAATAACTATATATACTAATGTACTAATAATTCAATACATTATCTACTTGAGATGTAACTCAAACTTGAGATTGATTTATTAATACCATCCTAAGCCACAATTGTTAGAACTTGAACAAGCTGTGAGAAATGAGTATTTATTATATTAAAACAACAAAATCTCATTAACTTCAAGGATTATTACTTTCATGACTATATAACGTATATATAGGTACATTTTATAAATGGATATATATATGGATAGATTATTCAATAATTATCATATGCCTCTATGCTGTTATCTACCCATTTTTGTAAATACAAGGAAGTGAAGGCACGGAAATCTATAACAGTCAAGTACTATCTTACAGGTATAACGCTAGTTATAACTGCAGACAATGAAAAAACAACAATAAATTAAAAAGTAGCACAACATTTTTATTAATACCTAATATTACAAAAACTGAGCTCGACATCTAGCTTGAGTAACAGTAATCGCCAATGTATATTCTCAACATTTACTATTGCTCATGGCGAAATCACTATGGATAATAAAAACATAATTGCACTTACGTATTCCACTAATTGCAAAAGTAGCAAACACTCCAAGAAGGCAGGTAGACATCGTCGTAACTTTCCGCCAACAGCCATTGTTAAACACTATATTTACAAAAATCCAAATTTAAAAGCACTCAGTATTTGTCATATCATAATTCCAATTTACACCCGAAATATTACGTCTTGCAAACGTGGTAGTGCGATTTTATTTATAAATAAAATTCCGAAACGCTTCCCTGCTGCTCCATGAACAGTGACAGATTAACTGGGATTTTTTATGTCGCCTGTAGGTATACAAAATGGCTGATCAATCATCAAAGTGCTGCCATAATAAAATATATGACCATGAATCATTCAGACAAATCCAGCGTGATGTGATTTATATAAATACCAAATTATAATTGCGATTACCATACATTTTTCCAATAAAAACATAGTAGAGAAAATGCGAATATGATGTTTAGCAATATTTTGTGACTAAAATACTAAAAGAACATAAAAAGGGCCATGGCGACTTTTTTAAAGGCTTGACCAGTATTGCCAACTTAACGGATTTCCCGTCATTTCTAACAGATTTGGAAACATGTAAAACGGAAAAAAATCCATGTAACGGCTGACGGGATATTTGACGGGACGGGAAAATAATAATTTTGGTGTGTGAGGAGGCGTGTACATGTCAAAGGAGGTCTTCATGGGGTGGCAAGAACACACGCTTGCACCCCCCCCCCCCCATGCAAAAATTATAGCTACACCCTGTCAATTGTTGATCTAACGGATTTCTGACGGAAAAATACGACTAACGAGGGATTCTTAAAAATATTGTTGGCAGCACTGCTTTTGACAGAGCAATTACGGAGTTTTGGCGGGAATGTGGAAGTGTCATGAGGTGCTCTTGTTTTAATTCATTATTTTGGTGATACTTAGTGTTATATTGCATAATTATGGTGGTATATTATCCAATATAGTTCTATTAAAGTGCTCAAATGAAGTGAATTGAAATAACTGTGCCAATCAAGTGTTTTTTCGTTGCCGCCAAAACTCCTTGATAAAGTCTTGGTAAGGTAGCCACTGCTTTACTTCGACATATTAGTTAGGAGTTAGGACTGAGGATGAAAATATATGAAAGACGGGCTCAATGGACTAGTATCCAGAGCCGTAATAATTAAATTAAAAAAAAAAAAAAACAGAGCAATTACCATAAAAAAAAGATTGACACCAGAATTGACACTGTGACAGTGACATTTGACAATTAAATAAACGTTCTTTGGTTTTCCAATTTATTTTGTTTGGCAGAATAAGCAATGCAAAAATAATTTACAATCAATTATTTTAAAATGAACGTAAAAGGTGTATTTCGAAGCATATATTATAATTAAAGGTGACAAGTGAAATAGTGTATATAATTTGTAAATAAACTCATAAGCACTAATATCGTTATATACAAATCGCTATATTACAGACTACAGAGTACAACTTCCTCTATGAATAGTAATCTAAATTATGGACGATAGACGCCTTAGTAGAGGAGTGTATCCAACTCCAAAACAAAAGAAAAAATTGATCGAGCTGGTGGCGAAACATCCAGACCTAGTATCCTGCAAAGTGCGACAAGGATTTAGTTACACAGATGCTCATAAGCTCTGGCAAAACATTGCAATTGAATGTAACGCTATTCCCGGTGCAAGAAAAACTTGGAGACAGTGGAAAAAGGTACTGTAGAGCCTTTGAAATAAACCCTGTAGGGCTTGCATTTGATTTTATATCTGTAACTAGTAGTGCTCGCGACTCCGCCCGCGTGAAAAAGTTTTTCCGGGACAAAAATATTTTCCCGGGATAAAAAGTAGCCTATAGCACTCAGGAGTTATTTAGCTTCCTATTAGTGAAAGAATTTTCAAAATCGGTTCAGTAGTTCCTGAGATTAGCGCGTTCAAACAAACAAACAAACTCTTCAGCTTTATAATATTAGTATAGAATACTTTTTTACCTAAATAAGTTTCAATAGCCAAGGAAATTTATTCTTAACAATGTCTTAATGTTGTTAAATTGATTTATTTATGAATTCCAGACTTGGCAAGACATCAGATCTAAAACAAAGAGAAGGCATACATCTGACAACCTTCCAGCCTCACTGATAATGTTGACACATGCAGAGAAAGAAGCACTGGGCTTGAAAAACGTCTCTTCAACCACAAACTACCAGACGGAAGAGGAAACAGAATTTGTTACTTTACAAGCAGAAGCAATACCGGAAACCACAAACATGAACGAAATAGATTCGATAGCAACATACAGTGATGCGGAATCACTACCTGAAGAGAAAGTGTTCCCAACCAATCATAAAGTAACTAAATTAAAAAATGCCATAAAAAATGGTTCAAAATGTGCAAACAGTTGTTTCTTCAATTGTGACATGCTGTCCGTACAGGAACAGCGTAAATTACAGTTGAAAGAGGAATATATGAATTTCAAAAAAGATTATCTTAGACAAAAATTGAAACTGATGAAAGAACAAACGGAAGCATTGAAAGATATTGCAAGAGAACTCTCTAAATAGTACATTATTCAGATTTAGGGCAGGGGAAAGTGTTCATGTGTTAAGCACATACAGTATTTATTTCTTTAACAAGCAAATTCACTAACCCAAACAGGGAGAATGCTTAAAAGGGTGGCTGCAATACTACACCAATATCGAATTGGACTGCCTCGGTGGCGTAGTTGTATTGCGTACGCATTACGAGTACGATTTGCGCGCTGAGGTCCTGGGTTCGATTCCCAGGTCGAGCCAAAAACATTGTGACTGGGTTTTTCCATCTTATAATTTACTCAGTCGCAGCTTGGAGTCAGGAAGTTGGCGGTGTGATACCCCCGTGCCTCGGAAAGCACGTAAAGCCGTTGGTCCTGCACCTGATCTCTCTCCAGTCATGTCGGATTGCCGTGTCACCGGACTATGAGAGTGAAGGAATAGCGAGTGCACCTGTGTATTGCGCATACACTTGTGCACTATAATATCTCCTGCGTACCTGGCTGTTCTCCATTGAGACTGGCCGCCGTGGCCGAAACTGGCTAGGAGAATTATTATTATACCAATATCTGTAAAACATTGTTGTGCAAAATATAATTGTTTTAATGCCTCCACAGTCTGATTTACATGTATACTTGCAGGATTTAGTGGTCAATTATGTTCGACAATATATTGGTGACCCTTATTTAATTGAATTTTAATTCATTAAGGCTGCTAATTACAGTGAAATATTGTTTATTGGTAAATTATGGATCTCTGCCGTTTCGCCGAAAATTGTTTGGCAGATTATCACTTGCCAACTAACGTTTCGCATAATTTTATTCTGTTTCCCAACCGTACAGTTGCCAACTGTATGTTTGGTCTGACTTTCATAATGACACTTTTCAAAAGCCCAACTTTCAAGTAGCGAATGCTCAGCTAGAGTAATATTCATTTAGTTTGCTGCCGCGGCACGCTCGCTCCGCACGCGCGGGTTTACAAAAGTCTAACATAACCCAACCGATTGAGGCATATCTGGGTGAAGGAGTTTGTGTCATGATAATAATCAGCTTAACAATAATTCTACCAAATGAAACGCTGTCATGCAAAAATTTAACAATCATTGTCAAAGTGAAAAGTAGGCAAAACAAAAATTTAACAATCGTTAGTTGTCTAAGTGAAAAGTAGGCGAACCGTTGGTTGGCAAGTGAAAATCGACCAAACCATTTTCGGCGAGAAGGCCGGATTCCGTAAATTATACATTTTGTCTATGTTTGCACCCTTAATGGTTCTTTGTAAATAAGTAGCAGTTATAGATCAAAAATGATATAAACATGTAGGTTTTGTGGAGGTTTTTCTATGTTTGCTATATATTCAATTTGGATGAAATTTTACATAAAGTTAGATTAAGTCCAGGAGAATTTTATGGGTTATCTTCATTTTATCAAGAAAGAATGCAAAATTGAACTTCTTATGTGTGAAAGACTATAATGCTAGTGAATCATAAAAATGCAATCAACTTAGAAAAGTATAAAATGTAAATAATGAGTATGAACAGTGTATTCATAGATTTATGTATAATTTAATTTAAATGTTCCTTTTTATGTTAATCTCACACAAAAAGTATACAGATATTGTTAAGTTAGACTTACCTATTTAATTTTATTATGAAAATATAAACAGACATAGGTATAAAGATGAAAGTATATTCACATTTTCCATGTTCAATGTATGAAGTCTCAAAAATTAACAATTGTTTAAACACATATTTATAATGTCACAATAGTAATTTAATTCCATTGAATATTGTAGTTACTAAGAGCCATATGTTACTAAAAAGTAAAGACCTAATAATTACCTTTGATCTTCCTCTTTAAAAATCAAGACTACCCACGAAGGGAAGACTAGGTTACTGTTACCACCAGGGCAGTGCCTCACTATGAGGGAGAAAAATATGAAAATTTACTTTTAAATGGTGGTGATAACCCTCCATCCGGTGCTTCACCTGCTTGCTTGCATACCATGTATATACTTATTAGACATGGGAGCCACGCCGGCGTGGATTTGGAATTAAAAAAAAACATTTTTCTTCTAAAATTTTATTAATAGCTATTGGCCGACTTGGGATTTTTAAAGTTAATAACAGAAAAACGACTATTAGCGTTAACAATTGTAAAAGGCATCTTGGCTACGGCCTCTGTGCTTATGCGCCCATACGCGGCTGCGCTCTTTCAAGCTTGCTGTCTAACGGTCCTGGCATCGCTAACTAGACTTTATGCCACGGAGTTATGTAGTCCATGATCCTTTACAGCAGTCCCTTTTCGGCCGAAACCTTGGGCCTCCAAATCCCTCTGCAATGCTCTCCAGCGGAATCCGCAGCAGACAATAAGAGTGTACCATACGATCTTGTACGTGACTTACTTGTTGATTAGATACCGGCCTAGGATCTGGACCCCAAAGCCCTGCGGCCACATTCCACTGGCTCGAGGAAGCTTCCACACACGAGCAGCGCCCGGCTCCTAAATAGAGGAGCAGCGTCCGGCTCCTAAATAGAGGCCAAGCGGGCTTTCGGCGGAGTTGCCATGGAGGATGTGGTCTCAGGCTGGAGACCCCGTCCTCGGTGCTCAAATGTTTTAGTAGTGCACCCTGATTTCACCAAGATGCGAAGCAACGATGGTTCAACTATCAACTGAGAAATGTACTCATCAGAGAACGTACCCAACGGCGGTGTCTTACGGGCAGGTGCATGTGATCGTGTTTTACTGGTCCATGGTCGACAGTCGGAGGTTCTAGATTACAGTGGCTAACTTTTTCGGAGTAGTCCTCCATCAGAAAAAGAGTGCTACGAGAGATCGATTGCGGGCCAATCCCTCTGCCATCAGAGACGTTAGGTACTCCTGGACCCTGGTCCTGACCTGTGAATTGGGGGCGTTTAGGGAAGTCCACTACAGCATCCCCGGTCTGTCGTAAAGTATCTATACTATCAGGCGATTGTAGGGTTTCCCAAACCCATCATAACCGTCCACTCGGCCTTTGAGGTTACAATATAGGGTCATTCAGGGTATCAGCACGCAGTGGGTAAAATTTCGCATGGTCAATATCTCGGAACCTATTGAGGGGGCTCAGACACTTTTTCGGCAAAATTAGGGGTGCGTCAGGGATGATGTCAGAGCCCACAAGCTATTTTACCAAGCCTCACTTGTTTAGCGAAAAAGGGCGATCAACGTGATTTTGTTGATTAGTTATCAACTATTTTGTGCTGGGAAAAGTTTATGGATAGACGGTGCATCAGTTTATAAAAGACCGGTGATTATGTTAAGTTTACTCGATTATTATAGTATTTATTTTAGCTATTAATTCTGTCCTAAAAAATAACTGCATCTCAACTGACGTGTGATTGTTTAAAATATTCCCTGTTGGGTAAGAGTACGGGATTAAAAGTACGCACGCTGTTATAACTTCATTACAATGAAAAGTAACATCAAGCGTTCCTAAAATTACAGTGATCATTAAATTACAAAAATAACTAAAGTTTGTTATAAATACAGTCTAATTAATTATGTTCCTGGTGCCTACAATAGGTGTACATTTAATGTTTATTTTTACAATATTTGTACCAAGAATAAAGGAAGTTTAAAAACATATTCCATATGATTCCATGTGTACTTATACAATTTATAATTATATGTCTGTAGTTTACCTGCGTGCGAAGCTTACCCAGTATGCGAACTATTAACCGCATCTCTGCGTAGTTTTACCCACATGACGGGTCAAGAGTACGAATTTCTCCCGCTGCACTTAAATATGTATTGCAAAAAAACCGATGAAGCAATGTACAAAAACTCTTTAAATAATGAAAGTAGAATAAATTTCCCTTAAATAAAGTGTTAAAACGTTTATCAGGACCCTATATTTTTGAGTGTGTAGACGATAGAAAAAAAAGTGCGTACTTTTGAGCTGAATGACCCTACGGTCCAATATATAACCTAACACTTATTGGAGTTTTAGCTAGCCTTAATTGAGAGCATAGCGATTTCATGCCATTTAAAGGACAAGGTCTCTCGCTGTCGCTGTGTTGCTAACCAAGACCACATCAAGAGATTTTAATGTTTGATGGCCTAAGAGTACGAAGATAGACCTCTTATTAAAAGAGATGGTGCAGGAATACGAAAGGTCGGACTCCTCCCGCCAGCAGTAGGGAAATTTGAGGCATGAGCTGGAGAACTGAATATTACCCGTCCTTTCGATGGAGATTTGCGGATCAAATGATTAGGCGCACATGACCATGGGATCATGAAGCGGTCCCTGAAGCAACAAAGTGCTTTGTTATAATTTAGTACGCCGTGGTCGTTTACAATGGCGGCGCTAGACCAAACGTGGACGTCGGCGACATCAGCTTTGTGAGACCCCTTTTATTTTCCACTTTTCTCTCGCCCGGGCCTAGCGGCGGCGGCTGAGCCCGCGGTTGACAAAGGGCACAAAGAAAAAGGCCACGTGCAAACATCTGCCCCCGAAGCCCTGTGTTGGCTTAGGCCGCCACTATCAAGAAGTAATATTAAAAGACTAAAAGACTTGGTCCAGCTTGGTGTGTTGCCCGATGCTTACCATCTCTATAAGTGGCGTAACGCTAGGTCGTAAAAGCGGTGATAATGGTATAATCGCGCAGTCAATTTTGATATCGGGATGGTGGCACCAAAGGGCGTTAATGGTCATTTCACCTACTCCGCGAAACAAGATGAAGACTCGCGAGTGCCATGGAGCATGGGTCTTTTTTATTGTTATTTTTCGCAGAGAAAGTGACTTCTTACTAGCGCCCAATATTCAAGGGGGGCGACTGAGCGGTTATGCTGGGTTCAGCGTGCCTTACGACCCGACGTTGAGCCGCCCGGAGCGATGGAATCATGGAGTGACCGCCCAACGTATGTACAATGCACGGCATACAAACCAAAACTCTGCTGTGGCCATCTTCGGGGCATAAGGGACAGCTGCGGGCTTCTTCTGACGAAAGTGTCTAAGTTGTCGTCCGCAACTGCCCTTGCGCGGTGCCGCCTAGTGCGGCCCGTCTACTGTTGTGTTGGGCTCAGAAGCTCCCGTGCACCGAAGGACGCCCTCTGCGTCAACGGCAGCGTGAGTCCTGCGTGCCACGCTGCCGTCTATCACGGGGGTTGCAGCAATGTGCTAAAAACACGCACAAAACTAAAGACAGACAGCCCCCTGCCGCCCGCCCGCGACCCCCGGTGGCCCCTATTAGTCGCCTTTTATGACAGGCAGGGGATGCCGTGGTGAAATTCTCCAAACGCCCCCAATCCACAGGGCGGAAGACGCCGGTCAGTCGTCCACCCAGCGCCTCCTACGTCTCGTTTGGCGGCGGGACGGATCACCGCGCCTCCGATCCCTCTCGGCACTCTCCTTCTACAAGAGGACCATCTCACAGAAGTGCGCCACCGCACGCCAAGACCTCCCGCTGTCAAACCATGGAAGCGACCACGGCCGGCAGCGAGAGGTCTCCTCCGACGACTGCTCTGTGAGCGCTGGGCTCCTCATCCCAGGCTGGGCAAAACTCCAACGTATGCTGGGCCGTATCCAGCGGGCAGTTGTCACAATGGTGACACACGGCCGACACCTCCTTCCTCACTACCCGCCACAGGTACTCACCGAAGCAGCCATGCCCGGTGAGCACATGTGTCAAGCGGTACGTTGCCGCACCGTGGCGCCTGTCCAGCCATTCGGCAAAGACAGGACGCACTGCCGCGACGACCCTGTGCCCCGGTAACGGGGCCTCCAGCCTGAGACGACACTCCTCCACGGCGGCTCGCCGCAGGAAGACCCTCATGGCCTCCTCCTCCTTCAGGGCCGGATGTTGCTCGCGACTGGACGCCTCCTCCCGCCAATGAAAGACATCGGAGAGGGATTTGGCGTCCTGGTCCCAGGACAGAAATCCGGCCAACAAACAAGCCGCCTCGAAAGAGACCGTGCAGTACGCCTTGATCGCCCGCTGCTTCAAAGCTCTCTGCGGTCTGCGCAGGAGGGCGACGCAGGGGCGGCTCAGGGAGCAGCCCAAACGGGGCTGCCATATAGGGCCATGGACGACACGACTCCGTGAGCTACCAACTACCTACGAACATGTAACTGAGGAATATATGTCTATGTCTATGTGGCCTATATATTCAATATTCATTGAAAAATCCACGCCGCCGGCGCTACGCCGCCGCCGACCAAAAATTACCAGCACGCCGCCGCCGGCTTTTTCCTAGGCGGCGCCCATGTCTAATACTTATATATCGCACCTTTAGAACAAAAACGACACAATTCAAAAACTCGAAAATTGAGTTATTGTTACAAAATGACTTAAAATTGGTCCCTTTTTCATAAAAATATAATAAAAGAGGCCCGATATAACAGTTTGGTCCTTTTCCCGCTTGAACATGGCTGTGTTTGAGCTATTGTTGTATTGAGAACTTCGTTTTAAGTCCTTTTATAGCGATAACTCAACTTTCGATTTTTTTGAATTGAGTCGTTTTCGTTCTAAAGGTGGGATGTATAAATCAATGGTTTGCATGGGTGTATCTATAGTAATTTTCCACGTTAGTAGTTTTGATACTATTAGTCATTTTAAAAGATATAGTAGTTATAGGTGCTTCAAAATCCTATGGGTAGGCACCACGCAATTAATCTGGGGTGGGTAGGCATGGTAAGTATTTTCTTTCAAACTTCATTCGCTACCTTGCCGTTATGGAAATATGTGTGGCCAAAAAACAAAATTGCATTTTAATTTCATACATATAAATCACGAGACGAACAAGCCATTCGCCTGATGGAAAGAGACAAAGACCCATTATATTGGCTAAACCTTCCAACTTTGACTTGGGAAGATGCAATATTTTTATTTTGCTTTCATTTAAATGAATTTCATGTAGAATAGATCACGAGTATATTAAAAAATTAAAATACTATAATTTATTACTAAAAATTGCGATTTCAAACTGACAGTAAAAAAATTCGCGCGCAAACGGAGCTACAAAGAGCATTATAATACTACGGAAACGGAGCTACACGCTATTAAGCCTGCGCTACACAACTCGCGAAGTTGACCGAATACGATAGTGGTCAAAAGCTGGTCTATAATAATCCTATTGCAATTAAAACAACGATATTTATTCAGAGCTTTGCGGTATAACGTTACAAAAGCCCCGTATTCACTATGGCACCATCTTTACAACGCCAGCACCATCTATCTAAAAACCTGATTTAAAATTAAAATATTTCCTACAAAAAAAAAGTAGCTAAATCCGGGGACAAAATAGCCAATCTTTAATGTGTTAATCCAGGATTAGGTTTATCCATGTTCAGTAGTTTTGGCATTTACTTCTAAAAAATATAAAAATATTAGCATCATACTACTGCCTCGGTGGCGTAATTGTATCGTGTACGATTGCAAAGCTGAGGTCTCGAGTTCGATCCCCGGGTCGGGCAAAGTGATATTGAGTTTTTCTAATTAGTATCAGCTCGGAGTCTGGAATTTGTGCCCGATACGGTGAAAGGCTCGCCACCTATCACATCATGGAACGGAATAACGGCAAAAGTGGATGCACTACTTGCGCCTCTGCCTACCCCTTCGGGGATAACAGGCGTGAGTGTGTAGGTATATGTGTGTGTATTAGCATCATGCATCCATTTCTTTTTAATTTTCGTTGAATTATAAATACGCACGTAATTATAATACGCGAGAATAGACATTGCAACGGCAGCTGCCACTTGAACGTCATCCATGATGCGTATCGTGCGGGCGCCGGGCGACTGAGCTCCTAGCGAGGTTGCACGAGTGTGTAGTCACATAGTTCGGACTTTCCGTAGTATTATAATGCTCTTTGCTTCGGACTTCGGTCAACTTCGACCAGTACTTCGTCGAGGTAACTTTGCGAGTCGTGTAGTGCAGGCTTTAGCCATAGAATACAGACTAAAAGTCCTTATTCTGAGCTACACGCTCTGTGACGTCACACCTGTAAGCTGTCATTCATGATTCACTGGCATTAGGCATATTTGCTCGCCACTGACATTCTTTGATACGTTTCGCGTTTGATGCCTAAGTTTTGACTTTCGAGATATTGTTTGAATAAATCCTACTAATATTATAAAGGCGAAAGTTTGTAAGTATGTATGGATGTTTGTTCCTCTTTCACGCAAAAACTACTGAACGGATTTTGATGCAATTTGGCACACGGGTAGATTATGTCCTGGATTAACACATAGGCTACTTTTATCCCCGGAAAATATAAACCGGGACTTTTATCCCGGAAAGACTTTTTAATGCGGGCGGAGCCGCGGGCAAAAACTAGTAAGTGTGTTATTATTCTAAGCTAGTAAGTATATAAATTTTATTATGAACTAATAAAAAATGAACAATCCATCAACATCAGGTAGTCACAAAGATGCCACTAATTTTCCGAGAAAACGCCATATTTATTCATGTTTTGTGCCACTGTGTCCATCGATTTCAACGAAGTTTCCCAATAAAATATTTTTAACTGGACCTTCTGACCCGAAATTAAGAAAAACGTGGTTCCAAGTTGCAAAGAGAAAGACAATTTTCCGTAGTATTATAATGCTCTTTGGAGACAATCAAAGAACATTATAATCTGTCTGTGATTATAATACTACGGGAAGAGACAATTCCATAGATATAATAAAATAAGGACAATTCACAAGTGTGACGTCACAAGACGATTATCTGTTTTTTAAACACGTTCCTTTTCACGTTACTTCCAATTCGTAATTATTGTTTAAAATCGATGTTAATTAAAATAAAAACGTTTTAGTGGTCCTTCTTACATGTTTTTTTTTTTTTTTTTACATTTTTGTTACAAAATATTTATAAATATTATATTTGCATCTTCCCTATTACAAAACGCAACTTTCGAACTGGAACACAACAGTATTTGCACAAGCCACAATGTGAGGTACTTTGCGATACAAATAGAATATATTTCAGTGAAGTAACTTCGATTCCTAGGTTGAATAAAAAAGTTTGTGTTAGGTTTTCTTTTAAATTGTAAGTCTAAGCTAAGAAATATATTTTTATAAACTTAATTATTTAATATTAAGTATAGTAAATAATTATGTTTATTTCATATATTAATATACTTCACGGCGTTTTATTTTGAACAAGTTGTTACTTTTTTTGACTGCCTCGGTGGCGTAGTTGTATTACAGTACGACTGCAATGCTGAGGTCTCGGATTCGATCCCCGGGTCGGGCAAAAGTGATATTGAGTTTTTCTATTCAGTATCAGCTCGGAGTCTGGAATTTGTGCCCGATATGGCGATAGGCTCGCCCCCTATCACATCATGGGACGGAATAACGGCGAAACGTGGGTGCACTAGATGCACCTCTGCCTACCCCTTCGGGGATAATAGGCGTGAGTTTATTAATTAATTTGATTTTAATTTTAATTAATTTAATTAATTTTAATTTTTAATTTAATTTTTGTTACTTTTTCCGACTGGTGCATATATCTTAAATTATCATATTGGGTAATAACCGTTCCATTTGGATGTATTGTTAATTACCTTTGTCCAACGTCACCAACGTGTTAAAGAAATAGTGAAGTTTGATGTGACCAGCTTAAGGTAATATACCAAGTTTTTTGGACATAATGTGTAGCACAGCCGCCATGGTGGTAAAAAATGAGAATATATTTTTTTGTTAGCCAACTTCTATACTAAACGTAATATATATTTACATTTTCGTTACTATAAAAATTAATAATGTTTGGAGGTCGCTTTTGTCCGTTAAACCATTTATTTACATAAATAGCGTTAACACACACACAATAACTTTTGTATGTATTTACAACTACTCCAAATAACCAAATAAAGAAACAGACATCTGACGTTTGATATCATTTATTATTCTTATTTTACTTAAATACTCTCAAATTCAAGGAGTAAAGTTTATGCTACATATATTCTTTGAGTCTCCTTTATTCTGTAGAAATTATAAAATTAATGTTCATCACTGTAATCAATAATTTCGGAAGGTATTGGCATAATTAAAAAAAAACTGAAAAGTAACTTTGAAATCAACATTGGCAACACAAATCTGACAAGTGACATTACGAAGAACAATCTTAATTCTTAAAACAAGAGAGTTTTGGCGGGAACGTGAAAGTGTCATGAGGTGCTTTTGTTTTAATTTATTATTTTGGTGATACTTAGTGTTATATTGCTTAATTGTGGTGGTATATTATCCAATATAGTTCTATTAAAGTGCTCAAATGAAGTGAATTGAAACAACTGTGTCAATCAAGTGTTTTTTCGTTGCCGCCAAAACTCCTTGATAAAGTCTTGGTAAGGTAGCCACTGCTTTACTACGACAATCAGAGATATCACTTAAGACGAGGCTGTATGGGCTTGAACCCTTTGCCTTCCCTGTAAGGGAGAATTATACATAAAAAAAAAAAAAAAAAAAAAAATTCTTAAAACAAGAATCAATGACATTTCTGTTTGATACTTATTTTATTTATTTATACGTAAACCCTATCGCACTTGAAACACTATACGTAAACCAGTTTTTTATTATGTAAATTCGATTTAATGTGACACATCACACAATGTCCTACAATAAATACACGAACTTCGTGAAGCCCACCTCTGTGACAACAAAACCAAATAACGTTAAACAACTCAGTGGAGAAGAAGTCAAAAAATTATATTTAGAAGAAATAAAAGAGCCTAAGGACCCTCCGTTAGTGCATAACAACAACACGTCAACAAAAACAGGTCACAATAAAACGAAGAAGGATATTGAGTTATCTGATAAAGACTTGTTTCTCACAGTCCAAAATAATGACGTCGACACGTTAAGGCAGGTATTAGACGACTATCCAAATAAGATTAACACAATCGACGAGTTTGGATGGAGTTTACTTATGATTGCGTGCCAAGCTAATTCCATAGAGACCACCCGCGAACTCATTTCCCGAGGGGCTGACATATCTGTAAGAGATAAGGCGGGAAATTCTGCCCGGACTCTAGTTATTAAGAATAAAAACCATCACCTAGCTGATATATTGTTAAGCCACAGACAGAAAAGTCCTGATCCAATAAAAAATTATGAGCCAAAAGTCAAATTAAAAGAAAAATACCATTGTGAGACATGTAATAGAATGTTTCCAGATAAAGAGGAACATTTGTCTTCAACTATACACAATATTAGTGCAAGCAGGGGCAAGAAACCAACCGCCTACTTTGTAATACCCTCCTCGAATAAAGGATATCAATTAATGCTGAAGGATGGTTGGGACAGATTGTCCGGTTTGGGTCCTGATGGTTCAGGAAAAAAGTATCCCATCAAAACAGTACAGAAAATAGACAAGAAAGGTCTTGGACATGAAAAGAGAAAGATTGATAACAAAAAGGAAAAGACTATCAAAGAAAAGTATAGAAAAGTTATGGGCAGGGATAATAAAAACAATAGAAATTTTGAAATAAACTTCAGGAGAGAGTTTTACTAACATTTTCATCTTTTATTTACATCTATCTTTATTAGATACATCCATAAGAATTCTGTTGTTTAGAATTTTTGGACTATAAAGTACAATATGGCAGATATATACTTTTACGGTGGGCAAATAAAAAAATCTCAGTGACTTGCCTTCTGATATACATAGTAATCGTAAATCTAGATAAAATAAAATATAAATTTGCTTTTAATTCAATTTGACAATAAAAAATAATCATAATATTTGAAACTTATGTACACCATGACAAAACTTATAATATCCTTAACAATAATATAACATTGATATAAAAAAACCCTTATGAAACAATAGTAGACGTAATCAGGACCAAAGTCCAATTGAAGTACAATGCCAAACTCTCACTTTCACCTTTGAGTTTTGGCAATTGAATGAAACACAATATTAAAAATAGATTGAATTTATTTCCTCAAAAGGCACTGAACACAATATGGACAGCTGTTGTTTGCTGATATGACAACTCTTATAATTTTCAGAGAAGTGCTAATAATAAAAAAATCACATTTATCAATTGTTGAGCAACCAACAATAATTGTCATGTACCTGTTCATTAACATTGAAAACAAATTGTCAACATAAAATATATCTGTAAATTACATTTGAGTTGTAGTTCATACCATCTGAATATCTAAATAACAAGTTTACGAAATAATACTTCTTAGCCTACTATAAAACTTAATAATTACTTTACAAGTTTTTAGATTTATCTATTCACCATAATTATTATAGCTACAGTATCAAAGGTTGGGTGCCACCCAGTCTAGGAATTTGACAGCAAGCTCAAATCCCACAAAGCAAGCTGCATTTGCTGGGAAAGCTCGTATCATAACTGGGGTGACCCCCTTATACAATGCTGTAGGGCCCTCCCGTTCCATCAGCTGCTTGAACACATCTCGCATTCCATTAGGATATGTGCCCTCTGGAGCAGTTTGCAACCTGCTTTTTAATACATCAGCAGGCATGCCAACCAGCCAGTTAGCTATTCCAGCACAACCACCAGCCACTATAGTTGCCAACATCTTTATCTTTGCACTTGCATCCTCTGGAACAAGTACTTCTTTGACCCACTCATAAGTCATGAAGTACATACCACTTGCAGGCACGTCTCTGAGGATTGTGGCCACACTGCCCTTGTAGATACTTCTCATACCGCCCTCTGAATATAGCTGCCTGGCACAGTCAACCATGCCATTATACTTCTGAGGCACATTTCCTCCTTGCTGAATTTGTAGTAGGCATTTAATACGCTCTCCGGGCGCCATGATCGATGTTGTGAACACGCCAGAGAACGCGCCGGCTGCGAAAAGCTCAGACTTGGTCAAGATCTGGTTCTCGTCGCTCTTAATTAATTTCTTACCTAGACCAAAGCCGAAAAAGCTGATCGCAAAGATTGGAGCCACTCCCGTGAGAGGTGCGGACATACCTTTGTATAGACCGCGAAATCCTTCTTTTTGTACAGTCTTTTTGCAACAATCCCAAGTGCCAGCGTAGAGCGCGGCCTCGCCTGGTTTGGGAAGGGGCATAGTTTGTAATCTTACTTTTATCGTATCCATAGGGTGTCCTGATAGAACAGTGCACACACCGCCGAAACCTCCACATAGAAAATATTTAACTGGACTACTTTTCTCAGACATTTTCGTTTCGTAATATCGTTCGAAAAGGAAAGGAAAAGTTTCTACTAAAACTTGTTTAACTCGGCTACCTACTTCCTAACTTATCAACAGCTGTCTTTGGCATTGAATTAAAATGTCAAAGTCCATATTGCGTTCCCATTTAAAATACTTTTATTTTGAGGACCTGTAGCATTAGTAGATAGTTCAATTAATAATTTTTGTACTGAATTTATTTATATACGAATTAGCATTTCAATTCCACTCATCCACAATAACTATAATACTTGTAAAAATGTGAATGTAACTACTAATTTTAATTAACTACTAATTGTTTATATAACTGTAAATTACTAAATTCTATCAAATTCTATGATTGAATTTAAATCTCTTTGCCTCTTAGAGTATGTATAAGTACCTATAGAGCGCTAATATCGCACCGTGCGCCCACTACCCAGCGTAGGCAGGTGAACTATAGCTACTTATATAGAAATGTTGGCGACTGCTAGGGATGGGCACGCGAGCAGCACCAACGCAACAGTTATCGATAAGTACACGTCCGGCGGCGCGGTACATATTGTTATAAAATTGTGGTTCTACAAAATATGGCCTTGTGAGTAATTTTAAGCGTATTGCGTTAATATAGATAAAAGCTATGCTGGGAGTTAGTGTAGTGCCACGTGGAATGATTTATAAACACGGTACCTCAAGAGCAGTTTTTACAAGCAATAAGAACCAAGAATATTCATGGATGTCCATTATAATTGAACCAATGGATATAAACGGAGCATCGCACCATGGATTTCTTAGCTTAGTCTCCCCAAGCCTAAAATAGTCACGTCTAGTTTTTGAAATATTTATTACAAATGTTAAAAAAATGACAAAAAAAATATCTTAATGATTGCTAACTTATACTGTCAAGGCCCGCGATAGAAGCTATGCAATAGCTTAAAAATATCATCGTAATCGGTCAATTTATAGGAACAGTAATTATTTCTTTCATTTCATAAACAAAAACGCAATTATTAATTGGCTTAAAAATCACACACAGACAAAAACAGTTACCTAAGCTACATTATATTAACGATTTTATAGAATCGTGAAAAAGAAACAGTCGAAGGTGGGACTCGAACCCACGACCTCCGGCGTACCGTGCCGGTGCTCTTCCAATTGAGCTACTCCGACTCCTGCCGTCGATTGCCAATTTCAGGATCCGTACTTAATTCTCTTAAAGGAGATGACCAGCGACATCTGTTAGCAGTTATTACAACTACTAACTCAGCATTACCCCTTTACAGGAGTAAGTAACCGAAACGAGTCGCTAAACTTTTTTCTAATTTTATATTATGATTTTTTATACATGTCAATAGCCATGTAGTGCCTGGTTAACGATTTTACAGAATCCTGAAAAAGAAACAGTCGAAGGCGGGACGTCTGTAAAGGGGTAATGCTGAGTTAGTAGTTGTAATTACTGCTAACAGACGTCGCTGGTCATCTCCTTTAAGAGAATTAAGTACGGATCCTGAAATTGGCAATCGAAGGCAGGAGTCGGAGTAGCTCAATTGGAAGAGCACCGGCACGGTACGCCGGAGGTCGTGGGTTCGAGTCCCACCTTCGACTGTTTCTTTTTCAGGATTCTATGAAATCGTTAACCAGGCACTACATGGCCATTGACATGTATAAAAAATCATAATATAAAATTACAGTATAGTAAGCATCGCCTTCGATAGTAATAAATACGTATGCTATAATATGAAAATATTACATCGATTCTGGTATCGACGCGTAACATCACTATCGAAAAAGCGGGACGCGGGGCAGTGCGGGGAGTACAAGTGTTCGCTTCCCGCGCATCTTTCATACCGCGACGTGTGATTTCAATTTTACCTAAAAATATACTGAAGTATGGCTTGCCTGTGAAACGTGAAATTAGAATTATGTTTAGTGTGTTTCCGAGTGTCGTTTTTACAAGATTCCACAAAACATTTAACCATTTTGCAGTATTAATAATCAAATATTCACATAGATGATAGACTCGCGTGTGCTCACACCGTTCCTACTTGAGTGACTACAAGTGCTTGCGGCCGGCGCAGGACGATGTTCCCACCCGTGCCTATTGTTCCCACTTGCATACACGCGCTCTATACGTAGTTATACTTACTCTAAGCTTTGCCTACTTTTTTATTGACAGTTGGCACAGTGCTGCCAGATTAGGCGACTTTTCGCCATTTAGGCTATCTTGAAGAGTGTCGAGGCGAACAAAAATTGCGAATGGCGACCGGTCGCCGTTTAGGCTACGTGAATGGTGATTAGTCGCCAATTTAGGCTACCTCGGAAAGTTCGTGTTTTATACCTTGTTTTTGTCGAATTTGAGGATATTTATAGCTTTGAGGGTACAAAATATGTACTCAGATCCCCTTACACACAATTGTTGAAAGCTGGAGACCTTTTTGCTCCTTCACCTCTCCATATACGATGAGGCGACTTTAGGCTACTTCACAATGAATTTTCGGCGACTTCAACCATCAAACATCTGGCAACACTGAGTTGGCAGCTGGTTGGTCTGCTTTCCCAATGTATAAAATACTCTTTGGGAGAGTTTTGGCGGGAACGTAGAAGTGTCATGAGGTGCTCTTGTTTTAATTCATTATTTTGGTGATACTTAGTGTTATATTGCATAATTATGGTGGTATATTATCCAATATAGTTCTATTAAAGTGCTCAAATGAAGTGAATTGAAATAACTGTGCCAATCAAGTGTTTTTTCGTTGCCGCCAAAACTCCTTGATAAAGTCTTGGTAAGGTAGCCACTGCTTTACTACGACATAGTACGTAGGAAAAAAAAAAAAAGTCAACCAAAAATATTACTTAAGACGAGGCTGTATGGGCTCGAACCCTTTGCCTTCCCTAAAGGGAAAAATATTAAAAAAAAAAAAAAAAAAAAACTCTTTGGGATCATTTACAACTTTACGTCCGTGATTCATAAATATTATTGATGATGAAACGAACTTACTTGTACGTGAAGTTCTATCATAATTATACGAGGTGCTTCGTCCGAAGAGATTAGTAACTTGAATTAATGAACACAATGTAGTAACGCATAGGTGGCACCACTTCAGCACTATTATACAAAAAATAAAAATAAAAAATATACTTGCAACACCGGAAATCCCTCCAATTTTCCCACGTTCCTGCCTTTTGCTACCTTACTTAAGCTCCCGTCGTGCCTGCTGTGCTTCATTTGGTTTAGAGAAAAGATATTTCCGAACTTGCTGGGTCCTTCTGGGTGGGTGGGTGTTACTAATCTCTTCGGACGAAGCACCTCGTATAATTATGATAGAACTTCACGTACAAGTAAGTTCGTTTCATCATCAATTATACTCAGTGCTTCGTCCTCGAGATTAGTAACTTGAATTAATGAACACAATGTAGACGTTGAGATTATGTGAAGGAAATATCTGTAAATTAAACAGCATACGTAACTGATATTGTTCAATATTCATTTTAATCTTATATTGCAATAACAGTGCAGTAATAACACAGATAACAATCATAGAGAACACATAGCGCGCGCAAGTGCTAAGTTATCTTCATTATCAAGAACTGGCCTATTATAAAATTTCGCAAAGACAGTGGAATTTCCGCTCCAACCAGCAGTTCGTCTTATTAAGTCTATATTCACACCCATCTTGTATGCTATGGAAGTCGTAGCATGTCGCGTGCTATGAGATGAAAAAATAGAGACGTCAATTCCACTATCCTTCAACGTACATTTAATCCATCGACTAAGTGTTTGTGAACTTACACAATTATGGGGCTTACGTGCACTAATAAAAAGTACGCTAGATTTGCGTAATATCTTGGTTCTATCTATATAGGAACATAGAGTTATAGCGGGACATATTTCGGGTCGTTCCCTATAGAATGGTAAGTGTAATGTGGGTTGCGCTTTACCCAATTTAGAAGTTTTGATTAATTCTGGCACTTTAATAAGAATGTGATTATTTAGTGTAACTATTTCGTCAATATTTATCTTTGACAATGTTTGCACTCTATGTGCCGTTAACAATGCCAGCAGCGTAGTACACTTTCTTGAAAGCTGTTCAAGCGAAAGAGTGTCATTAGGGCCTAATGATGCTAAATAATTTAGTACTATGCCAGCATCCCACGTTGTGTTATAACGGGGTAAGGGTGGTCTTATTCTGTAAACACCTTTACAAAATCTAGAAATTTGTTTATCATTTGATATATGATCCATGATAAGGGAAAGCGCAGCCCTATGGCTATTAATAGTTGCATAACGAGCGCCATTGTCGAATAATTTTGTAAGGAAACTAGTGATAGCTGGGATAGATGCTTGAAACATGTTAATACTGTTTTCTATGCAAAAAATGTACCAACGCTTAAGGCAAACATCATATTGTGCTAGGGTGTTATTAGATAGAGAGGCTAAGAAAATGTCTAATGCAGAGGCGGGGACGCCTCTCTGCAGAAGCGCTGTCCTGACAATACTCCTGCAACCAGGGTAATGTGAGCTTGTATCCTGTGGTTGCTGGAATTAGATATTAAAATATCGTTAGCATTTAACTTAACTAGGTCAGATATAAGTAGTCTCATAAATAAAGGGTACCATGGTTGTGTAGGCCAATGTGGTACAACCATAATACCTTCAGCTTTATCTGAAATTAGTTTTCGTAGGGCTTTAAGAATGACTGCTACTGGTGGAAAGGCATAAAACCAGTAATGTGACCAATCTAATGTAAACGCATCAATTGCGAAGGCTTCCGGATCTCTGTGCCAAGAAACATATCTAGTACACTTCCTATTTATGCGATTAGCAAATAAATCGATTGAAGGGTGCCTAAATTTGTGTATCAGTTTTTGGTAACCTACGTCGGTTAATTCCCATTCAATATCGGGATGAGTACGCCTGGATTCCCTATCCGCAAGGAAGTTTTCTGAAGATTTTATATAAGAAGCTATGAGAAAAATATTTCGAGATTCACACCACTGCCAAATATTTCTTGTGATTTTATTTAAATGGGGGTATTGAATGCCACCCATACGATTTATATAGCACACAGCCGTAGTGTTATCAACTCTTATCAATATTTGGCCATCATGAAAATTATTTGCAAATGTTTTAAGAGCAAAATAAGCTGCCAATAGTTCTAGTTGATTAATGTGTAATAATGTTTCGCTATGAGACCAGCGCCCATTTGCAGTTTGCCTATTGTATGCTGCGCCCCAACCGGTTGTTGAAGCGTCAGAAAATATTTCTAACTCATAATTATAATCTCTAATTTTATGTACTGAATTATCAATGGCATTGAGCCACCAATTTATATCGGGTAGTAAAGACTTGGGAAATGAAATGTACCTATCATAATTATCGTTTTCTCTTAAATGAAGGAATTTGCACCGTTCCAACTGTTTTAAGTACACCCAACCATATTCTATAGCAGGGCAGGCGGATACTAGCAGGCCTATTAGTTTTGCTAGAGATCTTATTTTACAATGTTTTCGACGCTTAAAATTTTCAAGCTCATGTTTAATTCGGGCGCGTTTCTCAAATGGCAAACTTAAATGCCATTTGTGGGTGTCTATAACATATCCCAAATATTTACAGGTTTTAGAGGGTACTTTAACACATTTCTCTTCATTTATAATGAATCCCAAGGATTTTAATAATTGTTGAGTAATTTCTACATTTTCTACACACTCATTATAGGTATAGCCGGCTAAAAACAAATCATCTAAGTATATAGTTGATATAAAACCACACGACCTCAATAACTTAATAATCGGCTTCATAAGTTTAGTAAAGAGAAATGGGGCAGTACATATACCAAACGGTAATACATTGAATTCATAGATTTTTCCATCTATTATAAACCGGAGATATTTGCGGGAATCTGGATGCACTTTAATTAATAAATATGCGTCTTTTAAGTCTAAAGTCGCCATGTAACATTCCCTTGACACGAGTTTAAGCGCCGTTCTAATATCTTCCAACTTAAAATGTTGGGTATTTATAAAATTATTAAAAGATTTTAAATTTAATATGAATCTCATACTACCATCTTGTTTTGGTATCAAAAAAACAGGTGAAATGTATTGGTCAGAACACGGTACACACTCTGAAATTGCCCCTATAGATAATAATTTATGTAAAGCCTTGTCTATATACCTTCTTTCAGTACACGTAAAGTTATTAGAGGGTAGAATAGTTTGGCACACTGGTCGATTTAAAATAATTCGATAACCATTTATCCATGACAAGATAGTACGATCTGAAGTAATTAAGGACCACTGATAATAAAAATGGGCTAGTCTGCCAGCATAACGTACCGAATCTACCGGCGGCGGGTTTGTTTGGACCGACGAGAGTACGCTTGTGATGACGTCCCTCGACGTGGTGCGTTCCGTGGAGCAGGCAGCGGGTGACGTGGCGCCGGGTCCCTCTGCTGCCTCTGAGGAGGGGCCCTCGCCTTCCAGTTTAAATTCTTGTATGATGTACTAGCTGATGCAGACGCTGTAGGTTTTTTGGGGGGATCTGGCTTCAGATCCGCGCTAGATTTTGAAACAGCTTTTGCAGTCTTCAATGATTCAGAAAGGTTACTTCCGAACAAGAATTTGTCAATCTTAGTTGCGGCTAGATGGTCCTTTAAATCCTTTTTAACTGAGTAAAGGGCAAAGCTGCGCCTTGCCTGGGACTGATCATGTTGAACATCACAAAATATTCGCCCTATATCCATTAGTTGTCTAATCAAGTTATGATCTTTATTTGCAGCGCACAGTTGTTCTGTGATTACTTTGCCTAATGCAGTAATTCCCGCGGCAACTTGCTTTTGTCTACCCTCAATTGCTTTTTCTTTTTTCAAAGTTTGTTCGTTGAAGATGGTTTTAATTTCTGCATTTAGTTGCGGAGCAGCTATATTAGTACAATTTCCTGGCACTAGGTATTTCTTAAGTAGGTTTTGACGGTCATCTTTGCTTAGGCCGGAGGTGGCGATATGAGAGAATCTGGTAGCCACATCTTGGTTAATATCGGGACCATATTGCTGGCCAGGTAGAGGGCTGGTGTCCGCTGAATTTGTTAAATCGATTTCAGGGGGTACCGCAGAAATGTTTGTTTCCTGGCCTGAAGCAAGTTAGTATTTGAGCCTTTATGATTCAAATGCGGCAAGTAGTCCCGCAGACTACCCAAGTTGCATTTGAAAATCAAATGCGGCGAGATAATCCCACAGATTACTCAGGTGCATTGTAAAGGTCTTTGATGCTATAAATTATTCCCTCAGACTATTTAGATGCATCATTTTAAAGCTTTAATATGGCAAGCTAGTCCCACGGATGATCCAAATACATGTTTCAAAATTTTAAACGGCGAAATAAAGTTTTAACGGAAAAAAAAAAACATGACTTACCGTTAGGATTTTCCTGGGGGTCCGGCGTAGCTGCTCTTGATGAACCCGATGATGAAGACGATGACGAACATGACGACGAACTTGACGTCCTATTTAATTCCGAATTAACGGGCGCCGTTTGATTTGAACGCTTTACTTGCCGTTCCAATTTTCGAAGTTTCTTAACTATATACTCCAAATTATTAACATTGCCCCGTTTAGGCATGATTTTAACTCCGTGCGAGAACACTGATTTTTAGTGAAAAGAAGTGGTTGAGCACTATCTGCGAATGAAGCACAGCAGGCACGACGGGAGCTTAAGTAAGGTAGCAAAAGGCAGGAACGTGGGAAAATTGGAGGGATTTCCGGTGTTGCAAGTATATTTTTTATTTTTATTTTTTGTATAATAGTGCTGAAGTGGTGCCACCTATGCGTTACTACATTGTGTTCATTAATTCAAGTTACTAATCTCGAGGACGAAGCACTGAGTATAATTATATATTATATATTTATCATATTAGCCTTTATCAGTTTTACATTTTAATAATAATACATATTTCGCAGACTATCAATGAATAATGGCGTGCACAAAAGAAGAAATAGAAAAGAAACGTTTAGCTGCTTTAAAAAAGCGGCTAAGTAAACTGGAAAATAATAGTTTACCAATGAGTCCGAACCGATTACAAGGACCTAATGTTTCTCCAATACGAAGTTCATTTAATAACCCACGCAAAAGTTTTCAGCCGTATGCGAGAAATGTTGTAACAAATAATGCGCCCATTGAGTGCATTGTGCCTGTGGATAAAGTGGTTACTGGCACTGTGTATTTAATATCTGAGGACAGGTTCGAAGTAAATCCATCCGAGTTCTGCAGTCCTCTTATTAATATATTTTCCACAATACCTTCTAAAAGTTATGGTATGACTTTACAATAATTAATAATTTTATGAGGGAATTTCCTTTTATCAAAACTCATGTTTTCTTATATCAATTGAAATATTTTTATATAGTTACATTAAACATGATGTAAGAAAGATTATAATATTACTAATGTATCGAATATTGTAGAATTACAATGTAATTCAACATTTATTGTGTAATTTCAGATCCTAAGTCAAAACTATGGAACTTTTCAATAAACCATTACCAAGACCTGATGTCCAAAGTAGCTCCTCTAGCCCCACATATAGTCATAGGGGCTCTGCCACCTTTTATCCTTAGGGTAAGATATTGGCATCCATAATCATGTATTGTCTATTTTTCTTATTGATAAGCTCACCACGAAGCAAGTCACCTTATGTTATATTTTATCGATAGACATCCAAAATGTCAGCATTAAGTACTCCCACCTATGAGGCAAAAATGCCTTGATCCAATATATGCTGTCAGCTCAAAGAAATAGAATAACAATTGAAAAGAAGACAATCTTTATTAAGCTTCTAAACATCTTATTCACATTTTTTTCTGTGAGACCATAACACTAACATTTAATTTATTTATAAATTCCATTCATACACACAAAAACTATAGCTATTATTCTCAATTTTTCCATATTCAATTTAATGCAACAAAGACCTTTCCTTTATTATCTAGAACATTTATACATTCCAGGTGCTGAGGGAACAGACTATGGATCCAAACAATGTTGATCTAACTCCTATAGAGTCTACTTTGAGAAATAAATTGTTGCCGTTTCAAGCAGATGGAGTTAGGTTTGTCATCAACAAAGATATTTCATATTGGGTTAAAGTGTACATTTATACAATATAAAGAAAAAAGATGTGTCTAAAACACGGGCCCGAAATTCTAACCAAGACAGTTTATATATATTTGGATAAAGGTCTTAAAAACTAGCATTAAACAAAAAATCGTTTATTTTTAAAGACCTCCGATTTTGAGATTTATGTTATTTAATTTTACCTAAAAACTACACTTAATAACAATTATCTTCAAAAGCTAGTTATGAATGGAGGGGTCTAAAAATATTTTTTGAATGGATCCAAGTTCTATATATCCCTAAAGTTTGAGGCTGGTTAGATTTTTAGGCCCAGTACCCATACAAAAAGCTGACATCTCTTTTGCACCACTCCAAGAAAAATCATATTTACTGACTTAGAGCTATTGACTATTAATTTGGTGTATAAACATTTAAAAAATATTATTGAAGTAAACATAGTTGCAATCACAGTTGCAATCACAGTTGCAATCACAGTTGCAATAATAACAAGAAAATTCTTTAATGTTATCTTACTAATACAAATGTGAAAGTTCGTGCAATATTGGTTGTTTATATGTTTGTTAAAAGTAAATGCAGAGAGAACTTGACTCCTCAAGCCCCGCGACGGACACCGGTGTCCATATATATAGGGTTTTCCCATACATCTATATATAAACGGGGCTTGAAGGGCTTTGATTAAATTTGTCTCACTGGTATGCCCATGCCCTGGATTTATACATAGGCTACTTTTTATTTCTATTGAATGACGAGACGAGCATTCCCCTCGCCTGATGGTAAGCGATACGAGTGCCCATTGACAGTAGCAGCACCACACAGAACTTTTAATTTCAAAGTACTGCATGGCATTTCACTACGCCCGTCACTCGATGATGAGTTTCATAATGCCCAGTAATTATGCTGGCTGGTTTCAGGAACAATTGTAGTGGGAAAGGCCTTCCACATGGTCGAAGCCATGGGTGACCCCTAGTAAGGTTTTAAATATTTGGCTTTATGATAAAGGATATGGTTGGTGCCTGGTGATAATTTTATCAGACATGTTTATGTAATTAGTTGATGTTACAATGACTCAAGATGCTCTACGTTCATCAGGTTTGGTATCGCGCGCCGCGGGCGGTGCATGATCGCGGACGACATGGGACTAGGCAAAACGTACCAAGCACTTGCTATAGCTAGCTACTACAGGCACAACTGGCCTATGCTAATAGTTACTACTTCGTCCATGAGGTAAATATTAGTGTCATGTATACCGGAAACGCTCTCTATATCGGAACGGTAAGAGAGAAGAACCATAACATTAACGAAAAACTATATTCATTTGCAAAGCTAAGCGATAATACTTACGATTTTAGTATTTCCATAATTCATGCGCGCGCAATGTAAAGCGTACAAAAAACTGGGCGGCCGTCGCGCTGCGCCGGGACCGGCCCGCGGTCGTTAGCCCGTCAGCTGATGTACGTGGTTCATTACAATTTTTTTGAAATATTGACCTTTATTACTATGTTTTTCAGAATAATAGTTTGATTTATCTATCCATACGTGAAGCTGTACAGAAATTTGAGAAAACCCTACTAAAATTGTAACAATGCGATCGTGATTTTTTTAGAGCCATCACGTCAGGAATTGTTAAAAATAAATAGGTACTGGCTATAATTTCCGAATTTAAAAAAGGAATTCTAATGTGTCTTTTATATAATATCTTCTCTCTCTGGTTCTTAGACAAAGAGCATTATAATACTACGGAAATATAATACTACGGAAATAGAGAACCCACTCATTCCTTTTTTATGCCAATCGTCAATTGTCAAATTACGGCACGTTAACAATACGAAACACTAGATGCCACTGGTGACGTTTTATCGCTAAAAAAATCCTGCAGGTGGCACTATAATATCGCACGCCTAGATCAATACTGAATTATCTCGAAGAAATCTGTGAATCGTGTTTTTTATGTAAATCGGCAAAATTTGCCGATTTACACAACACAAAGGACACGATTCACAGATTTTTCGAGATAATTCAGTAATGATCTGGGCGTGCGATGTATTGTGTAATGTTTTAGTTTGTAGTGATTGTTAATATACTGCAACATAAGGGTTCTAAAAGTACATATAAAGACAGTAAGCTTAATTCTCTAGAACATTGTTTCACAAATATTTCAATATCTGTCGTTGCAACGTAATGTTTTAGACCCTTATTTAACAGTACATAACAATCACCAATCACTTACTATTGATATCTGATAATAATTATAGGGTGGCTAATTAGTAAAACCTTAATAATCAGAATATGGATTTATTACAATAAGATTTAAGTACGTACTTAAAGTAAGAAGTATTTTACAACACTTATTACAATAACTACATCTAATATTATAAAATTACATTTTGAAATTTAAGATATTTTCGTGTTGACTATTAAAGATTAACAATTTGGTCTCATAATGTAATTATGCAGCTTTAAATATTGTATCAACATAACATTGAATAGCTTGTTACTAGCTATAATAATTTATACTAATATTATCAAGAGGAAAGATTTGTATTATTGTATGTGTGTAACGAATAAACTCAAAAACTACTGGACTGATTTTAATAGTTCTTTCACCAATACAAAGCTACGTTACATTACATTAGGTATCAGCGAGTAACATAAACTATTTTTTATTCCGGAAAAACTTGTTCAACCGGGCGGAGCCGCGAGCAATAATTAAAGAAAGTAATAAGTAATAATATAAATATGCAATTTCTCTCATAGATAATCGTGTTTAATTTTATTTTTTTGGCAGATTAACCTGCTTACATAAATATTACATTAAAATTTAAGCTAAAATTAAATCTGATTATTAATAACTAACACATTCCATCTACTTAAAACAAACCTATCTCGATAATTAATCTACAATTAATTATCAAGTGAGAACGTTAAAATAATTGCACTTTCTTTTGATCTATTAGATATATGTATGAACATTATTTAACACTGCAAAAAATTCGCTGAAACTAACGGTTTTGGAACACTTTTGTTATAATAAATCTAATTGTAATATACATTTTGAAGAGAAGCAAATTTTTCAGACTACTTTTATGATTCAGGATACCTCCAAATGGTGGGAATAAGAATAATAAATTCATATTTTACTCGTATTGCAACGAAACTATTATTTCATTTCTCAGGGTGTTTCACTGTCACCGATTATCGCAAATGGATGAACCGTTTACAATAAAAATAGCATATTCCAAAAATATCTAATATCGGCATCTCAAATTCTGCATAATTATTTTAATCGTAATAATATGTAATAAATATAAGGTTGAATTTGTTAGAGCGTCACGCAAATACTGAATATATTCATCATTAATGCGTCGAGAGTTTAATAGTTGCCTATATTAAAACTAAATTACATACGTACAGTTTACGCCTTTTTCCCTTTTCAGGGGTAGGCCGAGGTGTATCACACCCACATTTCGCCATCAATATTAGATCCCACGTGATAGGGGGCGGATTTATTGCCATTTACAGGGCACATTTCCGGACTCCCGGACTGATACTGAGTATAAAAACCCAATACCACTTTGTTAGACCTGGGAATCGAACCCGTGACCTCAGCACTGCAGTCGTTCCGAAATACAACTACGCCACCAAGGCAGCCACAAAAACAAAACAACTAACCATAGTAATTCAACTAAATTAATAGAAAAGAAGAACAACTCTTTGGAAAGTGGTTATTAGATACGACGTTATAATATAATATATGCAGTCATATAAAACATATTTAATAGATGTGTGAGTAGTTTGTGCATAAAAAAGAACTTAACTGCTATTAAATATTGCCTCACGGTGTATTCTATAAGAAACTACAAAAAACACAACAAATTGAGTACAGCTACCTACAATTATACATGCTTGCATAATATTACAAATTGAAAAAAAAATGAAGTATAGATGATTTTTTGAGGCCATAAAAATTATATTTGTCTTTATTGACTGAAAAAATCTTTAAAATGCTATATCCTCCTATTCAAATTATACTAATTGCCTATTGATATGAAAAACAATATTTTGCGTAGGTAAATCCAATTAATCCATGAAACAAACCACATGACCTTTAAGTTTTTGAAAAATATATTTAGATCGATTTCACAGTCCCATTGTATCCACAGAAAAAAGAACTACAAAGATTAACAAAAAAACAAAAACACATTCTTATGTGCGCTGATTTATAATAATTTGATGTAAAAAATATTTAATGCATCTAACAATTAATTTAACAACAAATTATAAGACAGATTATAAATCATAATGTTAAGAACTGCTTGAAACCGGTCTGTGAAGCTATGGATTAAACATAAAAATGCACAATAGGCATGTGTTACTAATTGTCAATAAAAATGTATAATACTATAACAGAGTAGTTTGTAATCTAAAGTAAATATTCACAGAACAAAAGTAGTATTCGAACAATGTTCGTATTAAAAGCTTAATAATTTCGGCGTTATATACATAATATTACCTTTTTAACAAATTGCATTGATGAAATAATTTAAATAGAGTTCGAATTCCAACAGACAATAAATACGAAATTAATTATATTAAAATCAAATCAAAAAGCTAAAGCGCAGGTAAGTTACACAAAAAGGCACTTGCAACATAAATTTAAAAAAGAATTACAGGGTATTAAATAAAAGGCAAACCAACTGAAAAACGGTAATAGCGAATCGGATCGAAATCATCCATTTTAATTTTTTTTATGGAGTTATGTTGAAAGTCCTCTTTAGGTATCACTAAATTAAGTTATTGCAACGAAACTATTGGGTCAACAGTAATCGTACTTTTAAGACGAGTTTTTACTATAAGTACCTATATTAGAATAACATATTCTGCTACAAGCCTAACATAATTTGGATGGTTAATTTTCATGATTACAGGTAGTGTCTTCAAAACACAGGTTATACAATAAATCTGTGATTTTAGATGTTATACTTCTTTAGTCGCATTATGAAAAAATGATAAAAGTGAAATTTCAAGATGCGCGCGCATCATGTAACACATTTAGACTAACAGTAACACAAAAGTCACAGGCTGTGCGCGCATCACTGTAATTTAGTTTCAATACTATTAACATACCCTACTTCAATAAAGGAGGTTCTTAATATCCTCACGTTAAGGAACTTTACCTTAGAGGATAGAGTAGGGCTTCTAGTGTGGCGGGTCTACTGTACTGTGCACCTGACACCCCCACACCCCTTCACCCCCCTGAAAAATCAAACCAAATTTGACCCTCCATGACCCCCCAACTCAAATTGATCCCCCCTTGCCAATAACCACATTTTTAACCCCCCTTGACCCTAACCTAATTTGACCCCTCTTGACCCCGCAAACACATTTCAACCCCCTTGACCCCCCATATAAATAGACCCCCACACCCATTTTCGACCCTTGACCCCCCTAATATAACATAATTATTACTGAATACTATTATTAAATTATTTAATGATGCCAAAGAAGTATAACTTCTCACGCGCGTACATAACACCATTTTTTTCTCTTAGAGCCGTTTGGTTGCTTAAATAAATTTCCTCTTTTACGTAACATACAGATTTCACTGCGTAACTTCTTTATATTTTTTGGAATAAACCTGAGTGTTGTGAACTGCGTTTCATCTGAGTCTGCTCGTGAGACTACATGAGTGTTCTTTATTTATTTCAGCCCCATCTGAAAAAATAAAAAAATTGTTATGAGAAAATAAGCCTAACAAATAAAATAAATTATCTGGACTTTACGTACAATATACAGTGCGACTGCTAATATGACGTATTCTCGTTAAGAACATGTAGATTCGGTCAAAAGCAATCGATTTTGTTTCATGAAGCCCTATCGGGAATTCAATACTTTTCAAGCAATTTAAGATTTATTGAATTTTAAGATATACCTACATATGCATATACACTGACGGACCCATAAACTGCATCAATGTTAAAGACGCCTTTGAAATAAACATTTTAACCTAGTATTCAAACTTTTTAGACAAATTTAAATTGAAACCTATAGTTTGGTTCGTTAACTTCATAGTATCAGGTTAAACTAACAAGTATGAAGTATTATTATCCATTATATCATATAAGTGTGTGTTTGTATAATGGAAAGGACCAATCATTTTTTTTTTTAACAAAAACGATAAATGAACAAAATTTGGTTGTGGTTGGTTTGTTGAAAAATTTGTATTTAAATTTAAAAAAATGAAGCACAGGTTTTTTTTCTTTTAATAAGGTGTATTGCTTCCACGTGCATTAATTACAGATTCTAATCGGTTCCGCATATATCTGATTAGGGTCATTAAACGCTCTTACGGGATATTGTTCCATTCTTGTGAAATCGCTGTTCTTAGTGCTGCTACTGTTGTGGGCACAGGATTTCTTACATATATACATACATATACACTCACGCCTGTTATCCCCGAAGGAGTAGGCAGAGGCGCAACTAGTGCACTCACTTTTCGCCTTTGTTCCGTCCCATGATGTGATAGGGGGCGAGCCTATCGCCATATTGGGCACAAATTCCAGACTCCGAGCTGATACTGAATAGAAAAACTCAATATCATTTTGCCCGACCCGGGGATCGAACCCGAGACCTCAGCTTTGCAGTCGTACTGTAATACAACTACGCTACCGAGGTAGCAGGATTTCTCGCATATACAGCTTTTTTTGTACTGTACCATTTTGTGGGCCGTTACAGCTGTAGTAATATGTTATGTGTAAATATCGGTCAATTTAAGACATAATGTAGTAACCCATAATATGTGGCATAACATTAATGTCTCAGAGTGACGAGAGCAGTGTAATACCTCGCAGTGATTCGTAATTCAAAGTTTCGGTGGTTTATGTTGTTGTTTTATTTACCATCAGGCAACCAGCTTGGACATTTTGTCATTTATATGAATAAAAAGGATAATAAGTAATGAAATATTATACGTACTTACAATATTAGCGATCGGATGGTTAATCGAGTTTGAGGCATCCTCAGACACTGAGCAAGTGTTTCCACATTGTTCTGGAATGCAATTAAATTTTTATTTAGGGTGCATATTGCCTATGTCGTTTCTTATAGTTCAAGCTTACTCTATACCAAATATTTGTGAGTCTATGGAGAATAGAAACACGTACAAAAAATCGTATATTCAAATTAAAATAATTTATTCAGTAATTAGGCCTCTAAGGGCACTTTTACACATAATTTTTACCAATATTTTTTAATAAACTAAAAGATTCTACCAGTACTTCGACGCCGCCGCAAGCACAGACGTTAAAGTGAGCTCAGATTATGGCTAACCAAGAGAAAAGGGATGCAACAAAGTGGTATCAAATGAGTATCATAGTATGTTAAAAATATACTCTTAGGACTATCCAAGAAAGTCGCACATATCAATCTGTCACAAATCACTTAAGCTAAATACAATTCATCTTATCTTTGCGTAGCGAGCAACCATTCAGATGGATTTTTGTCATTAAAACACTCGTACAGCATAGTAACCCTATAATAGTAATTTAACCTTTTTAATATAATAATAGGTAATCGCATGCATGTTTTTAGTTTTGTTGTATGCGTAATATCAAGATGCAATAATTTTCTGGCGATTATTGCTTCCAATAATTTGAATTGTTAATTAACTGCCTCGGTGGCGCAATTGTATTACGGTATAGCTGCGATGGTCTTGGGTTCGCTCTCCAGGTCGGGAAAAGTGATATTGAGTTTTAAATTAAGTATCAGCTCGGAGTCTGGAATTTTTGCCCGATATGGCGATAGGTTCGCCCCTATCATATCATGGGACGGAATACACTCAGCAAAAAGTGGGTACATTAGTTGCGCCTGTGCCTTCGGGGATAAAAGGCGTGAGAATGTGTGTGCGTCATAATTGTTTTCACCTAAAACTTCCAAACCAATCACAAAATATTAACCTTACCTATCATAAGTACATAATAATATGGAAAATATGCTTACCTAAATCCAATGCTGGGACTTCGATTTTTGTAAGATGTCTATTGGGTAATATATACTTAGGCTCAAAGTGTCTGTAGGGTAATCGAACATTTTTTAAATATATTATTCTCCTTTTCAACACATTTTCACCAAGAACTTTTGCCCACTGCATATACCCGTCATTTTGATGACTTTCCCATCTAAAAGTAAGCGCACTCAGAAAGTGGTAAAGTGCACCTGGAAAACAAAATGATATAGGTACACTTATTATGTATCTCAAAAATAATATACTAAAACTTGCCATTGTATATTATCTAAGTACTATTACACTGAGTGTTGGAAACCGGCCTTCTCCTCTAAAAACATACATCACCCTATTTATCCCTAAAGCGATAGGCATGGTTGCAGAGGTGCAACCAGGACACTCACTTTAATACCGTGTGTGTTCCATCTTATGGTGTAATAGTAGGCGAGCATATGGCTACCTCGGGTACAAATTCCCGACTCTGAGCTGACAGTAGAAAAACTCAATATTACTTTGCCCGACCCGGGATTCGAACCCAGGATCTGAAAGCAGCGGTCGATAATGACATGCTATACAACTACACCAACAAGGCAATCCACTCCTCGACAAGCACAGTCACCTTTGTACACCACACTGAACTAGTGTGGATGGGCAGACTTAACATATACTCAGCGCCAGATAACATGACAATAAAGCACATTGACCTTTATTCATTTAATCAGGTATGACAAACCTTTGGCACAGCTTTAAAATAGTTAATGTGTTTATTTATAGACACATTTCAAAAGGAACGTTACAATTGGCAGCTAAGCCAAGGAAATACAAGTCGGTTAAAAAACTAGAATATGAATACTGCCGTGATAAGCAACGTTCTGGCTGAATACTCCATAACTGGATTAATAATAACCGAGAACACGTGTTACACTACTAAATACCAAAAAATACCTAAATTAGATAGCAATAAGGTTCAATTTTTACTGGGCGACATTGACTGGTCCCTGGCGCTCACCTACGATGGTCCTAATGTTGTACATATTAGAATTTAAGTCAATTTAATGCAGTATATAATTAATGTAAGTATAATGGTAGTATAAACATAAATAAACGTAAGTCATTTAAATGGGTTCATAACAGAATGGTATATGTGTGTGACAAGAAGAATCAATTACTCAAAATCTGGACAGTGACTAAGCAATAAAGCAAATAAATTACTATACAACAAAATATATAAACCACCTAAGAAATAATTATATAATGAACAAAATTACTAATAACTTCGGCAATCCTAAAAAAAATATGGTCTAAAATAAATCAATTATGTGGGAAATTTACAGTCTATAGATGATATTATAACTAGAACTTTCAAAGAACATAGTTTGAACGAATTAGTAAACAAATTTGCAAAGGAATATAGAAGCACTGACTCAGTGGCGTAGTTGTATTATGGTGCGACTGCAATGCTGAGGTCTCGGATTCGATCCCCAGGTCAGGCAAAGTGATATTGAGTTTTTGTACTCTGTATCAGCTCGGAGTCTGGAATTTGTGCCCGATATGGCGATAGGCTCGCCCCCTATCACATCATGGGACGGAATAACGGCGAAAAGTGGGTGCACTAGTTGCACCTCTGCCTACCCCTTCGGGGATCAAAGGCATGAGTGTGTGTGTAAGTATGCAGAAATTCCTGTTATTACACATCTAATAAACTCATTGCTAAGGGTAGTTAACCAGATAAACTAAAATAGGTATAATTCGACCAATACATGAAATCTTCCCCTCCTAGCCAGTTTCGTCTACGGCAGCCAATCTCAACGGAGATCAGCCAGGTACGCAGGAGATATTATAGTGCACAAGTGTGTGCGCAATACACAGGTGCACTCGCTATTGCTTCACTCTCATAGTCCGATGAGACGGCAATCCGACATAACCGGAGAGAGATCAGGCGCAGGACTAACGGCTTTACGTGCTTTCCGAGGTACAAGGGTATCACACCACCATATTCCTGACTCCGAGCTGCGACTGAGTAATTTTATAGGATGGAAAACCCAGTTAGTTTTTTTGGCCAGACCCGGGATTCGAACCCAGGACCTCAGCGCGCAAATCGTACTCGTAACGCGTGCGCAATACAACTACGCTACCGAGGCAGTCAACCGACCAATACATAATAAAAACACATAAGAATACTAGACTTCAGCTCGCGGCTTCGCCCGCGGGAATGGGAGTTTTTCCAGGATAAAAGTCCCGCTTTATATTTCCCCGGGATAAGTTATACATATAAAACTTCTTCTTGAATCACTCTATCTATAAAAAAAAAACGCATCAAAATCCGTTGCGTAGTTTTAAAGATCTAGGCATACATAGGCACAGACAGCGGGAAGCGACTTTGTTTTATACTATGTAGTGATGAAAAATAACTATAGACCAATTACCATACTTTCCTGTATTAATAAAATTATAGAAAGATACTTAGTAAATTGAATTAATAAATATTTGATCAATAATAACATTATCCATGACCATCAGCATGGATTTCGAAGAATAAAAATATATCACAATTATTATGCAAATTTACAAATGAAGTTCATACACACTTGAATAAAAAAAAAGATGTGATTGCTTTATTCAATGATTTTAGTAAAGCCTGCGACGACACCCTAAGATACTCTATATATAAAAATCTCACGTGGTATATAAGGCCCTCTCTTATATTCATCGAAAACTATCACCTTAACTGCCAAACTACAGTAAAAATCAATAATAATAATATTAAAACTTACGAGAGACATATTACATTACTAGAAAAAATGGTTTCACTCACATATTCTTGGTCAGAATCCCTGACCAGTTTCGACCTATTAAGTAGGTCATCTTCATAGGCGAGTGCTGAGAGGACGTCGCGTCGCGGAGGCCTCTGGATCACTGCCAAACGGATTCCGAAGATGTCGCAGCTGCTAGACATCATCATCAGAGAAAGTTAATAATGCTTATAGCAATTTCGTTCTCACTGAAGAAGGTACGGCTAATAATTGCACCAATTGAATATCTACTGTATAGTCACGACACGTGCAACATATTTAGTGAGGGTTTTGTATACCAATTTGCTGATGACACCTGTCTGGTTGTTGCTGACAAAATATTCTTATTACCCAAAATGCTATGCAAATGAATTTTAAGCCCTCGCGTGCCGGGAGCGTGGATCCACGCTCAAAAAAAGTGTTCAAACTCTGCTGGGAGCGTGGATCCACGCTCGGGCAGATTTCTGCAAAATGTATGAAAACTGAACATCTACAGGTTGTTTCTTTTTAGATTATTTTTGGGTTTCCATTGTATGCAAATCTTAATTATATATTAGAATTGAAAAAAGTGGCCGCCATTTTAAATTTCTTTGTTTTAAGGCCAATCGACCTCAAAATCGATATCTGGGCAGGCCTTTAGGTACAAAAGACGGGTCCAATGTTAGAATTGAAAAAAGTGGCCGCCATTTTGAATTTCTTTGTTTTAAGGCCAATCGACCTCAAAATTGATATCTGGGCAGGCCTGTAGGTACAAAAGACGGATCGAATGTTAGAATTGAAAAAAGTGGCCGCCATTTTGAACTTCTTTGTTTTAAGGCCAATCGACCCCAAAATCGATATCTAGGCAAGCCTTTAGGTACTGAAGGCGGATCCAATGTTAGAATTGAAAAAGTGGCCACTTTTTTCGTCTCAGATTTTGGGGTCGATTAGCTTTAAAACAAAGAAGTTCAAAATGGCGGCCACTTTTTTCAATTCTGACATTGGATCCGTTTTTTGTACTTACAGGCCTGTCCAGATATCGATTTTGAGGTCGATTGGCCTTAAAACAAAGAAGTTCAAAATGGCGGCCACTTTTTTCAACTCTAACATTCGATCTGTCTTTTGTACCTACAGGCCTGCCCAGATATCGATTTTGAGGTCGATTGGCCTTAAAACAAAGAAATTCAAAATGGCGGCCACTTTTTTCAATTCTGTCATTAGATCCGTCTTTTGTACCTAAAGGTCTGCCCAGATATCGATTTTGAGGTCGATTGGCCTTAAAACAAAGAAGTTCAAAATGGCGGCCACTTTTTTTAATTCTAACATTCGATCCGTCTTTTGTACCTACAGGCCTGCCCAGAAATCAATTTTGAGGTCGATTGGCCTTAAAACAAAGAAATTCAAAATGGCGGTCACTTTTTTCAATTCTAACATTGGACCCGTCTTTTGTACCTAAAGGCCTGCCCAGATATCGATTTTGAGGTCGATTGGCCTTAAAACAAAGAAATTCAAAATGGCGGCCATTTTTCTCAATTCAAGCATTGGATCCGTCTTTTGTAACCAAAGATATACCCAGATTTCGATTTTGAGGTCAATCGGCCTCAAAACAAAGAAATTCAAAATGGCGGCCGTCTATGCCAAATCTTACAATGTTTCTGAATATTTTAGTGACCATTGATCCTCAATAAATAAGTAAATAAATAATTAAAAAAAAAAAGTCTAAAAGAATTTTATGGTGTACTAGCTTTTGCCCGCGGCTCCGCCCGCTTTAAAAAAGTTTTTCCGCTTTATATTTTCCCGGGATAAAAAGTAGCCTATGTGTTAATCCAGGACATGATCTACCCGTGTGCCAAATTTCATCGAAATCCGTTCAGTAGTTTTTGCGTGAAAGAGGAACAAACATCCTTACATCCAAACATCTAAACATCCAAACATCCATACATTCTTACAAACTTTCGCCTTTATAATATTAGTAGGATAAATTAGAACATTCTTTACATTGAAAATCCGATTTTTTCAAATGTATGGGCGGCACGCACGCGTCTTTTACGCAAACCGAGCCCGGCATTCCAGGGGTTAATACTCTATGCAAGTGGGCACATGATGTGGGCCTAACTATTAATTAGTAGTTTTAGACCGCGGCTCTGCCCGCGTTTCGATTTTCCAGGATAAAAGACGCGCTTTTTATTGTACCGGGATAAAATGCAGCCTATGTATTAATCCAGAACAATATCTACCCATGTGCCAAATTTCATCGCAATCCATTCAGCAGTTTTTGCGTGAAAGATAACATCCATACATCCATACATACTTACAAACTTTCGCCTTTATAATATTAGTAGAATTCAAAATTTATTCACATCCACTCACCACACCTTAAATCAGAAATTATGCCAACTATCCAGGCTCATACCCACCAATGCATCCACCATCAAAGTAAATAATACTTATAATTGTAAACTAAACTGGAGACCATACATTGAATATGTATGTAATAGATTAAGATCTATTGTAGCTAAACTATCCCTACTTAAACGAAAACTACTTTTTAGCACACTGAGAATGTTGTATAATGTGTTGGCTGACTCTGTCATAAGCTATGGTCTCAGTAGTTATAGTAGAACATACAAGACTTATATAGACGAGATTCATAGATTACAAGTAACACTTTTAAAAACAATTGTACCCTTAAATATTAAACGCAAGTGTAGTAAATGTAACTCTGAATAATTTAAATACTATAGAATTGTAGACATATAATAAAATAAAAATGTTTATAATATGTAGGCTATGATAACTTGCTTAAAACCTAGAACAAGAAATACCTCTAATTTGCGCAACCTATCGTATTTTTCCTAAATATACATTTCCTCCATGTACTATAAATTATGGAAAACGTACCGACGGATATATGTTACCATCACTTTTAAATGAGTTAAATAATGAAATACATGACAAACTGTTAATTAAACCGAATAAATGTAAAGTGATTCTTAAACCAATGTACCTACCTTTCGATGGGATCAAATGAGTAGCTCTAGTGTTATAAATTAGTTTGTGCGTGTAATTGTGTATTTATAAGCGAGTCAATTTGTAACCGCGATACAATATAAACCATCTTAGGTTTTCTTTCACTGATATTCCTTTGGTACCTACACTTTCGTTTTGTTTTATTTTCGATAACTTTTAGTGAATATTTGAAATAAGACTTACCGTCCACAGCACAGCGAAAATAACTTTCGCCATTTTACAAACACGCGTGCAATACGACATCCGTGTATCCGTAAAACAATCAAATCGAAACCAAGTCCGAGCCAGGGGTCAAACTTTCCGGAGTATTATAATGCTCTTTGGGTCAAACAAAATTACAAGATCACACAATATACAAACGGCCACAAATCGCAAATAGAAATTGAAAACATGGCCACCGGATGACGGATCACGAAAATAAGGCTGTGTTACCACTTCACTTAAAATAATATTCCCCACGAAAAATATATAATTTAGTTACTAAGAAACATAACTTAAATTTTAAAATTCTGTAATTATATTTCAGTATATAATTTATGTAGAAAATAGTTTAATTATAAAATATAATCATGTATGTGTCACATGTCAAGTGGTATAAAATAATAAAATTACACACTTTTGTGCCATTCATAAAAATGTGGCAAACTTATTAAACATACTTCAAACATCGTGACATTTGACTTCATACATATCGTTCAGAAATTGGGTTCAGTTCAGTTTTAATATGATTTTTGTAGATTTCTAGACTTCGTTACAGTCTTTTTGGATCTAACTAGAAATCTAGCACCGCCCATCTTCTAATATATAAAACAAAATGAGAATGAACGAAGGAACGAGTGAACGAAGGTACGAAATCACAGAGTGACACCCCTGTTCTTAGACTTAGCATAAAATGGTTGTACGTTTTTTACACTTATTCTATATAATAAATTTATAAATAACTCTTAAAAGTGTTTCACATTAAAATAAAAACCGAACTTGGTAGCAGAGCGTGGTTGAGTACTCTGGTTGAGTTATTCCGTGTTTAGAAAAGTGGAATTCGGTACAACATAAAAAATTCCGTGATTTGTTATATTGTAACAACGGAAATAAAATGGCTACCGCTATGGAGGAATTGAAAAATATTCAAAAATTGTGTGATATTGAAAGTTACCAAATGTGGCGATTTCAAATTAAAATAATATTCCAAGCTAAAGATTTACTTGATGTTATTGAGTGTGCAGATCAATTAAAAAAGGATGATTCTTTCAATAAAAAAGATGCGCAAGCAAAATACGTAATAATGCAGACAGTTGACAAGAAATTGCTTTCTCAATTATTTGAGTGTAAAACTGCTCAGGAAATGTTTCAAGTTTTATGTGAGTTATTTGATGGTAATGAAGATCGGAACAGAAGCCGATTAATGCAAGAGTTTTTTAATTTTAAATTTGACTCAAACTTAGAAATGATGCAGAATTTTGCCATTTTAGAAAATTTGATATACAGATTAAAACAACTGAAAATTGATTTAGATGAGAATATGATAGAGACCAAAATTCTGACATCACTTCCATCTGACTATGAAACATTTATGACTGCATGGGAATCAACATCTAAAGAAGAGAAGAACGTAAAAAATCTGAAGCAGAGGTTATTAAAAGAATGTGAGAAGCATACCAGTAAGGAACAACAAGAAGCTGTAGTATTTCAGGCTACAAATAGTAAAAATAGCAAACATTTATTTAAAGTTGGAAGTAATAGTAACAGTAAAGTAAAATGTTTTAATTGTAACAAACCAGGTCACTTAAAAAGGGATTGTAAGCAGATGTGCTCAATTTGTAAGAAATCTAATCATACTGAGAAAAACTGTTTTTTTAGGAACAAAAACACAAATATAAAACCTGTAGCTCTTCTAGGATATAGTAGAAACACTGAGAAAAATATTTGTGAGTTTGTTGTAGATTCTGGTTGTACGTCTCACATGGTAAGTGACAAAAATTTGTTAGAAGACATTGAATGTAATGAAACCGAACTGTGTTTGGCAAAGAAAAATATAACAATGACAGCTTCGTATAGTGGTAATGTTGTTGGTAAAAATTGTATACTTAAAAATGTTTTGTGTGTACCAGACTTGTCCCAGAATTTGTTGTCTGTTTCAGCTGCTACTAAAGAGGGTGGTGTTGTTATCTTTACTGAAGATAGTGTTAAAATAAAAAAAGGAAACTGTGTAGTTTTAAAAGGGAAAAAAGACCAAGCAGGTTTGTATAAAATAAATATTCTTAGAGACAATGGGATGTCATTGTTTACAAAGAAACAAGAAACATGTCAAGATTGGCATATAAAAATGGGACATTGCAGTAATGGTGCATTAAAAAAGTTAGTGAAGATGGCAGATGGTATATCACTTGATGAAAAAGAAATAAATAATGTCATTGATAAATGTGAAGTATGTATTCAAGCGAAGCAAATAAGAAAGCCATTTAATACTAAAAGAGAACGAGCAACAAGAAAGCTCGAAATAATACATAGTGATATATGTGGACCATTAGAGTGTGACACATGGGATGATATGAAGTACATTTTGACGGTACTTGATGACTTTAGTCATTTTACTAAAGTATACCTGCTAAAGCATAAAAATGAAGTAAGCGAGCATTTAAAGCATTACATTTATGAAGCGGAAAGGGAAACAACCAACAAAGTTTCTATTTTGCGATGTGATAATGGTGGTGAATACACAGCAAAAGAATTTAGATCATGGTGCTATAAAAAAGGTATTAAATTGGATTATACTATACCATATAGTCCACAATTAAATGGAAAAGCTGAAAGGTTAAATCGAACCATCATGGAAAAAGCCAGATCATTATTATATGAGTCTGAAATGCAAAAAGAAATGTGGGGTGAAGCAGTTCGCACAGCAACTTGTTTAATAAATAGATTACCCACAGAAGAATTAGAAGTAACTCCATATGAAGCATGGACTAATAAGAGACCTAATTTATCTAACATCCAGGTGTTTGGTTCAAAAGCTTTTACCAAAGTTTTAAGACCTACTAAGAAACTAGATTCAAGAACAGAAGAGTATATCATGGTTGGATATTATAAAACAGGATATAGACTGTTTGATAAAATAAAAAGAAAAGTTATTTATGCTCGTGATGTTATATTTAAAAATAAAATGGCCGAAATAAATACAGATAAAACTGATCAAGAAGAAGATGTAAGCATAAATGTATATAAAGAAGATTGTCATGAAGAAGAATGTGTTGACGAAGAATTTCTCTCTCCAGACGAAAATAGTAGTTCCAGTCAAATGGATATATATTTCAGAAAAGAAGAAGAGGATAATGTGAAGTTTCCATATCGAGAGGCAGTGGGAAGTCTTTTATATTTATCGACAAGAACTCGTCCTGATATAGCTCACTCTGTTGCTATAGTAAGTCGATATATGGATAAACCCACTAAGTCAGATGTGATTGCTGTAAAAAAGATATTCCGGTACCTTGCAAGTACTATAAAAGAAGGTTTGTTCTACAGAGCTCATTCAGACGTGACAGAATTGAAAATATATTGTGACTCTGATTATGCGGGTGATTTAGAGACACGCAGAAGTACTACAGGCTATGTGTTAATGTTAGCTGAAGGACCAGTAGCCTGGTGCTCTAGAAGACAGCCAATTGTTGCACTGTCTTCAACAGAAGCAGAATTTATATCTGCTGCTGAAACTTGTAAAGAGGCAATGTTTTTAAAATCTTTATTACATGATTTAAAAATTAATATTGAACTCGTATTTAATATAGACAATCAAAGTGCCATACAACTTATTAAAACTGGTGTATTTAATAAGCGTTCAAAACATATTGATGTACGTTTTCATTACATTCATGAGTTATATATGAATAATGATATTCGTATTAAGTATTGTCCCAGTGAGTCTCAAACTGCTGACATACTTACTAAACCCTTGAATAAAATAAAATTTATAAAACATAAAATGTCATTAGTAAAAAAATCGTAAAATTGTCTAATCGTTTTAAAACTATTTTGTGTTGTTTTGTGATTGTAGAAATGTGTTATGTTACAATAACAGTAACAACTTTGATTTGTCTTAATAAGGAGTATATTGTGTTTGTAAGAAGTAGAGTATGTATGGTATAAAAGATGTAAAGTTTCGGAAATTAGGAGAGGGTGTTAAAAATAAATAGGTACTGGCTATAATTTCCGAATTTAAAAAAGGAATTCTAATGTGTCTTTTATATAATATCTTCTCTCTCTGGTTCTTAGACTTAGCATAAAATGGTTGTACGTTTTTTACACTTATTCTATATAATAAATTTATAAATAACTCTTAAAAGTGTTTCACATTAAAATAAAAACCGAACAAAGGTTTTAAATATTTGGCTTTATGATAAAGGATATGGTTGGTGCCTGGTGATAATTTTATCAGACATGTTTATGTAATTAGTTGATGTTACAATGACTCAAGATGCTCTACGTTCATCAGGTTTGGTATCGCGCGCCGCGGGCGGTGCATGATCGCGGACGACATGGGACTAGGCAAAACGTACCAAGCACTTGCTATAGCTAGCTACTACAGGCACAACTGGCCTATGCTAATAGTTACTACTTCGTCCATGAGGTAAATATTAGTGTCATGTATACCGGAAACGCTCTCTATATCGGAACGGTAAGAGAGAAGAACCATAACATTAACGAAAAACTATATTCATTTGCAAAGCTAAGCGATAATACTTACGATTTTAGTATTTCCATAATTCATGCGCGCGCAATGTAAAGCGTACAAAAAACTGGGCGGCCGTCGCGCTGCGCCGGGACCGGCCCGCGGTCGTTAGCCCGTCAGCTGATGTACGTGGTTCATTACAATTTTTTTGAAATATTGACCTTTATTACTATGTTTTTCAGAATAATAGTTTGATTTATCTATCCATACGTGAAGCTGTACAGAAATTTGAGAAAACCCTACTAAAATTGTAACAATGCGATCGTGATTTTTTTAGAGCCATCACGTCAGGAATCACCAATACTATCACCTGTATTCGTTTCCGAGAGCGTTTCCCTTCCACCCGGTATAGACCATAATTATGATTCATGGGTAGTAATTTCAGGAACTGTGAAGTCATAGCTAACCCCAAATATAAGTCAGAAGTGTTAGTAATATGACATATGACACAAACATAAGTATGTGCATGAAAGCCATGGCTTTTAAAATTATTTTTTAATTTGCTTTTTCATATTGACTGTGTCAGTAATATTTTGAACACCATATGCACACATACATTTAGTGGAGACATGCATTCATACAGACGGATGATCAGTTCACCTTAATGGAACTATTTCACCCTTATATGCACACTTAAACAAGTTTAATGTTACAGGGAGACTTGGCAGAGCAAAATCGTGGAGCTGCTTCCGTCTGTGTTATTGATGAATATAGTGACATTGTCTACTGGGAAGGATACCCAGCTGCTTGCTGAGAGACAGGTAGTCTTCATATAATTTGCAGCAGCTTTATAAAGTGATAATCACACCTGGATATCTATTAACAAAACTTCAATCACGCTCCTAATATATATTGATTAGAAGAAAGTCTAAATATAAAATGTAATTAAAATAGTTTCTTTTTCAGCCTGAAGTCGTCATAGTGAGCTATAAGATAGCCAGTATGTACACAGATTTATTAAAAAGCAAGAAATTTGGTGTTGTTATCATTGTAAGTATTCTTTCAATATTTTTTCAACTTCTGTGTTATGTGCATAAAATATTTAGAATTTAATGATAGTAGCATAGACTGTAATTAGTTAACAACATTCATTAATGAAGTAATTTTGTATAATTAATTGAATTATTATTTTATAAACAAAATTTTACATCTATTGTATTCATTTATACCGGGTCAAAAATGACCCGACGCAAAATTTAAGCAAATACTAAATCTATTTAATGAAAATGAAAGGTAAATGTAACTCGCACGTCTTAAATTAAATTGGTCTGGTGTGGGTTAGTGGACGATAGCCTAGTTGGGATTGGAACGGTCTGCCAAGACAATGTCCGGAGGTTCGAAACCCAAGGCACACACCTCTGACTTTTCAAAGTTACGTGTGTACTGTTTATCAATTATCGTTCACTTTAACGGTGAAGGAAAACATCGTGAGGAAACCTACACACCTGAGAATTCTCCATAAGAATTTCGAGGGTGTGTGAAGTCTGCCAACCCGCACTAGGCCAGCGTGGTGGACTAAGGCCTAACCCCTCTCAGTAGTAGAGGAGGCCCGTGCTCAGCAGTGAGCAGTATATAATACAGGGCTGGTATTATTATTTATTTAGTGTGGGTTGGCAGACTTTACATACCCTTGACATTCTTATGAAAAATTCTCAGGTATGTAGGTATTCCCACGATGTTTCTCTTCACTATTAAAGCGAACGATGATTGATAAACAATACACACGTAACTTCGAAAGATCAGAGGAGTGTGCCTTGGGTTTTGAACCTTCTTACATTGTCTCGGCAGACCGTTCCATTCCCAACTAGGCTATCATCTACTCATAATATGATAATGTAATATGTTTCCTAAACTCTAAACTGATAGTTTTGGAGGTTGTAATCCTAGTAATATTATAAAGGCGAAAGTTTGTAAGAATGTATGGATGTCTGGATGTATGGATGTTTGTTCCTCTTTCACGCAAAAACTACTGATCGGATTTCGATGAAATTTGGCATACATGTGTCCTGGATTAACACATAGGCTACTTTTATCCCGGGAAAATATAAACCGGTACTTTTATACCGGAAAAACTTTTTAACGCGGGCGGAGCCGCGGACAAAAGCTAGTAGCGATGTGTGTCGGTAGGACGAGTCGCACCACCTGAAGTCTCCGAAGGCGCAGTGTACGGGCGCGCTGCGGTCGCTGTGCGGCGGTGCGGCGCGCGCGGTGCTGCTGACCGGCACGCCCGCGCTCAGCCGCCCCGCCGAGCTCTACACGCAGCTCGTGCTCATCGACAACAAGCTCATACCCTCATACACAGACTACGGTGAGTTCGCATTTTTTTTTTAAACGAAGGCTCGACAAAGTGGCTTCACTGCATCTGATGGTAAATGTAGTGAAGCCCAAAAAGTTATGTCGACCGGCAAGAGATAAACATCCCTGGTCGGTCGGCACAGTTATGCCGGCCTGCTTAATTGCTTCTTCACGCTCCGCTTGAAGGACCCTAAGTCGTAGGAAGGAGGGAACACGTAAGCTGGCAAACTGTTCCACAGTTTACCTCCAGTGCCCTGCTTATCAAACTTTACAAGTTAACTAGCTCACAAGTTGCATGTGAATTCTTTGTAAAATTGTTTATTTTCATGAGAAAACGCTTTTAATACAAGACTTGTAACGTTTGATAAACGTTACAAGTCTTGTATTAAATTATAGGCGTCATTATATCATAGTGCCTAAATTGACACTATAGTTTTAAGCATCCGCACTTACATTACTAAAAACACTGAACTAAATCTATACTAGTATTATAAAGCTGAAGGGTTTGTTTGTTTTTTTGTTTGAACGCGCTAATCTCTGGAACTACTAAACCGATTTTGAAAAATCGTTTCACTAATAAAAAGCTACAATACTTGTGAGTGCTATATGCTACTTTTTATCCCAGGATTTTTTTTAACGTGGGTGGAGCTGCGAGTATCACCCAGTATTTGATAAAAAAAATAAAACCATCAAGATCCCTACACTTGCTGGAGTATTGGCTGGTACTCTTTAACGTGAGGTTCAGGAAAATTTATACATATTATGGTTTGACATGTAACATGCGGTTAAAATAATTATTTCCATACCATTTTACATTAAATGTGTAAAACAAGAAGCGAAACGAGTACTGAAATAGCTTATTCAAAAAGTCATATGGGCGTAAGAATTCATACTAATTGTTTATGTCCAGGAAAAAGATACTGTGATGGGAAGATGACTAAGTTTGGGTGGGATATGTCTGGTCAGTCGAACCTAGCCGAGCTGCAAGTATTATTGCAAAAGAAGTTCCTCATCAGGAGAACTAAGGAACAAGTCCTTACAGAACTAGAGGCGAAGACCAGGTAGCAACATTTAAATGATTATCCATATCTTAATTTTGTACTTTATCCCTATCATAAATAAGATACGATTTTACTTTAAATTGAAATAAATGTTCTGTTTATTATTTTATAGAGAAGTAGTGTTACTAGACGAATCGTTGATGCAATTCACCTCGGAGGATCAGGAAGGGCTATCGCAGATGGCCGAGGTGTACAAATCGTCTAAGAAGTCTGAAAAACATGCCGCTTTAATTACGTATTTTAGTGAGTCTGCCAGGGTAAAAATACCAGCGATTTGGTGAGTGCTCGAATATCTTTAAGTTTTTACAGTGGTATATTTTATTGCATCCATGTTTAAAAAGTAATTTTTGTTTATTTTATTTATTATAAACTAGTTTGTGCTCGTGGCTTCGTCCGTGTGAATGCTTTTTTACGGGGTAAAAGTCCAGCTATTGTATACTCTTTCGGGATAAAAAGTAGCCTGAAACCTTCCCAGGGTCTCAAATTATCTCCATAGAAAATTTCATCGAAATCCGTCTTGTAGTTTTTAAGTTTATCGTGTACAGAGGCGGCGGGCGCTTTCTTTTGTATTATGTAAGGATAAACTATAGTCAGCGAGGAGTATTAAGGGACGTATCCCACTATACCGCAACGATTGTAGCTTTTGTAGTTTGACCACTTCTTTATTTTTACAGTAAATACATAAAACAATTGTTAGACAACCCTACCACGAAGAAGTTCCTCGTATTCGCCCATCACAAGATCATGATCGACGCTATAAGCGACACACTGGACGAGCGAGCTGTACATTACATTCGGATCGTGGGGTCTACTCCTACCGCATCCAGAGCGGTGAGTTACAAATATGGTATCAAAACAACTGGCTAGATATGAAGTTTTGTATTTTTTTTATATCGACCTCGTATTATCGACAATCACTGTAGCACTCATAATCAATAAGTTGACGATCTGGGTCGTTTTTGACCCGTTGTTCCAAAATATATCACAAAGGGGGTCAGTTCTGACCCAGTGCTCCAAATAACTCTTCGTCCATCAGGATCTGGTGGAGAAGTTTCAGCATGACCCGACGTGCCGCTGCGCCGTGTTGTCCATCACGGCGGCAAACGCCGGCATAACGCTCACCGCCGCTGACCTCGTTCTGTTCGCTGAACTGCACTGGAACCCTGGGGTAAGATAAAGTTATTGCCAAAGCCACAAAATGTTTAAGACGTCACACACATCACACTAGAAGGGATTTATTTATGTTTATATTGACATGCGTGTGTGTGTGTATGTGCGTGTGCGCGCGCGCGTTGGTGTGTAGGTGTTGTCGCAGGCGGAGTCGCGCGCGCACCGACTGGGCCGGGCGGGCGCCGTGCGCGCGCGGTACCTGCTCGCGCCGCGCACCGCCGACCAACACATGTGGCCGCTGCTACAGCACAAACTTCATGTACGACAATATTTATTTATTTATTTAACACTATTAACATACCTGATAAGGTATTATACAAGATAGCAGTCACAACTATGTTCACACGTTATTGATAGTTGATACTATAATATTTAAAACTTAACTGCTAAGCAATAATCAGCAATTACATAAAATTTAAAGTTATAGAAAAAATATTAGGACTAATGTAAGGCAGGCAATATGGGAATTGTAACGGACCTTGCGTTACATTTCACGGTATCCATAAATAATCTGACGTTCTATATTCATACTTCTTTGTATAAACGGTGTAAGGAAACTGCTTCCGAAGACAAAGACAGGTGATAGTACTGGATTCCTAATACAATGACATAAAAAAATGACGATTGAATAATGTTTAAGTAATATGTGAGTATAAACAAAAATCTGTAAATGAAAACAAAAGGCAATGTAACACAAATAAGAATCAGCTGACAAGCGGGGTCAACGATCTCGAGCATGCTGAGGGCGCGCTCACTAATTCATTAATAAAATGATGACTGCTATACTCCATCGGTTTAGGTATTTAACTAAATGTAAAGAGATCATAAAAAGGTATTTTACTTATTTTATTTTTATAAAAGATCTCAACTTGTCAATTGTAAAAGACCTAATACGACAGGCACGCTAAACATTTTTCCAATGGATCGTAATAGATAACCCTACAAAATTTAAGAGTGCGACTGTCACTTAGCACGCCAAACTGACCGCCATTTAATTTAATTGGTTAACTAAACACCAATTATCAATACATTTAAGCATTGTAGAAATTTGTTCATTTATCATATTTTTGCTTTGTTTATGATAATTAATTATTAGTTATTAGTTTTGTTTCTAAAGTGAATTTAATAATATTAAGTGTTTTTTGTACGCCATAGTTTCATTGACACAACAATCTTTGTAAATACTTTCGTAAGAAAATGTCGACTACCTGGGAATCATATGTCATTGTTGGTTTATATTTAGTTGAATACCTATACCGATGGATATGATAGGTTTCTATTATTTGTGTAATCATTGTAGGAATCACCAACACACCAGTCTTCGTTTTCGGTAGCGAACTGTGGGGCTAGGATGTGAAAAAAAAAAACACGATGCGTCTCCGCTTCGTTTTATTGTGATTGGTTGAGCGACTGACGTATCGGTATTACGATGTTTGTGATTGATCGAGAGACCGATACGTCAGTCTCTCAACCAAACACAATAAAACGAAGTGGAGACGCTATTTATAATTACTAATTATTAATGTTATTTTTGGTACCCTTATAATGCAACACTCTGTATCTATGTAAATAAAATGGATCATATGCATGCCATAATTCTCATTTCATTTTCAATCCTCCAAAAAGATGAGCTTATTAAATCAGTTAGTACACATGCACTGCCTATATCTGTTACATTAGCTTGATATTGTACAAGGTTTACACTAACCTTCGAAAGATTTTCCATTTTGCCAAGTCAAACAATAAATCTAATATTTGCTGCGACGTGAACGACAACACTTGCAATATTACAGGTGTTGAACGACGTAGGGTTGAGTCGCGAGACATTTGAAGATACAACTACCACGCATCAGGTAAATATTATCCTTTTACCACTGGAATGGGGTAGTTGACTTCTTTTTTAATATTTATAATTTATCAAAAATGTATGTTATCCAAAATCTAGCGGAAAAAGAATTTTCAAAATCCACACAATAATACATGATTTATAAAATATTGATACATGGTGGAAAGGGCATCTGTCCCGTAACGGAAACCGTAGATTTTGACGTCACCAAGTGTCACCGACCATAACACTACGTGCGTGAGAATGAGATAGCGCAATAACCCTACCACGCCCCTATTTTTGCTCATAACAATATTTCGAATATTAATGCTTTATTTTTCAACCAATTTTAATACTGATCTCACAGCAGATTTTCTTTATATTTTTTTGTTACACATAAAATATTGTACAAAATGAAATACAGGAAACTACCTTATTGCATTCACACAAAATGTAGACATATCGCTACTTTCACATACATTTTCAGGAAAGCAAAAATAGTATGACACAGTATTTAACACAAATACAACCCGTAAAGAACAAAAACGACTACATCCCTGGTACGAACATAAGGAAAGACGAAAAAGTCAGAACACACAACACTAATGACAAGGATTCCTCCCAACCGAGCACATCTTGTGAAGAAAAGGCAGAAAAATCGTTCTTTGAAGACGATGAAGCGGACGACATATTGGCCAACTTAGATTTATGACTAATCAAGAGCCTTCGCAATAAGGTACTACAGTAAAAACCTGCAAGGGAAGATAATGGGGTAGTTCGCCCCCGTTTTAACACATATTTGGTCGCCGGCCATCAATGCATCCATTAAGCTGCGCCAGATGCGTTCTTATGCGCGGACGCATGCGGTCGCAGTTTCAAATTTCAATGGCGCCATTATCTAAGAAAGATGGCGGACGTGCGACTAGGGATGGGATACTTCAAGATGGCGCATATAGTCATTAATTTGTCATTTTATATTAAAGGCGAGATAGTTAAATGTCTCGATTTAGTAAACAGGTTGTTGTAGAATACAAGTTTAAAAAATTGTGGATAAAATACGTGTACCAAATAGTTATTAGTTACTGATTAATTAAATTATAAATTACTTATAGTATTTTTTGATGAATTTAAAAAATATATACTCTTCGTTCACTAAATCGATGCCTACTAATATTTTTATTAAATATTGTAAGGAATTTAGGATCGGTATCGCAAAATGTAAAAAAAATACTTTTTTTTCTTTTCTACCTTTACCAAAGTGCTACAAATCGACAATCGTATACATTTGGAGATAATATTGATACCGCTTTCTGCAACACCCTGTATAGTCGCATTTTTTAAGTGAACGGGAATTATTGTTCTGTTAAAATTTTAATACGTTTGTTGTCCAACTTGCCTGTCGACCAATGCCTACAAGTTGGCCAAATTATTTATTGCGTTGAATATGTGAATACATAGGTACAGTTATAAATTAGTAGCAGGGGATAGGAAACGTGATGTCATCATTAATAGTGTACAAGAAAAATGTCACGAATACCTAAAAAAATAATAGTAAAAAGCCATCTCGCCAAATCATAATCGATATAGTCGAATACTCAATGTAAAGGACTTGTTAAAGATACGATGATTTGTTATTTCTAAAGTTTGATTAAAAACATTTTTTCCCATAAAGCTTTTACTTTTCGTCGAAACTTCCTATCAGGGGGTCTAGACAAAATCCCTGGGGAAATGACATTATGCAAGTCATGTGACTTGTCTGGAGCATATGTAATTTCCATACATTTTGACCTTTCCGTAACCGTAAATGCTAACAGAAAAGGGATTTTGTCTAGACCCCCAGTTCAGTTCAGAACTTCAGTCAATTATCGCAACCGAAAAAGATGGGTTATTTTATTGATATCAACGCTAACTTGGATGTATGAATAGTGTTGACTTGCCCCGAATAGATGTACTTATGGGTACTGGTGGAACTCACATTTCTAACTCACAATACTTGCTGGGTATCTTCTACCAGCTGATACTATTGGATGCATAGTTATCTCAAGGCAGGGCATTGCCCCTGAAGCTTCGGCCCCAGCTATAATTCATAACGTTATGTGGGCAATCTGTCGGTTGATGCTAATCGTCCGCCAAGGCTGTCACAATCGGAACATTGAACCTGATGGTAAGTTCAGTGCATAGAACCTTCCACCAGCGAGAGGTGCAAATATGCGGGTGAACAGTTGAGTCATCCATGCTCACGGCTATACACAGAAAGGGTAGGCGATACAAATGTTTTTTTTTATGGCATGGAATGACGAGACGAGCATGCCGTTCGCCTGATGGTAAGCGAAACGACCCACCCATAAACAGTAGAAACACCATCCAGCACCTTGAGTTATCAAGTACTGTATTCCACTGCGCTCGTCATCCTGATACATAAGATGTTAAGTCTCATTATGTCCTGTAGTTACACAGGCTACAATGTCCTGCAAACCGAAACACATGTATGTACACTGCTGCTTGGCGGTAGAAATAGACATTGAGGTGGTACCAACCCATCCAGACTGACCTTACATATATGAGACCTTTTTTTTTTACTCGGAGAAATTGACATTACTGCCGCCCAGCGTTCAAGGGGAACGACTGAGGGGTTATGTTGGGTTCACCGTGCCTTACGACCCGACGTTGAGCCGCCCGGAGAGATGGAAAACGTCGGGCGACCGCCGGGCCGAGTCCCTAACCTATGTACACCGCACGGCATACCAACCAAAACTCCGCGGTGGCCATCTTCGGCGCATTAGGGACGGCTGCGGGTTTCCTCCGACTCACGTCTAAGTTGTCGTCCGCAACCGCCCCTACATATAAGAGACCTACCACCAGTAAATTGAGTCAAAAAGTATATTGTGGTGATCATTATATTCAGATGACATGAGGGTAGACAGAAGGTGAAGACAATATAAGTATCTATGTCCGATTTGAGGATCGAATTAATGTCTTTGTTGATTACCCAGCGTATTCGGAGCTGAATCAATAAGTTGAAGCATTAAGTATTCGTCAATAATTATAATTATTATAGTTTGTGCTAGTAAGACTAATCCAACGTTCACACATACAATTTGATACAATGTGGGAAATTTCTGTATAAGATTAATATTTTCTACCGCATCTAAATTTCGAAACGATTTTGTCGAATTCGTTCTTTCCATATTATGAATTTTAATTCTCTTTGCGTTCGCTTATATTGTATGTTTTATCGCTAAATAATTTTAGGTATAATTTATAGATTATACAGACTACAGTAGGTACGCAGTGGGGAGCTTATAAAATACTTTAATCACAATCATTTTGCCTCCTTTTAATTAATTTTATGTAAGGAGTAAAGTGACAAACAAGTTTAAAGAACGTTGATTGAAAAGGTTGAGTGAGCTGATCAGTCTTCGCAAGTTTCGTGGTGTACTATGGTGCGAAGCGATGCCTCTCATGCAATGCGTAGTTTACTGGTTGGTATGGCATAAGTGCTGCTTTCTGGCGTCAAGACTGTGATTAACTCCTACGACCACTATCGGATTAAGATTAGGTACTTGATACGCTAAGCAATCCACGCTTGTGCCTCCATCCATAAATAGCCTAGTATCGATCATTATATTTTTTTACGTATTTATTACAACGCGTTAGATCATTAATATTGCGTGCCTTAAAATATGTGTGAAATATAAAAGAGATACGTGGAGTCGGTATTTACATACAATAAAAACCAAAGCATTATTTTTATTGCATTGAATGATGGGACGAGCATGCCGTTCGCCTGATGGTAAGCGACACGACCATCCATAAACAGTAGTAACACCATCCAGCATCTTGAGTTACAAGTACTGTGTGGCATTCCACTGTGCTCATCATCCTGAGATATAAAATGTGAAGCCTTGTTATGTCCATTAGTTACACTGGCTACAATGTCCTGCAAACCGAAACACAACAGTGCATGCACACTGCTGCTTGGCGGTAGAAATAGACATTGCGGTGGTACCCCACCCAAACGGACTCTTGCATATAAGAGACCTACTACCAGTATATTATTATTATTTTATTGAAATTCGACTTGCTAGTTTTAAGAGCACTAAATTCGCGGAAAGCAGTTTTTAAGTTCAACGTTTTAAGCATGTCTGACTCGATATATACCTAATCTTGATAAAGCAAGTTCAACGTTTTAAGCATATTATCTGACTCGATATATTATAATCTTGATAAAGCATCCAACTTTTCCTGCACCATAGCCGTTTTTTTCGCTTTTATCATTTTCAATTTTTTAAAAATAATATTTAGTTACCAAATATTTTTTGGTGGTGTTTCTTGTGCTCCCCAGTCCCCAAGACGTGATTGATGCCTTAAGCAGTTGCTTAATTTGCTTATAGGCTAATCTGGCAGTCTAAGAAGCATTGGAGTGTAAGAACAACCGCGCACGTACGCCGCGACGCTCACTTAGGAATTAGCTCGTCTCGCGCAGTTTATGCGTATAAAAAAAGGGCGGGGGGTCTGTGTCCACCCCAGAATTGCGTTGTGGTGCCACGGGACGGAATACACATGGCGAATAGTGGATGAATCAATTGCTCCTCTGCCCACCTCTTCGGGGATAAAAGGCGTGTGTTTGAGTTTAAGTGCAATATCCTGAAGGTATTTAGGTATCAAGTACGTGTTTATTATTCGTTATTGTCATAGTACATATTAAAAAAATATACACTTAGGTAGGTATCCATGGAACACAGGTACTAATGAAATATAAGTAAATTAATTAAAATAAATATTTATTAAATAACAACAATGACTATAAAACGTTACAAAATATGTCATCGCGTCAACGTAATTCACAATAATACATCAACGCCACAGTCTTAGGTATAACTTAAACAGTAGGTTATTAGATCAGTGTTCGCAAGGCTCGTGGTGCACGACGGTGAGGTGGGTGCCGCCTCGGCAGCGCATGATGCACTCGTTGTTGTAGGTGACGCCGTCGGAGGCGCACACCGGCTCCAGGTTCCTGGTGCACGCGCACGACACGCCGGACTCATGTACGGGATGGTCCACGACCTGCACGCGGTCCGAGCACTGGCCCATGTACTTCACGCTGAGGCTGGGGTTCGATTGGGTCGCGCAGTTCAGCAGGCACGGGTTGTTGTAGGTGACGCCATCGCTACCACACACTGGCGCCAAGTTCCTGGTGCAAGCACACGACGCGCCGGAGCCGGACTCATGTTCGGGATGGTCCACGACTTGCACGCGGTCGTTGCACGGGCCTGCGTGCTTCACGCTCAGCTGAGAGTCGGTTTGCGTCGCGCAGTTGAGCAGGCAGGGGTTGCTGTATGTGGCACCGTCGCTGCCGCACACCGGCTTCATCTCGCGCGTGCATATACACGGCTCCAGTTGGCCCACTTGAACTGCTTCCCTCTTGCATCTACCTTCGTGGCGCAATTCCAAAGCTGGCAACTGAGATCGAGCGCACCTAAAACTGCATTTGTTGGGGTATGTAGTGCCGTCATTTCCACAAATGGGGGAGTATTCATAGGTGCAGACGCAGTTGTCTGCATTATCTACGGGCAGTTCGTCGCAAGATCCCTGCTTGGTGACGGTGAGATCGCGTTTGTTGTTGTGTCGCTCGCAGTTGAGAAGGCACTCGTTGTTGTAGGTGTTGCCGTCGGAGCCGCACACCGGCCGGTAGTTCCTGGTGCAGGTGCAAGGCGGCAGGGCGAGCGCGGCGCACACGCACGTCGCCACCACCAGTAAGCCTGCCGAAACAGAAAGTGTGTTAGCGAGTGGGAATTCCTTGTCATCATAGCACGTTAAGTAATCTGCCTGCCGACGACTCGCGACAACCGATGACATCACTTTCTACGAGTGTAGAAAGCGCAGGTACTTCTACATACTAACGCAAGGATTATGGTCGGGGGTCAACGGACCCGTTGACCTTATGAATTGCATCGCGACGTGACATTGGCTGTGGTGTTGCGAATTCACGTGGGGTGGGTTTAGCTCGGGTGTTCGTAAATTGAATTTTGAGGATATTAATGCTTTATAATTATATAATATACAATGTAAAGCAGTTTTATTGTCTCATTATTAACCTGGGTCATCAGTTTTTTAAATTAAGTCAGGTACCTACTCTATCTAAAAATCATATAAAATGAATTGTATACGACTTGAATCGATTAATGCAATACTGTCAACAAAAACTCGTTTGCTTCAAGGGAACGCTTACATTGATCTTTAGTATGCCTCGAGGTACACGCCGGTCGAAATCACACGTAACTACAGTTCGACAAGTAGGTTACGGTGGCAGTGAAAACAAAATGTGCAGGTAAAAACCCCAACATAAAGCAATGTGCGAAATAAGCTATCAAATATAAAAGAGAAAATGTGGTAATTAGGCAAACTTATTCGAATCGAAACGCGTTTCTGTAACGCGATGGGAGGTTGGTCTTAAAAGGGTAACGGGTAAGTTGAGGGATTAGAAGTTCCAGTGTAAGAAATAATAGAAAGCATTCGAAAAAGCCTCTGTTATCTACAGCTATCGCCTTAAATCTATTTGTCCTACTTTGAACTAATATGGAGTAGTTGTGACTGAAACATGTTGCCATATATGAAGGCAGCCGATGCCGCAGCGGGCCATGTAGGCTGTGAATTCACCGTAGTTTTGATGGAGGGTATGTGAAATTCCCAAATATTGGTTTCAGTTCTGGATGTTGCGGGACCGTAAGAAAATGTTTGCACATATTCCCCATAGAAGATCTTAGCAGAATATGTTTAGGACAATATGACTGTTACAATGCAAATTTATTTAAACTCAAAACTTAGAGCAAAGGCGCTAAATCCAAATGCCTTCAGCGAAGGGGTAACAAAAGAAATATACCGGTGGCTACAAGTAGCCATAGATACTTGTAGCCACCGGTATTTCAAAAGAAGTCACTACCATTGTTACTGACAGAATGAAGACCAAATTTAAAAATTCGTTCATGCTATGAGGTAATTCAATACTTGTGAGTAAATTAACATAGTTTTAAATAGATTATACTAGTTCTGCTGTCGGCCCAGCTTCAGCTGACTTGATAAATAAATGATTCAGTAAATCATGCGGGTCTGTAGGTAATATGTCTATGCTGCTGCTACATTACAGCTATAAAAGGAATGACATCTTTACGGTTTTTGATGAGATCATCTCGTAATGATAATTGGGAATGGATTTTAATTTGCGAATCCGGGTGCATCAGCTCAAAAGTGAAAAAATATTTCATGCGTATTAATTTTAGAAATTATTGTAATCACGATACATGATGATACCAAATAAAAAAAATCGAATTGTGACTATTAAAAATGTAAAAGTTTTTAGTTGGGATGCAAAAATATGGATTACGAAAGGATAATTTAAATAATTAAGTATCTTCCAGAAAAAAAATTACTTATTTAAGTTGATACAGTCATCGCACGATCATGACCTACGACTATTGGAAAAATATCACCTATAATTAACAGCAATTTAATAATGAAAATGCTTACCAGTTATGTAATGCATTTTGTTTTTGTAGTGTTGTCAACGAAAGCAGTTGATGTGAGGAGCACTCGTCCGTTAATGATGATCTCGGATCGGTCCACGGGTTTATATAGTAAATTAAATATTTCCCAAGGCGCGAGGAAGCGGGCAAGGTTTTGTAAATCCCCGCGAGCGTGCGTCAGTGATCTGACAAGCGAAGTTACCAGTTAGCACTACACAGAAATACAATTATGATGTTTACATTGGACGCAAGTTTACGCGGGTTGCTCTACGGGCGAAAAAAACTGTGAGTCACACTTGCATTAACTTACACAGATAACGCATGTATCTGTTTACATTTACGGGTGAAAATGTACGTAGTATCTGAAAAAATTATCTGTTAATTTACGCGTGTAAATAAATAATGTTAATTTAATGAATTAAGTACATTGTGTTACTGTAGGTTTTTAGGATAGACCAGTGAATATTACCTCGACACACCTGATTACAACGCCTAAGCAGTAACCAGAATCAAACCTCCACGCATTTTAATAAAATAATTGGAAACATTTGTGTGTTTTTAGACAGGGTTATGTGAATATATTTATATTAAATTTATCGGATAGAAATAAATTGGTGCTATTTGTATAGTGATTGCCGTAATCAGTGCTTGCTCGCATTATGTTACTAAAAGAAGGAAATGATAAAGTGGTTAGTTCAGGAGGTTAATATTAGGATTACCAGCTTCTAACACGTTACTTATCAATAACTAACATATACATACATACATATACATATACACTCACGCCTGTTATCCCTGAAGGGGTAGGCAGAGGCGCAACTAGTGCACCCACTTTTCACCATTATTCCGTTCCATGATGTGATAGGGGGCGAGCCTATCGCCATCAATAACTAAGTATGCCAAAAATTATGATAATCATCAGTGGCCCAGTATTTTCATGCGGTAAAACCATAGACAGATAGGTACTTAGGTATTTTCCTTGATGATAAATATTTCTTTACAGTAAACGGAGCAAAGAATAAAATGGAAGTCTAGGTATGCCTAATCTTTGTTTTCAATAGATACTAGTAATTGTTTCGGCAAATGAGTGCAGCAGAGTAAACACCTAGTCTCAAAACAAATATTTATTAACATGTTTTTTTATTTATTTAGAAAACTTACAGCTATCATACATAAGTGGTATAAAAATATGTATAACAGAAGGTAAATTACAAGTTTTCGTGTATAGGTAGATAAACAGGATTAGGATAGTGAGTTAAAATTGATACACGGTACATGCTATACCGAATTAAAAGAAACAGAATAATAGGAAGAAAACAACAACTAGGTATATGAAGAATCGGTCGCTTAATTTTTTTTATTACATATTTGCTTACTAAATTACACCGTATGGGCACATTGTCCGAGTAACAAGTATATTAAGATGGCATACTTAGATTTTCCGTTTGACATCCTCACATTTTGCACATTGCACAATATGCAGCCTTATAACTACAATACACACTATCTAATATATTTGGTAGGTATCTGACTGGATAGCGACTGCATATTATGGTAAAAATCTCGCTATAACGGTATCCCAATGGTTACCTACGTCTCGGGATGATAGTAAATAAAGTAAGACGCCCACTGTGCTGAGGCAGAATTCTTGCTGCTATCAAAGTAATATCTTTCTTTAGGTCTAGTGCATGTTTACAGAACTAGGCTAAAACTATTATATTCTTTCAATAGACCTCTCGATTTTAACTTCGCATGAATTGATACCTCTTAAACATTCAGTCGAAAACATCAAACCATTGGTTCTTGGTATTTTAATCACTCACACTGCGTAAAGAAGTAAATAACTCAGTTACGTAGAATTATTTTTCTATTATAGTTGACAAGTAATTTCTTGAATAATCATGAAGAATAGGTATATTAATAACATGTGAAATAAACCATGGAAAATAGATAGAAGAAACAAACATTCTATTAAGTAATACCTTATCAGTCATATCTCACCACAACTAATGAGGCGAACTAACACTAACAGAGGCGAATGACTTGATGAATAAAATTGCGATAAATGTAACCATTTGGATGTAATGTGTTTTAGTGAAAATAATAATTATCTAATAGGTACATAAATATAAATTAAGTATGTGATTAGCCGAAAAAGAATTAAATATTATGATATTAATAAATAAAACGGTCAATAAATTTGTACTTCGCTGATCTTTACAAAAGAAAACTCGTGTCACGAAGATTTCCAAATTTCAATAGGCTTTCTGCCAAATTCGTTCTTCATTTTCATCGTGCTTAACCTTATTTTCTCAAACACTATATATTAGGTAAGTAACCAAAGGTCGGAATTTCAATCAAATCTTTGTATGTGAATGATTATAATACAGTAATATTATATACTTAATTTTAAGCATATTTTTTATTAGCGATAATTTTTAACGACTTATTTAAATCGATACATAAGTGCTCTATCTAATTTATATCCAAGATTTCTTAGTGTTATTAATACTGTTTTCAGTATAACCAATGAAATCCTCCTAGCCAGTTTCGGCCACGGCGGCCAATCTCAACGGAGATCAGGCAGGTACGCAGGAGATATTATAGTGCACAAGTGTGTGCGCAATACACAGGTGCACTCGCTATTCCTTCACTCTCATAGTCCGGTGAGACGGTAATCCGACATGACCGGAGAGAGGTCAGGCGCAGGACCAACGGCTTTACGTACTTTCCGAGGCACGGGGGAATCACACCGCCAACTTCCAGACTCCGAGCTGCGACTGAGTAATTTTTTTTTAAGATGGAAAAACTCAGTCACACGTTTTTTGGCCCGACCCGGGATTCGAACCCGGGACCTCAGCGCGCAAATCGCACTCGTAACTCGTACGCAATACAACTACGCCACCGAGGCAGTCAGTATAACCAAGTACCTATCTAGATGCCTAATAAATATTGATTGAAAAGACCCCAAATAGGTTTTTGCCTTATCGCCTATTTTCATCATTTAGTTTCCTAACCCTCTGGACACCTCTATGCATGGGCGTATAAGGGGGTGGTTTGGGGTGTCCGGATCCCTCCTTAGCTTACAATAAACCACGCTACGCCACTGACCGCTGGCATTTCGGGGTTCTGGGTACCCCTTAGCTTCTAAAATGATCGGGTTACAATACGGTGTCATGCGAGGCAAGATAGCACGCCACTAAAACTTGTATACTTATCCTAGGACCCCCCGACCATGAGAAAGCTATAGCTACGCCCGTGCCACTATGTTTTAGTTTTATAGAGCATAGATTTTGCCCGCGGCTCCGCCCGTGTTAAAAAGTTTTTTTGGGATAAATGTGCCGCTTTTTATTTTCCCGGGATAAAATGTTGCCTATGTCCAGGATATGATCTACCCGTGTGCCAAATTGCATCGAAATCCGTTCATAGTTTTTGCGTGAAAGAGTAACAAACATTCAGACATCCATACATACTTACAAACTTTCGCGTTTATAATATTAGTAGGATTTAACACAAATAATGACTGGGTTGACTCCTCAAGCCCCGCGACGGACACCGGTGTCCATATACATATAGGGTTTTCCCATACATCTATATATATAAGCGGGGTTTGAGGGTTAAAAGGGCGTCTTATATCTACATTTACAGTCAATTAAGATAGTGAATTCTTATAATAGCGGAAGAGTCTCTCAAGGATAAGCCAAATGTCAAACTAATAACACCTTAACGTAATATTAAACTCTACTGATTTTAAACTGCCTACTTATAGCTCATAAACCCAATTGAATCCTGGCGTGCTCATTCCATTATAGATTTTTATAGCTAATTTACAAAATTATGAACAACGCTTAGCCCGTATTGTTTCATCCGTGGTTATAAAGTTAACGGTCTCATTACACTGGACGACCGCGGGCCTTCGCCTTCTGTGATTTAATAAGAGCCTTAACTTTACCTATCCACGGATGAAAAATCCGTCTTTAACTAGGAGAAAAAGTTTCATATGGAACATATTTTTAAGTAGGTCCAGAGGCTTAGTTGGGAGGGGCGAGGCGGTGCTTTTAGTAGGGCGGAAAAATGCGTTAAATAATACATTTTACAAAAAAACTAGGATATCATTTATGTCTATGTTTGGATAATTAACATCATACTTTTTTTTAAATTATCAAACTAAATACCATTTTCTATATTCCATTTTTAAATTTATCATTTGCTGTATTTTAGACTAAAAGACACTAACAATCAAGTCATTGGAAAAGCCGTTAAACACATTTTACTGATTACGTTTGCTGACCTCAAGTGAAACTGCCAATTCACGCCTCGGTATTCCAGGAACAATATCACGCACTCAACGTCAATGATATTGGTTTCGTCGTAAAACAAAAGTAAACAAATATTACCTTGGTAAATATTACGCGGTTCTCGCGCCACGGGTTTTCCTCTTCCTAAGAAGCTTCCTTGTAAGTCTATAATTAAAACTGAAACAATTGAAATGAATAACAAATATCGAAACTAGATTCTTTATGACGCGAGGGAAATATAACCACAATGACTTATTTAAACCGAACTCTAGCTGGTAAAAACTTGACTAATTTCTAATACAAATAACTGTTCTGTAATCACGTGTCTACTCATAAAAAACATGAATGTACATGAAAGTGCAATGGCGTCATAGGCAAATGAGTTATAAATATTGTAAAAGGGGAATAAAATTCAGATGAAGCTACTGCTACAACTTTTAGCCAAAAACTGAGGATCATGGAGCTAGTGATGACACTCGGCGCTGAATGACTATTCTAGGCTTGGTGAGTGAGGAATGTCAACTAGGAGGGTGAGCTTGAGCAGTGTGGCGCAGTGACTGATATTGTCATTGTTACACTATTATAAATTATAGTGCTCGCGGCTCCGCCCGCGTGAAAAAGTTTTTCCGGGACAAAAATATTTTCCCGGGATAAAAAGTAGCCTATAGCACTCAGGAGTTATGTAGCTTCCTATTAGGGAAAGAATTTTCAAAATCGGGTTAGTAGTTCCTGAGATTAGCGCGTTCAAACAAAAAAAACTCTTCAGCTTTATAATATTAGTATAGATAATTAGTGGCGTCCTTAAGGGTGGCGAACAGGACAACGGCTCAGGACCTTACGCTAGCGAAGGACATATAGAAACCACCATTACCCTCCGTCAACAATCGGGTAATAATATTGTGTGTTTCTTGCCAAAACAGCAATTTTTAACAGTGAAACGCCCGTTGACCTTTTTTTTAGGTCTCTCATTCATTTTTTTTAAAGACATTTCATGAGGCCTCTTCTTGAGTTGACCTATAGACCTTTTCTAGTTCTTTTGGGTTTTTGGGGAAGATTTTATAAGAGTCATCTTGCAACAGCGATCTTGTATCTACTACTATAAACTTACGGATCGTATACAGAACCTCCTTTTTGAAGTCGGTTAATAATTAGTGCAATATAGTTATATTCTATACTAACGGATCATTTTTAAGGCAATATATTTTATAGCGAGGATCTACCATTTATTTCACAAAAATACATAAAGATAGCACATAAGTATGGTGTATTAATGGAATTTTTATATGCCCAATTAACTTGATGATTTAACGAACAAGTCTCTCGCGTAGTAAAGTAATTAAATATTCATGGCGTTTGCAATCAATCATTTTAATATAGTCAGATAATAGTTGAGCATACAAATTGAATGCGTGATGTTGTTTTTATTTTAGTCATCTTGTAGGTCTAATGACAGTAGGTATACTCAAAACTGCCGCTACCGCAATAGCTTAAACTAGTGAAATCGTCCTGGGTTTGATCCGAGGTAAAGTAGTACATAAGAAATAAAGACAGTTTTTTTTAGCAAATGACAGCATCCGCGTGGTTATATATTTTCAGTATGCACCCACAAAATAGTTCATATTATCATGTTTACAGCAGAGGTTCCAATTGTAATAAAGTTTGATAGAGTTCTATTTTACATTAGCGAAATCTGCAAACAAAATATTCAGCCGCTTTTTCGCCTCCACAAAGTCTCTATTCTTTTGTTCATGCAAATGAATACATAATAAACGGTAAATCCGCAACGCCTTTTATGTAATAGACAGATCTAATTATTATAATAGTCCGTATAATTTACTAACCGCATGATTGATGATTTCCATAATAGATACAGTCAGTTGTTATTCATTGACTTCGTGATTACTTAATCGGTAATAAACCATGTTTAAAAATCTAGCCTGGATGTAAGCCATTCTGATGTGGTTAAAATTGCCACTGATAAAGTGAAGAAAGTATCTTTATTGCAAAAATCGTATTTCTGTATTACAGCTCAGAAATGGGCAAGTGAGTTTATCTTTTCTCCTGGATACGAAGGGAAATGAGACATGGTAAGCCAGCGATTACTTGTTAATTATGATGCGTTTGTTTTAAATCCCTGATGACAAGTGTCATGAAGTACCTACCTACGAACTCACGACTGCTCCTAAGCAATAACTTTAAACTACAAACCAATACGAACTCACGACTGTTGCTGTACAGAAAACATCATCAACGTAAAACATTATATTTTTAAGGCATAAATCATGATTTCCTCCATAGTAGGTAATTACAACGGTGCTTGGATTCTGCTTTTCGACTATGGTATTTATTCAAAGATATTCTGGTACACCAACCATTAAACAAGCTGATTAAACGCTTTTGATAAATTGTTATTTTTTATAAACACCACACTATTGTTAAAGTAATTATTGACTTCAGCGTGGTCGGAAACTTGAACGGAAAACTGGTATTACGAACTTTGGGTTTTTGATGCGACCTCGGATCTGATTGCTGACCTAAATTACATCGCGTTTCCGAAGAGTACTTTCATGACAATAACTGGGAATTTTTTACGTGTAGGTACTTTTTATTTCGATGATAATTTCAGAAGGAAAACTGGATCAAGTTAACGGAACACCGGGATGATTGTGTAGGGCTCGTGGTTGGGCAAATAACTGTTGGATATATTTAGATATTTCCAATACATAGGTGTTAATTATGCATAACAATATTTTGTCCCAACAAAGTAAAGCTATTACAGATTGATACACTGCACGTTCTGGTAAGTAAACCAAAGTTTGATTGACTGTCAAAAATACGAGACACATTCTCAATGGTAACCTACTACGTCGTATTGCTCTCTGCAACAAAATAGTAAATAAAAACCTCATAACTTTATAAGTTACTGGGTATATATTTTGTACCTACCCGACTGAATTGTGATACCGAACACATGAAAAATCCACTATATTGGCATGCTGGATCAGCTCTTAGAGTTTAGATAGGGATAATTTTGAAGAGCGTACTGATGCAAATTACGATGACTTTTATTATGCAGTTAACCGTTGTACTTTAGGTAGATATTTAACGCTGTGGCAATATAAAAAAATATGTACCTACTTAGTGTTAATTAACAATATAAATAAATTATTTTAGGTCACATAGTTTTGTATTACACATACGGGATCGCCCCGGACCATGCACAGGAAGCGGGAAACTTTACATTATTATTGTAGTACCAAGTGGATGGTGTCATTTGGCAAAAGGTTGTTTAGCGTCGATTGATCCAATTTATAAAGTTCGCTTTTGCCCACGGCTTCGCCCGCACGAAAGGTTTTTGCCTGTATAAAAGCCCCGATATACATTTTCCCGGACCGAATTATAAAGCTAAACCATTCTCGAATCCACCTGAAGACACGCAAAAAAATCATTAAAATCGGTCCAGCCGTTAAGGAGGAATTCAGGCACACACACGCACAAGAATTATATTTAAAAAGATTCAGTTACTTCCGCCTCGCCTAAAATTTACAAGAGTATATCGTATACCCACCCACCCATTAATTGGGTTAAAAGGTTAAACGGTTTTCTTAATAACCTTTTTATTTTTATAGAAGCTCGGCATAGTAACTGTACTGCACCTGATGGTAAGCATAGTGTAGTCGAAATAGTGAATAGAATGGCATTGGACGACTATCCCATGCTATTCGACACAATCATGCCTGTCCAGCTGCTTCTTCACGCTACGACGGAAGGACCCAGGATTGCTTTTAAACTTTATAGCAATAAGGGCAAATCATAAAATATTGTAGATTCACCAAAATGAATGATAGATGAGAAAAAACCCGACCTTATGTAAGAACCTCATTATCATGGGCGCCGCCAGGATTACTTTTAGGGGAGTGCATATTGCATCTAGACATTATACTACAAAAGATACTAATTGAGTTAATATAAAATTCAAATCGTGCGGGTTTTTGTTGATGCTTTACAATAATATAACATCTGTGGTTCTTAGGTCGTATTGCCGCAGAATAATTATCTGAATTAAGAAAAAAAAATGATTATTTTATTTCTCGACAGAGTGTAGATGCAACTTCCTCCCGGCGCCCATACAGATGACACTAATACTTACTTATCGTAGGGTTTTAACCTAACCCGAAAAATAAGCTGGGCTATATAGGTATACTATTAAATGAAATGAAAGGGTTACCTTTTCGGCTCCGATGGCACTACTTGTTGATCTTAGATTACGTATGTCGTCATCGAAGGAGAATTTTCTGAATTCAACGCTTTTTATAGTGAAATGAAAAACATTGCATTTGAGTCCACCAGTCAAACCTTTTAACCATATTGTTAACACACAGTGCAACTCTACTAAACCGTCATTAACGATTTGATACTACGCAGATAAATGCTATATTATTGAAATTAACAATGGAAGGTTTTTTTGTTATCGGTCATTTAATATAGGCCAAACATATCTTAGCAGATCAATATACGGAATAGGCCATAACATATAAAAATCAAGGCCTAATGTTTTGAAGGCTGACATAATTTCACGGATATCTCTGAAGGGATAGACACAAGTGTAACTAAGCAGTAGGTAAGCACTAGGTGTGGCGCGGTTCGCTGAACTCCGTGCCGTCATGAAAGTCTATCGACAGTCTCATTAGGTCAGGTCAGTCTCAGTCTCAGATTCATCAGGCATAAAATTCCAAATATGGGAAATACATACATACATATACATTCAAGCCTGTTATCCCCGAAGGGGTAGGCAGAGGCGCAACTAGTGCACCCACTTTTCGCCATTATTCCGTCCCATGATGTGATAAGGGGCGAGCCTATCGACATATCGGGCACAAATTCCAGACTCCGAGCTGATACTGAATAGAAAAACTCAATATCACTTTGCCCGACCCGGGGATCGAACCCGAGACCTCAGCTTTGCAGTCGTACTGTAATACAACTACGCCGCCGAGGCAGTCAATATGGGAAAATATTTTAAAATTCAACATGGGAATCGAAATCAGGACTTAACCATTTTCACAATATTAGTAACCTAAGTTAATCTTAGTTCTAGAATAGTGGCAACGTATATGTAGGTATTAGGATGTCGATTTTGAGGTCCTAGACTCGAATCCCAATTGCCAAATGGATGTCTCAAAGGGCACAGGACGCTTTTTACAGGTCGGTCAGGTAATTTTTAGGTCTTTATTTCACTGGCGTAGCCCGGGGGGGGGAGCAGTGGCCTAGACTTAAAAAAAAATATTTGTACTTGCCGATATAAAAATTTTGTTTGTTTTAAAACATAAAGTAGTAGGTATTGGGCTGCCTCATAATCCTTGGGATGGGCATCACGCAATTTTGGGGTGGGCACGGACTATACGCCCCCCCCCCCCCTTCTACATACATCTATGCTTTGTTCAGCAGTGGACTTCGTACGGATTGAATATAGGATAGGGTATAGGATTGAACGGTCGGCCAATCGTATCAACTAAGTAAAAATATCCTTCCTGCAATATATTTGTAAAGTATTTTGCGCCGATCCCACATCGAAGTACTTATTATAGAGGCAGCTGGAAATAGAGCTATAGTAATTTAAAAAAGGTGAATAGAATGACAGAACTTCTGCTTATCCTCTTATTGCGAGCCTGATGACCTAAGTATCAGGAACTTTTAATTCATAAAGGCATATTAGTAATAAAATGGCACAAATGCAATTGGCATTTACGCGGTGACGTCACGCGGCTCCCGCATGAGGGCTAGCGTCAACCATGACGTCATCGAAGCTCAGCTAACGTAAGGTAATAGTAGTATTTTCAATATCTACTTGATCATCTCAGACTAATGTGCTCAAATTAGTGTGTAAATGCGCTTTGATGCGAGGTCTCGAGTTAGATTTCTTAAACCGTGGTTCGGATTAAACGGTGAAGGAAAACATTATGAGGAAATGTTAGTCTAAGTGAGGAACCTGCATACCTCCAAGTTTCTCCATAAGAAATTTTATGGAGATTTTAATTTTAAAATTACTTATGTCTTATTTGTAAATTAGGCTGAACAAAGCTTCTATAAAAAGATAATTATGTTATGAAAAGTACTCGGAACATATACCTAACATTCCTTAATTGCGAACGATAGTTAATTGATAAACAATACACACGTTATCTCGCATAGTCAGAGAAGTGTGCCTTGGGTTGTGAACCTATGCACCTTCGTCTCGGCGGTTCCTTCCATATTTCCTATCAAGACTATTACTCCACTCATGTAATATTTTGCATAGGATCTCCTCTCGTGGATCCGTAAAGCCCTGCGTATTGGCGGTGCCGAGCCATTGATTCAAATGTAAAAGAAAAAAAAACATTTATTTGAAAGAAAGAATGTACATAGACTTTACATAGGTATGACCCATGGAGTGGACATGAAAAACTACCCACGTTTCGATGTAAAAACTCTGATGAATGAGATACAAAATAATTTTTATTACTTATAGCGTTCTTAACATTAAGTTCGCGTCGTCGGTTTTAAAATAAATGATGTTTATTGCCCACCATTTTAGTATTAACTGCCGTTGTTTCACAATTGGCACTTATAACATATAAAAGTGTTACGCCATTTTTCGGTAAATGGTTTTTGCAACTGTTATTTTACGTCTCCATCAGGTGAAATTAATTGAAGACTAAATATTTTGGTGAGGTACTATTGTTCTAGAAAAGCAAGACTTAAAAGCAACGGCAGCTTATAATACTTAACAATAATAAAATTATATCACAATATTATTGGTACTATCTTATAAATTGCAACATAACTTAACCCGGATTACTTCTTTATCTCAAGATTTTTATATTTATTCAGAAAATAGTTAGGTACAAGGCAGGTTTCGATTTAAGTAATAATTAAAAAGAATTAAGTAACTATCAGTTATTGTTAATGCTCCATAAGAATGTTGGGGGTATGTGAAGTATTCCAACTCGCACTAGGCCAGCGTAGTGGACTAAGGTCCCACCCCTCTCAGTAGTAATATAATACAGGACTGGTAGCATTGCAAGTAACTATTGCATGTTTATCTGGAAATTGCTTTAGCTACTGACAATGAGTTTCCTTCCTTTAAAATGATCAGTCAATTACAATCAGAAGTAATAAATACTCAGATATAATCAATGTCTACCATAAAAACAAGGAAAGCCCAAGTTGTAATTTGTGGAGTAGTACCTACTCTTTTATTTTATTTACACCTGAGGCGTGTATCTATAGATTTATGTACTCGAATATCTGGTACCCAGTGTTGCCAAAGGCATTTTAAACTTATCTCAAGCACATTCTTGTTACGGTGGTTAAGCTATTAGCTAATTCAAAAGGTATGGGCGTAGCTAGTGTTTTCAGGGCGAGTCTGTACCACAAAGGTAAAGGTGTGCCATATCGTTATAATTGGATTATTTGTGAATGAAACATAACAATATTCTACATTAAGTATGTACTATTTATATGCACCAACATACGCAATTTTGGGATGGGCAAGAATTTTGCTTTCATGTATTATGTATAGAAGCACAATCATCAATCATAATAAATAGGAAGCAATGTATCGATGCTTTATTCGATTAATTTATGCTCAATACGGAAAACCTCTCAGCATCGTAATCGGCCAACAAAAGGTATTGTTTAGTACGCACCACACTAGTCGTCTCCAGTGGTTTGCGAATTACTTGAACGCAATCGGTTTATTATCCTCGTTCGATTATCAAAAGGAAATGAGCCAATAATACTAGTTTGCTGACAATTGAAGTCCGTATATAACACTTGGTTGTGGTGTTATCGCGAGTATCACAGGGCTCGTACTGACTGAATACACTAGTCCACTTGCTTCCTTTGCCATGAGTTTAAAAGTTGGTGAGTACGCAATGGTTGTTTTAAAAAAAAAGTTTTTTTTAAATATTATATCAATCACTTTGCATAATGCTCCTTAACATTTTTAAGAACCTTATATTGTCTTGTGTAGGTATATATATACATGGTTACCTATAATTATCTGTATTTTTTAAATGATCTTAAATATTTTTTATTGAAATTACAAATTAGAAAAAAAATGTTTATCAGCGGGCTCCATACCACGTCAGCTTTAGAATCTTGGATGTCCGAAGACGATCCGACTTCTGAGGTACATAGGTACCTACATTGTAAGACTCTTAATAATCCCGTTCTTTATCGTTAGAAACAAAGCTATAATTTTTAATAATTATGCGAGATCAAAACGCTTAGACATTTTTATCCACTCTCTCTCTGCCTATTCCACCGAATTCGTTCTCTCCCCCCCCCCCTCTCTCTATAAATAAGAAAGAAATAGTGTTTTGTTTGTTATATCCCCGAGTACTAAGAAGAGGTGCAAGCGTACAAAGTCTCAAAGATTCGCCGAGGTTATTTCCGCACCAGAATGTGATACAGGGCGCATGCATGGCATCATTATGATTCATGTCGTACCTTTTCCTAAGTCCTAAAGTCACATTGAATATCTACAGGAATATATTTCGGCTTTTTTGAATAGGTACACTGTGGTTACACGGTTTCATAACAAGGTTTCATAAAAAGCCTTGAGAACATTTCCAGATCCATTTTTTTCTAGCCAGACCATATAATAGGTTGGGGTTTCTTCACATTTTATATGAAAACTCAAGACTTTATTTACATTTAATTATTTACATTACAAAGTTTACTTACATTCAATTACAGTACCTATATAGGTGTCATTTTGTTCAATGACTTTCCGCCATCTTGTAGGTAGAGCCGCAATCCCGTTGCTCTAGAAATTTTGGGACTTACATATATATACATATACACTCACGCCTGTTATCCCCGAAGGGGTAGGCAGAGGCGCAACTAGTGCACCCACTTTTCGCCATTATTCCGTCCCATGATGTGATAGGGGGCGAGCCTATCGCCATATCGGGCACAAATTCCAGACTCTGAGCTGATATTGAATGGAAAAAGTCAATATAACTTTGCCCGACCCGGCAGTCGAACCCGAGACCTCAGCATTGCAGTCGTACCATGTTACAACTACGCCACCGAGGCAGTGAAGTGATTTAATTACAAGTTTGTACATACCATGGGCGTATATAGGGAGAGGGGGTGTTCAGGGGGACCGGACCCCCCTTAGCTTACAATAAACCACGCCACGCCACTGACCGCTGGGATCCCGACCCCTCCCCCCCTTAGGTTCTAAAATATGGTGTCATGCAAGACAAGAACCCACGCCACTAAAATTTTTATATCGCAGGACCCCCCCTCCATGTAAAAGCTATAGCTACGCCCATGGACGTATCATGATCCATAATAATAATAATACCAGCCCTGTATTATGTACTGTCCTACTGCTGAGCACAGGCCTCCTCTACTGCTGAGGGTTTTAGGCCTTAGTCCACCACGCTGGCCTAGTGCAGGTTGGCAGACTTCACATACCTTCGAAATTCTTTTAAAGAACTTCTTAGGTATGCAGGTTTCCTCACGATGTTTTCCTTCACCGTTAAAGCGCACGATAATTGATAATTTAAGCGAATGATCCTGATAATTAAAAAACAATACACACGTAACTTCGAAAAGTCAGAGCTGTGTGCCTTGGGTTTTTTTTTCTTTATAGCTACAAGCACTGTGTTGTGCTACGCCAACGACAATAAAGTTAGGGAAACATATCACGGGAAGGAAATAGATTTCGGAATTCGGAATTTGGAATAGATAAATCAGAAAAGTTGGTTTCGGGATAATATATTACTAAGTAAATAATAATAAGATAGGTAGAGCTAATAATAATAATAATAATAATACTTGTCAATGTAAGAAATATGTTAAAACTATATTTTTATGTTATTATGTACAATAAATGAGGAAATAGCTTTATAAATATTTACATTAAATAAAAGGAGAGAAGAAATACAAAAAGGAAAAGGAACTCCACAGGAAATGAGTTGGTTAATAAAAGAAGCACGATCATAAAGTGGACAAGCGAAGAAGATGTGATTGAGGTCACCCTCTTCTTCACCACATTCACAAGCTCTACTACCAATAATACCTAATCTGGCAAGGTGAGCCGGCGAACACATGACCCAAGCGCATTCTCATAAGTATGCTAGTAGATCGCTTGCTAAGTTTCAATTTTGAAAGTGCCTTGGGTTTTGAACCTCCGAACATTGTCTCGGCAGACCGTTCTATTCCCAACTAGGCTATCGTCCACTTTCAAGATATATACTATATGTGAAAAGACCCGATGTTTTACCCGACTTATTACTTAAATAGAAATATAATTTGAGAAAAATAACCAAAAATAAACCGACACAATCGTTCACTCAAATTTTGTGTTTTCATCGTAATTGGTGGTATAAAAACTGCAACACGTATTTTTATTCTTTTTTTTAATTTCCATTGTGACTGTGCTTCTCTAAGCTAGAATTTGCGACAACCCCAAGCCCTCGGCTAATTTAATATCAGGGCAACTCACATGTTTCCTTAGCCTATACCTACGTACAATGAAAAAAACTTATTTTGTGTTAGTTGTAACATAGATATTTCAAATACAAAATTCACATTTACGCAATATACTACATAGAACTAACTTTTAATAAATACGACTGGCAACATAGTAGGAAGTACCCATGCAAGGAAAATAAACAAATATGCATCAGACGGGGGTTTTAAGATAAAAATGCAAATTCACATAGCTATGCGGGAATTTAGGTGGGCAATGCGCGGGTCGGTGTATTTTATATTATGTGTCTCCAAAACACACAGCATTGAGATGAAGAACGCAATCATTTGATTCGGTTAATCCAAAGATAATGTCAGTTCAATACATACCAGAATGTCCAATCTTGTTTCCCACTATGACACCAGAAGGCGCTGCATAGCGTCGTTTTGATTCGAACAGATCAGTTCGGTAAAGTTATTAATTAAATTAAAACTTTACCAAATATTAATTATAAGTGACAACAAAAGTGTTAAAGTGTGTGTTGTACACAGCATTGTATTTTTGGTAAGTTTTTTGGAGCCATTTAGTAAAGACGACACGCGAAATAGAAGCGCAAACAGAATAGGTACCGGTCAAGAATATGTTGCCTCGGATGGGGAACAGATCACGACCCGAAGCTTATGCAAAATAGGTACCTGTAGGTCACCAATTTGTTGCCCCAGAACCTTATGGGGAACAAGTCTCGACCTGAAACTCATGCATATCGGATATCATTGAGTGGGTACTTCCTCATCCTTGAAATAAGAGGGCATAGCTTCACCCTTATCTATAAAACGTGCGAGTACTTCTTAGCGCAGGAACAGGCACAAACATGTGCGTAAGGTTCAGATACGCGTGTCAACTCGCTAATGACTCAGTTTTATTTAGCTAATTATTCTTAAACTATTTGCTCCAATTACCAAAATTTTCTTAATATGTCCCTTTAAAATAAACATGTTAGTTACATTTAACAATAATAGTTTTCGTGATAGCTCCACACAACCTGTTATTAGATACACCTATATTGCCTTGGGACAATCTAGAATATAGTTGATATGAAAATAAAGACATTCCATTCACATGTATAGAATAAACACAAAGTAAACCTACAAATCTGTTGTGAAAAGCTTAGCTCAACCATGTTTTTAGGCTTAAAAACCAGTAATATATTAAGGCATTTTTATAAAATTATTGGTTATTATTAAATTACCATTACAATACTATGATTATACATGGTATTATGTAGTAAAGTAGAACTGACAATAGTGCACATAGAATTGCAGTCCATAAATGAGCATAATCAATGATTATAGCTCCGAGGCCAACCAAATTTGGCTTACATTTTTTATTTCAAATTATTGAATAATAATAGAGATAAAGAAACTGGGACTAATATGTGCCCACACAATCAGATCTTAAACAAACCAATATATCAGGTTTAGAATTACCTTACTTTATGATATACCAGCTTCAAAACTGCCTGTGTATAATATATAGAGACACTACTGTCTATCTTCCAGTAACTTTCTGGATTTGTTGTGTTAAAAGTTTTGTTTCTGCTACTCTTCTTTTGTCACAGTAACATTAATGATAATACCAGGCCTATCAGGGAACTTCAGATGAGAAAGGATTTTTTAAGCCTTCAGGGTGAATTAATAGATATATTAGCCCTCTGCCAATTACTCAAAAAATAAAACAGGTGCTTAATTGCCATTTATTTGCACTCATACATGGACCTCATCTGAATTACCTACAATACAAATATTCTTTATTGTAACCATTTTAACATAGAAAAATAATTGAATATTATAAAATTTTCTTAAATATATTATGGTGTATAATGGAGCGGCCTTATCAATGCAAGCTACCAAGTACAAGTACCTTCCTAAGAATTCTACAAAAAAGAAATTGGTGTGTTGTAAAGTTTGCAAACTAGCGCTAAACCAATATGGTGGTCAAGGGCCTATAACCTCTCAGTTGCAGAGAAGGTCAATTCCTTGCAGTAAGATAATATATTTTTCATAACAGCTATTATCATTATATTAATTGTACCTCTGAGAGAGATGTTAAAGATTTTCTCCTAGGTAAGTACTACTTTATGTTAACGCCACCCTCTTTTTTATCTAAGCATTGCGGAAGTGCACTCCTTCATTGGTTACTTAGAACGGAGAGATTGCCAAATTAACCTACTTTTGATTTGGCCTATCTTGAACTCCATGTACAATTTGCAGTAATTATGAACGGGGTTGCAGAAACCCTACACTAGAGAGGGAACAAATATGTATATGGTAATAAAGTTCACGTGCTTATTAAAAAAAAAAAAAAAAAAAAAAAAAAAAAAACAGGCAGGCTGCAAAAATCTCGGAGATGCTTGCAACCTTGAAATCTTGGGTTTGGTATGTTAATTATCAATTGTAACAACCTAACATTTTACAGCTAAATAGCTATATTCTGAATTGACTTCAAAGTATATTGAGCAGGCATCAACCTTGCAAACCATGCAATACTCCATTGGTGACTGTACTGTAAAACACTGTTGCAAGACACAGTTATTTTCTTGAGAATTCACATTGTGAGACCAAAGAATGATACTGCCTCACGGAGTACCTCAGGAACTTAAATGATGGTTTGATACAGTGGAGAACAGTAAAACTCTACTATGCAAAAAAAAAAAAAATAATGTGAGCAGCTGCTCAAGAATTAGCCACATAATGTTCTAATGCTCAGTAGTACCAGCAGTGGTCAGTGCCTTGTAACATAAAATCCCAACCAAGTGGACATTACCAATAGGTTGTGTAAGGTCGCGTTCACTCTATATAAAAAATTGACATCATTGTTACTTGATAGGTACCAAGCAGACTAAACAGTGGTGCAAATCATCTCTGAAGAGATGGACCTACCTACAATGGCACTTATTACCAACAGCCTCGGAGGCAACTTTTTATAATAAAAAGGGTGGTTGTCTTAGAAGTTCAGGTCAAGTCCGAATATTTGACAGAAAATATACCACTATTGTACAGGTTTACACAAACCCAAAATTTTAAATAATTATGTGTTGGCAATATGTACTGTTTACTTTATATACTGTTTTATTACATTGCCAACGGGGTTTGCCCGCCACCCACATGAACCCCAAGGTCCCTGCATATTTAAACTGTGCAGAAGGAATATATAATAGGCAATTAAATTGACACAGTGCTTTTTAGCGCCTTGAACAGTAGACGTAGTGGTAGTAGTATGTACTTCACTAGTAAGTGAAAGCACTAACTCACCCAATTCAAATAATGAACCTACGGAAGGTTCTTATTGATTAAACCTCACTAGAAAGTGAGAGCATTAACATACATAATTCAAATTATAAACCTGCTAAAGGTTGTTATTGATTGAACCTCACTAGTAGGTGAGAAAATTAACATGCATAATTCTAATATTGAACCTGCAGAAAGTTCTTTTTTATTGAATCTCACTAGTAAACAACATTAATCACTATTATTCAAATAATGAACCTGTGGAAGGTTCTTATTGATTGAACCTGCGGAAGGTTCTTAGTGATTGAACCTGCGGAAGGTTCTTAGTGATGGAACCTGCGGAAGGTCCTTATCTACTGAACCTCTGGAAGGTCCTTATTGATTGAACCTGCGGAAGGTTCTTAGTGATTGAACCTGCGGAAGGTTCTTAGTGATTGAACCTGCGGAAGGTTCTTATTGATTGAACCTGCGGAAGGTTCTTGACAAAATGTCTCATCAGGCAAAACTGGGGGGGTGGAGCATAGCTATTTGGAGCTAGGAGAAGAGAAATCACTTATTTAAGGAAAATTTGTCTTTCACCACCTTATCCACCTTTAGTGTCCAAATAGAAAATTGTTAGTCTAGTGCAATGATAACAAATCAAAAGACATAAGGTCTAGTCAAGATGCAGCTTGATTTTAATTTGCAGGCAGTACTGTTTTATTACACAAATTAATGGTGTTAGATTCTTGTATAACTACTGTAGAAAAAAGTTATCAAGAGTCATCCAACAAATCCTAGATTTTTTCTATATATAACCTATGATAATTTTCAAACACTTGATTTATTATAAATACCACTAGTACATCATAACTAACTTCAGGCTATGTATTTCATACCCTGATCCCTATTTTGGAACTGTTGGGGAAGAGATTACCACTCTGCTCAGGCTGGTTCATGGGCCAAGATCTGGGTAAAGAACAAACAGCTGTGTCCAGACTATCAGGCAGTTGCTAAATAGGTATCCAGAACCCATATTGTAATCTCAGCTACTCAGGTGAAAGAACTAAATTATGTGTCTCAACTCTCAGAGCAGTTAAATGACACAAAAATGTTTTATTTTATTTTTTATACCAGTCATAGAAACTGTTAAATTAGCATCAAATACCAGAGTGGCTGGCTGAATATTTGTATTTTTAAACAAATTACTATTCATGCATTTCTGTGTAGATAGATAAAATAGAAGTAAAAGTTTAATTTGACTACAAATAATACATTGTATATACATAGACAACAGTCAAGTACACATCCATTTATGAAATATTGTAGCCGCAATGAGGCCCCAGCTTAGCAATATACCTAGTATTCTATCAACGGTAGCATCAAAAGGGTAGTATAATATGAATATTATAATGGAAGATATTCTGAAAGAGCTAACCGGGAATCTGTAAGCACTTTATTAAAGATATCTTATCAGGAGATTTACAGACTCAGTGTTCATACTGATGTTTTATTGTAGGATAATTTTTAAAGTGTTTCAATGTATAATTTTTTGTTTTTATAAATTTTTGATCTCATTTCTCATGATACTCTTGATTTGAGTGTATAAGATACCACTTAACTATAAAGTGTTTAAAATTGTATTATTATTACTATGATCTCTTAATATGACAAATAACTAATAAGAGTTTTTTAGTTTTATCCAAGCTTTCTTTTTGTTAAGTTTGTTTTATGGAGTTTTTCATAAACAATTCTAGAAGAAAAAATAGTACATTCACAAATCATGTGAATTATTTCTTTTTATATTCACATAGCGTCGATTGTATTACACCAGCAGATATCAAACAGGTCTTCATCTCAATGCTGTGTGTTTTTGGAGACACATAATATAACTGTTTTGCATTAAAACAAAACAATTATTATGTGTTGAAGAAAACACACAGCATTAGTACAAGGATCTTGCTGGTGATGAAGACTTTATGAGTTGACAGCTAGAGTTGCGCTCGAAAGTAGAGCAGCGCCTTCTGGTGTCATAGTGGGAAACAAGATTGGACATTCTGGTATGTATTGAACTGACATTATCTTTGGATTAACCGAATCAAATGATTGCGTTCTTCATCTCAATGCTGTGTGTTTTCTTCAACACATAATAATTGTTTTGTTTTAATGCAAAACAGTTATATTATGTAACACCGAATGGCAATGGTGTTGTTTGGAGCAGTCAGTCGGGAGGCGGCGCTTTTGGAAACGAAATGAGTCATTGCACTCAGATTTTTGGTACGATTACTTTAACTTATTACATAAGGATTTTGCTAGACGTTTCTGAAGATACTTTTATGGAGATAGGTATTTCCAAATGAAAGTACCGAAAGAAACTTCAAAATATGTCGTGATTAAAATTGATGGCACATACCTAGCATATTTATCTGTCGAACACAATATTTAATAGTTCAGCCACTGAGACTTTTTTTTTATTCCTCCATTTCAGCCAAAAAAACTTTAAAATCAAGCTTTTTGAAATAATTGTTTAGCTACCTAAATATATATTTATACCTATATACTAACATTATAAAGAGAAAAGATTTGCTTGTTTGTTTGTAATCTATAAACTCAAAAACTACTGGACCGATTTTGAAATTTCTTTCACTAATAGGAAGCCACATAACTCCTGAATGCTAACGGCTACATTTTATCGTGGAAAACTATTTCACGCGGGCAGAACCGCGAAAAGAAGTCTAGTTTGTGATATTTTAAAATGTCAATTCATGATACTTTCCAGTATTATTTAAAGAAGGTGAATGGGAATGAGATTTTTCAAGCCTCTATAAGCTTTCATAACAATTGTTGCGTGGAATTGTCTCTAAGGTAGATACAAATTTGGTCTGGCCTTAGAACTCCATTAACGTCGTTTTTATATAAGTTCATAATAAATTTCGTAAGTTTTTCGGTGATCCCAAATGTGAAAGGTGAAGCTGATTCAATTCAGAGTTTCCAAAAATACAATTTAACACAATAGACGCCGTTGACATTCAACAATTTCAAAGCTAACTGGAGACGATTGACTGGAATTATCTGTAAACTTTAGTGTTTAAAAGTAGCATTATTTATTTGGTTCATTAGACATAAGTATTACATTTTCTGTTTTACAAATATAGGTAGTCGAAAGTAAAGCTACCACTGCCCTGGGTTTAACCCGGAATATCCGAGTTTAGAGAGTGCATGTTCACTCTACGGGTCAACCCTGGGTGCTTAACAAAATCGGTTTCGATTCAAAATTGTAACGTCTCTGTGAACACGGTTTTGTTCCACTATTTTTGGGTTCGAACTTCGGAAGACGATAACTGAGTTGGAGTTAAAAAGGGCGTCCTTCATTTTACTACTCACTTTAGAAATGTGGCAGCCGAGTTACAATAAACGGCACGACTCATAAATTGAAAACCAATAATTTTAACGAACGGTCCCAGTCAGAATTTTGAAATAACATCTCCTGGCATTTCTGAAAATGGGACATCGCTAAAAGCAGAAGGTCAGGCAACGCAAACAATGAAGTGTTTTATTTAATACTAGAGAATGATAAAACGAGCAAGTCGCTCACAAGGCGCTAAGTGACACGTCTGCCCATTAACACTACCAACATAATACGAACTGTGCATTACAAAGCCTAGCGTGGCATTGTAATGAGTTCCTTGTCCTGGAGTCTAGATGTTATGTCTCATAATGCCCAGTAGAGACTATCTCGTTTCCATACTCCCGACTAGAACTCTTTTAAGCCACGATCAGCAATGGCACGCCTTTTGATAACGTGCCTTTAACCTGCAACGAAATCAATCAAATACAATTATAGGAAGAGTTGGGCTAAACTACGTACAATGATCACATCACATCAACTTACTACTAGATTATAAGGTACGTACCCTAAAGATTAAAACTTAATGTTTCGATAGTCATGTTTACCTCCAAGCCCACTATACCCAGTGGTGGAGTGTTCAGTAAATAGATTAAAGAAACAGTTTGCATTTAACAAACATTACAGAGTTTTTATATTGCTGTAACCCTTCTTTATGTCAATGATCGATGTACGTTCTTTTGCCTGCTAAGGCTTTTTGAGGTTATTTGTTAAATAACCCATTGGAGTCACTCCAATGCTTTTCCCTGACTTTTACTTAAATTCTCTACTTCTGCCGCCAAGCACTAGCGTGTTAGCAGTTGTGTAACATTTTGAAGAACATAATGCAATGCAATGTAATGCTATCAGTGCTGTATTATATACTGCTCACTGCTGGGCACGGGCCTCCTCTGCTATTGAGAGGGATTAGGCCTTAGTCCACCACGTTGGCCTAGTGCGGGTTGGCAGACTTCACACATCCTCAAAGTTTTTATGGAGAATTCTCAGGTATGTAGGTATCCTCACGATGTTTTCCTTCGTCGTTAAAGTGAACGATAATTGGTAAACAATACACACGTAACTTCGAAAAGTCAGAGGTTTGGTTTAGAACCTCCGGCCATCGGCCTCGGCAGACCTTTCCATTCCCAACTAGCTTATCGTACATAAAAGCCAGTGTAATTGTTTACTGGCATTATAATAATATATCGTAGATATCGTAGGGTGCAATACCAGTAATAGACATGCAATATGGACTACTCTGGGTCCTGCACTACCAGCACCACAATTAAACTTGATATTTTCTGGCGTTTGAGGCTTATTTTCATTATCAGACCTTAACCGTGAGGGCGATGACATGTTTAATCACTATTCTCAAGCACATCTTTATTGTTTTAGTAGAATAAAACTACTTTTTGCTAGGAACTGAGAATTGTGCTTAAGTTTCCTCATTCAGCAATTATTTAAGGACCATTATCGTAAAACGCTCTACAGTCAAATAGCTGTGAAGTGATGAAATTAATTTTAAATTGTTTTTATCGTCTTGTGTCCTTGCAAGGCGACGAGACTTAGTTCACATAAGTACATAGTTACCGAGTTGTTGTGACGGAACAAATTGTTTAAGACATACTCATTGCGTTTGAACAATAAATATTCACACGTTTGACATCTGTGAATATTGAATATATTCGTATAAATCAATGTTACAATGTGATATTTTTTTCCTTAAAAGTCGGTTCGTGTCTTAGGCATATTATTCTTATTTTCGGTGTAGTGACATGACAGCATATATGGGCTGTGATCCATGAGGTCCTCGATTCAAAATCCTAGTCAGGCAACAATTTGTGTGCATTTTCTAACACATTGACTCCTCGGTGGCGTAGTTGTATTATGGTACGACTGCAATGCTGAGGTCTCGGGTTCGATTCCCGGGTCGGGCAAAGTGATATTGAGTTTTTCTATTCAGTATCAGCTCGGAGTCTGGAATTTGTGCCCGATATGGCGATAGGCTCGCCCCCTGTCACATTATGGGACGGAATAACGGCGAAAAGTGGGTGCACTAGTTGCGCCTCTGCCTACCCCTTCGGGGATAAAAGGCGTGAGTGTATATATGTATATATTTCTAACACATTTTCTTGGTATTGGGGTTGACGTAAACGTAAACTATACCAACTACGAAGAGCCCGTGTTGGAGCATAAGGGAAGGTCAGAAGAACGTCGAACGTGTCACTTAAATTGTAGACTTTGATAGTATGTAACTTACAATTTAAGTAATTTAACCTATATGTATCACTATGTAAATACTTACAATAAACATAGATTAACTATAAGAAAAACAAATAAGTAATGTATTTTATTTATATCTTATATCTTCTTTCGGAATCATTATTTCAATTAAAATACCAAAAGTGAATTTTATGAAACGGAAAGGACAAATAGGTAGTAGATAACATTCTGTACCTATAACTTAAATTATCACAAACATAATAGCATTAATAGCCATTTTAATTTGTAACAGTTTAAAATAATTAGCATTTTCTAATGTAACTTCATTATGTATTCAGTAGATAATGCTGGTAGGCGTAATGAAATACTTGAAAGTACTATGTCTACCTACTGTTTACGATAATGGTAATTTGATGAAGTATTTAAGTTGGGCCATTGTCCTTCAATAGCAACAAATTATAGCTCTGAAATGCTAAACATATTTTGACTTAAGTATCAAGTAGGTACCACTGATTCACCGATGACATGTCTAGTAAACTATAATCACTACCTAGTTTGTAAATAAGAATACCAGCCCTATACTGTCCCACTGCAGGGGCCTCCTCTACTACTGAGAGGTTTTAGGCTTAAGTCCAACATGCTAGCCTAATGCAGACTTCACATACCTTCGAACTTTTTATGGAGAACTTTTCAAGTTTTTTTTTCAGGATTTTTCCTCGCCATGTTTCCTACATCGTATAAACAAGCGATGATTCCCAAAGAATACACACATATCTTTAGAAAAGTCAAAGTTGTACTTGTATGCTATCGAGATTTGAACCTGTGGTGTTTCATCTCGGCATTCAATAGTCCGTTCCATTCCCAACTACGCTATCGCCGCTTATCACACGCTTTGTGTTAAAAAGATGAATTCTAGCAGCAAAAGAGAGTATACGCCCAAATAAAATTTTACAGTAGACGGTTATTTTTAGTTAAATTGTGATTGCGTAGAAACAAAACCTTACTTATAAATAAATACAGACATACTACGAAAATTGAAATAATTAAGTAATGACAGTATTTTAGAAAATAGCGTTTACGTTAAATTTTATTACCATTATTTAATTAAAAATTTAAAATTGTATCGTATATATTCAAGTGCAATAGTAAAATATAGCAAATTGATTGGCTACATACTGAGGTGTATATATAGAGGGATAGGATTCGCAACGAATTCATCCGACAGAGAACCAAAGTTATCGACATAGCTCAAAGGATTAGCAAGCTGAAGTGGCAGTGGGCTGGCCATATCTCGCGAAGAACCGACAACCGCTGGGGTAAACGTGTTCTTGAGTGGAGACCGCGACTGGGCAAACGTAGTGTAGGACGCCCTCCGGCCAGGTGGGATGACGATCTGCGAAAGACTGCAGGCAGATGCTGGATGCGGCAAGCTGAAGACAGGGCGCTATGGCGCTCATTAGGGGAGGCCTATGTCCAGCAGTGGACTGATAAAGGCTGATGATGATGATGATGATATATAGAGGGGGAGAGGCGAGTGGTCCGTGCCCACCCCAAAATTGCCTAGTGCCCACCCACAGAATTTTGAAGCATCCTACATGTATTATACATTTTTAAAACGACATAAAATATCAAAACTGAATTACACAGAAATCTAGGCCACTGGGGATTTTTTTTTTGTCTAGAACACTGCCCCCCTCCCCCTGGAAAATTATTCTAGCTACGGCCAGAATTGCCTGCCCTAGAAAAAGGTGTGATGATCTCTATATAATGAGTTTGTACCATTTTGTTTTTTTTTTTCCAGTGTTCCTACTGGCCATGGTCGCGTTGGTATGCGCGAAGGACTCAGCGGCACAGTCCTGCGCCTGCGCCAAAATATACATGCCGGTGTGCGCGTCCAACAGGATGACATACAACAGCATGTGCGAATACCAGTGCGCAGCCAGGCAGTACGGAGAGAAGCACAAGCTCAGCGTGCTCTTCCACGGGAGATGCGATGGCAAAGATTAATATATATTTTCAGGTAATAATAGCTATTACATATTAATAACTTCAACAAATTCAAGGGAATTGGCACTTAATTACATTTTAAAGGTTGTGTACATTTTGCAAGGATTAGGCTGGCCTATCCCTGATAAGGTAAAAAAATGAAAGTTAGGAGTGATATGTTATGTGTATTCAGACTTTTTTAATTACGAAGGCTAAGTAGGTATTCACCAAATTAATTAATGTCCTAGTGCGGAAATCGAATTTGGAACTAGGTAAGTACTCATTTTAGGAATCCGTTAACTCGCTCATTGCGCTATTAATGTTCGGAGAATAGTAAAGTAGGTAATTGAGTAAAGTTGACACGTAATAATTTATTTAATTAATTTACTAACAAAACTGTATAAACTTTACAATGCAGTAAGTACGAACAAGATCGAAGCAAGGTTAAGTTTATAGGCATGTTTAACAAGTTCTTTAGTTCAAGGAAAACAAATTTAAGTAATAACTATGTTTGTACAGTTTTCCGATTTTTATGTGTTATATCATAACAAATGAATTTGCCTATATCGTTTAAGCCACATATTCTGCCCTTCATTTTATTAATATTGTAATAAATTGCGTCATACACAAATAATAATGAAACATAAATAAATAATAGAAATGCCGTCCTAGTTTCCCGCAATCTGGGGAACGGTAGAAGGCCGTATAAAATTACTCATTGTAGGAATAACCTCAAGAAAACACGCATTGGCTATAAATAACCTTCCACTATGATTAACATTTGTAATTATTGATACATAATATGAAATGATAAAAGTAAATATTACGGCAACGTTACATAAAACGTATGTTTTCTTTGTTCTGTGGTTATAAAGAGATCTCTAGTCAAATTACTTTTCCAAATGCCATTAATGTATCACAAGGTGTTATGAGAGAAATGTTATTAATCTATGTGTTTATTGTTTCAGTTGTTATTTATTTTCTGTACAACGATGTCAAATTAAATTTTTCGGCTTTTTGTGTGGCAATTTATAATGAAAAATTGACTGTTTATAATTCCCGCCATCGAAGGAAAGTTGAAGTGCTTAGACCGCCATCTTGTGTCGTTATACTGAAACTGTTTACCTTATAATAAAACAACATGTATGAAATTATATTTTCTTTATTTTTTGATACTTTACGATATTTATTGCGACATCACATTAAGCACCAACTTGATGTAACAGCCAAGTTGGTAACATTAAACATTTAAATAAAAAAAAATAGTTAAGTACTATGTACTGATAAGAAGAATTAATTTCTATTTCATTGGCTTCATAAGAAGATTAATAACCATGTCATTAACGAATATTATCTTACATCCATATACCCCGTTTTATTCACAATATGAAATAATTTATACATAATGTAGATTATAAAAAACAAATACAAAGGATATCTATCACCTACAGGCTACATACTATGTAAATATTCTCCTTAGCATTAATGAATAATAAAAACAAAAGGTTTGTAACAATACTGTGTTAGAATATAATGGAATGGACTTATTTTGAAACTGATATCAGGAACTGACTGACTCGGTGGCGTAGTTGTATTACAGTAAGACTGCAAAGCTGAGGTCTCGGGTTCGATCCCCGGGTCGGGCAAAGTGATATTGAGTTTTTCTATTCAGTATCAGCTCAGATTCTGGAATTTGTGCGCGATATGGCGATAGGCTCGCCCCCATCACATCATGGGACGGAATAATGGCGAAAAGTGGGTGCACTAGTCGCGCCTCTGCCTACCCCTTCGGGGATAACAGGCGTGAGTGTATATGTACATATATGATATCTTGAATAACTTGGTGGTGTAGTTGTATTACGGTACGACGGCACTACTGAGGTCTCGGATTCGATCCACAGGTCAAAGTGATATTGACGCACTCTTAATAAAACAATGACCTAGTTCTAAATTTTGACTAGATTAGTTTTAACAAAATATGGCCCCAAAAAGCCAACTGCAGCGACTTAGAAAAAAATATGTGTTTTAAACATTGGGAATAGGGTCAAAATAGTTTAAATTTATGTTCGTTTCCCACCCAACTTAAAAGAAAATGTCGCATACGATAAGTTTTTGTGATGATTCCCACAAGTCAACGATTTTGGATTAGGTCATTGTTTTATTAAGAGTACGTTCAGTCTTTCTACTCAGCATAAGCTCAGAGTCTGGAATTTGTGTCAGATATTATAGAGATAAGCTTGACCCCTATCCTATCATGGGACAGAATACGCATGGTGAAAAGTGGGTGCACTAGTTGCGCCTCTGCCTACCCGAGTGTGTAAGTATGTATATGATTTCAGAATTCATTACACAATCTAATACAACAATATATTGTTACTATCAATAGGTACACAGCCTCCTTTTAAGACCTTAATTTTAAGTTATGTACCCGTGCTCTTATCCTATAATCTCAAATAACCCTACATAAATTGCTGATTTAAAAATAATGTAGCTAAGTACTTAAACTACATTTCAGGTCATCAACACACTGTACTTATTTTAATACAAATTAAAATATTGTATGATTTTTGGTTCACTATAGTGTACACAATAAACAAATAAAAAAGAAATAAACAATTGTTTTACAATTATTTACGTAAAAGTACAGCTACAGTTTGGATGGCATCAGTTCGTCTAGCAAAAATTTCTTCCTTGTAAAGTCGACATCGTAAACATCATTTGCCAAAAAACATTGAAGAAAGAAATGAGTGATCATTCCTGTAATACCCCAAATCTTGTGTTGTGCACCCAAAAACACTGGGGTGATGATATTCTCATACTCGAAGCATGCATGGTTGTTCACATCACAGAATGTCCTCATTGGAACTGTGAATATCTCTTCAACCTCGTCCGCGTTGCGCTGTAGTTCGCTAAAAGAATAATTTTGTATAAGACCAACCACAGGTGTTATAACAATATCTCTATTCCTGCCTTGTACTTTACTCATTTTGCCCCAAATGTCCACACTTTCCCGCGGCACCCCGATCTCCTCTTCAGTCTCTCTGAGCGCTGTGTCAAACACAGTTTCACCTTTGTCCATTTTCCCTCCCGGAAACGATACTTGACCACTATGATTGGTGAGATTTGATGACCGCAGCGTATAAAGGAGACATACCTCATTATTTTCCAAACATAACGGCACTAAAACAGCTGCCTCTGATTTAAAGCTTTTCCAATCCTTCACGAAAACAGGAAGTTCCTTAAGTTTTGAGACACATCTTTGTCGAGCGATGCTGGAAAGTAGTAACTCAGAAGCTAACGCCATGGTTAAGCGCTAATACCTACAAACTTAAAGACACTATTTAATATTAGGAGTAACACATGTTTTTTGGTATGGAATGGTTTTCGACTTTTTTATCACACGCTAATAGTTCAAGTTCAAACTTCAAATTCCAAGTCAAAGAGCATTTCAAATAATTAAGAAATGTCAAAACTACATCGACTAGGGAGTTCTGCAGTGTCGACATTTTTATATCGATAAATATGTATAAATCTATATGGTTATAGAAAAGACATAGGACAGTGCAACACAATCAACGTATCAAAATAAAATTCATCGCTTTATTTTGTTTGGAAATTCTATATTCACATAATATTTAATATCTTTGCAGCATTGATTAGAATTTCGAACTTTGTTTGAAATAAGGTTATATTATAATATGGTTACCTGTTATCTAAGATGTGAATTGCAATATGACATGACTTGCAATATTTTTGTTAACACCTTAATTATGATCTTATATATAAATAAGACTAAATAAAGAAAAATAGGTGCAGGTAAAAAAGGTAAAGGTCGCAGAAACACGCTGGATGCAGGCCACTTTTGATAAGTCCGTCTAGAAATCTTTGAGGGAGGCCCATGATCAGCAGTGGACGTCATGTGGCTGATGGCTGACAATGATGATATAAATATATGTTATAACAGATCAAATACAGGTTTATGTTGATTGGAAACCGTTAAGTGTAATTAATATACGTGTTAAAATTCACCACCTGTAAAATAAGTTCTAAATGAATAAAATTAAAATAATAATATTATAGTGTCTCTGAAATGATGATAAAAAGGTAATTCAACATTAAAGACGAAATTAAAATTAGTACAGGCTGTATAGATGCCTTTAAGGAAAAGCATAAACATATTTAATGTTTTATCGACAGTTCTTCAATGTCAGTTCCCTATAGTGAAAAAATTTTTGAAAGCTATCAGCTGTTTGGGAACAGCTGTGACTTCGATTCATTACACGAAGCTTTTATTATTAAGATCACTTATTTATTATTACATAATATGTAAGCTGCTTATAAAAAATGTTTCAGGCTTCTCTTTTACATTTATTGTTAAAATAATAGAAATGATGGTTTACAGGAACTTGACTATTTTAATGTTATTGGTTACATCTGTTTTCATTGTTCTGTAGGTTACACAAGGCAAAAAATGTAATAGCCTAAGATAATTTGAGTAAAGTCTATGAGTAAAGTGATAATAATTTAAATGGAAATGGAGTTTTGGCGGGAACGTAGAAGTGTCATGAGGTGCTCTTGTTTTAATTCATTATTTTGGTGATACTTAATGTTATATTGCATAATTATGGTGGTATATTATCCAATATAGTTCTATTAAAGTGCTCAAATGAAGTGAATTGAAATAACTGTGCCAATCAAGTGTTTTTTCGTTGCCGCCAAAACTCCTTGATAAAGTCTTGGTAAGGTAGCCACTGCTTTACTACGACATAGTACGTAGGAAAAAAAAAAAAGTCAACCAAAAATATTACTTAAGACGAGGCTGTATGGGCTCGAACCCTTTGCCTTCCCTAAAGGGAAAATTATAAAAAAAAAAAAAAAAATTAAATGGCAATGGTGTAATTGCTACTGTCATTTGGCAGCTGTGAGCTGTCATTATCAAAATGTCATTATTGATAAATTGGAATTTGAAAAAAAATATATATGTAAATTACTAAAGAATTGAATTGAATATATGTAAATTATTTGTGATATATAGTGTAAAAATGTATGGTAAAGTTGCTTTTGGTATACATAATATATTTTCGTTCGCGTCACGTGAGCGATGTATGAGTAAACTGAAAAAAATATCTTTCTCTAAACAAAATCCAAAACTTGAAACCACAGCGGCTGTATTAGTGCCTCTTTGTCGCGTCGAAGGTGTACCTTCCTTGTTGTACACAGTAAGATCCTCTACTTTGAGAACAAATAGTGGCCAAGTATCATTCCCTGGAGGAAAAACTGATAAGAACGAGACGGCCATAGAAACAGCGATTCGAGAGACTAGTGAAGAGATAGGTTTGTCGCCACTAAAGATAGAAGTATGGGGAGAAGGATCCCCTGTGCCCGGTCGCAACTTCAAAATAATGATTACTCCTGTAGTTGCATCAATTCAGGAATTAAAACCTGAGGACCTAAAGGTTAATACAACTGAAGTGTCTGAAGTGTTCACTGTACCTATTGAGACACTATGCGATCCAAAGAATCAATATTATACTCAGTTTAAAAATGGGTTCATACTGCCAGTCTTTGTTGCAGAAGAGTATAAAATATGGGGGGTCACAGCTTACATCACACACTTGTTTCTAAGTGGAATTCTATCAAAGGATGTTTACAAGAATGAATGGATTAAAAAGAAAATTGTAATTGATAATTGTTTATGAAATACTGCACTCTAAATCAACTGTTAGTACAATTTCGTAAAAATATTGGTTATATTTAATACATGAATAAAAGATCTATTTGTTTTTATGAAAAATGTTTATTGTACAAAAAGCTACATTCCGTACAATGTTCATTATCAAAAGATTAAGCACTATAGAAGGCACAAAAAGCATGTAAATTTGGCATTTTAAATTGACAGTAGAATTCTTTTAAAAAAAAAACTAAAATAAAAAAATTGAAAACTGAAAAAAAGGAAAATAAAATAAAACACAACCAAAAAAATAATTTTTATCCAGGTTTATTTCTTAACATTTACATTATGATCTAGAATTATTAATATTTTATACATTGTCCAAATGACATGTTGAATGTCTCTCGCCATTGTCTCTGTTGTGTGTACTGTGTGCAAGTCACATATCAATTTTCTATAACATGCAACTAAATACAAACAATTAGGTGATACAAAATCGGTCACTTTCAACAGTTATAAAAATATAAATAAAAGAAAATTATGTTTATGGTTTTAATTTCAACTTAGTAGTTGCATCTAGCAGTCACCAAGTAAATTATATGGTAGCATTTGTTAATACAGTAGTTTTGCCATGTTATAGACAACTTATATTGACATACAAAATGGTGCTTGGATCTATGATGTAAATAGGTGGTCCAACTTAAAGCCTCACAGCATCACACCTTACTGTAGGTTCCAACAATAAAAACGAAAGAAACATAAAACATAAGTACAACTTTAAAACTACCTTCAAAGTTATCATGAAGGCAAGAGCTCACAAGTTTTAAATAGATGAAATGCTACTGACAAATGGCCGAAGAAAATAATTTTGGCAGAGGCATTATTAAAATGGCTGCAATATTAAAATAAACAACAGTATAAAAATACTAAGAAAAATCTGAGTACTGTGAAACCAATCTTAAAACCTATTGCGAATTTATATTACAAAACCATGTCTGAACATACATTCGTTGTGTTTGAACACTGTAACTAAACTAACACTATGTTAAACAATATCTACTTTCATAAATAAAAACTATACATACTAAATTTGTTGAAGGTCAAGTGTAATGGGGGATCATCGTTCAGCACCTCTGCCGAATAAAAAAATATGAATTGGATAAAACAAACATACATATATTTACTGAATCTCTCGAAACTTTAACCAAAGTAGTGATGGCCACGGTCGATTCTCGATCTCTATCGAATAAGCATAAAAATCGAGAAGCTTCGTTATGGAGGTATATAATAATCGGTAATACGTGTAATACGTTCAGATATCTAATAAATAACCCACAATTAAATCCTTCCAACGCACATCCATGTTCATTTCGATTGCACCAAACCATATATCAATCTCATTGATTTTCATTCTACCAACATATCAAGGACCAAATAACTTTAAAATTTTATACAATCATATTTTATAACCAACTCGGGATAGTTGCGGCGCGGAGAGTCGGGGCGCGGCTATCGGATGGAATATTATGTTTATCACACAATTTATATCTTGGTACGTTTTATTTGTCTTCTATATTTATCTGTGAATAATCGACGATATCGATAATTTCAGCTAACATAACAAATAAGTACGTCGCCATATCGGTTACATGACTAAAATAAAAAATGCATCCAATAATACAACTATTTTTAAAATGCTTTGTGTAATGTCTGTTGGAAATATCTGCGGATCGCCCTGCAATCTGCATATGTCACAATCAATCACATCACAATCCACTAAGTACACAGTTTCTAATGTATGCATTTTAGGTGTGACGCATTGGGACTCGTCCCCATATATTTCCGACGGACAGTACTAATTACCGATAATAAACTTAATCGATAATTTATATATGTCACTACCCTCTTCATATTTGTATTTTTATAACAAAATCTAACAGAACATTGCGTTTCGTTCAATTACTCACAGACTAGGTACACATATAATTTTGGCATTATGTAAATATGCGAAAATAACGTTTACAACTTTTGCGAACACAAACGACCGTTGTATGTATAAAATTATCGAAACGAGTCGCCAGGCCGTATAGTGTTTTTTTTTATTGATATTATTTAAATTATGTCATCCACTCATCTATCGGTGATTTCGCCAATGTTAAGTAATAATAACAGATACAAAACAATAAATACGAATTTCTAGAAAAAATAAAGTTGTCGCCATGTTTTCTTATTGATTTGTTGGCCAACTTGTCATGTCATATTCCCGCCAATTTTTGTATCCCTGTTAAATGCAGCAACAATTTATCGAATCGATTGTTTTGTCGTTAAAACCACACACTAGCGACTCGTTCCGGTAGTTTTACTATAGTGTTGTACCAAGGCTTGAGTGTCTACTCGGCGGACTGCTCGCTCACGTCAACCGGGATGGATGTCGTGAACGTAGGCGTTTCCAGCTCCTCGTGTTTCTTCATTTTCAGCGCCTAGAAATGATGATTTAACATTATTACAAGTTTAAAAATGATTTAAAAAATACAAATTAAATTTGATTTTTAAGTTTCGTTGTTTTAGATAGCGACAAAATAAAGATTCTTACAAGATTAACATATTAAATAGTTAAGAATTATAATTAAAAAAATAACCATTTGGAAACGACAGCAAAGAACACTCATCAAAAATTTTAAATTATCTTAAAGATTTGTATTTAATAATTCTATAAATATTAATAGTTACAACCCAACAAGCCAAGAAAATAAGTCAATCCATGAAACAGTAAAAAAGAAGATATTGAAAACAAAATGCAGTTAGACATACAATCCACAAACCAACCAATAAACACCTAAAATTATCCAAAAATAAGAACTTAGAACCCTTCCACAAGGATATTATTACAACCAAAATCATAATACATTTTAATGATATCAAGATAAAAATAAAATTATGATTAAATTAAAAATAATGATTAAATCCAGTCATACAATGAAAAGGTAGGCAAAACTGACGTTCTAATGTGTCAACATAAATGGATATAAAATTTCTATGAAGTGAATTTATGTTCCATTATGTGACCTTTGAACTTTACCTAAAACGTTTCGTATCAAAAATATAAACATTCGTGAAATTATAACCGGTTATGAATTCCTACAAACGTGGAAAGATACTAATGTAATACAATGACCCAATTGAAAAGGTTCGACCTCTCTCCAAGCAAAGAAAAATCATATGTGTGTCAACATTTTATGTTATTGCACAAGCTATTTTCGCCCTTAATGTATCGGAGATTTTATGATGTAAGCGTGACAGCGACTAGTGATGTGTTTACTTATTGACTTACATGTGTATCTAGAAAGCCATTTATATTTGAGTTAAACTTTTCGTAAGACAATTGAGTAATTTCAAAGATATTTGTGCAAATTGTGTTGCTAATTTGAATATCTATCGCGGACACATCTCTAGCAACGCCACAGTAAGCTTGAAGGTTTAGCGTAACGCGATGACAGTGATACTGCGCCCGCGCCCGTGGTCGGTGTGAGTGTCGGCCGCGGCAATGCTGCGCTGTGATTGGCTGGCAGGTGAGTGACGTCACGTTACACACCGTCACGTACCGAGTCCGGCGGCGGCTGCGCGGGCCGCGGCTGCCGCGTGAGCGTCGGCGACAACAAACCTTTCGTCGCTTGCTGTATACGGCATATGGTGTACGGAAAGGACAGACCCGAGAAATTAAAGATTGTCTTATTCTTACATCTATACAGAGTAAGCCTATAGTTTGAAGCAAGAGATTCAATTTTTTTTAGTATACAACACAACTACGGAATACTTTAATTACTAATAACAGAAAAATCGTTTATACAACCAGATAAGTTTAATTCAACACTTAAGATTCCATTTAAGTGCCTGCAGCATTTTTTTATAATTACATAATAAATAAATTTCTAAAACTATGTTTCTGTATATGACATCCCAAAATAACTCTACAAATACTTAAATACAATATAGTACAATTATTATATTCAACTAAACCACATACACCAAAGTTCAATTTAGAAAAAAGTAACCAATTTAAAGAAATCCCTTTTAGACCCGTTTAGAGAATAAAGGACCCAATTTAGAAATCCCATTTTAAAGCCAATTGTGTAGCAGTAGAGTTTGCTAACAGAGTGAGTGATGCAGGCCATACGACACGAGAAATCGCTACGATTAGTCTTTACGATTTATATCGCACTTGCAAATCGTATATCAGGGTTGATAAAGTTTTAAATAGCGAAAATCCGAAATCAGCTTCGGATGCACCCTTTAGTTTTCGGTCAATATATACATCGAGTATCTATGGCAAATTATAATAAACCCAATACAACAAGTAAACTAATATAATATTATGTACAAACTGCAGTGTCCAGAGAGACCTCGACTGCGACTTTAAATGACAGATCCGCGCTTTACATTTACACAGTGAGATTACCGGTTAATCTTCATATTATTCCAATCAATGTACAAGGTAATATTCTTATCAAGCTTATTTGCTACAGCATTAAAAAAATCGTACCGATTTGTCGTGCGGATAAATCGTACAGAGAGATCGTATTGATTTGTCGTGGGGTGTATTGCTTGAGGTATACAAGTGTGCATATAGATGCTCATACCTGCTGCAGTTTGTAGTGGTTGATGATGTCCTGGTCGGCGGGACAGCTCTGCGTGAACGCGTCCAGCTGGTACATGTGGTACATGTAGCGCCATAGCGAGCGGAAACTCGTCTGTAACGATAAACACATCATGCAGTCATTATAATTAGGTTGACAAGGATAGCGAAAGTATCGCATTACAACATTAATAAGAAATTTTTCTTAGTTCAAAGACACCTGTGGGATGAGAATTGTAGGCCAAATATGTATTATGGTTCATGCATTTTGAGCTTTCAAATCCTAAGTCCTGTTGGTACAAGATTTGATTTTAGTGCGCAGACATACTGTTTATTAATTTCGGCCGAGACAATGATCTTAGCCAACCTAGTCTAGCAGTAGTAAGTACGTCTTTCAATAACCGTTGAATATATTTTGTGTTACCGGTATTTCGAAGTCAACGAAGTATTTGCCGGCGACGCGGATGTGCTGCAGCCGCGGCATCAGCTCGCAGTCGAAGCAGCACATTGTGTCGCCCGTTAAGAACCTACAATTCACATAAATTTATCAAATAAATACATACAAATATATATAAAATATATTTAGGTATCCAATAAACTCACTAGTGGTAGGTCTCTCATATGTAAGAGTCCGTCTGGGTGGGTACCACCGCAACGTCTATTTCAACCGCCAAGCAGCAGCGTGCATACACTGTTATGTTTCGGATTGAAGGACATTGTAGCCAGTGTAACTACTGGCCATAATGAGACTTACATCTTATGTCTCAGGATGACGAGCGCAGTGGAATGCCACTCAGTGCTTTGTAACTCAAGGTGCTGTATGGTGTTACTACTGTTTATGGGTGGTCGTATCGCTTACCATCAGGCGAACGGCATGCTCGTCTCGTCATTCAATGCCATAAAAAAAATAAGCTCGAGCCAACTCAATAAGCTGGTGGAGTTAAAATTAGGGCACCTATATTATTCAACGAGCTTATATCAGCACCATGATGTGATAAGTGATGAATCTATTGCTATATCAAGCATGCATCTTGATTACCCACCTTGGGACTCGAAGCAATGCTTTGTTCACAGCCCAAATACAACGGCAATAGACCAACGAAATCATACACAGATAATTTTTTGTTTTCTTTAGACAATAATTATCAATTCAATTTCATTTACCAGGATTAGTATAAAGCACAGTTATGTAACCTTGTGATAAACCATTGCCTGGATACATTAGGAAAAAGTCAACAAGATAAACTCGAGATTTACGACGCCGCAGTCTCACAGGATCAAACAAGCCACCGATGACGTAACGCTTTGTACATAGATAAAAAAATCATTGAATCACCGCACAGTAGGTAATTGTATTCATAAGCCCCCCCCCCCCCCCCCAATTCTCTATGACCCACGTTATTTTCACCGCTCGTAACAAGCACGTAACGTAACTCATCGCGTTTATCACTATGGAAATTGGCATACAAAACACCATTTAACGCTAATTACACGATGACGTACCGACTTAACATCCTCATAGAGAGTAAGGTGGCAGGTTAGTATAGAATATGGTCTATCAGCTAAAGCATCGTATATGGGATTGGGAGTTTCAGGATTCGACTTCTAGATCGGCTAACACTTTGCGTAGGTTTTAAGCGCTTGACACAAAGCAGGCAATTCTACGGGCGGTAACTCAAACGTTAGATTGATTTATTAATACCGACCGTAGAATTGCGTTGCGCCAATCCTACATTAGGAGGAATAGGTGGCTCTGGAAATCTTAAAAGGACATCTTGTAGCTGATGATGAGGCTGATGATAATGATGCAGATGATGTACGGGGGATGAACATTGGTTCTTAAAATGTTGTACCTGGTCCCCCTGCGCTCGAGCAGCGCGTCGATGCGTCCGAGATGTGCGCGCAACGCCGCTGACTTCTGTTCGTCTTTGCGCACTAGCACCAACTTCAGCTTGGAGTACAGGTTCTCGATCAGTGATGCTACTTCTTTATCCTGGAACGAACAAACCATCTTATTAATCCGGCTCGAAGGACCATTGGAAGCTGCAAAGTTCTTAATTTACTTAGCGTTAGTTAATGAAGTCATGATTGCACGTAAATTATAATTTATCACAATAATTATAATTAACGTTATAATTCACTGTTGTGCCTTATTTACATATATACATATACACTCACGCCTTTTATCCCCGAAGGGGTAGGCAGAGGCGCAACTAGTGCACCCACTTTTCGCCATTATTCCGTCCCAATATGTGATAGGGGGCGAGCCTATCGCCATATCGGGCACAAATTCCAGACTCCGAGCTGATACTGAATAGAAAAACTCAATATCACTTTGCCCGACACGGGGATCGAACCCGAGACCGCATTGCAGTCGTACCATAATACAACTACGCCACCGAGGCAGTGTGCCTTATTTCCTTACGTTAATGAATTAGAAGGAAAGAAACTAAACTAAAACAAACGAAACACTATCCAGAATGTTTACCGATAAGGTTCTAAACAAATCATAACTTTGTCGCAATTTGACGGACGATTACGACCCTTTTTACGATCACATTCAAATTCATTGGCGTATTAACATCTAAGCCCTCGCGTGCCGGGAGCGTGGATCCACGCTCAAAAAAAGTGTTCAAACTCTGCCGGGAGCGTGGATCCACGCTCGGGCCGATTTCTGCAAAATGTATGAAAACTGAACATCTACAGGTGGTTTCTTTTTAGCTTATTTTTTGTTTCCATTGGATGCAAATCTTAATCATATATGAGAATTGAGAAAAGTGGCCGCCATTTTCAACTTCTTTGTTTTGAGGCCGATTGACCTCAAAATCGATACCTGGACATGGCTTTAAGTAGAAAAGACGGTTCCAATGTTAGAATTGAAAAAAGTGGCCGCCATTTTGAATTTCTTTGTTTTAAGGCCAATCGACCTCAAAATCGATATCTGGGCAGGCCTTTAGGTACAGAAGACGGATCCAATGTTAGAATGAAAAAAGTGGCCGCCATTTTGAATTTCTTTGTTTTAAGGCCAAAATTTCTTTGTTTTAAGGCCAATCGACCTCAAAATCGATATCTGGGCAGGCCTTTAGGTACAGAAGACGGATCCAATGTTAGAATGAAAAAAAGTGGCCGCCATTTTGAATTTCTTTGTTTTAAGGCCAATTGACCTCAAAATCGATATCTGGGCAAGCCATTAAGTACAGAAGATGGTTCCAATGTTAGAATTGAAAAAAGTGGCCGCCATTTTGAATTTCTTTGTTTTAAGGCCAATCGACCTCAAAATCGATATCTGGGCAAGCCATTAAGTACAGAAGACGGACCCAATGTTAGAATTGAAAAAAGTGGCCGCCATTTTGAATTTCTTTGTTTTAAGGCCAATTGACCTCAAAATCGATATCTGGGCAAGCCTTTAGGTACAGAAGATGGTTCCAATGTTAGAATTGAAAAAAGTGGCCGCCATTTTGAATTTCTTTGTTTTAAGGCCAATCGACCTCAAAATCGATATCTCGGCAGGCCTTTAGGTACAGAAGACGGATCCAATGTTAGAATGAAAAAAAGTGGCCGCCATTTTGAATTTCTTTGTTTTAAGGCCAATTGACCTCAAAATCGATATCTGGGCAAGCCTTTAGGTACAGAAGATGGTTCCAATGTTAGAATTGAAAAAAGTGGCCGCCATTTTGAATTTCTTTGTTTTAAGGCCAATCGACCTCAAAATCGATATCTGGGCAGGCCTTTAGGTACAGAAGACGGATCCAATGTTAGAATGAAAAAAAGTGGCCGCCATTTTGAATTTCTTTGTTTTAAGGCCAATTGACCTCAAAATCGATATCTGGGCAAGGCTGTATGTACAAAAGACGGATCCAATGTTAGAATTGAAAAAAATGGCCGCTATTTTGAATTTCTTTGTTTTATAGCCAATGGACCTCAAAATCGATATCTGGGCAGGCCTTTAGGTACAAAAGACGGATCCAATGTTGGAATTGAAAAAGTGGTCGCCATTTTGAATTTCTTTGTTTTAAGGCCAATTGACCTCAAAATCGATACTGGGCATGTCATTGATAGTAAAAGTCATAATTATTTAATGTTAGACTTAAGAAAAGTGGTCGCCATTTTGAACTTCTTTGTTTTAAGACTGATTGTATTTAAGATAGATTTTTTTTTCCGCGGTGGCCATCTTTGGCTCATTAGGGACGGCTTCCTCCGACTTACGTCTAAGTTGCCGCAACTGCCCCTGCGCGCACCGCTGTTGCGGTCCGTCTCCTGTTGTTGCCGAAGGACGCCCTTGGCGTCCGAGGCAGCGTGAGGCACGCTGCCGTCCATCACGGGGGTCACAGAAGTTGGCTAGACTAATAGGTGGACGGCCCCTCCCTCCCACCCGTGACCCCCGGAGGCCCCTATTAGTCGCCTTTTACGACAGGCAGGGGATACCGTGGTGGAATTCTCCAACGCCCCCAATCCACAGGGCGGGAGATGTCGGTCAGTCGTCCACCCGACGCCTCCTACGTCTCGTCTGGCGGCGGGAACTGCATTCCATGTTAAATGTTCTTGTTTTAAGGGCTATTGGTTTTAAAATCAACAAAAACCCGCTGGACATGGCCACAAACTATAGTACGTTTTAATTATAGATTTTTTAAATATTATGGCCACCATCAATGCTTATTCAATTCTCTTCAATAACGCAGCTTTGTTATGTCGCAAAATAAAGAATTGAAGAAGAAAAAAGTGTCCCGTGGCAGCAAACAGCAAATAAAGTAAATTCTTTTGTGAAAGCATCAAAATCGGTTAAAAATCAGGGAGTCATTAACAATTCAACGATTGCTATAAGAATAATTAGCCGCGTAGTAGAAATTATCTTATTATATTTTTCTTCCCCCACATCGTTATGCCCTGTTGGGTGGCCATTAAATTACTGTATCTTTTAATTTATTTACCCCCCATCACCAGACTTAAAAGGCTACTCAGGTTGATTACCTTATTCATTTTTAAAAATATCAAATTTTGATGTGATTGCGTATTTAAATTGTTAAATTAGTAAAATTACAACCTCGATTTATTGTGTTTGGCTAAAGACAAGCCCAAATATCTATCTTAAATCCCATTAGTGTTAAAACAAAACGATGGCATGCCCAAGTATCGATTTTGAGGTCAATTGGTCTTAAAACAAAGAAATTCAAAATGGCGGCCACTTTTTCAATTCTAACATTCGATCCGTCTTTTGTACCTACAGGCCTGCCCAGATATCGATTTTGAGGTCGATTGGCCTTAAAACAAAGAAATTCAAAATGGCGGCCACTTTTTTCAATTCTAACATTGGATCCGTCTTCCGTACCTAAAGGCCTCCCCAGATATCGATTTTGAGGCTGATTGGCCTTAAAACAAAGAAATTCAAAATGGCGGCCACTTTTTTCAATTCTAACACTGGATCCGTCTTCTGTACCTAAAGGCTTGCCCAGATATCGATTTTGAGGTCGATTGGCCTTAAAACAAAGAAATTCAAAATGGCGACCACTTTTTTCAATTCTAACATTGGATCCGTTTTCTGTACCTAAAGGCTTGCCCAGATATCGATTTTGAGGTCGATTGGCCTTAAAACAAAGAAATTCAAAATGGCGGCCACTTTTTTCAATTCTAACATTGGATCCGTCTTCTGTACCTAAAGGCCTGCCCAGATATCGATTTTGAGGTCGATTGGCCTTAAAACAAAGAAATTCAAAATGGCGGCCATTTTTTTCAATTCTAACATTGGATCCGTCTTCCGTACCTAAAGGCCTCCCCAGATATCGATTTTGAGGCCGATTGGCCTTAAAACAAAGAAATTCAAAATGGCGGCCACTTTTTTCAACTCTAACATTTGATCCGTATTTTGTACCTACAGGCCTGCCCAGATATCGATTTTGAAGTCAATTGGCCTTAAAACGAAGAAATTCAAAATGGCGGCCGTCTATGCTAAATCTCACAATGTTTCTAAATATTTTAGTGACCATTGATCCATAATAAATAAGTAAATAAATAATTTCAAAATTCGTACTAAAAGAATTTTATGGTGTATAAATTGGAACATCCTTTACACCTAAAATCCGATTTTTTCAAATGTATGGGCGGCACGCAAGCGTTTTTTACGCAAACTGAGCCCGGCATTCCAGGGGCTAATCAAGTGTATAATTTCAATAATTTCTCAATTCATAACATATTATATTTGAAATATAATTTGGATTAATCTGAATATTGTCGTTGTGTAAAAGAACTTGTTTGGAACCAATAGTAGATAGGCCACACGCAGTTTTAGTGGCAATAAAAAATATTGGACTTAAGAATTTAACATTTTAAAAAGTTATAACATGTTTTTAATGTTGCAACTAATTGGAAATATGTGAAAATTAACGTGACCCGAGGACCTATACCTGTTACAAGAAATTCTAAATTTGTATTATCCGCAAAGAATTATGGATGCCATAAATATACGAGTATCTATGGACGTTTTTATTTTTCCCTCTAGTCGTATAAAGTTATTACCGATTTTACAAAATATAATTCACGTAATTGGCCGCCCTGAAGGAGGCGCATTCTCCGGAAAGGCAGAGAAAAAATTTCAAAAGGGACGGCGAGACATAAAACATGGAAGATGTTACTGAATCTTATCTCAGGGCAGATTAGTGTTCAATAGGACTTTTATGTCCAAAACACATTCCACAAGGTTTAGATAAGCAAGATAACCCTCTTTCTTTCGCAGTCGGGTAAAAAGTTGCAATTGTTTACCTAAAATATAAACTTTGTAGAACTTGCAGCATGTCTCATTTGCATAGAACTATTGAAATATTGCCGTTAGTGTAACCGCATATGGAAGTCGTCGCGTAACATATTGCTGCAAGAACTTGCTTGTCAAATATTAGATTGGATAAACTGACTGATACATTACCTGTACAAAGAGATTGTGTCCGCCGGGCACGGATTTCATGATGTGCCGCTCGATCTTCTCGTTCTCGAGTATGGCGAGTCCGTTGTCGATCAGTATGGGCGGGTGCGTCGCTTCGAAGTTGGTGCGGAAATCTGGCGGCGGTTTTTGCATGTCTACTGTTGTGACCTGCAATGGACAAAGAGGATTTAAAAAAAATTAAGACTATCTAAATAAGATTGCATAGATGTTTATTTAGAACCTTTGGAATAGTCTTGAGACCCTCTGTAACAAACGTAAAGATGAGACTGAGGAAGTTCAATTTAATTTATCTAGTATCACTTATACTGATAACTTCAATGAATGCAATACACCTATATTTCGGTATAAATATTACCAAACGCGTCAAATTCCCAAGGAAAATCAACGAACACTTTCTTTGATCGATGGCCGATATGCTAACGCATAAAACTAATATAAATTTAATGGTCCGCCCAATTTACCACGACTAAAGATGGGAACCGAACGGTTCCTTTCACACGGTTCTAAAACAAATTTCTGTTACAACCAACTGCGATCAATCTTAATGCAAGCTTCAAATGCCGTTAGATTGATGTCCATTGAGACAAGGCGACAGAGTGAGGTGCATGGTAAATAAACGCGCAAAAACAACCTGTTTTTCTTATACTATTTTAGTTAAGTAAAAATATGGTAGGCTTTTGATATTGACGCAGCTGTATATGAGTAATTTACCGGTTTTTTTTTTTCATAGTGTCATCGGTCTTATTGGTGGGGGAAATATCTTAGCTAGCTATTAACCATATTTTGTTACGATAAAACGTTCTCAAAGGGTCTTCAATTCGACGCGTAACAAAATCGAATGGAAATTGGAAACATCCTCATTCACCTTCATTGAGAGCATTAGCCATTTTAAAGAACAAACCATTTCTGGTTTTCTCATAACAGACTTGCAAGCCTAGCTTAAATGAAAGTTTTAAATCACCTTCAACTAAATCCGGATCATTGTTTTGCCACAACTACTTAATCCTTCCTAAGTGGCGTGCTTTATTTGGACAAAAGAGTCATTGTAGCACATAAGCGTAATGTACGAACTACAAATGTACATGTTGCGACTGCGTTACACACGTAATTCGAGACAGAGCCTTGTCCTAGAAACACATGCCTTTTTTAGCAAATGGTGGTCAAAGTAGAAGGAAACATTTTTTTATTAATAATAGTCACGTACAAATACCAGAATATTATGAACAAATTTTGGATGATAAACTACGGGGTTAGAAAACAAGGAGAAACATACTATTTCATGAATTGCATATTCTACAAATAATTTGGTTAGAGGAAAAGTCTTGGTTTGCATCATCTTGTAAAACTATGAACATTAAAGAGGATTTTATTTAGTTGCATCACTGTATTCAAATAGGTTGATGTTGCCTTGTTTTATTCCATCATTGACTGAGGCTGAATGAATCATAAATCAATGAAGAACAATGAATTTGTCACAACACACGAGGAAAAATGCTGGCTACACTACCAGCACTATATTCAGGTTTATTGTTAGAGACATATTAAAGACCTACTTACTACCTTCTATAGTTTATGTATCGTTCGGTTTTATTAAATGAGTGAGTACCATACCAAAAAATATGTAATTAGGTATTATTTATTTATTTTTCATTTACATCTTCATCTTATTATACAGTTTAGATTTGCCAGAGACGTCTCACACTAGGCTAGGCCTGTATCATGAAACATCTTTACAGAGTATATAATCTTATTATCTCCAGTAGTGCAAAGGTAATACCAATTTGTTTGAAGTGGAAATTAAAGAAATAAATAAATGTAGAGATTGGACTTATAAGTACTGTCTTCGACGATCAAATTTTAATCGTACCGAATGAATGCACTAATGATATAAGTATAACCTCTTTAATTAAAGTTTACGGGTAAGGTTATATTAGAAAGCTCGACCTAAAGTAAAAATTCAAAGTAAAATTTGCAATTTTTATAGCGCCATTCACATAAATCATGTTCATTTACCGTAAGTAATCGTTCACATTAACATTTATTTACAATATTATTAATTAACGGTTATAACAATTGGTTTCTTAATGGCTATCTAACATTCATAACAATGAACGCTCTGGCCTCGGGCGTACCGCATGGTGGACTGCAATGTCTAATTTTATATCACCATAAAGGTACAGTTTTGTCAACTGTCGAATAGTCTGTTACTTTTTATAAATGAAAACTCAAAGGTAAATAATAATAATAATACCAGCCCTGTATTATAATACTGCTCACTGCTGAGCACGGGCCTCCTCTACTACTGAGAGGGTTTAAGGCCTTAGTCCACCACGCTGGCCTAGTGCGGGCAGGCAGACTTCACACACCCTCGAAATTCTTATGGAGAATTCTCAGGTATGTAGGTTTCCTCACAATGTTTTCCTTCACCGTTAAAGTGAAGTGAAGTGGCCGAAAAGTTCTTGTTATTGCATGATTTATGATGCACTGATATTTTCAATTTAGAGAATATTAAATGAAATTCGGGATACGGAACAGGCACTTTCAACGAGTTCTAAAAATGACATTTTGAATCATTTACTCATATTGAGGAAGTTACGAAATTGGTTAAAAAGTGGTTGGCCTACATAGGGCTGCGTTAAATTTGCCGTAAATGTTCGTGTATGACGTCATTAGAGACAAATATTAAGATTTAAATAGCCCCTGATTTTCCCCTCACCAGGCAGAGATGTCCAAAGCGGTGTAAAAGGTAGCTATTCTAGACTGTAGAGTCTTAAGACACTGGACACAGCAATTATTGATGATAAATTTTCTATATCAACATAATCCACGCGCGAATTTCAACCTTATTGTATATACAAAATTCCGCATCAAAATCTGGACGCCAGCAGGCTAGGCCGTCCGGCAGCTAGGCTACATGTACATCGAAATCATATTTTACATAGAATTGACTCCTCAACTAGTAACAACAGAACGGAGTATACAACGTAGTAGAAAATAAAAGTTTTCTTAGAGAACGGTATAAAGTGTAGGTAATACGAGCAACACGGATTGGGACTTTAGCCCCATATGGCAAGAGGGTCGCCAAACTTGTGGAGAAAATAAGTAAGCCCAACTGTGATTCCACGGGTTCCGTCTCCACCATAGGTATTCCTCCGGTTATTAGGTAAGTCTTCGAATTAAATAGGTAGGCAACATTAAGAAAACAGCAACGCCTTGTTTGTATGTAAATATGCTGGTGTATTACCTTTAAGCTGATAGTCTTGAGTTCAGCTAACAGGTACAAGTCCATGAAGTACTCCTGACAGAAGAGGCACGCGCCCTTCCGTCGCCCGTCGATCGTCGATGCCTGGAAAAGGAAAAAAAATGGATTTATTTAAATGTCCGTATGAATTATTTTTCTATTTTTTCGTCTCCTTGGTCTAGTATTGTCTCCTTAGTCTATTGAAAGCATGTAGACTCAAGTCAGGAAGGTCATGAGTTGGTTTTCAGGTTGGACAACATTCTTGTGCTATTTCTAACAGGGTTGGGTGATTAGATCCCCCAGAAAAGATCAACGGCACGCAACCATTCGTAAAACCTAATTGAAATTGTTTCTGCAACGTATTTAAAAACATTTGTAACATCGACCCCACTGGAATTGAGATAAGAGCAAACCAACAATCTATTTTCAACAATAACGAGTTTATTGTACTGAATGAAGTTGCACCTCTGCCAGTGAACGGAGACAGACAAAAGTGTAACATTAAGCAACAGCGGGTCAAACACCGCTGAGATTTATGTAACATCGAGTATTTTTTAATAAACCAGTTACCCAGTTAAAAGCTTGTTACATGACACTAAAGCTCTTTAATTAGGCACGTTTGAGTCACATTTCCGCACGTTGGAAAATTATAAAACAAACGTAAACGCAATAAATAGCTAACATGGCTCAAGAGACTTTGTAACACGTCATGATAAGTCGCTTTTTAGTACAAGAAAGTTAATAAATCTGTTTCAGCAGACAGGGAAACGATACGGACACGCGACTTTCGTTTTCACTAATTTGATACACTTTTGTTTTAATAAATCGGGAGGTTTGCAAAAACACAGTCGGACAGCAATGAGAGCAATTAATTGCAACTGTGTTACGTTTATTGTGGCTTGGTGAGTTGAGTAAAGCTATGCTTTTTTATACAACTAGTTGAGATTAGCAAACCGTTCGCCTGGTTATAAGCGCCACAGCTGTCAATTAACACTTACTTGGAACTGGTGAAACGATACACTGCATGACAGTAAATACACACAATGTCCATCAAACCAGAACATAAAGGTACTAAAATAGTCTAGATGTACATGATTTTGGTACGACTTATTCAGACACGAGTTAAGGGTAAGTATATGGAAACAAGACCACATGGCAGCCTTTAACAGGCTCAACTTCTTGATCTCAGTAGAGGAACAAGTTTTATAATAATTGATAATTTCATATGGCGTGATTTTCTATGCTGTAACTACAACTAAACAACATTCATTATACATTCACTATTGTGACACGTGCTCAATATATGATTTACGCGAACACAAATCATTTTCCCCTAGATAGGCGAGTGCAACAGGCATTAAATGTTTGATTGGAGACAATCATAAACTTAGGAGTTCTAACTACTCATATAAAAGCTATATAGAAAGATGCAATATAAATAACATTATCTGGACAAAAGAAATTTATTAAAATAATTTAGATCCTAGCTACAAAATCCATATACAATTAGAGGAAATCAAGTTAACTCCTAAGTTTTATATTAGAGGATATCTACTAACGCTATTTTTCTTTATAAGCATCATGATTATTCTTTAATATTTATAAATGTTTCCTGTATTTTATGCAGTTTGTTTGTTTTAAAGACCCAAGAACTTCGCAAACCTCAGCTCATACTCACATAAACAACTTTCAACAGAAGCAACGTACTTCATTAGTGACATTAGAATGGCAGCGTGAAAAACATCACATAACTCAATAGACAAGTACATTGGTTTCTAACATTGGAAACCTACGGTGAATATTCATCAGTTGTATTGTTAGTTGTTACGTAGGACGGCGACGGATCGCTAGACACTCGAATTTCAACAAAGTCTCTACTGTTTCGGCAAGAATTTTATCTTAACCCGTCAAGCCCGTTTATATATAGAGATGTATGGGAAAACCCTATATACATATATGGGGGGCTTGACGTGTCAATATAATTATACCAGCCCTGTATTACTGTCCTGCGGTTGGGCACGGGCCTCTTTTGCTACTGAGAGGGTTTCGGACTTAGTTCACCACGCTGGCATAGAGGTTGGCAGACCATACTTTCGATCTAATGTTGTCTTATTAGGTATGAAGGTTACCTGATGATGATTATCTTAACATGGTTAATGCAAAATATAAGCGACACGGCACTCTTTTCGTGATAATAATTACAATTATTCAAACTTATCTATCATGTGTCAAATTTTATTTAAATAAGCGGATTCAGCGTTTATTTTCAAATTTAAATTTAGACCAGCAAGTTCTCGCAGGAATATATTAAGCAACATTTTCTAGTTGCTGTGACACTAGCGAACGTATTTCAATAATTCTATACGCATGCGAATCGCTGCAACTCCTGCAAGTTTCAAAATTTGCAGAAGTCTGCTTGCCGGGATTGATACGGTCTTGCTTATCTACTACGCTTAACGATCACAGCTTGGCAACATTTCTCCATTTATAACATTGGCAGGATATAATTTTTCTCCAAAGTCTCTACTGTCACGGAACTCCGAGCAAAGTTACTCATTACTTTCGTTCCATTAGTGTTACCGGCAAACACATAATCTATCAAGTATATGTTAACATTTCACCGTTCCCATGGTTGTAGTTCTTTTGTACGATGCTTCATGAGTCATCGATTCAGTTTACGAGGTCAAAGGGCTTTGTTTGCCAATAGTTGTGCAACTTTCCATCGTCTTGTAAATGCTTGCGTCCTATGTTCACTACAGAATGAATAAATATCATCTCTGTTCAATACGTACCTAAATATTTATTTGTAATTAACACTAATGACATGAGCTAAACTGTATAAATTATTTTGTATGATATCATCTCGAGAACTGTAACATTGTTCCAATTTTGTTTACACATTGAAGTTTAATGGTTCTTAAACTTCTCACCACCTAAGTATGCTTCTACCTATCCTATTATGGGATAGACGTAGTGTAGTAACAGGCTACATTTCTGGTACGGGTATAAAGTACGCATTCTGGGTAGGCCTTATGGCTTACATACAACAGTTACAAAAGATGAAGTCAATAGAGGTCAAATCTTCGAAATGCCTATAATACCCGGCCTTGCAAGAAAGTTTAGAAAAAAAATATGTTAATATGCATAATAAATTAATCGCCGTCACTACCGTACGTCGGTTACGAATGCGAGATACTTTTATCATTTAACGATCAGCTTTACTAATGAGCATTGATTTGTATGCAAAGTATTATAATATCTTCTAGAAACATTTTTAATACAAGGCTTCATCTGCGTATATGTTCTTGTAATTCAGTCAATATCCCATATGGCAACTTTTTTTTAGCCAAGAATCAAATTGACATCGAAGAGAAACCACAGTGAGCCTTTATGATTAAGTCTAGATTTAAATTTTTAAGTTACCAGTAATATATTTTTTTAACTATGTTATTAACCAGCTCAATGTGTTTCACCGACCAACAAAAGATTTAAAGATACATTTTTCCAAGTAGGGTTTATAAGTCTCTATACACACGACATTCGCAATTTCCAGTGCCATTGTAATAATAAGCGAAATGGTATTGAATGAACTGCTCTCATTTGCATGGTACAGTGCGCCGGTGTCGGGTGTCTCGCTCGGCCTGCGGGCAGGGACACGGCACGGACCGTTATGACTCACCGTCGGACGTTTTGTCCCTTTGTGAAGGGCTATAATGTCCACAAAGAGCGACAGATTGACCCAGAAGTGGTAGATGTTTGGTGCCACTTGGGCTTTATTAAAATTCTTAACGACGTTGGCTCACAGCGTAGGCCGTCCTAGAAAAATCATTGTTTTGTTAGTTCCGCATGTTACGTAATTGTGACATTATAGGGATTTTTGAAGATTCTTTCTTAAGTTATTGAGATGTTGGTGATGGGAAATCCTATGGGATAAACGGCTAATTTAGAATTGTTATTTTACAATTCAAATAACGGCAAAACAAAACTACCTTAAAACAACAACTGTAAATAGTCTTAATGTTCCTAAACTTGTGTTCCTAATTTTAAACGGTTTGGTTGCCTACATGGATTTTTGAGTTTTGACATTATCCTACAAGATGGAAATCTCTTCGAAAATCCTGTTTGATAAAACAAAGATACCGAAAAATCTATTGAATATTCATACATAATTTACAAACCGAAGTTTGAGCAATATAATTTACACAAACATAAATAATATTTTGTGCATAATTTGCCATGTCAAGCCGTTATAATCTCACAACTATGATCGTTATACGAAAGCCTACGATCATAACCAGCTAATAAATATTTATGACTGATCGTTAATGAGGAAACTCTATGATAACACATCTACAACTGACAACGAAATCTGCGTATTAAGTAACACCTGTTCAAAATATCGCAAAGAACTGTTATTTATTGGTGATCTTTCAACCACCTTTGATGAAAGTACTTCTAATTCATAGTCCCACTCCACACTCGTTTATCATCGATAAATTATAAATTAAAGTTGCACTGTAAATATCATTTGCTGTTAGATTACTGCGAGAAAATGCGAGACATGATCGTAAGCTATGATTTAATATTCATGTACGTAATTAATATTCCAGCAAAACAGTTCAAGGCCCGAACCATCTCCGTAGTAGAGACGCGTGCGCAACAGTGAGGCAGTATACACAGGGCTGATATGTTATTATTTATTATACGTAATCGAAATACTATTTGTACACCGAAGCTGATGGTATCACTAGCGGTCGGTGATCAGCGTATCGTCCGCTATAGAAACCAGCGGACGCGATGGCGCGTGACCGGCTCACATCCAGACACCATGCAGTGCTGGTGGTGCGGAAAACTGTCCGACCACTGGCCTTGTTTACTGTACTCCACATCTGCGCTATAATTCCAATTCAATTATTTACCAGTCTATACTTTTATGTAGCTTTTGCTCGCGTTCTCGTGCGTTTGAGCATTTTCTTGGAATAAAAAACCCTAGCACGGTAACGGAATTAACGTCTTTTGGATCATTCAGAATATAGAATTTCTATGTACCATTCAATGGTTCATGTGCTTGGCCTAAAATCTTCGCAATCTCGCATCTATACCTACTATACTATACCATTAACAGGATTAGTCTAAAATTAGTCGATATTTACAAAGCCTGCGCTAACTAGTGAAATAATGATTTCTATCAGTGATAACCGTTATGATAAACTATGCATCAACACGGTTAACGAAGTATTACAATGCAAAACAAATGTTAAAAAATATTGACTAGCAAAAAAATATTCTATACTACCATAAACAACTGCAACAATTATACTTAAAATTACATTTGACATGGGCAAAAACTGAAGCAAAACGGATTGAACATAACGCTACAAGATTTCGTTTCTGAGAACACGGGCATGAATGAATAAAAACGAACAATAATTTTACACGGAAAGCATAAATAATATATAATAACGATTTACAATATCCATTATTAAGCATCGAACTATATCTAATAAATATTATACTGCTATGTATATTAAACGCGAGGCACTTTCCAGTACGTCATGTAGCGACCGATAGTACGACGGACGGAAGGCTGGACTGAGCCGTGCTTTCATTGTAATCAAATGTGTAATTATGAATAAAACATCAATTTAGACGAAGAATAATGATATTCTAACGCAACACGTATGCAATTTTACAAAACTTAATAAGATAATGGTACATCATGACAGCCATTTGTGCCGTCAGATACGAGAATAATAACATAGTTGAAAGCTTCTTTATATTCATCTATACTACGATGCTTTAATAACTACCACTGATATCCATAAAAACAACGTTCATACAACATACGGTTTCAATATCAATTGTGAACTGTCAGCTCGAGAAGCAATCATCTCGTTGAATGGTAAAGTAGAAAAAGCTTGAGAACCAACAAGTAGTAACCGTGGCCAGCGAAGCGTCGTACGTGAAGACGAACTGAAAACATAATAAATTGCAACGCCAAATTACAACATTCTAGCTTTACACGATAGGATAAGTGCCGTGGCCGTACGATATATATCCAACCAGCCGTGACAAACAAACATCAGAGTCAACGACATCACCCGAACATATAAGCCACTTTCAGTTTCGTGAAATCGAAAGCGGCACATACATCTCCCGCGTACTGCAAGCCGCGCCATTTTTGCCGAGATGGCGGAAAAAAATCTTGATAATCCGTCACGGCGCCATGCGCTTGCGGATCCAGCGGCTAAACAATTTGTCAATTGGAACATTTTGTTACCGCGTTCCGACGGCATGTTTCGCTTAACTCGGACTACTGGATATCACATAATTTATAGATTTCTACGTACTGTTGTTATTTTCATGCAAAATATTATTTAATGTTCGAGCTTGCGGCAACGTTCACGACAGGAGTTTTGTAAGCAATGGGCATTATTCTATTTTTACAGTTAGTCTCGCGGTATAATCGTGCAGTGACCAGCTACAGTGAAATGCAACCAGCACCGGATCACTAACTGGGCTTGGTCAGCACCGTGAAAGTGTGTCCACTGTCCACCTCTCTAATTAATCTCGTCTTGCCTTTCTTGTTAACTCTCAACAATACGTTAGATTTATTCGAAAAACAAAGAACAATCGGTTCACAGTGAAAATTAAGTTAAACTTGTCAATGGACGTAATCGGCTGCGTCGTGAGTCATATGTTCTAGACTAAATGAATTCGCGTGCCGACGTGTCTTCCTTGCACCGAAGTGAAATTTCCCGAAGCACATTGCTCCTGTCCGCTACAGACACTTCCGTGTTCTTCACGACGATATATTGGCTTTACTCTCACTGGCAACTATAAGCCGAAATAAACGTGTCGGTTCCTTTGAGGTGATCGCCGTGGGGTTACGATGCGCTCATCATTATTTCAATACATTCTACGCATCGTTTACCGGTAATTGCATTTGGAGTTGTGCCAAAACTTAACATCTTAGGTCTCAGGATGACGAGCGCAGTGGAATGCTACACAGTACTTCGTAACTCAGGGTGCTGGATGGTGTTTTTACTGTTTATGGGTGGTCGTATCGCTTACCATCGGGCGAACGGCAAGCTCGTCTCGTTATTCGATGCACTAAAAAAAATATGTTCGGAAATATGTTCTCAGAAGTTTCTGCGCACGTGCTGAGCAATAAAACGTACCCAAAACCGGCATCGTTCATGATTCGGACGAAACCCCCAATAATAACACTTGAATGATGATATGATATCATGCGGGGTTTGTTAATCTATTTTGTTTATATCTCATCGCTGTTATGGCCTAGTCGTAGGAATTTTCCATCATATTTTGTGTTTTGCTACTGTCAACTCTCTTCAATTGTCAAGTATGAGCACTTACTTTACCTTGCTTTATTGTGAGTTAATATTAATTCAAATACGATATCATTGATTCAAATAACTCTATCGTAGATTATTTATGTCCCTCCTCAAGAACTAAAAGGAATATATCTAAATGATCCATAGTCTTCAAAAGTACTGTATTGACATCACTCCACTCCACAATGACTAAATGTAAAAATAATCACGGAAACAACCGCCACTGCACGACTTGCACAATCCATCTCATCCGGTGCCATAAACGCACAATGCACATGACAGCGGCCGATATGTCGTTGACAGCTTCATATCTGCATTCTGGACGCTAACTGATAAAAACGTTGTTTGTGCAGGGTGCACGCAGACGCGCAGGCGACACAGTACAGCTTGACACCGATTTAGTCACGTATGTGATATGTCGCGCTGACACGTGTATCAGATTGGAATAATGAGTATCGGTTATCGAAGATTTTTATATGATCTTGTTCATGTTCCATTAGTTCCATTCATAGCCCTAAGTACGACTGATTTCAAGTTGATAGTGTTAGGGTCACCTACATTGAATTTTAACTGACGTTTAAGCGAATGAAATTACATGTACAAGCGTAATACCATGCTGCAAGTTGTAATTTAAAGTTTTAAACAGTAATGCTAATGCTTGTGGATATGCATACTCCCATTCAAGCGACCTGCTGCTCTCTCTTCAGTTTAAGATCTGTCAAGTAATTTTTTTACGTAGTTACAAAAAAAATTTTAAAAACCTGTGCTGCGTCGCCAACTCCACACCATGCGGTCACCCTTACGCGTTGCACGGCACGGTTCACCGTCCACATACACGTGAAACAATTCAATTAAGAATGTTTCTAGCAGAATATGGCACGAAACAGCCAGTTTAAATTCTGATCGTGCGCCGTATGCCATTTCTTTGTCTAACGGCATGCAATAACATCTTGAAGGTTAAGGTATCTGTCCATTGGAAAGGTTCGAAGAGATTTTATCTCTTAGTGTTTCGAAATTCGCTGCAGGCCTTGTTAACAGGATTTAAGAGTGCATTTTGAGCGCAGCTGATAATACATTTTGATAGCAGAAAACCCGCGTGCGTGAATATGTTTAATATATTTGTAGTGTTTTATTACTAAAATATATTTTGCTGTGTGACCCAATTAGTTTGTTGAATTATTTCCTTTGCGTCTGTACTCATTATTTTCAATATTACGCTGGTTTTCCTGATGTGTTTTGTTCCATTCAAATCAAACAACCATTTCATCAGATACAATAACACAACCTACTCTATTTTCTACTGTTTTTAGCCAAATAATTTGGTATTCTGCGACTCAATATATGGACTTTTCAGACATTTCGCCTACAAATTTCACATCGCCCAGCAAAAGCCATGGAACTATAGCCCATGCTTTTCAATATAAGGCCGTGGAATCTACACAGGCGACACGTATACTCCATCTATAATAGCTTTATCCAAAGTTAGCAGAACGCTTAATCCGGAGAACAGCTGACGGGAATTTGTAACCAATTAATGCTGCTTCGCGGGACGTCGATGCCGGATTAATGATGGCGATAAGATGAGTTCACCGTGCTCGATATGATAAACTTGTTTTTGTATCGATGCTTTCCCGTGTACTGTTATTGGTACTATTTATTTTGAAAGGTTAGATAGGTGTGAAATCATGCAACCGATAAGTTTGTTGACTTATGAACGTGGCTACATTTTATCGTTATTGAGATATTGAAATGTGTCCCTGACCATTCTCTTCATAAAACCAAATCGGATAGCGAGCAGGTTGTAGCCCAGATTTGATAAGGTGCTCTTGCCTTTAAGTACCTAGAAGCAACGCCATCTACATCTCTAAATTACGAGATACTACTGCATATGATTGTATTTTCTCATCATTGTCAGACACTAAATGTTAAATCTTGTGATGCATTAATTTTGTTGGCTTCAACTGCGACAAATGGCTATGCTGTTTAAGCTTCAATCTCATTCAAACACCGCAACAGAACTTACAATAGCTACAAAGCGGAAATATATAACAATTTATCAAAAGCAGCTCGATAGAGATCGAGTTTAATCTAGAATAACCACTTATGGAGGAGTGTATTCTTGTAAGGCTAATCATCACAGGCGACCTCAAAAAATATTTACATAGAAGTTTCCCGCTCATATTAAGTTGCGATGATCTCACAGTTTATAATAAGTAGTCATACGTTAGCATCGGCAATGACATCACGCCCTTGTCCCGCCCATTAATAGTATAATTCACTTGCATTATTAATCGCAGTGTTATTAATAACTTGCTTGCTTCTCCGTTAGCATAAAAGCACAAGCACCTAGCTTATTATTAGTAATAAGCAGAGCTGGTCTTCCTGACATTCGTTTCTACAAATGATACCAGTTTAAAATACAATACACTATACTCAAGTATTTGAGAATAAACATTTCATACTACTATGATATAATTGTAATGAAACTGTCGTAGTACTTGTTTGAGTAGCTAAACCAGAGAGACCACCTCAGTGACTCACCGCTACAACTCACGTTTCATACAATTCTTTGCAATTGGTAGTTCTGTCACCTCTAAAGTCTTCGCTTTTGGCTTCAACTAGTTTTGTTCAAGTCTTTTTCTTTCGAACTTGTTACTTCTGTTTAAGATTAGCATTTTGTGTACAAAAAGTACTTGTCTCTATGTATACTTTATTTTAATAGGTTCTTACAATACTTTGTATATTATCTAAGCTTTGCCCATGACCTTCATGATTACTTATTATAAGGATCGTTTTGATAATTCGTCATGTTACCGAAATTTGTAAATGATTCCATTGTTTGATGATACTGCCATGCTATAAGTTAGAAAGAAAAATGTATTTTGAGGCTTCTGTTTTATTAGTAACATGGTTGTTCCTAGATTATTCGATCGTTTTTGGTTCTATAAAGAGAATAATATAAACCTATTGGGAATTTTTATTTCCATACTTCCAATTTTCAATATGGCCGTTTTATATTTTGATGAGTTTGATTAAAAAATATCCTTACCGCTTAAAATTAATACACTAGTTAGTATTAGTAATAATAAATGCTAACATTGTCAATACCTTTCAAACTAAGTTCCTCACATAGTAAGTACTGGATAAAGCTTAAACGACGACGATAACTCTCAAACTTATCCTTAAACTAACAATATTTACCTTTTAACGTGGCCAAGGTTTCCGCATATGCTTGTGAACTAGCTTTGCATACGTAATATTGTGACACATAGGCTTGGCAAGTGTCGAAACCCCGTGATTTGGACGCCTTTTGAGTTGTGACATTTTCGATGATCTGAGTCTTGTGAAATGTGTATTTGTGCAATTTGTATTTTTGAATTTCAAAATAGCCTTTGTATGTCAAAGCTAACGAAGGTGGGCCTCCTTGCTAGCTGATATACGAAAGATTTTTAAGAGCGAGTATAAAACACCAGGACTCGGTCAAAGGTTATGTTGAAGATATTAATTTTGCTTTAATTTTTTTAGAGCCAATCGTAACTTACCAGTTACGTGATCAAAGTGATAATGCACATTGGGAAGTTCCTAGTACAAAAGTAGCTAAAACTGAAGAAAACTAATATAAACACAAAAGACTCTGATCACTTGAAACTACAAACTATACTAACAAAACGACTGTTGGAAATTTAAATATATACACAGCAGTACAGTACAGGAGACATAATATAAAAGTTAATGTTAGAGTTTGAATTTCTAACGCAACACAAGGCGGTTTAGAAAGGGCCCGCGTTCGCGGCCGCGACCTGACGGCTGCGAGGCGCGAACACCAGCTGATCGCGACATACAAGTTGGGTAATACTCGGTTAACTCACCGCATTTTAACGTCTAACATCAGATAATATGAAGCTATTTTATGGACTGTTCATTGTGATTTTTCTTTAAATATGTGGCCACAGTTATCAAACATTAATAATTAATATTTAAGATTAAATTTGTGTCGAAATTTATATGGTCATTATATTATGGTCACAGTTACATGTCTGTAAAAAAAAGGTAAATTGTTCTTAGAAGATTCAGATCTGAGTCAATGACTAAAACGCATTATTATTCTTGTTGATATGACGTGCTGCAGTTGCAAAGAAGACGAATTTTTAAACAATCTAGGTATAAACTGAAAAGCAACAGCTTAAAACATTTCATGAAATCTTACTTACTTATCCACTAGACTGCCCTCTCTATCTCCTTTTCTTATATCCATTCCATGGTTGTCTGGAAGATATTCCCTAGAGTGATAAGACCGTCATTTGTGCATGTATTTTTTATTATCTAATTCTTTTTTAAATTATGACACTCGTGTGCAAAAAAAGAGTGAATAAATAAATAATAATTTGATAAAAAAGCGTCAGTTAAGGGTTAGCAAATGTAATTAGCACGCATAAGAAAAATATATAAAATTCAAACAGAAATCAATCGTTGACACACCACCCGGTGCAAAATGTATGCAGTAGGTAGACCAATAAAAAACTTGTTACTGCGGCAAAACCAATAACTTATTTATAACATATAGCATTATGTTTGTACTAGAAAAATCTACACGTAATATATAAATTGTAAGCTAACGCGATTATAGTCGCCTTAAAGTATATTCTTTTAAAAGAGGGTTTGAACAGGATGGTAAAAAACAACCCATGGGTACTTTGAAACGACAGGTGCTGTCAGTTGCATCTTTAATGCACTATTATAAATTATTTTAAAAACATTTGCCTTTCAACTGCCATAAATCCTTGCTACTTGGCATAATTCTAAATTTTTGCTGCTTTTAATGGGGGTATGAAGTCACCAGCACCTAGTGGTGGCTAATGATCCGAGAAGCTTCATCATTTAACAGTCACAATAAGTGAGTAAATATTCTTAGTTACATTATTTACAAGACAGGAATTTCTTGGATGCAGCCTTCTAGTAAGATGGACTGGGCGAATCTTTTAAGTTCTTCTACAGTGTCCAATATGGATATTATACATCAATACACCTTTAGGTAACAACTACACGTGGTGCTTTCTGTGGGATAATGATAGTAAGATTATGACGACTTGTGAACCCCTTGTATATAATGTATCAAGTGGTGGGTATGGTTCAAACCTCATGATAAGCTGTTGAGTGAAATCTGAGAGTAATATATTTCGATCTGAGGACAAAAGGTGTAAACTTCAAATTGGTCAACCGGTTTCACCAACTCGATGGAAAGGATTTTTAAAAATCATAATTCCCCTAAAAAATTACTATCAAAAGAGAAACAATATCATAAATTGTCCCGTTTAAAACAAAACACATATGAACCTCAATCCACAACGACAGCAGACGTAAAATTCGTTGCGTCCGCGCAAGTGGTCCCATTCAGCGGCCATAAAGATGACTTTCCATAAATGGCTTACTGCATAATTATTGCCAATTATATTCGTCGGCCAATAGTCGCTGTTAGAATTTCATTACAACACTCTCTTTATGGACGTTTTCTAACTATGCGCAGTGAGATCTGTCTTGGTATAGAACGCTGTCGAATAAATTGCGAGACAGCTCAGAACATATTACATATACCTAGGTTAGTGATTTAAAATTATAAATTATGTTACATTTACTTATACTAAATTATTTTAAATTTAATTATTTTGATTTTGACAGGTCTATCTGAAAATCTTTGGAGGAGGCCTATGTTCAGCAGTGGACGTCATATGGCATATGGCTGATAATGATGATGATGTTACATTTACTTCTATGTCTTAGTTTTCATGTAGAAAATTACTACTAACAAATTATATTAATGGCTTATTATTTCATGATCCTTTCATAAATAGTTCCTATCAGATAAGCAACAAAGTAAGCATTGTAGAGCCATGTAAAGAACACCTACCGGATGATATCCCTCATGTTCGTGATGGATTAATAAAACCTGCGTACAGCCAGGTGTGTTAAAATGCTATTAAAATTTATAAAAATTGCTTCACACCGAGCCTTGCAGCGAGTAGCGACATTAGACATATGGCCATATATTGTACTGTACACAATACACATGGAAAAATGCTGCATTAAGGCTCGTCCCGGCGATTCACGTTTCGAGATTAGCCGATGTACAGTAAGTCAGGTCGTCATAATTCTGGAAATCGTTAAGAGATGTAAAGTCTTTTGTCAGTAGCCATTTTATTTTGATAAGCTACCAAGCGTAAAAATAATGAAAAGGCGTAAAAGACTGAGATTTATCTGTTATTAATATTAACCCATCATTTTGGAACGCTCCATGTGAAATAACCCTTGTTCAAGTGTTAATCCAAGTAAAATAAACATAAAAGTGCTCATTAACGAAGACGGCAGTAATGACGCGAATTTAAATATAGATGAAGAAGTATCCTACGGTACGTTGACAATTGATATTAATATTATATGCAGTTCAAGAATATAGCAGCAACTGTATCTCTTGATTATATTAATGATGACTATTATATATATCGTTACATATAGTTAGGTTTATTGAATACTGGATAGCAGTTCAGGGATGCTTTCAGTTAAATTATTTTTTGTGTTGATAAGATGCAGGCGATTAGCTTCCTTATAGTGTATTTTCACATCTTGTTTAACATGTTCTTTATATCTATAGAATTCCTAATATGTTCTTTGATTTTGCGTTGATTTGAACCTTGCTCAAATGTCCCTAAATTTATGGTTTGTGGATAAATTCTTCTCGATCATTATTCATGTTACGGTTGACTGATTTTGTGAATACTTCTCTAAGGATTTTACAGTAAGAATTCTTGTAACACTGCTCTGTCACGATGTAGCCCTTTTAATTCCAGGTTGCAACACGTTCTAAATATTGACAGGTTACTTCAATATTTTGTTTAGTATTTCCATGGTCATAAAGAATAGACTGTACTTTTCTAACCTGCTATCAAAGATAAGAAATCTATGTGAAGGATAAAGCAAGTGTTTACCAATTACAGTATTTTTCTAGTGTTCGGAATTTGGACTAACGTTATCAGAGAAAAACAAGCATTAGCGACACATTTGCTTCAGGGATGTAAATTTTATGAAAGTGTCGCACAACCCATTCTATAAATATGAGTATTTCAAGATGAGAATAAATTTAACAATCATTACATCAATCACTCGTCTGTCACCTTCTTAAACACACTGAGTTCCAAAAACAAGATGCTATTGACATTTGCCAACGACAAATAAAGTTGTTAACAATGTGATGTCATTACTACCGATATTAACATATTAAACTTGAAACAGGTTCTGTGACATCCCATTATTTATCGACGCCACATCGAGTTTCGTCTTACATGTTCATGGTGGCTCTCTAATGTCTAGCAGTTCCGAGAATAAAACACTCATGGCCATATGTGGTGCATTTAACGTAATTGCTGTTATTATTATGTTCAGTTATGTTGAGGTGACATTTGTCATACGACGCACGCGTCCCGTGATACTGCACTCGTTTAATTATAATAATTAGTACTGACAATTTATGCATGACATGATCGAGCACGAGGTATCAATGAATGATATTTTTATCGACGCTACAGGTTCAGAGAGCGATTAGGGTAACAACATTTAAGATAGTTTAGATAATTGGTATCTAAATACTACAGAATACATTTTAACTTAAACCTAAGATCTAGACCAAATCTGCACAACGTATCTACGAAACACTTAAAAACGGCCATGCAAAAATAAAAAAACAACAGCTCAAAAAAAACATACTATAAAAGCAACTTAATCTGACCCAATTCTACAATGAACTTAACGAAGTACTGAACCCATCACTAATGACCTGGATAACTTAATGATTTAGTCCGAAGTAGGTAAAGAGAATGCACGTACGGTCATTATGTTAAGTAAAAATTCCAACATACAAACAGATAACGTGGCCCTAGATAGCATGCGAGCTTCCGATGACGTCACTCCACACCCAGAATGTGACCAATTGGTGCAATAAAACTGTTTAATGAATAACATGATGTTTTTTAATCAACCGATGATGCGTTGTTCTTGGAGCTATGAAACGTAGTTACTACATGTGAGGCTTGGATTGAGGTATGACCTAATAAGACCATTTCCAGAAAGTTAACAGGATATTACAAATGTTCATTGTGCATATTTTGTTCGTGGGTCATCTATTGTTAATTGATCTCTACGGACCTCAAACAACTATGATTTAAATTAATAATCATAGATGCGCTGCGAGCCTTAAAGAGGACCTCTTCTTGCGTCGTAATAATTTATACTCTAATAACGAAGTACACCGACAAGCAAGTTTGATTATGCAAAGAATTTAATTCGTAGTTGCGTTTTACTGGTTATAAGTATAAGTAGTAAAGGCATATTAATTTGTCATTATTACTGTGTTTGTAACCTACATTTGTTCTTCGTAGTTCGTCGTTCATCAGTTGCAATGCATCTTTACCTGGAACAAGATAATACATGGTTAAAACAAAAACACATAAATATTACAAAAGAAACATCATGTTGCGATTCATGCGAATGGTGAATAAATACAAAATCCAGTTACAAATTGTTTTGCACGGCTATTTCTACAGACTTCATAAGTTACCAAATATAAACCAATTATGCAAAGACAGAACTGATCGATCATCTAAAGTCAATATTTGCTTTCGTCACAATTGCTAGATTGCCAGACAATGGTAATAAACAATCAGTGGCGGTCAGTGAGTTGGCAACAACCGTCTGTTCCTAATTCCGCAGCTTTCGCTGGCACTGCAGCGTTTTTACCGTCCGATGGAGCGTGGAGATGTACAATTCGGCGGTTCAACTGTACTTTCCCCATTGTATAAACGCGAGAATCGTTTCGAGTTTCTATACACTCTTTTTATTTCGTTTAAAGTCGATTTCGACTACGTGATAGTAAATTCAGTGCAGCATTCGATCGCTGACGACCTACTAGAAGTTTCGCTCACAGTAGTGAATTGTTATTAACAGCAATTTCTGCACAGATAATTTATAAAATACATTGAAACTTCAAGACAATATAATTTAGGAGCTGTTTTAATTAACGTCAAAATTAGTTTTATAGCAATTAACGGTGTTGCTCATCTAATAGCGTTGCAAAACGTCTCAATCGTGCTGCCGCTTGATTATCATACTCGAGGTAAAATGTACGCTTATAATTACAATATGATCGTATATGGCATAAAAATATGAACATTAACCTTTAACTTGTAACAGATGTTGAATGCTTATATGGCGTAGTGCCAAGTTCTTATCCTGACAATTCGCTGTTGTTACCTCGTTTAGTTTATTACATTTGTTTTTAGGGATAAAGGCCATAATTATTTGAGATCATTAAGAATCGAAAGCGACACACATTCTATTTGTTTTCCGTGATGTATCCATTCGCGAACCCAAAAAGTTGTAAGGTTTGACAGAATTTATAATTTATTAAAGCACTCTCTCCTAATTTGACGTTAGCCAGGTACAGCAGAAAGGTCTCTACCATGCATGAAAATATACAACACAAATTCACTTAACCGTCGCGCCCTAAGATACGCTTATCTGAGCATGAGTCGACTGACGAGAAGTATCGTATCTCGTATGGCCTCACCGTACGATTCGCAACGTGGCTTGGCCCACACTTGCTAGCACTCGTGTCCTAACCTTGGAGATAAATCTTGTACTTTACGTGTGAAATATAGAAAATATTAAACATTTTATTTACAGTTTACAGAGATATGGAAAAATTTGTAGCAAAGTCGCTACTGTTTGGGTTATTTATTAGCACGAGCTTGTGCGGTTGCTATTACACGATCTATAAGTAATATAACTTACACTGTATCTACGATATCAACAGATTTATTATAAAATATAAAGACTTAAGTATATTCCATATCATTCACATAAATCAGCAATTTTTCATACAAGCTTGAATTTAAATTCTAAAACTTTGAATTGTGAAAAGCTCAGAAAATTACCAGCAATTCAATACAACTCACTGATAATTTAGTACTCATTTGTTATGCACATTAGCACGAAGCAATAAGATGCAAAAACACACACAGACCATTTATGGAGCATCAGGTATTGTTAGTGTTTCTGGATCTACAATTATTTTTATTGTAATACTTCACGCCTCAGCTATTTAGTGTACAAAAATGGTGCGGTAACACAGAAGTGCCTCAAGGCATCACGACTTTTGGATAGTTACTTCTAAGTTAGGGTGCGTTTATTTGCGTTTCAATATCTCTATTTGCTGTAACGATAAATCGCCGGCGAAGTTTGAACAAAGCTAATAGTTAGGACATTTGTGATTCTATGAGAAAAATATTTTTCTTTACATTATTCTAATGCAATGAAAGCATACTTGAACTGGAAGTTATTCTTCATATACAAGATGATAGACACAAGAACTATAGACTATAAGATTTCTTCATCGTGCTGGGTAGTAACAAAATACATAGAATTTTGAAATACTTAATCTCGCGGAGGCCGTATATGTATATGACTCATCACATAAAGCATTGATATAAACAGACCTTGGCGTGAGTCAAAGATTGCTAAGTGGATCTAAACTATGAAGAGAGCACTTTGGAACTTTGGGAATGTAGATTGTAGATTAGTAACTCCTGTTATTCCTATGGGATAAAATCAAACAGTTGCATAACACAAGGCGTTACAAATCAAAGTCCTATAGAATTACTAAAAGTAAATTTTCAACTGGACATCTTTGAGAATCAGAATCATGGGAGACGAAATAACATATTCCGTACATCCTGAATTGATTTCAAATTAACGCGAACGGTATACGACGTCCTAGAATATCTGAAAATGACGTCACACCAGCATATTTATGCGACAGCCGAGTCATGACTTAAAGTTTACCATTTGGCTATATGGTGCTAATTCTTATGACCTTGACGCTGTAACGCTGTTACATGTCGTCTCCGCAGTCTCTTTCCGTTGCATCATATGTGCGAAATTTATATTATTGCAGTGAAAAGTGTATCTTGGTAGAAAATTACAACTGTTTCGGATATTTTACGGTTCAAAACTTAATATGCGGAATATTCCTTCTTTTCTACACCTCATGCTGTTTATTAAAATTTTATGTGACTTTTCGTGCCATGGCAATGGTCTTGAATAGATTAAACATAATATACACTATTCAATATTAATAATTATCGTAAAACATTGAAGTTTAATTATACTATGTCTTCATTTAACAAGTGATTTGAGAACACTTAGAAAAAAACCTTCGGAAGGTTTCGAAATAATTTTACCTATACCTACCAACACTGAAGTATATGAAATACAAGAATTTACAAACACAGATGCGGTAAGTAGTGTACAATGCAGTTGACATTACGAACGGTGTTTATCGAGCTGTGATGTAAGCCAGCGAGCAATCCGCGACGCGGCTGCACTTCATACATTTCCTATATCAACTACGATTCTACTCGTACCTACAGTTATGATCTGTAGTTATCAAAATTTTGCCTGCTGGGTGTTAACTATGTCTGTGGTTTCTTTTAAGGCACATGAACAACAAAGATAGAGGCTTGAAAATGCTAAAACCCAAAGCTAATATTTTTGTTGGCATTTCAAAAACCTCTCTACGATTAGGAGCCCCTACATGAGCCAAAAAGATCTTGGTATTAGAATAGACACACAAAACATCTTTTAAATTGGTTAAATGTACCTATTAGTCGTCTTGTTTTGAGGATGCTTGTTTAGCACTCAAATATATTTCAACAATGACTGATAGCTTATTAGAAAATATAAAATGGCATCGCGTTTTAAAAATTCTAAGTAACAACAATATTGTGTGGATTCATACCGTCGTCCCTACTTAATGAATTTATTTACTGGCACACTGATTGGTGGGTCAAGTATCATTGAATTAGAATTATTCTCTGGATCACATGCTGGATCATTTATTAGTCTATTGTTTATATGTTGAGTCAATCACCAAATCTGTGCTTCGTGTGAGACTTGTCAGAAGGATGACTAAGCGCCACGTGCAGTTTATAAGCCCATATGGTTAACTGATAATGGTAACGATCTCCTACCCTGAAATAATGTAGTCTATTGTGTCATGGGTGGCACAGAGAGGTATTTTGGCAATATAGTTCTTATGACAGCATCTAAGTTTGGAATTAGGCTTAAGAAACACGTGCAATCATGCTCATACCTAGGGCTGCCATCACTTAAATTGCCGACGCCGGATATTTACGGCAAAAATCCCGGACATTTGGGCGAAATATGGGTTTTCCCCGGACACCTCTGAAAAAATATTTTGCCGTGCCTTCTTGAATGCGGGTTATTATGAATGAATTTTTAACTAAGGTTTATTTCAATTTATCGCTTATCTATAAAAAAACTGATTTCCCCTGACAATAAGGGTCCGGGTTTTACCCGGACACTTTTTAAAACCCCGGCCGGACTGCCCCCGGACGCCCTTCAAACTAGGACAAATCCGGGGAAATCCGGACGGATGGCAGCCCTACTCATACCTCTAATAGTTAAGTCAAGGAATACATCCTTTTTTCACCCAGCATTTTGGGTAAAACAAATCGAAAATCCCAAGAAAAAGTCTTTCGACTTGGTCATTGAATTTAGGAACTCTCACCTCAATGTTACTAGACTCAGTGCGTTGTGACAAGATGTGAGTAAACACGAAGAAAAAACTGGAAATTGCCCTTTGTATATCATTTTATGTATTTGATAATTGATAAAACGTGACGCAATGGTTTAATAGCAAAATTGAATAAGGTTAATAAAGAGGAGAAATCAGACGACACTAACATATCTAAACTAAGCAAATAAATGAATAAACAAATAAATAACACTGTTACTACTGAGATATCAGACAATATAGAATCATACCAAGACAATAGTTAAATAATAGAAAGAAAACCATTGTGCCCCTTGGAAATAAAGACAATTACAATAAAAGAGGTCGAATACAATTGCATACACAGTCGAAATGACATTAGTCGACGTAACAATGTGCTTGTTGATATTCCGTTGCAACTACAGGACGCACCATTAAATATCACCGTGTGAACGCGCCCACGCATCGACTCCACGTCGACGCTACCACATAGTCATAGTCAACTGCCATAGTTCCACAACGTTTTGTTTTGCTTCCAAGAGGAACCTAAACCTAACCGTCGTAAACCTCTGATATAAGATATATCAGAGGTTTACGACGGTTATAAGTAGGGCAGAGAGTGTCTAATTTTACACGCTCTATGCGATAACTAACATAAATTTATGCGTTTATCACCAAAAGCTCAGACGAAGACGATTTTGGTAAATTAGAATTTGCCAAGCTTATTTAATGTCAGGGGATGAGCCTATTGTCAAATTATCACAAATTCATATTAAGATATTTTATTTTAAGATATTTTTTGGGTTGCTTGACTTACAAAGGAAACGTTAGCAATTCTGTCTCAAGAACATCCAGTGGATATCACTACACACACACACATATACTCACGCCTGTTATCCCCGAAGGGGTAGGCAGAGGTGCAACTAGTGCACCCACTTTTCGCCGTTATTCCGTCCCATGATGTGATAGGGGGCGACCCTATCGCCATATCGGGCACAAATTCCAGACTCCGGGCTGATACAGAGTAGAAAAACCCAACAGCACTTTGCCCGACCCGGGAATCTAACCCGAGACCTTGACTTGCAGCCGTACCGTAATCTAACTACGTCACCAAGGCAGCCAGTTCTTTAGATTTTACAATTATTTTAATTATGCCAAAAAATAGTTTCAATATTAATGCTGATATAGCAAATGGTTGAATGGAATGATTATTACAATTTAACAACCAGACGTAATAAACTATCTTGGTAGATATCTCCAAATCGATCGCGGAAACGGACGCAATTAGAATAAAGTTTCATCGAGGCGCTTGCTAATATTATGTTCATAAAGTTTTACCGTTAGAAACATTTATCGCACTCTGTTAATGTAAAAAAAGTTAATGTAATCTACCTTTTCGGACCACCTACACCTCAGTCTGCCCCGTGACCACGAAGTGCTGAAAAGCCTTCGAAACGTCGGGAGAAAATAAAATAAAAAACCCGCGATAAAATCCGTTATAATAGTTTAATTTCAATGTCTTACATTCGCGTAAACATAAGGAATCATTATTGGGAATAGGGTTAAAATGGATTGTTTTATGTTCGTTCCCTGCCCAACTTAAAAATTAATGTCGTATACAGTTCGCTTTTGGGACGATTGCTACAAGTCACCGATTTTGGATTAGGACATTGTTTTATTAAGAATGCTTTATATTATTTAACTCTGTCTTGGTAACGATAATCACATCTCAACTACTACACAGTAACACTGTGAATATATGATTGCAACAACAATTCAGATGTACAAAATAATGACGAATTTCCGTGAGATAAACGCAAGATGGTCGACGATGGCGACGGCATAAACCACTTTAGCCGATTCCGAGCAATTAGGCACGGGGTTAACGGCCGTGTGGTTAAATGTCCACAAGTAGGTGAAACTATGCGTTAGGGTACGGCCGTATGACTAGCAACTATCTTAGACGAACCTTTTTTTAGAGGAGGTATTTGCAGATGCGATTTGTGAATGCCGAATAGAGTAGTAGTTGGTATTTTTTCTTATGGTATACTTAGTGGTAAGTTTTTAGTATGCCTATTCCCATGTGAGTAAGCACCACTGCGTTATCTTTTACTTCAACCAAGCAGACAGTTGTCTACAGAACTTACCTTCTAGGGTAAGCAAGTGTTTCGCTTTTAAGGATATTGTAGCCATTAAAGTAAATAAACTTTGTGGGAAAACTAATATATCGACTCATGATGACAATAGTGCAATGCCAATAAAAGTTCCAGGTTTTGTTGCTTCTGACTAGAAGCAATCATGGCGTTTATCTTCAGTGGAGTGACAGGGTTATTATGGAGTTAAAGTCTGCTTGCTTCGTCTCGGCGACTGCAATAATTGTTTTCAACAGAACTTTGCGGTTGCCATGGTCTTGTTTATTTCTTATTGTGACCATTTCTGACCGTTTTGTCGGTAACGGCATAAAAATTTAGATTTTATGTCGATACTTCCGATCTATTCCGCAATCACTGACAAAAGCAAGAGCATTTGTCAATGACTGCGGTCGAGAAACAGTATTTTAAAAGATTTAGAGACATTATAAAACAGACACAAGATATCTGAAGATTTACGTAACTATCTTTTGTCCCCGCTAACGTAATATCAATAAAATCCTTTGCCCGTTACCACCTTAGTAGTAGGAACTTATAGTATTCTTTTAATTTCCCATAATTGGTCTGGCACTACAAGTGTGCACAATGTGCGGTAATCCTATTAGATTGACCCACTAGGTGACCGCATCTATCATTCCGGTCTATCTGCGAGACAATCTCACAAAAAATTCGCATCTTTACAACAAGAAAAGACTATAAAGAACCAAAAGCCGTCTCGTCTCATCATAACACATAGTCACATAGACGACACAAAAGGCATAACAGAGACATCCGAAGTGACGAAGAAAACAGGCCGTAAATTCACCTGTCGCTTCACATTGCACAAACGCGGGGACAAACAGGCCAGCAGGCACGCGTACCATTAACCCTGCAAATGGACACAAACGGGCACAAGTAGCTGACACGATGTTTTATGGAAGTGGCACTAGTTTTTTTACATTCGACTCGCACCGTGCTACGTGATGAGATTTAGGTGAAGAAGGCACTATTTAACGTTGCAATAAACTCAACAAAAACACGAACAACCCGCATGTCGTGGGAATAACAATTAAGTATTTCTTGTACGCAACTTTTTTTGGGGTTTTTTGTAATGGTTTTTTATTTCTTTTTCACGTATGACGCTACGGGATGTGAGCTCCTTGATTTTAAAATTGATTTTGTAATTCTACTTACTTAAGGAATATTATAAATGTGAAAGTTTGTGAGAAGTAAAGCCGTGGCTGGAATTGGTTGAAAATGGCACAGCGCTGTCGCGTGGTCTATTCTAAGGCCTGGATAAAAAATATGTACCATACCATACCAGCCCTGTATTATATACTGCCCACTGCTGAGCCCGGGCCTGCTCTAGTAAGAAGGTTTAGGCCTTAGTCCACCACTCTGACCTAGTGCAGGTTGGTAGACTTCACATACCTTCGAAATTCAGAGAACTTCTCAGGTATGCAGGTTTCCTCACGATGTTTTCTTTCACCGTTAAAGCGAGCAATAATTCTCAAAGAATACACACATAATTTTTTAGAAAATTCAGAGGTGTATGTCCTTGGGGTTTGAACCAGCGGACATTCCTCTCGGCAATCCGTTACACTCACAACTAGCCTATCGCCGTTTTTCATGTATTATGTTCTTTTTATTCCGGACAAAGGCACATTGAAACTTTTCTGAGAAAAATCTTTCACGCGTGCAGTGCTGTGCCCAAAAGCTACTTAATAAGAAACTGTAGAGTCAATTCTCGTGGTTTTGTTTAAGATAAGATGAACAATATATTACAATAGTAGTAAAATAAAAATTGCAACAGACAATATAAGCTGAGTTAATAAATAGCATGTAACATTCGATAATTTAAAGAAACTAAATACTTCATTTTATCACAAAATAATGTAGAAACAAGATAACACCGATAAACCGTTATCATCTTTAAAGTAAATTGTGTTACAAATTACTTTCCGCAATCAACTAGTATTTACATATTTTTTTCTAATAACACGAAACCACGTAAAAGATAAAAGGTAACTATTCTATTTTACTTCAAACGAACTAATGTTTGGCTTAACATATTTTTATGAAATTTTATTGGAATGTGTCTCAATTATTTTGATGGATATCGAAGCGAAATACCTTTAGGCACCAAATGTCAATAATATAATACCATGAACATAAGTTGTGTAATAACAAGTTCCCATGATGCGTGGCGGCACCGCGCCAAAAATTCATTTATGAAATTGAACACCAGTTTCCAGACATTCATTAAAGCAAGTTTTAAGACGAGAATAAAGCCCAACACACGCTACTTTAGAACGCACAGCTGACCATATCCGATGTATGAACTTTAAACAGTATTATCAAATCGTTTCCACTTTCTTTGTAAGACCGCGTTCAGATCTTTTGAATTAGAAAAATCTCTCGGGGCCAGACAGGCCAAAATCAGAATTCAATACTTTTCTTCAGTCCTTCGTCTCGTCCAGATGATACCTTCAAATATCTTCCTTGCATGTTCGTTTGCCTCGTCTCATTTTCCTTTTAAACCCCTCCTATATTAGCTTATCCATTGCATGACTGAGATAGGTACCTTTCACAGCATTGAATACCGTACTTAAATGTATTTTGCTTTTCGAGATATTTCCTACAATGTATCCAAGTATGTGCTGATCTTCACTTTCTCAATAATCATTAGCAATGAAAAGGCTGTCGGTGCACGCTCGTACGGGATTAATATCTAGAATCTTCTCCGTCTACAAACTGGTTGTACATTAATTTATCTACATACATGACTTGAAATGCAATCGATTATTCAAGGCAGGTATCATTAGCTTATTTGATCTATATTTAGATAGTATAATTGTAATAGAATCGTTTAAAAATGCTTACACTACCTAACCTGTTGATCAAGTTATAATTTCGAAATTTTATTTAATGCTTTTTTTTCTTCTCTATCAAATGTATAAATAAACTAGTAAACTAAATAACGGAAATTTTAAATGGATTTATAAGGCTCATGTTATACTAGTTACTACTCTACGTTATGTAACTAGAAAGCTGTCACTTCATATCGCGTCTGAAGAAATTGCATTCGATTTAAGATAAAGTAAAATTATCCCTTTTTGTGTTCATCACTTCGAAATTATGACATATAAATCGGTCTTAGATCGAAACGTATAGGTTTGCAGTTGAATACATTTATTCGCGGATGTCATGCTTCATGCATTCTATATATTATATATCAAACCCAAAGTGGGGCAGAAATACAAGAATGAAGATACCTTCATTCAGCACACGCAAGAAGGTGGTTCTTAAATTAGGAATAAGACAAAATTTTATATCATTGGTTATACGAATAGGCATTGTATAAGATACTATGTTTATTTGTACATACTATAATCTGCACCAAATAATGCGCTTTATCATATTTATCAAACATTCTGAAATAAACGATATGCAGTGATGTAAATAAGTACGATAAGGTATTAGGCGTGCCGAGTTACTTATCGCCATTTTAATTAGTTCTTTACGATGAACACCGTCGGAATTTATCGCGTTCCAATAATCGATTAATTTTATTTATGGTATAGAAAAACTAACACTCTAATGTACTTATGTTTATAAGTACAGTTTATTCGTAGATAATTGCATAATATTAAATAACTGCATAAAATAATTGTTTTTTCAAGTTTATGTAATTTAGATTCGTTGCGAAAATTTCGTAATGTTTAAACAGGCAAGCAATTAGTAACACTAGGCATCACAAACCACACAGCACATAACCTGAGCATTATGGGACACATTGATTCACATTTAGCTGTAGGATTTACAACTAATACGATCCACGCAACATTTCATTACCATACCATACCAGCCCTGTATTAAATACTGCCCATTGATGGGCACGGGCCTCCTCTACAACTGAGAGGGTTAAGGCCTTAGTCCACCACGCTGACCTAGCGCGAGTTGGAAGACTTCACATACCTTCGAAATTTTGAGAACTTCTCAGGTATGCAGGTTTCTTCACGCTGTTTTCCTTCACCGTTAAAGCAAGCGATAATTCACAAAGAATTACACATCTCATTGATTAAATGTCATCATTAAAGACTATTGGTTACTTGTATCAAGATTATTTTCAATATGTCATAAAATATTATAAACCGCAGAGATAAAAACACCACTAAACTTCATACATGCATTGTGCCACAAGCGAGCATGTCACACAAACGCCATAAAGACGGTTTGGCGTACGCCGCTCGCGAGCCGTGGAGCCGGTTCTGCGATGAGTCACCGCGACCTCACGCCGACCTCTCGGCCGTCCTCTGCTGAGCCATTTATCCGCGACGATTTATAAAACATACAATCTACTTCTAACTTGTAGATCGAAACAGGAGATACTAATGCCCGCTATCCTCGGATTTACAGCGAACGTGGACCTATCAAAATAAGTTTATACATACGTAGAGATGAGTTGTTTTGATTGATTTAATCTCACCACTAACGCGTGGTTACCTGTAGATTATTGGCATAGGTGCTAGTGAGTTTGATTCGCAGGCTGTTCGAATTTGTTTTAAAAAAATAATGTTTTATTTTTCTAAGTTTCAACTTCTATTAGGTCTGGCTGCGTTAGAAACGGGAGAGGTTGTGATTATTCCCATGGCGATAACTGCATTTATAGTATCAAAATATAAAAACTAACTGGGTTTTAACATTGGAGATTTATAATAAAAATTAACACTTTCTTTTTAAAGACTATTTTACATAAATGGGCAACGCAACCACGAATCGCAATTCTCTGTAAAGTGGTGATGATCACATACATCTTGGTGCCATTGTTCAATATAAACACCGACCCATACAAAAAATAAAAGTAATCTAGTTTAGATGGTAATGAGGAGAGGTACAGCCCACAGGTATCTTTTCGTTCGAAGTAACGCATCAGCTCATGTTCCTAATTCTCAGAATCACCTGATCACATTAAGCTGACTGGCTGGAAATGACGCAAGCCGATACCTAGCTCTTAGAAGATATATTTTAACTCTTGTAATATTTTATTATTATTGTTTCAGAAATATATTCAATAAAACATAAAGATGTCTTTCCTGATAACCATTAATTGTAAAGGTTGGCATTATGACAGTTAAAAGAAAAGAACTTGATAACTATATTGTTACGCTAACTAATTTAAAATGCAATGACAGCTACGTTAACTAAGACTCTACATAGTCTATATTAAATTCAGAAATAACCGGAATATGAACAAACAACCAACCTTGTTTCAAATAACTGTAATACGTATGATTATATCGCAGAATACAATACAGACAAACAAAACTGAGAAATACTCGTTTAATCTTACCACCTAGTTCTTCCCTATCCTAAATATGACATGGTTTCAGACATTCTGAATGTTAACCCCGAGTTTAAATTGCCCGCTGTCAAAACCCAAGCTGTTACAAGACGTAGCAATGCACATCTGTCTAGTTAAATTAACCGTTTAAAAGTGGATAATAATCAAACTAACCCGACTACTTGTCATAAGCACCGTTGCCTGCGCACCGAGAAGGAAAATTACTATACATACCTGTCTATAAAATGTCTTAAAATTAAGCGCTTGGCGTTAATCCCACTTGGGACTTGACTTTTAAGAAAAAAGTTTGCAGTCTTATTATTCAATTAAATAATGATCAAGTAGCCCGTCTGATGATAATCTCCAATCGTTACGGCTATCAGTAGCGACACTTCCCGAATTTGTGTTTCCAGTGACATTCGATGTCGCCGTATTTAACTTAGTAATTAGACAAATTTTCCTAAAAACCTAAATACAATAGGGCCCATTTATACCAGCAGTAGAAGTAGCAGGGTACCATGAAGTACATTTTCCAAATTTAGGCGCGTTTCCTCATTCGTTAATTTGTGTATGGAAGTCATGCTTAAACCGCTACATAAATTTATCATTACTCAACCATAACCAATCAATTTATCTTCATCCCAAACCATGTAAATACGACAACACTTTCGAAAGATTAACCAGCCGATTAAGCAAACCATCAATAAACAGTTTCCACACGTAGCGTGTTCACAACCGCCAACACGGCGAGTACAAGGGAAGGCGTGACTGCATCACGCCATTTTAATTTCTGTTTAATTAAGACACGACTCCGGTTGGAAAAATTACAATGAACGAGTGTTACAGACCTAAATACCAATTACTTTAGATATATACCAAAGGCGAAGAGAGAGCATTTTAATTGTAACAAACACGATAGGTTGTTACGGACGATCTCTTTCTAAAATTAAATATTGACCATAAGTGGCAATTAGTGTTAATAGCGATTTTTTCTAAACGAAAGTGCTAGTTATGGATTAATTTTAGTTTAATTTTATAATAAGCACGTTGTGTGACTACTTACGGGCGATTCGGTTACTGTGTAATCAGTGACTAAAATCGCGCAGTTTCTGATGCATATGTTGCATAATATTTGCCAAAGAGGCACAGTTAATAGACGATAATTAAACCCCTTCGGCCTTCATATCCAAATTTTCATAATTCAAAGAAACCCCTAACGGCCATTAGTAATGGAGTGAGACTGGGGCAGGCCTAAGCTATCCCGGCTGTTTGTGCCTTGTGGTTTCGGCATATTTTATTTCATTGACTGTTTTGATCTTTTATTATGATAGTGTTATTTATTTTAAATAAGCATCACCAGATTTAGGTCGTAATGATCATGCCGTATTATTCGGAAGTAAACCACAACAGTTTTGTAAAAGGTTTTCTACATCAGAATTAGGGCTGAAATGAAATGCATTAGGAACACGATAATGTAATGAAAGCATTGGTCGACCCAAAATTTTACCGAAGTCGTTGTAGACTTAAAAACATTTCCTTTTATGTAAAGGCTGCTTATTATTTATCAACCAATTATCTCACGGAAGCGAGTTTAGCATTTATCATCATAACCTACTGTCATCATGTCAGAGATAACATTAACTCAGTTTTAAACACATCAAATTCATAGGAAACTGTCACTTAAGTAACGGTTGACAGCTGCGCGCGCGCACTCAAGCATGTGCGGGACAAGACCCGCGGGGTTAGAATATTAAAAACACAAATTACGACCTTATTATTTATTGCTCTTAAATATCCACAAAGACTTTTGCAAAGGGGGTAATTGCGATCATTAAATGTCGGGCGACAACGACCGAAACAACGTTATTAGAAACTGATGAGTTGTCATTTAATTGACGAACCTTTCGTTGTGACTAGAATGGAAACCGTGTTGTCCAAATATGAATGTTATAGTACTAGTTTGGTGATATTTTTTAATTATGGATAACTACCACGGAGCCAAATAGGTTTCAATGAATTTTTCCCTAATTGTATATCGTTATGGCCGTCTCCTTGTTCCACTGGTGGCATACTTTTAGGAACTGACGGTCTGGTTTCGATTGAATTAACTTTTAGAGATGGAATTCCTCGGGGGGATTTGCATCAAGGGTTATGTCATATATGTCAAAACTGACAAACGAAAAATAATTTACGCCGCACGCAGTTGGATATAAGAACGAAAAGATAAGTATCGTTTTATTATTAATTTAATGCCAAAGAACACAACCTATATAAATTTTACGCTATATAGATTGTTTTGTATAATGTTTTATTTCCACAAGTTTTGTAAATTATCCTCGTATATCGTAGCAACGAATATTTCATCTCAACATTCATTACGGTCGCTTAACGTTAAAAACGTAAACTACTCGGACAGGTAAATACATAAACAAATGCATAATTCAAAGCCGATATAAAAAAATAAATATATATATTTCACTCCGTCAATTCATATGGAGAAAAAAGGTTACAAGAGCCAAGCGAGCATGTCTTGAGCGCCCCTCCTTTAATGTTCCACATAACCGCCTTAACCACACCTGTCTATAAAAAAACTTACTGTAGCAAAAACTATTTGCTTGAATGTATTTAAAAATGTATGCAAAGAAAACAAACGGCCAGTATTAAAAACAATTATGTTTATGCTAAGAAAACAATTACAAGTGATTAACGTATATAATTAGCTGCAAAACCACTTACAGGAATACTATTTCGATAAAAGGTAAAAACACATTGCAGTGTTTTAAAGTAATGTATAAAAATATCTGTAATAACTTCTTTATGTGTTGGCATCGCTTATAGGGTCAATATAAATTAGGTCAATATGATACAGATGTACAAACAGAATATTAAAATTGAAACATTAACTTAAAATAGACCATCATTACTATTTATGTTTATGTTTAAAACTATAACATGAGAAACTGCCTCGGTGGTCTACTTGTATTACGGTACGACTGCAATACTGAGGTCTCGGGTTCGATCCTTGGGTCGGGCAGTGATATTGGATTTTTCTATTCAGTATCAGCCCGGAGTCTGCAATTTGTGCCCGATATGGGGATAGGCTCGCCCGCTATCACATCATAGGGCGGAATACGCACGGCGAAAAGTGGGTGCACTAGTTGCGGCTCTGCCTATCCCTTCGAGGATAAAGGCGTGAGTGTGTTTGCAAACATTATCTTTTTTTTTTTTTTTTTTTTTATATGGCCATCTTCGGCTCATTAGGGACGGCTGCGGGCTTCCTCCGACTCACGTCTAAGTTGTCGTCCGCAACCGCCCCTGCGCGTACCGCGTTTTTGCGGTCCTTTTTCCTGTTGCGGGGGCTCAGAAGCCCCCGAAACACCGCATCGTGTCCGCCTGTTGGTGTCCGAGGCAGCGTGAGACACGCTGCCTCGGACATGTCCATCACGGGGGTCACAGAAGTTGGCTAGACTGATGGGTGGGCGGCACGTCCCGCCCACCCGTGACCCCCGGAGGCCCCTATTAGTCGCCTTTTACGACAGGCAGGGGATACCGTGGTGGAATTCTCCAAACGCCCCCAATCCACAGGGCGGGAGACGTCGGTCAGTCGTCCACCCGACGCCTCCTACGTCTCGTCTGGCGGCGGGAGGGATCACCACTGCGCTGGCGATCCCTCTCGGCACTCTCCTTCCGCGAGAGGACCGCCTCGCAGAAGTGGGCCACCGCCTGCCAGGCCTCCCGACCGCCGACCATGGAAGCGACCACGGCCGGCAGTGAGAGGTCTTCTCCGACGACTGTTCTGAGAGCGCTGCGCTCCTCATCCCAGGCTGGACAACACTCCAACGTATGTTGGGCCGTGTCCATTGGGCAGTTGTCACAATAGTGACACACGGCCGACTCCTCTACACCTACCACCCGAAACAGGAACTCACCGAAGCAGCCATGCCCGGTGAGCACCTGCGTCAGGCGGTATGTTGCCGCTCCGTGGCGCCTGTCCAGCCATTCGGCAAAGACAGGACGCACTGCCTCTACGACCCGGTGCCCCCACGACGGGGCCTCCAGCCTGAGACGCCACTCCTCCACGGCGGCTCGCCGTAAGGCGGCCCTCTTGGCCTCCACCTCCTTCAGGGCCGGACGCTCCCCGCGACTGAACGCCTCCTCCCGCCAATGGAATACATCGGCAAGGGATTTGGCGTCCAGGTCCCAGGGCAGAAATCCGGCCAATAGGCAAGCCGCCTCGAAAGAGACCGTGCGGTACGCCCTGACCGCCCGCTGCGCTAAAGCTCTCTGCGGGGCGCGCAGAAGGGCGACGCAGGGGCGGCCCAGGGAGTCAGCCCAAACGGGGCTGCCATAAAGGGCTATGGACCGCACGACTCCATGATACAGCCTCCGGCAAGGGAAGCCAGGACCTTCCAGGTTGGGCAGCAGGCGGGAAAGAGCGCCCGCTGCCCGGGACAATTTTGTCCTCAACTCCTTAAAGTGGGTGCGGAATCGCCATCGGCTATCTAGGACTAAACCTAGATACCTCATGCTAGAGCCGATGGGGATCCGCACCCCCCCAACGACGATGCCGGCACCGGCCGGTGGCCCTCTCCGAGGTCCGTGAAAACACACGGCCTCGGTTTTCTCGAGGGCCACCTTTAACCCTAAACGTTGGATTCTACCAACCACTTGGCCGGTGCCCGCCGCCGCCAGAGTTGCGGCGTCCCGGAAGGTCCCAGCAGTCGCTGTGACTAACGTATCGTCGGCGTAACAAGTCACGCCGACGCCCCGGAGATTGGAACCACGGAGCACCCAGTCGTACCCGATGTTCCACAGGAGAGGGCCCAAAACCGAGCCCTGTGGAACACCGCACGACATCGCTCTTCGGTGCCACCCATCGGCGCCCGGATACACCACGTGCCTGTCAGACAGGTACGCGTGCACCAGACGCCGGAGATAGGGCGGCACCACGTGGTACCGCAGTGCCTCGTGGATGCAGGGCCAGGGCAGCGAGTTGAATGCGTTAGAAATATCTAACGATACTGCTATCGTGCAAACATTATCTAGAGATTATAACTTAATAGTCTATGAAAAACGATTCATAGATACAAAATTACATAAAGCTTATGGCGTCCCATTCAGCTCTTAATTAAAGACCATTAAAGTCTAATTAAGAGCTGCGGCATGCGATGACCAGGACTTGCACAACAGGTCACACAATTAAGCACTAAGGGTTGAAATACCTCGTGCCCACTGGCCAACCACAAACAATATCGTATTTCAGCACAACTGGATGACGTTGGAAACAAATTCCGCAAGAATAATGCAAACTATTAAACTTTAATTAAGTGTAACAAATAGCAATGTTTTCCATGCAATGTGAGGAATTTCTGTTTGTCAGTGCAGGTAGTTTAGTTTTGTAAAAAAGTGGGGTTCTTTTATACAGGGTCATTTTGTAACCGAATACATAAATTTAACTGCGATAAAATCAATTTGAAAGAAACACCATGCAGTTAATTAATTTAACCATTAGTGTAAAATAAAGAAGTACATTTTTCAAACAAATTAAATAACAAAAAAGGTCTTTTAATTTTAGACATCCTATTGCCACTACTATTAAACGAGAAATCGTCGGAGCGTCAACATCGCACTGAGGTCTGTGTTTCATTGATAATATGCTCACGCACACGCGAACAAGAGATGCACACACGGAGCGCAACGATAAGCTGTCACATCGCGCCATCGTAATCAAGAAGCTTTATTCCAAACCGAAAAGATGAGGTCGCTATTATTACCAATGCTTGTGTGTCAGGTCACATAGGTCAATCTAAACAACAGTCACTTACTAGATTCTGTCAGAGCCAGTTATGTCTCCTTTAGAAGACTGAAATCATTGTGGCATCTTCGATAATGGTCACAGTCCGTACACCGCACGTAGCTTATCAAAAAGCCTCACAACCCTAAGATTCTATCAACTATCACACGATACATCAGCAAGAATCGCACGCTCAAGCCGTCAAATTCGTCGATCGATTTCGTGAAACCGACTATGATGCTACCGTTATGATACGAGTGTCAGCGAGGTTCTGAAAAATTGGAATTTTGAACATTTACTCAGTAATCCCTAAAAGTACAAAAGACATTTCAACGACCTTCTCGGAAACATTAACACTTTATTCACGAGCTTTGTAAATGTAAATCATAGTTTACCACAACAGAAATTACAATAGTTACGAGTAAGTACATAGGGCGCATCGGCCTAACATTCGGTACATAAATCAACATACGCCACGTCGTGTTGCTGCCGGGCGAGTGGCCGCTGGCAAAATGACGAGTGCCGAGTACTGTGGCCGAGTGGCGACTGGCGGGCGACGCGCGCGCCGTCCCCCGCTTTCCCGCGGCGCATGCGCCTGAAGGAGCCACGGCGGGACCATAGGCATGAAGTCCACGAATCCCGGACCGCGAATCTCGATGTATTTCGACACGTTACACATTTTGATAAATATCACTTGTACTTATTGCTATTACCTGGAATTGTCGTAATTTACTAGTAGGGTAAAAAACGTTTAATTTTTACCACTTCATAGAATACACGCACACTTTTGTCAAGAATAAGTAACATTTACGTACGTATTGTGTAGTGAGTAATGACTGAACTTAATTTAAGATAACCAGGATATTCAATTGACTAATGACCAAAATTATTGTAAGTAGCTAAACATAGGTATTTAGAAGGATTTTTGTGCACTTGGTCGAGTCACTTTATAAGTGGTTAGTAAATAAAGCCAGTTTTAGGTGTTATTACTCAGGCAGGATCAATTAAAAATTGCGATTGTTATTGCGGTGCGGAGATACTGGGGTACTCTGTCAGAGGTGTCCGGGAATAAACCCATATTTCGCCCAAATGTCCGGGATTCTTGCCGTGTTAGTCCGGTGTCGTCAATTTAGGTAATGGCAGCCCTATACAAAGAACATGCCGACAAGTGCGCCGTGCGCCCGCTGGCGCGCGCGATCGTTGGCCCCGCCAGCTGATGTTCGTGTTACACGTGTTCCCACAGGGATACCAAGCTTTGGTACTATTACCTTATTCTGCAATATCTTGCAATTTTAGTTTTACATTGTTCTATGCTATTTAAACCGTACCACAATGCATATTGAAATTAAATGATGTTAGAGCTCTGGTATGCTTTATTGCTTAAAGTAATGTTATTTTTACAATACAAAGATATTGCTGCGTATTCGTTTAAGTAGACTTTTCATTAGCATAATTACCCTAGTTATTTTATTATTTAATACACTTATTTAAGTGTGTTAGAAATCCATGTGATAAATAAACTAATATCCGATTCTTTGAAAAGCTGTGTCATTTTAGCAAACTTGTCGGTTAAAATGTTTATACTGGCAACACAGCGTGTTTGAGTGCGTGTTTGTAATGAATGGCGTGCGAAAGAGACATAACATGTTGGTATCTGCACGTTAGTTTCAATGTGTTAGTAACAAGATCAACGACTCCGACGCGTTACAAAATGTAGCTAGAGATTAGAAGGTACAGAAGGCATAATAAGGCCTTTGGTAGTATAAAGTATTTATGTGAACCTATTTTAGGCATGACGTCCAGAAATATTGATGTTAAAATTAAAATGAACGTTGAAATATCATACGGAATCTAAAAAATATGATATCAATAGATTAAAATCCTGTAACTTATTTAATAACCCGACTGCGAGTTGTTTAGTACCTATCTATTTCGGTAGGTAAACTTATTTATTAACGAAAACAAAGTTTATTATTAAAGAATTAATACTTTTCTTTACAGCATAACACTTAAAAAATAATTAGTTCCTTTTCATACAATAACATGACAATTTTTTATTTCATGTTGATATTTATTACGTATTAGTTAAGGAGTAGGGACTGCTCTAGTAGCAATTTAATTATTTTATTTCAAATTCCACGTTTCAAGCGGTACTGCTGCAGCTATGTGAGTGAATGTATTGCAAGTGAATTTGTGAGTTGCCCTTCTTAATCCTATAGGTTTTGTAATAACATCGTCAGCTGTGACGCGATTCACTGAATAAAGTCAAGCGCGCTAAAACACAGCGTGATCAAAAAACTATAAAACTATGATCGGGATTATTGGCGAAAGTATGCGTTATCCATGGATAATATTTTGCACGATATTAGCAGAGGTCACGCTGAATATGTGGTTTCATTTAGTAACGCAATGTTGAAATGACACTGTATATTATATAGTCATTGAAAATGCACAGGGCTTGTAGGGCAGCGCACGCGCAGTTGGCGTGTAACAGATGCATATTTGCGATAAAAGCAAACAAAATCCGGATAGAAATCTCCCGACTGAATTCTGACGTCAGATAATTATAAATGGTCATCACTGTCTAGGAATACGTCGAGGATATGGAAGCGTGAGTGTGGGTATCAATGTTTTAAGAATTGAGGTTCTTGATTCAGCAAAACTTATATTTAACGGAATATCTGCCGTAGTTTGTCCAGAGAAAAATAAACCACAAACATATACAATAACGTTAAATTTCCAGGAATAATATGTCCTCGATAGCGATTAACTTTTTATTACAGAAAATAAACAATAAAATATATTCAAAAAGATCAACAAATGGCATAAATTACCATCCGCCGAAATATAATGTAACATAATCACTACATAGTATAAAACAAGGTCGTTTCCCGCTGTCTGTCCCTATGTCCCTATGTATGCTTAGATCTTTAAAACTACGCAACGGATTTTGACGCGGTTTTTTTTAATAGATAGAGTGATCCAAGAGGAAGGTTTATATGCATAATTTATCCCGGGAAATATAAAGCGGGACTTTTATCCTGGAAAAACTCATTCACGCGGGCGAAGCCGCGAGCAGAAGTCTAGTATTAAATAAAGAACAAAACATAAAATTAATATCTTTAAAAGTAACATTACCAACACATGGCGAAATTCTTATACCATTAAAATGATAAAGCACTTATTATGAACAATTGCCAATAAAGTTCTTTGCATGAATATCAAGTATGCTTAAGTTACGAACTTAAGTAATATTTATTTAACATTGTGTAAACGTGGGTACTGTTTCACTCATGATAAAACTCCATTTTGAATTTAATCTGCTCATTATGTATTGACAATAAATTGCTATGAGGGTTCGTAGAAGCCAAAGGCGATACTCGTTGCAGACCACACACGATTTCACAAACATCCTCTCGATGGAATTACCGTTGGGAGAATTCTTTTGTCCCTGTGGTCCACACTTCTTGTCCAGTCTTCCCATCAGTTCACCAAGCATTTATTGTTTCTCGAATCATTTTCTACATTAGAAGACGCGATACGAGCAATGCACCAAAACTTAAGTGTTCTTTTAGAACCATTACAAATTCATCGGTGAGTTGCAAATAGAGCAATTTCTCAGAGCAAGAGGCTAGACTAAACACAACTTTACTATGACAAGGACATAAGGCTAAATATCGACATGGATCTGGTGCAGTGTAATCACTTTACAAGGCCTGGATAAAATGTATAAAAATTAAAGTTCTTTTAAATAAAAACATGTTTATACCTCTGTTCAAAACGGATTGGTCTATTTTATCTGTACCATTAAACCCAGTCATCGTTGACTATTTAAGTTTTTATGATGATAGTTGCTATATCTATAATGTATTAATTGGATCAAGTGAATGGAGAAAGTAAACAAATCCGAATTGAAAGCGATGATCTAAAAAAAAACGAATATCTAGAATCGCTTGGGGGTCCCGTTTCAGCAGTTATTGCGGCCAACTATTGACATTTTATCGACAATCGAGAGTAATCACAATCGAACCGCGAAGACTCTTTCTCTTATATTGAGTTCTATGCAAATTTCTTATTGTATTGAGAAACTCCGGCGACGCAACGTGCCCTCGATCCGACGCGGCCGGAACGCTGGCCGTGAACATCGATTCGACAAACACGAATATCGAAATGGTATGCACATCCCTCTCACTTTCATTGTGCCTGATCAAACGCAAAATTGATCGACTTACATTCGTTTGTCATTGACCAACACGAGGCCAATGTTGAATCCAATTTAATTGTTCAGTTCGGCCACTCGCAAACAATCCAGGTGGTAGCATTGGGTTTATTCAACAATAAAATAAAGTAGTAAGGAACTGAAAATATAAATAGTTTCCCTCAATAGGAAAGGAGATGAAATACAACAGCTTGATGCAACGTCATCAAAACCTTTACCGAAATCAAACGATCAACAAGCGCCTTATTCCTTATCTGGTGGTATTTCCGTTCTATTATAATCTAAGAAAGCGTATCTATCTTCACATCTGATTTAATATAAACTATACATTATTTTACTAGAATCACTGTCTCGGTTGCGTAGTTCTAATACGGTAAGACTGCAGGTCTGAGGTCTCAGGTTCGATCCCCGGGTCGGGAAAAGCTTTTTTTTTTGTTCCTAGCTAAACTCTTGCTAGCCTGACAAGAGTCGGCTTATGCAACAACACCGGTCTTTTGGATGAGTGCAGAAGGCGCTCGCGACCCTTTAAATTTAAGCGACCATGCTGAGGGCGACCCACTAACGAGTCACGAACCTCGGGCTCAGGACAGCCACTGAGAGAGTATGAGACATCATCGATTGGGCGTCGGGCTAAGTTATATTGGGTTTTTCTACCCAGTATCAGCCCGGAGTCTGGAATTTGTGCGCGACAATAAAGGGTATGAAATATCTTTCGCCTTCTTCCGTCGGTTCCCCAATGCTGGGACGCGAGCCATCAGGGAATTAACTTTTCTCGCACGAAACATCCCCTGAAGTAATAATTCAACTGCCCTTCCAAGCTGTAGCAACATAGTTCATACATTTACGTAACTCGCGCGTGACATTACCACAGACAAGTATTTGTGTTACAAATTACATATCAATGGCGCACTCGCCTTGGCGATGTAATAATATATCAACATCAATTCTAGATTATTGAAAAAAAAAAAAAAAAAGATTATTACATATTGTCTATCACGCTATAGTTTATTTGAGTAGTAGCATTGATTTGTCTACATCTGCCGCCAAGCAGCAGTGTGTTAGTAACTTAGTACCGTTGTGTTGGGTCTGTCTGTAGCCAGCCAGAGTATATACTAGATATTAGGAGGCAACATATTATATTGACCTATTAGAGTATAGCAGTGTCATGCGGTGTTTTAATTCAAAATTCTGCATAGTTAGTACTATCAACTGTATGTTGGTGAACATTGCCAAAGTCTTAGCTCATATAAGGAAGTTTGGATCATACACATGTACAGAATCCCACTGTAAATTATATTATTGAAATATGAAATAAGACATAATTAAATGATGTAATGGTGTGTGCTAATGCGATAATTTCATTTCGTAGGAAGTTGAATACATGCTCGCTTTGTCGTCCGTCTGCCTTGCCTAAATGCCCTATCGGTACACGGAAATATACTTCATTTAGTTTACAACAGAAAAAATAACCAAATAAATATAAATGGAAATATTTTGTACGGTAAGTACCTACAAAAAGCTATTCACCACTGTATGTATTTTTTACAATAAATTATAATTTATGCCATATGGTCCTTTTATGGGCGCTGCACATTGTGAAATAATATAGTACACCGTTACTTAGCGGCTCTTCTTCTTCTTCTTCTTGGTCGCATTCTTCATTACTGAAGGTCGTGTCCCTGAAAGGCCTTCGTGGCTTTATTTACTATACCTTTCCATTTCGTTCGGTTTTCGGCTTCTCTTAAGGCAGTCGTAACAGACAATCCAGTGAGGGCAGTCACTTGGTCTGACCAGCGGCTGGGTGTCTTTTTCCTTCTACTTTGCCCACCACAAACAACTTGTCAAGGCTATCCGCTTGACGGCGGGCAATATGTACTTAGCGGCAGTAAACAATTACGTACCTTAGATACAAACTGACTCTTGTAGGCTAACAGAAAAGGGATTTTGTCTAGACCCCCTGGTCCTTCTACTTAGTTACACAAATTTTAAATCTGTTACCATACAATACAAAACAACACATAATGTGTTGGAATAGTATAAAAACACGCTTCTTATCTTAAAATAACAATTGTCTAAAGTCTAAACTTATGTATTATGTCAGAGCCTTGAGGAATCAATGCTGGCAAAAAAATAGCATCCGTTATTGCTCGTTTAATTGTTTACAAGAATTATAAATATAAAACCAATATGAAACGTGGAAATAGCGTGCGCTAATGACGAGTGCATCTAAACTTGCCAAATGAAAAAACATCCTAATTGCTACAGATGTAGGAGGCATTTTTTTAAAATCACTTTACAGTTTGAAGTTATGTGAGAAAATATGGATAATGGATATAATGTAATCAAATTCTTCACTATCATTTTGTAGTTGTTTTGCTCGGGGCTCCATCCGCGAAGTTTTTTTTTCACGATAAAATGTAACTTAGAGTAGTGTACAAAAGGCCTCCTCTTGGCAATGAATGCAAATACTGTTGTAGAAATAGTGCAGCCGTTTCGGATAAGCTAGAGCCAGATAAAAAAACATAGCCTTTGATAACGTGTAACTCATGCTACTTATTGTATTATGAGTTCTAAGGAAGTGTACCTACATTTTCCCAGAATTTTTTATTTTTTTTATACCTTACAATATTTTCTGTAGCCATATTATAAAGTTCTATGGCCAAGGTATATTTGAACGGTCAAGTGCGCTATACTGTATACATCCCGTTGATTCTACATCTGAAATATACACAATGAATACACATGAATACATCTTAATGATTCGTGACTTACTCCATTAGAATTCGATAGAAATAACCAAGGAGTTTTTTAACGCAAACACCTACAAGGAGGGACCACTTCGAGGCTCAGCAGAGAACGGTAAACAACGCAACAAACCATAAACAACGTAACGTTGAAAAACCACAGTAGGATATAAGAAATTAAATGCAAATTGAATACACTCGGATGAATCAGCCATATTTTACTTGTGTAAACTGTATGCAAATATTGAATTATGGAGGACTTGTGAGCTGAACTAAACACGCCACCTGGCATGTATATGGTAATTATGGCGATTAGATTAATAGAGAGTAGTGTAAACTTAGATTTAATTGAACACTTGTAGACACTGGGTGAAACTGTTTAATGGTTCTTCGCTAATGATCAAATGAACCGGTCGAGATGATCGCACGGCGAATCATTAGATATATTATCTGCAAAAGTTGATTCACACAAGCATAAGCTCACGAGTGTATGTTCAGATTCAAAGGTAGTGGTGTTATTTGAAGTCTCATGATGTACACATGTTTATCATGCAGTAGGGGACGAAACTATGGCACAACTGACAAGTTTTATTGCTGATCTAGAGATTTGACAATGACCTTATAGATTTTACACAGTTATTAGATTTACGGTCTGAATGAAAATCCGAAGGAACCTATTACCTCTTTAAAGAACTATAACAATATAAGGAAACCGAAACGTAAGCGAGGTGTCGCTAAACAAATATTTACCAAGCACGTTAAATCAAAAACACGACACATGTAAAGAATGTACAAGTTTCGCCACGCATGATACCGCAGCGGTTTCTTGCACAACCTCATGCCATGAGCGAGCTTCAGAAGGTGGCTCGACGTCGAATATTGCCGCACAGGTTGTTTTGTACTTACCTTGTACACATGGGAAAATATGCCAAGTGTTTGTTCTTGGATAAGTACTTAATCTTTGTGGCAACCCTGAAATGTGTAATTTCACCTGCCATAACCTCTTGACTGTCTCTAAAAACAATATGGTCATTTAGTATATTAATTTACAATCTAATCTTTACAGAAATGACAGTCATTGCGATATATATTGTCATACAATTCAAATACTACGACTCTAATGGTTGGACATTAGTTAGCATTTCTATAGTCACCCTTTTGTATTCCGCCGGTGTACAATTAAAGATATGTACTCTCCGCCCAACCTCGTTAATTATATTTACGGCTCTTGCCATTGGAGCGAATTGAGCATGTTCATCCCGGCTGGATGGATTATATTAAGTGTTATAAAACATAATAAGTATTGACAGTTCTGCATGGATGTGAAATCCAAATCTGGGTGACTCTTATAGGACAAAATAAAGGGCGAGATTATCTAACTTCGGAACGACCGTGGCGGTAAAGATGGAGTAAACGTCAAGGATGATTAACGTGTTCCGTGTAGTCTTCGTAATGACCTAGTGACATGATCAGTATTACAAATGGAATAAGTGTGAATGCAAGTGTAGCCGAGGCCGGCCATCCATGCGAACAGTTTTAGTTCAATGTCAAGGAAAATGTTTTTATTCGTAAAATACTATTTATAAAGTTAATATTAATAGTATGTTCGTTTTCTGCTATAATATGTACTTACAAAATAATTATTAAAGGGTCTAAATTGTTTTTAGTATATTCAGTGCGATAGTGATTTTATTTATTTATATATTTGGTTTCCTTGGCAAAACGTAGGGAGGTAATTGATCTCTGTATTCTTCATAAAATTGTTAATGGAGCGCTTGATTGTAATTTGGTTGAGCCGCTGTACTTTAAGTTGCCGACTCGGTCAGTGCGTATTCAACAATTATTCAGTATACCACCATTCAACAACAATGTATCACAAAATAATCCCTTTACCAGAATGAGCAAGTCATATAATAACGTGTGTATGAACCTTGACATTTTTAACATTAGTTTTGCTTCCTTCAAAAAGTCCCTACTTAAAAACTTGTAACTAATAATATATAATAAATTTTTCCCTTAAGTATTTAAAGTAGACCGATCATTTCGAATTTTTGCGTGATGTTACCAATTAACTGAATTGTTGTGTATAGTTTTAATAGGGCTTCAGACTCATTTAGCTTTTTAGTGTAATATTGATCTATCATTTGTTTAGTTTGTAGTCTGTAACTGTACCTAATAAATAAAATAAAATAAAATAAATAAATTCGTAGTGCAACATTTCTTAAAGATGTGAAGAAAATAAAGCATCAGCAGTCAGTTATAACTATGAAGGAAAGAAATAGTACATAATAATTCCATGGTTATAAACACAGTTATAAACCACAGAACCTCAGAATAAGGACTTTTAGTCTTTATTCTATGCACAGAACATTATAAACGGTTAATTACGTCAATGTCAATAATGTCAACTTCATTTCAAGCTCCTGAGGCTAGGTTGCCTGGTCTAATATTGATTGATATTTTCATGAATATTATATTATGTTAATTAGTCGGTAATTTTATTTCTAACCAGTATCGGAGCGCTCATTCTGTCATACCAACAAAACATCATGCATTGATATCGGCCATCCAAAAAATCAATCATGCAAAAAACCCGACTAGTCGTGGGCGGACTACTAAAACTCACCTTATTTACAAGTTTTTGTACACTTTTTGCCAAGATTTCGACCATGTCCAGTGTTGTTCCATATCAATGTTCAAGGAATATTTATGATAAGATAAAAAGACTAGAATATGACGTGGCTATTGATTTCTATCAGCGGTTAGAAGGATCAGAATTATCGTATCAGTTATGTATACGTGTGAGTGATATCGTCAATGACAATAGTTTTTTCGAGTGGTGACTAAACCTACATGCTTTTCAGTTATGAACAGTGTTGACGTTCGCAAGGTAACAAGTAGTCGACTAAATATTAGGGTTTCTATTTGATCGCCATATCAGTAAAGTTTAAAAGGAGTTGTCTACTTCTATGGGTGATGGGCCTCAAAATCTAACCAGGTTCAAACTTTAGGAATATTAAAGGGGTAAAATATGGGTCTTGGATCCATTAAAAAAATATTTTTGGACTCCTCGATTTCTAACTAGCTTGTTTAAAAACGTTCATATGAAGTGTAGTTTAAAAAAAAAATCAAAATCGGAGGTCTTTAAAATTAAACGATTTATTGTAGCTTTTGCCCGCGTCTCCATCCGCGTTAATAAGTTTTTCCGGGATAAAAGTAAATACAGTCCTTCCTCTTGAATCAAGAGTGATTCAAGAGATATTATTATTATATAGATAAAATCTATGAAGAAAAAAAGGTTAAAAACCTCATCATAATCCGTGTCGTAGTTTTAAAGATCTAAGCATACATAGGGATTAGGGAGTAAGGACAGACAGACAGCGGAAAGCAACTTTGTTTTTTACTATGTAGTGAAGACTAGTCAAACTGTCTTGGTTAAAATTTTAAGCCAGTTTTTGGACATGTCCTTTTCCAAGTGTAGATATTATTTTAGCCTTACTGAATGGAAATAAATACAACTCCGCAACTGTGAAGTTTGGTGTTAGTTGTAGTAAAGTTTTACCAGATACATAGTTCTACTACTTTTAAGGCCGGAAACTCATTCCTGACACTTGAATGATTATCAGACTTCACTTAAACCAGGTGACTTATTTGCTTATTCGCAGGCCTATCCTATAAACATAATATTTTCCTATCATTAATGACTCAGGCGAATACGTTGATATAGCCAACATACTATCAGCTTTCTAATGGAGTATAGAAGCACTAAATACACAATTTGAAGTTTGAATAAGAGCAAACGATCGGTTAGCGTGTCCAGCGCATCTTGAAAAGCAACTGGCAATAATAAAATTGAATATTTCCAACGATTTAATTAAACGTTACGTCGATCAAACGTGATGCCAAATAGATTTCACCTGTGTCAATGTTTTCTTCAGGCGCACAGTTCCATTTCACTGCTATTTGATCATACCGTTTGCTGGCCTCATCTTTTAAGAAACTGCAGATTTTATGACCGCTTATATAGTTTAACGCTAAACAATGAATATATACAAAACGATATCTTATTTCTACATGTTCGTAAAGTGCACAGCGTTACCTTCAGTAGATACTGGATATCAAGATATTAAAATGACGAATATCTGATAAGCGATCACGTTTTAAAATCGAACATATATCACGAATTATTAGCCCAAAAACAGTTTAAATAAAAATATAAATACACCAGTCTGACCCTTTCCAGCACATATGCTCGGCGCGTAACGTCGTGACGTAACAGAAGTCAAATAGTCTAGTATTCTCAGAGACTATCCCGCCCTCACACCCGCCACTGCAACTCTTGTAAGCCAGGATCAGCAATGGCACGCATTTTATGACACCGAGCGGTGAAGCTCGGCGAGTCTCAGGGAAATCTAGTATTGTTACCAATACTCGTGTGTTTATGAGGACTGTTTATAATTGACGGAGGTGGTGAGCAGTAAACACTAAGCATGCTAATCGCTCTGTCACTCGCACCGCCAGATGCATGGAGTCGCGTGTACATTGTCACTTTCCCTTGGATGGCGCCCGCGCAGGTTTCTGTTTCGAAGGCGCGCATGCTCTCTCTCGCGCGGAATGCCCTCCCCACCGATAACCACAGGCAACGCTACCATTCTAGAAATTCTATAATCTTGATAGCTATTTAATTAACCGCGCAATAATTATATCGGGCACAAGGGCATTGAAAATATCTAGAAAAATCTAATCTGTGTAGCATAATTTATGTTCAAACGAGTTATAAAATTTAACAAAATCATGTACAAGGAATACGTACGCCTCAATATAACCTGTGTTATATTTATACCAACGTTTTTCCGCCACGCTCTGTCAGATATAAGTTTAATATTTTTTGCACAATTTGGTCCAAACCGCAACCAAACATTTTCTCGGACCGATGCGCTCCAAGGAAATGCTCGTTCGGACAATGCTCGCAATCTGTATGATGCCAATTAAAATTATATAATACTAGACAACCCACTTGACGAACGACCAAAACAGTGACATTTTAAGATTACATAACACGAACCCGCTGTATTTTCGCCTATAAACGACAGACGAAAATTATGTAAATAGGTGGAAGTTGGGCAGTATTTACTTTTTATTTTTAAAAATGCCGTTCCCGTTTTTTGTGTTTGCGTTTAGCTTGTCTATAGCAGGCATAGTTGTGTAAGCAGGTTTTAATGTTGTAAAAAGGGTAATATTTCTTAATTGTCCACAGCAGGTGTCGACGGCGACCGGTAGGTGTAATTGTGTCAGGTAAACGGTGTTTCCAGCGACCCCTAATTGTCAGTTCGTATGGGCACGGGTGCACGGGAACTCGCGTGACGAATTGATAATTTGTGGAAATTAGTCTTGCAAACCGGTTTTAAAATATGTAACCCAATTTGGATTATATAATATTACGAAACACAAATTGTTAAATGTATTTATGGTTTGGATTACTCTGGTGAGACGACATCGATGTTCGTAGTTCTATTTTTAAAACAACAAAGGCAATAAAACCTCAGAAATCATTTAATTATGTATACAAGTGTTCTTGTTCATGTTTATTTTAATGCACACACACGCCTTTTATCCCCGAAGAGATAGGTAGAGGTAAAATTAATGCACCTACTTTTCGCCGTGCGTATTCCGTCCCATGATGTGATAGGGGACGAGCCTTAAAAAAAAAATCCTCCTAGCCAGTTTCGGCCACGGCGGCCAATCTCAACGGAGATCAGCCAGGTACGCAGGAGATATTATAGTGCACAAGTGTGTGCGCAATACACAGGTGCACTCGCTATTCCTTCACTCTCATAGTCCGGTGAGACGGCAATCCGACATGACCGGAGAGAGATCAGGCGCAGGACCAACGGCTTTACGTGCTTTCCGAGGCACGGGGGTATCACACCGCCAACTTCCTGACTCCGAGCTGCGACTGAGTAAATTTCAAGATGGAAAAACCCAGTCACAATTTTTTGGCTCGACCCGGGATTCGAACCCAGGACCTCAGCGCGCAAATCGTACTCGTAATGCGTACGCAATAACACTACGCCACCGAGGCAGTCTGGGACGAGCCTATCGCGATATCGGGCACAGATTCCACCAGTGTTGCCAACCCTACTGTTTTAACAGTATATTTACTGTTTTTGCGTTTTCATCTGTTTTTTGTTTAGAGTCGAATTTTTGCTGTTTTTGGTTTTAAAGATTTTTTTACTGGTTTTTACGTGCATTTTCACTGTTTTTGTGCACAGGTTAGTAAATTAGTACTACATAAAATGGTGGTTTTATATTTTTTTGGTCGTCACCCTATGGACTTACCCTACTTCTCGGACGTTACTGAGGGAAAAATCGTAATAGAGGACCTTTTTTTTTAGCTCCTCGGTCAAATCTCCGATCTACTGTTTTTTTATAACTCATCTTGTTTTTTGAATTCTTGGAGTTGGCAACAGTGGATTCCAGACTCCGGTCTGATACTAAATAGAAAAATCCAATATTAATTTAACCGACCAGGGGATCGAACCTGAGACTTCAGCACTGGACTTCATACTGTAATACAACTACGCCACCAAGGCAGTGGAAAGTTAAATTAATATTTATAATTTGTTTTTATATTTAAATTATTATTAAATAAAACTCCAATTTATGATGTAAGCAGTTTTTGGGGTTACCTACTGTTTGTTATACATGATTTTAATTTGAAGGACTCTACAATGTTTATTGTAAACATATGGGGCTGGGATTTAAATTTGTATTGATAATAATATTAGTCATAGGATTCCAGTAAACCAGCTATTACATTAAATAATTTTCACCCAACACTGTAAATTACATACATTAGTCTATGATAATACAGAAAAATGGAAATGTGCCAGATATACATAGGAAAGAAAACAATTAATGATTGCATGTTATCATATATTTACCAATATCAACATTAGGCGAATAAACTTTTTTTCAATTATAGATATTGACTCGTCAAGCCCCTCTGTGGATGCCGGTGTCCGAGTATATAGGGTTTCCCCATACATCTACATATATAATCGGGTTTTGATGGGTTAAGTAACAGGAAACAATATATACAGGGTCATTTTGACATTGCGTTACTAAATGAAACCACATATTTATCTCCTTGAAAATAACACTTTCCATAAAGTTATTTTAACCATAGACGTAAAATAAAAAAGTGTAAGTTTCGAACAAAATAAATATATATAAAAAGTACCTTTAAGTTTACACGCCCTAATGCCACTACTACTACTCTAGAAGGGTTCGTTGCTAGAGCAACATCACACTTTCAGTCAGAAAAACATTCACCCACACGCTATATTCGCACTAAACTACAAAATTATAAAAAAATCAGGAAAGTAAAATTGAGATTTTTGGTGAAAATATTCGTTTCTCATGGATGATTTTTGGCACAATGTTAGCAAAAGCGAAGACGAGTATGTGGTTTTATTTATTAACGCAATGTCAAAATGACCCTGTATATGGTTTTTCAAACGATGAAATCAACAACTCAAATATATGTATTTTTAAAAGCATTTGGGATTATAGTATACCTCTAAACATTGCTTAATTTTTCAAGGTCTTTCTTGAAAACAAGAGAAGTTATAATTTGATTTTATAGTACAGATAAAGGGTGAAATGTTTAACAGTATGTTTTAAACATAGTACTGTTGGTTAATAATTCATATTCGCTTGCAACTGAAAAAACATGGTGCACACAAGATTTTTTATATTATTTATAACAAATATAGTACACAATCTGCATTCAACATGAAAAAATAAACCTTAATCTTGTCAGATTGAAACTGAATAGAATATTTTAATAAAACAATGGCCCAATCCATACTAATGTTTTCAGAAATTTCATCATCTATGCACACCAAAGAGATGAAATAATAACATACAATTTAGTAGCTTGAAAATGGACGTGTTTTAAGCATAATTTATGATTGTAACCAGTAAAGTTCTACAAACAAATATAACAAGGTGACATGTAAAATCCTACACAAATGGGTTTAGACATTTATAGAAAATTCTTTAGTAAACATCATAAACACCTAATTCATTTAATCAGGTTATTCTTGTTTACCTAATAATGATGATAGCAAAGTGATTAGTTAGATATGATTATGTTTAACATCATATCATAGGTATATTACTCAGCCTTTTTTTTTTGACCTGTAGGATATAACTCTTATTTTTTCATGTTCTATTTAGAATAATATTAACTATGTTTTTACTGGTGGTAGGTCTGTCATATGTAAGAGTCCATCTGGGTGGGTACCACCACAATGTCTATTTCTACTGCCAAGCAGCAGCGTGCATGCACTGTTGTGTTTCAGTTTGAAGGACATTGTAGCCAGTGTAACTACTGGGCATAATGAAACTTAACATCTTATGTCTCAAGATGATGAGCGCAGTAGAATTACAAACAGCACTATGTAATTCAAGGTGCTAGATGGTGTTGCTACTATATATGGGTGGTCGTATCACTTACCATCAGGCGAACGGCGTGTTCGTCTAGTCAGTCAATATCATAAAAAAGGTATTATTTGATAATGTGAATTCATGAATGCATAAATTATGAGCAGTACTACAATTTTCTTGTAGACGTGTTATGCAACTTATCATAGCTTAGTGACAAAAAATGAAAACGTATTTGTTCAGAAACAAAAGTAGCATGAAGGTGTTCTTTATTTACTAATATGTGCATGCCTCGGTGGCGTAGTGGTATTGCGTACGCATTACGAGTACGATTTGCGCGCTGAGGTCCTGGGTTCGAATCCCGGGTCGAGCCAAAAAAATTGTGACTGGGTTTTTCCATCTTAAAAATTTACTCAGTCGCAGCTCGGAGTCAGGAAGTTGGCGGTGTGATACCCCCGTGCCTCGGAAAGCACGTAAAGCCGTTGGTCCTGCGCCTGATCTCTCTCCGGTCATGTCGGATTGCCGTCTCACCGGACTATGAGAGTGAAGGAATAGCGAGTGCACCTGTGTATTGCGCACACACTTGTGCACTATAATATCTCCTGCGTACCCGGCTGATCTCCGTTGAGATTGGCCGCCGTGGCCGAAACTGGCTAGGAGGATTTCATTTCAATATGTGCATAACTCATTGCTTATCATGGTATACATACATATATAACTGTTACTCATTATAAAGATAATGAATGTTTATTTTGTATAATAACATAAATATGACATAGATATATGTGTAAGGATTTTCTTGGTGCAGATGTTTCGTATTGGACACACCATGGCGGTTCATCAAAAACTTGCACAAATCACATGTAGATAAAAAAACAAAGCTACAATCGACCTAAATAACGCGCAATAAGAGTGCAGTAATAATATACTTTCATGCAGACGCGACCGGGCGCGGTGTCGTGCGATCTACACCTACTACTCGGACAGACGACACAATGATAGGACATGTTTAGTTAATTCCTTTCTCAGAACATCAGGGTCATGAAACGTGCAGGGACACATCACGTTAGACACCTCTTCACTGTCTTCTGACGTTTGCAAAGGCCAACGCGTGCCTTGTTGACCGATGTAAGCGGCTAATCTCGTACAATACACGTGTAAAATTGTAATCTACCTTAATAATCAGCTCGATTTCCGGGACGTCTCCATTCGCCGTTCCATTCTCTGCGATTTCATCCGACATCGTGAACTCAATAACACTTGAAATGTAATAAAATTAATACAAGATTATTGCCGCACAATTATACACAACCGTCACCGTTCCAAAACACCGACTAACTGCCTCACTTCAGTCTGGTTCCTTGTGTTCGTCAGCGAGCTTTCGTGATTCGTCAGCGAGCCGTCACTAATATCGCATCGCAACTAACTTCATAATAAGTGGGAAGCCAAGAAGCTTATAAAACCAAAACGGTAACGATAGTGTTGTAAGTATATAAAGTAATTTTCTACAAAATAATATTATAACGACAGTCACCAGCATAAGTAGCTGAAAAATTTAAGATTTCAAATTGCCCACATACTTTTGTGTTCTCACTAATCTTTTGTTTTCTCTTCACAAAAATAAAATAAAAATAATGTTTTTTTTTTCTTTAGCAAGGCGCAGTTTGCGCATCTGCCAGTGTCAAAGTTTTAGGTGACATTTTTCAATATAGGGTGCGTTCCACTAAGCGTTCACAACGCCCAAAATACTCTTTTGACCGTTCCACATGGCGACTACGATCGTTGTGGTCGCGGCGAAAACGTCATTAATGACGTCATCACTCACGCTCACGAGAAGCCCACAACGACCCATCTCTGGAGGTGGGTCGAAGTGAGCGTTGAAAAAAATAGCAAAGTTGTCAGAACTAAAAAGTCGAAGTTTTCTATTTTCACTATTATAATTTTCTAAAATTGTATTCCATTCTTCATCTGAACTGGATGAACTAGTAATTTCGACAGTATTATTGCATGCACGCATCATCAAATAACCTAGTGTTGTCGCTAAAGACCTTTTGAATCTATTTGAATGTAAAATAATTGAATACTTCATTGAAATTACATATAAAAATTGAATTGTATATTTATTTTTCGACACAAACCAACTTCACTTATAATTATTAAAATTTACACTTAAAACTTACGAATGGTAGTCTAACCTATAGCTTTTGCTTTATTTTTTCTAGCCCGCCATTTGTATTATTTCCTCAACGCCCAAAATGCTCCATAATCCATTCCACTTGGGTTTACGATAACAACGCTCAGGACCTACTCAGGACTTAGTGGAACGGGAAAACTCGTGGTCGTGAGCGTGATCGTCGTGAGTGCTTAGTGGAACGTAGCCATAATATATAATAATACCAGCCCTGTATTATTATACTGCCCACTGCTGAGCACGGGCCTCCTCTACTGAGGGGGTTTAGGCCATAATCCACCACGCTGGCCTAGTGCGGGTTGGTAGACTTCACATACCTTCGAAATTCTTATAAGGAACTTCTCAGATATGCAGGTTTCCTCACGATGTTTTCCTTCACCGTTAAAGCGAACGATAATTGATAAACAAGTGAAGTGAACGATAGCCTAGTTGGGAATGGAACGGTCTGCCGAGACAATGTCCGGAGGTTCGAAACCCAAGGCACACACCTCTGACTTTTCGAAAGTTCCGTGTGTATTGTTTATCAATTAATTTATAATAGATCGTCGGAAAGACTATTTCAACACTAATGGATTGAACGCGCCAGATTTTTCATATCTATCTTTAATCTCGATCTATCCACCAAATTCCAACGTCTGTTTCAGGTTTTTTTTTTGTAGGGAGACTCAAACTTGTAGTTTTCAATCAAAATCGTGCTTGCAACTAACTAACGAAAACTACTGTTTTTTTTCGCGGGCTAGCGCGGGAAAATAAGTGCGCCTCCTTTTATATTGATAATAAAGAAATTGTCGCATTTATCCTTTAGGCGACTTTTTATACCAATAAACAGTAGTTTTTGTTAGTTAGTTGCAAGCACGATTTTGATTGAAAACTACAAGTTTGAGTCTCCCTACAAAAAAAAAAACCTGAAACAGACGTTGGAACTTGGTGGATAGATTAAAGAAAGATATGAAAAATCTGGCGCGTTTAGTCCATTAGTGTTGAAATAGTCTTTCCGACGATCTATTATAAATTAACCAGATCAGGTTATTTTTAAAAAAAAATCACGATGAAAAGTTGACTGAAATAGTCGAAATTTCGTATGCGGCCTCTTAATATACCTACTACATAAAGTCTGTCTCACGAAAGAAGTCCCGCAGACGCGGCGCCAACACTGTTGCCAACTCCAAGAATCCAAAAAACAACAGATGAGTTACAAAAAACAGGAGAAAACAGTAGATCGGGGATTTTGACCGAGGAGCTAAATAAAAAAGGTCCTCGATTACGATTTTTCCAAATGGGATTTTTCCCTCAGTAACGTCCGAGAAGTAGGGTAAGTCTATAGGGTGACGACCAAAAAAAAAAGCTGCACCATTTTATGTAGTACTAATTTACTAACCTGTGCACAAAAACAGTGAAAATGCATGTAAAAACCAGTAAAAAATCTTTAAAACAAAAAACAGTACAAGTTCGACTCTAAACAAAAAACAGAGATGAAAAAGCAAAAACAGTAAATCTACTGTTAAAACAGTAGGGTTGGCCACACTGGGTGCCACAGTCATATGCATTGTAATGTTGCTAACTTTAAGGTGTTAGACGTCCCGAAATCAATAAAAGTTGCAGTATAATTCTTTTTTAGGTATTATAAAAAAGTAAAACAAAAATGTTACCAGTATTGCTGTATTCGAAGAATCTGCGTCACGGGGTTGTAGGGTAAGTAGGGGATTTAGGGTTACCGGGATAGGTTTACAATTTTATTTTACTCTTAACGTCTTGAATGCTTTGCAGCATTTCATAGAAATAGGGCAAGCTTGCAAAATATTCAAAACGTCGTTAAGAAATGAAATATTTAAAAAAAAGGGGGGGGGGGTCAAATAACTAGTTTTAAAAAGGATACCCAACCATCAAAAACGCATCAATGAAAAAAATAGACTTTATTCCGATTGGTCCATTTTGCTAAGGATGCGATGGTAGTAAACATCGTTTATTAGACCGCCAAATTCAGGGGTAAAAATATGGTTTTGGCTACATTGAATCCGGTAGCTCTTTGTAAAGTCTGTCTCACGAAAGAAGTCCCGCAGACGCGGCGCCACAGTCATGCGACGTAATGTTGCTAACTTTAAGGTGTTAGACGTCCCGAAATCAATAAAAGTTTACGGTATAATTGTTTTTTTAGTGATTATAAAAAAGTTAAACAAAAATGTTAACAATATTGCTGTATTCTGACTGCCTGCCTCGGTGGCGTGACTGCCTCGGTGGCGTAGTTGTATTGTGCTACGACTACAATGCTGAGGTCTCGGGTTCGATTCCCGGGTCGGGCAAAGTGATATTGAGTTTTTCTATTCAATATCAGGTCGGAGTCTGGAATTTCTGCCCGACATGGCGATAGACTCACCCCCTATCACATCATGGGATGGAATAACGGCGAAAAGTGGGTGCACTAGTTGCGCCTCTACCTAACCCTTCGGGGATAATAGACGTGAGCGAGTATTGCTGTATTCGAAAAATCTGCGTTACGGGATTTAGGGTAGGTAGGGGATTTAGGATTACCGGACGGGTTTCCAATTTTATTTTATTCTTTACGTTTTGAATGATTTGCAGCATTTCATAGAAATAGAGCAAGCTTGCAAAATCTTCAAAACGTCGTATATAAAATGAAATATATAAAAGGGGGTGGGGGATCAAATAACTAGTATTATTCAAGTATTTTATTTCAGCACAATATATCGAGAGATATGGTAGTAAAATTAGTATATCGGGAGACTACAGATAAAGTCGGTAAATCTCCCGATAAATCGGGAACTTTTGTTACACTGCACGTAAACAGCACCTAACAACGACAACATGGCCGATCTGCGACGTCTGTGATCTGTCATGATTAGTTCAACATTTTCCGTAGTATTATAATGCTCTTTGTTCAACATAATATTGCCGCGGGACTTCTTTCGTGAGACAGACTTTACAGTTTACTAGTTGTTACTAATTACTTGGCAATATAAACGACGCCATTGTTGTTTACCATGCCCAAAAGTGTAAAATTGTGAAATGTTACTTGAATGTGTATAATTTTTAATTATTTCGCATGTACGTATCATTAAGCCAAATATAATTAATATTAACAAAATGAGTGCATCAACCGAGGAAGCTACCACTGCGGCGCCAAAAGAAATGACATTTGCAGAGAAGCAAGCTGAGAGAATGAAAAGATTGCGTTCATTGCATACAGCCAGGAACGAGGCCAGAACCCACAACCACCAAGAGGTAGTCGCAGAGGAGGCTAGGAACAAGCTGCCTCCGAATTACGAAGCCAAGCGGCGACAGGCTGAGTGGCTCGTGGATGATCAGAAAAAACGCGATGAAGCTGAGAAAGAAGGAAAAAGTTATGATAGAGTCAAACTTCTGAACATATCAGCAGCAGAGGCAGAGAGATTAGAACGGAAGAAGAAAAAGAGGAACCCGGACCAAGGATTCTCGACGTACGAGCAAGCAACAATCCGCCAGTACAACAGACTGATCAAGAACATGCCTACTGTAGACATGGAAAAATATGAAAAACAGAAGGAGAAATATGGCGACGCGTTTTATGGGGGACCTAACGTGATTATACATGGCATGCATGAAGACAAGAAAGATGCCGTGGACAAAATGGTGGATGACTTGGAAGGCCAGATTGCAAAGAGAGCTAAATACTCTAGAAGGAGGACACATAATGATGATGCAGACATTGACTACATTAATGAAAGGAATGCCAAGTTCAACAAAAAGTTGGAGAGATTTTATGGGGAGCATACGGCAGAAATCAAACAGAATCTGGAGCGTGGTACTGCTATATAAAAGTATATCTTAGGTCCTATGTAAATTACTATTACTAAAATAAGTGATATTAAATAAGTTGTCAACTCAATAGTTATTTTTTTTATATTGCTTGGATTATCCACTGTAATGTCTCACTATGCTTTATGAGTGGTGTTTCAATGTTCAATACTATAAGATACCCAATATCCAGCCACCTCAATTAAACATGCTATGATATTGAAAATGTCAAATGAATTTTCCTTAGGTGACCCCAAAGAGCATCATAATACTATGGAAAGGTTACCCACTAACTTGAATGCTAAATATTCTATCATCATTGGCCATATGAGACTCCACTGTTGAACATAGGCCTCCCCTAAAGATTTAAAAGTGGGCCTGTTGAGTGGCCTGCATCCATCATACCCCTGAGACCTTTATCAAGTGACAAGTCTGATATGTGGCATCCACTCAAGAACTTTTTACCCCGTCTGCCATCAGTTCTACAAATGATAAATTCTATCTATACTAATATGAAGCTGAAGAGTTTGTTTGAACGCGCTAATCTCAGGAACTACTGAACCGATTTTGAAAATTCTTTCACTAATAGGAAGCTACATAACTCCTGAGTGCTATAGGCTACTTTTTATCCTGGGAAAATATTTTTGGCCCGGAAAAACTTTTTCACGCGGGTGGAGCCGCGGGCACTATTAGTAAATAATAAAATTGATAATATACTGGCTGGATTTTAAGACGTCGGCGGGGAGTAAGGGCAGCTACCCTTACCACTGTAGCTATAAGGAAATATTTTTAGGAGGCTGTTGTATCATATTTGAAGATATTAAGATCATCAGATTCAGATTTAAAAATATGGGACTATTGATCCTGTTGCTTATATCAAAAGAGTTTATGAAATATACTCAAATATGAGAAATAGCAAGAACTTTCACGATACATTTTGTAGGAAATGTGACTTTAATTAGTTTTTAAACTTTACAATACACTAATAAGTGTCTAATATTATTGCAGTTACAGTTGGTTAAAAGGCCTTGTTGCCAGGATTTGGGGGAATTATAAGAGTAACACATATGGACTGCCTCGGTGGCGTAGTTGTATTACGGTACGACTGCCATGCTGAGGTCTCGGGTTTAATCCCCAGGTCGCAGAAAGTGATATTGGATTTTTCTATTTCAGTATCAGCCCAGAGTCTCGAATTTGTGCCCGATATGCTCGCCCTCACAATATGGGACGGAATATGCACGGTGAAAAGTGGGTACATTTAATTGCACCTCTGCCTACCCCTTCGGGGATAAAAGGTGTGAGTGAGTATATATGTACAGTCACCAGCATAAGTAGCAGTATTTCAAATTGCCTACATACTTTTGTGTTCTTACTAATCTTTTTTTCTCTTCACAGAAATAAAATAAAATAGGATTTGCTTTACTTCTTACGAAGAATTCATTTTTCAGTTAACGCGTATATAGGCCATTTGAAAATTTGACTTTGTACAGATATTTATGCTGCTGACGGTACATGTATGACGATCAAAGTGTAGTGTTTTGGAGAGGCTTGAGGTATGCTTTAATGTGAGCAGTTGGTACTCACAATCAGTTAATCATTTGGCTTAGTTTGTTATACAGTAGTTTAAAGTTAATAAAACAAAGAAATTGAACAAATTTTGATAACAAGTTTATTTTGATAAATGTGCTGATTAAATAAAAATATTACATATCAAATAGATATTTTACATAATGTAAATATGCTATTAAAAGCGATAAACAATTCTTTTTACTCCTGACAAAAGAGATGGCTCAACAAATTTTATTCAAGAGAATTTATACTACACAGTTATAGGTACATATACTTAATGTGATTTTACATACACATTAGTAATATCTCAGATTTATTGTCAAGTTTTTTAAGTAAAGTAATAAGATATTTCCATGCATATTCATATTATAACTAGGCAGATGATTCTTATTTTTGATTTACAATAAATTCTTGACTATAAATGTGACAGTCTTTGATTAAATAATCAAAACAAATATTATTAGTCAAAAGTGACAGTTATTAAGTATATATAAAATAAGCACAATAACACAACATATAGAGAAATAAAATAAGAAATTAAACTAACAGAAACAATAATTTGTAATTTGCTAAATATCATTTTTTTAAAGCAAAAAAATAAATAATAAAAGAAAATTAACTGACAATACTGTTCTATCATTCATCTAGTTATAATAAGAAATTCACTTAAAATCATGTAATATAATTATGTACATGTGAGCACAATTAATATTTTCACAGAAATGCTTATTGCTTACATGCAATAAATGGTGAAGTGTGGAGCTTCGACTAGAAATCACAGTGATTTGCTTCATTTTCCTTTATCAAATAGTTACGTATTAGCTTGATTGCCAGTATAAAGAAAAAGAATAGTCAGGGGCCGTACTCCATCTACAGGGGCATACCCGTCTTTTTTCAATTTCGGGCGTTTTAATGGAAGGACAGCTTTGATGGCAGTATAGGTAAGGTAAGAGTCAAAACATCCCCTATTTAGTCAAATTAAATTAAGCTTTGGGCTTAGAATGTGACTAAAATACAAAACTACTCAGTGGGGCTAGGACTTGAAATAAAAACACGATGCGTCTCCGCTTCATTTTATTGTGATTGGTTGAGTGAATGACGTAACGGTATTTTGATGTTTGTGAGTGACGCATCGTGTTTTTTTTTCACGTCCTAGCCCCACTGCTTCGCTTTGTTCGGATTGGTTGAGATACTAAAACGTGACTGACGTATTGGTCTCTCGATCAATCACAAACATCAAAATTAACCATCGTCTTACGAGTTGAGTTTTTAGCTCATTCTAATCCTATTGTCCTTTGAATAGAACACACTAATTGCAATAAGTTGGATTCGCCCCTGTAGATGGAGTAGGGCCCCCTGACCTCATACTTGTGGCTTGAAAATGGAAATGCAAATATAGAAGTTATTAATTAAGTTGTCAAAAGAGGTCCGATATGATAAAATATAGACAGAAAATTAAGAATTTATTTAATGTTGAAATTAATTTAATTCTTTAAGCTGACAAAATGACCGCATTTTATTAGACTGGGAATAAAATCCTTCGACAAAATCAAGAATACTGCTCCATAAAGTAGATAAATTAAGTTTACAGATTTTTGAATGACGTAAGTAAATAAATAACTCAACACTACACTCGACAAAATTTAGATACTTATATTGTTAAACATTGCCATAAAAAAGTTCATAAGTAAATAAAAAATATTACAAGATCAATTTAATTCCAGATTATTGAATGGGTTCAAACTAAGAATTCAAATGCTCTTTCCAATTTCAGGCCACAACTGCCTCCTTGACAAAGATCATTCAGAGAAATATTTAACACTTATCATATCTTTTATATTTTCAACATGACTAGTTACAGCTTTCATTATACATACTTTGGTAAGTACCTATTCATTTTAGATTTCGTTTATCATGATAGTCAAGATTTCAATTCAATATTTCCTTGAGTATAGGTATATTATTATGAACTGCTAAAAAATATTTCGAAAAAAAAAGAAATCAGATCCGTGTTTACACATATGGCGTGTTTAATCCAGTATAAAAGTTAACACAAAAATGAACAATATAGCTGTTCATTGTAATCAAAATATTAGATTTAAAGCCAAGAAAATATTTTGTTTATAGAACACTTTTGGATATGTCATAATGTATTTTACATGAAAGATATAAAGTTGATTTTAGCGTACTCAGGGCCGTATTAATAGATAAACTTAATTTCGATCTGTAGTGCGATATTAGCTGAAACGCTGTTAAGGTTTATCTTAAGATAGTCGCTATTTAATAAACCCATAATAACATCAGTTCAAATGACATCGTAAGTTACAATATGTGGAGGATTTTGACAACTAAGTTTTTTTTATTTAACAGAGCTTACTCAGCTGAGAACAATCTCTTAAATGACAGCTTAAGCGTGTTTTATAAGTAGTTCAATACATTAAATGTCTACATGAGATATTACTCAAATGAGAGATTGATTTATTAGGGCCGGTATTAATAAATCAATCTCAAGTTTGAGTTGCATCTCAAGGCGACATAATGTATTGAACTGTTGTATCTACTTGAGACATAACTCAAACTTGAGATGGATTTATTAATACTGCCCTAATCCCGCCCGGAGACTCTTGAGCAATACATACTTGATATTGATAGTCATGCGTTAGTGTATATTTAACAAATAACTATACACCGGGTATCTTTTACAATATAATAATTACTAGTATAGTTTGTCATACAACAATTTATTTAAATTGGGTCTAGTATTCGTCTAAAAATAAGGTCCGTGTTCACAAACGTCACTTGGCTAAGTACGGAGCCATGCTGTAATAATAGGGAACGTGCACGTCGTAAGCACTGCCATCAGGTAGCGCAATCTATGTTTCAGCCCATCGATACTTGGAATTGACGTAAAATATTCATTAAAATTATGAAAAATAACATTTTATTTGTTGATAATGTATTGTACTGTATCTGGATGCTCCAAGACATAAAATTAAACAAACCAAATGGTGTGAAATTGTATTATGTACCCAATAATAATACTTAAGTACTTACATTCCATGGTTATGTGAAAATCGACAAAAATAATAAATGCTGTAAAAAACAAACATAGTTATGAGTTCCAAAAGCATTTAGAAGTGTCTCAGTACGTAATTTATAAAAAAAAATATATAAAAAAGACGTGTGGCACTCGGAGACTGCCGCGGTAAAGCTATTGCATAGCATTTTTTATCAACTTATGTAATTATAATTATTTATTTTATTTTTTTCTATTGTCCAAATTTCACTCGTGCCCTAACGCCGAAACTCTAAGCAGGCAATTCTAATATTTATTACCTCTTTGAACAGATATAAAATAAAAACTTTTTAAAAATTCTAACTTAGAATCACCTCATCCCGCCACAGGATCATTCTCATCAACTGCGCGCGTTTGACATTTCGATACGTTTCACTGACTGGAACAATTTTTAAATACACGGTAATTTGGATCTTTTATCGTTTAACATTTAGCTCATATCCTCTTACATATTGTATTCTTACAAGACTGCGATATTAAATTTACTTATGGAATTTTACACTCTACATGGTTGTGATAGAGTTAAAAATAGTAAGGGGTGGCAGGTTATTTTCGTTACGGAATTTCTGGATTCGGTCTCTACGCTCAAGGCCCGCTATAGAAGCTATGCAATAGCTTAATAAAGATGTTTTGAAGAAAATATTCAATACAAAAAAATCTGGAATTAAGGGAACATAACCTCCTAATTTAGGTGAAATAACTAACTCCCATCTAAAAAAAGGATATTCTGGACACGCTGGATATGAATAACATTCGGGCGAAACACACATTTTATCATTTTTAAAGAATATATAAAAAAAATGTTTTTCTCGTTATAGTTTCTTTTTTTATCCACCTGTGGCTCTTGTGTCGATTTTGTGCTGCCCCCTATACTTCGTGCACGTTCCCTATAAGCCTAGCTGCCTGTTTCTCAGTGCTTCTGGCATGACAGTTTTCGCAGTGCGTAAGTATAGGAGTGCTGTGGTTGGCTAATACTGAGATACAACATTGTTTCAGCGTAGCACAGCAACACAGTGCTTGTAGCCATAAAGAAAAAAAAAACATTGTTTCAGTTGGCTGCCAGATAAACAAGCTGAAAAAAAGTCAAAGAAAATAGTGAAATTGACGACACTATGCGTACGCCATACGGGCGCAATGTGCATCCTCATATTATTAATTGTGAATACGGGTGTAAATTTCATAATTTGCTACAAAGACCTTCTAAGATATGATTTACTCAGAGTACAATCAATACCCATTATTTAATGTGAGCTAGATTTTATATTTAACTTTACATATTTCATGATTTGGCATAAAACTGTACCTTTTATTATTTTTCAATACATTTCATTTATGTTTGAAATCGGCGTTTAATTAAACGCATGCAGAAGAAAATAATACATTATAAACATTCATTTTGGTAAACTGATTCATCGAGATAATACAGAATCATAATACTTCCAATGGAAACATTATAAGTCACAAATTTCTGCATGATTTGATAATGCATAAATGAGAAGAGATAAGTAACATAACATTTAAATTTTTGGTACTGTATAAAAACATATTATTTTTACCGATAGCTGCATGCGCCATCATTATCAAGGTATTAAAAAATATTATTTGACCGCATTGTATTAATTATATAGTAAACTGCAGTGGTATTTGGGTCATATCCTGACTCATAACTTTATAAATATCAGACAGACAAACAATATAATATTTGGTCAAATATTTCAAAGTATTAAAATAATCTGCTTTTAAAGGCAAATAGACGATTAGATAGCTCGGTACAGGTGCCAAGTTACAGAAATTCTTTGTAATTGAAAGACATCGATTCCAAGAAATGACTAAATTATCGACATAGATAATACGATCGCTTAACATTTTTTTTGTATATTTTTTTAATTATACATAATCCCTATCCGCCTTAAGTGCAGCAGCGTTTACAATGTAAATAACCATTAGTTATCCGCATTTGGTATAAACTCAGAGCACTCAATGAGAATAGGGAAGTCGTAAAAATAATATAATCGTTCACGTCAATCAGGAGGCTTAGAATGTAAAAAACAAAACACGATGCGTCTCCGCTTTGATTTATTGTGATAGGTTGAGAGACTGACGTATCACAAACATCAACATATCGATACGTCAGTCTCTCAACCAATCACAATAAAACGAAGCGGAGACGCATCGTGTTTTTTTTTCCACATTCTAAGCCCCCAGGTTCGTTTTTGGAATGTGTAAAATCGAAAATAAAATAAATTCAACGTGTTATAATAAACTTAATTACCAAATGCGAATATCACAGATCCGTTGGTTTCTATACTACTGCACTTAAGGGCCGGCCGTGTCAGAAACCGTCAGACTAGTCAGACCACGTCAGACTACTGGACTAGTCTGACGCACTCTGACGCGGCCCAGCCTGTTATACACACCAAGACACGACTCGACTGCATTTCATAAGACCCACGGGCGCGTTAATTCTGCAAATCAAAAGGTATATTATTATGATCTTGTAAGTAGTAAGTAAATGTCGATTCTGTTTTCGCCATACTTACTCCGCCGTCCTGGCATCACTCGAACAGTTATCCCGTCAGCTGCCCGAACTGTGGAGGACACAATCGGTGAGACGAATATACAAAACACCTCATCACCAACTCCCAATGAAATTGCAATAGTCCATCATTTAATAATGGTTTAATCGTTAATGTTTATTAGTCCAAAATATTAATTAATTCCCTTGTTTATTAACTTAATGACAAACTTAATCGTGAGATATATTCTGATAAAAAATATTGTAACTATTAGAAAATTTATTTGAGAGTGGTGAAGCGATCTTGGTGCATTATTTGGAAATTTAAAAAACACTGCATTCCACAACACACTGTTACGGTTTAGGAAACTCGACTTACCTTTTGGATTGAGTGACTTCCACGCATTCAAACAGGTATTTTTTATCGAAAATAGGTACACAATATGCGAGAGGTGACTTGAGTCAAAACCTAATCTAAATTAATCTATTATGTTCTTAGGTAAATCTAACGTATATATAGGTGTCCTTAAAAATACAATTACCCACATATTCGAAACAGCTAGTTTTGTTTGTACAAGCAATTTTCTAAAATAACGAATAATTTAATATAAGAATACATTAATATAAAGATTATCCACTATAATATAGTACACTCTGTATAAAAGATGAGTCAATATGGGAAGGCTATCTGCAAATATCTAATTAACATAATATTCTACCTCCAATATGTCCATTATATGTCCATAACTTTTTACTGTTTAAAATACTTTGTAGTACTTATAATACTAATGAAATATTTTACGGAATATTGTAATCCACTTTTATAATTAAAAGACCTACATGAATGCATATAATTCAATAAAATATCTAGCACACATTAATGCATTTAGATAATTTAATGCGCCATTTAAAGCAGTCCCTACATAAATAGATAGGTGACGTGTTTGTGAAGACAAAGAAAATTCTTTATACATCTGTCTACATACCTATCTATAAATATTTATAAAGTTTGTTCTCCAACCGCAACAACATAATAGAATAATTGATTTATCTTGAACAAAGCTCATAATATGTAATGTGCTAAAAATTATATATTACTAGTTTTGCCCGCGCCTCCGTCTGCGTGAAAACGTTTTCCCGGGATAAAAAGTAACCAATAGCACTCAGGAGTAATATAGTTTCCTATTAGTGAAAGATTTTTCAAAATCGGTCCATTAGTTCCGGAGATACCTACAAAACTACTCACAATTTTTTTACCTTTATAATATCAGAATAGATTAGCTTTTTTACTATTAGCTATATTGATAAGAACAATAATTTTAAGATTTTCCTAACGGTATTACCCGCGGGAACACAAGAAAAATTACAAACATATCTCATAAACTTTCATTTATTCTCATAATATACAAATAACAAAAGTTCATAAATCACAATAAACATTACGCCTAACTAAATAATAGTGAACCTCAATGTGATGAAGCAATTTCAACTCTATGTCTAAACCACTAAATTTAAAAATGCATTGTGCCAACAATATCGAATTTAATAAATTTTATCTAATATTACATTTATTCAAAAGTCTTTTCTAGTTAAATATAAACACTTTAAAAATTGCCTACTGACAGTTTTTTGATATTTTAAAACAAGTAACCTGACATTTGCAGTCATTGTGTAAAAATTATGATATTTTGTGATTTCTTTGTTCTGCTAGAACTATAAGCATATTGTTTTCAATTAATGTAATGTAACCAGTCAATATATCATTTGTTTGTATACCTGTACACCTTATTTACAATGACAATATTAAAAGACCATTCTCAACACTCTAAAAATGGAAAATCTTACCCTATCACAGTTAAATTCGAAGACATACAGCTAGACATACACCTGTTTGATATTATATTGTTATTCATGTGCACATTATAATGTTTAGTGTAACATTATAATGTTTAGTGGAAATGTTCTAAATTCTGAGCAAGAAAAATTGAGCAAGATGAAAAAAATTCGAGGCAATTGCCCAAAAAAGTATTATTTTAATGATATTCCATGGCAAGGCACTATAGACTATAAGTATTGAGATCTCGCGATGCCCCACGATGCGACCAGTCAAGTGATGTATCAATTCGCGTACACAACATAACACAATAAATATATCTCATTATATATCTAAAAATTCAAATTTAATAATTTAAAATATATAAACATTTCGCGACAAATAGACACTTATATCTTATTAAACGTTAGCGACCATTGTAATTTCTCACTAATTATATAATTCAAATTCTAATTTTCTATTCTGACCCTTAACGACTCAAAATCGACATGTGTATAATATTTTTTAATTATTTATCAATAATTATTTCCTGGAAGGCACCGTATTTCCCGTTTGACGCACATCATTCGCTAGATAAACATCTCAGTTATCAGAGGCTATCAACACGACGCACAGTGGACGGAAAATCGGGTCTCCCTTTCATAGGAATTTTGAAAAAAAAATTTCGAGCTTTCTCAAATCTGAGTATGCAGTATTGTTAATATCGTTGTAACATTAAATATTATTGCAATTTTGAACAGATTTTTAGCTCAAAAAATGAAGAAAGTGGACTTTGAAGGTTTTCAATGTATGAAAACGACTTTTGTTTGCCTCATAACTTTTTTCCATATTAAGATGTAAAGCTGAAACTTTCAGGTGTTGTAGCTTAGATACTACTCAAGCCATGTGATATTTGACCTTGACCCCGACCGTGCCCGTTTAGAAGATATAAGGTAAGTAAAAATGCATGTTTAGCCCATATTTTGACACAGACTAATATACCTTAAATAAATTAATTTCTCAAAATTTTATATGCAGTATTATTATATGATAGTTAAAGATCTCACACCACTTTTTACCTTGACCTTGAAGGACTCCGTTACAAAGATATGAATTAATTAAAAGTGCATATTTTGAACATACTAACACATGGGCATAAATACATCTAGCAACTAATTGTCTGAAATTAGCTATCCTCATATTGTTATACATTAGGTACAGACCTCATATGACTTTTGACCTTCACCTTGACGAAGCCCGTTTAAAAGATATGATTGAATTAGAAATGCTTATTTCGTCGATGATACCACACGGAAGTATGAACTTAAAATAAAACAATAATGTTCTTTTTTTATGCAGTATTATCATATGATAGCTAAAGATCCTATACGACTTTTCATATTAACCTTAAATGACCCCGTTCCAAAGATATTAATTAATCAAAAGTGGACAATATTATGACCATATTGTCATACGGGCATAAACAACATTTTTAGCCCCTCCATTAAAAACAAACTTTTTTTTATATATATAACTAACGTTTTTAAGGAAAATAAAACAACATAAATGTCTACATCGAAGGACTTTAAAATAAACGATTTATTGTAAAGGCCTATGTTTTGGGAGTACTATCCAAAAAATATATAATATAAAGTAGCTTGGTTAGAATATTAGGCTCGTTTTTGGACATGAACTTTGCATCATTGACTGATATGAGCATCTAAAACTATTTGCTTGGCAATATCCATTAGAGATCCCATTTCATTACGAAATTTATCTTTGATTGTTGTTTTTCAAGTTCGTCTTCTTTATCTTGACATTTCTTAAAGTCCTCCACTTTATGTATGGTATCCTATGTGTCATATCGGCTAAAGAAGCATTTAAAATTCACTTGTATCTTTTGAACGGAATTCTTTAAGTTCGAGGTCTAAAGTCATATGAAGTCTTTAGCTATCTTATAACATATTAGGATAATAAATGAGACAATGAGTTGCTTGATGTACTTATGCCCGTATGACAATATGGTCATAATATTGTCCACTCTTAATTAATTAATATCTTTGGAACGGGGTCATTTAAGGTTAATGTGAAAAGTCGTATAGGATCTTTAGCTATCATATGATAATACTGCATAAAAAAAGAACATTATTGTTTTATTTTAAGTTCATATTTCCGTGTGGTATCATCGGCGAAATAAGCATTTCTAATTCAATCATATCTTTTAAACGGGCTTCGTCAAGGTGAAGGCCAAAAGTCATATGAGGTCTGTAGCTAATGTATAACAATATGAGGATAGCTAATTTCAGACAATTAGTTGCTAGATGTATTTATGCCCATGTGTTAGTATGTTCAAAATATGCACTTTTAATTAATTCATATCTTTGTAACGGAGTCCTTCAAGGTCAAGGTAAAAAGTGGTGTGAGATCTTTAACTATCATATAATAATACTGCATATAAAAATTTGAGAAATTAATTTATTTAAGGTATATTAGTCTGTGTCAAAATATGGGCTAAACATGCATTTTTACTTACCTTATATCTTCTAAACGGGCACGGTCGGGGTCAAGGTCAAATATCACATGGCTTGAGTAGTATCTAAGCTACAACACCTGAAAGTTTCAGCTTTACATCTTAATATGGAAAAAAGTTATGAGGCAAACAAAAGTCGTTTTCATACATTGAAAACCTTCAAAGTCCACTTTCTTCATTTTTTGAGCTAAAAATCTGTTCAAAATTGCAATAATATTTAATGTTACAACGATATTAACAATACTGCATACTCAGATTTGAGAAAGCTCGAAATTTTTTTTTCAAAATTCCTATGAAAGGGAGACCCGATTTTCCGTCCACTGTGCGACGCCTACAATAAGATAATGTAACGACAGTGACAGTAATTCTTTATACATTACACACATAGGGCACAAGTGGTTATTTCCAATGTAAAAATACGAAAACGCATGCAATAATCGTTTGCGAACATCGTGTACAGCCAGCTGGGGGATGAATAAGTACATTAAATAATTCAAAAATAGACTCCACCTAGTCCGGCTGCACACAAATATTCATATAAAAATAAATTTAACAAAAAAGTCTTTGAACAATGAAAATGCCAACAACAAGTCCACATTACTGTTGACAGTTTCGTGTTAATCTCGCATGCCGACACTTCGACATCAACATGCCGGGGTTAAGTCTAAGCACATCACATTAGCCTCAAGAAATTCACGTTAGTTCAACACTGAAAAATCACAGTTTCACTCTTAGCACTTAAGGAACCTTTAACGTTCAAGCTTTGTGGCATGGACTGACTGGCCAGGCTCATGTCAGTCGGGCTTGTCAGTTGCAACGTTCAAGCATTGTGGCATGGACTGACTGGCCAGGCTCATGTCAGTCGGGCTTGTCAGTTGCAACGTTCAAGCGTTGAGGGGTAGGCATTGTTCGTAATTGGCAGAGCCCTTATCGGACTGGGTGAGGTCTGTGTCAGGCTGGCGGTAGTCCCGCCGTCCAGAGCGGTCACGAAACGAGCCGAAACCAGAGTCGTTGGTCCTGTGAGGGGGCGTACCTACGAGTATCCTGGGCATGTCGCATTCCTCACACTTGTCGAGGAGGGGATGGTTTCTGAACGTGCACATGTGGCACTGCCACGAGGAGGACGGCCGCTGGCCTGTGTATATGTTGCTGTAGAAACTTCTAGATTCGTCAGACTCTGGAATGTAGGTTTTGGTTACATTAAAAAAGTATTTTTCATTGGAGTTAAAGGAACGAGTGGGCGGATTAGCGGATGACTAATAATTATAGCAGTATATAGAAAGGGAATTGGGAACGAATTACTTTCTATATTTCCTGGATCTCTGGCAAAACTAGATCTTTTGACATCACTGTAAGATTACAACAATAAATATAACTACACACACACACACATACACTCACGCCTGTTATCCCCGAAGGGGTAGGCAGAGGCGCAACTAGTGCACCCACTTTTCGCCGTTATTCCGTCCCATGATGTGATAGGGGGCGAGCCTATCGCCATATCGGGCACAAATTCCAGACTCCGAGCTGATACTGAATAGAAAAACTCAATATCACTTTGCCCGACCCGGGAATCGAACCCGAGACCTCAGCATTGTAGTCGTACCATAATACAACTACGCCACCGAGGCAGTCAAATATAACTACCTCTATTTTATCACACCATAGTAAAGAAGCAGTTCAACAAAAACTAAATAACTTAATGAGTTTTTTTTTTATTCGCCACATTACATCAATGTGGACAAATCAGCCACACCATAAACTCAAATACCCGATTGATCAATATTTTGTGTGCCTTCAAAAACAGGGATAGCGCTGTATTTTACTTGTACATATGTCATTTATGGAGATAAGCTAAACGGCAACATGGCTTATGTTGTGGGTGTATATGCCTATCCTTCCAGATATGCACACACATATCACGCCTTATCACCGAAAGGGGTAGGCAAGAGCGTATCGCAGAGCAAAGATAGGCCGACAGTCATCAAGCATTGCAAAATGTTTTATCGCTGCTTTTATATCACAAATTTTGTGTTTTATGTGGGATTTTATAATTAAATTCCTTCCTTTTTTTAACTGCCATACTTACTGTGAGACAAAAATGCAACAAGGCTATACAACTGGATTTGCTACAGGGAAGACTGCGGGCATCGTACGCATAGACCCGAACTCCGCGCCGTTCGATGGTTTGCTCGTCAGATTACGAGCTCGTGGCTATAATGGCCGGCAATATAGCTTGGTGAGGGTTTTTAGTATAGCTCACAACCACATAGCAGTGTGTTCGAGTTCATTTTTTTTATGACATCGAATGACGAGACAAGCATGCCGTTCGCCTGATGGTAAGCGATACAACCACCCATAAATAGTAGAAACACCATCCAGTACCTCGAGTTATAAAGTACTGTGTGGCATTCCACTGCGCTCGTTATCCTGAGACATAAGATGTTAAGTCTCATTATGTCCTGTAGTTACACTGGCTACAATGTCCTTCAAGCCGAAACACAACAGTGCATGCACACTGCTGCTTGGCGGTAGTAATAGACATTGCGGTGGTACCCATCCAGAAGGACTCTTACATATGAGAGTACCACTAGTATTTATTGCCGACTATTATATCACATAAACCCTATTACAAAGCTATGTATCACTGGTATTGGGTCTCTCTTATGCGAAGAGATTTCTGGGTAGATACCACCGCTATGTCTATTTCTTGCGTTGAGCATGCACTGTTGTGTTCCGCTTTGAAGGATAATGTAGCCAGCGTAAATACTGGGCATTATGAGACTTATTACCTATGTCACTGGGTGATTGGTGACGGGCCCAGTAGTGCCACGCAGTACTTTGTAATTCAAAGCTCTGTACGGTGTTCCTACTATTTATTGGCGGTAGTTTATCATCAAGCGAGCGGCATTCTTGTCTCGTCATTTATCTGAAAAAAAAAAAAAAAAGTGTTGGTACAGACCGGCGGTGTCCATCTCGAGCCGCTTGGCGAGCGTGTCGCACTGGTCGCGCAGCCGCTGCACGTACTCGCGCAGGCGCTGTGCGGCGGCTGGCGTGGGCGGCGGGCCCGACAGAATGTTCGTCTCCTTCGTCAGCTGCGCCAGACGACCTTTCTCCTGATTCAGAGCCGTCGCTAATCGATTCAAACGCTCCTTTTGACGTTCGATTAGCGAACGATCTGTAATTTATTGGATTTATGTTTATTATTATGTTCGGAATAATAATAACACGAGTATGATTTCTTCGTTCTCTTTTATAGAAAGCGTAAATGACTTCCAATAAATGAGCACTGGAAAAACAAATATCAAACAAATGTACTGCATGAGTTAAAAAAGAACGTAGGTATCATTCGAGGTCAATAGCTGTAGTATGATTCAATGACCGTTACAATCGACGTGTTTTCGAGTGCAAACAGTGTTAAGTAGGTGGCGATGCGATTTCCGACTACCTGGCGTAAAGTCAGGTAAACCAACACTAATAATTTACTGTTGGGTTCAAAACGTACATTATTTTTAGTATATTCGGGTAGGTAAGGATTTTGTATGCCACTATTTCTGCCTCATGGAAAGATAGCGAGCGACAAAGAACCGTTGTAGCGGTGTAAAAAAGGACCGTATACGCGTTAAAATGAACGCACAGCGTGTGAACACTATTAAACAGCTTGAAAAAGCCAGTCCCTTTCTAATAGCGAGGATTATTCGATCATTTTCTATGAAACAATAATAACGTGTGCGACGTTGTTAACTTGAAATTAACCTGACAATGTACACGAATTTCTAATATTACCATGCTGTATTGGACCACGAATAGCTCGAAGTAAATCTGCGCGATTTAAGAAACGTAATGATCTATAAGAATCATACAATATCGAAAATATTTTAACACATTACGCGGGCAAACAACATTCGTGGCTACATTACGTCCGCAATTTGAATAGGTAAACTGTCTTGTTCAAAAGCATCAAATAAACAATGTGAAACACTTCATTATTTCAAGTTTTCACAATACATTGTGGTGATTTCACACTAGTGGCTTTGCCGTGCGGTTTTAACCATTTATACCTTATGAAAGATGATTGGAAGATTAATTTGATTTTTTAGATTTCGAATGGATATCATTTTCGCGTTCGATTTGTTCTGTCCGAATTTTGTTTTATTATATAATGTTCGCCAACATAGCGTGATTTCCACGATATTGAAATCTACAAATGACACAACCTACGGAAAATGATAAAAGGAAACTATTTCTTAAATAGGCCTTAGTTCACCACTCTGGCCTTGTGCGGGTTGGCAGTCTTTACATACATGATTTAAATGGTTTTACCCACGAAATTCTTGTGTAGAATTCTCAGGTATGAAGGTTTCCTTACGATATTTTCCTTCGCCGTTAAGGGGAACAATAATTGATAAACAATACACACGTAACTTCGAAATATCAAAGGTGTGTGCCTTGGGTTTTGAATCTCAGGATATTGTCTCAGTAGACCGTTCCATTCCCAACTAGGCAATCGCACACTTCTTGAAAGCTTCGGATAAATAATATAAAACGATTACATTTGTAATGCTTAGTTGAATGCCTGTAACTATCAAGCTACTTCTAGAGGTAATTGCTGTTCTTTACAGGTAAGTAGCGATAAACACACATCAGAGATGTTTATCACAAACTTTATACAAATTCTACTTGCGATTGGTGCTAGAATATAGATACGATGACAAACATAATTCATAGCGGACAATTTTTTATCGTGTCGCGCGACCAAACAGCCATTGTAAAAGCCACGTTAAATGCATCCTACGCTATTTGTGAGTTTTACGCGAATTTTTTATCAAATATTCGCGACGACACGTTGTCATGGGTAATGATTGTTCTTTTTATTGCCTCATCATTATGAATTAATTTATTTAAAGAACAGGAGGCAAGTATCGCGGAAATAGATATGCACTGTGGTGTATAGTTCGATTTTAATGCATTCCCTTGAAAATTTATTTTTCAAAGTAAATTTCAAATATCAGTATGATGCTACTAATATTATAAACGCGAAAGTTTGTAAGAATGTATGGATGTTTGTTACTCTTTCACGCAAAAACTACTGAACGGTTTTCGATGAAATTTGGTACACGGGTAGATCATGTCCTGGATTAACACAAAGGCTACATTTTATCCCGGGAAAATAAAAAGCGGGACTTTTATCCCGGAAAAACTTTTTAATGTGGGCGGGGCCGCGGGCGAAATCTAGTATAAAATAAGAGTCACTGAATAATAATACATTTCTTTCTCTGAATGTATTTGATTTAACTTCTGAAGAGCTACTTTCAACAAAAATTCATTATTCTAGTTGTATCAACTAGAATAATGAATTTGAAGTCTGGTTAAAAGAACTGTTTTGTTATCTGAACAGTAATGTAAGCCAATATTCGATTTACGGTATAAGGTGCGATTTAGCACCTTTAGGATGAAAACGACACAATTCAAAATGATAGAAAATTTAGTTATTGTCACAAAATTACTTAAAACAAACGACTTTCACTTCATTTCACTTAAAACGAAGTTCTCAATACAATAATAGTTCAAACACAGCTATATTCAAGCAGGAAAAGGACAAAACTGTTATATCTATCCCCTTTTATTATGTTTTTATAAATAAGGGACTAGTTTTTAGTCATTTAATAATGACAAATCAATTTTGTATTTTTTGAATTGTGTTGTTTTCGTTCTAAAGGTGCGAAATACCTATAAACTAGCAATATTGAACAGGAGTGTTCATCTCTTATTAATACCACATAATATGATTACAGAGCTAGTGGATATTAAGTCTTTATAAATTATTAGTAGTACTCGCAGCTCTGCCCGTGTGAAAAAGTTTTTCTCGGACAAAAATATTTTCCCGGGATAAAAAGTAGCCTATAGCACTCAGGAGTTATGTAGCTTCTTATTAGTGAAAGATTTTCAAAATCGGTTCAGTAGTTTCTGAGATTAACGCCTTCAAACAAACAAACTTTTCAGCTTTATAATATTAGTATAGATTACAACTGTCTGACTTCATGGTTTGGTTTTCTGCCATTTCAAAGCAATTTTCCATTTCAATATTCGAACAAAAATTTTAGAAATTCACAAATAACAAATATGTAATAAAACATCTACTTTTAATAAACTGTTGATTATATTAACCCATCAAACCCCTCTTGTATATATAGATGTATGGGGAAACTCTATATACTCAGACGCTGGTGTCTGTAGTGGGCTTGAAGAGTCAAAAAGATGTTTGAAAAAATTTGTGTACAATACTATCATCATAAAATGAAAAATGTAAACAAGATTTAAAAAAAATTCGTATAGCCTATAATTATTATGTGAATTGTATTTTAAAGGTCACTAAACTCAATTGTATGAATTTATCTTGTTTGTATAATAATAAAGTGCATAAATGCAGAATTTATGGTTATTAGTGTCAAGTAGTTGAAACATTCTTACCACCGTTGGTTCCCGGTGGTTCAGGCGCTGCTCTGGTGGGTCGTGGCGAGTCAATCCGCGAGGGCTGCGCGGGCGGTGGTGGCGCCCGGCGTCGCGGAGGCCGCGCCGTGCTGGGGCTCACCGTTACCGTCACGTGCCCCTCGAATCCGCCATCCTCATCGCGCGACTCCCGCACCGGACTCGCCATGTTCGATGTAGGAGTGCAAACTGTCAAGTTCACTGATGTGATCGCTCTCGGACTCTCGTAATCTTCTAACCAAGGATCACCATAACCACGGCACAAGTCCATATGACAATTCACATTCACTGAAAAATTTAAAGGGTATCCCCTTTCTGACCTAAAAGATGTGTTAGGCTTAGCTCCTTGCATGGGTTGACTTTCATTTTTGGGCAGGGATGGCACGGGGGACACAGTCCGACACGTCTCTGCTTCTGGCTCCTTCAATGTCTGTTTAAATGCAATATCTGGATTTGGTTTAATAAAGTCGAGTGTGTTCGGCCTTTTAGGTTTCTCCTGTGGCAGTTTCTCTTCTTTTTTTATAGTTTTTTTTTCTCTAGACTTTTCAAGCCTTTCATTCAAATTACTTTTAATCTTACTACTTTTAAGAATCTTGTAGTTAGTGCTTTCTGGTTGTTCTATATCTTTTTCTTTATTATTTTCAGGTGAAGAGGAATGTTCTTTTTTGTTTTCTGTAGTTGTTTCCTCCTCTTTTACATTTTCATTGGTCAATTCTAAGTCACTTGGAGACTCAACACTATATTTGGCAAAACAATTGTCGATGTTTATAACAGTGACTGGTGATGTAGATGTGTTGTTATTGTTCTTGGTAAGCTCATCATTCTTTGCCTCAACAATGTTTTGATTGGCATCTGTATTTGGTTTGTTTTCCTTTTCAGTGTTGACTTCGGCCGTGCTCAGTATAGCTTTCTGTGGGCCTTGGCATGTGATAGAGTTTACAGCTGTGGATTTAGCCACCTCATGTTTAATGATGGCTTGGTTTCGGCACTTGAGTGGTGGGTTGAGCCTGAGCTGGTGTTTGCGCGCGGCGGCCGAGGAAGAGGCATGGTACGCATGCGTTAGGGAGGCCTTGACTTCGCTGTGCAGGTGGGTCTCGCAGGCTTGTTTGTCGTGACAGTATAACTCGATCGTATTAGACACAACATGATCAGGAACGCCGGGAAATTTCTGTTTCAGCTCATGGAACAATTGCATAAGCGATATATTGGTGCATGCGCACGGTGCAGGGCTCGCAGCGCTCTCAGAGGGGGCAGACATCGCCGCCCATCCTAGCGGAGACCCACCGCTTCGCCGCGAATTGTCACTCCGCCGGAGCTCTGCGCCTTTTTTCTTTTTCACCGGTGAAGACGGATAAACATTTTACCACTCGATTTAGACTGTAAATAGCGTCTTGTCTATTTTGTGACGTCACAATCCTAAAAATCACAAATCTGGACAGTTACGTGTACATACCCAAGCTTTTAAATCTGTTAGTGGCCGTGACTCGCTAATCCTCGCAGAAATCATAAGACGAAAAAGAACACATAACGAGGCAAGTCTGAATTTTTATATCTTTTGTTATCATACTAAAACTGTGTTTCGTAAAATTGCAACATACTCTTGTGATGAAATTACGCACTTATTTGTGATCACTTGGCCGTCAATAAGATTGTTACGAATAACAAAAAAATGCAGAATGTAAACTAAAAAAATACACAGGCAGTAATAATTATTGTACCCAAAAATAAATTATGAAATTCGCACGACTTGTCAATTCTATTCTGCCATTTTAGGAATAGACAAAAATATGTTTTTTGTGCGAACTGCGATGAAATTTCGATTTCCAAAAATGTCAACATAGGCATGACACTCTTGACTGATCTACCGATGCAAACAAACCTATAGTGCGTTTCAACTTTAAGTTCTGATGGCGTTATGTTGTCAGCAATGTATATGCAGTGCTGCTACATCACACATAGTGTGTCAACTTGAAACAAAGGTTGTTTATTGGAATGGGAACATGTTTTGTCTAGTAACAAAATACTTATATTTTCAAATCAAATTTTAAAATATATAGGTAAGCGTAAACTATGTACCCGCTTTTTAAATAATTTATTATTAAAATCATTGAATTCTACCGTAAGTGTGTAACAATTAACCAGCTTTGTAGTTTTCAATAAATACTCCTTTTTTTCTAAGATCTATGGTGCAGGACAACAAATAGTTATGTCACGAATTTACATTATGGAATTAATCTGCAACTTGGGGAGTAAATCAAACAACAAACATATAAACATATTTGATGGGTGGGTAGATATTTAGCGCTAAATCAACTTTAATATGTTTATGTACTAAACCACTATTAACTACATTTATAGATTTAGGATAATACATTAATAATTTATACAAGACGAATATTTCTTGATCATAATGGAATGACATTAGTTTTTAAATGAGTTATGGAGGTAAGTAACTATTAAAAAGCAATTATGACCAGTTAGCATAAAAAACACAAAACATATTAATAAGCAAAGACAATCTGTTCGAGATACAATTTGCATCGGAAATTGAAAACTTATGAGGACCGGCTAAAGCATTTTCACGTACTCTCCTTGGAATACAGACTTTGTGTACCTATACAAAATCATTCTGATAGATTCTCCGGCTCCGTTGTCTCATTTGAACTATAATACAATTTATAGAACCCGTAAACCTAGTGTCTTCTCTCTTAATATATTTCGCAACAACGCTTCCTATTTTAATCCCATTGTCCGTATGTGTCGCCAATTATCATTGCGTACGGCTTATTATCCTGCATGGATCAAATTTCTAGGTCTGGTTGCCTCAACCAGTTAGCTGCGGGAGCCGTGAACTCGTGAAGCTCAGCTATACCGCCGGGAAAACACCGAAGCGGAAATTCATTCACCACATGGGAAAGGGTCTGGTCAGGTGCTCCGCAGTCGCATTGTGGTGACTCCCTCAATCCCCATTTGTGTAGGTGATGGTTTGATTTCCCGTGGTTGGCTCGAAATCGATTTCAGCGACTCTACAACTTTCGGTCAGCATTAAAACCGGGCAGCTTTTTTTGTAAGGTAGGTACAAGGTGCGAGTTAAAGTTTTTAAAGAGGCCCCACTCCGAATGCCATGTCTCGTTGAGTTGAAACCAGTGTTGGATCCTCTCGTCTGTCCGTATTGGAGACCTGGAGCTTAAACGGAGACGAGGGAGCTCGTCCAGTGTTTTCTTGATGGGTATGGGTTCAGAGTGGTTTAGCTGAAAACATTTCTCCCATTCGTTGGCAGCTGCTTTGTATCTTCGTAGCTCAGGGGGTGGAATGTGCGCCAGAACAGGAAGCCGTGGAAGTGGGATTGATGTTCTTACTCCAGAAATTATACGCATGGCTTCATAGAGCTGTGTGTCTACCTTATTAATATGGGTGCTACGATACCAGACAGGTGCGCATTACTCAGCGGTTGAGTATACTGGCGCTAGAGCAGGCTTGCGGAGAACAGTTGCATAAGCTCCCCAGCTTGTGCATGCTAGTATGCGTATAATGTTGAGCCTCGTTTTCACCTTCTGCTTGACATTTTTAGGGTGTGGTTGGAACGTCAGAGATCTTTCAAGTGTTACACCTAGATACTTTAGTGTATAATTATGTTTGACAGTTTCACCGCTGAACATGACATTCAGTTTCCTCTTAGCTCAGCAGTTGGTGAGATGGAAACATGAGACTTCGGCTTTAGAAGGGTTAGGACACAAACGCCACTGAGTGTAATAGACACTTAAACTATGAAGGTCCTAGGTCAGGGTCAACTCTCCCTCTTCAAAGCTCCTAGACTGGTAGGCTAGCGCTAGATCATCTGCGTAAGCAAATTTGCTGGATCTTTTGGCTGACATATCATGCATGTAGATGTTAAATAAGAGCGGTGCCAGAATCGACCCCTGTGGCAGTCCATTTTTAACTAGGCGGTAGCGGCTACTGTTTTCGCCCAGATGGAGTTTTATATAACGGGGGCTAAGAAGGACTTTGAATAGGCTAAGCATTCTGCGGCATGGGATGATATCACTCATTTTACTTAGAATTCGGTCTGTCCACACAGTGGCGTAAGCGGCACGATCAACGAAGGCAACTGAGGATTTAAGCCAGGAAGCTACATTAGGCGATTTTCTTGGTTTCAATAATGCGATAACTTTCGACAATATGAATGCAGCAGAGAGAATGATTGTTTCAAGGATACAATTGAAAAACTGAAGTAACCATTGTTTAGCTATTTTTCCAAAGTGAAGAAGGAATTGGGGTTAAATTTCATTAGGACCTGCGGCCATGTTTCTTTTAATACACTTTAGCGGAGCTGCCAACAAGATTTTTGAAAATCTGTCAAGTTAGTCGTTTTTTCCGTCAAAAATCCGTTAGAACACTGACGTCTATTATAACTAGTATAATAGAAGTCAGTGCGTTAGAACAACAATCGACACGGATGTAGCTATAGTTTTTCGCATAGGGGGGAGGGGTGTGTGTCCAAGTTCCCGCCAAAAAAATGCATACTACATACATAATATTCAGTCGTAATACATAGATAGTGGGAGTTTTTGGCGGGAACGTATAAGTGTCATGAGGTGCTCTTGTTTTAATTCATTATTTTGGTGATATTTAGTGTTGTGTTGCATAATTATGGTGATATATTTTCCAATATGGTCTATAGTCTAATTTATTAAAGTGCTCAAATGAAGTGAATTTAAATAACTGAGCCAATCAAGTGTTTTTCATTGCCGCCAAAACTCCTTGATAAAGTCTTGGTAAGGTAGCCACTGCTTTATTACGACATAGTGCGTAGGAAATAAAAAAAAAAGGCAACCAAAAATACCACTTAAGACGAGGCTGTGTGGGCTTGGACCGTTTGCCTTCCCTATACGGAAAAATTAAAAAAGAATATACATAGATAATGGTTCCCAATGTATATAGGTATAGCTGTTGCCTGCGGCTCCGCCCGCGTTAAAAAGTTTTTCTGGGGAAATGTCCCGCTTTATACTTTTCCGGAATAAAACGTAGCTTAAGTTACTCCTTATTACATCAGCTACCTCCCAATAAAAGTCCCGTCAAAATCGGTCCAGCCATTTTAGATATTAGCCGGAACAGACATACAAAAATTGAAAAGAAATATATTTTGGTGTATGTAGGTACCGTATATATATTCATTGGATAAAGATTAATATTATAACGTTGATACAACTCTTAACAAATAATGCATTAATTTCGAAATTTGATTACCATAAAAACGGTTCTAGTGAGTTAATCTTAAAAGATAGAATAATTCTTTCATTCATATATTTTTGGTATCTTGAACCGTTTTCGCAGCGCACGCAAAGGAAGCCCTCAAGGATGAATAATTTCCTCCGCTTGTTTCACATTTTCCATTATTTCTTCGCTCCTAATAGTTGCATCGTGATGTTATATAGCCTAAAGCCTTCCTCGATAAATGGTCTATTCAACACAAAAATATTTTTTCAAATCAAACCAGTAGTTCTTGAGATTAGCGCGTTCAAACAAACAAACAAACTCTTCAGCTTTATAATATTAGTATAAATTAGCGCGTTCAAACAAACAAACAAACTCTTCAGCTTTATAATATTAGTATAGATTACTCTTTGGATAATGGAAATATGACAATGACAGCGACATTGACAGTTACGAAAAGGAAAGGAGTTGTATTGTTTTCATTTGGAATTTATTTTAATTTATACTATCACTTACACCCAAAATGGTCGATGATCTGCGAAAATACTTAAACCATTTATTGGAAAAGTAATAGCTTTTCTTCACACATCGTTTAGAGTTCTTAACATTACCACTGAACATTATTTTCATTTCAGAGTAAATGGTCTTCATTGTATACTGATAACCGATCGAGATGGTGTTCCATTGGTGAGGGCGGTGACTGAGAGAGCTCCGCAACTAGCTTTGCGGCCCAACTTTATATCAACCTTTGGGATGGCAACAGACCAGGCAAGCAAACTTGGCCTAGGCAGGAATAAGACCATTATATCAATGTACTGCAGTTATCAGGTAAAAACATGTTGGAACTAGAATTCCATTGTGGACTACTCCCGTAATAAATCAAATACTTGAGATGTGATCAAGAGGAATATATTTTGTAGAATGATTTACATGTATTATAGAAACACTATTTATACTAGATTTGAGTATAAAATAATGTGTTCCATATTTGAACGGTTTCCTCTAACAGCCAGCTATTTCTGCTGGCCTGTGTGGTGTTGCCGTGTATCGAGGTTTTATACCTCCGACAAAACAATATGACGAATCATTAAATTTTATTGGTATCATTGTGGATATACATTACAATAATTTAAATCACTTTAAAAATAAACCTGGGTAGTCTCATCTGTTGATGCAATTTTATATATTAGAGAACTGCTAAAACCCAAATAGAGTGATAGTTATTTTTAGATTTATTCCAGACTAAAACTTATATTGGAGTAAATCTCAATACAAATAACAGAAAATGTTTCAGTATTAAAAAGCATTGACAAGACACCCATTTACAGAGCGGTAACCAGAGGCATCACTAGTGCACTTCATGTGTACTCTATCCCAAAGTGTTTAAAATTCACCCTTGAAAAGTCCAATTTGTTGTGATCAGCCATATTGTTTAAACAACAATACCAAATTCATCCTTGAAACACAATTATTTTATGCTTTTTCCAGGTAATACAAATGAACAAGCTGCCATTAGTGATAACATTTATCGGGAGTGATAACTGCAACACGGGCCACATTCTCTCTTTGGAGAATCAGATAGAACCATTCTTGAAGGATCTAGAAGCTGTGGTTGCAGATGCGCCTTAGTAACACTGAACATTTTATACTTTTTGTAAGGTGATATATTATTTAATGTTAGTGTACAACGTTCTTAGTATGGTTAAAAAGTTTAAGGTTTGTTACAAGTTTAAGGGACGAATTTGCCACTTTCTGATTAATGCTACTCTTCAAAAATATAAATGCTAACCAAACAAGAAATGTCACATTTAACTATGCTCCCAAATAAATGACAATATAATAAGTACTATGTATCTACATTAGTTGTTTCATACAATAATTTTCAAGTAAAATTTACTAGAAACCTGTGAAACCAGCTCTTATGTAATTAAAAGTCAATTTCTTGTAGGGTGTGGACACATCTTGACACTAATTATAAGAAATATTGTTTGGTCACACCTAAATGCTTTTAGTCAAACACTTACATGTTTAATTTCGCCTTTGTTCAATCTAAGTTCTTGGTACGAAGTCAGATTGATTGCTTGATGTGTGACGATTGGTGAGAAATAAATTTTTATCTCGTGTTATAATATAGCAACACATTTCAATACATACTGAGAATGTAGTACTAAGAAATTTTATTATTAAAATGTATGTTAAAGCCTGGCTTTATTTAGCTTAATTATTCAGATTATTGGATATGTATTCTTTATCAGAATATAATGTTATCTGTAAATATTTTAATTAATATGTAATAAATATTTGGATTATATTTTACAAGATTTTATTAACATAGGTTAAAAAAATCAAGGAAAGTGTAAAGGATCAAAAGAAAATTTCACAGAATAATGTGCTGGCACAGTTGATATTAAATCAAATAAATAAACTTGGGATGAATATTCATTGTATATAATGCATTTATGTTACATAATATTTTATTTGAGTTGAATAGGAGTGATGAGCGGTTGGCCAGTGAGTCCATTGACGACGTTGTTAGCCGCAAGTTCCCCCATTTCCCTGCGCGTGCGCACCGTCGCGCTGCCGATGTGCGGGAGGACAACTAAAAAAGTAGGAATACATGACTGGATAACTACCACACAATATATATATTACAATACCAATTTCTAGTTAGTATTACTATACATGAAACTCCTGATTCCGGCAATCAGCACGACCCATCATGGAATTTCATTTCTCATCAATCTTTACCACCTCATTCCAGCCAATTGCCATACCAGGCCAGGATAAAGAATAAACTTACACAGATTCGGCAGGGTGAGTAGTTTATGGTCCTTCGGCAGCGGCTCCGGCGTGGTGACGTCCAACCCAGCTGCGTAGATCTGCTTGCTTTTGAGCGCATTGTACAGAGCCTCCTGATCGATTAGGTCTGGAAACCAAAAACAAAACAATCACACCTTTATTCCTGAAGCACCAAGCAGAGGTGTAACCGAGGCAATCCTATTTTGCAATGTGTATTCTGTCCCATGATTTGATAGAGAGCAGATATTGAGCAGAAAATTTCGAAAGTCATTGCTCGACTGGGGATTCGAACATGGTACCTCGGAAGGGTGTACCGTGCACGCAATATAACTACGCCACCGAGGCGCTCAGCTAATATGAAAAGCAGTATTCTGTAAAAACACAGCTTGAACTGAGATGATCATCGACATTTGCTGAGATTGTGCTATAACGAAGTATGACTGTTGAAATCTTTGTTAGCGAATACCGATTAGTGTGATATAGGTATGTAACAACTCACTTATGTTAAGCGAGTGTCATTAGCTTCCTCGTCTCAAGTAATGGCGCTAGTGTAGATTTCACCGCGAATTCAGAAGTGAGCTCGATAACTTGAGATGTTACAGAATACTATGGCAGTTCCAGTTAATATGCATTTTACCACAAATTCATCCAAATTTGCTTTTTTTATATTTGCTTATCGGAATTTGCCGTAGGTAGAGTAAAATTGTCTTTTGCAGTGTTTATTTAGAACGACGTCTTCAAGTGTGGTTGAAAAACGTGTTTTGTTTTCGACATGGCGACAATTTTTTATTTCTAAGAATTTATATTTATTGTTCTGTATCTGCTATTACCACTCGACATTGGCGAAATCAACGATAAACAATCGGTGGAAGCCATAGCCCATAATTTAAAAGAAGCAGAAGAAGTGTGGTCATTTAATTCTTCACGCCATCAGCTTGTAAGTTTACAGTACAAAAAGAACTTATTTAGGCAGTAGCGTGGCTTGCTATTGAAGGGCCCATACCAAAATTGTTGGGGGCCCTTGACCCTTCAGGGCAGAGTGAATTTACCGGCGCAAGGCTTAGTCTTCTGACACAATATTTTAGTGAAAATGGTAAAGGTACCAAAATATGATTTTTTCAAAAAATTAGTCAGTCGATCTCTTACAGGCGTAAGAGATCGCCTTGTGCGATAAGACCGCCATTTGTACTTTTTCATTTTGTTTTATGCTTTATATCTCTGGTGTACAATAAAGTGTAAATAAATAATTAGTCTAGGACTACACTAACTTCTAGTAACTTACCTCCACGGCCAACGTTGACCAGTATGGCGTTTTTCTTCATCTTGGCGAGCGTTGTCTCGTTGATCATATGTCTTGTCTCGTCGGTAAGCGGGGCGGACAGAAGAATAAAATCGCTCTGTGACAAAAGCGTATTGAGGTTCACGAATTTCGCGCCGAGGGCTTTACCTGCGAAATTTATTATGATTAACTTTCTCGACAAATATGACGTCGCTTATCTTTAAAAAGTATATTTTTGGGCGGGGTTTCTGCTGGCGGCTAAAAGTTTGAATGTAAGTGATTAGGCCGCCTCATCGTGGATGATATGCCAATGATAACCTCGTCAAAATCAGTTTAGTCAGGAGATAAGAAATAAAAATAAATAAATTTGTGTTAAGATTTTGGTAAGGGGTCGACCATTAATCAAGTGACGTTCGAAGGGTTCGTCAAAAATCACCAAATATCGCAAGTATTTCGCAATATCGAATTTTAAGGTGCATATATTATGCTGCTTATCTTTTGCTACTTTATTTTATAGGTATAAAAGGAGTTGGATATAAGTTTCTTGTGGAATCTTGTGATACAACTTTTGATAAATTACTGAGGCGCTAGTTCTGCCACGCTCTGCTAGGAAATTGTATACGCGAATACTTAAATTACATTTTACCTTGAATTACATTTATAGTGAATGGAAGAAGGGCACAGTGCTTGTAATAAATAAAATGTGAGATTTCTGAGTATTTAATACATTGTTTTACATATACATACCTATACACTCACGACTTTTATCCCCGAAGGGGTAGGCAGAGGCGCAACTAGTGCACCCATTTTCGCCATTATTCTGTCCCACGATGTGAAAGGGGGCGAGCCTATCGCCATATCGAGCACAAATTTCAGACTCCGAGCTGATACTGAATAGAAAAACTCAATATCACTGCCCGACCCGGGGATCGAACCCGAGACCTCAGTATTGCAGTCGTACCAAAATACAACTACGCCACCGAGGCAGTCCTACACATTGTTTTCTTTGGTTATAAATATGTCGGGGGTTTTTGGGACGGCAAAGTCACTATATTATTATAGTTTATATATTATAGGTACCAAATAACGTGATAATTTTTTATCACGCTTTTTGATACAAAAGTCTGTTTTGTTATTCCACCCGGTAATTTCTTGATAGTCCTCAAAGCCTATTGGAATCAAATGAAAAAGGTATTAATTATATTATTCTAGGTTTATTTGAAGTATAGACTGACCAGAAAAGTAAAAAATCCTCGCCATGTTTTAAATACTAATCTCTTGTACTGACAACGTTCTCTTTCAAACGAAAAATCACAAGTGCAGTGCCGGATTAGCCCATAAGCAAATTAAGCAATTGCTTAGGGCATCACGTCTTGGGGGGCACCAGAAACAGCACAAAAAAAATGCTAGCACATAAAAGTAAATCTGTTTGAAAATCCGCGCGATTAAAGACTGATGTTAGTTTACTTATGGTAGGGGGGCCCCACAGGCGTGAATTGCTTAGGGCATCAAGTTGTCTTAATCCGGCACTGCACAAGTGGCGTCCAAAATTATTTTTTTCAAGATCAGGCTATATAAATTCTCAGCGTACCTACCCTCAGGCTTCTCTCTGTGTCCAGTGTAAATGAACCTCGCTACTTCAAAGCCGACCAGTCTCTTTACAACAGCTTGCCCGATGCCACCAAGTCCTACAATACCCACTGTACTATCCCGAAGATCTTGGCCCAGGACTTTGTCAAAACCAATCTCCCATTGACCCCTGGAATCAAAGAGTTCTAAGATAATATAGAGCGGAAATTGGGAAAATTGTGATACAAAACTTTTCAGTCTGTTCGTCAGTAACTCAATCTATTGGGAAATAAAATACCTACGTAAAATTCATTAGATCATACTTTGACATGGTCGCAATGCGTATATTGGCATATTTATTTCCAAAATATTGTTTTCTTTACAAATAAAAATTTTAGCATACTGAGAAGTCTTGTTACACGGGCATGTCAGAAAAGACAGCGACTTATTACAAATGGGTAGTAACTTTGGACGAAAAATTAGGTCCTGCCCCCTTATTCTCTATGACACGCGTTATTTTCACCGTCGTAACAAGCGCGTAACGTAACTCGTCGCGTTTATCACTATGGAAATTGGCATACAGAATACCATTTTACGCACATTACACGAAGTGAACGTGACGCGGCCGCGTTACGAGTTAACAATGTCATAGAGAATCATGCCTCTGATGTCTGGTCTATAACTATACTGTTTAATGTCTTTGCCTGGAATACATGTCTAATTTAAAAGAAGTTTTAAAGCCCTTTTTTAACTATACCGTTGAATGATGAGAGGATTGATTTGCTCGCTTCTTGGCGAGTATTTTGAAATAGAATAATACCGAATTCCGAAATAAGTAATTGATTACATAAAAATTGTGTGCGGGAATCGAATCCTTGGTCTTCAATGGTCTCTAGTATCTATAAGTTTGAAATTATTTAGCATTTTAAATAATGCTAAGTACGAGCCTACTAAAGGAGAGGCCACGCACGGTCTGGTGGGGACAGACTTCACATAGCTTCCAAATTCTTATGGAGAATTGTTAGGTAAGTATAGTATGCTTCCTTACGATATTTTCCTTTTCCGTTCGACTTTAAAGCGAACGATAATTATTGATAAATAATACACACTTAACTTAAAAAAGTCAAATGTGTGCCTTGGGATTTGAGCCTGCGGACATTCCTCTTGACAAGCGGTTTTGATTTCTTGCGAATTAAGCATTTTAGCTCTCTCACATAATTTATACTGCCTTAAATTACACGTTCTCTTGGAAATACGCGATAAGATTTGCAGCGGCTGATAAAATCATCAGCAGCCGCCATGATATGTCTTATTTTAATCTCTTGCGTATTTGTTTAGTATTATCTCATGAATTATGTCAGATGTTTTTCGTATTGCTAATTTCATATTCCGTTTCAAATTATACTTAGACCTCTGGAGACAGCATATCGCCGTAAAACGCGACAAAACTCCAAATTCCGTCCACATCAGCTCGGAGGTTAGCTATCCACCACAGTACGTTTCTACATTTTTTACCACGTACCTACTACAAAACTATGGAACCAATTGCCACCAGGAGCATTTCCGGACGGATATGACCTGGCGACCTTCAAGAATAGAGCGTAGTCCCCTCCTAAAAGGTCGGCAACGCATCCCTATTCCCCCGGGTGTTGCAGATGTCTATGGGCGACGGTGATCACTTTCCATCAGGTGAAACGTATGCTCGTTTGCCCCCATGTCATCAAAAACCAGCACGAACAGGTTAACTTTACCGGTTTTTTTTGTGATTGCTATTTTGCTGTTTATCCCTTGGGGTACACATAAGTAGGTAGGCTATGCGGTAAACTCGAAAGTTTAGCTTATTTTACCACATGGTGATAAAGTCCCTGAGAACCTGTTCGGCAATCATTCGTTATAAAAACTACAACTTTTAGTTTGACAGGTCTCAAATAGAACAATCTGGTAGAAAGTCACTAGTATTGTGTCAAATTTATTTGTTAGATAGCGTCATATGTCAGATCGTTATCTGGAACTTTATCAGGAACTGATAAAACTGGTCCTTAGACCAAATATTGTATCATCAGTAGAAAAATCTGCTAGAGAACTGAACAAATAATTATAATATATCGGGTATCGATGACAATGCTACAAATACCTTTTAACTTGATCCAAGTTCTCGGTGAATCGCCTCGCGGCTCCCAGCATCAGCGCCACGGCTATCTCAGCCACTGCCGGTGCCAGGACATTAGGGGTGTTGGTAAGCTTGATGTCCCTCTTCTTCAACTCATCAGGATTGCAATGGTTGTAGCCCGCTGATACGGTGCTCACTTGCTTCAGTTGAGGACCTTCGGGATCGTGGAAATGTTACCAGTTTATAATTGGTTGCGTTGTATAGCTGCTAGCTCGTATTGTCAGAATGAAAAGGATTTACCGCGATAGAATAAATACGTCATTAAAAAAATTAAACGTAAAGTAATAGTTACGAAGTTTAGATTGATAGGACAATTTATATAAATTATTTCCCGCGAGCTATTTTTACCGTGTAAAATACACTCATGACAAGATGATTTCTGCAAATTTTGCAGCTTACAGGACTTGCAGCAAGTCGCATTTGTATAGGCTTACTAAAATATTGATGCTAGTGTAAACGTGTCTGGAAGTTGCGCTATATATTCCTGCAAGAACTTGCTGGTCTAAACACGGTTTATGGCCTGTGTCATTGCTAAAGACTGAACTGTCACGTAATTTTCTAGCATTCCGTAATTTGCTACTTAGCTCTATGACCTGGTTTTTCTAACCTCTAACGCTTTGTCACATAAAGTCTGATCAATCGTTTCACCTGCTTTATCCAAGAGCTCCTTTGAGATAGGAAGATTGGAGCTCCATACCAGCGCAGAGCATCCCGGGATGAGGTTCAAAAGTTCATCTTTAGCTAACGTGCGGCCTTCTTCGTCAAAGTTGAGGTATTTCGATTGTAATACTGTGAAACTGAGATTAGGTTTTAAATAGGGCTTGAAGGTACAGATTATATTCTTAGGAAGTGGTTGCCATAAATTTGATTTATATGTATTTCTCCAAAAGGGAATTTGCACAATGAAATAGGAATTAATTTCGTACCCACACAGTGAAACAAGAAGGAGAGCGTTGGGAGTGATTACTCTAGAGTCTAGGTGATGAGCGAAAGGGATTAGGTATACCTAGTCCGTATTTCGACTTGTCAAGCCCCCCTACGGACGCCGGCGTCCGAGTATATAGGGTTTCTCCATACATCTATACATATAAGCGGGGTTTGACGGGTTAATAATAAATTATACATACATACATATACACTCACGCCTTTTCTCCCCGAAGGGGTAGGCAGAGGCGCAACTAGTGCACCCACTTTTCGCCGTTATTCCGTCCCATGATGTGATAGGGGGCGAGCCTATCGCCATATCGGGCACAAATTCCAGACTCCGAGCTGATACTGAATAGAAAAACTCAATATCACTTTGCCCGACCCGGGAATCGAACCCGAGACCTCAGCATTGCAGTCGTACCATAATACAACTACGCCACCGAGGCAGTAATAAATTATAGTTTATTGATAAGTAATAAAAATATCAGATACCACGGCAGTTATGATTGTACGTATGGGACACGGGCCTAAACACGTAATAATAATATAAATTGTCTCGGTGAGAGAATCGAAGCTGCAGCTTTGCACTACACAGCCGTTTCAGCATCTGCTACGTCACAGGCTGCTTAATTAATACTTTAATATAAAAAGAGGAAGGTCAAAAGACCGGGATGCGATTTTGAGTCCAATATGAAGTGGATGGAAAATAAGTTTGGTGAGCCGGAAGCGCACTATCAATCCCTTCGGGAGTGCAGGCGTGAGCTTAGGTTTCGAGCCGTCAGCTACAGCGAGTGGTATTCAAAGAAATGGTATCGTGCATTAATTACTCTACCGTGTCATCAATAAATTAGTTTTTACACACCAAACATAAACAGCTAACGACTAAATAAGGAATTTTGCCCGTTTTCCTTAACCTTATATGTAGTGCATAACTATAACGACTGAATGATATAGTCAAATAGATATTGTTTAATTTTCAGGTTACAAAAAGTATAAGCGGGGCTTGGCAGGAAATATTTTATGATTTTTCTGTTTATAGTGAGAAAGCAGTAAAAAATAAACGACTGCAGCAATCAGCATGGACAGTCCATGCTGATTGCTGCAGTTGTCCATGATGGACTAGAAAACAAAACAGCTGGTAACAATAGTTTTACTTTTTTATAGATCCATGGCTAGAGAAGATTGTCTTAAAGTCTATACTGCCATAAAACTTAAATGAAAATACAATAAAACTATAAAACACACTCACTGTTCTTGCAAAATCTTTAGTGCACTCTCAGGAAAGTCGTTAGACGACACCAGCACTTTAAGATCCTTCGTCATGATGCTACTAGCACCGCACTGGGACAGGTGTATCAAAACAACACCTAACAACGACTGAATTATCATTGTTTATGTAACAAAAATATTTTATCTGTAGCGCGATTACTTCAAGCGCCGAGTTGGTTGGCTATCGTGCTGTTCAAGGCCGTATGACTTGCGTGACAGATGTACGAGAAAAAACGTGTCTATGGTAACCGGAGTCCGGGAATGCGTCTGTGCTCGGTAGTTGTGGACACTGGACTGATTTAATTGTAATTATAATTAGACTTGTTTAAATAACTGGACTACCTATATAACAGTGAATGGAAGGTTCCTTGTTATAATTATGTATTAAAAGGTCATTAGGTGAATACGTCTTATTATGATGATAAATAGATTTTATTTAGTTTCCACTTTATTTTTATAGAAGTAGGTACATACTTATCTTAAATGTGTATGGATTTAACGAGAGGGTAACAAATAAAAATGCATATTTTCAAAGTAATGAATACGTATCTGGTGTGGTTGAACTGGATTTCATTATATTACAGAGAATAAAAGCGGTTTTCCCTCCAAACCGAGAAGTACATTTTTGGCGGCAATCGTGGCCATTTTGTTTCGAGTGTTGATGGTGGCACTTCCCAAATGCGGAACTATATCTGTAACAAGCAACAAGGAATATTATTAAATATACATATATTATCTACGTACTTTTATAATATATAGCTATTAGCTGCTTCATGTCATCTAGATAAATCACCCAAAGGTAGACTGGTAGATAATGCCTAGGGCATTAAATCCACATATTATATTCATGTTTGTATATAAAGTTAAATAAATAAAGTATTATAATTATTAAATATATTTTTTAAAAACACGAAACTAATTATTGTTTATAGACGATTATTGTTTATTTTATTCGTAACATCGATCCGTCATATTTCGTTCTCATGTATTGACAGTGTCTATTTGCACAATAACGCTAATATTTTTTGTTTTAGTCATTTTAGGACGACGATAATTCTATTATGAGTATTTTTATATTGAAAATATAGAAGCTCGTAAAAATGTCACTTGTATACGAATGTGTAGGTTGAACTCTGTTTACATTGAAGCTCTACTATAATTAGGTTAATCTGTTGCTATGTAGCTTATGTACGACATACTAATAACATACATTATGTACTTGAAGATCCTACGGCATATACCTATAATAAATCTCAGATCTGCTGCCCTCTTAGGTTCACCATTTAGTTGGGTGCCACTTGACCAAGTATTTGGTCGCCCCATATATCGCACCTTTAGGATGAAAACGACACAATTCAAAAAGACAGAAAATTGAGTTATCGTCATAAAATTACTTGAAACGAAGTTCTCAATACAATAATAGTTCAAACACAGTCATATTCAAGCAGGAAAAGTACAAAACTGTTATATCGATCCCTTTATAATTATATTTTTATAAATAAGGGACTAGTTTTTAGTCATTTAAAATTGACAACTCAATTTTCTATTTTTTGAATTGTGTCGTTTTCGTTCTAAAGGTGCGATATTGTGATTTACTATCTAAAGTTAAAAATGGTCTTACAGCAGTTGGGCAGCGTGAGGAGCTTGTGGTCGCTCGGTATCGGCTCCGGTGTGACCACATCCAAACCGGCCGCGAATATTCTGTTCTCCTTCAGAGCAACGTACAGCGCCTCTTGGTCTACCACACCTGTATTAAAAAAAAACAATTATCCTACACACACACACATGCTCACGCCTTTTATCCCCAAACAGGTAGGCAGAGGCGCAACTAGTGCACCCACTTTTCGCCGTTAATCCGTCCCATGATGTGATAGGGGGCGAGCCTATCGCCATATCGGGCACAAATTCCATACTCCAGACTGATACTGAATAGAAAAACTCAATATCACTTTGCCCGACCCGGGGATCGAACCCGAGACCTCAGCATTGCAGTCGTACCGTAATACAACTACGCCACCGAGGTAGTCAATTAACCTAATGTTCTTGAAATCGTAAAATGTTTTTCGTTGGTTGCATTCTGCAGTCCTCCACTCTTAGTTGCTATGCCTTTATGAAGACACGACTTTTTTTTAGTACAAATTGAAGTATAATCCAGGTGCATTGACACTAAGGGATTAATTAGTCGTCTATGTGGTTGCTAAACTGTAAGGAATGGCAGTTGGAGAGGTATAATAACTTCAGTTTTAAGAGACACAGTAGGTCCAGTAATTTTGATTGCAGTATGACTCTACCTATGAGTCTACACTGAAAAAAAACTGGATTTATTCCTGAAGTTTGAAGTTATTGAATGAATAAAATACTACCTACATACCTACGAGTTTTACAGGTATATAACGATTTTGTTATGACTGCCTCGGTGGCGTGGTTGTATTATGGTACGACTGCAGTGCTGAGGTCTCGGGTTCGATTCCCGGGTCGGGCAAAGTGATGTTGAGTTTTTCTATTCAGTATTAGCTTGGAGTCTGGAATTTGTGCCCGATATGGCGATAGGCTCGCCCCCTATCACATCATGGGACGGAATAACGGCGAAAAGTGGGTGCACTAGTTGCGCCTCTGCCTACCCCTTCGGGGATAAAAGGCGTGAGTGTATATGTATGTATGTATATGTACGATTTTCGGTTAGATTCGATTATCAATACTATCTGATACAATAAAAAACGCTCTCTCTATGTGCTTACCTCCTCTTGCAATATTAACCAAAACTGCGGTTTTCTTCATCATATTCAGCGTGTTTGTGTTAATGAGGTGCTTCGTCTCGTCTGTTAGAGGACATGCTAGGATGACGTAGTCACTTTCTGCTAGCAACTGCTCGAGGGACACTCGCTTGACTCCCAAAGCGCTGGCTGTAACGAATGAAACATAAACTATGAGACTATCCTGCCCTCACACCTTTTACTGGTACTTCTGTAAGCTAGAATCGACAGTGGGACGCATTTTATGATACCGAGCGGTGAAACGCCGTGAGTCTCTATAATTGATTTAATCAATTAGTAGGTACCTATACGGAAGAGTTGGAAATATATTTTTCCAGAATCCGAACCTAAGTATCTAACTACCAACCCATCCTAGTCTCTCGTGAAAATCGACGATATGTTATACGTCAATGGTCATGGGATACAAATTAATGTCATAGATACAGTATGTATCGAAACAGATAAGTGTCCTGTATTACAGATCTTGTGAATGATTGTCATAACTGGGTTTAGACGTTCCAAGATGATAATATCCCCTCTACATAGATAAACGTCTGGTTAAATACATAAATTACATCAGACTGCATACACGCATCGTAACTTCAATTAGAAATATATTCATTCATCACATTTGTGAAATATTTAAAACAGGAAACTTTAAATATAGCATACATAATATTTGAAGTTAACTAGGTAAATTTTCTTTTATCTAACTGTAAAAATGTTCGGATATTTGTTAGAAGTAAACGCAGTAACCGCTCAACGGAATTGTATGAAATTTGTCACAAGGACAGACCATGTCTTTGATTAACATACTGGATAATTTTTATACCGGCAATTAGCTCCCGTGAATGAAATTCTCCTAGCCAGTTTCGGCCACGGCGGCCAATCTCAACGGAGATCAGCCAGGTACGCAGGAGATATTATAGTGCACAAGTGTGTGCGCAATACACAGGTGCACTCGCTATTCCTTCACTCTCACAGTCCGGTGAGACGGCAATCCGACATGACTGGAGAGAGATCAGGCGCAGGACCAACCGCTTTACGTGCTTTCCGAGGCACGGGGGTATCACACCGCCAACTTCCTGACTCCGAGCTGCGACTGAGTAATTTTTTTAAGATGGAAAAACCCAGTCACAACGTTTTTTGGCCCGACCCAGGATTCGAACCCAGGACCTCAGCGCGCAAATCGTACTCGTAACGCGTACGCAATACAACTACGCCAGCGAGGCAGTCGAAGAAAATCATTGTAACTTTAATAAGATTTTGAAATAGATGGCGCTGAGGTGCAGATGGCGTCATGGATAGTTTAAATAATCTTGGAACTATTGTACCGGGAAAGTTGTTTCACGCAGGCGAAGCCGAGAGCAGCGTCTAGTTATACATTAATTATATTCATATAAGAAGATTCTGTAAATATTCATAAAACACATAACTACATGACAGCGAATATTAGGGTCTTATCGTTACTATATGTTGACAAGCAGATAAGGAAGACAAAGCTTCATATTATCGCTTCTTGATAGACGGTTGAATTGTCATGTTGGCCTTTGATCTTATAGAATAAGTATGATAAAAATAAAACGTTGAAAAAAATATTATTTTATTGCATGTGCCTAGGGTTGCGGCTATATGAGCGGCTTGGGTATGATATACGGCTATATAAACGGCTTGGGTATAACGTAGTCACTAACTCTCTGTGTCTGCAGCGGCTCCGTCAGCCAGGAGTCTAAAATTATGCCCGACTAGATTTTGCCCGCGGCTCCGCCAGCGTTAAAAAGTTTTTCCGGGATAAATGTCCCGCTTTATATTTTCCCGGGATAAAATGTAGCCTATGTATTAATCCAGTACATGATCTACCCGTGTGTAAAATTTCATCGAAATCCATTGAGTAGTTTTTGCGTGAAAGAGCAACAAACATGCATACATCCAGACATCCATACATACTTACAAACTTTCGCATTTATAATATTAGTAGGGTATAGAAATAGGCTCGCCACTTATGTTATGGATCCCTTCAAGGATAAGGGCATGATGAGAGTTCATTTTTTACTTTTGGATTTTAAGATTCTCTACAATACCGTCAGTAATACAGGTAGGTCACGTGAATTGGTAGAGCAGTTACTAGATGACTACAAATTACTGGTTCTGCCTACACTGGTGACGCTACGACTTAATTAATAGATCCGCTCCATTTAAAATATTAAAGTGGGTAATTCCAATTAAAATCTAGCGGATACGCTATGGCTAGGGCTGCCATCCGTCCGGATTTCCCCGGATTTGTCCTAGTTTGAAGGGCGTCCGGGGGCCGTCCGGCCGGGGTTTTAAAAATTGTCCGGGCAAAACCCGGACACTTTTGTTGTCAGGGGAAATCCATTTTTTATAGATGAGCGACAAATTGAAATAAATCTTAGTTAAAACTTCATGCATTTCCCCGCATTCAAGAAGGAACGGCAAAATATTTTTTCAGAGGTGTCCGGGGAAATACCCATATTTCGCCCAAATGTCCGGGATTTTTGCCGTGTTTATCCGGCGTCGGCAATTTAGATGATGGCAGCCCTAGCTATGGCAAGTCATGGGCCGAACCGAAAAAGAATACACCAAGAATATATATACACATATTGTGACGAATGGCGTTTATCAGCAAGCAATGCAATCAGCCTTCATTGTATACAGATTGATATACTCAAAAGACAAGAACGCGGTTGTTGTGTTGCTTGTTCAAGGCCATTAAATTATCTCATCCTTACCCAGGTAAAATTCATGTATTGTTCAAACTTAACACTGATCGTACGTAATTATTTTTATGGCATTAAATGACAAGACGAGCATGCTATTCACCCGATGGTAAGCGATACGACCACCCGTAAACAGTAGCAATACAATCCAGCACCTTGAGTTACACAGTACTGTGTAACATTCCATTGCGCTTGTCATGCTGAGGCATAAGATGTTAAGTCTCATTGTGTTCAGTAGTTATACTGGCTACAATGTCTTTCAAACCGAAACACAACAGTGCATGGCACTGCTGCTTGGCGGTAGAAATAGACATTGCGGTGGTACCTACCCAGACCGGTACGTCTCTCATATTTAAGAGTCCGTCTGGGTTCTCACTGAACTGGGTTATCACCAGTGAATGTCATTATTCTGTGGTAATATTTCGATTGTTAAGGCATTATGTTTCTGGGTGGAAGGCTGACACATCTAAGGTAAACAGTAAACAAATGGCATCTGAGTTTCCAAGAAATCGTCAAGCTATAAAAATCATGGATTATTACTTCCAGGACAGGATTAAGTGTCTCACGTAGAGAATATTAGTAATATCAACCTGCTACTAACCGTTTTATAGCAGAATAATATGCATCATATTATGAGGAGTTGCGTCACTTAATAGCCAGTGACTATCAACGGCAGTCTGCAAATGCATTGTCGAGGTAAGGAGAAGGAATTAAAAATATATTGTAGGATATGTTGACCTTCAGGCTTGTCACTGCGTCCAGAGTAGAGAAACTTGGCGACGTCGAATCCTTTCAGCCTCCTCACGATTGCTTGGCCGACGCCGCCCAGCCCTACTATACCCACAGTGCTATCAGCTATGTCCTGCCCCAGCATCCATTGTACTCCGTACTTCCATTCGCCGCTAAAAAACGCATACAAATTACCACGAAGAAAAGTTCTTCCTCCGTGCAAACTACAAACAATAGACCATGCACGGAATTTTTGACACTTTTTTTACTTGGTCCGTGTTGTACAGAAATGATTCCACCAATGAATTGTTCCAAATCATCGACAACTCACTCCAAACAACGCGATAGCATAATTCTTGTTACGTCTAGAATATGTAGTATTATATTCTCGATAATTTAAAGTCTTACCGGTTTGTAACTGGTTATTCCTACACTATAAAGTTTATTTTTTACATTTTTAGCACAAGGCTCGTGAATACCTTTCTAACTCCTTGACTCCTTCTTTGAACCTCCTGGCGGCAGCTATCATGACCCCCACAGCTATGTCGGCTACGGCGTCGTCAAGCACTTGAGGAGCATTACCCAGTAGAAGACCACGTTTCTTCACCTCCTTAAGGTCGATTTGGTCGGTTCCAGAAGACATCGTTGATATTACTTTAAGTTGAGGTCCTGTTTTGAATAGGGTCGTATTTGTTTTTTGTGTATGCCTATTCAGCTTTCCAAGTGTTTTTTCTTTTTAATCGAGTAAATACGATATTACGCCTTATAGGGAACGTGCACGTTGTAAGCTCTGCCATCTGGTGGCGCAATCTGACTCTTTTTCAGCAAATCGATACTTGGCATTGACATAAAATATTCATTAAAATGATGAAAAATAACATTTAATTTGTTGATAATGTATTGCTGTGTGTCTGGATGCTCCAAAACATAAAAATAAATAAATCAAATGGTGCGAAATTCTATTACGTTTCCAAGAATACGTACCTACATTCCATGGTTATGCGAATATCGTCAAGAATAATAAAAGCTGTATTGCACATACGTAGTAATGAGTTCCAAAATCATTTGGAAACGTTTCATTGCGTATTTTATAAAAATAAATATGTTTTGAACATAATATTCAATACAAAAAAAAACTGTAATTCAGCACAAATGTAAAAAACAGCATATTCTGGACACACTGTGTATCAAAATATTCGGCCAAAACACGTCATATTTTATCATTTTTTTTATATCAAAATAATGAAATAATAAATTACTGTTCAAATTATTTTCTTTTTTTATCCACTTGTGGCTCTTGTGTCGATATTGTGCTGCCCCCTATTGTTCGTGCACGCTCCCTATTTCTTTTTAGGCGTGGACACAAGCGTAACACACCCACATTTCACCAGCTTTGTGAGGTTTCATATAGTAGGGACGGGCCTATTGCCATTTGCCATTAATAAAGCTCCAAGCTGGTTTGAAATCCAACATCTATTTGTCTGACCCAGGATTCGAACCCGAGACTTCAGCGCGATAGTCGTACAGCGCACGCATACAACTACGTCACCGAGGCAGCCGAATTTAATTAATGGAATACAAACTTACATTCCAATAATAGGTAAACATGAAGAAATTAGGTATTGCCACAATATTATGTTATTTAAAAAAAAAAACCTCACCAGCTAAATCTAATATTTCTCCTGTGAGACGGTGTTTCGTGTTCCATATCAATGCATCGAATCCTTTGATGTTATTTTTAATTTCTTTTAGACTGCTTTCCTCATACTCCAAAAAAGGTACAACGGTTGTTTGAACTCTAAAATTAAAGAAACCTTTTAATTATGTAGTTTCAAATGTCGCGTAAAAAGGCCTCGCCTCTAAATGATCTTTTGAAATTTTCAGGTGGGTAATTATAATTATTTCGCAAGCTAATAAAGAATTTCATACAAAAAATACACACAATTTGTACACGGCGCGCGTGTCATTTTACGTTATTTTTTTCGAGCGAAAACATAAAAAGCAAGTTTTGTAAACTGAACGTCTGACAAGTTAAAAGTACTAAATAATTTACACGATTAAGTTCGAAAGTACCTGCAACATTTTCATACATTAACTTACGTTTTTTTTAACAACGCCAACCCAGCAGCGGGGAAACTTTTATTGACAATAAGAACTTTTAATGACATCTTCTAGCGAAATTGCGAACTAAAAACACTAACACAAATTGCCGCCGGAAATTAATCTTGATCTTTTTTGCTATTATGTTTATATCGAAAATGCAAACAATACTTATCTTAATTGTATAAAGTGTTGCTACTTATATGTGTTCGCGTCAACAATATTTACTACAAAATTATCACAATGGTTTAATAATCGACAAATTCCCATAAACACTATACAAACATAATAAGGAGTAAATGTAATACTGTTTTGTGTTATGCAATGTAATCAGTGTTGCTAGATGTATGGTGGTTGAAGTCGCCGAAAATTCATTGTGAAGTAGCCTAAAGTCGTCTCATCGTGTATGGAGAGGCAAAGGAGCAAAAAAAAATGTACATAATTTCAAATGAATGTTGGCTCAACTCGCCAAAAATTCGAAGTAGCCTAAAGTCGCCCAATTGTGTGGTGACACGACGAGCTAAAAAAATCCTGCACAATTTTCCAATTATCGTGTGTAAGGTGATCTAAGTACATGTTTTGTACCCTCAAAGTTAAAAATATCCTCAAATTTGACGAAAACAAGGTTTATAATACGAACTTTCCTAGGTAGCCTAAATTGGCGACGGATCTCCATTCACATAGCCTAAACGGCGACCGGTCGCCATTTTAGGTCGCCGCGACACCCTCCGAGATAGCCTAAATGGCGAAAAGCCGCCTAATCTGGCACCCCTGAATGGAATTAGTCAGTGTTACCAATAAATAATCTTTGCCGCCTTGCTCAAAATGTGGCGATAAAATAAAAATTATAGCACTTGCTATTTTCAATATTCCATAGAGTATATTTTTGATTGACATGAAATTTAATAACAGTATGTCTTAATTTACTGCTGTATTATTTTGTACTTAGATTGGGTCAATTCCTAAAGAATGTGTAGTAGGTACTTTGTTGTAGTATCGTCAAATGCGAAAATTTGTGACGAGGATATTTGGATGTTTTTTGATTATAAAACAGAAACAGCCGCAGGCATTTGGATGGAATGTGGCTAATAGATAGAACAAGATAATAAAAGAGATTAATTTTTATTCCTGGAACAGCCATGGAACTTTATTCCATAAAAACTATGGCATTGGGAGCCTCGAATAAAAGCTAGTATTCCCATAAATTATTTGAAACTTGATTCAGTTCAACGCGTCGACGTAATATTAGTTCAATATAATATAATTTAGTGCAACATAATTTTATGTTAACGATATCTATCATTATCGTTTGTAAAAATTTACCGACTAGAAGTATTACGCCATCTGTGTTTGTTTTTAAATAAGTTGCCAAGATTGGTTACACACAATATTCATAGATGGCATTCGTTTTGTCAGTAGTATTGGTGACGGAAAATGTTGTGTGGCGGCAAAGTGGAGTTTTGTGTACAATATTAATAAGGTTGCAGACTAAAATATATTTTTTATTTTATACAAATATGTATTAGTGATGATTAATCAAGACCATGGAGTTAATATGTTAATACTTAATAGTAACTCCATGACCAAGACCTATATTTATATAATATTTAGGTTAGTAGCGGCTTTTCCTCTAATCCGAGAATTACCTACATTTTTGGCGGTAATCGTAGCTTTAATGTTTCGATTATTCACAGTAGAATCTCCTATGTGTGGAGTTATAACTGTAGCAATAAATAATTGAAGGATTTGATGCAATATACATAATCTTTTAATAATATCTACAACCAGCAACATACCCCGGCTTTGCGTGGACAGCATCCTATAGGTATATCTAAATTTTTTCTGTTGTACATAACATTAATGACTTATAGACCTTCCACTTGACTCACTCCGGTAATTGGTGGAAACTGTATGAAAATTATTTGGGTAGTTTCTGAGTGTATCGCGTTCAGAAGCGGCGAAGGGATTTCTTCTTGCTCAACATCAGTAAATACCCGAATGGAGTCTCTGCGAACACTAATTAGTCTTAACCCACAACTAAATTAAATACAAGGATGTGGAGGAGTCAGAATTAATAAATTTTTACTCTTCTCCGCAGCAAAGCGAGGGAAAAAAAATATAAACGGAGTTTTGGCCGGAAACTGGGAAGTGTCAGGAGGTGCTTTTGTATTAATTATTTTGGTGATTCTTAGTGTCATATTGCATAATTATGAAATAATTGTGCTAAACAAGTGTTTTTCTTTGTTGCCGCCAAAACTCCACGCCAAAGTCTTGGTATGGTCGCCACTGCTTTACTTCGACATAGTAGTTAGTATTAAGCAAAGAGAATATAACCACTGCAGTAAGTAATGAGGATAAAAAAGAAACAATACAATTGCAACTTATTTAAAAAAAGTCTAACTAAAAACTTTGACACCGGCAAACCGTGCCTTACCAAAGAGATAAAAAGAAACGAACTAATAAAAAGGTATTTTTTTTAAACCTTAGATCATAGACACTTACAATTGGAAAAGTAAGAAATTAAATTGAAAGGGTCCTCATCATTGGAGCTTTTAGGTTTATTTATTCTAACGACATCTATATTTAAGTTTCTAAATTAAGTACTATGTTACAGACCTCTTAAAAATGAAGTTGCCATTACGATTAGTTAAAAATGATATTGATAGATGGCATTAGTTGTAACAAGGGTAAAATTGGCGGCACAGTTACTTTTGCATTTGTAATTTTTATAGTTCATGCTTCATACATCACATACTTAGTTCAATTATAGTAAACACTTTAATAAAAAATAGTTTGTATAAATAAAAAATAGTGTTTCCAGAGTAAAATCTTTGAAGTTTATTATTGACATCATAATTTCGCCACGCAGCATAAGTTTGTTATTTTTGTTAATCTCAATCAAGTAACATAATTTCAGAATTCAGCAATCATTTGTCATTCAGACAACACTTTGGCTCGAGGAAGATTTTGCAGAATAGCTTTCTAGCTTGCTGTTGTAGTCGTATTTATTGCTTAGTGCGTACTCGGTGGGCGTGGAACCGCCATAACGTGCTGACTGCTGATGTCCCGGATTCGAAAAACGGGCAGAGTAGCGTTATTGGGTTTTCAGTTTATTATAAATAAATATTAAATAATTAGTGTTTTAGATGAACAGTAATCATTTTTGCCTTTATGTGATGCAGATTGCAGAATATTACAGATGATCACCCCAATCCGATCTGTACTTTAAATATGATACCAGTTAACAATCTCAATCGATAACTACACGTTAACGGTAAGAATAAGCCAATCAAAATTAGTCTGTTATTTAGCATATTCTGTAGACATGACAAAGTTTTATTCTGATTATTCCACTTTTGCTATGGCCCGAGCAGTAGCGGTTTATACTTTACTAGCTTTTGCCCGCAGCTTCGCCTGCGTTAATAAGTTTTTCCTTGCTAAAGTAAATAAAAACCTTTCCGTTTAATCACTCTATCTATAAAAAAAAAACGCATCAAAATCCGTTGCGTTGTTTTAAAGATCTAAGCATACATATGGACAGACAGAGAGAAGCGACTTTGTTTTAATACCATGTAGAGACTAGCTTGTGCCCGGGGCTTCGCTAGCATTAAAGAGCTTTTCCTGTATAAAGGTCACTTCATATACCAACTATCACGCACAGAAGAATTATATGTACAATTCTCTAATATGTTATGCATATATTATACATATAAACCTTCCTATTGTATCACTCTATCTATTAAAAAAACCGCCTCAAAATCCGTTGCGTAATTTCAAAGATCTAAGCACACATAGGGACAGACAGACAGACAGACAGACAGACAGCGGGAAGCAACTTTGTTTTATACTATGTAGTGATTATAGGAATGGGCCATGAATTAATAATAATTCACTAGTAATTTTTTTGGAATGCAAGGAAAATATTCGCATTTGAAGAAATTTTTGAGAAAAATTGAAAAACTATACCTAATCGACCTAATTGTGGTACAGACATTACTACTATAAGAAGTGTCAACCCCACGGAAATCCAACGTGAAGTGATAACTTACTGTTGCGAAATATATCGTGAGTTATCTGCTTAATGACCCCACTATTTCCTAATTTCTATGACTGACATTTTCCATATTATGTTCTATGATAATGATCTTCGGACCGCGTACCGGACAGCGTATTCATGATTCTTCTGATACGTGTGTCTATGAACATAGAGACCTTTGAAGTGACCTACTTATTCGTGTTCCAAATTTGAAAATGTCGAACGACGCTAAAACGGCCAGCTACGACTTAAATTTTATAAATGGCATATCTATGGTTTTTAATATAGTGTCTATCGATTACTCTCGACATTGTTTGTGGCGTGCAGATGTGCAGTCTGGCACAGTGACAAACGGCGTGACTATTTGTGATGGCAGTTGCGACGCACCATTGTTGTACACATGGCTGGGATAGTTGTAAAAGGTCTCCTGTGTTCTTTAGTAATCTAGTGTCTAGAATGAGGTTAGGCATTTTAGAAGCCTGCTATTTAGTTTTATGTAACATGACATTGGTATCGGAATTATTTTTAAAAGTACCTAATTACAAGCAACTTGTTCGATAATAAAATTGAGAGATTTTCGTACAGTGTTTTTTTCTAGTCCGTAGTCCGTACACCTATGGCTCTATGGGATTCTGGATGTACGGTAAGTCGGTGGGCACTGGGCGGTACTAATACCTATTGGTTCAAAGTCATTACGCTGGCCTATAGTGCACGTCAACAAGAGCTTCATTATTTAGCTGTTAGAGTAAGCATAAGGGAAGACGTTATCGGTTAATGACTAAGGTTTGCAGTGGGACGTTCACCCACTGCAAGTTTGGTTATCCGAAGACGGCGTCCCATCCGAATTACGACTAGATTTGTGGATCCAGAGTCCCGAAGATATTGAGACGATTGCATAGACTTCAAACTATTCTCTCAGTTGTAGTTTGTGAAAGAATAAAATAGTTTAAAATACTTAGTTATATCTATTCGGTACAAATTGCTTTCAAGTAGAAAATGTTACATAATTATATGGATTTCCTTTTAAGCTTCGTCCACTACGACAAAAATATTTAAACGATGTTTGAACGTAACGATACAAAATAGTTAAGCCAATCTGAAGGTTTATAAAAAGGTTGTCCAGTCTGGTAAATCATTGAGGTTGTCTACCGCTCATGCAGTTTGTTGTCTAAGCCAGCAATATTTTTGCCAACAGAAAGTGGCATCAAAAGTTGGCATCCACGAGGAGAAACAATGACTGCTTCCCACAAAAGAAAGTAAACAAATGAACATCTGGCAGGGGGCGAGCAACATTCGTTATAATACTGCGAAATTACAACTATCCTCCACCCCAAACTACCTAGAACTCATGCCAGCACATTTTATTTATTCGAATGAATTATAGTATAATCCGACCGCCGCGAAAATGGCTAAATAGAAGAGGTATTGGTAGTGCGTGGCGGTTGTTTACTTCAGTCGTATTATGGGAGGGTTGAGGTGGTATCGACCGTGGTTGGCGCCAAACTGGCGGCCCGGTCTTGAGGAATCTACGCGGCTCTGCCAGCACTCGTGTGACTGGGGGTTTCTTTGTTTATCGGAACATTAATCTCAATATTTGTAGGGTGAGCGTATGTATCACGGAAGCTAAACGTGACAGGAACTTTATACATAAAAATAACAGCAAATAAAAACAAAATCTGTATTGAAAGTTATCTATACTGCTTGTTTGAGAAATTATTAATGAATATGTCATTTAAGATTATTCTCGCGAAATCATCCGAAAACTTTATAAATACGTTTTAATTTTCTGTAATGTTACAAAATGTAAAACAATGACAAAACATTTGAGTATTTTTTTAGTAGAGAGTGCTGATCTTGTAGGTAAGAATTAGGTTTGCGTTTTCAACATAATGTGCTTTGATTATGTGGATGGAGTTCATGATAAATGTAACAAAGGGTTTTTTATCCTAGGAAATTATGAAGCGGGCCTTTCCCCCGGAAAAACTATACTTTCTCGCGGGCAGAACTGCGAGTAAAACCAAGTATTTTATTATATTAGACCATGACTTAATAAAAACTACATTTCGCTCGTACAAACTTGAGTTTTACCCGAATTAAAACCTACGCTGTGCCTTTTCCCGGGACAGTAAGTAGCCTACAATATTAATCTAGTATTAGTTCGAGCGACTTTTCCAAAAAATAAAATCCACCATGCTGTGATTTAAATCCAACTAGCGTGATTGGCTAGCAAACGTCTTAAAATCAACATGTAAGTAAAGCACGATCTGACCAGAGACGTGGGCAAAAGCTAGTAGTTTCTTCATTACGATAAAATGTATACAAAACAAACCTTATTTAATACATTAGACGGACCCTAAAACCTTCTAATGCAGCATGACATGCGGAATATCCGTTTGTGAATGGCTGCGCGTGCGCACGCTCTCACCTGTCGCCTGCGCCGGCGCAAGGTGTCGCGGCGTGTGCCTCCCCTGTTTCGCAACCCTCATGCCACCTGTGCGCGTATCAGGTGGCTAGGACGTTGGTTGTCAATGCTTGCGTTTTCGTCAATTGTTATAATATATGCAATCTTTATTTAATTTTGACTGACTGCCTCGGTGGCGTAGTTGTATTATGGTACGACTGCAATGCTGAGGTCTCGGGTTCGATCCCCGGGTCGGGCAAAGTGATATTGAGTTTTTCTATTCAGTATCAGCTCGGAGTCTGGAATTTGTGCCCGATATGGCGATAGGCTCGCCCCCTAACACATCATGTGACGGAATAACGGCGAAAAGTGGGTGCACTAGTTGCGCCTCTGCCAACCCCTTCGGGAATAACAGGCGTGAGTGTATATATGTTTATTTAATTTTTACTTTGACGACAGTAGCGTGGCTGCAAAGGTTCCGGGTACGAGTGGTAGGACAGCTGTGTCGATGCAAATGTTTCTATCATCATCATGAGTTACACGAAGTCCAATACTGAACATAGATTTACCCTAAAGTTTTTCAGACGCACCTGTTAAAAGCGGCTTGCGTCCAGCGTTTTTTTATAGCATTGAATGATGATGAGCATGCCTTTCGCCTGATGGTAAGCGATACGACCACCCATAAACAGTAGCAACAACATCCAACCCTTGAGTTACAAAGTACTGTATGGCATTCCACTGCGCTCGTCATCCTGAGACATAAGATGTTAAGTCTCATTATGTCCAGTAGTTATACTAGCTCTACTTTGATCTCTCTCCGGTCATGTCGGATTGCCGTCTCACCGGACTATGAGAGTGAAGGAATAGCGAGTGCACCTGTGTATTGCGCACACACTTGTGCACTATAATATCTCCTGCGTACCTGGTTGATCTCCGTTGAGATTGGCCGCCGTGGCCGAAACTGGCTAGGAGAAATTATATACTAGCTACAATGTCCTTCAAACCGAAACACAACAGTGCATGCACACTGCTGCTTGGTGGTAGAAATTGATAGCGTGACTCAATGTCTAATCCTTGCTAATATTATAAATGCGAAAGTAACTCGGTCTGTTGCGCTTTCACGCCAAAACTACTGAACCTATTTAAATGAAATTTGGTACATAGATAGTCTGAGAAGGGACATAAGGTACTTTTTATCCCGGGATAATTAAGGCGGGACTTTTATCCCGGAAAAACTTTTTAACACAAGCGGAGCCGCGGGCACAAGCTGGTGTTTCTATAATCTACTAATATTACATAGACGAAAAGTTTCTGTTTTTGTTTGTAGGGGCTAATTTCTGTAACTATGGAATCGATATTTGAAAATTCTTTGAATAACAGAAAGCTACAATACCTCTGAGGGCTATAGTTGCTATTTATGCCGGGTAAATATTTATCCCGGAAAAATTTTTTCACGCGGGTGTAGCTGTAGGCAAAAGCATAAAATTAGTACTGATTTTTCAGAAGTGAAAACGAAACACGAAAAAAAAATGTACAAACTATTAACATACTAGCTTTTGCCGGCGGATCCGCCCGCGTTAAAACGTTTTTTCGGGATAAAAGTCCGGTTTATATTTTCCCGGGATAAGTAGTAGCAGAAAGAAGAAAGAAAGAAAGAAAAAATATTTATTTGGCCATTGTCTCTGGACCAGATGGCAGAAAGTGTTGTACACACGGGAACACAAAAAAAAAATATTAGAAAATACATAAGAATACAAAAAAAAATAATTAGAAAATACTCACACACACAAAAAAAAATATGTAGTAGTATGTAGCCTATGTGTTAATCCAGGACATGATCCACCCGTGTGCCAAATTTTATCAAAATCCGTTCAGTAGTTATTGCGTGAAAGAGGAACAAACATCCATACATTCTTACAAACTTTTGTGTTTATAATATTAGTAGGATTATAGTCGACTGGCACAGTCTGCGAGACAATGAAACCAGCTCTATAATAAATAATAATATGTAGGTAGGTATTACATGGAAGCAGCTTACAAAATGTTGAATAATTTACTTCATTTATATAACTAAGAAGGTGGTTTGTCGTTTGTTTATAGTTATTCAATTCAAAGCTCTTTTTATAATAGTAATTAGTCAGATAAATAATGCAAATTATATCTAGTTAGTTCTATTGGAACCTTTAAAACATATAAGTTATCTAATTTATGCAGAGACTTTGCAAACAAAATTAATTATACGAAAACATACATAACAGCTCGGAAATAGAAATATTGTCATTAAGCAATAATGGTTGCACAAGACATCTGTCGTCATTAATTTTTTCCCTATTTCAAATTATTATAAATTAACGAAAATATATGTGACAAGACGAGGTGAATACGTTTTGCCGAAGAATGAAATGTTCGCGGCGACGTTTCACAAATAAAATCTTAGACAAATAGTCCCGCGGGCAAAGGTTACAAACCATACAGCCAAGTTATGCGGTGCTTTCAAAATATTCTTTGAAACCTTATTTACATAACAGTAAAGCCGAAAATGTTGAACTGTTTCACAACACGTGCAAATGGGATGCAATTTTAACTAATGACTCAAAATATTTAAGTGAAATATACAGTTAACAATTTTGTATTTACGGAAATGATCTTTAGTACGAATTTATATTCTAAATTCAAAGATATAAGTTCCAAATGCGTGTACCAAGAATTTAATTTTTTAATATTTGAGTAGAAGGAACACACATGTGCAGCCTGCTGCGAGTCGTTAGTTTTATTTTTTATCGTGGGCTCCTTTGCAGACAAAAATTCGTGTCAACACAAATTGACACAGATGTTCCAGTAAATTATTATTAAGGAGGCGTTCGAAATTAGGGGAAGCCTCTAAATTGTTAGAGACATTATGTGTTATGCATGTTCCTAGTAAGATAACGTGGTGAACTATTTGGAAAAGAACTTTTGAGCTTGTAGACAGTATTAATTTTCGTTTTTAAAATTTGAATAATGTAAATTAAATTAAGTGAATTGTTTAAATTGTATACTACACGCATATCGAGGTAATTTTTAGACTTGAAGGAATAAGAAGGGGGAGATCTATTTGGAGGTCCGGAAACTTAGTTTTATACGAAACGCAATAAGTTCTTTCTACACGTTGGTTTTTCTTTGACGCAAACCTGGCCAAACTGACTCATACATTGTGGTCAATTATGGCTACCATAACTATACCCATTGATGTTTTAAAAATACACATATATTTAAATGTATGTAATTTTTTTATAAGTTATTCTAAAGCAATTTTGGTAGTCTGCATACGACTCAATTACGACAGAAGGTTGCTTCAAATAGACAGCTGTTGTGCGGAAAATTGGGTTTGCGTGCTTTCCCCTATCATCGTGGTAATGATTGAAATGTATCGAGGAAGTGTGTTTTATTCAACGTATTATCTGTTTGGGTCTTTTGCAGAGTCAATAGAGTTCAGTTTCTTTTATGTCCAACAGATGTGCGACAGAAAGCACAATTGTAATCGTTGTATCATAATTTAGTTGATCAAGGGTATTTCAGATTTTTTGTTTAAAGCGTAGAAACGTACAAATAAGTTGATTTTTTTGTATAAAATTTCAACATTTCTAAGGGCCGATTTCACCACAAGCTGATAAAGCCCCTGATAACCTCATCGGAACTTATCCGCCATATAATCCGCCGGTCTTTGATACCTGAAAAAGAAAATTAATAAAAAAAATATAAATTACAACTTTTGGTTTCACAAGTCTCGCATAGATATATCTGGCAAAGAAAAACGTTAGTCATATTTATTTTTTAGATAGCGTTATCTCGCAGATAGTTATCTGAAGAACTTTGTGATTTCCGGTGAAATTGGCCCTACGCGTAGTGTTTTGTTTTTCAGGACTCGAAGTTATTATTCATATGGTTAATTTTACAGTAAAAAAATGTAAGAAAGATTTGTTCTATGAAATAGCGTCCTTTATTTACAGCTTCCATTAACAATCAAGCACTTGTGCTTTTTACACTCGTTCTAGTTCTGTCCCTATTAATCGCTTGTCCCCTTCATATTTCATACGTCGCACTCTTGATAAAACAATGACCTAATGCAAAATTGGGCTAGATGTGTTTTAGCAAAATATGGACCATAAAGGGCATGCGTTGACTAAAAAAAGTGCCTCTTACAACATTGGGAATAAGGACAAAATTGTTTGAATTTTGGTTCGTTCTCCGCCCAACTTTAAAAAAATAACGAATACAGTTTTTGTGACGATTCCCACAAGTTAAGGATTTTGGATTAGGTCATTGTTTTACTAAGAGTACGACGTATGTCGCATGAATGAAATGATTACCGAATGAAATTGTTTACCACCGGCCACGCAGTGATGCGAGCTAGCGAAGTTGAAAGGCGTCAGAGACGAGCCAATTTCGCAGATTCGTTGGCTATTAACACGCGTCGAGTACTGCTCCTCACGTGTATTGGCTTAAGAGCCTGTTTCACGCATACTCACGCCTTTTTATCCCCGAAGGGGTAGGCATAGGCGCAACTAATGCACCCACTTTTCGCCGTTACTGCGTGCCATGATGTGATAGGGGGCGAGCCTATCGCCATATCGGGCACAAATTCCAGACTCCGAGCTGATACTGAATAGAAAAACTCAATATCACTTTGCTCGACCCGGGGATCTAACCAGAGACCTCAGCATTGCAGTCGTATCATAATACAACTACGCCACCGGGGCAGTCTAACTACGAGAACTATCAAATAAAATTTACGTGAAAACTGTGAAATAGGCTCTTACACATAAAACGATTAAAAATATTTAGCAGAAAAAGTCAATAATAATGTGTCAGATTTATTTTTTGGATATCGTTATATGTCACATTGTTAATTGGAACCGGTGAAACTGGCATTAAATAAAAATTAAAAAAAAATATCTGTTAATTTTAATTTATAACAAACACCATTAGTATAATACAGGTTGCCAATGTAGAACGCAGCGAGTGTAGAAATTCGTCGCGGCGCCAATGCGGCGCCATTCTGCTGCAGTCTATGGATGTGTCGCGACTTGGCTTGCTGCACGATACTCTTGTACACTTTCGCAAACATCAGATCTAAACGGTTATTCTGTTATAGAAATAATGTATCTAGATGTCTCATATGCGAGTCTGGATAAGTATCACTGCAATGTCTATTTCTATTACCAACTACCAAGACTTTGGACCCGGTAGTATCTTTATATTGTTGAGCTCCGGTTTGAAGGACCTTTTTCATGAATGTAATCTTCCTGATGACACCATCTCAGTTTCAGGAAAGGAGGGTTATTCCAGACCCAGATTCCAGGCTTAAGATTTACTTGTTAACCAACCTAGAGCTCTCAGTCAAATATCGCACTGGTCTCTTATATTTTATTGACAAAGTACCCTTGTAAGTACTATGTGATTCTCATCTCGAGGATAATGCTTTAATGCAGAGTCACAAGTAAAACTCATTAAAAACTTTGCTAAAAGCGGTAAAAAAAATTGTACAAAACAATTTCATTCATCCATTCTATTACAATCAGTTTTGAAGTTGAAATGATAATTTATCCACACGAAGTCGCATCTATAGCTAGTAAAGTACATGTATATGCTTTGACATGCATCGATCACAGGTTTTTGCAACACTCTGTCGAGAAGGTGATCCCGTGGGAACGTAAATTAAGTTACGAACATAATTAGTGATGCATTTTTCAAACCGCTTTTATATTTGTTGAGGAGCTCAGTTTTTGCGCCAATTTTAAGCTCAACAGAAGATGAATGAAGTCGACTAGCATCATAAATATCTTGGTCTATGTTATGGTTTCCTAGAAAACTGCAAATTACGAAGAGTATTACTTTGAGAATGATGTTCACCGGGCGAAATGATGGCGTAATAGTTGGAGTTGACTCTAACTCTAGACTGGGATGTCAGGCAAGAGAATAAGAAGCTTCCAGTATACTCGAGAGGCGATATTTCAAGATGATTTTGTGGGAAACAATGGGCAGTAGAGAACAGATTTTTTTTTGTTCCTAGCTAAACTCTTGGTAGCCTGACGAGGGTCGGTTTATGCAAGAACACCGGTCTTTTGGGTGAGTGTAGATGGCGCTCGCAACCCTTGAAATTTAAGCGCTCTTGCTGAGGGCGACTCACTAACGGGTCACGAATCTCGGCTCAGGATGGCCACTGAGAGAGGATGAGACATGGTCGATTGGGGAAAGTAGAGAATAGAGTTAGTGGTAAAAGCGAATACAAATTTATTCCATAGCAAAAAATGTCTAGTATGGCTCCAGCACACTTATAAACACTGCAGTCTATGCAGCGTGACATGTAACTTGAAATTCTCGAAACGATCCAAATTCCATAAAAAAAACACGAATTAACTCGACTGATATAAAATGATAAGTAACACGCTAGTACCTTTTTACTATACAGATTATTTGCTGTTTGTTATCTCGTTGAGTACTTGTGTTTTATGATAAAGTTGGGCAGATGGTTGTCAGGTATTCCGCGTCGCCACTCTCTAGATAATAGGGCCGGTATATGCCGGCTTTAGCCTTAAATTGTGGCTTTACTTTTAGATAACTAAATGGCTTTAGAGGTCGTATATGCAAAATAAAATTGTAAAGCAGATAAAACTTGTAATCTTTGAAGGTATTATACCAGGGAAATGTTATTCTGCTATAAATACTATATATGAAAGTATTTGTTAAAATTAGTGCAAACGCATAAAGTTGAAATTTGGCACACAAATTATAATCCATGTTCAAGATATAGGCATCTTTCATCCTTAAAAGGATACAATAGGACTTTCATTCCCGCAGTAGCGAAGCCGACTACAAAACCTACATGCTATAAATTGATCCTTTTGCAACAATAAAACAAGTGAAATATTTGGACAATTATCACTTAAAACATGTCATTCTTATGTCAACCCGCATACGGCATGAAGTACGTTAAGGGGTAAAACAGGATATTCAAAAGATCATTAAGTTGCCAATTTCAATTTTTTTTAATGTCGACGACAAACGAGTGATAAATAGGCGTGTTTTAAATTCGTTTCTTAAAATACCTGCCTGGTGCAAGCGCACCTTTTATATATAACTAAAAAAACCTATTCCTTTTTAAATTGCCATGCAGGGGACAAGGACGCGGAGAAAATATTGGTCGTAGAGCTTGCACTGGCGGTGTTTACCGAATGTTGTTTATGATTGGACTCCTATGAGGCACACTTCATTTATTTTGGGCAATATTATACCAACGAAACGTCATAAAATGTATATCAACTTAATAAAATATTTGCGTCAAATTAGTTAGATCTTATTCCATATAACACTGTCAAAAACTGAATGCAAATTTATCTACGGCCATTAGCTCGCAAAATTTTGAAACCAACCTTGGCAAGGTCACTGTCAAGCAATATAGAATGGAAGATGCTACAGAGCTGAACATTGCAGGCTGCCGACTTTCATCTACGCAGTGGAAATTTGCAGCTGTGCCCAGGATAATCACATATCAATATCTCACGCGAAATGAAGCCATAAATTTGGCATGTTTATTGACGGAATTTAAATATTCAAAACATATGCTTATTGCAAAATATTATTGCTGATATATGCAAGAATTCGCATCTTACACGCGTTTGACGAAAGTGGATTACGTAAATGTGTGGGAGGTTTCAAACTTTTTGTGTGGTTGTCTTGCTAAAAAATTACCCAATGAAAATCGCTCGTTTATTCAGGTCAATGATAAGTTATTCTGTTTTAGAATATTTGCTGTTTCTCTCTAACGCGGCAGGTATATAATTTTATGTTTTATCGAGATACTAGTGGCTAGTTTCTACAATATAAAAGGAAAAACATGGAATTGTGTAACTAAATGTTTATAAAATATTTATTTATGCAGTAGTTTCTATATTACCATTATTTATGATAAGAGTAGGATATAACATTTTTTTCTGATAAAATAATACACTCGGATTCCGGAATTTTAATTATAATCTAAAATGAGACTCAGATTTCAAAATTCAATTTGTCCGTTACTAAAATACCAAAGATCAGGAATATCATTAAGCCTAGGTATATTGAAACTCGCAAGCTGCTTCTAACCTCATAACAAAACTCATCAAGTCCTTTCCTTAATTTGGCCAATTTTTTTCGGCCATCTGCCTTTTCGCCTGACCAAGTTCCGATGGGCACCTGCACTGATTTTTTAGCCGGGTGATCTTTACTCTTTAGTTTTTAAATTCGAAACACTCGGCACTGACACCTGGCCTTTCTGCCTAGTGCCATTATCGTGTGATCATACAGCCGGCACTAGGCAATGCGGCCTGTGGTGGGTAATTAAAAAATGTATATTGATATCCTTCGCAGGGCAGTAGGGTAATTTTAAAAGTATTTCCTTATTTAATTATTAAACAGCTGGAGTTGCCACTCGATTAAATTTTATCGAACGGTTATTGTAATTTGTGTAAGGAAATTTCGCTTTCGTTTTAGGCCATGCAAACGCGTGTGTTTTTTAATTTGGACTGCCAAAGAACATGAAACATTGCGTTTAAAATTTGATATCACGTGTGCGAGGTAGACAGATATTATTCAATTAATTGATTGTGAGTTTTTACAAACGAAAATATAATATGGATTTAAAAATAAATACGAACATGTTTTTGAAGTTATAGGTAGATACTTCTTTAGGCGCGTTATGAAAAAATGATTAGATTAGAAATTTTAAGATGTGCGCGCATCACTGTAACAAAAAGGTTGAAGCTGTTTAATGAATATTTTTTGATAAAAATGAAAAGTGAATATTAAAATTAAGTAAATAATAAATACTTAAAGAATTAATAAACATAAATTCAATTTTTGAATTAAGTATGTGCTAATAAATTATATTCAGTAGTGATTTAAATTGTAAATTTTGATTAATGTTATTTACTATTCGTAAATATTAGTGAAAAAAATTGTATAGACTTTTCAACTTTTAATTTTAAGGGTTGCGAGCGCCTTCTGCACTCACCCAAAAGACCGGTGTTCTTTCATAAACCCACCCTCCTCAGGCTAGAAAGAGTAATATCTGGGACAAAAAGGCTCGCCCCCTATCACATCATGGGATGGAATAATGGCGAAAAGTGGGTGCACTAGTTGCGCCTCTGCCTACCTCTTCGGGGATAACAGGTGTGAGTGTATATGTATATGTATATGTATGTAAATATTATTAAATTATTTAATGATGCCAAAGAAGTGTAACTTCTCACGAGAGTACCTACATAAGTACACGCACTCATTTTTTTGTTTATTTATTTGTTATTCTTAGGGTCTCCACAACGACTTTTTTAACATACTTAAATTGAACTTTACAATGTTGTTTATATTACTTCTATATTAGAGGGAATAATAAGCGCGAATCAGTGATAGGTTTTATAATTATTTGCATTTCTTTTTCTTTGACAATAAACGCTATTGTTTGTTACGTTAGTCTAATCTTTTCAAAATCAGCATTACAGAGGTACAAGGATATAACAATAACGAAATATACGCAAATTTCATCAGAAATAAAATTCTGTCCATAATTAATAATAACCTCGCCCTGACGCGTAGTCATTTTCACATTTGATATTTATTGAGTCTAGTATTTATGATATTGCTAAAGCTGAATGCGCCACCAATGTTATCTATTCATCTTTATATACTTATGTTTGCCATTATGTCTTTAATGCATTCATATTTTAATTTAAGTTATGGTTTAGTAGGCCAATGGGTGATAACTGACAAGAAAGCTCCAGAGAAAATATGATGTGCCATCATTGATGTATTAAAGGGTTTTTAATACATCAATGTGTGCGATGTACGATTTTTATAACACTCTAATAATTTTACAATTTACACGAAAAAGAGATAGGATTTTGTCAATTTATCTATTTATTTCGATATCTACTAGTGTTTATTTCAAATTTTTTGGTGTAATTATATTTATAATCGACTTCAAAAAGGTGGTTCTGGAATAGCAAATTTGTAAGGATTGGATTCTCCAAAGGCGGTTGATATAATTAGACGGCCAGTTCTAAAAGCTGACTGGAATCCTTTAGCAACATGCTTGAAGTGTATGAAGTTGATCCCCAGATCAACTGGCCAAGGCTAAGGCCCGGTAAGAAAAGAAGGAGGTTATGGGCTGTAATAATTATCATTTTTCAAAATTTCCCCTACAAGAAACATAAAGACAAGACATTATATTTAATATAGACTTTTGCAGTTGGACAGATTATAATTGGGAACAGAAGGCTCTGTTTCATTAAAATCGGATATCGCAAAGTTCTCGTTATTTTAAAATATGTGCAACTTACTCTAAAACTATGGTTAGAACTTTTCTATGTGTATGTTCTTGCTAACAGAAATAAAGCTTTGAATTTTCTGGAGGCTATTCACGAGACATATAAGCTATTTTTATACGACTTTCAAAAAAGGAGGAGGTTCTCAATTCGTGTGGTTGTATTTTTTAATAATTTAGTGCGAACATTAATTTCGTATTTATTTATGGCACCAGACGAGTAAAATGTGTCGATATTTATATGTAAATTAAGCGACTTAAGAGCTTCCATCAATCTTATTTTTTTGTCTTCGGTTTAGTAATTCCGTAAACAGTAGAGAATTAAAACGCCATTTACGTAAAAAAATCGACACAAGAGTCGCTCAGCTCGACGGTCGTTAATAAAAAATAAAACAGCCGATTTGTTTTTCTGTAATGAAGTGGATACACATATATTCGGTATTAATCCATAGACAAATACAAATAGCTTTATTGTGTGGAAAATAAATTCGGTTGCCGTAAACGACGCAAAAACCATCGCAATATGTCAAGTTTGACGGACAGGCCATGAATAAACGCAAGAAGCGGTACCCAAGCCCTACTAAATTACTAGCCACAGATAATACGTTATTTTAATTACAAATTTATTGTCACATGACCTTAAAATGTGGCAAATGTATGAAAGGTGTCCTTTTTAACAAAGGTTTCGTGGCGGCAAGTTTATACGTTCTGTTTTTTGAGGCCGTCTCACAAATGGTTTGGTTGGATGGGTTAGTTTTTGAGCGGTATTTGTAAGTCGGTGAGGCGCGCGTGTTTAGGGGAGCACACCTGACAGAGCCACCTGTAGGACAGTTGCATCACACCTTGGCCTTGTTACGTTTGTCTAAGCTTCTACATGCATTATAATAATAACGGTGGGCTATAGGTCACGGTTTTTGTCATACAACCGTTCTGTTTAATTGTTGATGGATGTCTAAATGTGTGGTTGATTAAGTTTTATGTGTCTAATCAACCAATAATGACTGCAATGTTTTTATAACAGGCTGAGTCTTACTTATTTGACTTAGACTAACAGTCTTAGTAGAAAATTTCACAAAACCCGCGCAAGCCCTTATCTTTCTTAACAAATTGTTGTTCTTTGTTCAAAAATGTTTTCCTACTTAATATAAGCTGGTAAGTTTATGATGCGAGTCGTGTATGCCATTTAAGGATTAGTGGTACTCGACGTCTGTTTATCACATCATATTGTATGGTATTAATAAACGTCTAGCAGAACGCAGTTTTAAAATGATTCAATTTATATAAATGTGTTCTAAATGGTCGAATGGAGATACACTTCGACAGAAATAATATTATCGCTTTTGAAGTATGACGTACTTAAGAACTATGGATATTAAGAAATTATTTCATATAAGTATACGTCAATCGTAATTCTATTTATATTATAACAAAATATTGAAAACTAGCTTTTGCCCGCGGCTCCGCCCGCGTTAATAAGTTTTTCCGGGATAAAAGTCCCGCTTTATGTTTTCCCGGGATAAAAAGTAGCCTATGTGTTAATCCAGGACATGATCTACCCGTGTGCCAAATTTCATTGAAATCCGTTCAGTAGTTTTTGCGTGAAAGAGGAACAAACATCCATACATCCAAACATCCATACATTCTTACAAACTTTAACTTTCGCCTTTATAATATTAGTAGGATTCTATGTTTTAGATTCAATTTTGTACTTATTTTGTTAATACATTTACTAGAGAAATTAATGTTTAACAAAGGTGTACAACAATAAGCCAAACCATAGAAGAACGATATAAAAAGTAGATGCTAATAACGCAAATTGCACAACGGACGTTATAGAAATACCCGCTTGCAATAAATATAATAAAATAGATCCTAATAACTTCACATTTCTCTACAAACATGCAATAACTGTAAATACATCGACATTTCAATCGAATGCTAGAGCTAGTCGATCGAAAAAGAAATAGGCACAAATGGGATGCGCATGCGCATCGATTTGGCACGACACACACATTGCACAGCACCTTGCGACAGGTGCCTTCCTGACACACTTATTGACCGTTTAGATAATATGGGTTAGTGTTTGGCTAATTGTTTGATAAAATATCTATCATTAATGTCTGAATAGGCAAATTAGTGTATGTATATTTATGTTGTACGCTGTCTAAAACAGTTTCATTTGTTTATTGCTAATGAAGTGTGCATCTTAAGTTATCTCTTTTTACATGTTTAGCTTGTTTATGTGTTTTTATTGAGCGGCCGCTTGTGTTCATAACTTCATTTGCAATAATTGTTGACTATTTCATTATCCGGTTGTCCTATAGTTTAGATTTCCTTATCATAATAAAGGATTATTTTTTACCTTTTACTATGGCTTTACTCCCTTCAAAGATTTATTTTAATGCTAAGACTAGTCTTTTTAATGCTTTAATCATCATTATTGTTACTAGTTCTGCCATGTCTGACAATTTTAAGTAATTGACTAAATCAACTTCACGACGAACTTCTATCCATTATATTTGCTGCAAAGACAACACTATCCGTAATCAATAAAGTTAAATCTAAGGTATTTTCTGACACAACATTGAATAATAGTTATCTATTGTAATCTATTGTACAAATAGCTTGATGATAGTATTTTACATACGAAATACGAGAAATAATAAGAGAATTTAAGACACGACCTACAAGTATTAGGGTGCCATCAATAAGACACTGTGCGCTTATTTCTCTAAAATGTCGCATTGACGAGCTGACACTGGCCATCAAAAATGACGAACATCTCAATAATGCTAATTCTCCGCCAATGTGTCATTACGGGCGATATTTGCGTGTTTTTGCTGTCATTCCGCTGAGGAGGCGCGCTGTCATCTCAAATTAACGCTACACCGGTTGCAACGTATTACGCCATATATGGATTCAGTTTTTGTGGCGGTTTTTTGGTAAGTTCGTACTTGCGATTTTATAACGCTTGGCACGTTTGACGTTAATAGAAGTGATAAATTTAGGATAATCCATAAATTAAGTGAACACGGTGCTTCTAGAACATATTTAGGTAGCATAGTGTTTACACATCGCATAGCATAGCAAAAATGTCCTCCCCAAGGAAAATAATAAGTCTGATAATATTGGTAGTCAGCTGTGAACGATCTTGTGGATAGGGACCGTTTAGTAAATTGCCTTAGGATTGAATCTTCGCATCTCATGGCTAGACTACCGCAGCGGTTTAACGCTGCGTTTTCGGAGCATTTATAGACGCTCGTGCGCCCTTCGGTTAGTTCAATGGGTTTTATTTATCGTGTTTCGGTTTTCATGTCTTCGTTAAAATAGTTTATCTGAACTTCTATTAGTTTATGATTATTATTTGCGCGTACATCAAGAACCAACAATGTTGCAACATTATTACCGGATAAGATACGTGCCTTAAGGACCTATAAAATAATTCTGGAACGTTTTTAGTGCCTTTAAATTATTTAAGAAGTTAATTGCGTTTTATTTTTTTCTGTTATTAATGTTGGAGTAATTGCGATTCAGGTCAACTGAATCAAAATCACACATCATGCTTTTATCCCTGAAAGGTTAGGGACAGATGCAACCAAGTCATCCATTTTTCGTCAAATGTGTCCCATGATGTGATAGGGGCGAGTCTATCGACATATCGGGTACAAATTCTATACTCCGGGCTTACACCGGAACCAAATCATAAGCAGTTAAATTCATATTTGCGACGTACAAAATATTGATATTAGATCTAATCGAATCTACGACCTTTTGATCTATACCTATTTTGTAACAGTAGAACTTGATGTAATAAACGTTATCTAATTGAGTTTGTTAAAAGTTATATACAAAATATTTTATATTTTATTGAAACGTTTCTCTGAACATAACTAAGCGAAACTCAGGAAATATAAAAAATAACTATTAACTACCAGATGAAATACTGGAATGTATTAATTTACATCCAGTTTCTAATCTCAAACAATTTATCTCGACATATTGATTACCATGAATAACATAGTTTTAGTTATAGGAAAACAAAACTACCTGCACCTAATAACATTATGTCATAGAGGTTCTTTACAGGCTTTTAAAAAACGCGGATCCCTAAAAAAAATATTTGTAACGTTTTTTAAGCGTGTCAAAATATCAATGAACATGGCATACGTTGAAATGCCATTTTAAATTTACGCATTCCATTGCTGGTTACGTTTGACGGAGGTTGCTTTCGAGTTGTTATAAGCCGTCGATGTATGACTAATGTAGTGATGGTATCGTAAGGTGGTGAGGCATGGTGGTGAAGACGGAGGGTGGTTTGGGAACACCTGATCCGCCTGATCGCAAACAGGTGCTGTTCCAATAGCGGGCTACACATGATGTTTATGTCTCATCAGATTTATCCTGAGATATTGTTTACTAATAGATTTATTTAATGGAATTTATGATTAACGTGTCATATTTGGAATAAGGGATGCTATTTTTTATAAGTGATAAACATTTAAGACAATATTTATTTCTAAAGCAAGAATGTCAAAGAAAACTTATAAGACACAATTATTTTAAAGGGCTATAAACATAGTGCTTGTTTCAAAAGTAATACCTTTTATGTTCGCTATTTTCGCTTTACAATCTGATTTTGAAAAAAGATCTCGTATCCCGCACGTAGCAAGTTAGGACTTGAGTACATTTTACGGAAATCCACGAAGGCCCAAAAACCACTGACGTATCTGAGGAAGGCACAGGAGTCAAAGGTACATTGGATAAGAAAGGCCGGCCAAGTGTAAACAACTGCGTCAGGAAAATAATACAGTAAAACAGCTCCCAATTGACTGTCATTAAACACGTTACCGTCAAAAATCTTAATGATTTCTTATCTTTACGCGAATGTCAGACATCTAAATATAACTAGTTTTCGGATTCTCTAGCAGTTAGTTTGTTTTATTTTACTCCTGGCATTTAAAAGGCTTTGCAGCCTTCATGGTCACAGGGCAGTGTTGTTCAAAATTCAATATTATTACAATTCTATATCCAAGTGGACGATATCCTAGTAAGTTAACGATAGCCTAGTTGGGAATGGAAGGGTCTGCCGAGACAATGTCCGGAGGTTCGAAACCCAAGGCACACACCTCTGACTTTTGAAAATTACGTGTGTATTGTTTATCAATTATCGTTCACTTTAACAGTGAAGGAAAACATCGTGAGGAAACCTACATACCTGAGAATTCTCCATAAGAATTTCGAGGGTGTGTGAGTTCTGCCAACCCGCACTAGGCCAGCGTGGTGGACTAAGGCCTAAACCCTCTCAGTAGTAGAGGAGGCCTGTGCTCAGCAGTGAGCAGTATATAATACAGGGCTGGTATTATATTATATTCCCATACACATCCCTACATGCCAATCCCTCGTGCATCCATCCATCGAGCGACGGTTGCGTGTCGCTTAAAAACATATTACAATTCAATTCTATTATCACAACTGTTGATAACATTAATAGTACTCTCTCTATAAAGGTGTGGGTGAGACAGACGGACGGCTGATGGCGATTTACGATCTCTGATGGGGTTGTGGTCGTTTGAGCGAGTTTTGGTATTAAAACATTGTAGGTACTCAGGGCACAGGTGTAACCAGGGCACCAATTTTTCGCCAAGTGTTTACTGGTGGTAGGTCTCTCATATGTAAGAGTCCGTCTGGGTGGGTACCACCGCAATTTCTATTTCTACCGCCAAGCAACAGTATGCATGCACTGTTGTGTTTTGGTATAAAGGATATTGTAGTCAGTCACGTTTAGGTAAGACGTTGTAATGCCAAAAAAGTTAAATAATACACACACACACACACATCACGCCTGTTATCCCTGAAGGGGTAGGCAGAGGCGCAACAAATGCACCCACTTTTCGCCGTTATTTCGTCCCATGATGTGATAGGGGGCGAGCCTATCTCCATATCAGGCACAAATTCCAGACTCCGGGCTGATACTAAATAGAAAAACTCAATATCACTTTGCCCGACCCGGGGATCGAACCCGAGACCTCAGCTTTGCAGTCTACTACTCGTACTGTAATACAACTACGCCACCGAGGTAGTCATTTTAATAATAAACAGTTTTTTTACCTAAATATTAACAGTTATAGGCCAAAATTAGAGACTGTAGATAAATGCTGACAAAGGAGACCGCTTTATATATGGGTGCTGGGCCTTAAATTCTAACCAGATTCAAATTTTGGGGATATTAAAAGGGCAAAATATGAAACTTGAATCTAAAAAATTTAGTTCATAACTAACTTTTAGAAAACGATCATATTAAGTGTAGTTTACAAAAAAAATTACATAAATCTCAATATCGAAAATAAAGGATTTAGTTTTTAGGAGACAGACACTCAGACTGCCTAAAGGAAGATCTTAGGTTCGATTCCAGGGCGCACACCTTTGACATTTTAAAGTTATGTGTATTACTGGTAATTATAGCTTGTTATAATGGTAAAGGAAAATATCGTGAGGTATCATACACCTGAAAGTTCGAAAATATGTGGAGTTTAGTTGCGAAGTCGGCGAAAAAGCAAGACCATTGCTCATTTTAGAGCGATTTTAATATGCTACAGGGTTAATATTAACATTGTTAACACAGTGGTTTAAAGTTTTACAAAGCCAACTAAATATGTTTCCGCCCTGTGGATTGGGGGCGTTTGGAGAATTCCACCACGGTATCCCCTGCCTGTCGTAAAAGGCGACTAATAGGGGCCATCGTGGGTCACGAGTGGGCGGGAGGGGCCGTCCACCTATTAGTCTAGCCAACTTTTGTGACCCCCGTGATGGACGGCAGCGTGCCTCACGCTGCCTCTGACGCCAAGGGCGTCCTTCGGTGTACGGAGGCTTTTGAGCCCCCGCAACAACAGGAGACGGACCGCAACAGCGGTACGCGCAGGGGCGGTTGCGGACGAGAACTTAGACGTGAGTCGTAGGCCGCAGCCGTCCCTAATGCGCCGAAGATGGCCACCGCGGAGTTTTAGTTGGTATGCCGTGCGGTGTACATAGGTTAGGGCCTCGGCCCGGCGGTCGCCCGACGTTTTCCATCTCTCCGGGCGGCTCAACGTCGGGTCGTAAGGCACGGTGAACCCAACATAACCGCTCAGTCGTTCCCCTTGAACACTGGGCGGTAGTAATAAGTCACTTTCTCCGCGTCAACAAAAAAAAAGCTAAGTATGTTTAGTTAATATTTTTTATGACTTTCTGTTTTTCAATAGATCTGCTTAATACACACATTTGAGATGATGTATGAGAATTTAAATAGAATTTGTACTTGAATAGTTTTATACTGCATTGCAATTATAATGTGGCTAAAAAAACGTGGTACGCGGCTCTTGTACGCTTATTTATCTCCTGATTGTAAGAAGATAACTCCCCATACCAACATCTGTTTTGGTATTTATTAATTAAAATTTTTACTAGACGTTGGTACTTACAATTACACAGACAATTGAATTAGAATACCGTTGCTTCTTATTATTTGTAACAACGGTTATAATTTTATTGCCGGTGATAGATTTGACATTTATCACCTGTCCAATGCGCATAAGAATGCGCAATAAAACGCAGTGCGCTCTAAAATTATTCATATACTAGCGGCCCGCCCTGGCTTAGCACAGGTAGCAAAGCATAATACTGTATACCTACATTTATTTTTCTGTCGTACAAATTATTTATGAATTATTCCTCTTGAATCACAACATCCATTGATGAAAAACTTATTAAAATCCGTTAAGCAGTGTTTGAGTTTATCGCGTTCAAGAGACAGACAGATGCGATAGGGGACTTTATTTTATAATAAATAGCTTTTGCCCGCGGCTCCGCCCCGCTTTAAAAAGTTTTCCGAGATAAAAGTCCCGGTTTATATTTTTCCGGGATAAGAAGTAGCCTATGTGTTAATTCAGGACATGATCTACCCGTGTGCCAAATTTTATCGAAATCCGTTCAGTAGTTTTCGCGTGAAAGAAGAACAAACATCCATACATCCATACATACTTTCAAACTTTCGCCTTTATAATATTAGTAGGAGTAGGATAGTAGGATAGAGATGTAGGGTCATATCCCTAAAAATAAAAAAAAAAACCGCGAGAAAAAAATCCGCAATAAAATTCCCGGTGTCTGTTTTCCGGGATAATAGTAGCCTATGTCCTCCTTTGGATCACAAACTATCTCCATACTTATTTTAATACGGTTGCACTGGCAGAAAACGATTTTCCGAGATTAAGGTCCCGGTTTATATTTTCCCGGGATATGAAGTAGCCTAGATTCTTCCCAGGGTTTAAAACTATCTCCCTGCCAAATTGCATCGCTATCGGTTCAGTGGTTTAGTCGTGGCGGCTCCACTCGCGAGAAATTAAAATCCGGGATATAATTCCCGGTTTATCTTTTTCCGGGATAAGAGTAATTATGTCCTCAACTGGATCTCGAAATATCTCTATACTTGTTTTCTTGCGGTTCCACTGGCAGAAAACAATTATCCGGGATAAAAGTCCCGGTTTATATTTTCCCGGGATAAAAAGTATCCTATGTCCGTCTCCTGGTTCTAAGCTACCTCTCCACGAATTTTCAGGTAAATCCGTTCGGCCATTCTTGAGTTATAAGTGGTGTAACTAACACCACTTTCTTTTATATATATAGAATAGATTGCTTTATTCCATTTTTATAACTGTTCTTTGTGTGAAACAAATATCATCTCAATTGGGTTTTGATAGCGTATATTTTACTTATTTTGAAATATAGAGCCATTTAACTAACATGAGTTTTTGTTTTCATTTCTTCATAATCGAAGCTGATCTGGCAACTGCTATTTTCAAAATAGCTCTTAAATAAAATAGCAGCTCGTTTCTAACCAACATACCATTAATACTTAAAAATAGTTAATACAAGTGGCTTAAGAAAGGCAATAAATAATTCGTTAAACATTTGCAAGAGGTTAGTACAAGGGGCAGATGTGCTGACGACTATTTCAAATGTTCCACGTTTTAAATTTATCATTTCGTCGATCAGACACGCACTCTCGCTATTTCATACTTATCCTTTTAAATTATTTAGCACATGTAGATTCTATTTCGATAATCGAAATGTATTTTGTGTGGCATTTTATAATATAAATACCTCGTTAGTTTAGTTGCTTGTGCAAATATAGTCAAGTCATGTTTGAGGAACACTTTGTTAACCTAGTTACTAGTTAGGGAGAGAATATGCCAACTACCATTAAAGGAGTTTTGGAAGTTATCCAGAAGTCCAGAATTACTCCTGCCTGGTTTGCCAGCTATCTCTGAAGGCCAAAACATGCATCGTTGGCGTCGGTACATCCAATCCAAGTACCAGTGCCTTGGGTATGGTAGAAAACTTTGTCAATTCCGAAAATTTGGGTTCTGTTTTTTGAAGAAGTAGAGTATTTATGTAGTAGCAAATAACCCGTTTTGGTTGCCACTGGTCAATTCATATTATTCATTCATATTTATACAAGTATGGTGCCTTTTGAATTACATGAAGTTATTCCAAGCGATGTTAAAACTTATTTACTTCGAAGACAATACTGAAACTCATGTTCACGATTTCGCGATACATAAATATAAATCTTATAAATAATCCAAGTAAGGTAGTTTGAGATTTCAATCGGCCATGAAACAAAAAGTAATGAATTAATTTATGGTCACATCTTACGCTGACGATTCATTGTCTTTGGCCGAATCTTGTCGCTGTCAAATGTTGAGATAGTGTCTTAATTTATTTCCATTGTCTCTGGTTGAATGAGGCATGTACCTACAACACTTCGGACACAAATACGTCACGGCAGTGAACAGGTGATGTGTAAGGAAATAAAAAAACGTCGTAAAACGTTAAGAGGTCCGTGTCTTGGGGTTTGTTCACTAAATCATATGTCAAAATTGCGGTGCGCAGGCGCATTGGTAGGAAAAATACTATGGATGTGACTATATTTAATTCAGGATAATAACTTACATTGAACTAATATTGAATTATTGACTTCAAAGCTGACAAAGCTGAGGTCTCGGGTTCGATCCCCGGGTCGGGCAAAGTGATATTGAGTTTTTCTATTCAGTATCAGCTCGGAGTCTGGAATTTTTGCCCGATATGGCGATAGGCTCGCCCCCTATCACATCATGGGACGTAATAATGGCGAAAAGTAGAAATGAAATTGAAATGAAATTTTGAAATGAAAAATAAAACATTACATAAAACAAAAAAAAAAACATACGTGGGACGAATAGGCTGGTTCTTTGGTCAAATAATTTATAACAAATTTCTCTCTTGCTCTATATGACTCAAAGTAAAATATAATGGACTCTGATATAATGGAATCAGAATGAAATAGATTAAATACACTAAACGTGTTCGTATATTATGAAAAGCTTTTTAATTATGCGAAGATGACATACATCCTCAAAATGTATACTCTTCTATGTAAAAAAAAATATTTTCAGTAAATTGCAGTTAAATTTTCCCGCCATAATCCTCACTAAATTAAAAAAAAATCTACTCTTAGGACCGTATTAATAAATGCTACTAAATTTCACCCTAAAGTGTGATATTAGATGAGATGCTGTCAAATTGAGGGCAACATCTTAAGAGAGTCGCTATTTAATAAATCCATATTAACTTCAGCTTAGCCTTCGATTCGATCGAGACCTGGGCTGTGCTGCAGTCTCTACAGCGGTGCCACATTGATCATCGGTACATCGAAGTGTTGAGGTGCTTGTATAACAACGCCACCATGTCGGTCCGAGTACAAGAACAGAGTTCGAAGGCTATTCCACTACACAGAGGCGTGAGACAGGGAGATGTTATCTCTCCGAAACTGTTCACTGCCGCGTTGGAAGATGCCTACAAGCTATTGGATTGGAAAGGACTCGGCATTAACATCAATGGCGAATACATCACTCACCTTCGTTTTGCCGATGACATCGTTGTATTGGCAGAATCGCTGGAGGGTCTGAGCACAATGCTCAGTGACCTCAACCGAGTTTCTCAACTGGTGGGTCTCAGGATAAACATGGACAAGACTAAGATCATGTCGAATGTTCATGTTGTGCCTACTCCAATTACCGTTGGGAGCTCAATTCTCGAAGTTGTAGACGAGTACGTCTATTTAGGCCAAGTAGCCCAACTAGGCAAGTCCAACTTTGAGAAAGAGGTCAATCGGCGAATCCAGCTTGGATGGGCAGCGTTCGGGAAACTAAGCAAGGTCTTCTCGTCCAAAATACCTCAGTGTCTGAAGACAAAAGTCTTTAATCAATGTGTTTTACCAGTGATGACATACGGCACTGAGACGTGGCCTCTGACTATGGGCCGCCTAAGACGGCTCACGGTCACTCGGGGAGCTATGGAAAGGGCTATGCTAAGTGTTTCTCTACGCGATCGAATCAGAAATGAGAAGATCCGTAGAAGAACGAAAGTCACTGACATAGCCCAACGGATAAGCAAAAAGCGGAGAACTGACGGCAGATGGGGCAAAAAAGTTCTCGCATGGAGACCACGTACTGGCAAGCGCAACGACGGCCGTCCACCTGCAAGGTGGACCGATGATTTGGTAAAGGCCGCAGGAGCGCTCGATGCGGGCCGCTTTTGACAGGTCCATCTGGAAATCTTTAGGGGAGGCCTATGTTCAGCAGTGGACGTCATATGGCTGATGATGATGATGAACTTCAGCTCAAATGATATCTTAAGTTACAATGTGTGACGGATTTTGACAGCTGAGTTTTGTTTATTTATCAGCACCGTCTCACCCGAGAACGAGCTCTTAAATGATAGCTTAAGCTTGATTTATTATATGTTTAACACATTAAGGGCGGTGTTAATAAATCAATCTCAAGTTTGAGTTACATTGCAAGTAGACATTATGTATTGAACTATGTCTACTTGAGATGTAACTCAAAGGTGAGATTAATTTATGAATACTGCCCTATAACCCGTATTCAAAAACAATACTATGACGACGCACAATGTGCCCGAACATAGTGTCAGCAAGTTCATAATTTTCTTTGCCTTTGTTCATCTTCGTTTATCTGATAGCTAACTGAAGTCAAGTTGTATCACAATATTAGCCAATGGCAGCGCTTCTAGGCCTACGCACTGCAAAGCTGTCATGACGCAAGCACTGACAAATCCATTATCATAGCATTGCTGGGTACTCAGCTAAGTAACTTTTGTGAATACAGACTTTTAAATTCCTACCCAAACATCTGTTCCACAAGTTTCTTTCGCTCAGATATCCAAGCAATAAATAGTAAACGACAGCGGTCGAATCAATCCGGCCGAGCGGTCGTAATTAGAGGGCGGTGGTCGCGCGGTGCCGGCTTCGATTCCCGACCGTGTCATTACGGCTTTAGTGAACACCACATATTTTTCTTGTTTAAAGGGTGGCCTATTTGGGTTGATAAATGCCTGCAGTGTTGGGTATCGCCTTTAAATGCATAATCGATTAAAGATTTTTTGTATTTTACTTAAGTACTTAATGGTGGGTGATCTCTACGACGCTTTAATAACTGTACTGCTAGAATTCCCTATAATTATGTGGTTAATAACACTCAATACCATAATTTAGTGTAGGAAAAGTGGACCAGGAGGTCCTACTTTTAATTTAAATCTCAGATCGGGAAATATTTTGTATGGGTTATTCTAACCAGAATTGACCGAGATTGGAATTCCAGTTGACGTCAGGTAGGTTATTAAACCAATTTGTTTCTGCAACATGTTGATTGATTTGATGATTTCTTATATTTACGTGAATGTTAGAGATAAAAATAAAAGTTGATTTCGGATCAAATTGCGGATTTTGATTTTATATTTTCTTTGACGTTTCGAAGACATTGTAGCCTTCACGGTCACGTCTGCCCTGTTTATTTCGAATACATGATACTACAGAGTACAGATGTTCACTAGGCGGTGGAGGCCAAGAGGGCCTCCCTACGGCGAGCCGCTGTGGAGGAGTGGCGTCTCAGGCTGGAGGCCCCGTCGTGGGGGCACAGGGTCGTAGAGGCAGTGCGTCCTGTCTTTGCCGATTGGCTGGACAGGCGCCACGGAGCAGCAACGTACCGCCTGACGCAGGTGCTCACCGGGCATGGCTGCTTCGGTGAGTTTCTGTTTCGGGTGGAAGGGAAGGAGGAGTCGGCCGTGTGTCACTATTGTGACAACTGCCCGCTGGACACGGCCCAACACACGTTGGAGTTTTGCCCAGCCTGGGACGAAGAACGCAGCGCTCTCAGAGCAGTCCGCGGAGAAGACCTCTCGCTCCCGGCCGTGGTCGCTTCCATGGTCGACGGTCGGGAGGCCTGGCAGGCGGTAGCCCACTTCTGCGAGGTGGTCTTCTCGCGGAAGGAGAGTGCCGAGAGGGATCGCCAGAGCAGTGGTGATCCCTACTGCCGCCAGACGAGACGTAGGAGGCGTCGGGTGGACGACTGACCGATGTCTCCCGCCCTGTGGATTGGGGGCGTTTGGAGAATTCCACCACGGTATCCCCTGCCTGTCGTAAAAGGCGACTAATAGGGGCCTCCAGGGGTCACGGGTGGGCGGAAGGGGCTATCCACCCATTAGCCTAGCCAACTTTTTTGTGACCCCCGTGATGGACGGCAGCGTGTCGGTTAGGCCTCACGCTGCCTTTGCCGCCGAGGGCGTCCTTCGGTGTACGGGGGCTTCTGAGCCCCCCTAACAACAGGAGACGGACCGCAATAGCGATACGCGTAGGGGCGGTTGCGGACGACAACTTAGACGTGAGTCGGAGGAAGCCCGCAGCCGTCCCTAATGCACCTAAGATGGCCACCGCGGAGTTTTGGTTGGTATGCCGTGCGGTGTACATAGGTTAGGGACTCGGCCCGGCGGTCGCCCGACGTTTTCCATCTCTCCGGGAGGCTCAACAACGGGTCGTAAGGCACGGTGAACCCAACATAACCGCTCAGTCGTTCCCCTTGAACACTGGGCGGTAGTAATAATTCACTTTCTCCGCGTAAAAAAAATATGCCCTGACTGTAGGACATAATTTAGTACAAATCTTTTTTGGAACTTTCTCGGCACGGAATCATTATACTTAGTATCAATTGTCATTACCTCGGTCGCGTAGTTGTATTATGGTATTGTCTTGGGTTCGATCCCCGGTCAGGAAAAGTGAAATTAGGTTTTCAAATGAGTATCAGCCCGGTGTCTGGGACTTGAATGTTGTAGAGGAGGCCCGTGCTCAGCAGTGGGTAGTATAAAATACAGGGTTGGTATTACCATACCAACCCTGTATTTTATACCTAGTACCTGGTGTACCGTACCTGGTATGGTATGGCGATAGGCTCTCCCTCTATCACATCATGGGACGGAATACGCACGGCAAAAAGTGGGTGCACTAGTTGCGCCTCGGGGATAAAAGGCGTGAGTGTGTGTCATAGATGGCGTTAAAATTCATCTTATATTATAATATAACGTACAATTTGTCAAATGATTCGGAATACAAGCCCACGGCTATTCCCATAGTATATTCTCACGATAACACCTACCGCGATCTGTTTGCGTTCACGTCTTGAGCCGAGGTGTACAGCGGTGTAACCCGAGTTTCAGAAGATTTATATTTGTACAACTCGTGGGATATTGTTTGTAAATTGAGTTGTATTTTGTAGGATTTATGTTGTATGTAATATATTGTATATTTGAATACTGCATGATCGTGTTGTCAACGACTTTGATATGATTATTCGGATAAAGCATCGGTTTATTAATGTATAAGCTAACACTATTAAAATAGAGACCATAAGTTATTGAAATGGATAATTTCGGCATTGTAGTAAATTGTATTGGTAGTTAGAAGTTAAGGAATTATTTTGATTACCTACTAAATAAATAACGGCGATAGCCTAGTAGGGAGCGGAACGGACTGCCAAGACGAATGTCCGCGGGCTCAGAACCCAAGGGCACGCACCTCTGACTTTTCTATAAAAAGTTATGTGTGTATCCTTTGTGAATTATCGTTCGCTTTAACGGTGAAGAAAAACATCGTGAGGAAACTCACATACCTGAGAATTCTCCATAAGAATTTCGAGGGTATGTGAAGTTTGCCTCCTGACTGCCTCCGTGGCGTAGTTGTATTACAGTACGACTGCAAAGCTAAGGTCTCGGGTTCGATCCCCGGGTCGGGCAAAGTGATATTGCGTTTTTCTATCAGTATCAGCCCGGAGTCTGGAATTTGTGCCCGATATGGCGATAGGCTCGCCCCCTATCACATCATGGGATGGAATAACGGCGAAAAGTGGGTGCAATAGTTGCGCCTCTGCCTACCCCTTCGGGAATAACAGGCGTGAGTGTGTGTATGTGTGTGAAGTTTGCCAACGACCACTAGGCCAGCGTGGTGGACTAAGGCCTAGCCCCTGTCAGTAGTAGAGGAGGCCCGTGCTCAGCAGTGGGCAATATATAATACAGGGCTGAATTCATTGCATCGCACCTACTAAATTATAAATAGGTGAATTGTTTTCCATGTTAACCGGTATACATCCAGTAGGATTGATCGACATAATTTTGGCGACCACTAAGGGACGCACCATGTCATGTCAAATGACATTATATTTAGCGTATACTATGCTTATTAACAAATCCAGCGTAATTCATGACATATTAAAAAATAAATTAACTAATTAACAAGTCTTTAATGGAATTCTTAAAGTTCGACTTATACTATTCTGCATGGATGCGGATCGTTGATAAGGTCAACATAATGCAGTTAAAAATGTAGCAGGTATCATTGGTCGTTCTCAAATCTATACTAATATTATAAAGCTGAAGAGTTTGTTTGTTTGTTTGTTTGTTTGTTTGTTTGTTTGTTTGTTTGTTTGAACGCGCTAATCTCAGGAACTACTGGTGCGAATTGAAAAATTCTTTTTGTGTTGAATAGACCATTTATCGAGGAAGGCTATAGGCTATATAACATCATGATGCAACTATTAGGAGCGAAGAAATAATGGAAAATGTGAAAAATGCGGGGAAAATTATTCATCCTTGAGGGCTTCCATTGCGTGCGCTGCGAAAACGGTTCAAGATACCAAAAATATATGTATGAAAGAATTATTCCTCTTGAAATGATCTAAAAAAAAGTCCGCGACAGTATATGTCTATCTTTTAAAGTAAACTCTCTAGAGCCGTTTTTATTGTTATCAAATTTGGTCGAAATTAATGCATTATTTGTTAAGAGTTGTATCAACGTCATAATATTAATCTTTATACAAATAAATGTGTTGGATAGAGTGATTCAACGGGAAGGCTTTTATGTATGTACTTTTAGCCCGGAAAAACTTATTAACGCGGGCGAAGCCGTGGGCAAAAGCTATAGGAAATATTTCCCACTGTCCACGTGAACGGGAACCAAACGAATTTGATACTTATTGTCCTTGCAATAACTTTCCTAAATGTAATATTGTTTTTTTTTGTATTTCATCTATATTAGATGTTGCTCCCGGCTTCGCCCTCGTGATACATAGAGGTTACCTTGTGTACTTTTCTAGGATAAAATGTAGCTTATCCCGGATCCGTTATCTAGATCCCAAGAAAATCAGGTGTTTTTTTTAAACTTATACAACCTGAGAATCAAACACAGACCATCAAAGTTCATACTCCTGTTGCACAATACAAGATTAATTAGACGATTTGAAATGTCTTTTTTATTTAAAGTATCAAGATTAAATAGGCATATTATACCAGGGTATAATAAGTGTCAACAAGTGTCATTGTGCGGACACGGAACCGAGAAACGTTCGCTCCTCCACTGATTGGACGGCAGTGTAAATAAACGTAGGTTCATTCATTCGTTCAATGGCTTCATTCATAAAGCTCGGTCGTATGAATGGAGGTGCTTTCACACTTGCCGAGTAATTGGTTATTTTGGGCGGATGTATTTATAAAACAGCATAAAAAGCGAAGGTATTTACATTTTTTTATTGTAGATGGCCAGTAGTCAAGGGTTTTAGAATTTGGCTCATAATGTTCCTGGCAAGCGACAAAGCATCGGTATAGCTGATTGAAATATAAACTATAATTGCATTTTCGTTCACTAAGTATACCATTCAGGCGATTTAGTTTTTTTTTTCATATGACTTGTTTGTAACCGGCAATAATATTTTTTGTGTAACTTCGCTATGTTATTGATCCAAATTAATTTACATTCCGATTATTATGTCAAAAAATCTTAGCTACTAGGCATAAGCCTAGGTTTGGCGAAATAAAATGTGTTCCGTAAGCACCTTCAAAAAAACTTTCGTCATAACTTTCCGCGGACTCATTACAAAACTAATAAATTAATAAGCATTGGTTCAATACTGTAAAACTCACGCTTTCCAAATCCAAGAGATCCTGGGAAAATAGTAGGCTTGTTATGTTTACTCGTCCAAATATAAAGGTGTCGACGTGTTATCCATTTGTTGTTGGGCTGTTAACACCGGGATTTGTTTGCGTTATACTGTTTGTACGATTTGGAGAGCGCAGGGAACTGTCAATATGGGCCGGCCGTGGGTGAGGGGTCACGGCACGCCCACTGAATGCCGCACTGGTTATCGTGTGTATGATAGAATTTGAGTTCCGTGAGTACCGATTTTTTTGGAGGTATAACATTTTTTGCTAGTGTTTTTGTCTTATTAGCAGCTAGGGTGGTATCACGTATATAAAGCCGAGGTAATAGCACTTCGTATAGCAAAATTGTAGGAGTCATACTAATTATTTGTATATGGTATCTTCTTCGCTTGTTTTATACTTCAAAATTACTTGTTAATTTTCCAGCATTTCTCATTAAAACTTCGTTTACAAGTTACAGCCCACTTTTATTTTATAGCCCCAATACATATTTAGGAAAAAAACATAATTATCCTCTATGATTTCAATTACAATGGGACTGAAACTGTCCCATATCTTTTCGTACTGAAGTTATAACGTGATCTACTTCCTTGATCCTACTAAGTGCTAACTAAAATGAGGATCCAATCATAATCCACTTATTTTGATTATTAACTCAGTGAGATAACGTGCGATCTTTTTCTCTATATAATAAAACTCAGTGAAAGAAAAATGAAATGCTATTGGCAAATATATAAAGTAAAAAATATACAAAAGAGTTCACGTTAAAACGTTAAATGACTACGACACGAAATATTGAATTGGATAGTTAAATTTAATTAGTACTTGTGTTACGGAGTTCCATAATTAAAAACATATTATCCTATCTAGAATCTATACTAATATTATAAAGCTGAAGAGTTTGTTTGTTTGTTTGTTTGTTTGTTTGTTTGTTTGAACGCGCTAATCTCAGGAACTACTGGTGCGAATTGAAAAATTCTTTTTGTGTTGAATAGACCATTTATCGAGGAAGGCTATAGGCTATATAACATCACGATGCACCTATTAGGAGCGAAGAAATAATGGAAAATGTGAAAAATGTGGGGAAAATTATTCATCCTTGAGGGCTTCCATTGCGTGCGCTGCGAAAACGGTTCAAGATACTAAAAATATATGTATGAAAGAATTATTCCTCTTGAAATGATCTAAAAAAAAGTCCGCGATAGTATATGTCTATCTTTTAAAATAAACTCTCTAGAACCGTTTTTATGGTAATCAAATTTGGTCGAAATTAATGCATTATTTGTTAAGAGTTGTATCAACGTCATAATATTAATCTTTATACAAATAAATGTGTTGGATAGAGTGATTCAACGGGAAGGTTTTTATGTATGTACCTTTAGCCCGGAAAAACTTATTAACACGGGCGAAGCCGTGGGCAAAAGCTAGTAATAAATAAATAATAATTAGTACAAATGTGCCTTGAAATAATTTCCTTTTGATTTATATCGTAAAATGCATGCAATGTGTTAGGAATCGCCATTTTGTATTTTTTTATTTATGTAGAATCAGATGGAACACGCATTGTCAATTAAAATGATATAAATATTGAGTCCTTATTTTTAAAGGATCGCCTTTTTGGTCTTTGGCTGGTGTGGACGTGTAAGTCCTGGGTTTAAATAGATCAGGAACATTTGTGTGGATATTTCTACCTTAATTTTCGTAAGATTTATTCATCGTCCAAAGGGTGGCAACCGATAGTAAAACTAAGTGAATCGTTTTTGCTACCAACTTAAACGTAATATTATTAAAACTTACGCGAGACATATTAAATTAATTATCAGAAAAACAACGGTTTCACTCACGTATATTATTGGTCAGAATCGCCGACCAGTTTCGACCTGTTACGAAGGTCATCTTCAAAGGCGAGTGCCGAGAGGACGTCGCGTCGCGGAGGCCTCTTGATCACTGTCAGCCGCCCGCGCCCGCGCCGCCGCCCGCCTTGCGAAACGTAAAGCACGGCTCGAAGGGTGGAGTGGGGGAGGTTCGGAGGGTTCTGAAGAAGGCGCAGCTGATAGACCATCATCCTCAGACACTACCGGTGCATGTAGGACACTTGTGTGTACTGAGCTAACTGTGTCGACTCCTCGAGTAGGGTTGTTACTGGTCTTATGTATGGTTTGAAGTATCGGTTTCCAAGTGGTCGGCAACGTCCAGCCTACGTCACGGTTGAAATTCGGACGCTTACTTATTTCTATGGCTTCACGTATTTTACGCGGACCGTAAGATTTTTCACGGGCCAATACTTTGGCCTTATCGAAGCGGATATAGTGTGAAACGTCCGAATCCAACGCGTGCTCAGCGACCGCCGAACCATTCCTGTCCAATTTCTTCAAACACCTAATATGTTCAGTCAGCCTAGTAGCCACGTTGCGTCCCGTCTCACCAATGTAGCTTTTGCCGCAGTCGCATGGCACCATGTATACCCCAGGCACATTCAGTGGATCACTGTCCTTGGGAGAGCGCATTAAATTCCTTATCTTTGTTAAGGGCCGGAACTTAAACGTAAACTTGAACTTAAACGTTAACTTAAACGTATGTTGTGCTGACCCCACATTGAAGTAGAACAATAGGAGCATGAACTTATTCGAAAATTTTAATTTGCGATAAACCTCTTCCTATTACCCTCCTATTTCTAGAGGAAAAGTGTTAATTTTACCAAATCAAGACTTGATTAAGGCCATCTGCTCTAAACCGTTGTAATCATAAACAAAAGGAGTATGTTGTTTATGGTGCATGATGTCGCGTGTTGTTAGAACGTCATTAATCTATTAGCATTAATTAGTGCGTTTGTCTATACATCGCCGCTTCCTGCTTGGACATCATCTTGGACGCAACAGACATGCAGGAAGGAACCAACAACTGTATTATTATAGTTTGTTTGTTACATGCCTTGTTTATACGGGGATGGCAATGGGACCCAGTAGACCTGATGGTACGTAGAGAGGGGTGCATATAGAGTATCGACTGACGAGCGATGATTATAAAAAAAAATAGTTGTATATTTCATTTGTTATTGTACTGCATGTTTCCCAATAATTAAATGCAATAAATAATAATTTATTTAGGTTTATTTTATTGTGGTACACAAAAATAACTGAGCTGGATTTGATGGCGAACAGCGGGTGCATTAGTTGCGCCTTAGTTTATTCCTTCGGGGTTGAAACGCGTGTGAACGGTGTGAAGTCTTCCAACCCGCCCTAGGCCAGCGTGGTGGACTAAGGCTTAACCCCTCTCAGTAGTAGAGGAGGCCCGTGCTCAGCAGTGAGCAGTATATAATACAGGGCTGGTATTATTATTATTATGTGGTATCTTTCCTACGGGAAATCACGGCACGAAGACCGGTCCTTTTGAAAGGCTTGCGTGGGGATATGGATCTAACACGTAGAGGCCCCTTTAAGATACATTACTCTAGTTGGGATGTGTATACCTAACAGGTACTCTGTCTGTCTGTACTTAAGGAGGAAATACAGCCAAAGACAGCACCCGTAAGGCGTAAGGACTATTGCAGAGAAGATGGGAATTATACTGGGTGTATGGATGTGATCTAGCTGGACTGGTTGCTGGGCTATTGATTGAGACAACAGGACGCCTGCCAAGTAAAATGTCTCAATCATTTGTATTCAAGGCAGACGGTGACTTGCCCCCCACTAGACGGGCATCCCAAAAAGTGGCGTATGCCAAGGACGCAACATCGATGTGGGTGGCTAAAGGGTGTCGAGGTGTGCACCAATTTCACCATCGCGGGTTGCTGACGCGTCCCGGAGCGGGTTTCCTCGCTATTACGCAGCTTGAGCACTTCCACCCTGGAGCTCAGGTTCTTAGCTCTTGCGATATCCACCCTTAGCCGGCCAGTTAAGGCAAGTCAAGGGTCAGAGGGTCTCATTTAGCCCCCACGGAAACGGGGTACACGGTGTCGCCACTCACCGTTGGCTCGCCACAAAGCCGCCCCTGCGGGCTTATCTATACTAATATTATAAAGCTGAAGAGTTTGTTTGTTTGTTAGTTTGAACGCGCTAATCTCAGGAACTACTGGTTCGAATTGAAAAATTATTTTTGTGTTGAATAGACCATTTATCGAGGAAGGCTTTAGGCTATATAACATCACGATGCAACTATTAGGAGCGAAGAAATAATGGAAAATGTGAAAAAAAACGGGGAAAATTATTCATCCTTGAGGGCTTCCATTGCGTGCGCTGCGAAAACGGTCCAAGATACCAAAAATATATGTATGAAAGAATTATTCCTCTTAAAATGATCTAAAAAAAATGTCAGCGACAGTATATGTCTATTTTTTAAGATTAACTCTCTAGAACAGTTTTTATGGTAATAAAATTTGGTCGAAATTAATGCATTATTTGTTATTATTATAAAACGCGTGAGAGTGTGTGTGATCCGTCATGAAACACTATGGCGGATTTTTCGTGTATAAAGTGGTCACCTAGTTGGCTCCAAAACGATTTCTTGATTCTGATTTCTTCTTATTTCGAGAGCTTGTTCCCTCTACTGGCTATTTACTGCTTGGTTCCTTAAAGAAAGACAGTCCATGTCTTTCACTAGCCACTTCCTTGTTCGCAAGCAGGATGTTAAAATTACCGTCACAAATGGAAGCGTGGCCCCCGAGTGCTACTGTTCTACAACATGTAAATGATTCTGTCAACTGCATTGTGAAATCGGTTACAACTTGTCGGGAGTAATGGATACGTTACACGTAATTTACGCCCGTTTTCCGTCGAGTAATATCCGTCATGAATTTTCACACATTTTGGACCTTTTTGTGACGTAATCTGATTAAGCAGATATTTGGCAATGTATCTTGTAATAAATAAAACTAGAATGGCGTGGCTTAGATCTAACAGGTTATATAGAATTGCGTTTCATTTCGACGGATCAAGCATTGTAAGCAATGGTTGTTAACTATATTAGTTTTTTTAATATCTGTCCAAAGACTGTTAATACGTAAACGCGGGCGAGAATTGCCTCGCCATTGTGTATGTTCAGACGGCGATCAATAATTGCGCGCGATAATTGCTAGCAATAATTGATACGTCTAAGTGTGATTGATAAGTCTAGATTAACCTTACCATGTTTCGAAATTGCGGCGAATCTAACTTTTTACTCGTCGCCGCGCATTGTAGAGAATGATTCCTTTAAAACAGTCTAAAACAAAAACATTAAAAATGAATTATCTACATAATGTAAGATACTGGACTCAATATATTGGCTAAGCGAGTGGCGACAACTTTTTTAGGAGTCGGCAGTCTGTTATGATTCTGACAAACTTAAAAAGTGAAGTGTTTGTGTCAATTGGCTTGTGAAACTATCAGTTGATTAGGAGAGCGCGTGGTATACTAAGTGGTTCAGCTAGTGAAGTAGCTGTACCGATCTAAAATCAATTTTCTTTATCGATTCAAAAAAGACTCTTGCATCACTTAATACACAACACATGTGACATGACAGATAAATGTGTAACTTGCATGCTCATCTAATAAGGCGACGCGCCTTTCATCCGAGGTTAAGTAGTGTCTTAACACATTGGTGAATTGCAAACGAATTCAGCGAGGCGAAGGCGCTGCGCCCTCGTCCACTGTAACTTTACCTGGCCACGGATTAAACAACGAGGCCTAAGTCTCAATGTCAGACTAGGTTTCATCATAAATCTTGAAAATGCGATAACATTAAATGGCTCACTAGAACATCATATACGTAATTATTCATCCATATATCGATAAAAGTCACCATGCTATAAATCGATTTAACCGATTCAAATCGATTTATTTAAGGCAATCATCACTAGCGCCTTAAATTGTATTACCGTCACACATGTCACAGTAATACAATGGATATGTTAACAAAGATAAATACAAGGAGAGAAGTTACGCTGATCTAACCAAACCAGATTTAATATATGACGGATGTTATAACACGAATGTTTTAATGATAGGGTGATAATTTTTGTTGCTTAGGTTTTTTATATATTTCAAAGGCCTGACTTTCCGATTGTCCGATAAAAGTTATAAATTGTAATCTGACTTAATATAAAAGTGATACAAGTATATTCATCTACACAAAGACATTGGCAAAATCACCGCTGGAACGGTGGAGGCATTTACCTAAAAGAAGAAGAAGTATATTTATGTAATTGCATTTCTAATTGTTTCAAATGTATTACCTATATTCTTAGAATAATTTTCATGTGATGATAAAAAAATAATAGAAACAACGCTAAACAATTTTAGAATTACAAAGCAATAGAATGCGCTGCGCCGTTTCATTGTACTTAATTGACGAGACGAGCATGCCGTTCGTCTGATGGTAAGCGATACGACCGCCCATAAACAGTAGCAACGCCGCACATAACTTTGAATAACAAAGTACTGCGTGCCACTCCACTGAGCTCATCACCCTGAGAGTATCATAATGCTGAGTAATTACACTTGCTATAATACTAATCGGAACACGACAGTGCTAGTTCAATGTTGCTTGGTGGCAGAAATAGATATTACGGTACTTACTATGACCAGGACAGAAATCTAATGACTTTTTTTCTGATTCCCAAAGACGCAAGAAAAGTGACTAAACACAAACCAAAACACCCAATCTTACGGGGAGGCATCCTTCTTCTAGTGGACGATAGCCTAGTTGGGAATGGAACGGTCTGCCGAGACAATGTCCGGAGGTTCGAAACCCAAGGCACACACCTCTGACTTTTCGAAATTACGTGTGTATTGTTTATCAATTATCGTTCGCTTTAACGGTGAAGGAAAACATCGTGAGGAAACCTGCATATCTGAGAAGTTCCTTATAAGAATTTCGAAGGTATGTGAAGTCTACCAACCCGCACTAGGCCAGCGTGGTGGACTAAGGCCTAAACCCTCTCAGTAGAGGAGGCCCGTCCTCAGGGCAGTATAATAATACAGGGCTGGTTTTATTATTATTATCCCCCTTCTTCCCAATTCTTATTCCTAAAATATAGTAACATGGTCCTATTGTGACCAAATGCCACCAAAGCACATAATAACCGCAGTACAGTTTTTAGATTCACAAAAAACAACCTCAATCGTCTCTGTCGGATAATCTGTTCTAAATGATGATTTCTCGTGCTTTCACACAATACTGTACGTAACGGTGCGGTATGAACTCTGCACTCGCCACTTATTGTAATTATTTAAGATTTTTTGCCTGAACACTTTTCTCTTTTGTTGAGGATTTATTAATGGTATATGACTTATAGCGGCCACTTCGTTTTGGTACGGTAATATCAGCCTTAGCATTTGAGTAGCTGGAGTGACATACGTTTTGGTAGCATAATTTTAACCTAATTAACAGATGAGCGCCTAAACACCGTTTCGTATATACGATCGCTTTTTCGACGCATCGCGAAAATGAATCAATCAGATCAAACTTTTTTGACATGTTTACAAATGACTTATTACGATTGGTTTATTCTTGCGGTCGGATTGAAGATTAAGATTGGGATCGAGATAGAGTCTCTAAAAAATCATTTACTAAAAAGTCCGTTACGTTATTGTCAATTCAATCTAAATTTGTTAATTTTGTTTAATACTACCGCCTCTGACTGAGACTGCCTCGGTGGCGTAGTTGTATTATAGTATGACTGCAATGCTGTGGTCTCGGGTTCGATCCCCGGGTCGGGCAAAGTGATATTGAGTTTTTGTATTCAGTATCAGCTCGGAGTCTGGAATTTGTGCCCGATATGGCGATGGGCTCGCCCCCTATCACATCATGGGACGGAAAGACGGCGAAAAGTGGGTGCACTAGTTGCGCCCCTCCCTAACCCTTCGGGGATAAAAGGCGTGAGTGTATATGTATATACTACTGCCTCTGGACTATATCTATACTAATATTATAAAGCTGAAGAGTTTGTTTGTTTGTTTGTTTGTTTGTTTGTTTGTTTGTTTGAACGCGCTAATCTCAAGAACTACTGGTGCGAATTGAAAAATTCTTTTTGTGTTGAATAGACCATTTATCGAGGAAGGCTATAGGCTATATAACATCACGATGCAACTATTAGGAGCGAAGAAATAAAGGAAAATGTGAAAAATGCGGGGAAAATTATTCATCCTTGAGGGCTTCCATTGCGTGCGCTGCGAAAACGGTTCAAGATACCAAAAATATATGTATGAAAGAATTATTCCTCTTGAAATGATCTAAAAAAAAGTCCACGACAGTATATGTCTATCTTTTAAAATAAACTCTCTAGAACCGTTTTTATGGTAATCAAATTTGGTCGAAATTAATGCATTATTTCTTAAGAGTTGTATCAACGTCATAATATTAATCTTTATACAACTAAATGTGTTGGATAGAGTGATTCAACGGGAAGGTTTTATGTATGTACTTTTAGCCCGGAAAAACTTATTAACGCGGGCGAAGCCGTGGGCAAATGTTAAGATATATTACATGGTGCTCATAGCGCCATCTCTACGACGTCAGCGCGATCTAATTAAAAATCTGATTAAAAATTCAAATATTTCTCACGGGTATCAATTATCGGGATTCAAACCGTTCAGTTACGGTTACTGAGTTTACTTCTAACAAAGTTCCAAACATTTAAAAAAATTTCGCATTTATAATATTACTAGCGGCCCCGACAGACGTTGTCCTGCCCTAGAATGGAAATAAAATCCTAGAACCCGAGCACAACGCCACTAACAGATCCAATTGTTAAACTAAACCAGTATCGAATCCAACTGAAGACATACTAAAAATTTCATTAAAATCAGTCCAAGCGTTTAAGAGGTGTTCAGAGACATACACACGCATAGAAGTATTATATATATAAAGATCAAGTAAAACTCTCATATACCATGTTCTAGATATCGGCGATGATTTCCAAGGTACGGTAACGTCGAAGGCGCTGACAGATGCATCGTGCCGGACCGTGCCTGCAGATCCGCTTGATAATATCTATGTAGAGCGAAAGATTTGATCACGTTTGTACGGTCCGCGTGACAACTACGAAGGGATCATGGATTATTCTTTTTTTAATTCTTTCATCATCGGCTATATGTCGTCCACTGCTGAACATAGGCCTCCCCTAAATATTTCCAGACGTACCTGTCAAAAGCGGCCTGCTGATAATTCTATAGATCCTATTAACATTAAGCGAAAATCTATTTGGATATTTGTCAGAAGTAAACGCAGTAAGCGCTGCATAAATTTGGATGCAACTAGATCATTGATACTCAGATAATCAGAGAGCTCTGAAACGGGTGATGTGGCGGGGAAAAAAATGTATATAAGTCGTTATCCTCGATAAAATAAGTAGAGGCATGTCTAGTGCACTTACAGACTTGTCCCATGATGAGGTAAGAGGCGTTCTCATTCTGTGTTTGAACGAGACTAAGTTAGCAGATCCACGTGCGATTTTTAGGATTTTTATGTGGCCGAATGAGAATAGCTCCCCTGATGGAAAGTGACTGCAATACTTCCTAGAACTTTGAATTACAAATTGTACGGCGCTTGTCACTTACAAATTTTGAAATAAAATTTCTCGTTTTTCTGCTGTCGGTACTGAGGCGTGTCGGCATCACTGTGGGAATGTCTGTTCGTGAATCGCCCGTGGCTTATGACAATTTGCATTTTTTTGCCGTCCATACCGACTGAAACGTTCAAAATGAAGTCCCATTGATAAGCGATTTGGTAATATCGTAAGTGATAGATCTAGAGACAGTCTCATCAATTGCGAACCTGCATGAATCTCCCTCTTGACCGAAATATCGTGACAGTCTCAAAGAAAGGCGTTAAGTGTAAAAAGAGCGTATTCCCACTTAAAAGGCCGGCAACGCATTTCTATGTCCCCTGATATTGCAGACGTTCATGGGCGGCAGTGATCACTTACCATCAGATGAACCGTATGCTCGTTTACCCTCCAAATCACAAAAAAATAAGTAGAAGGCCTTGCAGAAGAGATTTAGCTATTGGATTGGGTGGGAGATTATTTGGGTTTTAGGATATCACTTGCTTTGGCATTTCTGCGATTGATAGAGAGCCCCCTTCTTATAATTCCTTCTATTTAAAGGACGGTATTATATATTTAGCAAGGGCTAACGCTTATAATGCAGACGGCGTTTTAAGCATTAAGAGAGAGTGGTAATAAAAAAATCACTCTCTCCAAGAGTAATAAGCGTCCACATTTGTTTGTAAAGTACACCGTTCTTGACTCCATCGCGCGTTTTTCTTGCGTTTCGAGCGCGTTGGCTATCATTACGTCATAAATGTGCGTATTAAATACGTCATCTGCATATATCCTATCACGTCTGACGTCACCCAACTGCCGCTCATTTTCATACCTTCTGATCAGTAAAAACCGACATCCGCTCGTCGCTTCAAAATTGCACTATTCTGGTCCCGCGGCGTTGACCGCGCTGATTTCATAATGTTACCTTTCCTTAGCGTTACGTCTCACAATGGTTAATTGGCAGAAAAAGGCTCTTAAAAATCGTGATAACCCTTAACTGGACCTAACAAATTTCAAAAACACAGTTCACTAGGTAACTAAGTACAGTTTTGTATTTTCCACCATTGGGTTGTTGTCTCCATTTGTTTCTGTTGAAAGATTGAGTTGCCTCTGTTTTAGTAATTATGAGACGTGTTGAGACCGGAAAGAAGGGTCATCTCATAGTAAGTGATGTCCATCGCTTATAAATACAACGTTGGACGTATTATAATCAGTAGCGTAGCGTTTTGTGTATGTGTGGGGAGGGGGGGGGGGATCTGTCTCGTGCGGCATTTTTAGGGGGCGGCAAAATGCGTAAAGTAAAACTATTTTAAATTTGTTTGTTTAGGTGACAGGGGGAATGTGGTTGCACGCGTGACTCTTGTTTTCTTTTTCTTATTGCATTGAATGACGAGACGAGCGTGCCGTCCGCCTGATGGTAAGCGATACGACCACCCATAAACAGTAGCAACACCATCCAGCACCTTGAGTTACAAAGTACTGTGTGGCATTCCACTGCACTCGTCACGCTGAGACTTAAGATGTTCAGCCTCATTATGTTCTGTAGTTACACTGGCTACAATGTCCTTCAAACCGGAACACAACAGTGCATGCGCACTGCTGGTTAGCGGTAGAAATAGACATTGCGGTGGCAGCCACCCAGACGGACTCTTACATATGAGAGACCTACCACCAGTATATGTTATCCATGGGGCGGTAAATTTTGGAATAGTTTACCGGCGCACGTGTTCCCTCCTTCCTATAATCCTGGGTCCTTCCGCCGTAGCGTGAAGAAGCAGCTCAGTAGGCCGGCATGATTGTGTCGAATAGCATGAGATAACCATCTGCTGCCATTAGATACTCTATCTGGACGGCATCGCGCTTACCATCAGGTGAGGTGCAGTCACTTTGCCGTGCCCGAATAAAAACAAAAAAATAAAAAATAAAATGCTGCGCCACTGATTATAATGCCCTTAGAGGATAGAGCGAACCGGACAACCACCTGGAGCCTCGTGCTTATAGAAGCCTAGCGCAATACCTTCTAGATCACCATCCTGATAATCAACAACAAAGCACTTTCCCTATAATATATAATAATACCAGCCCTGTATTATATACTGCCCACTGCTGAGCACGGGCCTCCTCTACTGAGGGCGTTTAGGCCTTAGTCCACCACGCTGGCATAGTGTGGGTTGGCAGACTTCACATATCTTCGAAATTCTTATAAGGAACTTCTTAGGTATGCAGATTTCCTCACGATGTTTTCCTTCACCGTTAAAGCGAACGACAATTGTTAAACAATACACACGTAACTTGGAAAAGTCAGAGGTGTGTGCCTTGGGTTTCGAACCTCCGGACATTGTCTCAGCAGACCGTTCCATTCCCAACTAGGCTATCGTCCACTATTACTATTATCGTATTTTATCTATGATTATTTTTAATCGGGGAGCCTATTATGGTCTTGCGTTTTTAAGGCTGCCACAGGGGGTAGAGATCAGGGAAGGAAAGGTATTTGGGTTTCCTTACTCTTCGGATCCTGGGAGTGCAGTACAATCCAACTTCGTTATAAAAAGTTTGGTAGTTTGTGCTCGTCATTCTAAAGCAGACTAGCAAGTTCTCGCGGCAATATATTGCGTAAGAACTTCCAGCTACGTTTATAGTTGTATCAATAGTCCTGCTAGCTTCAAAAACAGCAGATTGCCGTAATTGTTTAAACGCTAAGAACCGCTCGCAAAAGCCAACTTCTGCAAGTTTTCTTGCTAATCTAAACCTTAATGCATAAAACCACTTTGCACCATTTTCACACTTACATTCAATTTATGCCCGTTAAATCATTGCTAATGATAGATAATTGTAATTTTTAAAACCACCGTTAAAGTTTCATTGTACGCTTTTAATATTAATCGTGCCTTTCTAATGCTTTTAGCTGTTTCGCCCGTAGGCACGGACTAACTTGGAGAATCAATATCTTAGATGTGTACCCCGTAATTAGACGAGAGATCTTTAAATCTTGGAAGAAATAAGGGATGTTGGAATTTTGGATTTGTTTCTGTGATGGTGTTTAATTTTGAACTAAATTTTGAATAGGAAATTCGATGGAAAAAAGACGCAATTGTTTTTACGATTATACTTGCAGGTGTCACTTTGGTATGTATTATCCACGAAGGGATATTTTTTCCGTCACATATTTACTGATATTATAAAGGTAAAAAGTTTGTGAGCTGGTAGGGGCTAATCTCAGGAACTACTGAACCGATTGTGATAATTCTTTCACTAATAGGAAACTACATTATTTCTGAAGCTAATATTTATCGCGGAAAAATTTTCACGCCGGCGGAGCCGCAGGCAAAAGCTATAATAGATAAAAGAAGACGAAACTCTTCCTCTATATCTCACACACATACACATATACACTCACGCCTGTTATCCCCCAAGGTGTAGGCAGAGGCGCAACTAGTGCACCCACTTTTCACCGTTATTCCGTCCCATGATGTGATAGGGGGCGAGCCTATCGCTAATTCGGGCACAAATTCCAGACTCCGCGCTGATACTGAATAGAAAAACTCAATATCACTCTGAGTTATCCTTTATATCTCGTACATACTAATTCGAGGCTACGCAAATCTATTTATAAGAAAACATTTTTATTTTGACATCGAACCCATTCACGATTCACAGCTCAAAGCCACTAGTTACTAAGGGACATTTTAGAATTTATTACTAGCATGCCGGTGTTAGATTTTATTACATATGTATATTAATATATGTCAGGACAGGAAGGAAGTATAAAAAGGAATTATAATTTTTATTAATCACATTGAGGGTGTCTGAATATATTACGTCGGGTAAGATAAAATAATAATCGTGCGACAAACCAGTCGGTATGTAGAACTCGTAGTGGGAGTTACAGTTGGGTGTATAAAAAGGGTGCCGAATCATTTGAAGCAACATTCACATTCCGTTCTGAGCAGCCGACTCGAGCGGACCTTTTGTTTGTCGCAGTACCTGCTGCGACATTCCATTGTTCCGTCCGAGTACCTGCTCGGTGCGTTCCGTAGCGACCTCGCTACAGCCAAGGCCAAACAGGTAGCAAAGGGGCAACCCTTTGCTATTTTGTTAGCCTATTTCGGGCCAAGCCGCGTCCTTTTCAGGACAGGGTTTAGCCCAATTTGTTTCTTATCGACGTTTGGCCCCTTCAGGGTATTGGCTCGGCGGAAACCTAACGGTGCTAACAAGCCGAGTCGCGTCACCGGCAACGCGCTGCGCCCCTTCAGGGCAAGGCAAAGCCGACGGGTACGGATCCGGAGGCTGCGGAGGCACACCGCAGTCTCTCCCGTACATCACCCTCCCAACCCTACCCTTTCCTTAAAATCCATCCCGTGTATCGGTTGAGCGTGCGGCCTCCGGCCAATACCGTTTACGATACACGGACTGTTAGGAACCCTTTTGCACAATAAGACTGGCAAAAGGGATACAAGCTTAGGGCACACCTAATTTTAAGTACACCCCCCCTCGCCTATACCCGGCGGGGAGGGACACGCACTCACTCACCCCCGGGCGTTCCTACCCGGGGACTTAGTTCATCGCGTCCCATACCGCGTCGCGATCCGCGCTCGTTTCGTTTTGTGTGAACCCGCCTGGTTTCTTCTGTGTGTTCTTTACAGGCGGTGCACACCCGGGGTTAGTGAACACACACGCGGCCCCTAATTAATTATTATCATAGGCTCGGACTCAGCCGCCAAAATGGCTGATTCTGGGCCTATGAATTTGGCTCCCGAGCGGCCTGTCGTCGCCGCTCAACCAAACCTAGTTAGCACCCCCTTCACCGCTCCCATTATTTCCAAGGAGGAAATAATGAGAGTAGTGAGGGAGATGTTCCGGTCGGACAACGCGGTCCGACAAGAAATCATTTCAATGGCTAGGGAAGCCAGGGAACCGTCTGCGTCCTCAGACACCTCGGAGTCGTCCGAGGCTACGACCTCAACGGAGACCACCGAAACCTCGGGCGGCTCCGCGGAGTCGGAAGAGGAAATGGACACGTCCCCCAGCCAACCCGAAGCCAATAACCCGAAAAAACGGCCGATCTCGGCCTCTTCCTCCGCCTGCGAATCCGGGGAGGAGTCATCTTCGTCGGAACGCGACGAGGAAGGCTTCACCACGGTGAAAAACAGCCGGAGGAAGAAGCAGAGAAGCGTCGCTGCTCCCGCACCAGCCTCCCCATCCGCGCCTTCTGCGCCTTCCGCGCCTTCAGCGCCAACCGCGTCCGCGTCTGCGTCGACGCCGCCACCGCCGCCGACTCAACCAAAGGGGCCTAAAAAACCCCCGAGGCTGAACCTACAACTCCCATCAAATATGTCCATTCGGGACATATTTGAAGAATTGCGCAAACAGCGCATAGCAATCGCGTCTAACTCGTGGAATAAGATCCACAAGCTTCTTGCCCTGCAGCCCGCCTCAATCGCGGACCACAGGGCGCTGACTAAATTCTTGGACGCCAAACATTGGCATTATTTTACGTATTCTCTTCCAGACGAGCGGCGCTTCCGCTACGTCATTCGCGGTATCCCCGTCCAAATGTCAACTCTCGAGGTCAAAGAAGGCCTTGAAGAGAAAGGCATAGTCACCTTAGAAGTGCACAGGATGCACAGACAGTCCCGCGCCTCCCGGCCGGGAATACAATACGAGATGGTTCTCGCCATCCTCCAGTCCCCTTCCGACGTCAAAAGACTTTTTGAGATTAAAGATATCTCGGGGCTAGGCGGCTTCACCGTCGAAGCCCCACACAAATCGACCCAGATAGGGCAGTGTCACAACTGCCAGAAATACGGCCACAATTCTCGTGGCTGTCGCCTCCCCGCCAGGTGCGTCAAGTGCCTCGGCGAACACGGCACATCCGAGTGCCCCCGTCCTAAGGACCGCTCTCAGTGCACGGAGCCGCCTTCGTGCACCAACTGCCGGCAAACCGGCCATCCAGCGAATTATCGCGGATGCCCTCGCGCCCCCAAAAGAGTTGCCAAAGCTCCTAAAGCTGCGGCTCCCTCGGCCCCTCAGGCCACCACATTCAAACTGGCACCTGCGCCAGTGCGCAACCCGTGGTTTCCTCCCACGGCGCGCGCTGAACCCATTTCTCAGGCCCCCAGCGGAGTCACTCCCGCTGCCCCGGCCTCTACTCGACCCTCTCCTCCCCCAGCTGTGGCTCCTTCTTCAAAGGCAGCCCAGCCCAAACCCAAACCCAAACCCACCACCCCTCCCACCCCTTCTCAGTCGGCGACGGTGGCGGCGAAGGCAAGCGACGCCTCTTCCTCAGTCGCCTCACTATTAGGCTCCCCGGAGATAATGATTCTCCACGGGAAACTTTTCGAGCGTTCCCGTCTACTCACCCGTACGGGAGTAGAAGACCCCCTTTTAATCGCTGAGATCGCTCTGATCCAGCAACAAATCTTCGAGGCTACAGTTAACGCTGTGCGTCTCCCCTCTTTAATTTCATAAATGGCTACCAACGCCAGACAACTCCCCCAGCGGACAAAACCTCGCTCCCTCAGAGTGGGGTTTTTCAATTGTAACGGCATTCGGGACCAAAAAGCCGAAATTTCTTCTTTTGTCCGCGACAACCAAATTGACGTTTTCCTCATCCAGGAAACGTTCCTTAAGCCCTCTCACCGCGATCCCAACATCCCAAACTTCAAACTGGTGCGAAATGATCGTACCAGTGGCCGTTTAGGAGGCACTCTCATTTATTACAAAAGGTCCCTTCATTGTATTCCATTAGAATCACCGATAAGCTTGAGCAACATTGAGGCTTCGGTCTGCAGGCTAGCCATGACCGGACACCCGCCGATCACCATCATATCGGCCTATCTCTCGCCCACTAAGGAGCTTCACTCCAACGAACTAGAAACACTATTTGATCTGGGAGATTCCGTCATTTTGGCGGGAGACCTCAATGCCAAGAACACCCTCTGGAACTGCAACTCGACCAACGAGCGAGGTGCAGTCCTAGAGAGTTGTCTTGACACAATCAATTTAAGCCTATTGGTTCCCTCAGAACCAACCCATTATAGTTACAACGACGACCACCGACCGGACATACTCGACGTGGCACTTGTACGGAACGTAAGCCTTAGCGTGCGTTCCATGCAGGTGCTACAAGAGTTAGACTCTGACCACAGACCTGTGATCCTCGATCTAGTCCCCGAAAACAGTCCAACTGACACAGGTCCTAATATTCCGATGAAGGTGAAAACGAATTGGCGTCTTTTAGGCACCAAGCTCGCGGACACCTCATCCACTGATCTTTCCGCGATCCCGACCAACATCGTGACTCCTGAGGAAACGACCAGCGCGATACGCGTCTTCACCGACCACCTTCAGAACGTTTTGAGCGAAAGCTCCGAGAGGGTGCCAGAGACTGTTCACAGTCACTGGCAACTTCCCGAAGACGTTCGGTGGTGGGTGAGGTTGCGTAACGCTACGCTCAAAGCCTGCGCGACGAGACCCGTCCCGGAACGACGACATCTTGCGCGCTACCTCCAACGTGAGGTTAAGCGTCGCATAAAAGAGGTCGTCGATTCGAGGTGGGACACTCGCCTTGCCGATATCGATCCAACACATACCGCCTTTTGGCAACTGGTTCGTTCCTTCAGGAGAAACGATGTGGCCTCCATGCCTCCGCTCAATCGTCCGAATCAACGCCCGGCGTTTGATGACGACGAGAAAGCGGAACTACTGGCCGGCAGCCTGGAGTCCCAATGCTCGCTCACCTCTGTACCCGTAGATGACGACATTCTTGTTGCGGTTGACACCTTCGTCGAAGATAGGAACGCGGTCCGGCCACCGCCAGTCTCTATACCGCGACCGTTATACGACAACGTCGACCCGGACGTCGACCCGCCGCCCGATCCCCTTGCGCCGGTGACGATCGAAGAAGTCACCACTCTGATCAAGGCACTCAAACGTAGGAAAGCCCCCGGGGGCGATCTAATCCCTACTCGTATGATTAAGATGCTCCCGGAGCATCTAGTTCAAATTCTTACCTCTATCTATGACGCCGCGTTTCGTAACTGCATCTTCCCAGAGGTCTGGAAAGAGGCAGTTGTGATAGGAATCCACAAGCCGGGGAAACCCGCTTTCGAACCCTCCTCTTATAGGCCCATCAGTCTGCTCAGTACTCTGGGCAAAATCTACGAGCGGATCGTCCTCGACCGCCTTAAAATAGTAGCTTTTAATAAAAATTTGATCCCTCCAGAACAGTTTGGCTTTCGCCCTAGACACAGTTGTGTCAATCAGGTGCTCCGCATCACGGAGTACGTCCACGAACAATTCCGTAAAGGAATGCCTACCGGTGCTATTTTCTTCGATATCGAAAAAGCATTCGACAGGGTGTGGCACAACGGCTTGCTTTTCAAGCTGTACACTCTCAACGTGCCCACACAACTCGTGCACATCATACGAGATTTCCTGTCGAATCGCGGTTTCAGATATCGCGTGGAGGGAACTCTCTCTTCCCGACACACCATCACGGCCGGAGTCCCGCAAGGCTCCGCCCTGTCCCCCTTTCTATTCTCGCTGTACACAAGCGACATCCCTAGACCACAAAACGCCCATCTGGCACTATTCGCGGATGATACCGCAATATACGCTTCACGTATAGACCCCGACAAAGTGGTGCGCACTTTGCAAACCGCCGCCGACGAACTCGGTGAGTGGTTCCGCAAATGGCGAATCACCGTCAATCCCACCAAAAGTCAGGCCATCCTTTTCACTCGGAAAAGGAAAGTCCATGTCCCTCACTTTTCAGTCCGCATGTCCGACCAGGTTATTCCCTGGAAGGGCCAAGCCAAATATTTAGGAGTAACCCTTGATCAGAGGTTGACCTTCATCCCACACGTAAATGCGGTACGCGCGCGAGCCGCATTCGCGATGAGCCAGCTTCACTGGCTCCTAAACAAAAATAGTAAGATGTCAATCCGCAACAAGATTAGGATCTTTAAAACATGCATCCGTCCGATAATGACATACGCGTCGCCCGTATTCGCTCATTTACCGCCCGGTCGCCTTCAGCGAATGCAGGTGCTTCAAAATCGATTCTTACGACATGCACTTGGTGCCTCGTGGTACGTTCGCAATCGCAACCTCCACGTGGACACCAATATGCCGACCATCAGGCACTTTATGCAGTGCGCCAGCAGACGCTATTTCGACAGGGCGGTAAACCACCCGAACACGCTTATCCGTAAAGCGTCTATATATACTCCATTTGACCGCGCCAAATGGAGACGACCGCGATCAGTCCTGACCGATCCAGAGGACGAAATCACTCTAGCTTTACGCGAAAAGAACGAGCACTTAAAGCTCATACACTCCACAAGACCGCTGTACCGTCCTCGCCGTCGAGGACCTCGTCGCGTTCCCCATAACCCTGCCCTCTCGTAGCAGTTCCGGCCCGCGTGCCGAAGACTACAATCAACACGCTAAATAGGATTAGGTTAAAAACCATATTCCCCAAACGCTGATGTCTTATCCTCTCAGTGGCCGCCCTGAGCCGAGGTCGTGACCCATTAGTGGGTCGCCCTCAGCGTGGTCGCTTAATTTAATGGGTTGCGAGCGCCTTCTGCGCTCACCCACAAGACCGGTGTTCTTGTATAAGCCGACCCTCGTCAGGCTAACAAGAGTTTAGTCAGGGACAAAAAAATTTGAAGCAACTAGTACGGTGCAGATCACTACTAAGTGGTAACTATGGTGGTTTTCATATCGGTCAATGCTTAGTAAAGCGGTTACTATGTTAATTCGGGTTGTTACTAGGTGAGTCGTTTAGAGTTGCGAAGTTTGGTTAAGAAATTGCCTCAATATGCAGTGTGTTATAATAACCAAAGTTAATAATGAATCCTGACGTGGTATTGTACTCTGTGAACAGTTTATTACGCAATAATTGACCAACGAACAATAAATAGCGAGTTAAAGAGAATTCATTTGTGACTTTTATTATGTGAACCTACGTGTATCGATATCGGCCGCCACTCTGTCTCCGACATATATATATTTTACAAGTATCGCTTATATAAGTAAATTACATTTAAAAGAATATAATTATGTATTATTACATCAAATCGCTATTATACCATCAGGATACTAGCAAATAGTATGTTTTAAGGGTGGAAGGGCGAATGAGTTTGGTAAGATACAAGAACCACTATATTCTTTACATAATATATTTATTATGCGGATGAGTTTGGTAAGATACAAGAACCACTATATTCTTTACGTAATACATTTATTATATTTATTAGATACTATAATCCAATAAGCATAGCTCTATAATCAAGATCACATCAATGTGTATATAACAATTATGTACCTTATCATAGGTACCACTTCTAAATCACATGACCCTAAATTAAATGTTTATTTATACAAATACTTAACATTTTAAATACAAAGAAAATGAACATCAAATAAAATAAATTACTTAACTTGCCAGTGTCCTAGTACTGCTCAGCTCGGCGGCCCACGATAGAATGTTCGAATCTGCCGTCCTCCATCGAGCGACGGGTATTTATACCATATCAAACGTCAAAAACACTATCATACTATTGACTCTTTATATGGATAATTTATTACAATTTAATACCTAAGTGAGTTTGTCTACAATTATTTTCACAAATAATCACGTGTTATGAAGAATAATTACTTTTTATAATTTATAATCTTATACCGGCATAATCATATTGACTGGCGAGGGACAATCGATACTCTATATGGACCTACAGCCAAGATGCTTTTTACGAGTGCTATCGCTAATAGAAAACCAAAAATGTATGCAAATTACATAGCCAACTGATAAATCTATACTCTTTAGTAAGGATAGGATATATTATTCCCTCCTAACCGCTGATGTCTCAATCATCTCTCAACAACCACCGAAGTCCGTACCCCATTTAGGGGATGCCCTCAGTGGTCGTTTAAATGTAAAGGGTTGAAGCGCCTAAAGCGTTCACCCGAAAGTCCGGTGTGGTCAGAAGCCGATTAGCGTCAAGCTAATAACCGTAAATGTTATGTAAAAAAAACATAATTCCCATATATTTGTTTTCTATTTGAGTTAACGCCTCCATTCGACCGCGCCAAATGGACACGGCCCCGTTCCGTATTAACCGATCCAGAGGACGAAATCACTCTGGCCATCCGCCGTAAGAACGAGTTCTTGAAACTCCAACACTCCACAAGACTGCTGTTCCGTCCTCGCCGTCGAGGACCTCGCCGCGTTCCCCGTCGGCCCCCGACCACCCTAGCAGTTCCGGCCCGTGTGCCGATGACAACACAATCTAATAGGATTAGGCCTAAAAACCAATCTTTCCCTAATCGTTGATGTCTCATCCTCTCTCAGTGGCCGTCCTGAGCCGAGGTTCGTAACCCGTTAGTGGGTTGCCCACAGCATGGTCACTTAATTCAAAGGGTTGCGAGCGCCTTCTGCGTTCACCCTAAAGTCCAGTGTGGCCAGAAAAGCCGACTCGCGTCAGGTTACTGGCAGTAGGGCCATTAATAAAAAAAAATGCGTTAACGCTTGTAGAAAGGCCCCTGGACGTATACAAGCGTTAGTCGCCTTGTCTATATAAAAACCCTTTAATTTCATCGATATTAATTTTCACACAGCTCGCTTGGCCTCGAGCCCGTGAGAACGCCCTTTGGCGACAACGCTTCGTGACCGCTGCACCTACGTCACGTACGCACGGGTCAACGGAACATCCCAAATTACTGTGTACTCACATGTATGAGAAAGCGTCGATACTAGATAGTTTTCGTTTCACATGAGCAATTATGTATCGAGATTAATAATACCAGTTGTGGTAAGTTGTGATCTTTAACGGTATGAAATTCCCATTGTGTGTTTTTCTACTTAGAATGCAGATTATAATATGTCACTAAATCATTCTAGCGGTCCCTAGTGCAATCAGGAAGAAACCAGTGCCATTCTATTTTTAAAATTCAAATATTTTAAGAGACTACTCTCTTAACTACTTACCAAGATGAAAGTAGTCTATACGCATATGACATGGTCTATTGGTCTATCTATGTGCCAAATGAAATGTAAATCTTTTTAGACTGCATTAAAAATTAAGTATAAAGTAGGTTTTCTCTGCAAGGATTTTCTTCATCCCGCAATACAAATATTATAAGCGTGAAATCAAAACATAACAAATCATACATTCTAATTACTCTGTAACACCAATAAATTATCAGATTTAATTTTAATTGCAACATCGGAACATAATGGCTGGCAACACCAGTAGCGGACACACAAATCATGTTCTATCACGTATCTAATAGCCGCGTATTGGTAGTTAACCATTAGTTAACGATATCTGAGATTCGGACGGTAGTTATTCTATCGCTTTTCACTAGTGATTTATTGGTTAAAACCCGTTAAAAATGCAAACAATTTTATAATAACTCACATTCGATTGACATTTATTCTGACATAATTGGATTTAATATTTAGAATATAAATCGTTTATAAACCGTTTAAAATACTGCGTTCCAATTTTAAAATCTGATGGACGCCATTGCTGGGAACGCACACCAAACCTTTATATCATGTAGGTACTTGTTACTGTTTATTTAGCGTGTAGCCTAATAGTCTATACTCAGACAGAAATCGTATTTTTTTATTGTTTAAAACGAGATACGCAACCTTAAATTGAAAAGGCTAAGCTGCAGCTGAGTGGAATGCTCGCGTGCGAAGTTGGTAGCCCGCGGCATCTTCTCACGATGCTCGTAATGCGACCAGATGGCGCCGTGACCTTTGCCATGAGACATCAGGATACTTTAAAACAATGATTCCTGGAGGATCAAAAGCGTTCTCGCGAGTTGGTTGCGTCTTATTTCTACTTGATTGTTTTTAAGAAGTTCATTCTTGCAAATAAATCTTTGACGTAGGTTTACAGTTTTAAACATACGAAGAGTTTATTGTCTTACTTTTAAGTTTATAACATGAAAGCATTATGCTTTCATTTTATAAACGATAATGAAGTACCTATCAAAATTATCCAATTTTGTCGTCTCGTGGGAAATGCATCAAATCACTAATAAAGAATTCTTCCCGGAATGTTTGCGTGCTCGCAGCCAGCGCCCGGGGCTGGTTCTCAGCTGGTTCCCAGGACACGATCCTCCACAAAAGAGCAGCCACGGGCTAGTTACCAACACGTATTATGGGCTGTCTGGAATGTGCTCTTGATTTTTTTTCCTTGATCTAATCTGGACAGTTATTTTATGTTTTATATAGCTAAAAGACGATACGGCGATAAACTAAAATTTATTTTTTTATATTCGAAACAAAAGCTACATCGTCTTCTGATTAGAAATACATAAATAGGTACATTTTTTTCCCTTTTCAGTGTCAGAGATGTTACCACTGTTCGCCAGTTAGAAATAGTAGGTAGGTAATACCTATTTTCATTTTATTGCTACCTAGCAATCCATGGCCATTCACCGGGCAGACTCTGGACTGATACTGAGTAAAAAAAAACGTTATTACCTCACCTCGCCTCAGCACGCAGTCGGAGTATTACAAATAGATACCTAATGGAAACTCATCGTTGGAATTCGGATCGTTTATAACAAGCGACATAATAAATGAATCTTGTAATCAAAGGAATGCTCGCGTGCCGAACTCAACACCCAACCTGCGGGGCGTTCACAGGCAACCAGCTGGTTACCTAAGGATTTACGGTTAAGACAACAATAACAATAAAGAAACATAGGATAGTATACGTAGAATTCCTCTAGTTAACTCAGGCAGCATAGTCTTAGAGCTTAGCCGGGTCCCTATGGGACGAAAAAAAAATAGACTTCTAAAAAAAAAAAGATTTTTTTGGAACGAAGTTCCTTATCGCGCCTTGTGAAAGGGAGCTAGACGGAAAAAATCTCACGAAAAGTGTAGCGACACTTTTATACTTGCCCTGTGAAACCAGCCAGTAACAATAAAGAACTGACCGTAAAAGTGACATTCGAAATTTAAATAAAAAAAGATAATTTAAATGCTCTTTAGAGTAGTTTAGGAACGAATAAAATATGTATGAAATTTAAATAAAAAAAGACAATTTAAATGCTTTTTAGAGTAGTTTTTTTTTCGTTAGTTGTATGTTAATTTTAATGTCAATGCTTGCTTAGGTGATGATCGTGATTCGATGACATATCTATTGTGTAGGTAGAAGTAAATGCTTTCATTGATGTGGTAACGTTTTAATGAAATATACAACTATTATTATAACTTAAAAGAAATAAAATTTTATTACAATATCTTCACTAATTAATCGAAAAGAACTTCGTTCCATTCGGGCGTCCCTTGACACCTCTCAAGTTTTTTTGTTCTTTGTCCAGGCGAGGTTTGCGCATCTGCCAGTGTCAAAGATTTTGATTAGACAATTTTAAAATAAGTTGCATTGCTCTTTGCTACCATTATTTCTTGGTTATCCTCGGGTCGAAAGTTATTCTAAAAAAGTTACGATATTATTTTAACATCTACCCACTTGACATTGGCAAAATCACCGATGAAACGGTGGAGCCATTTTTAAAAAAGAAGAAAATAAGTTGCAGTTGTGTTGTTTCCCTTTTATCCACAGTTCTAACTACTATGTCGAAGTAAAGCAGTGGCTACTTTACCAAGACTTTGTCGAGGAGTTTTTTTGTCGAGCAGCAGCAAAAAAAAAGAAACACTTGATTAGCACAGTTATTTCAACTCACTTCATTTGAGCCCTTTAATAAAATTATATTGGATAATATACCACCATAATTATGTAGTGTAACACTAAGTATCACCAAAATAATGAATTAAAACAAGAGCACCTCATGACACTTCCAAGTTCCCGTCAAAACTCCCCTTTATTTCCTTTTAGGTTAAGTACGTCTTTGACATAATAGTTTGGTAAAAGGAGAGTGTATGTGCCTCAATACTCTCTAATAGTGTAAAGTTATTATAAGCTTATTGACCAGTAATTCTGTTCGAACGAATTATATTTTTTTTACCATAGACAAAGAGCTGATTGCTTTTGATGTGTTTTCACGGAACGGTAATGAATGCTGTTCGAAGAATAAGTTCATTAAACTATTGATTGTGTAAACTTTATAACATTCTGTGAATGTTACTTTTCAAAGCATTAATTAGTACCTACATCGATTAAAGTAATTACATTTCACAAATTAGCTGAATACACGTTGGCTTTTTAAAATTAAGCGTTGAAATTGCTTTAGTGTCTATGGTTTATTATTATTTGTGTTCTCTGCTTGATATTTGCTTTTTCTCGCACCAATGATATTTATGTAATAGATGATTTTTGTTGTTGTCTGACTTTATTGAATGCGTGTATTTTACATATTGATTAATTAGAATTGGAACTTGTTTTACTTTATGTATCCTAAAATCGTTAAAAAATACATTGGAACTGAAATCTTATGTTTAAAGCAAACGTTGACGTACATTTTATACGAATCTATGCATGAATCACATTGGCAGTGCGCGGATTACGTTTTTGGATTACATTCTTTATCTTTGACAGCAACAAGTTCTAGTCTACTTATATGAATAAGAAAATTAAGGATGAAATATTTTGTCTCGTGGCCACCGATGACTGAATTCTTTAATACAGGTCCAGACAGGGACTTATTCTGCTTCTCACGGTTATTAAGATATTGTACTTATATTGCAGAAAAGTTTTGCATATAAAGGATCTCTTTAGTTGTTTTTGGTATGTTTGAATTCGGAACGATATTACACGGTGGCTGACATATTCGAATTCCATTCTCACGAATATTTGAATTTAAAATTAAATTGGCCTGTACTCACTGACTTCTATTATAATAGTACGCTGGACAGTAGTTATATTATAAACTTCTTGGCTGGACAGGATTTACAATACAAAATGACAGCTATATTTTGTGCCGATTTGAAACGCCCCTCTCGAGCGTCCACGGAACTAAATTTGACGTATAATGCATATGGCCGTCGTATTGTTTTGAGAGCTCTCTGTTTTGTCATTGCATTTTAACGAAATATTACGGTGAAACGTGTTTTTAAGTGTTATTTGTGTGTGGTTTATAGTAATCCACAATGAGAATTTGCGTGTGTTGTAAAACCCGTTACCAAACGGGTAGTGGAGTAACATTTCACAAGTACGTATTATTTATATCATCTTTTAGCTATTTATATTAAAGTTAGTTATTGTAAAGATCAAATTATCATTTACAATTAAATAATACCTCAATTTAAACGTATTTACACGATAATTTGTCTTCAAATAGCAAATTTATAAAGTAAGTATATCTTGATAGGGTTGCCCAAGTTTCATATCGACAATGCATATCGATAAATTTTTGGTTTGGCTCTATTAGCATTTATACTTTTATACTGTACCTTTAAACACATAAAATCATTAATTAAGATTGATAATAAAGTAAGGTTAGGAATGTATTATTCTATAAAGAATGTACTCTATCTACTCCAGAAGAGGAAAGATCAATTTAAAATCATAAAAATGTCATTATAACTGTTGTATTATTACAGGTTTCCAACTGACTCAACTATACAAAAACTATAGCTGAAAAATATTTAATTTGGAAATTGGTTTCCGAATAAAAATAGTCATGTATGCTCTAAACATTTTATGGATGATTGTTTTATTAGACGTGTTTTATGAACCCAATTGAAAAAGTACAGTGTGCCCACAATATTTTCTGGTGGGTATAATAATTTATATTATTCTATTGTGCATTTTATGCATATAGTATAATGCAATAGTATTATATTGTAAGATGTTTTGCAACAATGACTGCCTCGGTGGCGTAGTTGTATTACGATACGACTGCAATGCTGAGGTCTCGGGTTCGATTCTCGGGTCGGGCAGTCATATTGAGTTTTTTTATTCAGTATCAGCTCGGAGTCTGGAATTTGTGCCCGATATGGCGATAGGCTCGCCCCCTATCACATCATGTGACGGAATAACGGCGAAAAGTGGGTGCACTAGTTGCGCCTCTGCCTACCCCTTCGAGGATAACAGGCGTGAGTGTATATGTATATGTATGTTTTGCAACGGTGATGTTATTATTGCAGATTTAGGTATTATTCCTGAGGAAAATAGAGAGGGAGAAGCTGATTTAATTAATAATGAATGTGGAGAAAACCAAGTTGATGGCATGAATTTAGAAACAATGTCAGGTAAAATGACAAATATTTTTTGCAAAAACCTCAGTACTAAATAAATAAGACTTACAGGTTTTCAGATTATTTTAAAGGTAGTTTAAGGTGTTTCATTTATACATAAAGTCAATGCACCTATTTACAAATATTACTAACTACAAGCTTAATAACTATTTTTCACTGTAGTTCATTTTGTAACAGGTTCATAATTATTTTATAACTAACATGTTATTAATTAACATGGTTTATAATTGTTCCACGTTGTATTTTATTTACACCTTTAGCATATAAACTTTATTTGGTAACCCTTTTGAGGCAACAACAGCTTCAATTTGTTTATAATTATTTTGTTTTACATGTAATGTTTTATTATTACTATTATTTCTTAGCGAGTTTTTTTTTCTTTATACTGTCTTATAGTTAACTTGCTTCGATTAATGTGAAACTGTATTCTTACATTTTGTTTCTTAACGAAATCAAATTGAATATTTTTTTTATATTCTTAACAGGACCCAGCACAAGCTACAGCAAGGAACTAAATGAAACCCCGAAAAGGAAGCGGTCTTACACCGAAATCAGTGAAAATATCAATCATGATCACCACTACGAAAATACTCCCAGGTCATCTAAAAGGGTTATGCAAAGAATACAAAAAGCTTTAAGAAGTTCTCAGACTCGTCTCAAAACTTTATCTCAACATGTGAAAAGATTGAAGATTAGAGTTTCTTCTTTGAAAACAGTAATAAGTGAAATAGAGAAAAAGAAATTAGTTACTGTTGATTGTGTATGTATGTTAAGTCAGTACAATGATTTTAAACCACAATTATTTAAAAGGATGGCAAGAAATTCAGAAAATAATGTTAGTCTTGCTAAGTATTCCCCAGAGTTAAGGGCTTTTGAAATTACTCTACATTTTTATTCGCCAAAGGCATATGCATAAGTCCGTAAAAAAAAATTTAGCCTTGCCTCATCCTCGAGTTATACGATCGGGGTACAGTTCGGAAGATGCAAACCCGGGTTCACTACCGAAAGTTTTAATACCTTGAGGTATAAAAGTGAGCAAGCTAGAGAAAAAGGCGAAAAATTAATTTGCGCTTTAATGATTGCCGAAATGAGTTTGAAAAAAAGTTGTACTAGAAGTCGTGATGGAGTAATACGTGGGCATGTTGATTTAGGAATCGATTCTGAAAATAATGATTTACCGTATTTTATGTACCGTATTGTAAAGATGCCCTAGTTTTTATGATTGTACCATTAAAAGATAATTGGAAGCTGCCAATTGCATACTTTCTAATTAAATATAATATAGACTAATATATAGACATTCGTTTATATGCAGCAACAAAAAGCTACTCCCTTAATATTACAGTTGTCAATATACGGAATTATTTGCTGCGTAATATAATTTGGGCACGTCAGTGACTTAACAAAATATAACTTGATCAACCGTCACACTGTCTTTTTTTTTATCCCTTCCATAAATACAATATAATATTTATGTGTACGTTCGTATGACTATTTCTTACGGCTTCCCGTTCTAATTGTTGAACGAATTTGATGTGGTGGTAACTTACAAACTGAAATAAGACACAACTTTTTTCCCGGATAATATATGGTATGACAATAGCTTACAACTTGGAATAAGACATGACTACTTTTTATTCCGTGGTAACGTGGGTTAAACTGCTAATATTGCCACAATAAATAAGTAACGACAGATTTGTCTGAATCTTCACTATACTGTACATCCAATTGCAGTTATAATCATTGTTCCGATCAAATTTTAGAGTTATATTTTCAATTATTAATATTAACAAATTATTTTTTTTTTCAATTTATAAACCGTCGACTATTTCGTATGATTATCGATATATCAGCTGTTCCATGTTCCAACTCTATCGTTAGTTCCATGGACACTCGCTACTCCTATCAGCGCCAATATGGCGAAAATCAAATAGGCACACTTTGACGATTCGAATGTCCAGTCCAGCGTACTAGTATAATAGACGTCAGTGCCTGTACTTAAAGCCACGTCGCATCACGACGTAGCTAAAAATTAAACCACGTAGGTGTGAACGGAACGAGCAGTTTGAACGAATATCGGCTGTTATTTTGTGGTAGTAAGAATGAGGCCAGAAAAAATGTAATATGCTGGAATGAATACCATTGTTCCTTATACATGCTGAAGACTCATCTGTAGTATACGACATAACTAATAGAGTTATGGACGCGAATGGCTTAAGTAATGCAATCGGTGGCTGAACTAAAAATGATTATTCATACTGTGATATCAAGTATATTATGGGTATTGCTCGCGGCTCCGCTCGCGTGAATAGGTTTTTCCGGTATAAAAAGATTTTCGATGAAAGAATCCTATACGACTCAGGTCAGGAGTAATGTAGCTTCCTCTTAGGGAAAGAATTTTCAAAATCGTTTCAGTAGTTCCTGAGTTTAGCACGTCCAACCAAACAAACTCTTCGGCTTTATAATCTACTAGCTTTTGCCCACGGCTTCGCCCGCGTTAATAAGTTTTTCCGGGCTAAAAGTACATAAAAACCTTCCCTTTGAATCACTTTATCCAACACATTTATTTGGATAAAGATTAACATTATGACGTTGATACAACTCTTAACAAATAATGCATTAATTTTATGGTAATAAAATTTGGTCAAAATTAATGCATTATTTGTTAAGAGTTGTATCAACGTAATAATATTAATCTTTATCCAATGAATATATATACCTACGCTACATACACCAAAATATTTTTTTTTTTCAATTTTTGTCTGTCTGTTCCGGCTAATCTCTGAACTGGCTGGACCGATTTTGACGGGACTTTTATTGGGAGGTAGCTGATGTAATAAGGAGTAACTTAGGCTACGTTTTATTCCGGAAAAGTATAAAGCGGGACTTTTCCCCGGAAAAACTTTTTAACGCGGGCGTACCCGCAGGCAACAGCTAGTATTAGTATAAAAATGTGTGTAGTATAGATTAGGGGTCGGCAAGTTATTTCTAAAGGGGTTCGGATCCTGTTGACAATTTGTATCGAGGTTCAAAAAAACTCAATACTAAATGAACGTAGTGCTACTTATATAAAATGTAATTTAAATTGAAAAGGTACGTAGGTATATTTAAATATATCGGTGGCGTTGATGTATTACGGTATGACTGCAATGCTGAGGTCTTGAGTCTGACATTTATCCCAGATATGGCGATAATCCCGCCCACTATCACATCATGGGACGGAATACTCACGGCGAAAAGTGGGCGCACTAGTTGCGCCTCTATGTACAAAAATATAAAATATATAAAAGGCGTGTGTGTGTGCGTGCGCGTGTGTGAGTGAGTGCGCGTGCGTGCGTGCGTGTGTGCATGCATGCGTGCGTGCGTGAGTGTGTGTGTATTTAAAAATAATCGGCGGTCCAAGGATCGACCTTCCGCGGTCCGTATCCGGACCGCTCTCCGCCTTTTGCCCACCGCGGGTATAGATAGTTATGTTTGCAAGAAGTTTTTATTTATTAGTACCTGTAGCCGGAGATAGTCGGTTTTATTTTTAAACTGTTATTTCGTGAACAGTAGCCTTTTCCACGCTATGCATCACAATTTACCAAGATTACCCGTTCGTCACCTATTGTTCGGGCGAGAATTATGGTTTGAGAAATCTCTAGAACATCGCGCTCTGAATGATCGAGTAATGACCGCTCACGAATGCAAATCATTAAAATCATGGGTAGTATCAAGAGAAAGATATAATAGTAGATAGAATAGTCTTTGTTTTTAGGAAAATTTGTTTCCCACGGCTTTTGTTTCTCAAGTTACTATGAGATAAGAAATTGGTGAGTGTCGTGAATGCTAGCTAGATACTTAGTATTATTTCTTCAGAGAAATTATAATTCCAATTTAAATGCGGCTAAGGACAAGTGGCTAAACTCAGTTAATGAGTTCCATAGTCCTTGTATTCCAATTTCAAAATACTTTCTCTATTAAAAGTTGCCCGCTAAAATTTTCGCGCTTAATTTCACAGCTTCAAAAGTAACATATTATAAAAGCTGGGTCCATTACTGGAGGTGTCACTTCGGTGCGATTACCCCGAAACGGACAAAGGCGGCGCTGTCAAAACAAGCGGGCGGCACACTCAAGTTTTTGCATCGCAGGTGTGGGGAAAAAAGATTTTACGACGGCGCTTGAGCTAAGCCGCTTACCTGAGAACGTGTTATGCGAAAAGTTACCAAGAAAAAATTGAATTAATATTTTAATAAGATATGTAGTGGTTTTGATATGAAGTTTTAAGGATATTGGTTTCCTTTGAAGGAAATGAATATTTTGGATGAGTCTTGTTGATCTTTGTAATAATCGCAACCTACGAAATTACAATAGTGATAATATTGATAGTCACTTTTGAATTGTGAATGCATAGATGAGGTACTACCAAGAAGCTTATAGATAAAAGTGGACGCAATACTCTAAATATCTAAGTGAAGACGACTGTGGTCGAACGCTCTCTTTCTACACACACACATAAGAACGAGATAGTAATATGTGGTGTCTGTATCGTATATAAGAAATTGAGTCTCCAACCACAGTCTACTTAGGTGTTCCCAGTGTTGCCGCCACTTTTATCTATAAACTTCTTGGGTACTATCATCTGGTAGTGATTATTAATAAAAACCCGTCGCGAAAAGGTTTTAATTCCAAATAACACAAGCCCCATTTTTTGATGACAGGATATAGCCCATAACAATATATGTACATAATTTTATTACTGCAGTGAAACTTTATCTTAATTTAGGAATAATCCTTAAATTGAGCACAAAATTCACTGATAAAAGCTACTTATCTGAATTAGAATTGATAACGTGCCCGAACCTCAGGTAACATTTTAATTTTTATCGCAATTTGCGACAGGTGTAGGTGATTATGATTAAATGTCATAATATTTGGACTGATATCTCTATCGTGACCAATATCTATTGCCTAGCTAATGTCAATTTTATAGTATATGCGATTACAGATTAAAAGATAGCTGTTGCTTATATTTAGGAATACAATAATAAATTGCAGTAGTAATTAGAATACCTAAAATCTTAGACATTTGCATAGCCTTAATTGCTGTTATGTTTTATAACTAGAACTAAAATAAATTAGAGCTCTATTCAGTTCCCTGGCTATCATGTTTTAGAACTAGAAATAAATTAGAGCTCTATTCTGATCACTTACGACTTATTTAGATTGCAGACGAGATAGATGTCGTTACTGATGCCTTCAATACAAATTATTTACGCTAAGTGTTATTTTGATTACACGCGAGGCTATTCGCGACCGCTTTGAATTACTTTATAGCAGCTCAAAGTACATAATTATATTGAAATAAATATACTATCTTGGATGTAAACCGGCTTTTGGTTATAAAGGTTTGAAAAAAGAACGCATAATGTTTTTAAATTAAAATAAAAGTACCAAGAGTAATAAAACATTTAATATTGGTCATTGAGCAAATTTTAAATAATAAAACTATTTTTTTTATTCTTAAAAAAGGAGGGGCTTTAATTCTTTTTCTTCATTCTAATTAAAATACATTTCATGTTATGCATTTATTTACTGGCTGTATGCAGCATAAACCTTTGACTATTTGAAAAAAACATTTTTTGCGCCTGTCGATTTAAAGTACAGCCACACGTAGCGATGCGAAACTAATGAACGTTATATTAAAAACCGTTAAAAGGATTACTATTTGCCATTGTGTTTTTTTTTAGTTTTGTACGAACCTGCAATAATATGGTTGTTAACAGGTCATTAGTAGTTAAAATACTACCACCTGCCAATAGTGGGTTGTCTAACGGGAGGTTGGCTATGGGGTACCTATCATTAACTTTAAAAAAATAAATAAAATTGACTGCCTCGGTGGCGTAGTGGTATTGCGTACGCATTACGAGTACGATTTGCGCGCTGAGGTCCTGGGTTCGAATCCCGGGTCGAGCCAAAAAAAAAAATTGTGACTGGGTTTTTCCATCTTAGAATTTACTCAGTCGCAGCTCGGAGTCAGGAAGTTGGCGGTGTGATACCCCCGTGCCTCGGAAAGCACGTAAAGCTGTTGGTCCTGCGCCTGATCTCTCTCCGGTCATGTCGGATTGCCGTCTCACCGGACTATGAGAGTGAAGGAATAGCGAGTGCACCTGTGTATTGCGCACACACTTGTGCACTATAATATCTCCTGCGTACCTGGCTGATCTCCGTTGAGATTGGCCGCCGTGGCCGAAACTGGCTAGGAGGCTTTCATTTCATCATTAACTTTTTACTTCTTGGGAACTCTTTCAGTATTTGTTGCTTGAGTAAGTAATCGAGTATTTAAAAGATAATTCGAGAGCTTAAAAGTATTTAATCGAGAATAGAAGACTATAAAGATTTTTTGTACTAGATTTCGTGATATTTTTAGGTCACGGTGTTCAGGTAGATCCTTGTAATTAAATCAATAAAAGCATGGTTTTCTATGTCCACCCACGCCATGTCGTATTTTTGCATTACTAACATGTCGCTAACAACAAAACCTTTATTCCATTCAAAACCGTGTCTTTAATACCATTTGTTTGAAAATGTAAGAGTTTGGTGGTAATGGGCAGCGTATATTGCTAGTTCCTATGTGCGCTTTATATACACTTTTTCATTAACCCCTGGAATGCCGGGCTCAGTTTGCGTAAAAGACGCGTGCGTGCCGCCATACATTTGAAAAAATTCGATTTTGAGTGTAAAGGATGTTCTAATTTATACACCATAAAATTCTTTTAGTACGAATTTTGAAATTATTTATTTACTTATTTATTATGGATCAATGGTCACTAAAATATTCAGAAACATTGTGAGATTTGGCATAGACGGCCGCCATTTTGAATTTCGTTGTTTTGAGGCCGATTGACCTCAAAATCGAAATCTGGGTATATCTTTGGTTACAAAAAACGGACCCAATGCTTGAATTGAGAAAAATGGCCGCCATTTTGAATTTCTTTGTTTTAAGGCCAATCGACCTCAAAATCGATATATGGGCAGGTCTTTAGGCACAAAAGACGGATCCAATGCTTGAATTGAGAAAAATGGCCGCCATTTTGAATTTCTTTGTTTTAAGGCCAATCGACCTCAAAATCGATATATGGGCAGGTCTTTAGGTACAAAAGACGGATCCAATGTCAGAATTGAAAAAAGTGGCCGCCATTTTGAATTTCTTTGTTTTAAGGCCAATCGACCTCAAAATCGATATCTGGGCAGGCCTGTAGGTACAAAAGACGGATCGAATGTTAGAATTGAAATAATTGGCCGCCATTTTGAATTTCTTTGTTTTAAGGCCAATCGACCTCAAAATCGATATCTGGGCAGGCCTGTAAGTAGAAAAGACGGATCCAATGTTAAAATTGAAAAAAGTGGCCGCCATTTTGAGTTTCTTTGTTTTATGGCCAATCAACCTCAAAATCGATATCTGGGCAGGCCTGTAGGTACAAAAGACGGATCGAATGTTATAATTTAAAAAAGTGGCCGCCATTTTGAATTTCTTTGTTTTAAGGCCAATCGACCTCAAAATCGATATCTGGGCAGGCCTTTAGGTATAAAAGACGGATCCAATGTCAGAATTGAAAAAAGTGGCCGCCATTTTGAATTTCTTTGTTTTAAGGCCAATCGACCTCAAAATCGATATTTGGGTAGGCCTTTAGGTATAAAAGACGGATCCAATGTCAGAATTGAAAAAAGTGGCCGCCATTTTGAATTTCTTTGTTTTAAGGCCAATCGACCTCAAAATCGATGTTTGGGCATGGCTTTAGGTACAAAAGACGGGTCCATTGTCAGAATTGAAAAAAATGGCCGCCATTTTGAATTTCTTTGTTTTAAGGCCAATCGACCTCAAAATCAGTTTCTCGGCATATCTGTAGTTATAACTCCTCCCTATTCTTCTGTTTGATTAACTTCGTTGCGGGTTAAGACTAATTAGTGTTCCCTGAGACTCGCCGAGCTTCACCGCTCGGTGTCATAAAATGCGTGCCACTGCTGATCCTGGCTTACAGGAGTTGCAGTGGTGGGTGTGAGGGCGGGATAGTCTCGTATATCTGTAGTTACCAAAAACGGATCCAATGTCGGAATTGAAAAAAGAGGCCACCACTTAGGACTTCTTTATTTTAAGCTAATTAACGTCAAAATCGATACTTGGCGATAGTAAAAAACAGATCTAATGTTAGACTCAATAAAAGTGGTCGCCATTTTAAACTTCTTTGTTTTTAAGACTGATTGGATTTAAGATAGATATTTGGGCTTGTATTTAGCCAAATAGAATAAATCGAGGTGTAATATATGTATGTACGCGCGTGAGAAGTTATACTTCTTTGACATCATTAACCTTTATAGTTTGGGAAAATTGCAGTCTTGGCTTCGGCCTTTGAATTTTGAAAAAGTCCTTGGGTGTGGTAAAACAACAACAGACAAGGCTGCAAGGCTAAGCGCCTTTGTCTTCTCCTTTTACTAAAAAATAATTATTATTAGAAACTGTAACGGTTTTGATTTAAATAAAAATATGTACCACTGACTTTACAGAAATACTTTCATACAAAATATCACCAAGCGAACGACCGGCACGAAGGCAATGACCAACTAACTCGAACTGTTTTTTTTTTTTTTTTTTTTTTTTTTTTTTAACACGGACCTATCGGCCAGTAGCCTGACGCGAGTCGGCTTTTCTGGCCACACCGGACTTTCGGGTGAACGCAGAAGGCGCTCGTAACCCTTGGAATTTTAAGCGACCACGCTGAGGGCGACCCACTAACGGGTCACGAACCTCGGCTCAGGGCGGCCACTGAGAGAGGACAAGACATCATCGTTTGGGGAGATTGGTTTTGATCCCTAATCCTATTTGTCGTGTTGATCGTAGTCATCGGCACGCGGGCCGGAACTGCTACGAGAGGTCAGGGTGACGGGGGGCGCGGCGAGGTCCTCGGCGGCGAGGACGGAACTGCGGTCTTGTGGAGTGTATGAGTTTTAGGAACTCGTGCTTACGGCGGATGGCCAGAGTTATATCGTCCTCTGGGTCGGTCAGAAAAGAGCGCGGCCGTCTCCATTTAGCGCGGTCGAATGGAGTGTATATCGACGCTTTACGGATAAGCGTATTTGGGTGTCTTTCCGCTCGCTCGAAGTAGCGTTTGCTGGCCTTTTGCATGAAATGCCTGATGGTCGGCATATTGGTGTCCACGTGGAGGTTGCGATTGCGAACGTACCACGGGGCACCAAGAGCGTGTCGTAGAAACTTATTTTGCAGGACCTGCATACGCTTAAGTCGAGCAGGCGGTATGTGGGCGAATACGGGTGATGCGTATGTCATAATCGGCCTAATGCATGTCGTATATATCCTAATCTTGTTGCGGACGGACATTTTACTTTTTCTATTTATGAGCCAGTGCAACTGGCTCACCGCGAATGCGGCTCGCGCGCGTACCGCGTTTACGTGTGGGACGAAGGTCAACCTCTGATCAAGGGTTACTCCTAAATATTTGGCTTTCTCCGTCCAGGGAATAACCTGGTTGGACATGCGGACTTGGTAATTGGGTATATGAATTCTCCTCTTCAAAGTGAACAGGATTGCCTGACTTTTAGTGGGGTTGACGGTGATTCGCCATTTGCGGAACCACGCACCGAGTTCGTCGGCGGCGGCTTGCAAAGTGCGCACCACATCGTCGGGGTCTCTACGTGAAGCGTAGATTGTGGTATCGTCCGCGAAGAGGGCCAGATGGGCATTTTTAGGTCTTGGGATATCGCTAGTGTACAGCGAGAAAAGAAATGGGGAAAGCGCGGAGCCTTGCGGGACTCCGGCCGTGATCGTGTGCCGGGAAGAGAGGGTTCCCTCCACTCGATATTTGAATCCGCGATTCGACAGAAAGTCTCGTATGATGTGCACGAGCTGTGTGGGCACGTTGAGAGTGTACAGCTTGAAAAGCAAGCCGTTGTGCCACACTCTGTCGAAAGCTTTTTCAATATCGAAGAAGAGGGCGCCAGTAGGCATTCCTTTAAAGAATTGTTCGTGAACGTGCTCCGTGATGCGGAGCACCTGATTTACGCAATTGTGTTTGGGACGGAAACCAAACTGCTCCGGAGGGATCAGATGGTTGTTGAGAGCGACTATTTTGAGGCGGTCGAGGACGATCCGCTCATACATTTTGCCTAGCGTGCTAAGCAGACTGATTGGCCTATAGGAGGACGGTTCGGATGCGGGTTTACCCGGTTTGTGAATGCCTATCACCACCGCCTCCTTCCAGATCTCTGGGAAGAGGCAGTTTTGAAAGGCGGCATTGAAAATCGCGGTGAGCTTGATAACTAGATGCTCCGGGAGCATCTTAATCATACGAGTGGGGATCCTGTCGCCCCCGGGGGCTTTCCTACGTTTGAGTGCCTTGATCAGAGCGATGACTTCTTCGATCGTCACCGGCGCAAGGGGATCGGGCGGCGGGTCGACGTCCGGGTCGAGGTTTATAATATCGTCGTTTTGGTCGCGAGAGATCGGCGGTGGCCGGACCGCGTTCCTACTTTCGACAAATGAATTAACCGCAACAAGATCGTCGGGGTCTACGGGTACGGATGAGAGAGAACATTGAGACTCCAGGCTGTCTGCCAGAAGCTCCGCTTTCTCGTCGTCATCAAACGCCGGGCGTTGATTCGGACGATTGAGCGGAGGCATGGAGGCCACATCGTTTCTCCTGAAGGAACGACACAGGTGCCAGAAGGCCTGATGTGTCGGTTCGATCTCGGCTAAGCGGGTTTCCCATCTCGAATCGACGACATCCTTTATGCGACGCTTGACCTCGCGTTGGAGGTAGCGCGCAAGATGTCGTCGTTCCGGAATGGGATTCGTCGCGCAGGCTCTGAGCGTTGCGTTACGCAACCTCACCCACCACCGAACGTCGTCGGGAATTTGCCAGTGACTGTGAACAGTCTCTGGCACCTTCTCGGAGCTTTCGCTCAAGACGTTCTGGAGGTGGTTCGTGAAGGAGCGTATCGCGCCTGTCATCTCTTCAGGAGTCACGATGTTGGTCGGAATCGCGGAGAGATCTGGGGATGAGGTGTCCGCGAGTTTGGTGCCAAGGAGGCGCCAATTCGTTTTCACCTTCATCGGAACGTTAGGACCTGTGTCTGTTGGGCCGTGTTGGGGGGCTAAGTCTAGGATCACAGGTCTGTGGTCAGAGTCTAACTCTTGTAGCACCTGCATGGAACGTACGCGCAGGCTTACGTTCCTTACGAGCGCTATGTCGAGTATGTCAGGTCGGTAGTCGTCGTTTGTACTATAGTGGGTTGGTTCAGAAGGAACCAGTATGCTCATGTCTATGGTTTCAAGACAACTCTCTAGCGCGGTGCCTCTAGCGTTGGTGTAGTGACAGCCCCAGAGAGTGTTCTTGGCGTTGAGGTCTCCCGCCACAATGACGGAATCCCCCATCGCAAATAGGGTATCTAGTTCATGGGAGTGAAGCTCCTTAGTGGGCGAGAGGTAGGCCGATATGATGGTGATCGGCGGATGTCCTGTCATGGCTAGCCTACAGACTGAAGCCTCAATGTTCCTCAAGTTAGCAGGTGGGTCAAGGGGTATGCAGTGCAGGGACCTTTTGAAATAAATGAGAGTGCCTCCAAGAGGGCCACTGGTACGATCATTACGTACCAGATTGAAATTGGGGATGTTGGGATTGCGGTGAGATGGTTTGAGAAACGTTTCCTGGAGGAGGAAAACGTCTAATTTGTTTTCGCGGACAAAATCAGAAATTTCGGCTCGTTGGCCACGAATACCGTCAATGTTGAGAAACCCCACTCTGAGGGAGCGGGGTTTGGTCCGCTTAGAGGGATTAAGTATTGTTGGTTGCGCCATTTATGATGACGAGAAAAGGACGCCTACGGTGATCTGGTACCTCCGCGTCTGGATGCGGAGGATTTCGTTGACCAGATCAACGTCGGGGCGATCGAGGGATTCACTACGGGCCACAAGGTCGGCCATCTGAGCTGTGAGAGTCATCAGCTCAGACGAGTTCAGAAGGAACTCGACTTTTGCGTTATGCGCAGAGGATGATGTCGGGGGGGCGGGTGAGGTCGTCGCCACCGGTTTTTTCGGCTTGGCCACCTGCGGGGCAGGAGCCGTGGAGGCCGAAGGGATGGGTTTGGGAACGGGAGTGGGTTTGGTTGTGGTTGCGGCCGGGGTGGCGGGAATGACTCCGCCACGGGCCTGGAGACGTGGGTCGATGCGGGGCGTGGTAGGGAACCATGCATTTTGAACCGGCGTAGGTGCCAGTCTGAAGTTGGTCTGGGGTGCCTGAGGGGCGGGTGCCTTAGGAGCTTTAGGAGCTCTCATGGTCTTTTTGGGGGCTTTGGGGCATCCGCGGTAATTGGCGGGGTGGCCCGATTGCCGGCAGTTTGTGCACGAAGGCGGCTCCGTGCATTGGGAACGGTCCTTAGGACGAGGGCACGCAGATGTGCCGTGTTCGCCGAGGCACTTAACGCACCTGGCGGGGAGGCGGCAGCCACGAGAGCTGTGGCCGTACTTTTGGCAGTTGTGACACTGCCCTATTTGGCCCTTCTTGTGAGGGGACTCGACGGTGAAGCCGCCTAGCCCCGAAATGTCCCTAATTTCGTAAAGACGTTTGACGTCCGCGGGGGTCTCGAGGATGGCTAACACCATCTCGTATTCAGCGCCAGGCTGAGAAGCGCGGGATTGGCGGTGCATACGGTGCACCTCTAAGGCGTTGATGCCTTTGGCCTGGAGGCCTTCTCTGACCTCGTTGGTCGACATTTGGGTCGGAATGCCACGGATGACGTAGCGAAAGCGACGTTCATCCGGGAGAGAAAAGGTGTAGTAATAATAATTCCTCGAATCGAGGTACTTTGTAAGTGCTCTATGATCCGAGATAGAGCCGGGCTGAAGGGAGAGGAGCTGCTGGCTCCCGTTCCACGAGTTCGTGGGAATTGAAATGTGCTGGTTTTCCAGCTCTTTGAAGAGGGCCTGCATGGTTTTGCCCGGCGGGAGTTGCATGTTTACCCTTGGAGGTTTTTTAGGCCCCCTCGGGTTTTGCGGTTGGGATGGGTGGGATGGTGGCGGCGACGACGAACCCGCGGGATTCGCGGAGCTCGACTGCACTTTGGTAGGCGCTGAAGGCGCGGGGGTAGGGACAATGCTGTCCGGGTTTGGGGTCACGGCCTTCTTCTTCTTTCTCCCGCGCTTCACAGTCGTGAAGCCTTCGTCGTCGAGTTCCGACGACGAGGTTTCCGCCTGCGAGTCACAGGAGGAAGAGGAAGACGGCACGGGGCGTTTTAGGGAGCCCGAAACGGTCTCCATGGCTTCGTCGGAACCGTCCGCGGTCCCGGCCGCTGGTTTGGCGACCGGGGCCCCAGACGATCCCGACGGAGTTGGAGTTTCCGAAAGTTGCTCCCTCACGTTGTGTAGCGACGTGGACATATAGTCCCTGAAGCCACCGTCGGTGACAATCAGGGCTCTCAACGCAGTTTTGAGCTGCGAGAGCGGGATACCCGATACTACGGGGTCAGTTAGGGGTTCCGTGGACGTGGAACCTGCCATTTTAGAGGCTGGGTCCACGTCCATGGCTAATTTGTTTAAGGGACCGCGTGTGTGTTCCCTATGCTCCGGGTGCGTTCCGCCTGGGAAAGAACACACAGAAGAAACCAGGCCGGCTGTCGCACAAACGTTCGGTCGCGGATCGCGGGTCGCGGTCGCGGTAGACTAAGTCCCCGGGTGGGAGTGCCCGGGGGTGAGGTAGTGCGTGACCCTCCTCGCCGGGTATAGGCGAGGGGGGGTGTACTTAAATTAGGGTGTGCCCTAAGCTTGTCTCCCTTTTGCCAATCTTAATGTGCAAAAGGGTTCCTAACAGTCCGTGTACCGTAAACGGTATTGGCCGGAGGCCGCACGCTCAACCGATACACGGGATGGATTTTAAGGAAAGGGTAGGGTTGGGAAGGTGATATACGGGAGAGACTGCGGTGTGCCTCCGCAGCCTCCGGATCCGTACCCGTCGGCTTTGCCTTGCCCTGAGGGGGCGCAGCGCGTTGCCGGTGACGCGACTCGGCTTGTTGACACCGTTAGGTTTCCGCCGAGCCAATACCCTGAAGGGGCCAAACGTCGATTAGAAACAAATTGGGCTAAACCCTGTCCTGAAAAGGACGCGGCTTGGCCCGAAATAGGCTAACAAAATAGCAAAGGGTTGCCCCTTTGCTACCTGTTTGGCCTTGGCTGTAGCGAGGTCGCTACGGAACGCACCGAGCAGGTACTCGGACGGAACAATGGAATGTCGCAGCAGGTACTGCGACAAACAAAAGGTCCGCTCGAGTCGGCTGCTCAGAACGGAATGCGGCTGAACTCGAACTGTCAAACGTTCTATGCTTTTATAGCAAAAATTGTAGATCATGTCATTAATACCCGCACAAAAAATATTTTTGCCCTAACATTATATTATATAATTATTAAATATAGAATTTAGAGAATAATAAATATATATGACATAATTTGTACTTAATATTAGAAGATTCTTAATTTAAAATATTTATTATTGATTATTTATTATTTTAAAAATATTTTTTTTTTTATAATTAATTTAAAAAAAAGACAACCAATAATATCACTTAAGACGAGGCTATATGGGCTTGAACCCTTTGCCTTCCCTATAAGGGGAAAATTATAATAAAAAAACAACCGTGAGAATTTTTGTGTCACACATGCGCGCGCATCGTAAAATTTCACTCCCATAAATTTTTCATAACGCGCTTAAGGTATAACTTCAAAAAAAAAAAGATACAGTAATTGAATGGCCACCCACCAGGGCATAACGATGTAGGGGAAGAAAAATATTATAGTAAGATAATTTCTACTACGCGGCTAATTATGCTTATAGCTATTGTTGAATTGCTAACGACCTCCGGATTTTAACCGATTTTGATGCTTTCACAGAAGAATTTACTTTATTAGCTGTTTGCTGCCACGGGCCACTTCTTAAATTCGAAGACAAATTCCTTTTTTTGCGACATAACAAAGCTGCAATATCGTTATTGAAGAGAATTGAATGAGCTTTGATGGTGATATTATTTAAAAGTAATATAATTAAAACCTATAAGTCGCGGCACGAAACTCTAGCGGTGACCGTTATTGCGCAGAAGTAAAAAATAAGGTGTCTTGGCGGGGTACAGGGGTGAAGGGCGAGCGTGCGTTGCGCCGATTGGCTCTCCAGTCGTACTCCGTCCCCCGTGCCGATACGACGCTCCGCGCACTTCCAGTGTACAGTCGCGTTCTGAATTGTTTTGTTGTCATCGTTAATTTTTGTTGTTGTTTTTTGTTAAGTTTGTTTTGTTGATTTGTTTGTTGTGTTTGATTTGGTTCTTATGTAATTCGGACTTAATATAAAAATTATTATTATTTGGTATTTAATATAAAAATTTACAAATCCGATAGTGTATTTATTTTTCTACTCCCCATAAACTTGTTAAAAATTATATTGTAGGTAACATGAAGTAATATTACTTAAGTAATATTTGCGTGCGTGACAGTACCCATACGCAGTTAAGTTCCACATTTTGTTCACCGCTAGACTTACTATTTGACTTTACATTAAAACATTATTTTGCTGTTTTTAATTAAGCAATTAAATTACTAATTTGTATTGCGTGCGCGACGGTACCCATGCGCAGCTATCCCCTCCACGTTTCGCTCAGCGCTAGAGTTTCGTGCCGGGACATATACTATAGTTTGTGGCCATGTCCAGCGGATTTTTATTTTAAAACCAATGACCCTTAAAACAAGAACATTTAACATGGAATGCAGTTATTAAAATTCCAACCTCGATTAATTAGTTTTGGCTAAAAGACAAGCCCAAATATCTATCTTAAATCCAATCAGTCTTAAAACAAAGAAGTACAAAATGGCGACCACTTTTCTTAAGTCTAACATTAGAACTGACTTTTACTATCAATGGCATGCCAAGTATCGATTTTGAGGTCAATTGGCCTTAAAACAAAGAAATTCAAAATGGCGGCCACTTTTTTCCATTCTAATGTTCGATCCGTCTTTTGTACCTACAGGCCTGCCAAGATATCGATTTTGAGGTCGATTGGCCTTAAAACAAAGAAATTCAAAATGGTGGCCACTTTTTTCAATTCTGACATGGGATCCGTCTTTTGTACCTAAAGGCCTGCCCAGATATCGATTTTGAGGTCGATTGGCCATAAAACAAAGAAATTCAAAATGGCGGCCACTTTTTTCAATTCTAACATTGGATCCGTCTTTTGTACCTACAGGCCTGCCCAGATATCGATTTTGAGGTCGATTGGCCTTAAAACAAAGAAATTCAAAATGGCGGCCACTTTTTTCAATTCTAACATTGGATCCGTCTTCATTACCTAAAGGCTTGCCCAGATATCGATTTTGAGGTCGATTGGCCATAAAACAAAGAAATTCAAAATGGCGGCCACTTTTTTCAATTATAACATTGGATCCAACTTTTGTACCTACAGGCCTGCCCAGATATCGATTTTGAGGTCGATTGGCCATAAAACAAAGAAATTCAAAATGGCGGCCACTTTTTTCAATTCTAACATTGGATCCGTCTTCATTACCTAAAGGCTTGCCCAGATATCGATTTTGAGGTCGATTGGCCTTAAAACAAAGAAATTCAAAATGGCGGCTACTTTTTTCAATTATAACATTGGATCCAACTTTTGTACCTACAGGCCTGCCCAGATATCGATTTTGAGGTCGATTGGCCATAAAACAAAGAAATTCAAAATGGCGGCCACTTTTTTCAATTCTAACATTGGATCCGTCTTTTATACCTAAAGGCCTGCTCAGATATCGATTTTGAGGTCGATTGGCCATAAAACAAAGAAATTCTAAATGGCGGCCACTTTTTTCAATTATAACATTGGATCCAACTTTTGTACCTACAGGCCTGCCCAGATATCGATTTTGAGGTCGATTGGCCATAAAACAAAGAAATTCAAAATGGCGGCCACTTTTTTCAATTCTAACATTGGATCCGTCTTCATTACCTAAAGGCTTGCCCAGATATCGATTTTGAGGTCGATTGGCCTTAAAACAAAGAAATTCAAAATGGCGGCCACTTTTTTCAATTATAACATTGGATCCAACTTTTGTACCTACAGGCCTGCCTAGATATCGATTTTGAGGTCGATTGGCCTTAAAACAAAGAAATTCAAAATGGCGGCCACTTTTGTCAATTCTAACATTGGATCCGTCTTTTATACCTAAAGGCCTGCTCAGATATCGATTTTGAGGTCGATTGGCCTTAAAACAAAGAAATTCAAAATGGCGGCCACTTTTTTCAATTCTAACATTGGATCCGTCTTCGGTACCTAAAGGCCTGCCCAGATATCGATTTTGAGGCCAATCGGCCTCAAAACAAAGAAATTCAAAATGGCGGCCGCTTTTCTCAATTCTAATTATAATTAAGATTTGCATCCAATGGAAACCCAAAAATAACCTAAAAAGAAACAACCTGTAGATGTTCAGTTTTCATACATTTTGCAGAAATCGGCCCGAGCGTGGATCCACGCTCCGGCAGAGTTTGAACACTTTTTTTGAGCGTGGATCCACGCTCCCGGCACGCGAGGGCTTAAGCATCATTTAAGCATTGGTGTGTGGCAGGCAGCAACGTATAAAAATTAAGCTAAATCTTTCTCAGAAGAGTGTGTTCTACCACACGTTGGACTTTGGAGTAGAATAAAGGCTGGTAGACTGATGGACGTCAAACACCATTCCTGTAACTGATGAAATAACATTCAGATTAACATTGCACAATACCGCACAGTCTGCACTTAGCTCAGCACTTAAATACATAAAGCTCATATCAAAGGTTCATTGTTTCATATGTACCTAAGTTGAGTGTCAATGGACTCGGTATGACGTCACAAATTTCGGTAAGTCAACAAAAGTGCCCGCCGAGGAGCCTGCTCCGATCCTTATTGGACGAGGAATAAATGGTTTTGGTACTTGGCAGTTTAAAAAAATTGTTCAGAAATATTGGAAATGCGAGTTTTTGAAGACTTTGAATGATTGTTAGAATTAAGCGTAGGGATCGTTTAAAGTTTTGGATGTAATTTCGAATGATAGACCTAGGCCACTGCTCCAGAACTAGTTCTGGAGCAGTGGCAGTCTTAACGAATGCGAGAGTGCTGGGCGACATATCTTTACTAGGCTTTTTTGCCCGATTGCCAAAGGTGGGTAATGTTTTTTCTTTGCGCCACTTGCAAGCGCAATGCTCCTTACGGTGCGAGAGCCTAGATGGTTGCCCCTTTCGCCACCCCCTAAAACCACTTCTGTCCCAGAGCATCATCTTTTACTTTCCATTAGCGTAAATTGGCGTATTGTAAAAAGGCGTCTTAACTATGGCCGCTGGACTAAAATATCATTTTATCTTGGAAAAGTACACACTAAGAACTGCTGTAAGACTTTTAAGCGGGCGCAGCTACGGGCAACACTTTGTCTCCATTTTTTTGTGTTGACCCCCTCTTTAGTATATGCTTGGTTATGTATAAGAAAATATTGGTTTTAGTTACTGATGTTATAAAAAATTGTTAATTGTTCATTATAATATATCTGAGTTGTTTTCTCCAATACTTGCATTATTTGTTTAAGTAAGGATAGAAAAATGGGCTGATGCTTTAGCTGGCTGTTAATGTTCTTCATATTCAAACTTGTCACCTTTTTTAAATTTCCCTAAATAATTAAAAAGGAGTTCTCCAAGTGTTATTGACTATCCTATCATTATAAATATTAGCATTAGACGAGCTACTTGCATGCGAGCCATATGGTCTCGCCATTGAAAAGCATGAAAAATGCTCTATTAGACAAAAAACATGCACTATTGTTACTTGTTAAGCTAGAAACATTCGGTTCAATTGAAGTGGTACAGCCGACTAATGAAGAATTGTCGTGAAATAGTAATAATCTTGTTGTATCTCAAACGGTGAGTAGGGTTGCCACTCACAATTACTCTTTCATGTCATGGATAGTGGTGATCACTAATCATCAAGTGAGTTGCTGCCTGATACGTGGCACGACTTCCCACAAACACTGTCACTATAGCCACACAATTTAAAACACTTTAAGTTCATGATCCTAAAACAGACGGAAAAATATCCGCTAAATTCCGTGACTGCTAAAATATAAAGTATCAAAACTCATCGTTCGCGTTACACACGTGGGCTGCACGCAGGGTCGCCACTTGCGCTTTGAGTAAACATACATTTTGTGTCAGAATGCAACGGGATTAGATGACAAAAAAAAACCATATCGAATTGCAATGTGTTACGTGTTATTGGCTCGCGTGCGACTGTTTGATTCATGTCGCATAGTGTAACTAATAATGGACATTTGTGGGCAGACTGAAATTGCGATTAGGGTGTTTACTGGATGTAATTTTGAGTTATAAAAAGTTGGAGGATTCTTGTGACAGTAAATGAATATGTCATATGTATTACATAATATCATAATCAGTTATAATTTATTAAATGAAATAATGAGACGGGGAAATTCTAAACACAATGAGCTTATAGTTTTAGCCATCGACCAATATCGTTGTGGGATCATAGGCAACCTTCCTGACATATTGTGGTATCATTTTAACGTTTATACAGCTCAGCCAAATCCTATCAAGAGGCAGCCCTAGATCTAAACATCTCACAAGATTCCACTATTGTCTTTTAATCGGTTAAAGCGCCGCTACCTGCGCAGGCGCCGGTTGTCCTTGCATCGTTATTCGCTGACTAACAGAAACTGCGGTCAAACAGTTTTGCATCTGGTTCATCAATAGAAAAAAAAGAAGGCATTGCGATCGGGCTTAGTCATTGAGTCAGTCTTGGTTAACTTATACGCCAATTGTTTTGAGAATTACTGGTTGGCCAAGCAGAGGACTAAGAAGTTGGACTAAGTCTAAGAAACTCAGCGTAGGTATTTTATTGTTATCTTTGTCTTTGAGCTAGATTTGTCTGTAGGATGTGTCATTCGCATACATTATTTTCTATTCTATTGGCGTTAACGCTTGTAGAAGAGTATCTTGGCTGGCCCTGGTTCTCCTTCTTTAAGTAGGCATTGGCAATGTATGGGCTTTTCATGCATAACATTATTGTAGCGTTAGCAGTGCACATAGGCGTGTCGCATCGATTTCATCCAATAAATAATTTGCAGTTAGTACGTCTAAAGAACCGATCGACGGCTGACGCGTATTCATTATCATCTCTACTAATATTGTAAATGCGAAAGTAACTCTGTCTGTCTGACGCGCTTTCACACTAAAACTAGTGAATTGATTTAAATGAAATTTGGTACACAGATAGTCTAGACTCTAGAGCCTGAGAAAGAACATAGGCTACTTTTTAATGCGAAAAAAGGGTTGTAAGGGGTTGGTAGGGGGAGACGTTTATCATTGCTCATCATAAGAGACGTCTCGTACAGGCAAGTATTGTTATTTTTAGGGTTCCGTACCTCGAAAGGAAAAAACGGAGCCTTATAGGATTACTTTGTTGTCCGTCTATCAAGACCCTTTTTCTTAGGAACGCGTAAAGTCATTACGGTGAAAGTTATATCAAATACTCAGGTCTACTGTGCCTGGGAGCTGTGAAAAAATCAAACTTCTACGAACGTACGAAGCAATGTCTTATAGCACTGATAAAGTAAAAATTGCGGAAACCGCAAATTTTACGGAATCCTCAGTGCACGAGGCCGACTCGCACTTGGCCGGTTTTTTTCGTGTGATTATTATTTCGTATTAGGTATTCATTATTTATTTCGTATAAGGTTGTTATTATTTCAAAATTATTTATTATTACAAATGCGATTTTTTAAATATTTTAGAAGTAAACGCAAAAAGCAATAAACTAATTTGGGTAAAATTAGCACACAGATACACCCTGAATACAGACTAACTTTTAACCTTCCGGGATAAAATTATTAGAGCTTTTTTCCGAGAAGGTATTTCGATTTTCAATGTAATCCAGAAATATGGCACAAGATAGAACTTAAAACAAGGCCACGGGAAGCACCAATTTGATCCCCAAACATTAAGATTAAGAGAGGAAATGATCAATTAGGCACCAGAGCTTCCGCCATAAACTTGGTCGCTGTTAACCACATATGCCAACAAAGGAACAATGGGCTCATTCGAGGGAGCGCATGCGCAAATGTACGCCAGTGGGTCATTGAGCCTTGAGAAGTAAATGGGAATATTGAAAAAGTAACTACCCGTTGCCCATGTCCTCATTAGGTTTCATATAAAAATTAGAAGAAAGCCTACCTTGGTGGCATAGTATTACGGTACGACTGCAGTGATAAGGTCTCGCGTTCGATCCCCAGGTCGGGCAGATTTATTTTGTTTGTTAATGGCCCTACTGCCAGTAGCCTGACGCGAGTAGGCTTTTCTGGCCACACCGGTCTTTAGGGTGAACGCAGAAGGCGCTCGCAGCCCTTTGAATTAAGTGACCATGCTGAGAGCATCCCACTAACGGGTTACGAACCTCGGCTCAAGACGGCCACTGAGAGAGGATGAGACATCAACGATAAGGGAAAGATTGTTTTTTAGGCCTAATCCTATTAGATTGTGTTGTCCTCGGCACGCGGGCCGGAACTGCTAGAGGGATTGAGGGGGCGACGGGGAACGCGGCGAGGTCCTCGACGGCGAGGACGGAACTACGGTCTTGTGGAGTGTTGGAGTTTCAAGAACTCGTTCTTACGGCGGATGGCCAGAGTGATTTCGTCCTCTGGATCGGTTAATACGGAACGCGGCCGTCTCCATTTGGCGCGGTCGAAAGGTCGGGCAGTGATATTGGGTTTTTCTACTCAGTATCAGCATTGAGTCTGGAAATGTGCCCGGTAAATGGCAATAGGCCAGCCCCTTATTACATAGGAAATAACATAGCTGGCGAAATGTGGGTGTGATACACCTCTGCCTACCCCTGAAAAGGGAAGCAGGCGTGATGTTATGTATGTAGAGGAAAGTTTAAGTAATATAGTAACGAAGTCGTTTTATCCTTACACTAGTAGTGCTCGCGGCTCCGCCCGCGTGAAAAAGTTTTTCCGGGACGAAAATATTTTCCCGGGGTAAAAAGTAGCCTATAGCACTCAGGAGTTATGTAGCTTCTTATTAGTGAAAGAATTTTCAAAATCGTTTCAGTAGTTCCTGAGATTAGCGCGTTCAAACTGTTGTTTATGTATCGTCAATATCATAGACAAAACAAAAAAATATATAACAGTTCTGGAAAGTGACTCGAGCGTTTAATTTATTAGAGGTTATGTGCCCAGAGATTTTTAGTTTTTCTCGCAAATTTTTCGGACATTACTTGTGAAAATAGACTTTGCAGATTGAGATAAACTATAATTAACGCTGTGATTGTGAAAATGACGACAAACTACATTGTCAGCGTGCCCAAATTAAAGGGGAGAGAGAATTACGGCGAATGGGCTTTCGCGGCTGAGAATTTCCTAGTGCTTGAGGGAATGTCTGATTGCATCAAGTCAGAGACTGTACCAGCAGAAATAGGAGCAGCAGGTGACGCGAAAACCAGAGCGAAGCTGATTCTGACAATAGATTCGTCGCTGTATGTGCACATCAAAAAGGTACAAACGACCTATGAGCTGTGGAAGAAATTGAAGAACCTATTTGATGACTCAGGATTCACGAGGAGAATCAGTTTACTGAGGAGTTTGATTTCCATCAGACTTGAAAATAGCGCTTCAATGACTTCGTACGTGACACAAATCATCGAAACAAGCCAAAAATTGAGTGGTACGGGTTTCAACATAAATGATGAGTGGGTCGCATCGCTTTTGTTAGCGGGATTAACAGAAAAATATTCCCCGATGATAATGGCGATCGAGCATTGTGGCATACCATTGACAGCAGACGCCATTAAAACGAAGTTGTTGGACATGGAAGAAAGCGGAAACGGCGGTGACAATAGTGCTCTCAGCTCTAGAGGCGCGTTTGCGAGTTTTAAGAAGAACCGGAATGTTGGTAACACTGCGATAAAAGACAACGCTCAGATGTCAAAGTCAAAACCAAAAGTCATAACATGTTATAAATGCAGACAAACCGGACATTATCGCAATCAGTGTACATTTTCAAATAAAAATTCGTCGAATACGAATACAAATGAAAGTACAAGCAGTAATGCGTTTAGTGCTGTATTCCTGAATGGTGAATTTTGCAAAAGCGATTGGTATATTGACTCCGGGGCGAGTGTTCATCTTACTACGAATGAAGAATGGTTGTCAAATGTGTCGCGGGATCTTAAGATCAAAGAAATTGTCGTGGCAAACAAAGATAAATTACCTGTATTATGTAATGGAGATGTGCAGATTACGACAAAGACGCGCACCTGTAATTATGATATTACGGTAGAAGGTGTATTATGCGTGCCGAAGTTGACGACAAATTTGTTGTCTGTTAGTCAACTTATATCAAAAGGAAACAGAGTTTCATTTAACAATTATGGTTGTCAGATTTTTAACCAAGCAGGAGTTCTAGTGGCTACAGCGAGTCTGTTGAATGGGGTGTATAAACTAAACATGCCTGAAAATTGTTCATCAACTGCAATGATGGTGTCCAGTGAAGTTTGGCACAGACGTCTGGGTCATGTAAACAGCCAGTATTTGAACAAGATGCAAGATGCTGTACAGGGATTGACACTTGATGGTAAGACTGATATATCAAAGTCATCATGTGTTGCATGCTGTGAGGGCAAGCAGAGCCGCTTACCTTTTCCCAAAGAAGGTAGCAGAAGTACAGAGTTACTGCACATTGTGCATACTGATCTCTGTGGACCGATGGAAAATCAGTCGATAGGTGGTTCTAGATACTTTATGCTGTTTATAGATGACTTTAGTCGTATGACATATATTTATTTTTTGAAAACGAAAGATGAGGCACTGAAGTGTTTTCAACAGTATAAAGCAGAGGTTGAGAATCAACTTAATCGCAGCATAAAAATCTTGAGAAGTGACAATGGGGCAGAATTCTGCAGCAGTAAGTTTAATGATTTTTTGATGACACATGGGATAGTACATCACAGAACAAACCCATACACACCTGAACAGAATGGTCTTTCAGAACGATTCAACCGGACTATCGTGGAGAAAGCTAAGTGTCTTCTGTTCGATGCAGGACTCGAGAAAAGGTTTTGGGCAGAAGCGGCACACACTGCAGTGTACTTACAGAACAGGACTGTGACCAGATCATTAAATTATAAAACTCCTTTTGAGATGTGGGTAGGCAGAAAGCCTGATGTAAGTCATTTACGTGTTTTTGGTAGCACAGTCATGGTACATGTGCCGAAACAAAAGCGACTTAAGTGGGACAGAAAGTCCGAAAAATGTATTCTTGTTGGCTATTCCAATGACGTCAAAGGGTACAGGATTTACAACCCAATGTCTAATGTCATCACTACCAGTCGAGATGTTACAGTATTGGAGAAGATAGAGACAAAAAATGTTGTGGATGTACAGAAAAGTTGTTCAGATAAGGTGGCTTTGGTTCCAGTGGGGGACGAAGATGTTATTCTTCAGGAAGATTCACTTGAACAATCAGAGAGCTTTAATATGGAGGACAGTGGTGAAATGTATGTGCCTTGTGAAAGTGATACATTAGATAGCTCGGAGTCTGGTACAACTGATAGTGAAGACTCTATTATAATGAACAATGTTAATATGACAAGTGGTCCTCGGCGCAGGCAGCAACCAGAGAGGTACGGCTTTGCAAGTACTTGTGCAGAAGATGACAGCATATTCACGGGTGAGATTTCCTTACAAGAAGCCTTGGAAGGTCCTGAGAAAGCACAGTGGTTAGCGGCAGTGGAGGATGAGTTACAGTCGTTTGAGAAGAATAGTGCGTGGGAACTTGTTGATGTACCCAAAGATGGTACTATTGTGCAATGCAAGTGGGTTTTGCGGAAAAAGTACGATAATGAAAACAATGTGCGTTACAGAGCTCGTTTAGTCGCGAAGGGATTTACCCAAAAATATGGTGTAGACTATATGGAAACGTTTTCGCCGGTAGTCAGACACACAACTCTTAGACTATTGTTTGCATTATCTGTAAAGTTAGGTTTAGATATTAATCATCTTGATGTAAAGACTGCGTTCTTAAATGGTGATCTGGAGGAAACCATTTATATGAAAATGCCAGATTGTTACAATACTAGTGGTTTGAATTGTAAAGTATTGAAACTTAAGAAAGCCATTTATGGACTTAAGCAGGCATCAAGAGCCTGGAATAAAAAGGTTGATGATTTATTAGTCAGTAATGGTTACAAAAGGTCAAAAATAGAGCCATGTATGTATATAAAAGATATTAACAAATGTAAGACAATTGTAACAGTTTATGTCGATGACTTTTTTATATTTTCCAAGGATAAAATTGAAACTGAAAACCTAAAACAGCTTTTATCTAATAAGTTTAGCATTAAGGACTTAGGTGAAGTTAAACAATGTCTTGGAATGAATGTAAAATTAAACAAAGAAAAAGGATATGTAACTTTGAGTCAGGAAACTTATATTGAACAACTTTTGAGCAAATTTCAGTTAAGTGATTGTAAGCCTGTTGATACTCCTATGGAGGTCAAATTAAATGTAAATAAAGGTCAAGTAGGTGTCAATAGTCATGTGCCCTATCAACAACTGATTGGGAGCTTGATGTATCTGTCAGTCTTAACTAGGCCAGATATTAGTTACTGTATAAGTTTTTTAAGTCAATTTAATAATTGCCATTCAAAGGAACATTGGGAATATGCAAAGAGAGTATTAAAATATCTAAAACGAACTAAATGTTATGGAATAAAATATTGTAAAGAAGGTAATTCAGAAATAACAGGCTATGTAGATGCTGATTGGGCTTCTAACTCTGTGGATAGGAAATCATATACTGGTATGTGTTTTTTACTATCTGATGGTGTTATTTCATGGGAATGCAGGAAACAAAAATGTGTAGCCCTCTCAAGCACTGAATCAGAGTACATGGGTTTATCTGAAGCATGTAGGGAAGCATTATACTTGAGAAATCTGCAATATGAAGTAACCAATAAGATGTATACATTTAGTCTGTTCAATGATAACCAAGGTGCACAAAAGCTGTGTGCAAACCCAGTCTTTCACAAACGTACAAAGCATATTGATATTAAATATCATTTTTGTCGTGATCTAGTAAAGGATAAAATAGTTGAAGTTCTCTATTTGCCAACAGCTGATATGCCAGCTGACATTTTGACAAAAAGTTTGTGTTCAGCGAAACATTACAAATTTATGTGGCGGCTAGGCATAGTTTGTATTGAATAATTTTGTATAAAATGGTTTAATGAATATTGCGATAAGTGGGGGTGTTGTTTATGTATCGTCAATATCATAGACAAAACAAAAAAATATATAACAGTTCTGGAAAGTGACTCGAGCGTTTAATTTATTAGACAAACAAACAAACAAACTCTTCAGCTTTATAATATTAAAGTATAGATCACAACATAACAACAGCGCTTTGCTCCTGGGAGCATTGCATGTTGCTGAGCTGGGGCCTTGCGGCTACAATATTTTGTACCAGTCTGTTGTCTATGTATATACAGTGTATTAATTGTAGCCAAAATAAACTTATCTATCTATCTATATATTAAAAAACAAAGTCCCATCGTGTCTGAAAGCGACAAACTTAAAAACATCCGAGCTAATTTAGATGATATTTAGAGGGTATGGAGATAGTTTGAAGCCATGGGAATGGCAAAGGCTAATTTTAATTCCGGGAAATATAAAGCGGCACTTTTATCCTGGAATCCTTTTTCACGCGGGTGAACCCGTGTGCAAAAGTTAGTTATCTATATTGTAAAGGAATATCGAGTTTGTAAACATCTTTATGTCTCTGTGACTGCGGATTTTGTACCTACGTATCATTTTTAATTGACAAATATTTTGGGTGCAATGACGAGCTATCAGTGTAACGTAAAGCCTGACCAGGAAAATAAAAAACCCGGCATTGCCCCTCGCATACTTTTTCGTTTTTTTAGTAGTCAGTACAAGATATTAGTACTATATTTTACCACAAGATGGCAAGGTTTTTATTTTCCTAGTCTAATGAAATTTAAACATCTAATGAAAATGCCATTTATGTTACCGGAGTTTAAACAATGTGCCATGTGTTCTTCCGCATTTACACCCGTATGGCAGTGAGACATTTAGCGATGTGTTAATCCATATCATGAGTATAAATATATGATGGGTTCTGGAAGGACTTACTAGATACTAGGTAGGTCTTTTGTATGGGAGGGATACGTGTAATGTCTATTTTTGCCGGCAAGCAGCGTACAAGCAATTACTAGATGGTGTTCCTGTTAATGGTAGATATGATGCTTATCACCATCAGGCGATCAGTTTGCGTTTCTCTACTTCAGTCTTTGGAAGTACACTGCTGAACATAGGCCTCCACCAAAGATTTCCAGACCAAACTGTTAGTACCGGACTGCATCCAGCGGAATCCTGTGATCTTTACGAGGTCTGTCCACCTTGTAGGAAGACGTCAAACGCTGCGCTTGCCAGTACATAATCTTCACTCAAGAAGTTTATTCGCTCGTTCTAAGTCGCGTGTCTCATTCATTAGTATTAAACAAATCCTAAATTCGAACTCGGAACATAACTTTCGATTTCTCTCATAAATATCATCGCTTCTTCCATTACAGTACCATTAACATAACTAGGAAAGAAAGGGCAAATTAAAGTTCCCCGCCCGTTCATTTGCTTGTACTCGGTAGTTAATGTGTTTAATTGGCAACACTAACATTCGACGAGCGTTGTCTTACGTAAGTGTGATTTGTTAAGCTATTAATAAGTTTTTCGCCTCAATAGTTTTGTGGTGGCATACTGTGAGACTGATTCTCGGTTCGATACGCAGTTGAAGAATAGAAATGTATGTTGGAAATACAAGTGCGTTGCTCAGAATTGATTGCGTTGATGGCGTAGTTGTATTGCGGTACGATATCGCTCTAAAATCTCGAGTTCGAATCCCGGCTCCGGAAAAGTGATACTCGGCTCTTTTGCTCAGTGTCAGCCAAGAGTTTGGAGCCAATATGGCGATAGGCTCGCTGCCTATACAATTATAACATACTAGCTTTTGCCTGCGGCTCCGCCCGCGTTAAAAAGTTTTTCCGGGATTAAAGTCCCGCTTTATGTTTTCCCGGGATAAAAAATAGCCTATATGTTAATCCAGAACATGATCTACCCGTGTGCCAAATTTCATCGAAATCCGTTCAGTAGTTTTTGCGTGAAAGAGGAACAAACATCCATACATCCAAACATCCATACATTCTTACAAACTTTCGCCTTTATAATATTAGTAGGATTACAAGGTGAGACTCCGTGCACGAAATAAATCAATATAGAAGCCCCATAATTTAAAAATATTTTATAATATGTCACCTGTATTACTGAAGCAGTAATGAAAGTGATGGCGATACCATTTGAGGTATAAATGTTTACGCATACTAAGAGCCAGACTTGAAAGTAACGCAGCATCTTTGGAGGAACTGTACCTACAAGTACCGGCTCCAGTATGGTGTCTAAAATACCAGATTAAAAAAGGTTTAGATGCTCTAAGCAACTTGTTTTGATATTAAATAACACAATGCTATGAAACAACTTCGTTTTTTGCTGCTTTCTTCGCATGTGTGATGTACATTGGTCCTGATCCATGTTAGGAATTGTCTTACTTTTACAACCGCATACCATTTCATTACTAATCTTCTTTCAAGCAGAACTCAGACGCATTTCAATTTGTTTTGCTATTCAATTCAAACTTAGAGGCGATAAGTCTGCGGCAACCTTTATAATTAAGATGAATGACAGGTAATTAATTACGATGAATTTATTATTAAATAGCATGTTATACACCTTTAAGTTAACTGTACTGCGCATTCACACGATTAATTGGTGATTGTGGCTACAAATTGATACGGGACAAAAACGAGCCAATTTTATGACGCATATGGTGCAAGCGAGATGAAATGACATTCAGGGTTGTCAGTTTTATAATAATTGCATTGCTGCTTGGGCGTAAATTGTTATTGTAAAATGGGGTTTAGATTAGCAAGAAAACTTACAGAAGTTATCTTCCGTAAGTGATTATTACTATGTAAACAGTCATGGTAAGCTTACTTATGCAAATTTTAGAGCTTGCAGTACTTGCGGCAAGTCGTATTTGTGTAGACTTGGTAAAAATTGCTGCTAGTGTAAACCCGTCTGGAGGTTCTTGCACAATATATTCATGCGAGAACTTGCTAGTCGTAACACGGCTTATGGCATAATGTTAAAATGGTTTTTAAAGTTTAAGGGCTGGATTTTGAAATGCAACTAATTTTCATATTAGTGATTTTGTTTAATTTTTAATACCGACGCTTGTGTTTTATACTTAGAGCTAACGGTTCTTGTTACAAAATGACATTTTGTCATGTTGATCGGAAGTGTATAAGTACCAGTTGTAGATTAACTTGTTCCTAAATCCTTCGCTCAGATAAGAATCGGACCAACAATATAAATATGTTGCCATCAAAGAAGGCGTATTCGTTTTTTATAATACATATATATTTTTTAGTAGCTCTTTAGCAACCAGTAGCACTGATATATTCAATGTAATTCTAAATATGCCCGGTCCAATTTATACTAGAAGCCTTAACCAGATGCCTTTGTACAATCTATCATAATTTTTGTGCATGTGGAACTAGCCTGTAAGAAATTTGTTGCACTTATAAGTTGTGTACCTTCCCTTATAAATTGTACTGGTGTAAACAATTGTTGGCTAGTCAAATAAATAAATAAATCTATAATATCTAAAAAAGAGTATGGTTTAGACATCCTAATGATAAGTCTACCGCCAGGAATACTAGCGTTACTACGGCCCCAGAGAGCTATGTAAATATGCTATACATTTTTCATGGGTAGATTTACCTTGTGGATTGGGGGCGTTTGAACAATGTCCACTATACCCTCTGCCTATTGTAAGATCTAATATGGCCCATCAAGAGTCGCTGGTGCGTAGTGGACTCCCCAATCGATGATGTCTTATCCTCTCTCAGTGGCCGTCCTGAGCCGAGGTTCGTGACACGTTAGTGGGTCGCCCACAGCGTCAAGCCTCATGGTCGCTTAAATTTTAAGGGTTGCGAGCGCCTTCTGCACTCACCCAAAAGACCGGTGTTCTTGCATAAGCCGACCCTCGCCAGGCTAGCAAGAGTATAGCTAGGAAAAAAAGAAAACGTAGTGGACTTGTTGTAGAGTTCTTGAGATCGATACTTCACATTATATTGTAGCCTTAAGAACCTCCGTATATAGTAACTTTTGCAATCAAGCTAATAGGTACTGCTGTGCTCTGGTTTGAAGAATTCTATAAGCGTAATTACACGCTGTGATTGGAAGGCGTAGTTTTATTGCTATACTACTAATTCTTGGATTCAATGCCCAGGCTAGGTCAAGTGACATTCGATTTATCTGTTTAGTATCACTATAATATAATAATAAGTAAAGAAAGTTATCTAGAAGTAACACAGTCAATTGACCCTAGATTTTATACATTGCATAACCATTCAACAGTAACATAAGTCCGGTTCGTCATTTTTTCTAGCGTAGTGACGACATTCTGAAGTATTGATACAAGCAATGGTCGCTATGAACTCGGATAAAAAACATATTCAGTAACATAAAATCAGAAAAATAAAAGGATTAAATATGGGGAATCTCCCAAACTATACCACTTAATTCTTTACTTTATAATGCTGGGTAAATCATTTTAGTCATCTCAAGCTGACAGCAAATAAGCATTTTAATCAACAATCAACATTTACGTGTGAATTTTCGATTGAAGATGTGAGTTTTCGAATGAAAGATATAGTTTTGTCGTAATGCAGATGGTAATTTTTTGTTCAAATTGGTATAAAATAAGATATTGGTTTAGTAGTCAGATTGTAGACCGAGTTTGTAATGTTTATAGCATTTTATTTGCTTTGGAATGGAAAAATTACTGTCACCATAGTTTGCAGTCCGAATTTAATGCGTAATATGAAATTTTATGTCGTCTTTACCTCTCAATAATTACATGTATACTTTTAGGGGGCGGCAAAATGCATAAAACAGCACCTTTTAAAATTTGCGCGAGTCTTCTTTGTTGATATTCTTTATTTTCGCCTGGTGCCTCGGGGCGGAAAATTTTGGGTCTACCCCGGGCGGAAAGAATCCATGCTACGCCAATGGTATAACGATTAGAACTCAGATCTCATTGGTTAACCGTAGGCCGCGACTTGAGACGAGCCATTATGACAGGTTTTTCACGGTATCCACGATGGTCGAGCACAAAATACACGCATAGTTCCAGAGAAGAATTATATAGTTATTTAATGTATAAAATATTGTATTAGATTTATGTGTTTACACGTTAAAGGCTTTAAACAGGTTCAGTTACATAATAGTTCAGATTTGCATAGAGCTCACTTCCATTGCATAGCCCAAGGCGTCTGTCTATAAGTTCTAACATCTAATGCTGTGAATGACAACCCTGTAATAAAACTAATTCCAGACCCCACGTCCACTCGTTACGCGTTTAACGTAATCCGCATAACAGCCTATAGCGATCAGCTGCCGAGGGCCACGCACAGATGTCCCGCGCAAATTAATCGGAAATGTCAAGTGCACGCCGCGCCGCCATCTTTGTCTGCGCCATTGTTAATTTTTTCGCGCGCACGTGGCACGCGTTGTCAGACAGCTGGGCGATAACGCGTTTTATATTTTAATTTTTGTCGTTTTCTATATTTTTACTTTCTAAAAATATTTTATTGTTTGTTGTGAAATTTGTTGCTTTGTGTTTTATACATTTGATACGATCAAAAATGTATACTTAGGTAACAGAATATTGTTAATGTAATTGTTAGACTACAGACTGTCATCCTCACGGGCGTATCTATGGCTTTCACATAGAGGGGGGTCCGAGGCTACCAAATGTAAATGACGTAGCGCGGGTTTTTGCCGCCTAGGGCAGATCCAAAATTTTGCATATACAACCCGCCCGGCCCCCTCACCAAAATTTTAAGCGTTGGGCTTTATTTTTCTCGTAAGCTAAAGGGAGGAGGGGTACTGAAACTCGGTGAACGTCCCATGAACAGTATGGACAGTAGCAACGCCAGTCAATTCAGAACCGTAAAGGCTAAATTAGAAAAGCACTGCGCATAAAACAGTGAGTAGTGTCATAAAATCACTCTTATATCCTTCAGTTGGATAGCTTCTAATGAGTAATTATGCATCATTTTGCATAAGCTTTACTAATAACTTAATGCGTACTCGATCTAAACATATTATTGAAAACCCATTCAGTAATTCATGTTTTGACGAAGCTAGACATGTGTTATTGGCAAAGGTGCAAACGTTAGACATTTCAACTAATGCGAACATAATGACCAGACTTCAATAAAGGCAATTAAACAACGCCGCCCGTTTCCGGCAATTAGATTGAAAACGATCGAGTATGATTGAAAAAAAATATATCATTTCTTACCACCCGAACACCTTTGGCCACCAATTTTGAGCACCTGATACGCAGCTGAGGTAAAGTACGACACCTTGCCTTTTCGTTACGGAATTTCCTTCCCTTAATTATATAGCGACCCCATTGTGGCAAAGTTTGCTATTTACCTTCACTGATGGGGATCCCCCCTGCCCTCCTGCTTCAATGTTTGGTAGTCGCAACATGATCTTACGGCTGCTGCTTGGATTCTTCTTGGATATACTGCGGAGAATTCAATGCTGACCAAATCGTGTTACAAAGCCTCGTTCAAATCATATAACAACGAGATCATATGAAAAACCGAAATATAACCGTTTGTGCAGTTTCATACTATCGGAAGTTAACGAGCATCAAAATAGAGTTACCTTGATCCAAGACAAACAATAATTAATGCGTTGTTAAAACGTGGTCAATTCGTTGTCGTGCCCAACGAGCATTATAATACTACGGAACGTCGTGCCTCCTCACCATGAAAATTAAAAAGCTGATACCCAAGTTGGTGCAAATATTATTAGCGAAGTACTTTACGAGTTAAGACGAGTGCTCATATTTACTCCCGCCAACAAATTCCTAATTTATTAAAAGTAAGGTTTACGGGTGACATGGATAATTGTTTTATGCAGTAGACGATATGACGATGAAAAATATGGTAAGAATCTAATGCAATACAGTCACAGAAATTCAAATTACAAATTCATATCCTTGGACTGGCGCGTCACCGTGACTTATGTAATTTTTTAACAAATCAATTATTTGTAAAAGTAGGTACATATTTTACAATAGAGATTTTTTTTTTCACTGTATATGTTGTGGCTTCAATTTGAGGGAGGCGGGGGGGGGGGGCAAGGTTCCGCTATTTGATATGTAACTCACCCCCCTCCGTCCGATAATACAACGGTACGGGAAGATACATTATAAATTTAAATTAAAATTTTGAAACTATATACATGGCAATGCTACTTAGCTTAAGGACACAGAGAGATGACAGTGACAGGTTACACTTATGCTATGTATACGAGAACAATAGAGATTACAATAGATAGATGAGGCATAGTTAAATTAGTTCGCTACATTTTACTTTGAGCAAAGTATACAAAAAAGTAATGACTGTTGCTTGCTGGTAGAAATTGATAAAGCTACCATAACGTATGTGTTTACCACTAATCATATCTACCCTGGTGGAGTGGCACGAGACCTAACAAATATAATACTTCCATTCCAGCCGATCTTTAGTAAAATCCTTAAGCCGGATGCACAACACGTTTTCTTGAAAATTTTTTTATAACTGGATTGCTAATTACAGGTTATAATTTATTTATACAGACTGCCTCGGTGGCGTAGTTGTATTATGATACGACTGCAATGCTGAGGTCTCGGGTTCGATTCCCGGGTCGGGCAAAATGATATTGAGTTTTTCTATTCAGTATCAGCTCGGAATCTGGAATTTGTGCCCGATATGGCGATAGGCTCGCCCCCTATCACATCATGGGACGGAATAACGGCAAAAAGTGGGTGCACTAGTTGCGCCTCTGCCTACCCCTTCGGGGATAACAGGCGTGAGTGTATATGTATAATTTATTTATACAAGAAATTACTTTCCGTTTCCATCATATTATCGAATATGTTATTCGATATATAATATTATAATTTACTTAATCTTAATATTATATTGTTTAAAACCCCAAAAGATACCACAACAGGTGTGAATTGAAAACAGATAACTTTTTTTCTTTCCTTTCTTTCCAGTATTTTGCGGTTGTCAATTGACATTTTTACTTAATAAGTTACTTTGCGCATGACTTATTTAGACCAAGTGACTCCTCAGTACCTGATGGTAACTGGAGTGGTTATGGAGTACAGATTGAGTAGAGATGATGATCCCTCCTCAGTGGACACAGTAATGATGGGCTGGTCGAAGCCGGATAAGCACAGGCTGATCCCAGGTCGCGACTTTATCGGTCGCGTCACGGTCGAGATTTACATAAGTGTACGGTGATTCCTAACTGCGCAGAAATGGTTGTTTTTAATATGGTTATGTCATATTAGAATTATTTATTAAGTATACGCATTATGCAGAGTTGGGTCAAAGGTAGAGTTCGGAGATAGAGTCGACTATAGATTTATACATATCGACGGCTCCGTAGAACAAAGTCGTATATGCAAAATGTTAGCTTTTCAGTAGAGCGCTTTGAAAGTCGTTAGTTTGTATTCATGTGCGAATTAGTGCTACTTTCACACATTAAGTTCAAAGTTGTTACTGAACCCTATAGAATATAATGTTTTGTTCACTATAACTTGTGATTTTCACAATTAACTTGGTCTTTCAAAGCGCTCTACTGAAAAGCTTCATTTTGCATATACGACTTTGTTCTACGGAGCCGTCGATATATTCACAATCCTTATGATAAGGATACCGAAGCACAAGAAAAAACACACGAAGAGGCAGTTTGAAAGTAGTATCTGTGGTGGATAACATCAATGGAAACTGTTTCGGTATGGGCACGTTATGAGAAGAGAGTAACCGGCAATCACTCAGCCTTTACGATTGACAGTTTTTACGACTCAGTTGCCTTATTCTTATTAGATGGATTTTTTATTCTTTCGTTCAATAATATCAAAAGAAATGAAAACACATCACCGTTGAATGTCCAGAGACAAACAACGTGTTGTGATTTATGATCTCAACTGACATCCGTTGTGCCATTGTTTACTGCATCTGCAAACTGTTATGCACATGTGAAATAAACATTTTCTATTTTTCATAAGATATCGAACAATAGACAATCGAATGCCAACACGATAAGTTATCGAACAATTAACGATATCGAAAACATAAACGGTAAAAAATTCAAAGTCCTATAAATTCGTTATCAATTCGTAAATATAGAATTACTTTTCGATTTTTGTACATTAACAACTCATGTGTGTACTAAATATCGTCGTCATTTAAAAGATACTTTGGACATTTGGAGAAAAACACACACAATCACGCTAAAATTCCGAAGGGGTAAACTAAGGCGCAACTTGTGCAGACACTTTTATTATGTGACGGGGGCGAGCCTATCGCCATAACGGGCACAAATGATGCGTTTACACTAGCAGCAATATTTTCATAATTCTATGCGACATCATCATAGGGTAGTTTCCTATGTTTGATTTTGTACATTATCTTAGACGTAACAGAAAATGATACAAAAAAGAAATTCTTCTACGAAATCAGCATCAAAATCGATTGAAAAATAAAGCAGCTATTCAATTTTGAAATATTCTTGTGAGCATAAGTGGGGGCGTGGCGGGGATATCGCGCTATCTCTGTCGCACGCAAGTAGCGTTATGGCTGCCGGTGCTTGGTGACGTCACAGCCTAGTATTGCTGTTATTTGACAGCTACCCCTTCCACCAAATTTTAAAGCTTTATAACTTACTATTGCGCCAATTTTGAAAATGTGGTTTCCATTAGGTTTTGGATAGTATACATTTTTCGTAATTTTATTTAAAAAATAGTAGTCTACTACCCTATTGCATGCGACGCGCCCCAACTCCTACAAACTTAAAAAATTGCGCAATCATTGTTGTTCTCCGGTTTGAAGTGCCATGTTTGATGTAGAACTTATAGGTAATTCAGGTTCTGATTAAAAATAAAACTATTCTTGGACAGTCGAGGCCCTTTTAACGAGATGAGCGACTTGCGCGACACGACAATTTTTTTCGCATTCATTTAATTTTAAAATGTCATTGCATATGCTTAAATAAAGCCACACCCCAGCGTCCAGGGTTATGATCGATGCGTCACCGTTCACTGATATTTCTGAGAATATTGTCATTATTTATCTTGGACATAGTATCTCGCCGTCGAATATTGCATACCATTCTGGAAGCTTCTACATAAATCCGGCGGTACAGATTTGTCATACCTGCGTGAGTTTAGCGACAACTTTATGAGTTATGGCATCGAATAATATCTCCGCGTATCTTTGATAACATTTGCCAGTTATAATTACTTCCTAGAATTTCACTTGAAGGACATATTCGTAGATGAAAATATGAAAGGCAAATGAAAGGAAAATACAAAGGCTAATTTATTTTTCGCTAATTTAAGGTACAATTTTTTTATCTTACGAGGACAAAAATGTCACTTATGAAAGATTTATGATCATAAAACGTATTCAGTTCCGCATAAACAAAGCACTGAAGCGAATGAAATGTTTATTGCACTCTTCCGTTTTTAAAATACCCTAACGCGTGCGGGACACAATGCGTGTTGCTTCGCCGGAGGTCAGCACGCGACTGACGCGTGGCGCACACGTGGCTCCCTCTATTGTCTCCACAACTCATTATTTTGGCAAGATGGCGACTTATTCAGGCGCCCATCGGAGAGCACTTTTCACTGAAGGGTAGATGGGGATGAGGGTTGAGAATGTCACGTTTTTATGCAGTAATTGTAAAGATGATGAAATAGTTATTTGAAATTTTGCCAACTAATGGGTTACATACTTACGAATATAATTACATAAGGTTAACTAAATCTTTTAATCAAAGATACTGCTGATAATTACTATCGACAGATTTCTTTCATATAAGAGTCCACCTAGATTGGCGCCATCGCTTTGTATACTTCTACTTATGGTTGCAAGTGCTCATGAGTTCCGGATTAAATTATCATAGCCAGTTTGATCTCTGAATGTGAGATGTAACCTCTAATCGTTATGTGTAACAACTGCTCTATCATGCAGTACTTTTATAATCCAAGGTAGAACTTTTACACCACGTACAGATCATAATTATGCAACATGTTTGGGTTATATTATGTTGTGTTACAAATATAATGGGAATACGTCTTTACAGCTTTACAGCGCTTGCTTTGAGACAAGCGTTATTTTAAGCGCTTTAATATACATATACATACATATACACTCACGCCTGTTATCCCCGAAGGGGTAGGCAGAGGCGCAGCTAGTGCACCCACTTTTTGCGGTCTTTCCGTCCCATGATGTGGATAGAGGGCGAGCCTATCGCCATATCGGGCACAAATTCCAGACTCCGGGCTGATACTGAATAGAAAAACTCAATACCACTTTGCCCGACCCGGGGATCGAACCCGAGACCTCAACTTTGCAGCCGTATTGTAATACAACTACGCCACGGAGGCAGTCAGTCATATTTAAAACAGTCATATTACTTAAAACGATGAGTAGCAAGTACTCATCATCATCATCATCAGCCACATGACGTCCACTGCTGAACATTGCCCTTCCCTAAAGATTTCCAGACGGACCTGCCAAAAGCGGCCCACAACCAGCGTGTTCCTGCGACCTTTATCAAGTTGTCTATCCACCTTGCAGGTGAACGTCCAACCCTGCGCTTGCCAGTACGTGGTCTCCACTACGGAAGTTTTTTGCCCGATCTGCCATCAATTCTTCGAACCATGTAAGTACTGTACTGACAAATTTTGACATAATGATTTCTTATGCATAAATTTAATTCAATGTATTTAATAGACCATTAAATAATAATAATAATACCAGCCCTGTATTATATACTTGTCCCACTGCTGGGCACGGGCCTCCTAAAATTATCAATGTTTCTCTATTATATTATGCATGTATTATACATATAAACCTTCCTCTTGAATCACTCTATCTATTAAAAAAACCGCAACAAAATCCGTTGCGTTGTTTTAAAGATCTAAGCATACATAGGGACAGACAGCGGGAAGCGACTTTGTTTTATACTATGTAGTGATTGTTAAATAAGTTCAACTTTCGTTACTTTAGTTTTTGCTTCCTTTCAAAAACTTACAAAATAAAAGTGGATCTATGCTTTTGCCGGGAATAAAATTGCCTATTATATCCAATTCTAGGTCTGTACGATAGTCAAATTTCATCCAAATCGATTCAGCAGTTGCAATGCAATACAATGAAATCAGCCCTGTATTATATACTGCCCACTGCTGAGCACGGGCCTCCTATACTACTGAGAGGGTTTAGGCCTTAGTCTACCACGCTGGCCTAGTGCGGGTTGGCAGACTTCACATACCTTTGAAATTCTTATAAGGAACTTCTCAGGTATGCAGGTTTCCTCACGATGTTTTCCTTCACCGTTAAAGCGAACGATAATTGATAAACAATACATAATTACGAGTAAAACCACAGACAGCAATAGTTCTATTGATGATATAATCTTATGACAATAGAATAATAGGCTAAGTTCATTGAAAATGGATAGGGATTGTAAATTCCAATAAAGCCACTTGTTTTAGTAAATACGGTTGAAATTGAGTCATCTGGTTGTTTACCTGGTTATTTATATCATTTGTAAACTAACTACTAGGCAGGTTCAAATAAGGGGCTGTACGTATCCGATCTGAATCAATCTTCATTCACTCTATCACTCTTAAGTTTTTTTAGACCATATTTCATATCGTACCTAAGGCTTTTGCATGAATTTCGTTACTCTAGGTGTTTTCGTTGCTCTAATCAACATTTTATCAGCCCTCTTCCTTAATTATCTCAAGATTTTAGCGATCAGTGCCTACTGTAAAAACATGACGAGCTGGGTAACATTTCCAGGCCACGGAATTAAAAAGTAGTCCAGGTAAAAAATAAGTGAGTTGTCTCGGATTAGAATCAATGTCCAAAGTAAAGATTCACATTAAACTTAGGACAAAGAGAAGCTCGTTGAAATGAATGCACTGGTAGCTATCATAGCTCAAGCTTACTCCGTACCTTTCATCGAAATCATCATCAATCATCAGTAGGTTAGAAGGGTAACAGACCGAGTTCCTTTCGGATTTATATTGTGGTATAGTAACGTAGACTGCCTCGATGGCGTAACTGTATTGCATGCGCTGTACAACATCGCTCTGAGGTCCTGGGTTCGAATCCCAGGTCAGGCAAAGTGATATTGGGTTTTCCGCTCAGTATCAGCCTAAGGCTGGAATTTGTGCCCGATATGACTATAGGCTCGTCCCCTACCACATAATGGGACGGAGCACAAACGGCGAAAAGTGGTTGCACTAGTTGTGCCTCTGCCTACCTTTCGGAGAGAAAAGTGTAAGAACGTGTGTATTAAGTATGTAGATGTAATTCCAATCTTCAACCTTACAGTGAACAAAGAACCAATAAAACGTTCAAATAAGTTCGCGGGAATCCAGAAGGCGGTAAGGCAAGACAATAAGCGTACTATAAATAAGCAGCCGTAACTCCCAAATAGAGTGCGGCCATATGGCCGAGGATATCCTGTGAGAGCAGATTGCCCGCGTTAATTATAGGTAAGTGCTGAGCACGCGCCACTTGACGGGCGCCTGCTACATTGTTATTAATGTTACTGATTGAATAAAGAATATCCCGAACTATCTTTACAGAAGTCAGAAAAATGAAGAGACAAAACAAATCAGATCAATCATTGCTAGTTATGCAATTAATAATCGCCGTCTCTCGCCCACGTTGACGGACAAACGAGTCTTTTGATAGATATTTAAAAAACAAATATAGCTAGTAGATATTGCGTACTATTATTTCTAAGGAAGCCTGCTATTGCGGTTCGTATTGTAAGTTTGTGGAGATTCCCGTGTCTATCCTTTCTTTAAACTTCTTTATTTAAGGCATGCAGTAATTGTTTCTCCCAGACTTCTATCCTTTCTTAATCCGTGTTTTGCTTCTTTAAGGCCAACAGCATTCAAAATTTCTTTAGGGTGTTTATGAGCAGTAGAGATCACTTGGCATCAGGCAAATTATTACCTCATTTCTTATGTAGTATAAACAGTAGAAACACCATCCAGTACCTCGAGATACAAAGCACTGTGTGGCATTCCACTGCACTCGTCATCCTGAGACACAAGATGTCAAGTCTCATTATGTCCTGTAGTTCTGTTATGTTCATACTCTGAGTATTTTATTACTGAATGGGGAATAACTTTTCACCTATTATTTTTGGCGCCAAGTTATTTGTCTCAATCAGCTGGACATTATAACTTTGTGTAAACTGTGATATGACGTCCAAATTTGAAGCTACACTCGCTTCCGCTATTGGTCGACGCAAGCAGGTGTGGCCAACCTTTTCCGATGCTTATTAAGTTGTTTTAGTTTCATCTGTAAATATCATTATTTTATTGCATCCATTTAGTATTATCGCGTAAATGGCATTTCGTATCTGAGCACATTTCTTTGAAATTATAGGTTCACAAATATCAAACTACAAATTTTAGTTAAGTTGAAAATATAAAGGTATAAAATGTTGTTTGGAGTAACTTGTTGTACATTTATAATCATACATACATATACACTCACGCCTTATTATTATCCCCGAAGGGGTAGGCAGAGGCACAACTAGTGCACCCACTTTTCGCCATTATTCCGTCCCATGATGTGATAGGGGGTGAGCCTATCGCCATATCGGGCACATTTATAATCATGCAATAAAATATTACTAAATAAGTATACTCATATACATAATCATAACGACGGTTAAAAATATAAGACTCATGGCGACAACTGTAGGAGACTTTCGATGTTAAAGCATGAAGAGTTGAAAATAATATTAATAGACTCTTCTCTCTTTGACAGCTCATCACCCTGCGCCACGAAGACTATCAAAATTATATTAATCACCTATGGCATAATTTTTAAATATATAAAAGTCCTGTGATAGGTAATAAAAATGTTGCGTATCACTGCGTGCCTCAGGATGTGTAACTTCCGAAACAACTGTTGAAGTTTACACGACAATGAGTGATGTTCCGCCGGCGCTGTACCGACCTCCCCCGACCTCCCCTCGCGCCGCACTACCCACCCCTACCGTATTTATTTATTTCTAAATAGCTGGTGTAACTCGCGTCGATAAAATTACACTTGGGGTGTGTATGTTCAATAGCCTGGGTTTTAGAAGCCCTGCAAATCTATAAGAAGTAAGTAAAACATCATGCAAACTTTTTAAGCGATAGTTGAAAACAAAAAAGTTTTAAGGAATCTTTTTTTCCTTACTTTTGTAACACTCTTAGCCCTTAGGTCATGAATTAAGTACTAAACTTTATGATTAAATAAATGATACTGGCCAATTAAGTTAAGATAAAAAAGCATTTCCAATAATAAAAAAATATCATTAGGGGCTGTGCCGACCCCAAATGCAGGGGAATCTTTTATATTAAGAATCAAGAAACATCACCATAACTTGTGATCCTCCATTTTCGCTTCCTTTCTCAAAACCAAACATCAATTTGATGTCCTAACATGAGAAATTTTATACATTGTTGGGCTACTCCTTTTTTATTATTGAATGCCTCGCCTAGACCACCCCTAGCTACACTTCCCTATGCTAACGTGTCTTTCTAAGAATTGACAATTATAAAAAAACTTTTGAGATAATATGACATTATATTAACCTTTATTAACCGCTTTACTTGTCTACGTAATTAACAAAATACTTTTATTAATTAGTGTATATCATAATTATATCACAGCTTATTAATTTTCATCCACGGCTGCCAACCGTAATGGAGATAAGAGAGACTGTACTCAGTGGAGTCTCTGTTCTTTTACTCTCGTAGCCCGTAGAGACGGCAACTGACCCGAGAGAGATCAGAAGCAGGATCAACAGCTCTACGGGCTTACGGTATCTAAAAAATAAAATAAAAATACGGTCTTTAAGCCCACAGTCTAAACTACACGTGCCGGCGATTAATAGCTTAAACATAACAGCTTTACTTGAACTAGAGAAATATCGACTCTCGTTCATATTCTACGGATCCCGGAATTTATTCCGAAAACGTGTCATGGAAGTTGTCAAAGCGGACAAAAAAATTAACGAAGGATAATTTACATTCATATTTGAGATGATATAATAATTGCAATTTATAATTATTATTGTTAAATAAGTTTAACTTTCTTTACTCTAGTTTTTGCTTCCTTTACAGAATTTTCAAAATAAAGGTGTATCTATGCTTTTGCCTGGATAAGAAATAGCCTATTTTATCCAATTCTAGGTACGTGAGTCAAATTTCATGCAAATCGATTCAGGGGTTCTTTTTATCAAATTCAAAATCCCAACATAAATTAAAACTTTTACTATATGACTATAATAGTTATTATGAGTGTATTTGATACGTATGGATAAAAAGCGTAAAGGCTAATTCGGGTTAGACTCGTTCCGAATTCACCTATACATTAAGCAAAACCGACCGGCATAATTGGAGACTAACCTACCGTCATATCCTACTAATATTATAAAGGCGAAAGTTTGTAAGAATGTATGGATGTATGGATGTCTGGATGTTTGTTCCTCTTTCACGCAAAAACTACTGAACGGATTTCAATGAAATTTGGCACACGGATAGATCACGTTCTGAATTAACACATAGGCTACTTTTTATCCCGGTAAAATATAAAGCGGGACTTTTATCCCGGAAAAACTTTTTAACGTGGGCGGAGCCGCAGGCAAAAGCTAGTTGCACAAAAATTTTAGTCTACGGCATCTGAAGTGTGTTTTTACAAACCAAAAAACTAGAATTTAGGTATTCGGTACGCGAAATCGAGGACATTGAAATGGAAAATAGCAGGTTCATTAAGTTTGTCTCAAAAGGCTTATAGCCAGTCCCGCATTCCAGAAAAAATCAGTTACGAAGAAGTTAAAGTATTTCAAGTAATAAAAAAATTAAAGTAACATATTTTGCAAACATGAGACTAATAACGTCCTAATTAACCGTGGCATCCGGTTCATTGGCTGTCACATCGTTGGCACGTAATTTTTTTACTCCACACTCATGCGCATTTACACTTTGTAGAAATAGCGTTCCGTATATCTCATTGAAACACTATTGTGGACATGGGGAGACTAGTTTTATTGCCTAAAGTCGTTTATTAGACTGCGCTTAGGCTTTAGAACTTCTCAAGTCCAAGACGACGACAGGCTTATTGATTGATGATTGATTGATTAGCCCTTAAGATGTCTGAAACAGAATTCGAAATTAAACAACCTAATTCTTCATAACTTCGAAAAAACAATTCGTCTGAACTACAAAATGCATTTTGGGCGCATTAAGAACAATATTTTAGAACAGTCATTGATTCAACAGTAAAACTTGAACAATTCGTTGAATTTGTTAGTTATGAGTGTACGGAATACCCAACTATTATATTATTATGATAAATATGGTGGATTGTCGTAGAAGTCAATAGAAGTCAGAAGTATCCATGTTGTGAAGCAAACCGCTGAACAGATTGGGATTAAATTTGGTACACAGAAAGACTAAATGCTATACTACTTCCTATCTCGAAAAAGGACATAAATTGACTTTTCATTCAGCGAACGACATTCACGCGACCGGTGTTATAAGTACAATTTACCTTTAATTAGGTCAGATAACATTTATTCTGGCTTGATAAAGTGTTTTTTTTTTACAAAGATAAACCTGTATGATCTATAAATAAGGATGAATCGGATTGATAACAGCGTAGGTATTTCCCCACTGTAACGTCTTCCATTCATAGAGATTAAGCATAATAGCGTAGTATTACCGAAAATATTACGAAAAAGAAATTACTCTGTGAAATCAGCATCAAAATTGGTTGAATAATAAAGCAGTTATTCATATTTGAAATAATGTTGTGAGCAAAAGTGGGGACATGGAGGGGATATCGCGCTATCTTTATCGCACGCACGCAGCGCTATGGCCAGCGACTCTCGGTGACGTCACAGTGTAATATTACTGTTATTTGACAGCTACCCCTTCCACAAAATTTCAAAACTTTATGACTAATTATTGCCTCAATTATAAAAAAATATTTTTTTGTTAGATTTTGGATGGAACACACATTTTTGCTATGATTAACAAATATCCAAACTTTCGAAACAGCTTATAAATACGAGAGATACACGGCATGTCCTCATTACTCAGCATGTCGCTTCAGGCCGGAAACCCCTGTCGTTTCACTCACCGATGACATGTGTCATGTGTTCTCCGCCGAAGATGATGACGTCATTAGTCATGTCAAGTAGCGAATTTCGGACCCCACGCGCGACAATGTTGGTGTTTATTGGCCATAATTCTCAAGTGGTTCCACTAGTGATTTTTATTGATTTTGACGTGTTGGCCAAATGTTTGTCGATGTTGGTAGTTTGTTTTAATGTAATTTGTCGTGTCGGAGGTTAGGCTAGCTGTGGCGAATTGTGTGAACTGCAAAAGATTGGTGACTCCTCTTCAAAATGGTCAGTCTATGGCACAGCTAACAAACGGCAGCGTTACTTGATAGTGTTACTCACGGTCCCTAAACATCAATAATACCAAAGGAACTTACAAAATAAATTTCACTCAAAGCATATCTTCATATACTTCTTTACAAGCAATTAATTCTTCAAGTTTACGTTATTCATAATATGGCGCATCAATTTAAAAAAATATTAATAACAAAAATGCTGACACATGTTCATAGGCAAAATTACCCTGTATTTACGAGCAAAAATGCATCGCATATTTTTGAACAGTGAATTTATGTTAACATGGCATAAATGTTACATATATTATAATAATTGGGCACATATATTACACCTTGATGCATGCTGAGTCGTGAGCAATTTTGATAAAAAATAGTTAATCGCCTTCGGAATCACACCTTTTATGTAAAAAATTAAACTATCGACCTTCACACAATGACAGGATAGGAGCCATAGAGGTCATAATGCGTAGAGAAAACTATATCTAAATGTAGAGTTTTAAAATTGCATATTTTTTTTTATCGTTGCCATATAAATGTATTTATTAGATAAATAAGTGTCAAATTATTAAAGTTAAATGAAGTTATTTTAATAAATTTTTTACCATCTTTTATGCTAATCTAATTAGGTTTTTACTATTCCATGCTTTAAATTCATAGACTTCAACATACAATTTTCGAAAAAACATATCAATGTACGTAGATTTTTAATCTATTAGTGATTGGCGATATAAATCAAATTTTAACTTGTTTTGCAATGTAGAGTCATGAATATCGTTAAGAGCAGTTGAGAAAAAGCTAACGAATAAAGACAAAAACAATAGCCTATAGCACTGAGAAACATTCTGCAATAAATGATTTCTATTTCTATTTCAACAAAATAGGGTATACTTACTATAATTTAGGATCCCTAATAGAAATGATAACTTGAAAAATTCATGGTTATTTGGAAATAATGCGCTGGAGCACATTAAGGGATACAGGGCGCGTTTAACACCTAATTAACGCATGTATATTTTTATGTAACGTGTTTGAAACAAAACACAAATATTACAGGCTAAGTGCCAGTTTCTCAGGTTTTAACTAATTTTTATTTGATAACTAGCTTTTGTTCGCGGCTCCGCCCGCTTAAAAAGGTTTTCTGCGATGAAAAGTAGTAGTAGTACTGTAGGTCGTACTTATTCAATAACCATTTCGACGGCTCCGTAGAACAAAGTCGTATATGCAAAATGAAGCTTTTCAGTAGAGCGCTTTGAAAGACTAAGTTAATTGTGAAAATCACAAGTTATAGTGAACAAAACATTATATTCTATAGGGTTCAGTAACAACTTTGAAATTAATGTGTGAAAATAGCACTAATTCGCACATGAATACAAACTAACGACTTTCAAAGCGCTCTACTGAAAAGCTAACATTTTGCATATACGACTTTGTTCTACGGAGCCGTCGATTTATTTGGAAACATAGATTAAATGTGACTTGTGTATTTAGCTTATAATGGTGAAATTGGCCCAGGTATTCCAAGCTCTCGGTCTCATAAACACCTACCCATGAAACCAAAGATGTTCAACATACAATTCTCGTGATTAGTAACTCTACATTGCACAATAGCTTGGTCGGCGGTCCTGGGCGCAGGTGGGTAGCAAAAAACGAAAGGATTCACCGCCCGGCGCAGCTGCGACACTCAGGTGCATGGATTTAGGTTACCGGGATACGATTAGGATATTATAGCTTATATAACGTGGAATAGAGACGGTTGTTAGTTTTTTTCTTGTCACACACTCACGGAATGGCATTGAATGACGAGACGAGCATGTTGATTGCCTGATGGTAAGCGATACGACCGCTCATAAACAGTGGTAATACCATACAGCACCTTGAGTTACAAAGTACTCTGTGGCATTGCACTGCGCTCGTCATCCTGAGACATAAGATGTTAAGTTTCATTATGTCCAGTAGTTGCACTGGCTACAATGTCCTTCCAACCGAAACACAACAGTGCATGCACACTGCTGCTTGGCGGTAGAAATAGACGTTCCGGTGGTATCCACCCAGACGGACTCTTACATATGAGAGACCTACCACCAGTGCACATACTTATACCAAAGAAAAAAACAAATACCATTTTGCATGACCCGGGGATCCAACCCAAGACCTCAGCATTGCAGTCGTGCCGTAATACCAGTACCCCACTATGATCTATGATAGTACTAGCTTTTGCCCGCGGCTCCGCCCGCATTAAAAAGATTTTCCGGGATAAAAGTCCCGGTTTATATTTCCCCGGGATAAAAAGTAGCCTATGTGTTAATCCAGGACATGATCTACCCGTGTGCCAAATTTCATCGAAATCCGTTCAGTAGTTTTTGCGTGAAAGAGGAACAAACATCCAGACATCCATACATCCATACTTACATACATTCTTACAAACTTTCGCCTTTATAATATTAGCAGGATTTTCATGACACGGAAATGAATAATGTTAAATACATTCCAACGAGGTGTGCTATGTCGACAGGGAGAGATTGATTTTGTGTCCCTAGGGCTTGAGTGGCTCCCCATCATGGGATGCTTGGCGAAATTGGCTATTTGTTTTCGAGAAAGTATTTTATAAATGACATTTGTTTATTTCATACTCCTTACAACACACATTTTCCTTACACACACATTCCAAAAACCGTAATGTAATAGTTTTTAAAATATCGCTATATCTGGTCGCTATAGATGGAAAAACCCAGTCACAATTTTTTTGGCTCTACCCGGGATTCGAACCCAGGACCTCAGTGCGCAAATCGTACTCGTAATGCGTACGCAATACCACTACGCCACCGAGGCAGTCATCATAGTATTTATATTAGTCTAAATATTAAAATAAAAGGTACACAGATACACCAAATTTGAGTCACATAATATTTATCTTGGTTTTACATTGGTACCTTCCGGGCATGGTTCGAAGACAGAACAACGAGAAAAATCTTGTGCGAAAAGGCGTTACCATATTTATATCGTTAAGCTACATCACAAGCGATACAAGTTTTCTCAGCGTGAGACGTAAAAAAAAATCACAAAAGCGGCGCCAGCACCGCGTCTCGAGACGACAGGTAGCCTTTTGTTCCCAACACAATCGGCTTTTTGTGGTCAGAGCGATACAGCTGGGCCAAAGGGTTCCCAATGTCCCGACAGGGCTGACAAGTACTGTCCCGGGTTTTCCTTGTTTGAAAACTGGCGGGTTTTAGGGAAAATTCTTTTTATAAGAGAAATTTATACTGTCCCAGTTTGAAAACTGGTTTTTAGGGAAAAAAATACTTTTATGAGAGCAATCTACATTACAGAGGGGTTTAGTGCAAATATAGAGTTAACAGAGTCACGATAGTCTAGTTGGGAATGGAGCGGTCCGTCGAGACGGACGTCCGCAAGTTCAAAGCTCGACGCACCCATCTGACTTTGCGAAGTTACGTGTGTATTGTTTATCAATTATTGCACGCTTTACGATGAAGGTAAACATCGTGAAGAAACTATACTTCAGAATTTTCCAAATAGATTTTCGAAGGTATGCGAAGTCTACCAATTCGTCCTGGGCTAGCGTGGTGGACTAACCTAGACCCTCTTATTTATTTATTTATTTAAAAAAAAAACACACCAGTAGCACATGCATTCGCGTGATTACAGGATTACATTATTAAAAAATTGATAATTCTGATGCACCTGCTTATCAAAGGTGTGCACAGCATTCACAGATTACTACATTAAACAATTTTGTATATACCACAGTATTTTATTAGTAGAGGAAGTTTGTACTCAGCAGTGTATAGATGTAATACAGGGCTGGTATTATTATATAGTATTAAGTAAAGACAGACGTTGCAACACTTGATGATTACCAGATTTGTTCCAGAACGTTCCTCCATGTAATTAATATTGTGTAGATGCTATCCAGTCAACTAGAAAATTCTTTTACTCCCGACAATCAACTACAACTACAAATCTCTAGTCATAAAGAAAATCATGACGCAACGCATGCAAAATACTAAGAAAAAGTTTTTAAAGCCCCGTTAATTGCCAACAACGCGTCCTCATTACGCAGCCTGCGCCACCGATACGCCTTGCGTATACAGAATGCACATCTGGGAGCAATGAAGGACTTTATCTCGGAAAGAACTCAAATATCTTCCGTAAACACACGATTTTAAGCATTAAGCTCATGACCAAAAGCTTCATTTCACACTGCATTCGATACACCGCCCATGTCTGCGAACACCTGTTTCAACCGCAGTGCTTATTCACACCGCATGTGAAAGGAAATTTAGCCTTATTTCAAAGACATAGAGATTGTTTTTAATGTGGGTAGATTGGCCACCGCATTCCTGCTTCACAGGGATGTTCGCATAAATTATCGATGTTTCTCTTCGCGACAATGCCCGTGCGGTATATGCGTCTCTGTCTAAACACTTGTTTTTGTTTCTTTGCGGCTGTTAAATGTGCGCGGACGACACAAGTGCCGCGCTTCCCAATCCGCCAATTATTATCATGCACATTTATGTTTGTTTATATTTTATTATAATTTGATCCGTTACCTTGTCGTATTAAGCCGACTGGGTCGATTTTCCTATCCATGTTACCAAATTTATAAGTTTATATTAATATAAAATGTTTATCAGCAAGGATTTCCTGTAACCTTTGGGTAAGCGAGAATGCCCGAGACTTCCGCGTAACTCCAATTTGTTTAGAAATGAGTTATCGGTAGCAGTTGATTTGTCGCGGCAAATACCAGTTGATCGACGCCAGGTCACGAGGCTAGTTCATAATACACGAGGTGTCGGCGGCCAGCCGGCGCCACGGCGGCAAACGCGGCGCCTACTATCCTGTCAGTCATGATTGCTACGGACCATACCATTTTCAACCTTAACGAGCCTGAATAAAGTAACATTTAACCAAGGTACGAGTGGATTGGTTGCGATTTCTCCTGTGGTCAAATTTCAATTCTAACTTGAAAAGCAATAAGGTCCATAGTGATATTAATAAAATTATGTTATATTGAATTCATTCCTCGATTTTGAATTCCGAGCACTGAGTAAAAGAAAGCGATTTTTTAAGGAAGCGTTTGTCGTCTGTACATTAAATTGAGACATTATATAAGTCATAAATGGATTAGTCTTATCACGTAGTGTGTATGAGGTATAAATCATTTCGTTCGGTGCGTGTGTGTGGGTAATGAGCGGTGAGTAATTGTCACTTACACGCTTAATTTAAATATATCAGTGCGCGAGAGGTCAGCTATATTTGGCGCCACTTGCGCATGCGCCAGGTGGTGTGCGGCGCCCGTGTCACATAGCCCGTAAACCTTACACAATCTGAGTGCTCGCTGCTGAAGTGAGGGCAAGTCAATTAAACCCGATCACGTTGATGGACAGATCATTGAGTGGGCATACCCATTTTTTGTCATGCTCGCTGTGTGCGTTAATATTTCTATTTTCATGTAACAGGATTTTGTATTATCAACGTTGTGTTTTTTAAAATGCATTTAGTTTAAAATCGCACTTGCCAGGTCTGTGTTTCTTGTGGACCTGTATAAACAGCTAAAAAAGTTGTTAAATAAAACGCGACGAGATTCACGCCGTTTCTTTACGATTTGTGGCTAGGTGTCAAAAGCTTTACCTGACCGCTGACGCCCACGCGAGGCGCGAGGCTCCACGCGGGGTGATGCTGCACCGATATTTACTATCTCAGGGACATTATGTTTGTTCGGGAATTATCCCTTCACACCTCAACACTGAGGCCGCTACTCAAATTATTGTACAAATATAAAAATCGAATTTTGGGAATGACTCGTCATGTAAATTAGCCGGTGGTTTTCGGAACCCGATCACGTACTGGCATAAGGTAAGCAAAAACATTTTTAAGCCAAACGTTCCACTTTTCAAGATCATTTTTATGGTAAGAATAATGGGCAGTAAATGAGCGCGATCCGACATTGATGGCCGGCTTGCGCATCAAAAATGCTGAGACAATCATTTTCATCTCCCTTATGAATCGAATTATCGCGGTAACCCCTGTTTGAGCCCATAAAAATTCACGACAAAACCTGTATAAACGGCTGGAGGCGAAACATAGTTGTTTTGCGACTCGTTCCCAGAAATCGAGGAAATGTTCGAGCAAAAAGCCGTCGGAACAGGATTTTGTATCGACATTGCCAAATCTGGACGCGTTAAGAAATGATAAAGAGGACGCCGCCACCGCCACAAGAGTGCAAAATGCACGAGAAACAAAAAAATAACAACAAGATCAAATAAAAACTCACTTCCTTAAAGGAGGGCATGTTGGTGTACCGCCAACGTCTCGAGAATCAAGTCTTGAGCGAGTACAAGCCGACCAAAACGAGATTAATTTATAAGTCCGTGTGCGCGGAAGATAGTAAAAAGCGGCATCACAATGATCAAGTGTAATTGTGTGTAGTTCTGTTACCGCATCATTACGGCTTGATGTTCTGATGACTTGCATAACGTCTTCATCTGAAGCTCGCCGACGCTAAACATCGTGCTTTATTCTATTCTGACTGCTTAGTATTCGACAACTGGTAAAGAATAAAACACCATCAAACGAGCCACGATCGTAATATCGATTGTCCAATACGAATTTTGATATGTGCTTTCTGAATGCAGCGGTCGCACGGTGCGAATAAAGTGTACTTAACTTATTGTATAATGTGTGTGCGTGAGTCACGGACGTGCACATGTGCATGTGGAAATAGCCTGTAAGTTGAACAAATGTTCGGATACATGGCGCATAGTGTGGCGCGGCGATCCTCACGAGTCGCCGCCGCGCGCCGCCGCCGGCCAGAGAATGCGACCGGCTGGCGCACCAGTGCTGCCACCCATCCGACACTGGCTTATCGATACTTCCAACTACCAAGACAACTACTATCTAAAAACTATAATATTCAACGTCAATAACTAACATCTGCAATCGCGACCGTAAATCAATCGAATCAATCAAAAAAATCATCAAAACACCTAATCTAATAAATGACGTACGTGCACGCCATAATCGGATGCACCGCCTTGTATATCGACACCGTGCCGATAAATTCCGTGCATGACACGGCGCATCTCTAAGGGCGAGACTGCTGGCGCCGGGCTTTTTTACCCCGACAGCGAGTCGGTCCGAGTTTACACTTGGTCGTGTCAGTCGAGAGAAGCATGCCGTGCGCGCGCGCGCTCGCCCCGCGCCACGTCCGTTGACGAGTGTACGCTGTGTCTCATACGTGCCATTGGTGTTTTTGGATTTTTATTTTGGATGTTTTACGCAAGATGTCGAATTTCAGTGCCGATGGACAGTCTGCTATTAAAGGTTTGTTAAGTTTGTTTAACTTCCGGATTTGATTTCCGGTTTTGTTTAATTAAAATATACAAATACGCGTTTTGAATTGAAATAAGTTTTCTTCGATTGTGTGAAACTATTTTCTTTATAAGTTTATTAAAGCAGAGTGAGTTTTATTTATGACACTTAAAAGTAAACAAATATAATAAGCAAAAGCCACTAAACATAAATATTTTTGAAATTCTTATAAGGGTAGAGTTGCGATAGACTGATATGAAAATTTATTTTCCTAACTATTGAAATTAAATTTATGTACAAGCAAGTTGTTATCTGATAAGCGACTACCTATAAACAACACCTTCCGGAACTTTTAATTGAAACGTAAGTAATTACATTATCCTGGCATACATTCGTAATTCTGAGACATTAGTTTTTATATCATAATATCCAGTAACTATAATGGCTATAATGTTATAAGACCTCTTTAATAATAGCATTAAAACCATTCATTTATAGGTACTCTGGGAAGTGCATTAATTTTTTTAAAAACACTTTATTACTTGAAATACGTACATGTAGAGAACATTTTAATCTACTTTTTAAAGTCCTACATACTCTACTTATAAATGTGGAAATTTGTGAAGATGTTTGGAACTTGTTTCAGTTTGAAGGACAGTGTAATTAACAAGAAGGGCAGTGTAAATAAACTGGGTGATATGAGACTTAACTTTTTTTTATTAAACAGAGGTGACACTGATAACGCAAAATACTGCAGAAGTTCCGCAAGCGATTTTGACCATGTAAATAGCTAGGACAAGCTGACCAGCAATTTTAAACCCTGCAAAACTTGCGGCAAGTCGATAACTTGCTAGTCCAAACTTATCTTTATGGTGGTTTTTATCTTGTTTCTGACCAGTCCTGATCTATCATTTGTACTAAATGCTTAGTTTTTGATACTAGTAAAATTAAACTATAAAACATGAGACTATTTGTAACTCTATTATTAATTTTCTGATTGAGTTTTTAATATCTAACTCTAAATTCGAGATAGATGTAAGATATTGTAATTTTAATAACCTTTTCAACCCAGTGCAAGAAGAATAGATCTTATTCGAAAAAAACTAATTACTGCCTCGGTTGCGAAGTTGTATTACGGTATGACTGCAGTGCTGAGGTCTCGGGTTCGATCCCCGGGTCGGGCAGTGATGTTGGATTTTTCTACTCAGTATCAGCATTGAGTCTGGAAATGTGACCGGGAAATGGCAGTAGATCTGCCCTTTATTACGTGCGACCTAACACATCTGGCGAAATGTGGGTGTGATACACTTCTGCCTACCCCTAAAAATAATAATAATAATAATAAAACATGAATTTACCTTAGTATGCCCAAGCAAAGTACTTATCTGTCCATTCATTAAATTAATAAAACACCGTTATTAATACTGAGGGCAATAATAATAATTTAATTACAACATTTATAGGCCTATGATAACCAAATTGAACATCTAATGTATAGAATAATAAATCGTAAATCTAAGTCCGGAAGTTTTAGGCTTAAATGGTGTCTGAACAGAATTCTGATGAGGTTAGCCGTGTATGGCTTTCTACGTAACATAAGCCGGTGTTTTATTGAGAAGCCGCTGATTTATTAACAAATATCTAGTCTTCTGAACAACGCATATTCTTGAAAAGTAGGAATTAAATAGTTACAGTAAATCTCTTGTTATGGATGTGAGCCTGTCGCCATATCACGCATCACACATTTCTTAAATGAGACACTGACCAACCTGGGTGTCGATTACACGACCATCAGCTTAACTGCAAATGAACCGATAAAATTAGTTTTAAAGAGTAATTCGCTGAGTGAACAGGATTAGCAGTTCCTATAAAGTGATCATTATATCTACACCAATGTTAGATGACAAGTATATATGCATCAAAATCAGCGGTTGAAAATGGCCTTGGTATTTGAAAACCAGGTGGTTTACGTTGATTGAGCTACTAAATTCTCTACGTATTATGTACAATCTGGTGTCCCACATAACAAGCGAAGTTATATGAAGTTTTTGATAACTGTAAGACACTGTTTATGGGCATCAGTGACGCCAAACTAGCGATCAGCTTCAGTCTTAAAAAAAAATCTGATTGAAGATCAATTTGGAAGTCTGTGTGGTAGAGCTTACATAGTTCCGCATAAATGAACTAGTTATCGTACAAATGTCCTTCGAAAAAATGTTAAATCTCAGTAGGTTGCGTTGAGTTTGGTATGTAAGATTTCTTTCATCTACCACCGGTAACGATATGAAATGAAATAAATTTATTCGAACCCATAAAATGTTATACGTTATTTAGATTCCGCCAATATTAAACTCTACCACCAGTTCGGAAAGCAGTTCTCACTAGAGAAGAATGGGCGAGAAACTCTAGTGTTGCTCTTTTCAAAATCAGTTCAAAGTATAAAGTACGGTTGGTGGTACGGTATGGTTTTTCGTATTGTATGTGGAAGTAATCATGTAACACATAATTGCATGTTTGATAACCCATGATACTCAACTTTCAGTGTTAGTTTATTAGCAAGTTGGAAGTATACCGTTAAGACATTAACGTAATTTTGTCACGTAGCATACAATGACATTCAATTAGGCAAAAACTTTGTCATTTCGTGTATGCTAACTTTAATTCTTCAGTAATTAGTCGCTATTTATACAAGTAGCGTTGGCTCGTAGCTTCGCTTGTGTTAAAGATTTTTAAGACTTATGAGAACTCTCTCCAGACATAACGAATATGTTGTATGTAAATTGTCATAGAAACCTTCAAAAACTTAATTAACAAATGTGCCAAAACCAATCGAAATAGACGCGGGGCCAACCCCAAAAACAAACAGACGAAAAAACACGCACATGTTAGGGTGAAAGCCCCCACGTAACAAGTGTAACAGAGTTAATCCGGTGTGATGTGAGCTATTTTCGACTCTATTTTTAGACTCATAAGGCGATAAAGCCGGGTTATCTAATTTGTACGTTTGTTCACATGTCGCGCAAAGGTCGCTAGAGAGTTTTTTGTCGTAAGGTGGAATTAATCTCAACCCTTTGGTGTTATTTTTTTGTGTTGGACTAAGGCCGTGAAGTGTAAAAATAAATTCGTGAAGCCATTTAGTATTAATAGCCTAATAATGCAAGTGCATAAGTTCGTAGATATGTTTTTAGGTAATGTAATAAATACGGAAGGAATTTAGATAATTTACACACAGATCGACTGTAAGCTGGATTGCATAAATACATATAATCTTAAGGCATTTTAACCATCAGACAAAAATTATCCACCGAATCCTAATCCTAATAATAATATTATAAACGCGAAAGTTTGTAAGTATGTATGGATGTATGGATGACTGGCTGGATGTCTGGATGTATGGATGTTTGATACTGTTTCACGCAAAAACTACTGAACGGATTTTGATGGAATTTGGCACACGGATAGGTCATGTCCTGGATTAACACATAGGGTACATTTTATCTTTTTAACGCGAGCGGAGCCGCGGACAAAATCTAGTAAATTATAAACTGACTAAACACAAATGTCATATACAACTAACATTTTAACTTTTTTCTTTGTACTAGCATTCATTTAATCAAAAAATCAGCCCTCAGCTAATCTGACGCATTTCGCCCTCATTTGACATGCCCGTACACAAAGAATACAACAATCGATGGGCAATAAAGCGTTCCGTTTGTCGCCACATGTGATGACGTCACCACCCTGCTGAGCACCAGATGCGGCCCACCAGATGTGGTACATAATGCTTGTAATAATGTTTGGACTGCGTCGACTGTTTGACATCTGTATCATTATTGATCGTTGAAGGGTTGACTCCCGATTGATGCCAGTTGCATTGTCTTAAGGCAATGTAATTAGCCGTATAGGCTTTGTTAGTCTGCCCATCTGTACAACTAATGAGACTTAACATCTTATGTCTTAGGATGACGAGCGCAGTGCAATGCCACAGAGTAATTTTTACTCAAAGTGCTGGTGTTGCTACTGTTTACGGGTGGTCGTATCGCTTACCATCAGGCAAACGCCATGCTCGTCACCTCATTAAAAGCAATAACAAAAAATCCTACGTATTGGACAAAGACCCTCTTAGAAGTAGGGCAGGCCCATGTCCAGCAGTGGGACAGAGTAATACAGGGCTAGTATTCACAAAAACACACTCACACCTTTTATCCCAGAAGGGGTAGGCAGAGGCTCAACTAGTGCACCGACTTTTCGCCGTGCGTATTCCGTCCCATGATGGGACGGTTGGCGAGCCTTTCGCCATATCGGGCACAAATTTCAGACTCCGAGCTGATACTGAATAGAAAAACTCAATTCACTTTGCCCGACCCGGAGATCGAACCCGAGACCTCAGCACTGCAGTCGTACCATAATACAACCACGCCACCGAGGTAGTCGAGGCAGAGGTACCTAATATTACGTTGCAAATTCAGTTAGTGTAGATAAAGGCTTATAATTATTTTATTTTAATAAATTAACTTCTTGATACATATATACACTCACGCCTTTTATCCCCGAAGGGGTAGGCAGAGGCGCAACTAGTGCACTCACTTTTCGCCATTATTCCGTCCCATGATGTGAAAGGGGGCGAGCCTATCGCCATATCGGGCACAAATTCCAGACTCCGAGCTGATGCTGAATAGAAAAACTCAATATCACTTTGCCCGACCCGGGAATCAAACCCGAGACCTCAGCATTGCAGTCGTACCATAGTACAACTACGCCATTGAGGCAGTCCACTTCTTGATAACGTCAATAATCTCTCATATCTTCAAATGATATTGCAGCCTATTACAAAATAACACTAAGGAGATTTGCAATTAGTGTCGTGCCGCGAAACGGTGCGATATGGCCTTAATGTTGGAAATCCCGCTGTCGCGATGATGTAGGCAGACAGGCTTGCCGTGACAAAAACTATAGTTCCGTGTGTATGCCGTTGATTAAATATTGACTTAAACATCTTGTTATAAGGGTCTAAATAGACTAAATATTGTATTGTTATCAATATTCTTAATGGTCATTTTTGTATGAATGTCGCGATGAGATCGTTCGTCTAAGTGCTGATAAACAGTAAAAATACTGGACGACACTTCACTGTTATTGTCTTTCTGAGATATAAGCTGAATACTAAAGGACTTACATACTTAAAATTTAAATACCTAAATATGACTTCATCTTGAATTTTCAATAATGTTTTTATTTATTACATCGAATGACGAGACGAGCATGCCGTTCGCCTGATGGTAAGCAATACGACCACCCATAAACAGTAGCAACACCATTCAGCACATTGACTTATAAAGTACTGCGTGGCATTTCACTACGCTCGTCATCCCAAGACATAAGACGTTAAGTTTCATTATGTCCTGTAGTTACACTGGCTACAATGCCCTTCAAACTGAAACACACCAGAGCATGCACACTGCTGCTTGGCGGTAGGGATAGACATTGCGGTGGTACCCACCCAGACGGACTCTTACATATAAGAAACCTACCACCAGTATGGCATGTTTTGGAGCATTTGTAGCACATACTCTACAAATAAAAGTTTCAAACTCCAATGTTAAGATCACTTCGTCTATAAAAGCAATTGATTATTATATTGAAATGTAACCGGGAACTGAATGGTTAGTTAGAACACTTAGTTACAAATCGGGTAAAACTAGTAATGCTTTTAATAGCTGGGAAATGCGGTGAATAATTTTGAAGATTTAAAAAGATTTCGGCAGAATTATATACCAAAATTTGTTAACGATGGTCGATCTGTGGAAACAATAATGTCACCTCAGTAGGTATATATTTACTTCTTCATTATACATATTTATGTACATTCCCTTATATCATAGGGGTAGGCAGACACTATCGAGCGTCACATGTTACGATTTTGACACAACTCTTTTGCCTCTTACTTTATAGTTTTTGTCATACATTTTCTCCGATTAAGGTTCTACTTCACCAATTTCTTATTTAACGGGCATTAGTTAACCGGAAATGAAAATTAACGCGAATGGTAAAGTATCCCGCGTCCCATGAAAGAACGCATAGTTAAGGAAGATAATCACCTATTAGGGCATGGTGAGACCCCCAAAAACAGTTAACAGTCCGTTAAGACAATTAACATGCTGTTAAAATAACAGGGCATGATGCAAATTAGGCCCAAGGCCTTTTTTATATCATTGATCTTCATCAATTCTACTTTATAAATCATCAAATTCCTTGCAGTGTTATAATCAAGAAAAACGTGCAAAAAGGACTATCGTTACAGCCCCATTTTCTTTTTTCGCTGTCACGTGACTGAGTTTCGAATGCGTTAAGCTGTTATCGGTATTTTACGACTAGCAGTATTTTGAAACAGTGCATTTCACGTGTGTGCAAACACGTGGACCTGACCGGATGCTGGTTTGTTTGTGCTACTTGCCAAGATAAGCTCTCCAGAACGGAGTGAGGACTTGGAGTAAGGAAGTTACAGGATTTCGGATAATTTAGCTGCTTTCTTTCTTGGATGATAATTTATCGTACACTGATGAACTGATAAGGGTATCTAAGTACCAATACTAGTTGTCAATATGATACTAAGAAAACTAAAACAAATGTTTTGATCTGGTGTCCAAAGTCAATTCCAGTATTACTCTCTGATTCATGAACGGGAATTTTTGAAACACGTCTCAACTGGAACAGCATTAATATTATGACACCGGTTGAACATGAATGAAACTTTATGACCTCCTCGGAAAGCCGCTTAAGGCTTGGCATTTATTATACCATGTGCCCTGAAAGTGTTTTTTCATTAGTACTAGTGCAAGTCTGGGGAACAGATGTCATAAACAATTGGAAAAAAGACCATAAAACAATTGGCGGTGCTACCACGGCATAAGGCCGACAGATGTCTGTCGTTCGAACTCCGATAATAGTCGTACTTTTGACAGATGTCAGTGCAGTGGGAAAAATTAAATGTAACTATAGTCAACATTTTTTTTAAATAATGTTTTATTACGGCATTGGTTTACTGTCAAGGTAACTGTTCTGGTAAGTCTTAGAGTGGATAGAACATTTTTGCGTACCCATTAATATTAAAGGGATGGCGCGGGGAAGCCTCAGATTCGTCGAAAAACACAAAGGGAGGAAGCGATCGGGTGGCCACTCACAAAAACAAAAGATCGCCCACGTTTCCCTCGCGGATACAGAAAAAATGTTGCCATATAAAAAATAACGACTTTTTAAAGGGAAGACTTAGAAAGACCTTATCTGTATTATGAAATCTTATGAGCCGTGTAGCATGTCAGTGCATACAATTAACATTTAAATCATACATTTAACGTATGTGGCGCTAGAAGTTTGATTTTCAAATGAACAAACATAATTTAAACCAAGTAAATGTTAATAGAGTAAGGTACTATTAATTCAATAAGAGGAAAAGTCAAAGTAGGTACTTAGGTTTTTTTTTTTCAAAAAATCGTTGACCAGTAAGTATCCTTTAGAGGTCGTTTTTTATACAGAATCATAAAAATAGCCTTATATGAATGTACATCTTTATATTGATTTGGAGTGATATTGGATTTGTCTACTTAGTATTGGCCCGGAGTCTGGAATATGCCCGATATGCCGATAGGCTCGCCCCTATCACATCATGGGACGGGATACGTACGGTGAAAAGTGGGTGCACTAGTTGCGCCTCTGCCTACCCCTTCGGGGATAAAGGGCGTGTGTGTGTACATCTTTACAAAAACTTAAGAAATATCTGACCTCCAGAACTACTAATCTAATTCAGCTACCTACGAAGTGTCTCTAGGTATTTCTGAGAGCTTTAAACTTCTACTTTAAAATACTACTTCTACTATAACTTTCATTCTGGGAAAGGAGTTATACGCGTGTGGAGCCGCGAGCACAAGCTTGTATATGTTGGTACATGAGTGCATTTACCAGCAATTTCCGTAGGAAACAAGGTTCACTTCAGCTATAAAGATCCCTGATAACATTCGGAATAAAAATAAAAAATTTAAACAGTGCATTGTAAGTTGGTGTCGTGATATTTTCTATTTTATTTAGAAATAAATCAATGTGATTTCTAATAACATTCTCTTTCTCATAGTCATTACTTAGTAATTGTCATTTTATGTACAAAAATAATAAGCTAAAAATAATTATTAATAGTTTTAAGTTCTTTAACATGGTTGGCAATTATTACAGATTCTTATTAAATAGGACCCCTATTACATGAACCTAACTTAGCTGGCGAAATTTGAGTGTAATACAACTCTGCCTACCTCTGAAAAGAGAAAAAAGGCGAGATGTTTATTACATAGAAAACTGCAAGTTCCGTCACAAGACGTAATTTACAAAACCGAATAACAACTCAACAATTTAAAATCACGACTGATATCAGCTATTTCGCTTAATGCTGGATAATTTTCGTGTGTCGAGGCACAGGTGTTATTCTACGAGCCGGAGACGTAGATAACACTGGGATTTTCCCAGTTGTTTCTGTTTTCCTATCTTATCACGCATCAGTGACGTATCGTAATCTGCTTTTGGTTGGATTTTCGACCGTCTGTTCGTCTTGAAGGTCACTAAGGCCAGTTGTGGGATCTGATAATGATAATGTACTTATTGTTATGTACTTTATGTAGTAACTCATCATGTTTGAAGTAATGTTAAATACTTGACTAATCAGTAACTTTCTCTTCTCTTTCTTATCCCTAATCTTTAATCAAGTTAATATTCAAGTTTCTTCTATTATTGAGGTCATTTTACATTAGGTCTTAGACTTGCTTACCGGCTTAAGTCATTAAATTGGTATCACATTAGGTATACAAAACGTGAAAATACATTCCATGCAGATTTAAAAGTTTACTGCTAATTCGTAAACCAAACAGCAAAAAGACCTAGTAAAAAACAATTAAAGTTTAATATTCGAACCTAGACCGTCTAATGGACCTTTAACTGCACGTCCAATTGGCCAGATGAGAAGCAACTGCGATTGGCGGTCCGTCCATTCCAGCTAATTGCTCCCGCCGGGCGGCGCCAGCGTCGCACGCGCTCCTTCACGCCAGTTATACGTACCCACAAATTAAACGCAATAAAATCGAATTGTTTCTTAGTAGAAATCCATTGAAAGCTTACTTTATTAAACGTTAATTATGAACGCGTGAACTACCAATTAACACATAAAAGGTTTTATCATTATGTTTGATGACGATTTAGACAGCAGTTTAGCCAAAGGTATAGCTGATATTTGATAGCATATAGAATGACGAACATTCCATATATTTCGACACAATAAGCATTCCAATTAAACTTATTATCAGTCATATATTTTTATCATAATACTCATCGGATTTTCCATAATAGAATTCTATTACCGTTACGCTACCGTACAAATTAAACATTACTAATATAATTACATAGTTATATAGATGTTTAGATGAGGTATAAACATATATACTATGTAGGCTTGCAAAAGAGCAAATTTTAACCTCTTCAATATGCTTTGTTGAAATGTCTAATCCAAAAAACATTTTCACGAGCGGAGTTTCGAACATAAGCTACCTAATGATCCAATAAGTTTTCCTATAGCTCCGAAATTATAGGTAAATAAAACAAAACCAAAAGTCATTGCCGGCAAGTGGCAACCCTATCTAATCTGTCACGTCACGTTTCAATCCATGAACCGCGTCAACCCGTGAATACAACATTGTAAGGATGTCCGAACTCATTTATATCATGCGTCGCTGGTAACATGTTAACATCATGGTTGTCATATGCCAATGTTTACATAATCTTGATATTAGTTCATTATTTGTATATTCTGCCGTAGATGCCGGGGTATCTTTTTTGCCACCAGAGCAGCGCTAATATAGTGGATAATGAACATGTTACCTTTTTTGGTCTAAAGTTGCCATTTTGAAATAGTAAAATCACAAATTACATCACTCAATAATGTTCCACTCCCTTTACTTCATGCATCTAGTGATCACAGAACTACTTAGCATTCGTTGTTTATTTTTTACTATATGGACTGCCTCAGTGGCGTTGTTGTTGTGTCGGGTTCGATCCCCGAGTCGGGCAAAGTGATATTGGGTTTTTCTACCCACTATTAGCCCGGAGTCTGGAATTAATGCCCGATGGACGCACTATGGGATAGACTATGCGCGGAGAAAAGGGGGTGCACTAGTTGCGCGTCTGCCTACCCCTTCGGGGATAAAAGGCGTGAGTTATACTGTATGTATGTATGATTATTTTTAAATATTGTATTAAATACATAAATATTTTTTTCTGCATATAAATTATAAATGAATGAACATAAAATGGTCATTTGACCTTGGTAAATCCTCAAGTGGACGATAGCCATGAATTTTAGGAAAGGTAAGCCAGCGGTGTGTGCCCTTGGGTTTTGAACCTGCGGACTTTCGTCTCGGTAGTCCGTTCCATCACCAACTAGGCTGTCGCCGCTTCTCGCCGCACTGTTATGGTAACTGACATATAATTCAAAATGGTATATTGCAAAAATGCACAAATTAAAATAGTCTTCTAAATAAACTGACCCCACGAATAGCCAGAAATTATTCCACGGATTATGACGCAATATCCTTGTTATAAAAGACTATTTAAAAAATCTAATAAATGTGTTATCTTGATTCACGCGTTGAAATTGTAATAGCCTATTGATAATTTTAGAACTTTCAAGATACGAAAATAAAAAATAATTAAAATGATCGTAAATTGAGTTTTACATTTCTTTGATCGAGTTCAGACATGCTTTTGAGGAATATAAACAGTGTTTCATAAATTAATTTTATTAGTGTAACACATATTTTCATTATATAACAAAGTATCTTTTGCCTGCGTCTCCGCCCGCGTTTATAAGGTTTTCCGGGATAAAAGTACATGTGAACCTTGCTCTTGAATCACTCTATCTATAAAAAAAACCCGCATCAAAATCCGTTGCGTAGTTTTAAAGATCGAAGCAGACTTAGGGACATGGAGACACAGGGACAGACAGCGGGGAGCGACTTTTTTATACTATGTTAAGAAGATACTAGGCCAGCGTGGTGGACTAAGGCCTGAACCCTCTCAGTAATAGAGGAGGCCCGTGCTCAGCAGTGGGCAATATTGGGCTGATTGCATTGCATAAGAATATACTTGAACTAACGCGAATTTCACACAACTAAATACCAAGGAGAGCAAATTGCTCGTGTGATGGGTGTTACATGATCATCACATAAACAGCAGCAACATCATACGTAACCTTATAAGAGCTCTATATTCCGAAGCGCTGAAGGTAGCGGGTTCAAATTTTCCTAATTAATGCCTTAACTAGCGCACCAGCATTGCACCATATGCATTCCGTTCTATGATGAGAGAGGGGCGACTATTGCCCAATCAGACACGAATTCTAGACTTCAGACTGACACTGAACAGAAAAATTCAAATTGCGTAACCCTTGATTCGAAGCCTCAGAGCATTAGTCATAGCGCATACACAATACAACTACGCCACTGGGGCAGTCAGATTATGTTTTATGCCGTATGCATTATTATGAACTAGTAGTCTGCCTCGGTGGCGTAGTTGTATTATGGTACAACTGCAATGCTGAGGTCTCGGGTTCGATCCCCGGGTCGGGCAAAGTGATAGAGTTTTTCTATTCAGTATCAGCTCGGAGTCAAGAATTTGTGCCCGTTATGGCAATCGGCTCGCCGCCTATCACATCATGGGACGGAATAAGGGCGAAAAGTGGGTGCACTAGTTGCGCCTCTGCCTACCCCTTCGGGAATAAACGGCATGAGTGTGTGTGTATTATTATTAAGTAATAAACACAGACAAAATATCGGGTACGGAACCATCAATGCACGTTCGACTAGAATTTACCCAGATTTTTCTCTTGATATTAGTTTGGTTTGAATTAAAAACCCATACATCACATTCGTAGCCGCTGTTCAGAAATATATACATAAAACATTATACTCAGATTGGCTGCATTCCGAATGTACACTCGAATACAAAAAAAGTAAAAAAAAACAAAAATCCAAATAATAATATAAAATATATTTTAATAGGCCTATGTCCAGCAGTGGACTGCAACGGGCTGATGATGATGATGATGATATTTTAAAAGGAGATATCCGCTGTTTGTATGCGTGCTGGGCCTTAAAATCTAACCAGGCTCAAACTTTAGGGATATTAAAGGGGCAACATATGAAACTTAGATCCATTAAAAAAATATTTTCAGAACCCTCCATTCATATCCAACTTTTATGATAACATTCATATTAAATTTAGATTTCAACCCAAACAAAATTATCTTTAAAATGAAACGATTTATTGCAACAGGCTAGTTTTCAGGAGTTCTATCTAAAGATATATAAACTGTCTTGTTTAGTTTTTCAGGCCCATTTTTGGACATGTCCTTTCAGTAAATCAAGCCTTTTCTAGTTTTTTTTTACAGAGGAAAAAATTATAGACATAATACAGGGGATTTAAAGTATTTTTTGTTTACGTACACAATTTATGTATTATCAACATTTACTCTAATATCAAGAAGAACTCGTAAAGGTCGACAATTTCGATTGGCTTACATATAAGTGAAATGATTTTTTGTGGAAATTAATCCGTTTTGCCCTTGTTTGAAATACGTTCTTTGAAGTATTAATTTATTGAAATATTTACGACGTGTTTTAATCATTGTTATGCTGGATAAGAATTTAGTAGTCAAAGTCAGTTCGTTGTTTGCATTAAGAGACGATTTAGCAACATACTCATTCTCTTACATTATAAAATAATAATAATACCAGCCCTGTATTAAATACTGTCCCACTGCTGGGCACGGGCCTCCTCTACTACTGAGAGGGTGCAGGCCTTTGTCTACCACGCTGGCCTAGTGCGGGTTGGTAGACTCTCTTACATTCATCGTTACAAAAACGCGAGTGATTAATTATGTAAAAAGTGTCAGGTAAATGACGATATTGTTGAATTGCGCCCATCTCATAATGAAATGGGATAAAGGAGAAATATGAAGGTCGTTTCTTTTATAAGCAAAGACTCTGCATCTGATTTAAAATGGAGTAGTATCTAAGTACGTACGTGTTCCCTCCTTCCTACGACTTAGGGTCCTTCAAGTGGAGTGTGAAGAAGCAATTATGCAGGCCGGCATAACTGTGCCGACTGACCAGTGACATCTTGCCGGTCAACTATATTTTTTGGGCTTCACTTCATTTACTATCAGATACAATGAAGCCACTTTGTCGAGCTATCGATAAAAAAAATAGAGTAGGAATTGACGAGAGATAATTATCTTTCGGCAATCGGCCGTCGACATAGTTATGCCAGTTGGGAACCAGATATACACAGGTTAATCCAGAAACGGCGCTCTTAAAGTGGGCATATACGATGCGATTTGGTACAGCCGAACCATTAAAACGGTATGCCATCGAACCATATCGCATCGTGTGGGGCACGGTTCGATGGACATTATTATTATTATTGTTGGTACGGCTGGTTCGATGGCTTGTCCATCAAACTTGGTTGGATACAACTGGACATCGCATGGTACGGTTCGATCGTGTGACGTGAAGACTGTACCGCGTGACGAATTGGTACGATGATACCAAATCTAATCGTCTGTTAGTAGTATTACGTGGGCCTATGGCAGGTTTTATACGTGTACAGTGGTCGATATCGGAGGGGATACTTATCCCACCACCAGCGTAATACCAGTATGTTTCAATGGCTGAATAGAAAACACCTCGGGCATGCACTGTTTTTGTTTATACGTTGTTTACACAAGCGGCGCGACGCTCGTCATCGCATTCCTCACGCACCAAACACATTTGCATTAATTTGTTAACAGCCGTCTGAATCCGAGATTACTTTTAAGATAAATTGCCGCACAGTTTGATGGCGCTTAGCTAACTTGTTTCCACGCGACGAATCCGGGATTGGCGCCTGTCTGCTCTCCGATGATGCAACGGATTTTAAATGTTCGTTTACTTAAATTATTCGAATTTTGAATTTCGAAGCGAAGGGCTTGACACGTCAAAAAATATTTATGTAATAAGTTTGCTTTAGTCTGACACTTTAATTCAATAAAGGAATTGTCGAGGTACCAGATGGAGTGCGCCATATGGTCATTCAATTTGAAGTTGGTCGCATGCAAAATCAACTTTTTATAGGTGATTTATTTTATCGACTGGAAGGCGCCGGCGCGAGGTCACGGCGTGCGGTAGTCGTAACGCAGCGGATGAGAGGCGCGATTATTGCCAATTAACAAAAAGATATGAAACTGCAGATTTGTCCAAAACTGCTGATCGTGACTCAGATGCTTGGAATTTAAGTTTTTTTTCTCTTTGTGTAATATTACCCATTCTTGGTACATAAAAAAATCAATTGGCATTTTTGATAATTGATAAACAATAATTTTACAATATCATAATGGTCACTGCTAAGATATATCCTTCACATCAAAACAGTTGTTAGGATCGCATATTTTAAACACAGAACCGTTACTGTCCATGTCCGGGACTCTTGGCCGAATGTACACGGACATGCAAATGAAAAATGCAGAAAAAACATAATAAGATGCGGTTGAAAGCAAAACAAGTATGTAGTAGATTAATGGTTTGTATTGAAAATCACTACATCGCAGTCTTTACCATACTATTAACCTGCAGATTTGCATTACATAGGCAAGTACAGTCGTCATCAAAAACCTTAGTAGCAAAAGGTAAAATCTTTCAATCGTAAATAAAGTTAGAATGTTGTTTTAAATTGTAATTTTTTGTACCTTGCATACGTAATATAATTATGTAGATTTATTGTCCTTAGCGGCTTAAGCGAGGTTTAGCTTTTATATTATTTTCATCTATTTCAATGATAAGAATAAGGCCTATTCTGTTCAAGAGCGACGAAAATGTAAAGGTTATTTACGTATGTAAAATAAAATAGGAACATATTTCCAGTAAAGTTCATAAAGATGAGCACAAATTTGCATTAACACCAACATATGTTGCCACACTATTGTCTATTTTAATTTGTAAAATACCAATACAAAAACTTGTTTGTGGATTTGACAAATCGTCCGGCCACATATTTTTGACGGCAACTGTACTAAGTTGACTCCGCAACACGCATAATATTGACATTTTAGTCAAAAATCTTATGCGTATGTCTAGGTTTTATTTAAATCCAGGCCAACAGAGTTGAAAGAAATAAATGACTCCTGACAAAATGTCACGGCGATGCAATTTTTCTAACATCACCAGGTGGTTTTATCCATTAAACATGGTATCCAATACGTGTGCGACAAAAAATAATGTCGCTAGAAACAAGTCAATTCTTATTTTAAAATTTAAATATATTTATGGTATTATTTTTTCGTAATATATTCTATGCGGCCAGTAGTGAAAACTTAAAAGTAATATTTTAATTCCGGCACTTTTTTTTTGTAGTGCATTATTTTATTTCCTTTCATTTGTACGTTACATTTTTTATTTGTATTCAAATACGCGACCTGTGGTGATCCGACAAACGTTTTGCAAGACGGTGTCGGATTGTCGCGTTAGTCGGACTACATGGTACTGCCACCGGCCCCCTGTAGTCCGGAACTTTTTAGATAAGGAGTACGTTGTAATCCGACAAATTACGTACTTATAAGAAAGTTAGATTGTACCTATGTGTACTATATAATTGTGTATTGACGAAGATGTCTGTCATAGGCTTGTCGGATTACAACTGTCGCCGGATTAGCCAGGGGCCGGACTACCACGGGTCTACTGTATAGTAGTATTGCTAATTTAAGCGTTTCAAATTAAATGTTCCATTATTTTGCCTTTATTAGCATTGGCTGTGTTGTAATTTTCAGTGTCATTATAAAATTATGAATTTATTTATCTGACGTTTTCTTACGTTTCATCAATTGAGTTAAACTGCCTTTAACATAAATTTTCTAGACCCATACTTCACAAAATTATTGCATCTGTACATATCACGTATTTGTGGCAACAATTATCGTACTATCACACACAGAGTATTCAAAAGCACAAAGGTATAAGTACCACAAAAGCCACTTTTGACCTTAACCGAGTATGTTTAAGAACCATCGTGTTCAGAAGCACGTGGTCGCCAGGTGTGGTAGACAATGTTGTGTCTATACTACGAAACAATGGATTATTTTGACTCCCTCATACTGGAAGTGTTTGCACAGTTGGCGACAAACGCCCCTAGCGTTAGGGTATCATGATTGCTGTTTGACAAATTATCCGTGAACGAAATGATTTGAAAATGGAACAAGTCGGCCATATTTTTTGTTTCCACTGATGTGTATTAGGAGTATTTTTGTAATAGAGACTGTATTTATTTTTAGATTGGGTATATTTTACGATAAACGCTTGTACAAATGAAAGTAATCTAGATTTTTGCAGAAAATTGTAAATGATTTTATTTATTTCACACTTTGTACAAAGGTATAGTACAGGCGGACTTAATGCCTAAGGGATTTTTGTATTTCTGCAACAGAGTTGGTGATTAAATACTAAAAACTAACATTGTAATAAATGTCAGTAAAAGTATCATATTGTGATATAGCGACGGGCTCGCCCTCACATCATAGGACTGATAGACATATAGCTTAGCGTAACGTGGGCACTCAAGATATACTTCTGCCCCACCCTTGGGAGATAATGTTGTGAGCTTACAAGTCCTACATTAAAAACAATACTTTCCACGAAAAGTATTCGCAGAACAACCTCATGCGATATCCAAAGCAAACTAACAGGTGTAAGGAAAATTCTAAGAAATCAACCCCTTTGAATACTAATAACATTACTTTATTAGTACGCGGTGGCATTTTCAAGGCTTTTGAACTCATAATAACGTTGCCAGTATTGTTTTATGTTTCCATACCCTATTTATTGCTTAGATTCGAAATGCATTAGATACTTACTACATAATAAATAATATTTAAAGATTTATCTAGAAATCGTAAATATAGTTTATACTCGAAAATGTATCCGAATGAAAAGGGGTATCAGTGTGTTTGGAAAGGAACTTGCGAACACGCGATACATAATCATTCTATCATTTGTACGTCCGCACGCCGGAAACTAGCATTAAATTCCAAATTCAAATTCATATCTTCATAATATGAATACGACTGAAGACCTCTGCCCTTTGATTTTTTACTAGAACACATATGTCCACGGCGACGGACGTGCAGTCATCAGCTATGCAACGGAGTAACGTATTCTAATTACCTATTTATACGTAAAGAAGCGGCAGTTAGTATAGGTTGATAGGCGACGCCGAGGCGCCCACACGTCGCCGGCCAGGCGCGCGCCGTGCCGACGTGACTAATGCCGACGCTTACATCTCTTAAATCGATTACAACGTCTCGATATTATTCGGCTGTATGTTAATCGATTTTAATCCGACGATTTATATTAGCGCCAGTTGGTAATTTCCCTTCGTTCTCAAAATTTACATTTTATTAAACCATTTGATTGACTACAAGTACTTTGTAGTGTCTAATTAAAATGAATTTTTGTAGTTCTATCAAGTAGAAAGTTAATCGATATAGATCGATTCCGTATTGCATCTAGCTTATCTGAGTGTTTCTAGAAAGCTGACTTGCTCGAAGTGTTTATCGTTGAAATCAATCACTTGTTTCTTGTGAAGTTAGGTCGCATCCACGATGAACCGCAGAAGTAATAAACCAAAAAGTGTACAGTGACCTTCGACATAATCTTGAGGGTTGTGGAAACGATATGATCCTTGAACCGCTTTGTATTTTAAAGGTAGAATTACGACCGGTTTAATCTGCAGGACCATTGATCGGCGCGGTAGAGAAACAATGAACCTCACCTTAATAAGAGACGCACATGTACATAAAACCAGAGCAACCCTAGAGTTCCTTGCCTGTTCTTCTCTGGTGGAAACTACTTACCGAAATGGTGGTAGAGTAAAAATTGACAGAATCTAAGTAATGTTAAACATTTTATGCATTCGAATAAAAGATTTCATTTCATCTCATAAAGTTCCATCCTTTCTAAGAACAATCCTTCAGGATTCCTTGTCAACGTTACCGGTTTGTAACAAAAATCTACAACCAAGCAGCTAACAACACAGAATCTCCGGAATGTATTAATGTTCTCATTATCATAGTTTTAATAGAAAACGCAAAGGTTAGCGATATTGTGCCGTCCGTGGCGCCGGCTAATGTCTGCTAGGTGAAAGTCCGCGTCACGACTTCCCATACATTAGCCGTGCGACTGCACAAGTGACATTTGCTACTAACTGACCACAGTTATATCGCATAATATTATGACATTTTTAGACCTAATTTCACCATTCTCTGTTGGTTACTTTAACAGCCTGTTAATTGTCTTAACGGACTGTTAAGGTTTTGAGTGTCACCATGCCCTAACAGGTGATTAACTAAACTTAAACTTCCTTAACTAGGCGTTCTTTCATGGGACGCGCAATACTTTAACATTTGCGTTAATTTTAATGTCCGATTAATTTACGTCCGTTAAATAAGAAATCGGTGAATTGAACTTTGTGGTGATTAAACTAATAAATGTTATTACTCTTGATGATAAAAAAGTGGTAAGTTAATAATATTAATTGGTAAGGAAACGCGTGTTTTTAGAACTCTTCCTGCCCGTACAGGATTGGTAGAGATCCTCTATCTCTAAGAGGTCCTATTACAAGAAAAAATAAAATTAGCATTTTATGTTAAAAGATTAATTTTATTAGCTCATAGCATGGAAATATGAGAGTTTATCATTTTAACCAAGATGTGCAGTAGGAATAGACGGAAACTATTTTCCGTCTATTCCTACTGCACATCTTGGTAGACATAGACTGATGTCGTTTGTAACGTAATTCATGTGAGCGCCATTATTATTTATATTGGCAGCTATGGAACAATAAAGCCGGCACAATCTCTTCAAGCTGGAGTTAGTCATAAAAAAAATCAAATTAATTATTCATCATCATCATCAGTCCGTTGCAGTCCACTGCTGGACATAGGCCTCTCCCAAGATATGCCACAGAGCCCGGTCTGCTGCTTTATGCATCCAGTTGCTGCCGGCCCACTTGCGCAAGTCGTCCCGCCATCTGGCCAGAGGGCATCCCACGCTACGTTTACCAAGACGCTGTCTCCACTCCAGTCATAATTATTGTTAGTAGTAAAATGTCGTGGTGGGACAGTAAAACAATACTGAAATGAAATAAATTTATTCGGACACATAAAATGTTGTACATTATTTATATTCCGTCAATATTAAACTCTACCACCAGTTCGGAAAGCAGTTCTCACTAGAGAAGAACAAGCAAGAATCTCTAGTGTTGCTCTTTTCGAAATCAGTTCAAGGTATAAAATACAATGCATGATATAGAGAATACTGATATTAATCGCCTTTACTACCTAAATCCTCAGTACAATACTAGCCGTACAACTAACAGTTTCACATCAAACTGCAAAATATTTTTCTTATTCTGTGCATTGACAAGACTCAATAATAATGGCGCTCACATGAATTACGTTACAAACGACATCAGTCTATGTCTACCAAGATGTGCAGTAGGAATAGACGGAAACTATTTTCCGTCTATTCCTACTGCACATCTTGGTAGACATAGACTGATGTCGTTTGTAACGTAATTCATGTGAGCGCCATTATTATTTATATTGGCAGCTATGGAACAATAAAGCCGGCACAATCTCTTCAAGCTGGAGTTAGTCATAAAAAAAATCAAATTAATTATTCATCATCATCATCAGTCCGTTGCAGTCCACTGCTGGACATAGGCCTCTCCCAAGATATGCCACAGAGCCCGGTCTGCTGCTTTATGCATCCAGTTGCTGCCGGCCCACTTGCGCAAGTCGTCCCGCCATCTGGCCAGAGGGCATCCCACGCTACGTTTACCAAGACGCTGTCTCCACTCCAGTCATAATTATTGTTAGTAGTAAAATGTCGTGGTGGGACAGTAAAACAATACTGAAATGAAATAAATTTATTCGGACACATAAAATGTTGTACATTATTTATATTCCGTCAATATTAAACTCTACCACCAGTTCGGAAAGCAGTTCTCACTAGAGAAGAACAAGCAAGAATCTCTAGTGTTGCTCTTTTCGAAATCAGTTCAAGGTATAAAATACAATGCATGATATAGAGAATACTGATATTAATCGCCTTTACTACCTAAATCCTCAGTACAATACTAGCCGTACAACTAACAGTTTCACATCAAACTGCAAAATATTTTTCTTATTCTGTGCATTGACAAGACTCAATAATAATGGCGCTCACATGAATTACGTTACAAACGACATCAGTCTATGTCTACCAAGATGTGCAGTAGGAATAGACGGAAACTATTTTCCGTCTATTCCTACTGCACATCTTGGTAGACATAGACTGATGTCGTTTGTAACGTAATTCATGTGAGCGCCATTATTATTTATATTGGCAGCTATGGAACAATAAAGCCGGCACAATCTCTTCAAGCTGGAGTTAGTCATAAAAAAAATCAAATTAATTATTCATCATCATCATCAGTCCGTTGCAGTCCACTGCTGGACATAGGCCTCTCCCAAGATATGCCACAGAGCCCGGTCTGCTGCTTTATGCATCCAGTTGCTGCCGGCCCACTTGCGCAAGTCGTCCCGCCATCTGGCCAGAGGGCATCCCACGCTACGTTTACCAAGACGCTGTCTCCACTCCAGTCATAATTATTGTTAGTAGTAAAATGTCGTGGTGGGACAGTAAAACAATACTGAAATGAAATAAATTTATTCGGACACATAAAATGTTGTACATTATTTATATTCCGTCAATATTAAACTCTACCACCAGTTCGGAAAGCAGTTCTCACTAGAGAAGAACAAGCAAGAATCTCTAGTGTTGCTCTTTTCGAAATCAGTTCAAGGTATAAAATACAATGCATGATATAGAGAATACTGATATTAATCGCCTTTACTACCTAAATCCTCAGTACAATACTAGCCGTACAACTAACAGTTTCACATCAAACTGCAAAATATTTTTCTTATTCTGTGCATTGACAAGACTCAATTTTCAAAATCGATTCTGTTAATCGATTTGAAACTTCACCGGCCGGTTCGGGTCCAGATCGATATCTGGGACCTGATTTATCTCCCGTTGAGATCACCCATTCAGCCCAGAGGTCTGACGGCGGTGCTTTTGAGTTAACTCTGTGTTTTAACACCAAAATAACGAGCAGGTTGTGTCCAATGATAGTATTGTCATATAAACTCTTTAATCTTTATAATTGCTTACGAGTTTTTAATTGTATGCAGATTTCGCACGAGAATGCATTATGATCGTAAGGTCATGTTTCTGAATGAGCATTTCATTGGAATTCGATTTCTAACAGACTGGAAATGTGTTCAAAATAAATATATTATTATGTTTGATGTTTAAATGTATTTCTGACTAAAAAAATATATAAAGTTAAACGGCTGGAAGTAGTTGGTTAGATATAAATAAATCATTCTCAAATTACGATTTTGAGAATAATTTATCGGATTAAAACGACGATTTTATTTAAAAACCCGCAAAACATGTCGGTATATCAACATCGCACGACTAGAAACACGATCCCTAGGGATGGCTAACATCTTTATCCCAAAATAATTAAAAAAACTTTTGCCTTGTGTTAAATAAAAAACATTGATTAGGATAAAATTAAACTTTACGTTTACAATTTACACACATTTTTCAGTACCAACTTATTGATAACTAGCTTTTACCCGCGGCTCCACCCGCGTTAAAAAGTTTTTTCGGGATAAAAATAGCCTATATCCTTCTCTGGATCTCAAAATAAGTATGGAACTTATTTTCTTGTGGTTCCACTCGCAGAAAATTATTTTCCGGGATTAAAGTCACAGTTTATATTTTCCTGGGATAAAAAGTACCCTAGGGGGACCTAGGGTTTAAGACCCTGCGAGGGATCCCAGGGTCTTAAACTATCTCCCTACCAAATTGCATCGAAATCGGTTCAGTGGTTTGACTGTGGCGGCTCCACTCGCAAGAACATAAAATCCGGGATAAAAGTCCCGCTATATATTTTCCCGGGATAAAAAGTAGCCGAAGTCCTTTCTCAGGCTCTAGAATATCTGTGTACCAAATTTCATTTAAATCGGTTCAGTAGTTTTGGCGTGAAAGCTTAACAGACAGACAGACTGACAGACAGAGTTACTTTCGTATTTATAATATTAGTATGGGTTACACATTTTACGCCACGAATTATTGTGTGTGTCAACCCTACTGGCGATCAAAGCCTCACGTAGGCGGAGCGGTGGAATCGTATAAAAACACCTGTAGACACGCTTAAATCTAACATCCCCCACCAGTCTACATGAAACTATCACTCAGTCCGTATTCCGTTGGCATAAAGTTCAATATAAGTTTTTGCGGTGTTTTGAAAAGTGATGGTGAGGTACGAGGAACGCCTTCGCGGCGCCGCGGCCCATAAACTTATTCCGGTAGCTCGCCCATTAATATTACGCTTATCTATCATATCTTTTCAATATGGGTTTACTATGTAAAGTCTTTGCCAATGTCTTACGGCCAGTTTCATAGTAACACTCAAAGTTCCTGTTACTTTTGTCAAAATTATCACGTTTGAGTGCATTTTGTTTATTGTACTTGAATAACGTGCTGAACATGATGCTCGGCTGATAGTAAGCGACACGACCGCCATTATCAATAGCAACATCATAGAACCTTGAATTACAAAGTACTGCGTAGCCCACAACGCTCGACACACTGAGACCCTTCAAACTGAAACACAGCAGTACATGCGCACTGCTGCTTAGCGTTAGAAATAGACATTGAGAATCTACCAAGACGGCTCCTCGCATACGAGAGACCAACCACAAGTAACTCTTATAGCCTTAAGTGAGGATTGTGTAATGGCAAAAAAATACTTTTAATTTAGATGTTACTTCATCTTCACTTCATGAAATAACTAGCTGTTAAGAAGAGTTAGACAAGTTTTGGCATGATATCGCTGTACTTATTCTATCTTTTACGGATATGACAATACAAATAATCCTACTAATATTATAAAGGTGAAAGTTTGTAAGAATGTATGGATGTTTGGATGTATGGATGTTTGATACTCTTTCACGCAAAAACTACTGAACAGATTTCGATGAAATTTGGCACACGGGTAGATCATGTCCTGGATTAACACATAGGCTACTTTTTATCCCGGGAAAATATAAAGCGGGGCTTATTGACTGATTGATGATCAGTAATCAAACTAATATCTATGGCATCAATTAATTTTATAAAACTCAACTGCCTCGGTGGCGTAGTTGTATTACGGTACGACTGCAATACTGAGGTCTCGGGTTCGATCCCCGGGTCGGGCAAAGTGATATTGGGGTTTTCTACTCAGTATCAGCTCGGAGTCTGGAATTTGTGTCGGAAATAGCGACGTTCGCCCCCTATCACACCATGGCACGGAATACGCACGGCGAAAAGTGGGTGCACTAGTTGCGCCTCTGCCTACCCCTTCGGGGATAAAGGGCGTGAGTGTGTTTGATTTTTTTTGGCCGTTACAAAAGGTTATGTTACAGGAATCGAACCCCTAGAACCATCGTTACAGTTCGGTTCGCTGAGCTATGGAGATGTAAACTGAAATTCATTCATACATTATTAGTACATAAAGTAACATACTAAACGACATTATGTAAATCATTTACCTTGTAAATGTCCAGTGCAAAGTTCAATTAAACTTAAACAAAGATATTGCTCATATGTGAAAAAACGACTTAGTGCAAACGCTCAAGTGAAAAATAGCACGACAAACGCATGGAAATTTCCGGTACATTATGATTTTTATGTTATTTTTATTCATAGCTTAGAGCACTTTTAGTAATCGTTGTTTTAAATGATTAAAATCTATATTACAATAAATGCGAAAGTCATTCCGTCTGTTGCTCTATCTTTGTACTCCACTGAATCGATTTCGAGTAAGCTTGAATCTCAAGAAAGGACTTGCTTCTATATTTATCGAAAACACAATGCCACTCAGTCAAATTGGTACAAGCACTATCGTAAAATTAAGATAGGCTAGTTTTGGAAGCGGTTAAAAATTATATCCAATGCCGTTTACCGTAAAGCATAGAGGTCGATAGAAAAATATGTATTATAACATAAAGTCTGAAATCTTTATTCTTGGTTTTTTATAATTCAGAAATATTTATAGGTTATCTAGAAATAACTAGGTTCGAATAATAATGTTGCATCCCAAACATTTCTATTGGTCACAAAATCGTTCTATTTGTATTAAATCGATTGTAGTAATTAATATATTGTGTACAAATATTTCTCAATTTAAATATGCCTATCATCTAATGAAAATTTGTAATAATTTATAAACAATGTTTATCATACGATTAGTAACAAAACACACCAATTTTAGCAATAATTTATGGTAAATTAATATCCAACATTCTTAGCTATTGCAAATTATTGTTATTCCGTCAAATGGAACACAATACCCAGGCTATAAATATTTGGGAAAACCCACCACCGTTTATAAAAGGTTTTTGATAAGTAATGTGAATATTTTAGTATTGGAATGCGGTCTGTGTGTGTGAGTGTGTGTGTGAAATAATATGATTAAATAACAATCAGAGCCGCGCCTGACCATATGGGGAACCAGTTCTCGTCTGTTTATACGAGCTAAGCGCGCCAGCGGATACACACGAGATAACGCAATCTTGAGATGTATCCGCGAGATACAACTGTTGGAAACGGTTATGATTGTCTGTCTTGCTTTAGAAATATAAGCAATTGATATTAATTTTTCTAATAAAAATTAAGGAACTGCTATTCTTGTTTCCGTAACACAATCGTAACTACTTGGAATATATAATGTACCTAGTAGCTGTTCACAAACAATAATTTTGTCCATTTTTTAACCCCCTCACGGAAAAATTGGGGTGTGATCTATATTTTATTGGTATCAAATTATAAGATAATTGAATTTTTACAATTTCCTACTAAGTTTACATACGAGTGTATAATTTTTGGATGGTCTATCTCAGTGGCGTAGTAGTTGTGTTATGGTACGACTTCAAAGCTGAGGTTTCGGGTTCGATTTCCGGGTCGGGCAAAATGATATTGTGTTTTTCTACTCAATATCAGCTCGGAGTCTAGAAATATGCCCGGCAAACAGCAACAGGTCCGTTATCTATTACATAGGACCTTTGGCTGGCGATATGTGGGTATCTCACACCTCTGCCTACCTCAAAAGGGAAAAAGCGTGATGCTATGTATATATGTAATTAATAGAAAATTTCCAATACCTTTAAAACATAGTGTGTTAATCTCGAATATCGCATCTCGTGTGTATCGTCGGTTGGTGACGTCACGAGTGCGGGCGCCGGCGCCAACCGCTCGCTGCGGTCGCATCATACCTTTACAATTTTATTAGAAAAAAAAAACACGAACGATACTAGTTTAACTTTATGCTTTTTTAATATTGATTAAGTGCAAATCCTCGATTAGGTATTTCCATTGTTGGAAAAGATGTTTTTCTTGTGAATTCCGAACATGCAAATAAGTTAGATGATACTGTTGTTTCTATATTCCTAAAATATTTTTAGCACACATCCGTGTTGTTATGTTTGGCATTCATACGAGGAAGTACTTATAGGGTGTTTAACCGTGACGTGCCTATGAAACATAAATTGAAGTTGTACTTATTTGATAATAGTTCTTAACGTTCCATACTAGGAATAATTAAATTTATTTTCTTGATTTCATACATTACACCTGTTTTTTACGAGGACCTTAAGATGTCCACTTGGTATTGATTCTTATACCAAACATAAAACCGTGTTGCGTTTAACATACAAAATTATGATAAAATATTAACCGACATTTCATTAATTACTGCTATGTAGTACTATGCTGTATTCTGTGGTACAGCTTTAATTTCTGAGAATATTATCTGGCTGACTTTAATTCAAACTCTATTTTATTCATCATCATCATCATAGCGGCGATAGCCTAGTTAGTAGTTGGTAGTGGAACGGACTGCCGAGACGAATCTCTGCATGTTTAAAACCTAAAGGCACACACCTTTGCCCTTTCTATAAATTTATGTGTGTTTTCTTTGTGAATTACCGCTCGCTTTAATGGTGAAGGAAAACATCATGAGGAAACATCATTAGAAGTTCTCTGAATTTAGAAGGTATGTGAAGTCTGCCAACACGCACTAGGCCAGCGTGGTGGACTAACGCCCGTATTCTAAGACGTTTCCTCGAAAATTCCTCGACTCCACTCAACCTCACTGGAGGTAATCTGTATTCTTAGTTGCAAAAAAATCTCCTCCACTCAACGTCCCTCAAGATTTTTCCTTTCTCGAGGTAAGGAATCAACTGTCAAACTCAAGGTACCTCGCGACGTACCTTAAGGAAGACTCAAGGAAAGATTTTCGGTTTGTATACAGTGTTACAATCGTAATTTTTTCGTGTGTTAAAAATGAATTCAAAATAGAAATAAATTTAAATTTGCTTTCCAGACATTATTATGAAAATGAGAACAAAAAGGCACAATAATTTAAGTAACTATTTAGTAAGTAAAATATTTTTCATATTAGGTACGGCTTTGACTTCAAACAAAACAAAACAGAAATAATGACATTTAAATTAACTACCACTTTTCGAGTCAGTCATACATAAAAAAATCGAAGAGTTTTCGCAAAAAATCGAATTTATCTGTACATCAATGACGTATTTAATTACGTAATTCTTTGACTCGACCTCACTCGAGGATCCTCAAGAATTGCTCAAATTTTAACTAAGAATACCATTTTCAAGGATTCCTTGAATTAAACCTCAAGGTAGCCTCGAGTGAGTTAAGGTTGAGGAGGTTTTGCCGAAATATGGATATGGATATGATAATATGAATATGGGTGTAAGACCTTAACCCTCTCAGTAGTAGAGGAGGCCCGTGCTTAGCAGTGGGCAGTATATAATACAGGGCTGGTATAGTATGGTATCATCATCATAAGCAATCCACTGCTGAACGGCCTCCCCTATTTTATTCATACAACTGTAATTGTTTATTTAAAAAAAACTCTTCATTTTATTGAATCAATAATCAGTCTTAAGCGCAATCACAAAACAATTAAACTTCAACATAACGGCTGAAGTCCATATCGCGTACTCATTTGAGACGATGTTTGTCCGCCTGTCTGAGCTTCCGCTCTCACGCTGTAACTCAAGATATATCTTGCATTACAAACAGGTGACTGAAATTGAGTGGTTGCGTTTTATACTTAATTGGAATTGTTTGTAGCGAATTAATTCGTTTTAAGAATATTATTTAAATTGTTTACCGCCTTGGTTTTGTGTTTTAGATTTAGTTCCTACATATGAGGTATTGGATTGTATCTTCGAAAAGGTCTTGTCTTGTCGTGGCGGTTGGTCGTATTAACTCAGTTTGTCGCGTTCCGGTCTCAGTCGGGGTATATCCGGTACAAACAGGCCGGTATAAATTTAGACTGGGGATATTTAGCATCTCTAGTAAGTCGACACTCAATATCAACCCCAGTGCGTTTACCATCAGGTGTGGTGGGGTATAAAAAACATGACCAAAGTAACGTCATCTCACGCTTTATTGTGTTGTGTGTTGAATCTCAAGATTTTAGAAATGTCTATTCTTTTAAATTTTAAGCGACATATGATTTTAAACCTAAACACCGTCCCATAAGAGTTATTTTGGCTCGTCTAATAACGTTACTCTCTGTTACAGATCGCATGCTGGAGCGCGACGCGGGTTTCGTGTCCGGCGGCGACGACGATGACTCCTGCTCCGGCCCTGCGCACTCCGATGACTCCGGGGTCCGGCTCGTCGAGTCAGAGTCTAGGACGAAGCGGGACCGTTCGCCCACACGCCAGCCGCCCAAGAAGAGAATACGGTTGAATTCAACAGATGACCTACCCAGCCCAGACAGTGACGCCGCCAGTCCCTTCAGGCCCTGGTCCTTCACAGAAGAGCCGCAACGAGAACCACTATCTTTAGTTAAGAAGAGCACAGACATCTCCTCGTTAAGGCAGAGGCGGAGGCCACTGGACCCTCCCCCGCCCCCAATACCGCCAATACCCCCGCCGCCGGAGACCCAGGGCCCCCCGCGGGTCCCGTCTCATCCCGGAGTAGTCGAATATGCTGAGAAGTCGAAGCCCAGAGAGCAGCGAAACTACAAGAACATGACCAGAGAGAGAAGGATAGAAGCGAACGCCAGGGAGCGGACGCGGGTGCATACCATCAGCGCCGCTTTCGACACTTTAAGGCGGGCAGTGCCAGCTTACAGTCATAATCAAAAGCTGTCCAAGTTATCAGTGTTGCGGATAGCTTGCGCGTACATTACCGCTTTGTCAGCAGCAATCGATCCCGATGCTGATTTGACGACAGCAGTGGATAATGTCACCCACACAATACACACAGAAGGGAAACTACGGAAAAAGAAGGACGATCCGTGAGCTGCACTGGATGCTGATTGAGTTTCACCCTGTGACCTCCTTCCGATGAAGGTTTGGGGGCGTGAACTGGCGTCACACGCGGGTTTATAGGATTTTTAAGCGAACATCGACGTTATACTTATGAATATACCGTCCTGTGAGTTATGACAAGTTAGCGGTGGTACGAATTTGTATTGTACTGAGAATTCAGGACACTCAGAGTCTTTGTAGGTTTGGTTTCCTAAACCCGCTCATTTACGTGCCTTTTACTTTTCCGGTATTCGTGTACGAATAGTTGTATATTTGGGGTCAATTGAAACGTAGTGTAATGGTGAATTAAACAGCCTGTATCAAAAAGGAGCTTGGTCTCGAATTCCGTCCTTAATTATTTCATTGCAAGATTTGTACAACACAATATTCCACCGAAATATATTAGTACCTATTCAAAGCGCGCTAGCGTTTTTTTTTTTTTTTGTCCCTGACATTACTCTTTCTAGCCATGAAAGAAAACCGGTCTTTTGGGTGAGTGCAGAAGGCGCTCGCAACCCTTAAAAGCGTAAAAAAAGCGTAAAAAAACTGTATTAGTACAAAAACGACAATAATAAAAAAACTTATTGAAAGATAAAAATGAATCGTTTGTAATTTTTTTTTGTAAAAGTAATAACGAATCTCATAATTAGCTTGTGTTTATAAAATCCGTTTTACTTACTTGCTATGAGCAGTACTTTTGATACATTGCTAATTTCAAATAGTGATAAAACATTATTATTCGTTTTGCTCTATTCAATCTGTGGCATTTATATTACATATTATTAGCTAATAAAGCCCTAAGTACTTAAATTCTTATCTAGTTGATTCTTGGTCAATAAGACTTGCATCTTGACGAATGTTTAAAAAAGGCAGATTCTATCACTATTTGTAAATAAGCAAGAGGTAATACAACTCTCATCTTGCGTGGATTGGAATGTCATGCAAAAATAGTAGTTCTAACACCAAATAATTCAAGTCCATAAACAAATGTGCTAAAGATTTCATGAATGGTTTATTTTGTAAAATGGTTTGACTACCACCTGAAGAATATTTATTTTATGGCATTGAATGACGAGACGAGTATGCCGTTCGCCTGATGGTAAGCGATACGACCACCCATAAACAGTAGCAACACCATACAGCACCTTGAGTTACAAAGTACTATGTCGCATTCCACTGCTATCGTCATTCTGAGACATAAGATGTTAAGTCTCATTACGTCCAGTAGTTACACTGGCTACAATATCTTTCAAACCGAAACACAACAGTGCATGAACACTGCTGCTTGGCGGTAGAAATAGACCTTACGGTGGTACCCATCCAAACGGACTCTTACATATGAGAGTCCTACCATCAGTAAAAAAAACACCAGTAATTTGTAGAATGACAAATATTTCGACTGCGCGAAGGGCGTGACTGTTTGAATGCCAGCGAATCATCGAGCTGGTTGTAAACATAATGTTATTTATTTGGTTTTAGAACTTAATTTTAAAAGTCATATAGCAAAATGTTCCTGCTATTTTTGGATCTCAGGTTTAATATTCCTAGTGACTGGTTGGTTTAACGTTAAATATATCGATATACCTCTAAACGTTCATGCACATTTACGTCATTGGTAGTAACTGCTACCACATCTAATGCTGAATCAATCTTTGTCTCAAGAAAAGACAAAATTTGTATGGTTTTAAGTTCCAAACCCTAAAAAGTTAACCATTCCTCCAACCCAGTATTATAAGTGACAACAATTTGATAATGACAAATAATATTGTAAAAATGTATTTTTGGCTTTAAACTTTGTTTTATATTTATAATAAAAATCGAGTCAGTAATTTTAAGATGTGTAATTTAGTAAAGAGTTATTGCATTTGTATAGTAAATTTAAGTGTACATAATTTGCAGGTTTATAAGTGAGGCGATCATGTAATGCTTTAAAAATGATTTTAACTCAAACAAAGCAAAGTGCTACTTATTTATATTTAAAAAAAAATACTTTCGCATATTACAATTCAGTTTGTATTTTACTCAACCACTTATATACGATCAATTATGAACATAACTTTAATTTTGGAATAGAAAATTCATTCATTTTTATGGTCATAATTTTTAAAGCGCTACTTGGTCGTCAGTTAAGGCGTGTACTTGTCCTTCGTGGTGTCAATTTATAACAAAATGTTAACTGAATCAAAAATGTATTTTTGCACCGTTCAAATCAGCTTGTGCTCTGAATGAAATAAATGTCCGAAACTGCGACTTTCAAAAAACCTAAACGCTATTTGAAGAGATGTTTATTTCTGTAGTAATGTACTTTTTTCAGTCATCAATAAGTTCAAATATTGAAATTGGTGCTTTTCCGTATTTTACGCGTAAAGTGTGTATATTTTTTTAAAACTGTGGTCAGTTTACTAACTACCACGTGACACGGTCAAAATATAGAATGCCTTGAATACACATTGTGATATAAATGTATATACTAAATAACTTTTAATTTAATACATCACTTTTCAACTGTTATTTGACTGTGAGATATGCAATGTTATTTTTTGCTTCTATTATTCAAATAGCAAAAATACTAACAAAAAAGTAAAAGAAGAAAAATTTAAATACATTCGACAATAAAGCAAAAAAGGTAATAATAGTTATAAAAGAATTGAGTGATGTATTAAATATATTTAAATATTTAATTAAGAATAAAAGAAAAAGAGAAATAAATGGAGAGAAAGTACACAGTATTTTGTTGTTTCATTCCTTTGGACATTCACAAAAAAATAATTATTTATTTAAAACAAAAATGATTTACTTTATTACAAACAAAAAAAGAAATAACAATAATCTTAACGCCTCTAAGCGATTTTAAATTTGGAATTTGGTCAGCTACTTATGTTAATGTGGCTGACTCCTGTACATAGTACACAGATTAAATGACGGTATACTTGCATAATAATATAATGGAATTATTATTTATTTTGTTTGAAATACATAGCGATATGAAACAAAGTTATCTTAATAGTATTCACCGATAAATAATAAGCTAATAAAAGCTACCTATAAATAATTTACTGCCTCGGTGGCGTGGTTGTATTACGATACGACTGCAACGCTCAGGTCTCAGTTTCGATCCCCGGATCTGGCAAAATGATATTGGGTTTTTTCACCTAGAATTGGTGCCCGATATGGCGATAGGTTCGCCCCCTATCACATCATGGGATGGAATTCGCACGGCGGAAAGTGGGTGCACTACTTGCGACTCTGCCTACCCCTTCGGGGATAATAGGCGTGAGTGTGTGTGTGTGTAAAATTAATTTCACTGAGTAAATCATACAGTTATACGCTAAGTAACGTATTCCTTTAATGTAGACAGGTACAGTCCGTCACATAAGTACTGAAAAAAATCAAAATTTGAAGTTGCTACGCCATACTGTACATTATCAATTACCAGCCCTGTATTTATATACTGCTTACTGCTGAGCACGGGTTTCCTCTACAACTGAGAGGGTTTATTTAGGCCTTAGTCCACTACGCTGGTGTAGTGCGGGTTGGCAGACCACACATACTTTCGAAACTCTCATAGAGAGCTTCCCAGGTATACAGATTTCCTCACGATGTTTTCCTTAACCGTTAAAGCAAGCTATACTTCACAAATAATACACACATAACTTTTAAAAAACCAGGGCTGTGTGCCGTTACGCCGGATATGTCCAAAAGCCGACTTAAGGTTCAAGATTCATATTTTTGTCCCTTCAATATCTATAAAGTTGAGCCTCGTTAGATTTTGAGGCCCAGCATCCATACACTGGTGGTAGGACTCTCATATGTAAGAGTCCGTCTGGGTAGGTACCACCGCATTGTCTATTTCTACCGCCAAGTAGCAGTGTGCATGCACTGTAGTGTTTCGGTTTGAAGGGCATTGTAGCATTGCAGCCAGTGTAACTACAGGACATAATGAGACTTAACATCTTATGTCTCAGGATGACGAGCGCAGTGGCATGTCACACAGTACTTTGTAACTCTAAGTGCTGGATGGTATTTCTACTATTCATGAGCGGTCGTATCGCTTACCATCAGGTGAACGGCATGCTCGTATCGTCATTGGATGCAATAAAAAAAAATACAAAAGCGGACTGTATCTTCTTTGCAACGATTTTATTTAATCATACTGGCTACATATTGGATCATTGAGTTCAAGCAACGTTTTATGCCTTACCTTAGTCTCTCAGTCTAAAGTTTAGACATAAAAAATTCAAGGACTAGTATTGCAAATGTTTGATTATAATCTCTTCCGGAAATATTAGCCGTGACAAGGCTGCGCGCGTGCCGCGTGTTGTCACACCGGGACAGCTGGACTGATAACGCCTTAGTTAAGGTGGTGCCCAGCAAATGCCGCGCTGACGGTATTTTTCGAAGCTATCTACTCGAAAATTATAACATAGGACTGTATTATTACGAGAACCATCTCGTATTCAATTTATTATCACCGAGCTATCCGAAACGCAACGTTGGTCGGCAACAATTAGAGCTCGTAACATTACCTAACTCATTTACTGTTGGTTGACATTCCCAAAATATACCACTTCATACATTAATGAGGATAATAAATTTAATAAGCATCACAATAACGTCTCATTATGTAATTCATAAAAATAAAGAAATTATGAAGATAATATTCAATACAAACAATCTGTAAGGGAATTTAATCTCCTAATTTTGCTTCAATAACATCAAAATAGCTAGCTCTCATTCAAATAAGAAAAACATGTATTTTATTGTAAAAAAACGTGGGGTGCTTTTTAGGATATAAGAAAGATAATCCTTCTACTCATATTATGTGTCAATAAAATATTTATAACGATTGACACCATGCACCCCACGCTTTTTTTTTACAAAAAAATACATTTTTTTCTTATTTACACTATTCTCAATTCAAGTTTATTAAAAAAAATCTATATTTTAGTTGAATCTCAGAATAAGGACTATAGTTGAATTTTCTTTAAAGCGTTTTTAGTTTTTTTAAAGTATTATTTATTTTTAATTTTTTAGTTCACTAATAAATAAGCAGGATTTTTTTGCACATTGCAAAAGCTGAATAGCTTCAGCTTTTAAAAAGCATGTTAAAAAGCATATTCTGGTCACGCTTGGTATAAATAATATTCGGCCGTAACCTACGTTTTATCATTTTTGTAGAATATATAAATAAATTGTAGGTTTGAAGTTTATTTTTTTATACACATGTGGCTCTTGTGTTGATTTTGTGCTGCAACCTTATAGTTCGTGCACGTTCCCTATAGGAATTCGGATTACTTTCAATAGTTGATGGATTAATTTTTACTGGTGGTAGGACTCTCATATGTAAAAGTCCGTCTGGGTGGGTACCACCGTAATGTCTATTTCTACCGCCAAGCAGCAGTGTGCATGCACTGTTGTGTTTCGGTTTGAAAGGCGTTGTAGCCAGTGTAATTACAGGACATAATGAGAGCTCAGGATGACGAGCGCAGTGGAATGCCACACATACCTACTTTGTAACTCAAGGTGCAGAGGATGGTGTTTCTACAGTTTATGGGTGGTCGTATCACTTACCATCAGGCGAACGGCATGCTCGTCTCGTCATTCAATGCCATAAAAAAAAATTAACAATAGGTTTTATAACATGCTAAGATAATATATTAATATTATACAAGCTTTTGCCCGCGGCACCGCCCGCGATTAAAAAGTTTTTCCGGGATAAAAGTACGGCTTTATGTTTTCCCGGGATAAAAAGTAGCCCATGTGTTAATCCAGGACATGACCTACCCGTGTGCCAAATTTCATCGAAATCCGTTCAGTAGTTTTTGCGTGAAAGAAGAACAAACATCCATACATCCAAACATCCATACATTCTTACAAACTTTCGCCTTTATAATATTAGTAGGATTCTACAAGATGTTTTTTTTTCTTTCTTTCGTTAGTGCGGGCACAGCTCGTTCTATGATAGAGAACGTGCACACTGCACGTCGTAAGCTCTGCCATTTGGTGGCGCAACTTGACTACTTTTCAGCATATCGATACTTGGCATTTACGTGAAATATTCATATTAAAAAGATGAAAAATAACATTTAATTTGTTGATAGTGTATTGCTGTATATCTGGATGCTCCAAAACATTAAAATAAACAAATCCAATGATGTGAAATTATATTATGTTGCCAGGAATACTACCTACCTAAGTACATATTTTCCATAGTTATGTGTAATCGACAAAAAAATAAATAAAAGCTGTATAGAACATACGTAGTTATGAGTTCCAAACGCATTTGGAAATGTCTCATTACGTACTTAATTTATAAAAATAAAGTTGTTTTGAACATAACGTTCAATATAAAAAAAAAAATCTGTGATTCACCTCCTAATTTTGAACACATATTTAAACCATTTAAACCATTTCGATACCTCCTACGTAAGTTGTTGTATCTCCAAAATCGCAATTTTACAGTAGAGCATTTTAAAGATTCAAATTGGCCTAAACACTGCATTTATCATTATAGCTGTATGAAATTTGGTATATGTATTTAATTAATAGTATTCTTAACTGTGTTGAAAGATAATTTCAAAAATATGTGTATTTTCTGAGATACCGTTCATACAACATTTTACTGCGGAGTACAGGCTGCGCCAGTTGTAGTATCTCATACTTACAACGTTATACGGCGGAGTTTAGGTGTCGTTAATTGTTGTATATGTTAATTACAATAGTATACACTGAAAAATATTAGTCTCAATCCACTGTATGTGGTAATAACAATAGACATCGGTTTAAAAATTATGTGTGTATTATTATATTTAAACAAACTGTAGGTTAAGAAATAAGAAAGAAATACTATAAAGGATAAATTTCTTTATTTTTTTGAAAGGAACAACCAATACCAAATATTCAACATGTTTGAAAAAATAAAATAATAACATTTACGTATACTTATAAAAACAGATAATATCTTCCATTATTAGCTTAAAAAAAACTAATATTATTTCTATGAGAATCAATAATAAATACGAAAATACATGAGTAAAAAAAAATTTAAAAAAACGACTAATTCAAAATTCAAAATCGTTATGAAAGCCAGCAAAAAGAGATACCTAAACTCCTGAAAAAGTCGTTATATGTGGCTGGATTAATTCCACTGTGACAGAGGCTAATTATGTCATCATAATATTTTGCCTTTGTTAAGGGGAGATGGTTGGCATAGAGAGGGCATAGCTCAGCTCCATACTATTTCTTTGGCATCTTCGGGTATTGTTATTAATGCCAATCGTTACAGCATTATTGTATGCCAAAAGGTACCGATTTTCAATTTTAAAAGGATCTTCTGCACATACCAGGGCTTCTTATATTTTATTCCATTAAACCACGTATATCTTGAAAGATTACACTCAATCAAAAGCTCTTTATAGTTAAAAATATCCCTTCCTAGCTGATTTTAGCCACGACGGCCAATCTCAACAGAGATCGGGCAGGCACGCAGGAGATATTATAGTGCACAAGTGTGTGTGCGATACACAGGTGCACTCGCTATTCCTTCACTCTCATAGTCAATAAGATGGCAATCCAACATGACCGGGGAGAGATCAGGCGTAGGACCAACGATTTACGTGCTTTCCGAGGCACGGGGTATCACACCACCAACTTCCTAACTGCGAACTGTGAGTTGTGACTGCGTATAGTAATTTTTAAGATGGAAAACCTAGTCCGTCTAAACATAATTTGTTCGACATTTTCCTTGCATAACGTAACTTAACAGCAACATGGCTTGACCATCTTTCTACTTGCTTGAATTTTACCTTTTCTTGACATACCTATATTCTCTTCCTAAATTACGTAAACATGTTCTCTTACTATTTATCCATTCATTAATGTATTTTTCTTACATTACCTTTATCTGTCCTTGATTGACGACAGCGGTTACTTGTGCTGGGACTATTATTAGAAATATCCGACAGTGGACTATTGTTTATTGTTGTATATGTTGAGCAGCTAGAAAGAGGTGCTGGTGAGGGTTGAGGTGCAATGTCAAATGCTGGTAAACTTTCCTTTTTGTATATAATAGGGGCAGAAATCGTTATCACAGTCGTAGTCCAAGTGATTCATATTACAAAAAGGGGAAGGGTCTTAAGATTTGACTACTCTGTAGTAGAATTTATTGATAGTTTGAGGTTATTGAAAAAGATATATCCATCTATTATATTGATAGCTCATTAATTTTCGATTCATTGAAACTTATTGGTAATGGACTAATTCCTGGAAATCCTTTTTTGTCGAATGCTTACATAGTATAAGGAAGAAATCCACCAAATTTCACTCTTACTCGTCGTCTCAAGGCCCAGTTGTTTAGGTTCTGCGTTCATAGATCAGTCACAAAGTTAGCTAGTCAGGACAAAGCATTTTACATATTACTTATAAGACTCAATTTCAGAAAAGATTTTTGACATACAACAATGAATTTGAGTAACAATAAAAGTAATAGCAACGTAAACTGTTGTATTCATAACATACAACAATATTTTTATTTGTATGTAAACGTAAAATGTTGTATGTATTACATACAATGTTTTTAATTAATGCTCAACGACGTATACTGCTGTAAGTAATCTATACAACATTTTAGGTTGGTATCACCACCAAAAAGTAACATTAACCTCATAAATCTCAATAATATATTACAAAATGAAACATACAAGTAATATTTTACAGGCTTGAATCATGAAAACTATTTAGTTCTATTTCGCTTAATGAAACATTATTATTTTGAATGGGTGTCTCGGAACTGCTACTTTGTTGTCTCCTATTATTGACTAAATCACATAGTCTACGCCCAGTGGTTATTATACTTGTATGTTTCATTGTTATATATTTGCAGTAATTTAATGACATTAGTTAATTTTGAGAGAACTTAATCGCTTCCTTTTGCGTGCGGCCGGTTGTAAGTCCGGCGTAGTCTGTTGTATGTGACCAATACGACACGCGAGTGCGTGATTCTTCCCACCCCACACCCCACGTAAACCATTGCAAAGGTCTATACACTATTGTAGTCCGTTTTCGTTCGAAAGTTACAACAAAATACGTCTGGAAAAACCTTGATTAAATCGTGTTTTCGTTATTTTTTCATTTTGAATGCATAGAATATAGGAAACTGGGATCGTTTTCAGTAAAAACGCTAAACGGAATTTTTGTGGCATACAACAACTTACGTGGGAGGTATCGATTTATTTTTCTACTCACACACAAAAACAACAAAAACATAAAATAAAGAAAAAACATAGCCAACAGTATTAATTATAAATTGTTGCAATATGTGTGGGAGAAGGGTTACCAGCTCAGTATACGCTGTTAAACAGCACTGATTTTCAGCTGTACCCTACTGTTACATAGCACAACAATCTTTACAAATGTGCGGCCAGGTGAAGTATAACAACAAATGAATACAAATAGTATTTTGGAAACAGTACACACACAAGAATAACAAATAACAAAGGTATGGCAGATATAACACACAGAACACGTATTTACAAGATAATGTAGCGGAACAATATTTACGAATAACTTCTTAACTACTTCTATTTTATCTCTTTTTTGGCATATTAAAAGAATATAACAAATAAATTGTTCTTCGAAAAAGTTTTTTTTCCACGTGTGGCTCTTGTGTCGAAATAAACTGTTTTGTAGACATAGTGACATCTAGTGCCTTTGGTAAAGACTAGCACATTCGGTTTCTGTTGAAGTTTCTAGTGTGTGGTGCTAGATGACGCTAAAAAACAGTCGCGAATGCCTCCATCTACCGATCGACTTTTAAACAATAAACTTTTGTTTTAGATATTCAGTTGAAATAAAATTAATATTTTCGCATAGAATTTGTACGATTTTTTGAACCTATACTCTGATTTAGGTAAATAGAACTTTATATAGAAACATTGGTGTTCGTATAACATCGCTTCCTTTGCACAGTCTTTCTTATATTAAAAAAATAAATCTTCGCGGGAAATGTTCATAACTCAGTGAAACGGATGATAGATACTTATAATAAAAATAAGTTTTATGAAAGTTTTGAAAAACAATCCTTTATTCGTAATTACAGATATAAAATAAAAACTATTTAATTAAGCCGTCCATTTGAGACACCGCGTATCTAAGTGTGTACCGAGGCATCTGACGCAGCAGTATCTGGCTCCGCAAGGTATGCAAGTGTAATTCGATGGGAATCCGCACACCGCACAAAAATGTCGCTCGGGAAATCTGAGAAAATTACAAAATTTGAGTTCTAATTTTTGAAGATCGAAAACGATAGGAACATATAATTAGCACTTGGATCTAATAATTGCTACGTACATGTAATAAATGGCGGGTCATATTTTTGGTAAAAATTTTATATTACTTAAATAGCAAATTATTATTAATTTTTAACATTACGTTAGATTACTAGAGTAAAAATATAATAATATATACTTTTTGCTTAGACTAACAACTTTTTGTTGCTCCTGTTCTTATTTTCCAAATATACACACACTGACTACAAAATACTGTTTATGTGAGTAAAAATGTTTTTAAGTATTTCTGTTTTTATGAGGAATAACCGTTACTTATATTTTATAGCATTAAAATTCTGTTACTAGCCATAATAATCAGGTAAATGTGAGACATATATGCCATATAGTAATGGAATTGCAATCTGCACAAATAATGATCTTCTAGTCAATTTAAAGTGATTATTTACGCTATAATTTGTAAGTCAGTTCATATTAGCTACGGTTGTCAGGTTATAACAGGAAGAAAATATATACTTAGAAGGTGGTGCTTGAGCCGAGAGGTAGTTTGGTGGGTCAGGTCTGAAGTTAACATCTTCCTCTACTAATTGCGCAAACGTCTTCCGAAATCGCAATTTGTAGTATTCTGCGCTTTTTGATTTCTTTTTCCTAGTTGGTTTCTCATTAGAATCAGCAAATTTCGGCACCTACACAAAATAACATTACGTTTAAATTATACTTTTATTAACTCCATTCTTATAGCGTAAATAGACAACGTTAAAATTGAATTAATAATACATGTTACGTCAGAGTTTCATCTTATAATAAATGAATTCTGTACATTTTTGACAATAATGACGCTTTAAATATCTGGAAAATATGTGTTAATAATCCCAATAAAGGTTCAATCTCTATTTACCCCATTTCTATGTGTGTAACATCATTTATTCATAATGTTATTGACAATAAAACAGAATCAGTAAAATAATAACAGATGGTATTTATTTATTCGTTTTTATATATATTTTTTTACTAGTGTTTGTGTTTGTGTTTAATTTCGATATAACACCATAAAATGGTTCTAATAGCTTTGCGAGTTGTAATTGAATAAAAAGAAGAAATATTCTGCATCAATAATATCGAAATGTTTTGAAAGAAAAGATTTAAGTGATATATTTTGTCAAATTCAGGGAATATGCTTTGATTATATAACATTTCTTATTATGGAAATGTGGACAATGCTTATAAGACAAGTATATTATGATCAAAGGCTTATTATAATATTAATTTAATTTGCAAATGCTGTTGATAATTCTGATAAAACATGCAATGATCATAACAATACTGACATTCATATGCTCAATTAGAAAGCTTTACCTTCTTTGACATAACAAGGTCAGCGTGCGGGTCCTCATGAAAATTGTCCTGTTCTAAAGCTTCCACCGCTTTCCTAGCGCGACGCTTCCTCGCCGCATCATCCAGGACTTTCCGCCTGTCCGCATCTTTCACCCTCCCTGATTCTCTTGATGTCATTTTTTTATGTGTGATTTTATTCAGATATTCCTGCACAAAAGCGAAATTGTTATATGAGTAAAAAAAATATTGCAGAATTCCATGACATACATATTACATACATGCAATTGAAGTTAAATAGATACTTTTAATAATAAGTGATGAAGAAAGATTTGATTTTTTGTTTGGTTTGTAATGGACACAAACTCAAAAACTACTAGACCAATTTAAAAAAACCTTTCGCCAATATAAAGCTACATTATCAGCGAGTACATATGCTACATTTTATCCCGGGAAAATATAAAGCAGGCATTGTATCCTGGAAAAACATTTCACATGGGCGGAGCTGCGAGCAATAGCTAGTCATTAAAAAATTATCATCATCATCATCAGCTTTTATCAGTCCACTGCTGGACATAGGCCTCCCCTAATGAGCGCCATAGCGCCCTGTCTTCAGCTTGCCGCATCCAGCATCTGCCTGCAGTCTTTCGCAGATCGTCATCCCACTTGGCCAGAGGGCATCCTACACTACGTTTGCCCAGTCGCGGTCTCCACTCAAGAACACGTTTACCCCAGCGGTTGTCGGTTCAAAAATTAAAAATTATATCACCTTTATATTCCTTTATCGTGGACTGGTATGCTAAGCTGATCCATCAAATCATCAACACGTCCTTGCAGTGTTTCTACAATGTCTGCCGATATAAACAGGTGTGTCTCGTCAAGGTCTTGCAGTATAAACTTCCTTCCAAGAGCCAGCGTCTCATCTAAGTGAAGAAGAAACTGTTTCATAGCCGGATCACTGAAATAGATTAAAACAATGTCAAAGAAACGAGGCTTAAGTGCTGAAGAAAAGAGAGTGAGAATGCTTGAAATTTTTCATCAGAGTAAAGACTTTTTTCAGTTGAAGGTTGGTGTAAAACTAAATTCACATTGTCTGTATATAATGGATGTAATCTGTTACAATTTCTTTTTTAACAGGAGTTAGAAAAAATCGCACCAAAAGATAAAGGAATTACTATGCAGTCTGTAAAAGAAGTAATTCAGAGCTTGTTAGATGACCACCTAATTGATTCAGAGAAAATAGGGACTTCTATATACTTTTGGTCGTTTCCTAGGTAAGTTAATTGCTGTATATGTTCGGGTTGTCCAAACAAAATATAATAAATATATTATTTTGTTGATGAAATTTGATTCATCTTATGTTATAGCAAGGCTAATAGCGCTAAAAAAAGAAAATTACATGACCTACAAAATGAACTAGAAAATTGTTCAAAGAAAATTAAGACAACAGAGGAAGCTATTTCCGTGGAATCTGTAAGTTCTTTTCTGCTCAATATTGCTCACTATTATTGCATGTTTACAATTATTTTAAAAATTATTAACAGAAAGGGCGAGAATTTGGAGACGAAAGAACTGAGATATTGTCATTTCTGGAAACAGTTCAGAAACAAGAAGATAATCTTAAGAAGGAACTACAAAAGTACAGAGATAGTGATCCTGAGTATATTGCTCAATTGAAGAATGAAATAAGTGTATGAGAATTTCATATAATAAAGTAGTAGATAGTTATTGGACCTATACCTATAGGCTTTTTGTAGGCTAGATGTATATCAGAATTAATATAAACATAATTTATATAAATTCTGATTCAGAATTAATATAAACATAATTTATATTAATTCTGATATACATCAGAATGTTGTTGCATAATATAAAATTATAGACTTAAAACGGCTGTAATTTTAAATATTGTCTGAATGGGCTTTTTATTGAACATAATGAAATTCTAATCTTTTCTTTTGCAGAACCTCAAAAATGCAATTAACAGATGGACTGAAAACATTTACATCCTTAAGTCATACATTAAAAATACATTTCAAATGGAAAATGATGTTATAGACCAGAGCTTTAACATTCCACAAGATTTAGATTTTATTGATGCATAATTTCCTTAATCTTAACATAAAGGAAAAAAAAATATATATCTTTTTTTGTTAAACATACCATTATACTGTAATCAGAAATAATACCTAGTACTTAATAAAATGCACTTTTTACAAAAATAGTGTTCAGATCTAACAATAATTGTAAATTGTAATGAATGCAATAAATTTAATTATATCTGTGTAGATAATATATTTTCATTCCTGTACGTTAGCAAAATGAATTGAACCAATATAATTTTGTTTGCCTCGGTGGTGTAGTTGTATTACAGTACGACTGCAAAGCTGAGGTCTCAGATTCGATCCCCGGGTCGGGCAGTGGTATTGAGTTTTTCTATTCAGTATCAGCTCGGAGTCTGGAATTTGTGCCCGATATGGCGATAGGCTCGCCCCCTATCACATCATGGGACGGAATAATGGCGAAAAGTGGGTGCACTAGTTGCACCTCTGCCTACCCCTTCGGGGATAACAGGCGTGAGTGTATATGTATGTATGTATAATTTTGTTTTATTATAGGAGTATTTATAAATTTTCTTATTGAGTACCTATAATGAGACAAGTCTTTTCTGTGGATGACCTGAACAAGCCAATGCTAAGGTATCTCTTATGAATGAAATCCTCCTAGCCAGTTTCGGCCACGGCGGCCAATCTCAACGGAGATCAGCCAAGTACGCAGGAGATATTATAGTGCACAAGTGTGTGCGCAATACACAGGTGCACTCGCTATTCCTTCACTCTCATAGTCCGGTGAGACGGCAATCCGACATGACCGGAGAGAGATCAGGCGCAGGACCAACGGCTTTACGTGCTTTCCGAGGCACGGGGGTATCACACCGCCAACTTCCTGACTCCGAGCTGCGACTGAGTAAATTCTAAGATGGAAAAACCCAGTCACAATTTTTTTGGCTCGACCCGGGATTCGAACCCAGGACCTCAGCGCGCAAATCGTACTCGTAATGCGTACGCAATACCACTACGCCACCGAGGCAGTCATGCAGGTATCTCTTATACCATGTTGTTTAAGCCGTGGTCAGGTAAAGTTAAGAATCTTAACACAGTGGCACATTGCAAACGAATTCATAACGAGGCAAAGGCGCTGCAAGCTCGTCCAGTGTAATAAAACCGTTACATTTACTTGAACACTGATGAAACAACAGAATCTACAACACTCAATCTGACTGATGTAATACTGACAGTGTTTTATAAATTGACTTGTCAAGCCCGCGACGGACGCCGGCGTCCGAGTATATAGGGCTTCCCCATACATCTATATATATAAGCGGAGTTTGACGGGTTAATAGTTCCCATAAAAACCGATTTGTATGTATTGGGTCTGACATGTACCTAAAATGTACATGCTGAGTGTACCTCCTTTACTTCAGATTATATTTTTAGAATTTTGTTTGGCTTATGGATTGATAAATATATGTATATTAATAAAAGTAACATAAAGATAATGCTTCACGTATGCTTGGCTTACAAATGTGACCTGGGGCAAACCAAATGTAAGTATTTACCTACCATTCGACAAGAACACCTTTCATAACATTCACCATGTTTCATTTTTTACTTATTTTCTTCAATGTAGGTATAATTGGATAATCTGTATTCTGAGCTGGGTATTACAGATAATCTTCGTAAAATATTATGGAGGCCAGGCCAGAGTGTCACCTAGGGATGCCAGATAGTGCCTCAGTAATACTGGTACAGAGGTCACTGAAAGTTGGTATTTCACCGAAAAAGATGGTGCACGCCATAAAATATACAATTTCAGTATACAATTTATTTCCGGCGACCTTTTTTTTTTAGGTCCTAAAAGGCGAATTTATAACTAGTACTGCTACTTACACACTTATAAGTCCTTGCTAATCTATGGTGTTCAGTGATATTAACAATAAAAAATTATTATTAGTAAATTATTACAATAACCAATGACGTAATAATGCAACAAGAATTGATATATTCTTAGATACAAGAAAAAAATATTAATTTTGTCATTGATGTTGAAAGTTGGTACTTTTGCGTACCAACACAGGTTTTAGTTGGTACATGGTACAAGACGCCGAAAAATGGTACATGTACCAGGAAATTGGTACGTCTGGCATCACTGGTCTGATCACTGGTGTCACCCACTAGGCCACTTATGTCATCAGTCACTTGTCAGAACTCAGAGCTCACGGGGAGTTTTGGCGGGAACGTGAAAGTGTCATGAGGTGCTTTTGTTTTAATTCATTATTTTGGTGATACTTAGTGTTATATTGCATAATTGTAGTGGTATATTATCCAATATAGTTCTATTAAAGTGCTCAAATGAAGTGAATTGAAACAACTGTGTCAATCAAGTGTTTTTTCGTTGCCGCCAAATCTCCTTGATAAAGTCTTGGTAAGGTAGCCACTGCTTTACTACGACAACCAGAGATACCACTTAAGACGAGGCTGTATGGGCTTGAACCCTTTGCCTTCCCTGTAAGGGAGAATTATATAAAAAAAAAAAAAAAAAAAAAATCAGAGCTCACGGCTGTCAAAGTTCTATTATATAGTTTTATTTTTTAAAATGTATTCTTGTCCATGGATACAAGTCCTTCAGAATTATAGAGATTTTCTGTCAAGTTGAATAAAATGTCATTTTTTTGTTTAAGGTTCTTAATTCTTATCTACCTTATCTACCTAGACTTGTACCACAACTTGCTGATACCTAGGTTATACTCTATGACTTACGGTCTGTGCACAGGGTCTGTGTCTTTAGCCTTATAATAAGTAAGTAATTACTTAATTCTCTTTTTGATGTTGTTAAATGTTCGTTATAACATTTATTTCTACATTATTTTGCCAAGCTATAGCGTTGGTGGACAATAAAGCACCGGCTTGGAGACATATTTGTGTTTTAGGCGCTTTATTTAAGTTGCAGGTTAGCCATTATCATTTCAAGGTTAGGTTAGGTCACTTGTTTCTTATTTTGGTAAGTCTTTATTGGTATTGATATACATAAATAATATGCTGTTAGGTCTTAATTTATAATGATGAATAATTTAATAAAATTGTCACTAAAACCTTAAAATATTGTTGATTACTGGCAATACGGAAACTAGAAAAATAAAATCTACAGCTTGGCAAAAAAGAGTGAGTGAGGGCGCCTAAGTCTAATATAACACTAATATGGCAACCCAGTATACTACGACGTAAAGTGTTTAGATACTTGTTATTTTTCAATGAGTTTCACGTGGCACATTGTGTTTGGCCCAAGATTATAGTGGGTATAAGGTTCTTGGTTTGGCCAGAACACAGGAATCACAATTAAGAAAAAAAAGTAACTTGTTGATGAAAAAATATTTCTTACGAAAACCTCTTGTTTGATGTAACTCACAGTTTTGTTCATTTATTGTTGTTTACCTACTGAGTCTTTAGGGATGCTTTCCAATCGTCAGGTAAATATTATTTGTATAAAAGAACAAAGAGATTTATAATACATGCAAAAGAAAAGAGGTTTATTTTTTGCACTAGGTCTTTGATAAGTTGAATTTGTAAGTAGAATCGAATCCATTGAATTATGAATAATGTTACATGGAAGCATCTGCTCACTCACGAAACTATTTGTTATCAAATAATTTAGTAGCCTTTCTTATTCTCGCGAGATTCGAGCTGGTGTAATCATCGTTAGAAAATACTATTGTAGTATAAATATCCGTTCATCGTATCTTAAACATTTAGAAAAATTAAACACTTTTATATCTTCATAATTTATTTAAATAATACAAAATTTCTATTAAAATTAATCCGATTCTAAAACACTTTCATCTAAGTATTCTACCCCAGAAAACTATGTGTCTTGGCTAGATGTTCCTGCAACAACAAAATCATCTGATTCTGAAGCAGTGTCGCTGCTGCTGTCTTCTCTGTGGTTAATAACCAATTATTCAATATCATGAAACATAGTCATACCCCTATCAGAATATTCCTTTTAAATTTTCATAATATGATGGCAGGAATTCTTACAATCTTCAGCAGTAATAGCTAGAAGTGCTTGTTCAGCTGCCACCTGTTGGAGTAAAATATTACTAATTATGAGTTCAAGTTAATAACATTAAGAAAAAATAATTATGTACTAGATCTCTACCTTTATGTCAATGGACCCTACATTGGAGTGTATATAGCTTTCATCCAAATAAATAACATGTTTTTGTAATTCTGTAGGCAGATTTCTATTATGCATTATTATTTTTAAATATTGCTCTCTCTTTGGAACCTTTACCCCACAAAAGCGTTTTACCATGGCCAGATCCGGGACAAAAATCTAATATCAAATATATTTCACACCTGCTTTTTTACGGTGTAGAAGAAATGAACCCTTTGTCTAATTGCGCATAAGTCAAAATCATCGAGATCTTTCTTTGGTCGACCTTTCTGATGTTTCCCAGGTGTAGAAAAGATGCCATTATTTTGTTCACCTTCTTCAACAAATGTTCTTATAGCATTGATTGATTTACCTAAAATAAATACCAAACATGCATGAACTTTTAAAACATTCATATTTTTTTTCATGTCTGAAGTATCAAAAAATTAAGTCAGTGTATAAGTGGTTTGTAAACATAACCTTTGTCAACAAAACACTAAAATATCGTAAATTTTATGTTACTCATGTTATAAACCAGTGCAAAATGTATGGTTCGACTTGTAGGATGTAAATAATTTGCATAAATACCTGTCATATCGGCAACTCTCTGATAAACATTGTCAATTTGAGACAAAATTTGTCCCGCTTGAGATTCAGCCAAACATCGAAAAAAACTTGGTATATCACTGCTCTACCACTACTACGAATAGTTTTATTCATTTTAATTAATAAAACAAGCAACGAACGTAGAAGAATTTACAGAATTCCGTCGAAAATAACTTAGCGTAAACAACGATGACACAGAATGTACTATTTTTTTTTTTTTTTTTTATATAATTCTCCCTTACAGGGAAGGCAAAGGGTTCAAGCCCATACAGCCTCGTCTTAAGTGATATCTCTGGTTGTCGTAGTAAAGCAGTGGCTACCTTACCAAGACTTTATCAAGGAGTTTTGGCGGCAACGAAAAAACACTTGATTGACACAGTTATTTCAATTCACTTCATTTGAACAGAATGTACTAACAATTTGACACAAATGACATTTTTTATTTTTTTATTTTTTTTAGATATTACGGCTCTGGAGACTAGTCCATTGAGCCCGTCTTTCATACATTTTTATCCTCAGACCTAGCTCCTAACTACTATGTCGAAGTAAAGCAGTGGCTACCTTACCAAGACTTTATCGAGGAGTTTTGGCGGCAACAAAAAAGCACTTGATTAGCACAGTTATTTCAATTCACTTCATTTGAGCCCTATAATAGAACTATATTGGATAATATGCCACCATAATTATGCAACATAACACTAAGTATCACCAAAATAATGAATTAAAACAAGAGCACCTCATGACACTACCAAGTTCCCGCCAAAACTCCGACACAAATGACAAGTCTAATAGTGTTGCAACAAATAATTAGTTTTAGTTCTTATTTTCACCGCGTCATACTCTTTTTTGCCAAGCTGTAACGTTGCTATGGCACTTCAGGGGCGGTTGCGGACGACAACTTAGACGTGAGTCGGAGGAAGCCCGCAGCCGTCCCTAATGCGCCGAAGATGGCCATTGAAAAAAAAAAAAAGCTATTAATGGCACTTGGTCGGGAGGTTTTTGGGAAAAACGGTTGGAAAATCCGGAGCATCTGGCGGGTTGGAATCTTATAAGTGCCCTGGCAGTGATCTAAGGTAAATTATTAATTAGTTATTCCTTTTATTTTGTTTACTTTATGTTATTCCAAATGTGTTAGTATTGGAAAAGTTAGTAAATGTTTTGTTTGTCTTACTATAAGAGTTATTCATTTATGGACGTTGAGAATTTGAAAATATAACGATTGATAACTATTCTTAATGCATTATGTTTTATTTATGAGTTGACGAATGTATAAAATTCCTGTTTACTAAATTAATACTATTGATTTAAATCGTGTCTGTTCACTATGGTTTAATTGGAGGAATATGATATCTTTACTAGGCAAATCGTAGTGGTATATAACAATAACAATACATATTATACATATCCACTTTTTAAAATGTAGGATTTAGGGTTTTAAAATTTATTACCTTTTTTGCGAATATATAAATCATGTTATTTTTTTTTTATTTATTGTATTTTATACCTTGAACTAATTTTGAAAAGAGCAACACTAGAGTTTCTTGTCCGTTCTTCTCTAGTGAGAACTGCTTTCCGAACTGGTGGTAGAGTTAATATTGACTGAATATAAATAATGTATAACATTTTATGGGTTTGAGTAAATTTGTTTCATTTAATTTCATTCACTCACGCCTTATATCCCCGAATCTAAAGTCCTGATCAGGTAACCTAATCAGGAAACCGAACGTGTGCGGCAAGCGTTAATTAAATTCATTGAAGAACTGAAAAGATAGAAACAAGATATTAATTTGAATAATATTTTATTTTGGTTTTGAATAATCTTAGTTGACTGTGTTCACAAACGATGTCGGAGGCATAACACGCTCTCTTCTCATAATTTGGTTGGTGATATGGGTAGAGCAACAAAATCTCGCAGTGAGCAGATGCATCCGACTGTCTGCCTGTTCTTCAATGAATTTAATTAAGATGGTACATATTGACGCAGTCGGGTTTTTTGTTTTTTATTATTGTAGAACTTGTGCGTTTACCGTATGAAATTATTTACGCCAAGGAAATAGTCGGGTACCGAGTGTCTGACGTTGATTGTCTTAGTAGGAAAAGTTGTAACGTTTCACGTTTTTGTGACATCAAAAAAAATCAACATACCACATCTTAATAAGTTTCACTCAAAAAATTACACTCAGGCATAGATGAATGGGTTTAAATATGCGGGGCCCCCTTTCGCGCGAGGCCCGTAGCAATTGCTACTCTTGCTACGTGGTTGATCCGGCACTGCAAAGGGGTGCTGTGACTTTCTATATACATATAGAGGTGGGTAGAACTTTAGTTCGATGTCAGATCAAAAAAAGCTAAAGAATACTGAAATTATCAACACCAGTCACCATGCGTTCGGGCGCACTGTGAGCCGTTATAGTATCGTTTGAAAATATGGGATTCATCTAGCTTACGGTTGTCAGTTGTCGCCGAATTATACCAAAGGATTGTACAACACCTAATTTGGTGCTACTAAACTTTTAACGCCCTTTTTTCGTATTTTGCCAAGCAATTGCGATTATTTCGGAGATATAGAAAGGAAACAGCATGTAACTCTTATTGTTTTCGTTAGTTGTAAGCTGCGTGTTGCTGATAGATGACGCGTGAGCGACTTATTTAAAACCTTTGAGCACTTTTACGACTGTACAATAAGTTACAAATTAAACCTAATATTATAGAGCACCTAAATAGCTGGTAGGTCTCTAATATGAAAGAGTCCGTCTGGGTGGGTACCACCGCAATGTCTATTTCTACCGCCAAGCAGCAGTGGGCATGCGCTGTTGTGTTTCGGTTTGAAAGACATTGTAGCCAGTGTAACTACTGTACATACATAATGAAACTTAACATGTTATGTCTCAGGATGACTAGCGCAGTGGAATGCCACACAGTACTTTGTAAGTCAAGGTGCTGGATGGTGTTGCTACTGTTTATGATTGGTTGTATCGTTTACCATCAGGCGAACGGCATACTCGTCTCGTCAATGCAATAAAAAAAAGACCAGGGGGATAGATTTTTGTTTAAAATTTAGCACAGGGATGGTAAAAATAATTAAACTAAATATATTGTTGCATGTGTGTTTATATATTGTGACGTAAACATGTTTTTATTTCTTTCTAATATAAAATATTTGTGCTTTTTCCAGCATATCCAAATGATTTCACCACATCAAATACCTGTCAACTGAATAAGCTGAACTAATCGTCGAGTAAAAATGGAGTCTCTTTGAATTCGCCACATTGTACGTCGACGAACGATAAGGTGGTGGTATGCAAGGGGGTCGTCAGCCGATGACCCGAAGGGGATCATTTCTTTCGCAACCGTTGAACGGGACGGAGCTCTGGAGCTTAAGTATAAAAGAGGCTACATGGAAGCAAAATTATACCCAGGTAATTATGGATTTGGTATTATAAATATTGTGCAATTCATTTAAAGAAAATAAATATATAGTTATGGAGTAGAAATATATGTATTTTCAGTTACAATTAAAATAATAAAATTGGATTGCTAAGTAATAAACGGTATATGCTACTTTTATTTACTTATATATTCATAATTAGCTGATTACCTGATTTAAATAAAGTTATACATAAGGACTGCCTCGGTGGCGTAGTGGTATTGCGTACGCATTACGAGTACGATTTACGCGCTGAGGTCCTGGGTTCGAATCCCGGGTCGAGCCAAAAAAATTGTGACTGGGTTTTTCCATCTTAAAATTTACTCAGTCGCAGCTCGGAGTCAGGAAGTTGGCGGTGTGATACCCCCGTGCCTCGGAAAGCACGTAAAGCCGTTGGTCCTGCGCTTGATCTCTCTCCGGTCATGTCGGATTGCCGTCTCACCGGACTATGAGAGTGAAGGAATAGCGAGTGCACCTGTGTATTGCGCACACACTTGTGCACTATAATATCTCCTGCGTACCTGGCTGATCTCCGTTGAGATTGGCCGCCGTGGCCGAAACTGGCTAGGAGGATTTTCATACATAATATTTCAATAATGGTTTCCCTTTTATATCTACCAACAAATAATCTATTAAGTTCTTGACCGTATCTATACTAATATTATAAAGCTGAAAAGTTTGTTTGTTTGTTTGTTTGTTTGTTTGTTTGAACGCGCTAATCTCAGGAACTACTGGTGCGAATTGAAAAATTCTTTTTGTGTTGGATAGACCATTTATCGAGGAAGGCTATAGGCTATATAACATCACGATGCAACTATTAGGAGCGAAGAAATCATGGAAAATGTGAAAAATGCGGGGAAAATTATTCATCCTTGAGGGCTTCCATTGCGTGCGCTGCGAAAACGGTTCAAGATACCAAAAATATATGTATGAAAGAATTATTCCTCTTGAAATGATCTAAAAAAAAGTCCGCGACAGTATGTGTCTATCTTTTAAAATAAACTCTCTAGAACCGTTTTTATGGTAATCAAATTTGGTCGAAATTAATGCATTATTTGTTATGAGTTGTATCAACGTCATAATATTAATCTTTATACAAATAAATGTGTTGGATAGAGTGATTCAACGGGAAGGTTTTTATGTATGTACTTTTAGCCCGGAAAAACTTATTAACGCGGGCGAAGCCGTGGGCAAAAGCTAGTAATAAATAAAACTTATAAATAATTGGAATTTGGCAAGTTTATATAATCTCAAGCTGTCCCTTCTTGCCCCACCTTGACGCCCTAGATGTTTCATGTAGTTTAGATGTACAGGGCGACCTTAATAGACTTATCTCTCAAAGGTACCTATAGGTACTGCATGAGTGCGTAGTTATTACCGTGAACCATACGCAATGCTTTTTAATTCAACGTTCTGTGTGGTGTCGGTACTGTTTATGGGCGGTGGTATAGCTTACTAACAGGTGCGTGGCATGCTCGTCTCATCATTTGAATGCAATAAAAAAAGAAAAGAAAAAATGTTTTAAAAATTATATGTCAATTAAAACGTATTAAAATAAATATTACCACCTTTTTTTAAGCACAACGTTACGTTTTGTTTACATTTATATTAAATTATCTTTTAGTTAATCTGCTTGGAACAACGAATAGAAAACGGAGTTACTAGAGAAAATGGAGGGTCAATCAGAAATAGCACCGAATACAACATTTTTATATGGAAAGCGTTGTGGAACTTCGGGAATCGGCGGTCAACTTTACGAGAGCAAATTGCTAAGTTTATTTTTACTTAGAGCTCTCCATCATAAACACATAACTAGGTTTAATTTGGCCACTAATATTGAAGGGATTGGAGCGTTTGATGATATAACACTACACTACGAGACGAACAGTGAAGAAAGGCCAAAAGTTGTGTTCATACAAGCCAAACATAAAGATGATCCTGAGAAAAATAAGATTACAATTAAAGATTTGCTCACAGAACTCGGAGATTTTTGTTTACATAAGTATTACGACAGCTATTTAAAAATAAAAAACAAATTCAGTAGTGACAAGAATGACGGTATTTTTAAACATGCATTTAAAGACGTGGTTTGTCAATTTATAATTTATACACCAGCTGTAGAAAATATCCGAGATAAGAAATTATTAATAGAGGATAATTCTGACAACAATCATAGCCTCTTTCATACTAAACTAACTGGGAAAGTATTCCGCTTGAATTATAGTGATGTCGAGGTCAAACGACTTTTACAAACTGTTTTAGAAGTACGTACTCAACTATTGGGAAAAACTTTCATTAAATTTCTTATCAAGGACAATCACAAAAATTTGCTAAGGGATAATTTGATAAAAACTTATCAGGTTTTTTTAACACGCCACGTGGTTACAGTAGCTGCAAAAATAACAACCAAGGATACGTACTTACAAGCAAAATTTCGAGGTTCATTTTTTGAAAGTAATAATACATATTTAAAGATTTTGAGAGAAGCTATTTTTAAAGAGTTTTCATTAAAATACAGTAATTATACGTTAGATCAAATTAATGATATGGTCCAAAATTTTGAATTTAAACTGCCCCTTAATTTTGGCAACCTTAACTTTAATATTGGTGGTGGCGTAGTAAAGGTGCAAAGAAGGTTGGAGTATATATGCTCCATAATTAAACGATTGATCGATAGCGCCAAACCAAAGGGACGATTTTTAGAAATAAAAATAGATAACAGTATGGTGGGCCCAGGAATGATTTTAAATGATACAGATTTGGAGATGTACAGACTTGGAGGCCTTGTTGGCAATTTGTTTATATTCGATGAAGACACGTTTCAGTTTAAGTTTAATGAATATACAGAATCTTTTCCTCCTCTTGTCAAAACACTTGACCAACTATTAAAAAATGAATATCCAGAAGGCAAAAGTTTTAATAACTACAGATTCGAATTTAATGTTTGTAATTTTCCGAAGCTATCACTTGGTTCGAATGAGTACGAATTGACTTTAGTGAAAGAATTCCTCGATAACCTCGTATTTTACACCAATCAAGCGCGTGAAGAGGAGGTTGAAAATTTGTTGAAAAGTGAAATAATTAAATGTTATAAACTCAATTCTTACAGAGAAAAAGTATGCTGTATGAAATGTGAATCAATATTTTTGAAAGTTCACGATACAATACAAAATTGGTGGAAGCAACCAGATAAAGCTCCATATTTGGATGAAAACTGCAAATATTATGATGCCGCTAAAGAACAGTTAATAAGTGTTTCTATGTTAAATACTCTTCATTTCCTATATACTACAAAGTTAAATAGTTATGGCATACAATTCAAGGATATCGAACATCAATTTAATGTTTTGAACGATATAAATTTGCAAGGAGTTTTAAATATAGTCACTAATAATATAACATTCACTAGTATCAAATTAATTCAGTATCTCGGTCGCAATATTGAAAAATATTCCTCATATATATTTCTAAACCTGGATTTTATTGTATCTGAAAATTGTTTTCATGAAGTTATTCTAGAACTGAAAGAAATTAATGTTAAAACAATATTCGTTACATGTGATGACAAAAATTATTATTATAATAATATTATTCTCATGCTGTGCTCCGTACAAATTTCTGTAGTAGTTATTACTAAAAATGAGTTAAGAGAGATTTTGTCAAATTATAATTGCTTTCAATATACGCAAATAATTGACCAAGAAAACACATTTATAAATCTCACTGAAGATAGTCAAAGAAAAATTATGAGTGAAACAGAAGTAACTTTTCAGGGATATATTATACCTATAAAACCATTAATGATGAACAACTTCAAAATATTGGATTCAGAAGTACTCTTTGCTATGTTAAATAAAGAAATTATTCAAATAGGCCGAATATTTACTAGCGTTAAGCTTAAAGATTTTGAAGATTATTACGTACAACGAACTATTAATGAGTGTGAAAATTTAAAAACTAAAAAAATCTGTGGCAAATATGCAGACAGACAATCATTTAAAAAAAACATAATACGTTATCCTATTATATATAATAAAGAATGCAGGATGGATAGGCCAGATCCCTGTCAGCATCATAGTTACAGTCCGAAAACATTGTTAGATATTGAGGAAAAAGTTATAATACTATCCGCACCACCTGGCATGGGGAAATCTACTTATATGACGTATTTATCCTTTGAAACAAAAAGAACAGATCCAAATTATTGGATATTAAGAATAAACTGTCTCGATTACAAAGAGTCTTTCAACCATTGGCTAGAAACTGATACTGAAATTGATTTAAAAGAAATCATAAAGTTTTTATACAAAGTAGCATGCCAGTTAGATAATAAGGCTGATGATTTAAATGTGAATGTCGGCTCTGATGGTAATATTTTTATAGAAACTCCATACAAAGAAAATTTTGGTAGTTTACAATGTTTAGAAATTGAGTTATTCAATAATTTGTATAATAACGAACAAATAGTGATAATATTTGATGGTGTTGATGAAATTAGCCCAGATTATTTTAGCACTGTAATGAACACATTGGATATTTTGAAAAATTCGAAAGTTAAACGTCTGTGGATTACGACACGGCCATACAATATTGTGAATATTTTAAAACAGAAATTGGGGACAGTTGTGTTCATTTTTGATAAATTATGTCCAGATGATCAAGAGGATTTGTTCCAAGCTTTAATCATGAAGAAATTCTGTAGTAGACAAAAACGCGATTTAGATGTTCTTCTTTCCGATTTAATCGATGATGAAGAATTTGCTTCTGCGCCATTAAACATATTTATGCTAGCTGAGGTCTTCGATGAAATGTGTAAAGACGAAAAAGCACTAGATACGTTTAATTTAAACATATTGAGAATATATGAAAAGTTTGTAGATATAAAATTTTACAAAATTTTGTTAGCTGAAAAAAGACCTTACTTTTCTAAAGCTGATCCAGAATTGAAAGAAATGATGAAAATGAATCGCAAAGCATTCTCTAAAATACATAAAAGATTAGCAGCGCATGTATTGTTCAAAATGTTCGAGGCTTATTTACTCTGCATGACATGGATAAAATTCATAATGCACTCGACCGAGTCAGACGAGGCGAGGTAAGAGCAGGGATTATCAATAGCGTTTTCGACAGCGGGGCCCAATTCGTACATTTAACGTTTGCTGAATACTTTGCAACCGAATATCTGTGTGATAAGTTAACGTCTGACGAGTGTTCTGTGGATGTATGGCTTTATTTGGTTGATATTATTTTCGTCACAGATGAATTTAGTCGAGTGAGGCAGTTTTTTGATTTGAAGTTATGTGCAAATAATGCTTTGCACAAATTAGCCGAAAATGTGAAGTATAAACATGATATTTTTAACGCGTTATTAAAACAACCTGTAAAAAATTCATTGTATTATGCAATTATAGGTCATGTAACACAAGAAATTGCTTTGTTTTTACTGCAATGCATAAAGGATACGTTGACTAAAAGTAATTTGGGCGCCTTTCTTCAATATATAGTCAATGTTGCGAGCGAATTTATAAGTAATGACGAACAAAATCTTAATTGGTTAGAATCATCTCTTTTGAAGGAATGCCTTAAAAGATGGCATACATACAAATTAGTTTTGAACACTGTATTTGAGATTGTGAATGCAATAGATCATAGTAGATTTCCGGAATTGTTTGCATGTAAAGAATATACTGTATTAGTTCAAACTTATTGTTTTGCCATAGCAGTCGAAGATGTTACCGAAATTGCAATATCAGATAGATACTGGCTGGACGTTATGTTGACTTCAGTCGAAGATGAAATATTGTTGGATTGTTTTACTACGTCACATGATTTTGTACCATATGAAACAACGATCCCTCATCTACTTGCTATGCGCCACAAGAGATCAAGATTTTTATTAAAATATTTGTTGAGATTTAACCAGGAAAAGCGTTTGAAAGTTTTTCATACAAGCGATGCTGATGGCCAACTAGCGGCGCATGTGGCTATTTCTAAAGATAACTTAGAGTTTTTTGCAGTAATGGCTTGTCTTTTAAATGAAAATAATTTTATGAGAATTTGTTTTGAATGCGACGAAGAAGATGAAACGCTCATTGCTTGTTTCCTAGATACATTAGATATTTGTTTACGAAACATTGTTATATCTCTGAATCTACTGAATAGGTCATACGCAGATAGTATTTTTAAAACAATAAAGTATTGCCTTTGCTTTAATCCGTCTTTCATATTTATAAATATAGGACTCAAATTATTATTTTTTTTATTTTATACACATTGTTTGTATATTAGCATTAAAATTCGCAATTACTCTTGTGCTAAATGAATCGGTGGGTTTCGAAGTGGAGTTTGCAATCAGCTTCCTAGCAGTCCTACCACTATAAAGATCGGAGGTTGGAGAAACGGTGATTTTATAAATACACAAAATAATACAATAACTGAACTGAATACAAAGAAAAATTTTGTGTGGTTTCACATACGGCTTCTATGTTTGTTTCGTTGATGACACAAAAATAAGAATCGAATTATATTTTGTAATCATTTATTCCATTTATGCAACTCATTATAAAATACGAATAATTGTTAAAATAAAAATATACTTGTCATCTCAGGATTTTTTTTACTTTTTCTACATTTCTTACGTTAAGCAATATAACTAATTAAAACAATCATTAATCACTGTTAATTAGTATATAGGATATAAATATTATATACTGGTGGAAGATGGCACAGGATAGAGAGAAGTGGGCATCCTTGGAGGAGGCCTTTACCGAACCTGGGGACCTCGCTTAATTAATATATAATATGTATATTTACTCATATAAAACTAGAAATAAGTCATTTAGTAATATTAATATTATAGAAATATATACCTAGAATTTAGTAAATAAACAAACTAGAAACTAAGATAAAATTGTGGCAGGGTCAAATAAAGGCCTTTTTATTTTATTATATTAATTTTATAAATATTAGGCGTACTTAATATAAAATTTGCTTGTTAAAAATGTCAAAGTGTTTTATTTACACTACCTCCTTATGTACCTATGGTTTAAAAAATATAGGTACAGATCCATACATACAGTATGCCGTTTTCCCTTTTCAGAGGTAAGCAGGATGAATCACACCCACATTTCGCCAGCTATGTCAGGTCTCCTGCAATAGAGGGCTGGTCTACTGCCTTTTACCGGCCAAGTTTCCAGACGCCGGGATGATACTTACCAGAAAAACCCTATATCATTTTGCCCGACCAGGGGATCAAAACCAAGACCTTAGCACTGCAGTCGTATCGTAATACAACTACCTACGCCACCGAGGCAGTCCAGGATTTGATATAGATGTAAAAAAAAACATAAAAAAGGGCCACTACAACGTTTTTATTTTAATTAACATCGATTTTTAACAATAATTACGAATTGAAAGTAACGTGTTTTAAAAAAACAGATAATCGTCTTGTGACGTCACACATGCAAATTGTCTCTCGTCGCAGTTTGGAATCACTTTTTTCTTAATTTCGGGTCAGAAGGTCCAATAATCCCAAAAATATTTTATTGGGAAACTTCGTTGAAATCGATGGGACACAGTGGCACAAAACATGAATCAATGCGGCGTTTTCTCGGAACATTTGTGGCATCGTTGTGACTACCTGATGTTGATGGATTGTTCATTTTTTATTAGTTGATAATAAAATTTATGTTAACTTATTCAAACAATATCTCGAAAGTCAAAACTTAGGCATCAAACGTATCAAAGAATGCCTATTGCGTAGTACAAGAATTTTATACCCATATATAATCTTCTTGGCGTAGTATTATAATGCTCTTTGGCCTAATGCCAGTGAATGACAGCTTGCAGGTGTTACGTCACAGGGCGTGTAGCTCTATTCCCTATTGTTAATAAATCACAGGACAAAGATAAAAGTAGGTAATAAATGATCATATCCAGTTTTATCAACCCTAACACTCTGATCGTTATTAATATTATATTATAATCATTATATCTAAAGATACAAGAATAGAGGAATATCAATATAGTGACGCAACATTTTGATGATGTCGCAAGATGTCAGGCGTTAGTTCTAAGTGTGGGCACGTTCATTTATGTACTCGAGTTTTTACGTAAAGCAAGTATAATACAGAGAAACATTTACCGTGGCGACATGAGACAGAGAATTTGATAAGTGACGTGAGTAATACTGTTTTTTTTTAATTTATAATTTTCCCTTGCAGGGAAGGCAAAGGGTTCAAGCCCATACAGCCTATTCTTATGTGATATTTTTGGTTATTTTTTTTAAGTATTCACTATACTATGTCGTAGTAAAGCAGTGGCTAGCTTACCAAGACTTTATCGAGGAGTTTTGGCGGCAACGAAAAAACACTTAATTGGCACAGTTATTTCAATTCATTTGAGCCCTATAGAGACTATATTGGACACTTAGAACTATATTGGATAATATACCACCATAAATATGCAATATGACACTAAGTACTTATTACCAAAATAATGAATTAAAACAAGAGCACCTCATGACACTTCCAAGTTCCCGCCAAAACTCGTGAGTAATACTAGCACGTGGTATTGCAATATCAAAACCGTTACCCATTTTAGGGAAAATCTGTGTATTTACTATGAGTATCTAGGTTAAGAGTATACTTGGATTATATCGCCATACAGGCTTTCCTAGTGTGAATTGATATTCGCACCTGTGATCAGGATATATCGTATAAACATATTTCTAACCATTGTATATTTAGTCTCACACTAAATAATTAAAATCAAATGAAATAAAAAATAAGTTAAAAAAAATAAAACCCGACTACGAAAAGAATAGCCGAAAAATATTAAACAAGAAACTATTCCTATTTGAAATCATAGTCTAAAACAAGTATGGTGATGTCTAGGATATAACTAAATCGTAGACGTAAGGTGATCCTAGGTCTGTTCAGCTTCATTATCTCCTAATATTCCATTCTGCAAACCATGGCTATGTAGCTGTGCGCGTATGCTAGTTCTAACTTGAAAAAATAAGCATTTATAATTAAATAATTTAACTGTAACTCTGACAGTCGTGACAGATGAAATTAGTTAAGGAAAAGGTAGAGTTTCTATCCATTCTGTCATGTTCTTGTTTTACCTAATAAAGAATTTATTACAATGGATTAAGTTACATATTACTGTAGTGTTAGTATTTTTTGTTTGGTTTTTGCTATGTATATTTCAGATTTAGCAAACCATTATGTTATTATGAATTTCTTTATAAAATTAAAATAAAAAGTAAATGTTTGGCTAAGGAAAAAATCTGTGGATAAAAATATATATTTAATTGTTCTATAAAACGTATATGATTCCATTGAATCACACTTTTAAGATTTAGCTTAACCTCTCGAGCCCGGAGCGTCACATTACTGGTCACACTGGCCCAGTACGCGGACCAGCGAAACCAAAATATGCAAATACCATTATTCTTTTACGCGTAATTGGTAAAGAAATAAAAATATTGGAAAAATACATAGCCTATAACCATCGCACAATAAATACGCATCGATAGACACCTCACTTGTCAAAATCGGTTCAATAGGAGCGACGCTAGAGTGGAACATAAAATGGATACATACAAACCAAGCAAACATACATACATACATAGGGTGCTAAACTCATTACCCTTCCTGGCTTCGCCGTAGTCGGGTAAAAATAGTACGATTAAATGTCTGTTTCATAGTTTATCGTTTACAAGTATTGCACCCTTTTTAACTGACTTACTTCAAAAAGGAGGTTCTGTATTCGATACGTATCTATGTATGTATGTAAATTTGTATGGTCAAAAAATAAACCGACTTCAAAACCACTACAAATAAAAAAATAAATAAAATTTGTATTCGCTTAGTACATACGTATATTTGGAGTCGGTGCCTAGTTTAAATTTAACAATGTTTTTTTAACTGATTTCAAAAAGGAGGTTCTGTATTCGATCCGTATGTATGTATGTATGTTTGTGTGTAGGTATGTATGTATCTATGTAAATTTGTATGGCCGCGAGTTTTTCAAAAACTACTGATTCGATTTGGATGTGGTTTTCGATGTTCAAATTTATAGTTTTCAGGGAAGGTTTTAGTATATAATTTATGAAGATCTTCGGAGATACACAATGGAACTCTCCAATAACTAACAGCAGATAACTCGCGAATGCTGCAATAGTATACCTATCTATGATGTTTTGTTTACACTATTCTATAACTAGCTTTTGCCCGCGGCTCCGCCCGCGTTAATAAGTTTTTCCGGGATAAAAGTCCCGCTTTATGTTTTCCCGGGATAAAAAGTAGCCTATGTGTTAATCCAGGACATGATCTACCCGTGTGCCAAATTTCATCCAAATCCGTTCAGTAGTTTTTGCGTGAAAGAGGAACAAACATCCATACGTCCATACATCCAAACATCCAAACATCCATACATTCTTACAAACTTTCGCCTTTATAATACTAGCTTTTGCCCGCGGCTCCGCCCGCATTAAAAAGTTTTTCCGGGATAAAAGTCCCGGTTTATATTTTCCCGGGACAAAAAGTAGGCTATGTGTTAATCCAGTACATGATCTACCCGTGTGCCAAATTTCATCGAAATCCGTTCAGTAGTTTTTGCGTGAAAGAGGAACAAACATCCTTACATCCATACATCCAAACATCCAAACATCCATACATTCTTACAAACTTTCGCCTTTATAATATTAGTAGGATTAGTAGGATTAACTAACAAAAAAGCAATAAATATAAAATAAACCAATTTCAAAACCACTATAAATAAAAAAAAATCAACTTTATATTCGCTTAGTATATACGTATGTTTGGAGTCGGTGCCTAATTTAAATTGAACAATGTTTTCGTATATTTGATCATGTATTTCCGTGGCTTAGCTGGCAATTTAAATAAGGCATCGACTCCAAATATACGTATACAGGGTGTATTTTGATATTGCATTAATAAATGAAATCACATATTTATCTCATTGGAAATAACACTTTTCATTAAGTTATTTTAACTATAAATGTAAAATAAAAAAGTGTAATTTTCGAACAAAATAAATATCAATAAAACGTAACTTTAAGTTTACACGCCTTAATGCCACTATGACTGCTCTAGGGGAAATCGTCGCAGCAGCAACATTACACTTTCAGTCAGAAATACACTTACGGACACACCATATTCGCACCAAACTACAAAATGAAGAAAAAATGGCATACTAGAACTGGGATTTTTGGCGAAAGTATTCGTCATTCATTGATAATTTTTAGCACGATGTTAGCAGAGGTATAAACGAATATGTGGTTTAATTTAGTAACGCAATGTAAAAATAACCCTGTATACTAAGCGAATATAAAGTTGAATTATTTTTTGTTTTGCAGTGGTTTTGAAGTCGGTTTATTTTTTGTTAAAAAGTTTTTCGTATATTTGTTGGTGTATTTTTTTAGCTTAGCTGGCAATTTAAATTAGGCATCGACTCCAAAATATACGTATATATTAGAAATTAAGGTTCCTTAAATAGAAAATGTTTATTATTTTTTGCTTTCATTTTTTTCGGCGGTTTAACTTTTTGTTAAAGAGTGTTTATTTTATATTTTTTTGTGTCTTTAAACTACTTAGAGAAGTCAGCATTAAAATCTGTAAGTAAACAAGAAATCAACCCTTTTTTCCACTCTTAGGGTAGATTTTTTTCCAAATTTACATGGGAGCAATTTCGAAGTATACCCTATCTAATAAAAAAAGAATCATTGAAATCGGGCTTCTCTGTAAAAAGTTATGCGTGGTCATAGGTACATACAAATATTTCTTCTATCTACTATACTATACTCGTATATACATATATCTGGTATTGGGATTTTATTGTTCACTTGTGTGTGTCCCCGGCATTGCCAAGTCCATGAGCAGCGGTGGCCGCTTACCATCAGGTAGGCCGATAGCTCCAGATAGCTCGTCTGTCTACACTGGCAATAAAAAAAAAAAAATTGTTCGACCAAAAATGGCAGACAAAGAGAATATAATCACTACGTATGGCAGAGAACTTTACTTAACTAGGTAAGTTAATCATCATTACTCATTAGCCACATTAAAGTGACTCAAGCGTAAATGTTGCAGTTTTTCCTTAAACTAGGTATTTATGTTTTAAATAACCCACTTCAGAACATAGCGGACGTGTCTCATATTACAGTTTTAATAACTAAATATATTTGTGTTTTAGATGTTTTGTACTTAAATTTGTTATGCAATATTAGAACAAACAAACCAAGCCAGTTTAAATATTAATTTATTTGGTAAGTGTTTGTACATGATATTTATGTTATTTGTGTAGAGTAGGGCTTTCAGTCTCGGTGCATTTACGAGTCTCGGGAACAAAAAACGAGACTTGGTCCGGTCTCGAAAAAAAACGAGACTTTCGAGACTATTTAAAAAATAGTCATTATACTCGTAGGCCACGACTCATAGACTTTTTAGGCAGTCAATACAAGATATATCAATAAAGTACTTTATAAATCACACTGTTATAAACCCATATGGACGTTAAATTCCCAATTACTTATACGAATATTCAATTTTTATAGTTGTCACGTAAAAGACAGAGCTCTGGATAATTACTTTCAGAGCGAGGATTTGATTTTTTTACAAACTAGCTTTTGCTCACCGCTTCGACCATGTGAAATAACTTTACCAGGATAAAAAGTAGCCTATAGCCTTTCCAGAGTGTCCAACTATCTTCATACCAAAATTCAACGAAAGCTGTTCGGTAGTATTTGAGTAATTTGGCGTTAAGACATACATACAGACTTAGCGGGGGATTTTGTTTTATAATTTTTAATGAAGTAAATCACATAAAAAAAAATCTCTCTAATTCTACGCTAGGAAGTACGTATAGATTAGCATTAGTGTTTGGGTCATCTCGTGTCTCAAAGTATCGGGACTTTTTGTATTTTTAACGGTGTCGCGTCGCAGGTTTTTGGGGTCGAAACATGTCACGCTATAGTAAGTGAAGACTCCCTTCTCGTAATAGACTTAGAAGATACTATCTCCAGCTTCTTTTAAAGCGGGCCTGCAGACGGTGGTTGGGCGATCGGCGACCCGCTACCGCATAAATAAAGTGTATGAGGGTGCCGCGTAGTGTTTCATGCTTATATGACATTTTATTCGAGTCTCATCTTCAAACAGCGAGAGACTCTGTTCTAGAGCCGACTCCTACGTGAGTTGCGATAGCATGCACATATGCACTCCGTGACTTTCGATATGCTTAATTATAATGTTATATAAATGCTTTGGGTTGTCTCATGGCCTGGGATTTTCGTAACTTTCCAAACCATAATTAGCAGGGATTTAAGAATAGTTCGAGTATTTCCCCCTATCGCTACCATTTTCAAAAAGAGATCTTTCCCAATTTATCATAACAATGATGAACTTAATTATAAACACCCGTATATGTTTCAATAAGGTTATCTTGCGACTTCCGACAGATTATCAAAAAATTATATTTTCTGTGTCGCCACTGACCCGGATTTGAAAAGATCCTTATAGTTTAGTATTTTTTTCAATAATAATAATTATTTGATGCAAGTTTCGAAAGTCTCGTTTTTCCCGAGACTGGAAGCAGCAGTCTCGAGTCTCGAAAATACAAAAAAATCGTCGAGACTCTCGAAATTTTCGAGACCGAGAGTCTCGAAATGAAAGCCCTAGTGTAGAGGTATACAAATACAGCATTAGCTTACTTTTTATGGACAGTATATTTTTCTTATGGATAATTTAGCACACACACACACACACTCGCGCCTTTTAACCCCAGAGGGGTAGGCAGGGTTTCTCGCAACTAGTGCACTCACCTTTCGCTGTTCGTTTTCCGTCCCATGATGTGAGGGCGCGAGTCTATCGTCATATCAAGCACAAGTTCAAGACTTCGGGGCTGATGCTGAGTAGACAAGCCACTAAAACATTGCCCGACTCGGGGATCGAACCCGAGACCTTAGCAAAGCAGTTGTACATACGATTCCACACCAGCCCTGTATTATATACTGCCCACTGCTGAGCACGGGCGTCCGCTACATCTAATAAGCTTCTTTATATCTACATCACATACTTAGGTCGGAGAGTGATTTACTTTATGTTTTGGTAAAATTCACGTTTTCCGTAGAACCATATTCCGGGAAGGACGAGCGCTAGCAAGTGCAGTCTATAAATCTATAACAGTGCAGTACCCTCATCCATGTATCCGGCAGTTCTTAAAGTCAGCTGGAGCGAAGGCGTTCATAAAAACCAAACAAACATTGATCACGTAGGTACACCTATAAAGGTAACGTAAGTTATTCTATAAATAGTGTCTTCAAGGAAAATGAACGAAGTATTTGATTAGTTACCAGGGACATAAAATTGACTTAATAGCCAGTGCGTTCATTATGCGTTCAAGTCCGGCAAACCCAAGTCTTTCTCTACCAAACTGATCATAGGCATCGAGAAACAACCGGGGGCCACAAATTCACCCACGTGAACAACCTTTCCCAGAATAACACGCCTACTGTGTAATCTAAATCACTATAGAAAACCATAGTGATATCTGTACGACATTAGCGCAATGTTGGAATAAATAAGTCTTACGGCAGCAAATTAACGTGATAGAAAGTAGCCTGCATGCCAATCCAGGACATGGTCTCTCCGAGTGTCCAATTTCTGTGTGTGTGTGTGTACTTATAACAAACATCCAAACATTTTCAAAATAATTATGCTTAATGTCTAAGGGGTATTATAATGTATCGGATTATCTTGATGATCAGACAGTTTGGAAAATTAGTCCTGCACACAATACCGAACCATGTTAACACATATTAGAAGTTGATTGCATTAAATATGTTAGGTGTATCCATCTACAATATTGACATTATAATTAATATTAAATTATTATTTGACATTTTATAATCATTATATTATTATTCTCGCGTTGACATATTATCATTTTGTTAATGACGACCGACCGATCATTGTGTTGCGCTTGCCTGCTATTAAACTTATAAATTATTTTAATTGTGCGTATTGATGTTTAAATTCGGATAATAAATCAACAAAAATTATGTTTGTAAATATAGGCGTATGCACGTTGTACACCGTTTAATTATATTTATTTATTTGTGGTCTCTCATTTTATTATTTTTTTTGTTTCTCTCTGCTATATGGCTATCTGTGTTTAACACAATGAGCCACTTCGTTGACCGTAATACTGTTGAATATTTTAAGTCGTTAGAACGAGTTTCCAGTGAGACTCCTCCTACTATATGCTGACCAATTTAATTAAATCTGTTTGTTAATGAGTAGACACTGTGTCTCTTCAACCTGGTGTGCTTTACACTCTTTGCTCCTTCTAGTTTAGTGACCAGTTCATTGCAGTGTGTGGATAGTCTATGTTGATAGTTCTTGCTAAATTTCGTAATCTCCTGTTTAACTGTATTTAGACCCAGGTCCATGTGGATGTATTTATTGCTAACATAAAAAGGAATGTTCAGCATAGTTCTCAGAGTTTTGTTTTGGAATCTTTCCAAAATTTCTATGTTACTGTGACTTGCAGTACCCCATAGCTGTATTCCGTAACTCCATATTGGCTTGAGGATAGCTTTATATATCACTATTTTGCTTGTATTGGAGAGTCGTGAGTTACGACCTACCAACCAGTACATGGATCGCAGCCTAGTGTCAAGTTGTTTACGTTTGCTCCAAATATGTTTCCTCCAAGTAAGACGTCGGTCTAAGTGAACGCCTAGATATTTGGCGTCATCGGCCTGTGGTATTTCCATATTATACAGTCGGACGGGCGGGCAGGTTTGTTTTCTCAGGGTAAAGGTTACGTGAACGGACTTATTCTGGTTTACTTTTATGCGCCACTTGTTTAGCCATATCTGCACGCATGACAAATGTTGCTGAAGCTTAGTTGAGGCAGTTTGGTGATTGTCACTCACAGATAATAGAGCCGTATCGTCTGCATATGTGGCAGTTATGGTTTCGGAATGTGTCGGTAGGTCTACAGTATACAGGAGGTACAGGATAGGGCCCAGTATACTTCCCTGTGGGACACCAGAGAGGATGTGACCAAGTTGAGAGGTCTCGTTACTGTATTTAACTTCAAAGGCTCTCATACTAAGGTATGACTTTAAGATCAAAAAGAAGCAATGTGGAAGCATGTTTTTAATTTTGTAAAGGAGACCCTCATGCCATACTTTTCAAAGGCCTGTCCAATATCGAGAAATACGGCTGAACAGTATTTTTTATTTTCAAGAGTTTGTCCTATGGTGTCAGTTAGTCTATGGACCTGTTCTATGGTCCCGTGGCCTTCGCGAAAACCAAACTGATGTTCAGGTATTACGGCATCTAGGTGTGGACGCATTCTGTTCAATATGATTCTTTCTAGGAGTTTTCCTATCACTGGCAGAAGGCTGATAGGTCGATAGGACCCTATTTCGTGTGTAGGTTTTCCAGGTTTTGGTATCATTATTACTTGTGCGATTTTCCATTGGGCGGGATATATTGACAGTCTCAAACATGCATTAAAGATTATTGTTAGTAGCATTATTCCCTTTTTGGGCAGGTGCTTCAGCAAAGTAGCGTCGATCATGTCGTAACCCGGCGCCTTACCTTCCTGCAATCTAGTAATTTCTCTTTGAACTTCTTTTGGAGTCACACATTGTAGTGGCAAGCACATCTGTAGAGGACTTTCTAGGTGTTTTGTGACTTCCTCGTCATTTTCTGGAAAGACACTCGGGTGTGGCTGGAAAACTACTGCTAGATGTTCAGAAAAGGCTTTACACTTTTCAGTAATCGATCTGGCCCACGTACCAGCGGGTGTTTTAAGTGGCGGTATTTGGTTTTTTGGCCTTTTTATATTTTTGGTAGCTCTCCATAGCGAGTAGTTCGTATCTTTTGTCGCGGAGAGACTCCTTAGATAAGTTTGGAGTTGTTCATTAATGTTTTGATCAATAGTTTTCTTTAAATCCTCTGATGCCTTGTTGAAGTTTCTTTTTTCGCTAGGATAGCCGGTATTGTGCCATATTTTTCTTAGTCTTCGTCTTTCATTGACTTTGTCTTTAATTAGTTTTGGGTACTTTTTTAACTTAAGGGTATTATTGGTCTTGGGTGTTGGTGTTGAGTTCTTTGCAGCCTGATGGACTAATTTATTAAAAGATTCAATTGCTGTTTCAACTTCGTCTGGAGTTTTTAAAGGAATTTTTAGGTTCCCGTTATTAGTAATTATATTTTTAAATACTGTCCAGTTTGTTTTGTTGTTATACAACTTGGTAGGGACTTCGACTTCCATAACTTTGCATCTGATGTTTAGAATAACAGGGGTATGGTCCGATGATAAATCGACAGATTCTTCCACGCTAATATTATTTTGAGGAATATTGTTTAAGATAAAAAAGTCCAGGAGATCAGGAACTTTATTGCTGTCGGTAGGCCAGTAAGTAGGTATTCCATGACTAGAGAAGATAAGATTGAGATCATTTGCAGCAGAATAAAGCTGCCTTCCTCTTGGGAGTGTTAATCGAGATCCCCAGAAAACATGTTTAGCGTTCCAGTCGCCGCCACATATAAATCTTTTCCCTAGTCCCGAAAAGTAGGTAATAAAATCTTCTTTGGTTATTGTGTTTCTTGGAGGGCAGTATACAGCTGATAAGGTAGTCTCTGCGTGGTTTTCTTTGATTCGTACAGATGTTGCCTGAATTTTCTCTGTGCTATATTGTTCTAGAGGATAATGTTGTAGGTTGTTTTTAATTATAACTGCAGTCCCCCCATGGGAGTTTCCTGACGGGTGATTTGTGAGGTATGTGCTATAGTTCTCTATTTTGATATGAGACTTGATTGTGGTCCTTGTTTCAGAGATTAAGGCGACGTCGATCTTTTCGTTATTTAGGTATACCTTGTTATAATTACATATAATTATAGCATAACAAAATTATATTATGTTAAATGGGGTAACTAGCACCCTCTGTTGGTAACTGTTATAAAATATTATGATCCTGTAGCTGTCACTCTAAGATTAAAATGTCAGTTGATTGAAAATTAACACTCTGTTTTAATAGGTTATGGGCCCAGTCCCGCTTTAATTATCAATTGAGTCAAAATAATTGTGCGATTGGATTTAAAATGTCGACAAATTACCTAACTAACGTCCCGAAGTTAAAAGGCCGTGAAAACTATGACGACTGGTGTTTTGCGGCGGAAAACGTGCTCGTGTTGGAGGGAATGGCAGACGCCATCAAGCAGCCATTACCGGCGACGGCTACTGGGGTTCAGATTGCAGACGACTTGAAAGCTAAAGCAAAACTAATATTGACAATCGATGCTTCACTATACGTGCACATTAAGCAAGCAGCTACAACCTTCGATTTGTGGAAAACGTTGAAGAACATGTTCGACGATTCCGGCTATTCACGAAAAATTAGTTTGCTGAGAAACCTTATAAATATACGGCTTGAAAACTGCGAATCCATGACTAGTTACGTCAGTCAGCTCATAGAAACAGCACAAAAATTACAAGGAACTGGATTTGATATTAACGACCAGTGGATCGGGTCGCTTATGTTAGCAGGACTCCCAGATAAGTTTGGGCCAATGATAATGGCTATTGAGCATTCGGGCATTAACATGAGTGCGGATGCAATAAAAGCCAAACTGTTGGACATGAGTGCAGATTTTGAGGTTAAGTCTGAAGGTGCGCTTATCGCTAAGAATTTTTGCAAGCGTGGCAGCACTAGCGGTAATAAAACGTATCCGCATCAATGCGCTAATGAAACGAACAGGAATGGAACGTCAACTATTAATGTCAGTCAAAATGGCGGAACACGGAAAAAAATAATTCGTTGTTACAAGTGCAAGCAGATAGGGCATTTTAAAAATCAGTGTCCAAGCGCAGATAAACCAAAGACATATAACGCATTTAGTGCAGTTTTCCTAACTAAGCAGTTCAGTCAAACCGACTGGTACATAGACTCTGGCGCAAGCACTCATTTAGTTTCGAGTGTCAACATGTTGTCCAACGTTTGTTATCAACCCAAAACTAAGGAGATTATTGTGGCAAATAAATCGACTGTTCAAGTTTTATGCTCAGGAGACCTACAGATTGCAACACGTGTAGGTAATAAAGAGTATGCTATAAATGTAAACAATGTTTTGTGTGTGCCTAACCTCACAACGAATTTATTATCCGTCAGTAGAATTATTGCGAACGGAAACAAAGTGATATTTAGTCAGTACGGATGTTTAATTTACAACTCACAGAATGAATGTATTGCGGAGGCTAACCTGCAAAATGGTGTATATAGATTAAACATTGTGAAACCAGAGCAACTCTTAGCAGCAGCAGTTAAAACTTCAAGCACGACATGGCACAGACGATTAGGCCATATTAATGCACATGACTTGAATAAATTGAAGAATGGAGCAGTTGAGGGCATAAGCTTTGATGAAAAATGTGACACCAGTAAGGCAAGCTGCACAGTATGCTGTGAAGGCAAGTTGACAAGACTTCCATTTCCTCATAGTGCAAGCAGAAGTCGGGAGGTCCTAGAACTGGTCCACACAGATTTATGTGGGCCAATGGAAAATATGTCACTAGGAAAAGCTAGATATTATTTATTATTTGTCGATGACTTCAGCAAGATGTGCTTAGTATATTTTCTGCAGTCCAAGAATGAAACTTTTAAATATTTTAAACAATTTAAAGAGCTTGTTGAGAATCAACAGTCTAAGAAGATCAAAACATTAAGATCAGATAATGGAGGAGAGTTTTGTTCAGCAGAAATGGTCAACTATTTGAAGCAATGCGGTATAGTCCATCAGAAAACAAATTCTTTTACACCGGAACAAAATGGGCTTAGTGAGAGAAACAACAGATCAATTGTTGAGAAAGCTCGTTGTCTTCTTTTTGATGCCAAGCTTGAGAAGCAGTTTTGGGCAGAGGCCGTAAACACAGCGGTGTACATAAAAAACCGATCACCAGCAACAGGTATAGATCTGAATACTACTCCTTTTGAAATATGGACAGGCAGAAAGCCAAATTTGGATCATTTACGAATTTTTGGCAGCCCAGTAATGGTTCATATACCAAAGGAAAAGCGCAGAAAATGGGATAAGAAAGCGAAGAAAATGTACCTAGTTGGATATTCAGAGAATATCAAGGGCTATCGCTTATACAACCCTGCGTCATGTGATGTTATCGTAGCCAGAGATGTTGTGATTATGGAGGAAACTACAGATGATAATTCAACAACAACAATCATGGTGGAAGAGAAGCAGCAACCTGTAGGCACAGCCGAGGGGAAGGTTCCTGTCAGTAATTTGGATGGTGGAAATGAAAAAGATGAGTCTTATGTTCCTGATGAGTCGTCAAGTGAGACAGATGACAGTTTTATCGATGCCTTGATGCCAGAAGACACGAATCTCAGCTTCCAGCAGTGCGACAGCAATAGCTCAGTGAAGCGTGTTAGACGCAAGCCTGACTATTATGGTGTGGCGAACATGAGTGTAGAAGAAATGTCAGGTGAACAGATTTCTCTTAGTGATGCGATAACAGGACCTGAAAAAGTGCAGTGGCAGTGTGCGATAAAGGAAGAGTTACAATCTTTCCATGAAAATCAAACATGGGAGCTAGTGGACAGACCAAAGGATGGTACGGTAGTGAAGAATAAGTGGGTATTTAAAAAGAAAATTAATAGTGATGGAAAAGTGCGTTTTAGGGCTAGGCTTGTCGCTAAGGGCTTCACCCAGAAGAAAGGAATAGACTTTAATGAAACATTCTCTCCAGTTCTAAGGTATTCAACTTTGAGACTATTAATGGCTTTAAGTGTCGAATTAGGTTTAAGTATGAATCACCTTGATGTTCCTACTGCATTCCTGAACGGTTTTCTAGATGAAACAGTGTACATGGAACTACCAGAATGTTTGTTAAGTTTAAGTTATAAAAAATCTAAATATGAGCCTTGTCTTTTTATAAAATGTGAAAACAATGTCAAAATCTATATAGCTTTATTTGTGGATGATTTTTTTGTTTTCTACAACTGTCATAGTAGTTTTGAAGTACTAAAAAATGAACTAGTAACGAAATTTAGAGTAAAGGACTTGGGTCAGATCAAACAGTGTCTAGGTATTAATGTAAATGTTTATAAAGACTGTATTACTGTTGACCAAAAGCAATTTATTGAAACTATTCTAAGAAAATTCAATATGTTAGATTGTTCTATCAAAGATACACCTATGGAAGTTAATTTGAAATTAGATAAAGACATAAATAATAAAATTAACAAAAATTATCCTTATCAGCAATTATTGGGAAGTTTAATGTATCTGTCAGTACTTACCAGGCCAGATATTTCTTATAGTATAAGTTTTTTAAGTCAGTATAACAATTGTTTTAATGAAACTCACTGGAAACATTTAAAACATGTTTTAAGATACTTAAAGAAAACTAAAAGTTATGGCTTAGTTTATAGGAAGACTTCATGTAATATACATGGCTTTGTTGATGCTGATTGGGCATCTTGTTCTTTGGACAGAAGATCATACACAGGGTATTGTTTTATTATGTCCGGGTCAGTAATTTCTTATGAATCTAAAAAACAAAGAACAGTAGCCCTGTCAAGTACAGAGGCCGAGTACATGGCCCTGTCCGAGTGCTGTAAGGAAGCAATCTATTTAAATAATGTATTATCTGAGTTGTTTTTGTCAAATGAAAGAGTGCCAATGTGTTTGTATACAGATAATCAAAGTTCACTCAAATTAGCATTTAATCCATTGTATCATAAGCGTACCAAACACATTGACATAAGGCATCATTTTGTGAGAGAGTGTGTAGCAAATAAAAGTGTTAAAATTGAATATGTACCAACTACTGAAATGCCAGCAGACTTGTTAACTAAAAGTTTAAGTTCAAACAAACATTATAGATTTTTAAATTTAATGGGCATTTCTAAAATTTAATTTAAATTTCATATTTTGGGCATTTGCATTATTTTGTTAGGACAGGATGTTATAATTACATATAATTATAGCATAACAAAATTATATTATGTTAAATGGGGTAACTAGCACCCTCTGTTGGTAACTGTTATAAAATATTATGATCCTGTAGCTGTCACTCTAAGATTAAAATGTCAGTTGATTGAAAATTAACACTCTGTTTTAATATACCTTGAATTCAGCAAGACGTTCTGTCAATCCATTGGCGTTCCAAGTGACGATGCGAAGATTTAGGGGCATTTTTGCATTATTTGAGTTATAACTTGGATCATACGATCCATCATGTTGTCGAGCATATTACTCATGATGTTATGGAACCGGTCAAACATTTTATCCAGAAGATTTATTAGGCTGTCTGAGTTGTAGCTTTTGTCTGCATTTATGTCATTATATGTCCTATTCTTTGAGACTTCAGCATATGATTGTGCCGATGTCCATGTCTTATCACGATTCTTCGAATTTTCTTTGTTTACCTGTGTTTCCTGAATACTTGTAGTGGCCAATTTTATGGAGTTTGTAGTGGATTTGAGCTTCGGTTTTAGTATGAATTCCTTGTATTGTTGGTACTTTTTACATCCTTTATAGCTAGAGGGGTGTTTTTCCTGGCAGTTTGCACATGTTGCCTCAGTGTTTGGTGGTTTAGTACATTCATTTGATGGATGCATTTCGCCGCATTTTACGCATCTGTAAGGTCTACAACATTGGTTCTTACTATGCCCAAATCTTTGACATCTTTTGCATTGCAGTACTTCTTTTTTTCGATATGGGGCTTCAAAAGTAACTTTCATGTAATCAAGTTTGTTCACCTTGAAAATATCTTTATTGTTGTATTTGGGTTCCAAATCTACGTAAAAAAGAGGTAATGGGTCTTTAGTCACTCTGTGTTTAACATTGACAATTTGCCTTACATCATGTCCAATCTCTTGTAGTTCGTGTTTGATAAAATCAGTATCTTGAGATGAGTGTAGGCCGCGTAGTGTAGTAAGTGTCGATGTCAGTATGTATAATCTTGACCACGTGTCCAGACCTTAGTGTTGTTATAGTATACATGTTGGTTTCTACTATTTGGCTTAAAATCTGTTTTAGCGATGCTATTTTTATAACGCCAGTCACAAAGATAGGTTCTGGTTTAGGCGGTTTATGTTGTTCTAGGTCAAGTACAGCATTATCTTCATTGGTTTCCAGTATTTCAAAACTATTTTGAGTCGGTACAGAGTACTTAGTCTTTGGAACTTTCTTCGTGTTAACATTTATATCTGGGCTTTTCTCTGATCTCTTTCTTTTTGTTGTAGGGGCTTGATCTTTTTGCCATTGCTCCGTGTCATTATTTTTGGTTATTGATTTGCTAGTTACTCTATCCAGAAAGTGACTTCTTGTTTGCTCAAACATACTTTTATGAAATGTTTGTTGGACCATTACTGGTTTAGGGGTGTTTGTTTTACTTTTTTCTATCTCCATATTGTTCCCACGAGTAGGGTCGATTTAACAGGTCGCTTAAGGGGTGACGCCCATTCCCTCAAGAAGGCGCAATACAACGGTGTTAGCCTGGTCCACCGAGGTCGGCGCTCAGAACTGGTCTCCCACCAGCCACGCATCCTCTTGGCGCGTTTCCCACCGTAGGATTGGGGTGTTTTTTGGAGAGGTTGTCTTCCTCGTGGCCCAGACAGTGAAGTCAAGGCCCCCGATCGCAGACTGCGGTTGCGGGTTAGGCTGATCATTTCCTATCCGCCTACAGGCAGGCTTTTTAGGCCAGCGATGGTCGGGTTAGTTGACCGCCGCCCGAGATTCGGCGTTGTTTCTTGTTTAGCACCACCCAGGGGACACGTGTAGGGTGTGCCTATAATATAGGTGGTGACTCCTACGGACGCAAGAAACATCATCCCCCTATTTTATTATGAAGGTATAGTGTTTTGTGTTTGTAAATTTCCTTCAATTGTATTTTATCCTTATTTAACGGTGATGTGTGTGCATTAGCTTATATAACTCATCTGACTTTGTATGCAAAGGACTTGGAAAAAAAAGAAAAAAATATATATATAAAGATTCAATGGACAATTGATGACAAAAAATTAAGCCCGGAGTTTCTTTCTGCCTCTCTTCTTCGGGTAGTCATCACTTAGGTAGCTAGTGAAAGGCTGGTAGGTTAGCTAGGCTAGGGCCTGTAGTGTCCTCACCGGTGAGGATCGCGACGCGTGCCTCCCATTAATTTTAATAAAAAAATATTCTTTATTTATCTCTTTCCTACCAGCCCGAGCTTGGCTTTTTTATATTTAGTTTACATTGATTTTGCTCCCTTTAAATATGTCATTAGTTATATAAGTGACTATTTGTAATAATAATTTTTAATTGAATGTATCTTGACATATCATAAGTGCAACTATGTTCGCCTACGTGATGAATAAAGCATTTTATTTTATTTTTATAAAAGCTCTCGCATAATATTGTATAATATTTTATTGTTACAGCCATATCGGACACATATTCCAGACTCCGTGCTGATACTGCGAAGAAAAACCCTGATATTATCACTTTGTCCGACTCTGGTTCGAACTCGAGAGCTCGGAGTGTAACTCGTACCGCTCATGCAGAATAACTAAGCAACTGATGCAGTCTTTTGTAACCTGTAAAAATATTTTTTGTTCTCAACAACATTTATGGTTTAATGATGTTAAGTATATTTTGTTTACAATCACCATTTCCACTTTTTCAGTTCATTAATTAGAAACAAATAAATAAAAACGTATTTTTTAAGATATGATTAAATGGAGATAAAAAATGGAAAATCAATCAAGAAAAGAATCGTTGTTCAACATTTTTCGGCGTAAAGATACCAAACAGAAACTCATAGATCTACAAATATGGTTAGAACGTGGTGCTGATATCAATTCCCTTGCTAGTCATAAAAATAATACGATTTTACATATAGCTGTAATGCGGGGCGAAGTAGAACTTATTAAAATGATTTTGGAAAAGGGAGCGAACACTTCTCAACAAAATTCAAACGGTAAAACCGCATTAGATTTGGCTCTATTATTAAAGATTCGCAATAAACAAGAAATTATCCGTATTTTAAAACCTTATTACCGCGGAAAGAGTAAAGAGACATCTTTGGAGCATTTAAATCAATCTGATACTGCTGAGGTGAATTCTTTATTGGAGGATCATAATGATGCAACAAGTAATGAGTTTTTAAATCAAGAATCAAACACACCTTTTTTATATGTAAAGCGTCTTGGGACTTCAGGAATTGGTGGTCAACTTTACGAGAGCAAATTGTTAAGTTTATTTTTGCTCAGAGTTCTCAATCATAAACACATAACGAGGTTTAATTTGGGCACTAATATTGAAGGGATTGGAGCTATTGATGATATTGTATTGCAATATGAGATTAATGGTGAAGAAATACCAAAAGTTTTGTTCATACAAGCCAAACATAAAGATGAACCTGAACAAAATAAAATCACAGTTCAAGATTTGTTCAGAGAACACGGAGATTACTGCTTACATAAATATTTTGACAGCTACTTAAGAATAAGAGGGAAATTTGGTAGTAATAATAAACAAGACTGTATTTTCAAACATGCATTTAAGGATGTGGATTGTGATTTTATAATTTACACACCAGCTATGGAGAATATCGGAGATAATAAAATAATTGTACAGGGTAATTCCGAGAAGAATCATAGTCTTCTACTTACTAGTGAAACGGGGAAAATATTCCGTTTGAATTACAGTGATTTCGAAGTCCAACGACTTTTGCTGACTGCTTTAGAAGTACGGGCTCAGTTATTAGGGAAAACTTTCATGAAATTCCTGCTCAAAGAAAACTACAAAAACTTGTTAATGGACTTTTTGATAAAAACATACCATGTTTTTTTAACACATCACGTAGTTGAAGTGGCTTCAAAGGAGACGCTCGAAGATTTACACTTAGAAGCAACATTCCGAAAGTCATTTCTCAAAAGCAATGATACGTATTTAAGAATCTTGAGGGAAGCTATTTATAAAGAATTCTCCATAAAATACAGTAATTATTCTTTAGAACATATAATAGATGAAGTGACCCCAAATTTCAACTTTAAATTGCCTCTTAATTTTGGTAATCTTAACTTTAGCATCGCTGGCAATAGCGTAAAGGTCCAAAAAAAATTGGTTTATATTAGCTCAAAAATTAAACAATTGATTAATAGTGCTGAATCTTGCGGGCCATATTTGGTAGTAAAAATTGATGACAGTGTGGTGGGGCCGGCAACGTTATTGCATGAGAAAGATTTGGAGATGTACAGACTTGGAGGCCTTGTTGGCAATTTGTTTATATTCGATGAAGACACGTTTCAGTTTAAGTTTAATGAACATATAGAATCTTTACCTTCTCATGTCAAAAGACTTTACCAAATATTAAAAAATGAATATCCAGAAGGCAAACGTTTTAATAACTACAGATTCGATTTTCATGTTTGTAATTTTCCGAAGCTATCACTTGGTCCGAATGAGTACGAATTGACTTTAGTGAAAGAATTCCTCGATAAACTCGTATTTTACACCAATCAAGCGTGTGAAGAGGAGGTTGAAAAAGTGTTAAAAAGTGAAATAATTAAATGTTATAAACTCAATTCTTACAGAGAAAAAGTATGCCGTATGAAATGTGAATCAATATTTTTGAAAGTTCACGATACAATACAAAAGTGGTGGAAGCAACCAGATAAAGCCCCATATTTGGATGAAAACTACAAATATTATGAGGACGCTAAAGAACAGTTAATAAATGTTTCTATTTTAAACACCCTTCATTTCTTATATACTACGAAGTTAAATAGTTATGGCATACAATTCAAGGATATCGAACAACAATTTAATGTTTTGGACGATATACATTTGCAAGGAGTTTTAAATATAGTCACTAATAATATAACATTCACTAGTATCAAATTAATTCAGTACCTCAATCACAATAATGACAAATACTTTTCATATATATTTCTAAACCTGGATTTTATTGTATCTGAAAATTGTTTTGATGACGTTATTGCGGAACTGAGACAATTGAACGTTACAATAACATTTGTTACTTGTGAAAACAATAAAGTTTATTATAATAGTATAAAGCAAATTTTAAACTTGGTCAAGGAGTCTGTAGTACTTATTACTAAACAAGAACTACGTGACTTAAATTGCATACAATATCTTCGAATTAATGACAATAAAAATGAATTAATAGATCTCACCCTGGAAAGTCAAAGAAAAATTATCAGTGAAACTAAAATTAACTTTCAAGGATATACAACACCTATTAATCAAATAATCAAGGACAACTTCAACATAATGGGTCCAGAAATACTTTTTGCCATTATAAATAAAGAAAATATTCAAATTGGTCGAAAAATAATTACTAACGCCAAGTTTGAAGACTTTGAAGATTATTACGTACAACGAACTATTAATCGGTGTATAAAATTAAAAACTAAAATAAACTGTGGCAAATATGCTGATCGACAATCATTTAAGAAAAACCTATTTCATAGTGTTGAACATATCGAAGAATACAAGATCGATAGACCAGAGTCGTGTCAGCATGAGAGTTACAAGCCGAAAACATTGTTAGATATTGCTGAAAAAGTTATAATATTATCCGCCCCACCTGGCACGGGGAAATCTACTTTTGTGTCATATTTATCCACTGAAACAAAAAGAACAGATCCGCATTATTGGATATTAAGAATAAACTGTCTCGATTATAAAGAATCATTAAACCATTGGCAAGAAACTAATACTGAAATTAATTTAAAAGTGATTATAAAGTTTTTATATAATGTTGCATGCCAGTTAGATAATAACGCTGATGATTTAAATGTAAACGTTGGCTCTGATGATAATATTCTCATTGAGGTTCCCAATAACGGAAAGTTTAGTAGTTTACAATGTTTAGAAATTGAGTTATTCAATAATTTGTACAATAACGAACAAATAGTGATTATATTCGATGGTGTTGATGAAATTAGTCCAGATTATTTTAACACAGTAGTTAAAATATTGGATATTATGAAAAATTCGAAAGTTAAACGTCTTTGGATTACGACACGACCATACAATATTGTGCATACTTTAGAACAAAAACTGGGGACACTCGTGTTCATGTTCGATAAACTATGTCCAGATGATCAAGAAGATTTGTTCCAAGCGTTAATTATGCAGAAATGCCATAGTAGAAAAATTCGCTATTTGGGAGTGTCACTTAAAAAATTAATCCATGATGAAGACTTTACTTCTACGCCATTAAACATATTTTTGCTAGCTGAAATCATTGACGAAATGTGTAAGGGGAAAAAGCCGATATACCCATGTCGTTTTAACTTATTAAAAATGTATGAAATGTTTGTGGATATCAAGTATAGTAAAATTTTACTAGCTGAAAAAAGACCTTATTTTTCCAACGCAGATCCAGAATTGAAAGAAATGATGAAAATGAATCATAAAGCATTCATTGAAATACATAAAAAATTAGCAGCGCATGTGTTGTTCAAGAAAAACGTTCAAGGCCTTTTTTCTGCGCATGACATGGAAGATATTCATAATGCACTCGAGCGAGTCAGTCGAGGCGAAGTAAGAGCAGGGATTATCGATAATGTTGTCGATGGCGAGGCCCAATTCATTCATCTGACATTTGCTGAATATTTTGCAACCGAATATTTTTGTGATAAGTTGAAATCTGTCGAGTGTTCTTTGGACGTATGGCTATATTTTTTCGATACTATTATAATCGCTGATAAATTTAGTCGGGTGAAACAGTTTTTTCACTTAAAGCTAGCTGCAGATAACGATTTATACAAATTAGCCGAGAATCACAAATATAAAGAAGACATTTTTGGGCTGTTATTAAAACAACCTGTCAAAAATTCATTGTATTATGCGATAATAGGTAAATTAACTTCAGAACATATGGCTTTGTTTTTACTGCAATGTGTAAAAGGCGTGTTGACTAATAATAATTTGGGTGCCTTTCTTCAATATATTATTAATTTTGTGAGTGAATTCATAAGCTACGAAGGAATTTATTATTCTTGGATAGAGTATGGTTATCACCATAACGTCATTGAAGAATGGCATAAGTTGAAATTAGTTTTAAACACTGTTTTTGAGTGGTTGAAAGCAGTGGATAATACCATATTTCCAGACTTATTTTCATGTAAAGAATATGCTATATTGGTTCAATATTATTTTATTGCCGTAGCATTCGAGCTTGACGACACAATCACGATATCAGAAAGACACTGGCTTGACGTTATGTTGTCTACTGTCGAAGACGACATATTATTGGATTGTTTCACTACGTCACATCATTATGTACCAGAGGATAAAATTATGCCTCATTTACTTGCCATACGCAATGAGAAAACAAGATTTTTCTTTAAATATTTGTTGAGATTGGACCAGGACCAACTTTTTAATGTTTTTTATACATTTGATTTTGATAGCCAATTAGCGGCGCATTGGGCTGTTAAAGAAAACAACTTGGAGTTTTTCGCTGCAATGGCTTGTCTTCTAGATGATAATAATTTTATAACAATTTGCATTACGTGCGATGACCAAGGCGTAACACCCATTGGTAATTTGTTGAATAAAATACAACTTTGTGTACAACGAAATATACACAATCTGAATCTACTGCCCAGGTGGTTCGAAGATAATATTCATGAAACAATAATGTATTGCTTTCGCTTTAACGCGTCTTTCATATTTATAAATATCGGCCTTAAATTATTATTATTTTTATTTTATACATTTTGTTTGAATTTTGGTATCAAAATTGGCAATAACTCTTGTGTTAAAAGAAATCTGTTGGTTTCGACGTCGAGTTAAAAGTAAATTAAGTAAAATCAGGGGGCCTACTATCATAGAGACTGGAGGTTGGTAAAATGATAAAATTATTAATAAACAACATTATTCAACTGAATATAATGGAACATTTATTGTAGCTTGAGTTACGACTTCGGTGTTTGTTTCAAATGTTTTGTATTTTTCGGGTATGAGTGTAATCTACATGTCCATCAATAAAATAATATTTGTATATAAAATATCTTTATTCCATAATAAGAAAACCAAACATAATAGAGGTATGCTTATAAGTTTTAACCATGTAATATTTACAGCACTATCGCCCGAATACTCAAACGCTACTCAACCAACCAAGTTATCTGAGGCCTACTTAATTTTAGCTGGCTTCTTATTTTAAATGGCATTCTCAAACGCACTTTAAAAGATTTGATGGAAAACTCAGCCGAGGAGCAGTCATTTTGCTACAGATTATAAAAAGTTTGTTTTCGATTACAATTTTAATAAATTTGATATTTATGTGTCGTTTCACGCAATATAATTTTTAAGATGTTAAATATAAATAAATCGAAGAACACAATGCGCAGTTTGAAAATGATTTACAATGTTATAATATGTCTATTATATTTAATTTTCGTGTGTCTTTTATGTACTATGTGCAGATGCTACATAGTAAAAATGGTAAGTACGTTTAAAAACCATCCTAGGTTTTTAATATGTAGGAATGGCATATTCATTATTAGAAATAGTTTATTAATTATTATATTCTTAACATTGATGTGATGAGCTTATATTGGCATTATATTGCCGCTTGGCAGTATGTCAGGGTTGACATTAGCCGCTTTAGAAAAAAAAATAAACAAGTCAACAACATTAATATTTATAATTCTTATTTTAGTTTTATCATCAGAAGTAGGCATATTTACAAACATTTACAAAATATGCTAACTCAACTGCCATACTACGCACAATACGATGTACTACCGTTGGTTGTTTCCCGTGAAAAATAACCCCGATGACCTTGGGCTATCGGTTGGATTGTTTGGTTTCTTTTTGTGTTCGGCTGGATATAATCCCGATTTTAAAGAACATAAATGAAGAACTGTTTCCTTGCTGAGTTGGAATCTTCTTTTACGATAAGTTAAGATATGATATATTTATTTGTCAAACATTAACATTAAATTATCATTATTGTATTCTTCGAAAGCGTTTAATTTCTCTCGATTTCTTCCTTTGACACCACACTCCTCTTCAGACAATGATGATAATGAAGAAAAAAACGATTTATTAAATTCAAAGAGAATATAATAAGTAGTTATTACGCAATAAAATTATTAAAGATTTGAACGTAAATATTTGAGACTAGTCTGAAGCACTCTCAAATTGATCTCGATTAACAGCCATATTTGGAGGCATTACATAGCTGTCAAACTTTAAGCAGTGTTTGTGAATACCGTTTGAATCAATAAGCGGACCTTAAACTGAGTCGCCTTAAATTTAAGGTTAGGAGATAAGTGACGTTTCAGTATACCAATTTCACCAATAACGAATGCTTAAATCCGTAAGGCCATCTCAAATATTTAAGTAGTGTTTGAGTATTCGGGCGTAAGTAATGTAATGAAAAGTGTTTAAAGAAAATCTTTACAAGTCTCATATCCTTTGGTGTCTATTTTCTACTTTTGCTATTTTACAAAAATGTATAATTATATAATATTAGTACTGCCTTAGTGGCATAGTTGTATAACGGTAAGACTGCAATGCTGAGGTCTTGGGTTCGATTCCCGGGATAGGCATGGATATTGGGTTTTTAAATTCAGTATCAGCTCGGAGTCTTTGCCCGGAATTTGTGCCCGATATGGCGATAAGCTCGCCCCTTATGGTTGTATATTTTTTTGTTGTTGGCCATTGTCCGTAGAAAGTCAAAAAGAAGGAAAAAAACACTTAATTTTAAGTACTAGATATAGTGAAATAAAACTATTTTACGGATTTTATCGCGGTTTTTTAATTTATATTTTCTCCCGACGTTTCGAAGGCTTTACAGCACTTCGTGGTCACGGGGCGGACTAATGTGTTGGTGGTCCGAAAAGTTAATTTTAATAATATAATAATAATAATATAAACATTTATTGCACACAACACACACACAAAAAAGACAAAAAATACTATTAATCTTCTGTTCCAATATATTCCAAATTACAATATCTACCTTAATTTTTTTAATTATTATTATAGATAGATATAGCTTCGAAAAATAATGAAATATAAATAAAACGAAAACATTTTCGTATTTATTTTAATTGACTAGCTTTTGCCCGCGGCTCCGCCCGCGTTAGAAAGTTTTTCCGGGATAAAAGTTCCATTTATATTTTCCCGGGATAAAAAATAGTCTATGTGTTAATCCAGGACATAATCTACCCGTGTGCCAAATTTCATAAAAGAGTAACAATCATACATCCATACATACATTCTTACAAACTTTCGCGTTTATAATATTAGTAGGATACGCATAAACCTTCCTCTTGAATCACACCCACCATTGTTGAAAAACGAATGAAAATCCGTTCGATAGTGTTTGAGTTTGTCGCGTTCAAAAGACAAACAGTTGCGTTATGGTGCTTTGTTTTATAATAAGTAGTGATGTAAGGACATATCTTTAAAAAAAAGATAAAAAATCCGGGACAAAATTTCCGGTTTATGTTTTTTCGGGATAAGCATTAGCCTGTTTCCTTCTCTGGGTCTCAAACTATCTCCATACCTATTTGTTTACGGACCCACCCACAAACAAATATTTACCGGGATTAAAGTTCCGGTTTAGGTTTTCCCGGGATAAGAAGTAGCCTAGGGTCCTTCTCAGGGTCTTAAACTATATCCCTTCCAAATTTCATCGAAATCGGTTTATGGGTTTGGCCGTGACGGTTCCACTCGCGAGACCAAAAAAAATCCGAGATAAAATTTCCGGTTTATGTTTTCCGGTATGAAAGTAGCTCATGTCCTCCTCTGGATCTCAAACTATCTCTACTTATTTTCTTGCGGTTCCACTCGCAGAAAAAGATTTTCCGGGATAAAAGTCCCGGTTTATTTTTTCCTGGGATAAGAAGTAGCCTAGATCCTTCCCAGGGTCTTAAACTATGTCCCTTCCAAATTTCATCGAAATCGGTTCAGTGGTTTGCCCGTGACGGCTCCACTCGCGAGAACAAGAAATCCGGGATAAAATTCCCGTTTCTTTTTCGCGATAAAAGTAGCCTATGACCTCCTCTGGATCTCAAACTATCTCTGTAATAAATTGCTCGCGGTTCATCCAAGATTGTTTTTTTCCGGGATAAAAGTCCTAGTTTATATTTCCCGGGATAAGAAATACCCTAGGTCCTTCGTAAAGTCTTAAACTATCTCCCTGCCAAATTTCATCGAAATTAGTTCAGTGGTTTGGCCGTGATAGCTCCACTCGCGCGAAAAGAAAATCCGGGATTAAAGTCCCGGCTTATATTTTTCCGGGATAAAAAGTAGCCTATGTCCTTCCTCAGGTTCTAGACTATCTATGTACCAAATTTCATTTAAATCGGTTCAGTAGTTTTCGCATGAAAGTGCAACAGACAGACAGAGTTACTTTCGCATTTATAATATTAGTAGGGATAGTAAGGAAGTAAGGATTAGAGGGGCTATCTAATACACTCCTTGTACTCTAGTATGAACTCTATCTCCACCATTCTGTCATGCTGCGCCCCGCGCATATCTCGGTCACCCAGGACCTTTGAGTATCTAGCAAAGCAAAGGAGATGGTATGACCAGGCGAACCCTTCGTTGGTCATATATGCGCAGCTGGTCATAAACTTTTATTAAAACCTATGTGACTTGCGATCGCTGTCATTACATTCTACCATGATGACATTAAGCGGTGCCCCACAGAAATTGTGATTTTTGCTGTGTTATTGTGTAAAAAGCGACCTTATATTCAGTCCTGCAGGTGTCGATTTTTTTTGTTAAATGTATGCTATCCGTGTCTACCTCGCCCTCGTCAGGGTTGACAGAAAAAAATTGTTTGCGTATTACTGCCATATCGTCTCCATTGGATAAATACTCAAAGCCCAGGATACATCGAAACATGTGCACGTTTTTTCGTGGCAAATAATATATACTGTAAAGTTCCCCAGGCGGCGTTTTATTTTTATACCCCTACAGAAAAAGAGGGGAGTCATAAGCTTATTTACTGTGACTTCGGCAAATTGTTTTAAGACATTTTAACCTTGAGCTGATGCTGCAACATCGTCCAGACGATTGTTATGACGTATTCCTGTCCTGGGTAGTGACAGCAGGAAGACATGAAGTTGGATCCGCGGAGCCACGAGAGTGGTGCTAACTTTCTGGGACGAATAAGACCAATCACGAAGCCCATATTGATTTTTTATTTTTCTGAATGACGAGACGAGCATGCCGCTCGCCTGATGGTAAGCGATACGAAAGCCCATAAATAGTAGCAGCACCATAAAGAACTTTTAAGGGAAAAGTACTGGGTGGCACTCCACTGCGCTCGTCAACCTGAGACATTAGATGTTAAGTCTCATAAAGGTCAGTATACGAGACCTACCGCCAGTATGATTATCAATAAATTATCACATACTGACTCGAATTTAAGTCCATAGGCATGAAGACGAGCAAGTTGACGCACTTGCTCGTTTGTTTTATGGATTTGTTGATGCCTTTATCTCTGAAGAGGTAGGCAAAGGCGATTGAAGTCACATTCTGTTTTATATATAAGGCGCGAGCTTGTCGCATTCTAATTGGAACCAAGATAGTTCCAACCCACAAAAATGTATATTTTAGAATCAATAACTTTGTCTGGTGTGTGGGTGGGCTCTCCTGCACAATACAGTCCCAATTTGCCTTTCTCGTGTCTTTCGATTATGACGTACTTAATAATATTAAAGCATACCGTCACTACAAAATGCATGTTGGGCTTAAATTAGCTTCGTATTCGTCCTGAACGTAATATCGGCGTCAAAAGTTATATTTGAGGTAAAAGCTGTAAAGTTATAGCACTCCGTGACCCACGGCACTAAACCTGTTTCGGTTGTGGGTAATTTTATTCAATTATATAACTTTTTAATCTTCATCTACGACGCAATAAAACATTATTTCGTGTATTTTTTTCATGAACATTGCTTGTAGTTATTATGGCATGGCGGGGTAAAATAAAAAAAAAAACACTCTACCAATATGACGTGTCATGGATAAAAAAATGTTTTCAGGTAATATGTTTTGAACTCGAGATAATTGATATTATGTTATCTTTAAATAACACTAATTATTTTAAATTATTTTTTATGGCATTGAATGACGAGACGAGCAAGCCGTTCGCCTGATGGTAAGCGATACGACCACCCATAAACAGTAGCAACACCATCCAGCACCTCGAGCTACGAAGTACTGTGTGGCATTCCACTGCGCTCATCATCCTGAGACATAAGATGTTAAGTCTCATTATGTCCAGTAGTTACACTGGCTACAATGCCCTTCAAACCGAAACACAACAGTGCATGCACGCTGCTGCTTGACGGTAGAAATGGAGATTGCGGTGGTACCCACCCAGACGGACTCTTACATAATTATGAGAGACCTACCACCAGTATATTATTATGTTTACCAGTTTATGATGTATTTATTTAAATTACGAAATAATCGATCGTGTATAAAGTGTGGCGCCTATAAAACGACATTCATTTAATATAATTAGCTACTGATCAGTAATCATTAAAACCGGTCAAGTGCGAGTTGGACTCGTACACCCAAGGTTCCGTAAAAACTTGTAGGTAAGGTATATAAGTACATATTTACGGTTTTCAGATTGTTTCCTTTACATGTGCTGTAAGACCTTGCTTCTTGAAAATTATAACCAAGATTAAAATTATAACCAAGATGTGTATCTTGGTTGAGTGTGTACACACACTCACGCCTTTATCCCCGAAGGGGTAGACAGAGACGCAACTAATGCACCCACTTTTTTTTCACGGTGCGTATTCCGTCCCATGATGTGATAGGGGGCGAGCCTATCGCCATATCGGGCACAAATTCCAGACTTCGGGCTGATACTGAGTAGAAAAACCCAATAGCACTGCCCGACCCGGGGATCGAACCCGAGACCTCAGCATTGCAGTCGTACCATAATACCACTACGCCACCGAGGCAGTCTAAAACCTAAAAATACTAAATCGCAATAAAATTAATGTCGCATTGTCGGCTTGACCTGAATAGTCTCTTTTGGATATAATTGGATGCGCCAGTGATGTCGACTATGGGTATGAGACATGACAAGGTATAAGTCAATTGACATATTTGATAGTAAATTAAGAAATATACAGGGTCATTTATACATTGCGTTACTAAATGAAATCACATATTCGTCTATATCTCTGCTAACATCGTGCTAAAAATTATCAATGAATAACTAATATTTTCGCCACAAATCTCGATAATAGTATTCCAATTTTTTTTTCATTTTGTAGTTTAGTGCAAATATGGTGTGTGCATAAGTGTATTTCTGACTGAAAGTGTAATGTTGCTGCTGCGAGGACTCCTAGAGCAGTCATAGTGGCATTAAGGCGTGTAAACTTAAAGTTAATTTATATTGATATTTATTTTGTTCGAAACTTACACTTTTTTGTTTTACATCTATGGTTAAAATAACTTAATGAAAAGTGTTATTTTCAACGAGATAAGTATGTGGTTTCATTTATTAACGCAATGTCAAAATGACCCTGTATATTGGTACTACGTTGTTAGGCGGTAGGTCCCTCGTTTGTAATAGACCAGCTTGGTAAGTACCTTTGCATTGTCTCTGTCGCCAATCAAGATAGAGCAAGAATTGTTGTGTTCTGGTTTGAAAGACATTCTAATTCCCATGCAATATGCGACTTTTCCATGTATCTATGGGCCGCCGCATAACGATAAGACACCGAGTGAATTAATGAAAACAGTCCCTACGATTAATAAATTAAGCTTCAAAATATCATCATCGTTCTATTCAAACTATATCTTAGCAAACCGGCTAATTAGATTAAGATATTACAAAATAGAATATTTTTGGCCAATCGTTTTCTTTCACCCTCTGTTGAATTCAGCGCCAAAGCACCGTCTGCATTAGAACTAAATTAGTCTTGTGTATAATGTAATGTCTGCCAGAATTGTGTCCATTGTGTTATATAAGGCTGTTGGGGCGCTTGTCATACCCACTTCAGTTGTCTGTAGGTGTTTTGTGACCCTGGTACGTTTTGAAAGCAAAATTAGAAATTGCGAAATAGCCTACTTTTACTCTTTTGCTCGTCTGACGAAATCTGACAATCTTTATTCCCGTAAGCTCGCGCCGTATCGTTTTTTACTTGATATAAAAGTAAATGGTGTACGATAACATAGTTCTATACTTAATGACAAATTCATTAATTTATTCATACCATAGATTTTTTTATCAAAATTACACAAATGGTAGATATTGGAGGCACTGATGTAAAATTTACTGATTCATATTTTAGCAAATAATTACTAAATAATAATAATTGACTGCCTCGGTGGCGTAGTTGCATTATGGTACGACTGCAATGCGGAGGTCTCGGGTTCCATTCCCGGGTCGGGCAAAGTGATATTGAGTTTTTCTATTCAGTATCAGCTTGGAGTCTGGAATTTGTGCCCGATATGGCGATAGGCTCGCCCCCTATCATATCATGGGACGGAATAACGGTGAAAAGTGGGTACACTAGTTGCGCCTCTGCCCACTCCTTCGGGGATTAAAGGCGTGACTGTGTGTGTGTGTGTGTAAATAATTACTAATATGAATTAATTTTTGATTTCAAAGCTTAGGCATATAATCTATGCCTAAATGAAGAATTTAAAAAATTGTAGTATTAGCTACCTAAATTATTATGCAACATTTAGTCACTTATCTCAAGATAAACTACATATTATTTTAAATATATACATACACATTCGCCCTCTTTATCCCCGAAGGGTTGGCAGAGGCGCAACTACTGCACTCACTTTTGCCGTGAGTTTATTTTTATTGCATTGAATGACGAGATAAGCATGCCGTTCGCCTGACGGTAAGCGATACGACCACCCATAAACAGTAGCAACACCATCCAGCACCTTGAGATACAAAGTTCTGTATGGCATTCCACTGCGCTCGTCATCCTGAGACATAAGATGTTAAGTCTCATTATGTCCTATAGTTGCACTGGCTACAATATCCTTCAAACCGAAACAACAGTGCATGTACACTGCTGCTTGGCGGTAGAAATAGACATAGCGATGGTACCCACCCAGAAGGACTCTTACATATGAGAGACCTACCACTAGTAAATGTAGTTCCCTCCCGTTATGTAATAAGGGGCGCCATATCGGGCACCAACTCCAGGGGGCTGATGCTGGCGGACTAAGAGATCGGCCGACCCGGAACTCTAATCCAGAACCTCGGAGCGCTGTCATACCGCACATGCAATACAACTACGCCACCCAGGAAGTAAACAATAGCACATATATTCAATTACCCGAATGAATACCTTGTCATGTCAATATGTATGTCACTCAAAGACATTAAACAGTATAGTGAGTTATAGACCGGACATTAGCACCAAACTTTTCAACCAAAATATAGTACTACTCGATAATTTAAGTCGCTCTCTTATCTGACCCGTCTGCGTCCGTGACAAGACGTCTCGGTATTCTGTAACTTTGTAAAGAAAACAATATTTTGGAAGGAAATATGCCAATTTGCGCATTACGATTATGTCAAAGTGTGTTCTAATGTGTTTTACATTGGATTTTTGCTATTTCACGGTAAATTGAGTTACTGACGAACAGGCTCAGCATTTTTGTATGATAATTTTCCAAATGTCCGCTCTATATAATCTTAGATCTATATCACTCAATGTAGAGAATAATGGATTGCCATGTATCTAGTTACGGAGGTGTCAGGAACGATTTCGCAAATATTTTCAGTAGCAGAAGTGTCAAATACCTGCTAGCTATGTCGACGTATATTTAGGCTTTAGACCCGGAGGATTTAAGTGTGGAAGAAATAGAATGAATTTTTTGATTCGACACAGGGAATAAAATTAGCTCAACGAGCTTCTGACATGCAAGAAGTAAATAAGCATTCCATTCAAATAAAAGATTATAATTTTGATGAATATTCACGAGGGTGCATTGCTTCGGTGACCTAGTTGTATTACGGTACGACTGCAATGTTACTGACTGCAATAGTGACACCTCTGCCTACCCCTTCGGGAATAATAGGCGTGAGTGTGTGTGTGTGTCCCTTCAGCAATTCAAGTGTTTATTTTTGCCTTTTATAATTTTCTAACACGCTTGCACAGTACTGCTTGTTGAAGCGCGATATTTAAAAAAAATGACTCGCTACAGTATTGTACATTAAAATTTAATAATTCAGTATAACTGAATTTTCTGACGCGAAACAATGTTTGATGAAAAATGCGCATTCTAGGATGAAAGCACAGACTATGCGGCACTATGTTAACTGGATGTGTGTGACAAATTATATCGCGGTGTTGCTTTATCCTCATTTTTCATGTGATTTGTGCGAGGGAAATCAAGATTTATATTCGTCACTTCGTTTTTTAATGTGAATATAATGCCGTAGTTTTTGGCTTCCTATAACCCTAATAATATGCCACATATGAAAATGAACAGGTTTAGATATTTGTTAAAAGTTAGATATTTGGCTTATTCCAGTATTTCGTAATAAAATCACAGTAAGAGTTTTCATTCCGGTAAAGAACATCAGACAAAGAGGCAATCAAAATCGAAAAAACGTATAGAAAGAAAGAAACATATTTATTTGTAATAACCAAGATTAAACAAAATAATTACACAGTACACTTAAATTAAATTTGCTCTATACAAGAAAATAGCGTCAAAAGAATCAGGTAAACCAGAAAATCTAGAATAACGTGTAGATTTTCGCGAATCCAGTGTAACTTCGTACTATGCCGGAATCGATTCGTCCCAAATTGTCGTCTATAGAACATCTTCTGTATCGATATACGATTACGTAATTTTTTTCAGTGTTGTCAGCTTTTAAATATAATATAATACTGTAAATTAATCCGTGTTTTCGGAAAAAAGCTCAGTGTTGTAGCTTCTGCCCTGTGGACTGGGGGCGTTTGGAGAATTCCACCACGGTATTCCCTACCTGTCGTAAAAGGCGACTAACAGGGGCCACCGGGGGTCACGGGTGGGCGGAAGGGGCCGTCCACCTGTTAGTCTAGCCAACTTTTGTGACCCCCGTGATGGACGGCAGCGTGGCGGTTACGCCTCACGCTGCCGTTGACGCCGAGGGCGTCCTTCGGTGCGCGGGGACTTCTGAGCCCCCCCAACAACAGGAGACGGACCGCAACAGCGGTACGCGCAGGGGCGGTTGCGGACGACAACTTAGACGTGAGTCGGAGGAAGCCCGCAGCCGTCCCTAATGCGCCGAAGATGGCCACCGCGGAGTTTTGGTTGGTATGCCGTGCGGTGTACATAGATTAGGGACTCGGCCCGGCGGTCACCCGACGTTTTCCATTTCTCCGGGCAACGTCGGGTCGTAAGGCACGGTGAACCCAACATAACCGCTCAGTCATTCCCCTTGAACGCTGGGCGGTAGTAATAATTCAATTTCTCCGCGTAAAAAAAAAGTGTTGTAGCTTAATCGTGACTCTGTTCTGGATTTGATTTCCAATTCGAGCACAAAAAAATTACTCGGAAGGAAATCAAATAAATCTAATAAATATAGTTGAAACATACTACTCTCTAGCAAATTGATCGGCTAGTCCGGGGTATTACTACTGTCATAGAAAACCGAGTAAAAGTTTGCCGATGTTTTCCGTATGGTTAGTCAGATATGGTACCAATAAAACACCCATCTCTCTTTCCTATTTCTATAAAGACCGGCAGTACAGTCGGCCACAAAAGTATTTGTACATATTCAAATATTCAAATCGCCTCTACATTTTTGCATTCTTACAAATTCTCGTTTTCTCTTCACAAAAATAAACTAAAGGTAATTTACTTCACACCAAGAAAAAAATGCTTTATTTAACTTAACGCGTAGAGGCAATTGTGAAATTTTTAATTTGTTTAGCTGCGTTTGTGGATGACCATAATTATTCTGGTATTCTACTTCTGAGGGCACATTATCACGTAAGCCACGCTCAGTTAACGGTCTTTGCTATTAGTAAAAAAGTCCCAGTGGTGGGACAATGAGACTCATTAAGAGAAGTAGAAAAAAATAATAAAATGAAGAGCTGGTCACCCTGTCAGTACTTGAAGCAGCGCACTGATTTGGCAGAGCTCCATCCACTTAAATTTTATGTGTCTATTCACACTCTAAAAGCAGAATAGTGATGAACTTTTTTAGCAATTATAATCATACCTTATTATTGCATTACAATTTTGACGGAGAGCTTCAAATTAAGAATTGCTAACTTCTACTAGCTCAGCGTGGCAGATTAAGACCTTTACTGAATAGAAAAGGTCTTATTGTGAAACGTATTGAACGGAAATTAGTCTTATCACATCATGGGACGTAATCTATATCAAAACTATGAAGTATGGACAAGGCATTCAAACTAAAAGAAGGAAAGATATGGTTGCTAAAATACCAAAATCAAATACAACCCTTGCAGATATGCAATTTGCTAAACGTTCAGCGCAACTGTACAACAAAATTCATAAGGAGTTGGATATTTACGGTATAGTTTACTATAACTGTAAAAAATATTTTAAAAATTGGATAATCTCACTTAGTTATGAGGAAATAGAAGCTTTATTGCGATGATTAACATGACACATACACACTCACACACACACACACACACACTCTCTCTCTCTCTCTCACACACACACACACACACACACACACACACACACACACACACACACACACACACACACACACACACACACACACACACACACACACACACACACACACACACACACGGAGACACACGCACACGCACAGAGACACACGCACACGCACAGAGACACACGCACACACATACACTATACATACCATCTACGGCATAATTTTAATATGTTTTGATTTTAAGATATTATTAATTTTATTCTCATATACAAAACTAAAAGTAGTAATATCTAGTTTAAGTTATGGAAGAGCGGTGTCTCCTAATACAGGCACTTATGCTTAAAAGGAGGCTCCAGCGATCACATATTGTAAACGCCAAAACTTTGTTATGATAAATAAACTTATTATTATAATTATCTAAACTAAATGTAGGTGCTCTAGTTGCGCCTCTTCCCACATCTTCGGGAATAAAAGGTCAGTATTTAGTAGAGGCTCGTGTCCAACAGTGGAACTTTATATAATGCAGTGCTGATTATTTTGTTTTACAATTTGGAGTCCGATCTCTGTGGAATATTTAATTCGGTCTTGCACCCCTATCCATTGGAGTTGTGTGATTAGGCGCAATCAGGCAGAGATGGCGCAAATAATAAGGCCTAGCCAACATTGCCAATAAAATTTTGCATCTGATTGATCCTCTTTATATAATATGATCCCCTTTAATCGCTGGAGTAAGCGTGTTCTAGAGTGGAGAGCGCGTCTTGGTAAACGTAGCGTGGGACGCCCTCTAGCCAGATGGCGGGATGACTTGCACAAGAGGGCCGGCAGCAACTGGATGCATAAAGCAGCAGACCGGGCTCTGTGACGTATCTTGGGAGAGGCCTATGTCCAGCAGTGGACTGCAACGGGCTGAAGATGATATAATATGATTCCGTTTGCTATTTTTAAAATTCAAGGTCAATTTCAAACTAATTCAACTCGGACTTCTGCAGCGGCTCCATATAATGTGGCAGAGATCCATTGTGTACATTCACAGCATAGACAGTCCGGCTCGACCGGCCTTTTACCTCTATCTCCAACAGCCGTGGAGTGATCGTTACGTTCCGTATGGTATAGATTTCATGAGACTCAAACAATCCTTTCCACTTAATAATCCTTTTTATGTGTTGCTCGCGTTTGCCCGCCTGAAAAGCCTTTCCCGCTACTAAAGTCTCTTAAGCACTGCAGTGATACATAACATCAACTATAAGATATATTATATATTTTAAGATTCCATTATTTAATCATATTTTATTCATGTTAAGGGCCATTTAGTGCCTACAATGTTTTTATTTTTATGGAAACATTGGAAAAGAACAGTCGAAAGCAAGACCAGCTTTCGACTGTTCGAATAAAAACATTCCATTACTTCCCATGGGAGCAAATTTTAGGGACTTTAACCGGGAAGGCTTTTCACGACGGTGAAGTCGCGAGCAACATCTAGTTTATAATCAGTATAGTATAGCAAGATATTTTACTGTAACGCCGGCAGCCCTGTTATGCTATATTAGTCTCCTTGAGGGCCGATAGTGTATCCATATTTTTTAAACAACCTATTATTGATGGGTGAAAGTGGTTAAATCAGGGGACACATTTACTCATCTCTACTAGAGACTCTGATCTTACTAATGTTATAAATGCAAAATTTTGTTTAATCACGTCAGAAAAGCTGAACGGATCTGGATGTAATTTGGCACAGAGATAATATACAACAGTCCGGGATAACTCATAGGATACGTTTTATTCCAGAGAAATATAGGTATAGTGGAATTTTTATCCCGGAAATCTTTTTTACACGGGTAAGTAGCGAGTAAAAGCTAGTGTATCATAATAAAAGTAGCTCTTCTTCTTCTTCAAACTTTAGAAGTCCATTGCTGAACATAGACCTCCCCCAAAGGTTTCCAGACCAACCTGTCAGAAGCGGCCTGGACCCAGCGGGTTCCTGCGACCTTTACAAGGTCATCTATCCATCTTGTAGGAGAATGTCCCGCACTGCGCTTGCCAGTACGTGGCCTCCACTCGAGAACTTTTATACACCATCTGTTGTCATTTCTACTGTGTTTCAAGTTTCATTATTATCCTGCCTCTAATACAGTATTTTATTTATATGACCACGTCTCGGTATCATTAAAAACACCTTTCATTAATTTAAAAGTGAAATTTCAATGGTTATCGTAAACATGATCGAATAAATTAAGATAAATTTATGTCTAATTACAAATTCTCGGCCGGTTAATGCATGGTTGGTGTATATTTCGAAGGCATAATTCATGAAATTCTGTTTAAAAGGGTACAAATAAATTATTCTGAGGTATCGTTTATGCCTTTGGACTGAATTTACAATTTGTGTGTTTTTATATCTAACATAATTAGATATCTAGTTTTAAACAGTAATAAATCCTCCAAACTGGGTTAATACAAGACGAACGAACTGTCCTATAAACTAACGACCTTATTTATAAACAGTTTATAAACCTGTTTTATTTATTAACCTCGACAGAAAAAGAGGGGTGTTATAAGATTAGGGTGTGTATCTGTATGTCTGTCTGTCTGTGGCATCGCAGCTCTCAAAATAATAATAAATATCACAAGTAAGAAAACATAAAAAATGACTTACACAAAAAAGAAGTAAAAAAAAAGTACTAAAAAAGAAATGTTCCCCGGCATACAATCCAGCCGACAACCGCTGGGGTAAACGTGTTCTTGAGTGGAGACCGCGACTGGGCAAACGTAGTTTAGGACGCTCTCCGGCCAGGTGGGATGACGATCTGCGAAATACTGCAGGCAGATGCTGGATGCGGCAAGCTGAAGACAGGGCGCTATGGCGCTCATTAGGGGAGGCCTATGTCCAGCAGTGGACTGATAAAGGCTGAAGATGATGATGATACAATCCAGCCATCCGTGTCCGCAGTATGAACAAAAAGGCCACAGGCTCAGCGTCCGCCAGGTAGGGTTGTCCACCTGACACTGATTTTCAGGCAGGTTTTAGTTTCTCTATGTACAGTCAGTGACACAAGCAGCTGAACAAATTCAAAATTTCAAACCACCGATACACTTTTGTGTTCTTACCAATTTCATTATAACATAGATATCCAAGCTCAGTGATCTACTTACTCTTTCAGAAGGCCACCGCGGGTTTTGGTTGGTATGCCGGTTTAGGGTGTACATAGTGTTAGGGACTCGGTCCAATGCTCGCTCGGATGAAGCTATACTCCCGAGTGTCGACATTGGACCGTAAGACTGTGTGAAACCAACATAACCGTTCCACTCACCCCCCAGTGGTGGTAGCGATAACGCGTTTTTTCCAGCGATAAAAAAAAAAAAAAAAGGGGTAAAGGGTAACCTTTTGTATTATATTAAAATTTCAATCGTCTACCTACTCGTGGAAGATTTAATGGTTGCACACTACTACTTTGTACCTAATATGGGGTTTGGCAAAGTCCATAAGTTTCCGATGAGGTATTCAACAAAGTTTAGATAGACTGGAATTTGTACAGGTAAGAATTTAAAAACTTCAGGATCTGTATGGTCTTATTCATATGGTTCTGTTCTTGGTCTTATTTGTACGGTTGGGTTGAGTATTGAATCTTAAAAAAAATATTTCTAAAAGTAAAAATATGTCACGCTACTGTTCCATAGTGTTGGTACTTCACTGTAATCAATCATCTTATAAAATCCCGACAAAACGTTCGCGCAAATTTGAAAGTTTTTAATTAAAAATCGTGACTGATGGCTGATGAGAGAAAACTAAGCATAGCTATATAATCTTTTTAATTGATGCCTAGAAAACTATTAAGTGGATAATAATAGTATCAAGTAGTAACGGAAGGTGAAGGTAGTTTTATTACAGTATTGCTAGCACTTAATTATTTTGTGAAGGTATTTGTGATATCGACTAGTCGTGGAGGTGACAGTTGGGTATATAACAAGGGTGCTGTATCGAACGCTTTCCGTCTCAGTCTTGGCTCAGTCGTAGTCTCTTATATCTTTGTGAAAATATATTTCCTAGAAAATCTCATTCTCGCGGGTGAATTCACGAGCAAAACATAGTTTATAATGTTAGTGATTAATTTAAAGATTTTTCATTTTATTTGAACACGCTGAGCCCTGTAACTATTGATCTAATTCAGTAATATGAAGCTTTATTAAGTCTAATCCCGGGATAAAAACAGATTTTACGCGGGCGGAGTTGTGATCAGCAGTTAGTACAATATAAGCACAACATCCATTAGTGAGTAAACAGCAGTAAGCTGCAAGTCAACAAGAAACAAAAACAAAGTTCAATTGGTCAGTAATACAATCGGACAAGTATATTCGAGCAGCGTTTAGAAATAGACGATTTAATTGACTTTTTGGATGTTTGTTGTCCTTTGGGAGACTGATTTTGTTTTTTTATAAACGTTGCTGTATTAAACTTGGAAAATAAAGTCCAGTTCTTTATGTTGCGTTTATGTTGCGCCTCTAGTGCATTTCTAGCGCACCTACTTTTTGCCGTGTATATTGCGTTCTATGATGTGATAGGTGGCCCTATTGCCATATCGGGCACAGATTCCAGATTCTGGGGTGATGTTGAGTAGAAAAACCTAATATCACTTTGCCCAACTCGGGAATCAAACCCGAGACTTCAGCACATCAGTACTTTATGTTAATGGCTATAAAATTCTTATTTAAATTCTGTCATTGATACTATTTATCAAATATGTCCGAGCAAGGTTCCGAAGGCATTTTTTCAATACAGAACCACAGAATACTGAAAATTACTACGTTACAGAATTCTAACAAACACATGAGATCTATAGAATATCCAGTTTCGTTTAGTTTAACGAATTTAATGAAACATGACTAAAAACATCTAAAATGTACAATGGAAATGTATTTTGTTTCGTCGTTAAAAATATTTGAGTATGATGCGATATTTAATTTCACAAAAAAAGAAAACATATTATCTATTGGGTAAAATGAGGTAGAAAAACATACAAAAAGTATACATAAATTGACTAATATAATTAACACACATGCCTTTGATTCCTAAAGGTGCTTCAAATTGCAGGAGATTCCGGTTCCGGACAAATTTTGGAGTGCAATCTAGATTGAGTACTAACCCTAGCTATAGTCATTATTGTATGTTTTGATTGTATTCTGTGTGTCTAAAAAAAAATCTTATGGAGAAATTTCAGGTATGCAGGTTTCCTCATGGTATTTTTCTTGGCCATCTAAGCAATCGATAATTCACAAAGAACATACACATTACTTTTTAGAAAAGACATGCAGACGTGACGTGGGTTTTGAACCGGCGGATCTACGTCTCGGCAGTCTGTTTCTCTCCCAAATAGGCTATCGCCGCTTCTATTTTCATTCATTTTCGTTAATTGAGTTATTGAACCCGCTTTACGGCACATACTTTCACAAGATATAAATATTTGTACAACAGATTCCATTGCCTAAATGAAGGGCGCATCAAACGAAATTCAACTTAAACCTATACAAGCATCTTAACATAAATGTACATGGTGACCACAAAATTATCATTTTATTTTTTTTGTGCTGCGACTAAAATCATTCTTCTAATTTTAATGCAGGGTTTACTATATCGTGCAACAAGATACCCCGGGGCCGTCCCCTAGGCGCCGAAGAAGGCCACCGCGGGTTTTGGTTGGTATGCCGGTGTAGGGTGTTTATAGTGTTAGGGACTCAGTCCAATGTTCACTCGGATGATGCTATACTCCCGAGTGTCAACATTGGGCTGTAAGACTGTGTGAAACCAACATAACCGTTCCACTCACCCCCCAGTGGTGGTAGCGATAATGCGTTTTTCCCCGCGAAAAAAAAAAGGGTTTACTTTAGGTTGATGTTGCTTCTGTTTCTATGTTGATGCAAGCGGACGGTTGGCTTGTTTTGTCACTTAGTTGTATCTATTTCTATCAGTCACATAAAGTAAATTGCTGAACTTAGGTCTCCCCTAAAGATTTCCACAAGGACCTGTCAAAAGTCTGCGTCTATTTTTATACATCAGCTAATGTTTAAAGCATCTCGAAATTAGTCGTGTTTGCAATTGCAGGTCCTGGACAGTGTTTTATGATTTCTATCTTTAAAGCGGCATGGCAGCACTGTTTTTAATCTACTGTTCGGATAAAAGTTTTGTAACTGTATTTGTAGCGGGTTGCCAGTTATGAAAACCAGTCGAGACGTCAAAGTAATGACAGTTGTGTGTATAAAAAGGTAGCTGTACCGCCATTTGCATGCATTCGTGCTCAGACGCTCATTCGAGCTCAGTCTCACAGTCGGTCTCAGTTGAGTAAGTTGAACATTGATTTTCATACTGGTCGGTTAGTCGCTGATACCTATATTTGTAAAAGTATTTCTGTTAAAAAGTGCTTATGTAAAATGAGTGATAAATGTGTTATGTAAAATCAGTAATAAATAGTTTTTATTTAAATCAAAATCGCTTCTGTTTCTAACTTTCTAACACTACATATTGTGTAAACGACTATCCTTGATGAATATTTTAGTTCTCTGTTATACTAGAAGAACTATTTTCTTAGAAAATGATTTACATCCATAACATTCCCTGTTTTAAATTTTTACTATCGTGTTGTGAATTTTTTCAAGACGAAGCTATGAGTTTGCAATTTCAGAATTCCCAGGTATTCGGCAAAATTACTGGATTTAGCTTTCCACTGCAGCAAGTTTCTAATTTAAATAAGCATCCCGGAAATCCTTTTTCCCCATAAGGATTACATGGATAGGTACTCGACCCTCATCAACTTTGGGGTATTTTTTATTATATTTCTGCTACTTATTATATTATCATGAAGGTTTTTTACTTCTTTCTTCCTGATTAATGTTTGCTCTTGTTTATGGGTCGCGCAATGTTTAAAGAGGTTTGGGACATTTAATCTGTTGTAAAGTGGATTACCATGGTCAGTGGAGGGAAAATGGAAAAGTTTTTATATTTAGGACATCGTTCAAACGTTGCAACCTTATTGGTTAGAAACACAACTCTATTCAAAATAGAACATAAAATAGAAAGTTGCAGATATACCTATCTAGGATATTGACAAAGTACCTAATGTTATCGATGCAATTATCAGTTTCATAGTAATGTATAGTTTCTCGACAGTATTAGCACGACTTAGAAATTCCCAACACATTCTTACTTTTAATTGCTACTAGTTGAAATACTGGTCCGAGGTTACCATGATGCGCTTTATTGCTCGAAGTAACTGAACGCCAGATATTTTGAATCACGTTTGAAACAAGAGTCGCGCTATTTAATATCGGCTACTTTCTGAAGCGACTGGCGATTAACAATGCAGAATTTTGTTGTGAGTTCCAACGGATTATTAGTTATTTTCATTATAAAACCCATTTGAAAATATACCTATACCTCTTCTTCTTTTCTTCGTGACCTATACACACAAAGAATGGTGTAGATATTGCTTTACATTACCAAGTAAATATTAGTAGTGACATGTGGGAGATGAGATCGTGGGGGATGTCTTTTCTAAACAAAATAGTTAAACATATGCCTCCCTAAAAAAATCTAGTCCGCCTTGCTTATATTGTCAGATACAGACCCACATCCATCCTGTAGGATATACAACATTGCACTTGCAAATTGATGCTTTTATGAACATGAAATTCAATTATAATTGTTGGCATTTTATTTTCACACCCTAAACTCATTGGCGTCTCAACCGTCATCTTACTTATCATCAGGCGAACGGTATACTCGTCTCGACATTCGAGGCAATACAAAAAATATGGACAGACGGCTGTGTCCAAATGTCAAAGATTTTAACATACCTTCATTGATGTGAAAACCGTAGCTTGAAAGTAGGTTTATGACTTATTTCGTAACTTGAATCTCGGGGGAAATCATGAGTCAGGCAAAAGAAACTCCGCTAGTGAAAATTTAAGAGTAAATGATAGTGAGGACTGAATACACCCCGGCCTGTCTCTCTAGACTGTCTCGGTGGTGTAGTTGTATTACGGAATGATTACAATCCCGAGGCCTTGGGTTCGATTCCCGGGTAAGGCAAAGTATATATTGGGTTTTAAATTCAGTATCAGACTGGAGTCTGGATTTTGTGCCTGATATGGCGATAGGCTCGCCGCCTGTCACATCATGGGACGGAATACGCCCGGCGAAAAGTGGGTGCACTAGTTGCGCCTCTGTCTATCCCATCGGGGATACCTAATATTATTGTCAGATGTTTGCTACGTAACACCTCTAAAATGAGTAACGAAACTTCCAAAAATAGGCTTTTCTTTAAAAAAATATACCACAAAAATAATCCAGAATCCGCGATCGAAAAACAAGCACGATTTTGCATCTAAAAAAAGTTTTTTTAGACAATTAATTAATGTGTTTCGCTGTAGATTGGTAAATTACTGCCCTGCAAAAGTCAGTTCATATATTTTCATCCCGCAAATTTTCTCCCATGATAATTAAATCCGCCCCCAATTAGGGAGGTAAAACCCCCGCTCTGTCATGACTGATTACCATGACTGGAATAATTTTGTATGCAGACTCTTCAGATTTTTTTAATCGCCAGAAATAGACAATGCGGTAATGTCGAAATATTCTAGCTTACTATGACGTTCAACAAACTCTACAATATGTGAGATTAGGCATAACCAAAGCGGCCATAACCTGGTTTGAGATACAAAGGACGGCCGAAATGAAGGCCTAGAGATTTAAAACCTCTGACTCCTCGAAGTTACAAGAAATATCCTTGTCAGTTATCGCTCGAATTAAATGCTTAGAATAATAACTAAAGCAATTATTATTCTGAGATTCAATGTTAACGAAAGCTAAGTGAGAAATCAACTTTTATAAAATGACATGATTATTTCGATAGTATGTGAAGTCTACCAATGCTCAATAACCTAGAATGGAGAATTGAAACCTAAATTAGGGTTCGCAATTCCAAATTTAAAATCTATTATTTGAAATTGGAAATCCAAGATAATTTTGTTTAAAAACTGGACGCAGTAATAGAGTAGTAATAGTTAAATTAATATCTAACGAAAATGAGATGCAATGCAATCAGCCCTGTATTATATAATGCCCACTGCTGAGCACGGGCCTCCTCTATTACTGAGAGGGTTCAGGCCTTAGTCCACCACGTTGGCCTAATGCGGGTTGGCAGACTTCACATACCCTCGAAATTCTTATTTCTTCTTATTTCTTGGTTTCCTCACGATGTTTTCCTTCACCGTTAAAGCGAACGATAATTGATAAACAATACACACATAACTTCGAAAAGTCAGAGGTGTGTGCCTTGGGTTTGAACCTCCGGACAATGTCTCGGTAGACCGTTCCATTCCCAACTAGGCTGTCGTCCACTTTGAATGACTATGTAACGAAAATGGGTTAAATGAATTGAAATTTTAAAATACATGATCTTATGAATGTGCTTTGAAAACCAGGACGCTGCTTAAAAACTGTCCAGGACATCCAAAGTCGTTACAAAAACAAGGAAAAACAGACCAATTGGCAACCCTAGCCTAAATAAATCTCCGTATGGAATAGATATATCCAGATATATAATACAAGCTTGGTAGTATTATGTAGCAAGTTTCAAATAAATTTAAATGTTATCGCAGATCTTCTAATACTCGCCAACTTAAAGTGTGAGAAACACACAGAAGGCTAACAAAATCGTATTTCTTGGGGAATAAATATTCAAACATACGCCTGTGTACTTCATGCAAAATGTCCTTCAGTATCGCCATTTCGAAGCGAACTCTGGTGAGTAATTCTCTATTTTTGCGAAATCAAGGATTCGAAACAAGGAATTGGACGTTTAAAAAAATATTTTTCCTATTTTGAAGTTCATTACTACACTATATCTTTTACACTTATAACACTGAACTCTGAAAAAGCGCTTTGACGGCAATTGTGCATAAATTCTCACGAGCCGTCTTTTTTACTTAGAGATCGCTAACGAAGTTACACAGACTACCATACAAGTTTATAATAAGACACGAATAAAAAAAAAAAATGAAAAATTTAAAACCGGTTATCGTGAAGAAAACACATCGTACAGACATGAACTAATTTGATAAAAGAAAGTTCTGAGTCTATTTCTTTCAATATGATGCGAAATGTATGCAAAACCTACTGGCGTAAATCGTAGGTTACAATTTCCCGTGGATTCCACGGGGAATTCATTCAGAATTCAGACCATGAACCCAACGTGTGTTTATTTCCACTCCTATGCTTTCTGCACGAATGTGTCTCGTTTCTATGTTTTGAAGTTATGATGATATTCTATGCCATCTGGAATCTCTTTGGTCTGGATTATGGAGTTGGGAGTTCGTAGGTAATGGAATTGTAAGGTAATTCAGACGTTGTATGTTGAATATCGAATAAGTGGAATGTGAGATATCGCAGGTATGATAATGTCTAATTTCAGAATTCAGAGGAAGAAGTCAAAGGTCGCGTGACAAAGGTCAATTTTCAGAATTCAGATTTTATAAGTCAGATGTATGGCATAGACACTTTTTTAAAAGTTTACACAAAAATCGCTGGATGGATTTGTACGATATTTATTTCACACAGATGCTACGTCTTGGATGAACATAATACAACCTACTTTTATTTATAAAATTACAGCATTTTTTCCTGGAAGGATTTTTAAGGAGGCAGAGCTGCGAGCATCATCGAGATATTACAAGAGTATGAATTATATCAGTTATCAGTGTTTCTATTCAGTATCAGCCCGGAGTTTTGAAATTGCATCCGATATGGCGATAGGCTTGCCCCCTATCACATCTCAGCTTCTAAAAGAAAACTAGAAATACTTTTTGTATGTAGGCAGTTTATTTTTACCAATATAAACAGTGATATCACAATGAGACACTGCTGACTCCGCTAAATTGATATTGTTTGCTTGAATAGACACGCCTATTTTCCACTCGATTCGCAATTTGTCGCTGGAATCTATAGGATGCTGCTCGTTTTAAATGAGATTTTCCTATATTTTCTTCAATGTCAGCTTTGAGGCTTTTAGGTTTGGGAGGTTAGCATTAAGAGCTTTTTCGAGTTGTGTAATACAGATATTTTCGACTGCCTCGGTGGTGTAGTTGTATTGTGGTACAACTGCAATGCTGAGGTCTTGGGTTCGATTCCCGGGTCGGGCAAAGTGATATTGGGTTTTTCTATTCAGTATCAGCTCGGAGTCTGGCATTTGTGCCCGATATGGCGATAGGCTCGCCCCCTATCACGTCACGGGACGGAATAACGTTGAAAAGTGGGTGCACTAGTTGCGCCTCTACTTACCCCTTCGGGGATAAAAGGCGTGAGTGTGTGTGTGTAATACAGATAAAAGCTCACGATCGTTGCCAGTTTTGGCATATTTCGGCTTTAATGTATCTCAAATCGGGCTACATCATTAGAAGTAGAAATAAACAAAACGGCTACATAGACTATACGGATTTTCATATATTACCATAAAACTAGATAGAAATAATGTACCATCAAATTATCTAAATATTTATAGGTATGTGTTGAGAAATATAGAAATGTTTTTGGGTAATTCTCAAGAGTTAGATTCGTGACTACTAGGGAAATTTAGATGTGAATTTTATTAAAATGGAATGCCTCTCATGAATTTAGATTTGACTAGTTTCTACGGTGACGCCGCCTACGTAAGATATTATATGTCAGAAATGAAAGTCAAACTGTGCAATCACAAAAAAAAAATATCTGTGTCAAATATTTCATCGAAGTTTATAAAATACCTATTAGTGGTTTCGGCAGACGTTGTACTGCCACATATCGCCTTCTATGTAAACCATATTTTATGTGGACTATGTTACAACTTTTAAGATCTCGACAACAGCGCTACTGGGTCCAGAACCATCCTCTTTGAAGCTGGAACCAGTCAATAAAATTCACAAAATTTCATTGAAATCTATTAAATGGTTTCGGAGATTAGCTGCTTTATATTTTCCCGGAATAAAAAGTAGTCTATGTCCTTCCCAGGGCCTATATCTATACTCAATTTCTTTGAAACCCGTTTGGTAGTTTTTTGAGTTTAGACGTCAGATATACATATGCAGCGGGGACCTTGTTATAATAAGTACATGTAAGGATATAAATTATGTCGACCTTGTGTCAACCGCACACTAATTCAATCATCATTCATAGACTAAGTTCAAAAGCCCGAAATATATTATGCTTCTATTGTCAGAACTTACTGACGAGTCACGCTATTAAGATTTGAGCATAATCATTATTCGCATGATTGCGGCTTTAATTTTCAAACATTTGAATGACTAGTAATTCGCTCGTTTGATGTTAAATCCATGTCAATGCAGAAACAGTAAAGCCTGGCTTTAAATGCGGCAAAAAACCGCCATTACTCCGTTTCTTTTTATTGGGATTGGTGGAGAGACTATCACGTGACTGACTTATTAGCCTCTCGAACAATCACAAACATTAAAATTACACGGCATCAACTTACGAGTTGTGTTTTTAGAGGCATTCTAAGGGAGCTGAATAGACTGCCAACTACTGGCAACTGCTAAAAGACTCAACATCTCTGCGCGAACAATAAAATATACTTTGTTATTGGACATAAAAGATAAAGCTAGAAAGCCTGGTTTTATTGCCTTAGTAGGCAAACGAGCAAGCGGTCCATCTGATGGTATGCACCATCCGCCGCCCATGAACTAAGCAATGCCAGTAGCACAAGCTGCTGGTTAACAGGAGGTGAGCACTCTTTTTAAATCTCAAGGTTAATAAAAACACATACACATATCACACCTTTGTCCCCGAAGGGGTAAACAGGTGTGCAGCCAAGGCGCTTACTTTTTGCGTCGTTGATTCCATCCCATGATGTGATAGGCTATCACCATATTTTTCTCAAATTTCAAACTCCGGGTTGACAATAAGCAGAAAAACCCAATATCACTTTGCTCGACTGACTCGACTGCCTCGGTGGCGTATTTGTATTACGGTACGACTGCAGTGTTGAGGTCTCGGGCTCGATCCTCGGGTCGGGCAAAGGGATATTGGGTTTTTCTACTCACTATTATTAGCCCAGAGTCTGGAATTTGTGCCCGATATGGCGACAGAATATGAATAATGGCGAAAAGTGGGTGCACTAGTTGCGCCTCTGCCTACCCCTTCGGGGATAACAAGCGTGAGTGTATATGTATGTATGTATATGTAGAATGCAACCAATCATGAAACGTCCAACATGTTTAGTCTAAGAAATATCAGGGCTTTTGTAGAGGCTTTGCTGAGACTAAAAATAGATCGTACTCTACCCGAACGTGCAGATTTATTATAAAGCCACTTTTATTCTGGCGTGAAAAGGAGGATGGATTGAAGCGTATTTTAGACTGACATACTGCAACAATAATTGCTTGTATTATAAAGTTACATTTATATTTGAATACAATACCGTCTCTAAGACCGGGTTTTTTTCAACTATAGTTATCTTTTTGTCAGGGTGTTATTAAGAGGAACGCGCTCTCAGCACCTCACGCCCCACACCTCACACCTCACGCCCCACACCTCACACCTCACACCTCACGCCCCCACACCTCACGCCTCACACCTCACACCTCACACCTCACACATCACACCTCACACCTCACAAATCACACCTCACACATCACACCTCACACCTCACACCTCACGCCCTACGTCGCGCCGGAGCACTCGAAGCTCTGCGAGCGCGTCCAGCTTAATAAGACCCTGACAGAAATATAACTACCGTTGAAAAAACGGGGCCCATATTCACACATTATACACTCGACAATATTATACGTCGAGGAGTCGGTTAAAAAGAGGTTTGTGTTGCCGGTTTGCATACATTTTGAGTTAACTGTTATCATGGTTAACTGTACCTTAAAACATTAAGTACTCAAAGGTACCTTTAGTACAATTTACGCACTATCGTATAGTTAACATGTGGCATGTGGTCCGGGGGCATATAAAGACACGCACTATCGTATAATTCACAAGTCCGGGGGCATCTAAAGAATTTCGCCACGGCATCGTTCGTAATATAAATATTACATGAAACAAACCATGTAATTAAATTCAAAGAATTGCACTATCATTATAATAACGAGGGACATTTATAGGCTTTGCTGCAGAATATCTTGGCGTTGATTCAAAATCCTAATGGATTTTACGATATAAAGCTGGGAATGTGTCGCACAAAATATGATTGTATTTTAATGGAATCCCGGATTAGATTGCTCAGGGAGCTGACGTCAGGCAGGCGGTTGGTAGGAAAACGTTTCTTATTTCATATAGGTTTGAAGCCTGTGATACCCTGCACTTGGTTGTAAGTGGAGTGGCGCACAGCACTGATTCCTTATGCCACACGTTAATTTGACAGCTCATAATAAGCAGGTAACCATGGCATCGCGTTTGACAATAAAAAAAATATTTTTTATCGTATTCAGCCCAGATTCGTGCAAACATTGCAGAGATGTAATCAAAAACTTACCCAAAGTTCAAGGTTTGTAGCAAACTTCATCAAAATCGGTTCAGTGGTTTAGCCACGAAAGCGTAACAGATTTTCGCATTATTTTATAATATAGTGCCGCCGGCATACCTGCGCGGCAAACAACTCGTCTGTGTCACCGATATAGCTTTGAAGTATAATGGAACTACACTGCACCATATAGCTTAAAGTATATATAATATAAGCTGTCACAATAAACCATCATTTGTACTCTTTCTCTTCTTTTTTTTGTTCTATGATTTATGTCTGGTGTACAATAAAGAATAAATAAATAATAAAAAAAAGCTCTTTACCACTGTTGTGTTTTTATTAATAAGCTTTCTTTTACATTCAAACCATGTTTGGCAAATAAATATCAACAATTACTTATAAAACGCAGACATATGATGTGAATACAAAAACGGAGCAAGACCTTTTGCCTCAAAAGACAATTTCTCTAATGGCGCACTCATAAAGGGGACAATTAATGTTATACGCTTTACGCTAATATGTGGACGGTGCCGCGTGGTAATGATAGCTTATTTGCTGACTGTATAAAGGATTTGTATGTGACACGTGACCCTAATGTAATTCTATTAATCGGTAACTTTTTGCGTCGTGCTAAAAACACAAATGAAGTTGAAGAGCGTTTTTAATATAAAAAAACGCGAGATACCGAAATCTATGTACCTATTTTTAAAAACCGTCTACTTTTGCATCTACAAAAAATAGTTATAAGAAAATTGCGTCTACATAACGTAATTTTCAGCGATTGTGATCAGCTATAAATGTTAACGCCGGCCGGATAGACAATTTACGTATTGAATGAGCTATTGATAGAGATAACCGGGCATTTCCGCAAGTTTGGTCGATCTCTACAAGAGGGAACTACGGTCATTCTATTAGGAGATATGAAAAATGTAATTTGTCTTTTATATCCTTACTAATATTATAAATGCGAAAGTAACTCTGTCTGTCTGTCTGTCTGTTGCACTTTCACACCAAAACTACTGAATCGAATTAAATGAAAATTGGTACAGAGATGGTCTAGAACCTGAGAAAGGACATAGGCTACTTTTTATCTCGGAACTAACATTATAAATGCGAAAGTAACTCTGTCTGTCTGTCTGTCTGTTCCGCTTTCACGCCAAAACTACTGAACCGATTTAAATGAAATTTGGTACACAGATAGTCTCGAGCCGGAGAAAGGACATAGGCTACTTTTTAGCCCGCAAAAATATAAGCCGGGACTTTTATCCCGGGTTTTCTTCTCGCGCGAGTGGAGCTATCACGCCAAACCACTGAACCGATTTCGATGAAATTTGGCAAGAAGATAGTTAAATACTCTAAAAAGGATCTAGGGTACTTATCCCGGGAAAATATAAACCGGGACTTTTATCCCGGAAAAAAACAATCTTGGTTGAAACCACGAGAGATTTATTATAGAGATAGTTTGAGATTCAGAGGAGGACATAGGCTACTCTTAACCCCAAAAAAAAAACGGGAATTTATTCCCGGATTTTTTGTTCTCGCGAGTGGAGGCGTCACGGCCAAACCCCTGAACCGATTTCGATGAAATTTTGAAGGGACATAGGTTATGACCCTGGAAAGGACCTAGGCTACTTTTTATCCCGGGAAAACCTAAGCCGGAACTTTAATCCTGGTAAATATTTGTTTGCGGGTGGGTCAGTTAACAAATAGGTATGGAGATAGTTGAGACCCAGAGAAGGAAACAGGCTACTGCTTATCCCGAAAAAACATAAAGCGGAACTTTAATCCTGGATGTTTTTCTCGCAGTTTTTTATCTTTTTATTTTTAAAGATATGTCCATACATCACTACTTATTATAAAACAAAGTCGCATCTGTTTGTCTCTTGAACGCTATAAACTCAAACACTATCGAACGGATTTTCATTCGTTTTTCAACAATGGTCGGTGTGATTCAAGAGGAAGGTTTATGCATATCCTACTAATATTATAAACGCGAAAGTTTGTAAGAATGTATGTATGGATGTATGTTTGTTACTCTTTTATGAAATTTGGCACACGGGTAGATTATGTCCTGGATTAACACATAGACTACTTTTTATCCCGGGAAAATATAAATGGAACATTTATCCCGGAAAACTTTCTAACGCGGGCGGAGCCGCGGGCAATAGGTAGTTATTAATAAATGTAGATCATAATATAAGTTAACTAGGATAGACATTACTTACATACCAAAGGGGAAAGGCCTCTATACTGACTATGATTTCTGTATGAACGAATTTTTTTAAAGGACAAAAAGATAATATCCATTGTAATATGTTATTATTTTTTCAAATTTTAATAAAAATGCTTTGTTTTGAATAGATGAACTTTTTAAGCAACATGGTAAAGTTCGTAACAAAAATTCACTACATAAGCCTTTTTGAAACCAGATTTGAACCCACTGACATAACGGTATTAAATACTCATTATTTGATATTGCTTATATCGGCTTAGACTTTACATATCGGTTTATCGTGCACAATATTTTTTATTACCAAAAAAAAAAATCCCAATATAGACACGTAAATATTTCTGAACGAAATTCAATATGTGAAATGTTTGGGAATGGAGTTTAGCTATAGAACTTTTTGTAATGGAATGATAAAATAATTACTGTTGTAAGGTGTGGATACCAAGTCAAAGCGGAGACGAACTGCGAGCTCAAGAGTCACTGAAGAGGTCAAATATTTGTACACTAGAAATTGTTCGCGGCTCCCCCCACGTGAGAAAGTTTTTCCGGGATAAAAGTCCCGCTTTATATTTTCCCGGGATAAAAATATGATCTACCCATGTGCCAAATTTAATCGAAATCCGTTCAGGGTTTTCGGAGATGTGCAGGAACAAACAAACAGAAAAACGGACAGAAAAGAATTATAAAAAATCGCTGATTTATATATTTACAACTTCGAGAATTGAGCTCCCAACGGTAATCGGTATTGTTATATGTGAAGGTTTATTTAGGTACCATTGCTTCGTCTACCTGTCATCAAACTGGAGTTATTTGAGGGACATCTGTCAACATGACCTCACAGAGGGTGATAAAATGTCCAACTGTCACTCAAAAGGGAGCCCGAAGGCATGTTATTGTCAGGAATCAATCTAAAACACATTAACACACCTTGCCATTAGCTCACACAAATATTGACTCGTTTTTTACAAACCACTTTATTGTTACATTTCAGGCCAATTAATTAGTTAATCTTAATTCCGGGAAGTTGTAAGTTTAATTCTCTGGAGTACTTAATTTGTTATGTAACTAAATATCGAGTCGAGCAGCAGTTCGGTTGCCGGTACCAAGGTTTTTATAAACTTTTGCAATACGACTGTCTCGGTGGCGTAGTTGTATTATGGTACGACTGCAATGCTGATCGGGTTCGATCCCCGGGTCGGGCAAAGTGATATTGAGTTTTTCTATTCAGTATTAGCTCGGAGTTTGGAATTTGTGCCAGATATGGCGATAGCCTTCCCCCCTATCACATCATGGGACGGAATAACGGCGAAACCGCAACGTGGGTGCACTAGTTGCGTCTCTGCCTACCGCTTCGGGGATAAAAGGCGTGAGTGTATATGTATATCAGAGTAATAGATTACAAACTAGATATTTTTAGAATTATTTTCAGTCTGTTTCTCCATTAGCGCACGTCTCCAACGTTATAGAATGGATTTTCACAGACGTAGTAAAACATAATATATTTTATTACATTAAATTAGATATTGGAAAAGTTATCATCATTTCAAGATATTTGCAATTTATTAAAAAAATTGATTAGAATTCTACGAGGACAAACTTCTGGGTAGGCGAACCTGCGAGGGAAAGCTAGTTTATAATATTATTAGGATTAACACGAGTGGGGCATTAACAAGCAACTCCACCTGTCAACGTCGCAAAAAAGGGAAAAAGTAAACGAAATTCAAAGAATTCAGCTTTACCCAAATATAAATAAAGTTAGAATTGCCTATCAACTGATCTTGAACCAACTTTTCCTATTAAACTAAGTTGTGGCCAAATTCAAGTGTTTGTTCGTATTTATTTTATAAAGGAAGATTTAAAATGAACAGTCTTGTTTATTTGAGTGAATATTTTCGTATTTTTTATTGCTTTCCGACATTCATGAAATATACAATCAATATTAGATTTATGTTTGAGGTCGATATTTATAGCAACGACGACAGATGAGATGATGATGAAATGTAATACGTCCTATGAAGGATTCTAAGGGCGGTATTAATAAATGAATTTCAAGTTTGAGTTACATCTCAAGTAGACATAATGTATGAAGAGCTCAATACATTATGTCTACTTGAGATTTAACTCAAACTTGAGATTCATTTATTAATACCGTCCTAGGAGAATCGTCTCTAGCTGATATTTATAATATCATAGACGCAAATATGGCAGATTATTATGGATGTATTCATATTTCCAAACATGAAGGATTATAGAAAACATTGTAGAGGAAATTTGTTACAAAGTCTTATACGCGCCAGAAGCTATGAAACAACTCCTTCTAAATTTCAACTGATAGGTAGCTATAATTATCTTAAGTTAATCTTTTCATGCAACTATAAACGTATGAGAAATAATAATTAATAATTTTAATCGCTGTAAATTATTAATGTGTGAAAAATAATAAAAATAAATCACTAACGCTCATTTAAGCGAGGTTTACGCTATCCAATAAAAAATGAATTTAACATCGGGTTACTTTGTAAAAAGTTACGCGTGGTCGTACATAAAAAAAATATACACGTCGACTTGAGAACCTCCTCCTTTTTTCGTCGGTTAAAAATACAACATCATATTTAGAAACAGAAGCACAGGCGCTGGTATTGATTTATCAACCATATCACAAGCGATTCTATTCGGCTAGGTTACAGCTGCTATTTTACGATAATATTATTCACTGTGGGAGCACCCTAAGTCCCATTATTCTGACATAAACGATAGTAAACAACACTGTTTACAGAGCCGGGGATATTATTATTTACATCGAAAGGTCTTTACAATGGTATGAAAATATTTCCTAAAATATCAGCCAATGGACTGCAAACAAGATTGAAGATTTTTAACTTGATTGAAATTAAACTCTTATGTCTATTCTGGTAAGGACTAAGAGACTTGACCTAATGGTAGGTACAGTGGGGATATATTAAGGTCGATTAACGAAAGGCGTTGTCCTCAACGATCGCTACAATTATGCTGGTCTGACTTACTAAATAAACTAGCCAATCCCTGATCGAGATTCGTATTTGAAGATTTATAGGCCTTGAGAATTCAAGTCGACGTTACATATATTAATTTTTTGTCATTTAAAATAGTAAAGCAGCATATTCACGATTATCCCTAAGGGGGTAGGCACCTCGCAACTAACCTGTAGATAATGCCATCCACGATGACGCGTCCCACCAATTTTTGAGCGGAGGTTTCCCAGAGTAAGGGCACTTTGATTATAATTCATTGTAGTGTGTGTGTTCACTCATATTTAATACTAGCATTTGCCCGCGGTTCTGCCCGCGTGTAAAAGTTTTTCCAGGATAAATATTTTCCCGGGATAAAACCTATAGCACTCTGGAGGAATGTAGCTTCCAATTAGTGAAAGAATAAAACCTACTATTAACTTTTCAATATTCCATGTCAGATTGACAGCTGTCATTTCAAATTTCTTATTAGAATCCTATGGGTAAGCACGTAAAAGCGATTTCTGCTTAGTTGTAGACGTTTTTTTCCCCCGTGAACACGTCACGAACACGAACAGGTTAAAATTATAGAAGTTTCATACGAACTTGGCCACCCCTTTTTACTCCCTTAGGAGTTGAACTTCGCGAAATCACGTCTAGGGCCGGTATTAATAAATGAATCTCAAGTTTGAATTACATCTCAAGTAGACATAATGTATGAAGAGTTCAATACATTATGTCTACTTGAGATGTAACTCAAACTTGAGATTCATTTATTAATACCGTCCTTAGTGAGCAATTACGTCCTAAAAGGAACCCCTGTGCCAATTTGAAACTCCTAGCTAGCACTTGTAGTAGTTGTAGTTGTTGCTGAGATTTCGTGATGAGTGAGTGATTGAATGAGTGAGTGAGTGACCTTTCGCTTTTATATATTTAGATAATTGTAACAAACTATAGCTATTTTGCTCTAATCAAATTAATTTTCATGGGAACCAAACGTGTGTACATTGTAATTATAGAGACTCCGTTTCAAAATCATGGATCAAAAATTAGCTCAGCGAACCATATTGTTTATCTGCCGCATCTCTGCCATGTACAGGCGTCGGTTTAATATTGTCTTATTAATGATTGTAAGAAGTACATAGTTGTACATACATATATACATATACACTCACGCCTGTTATCCCCGAAGGGGTAGGCAAAGGCGCAATTAGTGCACCCACTTTTCGCCATTATTCCGTCCCATGATGTGATAGGGGGCGAGCCTATCGCCATATCGGGCACAAATTCCAGACTCCGAGCTGATACTGAATAGAAAAACTCAATATCACTTTGCCCGACCCAGGGATCGAACCCGAGACCTCAGCTTTGCAGTCGTACTGTAATACAACTACGCCACCGAGGCAGTCTTAGTTGTATCCTTGATAATATAATGGCAGCGTATATGATCTTTCTTTGAAGCGGTAGGCAGAGGCGCAACTAGCGCAACCATTTTTCACCGTGCGCATTCCGTCCCACTATGTGATAGGAGGCGAGCCTATCGCCATATCGGACGCAAATTTCAGACTCGGGATGATACTGATTAGAAAGACCCAATATGACTTTGCCCGATCCGGGGATCGAACCCGAAACCTAAGCATCGTAGTCATAATGTAATACAACAACACCACCGAAGCAGTCTTCTTTCAACGCAAGCTAATGTGTGGTCGCAATAAAATTTTCAAGCATATTTCGAAAACTATTTGGCTTATATCTACGTTTAGTCTGCCCTATATTAGGCAGAGGAGTAACCAAGGCGGTTACTTCTCGTCATGTCTGCTCCCTCCCATGATTGTTTTTATTTGAATCATTTTTCCTGTTTCATAATAAAAAGCCATCACACATAGCAAGATACAAATCACTTTTTCGTGAGTCGTGAATGATGGCATTCCAATTTCACAACACCCAGATAATGGTGTAATATTTTTACTTTACTTCGGTGAAGCGATTTTGACCTCCTATGTATCTGAAGTATTCGAAATATCAGAATGAGCAATGAAACGTATAGGTATGCGTAGAGCTCGATCGTACGGCCTGTTAAAAATAAATTATCCTCTGCTTAAAAATATTATAATTACATTACAGTATCTAATTCATGTTCCACCCTAGCATCGCTAGTAAACCGATTTTTTATCACAATACTCCTAACAAATCTGACATTTCCATAAGATAGCTACGGTCAAATACCGAAGTCGGTTACCTTTGTCTGTTCGCGGAGGAATGTTCGTGCGATGAATAAATCAATCTTTCACCATTCATTTGATCCTCCGTTCGCATGATATTGCTATATTTGACGAGGGAAGACTTCAATCTACTGAGACCTTGGAAAAATCTAGAAACATAAAATCCAATTTAGGAAAATATCAAGTTTAGAACACGCTCCTTTTTAATTTTATTCGTCAGTTAGAGCCTTCGTCGTGTGATTGCTGATTTATTCCCTAAGGGATATAGCGTAAGAATGAGAAAATCTAATAAGACGAAAAATCTAGTGGACTTGTTCTAAGTATTATTTGAGTTGGTCTAGATCAGGGATATTATGGATATAAAGTTTCAGATCTGGATACGGATATGGATATAGGAATAAAATTATGTTTCGGATACGGTCATGGATATGTAATTATTTCGGATTATCCGTTAGTTTCGGATAATTTCGGATAGTTTCGGTTACGGATGTTAAATTAAATGAAAACAAAAACAGTATGTAATAATTTAGTTTTATTACTAGGTTCTATCTAGTCTAGGTGTACATTTTGCTGTATCTATATTGACTTTATCAAAAAAATTCCAAATTGAAAGCGACTTTGAACGAATTTTGCCTATATAAATCAATTTAGTACTTAACGCAACAATTTTCCTTTACTTTATTAAATTAAGTACTAGTTATGAATGAGCTTTTGTTATACAATTAGAAAAAACTTTATATAGTCGCTGACTATAAATAACAAACAAGCTATCCAAGAATCACGTGGCACGCGAGTGGTAAAACAAGAAACTGTCGTAACAGGTTTTATTTAGACTCCGCCCTTATCAGAATCTTTTGTAACGGATACGGTTACGGATATATTTTTATTTCGGATATCCGATAGTTTCAGTTGATGGTTACGGATTTCCATAACATCCATGGTCTAGATTTTAAAACGGCAAGCTTCAGTTTGGTCTATGATGAGTCATTCAGAATAAATATCTTTCTTCTCACTAAAATTACAAATGCAAAAGTTTGCGAAAACGTTTGGATGTTCAGATGTATGGATGTTTGTTAGAAGTAAACGCAGAAGCTGAACGAATTTGGATGAAAATTAGCACACGGGTAGACTTGGTCTTGGGTTAACACATAGGCTACTGTTTATCCCGGTATTTGGCTCTCACGGAAAATAATGGGAATATTTCATCTGATTTTTTTTTAAATACATGGCGTTTTAAGGAATTTTGTAGCGGGAAAGGCTTTTTTAACCCGTCAAGCCCCGCTTATAATATATATAGATGTATGGAAAAACCCTATATATATGGACACCGGTGTCCGTCGCGGGGTTTGACAGATTAAGCAGGCGAAGCCCCAAGCAACACCTAGTCTATACATCTATACATATTAATAAAATTGGTGTGTCTGTTTGTAATACTGAAATAACCGTTTTTACTACATGTATATGAATATATATACGGTACATACACCAAAATATTTTTTTTTATAATTTTTGTCTGTCTGTCTGTCTACCTGTTTGTTCCGGCTAATCTCTGAAATGGCTGGACCGATTTTGACGGGACTTTTATTGGCAGGTAGCTGATGTAATAAGGAGTAACTTAGGCGTTTTATCCCGGGAAAATATAAAGCGGGACTTTTATACCCGAAAAACTTTTTAACGCGGGCGGAGCCGCGAGCAATAGCTAGTAAATAATAAACGCTACACACATAACTTCGAAAAGTCGGAGGTGTGTGCCTTGGGTTTTGGACATACGATCCTTCGACTAGGATGCCTGTTCTATTCCCAACCATGCTGTTGCGCAGCGTCGCGACAATAAGTAATGGTAATCACGCCTTCTTTAGGGCATCGAATGACGAGACGAGCATGCCGTTCGCCTGATGGTAAGCGATACGACCACCCACAAATAGTAGCAACACCATCCAGCACCTTGAGTTACAAAGTACTGTGTGGCATTCCACTGGGCTCGTCATCCTGAGATATAAGATGTTGAGTCTCATTATGTCCAGTAGTTACACTGGCTACAATGTCTTTCAAACCGAAACAACAGTACATGCACACTGCCTTTTGGCGGGCGGTAGAAATAGACATTGCGGTGGTACTCACCCAGACGGACTCTTACATATGAGAGTCCTACCACCAGTATGACCATGCCTATGCATAGCCTTCACGCGGAAAGAAGCCAGCGTGCTATACCGCTATATTCCATTAGAGAATTGCAAGACTAGTCACGTAGGTGATAACGGTCGCGGCTGGTAAACCCAGATAGAGTTCCGTTTCTGGTACCAGCAAGTTAATATAATAAGCTTTGTGTATTTGTTGTTTATTTAGTAAACTTGTATTGATAAGTACCTATCATGAATAAATAAAAAAAGATCAAAAAAACAAAAAGACTGCCTCGATGGCGTAGTTATATTACGGTACGAGTGCAATACTGAGGTCTTGGGTTCGATCCCCGGGTTGGGCTAAGTGATATTGAATTTTTCTATTCAGCATCAGCCCGGAGTCTGAAATTTGTGTCCCGTGATAGGCTCGCTTCTTTTCACATCATAGGACAGAATAGCCACGGGGAAAAGTGGGTACCCTGCTTGCATCTCTGCGTACACTTTAGGGATAAAGACATGTTTTATTTTTGCTTCTTTTAAAAATGTATCAGAACCAATTAAATTACGCCCTTATGAAAAAAACTCGTCTGTAAAACGTATGACTGCCGAATAATATGTTTATCTTGAGATCAGATTTATATCTTGCTGAAATGCTATTAATGGAAAGCAAATAGAATTATTTTTGCAAAAGAATACGTTACCTAGAATAATATTATTTGTGCGTTATGAATATTGTCTGAGATATTTTATGTTAGCGTTACTGTATGTGAAAAATGAAAATCCTCCTAGCCAGTTTCGGCCACGGCGGCCAATCTCAACGGAGATCAGCCATGTACGCAGGAGATATTATAGTGCACAAGTGTGTGCGCAATACACAGGTGCACTCGCTATTCCTTCACTCTCATAGTCCGGTGAGACGGCAATCCGACATGACCGGAGAGAGATCAATACTGTATGTATTGATGGTTATAAACGAACTTAAATTACTTGACTGTGTGGGTATTTATCGCTGATGCTATGAAAATCAATGAATTTGTTTTTAATAATATATTATAGAATATTTGTTTTTGAAATAAAAGTTCTGTCCATTCCAGCATCGAACATATTATTCTATATATTTTTTATATAATTGTAGCGAAATTTTATGTACACTAATACAGAATTCCGACGTTTCTTTTCAACAAACGTTGAATTAAGTATTTTTGATTATTATTGGTGGCCCTATTTGCACGTAAAATACTTTCACTCACAAATACAAGTATTCCTAAAGCCCGACTAGTTATAGACAATTGTTATAATACCTAGTGAAATATATTGTCAGTAACATCAGTTATTGTATCTATAAAGAAACTCAGCAATTTATTCTCTTAACGAACTACAAAGTCTCATGAACATTCTTTAAGTTATTTTAATATACAAATTTAAAATGCTCGAAACTAAATTATAAACATGAAGCAAGATGAAAAATAATATTATGTTCCTTTATACACCGCATAATACACAAATAAAAGAGGATAACCTTTACTTTTGTGTCCGTAAAAATATGCCTGAAAAATTAAGACTTAATATCCTCATAAACGATAAGCCTCGCTGCGCTCTACAACTTCTAAGCTACAATATTCGTAGCGGGGCTATGAAAGTATCGTAGCTGCTACGTAGAAGTGCTACGAGATTAGCCTGTTAGTCTTTGAGATTTTCGCTTTGATATTTGATTTTCTTGTCAGTAATGATTATAAACCAAAATTATTCACGGCGTGTGCGAAGAAATTATGAATATTTGCACGATTTTCAAAGTTAGTGCAATGTATTATGTAATGACGGCGCCAAATACAGACAAATAGTTGAACAAAGACTTTGCCACACATTTGAACACAGATTTTTCTGCAACTGCCACACATTGTTTGCAAATACACTCGAATACAGTATTCAAATAGACAACAAACATGATGGACAGCGATTTTGTGGATATGGTATATTTGTATTATTTAAGTGTGCCTATATAATTATTTATGTCATTTCTATTCTTATGTATTTTACTTTTAGGGTTCTATATACATGTTTCTCCTTCAAGGAACTCAACAAATTCAAGCACCTTTCGACTTTCCTTGCTCCAATACATCTTGCGAATAAACAAAGCATCCATTCCGCTTGGTGATTGACTAAACTGAACTTTGCGCAAGTGTGGCAGGCTCCGCACGCATTTTAACTTTGAACGCTTTGATGTGTGGTCGAAAAATTGATGACTGATGGCAAATAAGCAAATAAGTAAACAAACTTTGCACAAATACGCAAATACCCGTGCCACACATGTTTTCAAACAAGTGTTCAAATATTGTTGCTATGTGTGGTGCCGGCTTTACACAACAATGCATAATACGAGAATGTAAACTAACTTCAGACCAATTATATTTGTAAGGCTACCTAAACACGTATAACGTATAGGATCTAATTGTTTTACCCAATTAGGGTCGCACATTTACGTTGACGACTTATGAAAAAGTTCTTTTCTAAGCTAAAATTTAATTTCACATCGGGGTCACATTTTGAAGCCTAATAATATTATAATTATTTTTTTTACTGAGGGCTCGGCAAAGGTCGTTCTTTAGTGATAGCCTATGTTAATAATAATTGACTATATGGTTAATTTGGTAAAATCCTGGTCACCAATAGTTCGAAAGTCATTGTTTATTAATTTAGAATCCATCAAAACATCATTTTGCTTGAGGGGCGAGTAACTTGTTTCATTTTGTTAAGTTTTGAACGATATTTCTGTTGCTCGAGGCTAGATTATGAAAATTTATCATTTAGTTAACTAATCCGCAAGGACAATTTATCGTGTTAGACATTTATTTTCAAATATTTACTTGAGACTTGAAAATTCTAACGTGAAAGTATTTTTCTAGGATCTTATGACATCATCATCATCATAATCATCAGCCCGTTGCAGTCCACTGCTAGACATATGCCTCTCCCAAGATACGCCACAGAGCAAACAAAGCCAACAAGCCAGGATCTTATATAAACTAGATTTATACCCGGAAACATCCGCTTATAGATAAAAATCTGGAGTTTAGACAAATTGCGAAAAAAGGTTATTTTGGCGGCACACGTATGATGCATGAGCTTAGAAAAGCTTTTCACGACATCAATTTCGTTTAAAATTTAAAGTTTGTGCAAGTACTGGTTCCGTTTTATAGAACTTTGTGGTCTGCTGATGATACTATATGAAACTTGGTGCACTTTACAGTAATCAACAAAGGTCTGCGTTTGATAAATCCAAATGAATTTCAATCGTATTCGTTGGTGATAACGTGCAATTTTGTTTTTAGTTTTTAAAATGACAAATTGCTCTCAGTCGAGTGAAGAGGTTTCGTGGTCATTTGTTACAATAATTCTTTTTAGGGTCCCGTAAATTATAATGGATACCGACGACCGTTGAGTGGCATTTGGTTCACGACTATTTGCACAGCCCTTCGTAATAGTCTTGAAATCTTCTGAAACCTTCTATGCTTTTGCGAAGCCATTATTGTATTTTAATAGGAAAAAAATACAATGAAGAAAGCTTTGACATTATGTCACTACAGATTTGTCACTAGGTGGCAGGTGTTGCATATACGAGGATTTGGGTAGATACCACCACGTCTATTAATGACGCTAAGCTGGCCATGCAGCAGTGCATAATTCGTATAGATTTGCGCAAAGTTCATCAGTTTTATAACCACCGATTATGAAATATATTTGGCAAAAAATCAAGTTAATTGGTTATCTGCTAATTTCTTCGCGCATCTCGCAAAAAAATTTTGAAATAATTTGGACGCAAGCTCCGTCAGTCTATCTGTCTGCTGTTCCAAGTTCAGATACTCTTTGTATAAGATGTAATTTGGAATGGGTGTGAAAAGTAATCATGACGAAAAACTGGCTTAAAATAAAATATGCATAAAATAATTACATATGGAACCCACAGATTTAAAGTTCTAATTAAAGGGATTTTTACTTAGAGTATTTAGCATTCCACCAAAGATGTTTTATTATTTTTTATTTATTTTTGGTGCCACTTCACACTTGTGATTTATTTGTAGAACCTAAGTAGCGATTTTCCTTAAATGTTGCCGGTTGGGATATTAAAATAATTAAATTACACTCGAATCATGCCTTTATCCACAAAAAGGTAGTCAGAGCTTTAACCAGGGCATCCAATATTCGTCGTGTATATTGTGTCCCTTGATGTAATAGTGGATGGGCATATCGCCATGTCGAGTACAACTTATAGACTCCTAGCTGATACTGAAAAGAAAAACCCAATATTACTTTGCCCACAAGGTATTCGAACCCGAGACCTCAGAGCGAAAGTCGTATTACAGACAAAAATAACTACGCAACCGAGGTACCCATTATAGAAAATGTAACCAAATTTTGTTATTTCAGTGCTCGAGTAAGCAGGAGCCCCTTTTTATTCTGTCTTTTGAAATTCAAATGAGTCTAATACGGATGAGGTGACAACTAATGATAGGGTGTGGGTTTAAGGATAGTTACTGGATGTGACGTATAACCAGAGTTAATGGATCTGATTTGAAAAGCTTTTATTTAACTAGCAATGTATCTATGTAACTATGTTTGTTCGGTTGTAATCTTGCAAGTCAATTTTGAAGTAGTTACCCTCAACCGATTGCGTTGAAATTTTGCATACACATTTAATACATACATATACATATACACTCACGCCTGTTATCCCCGAAGGGGTAGGCAGAAGCGCAACTAGTGCACCCACTTTTCGCCGTTATTCCGTCCCATGATGTGATAGGGGGCGAGCCTATCGCCATATCGGGCACAAATTCCAGACTCCGGACTGATACTGAATAGAAAAACTCAATATCACTTTGCCCGACCCGGGGATCGAACCCGAGACCTCAGCTTTGCAGTCGTCCTGTAATACAACTACGCCACCGAGGCAGTCGTTTAATTTGGGTGACAATGCATTGTTAGCTAAGTGACGTCATTCTGAATCCAATATGGCGGACGGACGAAGATGATGGACTAGTTATTTTTTACGCACTGCTATAATATGGGTATCAAATGAAAGTGCTTGCTGAGAATAATTCGAAAAAAAAATAAAAATTCAAAAATAAATTAAGAGTAATTTTTTTTTAAAAGCCATGATTTTATTTAAATGCTCGGAAAAGAAAAAAGTAACTTTAAATTGAATCAAATTTTGTTTAATACTTTGTAGAGATAAAAGCTTAATTTCATAATTCTACAGAATAATTATCAAATAGGTTCCAGCTGCAATAATTTGCAAACTTTTGATAAATTACCATTTTACTAACGAGTTTGTATGTTGTCGAAAAAACAGCAAACACGGACAATCACTTTAATTATTATGGTAATTAACAAGAAAATAGCACATTTTAGGTATAAAAATCATAGATTATCATTTTCTTCTACATTTAATCTTACCGATTTGAGAAAGTAATACAGTATTCAGTAGTTATGACAAGTTAAAGCATATCATATGATGATTATGTTGACGTTGTATTATCTAGAAATCTAGAAGTGTACAAGTGTATTGAAAGTCTCAAAATAAAAGAAACAATGCTGGAGCAAATATATACCGAATTGACTAAAATATTTTTGCCTAATTTCACGAAATCTGGCATGCTGTGTCAAGAACGAAGCAATATTTTTTTGCTAAAAACAAAAAGTGGCTAAGAAAAACCCTTTAAGGAATGTTGTAGCCGCACCTACTCGGTATTACAAAGTGAAAAGTTTATGTGAGAATGTCCTCGAAGAGATGACTATCAGAGCTGCCGACAAAACTCACGACAAAGCGATGAAATTTCCCAGCTTTAGACCAGAAAACGCTTCAGCTTTAATGCGAGTGCTTGATTAAAAAATGTATGTTATCCGGCAGATATAGATATAACAGAATCTTACGCTTCTGTTGGTCTGCAACCACTATTTGACTACACGGTGACCAGAATATTCAAGATAAAAACAGTAGAAGAACTTGCAAGTAGGAGTGAAGAAATTACTCTTATTTCGAAATGGGGCTGTGATGGCAGAAGATATTTTTTTTATTCATTTGTAGTTAATAGTCATTGACTCCTCAAGCCCCGCGACGGACACCGGTGTCCATATATATAGGGTTTTCCCATACATCTATACATACAATCGGGGCTTGAAGGGTTAATTATTATTATAAATGTTGTCTAATTCGTATCATACAGAGATAGTGTTTTCTTTTTTCTTATTGATTTTTATATAAAGTTATTAATAAAAATTGATTGTAAAAAGATTTATGTATTAACGTTTCTTGTACATGCGCTTTTTAAACGCACAGTTTCAGCTTTAAATTAATATATTTTTATTTATTTTTAACACTTTTATACATAATGTTCTTGTAGTTTTTTGTGTATGTTACAAAATAATAAATATAATAAGTAAATCTAATCATAAAATACCGATTTCAATTCATATCTACCTTAAAAATTGTTTTTTCCGCGGTCCCATACAAACTTTACCACTGTGCGGCGTAATTGTGTCGACTGAAGAATAAAATAATATCTCTTGTCGCCACTATCTGGGCCCCACTCCGTTTAACAGATGTAGTTGCGTCAGTGCCGTGCCCGTATAAAAAGCACTAGCATGTGGCTATCAATAGTCTTTGCCTTCATTTTTTTTTCAGTCTCTGCCTGCCCCTTAGGTTTGGGGCGTGAGTGTGTATGTATGACTTAATAAGCCTTGCAGCACACCGCAATAAGCCACAAGCATATTTTTTGCAGTATTATGGTACGACTGCAATGCTGAGGCCTCGGGTTCGATCCCTGGGCCGGGCAAAATCATATAAAATTTTTCTATTCAATATCAGCCCGGAGTCTACAATTTGTGCCCGATATGGGGATAGGCTCGCCTCCTATCTCATCATGGGACGGAATACGCATGGCGAAAAGTACGTGCATTATTTTCACTACTGCCTACCCCTTCAGGGATAAAAGACGTGACAGTATGTATGTAGTATACATATTTCCAACGGATCTAATTCTCAATGTTATTAAAACTGATAAAATAGTCACTAGACGACTGGAGTCGCAAAATGTATTTATTTATGTGGGCGGAATGGACTTGACTTGGACTCTAATCTCAAAGGCATTTCCAATCCCAAATTTTATTACATCTTTCAACGTGTCACATTACTGCCCCAAAAGGTCTTCCATGTTTAAATTTTTTTCATTTAATTTATTCAAGAAAATGTGGACTGATTTTTTATAGTTTGATATTAATTTTATTATGTAACGATTACTTTTCAAACTTAAAAATGCAGATGAAAATTAATTATCGTGAGTAAAGTTTACAGACATTTTAAATCCTACTAATATTATAAAGGCGAAAGTTTGTAAGAATGTATGGATGTTTGGAAGTTTGGATGTTTGGATGTATGGATGTCTGTTACTCTTTCACGCAAAAATTACTGAATCGATTTCGATGAAATTTGGCACACGGGTAGATCAACACATAGGCTACTTTTTATCCCGGGAAAATATAAAGCGGGACTTTTACCCCGGAAAAACTTTTTAAAGCGGGCGGAGCCGCGGGCAAAAGCTAGTATGAATATATTGTTCGATGTTTGGTGGGATAACATGGTATTTTATTCAAAAAGGATGCAGTACCAATCTATAATGGGGTTAGGACAAGGAAAGATATTTTTTTGGTCTCTAAAAATTCAAAACGATAATGCCAAGCCGTTTCACGCCGCGTTTTTAAGATATTACTAGCACATCATCACATTCATTTTCTTCTTACAATTGCCATTCTAATGTTTTTTTTTTTTTTTTTTTTATTATGGCCGTCTTCGGCTCATTAGGGACGGCTGCGGGCTTCCTCTGACTCACGTCTAAGTTGTCGTCCGCAACCGCCCCTGCGCGTACCGCTGTTGCGGTCCTTTTCCCTGTTGCGGGGGCTCAGAAGCCCCCGAAACACCGTACCGTGTCCACCTTTTGGTGTCCGAGGCAGCGTGTCTCACGCTGCCTCGGACATGTCCATCACGGGGGTCACAGAAGTTGGCTAGACTTATGGGTGGGCGGCACGTCCCGCCCACCCGTGACCCCCGGAGGCCCCTATTAGTCGCCTTTTACGACAGGTAGGGGATACCGTGGTGGAATTCTCCAAACGCCCCCAATCCACAGGGCGGGAGACGTCGGTCAGTCGTCCACCCGACGCCTCCTACGTCTCGTCTGGCGGCGGGAGGGATCACCACTGCGCTGGCGATCCCTCTCGGCACTCTCCTTCCGCGAGAGGACCGCCTCGCAGAAGTGGGCCACCGCCTGCCAGGCCTCTCGGCCGCCGACCATGGAAGCGACCACGGCCGGCAGCGAGAGGTCTTCTCCGACGACTGTTCTGAGAGCGCTGCGCTCCTCATCCCAGGCTGGACAACACTCCAACGTATGTTGGGCCGTGTCCATTGGGCAGTTGTCACAATAGTGACACACGGCCGACTCCTCTACACCTACCACCCGAAACAGGAACTCACCGAAGCAGCCATGCCCGGTGAGCACCTGCGTCAGGCGGTATGTTGCCGCTCCGTGGCGCCTGTCCAGCCATTCGGCAAAGACAGGACGCACTGCCTCTACGACCCGGTGCCCCCACGACGGGGCCTCCAGCCTGAGACGCCACTCCTCCACGGCAGCTCGCCGTAAGGCGGCCCTCTTGGCCTCCACCTCCTTCAGGGCCGGACGCTCCCCGCGACTGAACGCCTCCTCCCGCCAATGGAATACATCGGCAAGGGATTTGGCGTCCAGGTCCCAGGGCAGAAATCCGGCCAATAGGCAAGCCGCCTCGAAAGAGACCGTGCGGTACGCCCTGACCGCCCGCTGCGCTAAAGCTCTCTGCGGGGCGCGCAGAAGGGCGACGCAGGGGCGGCCCAGGGAGTCAGCCCAAACGGGGCTGCCATAAAGGGCTATGGACCGCACGACTCCGTGATACAGCCTCCGGCAAGGGAAGCCAGGACCTTCCAGGTTGGGCAGCAGGCGGGAAAGAGCGCCCGCTGCCCGGGACAATTTCGTCCTCAGCTCCTTAAAGTGGGTGCGGAATCGCCATCGGCTATCCAGGACTAAACCTAGATACCTCATGCTAGAGCCGATGGGGATCCGCACCCCCCCAACGACGATGCCAGCACCGGCCGGTGGCCCTCTCCGAGGTCCGTGAAAACACACGGCCTCGGTTTTCTCGAGGGCCACCTTCAACCCTAAACGTTGGATTCTCCCAACTACTTGGCCGGTGCCCGCCGCCGCCAGAGTTGCGGCGTCCCGGAAGGTCCCAGCAGTCGCTGTGACTAACGTATCGTCGGCGTAACAAGTCACGCCGACGCCCCGGAGATTGGAACCACGGAGCACCCAGTCGTACCCGATGTTCCACAGGAGAGGGCCCAAAACCGAGCCCTGTGGAACACCGCACGACATCGCTCTTCGGTGCCACCCATCGGCGCCCGGATACACCACGTGCCTGTTAGACAGGTACGCGTGCACCAGACGCCGGAGATAGGGCGGCACCACGTGGTACCGCAGTGCCTCGTGGATGCAGGGCCAGGGCAGCGAGTTGAATGCGTTGGATATGTCCAACGACACCGCTATCACTACACTGCCTCTGGCCACTGCATCCTCCGCCTGTGCCTTCACCCGCAGAATCGCGTGGACAGTGGAACGTCCCCTCCTAAATCCAAACTGCTCGTCGGCCAGATTTGGTCCGACCCTTTCAAGGTGCTCGACGAGGCGGGTATGAATGATGCGCTCGAAGAGCTTTGCCACCTCGTCGAGCAACACGATGGGCCGGTAGGCCGACGGCGACTCTGCGGGTCGTCCTCCCTTCTTCAGCAGGACAAGCTTCCCGGTTTTCCAACGCACCGGGAAGACGCCCTGCTCCAGGCAGGCGGTGAATAAGCTGCGGAGCCTCGGGCCCAGGTACTCAACGGCTAGCACCCAGGCTTTCCCGGGGATGCCATCGAGCCCTGGGGCCGTGTTTTTGCTCCGCAGCCGAAGCACTGCCGCCCGCATTTCAGCGGGCGAAACCTCCGGGATATCCCTTGCCGGATTCTCACTCGACGATGACGCCACATCCGGTGGCGCCATCGGTGGAGGAGTGAACTCCTCGGTGGCCGGGAACAAGGCCGCGACGACGTTGGCCAGTAATTCTGGCCGGAGACTCTGCGACAGCGGGGGCGCCGCTGGGCGAAGCTTCTTCATCACCAGACGGTAAGGGCGCCCCCACGGGTCCCTGTCGAGAGTCCCCACGAACGCCTTACGTGCCGCGACCTTGGCCCCATGAATGGCCACCCGCAGCGCTCTCTTTGCCTCTTTGTAGAGGCTATAGAGCTGCCGCTCCTGGTCTGCGTGATTCTCCTCTCTGAGCCGGCGACGACGATGCCTGGCGTATCGGCGGCGCGCAGCAACGCACGACGCGCGCAACTGCGATAGCTCCGCCGACCACCAGTACACCTGTCGCACCGGCGAACGGCGGAGAGCTCGGGGCATGCCGGCGTCGCAGACATCCGACATTGCCACCCCGAACCACTCCGCCTCCTGCTCAACCCGTACCGGCCCGTCCGGCACGGGGAGCCACGACATGACCAGAGCGGCCAGCACTAGGGCCTCCCCATCGAGGCGACGAAGCGCCCACCGCGGGCCGTCCTGATTTGGGGCACTCGGTACACCACCGGACTGGACACTCGGGGACGCGGAGACGCCGAACCTGACGTAACGATGGTCCGACAACGTCTCCACGCCCACGAGGACTCTCCAGTCCCGGACACGGCGTGCGACGGCGGCACTCGCAAACGACAGGTCTATAATAGACCCGCCGTTGTGCCGCACGCACGTGTCCACCGACCCCCTGTTCAGGACGACCAGGCCGACAGAGATCGCCCATTCCTCCAGGACCCGACCACGACCGTTCGTCGCCGGCGAACCCCAAGCCACGGACTTGGCGTTGAAGTCGCCGGCGACGACCGCCGGGTGAGGTTGGCCTTGTTCCACCAAGGCCCCCAGCCGAACGAGGAAAGACTCAAATTCGGCGAGGGGTCTGTTGGGAGAAAAGTACACTCCTACTATCCAAATGTCTCCCAACAGAACCGCCACGCATCCCCTGTCCTTCGCTACTTTTTCGAAGGGTGGGGAGCCAGCGGCGCCCCGGCTGATGATGGCCACCAAGCCGTCAAGGTCCCCAGCCCAGTTATCCCGGGGGGGGACAAAGTACGGCTCAGCGACCACGGCCACTTGCACCGACCACTGCGCCAGGCTTTGGGACAACAGGTCCTGGGCACTGGCACAGTGGTTGATGTTCGCCTGGAGGAAATTTAAATCCATTATTGGGCGATCTCTACCACGTCCATCGCGGCCCCTTGCGGTGGGCTCGCTGCCTGCGGCTGGGTCGAAGCCCCAGCGGCAGCAACACTTCGTCTTCCGTCGCGACGCCTATCGCGACGGGAGGGGGCGGGACACTTCCCGCCCACCGGATGTTTGGCGGGCCTCCCTGCGGCCGCGCAGACAGCGCAGTTCGGCGCGGCCTCGCATTCACGGGCTTTGTGGCCCGGTTTACCGCAGCGATAGCACAAATCGCTGCGGTCCGGTCCTCCGACGCAGGTACTCTGCGTGTGACCGTGCTCCAAACAACGGTAACAGCGCATCGGGCGCGCCCCGAGCACGGTCACCCGGGCCACAGTCCACCCCACCTTCAGGCGGCCCGCCTTTATTTTTTGTGCCGCCCTGGTCGGCACCTTGGCCCAGACGGAGCCCAGGCCGGAGCGATCGGGCCGGATTTGGCCCACCTTTACTGCGTCCGCAGCACACTCGCCAGCAAGGCAAAGGGCCGCCGCGACCGTCTCGGACGTGGCTGCGGGATCTAGCTCCGACAGCCGCAGCTCCGTGCATTTGGTGGGCCGGGAGATTTGAACATCGTCCGACCCGCCAAAGCATTCCCTCAGCCTTGCGGCGAGGGAGTCCGCCTTTCGCTCCGACTCAGCCCCGGGCACCTCGTACAACATGGCACCCGTGGCTGCCACCTTGGGCCTCAACCTGTCGATGTCGAGGCCGGCGAGGTCTACTCGGTGCTGGGCATCCGTCAGCACTTTGGCGTAAGTGAGCCCTTTGGCCACCGCCGCTGGCGTCAGCGACAGCACTATGGCTGCCGAGCGTGGCTGACGCAGCTTGGGCTCCTTACGCCTCTGCCTCCTCTGCTGGGGGTTCCCTGCAGGCGCCGCGGCGGGGGTGTGCTTCCCCCGCTTCTTCTTACCCACCACCACGGTCCATTCAGCGTCCATGGACGCTGGGGCCGGTGGCAGTGGGCGGGGCTCCCTCGGAGCGGACTTCGCGACGGGGGGAGCAGGAGGACCACCTTTCCCCCTCCCCTTCTTGGGCACCCCAGACGGCCCAGCGACCGCCACTGCAGCAGAGGTGGAGGGCCCGGCCACGATGGCAGGAGCCTTGAGAGGAGCAGGCTGCACTGCTCCTTTCCCCTTCCCCCTCCCCTTCCCCTTAGAGGAAGGCTGGGGAGCTCCTCCAACGAAACCACCCTGGACGGGGAGTGGTATGTCCCCGGGGGTGGACCGTCTCTCGTGTGCCAATGGAGGCCTCTGGGCCGGCCCTAGGAGCACCGACTCCATTCTGGCCTGCCACTTGGCCTCCACTGCTGCCAGCTCCTCCAGACGGCGAAGGAGAGAAGCGTTTTCACGCTTCAGCTCCTTCACCGCCTCCTCCAATTTGGCGCACTTATCTCGCCACTTTTTGGCCTCGCCTTTAGGGCGAGCACTCGGAGCCGGTTCCGCGGCGACAACCACCTCGGCGGCGGGCACCTTCGGCTTGGCGGCAGAGCGAAGGACCATTCCCTCCTCGCTCTCCTCTCTCCTCGCCCTTTGGCGGGCCTCCCTGCGCTGCAGGAGATCGCGCGCCTTACCTCTCTTTCTTTGGTCGACGGAATCGTCGACCAAAGATGGTCCTCCCCTGCCGCGTCCGGTTGTCGCTTGCGACTTCGGGACCGGCTCCTCAGTGTCGCTCCCGAGGGACGACCTGCTACTCATCTCTGAGCGTTTCCTCCAGAGCCTACGGCTCCGAACGGAGGAAACGCTCCCACTCGACTCAGAGTCGACGCCTGTGGACATCTTGTCCGCGCCGACTCTTCGTCCGCCATCAACGGGCTTTCGCCCACCAATCTCCGCCTCTCCAGCCGAAACTGGAGTAGGCAACCTCGTCAAAAGTATTTTGGGTTTTAATTTATCCATGATTAGTCCCACGAGTATGGGGGAAATAAGAGTCCACCCAGGCAGTGCCCCCTGTACCTGGGTAAGCCTAGCGTAACCCGCCAAGAGGGTCGGCCGGTACTCTGGCGGGGGTCGCACTAGTGACCGAACTACCCATCGGCCATGCATCCCCTCGCGGTGCGCCGCCGCTTGGGATTCGGGGAACTTTTTATAGAGGTTTTCTCCCTCGTGGTCCGGGCGATTAAGCCAAGACCCTCGGTCCAGCAGGAGCGCGAGACATGTCCACGGACCTCCATACTAGATTACGATCTGCAACGGTGACAGCGGAGAGGAAGGTTCCCCCCCACTGCCTGCTCGGGGCGGTGTTAGCGCACACCGAGCCCGTCGACACCCCCGGATGAACCAGGAGCCGCCCGAATAAACGGGCCCACCATCTAAAGATGCGGCAGCCACCGCAAAAAGCGGCGACTACCGCCAAGACCACTGTTCGTCAGGATATTGGCCGTAGCGCCGATCAACTCGACCGACGCTCCGTTGCCCAGGGTGCACCACGTGGAGGTTTCCTGACTTTGCACCCCGCCATTCTAATGTGGAGTCGGCGCAACACACTCTTTTTATGCAATCAGCCCTGTATTATATACTGCCCAATGCTGAGCACTGGCCTATTTTACTACTGAGAGGGGTTAGGCCTTAGTCCACCACGCTGGTCTTCAGCCAACCAACCTGTGGTAGTCTTCACATATTCTCGAAATTCTTATGGAGAATTTACAAGATGTTTTCTTTCATCGCTAAAGCGAATGATAATTGATAAACAATGCACACGTAACTTCGCAAAGTCGGAGGTGTATGCTTTGGTTCGTTCCATTCCTATAATATAATCAATCCGTGAGTCACTATCCACTAAGTGAGGGTTCCAGTTGAAAACCAGCGCCAGGTACACCTTGCCTGGCATTTTATGCTGAACTGAATCCTTTTCGACAGTATCATGGGATGCACGTTGCCCACGTGCTTTGTGTAATATGTATTAAGCCCTCGCGTGCCGGGAGCGTGGATCCACGCTCAAAAAAAGTGTTCAAACTCTGCCGGGAGCGTGGATCCACGCTCGGGCCGATTTCTGCAAAATGTATGAAAACTGAACATCTACAGGTGGTTTCTTTTTAGCTTATTTTTTGTTTCCATTGGATGCAAATCTTAATCATATATGAGAATTAAGAAAAGTGGCCGCCATTTTGAACTTCTTTGTTTTGAGGCCGATTGACCTCAAAATCGATATCTGGGCAGGCCTTTAGGTACAGAAGACGGATCCAATGTTAGAATGGAAAAAAGTGGCCGCCATTTTGAATTTCTTTGTTTTAAGGCCAATCGACCTCAAAATCGATATCTGGGCAAGCCTTAAGGTACAGAAGACGGATCCAATGTTAGAATTGAAAAAAGTGGCCGCCATTTTGAATTTCTTTGTTTTAAGGCCAATCGACCTCAAAATCGATATCTGGGCAAGCCTTTAGGTACAGAAGACGGATCCAATGTTAGAATTGAAAAAAGTGGCCGCCATTTTGAATTTCTTTGTTTTAAGACCAATCGACCTCAAAATCGATATCTGGGCAAGCCTTAAGGTACAGAAGACGGATCCAATGTTAGAATTGAAAAAAGTGGCCGCCATTTTGAATTTCTTTGTTTTAAGGCCAATCGACCTCAAAATCGATATCTGGGCAAGCCTTTAGGTACAAAAGACGGATCCAATGTTGGAATTGAAAAAATGGCCGCCATTTTGAGTTTATTTGTTTTAAGGCCAATCGACCTCAAAATCGATATCTGGGCATGACTTTAGGTACAAAGGGCAGATCCAATGTTAGAATTGAAAAAGTGGTCGCCATTTTGAATTTCTTTGTTTTAAGGCCAATTGACCTCAAAATCGATACTGGGCATGGCATTGATAGTAAAAGTCATAATGATTTAATGTTAGACTTAAGAAAAGTGGTCGCCATTTTGAACTTCTTTGTTTTAAGACTGATTGTATTTAAGATAGATATTTTTTTTTTCCGCGGTGGCCATCTTCGGCGCATTAAGGACGGCTGCGGGCTTCCTCCGACTCACGTCTAAGTTGTCGTCCGCAACCGCCCCTGCGCGTACCGCTGTTGCGGTCCGTCTCCTGTTGTTACGGGGGCTCAGAAGCCCCCGTACACCGAAAGACGCCCTTGGCGTCCGAGGCAGCGTGACGCACGCTGCCGTCCATCACGGGGGTCACAGAAGTTTGCTAGACTAATAGGTGGACGGCACCTCCCGCCCACCCGTGACCCCGGAGGCCCCTATTAGTCGTCTTTTATGACAGGCAGGGAATACCGTGGTGGAATTCTCCAACGCCCCCAACCCACAAGGCGGGAGATGCCGGTCAGTCGTGTTGTAATTAATAAAATACGATTTGTAATAATTGCTAGTTATATTCAGAAAGAAGAACGGTTACAATAGGAACGAATATATTTGACAGAACAAAAGAGTATCGTAAAAAAGAAATCATGAGAGGCACGGAACTCTCAGACAACAAAGAGTTTAGTTTCATAAATTTTATGTCTACATTCCAATATCCTCCCTTAGACATAATCCCATTTTTGAAGAACAATAATCAAGCTTCAGCTGCGGAGTGCCTTTGGTCAGTGCATCAGCGACCATCTCACTTGTTTGGACATACTTGATAACAATCTTCTTTAAATGCACCTTATCACGAACAAAATGGTGCCGTATGTCTATGTGCTTGGTCCTGGAGTGATAGTTGACTCTACCTGCAAGTTTAATAGCACTTTGATTATCACACAATATAGTTACAGGTTCATTGACTAATTGTGGCCAAAATTCTTCTTGCATCTGTTTAAGCCACATTGCCTCTTGAGTGCAGCTTGAAAGAGACATGTATTCTGCCTCGGTCGTAGACAGCGCTACAGTTGGTTGACGGCGTGAGTTCCATGTGATTGCGGCACCTTGATGAATGAAAATATAGCCGGTACATGATCTTCGATGGATTTCATCGCTACACCAGTCTGCGTCGCAATAACCATGTATACCGTTATCATCTTTCTTGTAGGTTAATGTGTAATTCTTTGTGAACTTCAAATAACGCAATATTCTTTTCAACGCCACCCAATGCTGCATCTTTGGCTTTGAATTAAATCTGCTGAGTGTATTTACAACATAGGATATGTCAGGTCGTGTACCCTGTGATAAATATAAAAGAGACCCAACAAGTTCCTGATATGGATGTGTATCTACAATTGAATCTCCATTCTCATCATCGTTGCTGAACTTTGTTTTGGGATCAATTGGTGTTCTAACAGTTTTACAATTTGACATTCCATATTTACTCAGTAAATCCTCTATATACTTTTTCTGATCTACACATAAAACTCCATTATTTCTATCTCTATGTACATGCAATCCAAGACAATACTTCAGTTCACCCAAGTCCTTCATCTCAAACTTTGTAGATAAATGATTCTTGATATAATTTTTAGTTTCCAGGCAGCTTGTTAACAAAATTATATCAGTAATTGGCGATGTCTATGTCTCACGTACATATAGATAAATTGTTGGGAAGAGAAAATTACAATACATGGAAGTTTGCAGTGCAAACGTATTTGCAGCATGAAGACTTGTGGGAATGTATAGAACCTGCAGAAAATAGCTCCGCAATAAATCCGAAGACCGATCTTAAGGCGAAGTCGAAAATAATTTTGCTACTGGATCCTATAAACTACATCCATGTTCAAAATGCAACGACGGCTAAAGAGGTATGGCAAAATTTACAAAATGCTTTTGAAGACTCAGGTTTGACTAGAAAAGTTGGGTTACTTCGAGACTTGGTGAATACAACTTTGGAGAGTTGTACAAGTATAGAAGAGTACGTGAATAAAATAGTGACCACCGCACACAAGTTACGGAATATTGGTTTTAGCGTAGACGACGAATGGCTAGGTACTCTGATGTTGGCGGGTTTGCCGGAGAAATACAAACCTATGATCATGGGGCTTGAGAGCTCGGGTGTCAAAATAAACACTGATTCTATAAAAACAAAGCTACTACAAGAAGTAAAAGATACTAACTTATCAGTTCTGCACACAAAGCACAATAAATATCAAGGTAAAAGTAAATATACCCCCAAGACTTCCAAAAGTATCAGATCACCTGGTCCCCGTTGCTATAACTGTAATCAATATGGTCATTTTAGTAAGTTTTGTAAACAAGAAAAGAGGAAGAGCAATGATGAGAAAGGTTTTGCAGCTGTTTTCTTTGCAAATCACGATAAAATAAGCAAAACAACATGGATTGTGGACTCCGGTGCATCGCTGCACATGACAAATGTCTCTGATGGAATGTATAATATCCGGGCACCTTCGATACAAAGTATAACGGTAGCCAATAATGCATCTATCACTGTACAGTATATGGGTAGTGTTGACTTGGATCTCGTGGGTAAAGATGGTAACATAAAGCATATACAGGTGAAAGACATTTTGTATGTTCCACAATTAAATACTAATTTGTTGTCTGTAAGTCAGCTGGTACAAAATGGTTGTCAGGTTATATTTAACAAAACTGGCTGTGATATATTCAGTAAACAAAAGAAATTAGTTGCTGCTGCCAAGCTTGTAAACAACATGTATAAATTGAATACATATAATGGTAATGCATTTGTTGCAAGCTCTGAAGAAAATGGTTTAAATATTTGGCATAGAAGAATGGGACATCTAAATTATAATGATGTTAAGAGATTGCCATTGTGTACTGAGGGGTGAAATTAGTAGATAACAAAGACATAAATAAAAATTGTATTCCCTGTGTGAAAAGTAAGCAAACTAGATTGCCTTTCAGTAATGCTGGTTCAAGGGCAACAAAGGCACTGCAAATAGTGCACTCAGATTTGTGTGGACCTATGGAAGTTCCTTCCATGGGTGGAGCCAGGTATTGTATTACTTTTATTGATGATTTTTCAAGAAAGGTGAATGTTTATTTTCTGAGAAATAAAACAAATATATTAGAGGTTTTTAAAGTATACAAAACTGAAATGGAAAATCAGTTGGATTGTAAAATAAAAGTTCTCAGAACTGATAACGGGCTAGAATACATTAATAATGAAATGTCTAAATTTTTATCAGGCTATGGTATCAAGCATCAGACTACAGCACCGTATACACCGGAGCAGAATGGGCTGGCCGAACGAATGAATCGTACGCTAGTCGAGCGTGCCAAATGTATGCTGGAGGATGCTGGATTACCCAAAAAGTATTGGGCAGAAGCCGTGGAGACCGCGGCTTATGTAATTAACCGTTCGCCAACTCGCGTCCTTAACTATGTGACACCACTGGAGAAGTTGACAGGTTTGAAACCAAATATTTCTCATCTTAGAATTTTCGGCTGTAAAGCCATGGTGCACGTGCCGAAGGAGAAAAGGCTAAAGTGGGATTCGAAATCCACAGAAATGAATTTTCTTGGGTATTGTGAAAATACTAAAGGCTATAGATTAATTGATCCTCATACCCAGAGGGTTACTAAGAGCAGGAATGTTGTTTTCTTTGAAGATGGTCAGGAAGATCATAAAGTATTATTGCCTGAATTTAACACTAATAGCTCGTTGCAGATACCTATGCCATTAGATGTGACTGCTGAAAATACAGAAAACGCACCGACTCCTGGCTCCCCCATGAACTCTGCTGAAGATGATTCTAATTCAATTTTTTGTGAAAGTTTTGAATCTGTTGATCATGATCCAACATATGAACCAAGCACAGATTGTTCATTAGATTCTCCTGAGAATGTTATAAATCTGAGGCCTAGGGCACGATGCTTAAGGTATAATAATGAAGTAGAGGAAACAAGATATGCAAGTTTGGCTTTGAATCAAGATCCATTGACAGTGGAGAAAGCTTTATCTAGCCCAGAATCCAATCAATGGAAAAAGGCCATGGAAGAAGAATTCAAATCATTAGAGAAAAATAATACGTGGGTGTTATGTGATTTACCACCTGGAAAGAGAGCGATATCGTGTAAGTGGGTTTTCAAAACAAAAAGAAATGAGACTGGTGAAATAGCAAAGTATAAAGCCAGATTAGTAATTAAAGGTTGTTCCCAAAGAAAAGGATATGATTACAATGAGGTATACTCACCGGTAATTAGATATTCATCCCTGAGATACCTGCTAACACTTGCAGTGAAGTATAATTTGGATATAGATCAAATGGATGCCGTATCTGCCTTCCTACAGGGTGATATAGAAGAAAATATATATATGGTTCAACCTCCGAACTTCGAAGTAAACAATACACAGGTATGTTTGTTAAAAAAATCACTTTATGGACTGAAGCAAGCTAGCAGACAATGGAACCAGAAATTAGATAAAACATTAAAAGAAATTGGTCTGAAACAGTCACTGCTTGATCCCTGTATTTACTACATAATAAAAAATGAAGATGTAACTTTTGTAGCGGTCTATGTAGATGATATAATTTTGTTAACAAGCTGCCTGGAAACTAAAAATTATATCAAGAATCATTTATCTACAAAGTTTGAGATGAAGGACTTGGGTGAACTGAAGTATTGTCTTGGATTGCATGTACATAGAGATAGAAATAATGGAGTTTTATGTGTAGATCAGAAAAAGTATATAGAGGATTTACTGAGGATTTCCACCCGACGCCTCCTACGTCTCGTCTGGCGGCGGGAGGGATCACCACTGCGCTGGCGATCCCTCTCGGCACACTCCTTCCGCGAGAGGAAAGATAGATATTTGGGCTTGTCTTTAGCTAAATATAATAACTCGAGGTTGGAATTTTAAGAACTGCATTCCATGTTAAATGTTCTTGTTTTAAGGGCTATTGGTTTTAAAATCAAAATCCGCTGGACATGGTCACAAACTATAGTAGGTTTTAATTATAGATTTTTTAAATATTATGGGCACTATCAATGCTTATTCAATTCTCTTCAATAATGCAGCTTTGTTATGTCGCAAAATAAAGAATTGAAGAAGAAAAAAGTGGCCCGTGGCAGCAAACAGCAAATAAAGTAAATTCTTCTGTGAAAGCATCAAAATCGCTTAAAAATCAGGGAGTCGTTAACAATTCAACGATTGCTATAAGAATAACTAGCCGCGTAGTAGAAATTATCTTATTACTAGCTTTTGCCCGCGGCTCCACCCGCATTAAAAAGTTTTTCCGGGATAAAAGTCCCGGTTTATATTTTCCCGGGATAAAATGTAGCCTATGTGTTAATCCAGGACATGATCTACCCGTGTGCCAAATTTCATCAAAATCCGTTCATTAGTTTTTGCGTGAAAGAGGAACAAACATCCTTACATCCATACATCCAAACAACCAAACATCCAAACATCCATACATTCTTACAAACTTTCGCCTTTATAATATTAGTAGGATATTTTTCTTCCCCCACATCGTTATGCCCTGTTGGGTGGCCATTAAATTACTGTATCTTTTTATTTATTTACCCCCCATCACCAGACTTAAAAGTTGGTTGATTACCTTATTCATTTTTAAAAGTATTTAATTTTGATGTGATTGCGTATTTAAATTGTTAAATTAGTAAAATTACAACCTCGATTTATTCTGTTTGGCTAAAAACAAGCCCAAATATCTATCTTAAATCCCATTAGTGTTAAAACAAAACGATGGCATGCCCAGGTATCGATTTTGAGGTCGATTGGTCTTAAAACAAAGAAATTCAAAATGGCGGCCACTTTTTCAATTCTAACATCGGATCCATCTTTTGTACCTACAGTCCTGCGCAGATATCGATTTTGAGGTCAATTGGCCTTAAAACGAAGAAATTCAAAATGGCAGCCACTTTTTTCAATTCTAACATTGAATCCGTCTTTTGTACCTAAAGGCCTGCCCAGATATCAATTTTGAGGTCGATTGGTCTTAAAACAAAGAAATTCAAAATGGCGGCCACTTTTTTCAATTCTAACATTGGAACCATCTTTTGTACTTAATGGCTTGCCCAGATATTGATTTTGAGGTCGATTGGCCTTAAAACAAAGAAATTCAAAATGGCGGCCACTTTTTTCCATTCTAACATTGGATCCGTCTTCTGTACCTAAAGGCTTGCCCAGATATCGATTTTGAGGTCGATTGGTCTTAAAACAAAGAAATTCAAAATGGCGGCCACTTTTTTCAATTCTAACATTGGATCCGTCTTCTGTACCTAAAGGCTTGCCCAGATATCGATTTTGAGGTCGATTGGCTTTAAAACAAAGAAATTCAAAATGGCGGCCACTTTTTTCAATTCTAACATTGGAACCATCTTCTGTACCTAAAGGCCTGCCCAGATATCGATTTTGAGGTCGATTGGCCTTAAAACAAAGAAATTCAAAATGGCGGCCACTTTTTTCAATTCTAACATTGGATCCGTCTTCTGTACCTAAAGGCCTGCCCAGATATCGATTTTGAAGTCAATTGGCCTTAAAACGAAGAAATTCAAAATGGCGGCTGTCTATGCCAAATCTCACAATGTTTCTAAATATTTTAGTGACCATTGATCCATAATAAATAAGTAAATAAATAATTTCAAAATTCGTACTAAAAGAATTTTATGGTGTATAAATTAGAACATCCTTTACACCTAAAATCCGATTTTTTCAAATGTATGGGCGGCACGCAAGCTTTTTTTTTTTTTTTTTTTTTTTTGTCCCTGTCTAAACTCTTGTTAGCCTGACGAGGGTCGGCTTATACAAGAACACCGGTCTTGTGGGTGAGCGCAGAAGGCGCTCGCAACCCATTAAATTAAGCGACCACGCTGAGGGCGACCCACTAACGGGTCACGAACCTCGGCTCAGGACGGCCACTGAGAGGATAAGACATCAACGTTTGGGGAATATGGTTTTTAACCTAATCCTATTTAATGTGTTGATTGTAGTCTTCGGCACGCGGGCCGGAACTGCTACGAGAGGGCAGGGTTATGGGGAACGCGACGAGGTCCTCGACGGCGAGGACGGTACAGCGGTCTTGTGGAGTGTATGAGCTTTAAATGCTCGTTCTTTTCGCGTAAAGCTAGGGTGATTTCGTCCTCTGGATCGGTCAGGACTGATCGCGGTCGTCTCCATTTGGCGCGGTCAAATGGAGTATATATAGACGCTTTACGGATAAGCGTGTTCGGGTGGTTTACCGCCCTGTCGAAATAGCGTCTGCTGGCGCACTGCATAAAGTGCCTGATGGTCGGCATATTGGTGTCCACGTGGAGGTTGCGATTGCGAACGTACCACGGGGCACCAAGTGCATGTCGTAAGAATCGATTTTGAAGCACCTGCATTCGCTGAAGGCGACGGGGCGGTAAATGAGCGAATACGGGCGACGCGTATGTCATTATCGGACGGATGCATGTTTTAAAGATCCTAATCTTGTTGCGGATTGACATCTTACTATTTTTGTTTAGGAGCCAGTGAAGCTGGCTCATCGCGAATGCGGCTCGCGCGCGTACCGCATTTACGTGTGGGATGAAGGTCAACCTCTGATCAAGGGTTACTCCTAAATATTTGGCTTGGCCCTTCTAGGGAATAACCTGGTCGGACATGCGGACTGAAAAGTGAGGGACATGGACTTTCCTTTTCCGAGTGAAAAGGATGGCCTGACTTTTGGTGGGATTGACGGTGATTCGCCATTTGCGGAACCACTCACCGAGTTCGTCGGCGGCGGTTTGCAAAGTGCGCACCACTTTGTCGGGGTCTATACGTGAAGCGTAGATTGCGGTATCATCCGCGAATAGTGCCAGATGGGCGTTTTGTGGTCTAGGGATGTCGCTTGTGTACAGCGAGAATAGAAAAGGGGACAGGGCGGAGCCTTGCGGGACTCCGGCCGTGATGGTGTGTCGGGAAGAGAGAGTTCCCTCCACGCGATATCTGAAACCGCGATTCGACAGGAAATCTCGTATGATGTGCACGAGTTGTGTGGGCACGTTGAGAGTGTACAGCTTGAAAAGCAAGCCGTTGTGCCACACCCTGTCGAATGCTTTTTCGATATCGAAGAAAATAGCACCGGTAGGCATTCCTTTACGGAATTGTTCGTGAACGTACTCCGTGATGCGGAGCACCTGATTGACACAACTGTGTCTAGCGCGAAAGCCAAACTGTTCTGGAGGGATCAAATTTTGATTGAAAGCTACTATTTTAAGGCGGTCGAGGACGATCCGCTCGTAGATTTTGCCCAGAGTACTGAGCAGACTGATGGGCCTATAAGAGGAGGGTTCGAAAGCGGGTTTCCCCGGCTTGTGGATTCCTATCACAACTGCCTCTTTCCAGACCTCTGGGAAGATGCAGTTACGAAACGCGGCGTCATAAATGGATGTTAAGATTTGAACTAGATGCTCCGGGAGCATCTTAATCATACGAGTAGGGATTAGATCGCCCCCGGGGGCTTTCCTACGTTTGAGTGCCTTGATCAGAGTGGTGACTTCTTCGATCGTCACCGGCGCAAGGGGATCGGGCGGCGGGTCGACGTCCGGGTCGACGTTGTCGTATAACGGTCGCGGTATAGAGACTGGCGGTGGCCGGACCGCGTTCCTATCTTCGACGAAAGTGTCAACCGCAACAAGAATGTCGTCATCTACGGGTACAGAGGTGAGCGAGCATTGAGACTCCAGGCTGCCGGCCAGTAGTTCCGCTTTCTCGTCGTCATCAAACGCCGGGCGTTGATTCGGACGATTGAGCGGAGGCATGGAGGCCACATCGTTTCTCTTGATGGAACGAACCAGTTGCCAAAAGGCCGTATGTGTCGGATCGATATCGGCAAGGCGAGTGTCCCACCTCGAATCGACGACCTCTTTTATGCGACGCTTAACCTCACGTTGGAGGTAGCGCGCAAGATGTCGTCGTTCCGGGACGGGTCTCGTCGCGCAGGCTTTGAGCGTAGCGTTACGCAACCTCACCCACCACCGAACGTCTTCGGGAAGTTGCCAGTGACTGTGAACAGTCTCTGGCACCCTCTCGGAGCTTTCGCTCAAAACGTTCTGAAGGTGGTCGGTGAAGACGCGTAAAGCGTTTTTTACGCAAACTGAGCCCGGCATTCCAGGGGTTAAGTCCTTTTTTTGTTAATTGTTTGTGTGCGTCCCAGTATATTGTGCGAATAAATGTTTCTTTCTTTCCTAACTAGGCTATCGTCCACTACCAACTTGGCTATCGTCCACTCGGATGTTGTTATTGCTATTCCTACGGCTTGTCTGAACTCTACTTTCACAAAAAGATTGTTGATTTTGTTCGGCAGACTTCGAATATATTCGACATTCTTATGCAGAACTTCTCAAGTATGCAGGTTTTCTCGAGATGTTTTACTTCACCGTTAAAGCGAGTAATAATTTACATAGAATACACACATAACTTTAGAAAAGACAGAAGTGCGTGCCTTTGGGTTTTGGACCTGCGGACTTCATCTCGGCAGTCCTTTCCACGCCCAACTAGGGTATCGTCAGTTTTTTAATACTCACCTTACAAACCTATTTCTAGTTTAAAATAAACATAAATTCTAGGCGTAATAAACTCAGTTAATCACGTTTCATGCTCTTTAATAAGAATGACCGCCCGCCGCGAGCAACATAAAAATCAAAATTAAACGCCTGATCGTTAATTCATATTAGTTTTTACTGCTGAAGTTTAAGTTTATTGCGAGTACATTGTGGAGGTTCATATGCGGTACAGGAATATAGAACTTATAGAAGTGGTTTGAGGAAAGAAAATCGTACTTTTTTATGCATTGGCTATAGAGTATTTATCCAATGGAGACGATATGGCAATAATGTGCAAACATTTTTTTCTGTCAATCCTGACGGGGGGCGAGGTAAACACGGATAGCATACATTAAACAAAAAAAAACCACACGTGCAGGGCTGAATATAAGGTCGCTTTTTACACAATAACACAGCAAAAATTACAATTTCTGTGCAGCACCGCTTAATGTCATTATCGTAGAATGTAATGACAGCGATCGCACGTCACATAGATTTTAATAAAAGTCTTGGACCAGCTGCACACTTAAGACCAAAGGATTCGCCTGGTCATCCCATCTCCTTGTTAAATGCTCTAAGTTTGTATGTTAATATATTTATTTTGTACACTAGAACGTGGACAGATGGTCGCAAAGGTCGCAGGAACACGATGGATGCACGCTGCTTTTGACAAGTCCGTCTGAAAATCTTTAGGCGAGGCCTATGTCCAGCAGTGGACTCTATTTGGCTAATGATGAAATCTCACAGTAGATAGGCGATACTAATTCAAACAATCGTAGTTCGGTGTTTGAATTTTTTTTGTGGCTATCTTCGGCGCATTAGGGACGACTGCGGGCTTCCTCCGACTCACGTCTAAGTTGTCGTCCGCAACCACCCCTAGGATCATAGTAGTCAATGCTCATGCCTTTTCAATATCCAGCGTATATGGGACGTTAACTGAAAGACTTCTATATCGAACCATGTTATTTTACATATTTTTTTTTTTTCTCTTTATTTGGGTCAACAAACAGTTACACAGAGGAATGAATAATACAGGTTTAAAATAATAGAAATACATAGCTGTGGAACCAAACATCGTTAGCCACTGATAAGTTATAGGAACTAAGTGTAAGTGGATGTACAGTCTTAATTAATACAGTATTACCTACAAAAAGAGGCAGCAATATTATAAGTTTGCGTTACTATATAAATGTATCTACAGTTTTAGATTAGCAGAAACAATTTTTTTAAAGCTGTAAACAGAGGTTGAAAACAAGTCAGTCTCATTATGTTTTTCATTGTACGTATGAACTAAGCGATATAGTGGAGAACGTTTGCCTGCATTGGTTCGGCATGTTGTAGTAGCGAACAACTTATGTATATGCGACCGGCGCATGTGAGAACGGAATGGAACTTTATAGCTAATTTACTTTCATATATATTATACTATATAATATGTATACTATCTACACTATTTATGGGCTCGCCCCCTATCACATCATGGGACGGAATACGCACGGCGAAAAGTGATATCATAAAAGCAAATCTTTGGTCACTTCCAAAGAATAGATTTCTTTGATAGTGTAATAATGAGTAATTAATGTAATTGGGCTTTACGTACGAGAAGTTGCGTAATTAGTTTTAATATGAGCTTTATTACTGGCTGCATGATCTCCTCTACAATAAAAATGATTTACTTGAACCTATATTGCCATTTTGTAACACGTATGGCAAGGAAATAGAATTCACGTCACTACATAGTATAAAATAATGTCGCTTCTCGCTGTATATGTTCCTACTATGTATGTTTAGATCTTTAAACTACGCATCGGATTTTGATGCAGTTTTTTAATTGATAGAGTGATTCAAGAGGAAGGTTTATATGTAATACATGCATAATATAGTAGAGAAATAATTTATACGTTCAAATGTGACTGCGAGTGCCTTTCTGTCAAAATTCGGGGATCTAGTTATACTGGACAGTAAGGCGTTTTGTACCAAAGTGTCGCTGACCATATTGCAAGATCTCTCGATCTGTATCAGTTTATTGTCGCCTGGTACTTGCAATTATAACGGATACTGTTACAGAATTTATAGTTTGTATATAAAGTGACTTTTATAGAGGAAAACTCTTTAATGCGGGCGAAACCGTGGACAAAAGCTAGTTATTTATGTAGTTAAAACTCGTTTCCTTGGCGATGTTTGCTTATCATCGAGGGCACAGAAGTGTAGCCTCAATGTACCTGATGGTCAGTGAAGAGAAGCCCAAAAACATTTCAACCAGCAAGAAATAAACATCTCTGGGCGTTCGGCGCATTTATGCCGGCCTGCTTAGTTGCTTCTTCACGATATGACAGCAAATTGGAAATCCAGCATTGTGAGAAGTTATCGACCTATATACATTATAAGTCGAAAAACACTGAGGATTTTTATTATTCGATTTACGAGTAATTGATAAAAAAAAATGGCGGTCAGACAGCGTAATTTTCTCTCCCCTCTTTATAATATTACTATAGATTATGTTTATAGTTAAATTGTATTTTAGTTTTAACGAAATATATTAAACACTGGCCTGGATTAACCACAACGTGCAGCACGTGTTGTTGTTGGACATTACCAAACTCAGCAATTTTATGATTACGGTACCACAGCTGTCTGTTAATACTAACGTTTTAGGGTTCATTTTTCAATAAATAAATTTAGAACGGAGAAATTTTATCGCACAATAAACTTCACAATTTTGGTATTGAACTAAACACACACACATACACACATAGGCAATAGCGGAATTAGTGCACTCACTTTTCGCCGTGTGTATTACATCCCAAGATGTGATAGAAACCGAATATCAATTTGCCCGACCCGGGGATCGAACCCTAGACCTCAGCACTGCAGCCGTAGGTACCCTAATATTTAATTGAATTTATCGAAATATGGAAATAGTTTATCAAAGCCACTGATTTAAAAAAAAACAGTTATTACTAAATATGTAGATACTTATCCTTCTTAATCATAAAGGAAAAATGATTGAAAAAAATAGGGTGGGGATTGACTACTTTTTGTTAATACATTTATCAAAAATGTATGCAATGCACAATCTAACGCAAAAGTAATTTTCAAAATTGGGGCAATAATTAGTAAGTTAGAAAGCTTTGAAATTCGGTGGAAGGGATAGTTGACAAATAATAGTAATATTACACTGTGACGTCACCGGCCATAACGCTGCGTGCGTGCGAAAGAGATAGCGCGATATCCCTTCCACGTCCGCGCTTTTACTCACAACAATATTTCGAATATGAAAAACTGCTTTATTTATCCACCAATGTTGATGCTGATTTCACAAAAGAATTTCTTTTTCGTATTATATTCTTTTGCAAATAAAATAATTTACAAAATGAAACATAGGAAACTACCCTGTTACGCATGTTTTAATAAGTAACCAGTAAATACAAGTTATCCTTCAAGTTTTAGCATAATACGTTACTAAAAGTGAGCGATTAGGGTAATACAACCCGTATCACTTAAGATGTAAGACTTTTTGTTGGGTCTAAACGACCGTTAGCCTGTCATTTATCCCGAGTTGGGGGTTAAAAGGATTTTTAGACTGTTGACCTAGTCTTGTGACAGCATTTTCAAGTTGCTGACACCGCTTAATAACATCAACTAATTGACATCTTAACTCCGAGCTATGTACAGTGATCCACAAAAGCTGATCTTCAAATCATCTATACACGTTAAGTTTTATAGAAAAAATAAAGTTATAGTTATTTCAGTGGACAAAAAGATTGTCGCGGTCACAAAATTATAGAGGTGATTTGAAGCATTGTATTTGTTCACCAATTATTAGCAACTTTTGTAGCTGACTGTACCGTCCGATATGTATTTGGGCTTAGATTCTGAACTATTAAGCGTAGAGTTTTGACATCTGAGTAGCATTGTACATGCTTATTGGCAATAAAAAAAATTACCTTCACCACACCATACCAGGCCTGTATTATATACTGCTGAGCAAGGGTCTCTTCTACAACTGAGAGGGTTCAAGCCTTAGTCCACCACGCTGGACTACTAGACTAAGGCCTAAAGAATAAAAATAATTTCTTTTTCGGCAATATTATAAAGCAAGCAAACCACAGCCTCGGTGGCGTAGTTGCATTCCGATAAGACTATCGTGCTGTCTTGGGTTCGGTAACCGGGTCGGGGATAACGATATTGGGTTTTTCTGCTCAGTATTAGGCCCGAGTCTGAATTGTGATCAGTAGCAATTGATTGTATGGCATCTGACATAGCTGCCGAAACGTGTGTAACAACTCGTCATTTATATATCACTAGCTTTTGCCCGCGGCTCCGCCCGCGTTATAAAGTTTTTCCGAGATAAAAGTTCCGCTTTATGTTTTCCCGGGATAAAAAGTAGCCTATGTGTTAATCCAGGACATGATCTACTCGTGTGCCAAATTTCATCGAAATCCGTTCATTAGTTTTTGCGTGAAAGAGGAACAAATATCCATACATCCAGACATTCTTACAAACTTTCGCCTTTATAATATTAGTATGACGTATGTATGTTCCTATGTATGTATGCAAGTAAGGAATTATATACACCTCGTCCCATAAATATTCTTTATAAAATATATGGGAAACAAACAACTATACTAGGCATTCGATAAACTATACATTAATAAATCAATTTTAATAAAACAGTTACCTGCCTTACAGTTAACTAGACATTGTAAAACAGAATAAAATTTCATTTCATTTCATTCCATGCTTACACACTAGAATAATTATTTCAGACTTGTAATTTTATACTATGTCTTTGTTCATGCATGATGCCAAAGCTCAAAAGCAAATTTAAAATGTTTTATAAAAATTTAACCTACACTGTTAACTAACTTTAGCCAATAATTAAAATGAAACCTCTTTTTCGCTAAAACATTTAATGTGTAACTAAAGATGGCGTATTTCTATACAAATAAATTAATTAATCTAAATCAATTAGTGATAAATCTGCAATCATAAATCTAAGGTAAAGTAATTTTGTTTACAAGATCACAAATATGTTTACAATAATACCCAGTTGACTTAATTCAAGTTGATTATGTATGCTTCCAAAATTCAAAACAGAATATTAAACTTTAATGTTGAAAATACATTGTACATTGTCTGCAATGAATTTTGAATTAATCATAACTTTATCTTTAATCTCAATAATTTTCGAGAGCTTTAGATACTTAAATTGTTCTTCAAAATACGAACGTTGCGTTGATTACGTTTTAAAACATCCTCTTATACTGTTTTTGAAACGAGGCAGTAAGGACAGCCACCTTTACCGTTGTAGCTACAAGAAACTGATCCTAGGAGTCAATAATTTTTTTGCAACTCAGCTCGAAAATACTCAAATCTCTAATGATCCTGTAGTCTTGATTCTTAAAAGCAACAGGATCGATTCGCTTCAAATGTTTTTCGCATAAATTGCCTCTTACTGACTGTATATTTTCAGAATCTGTGAATGCAGATATCTCAAATGATGGACATATGTACCTACTCAAAACAAAATAAAATTTGAGACAATTCTAGTATTGAGTTGGAAAGTTTTAGCAATGTTACCAAATTATCTCCATCCCTTTCATATTTCAAGCGGTCTAATAAATTATCAAGCAACGCGACGAAAACATGCCACATCATTTTACGGTAAATTTGCCAAAAGGCTCTTAAGAACTCGTTATTGAACGGTTACTTAGCAGATGTGACCGTATAATTTTGTTCAGTGGTAAAGTTTATTCGTACAGGAAGCTACTGAATCGATTTTACACATTCTTTCACACTTTTGCATTATATTAAGAATGAGTGCAATTAATGATGAACTTAATAAAATGTAATTTTGCAATAAGAAAGAAAGAAAGGAACGTTTATTGCCACAGCATTATGCATATGCAACAACATCGAAAACAAAAAAGAATAAAACAATATACATAATTATAAAAAAAATGTAAATATGTATAAGTGAGTTGCCCATCCATACCGTGGCAACTAGAAGGCCATCTCAGCATACGCTGTTATGACGATAGCCATGATACACAGCACTGGTATTAACCAAGTCAAGATAAAGGAAAGCGTCGTGAGGAAACCTACATACTTGAGAATTCTCCATAACAATTTCGAGGGTATGTGAAGTCTGCCAAACCGCACTAGGCCAGCGTGGTGGTATATGAAACTATCCCGCCCTCACACCCGCCACTGCAACTCCTGTAAGCCAGGATCGGCAGTGGCACGAATGATATGACACCGAGCGGTGAAGCTCGGCTCGGCGAGTCTTTGGGAGCACTATTTATTAGTCTTAAGATCATTTCTCACTGGTTGTAGGTCTCTCATATTATGTAAGACTCCGTCTAGGTGGGTACCACCGCAATGTCTATTTCTACCGCCAAGCTGCAGTGTTTCGGTTTGAATGAAATTTTAGACAGTGTAACTACTGGATATAATAAGATTTAAAATCTTATGTCTCAGGATGACAAGCGCAGTGGAATGCCAAACAGTACTTTGTTTGTCAAGGTGCTGGATGGTGTTGCTACTGTTTAGGGGTGGTCGCATCGCTTATCATCAGTCGAACGGCATGATCGTCTCATCATTCAATGCAATCTAAAAATGACAAATTCACCATATCCTCAAAGATTAATATCTCATAAGCCTCATAGAATAATGTATACTAGAATAATGTATATATTTAATGTTACTTTTTACCCTATTTACATAAGAACCTATTCAACACTTACTGGAATACATGTTTTGGGTTATAATAATTGTCAAGCAATTTGTTTTATATATTATGTATGAAGCATAGTTGTTTGTAACCTGTTTTCTGTTTAATAAAAAAATCTATACTAATACTATAAAGAGGAACAAATGATTGTTACAATCATTTTTCCTTTATTTTTTGTTATAGATAAACTCAAAAACTACTAGACTAATTTTGAAAAAAATTTCACTAGTCGGAAGCTACACTACCCCACAGTGCTATATGCTACTTTTTATCCCGGAAAAACTTTTTCACGCGGGCGGACCTGCGAGCAGAATTCTAGTAAAAAATAAAATAAAAAGCAAGTTCTAAAATGCTCCCCGTGATGGACGGCAGCGTGTCTCACGCTGCCTTGGACGCCAAGGGCGTCCGTCGGTGTACGGGGGCTTCTGAGCCCCCGCAACAACAGGAGAAGGACCGCAACAGCGGTACCCGCAGGGGCGGTTGCGGACGACAACTTAGACGTGAGTTGGAGGAAGCCCGCAGCCGTCCCTAATGCGCCGAAGATGGCCACAAAAAAAAAAAAAGTTCAAAAATACGCCTTGAACTGGTTTCGATTTAATTCGTCGGAAAATTTGCATAGGCAAATTATTAGGCTAGCTATTATTAGGCTGAATAGTCAGCCCATAGGCCCGATCGTTAAATAGAATCATTTATCAAATGGAGATTTTGGATTGCTTTTAGTCTCAGGCGCTTAGCTCATTAGTTATGTTTAATTGCGCCTACTACAGAAATGTTTATTTCATTGAATGATGAGACTAGCATGCCGTTCGCCTGATGGTAAGCGATACGACAATCCATAAGCGGTATCAACACCATCCAGCACCTTGATATGCAAAGTACTGGCATTCCACTGCGCCCGTTATCCTGATACATAAGATGTTAAGTCTCATTATGTCCATTAGTTATTTTAATTTAATATAGCATATTACAAGTACAATATACTGTAACTCGAAAAGGGGATTATAGTAATATAATATTATTATAAGACGCATAAAAATATCGGGCAAAGTTAACGATTTTTATAAGTATAACCGGCACCTTTTTGGCGTTCGCTCAAATCTAACTTTGCCTTATCACTATTTTAAATGCTACGAAACACAAACATGTAATTATGAGATCACATTTCCGTTTTAAGCCCAAGAACAGTTTTGTGCCAAAAAACTTTACGCCACTGGTTTAAAATGCAAACTTGTTTTGTAAGCCTTGTTTAATTTTGCCGAATAATTATTGTAGGTTTATGAAACAAATTTAATCCTTCAATTCTCTATGACAATTTATATTGCATGACTATTGCTCACGCAATAAGATTTTTTTATCAATGGCGCAGTGGTAAGACTACCCTATCTCTATTCGGAGTGAATTTATAGATTGGTCGAAACTTATCCCCGATGAGGTAGGCAGAGACGCAACTAGTGCACCTTTCCGCCGTGGGTATTCCGGCCTATTAGGTATGTGATAGTTAGCTAATGTTCAAGCTTGTTTTTTTTAATGACGAAACGAGCAAGCCACTCGCCTAAACGTAAAGCAATACCTACGTCTGCATGTTGGCAGTAGCAACACCACAATTTCCTGTAGCTGTAAGTCTCACAATGCCCAGTAATTATGGCTTCAATTACCTTTAAATTGGACCACAATGTTTCGTAAACGTAAATTACAGACAAATAAATATCTAATTTAGTAAAGTGTGGAGCCTTCTGACGACACAAATAAAAAAAAGTTTCATTACATTATGTGGTACTTACGCTTAACTTTCCAAGTTTTCCGTACGAGTAAGGCGAGAATACAAGAAAACTTTTAACTGATTAAAAGATTCAAAGAATTGCACTATGTCGTCTAGAAAATGAGCCTTTTATTATATTTTCTTGTCTTTGATAGTCTTAAAATGTAATATATATAAATATGTACCGTAACTACGTCGTAATAGGTGAATGGGTAATGTTCATTGGCAATAGCGATGGCCGTTACAAACCATAAACAGTTCGCATAACTATGTATTGATACAATACCGAAAATACGGTATTCAAGTTCGCAATAACTATTTATCGCCCGAAACTATGTATTGACGAGTACCACGTAACAAGTGGGCTGCGTACCGATGTTATACCTACGCTAAGCGATTTATCCACTCGAAACGTTTCGTACTGACACTTAGGTACGCGATATGAGTAAGACACCACTATAAGCGAACGAGCAGAAGCGTGAAGTAACATAAATACAAATTCAAAACTTTTCTAGCGATTTGACACCTATTGCTATTAGAATAAATGCATTTATTGGATAAATGTAATTAGGCCAAGGCCAATGTTCATGAGGCGCTGTTTTGGGAGAATTTTTTAAAAATAAAATATGAATGTTTAAGTTTACAATATTTTAGTCTTGAATGTTTTGCGTTCGCAATTGAATGCATTTTTATCGTGCGTGAACTTATTATTTCTTTGTTAGTAGTAGTATTTTTTTAATATAATTAAGTAACCGTGTAGTATAAAACACAATTAGGTATAGGGAATAAGTAAATAGCAATAGGAATAATTAATATAGGTATTAGTGATAAGTGTGTATATATAAACAATTAAGCATCTCATATCTCGTATAAATAGCAGTGTACTGTGGGACATATTTGATAAATTAGACAATGCAGAAAAAAAAGCAAGCTGCAAATTTTGTGGTGATTTGTATAGTTACAAAGCATCAACTGGAAACTTAAAAACCCACCAAAAAAAATAAACCGATACATAATATATTTTTGAATCCGGCGTACCGGCAATACATCGTAATACAGGAACCGTGCCGAATTTGACCCATACAATATATATTTCGAATACCGGCGTACCGACAATATATCGTAATACAGGAACCGTGCCGAATTTGACCGATACATAGTTATTAAAATACATAGTTTCAAAACCCGGTATTGTCATCAATACCGATAAACAGTTTCGATATTACAAAAACTTGTACCGACCCATAACTAATTGGCAAGAAATATATTGTGTATGCTTGAAGGATGACGCGCACTTATCAGCATATTATGTTTTTTTTATGGCATTGAATAACGAGACGACCATGCCAGTCCCCTGATGGTAAGCGATACGACCGCCTATAAACATTATACTTCGGCTTCGTCCTCGAGTTTAGCATGAAGAGAAGTTATAGAACACATGTAGTACGTGTACTTAGTACGCCTTTGCACTTTATTTGAGACATTTTTTTTTTATACTTTGGTCACACCCAACCTGTCAAGAGAGATTCATTCGCGTTTTAGTGCGTCGCCGTATTGCACGTTAAATTAAAGTTATTCTTAATCTATTGCTCATCATGGATTTTTAGTGTAATAGAATAGAAGAACATGGAAATTACTTCTATTTGGTACAGAAAATAGAAGATTACCTAAGTGATGAACATTGTTCCCGTTCTCCGAGACTACCGACATAATGAAAAATACCACACAGGTAAAACGGTTAGTACCAAAACCTTATGCTTCTTATTGTGTACCGGGCCAGAATAATGTTGAGGACAGTTACTTTGCGTCTGTCTCCTATTTACATCGATAATATTAATATGGTCCCTGAGCAATTTATTTTGCTATGTCGGTGTAATAATTACGACTGTTTCCTTCTTACCATGGTACAATTTAAATTTATCAGAAGGCTAAAGCTTCTGAGGGGCATTGCCCTAATTACACATTTTTTCAATCTACCGTCGTTATGCTAAATTCTGTTACCCGGGTCTGCGTGCTACACATGGCGGTTGTCACTACCCGAAATTGATGCTTGCGATCAGTATTGTACGACTGGTTCTTATGTATGATGTTATGTAACAGTATGTTAGTACCACCAGTGGCGGCCTTAGGGAGTGGAAAATACCCTCCTTCGGCAATCGGGAAAAAAGGCCTTGTTAACATCTGCCGGCCAGAGCCTTACAATATTTAGGGCCGCTATTATCTACCAGTAGATAACGAGCACCGCTTGAAAAATATCAGCGCAAACGGCGCAGTGGATTGACGACTCCTGACAACGTGGCGCGATGCACCACTGCACCACGTCGCCATGTGCTGGATATTACGAAATATCAATTTAATAGTATAAAAGACACTTATGTCTGGTCATGATTTAGCAACGTCTTAAATGCTTAATGACCTACAACAGCACAGTATGTGTTAAATGATAAGGAGTCAATCTAAGAACGGAAAATCCTGCAGCAACGAGGTACTGCCATTTGAATTCACCGAGAACGGCACGGAACAGGATAAGTTGCAGTTAGGTGATCTGAGTTAAAAATCGTAGTCGCTCGCAATCATAAATGATCACAGAATTATACATATACTAAGGTTTTTTGGCCTTATGTCTTGTGTCTTGGGTATGACTGAATATGTCACTGTTTTGATGGTATAAAATCACTGTTTCAAAATGCAAGAATTAAATAGTAACCTGCCTAAACCAACATGGATAAATTAGGCGAATAGATTAGAATATTTTAAAATAAAATAACACAGATCCCAGAAACGTGACTATAATTTAGTCCAACCGGAACTTAGGCGTTCCGCATTTTACTCTTTGTATTTAATTGTTTCATTGTATACTTACTTTGATCTGTGGGTTGTCTATAAAGAACATAGAATTTTATTATAATTTAAATCAAATCAAAGAGGCTTTTATTCAAATTGACTCAAAATGATCATGTAAATCGTTATTTATCTACCATCATGTCTCAGAAGCGGAAAAAGAGTTTCCCTCAGAAATATTATGATCTGTCTATATTGTTTGATTGCCTTAAGGGACTCGTTACAATTTTTTAGACTCAGAATATTTATTAAGTCTTTCACATGCACAGTTACCGAAAAGAAACACCTTTTAATATGTGAAAACATTGGTATTTTACATTAAAAATAATCGACAATGGTGTTAGCGGTAACGGGCCGGGCGAGTAATGGCGCGCGCAGGGCGACGGCGGAAGTTCCCGCCGCTCCCAACTGGCGAACGCGTGGCGCTGGCGAGCTCGGGGCTCGCCACAACTGCGTGTGATTGGTTGATTTGGAAACTGTTTTTTGACCGGATGTTATAAGTCTAATTTCTTCCTGGCAAAATTAATTTGCCTGCTAAATATCAATACACTCGCTTACAATGACTCTAACATAGCTGGCGAATTGTGGTGTAAATATATTAACACTTGTGCCTACTCCTTAAATAGGAAAAGGCGTGATAATATTATGTTTACATGTACACCATTATTATTGTTAATAGCTTTTGCTCATGATTGCGCCCGCGTTGACATTCCTTCCTGGGATAAAGAACAGCCAGTAGCACTCAAAGATATTTTAACTACCTAACTATTGAAATGTTTTTTCAAAATAGTTTACTTAATTTTTGAGTTTATTTATTACAAACAAATATGAAAAGAACAAATCTTTTCTCGTTATTATTTTAGTGACGTATACTTGTTTGTAACATACAGTCTTGTGATAATTTTCAAATATCATTAATTAGTCGTCAACTCAATATTTATTAATATATACCTACAATTGATTCTAAGATAAAATATAATAATAATATAGTACTTACATTTATATTATAGCTTCTCCCTCTCTTTCAAATTTTGCCGTGCCCGACAGGGACATTATGTACCTGACTATATTGTTAAAATGTAACACATTTTTAACCGACTTTCAAAAAAGAGGAGGTTCTCAATTCGTGTGTTTGTATTTTTTTGTAACCAATAATTGTGGCAAATAATTGAAAATTGAAATTGAGACGATGCTATCGATCATCGGTAGCGCCTCAAAATTTGTTCAGATGCCTGAACAAAGGGGGGGGGGGGGCTGCATGCAGGTGACTCGCAGCTAGTGGAGAGTAAAAGTATGAAGAAAGCAGCGCATAATATTATTTATAGTTATTAGCTACCGTGAGGGACGAGTACACTGGTTGCGACTCTGTTCCCCTTTAGGGATAAAATCTCTGAGTCTATGTATGTATTTATTTTACGAATTCTACAAAACCTACTCTATGTATAGGCGTAACTAACGCAGTCAGAAGGTTGACTGTCGCTATGATGATATTTTATAATATTTAACGCTTTAACTATTTTTAATAAAGCGTTATAAAGTACTCCGGTTTTACTCTTGAGATCTAAGCTTCCGTGGTGTTTTCCTTCTTGGAAACGTTCACTAACAGTAACAATAATTCTGTCATATTCTCGCAGTCGGCAAGTGTCAATTTACTTGTCACGGAAAGAATTTTGTTGGGTCGGTTATATAAAATGACACATTGCTCAATTTTTTGATCCAACTACTCCAATAAGTAGCATTCGCTACGAGTTCCACACATCAAAATGTGGTCTTTATATAAAGGTTGAAATGTCTATTTCCTAATATAAAAATTTGCCTAGGAGTTAATCTTCAACTTGGTATGTTTGTGGCAGAGTAGGTATCATCTATTCAGATGATACTCCAATTCCATTTCAAGTTTTAATATTCTAATATTGATAAATAATATAATTTGATGACAGATCTAAGATGTCTGTTTTGAGAAAATATCTTTGTTTTGTTGATTGTAATTATTAATTAATAATGTTACCGTGAAGGAAAACACGGAGAGGAGGCTTGCATGCTTTAGAATTCTCCATGAGGGTCTCGCGAATATGCGGAGTCTGCCAACTCACGGTAGGCGAGTGTGGTGGACTGGGACCTGGACCCTCTCAGTTCAAGGGGAGGACCGTGCTCGGCTGTGGGTGATATATAATACAGGGCTGATTGCATCGCATTGTTACCGTTAATTAAGTTTGTTTTTCCAGTTAATATGATTTTTGACACAAATATTACGAAGAAGAAGCGTAAGACTTTGAAAGAAGTGTAGACCACCTCCAAGTTAGTTACTGCAATCACATGCTGCCATGCTGGTCAAGACAAACCAATAAAAGGATTTTTAAGGGAAGTATATTCAATCGATGCTATCGAAATATGATATACCTAGATGATATTAGATCATACAACAGGGAACATTTCCCTTATGCCAAGGCTATTGTTTAATTATTTTTAAGTGCCTATACTATAGCGGCTATATATAGCCACCATCCAAAATAACCATTTGTTGAAGGAAATTAGAATTTTCTTAGAATCAGATCTTATTACTGAAGGCATAATATAATATTTTTTATAGTTTACTCGGAATTTGCTCAAATAATCGCTAATATAGTATTGATAATATAATATCTTTTATGACAAAATGAATTCATAAAAATTAAGTTTCTTTATTTATGTTGCCAGAAAGCCCCATATAACAATATGGTCACATTCCATATCTTTTTAGCGAATGTGGAATAGATATAACTCTATTAGATGTCTAGTGCTCACAGCACGAGGCACGTTGCCACGGGCTCCACCGCGTACCTATAGGTACTTATGGCATAAAACTGCATTCGATCTACCAAACTGCAGTTTGGATCATAAATTATTAATTTTGACTTATCCTGGAGATTCGGTAATGAGACCTTAAGAATCTAGTTGGGAATGACGAAATTTTTTGTTAATTCAATGATAACCAATTAGAAATTTTATATTGATATCCTATCAAAAAGCTTATTGCTAAGTACAAGCTTATAAAGTTTTTTGATTAGCTAATTGTAATTACTACTGCAATTGAAATTATACAAATATTTCACTACTTATTCTCTAAAAGTCTACATGTGTTCTATAACTTCTCTTCATGCTAATCTCGAGGACGAAGCCGAAGTATAAGTAATGATTAAACGAACTTACCTGTACGTGAAGTTCTATCATAATTATACGAAGGCTTCGTCCGAGGAGATTAGCATCCCTCCCTCCCGTGACTTGCGTTAACCCTAGTAAGTTGTGAAATATTGGTATATGGAACTCTCTCTCTAAACTAAATGAATCTCTCTTGACAGGTTGGGTGTGACCAAAGTATAAAAAAAATGTCTCAAATAAAGTGCAAAGGCGTACTAAGTACACGTACTACATGTGTTCTATAACTTCTCTTCATGCTAATCTCCTCGGACGAAGCCTTCGTATAATTATGATAGAACTTCACGTACAGGTAAGTTCGTTTAATCATTAAGTATTAATACCATACAGCACCATAGAGTTATAAAGTACTGTGTGGCATACCACTGCGCTCGTCATTCTGAGACATGAGATGTTAAGTCTCATCATGTCGAGTAGTTACACTGGCTACAATGTCCTTCAAACCGAAACACAACAGTGCATGCATACTGTTGCTTTGCGTTTTCTATGTCTATACAGATTGAGCTATATGACACCCGGGTGACTGCGAAATTTACAAAGTTTTCACAGACGGAAGTTCTGTACGTAAATTAAATCCTGGGTTAAATTTAAATTCAAATATAAGCAGCATAAAATGCGAAAAACCATTGAAAGTTATCGCGATAATCCATAGCTTTACTTAACTACGCTTCATTGCGATAATGAATTAGACGTTATATCGCAGCAGAATGTAAAGACCCAGCGGTGCCGATTGGCCGATACGCACGCGCACACCTAATCTGATATACGCCAATCACGATGAATATGTTTAGCTTCCTAAAACAATGTTAACAATTCAACTGAACCGATAACACTGATGGGCAAATTTTATCGCAACTCATTTGATACAAAAACACAATATGTTAATATCGCTATCTTTCAACAGTATTTACTAAATGGGAGCCACATTGTATTATTTTTGCACTGGTTTTGTTGGCGGATTCGTTCGATTTTAAATTATCATAGTAACTACCTAGTGGACGATAGTGTAAATGGGAATGGAACGGTCTACCGAGACAATGTCCGGAGGTTCAAAACCCAAGGCACACACCTCTGACTTTTCAAGTTACGTGTGTATTGTTTTTTCAATTATCGTTTGCTTTAACGGTGAAGGAAAACATCGCAAGGAAGCGTACATACCTAAGAAGCTCTTTATAAGAATATCGAAGATGTGTTAAGTCTACCAACTTGCACTAGGCCAGCGTGGTGAACTAAGGCCTGAAGGGCCTCCTCTACTGGTACTGTGCCCAGCAGTGGGACGGTATATAACACAGGGCTGGAATTATTATTATAACTACCAACGGAATTATCAAATTTTCATAATAAGTTTTGCTAAAAGTAAGTGTATTTGGCCTCTGTCTACCCCTTCGAGGATAGGCGTGAGTAGGTTTTATTATGTGTATATACGTATTAACTTAAGGCAAGCGTGCATGCAGGTAAAACTTACCTTTTTAATCAGTTTAACTTCTATAAACTTTACTTAAGCAATGAATTCATGAAATATACAACAGTTCTCTGTAACACCGGACTTCCTGAAAAATAAGCCGAGAGATAAAAACACAATAATTTTTCGCTATTGTTTTCGTGAAAATAAATTACTTTAAGCTCTCACCACGTTAATTAATGTCCAGTATGTTTCATTAATTAAATTACACGGTTAATAATTGATTAACCACGAGATTGATTTTTTTGATTGGGTTTTTACAACATATAAGTATATAGAGATAGGTCAATATTTTACATACAGGCTGGATTTTTGTACCTTTACTAAAGCACCTTTGCAGTGACTTTGCATGTAAGTTGAAAATAGGACAATATCTATACTAATATTTCAATACACATATTTATTTATTCACTCTTTTTTGCACACGAGTATAACAATTTCAGAAAAAAGAGGAAAAAAGCTAACAATAACAACAATATTATTAGGATTTTATAATAATTGCTTTTTTTAAATTGATTTTACTAATTATACCAATTTGATATATCATGGGTATATACCATACATCCTTTAGGTCGAATTTATTTGTACCCTCTTTTTGAACACCGTGTATAGTACTGTAAAGATGCCTGCCAAGTTCGAAGACATGGAATGGACATTTTATTGACGGATGGGAGCAACGGAGTGGCAATTAAAGGTCTTGCCGCAATCCTTTGTGGCAAAGATGTCCGCTTTTTGTATGGGTCGTGGACTTCAAAATGTAACGAGGCTGGATATTAAAGGAGCAAAATATAGATCTTGGATACATTACAAATATATTTTTAGACGCTCATTTATAACTAACTTTATAATAAAAGCGTGTTTTTGTTTAAAATATTAAATTGTCATCGATCCCTGATAAGTATGCCAAATTTCGATTTAATCCGACGTTTTGAAGCGTGTCAAATCATATTCAAAGATTCCGTTACATACATAAGTATGAAGCTAAGAAAATCGTGACTAAAACGTTAATTTTAAGTAGTTTTTTAGCAAAATAAGATCACATAAATATCAAAATCGGGGGACTTTAAAATTATAAGATTTATTGCAAGGGCGTAGTTTTTGGGAGTACTATCAATATAATATATTACAAAATATCTTGATTAGAATTTTAAGCCCGTTAGTGGACATGTCTTTTGAAACGTGTAGCATATCTAGATAGTAAGATAGTAAAAGACAACGCTCATAGCCGGCTTCCAAAATAATTTTATTTTTTTGCACACGGCAAATTATTGACCCCATAGTAGCACGCTGGATGCGGGCCGCTTTTGACAGGTCTGTCTGGAAATCTTTGGGGGAGGCCTATGTTCAACAGTGGACGTCGTATGGCTGATGATGATGACTACAGGACGGCATTCGGGAAACTACGAAATATTTTCAAGTTGTCGCTCCCTCAATGCTTAAAAACTAAAGTTTTCAACCTATAATGACCTACGCAGCCGAGACGAGGACACTTACCAGTAGCCTGGTTCACAAGTTTAAAGTCGCTCAGCATGCTATGATGCGAGCAATGCTCGGAGTCTCTTTGATGGATAAGATCAGAAATGAAGTTATCCGCCGCAAACCAGAGTAATCCACACCGCGTCGTCGCAAAATCAGTCTCTAAACCACTGAAGCGGAAGTGGGCCGGCCACTCTGTAGAGTGCAGGGTTTGATTTGGCAGAGTGTAACATTACTACGGGGGATTCTGAGCCCCCGCAACAACAGAAGAAGAACCGCAACAGCGGTACGCGCAGGGGCGGTTGCGGACGACAACTTAGACGTGAGTCGGGCGAAGCCCGCAGCCGTCCCTAATGCGCCGAAGATGGCCATGATAAAAAAAAAAAAAAAAAAAGAGTGTAACATTACGCAAGGTTTATACGTTATTCATCCTCCATAATAATTATGCTTTTAACTTTCTCTCAGTATATCTTTCTACTAGTAGTGCTCGCGGCTCCGCCCGTGTGAAAAAGTTTTTCCGGGACAAAAATATTTTCCCGGGATAAAAAGTAGCCTATAGCACTCAGGAGTAAAGTAGCTTTCTATTTGTGAAAGAATTATCAAAATCGGTTTAGTAGTTCCTGAGATAAGCGCGTTCAAACAAACAAACAAACAAACTCTTCAGCTTTATAATATTAGTATAGATTAGGAGGCCTATACGCAAACCCCGCGGTCTCTCTAATTAATATGCGCATGTACTAATGACGTGACTAATGCTTCGCTGGTTTTCTAACCTTAATATTGAATATGAATTATTATAATTAGGTTTTGCAAATGGAAACTCAAGGAAGTATGCGAACTACTTCTTGCCTGACAGGGGTCTCCAGACATACGACTTTTTAATAAAGTTAAAAATAATATAAAAATGTACTCATTGTTCTACTTGTTATAGAAACAGTATTTTAAAAAGCACGGTTCTTACAAATACGCCAACATTATTCTGCAACACAATATTTTTGCGACGCTAGTCATTTTTATTAAACGGCGAGTCCAAAGCTCCATATTGTTAGCGCAGCCACTTCATTAGTTCAGTTTTCTCCGAGCACACTGAAATATACATTTCATCACAGCAAAAAATTGAGATGTCTGCCCTAAAAACTTGATTATGTTTTTATAGAACTCATTGAGACGAGCAAGCCACTCGCATGGAGGTAGGTAACCAATTGGTGGGTAGGCTAGGCTAGGGCCTATAGTGTCCTCACCGGTGAGGATCGCGACGCGTTCCTCCCATAATTTTTTAATAAAAATGTTCTCTTTATTATATTCTCTTTCCTGCCAGCCCGGGTTGGCTTTTTGTTTATTTCTCATCATTGATTTTACTCCCAATAAAAATGTCGGTAGGTGTAAGTGACAATTTGTATTAATAATAATTATTATAATCTATTGAATGTAAGTAGGTATCTTGACTTATCATAAGTGCAACTATGTGCACCTACGTGACGAATAAAGTATTTCATCTTTATCATTACACTAGCTTTTGCCCGCGCCTCTGCCCGCGTTAAAATGTTTTTCCGGGAAGACAGTCCCGCTTTTTACTTTTCCGGGATAAAATGTAGCTTATGTGTTAATCCAGGACATGACCTACCCGTGTGCCAAATTTCATAGAAATCCGTTCAGCAGTTTATGCGTATAAGATTAACAAACATCCAGACATCCATACATACTTACAAAATTTTGCTTTTGTAATATTAGTAGGATAAACAATAGCAAGACCATCCAGAACTTTGAGTTGCAAAGCATTTTGCGACACTATACTGGGCTCAACTAGAAAGTTTCAAATACCCAGTAATTAGACTGGTTACAATGTCCTTCAAATCAGAACATAATACATCAACACTGCTTGGCGCGGAAATAGACATTGGTACTTACTCAGACCACCCCTAGCTTATGAGCGACATATTACCTAAATCCTAGGTGTTTTGAATGCTAGCACAATTTGTATACAATTTTGGAGAAGTTATTATTGAATAAATGCACTAGCACATACGTGATACGAACTATTATTTTTAATTTTCACTATTGTTGCTATCCAAAGGTAATACACAGTATCCTCCGACCTTCTTAAATAACACTTCCTGAGTTTACCCAGAACCTTCTCAGATCAATTCTCCTTTCACCGTTAACGTTTAATTAAAACGTTAGTGTTTAATGTCAACACTAGGTGTTAATTCCAAGAAGTTTATAATATTATCTAATGGAGAGAGCGGTACACACATTTTTGTGAAGACAAAAAAATTACCTTTTGTGTTGTATTCTATCTCACTCACTCTTTAACCTATGTTGCCAAAGCTTACGGATTATTTCCCTACCCATAAAAAATATCAATACCGTTATTGTCGTCTCAATCATGTATATATAAATATTTCCAACATATCTTATATAATGATATAAGTACTATTTTCATTTCAGAATTATTCTTGTTGAATAAGATATCCTTAAGGTTTTTTATCCTTATTAACATTTTAGTTTAAAAAATTTCCTCATTTAATTGGTAATTGCGAATACATACTTCGGCAACACTGTTATAAAACGTTAAGTTCGATGTCAATATAGTTGTCAAATAAATGTTCACTTCGAAATTTTCTCCGTAATTATCTACAATAATAAGTGTGTTTTAGTGATATTTTAATGTGAATTGTGTAGTTCACGGTTGCAGAAATATTTGGTATCCATCATTTAGTGTGAAATTCTACAGGTAAGTTCATTGTAATCAATATTGTGTAAATATTATAATTTTATCAATATTTATACGAAATGTAATAAAATACGTGAATATTTTATAAATGAACTGTAGAAAAATATCGCTTAATGTGATTTGCTTTATATATGACTACTTTTTTCATATTAACGTAATGTTAAATGTGATTTTTTGTATTGTAAATAGTGTACGTAAACAAGAGGCTAGGGTGACCATGGTGTAAGCTTTGGTGGACCGGTTTGACGATGGTGCTAGAGTATTTGTAATACTAGCCGCCTTAGTAATGAATATTATAAAGCTTCTTTAAATAATCATCGTAAATAAAAACTTAGGATCAACAGTTACAATCGAGTTCTCAGTGTATCCAGCATTGATTTATTGAAACTTTTATTTAAAATAAAATCGAGTTTGTATTTCTCTTTACAGATTTCTTAAAGATCTAGATAAGCAAAAACGTGGTTAAATATAAATACCATTAAAAGGTCAATTTGATGTCTGCAAGAATTACTAGTCAACGTTTAAAGACAGAAGATTATGATTCTGAATGTTATAATGTGTCTTCTACTTCTGGGAATATGGCAGTAGATGTCAAAAATAATTATTTATTACCAGAAACTCATGCTGTAAGTATATTATTTTTATCATTTCACTGGTATAATTATGATCCACTTAGACTTTATTATTTACTAGCTTTTGCCCGCGGCTCCGCCCGCATGAATGTGTTTTTCCGGGATAAAAGTCACTGTTTATATTTTACTGGGATGAAATGTAGCCTATGTGCTAATCCAGGACATGATCTACCCGTGTGCCATATTTCATCGAAATCCGTTCAGTAGTTTTTGCATGAAAAAAACATCCATACATCCAGACATTCTTACAAACTTTCGCCTTTATAATATAATAAGATTAGTAGGATAGGGCATTAAGCTTGCGACCCACCAAATTTTATAACGGCGGTACATTGGGTGATATCTGAGTGTACTAAATGGCACCTCTGCCTCTGTCTAAAATGTATAGGTACTTAAATATATTATTATTGATTGATATTTACTTTTTACATTACATGTCAGCGAAATGAATATGAACCACCATTGAAACGTCAAGACTTGAAAGATTTCAATATATCAGTTAATGTGAAGACATCCAGTGAAATAAGTTTAAAGAAATAAAAGAAAGTATTGCAGCAGAAGATGAAGAGATAAAAGAAGAAAATTAATTACAAGTTATTTCTTATTAAAGTTGTTCATGATTATACAGTCTGAAATTGAAAATATTTTGCAGTGAAATTTTGCTAATATTTGAGATTTTCTTTAAAAGTATATTCCAAGTAGCAAGCAAAGAAAAATTACATATAGTGATGGCATAAAGACTTTTGCTTTAACATTACACTTTTAGTCGCTGAAAATATTTTTGTTTTATAAATTCAAAGATATATTTGCCGAAAGAGAGCACATTATGGTGATCTTTAGCAAACTTTAATTGTTTTGTTGGCTTCTTCACAGAAGTTTTAGAATATTAAAAATAAATTTAAGGACGAAACCTCACCCGCAGAATGTAGCGTTAATTTTTGATTCCATGGCTCTCAAACAAGAATTTATTTGGTATTGTAATTTGTAAAACATCCACGTGTTTATTACTTTTGCTATAAATATCTACACAACTTTGTTTACAATCAACTTACCTATGGAATTTCACACTAGATGTTGGATTGCAAATAATTCTGCAACCATGAATTACACAACTCATAGTAGAATATCTCTAAAACACAATATGTATTATTATGGATAATTACAGAAAAAAAGTTCGCAGAATACTCGCAAAAATTGTAAAATCACACAAAATAGATATTCGTAATATTTCAAAATTACTTACTGAAAATTAGGTTATTAACTTCCTAAATGTGTATTATTATTTTTTTTTATGTATGATTGTTTACTTTTATGAGTATGTTTTTTATTTTTTTTTATTATATTTAAATTTAACAATAACTGTAGTTTTCATTTTTAAATATACCAATGTTTTTCTGTCTAACCTTACAGTCTCTATATTTGGTTATAAAGGCCGGCAAACAACGTGAACATATCCAGTCGCGGGGGAAAGTAAAACATATACAATGTGAGGCTGTGTGCCGAGCAAAAAAAAAGCACGCGGGGCCCCGTGCGAAGCAAATAATTTTTTTTAACAACTTTGTAAGTAAGGTGCCAAAAAACGGGCCCCCAAGGAGGTGCAAGATGCCCCTGTAACTGCGAGGCCCCAGGCGGTTGCCTGGTTCGCCCCCCTCCTCCAAGGCCGCCACTGAATTCACCACCGTGTGGTGAGGTATTTTTTTATGTAAGTGGAACTAGTAGTTCCGAACTACACATACCAATAAAGTATGTAAATATGCCAATTTTGTTTGGAATAAACTTTCTAACTCAAATTATATTTTTTAAATATCAACTATTACTAGCCGCTGTAGTTGGTTTTCATAATTAATTTAAACCGCATTACTTTATAAAGATAAAAATAAATATTATGGTGCGATATCATATTATTACACACTCACACACTCACGCCTCTTATCCCCCGGGTAGACAGAGGTGCAATTAGTGCACCCACTTTTTGCCGTTATTCCGTTCCATGCTGTGATAGGGGGCGAGCCTATCGCCTTATCGTGTACAAATTCCAGACTCCGAGCTGATACTGAATGGAAAATAATCACTTTGCCCGACCCGACTAACCCGGGGATCGAACCCGAGATCTCAGCATTGCAGTCGTACCATAATACAACTACGCCACCGAGGCAGCCATATTATATCATATCATATTATTATGGACAGTTAATTATGTTACGTCCTGGCTTTGAAAATAAACCTTTGTCACTCTAAAGAGAGAGACAGCAGATAGCTGTGACGTCACATTTTATTCTTCAGTTTGTTAAACGGAATGAAAAATCCATATGGGTATAACATTCTTGGTTAATTCGCCGTCCGTCGACATTGGTGTGACGTTTTAATTTCCTTCTAGCCGACACCGAATGGTTTAGATTGCTTTCACGGACTTTCCCGGAATCGGTGACGCCAAATAATCCAAAGGCTCATAAAATGAAATGACCGAGCTCTGAAACAGTACAATTATAGAAATTGTGTCGATGCCAATTCATCCGGTTTGTTTGATGAGATTTCTTACGACAAATATTTTAATGGTTTTGCGACGCATTGGTGCTTACTAATTTTTTTTTAATTTTTTTTTATTAGGTTCACAGAACTAGTTGTACACAGTCTTGGTTTTACAAAATCAAATTAAGTACATTAAGTTCATTAACAAAAGTGAGCAACCTTCTTGGTGTGAACACGGCATGCACAAATGTATCAAAATTTCGGCTTAATCACAATACTTAATATTCAAAACAAAACAGAAATCTGGATAAGAAAAAAATACATAAAATTACAATTTAAATCCTTACAATTTAACAAAGAATGAAGTCGAGGAAGTGAGATAACACTAAAAATAAAAACTACAACAATAGGTACCTACTATAAACCATAATAGAAATATAACTAGTTAGGAACTTTTACGCTTAAGACTATGGGCAATACTAGTTATTTTAAATTATATTATTTCTATCTTTTTTAACTGTCTTTTGAACGAAGAAATCGACGAACTAAATAAACTCACTTGCAAAAAAAACGGGCACCTAAGCAATGAACCATTTCAAATGTTACTATTGGTTTGTTTGATAATTATAGGTAGTTTTACTTTCACAATTTTGTAAATTAATAAGCAAACAATCGTTTTCGTCAGCATTATCATAAAATTTTGATAAAATTTATGGTTTTTTGTATGCTCGCTAGTAGTGCATATGCTCGTGAAGTAAAAGTTAACAAAGATTTTTGTTTGATTTTCTTTAATAAAGTAAAAGCAGATAAATGTTTAGTATCGAGTGTGACCCCCTCTAGCTGAAATCACAACTTGAATTCGTCTGGGTATGCTAGCGAGGATATCCCGGATACTTGCTTGCGGAATACGTTCCCACTCCGCGGTAATCACATTCTTCAGCTCTCTGATGGTTTGCGGAGCCGGTTGTACTGATCTCACGCGTCGTTTCAGAACGTCCCAAACATGCTCTATAGGATTGAGGTCGGGACTTCGAGCTGGCCAATCCAAACGACGAATGCCGACCTCTTGCACATACGCTTCCACATCGCCAGACCGGTGGGCGCGAGCGTTGTCGTCCATAAAAATTGAGTCTTCGCCTAAAGCGGCCAATGCGGGTTGTGCATGAGGAATAAGAACTTCCGTTATGTATCGATGTCCAGTCAGTGAGTCGGTTTCAATGAAGACTAACTCTGTACGATCCATTGAATTTATTCCTGCCCAAAACATAACAGAGCCCCCACCATAAGGTGTGATTTCTTCAAAACAAGCCTCTGCAAAGCGTTCTCCTCGTCTTCGTAGCACTCGCCGACGTCGATCTTCACCGAACAGAGATATCCTGGCTTCATCGGAGAACAATACCCTATTCCAGTCTTCTTGAGTCCATGACTTACAATTTCGAGCAAACCTAAGCCTGGCAACTCTGTGCTCACGGAGTAACTTAGGGCCGCGGGCCGGGCGATGACTGCGTATATTGGCCGCGAGCAGCCTCCTCCTGACCGTCCATAGACTAATATGCACATTTCTTACTTCTTCGAGGTTGTTCTTAAGGTCCACATACGAAGACTTGCGATTTCTCAATGCGCGACTCACAAGAAAACGATCATCCCGTGGTTGGGTACATGGTTTTCTTCCAGAACCAGGCCTTCTCTCGACGGAACCGGTGTCTTGATACCGCTGCCAGGTCCTTTGAACCGTCGAGCGACTCACACTTAGCCTCTGAGCCACGAAGCATTGGCTGCAGCCCTCTTCGAGCAGCGCAATAATTTTGGTAGCTTTTACCACTTTCTCTAACATTATTGAGACAGCTAAACAGCAATAAATGAAGCTTTGACAATTAAGAATATGAAATAAATTCATAAAAATTGACTAAAAGTTATGAAAACCGATATTATCTTTTGGAACTTCGCACCAAAAATGTAGGATAAAAAGTGGTTTTCTGTAAAAACGAGCATCAAACGAAAATTTTAATTTATAACGTACTGTTTTAAACATCACGGCATTTTTAAAACCGGCCAGTAACATGTACAAGTGATTGAAATCATTTTGGTACCGTATTTTTTTAAAAAGAATTAAAATCCAAACCGCCCGTCTTTTTTTGCAAATGAGTGTATATCTATGCTATGACAGTTAGTATTGTAAGTAGAACACATTCTATACATTGGTGAATGTCGACTAAGGTTGGTTTGATACGGCGGGAGACTGAACGTTATTCTGCTACAAAGACGGCTGGAAGCCCGCGGCACAAGAAAATTAATTTTTTGCAGCAAATTGGGGCTATCAATATTTCCATCAGTAATTTTCTTTAGAAATGCCATGTCTGCTACCTTTCGTCTGAATTCGAGCGGGGTCATTTTAAAATAACTTAGTCTAGCTTCATAGGACTGTAGCCCGGGACAGAGATTACTAGCATAGGAGACGTGGTAGAGAAATTGCTTTTGGAGCCTTTCAAGTCTATTAATATGTACCGCATAACAAGGATTCCAAACGGGACTGCAGTATTCTAGGAGGTTCCGAACATAACTATTGAATAAAATTACAGGCACTTCTGGGTCTTTGAAAAAATGTGTTTGTCGCGAAACAAATCCACTTAAACGTGCTCCTTTTTAACAATGTAATCGATATGTTCGCGAAAGTTCAATTTAGTGTCAATTACAACACCAGGTCGCGCATGTTTGAAACCTCTTCGAGAAAAATGCCATCAATATTGTAGGTGGCTGGTAATGGGATTCTTTTTCTCGAGAATTTCATGTGATAGCATTTTGAGGCATTAAGTACCATCTTATTTTTGAAGCACCAGTTATTAATTTTATTCACGTCATTCTATAAACTTGAGATATCATCAATGAAACGCATTTTCCTATATAATTTTAAATCATCTGCGAACATTTGAAAGTTAGATGTTAGGCAAGAGCACAGATCATTTACAAAAACTAAGAAGAATAACGGGCCCAGATGAGAACCTTGTGGTACACCAGATGGAACGGTTCTTTCGATGGATTTGTAACCACGAATTGTCACTAGTTGCGAACGATTGCGGAGGTATGAGTCGCACCACCTTAGAAGGGAACCGCATATTCCAGCATGACCGAGCTTTTGTACCAGCAAGCTATGGTCTACCATATCAAATGCCTTAGAGAAGTCTGTGTATATGGCGTGAATGTCGATACCACTTTCGAGCGCATCTGATATATCGCTAACGTATTCGAGGAGGTTGGTAGTGGTCGACCTGTCTGGCAAGAAACCGTGTTGATGACAGTTAAAAAGAGGTTTAATATGGAATGCTATACTTTTTTGAACCATCGCTTCAAATACTTTGCCAATCGCACTTAGAATCGAAATGGGCCTGTAGTTAGTTACATCGCATTGATCTCCTTTTTTATGAATGGGTGTTATGTGAGCTAGTTTCCATTTCAAAGGAAAATATCCGCTGGAAAGAGACTTGTTAAATATAAGCGCCAAAGGCTTGGCTAACTGCGAGGAGCACGTTTTAAGGAAGATGGGGGGAATAGTATCTGGCCCAGGACCTTTATTTATGTTAAGTTGGGAAAGAGTTTTTGATATGTCTGACTCAGAGAAACTGATTGACCGAAGTGATGATACATTTCTAGGTGACTCGTTATGGGTCGTAGACGGCGAGCAGTTTTTATTGTATATTGAGTCAAAATGTTCAGAAAATAGATTTGAGATTTCCTGACCACCTTGGACGATTCGATTACCTAAAAACATCTCATCAGGGATTTCACTGCTGTTAGATTTTAATGATTTAATGAAAGACCAGAAGTATTTTGGATTTTGTTTAATATGTGCTTTTGCTTGAGTTTTCATATCGGATATACAATCTTGCAAGAGTTTGTCACATCTTTCACGCAATATTTGAAATGTTAAGTGATCCCTGGGATTAGCATACTTTTTGAATTTGCGATGAAATTTAGCTTTTTCTTTAATAGTTTGAATTAGAGATCTACTGAACCAGAATGGGTATTTGTTATATCCCTTTTTGGTTAAAGGTGTATTCTTTAGAATAATGGTTGTTATTATATTATAGAAAGTTTCAACAATGGTATCTACAGGGAGATCTGATTTTAAGTGTGTATTCCAATCAACAACTGCTAGGTCTTCTTTAATGATATCATAATTTGCTTTGTTGTAATTTAACGCCATTACTTTCTGGATTTTGGGTGATTTGCTGTTAGGAATTTCCATAGAAATATTTATTGCAGGGTGATGTATATCTATGTCAACTAACGGAGTAAGACATTCAGATATTTTAAAATTATTGTGAGTGTTAGTAATAATAAGATCTAATGTGCGACCATTAACGTTTGATATTGAATTCAACTGAGAAAGACCATTAAAGACAAGGGTGTCGATAAGCAAGCTATCAGTTGGATTGGACGTGTTACCGGAAGTCAAGGAGTCCGTGTCACTATCACATTGCCATTGTATCTTAGGAAGATTAAAGTCTCCAGTTACAAGTAGAGTAGAATTTTTAGGCATTTTGTGTTGTATAATGTTTGTAATACTAGATAATTTTGGCAATTTGTTGTTGTCTTTTAGTAAACTGTGGATAACATTGTATTGGCTATACCGTGTATGTATCGATATGTTGATACAATAACTATTATTAATTGTTATGTTGTGTAGCTTTTTGTTATTTTATTTTTATTTATTTATTTGGAAAACCAAAACATACACCATATATGAATCTCTATTCGTTACATTAAACAATAAGTAATTGTTGCAGTGCCGTTAAGTAACCTACAGGGTACTTTCCGTGAACTCAGAATCTTGATATTTAGTACGAAGCAACGTCTTATAGCACAGATAAAGGAAAAATTGCGGGAGCCGTAAATTTTTAGTGACATCATATAATAAAAATATTTTTAATAAATTTTAAAGTTACTTCCCATTACCTCATAAACGCGTTGCTCGCTCGGATGATGTTATACTCCCGAGTGTCGCCATTGGGCTGTAAGACTGTGCGAAACCAACATAACCGTTCCACTCACTCCCCAGTGGTGGTAGCGATAACGCGCTTTTCCCCGCGATAAAACAAAAGTATTAAATTAAAATTCGTATCAAATACTCAGGTCTATAATACCTTTAAGCTGGAAAAAATCAAACTTCTATATTAACACACATACATACACTCACGCCTGTTATCCCTGAAGGGGTAGGCGCAGAGGCGCAACTAGTGCACCCACTTTTCGCCATTATTCCGTCCCATAATGTGATAGGGGCGAGCCTGTCGCCATATCGGGCACAAATTCCAGACTCTGAGCTGATACTGAATAGAAAAACTCAATATCACTTTGCCCGACCCGGGGATCGAACTCGAGACCTCAGCTTTGCAGTCGTACTGTAATAAAACTACGCCACCGAGGCAGTGTAATACAACTACGATTCTATATTAACGCAATCAAAAGAACTCGATTGTCGTGATGAGTGAACTTTTACTTATATACCTACAAGTTTGTACGGAACCCTCGGTGCGCTAGTCTGATTCACACTTGGCCGGCTTTTTTACAATAATTGGAAAGATAATCTTAGACTCAACTGTAGCAAATAGTTATAACTGCTAATGGACACTCACCTACACATCCAAAATGCAATATGCATTTGGATAGATTTTTTAAGGGAGCACGGTATAAATTCTTTAAAAATCATATCAAATATGATCCGCTAATAAAATCCCCGTAGACGCAAACTTTGCCTCATCGAGTTTACAAATTTGCCATATTCAATAAAATCTTATCGATGATAAAGTCTGTTACAAGTTTTTTTAAATTAAATCAGTCTACCCCTCGGGTTTTAGGTCAATAAATGTCAAAATATTATTATACTACAAAAGATGGGATTAAGGTAAACGCAGAACCTACTCAAAAGATTTGGGTGTAAGTTGGGATACAGATTCAATCGGAAAATGCGATGAGAAACGCCTAGTGCTAGTTATTTGCGGACTTTGTTTATTGAAACCCTTACCTTACTTAATTTATACCATTATGGCCACTTACGGTTCTGTTTGAAAATTCATTAGACTAACTCAGAAATTACGAATCAATAGCATGCAAAGGAATAATTTGGGACAAAAAGGGTCGTCAGAAATATGCACATGAATATGTAAAGCCAGCACTGGATGGCATGTTAGTTTTTTTCATACATAATGCCACATCAATCATTAAAGTATGATTAGGAGGGCCTATTCCGTCTACTGAGGATCGAACGGCATCGATTCGATGGAGGATTATAGTTACTTCCCAGAATTAGATCCTTATTAGCAATACCATCGAATGGTGTAATGCTATGGTTGTGCGTTTTAAATCAAAATCGATTCTACGAAAATTAGTAATTTTTTTAAAATCCAATGCCACTGTTTTGACGACATGGCAATATATCTTTTTTTTTTTTTTTTTTGTTGACGCGGAGAAAGTGACTTATTACTAACGCCCAGTGTTCAAGGGGAACGACTGAGCGGTTATGTTGGGTTCACCGTGCCTTACGACCCGACGTTGAGCCGCCCGGAAAGATGGAAAACGTCGGGCGACCGCCGGGCCGAGTCCCTAACCTATGTACACCGCACGGCATACCAACTAAAACTCCGCGGTGGCCATCTTCGGCGCATTAGGGACGGCTGCGGGCTTCCTCCGACTCACGTCTAAGTTGTCGTCCGCAACCGCCCCTGCGCGTACCGCTGTTGCGGTCCTTCTCCTGTTGTTGCGGGGGCTCAGAAGCCCCCGTACACCGAAGGACGCCCTTGGCGTCCGAGGCAGCGTGAGACACGCTGCCGTCCATCACGGGGGTCACAGAAGTTGGCTAGACTAATAGGTGGACGGCCCCTCCCGCCCACCCGTGACCCCCGGAGGCCCCTATTAGTCGCCTTTTACGACAGGCAGGGGATACCGTGGTGGAATTCTCCAAACGCCCCCAATCCACAGGGCGGGAGACGTCGGTCAGTCGTCCACCCGACGCCTCCTACGTCTCGTCTGGCGGCGGGAGGGATCACCACTGCGCTGGCGATCCCTCTCGGCACTCTCCTTCCGCGAGAGGACCGCCTCGCAGAAGTGGGCCACCGCCTGCCAGGCCTCCCGACCGCCGACCATGGAAGCGACCACGGCCGGCAGCGAGAGGTCTCCTCCGACGACTGCTCTGAGAGCGCTGCGTTCTTCATCCCAGGCTGGGCAAAACTCCAACGTGTGTTGAGCCGTGTCCGTTGGGCAGTTGTCACAATAGTGACACACGGCCGACTCCTCTATCCCCACCACCCGAAACAGGAACTCACCGAAGCAGCCATGCCCGGTGAGCACCTGCGTCAGGCGGTATGTTGCCGCTCCGTGGCGCCTGTCCAGCCATTCGGCAAAGACAGGACGCACTGCCTCTACGACCCTGTGCCCCCACGACGGGGCCTCCAGCCTGAGACGCCACTCCTCCACGGCGGCTCGCCGTAAGGAGGCCCTCTTGGCCTCCACCTCCTTCAGGGCCGGACGCTCCCCGCGACTGAACGCCTCCTCCCGCCAATGGAATGCATCGGCAAGGGATTTGGCGTCCAGGTCCCAGGGCAGAAATCCGGCCAATAAGCAAGCCGCCTCGAAAGAGACCGTGCGGTACGCCCTGACCGCCCGCTGCGCTAAAGCTCTCTGCGGGGCGCGCAGGAGAGCGACGCAGGGGCGGCTCAGGGAGTCAGCCCAAACGGGGCTGCCATAAAGGGCCATGGACCGCACGACTCCGTGATACAGCCTCCGGCAAGGGAAGCCAGGACCTTCCAGGTTGGGCAGCAGGCCGGAAAGAGCGCCCGCTGCCCGGGACAATTTTGTCCTCAACTCCGCAAAGTGGGTGCGGAATCGCCATCGGCTATCTAGGACTAAACCTAGATACTTCATGCTAGAGCCGATGGGGATCCGCACCCCCCCAACGACGATGCCGGCACCGGCCGGTGGCCCTCTCCGAGGTCCGTGAAAACACACGGCCTCGGTTTTCTCGAGGGCCACCTTCAAACCTAAGCGTTGAATTCGTCCAACTACTTGGCCGGTGCCCGCCGCCGCCAGAGTTGCGGCGTCCCGGAAGGTCCCAGCAGTCGCTGTGACTAGCGTATCGTCGGCGTAACAAGTCACGCCGACGTCCCGGAGATTGGAACCACGGAGCACCCAGTCGTACCCGATGTTCCACAGGAGAGGGCCCAAGACCGAGCCCTGTGGAACACCGCACGACATCGCTCTTCGGTACCACCCATCGGCGCCCGGATACACCACGTGCCTGTCAGACAGATACGCGTGCACCAGACGCCGGAGATAGGGCGGCACCACGTGGTACCGCAGTGCCTCGTGGATGCAGGCCCAGGGCAGTGTGTTGAATGCGTTGGAGATATCCAACGACACTGCTATGACAATTTGTCCGCTGGCCACTGCATCCTCCGCCTGTGACTTCACCCGCAGAATCGCATGGACGGTAGAACGTCCCCTCCTAAAACCGAATTGGTTGTCGGCCAAATTCGGACCGACCCTTTCAAGATGCTCGACGAGGCGAGCATGGATGATGCGCTCGAAGAGCTTTGCCACCTCGTCGAGCAACACGATGGGCCGGTAGGCCGACGGCGACTCTGCGGGTCGTCCCCCCTTCTTCAGTAGGACGAGCTTCCCGGCTTTCCACCGCGCCGGTAAGACGCCCTGCTCCAGGCAGGCGGTGAATAAGCTGCGGAGCCTCGGGCCCAGGTACTCAATGGCTAACACCCAGGCTTTCCCGTGGATGCCATCGAGCCCTGGGGCCGTGTTTTTGCTCCGCAGCCGAAGCACTGCCGCCCGCATTTCAGCGGGCGAAACCTCCGGGATATCCCTTGCCGGATTCTCACTCGACGATGACGCCACATCCGGTGGCGCCATCGGTGGAGGAGTGAACTCCACGGTGGCCGGGAACAAGGCCGCGACGACGTTGGCCAGTAATTCTGGCCGGAGACTCTGCGACAGCGGGGGCGCCGCTGGGCGAAGCTTCTTCATCACCATACGATAAGGGCGCCCCCACGGGTCACTGTCGAGAGTCCCCAAGAACGCCTTACGTGCCGCGACCTTGGCCCCATGAATGGCCACCCGCAGCGCTCTCTTTACCTCTTTGTAGAGGCCATAGAGCTGCCGCTCCTGGTCTGCGTGGTTCTCATCTCTGAGCCGGCGACGACGATGCCTGGCGTATCGGCGGCGCGCAGCAACGCACGACGCGCGCAACTGCGCTAGCTCCGCCGACCACCAGTACACCTGTCGCACCGGCGAACGGCGGAGAGCCCGGGGCATGGCGGCGTCGCAAACATCCGACATTGCCACCCCGAACCACTCCGCCTCCTGCTCAACCCGTACCGGCCCGTCCGGCACGGGGAGCCACGACATGACCAGAGCGGCCAGCACTAGGGCCTCCCCATCGAGGCGACGAAGCGCCCACCGCGGGCCGTCCCGATTTGGGGCACTCGGTACACCACCGGACTGGATACTCGGGGACGCGGAGACGTCGAACCTGATATAACGATGGTCCGACAACGTCTCCACGCCCACGAGGACTCTCCAGTCCCGAACACGGCGTGCGACGGCAGAACTCGCGAACGACAGGTCTATAATAGACCCGCCGTTGTGCCGCACGCACGTGTCCACCGACCCCCTGTTCAGGACGACCAGGCCGACAGAGATCGCCCATTCCTCCAGGACCCGACCACGACCGTCCGTCGACGGCGAACCCCAAGCCACAGACTTGGCGTTGAAGTCGCCGGCGACGACCGCCGGGTGAGGTTGGCCTTGTTCCACCAAGGCCCCCAGCCGAACGAGGAAAGACTCAAATTCGGCGAGGGGTCTGTTGGGAGAAAAGTACACTCCTACTATCCAAATGTCTCCCAACAGAACCGCCACGCATCCCCTGTCCTTCGCTACTTTTTCGAAGGGTGGGGAGCCAGCGGCGCCCCGGCTGATGATGGCCACCAAGCCGTCGAGGTCCCCAGCCCAGTTATCCCGGGGGGGGACAAAATACGGCTCAGCGACCACGGCCACTTGCACCGACCACTGCGTCAGGCTTTGGGACAACACGTCCTGGGCGCTGGCACAGTGGTTGATGTTCGCCTGGAGGAACTTTAGGTCCATTATTGGGCGATCTCTACCACTACGTCCATCGCGGCCTCTTGCGGTAGGCTCGCTGTCTGCGACTGGGTGGAGGCCCCAGCAGCAGCAGCACTGCGTCGCATATCGCGACGCCTATCACGACGGGAGGGCACGGGACAAGCCTTTCCCCCCACCTGATGTTTGGCCGGCTTGCCTGCGGCCGCGCAGACAGCGCAGTTCGGCGCGGCCTCACATTCGCGGGCTTTGTGGCCCGGTTTACCGCAGCGATAGCATAAATCGCTGCGGTCCGGTCCTCCGCAGCACATGCTTTGGGTGTGACCGTGCTCAAGGCAACGGAAACAGCGCATCGGGCGCGCCCCGAGCACGGTCACCCGGGCCACAGTCCACCCCACCTTCAGGCGGCCCGCCTTTATTTTTAGTGCCGCCCTGGTCGGCACCTTGGCCCAGACGGAGCCCAGGCCGGAGCGATCGGGTCGGATTTGCCCCACCTTTACAGCGTCCGCTGCACACTCGCCAGCAACGCTGAGGGCCGCTGCGACCGTCTCGGACGTGGCTGCGGGATCCAGTTCCGACAGCCGCAGCTCCGTGCATTTGGTGGGCCGGGAGATTTGGACATCGTCCGACCCGCCAAAGCATTCCCTCAGCCTTGCGGCGAGGGAGTCCGCCTTCCGCTCCGACTCAGCCCCGGGCACCTCGTAGAGCATGGCACCCGTGGCTGCCACCTTGGGCCTCAACCTATCAATGTCGAGGCCGGCGAGGTCTACGCGGTGCTGGGCATCCGTCAACACTTTGGCGTAAGTGAGCCCCTTGGCCACCGCCGCCGGCGTCAGCGACACCACTATGGCCGCCGAGCGTGGCTGACGCAGCCTGGGCTCCTTACGCCTCTGCCTCCTCTGCTGCGGCTTCGCTGCAGGCGCCGCGGCGGGGCTGGGCTTCCCCCGCTTCTTCTTCCCCACCACCACGGTCCATTCAGTGTCCATGGACGCTGGGGCCGGTGGCAGTGGGCGAGGCTCCCTTGGAGCGGACTTCGCGACGGGGGGAGCAGGAGCACCACCTTTCCCCGTCCCCTTCTTGGGCACCCCAGACGGTCCAGCGACCGCCACGGCAGTTGAGGTGGAGGGCCCGGCCACGACAGCAGGGGCTGTGGAAGGAGCAGGCTGTACTGCTCCTTTTCCCTTCCCTCTCCCCTTCCCCTTAGCGGAAGGCTGGGGAGCTCCCCCAACGAAGCCACCCTGGACGGGGAGTGGTGTGTCCCCGGGGGTGGACCTCCTCTCGTGGGCCAGCGGAGGCCTCTGGGCCGGCCCTGCGAGCGCCGAATCCAGTTTGGCCTGTAACCTGGCCTCCATCGTGGCCAGCATTTCCGCCGTGGGGCGTTTGCTGGCCTCTGCCTCCAGCTCTTCCAGACGGCGACGAAGGGAGGCGTTTTCACTTTTCAGCGTTTTTAACGCCTCCTCAAGTTTGGCACACTTGTCCTGCCACTTTTTTGCCTCGCCTTTTGGGCGAGCGCTCGTCTCCGCCACGACAGGTACCTCCTCGGCGGGCACTTTTGGGTTGGCGGAGCGAAGGACCATTCCTTCCCCGTTCTCCGCCCTTCTCGCCCTTTGGCGAGCCTCCCTGCGCAACAGGACATCGCGCACCCTCTCCTTCGACTTCGGTTTGACGAATTCGTCGACCGAAGGTGGGCCTCCCCTGCCGCGCCCAGCAGTCGTCTGCGACTTCGGAGCTGGCTCCTCCGTGTCGCTTCCCAGGGACGACCTGCTGCCCTTGTCTAACTCGGAGCGTTTCCTCCAGAGTCTATGGCTCCGAACGGAGGAAACGCTCCCACTCGACTCCGAGTCTACGCCTGTGGACATCTTGTCCGCGCCGACTCTTCGTCCGCCATCAACGGGCTTTCGCCCACCAATCTCCGCCTCTCCAGCCGAAACTGGAGTAGGCAACCTCGTCAAAGTAATTTTAGGGTTAAGGTTATCCATTATGAATCCCACGAGTATGGGGGAAATAAAGAGTCCACCCAGGCAGTGCCCCCTGTACCTGGGTAAGCCTAGCGTAACCCGCCAAGAGGGTCGGCCGGTACTCTGGCGGGGGTCGCACTAGTGACCGAACTACCCATCGGCCATGCATCCCCTCGCGGTGCGCCGCCGCTTGGGATTCGGGGTAACTTTTTATAGAGGTTTTCTCCCTCGTGGTCCGGGCGATTAAGCCAAGACCCTCGGTCCAGCAGGAGCGCGAGACATATCCACGGACCTCCATACTAGATTACGATCTGCAACGGTGACAGCGGAGAGGAAGGTTCCCCCCCACTGCCTGCTCGGGGCGGTGTTAGCGCACACCGAGCCCGTCGACACTCCCGGATGAACCAGGAGCCGCCCGAATAAACGGGCCCACCATCTAGAAATGCGGCAGCCGCCGCAAATAGCGGCGACGACCGCCAAAACCCCTGTTGTCAGGATATTGGCCGTTGCGCCGATCAACTCGACCGACGCTCCGTTGCCCAGGGTGCACCACGTGGAGGTTTCCTGACTTCGCACCCCATGGCAATATATCTACGATACCATCAGCTTAAACATTAGACTAATAACTCTACTATTTCTGATAGGTTAAAACTACAGGAATAAAAAGAGAACAGAGATAAGAGCCTATAATTAATGCAGGTCATTCAATCTATTCTCGGAATTGTGTGAGAAATCCTGGAAATACGCTTTCTTTTGTTAATGTCTCGTTTCCATACAGATTTTTTTATAGACAGCTCTGCAATAGGAGTAAGATTTCCTTTGTGGCTTTGTTCGTAAGACTGGGGTTGCGAGCGAATTAATATTCAGAACATCTTCTGTTACATTGATAGAAAATGCAGGCGATTGTTAGAGATGTTGCGAAAACAACTTGGAAACTAAGAATGATTTTGATGTACCTAAAACATTGAAAGACATGTCATTCAAATGTCCCACAATAAGATTTCTTATTAGCTTACTAGCTTATAAATGTTACAAATAAAAGTTTTCTTGTCCAATTTGCCAGAAAGAGTTTGAGAATCTTTAATGAAAATTTCTGAAATATGTGTATGTCTGCCAATCCGCAATAGGACAGTGTGGTAGATTAAGAGACAAACCCTCTTAGTAGCAGGCCAGAGCTTAGCAATGGGACAATTATTATTTTATAATAATAATGACAATATTATTAATAATATTATGATTCATCTGCATGCAAAGAACCATACTTTTTCATTGAATCGCCAAGGCTGATACATCAAGAAAAAAAGCGTTTAAATCGTACAACCAGTTACAAACAACCACAACAAGCTACTAATATTAGAAACAGTTAAGATAAATAAAAGTATTGAGCTGAAACTCGATTCCAATATAGTTTTAGTATTTACGTCTAAGTCCCCAGACCCAAAACTATCAAAAGTTTGTATTTATAGGAAACGTAGCTAAACTTTGAATACCTCTCAGAGGATTACTCTAATGTAAAATCCGTTTTTAAGTTAGGCTTCTAAGGCTTTAATATTATTGGATCATTGGATAAAAAAACTTACAAAATATTTACTTTATATTTATTTTACTTAAACCATCAATGTATTTTTTGTATACTTAGAAAGCCTGGTAAATTGGGCGAAAAAGATAACTATTAGTGTTTACAGCTACCCAAGAACACACGAGCGAACACACTTTATATGCGAGCTAAGCTAACTTGACTTATTTCTCGGTGTGCAACAGGCATAATTGTTGAACATTACTTTATATTACTTCTTTATTTATTGAACAAAAATGAACAGATGATGAAAAAATTTAAGGATCTCAGAAGTGAACGCATGATGCTCACTTAAAACCCAGTATATACAGGATCTTAGGTATTTATAATATTACCCTTCCCATGTATCGGGTTCTTCTATTCCGTACCGGCGCGGAGTCTGGAACTCGTGTCCGATATGGCGATAAAAGTCGCGGAAACACGCTGGATGCCGGCCGCTTTTGACAGGTCCGTCTGAAAATCTTTAGGGGAGCCTATGTTCAGCAGTTCACGTCATGTGGCTGATGATGATGATGATGATGGCGATAGGCTCGCTCGTGTAGCGGCATTAGGATCGTCGCCGCTGTTAGAGAACAGATGGTTGCATTCCTCTATGGAAGGTAAATTTCCAGTCATTCAGATGTTGCGCCTGACAGGCCGCGGCCCCTCCGATGGTTCTTACTCGGAGTTTGTATATATACTTTGCATCTCTCAAATATTGCAAGTGCAATCTAGGAACGTGTGTCGCCATTTAGCGGTATTGTTGGCGTCGTCTGCCAGTCGTCGATACCACTTCAATGTTCGATGGATGAGTGTCAGGTCACCTTGCTAACTACTGAATGAAGTAGTTCCCAGTCTTGTTTGATAGGTGGCGGTGTATGATAATTGTGCCGCCCAAGAAGTTTATAACATTATCTAATGGAGAGAGCGGTACACACATTTTTGTGAAGACAAAAAAATTACCTTTTGTGTTGTATTCTATCTCACTCACTCTTTAACCTATGTTGCCAAAGCTTACGGATTATTTCCCTACCCATAAAAAAATATCAATACCGTTATTGTCGTCTCAATCATCTATATATATAAAAATCAATTGCTGTTCGTTAGTCTCGCTAAAACTCGAGAACGGCTGAACGGATTTATCTTATCTTGGTCTTGAATTATTCGTGAAGGTCTAGGGAAGGTTTAAAAGGTGGGAAAAATTCAAATAATTGCCGGGAAAATCCTCAAAACAGCATTTTTCTATTTCCCATACAAACGTTTTCTAAATAAAATGGTGTAATTTATTACCGCTGCATAAAGTTCAAATTCGCGTGCGCGTTAGTAATCTTCTGACATCTATTACAAATTGTCGATAGGGCACGTAGAGTTTCGTGTCAGTGTCGTATTTAATGATGTTATGTAATTTAGAGATTAGATTGACGATGAGTGGTATAAATGTAAAATGTTAGGTACGTTTCGTTTATGTAATTCAAGTTAATATAAGGTGTTACGTGGATAATAATATACACGACATGTCTATATTATCGTCGACGGTGTGAAAACTTGCCTTATGTAAACGTTGCAAAAAAAATGATGTCAGTGGTTACATTGCTACTAATCGAGTAGGTATGCTAAAACATTTATTTATCTTTGGAAATCAAACAGGTCTATTAATCCTATTAATATTATAAAGGCGAAAGTTTGTAAGAATGTATGGATGTTTGGATGTATGGATGTTTGTTCCTATTTCACGCAAAAACTACTGAAGGGATTTCGATGAAATTTGGCACACGGGTACATCATGTCCTGGATTAACACATAGGCTATAAAGCGGGACTTTTATCCCGGAAAAACTTTTTAACGCGGGCGGAGCCGCAGGCAAAAGCTATAATAATATATAAATGTTGGAATGTATGTTTGATATAAGTATGTTCATCCTACTAATATTATAAAGGCGAAAGTTTGTAAGAATGTATGGATGTTTGGATGTCTGGATGTTTGGATGTATGGATGTTTGTTACTCTTTCACGCAAAAACTACTGAACGGATTTCGATGAAATTTTGCACACGGGTAGATCATGTCCTGGATTAACACATAGGCTATCTTTTATCCCGGGAAAATATAAAACGGGACTTTTATCCCGGAAAAACTCATTCACGCGGGCGGAGCCGCGGGCAAAAGCTAGTGTATATATAAATATTTCCAACATATCTTATATAATGATATAAGTACTATTTTCATTTCAGAATTATTCTTGTTGAATAAGATATCCTTAAGGTTTTTTATCTTTATTAACATTTTAGTTTAAAAAATTTCCTCATTTAATTGGTAATTGCGAATACATACTTCGGCAACACTGTTATAAAACGTTAAGTTCGATGTCAATATAGTTGTCAAATAAATGTTCACTTCGAAATTTTCTCCGTAATTATCTACAATAATAAGTGTGATTTAGTGATATTTTAATGTGAATTGTGTAGTTCATGTTTGCAGAAATATTTGGTATCCATCATTTAGTGTGAAATTCTACAGGTAAGTTCATTGTAATCAATATTGTGTAAATATTATAATTTTATCAATATTTATACGAATCGTAATAAAATACGTGAATATTTTATAAATGAACTGTAGAAAAACCTCGCTTAATGTGATTTGCTTTATATATGACTACTTTTTTCATATTAACGTAATGTTAAATGTGATTTTTTGTATTGTAAATAGTGCATGTAAACAAGAGGCTAGGGTGACCATGGTTTAAGCTTTGGTGGACCGGTTTGACAATGGTGCTAGAGTATTTGTAATACTAGCCGCCTTACTAATGAATATTATAAAGCTTATTAATCTTTAAATAATCATCGTAAATAAAAACTGCGGATCAACAGTTACAATCGAGTTCTCAGTGTATCCAGCATTGATTTATTGAAACTTTTATTTAAAATAAAATCGAGTTTGTATTTCTCTTTACAGATTTCTTAAAGATCTAAATAAGCAAAAACGTGGTTAAATATAAATACCATTAAAAGGTCAATTTGATGTCTGCAAGAATTACTACTCAACATTTAAAGACAGAAGATTATGATTCTGAATGTGATAATGTGTCTTCTACTTCTGGGAATATGGCAGTAGATGTCAAAAATAATTATTTATTACCAGAAACTCATGCTGTAAGTATATTATTTTTTATCATTTCACTGGTATAATTATGATCCACTTAGACTTTATTATTTACTAGCTTTTGCCCGCGGCTCCGCCCGCGTGAATGTGTTTTTCCGGGATAAAAGTCACTGTTTATATTTTACTGGGATGAAAAGTAGCCTATGTGCTAATCCAGGACATGATCTACCCGTGTGCCATATTTCATCGAAATCCGTTCAGTAGTTTTTGCATGAAAAAAACATCCAGACATTCTTACAAACTTTCGCCTTTATAATATTAGTAAGATTAGTAGGATAGGGCATTAAGCTTGCGACCCACCAAATTTTATAACGGCGGTACATTGGGTGATATCTGAGTGTACTAATGGCACCTCTGCCTCTGTCTAAAATGTATAGGTACTTAAATATATTATTATTGATTGATATTTACTTTTTACATTACATGTCAGCGAAATGAATATGAACCACCATTGAAACGTCAAGACTTGAAAGATTTCAATATATCAGTTAATGTGAAGACATCCAGTGAAATAAGTTTAAAGAAATAAAAGAAAGTATTGCAGCAGAAGATGAAGAGATAAAAGAAGAAAATTAATTACAAGTTATTTCTTATTAAAGTTGTTCATTTGTCTGAAATTGAAAATATATTGCAGTGAAATTTTGCTAATATTTGAGATTTTTTTTAAAAGTATATTCCAAGTAGCAAGCAAAGAAAAATTACATATAGTGATGACATAAAGACTTTTGCTTTAACATTACACTTTTAGTCGCCGAAAACATTTTTGTTTTATAAATTCAAAGATATATTTGCCGAAAGAGAGCACATTATGGTGATCTTTAGCAAACTTTAATTGTTTTGTTGGCTTCTTCACAGAAGTTTTAGAATATTAAAAACCTCACCCGCAGAATGTAGCGTTAATTTTTGATTCCATGGCTCTCAAACAAGAATTTATTTGGTATTGTAATTTGTAAAACATCCACGTGTTTATTACTTTTGCTATAAATATCTACACAACTTTGTTTACAATCAACTTACCTATGGAATTTCACACTAGATGTTGGATTGCAAATAATTCTGCAACCATGAATTACACAACTCATAGTAGAATATCTCTAAAACACAATATGTATTATTATGGATAATTACAGAAAAAAAGTTCGCAGAATACTCGCAAAAATTGTAAAATCACACAAAATAGATATTCGTAATATTTCAAAATTACTTACTGAAAATTAGGTTATTAACTTCCTAAATGTGTATTATTTTTTTATGTATGATTGTTTACTTTTATGAGTATGTTTTTTATTTTTTTTTATTATATTTAAATTTAACAATAACTGTAGTTTTCATTTTTAAATATCCCAATGTTTTTCTGTCTAACCTTACAGTCTCCATATTTGGTTATAAAGGCCGGCAAACAACGTGAACATATCCAGTCGCGGGGGAAAGTAAAACATATACAATGTGAGGCTGTGTGCCGAGCAAAAAAAAAGCACGCGGGGCCCCGTGCGAAGCAAATATTTTTTTTTAACAGCTTTGTAAGTAAGGTGCCAAAAAACGGGCCCCCAAGGAGCTGCAAGATGCCCCTGTAACTGCGAGGCCCCAGGCGGTTGCCTGGTTCGCCCCCCTCCTCCAAGGCCGCCACTGAATTCACCACCGCGTGGTGAGGTATTTTTTTTATGTAAGTGGAACTAGTAGTTCCGAACTACACATACCGAAAAAGTATGTAAATATGCCAATTTTGTTTGGAATAAACTTTCTAACTCAAATTATATTTTTTAAATATCAACTATTACTAGCCGCTGTAGTTGGTTTTCATAATTAATTTAAACCGCATTACTTTATAGAGATAAAAATGAATATTATGGTGCGATATCATATTATTACACACTCACGCCTCTTATCCCCCGGGTAGACAGAGGTGCAATTAGTGCACCCACTTTTTGCCGTTATTCCGTTCCATGCTGTGATAGGGGGCGAGCCTATCGCCTTATCGTGTACAAATTCCAGACTCCGAGCTGATACTGAATGGAAAATAATCACTTTGCCCGACCCGACTAACCCGGGGATCGAACCCGAGATCTCAGCATTGCAGTCGTACCATAATACAACTACGCCACCGAGGCAGCCATATTATATCATATCATATTATTATGGACAGTTAATTATGTTACGTCCTGGTTTTGAAAATAAACCTTTGTCACTCTAAAGAGAGAGAGACAGCAGATAGCTGTGACGTCACATTTTATTCTTCAGTTTGTTAAACGGAATGAAAAATCCATATGGGTATAACATTCTTGGTGCCGCCACACTCGTATGACATATTGGAACGATATTCACATGGAGGAAAGTTGGTGCATTTGTTGCGCCTCTATCTCCTCAGGGATAAAAGGCGCGAGTGTGTGTGTTCCAACATTGAACGTATTTCTTTTTATGTCCAAAATCCTAAAGAAATAAAACCTAAAGAAAACTGTTAATTAATTTACACTGAATACATCCCACGTTACATCCACTTACATTTCGTTAATAAATTGATTTTTAAGTTAAAAGGAGAGTCGATTCGAAAGTAGGAATAATAAATTACGTAAATTTTCAACCAGCGCTGGGTTATCAGCGTTGATTTATTTTTTCAGTGGGTTTCAAGATCATGGCAGGAATTCTCGATGAATTGCGTGGATTCTCTAAGGTTTCGGACCAAGGGATAGGTAATTTGGCAAGGGAATTGGAATCTAATCGAGCTACATTTCTTTGTTATTCGTCACCATCAGCTACATGATTTCTACTGTTTAACATGGGCCTCCCTAAAGATTTCCAGATGGACCTATCAAAAGCGGCCCGCATCTGACGTTTCCTGCAACCTTCCATCTTTTGTCCACCTTGCAGGAGGAACTGGTGTTTACTCTATAGCATTTTTGCCCCATCTGTCATCAGGTCTGCTATGTGCCCTGTCCACTGCCACTTTAACTGGTTTATCCACTGGGCTATGCGATTTTTGATTAAGTATAGTTATTTATCATCAATCAGCCTCTCACCATCTACTGCTGAACGTAGGCCTCTCCAAGCTATTTATTAGTTACTAGCTTTTGCCCGCGGCTCCGCCCGCGTGAATAAGTTTTTCCGGGATAAAAGTCCGGCTTTATATTTTCCCGGGATAAAAAGTACCCTATGTGTTAATCCAGGACACAATCTACCCACGTATCAAATTTCATCAAAACCTGTTCAGCGGTTTTTGCGTGAAAGAGGAACAAACATCCATACATTCTTACAAACTTTCGCCTTTATAATATAAGTAGGATTTATAAACTATAATTATTATATTAGTGCTCATAGCTCAGCTGGAGCGAAAGTATTTTTCTGGGCGAAAAGTAGCCTATTTTTCATGTCGATCCGATTTGAAAAATCAAAAGCCAACAAAACCACGCAATGTCAATAAGGATTAGAATTCCTTGTGAAATATAAATTGTATAGATTACGGGGCGTAGTCGATAATCGATATTCGAGACCAAGCTGCGGGTATTCGATACCGGCAATTGAACTTATATATTCGTCAACGAATTTAATTACACTGAAAAACCCTTAAAAGGCGGCCTTTGGTTGTGATATCGGAACTCGAATCCGATTTTAGAGGTGGAATTTGAAGTGAACCAATCTCATCTGACTAATATTACAGCCACAATTTCGTCTGAAATAATTTGGATTATAATTTTAACATAATATTTTGTATAACGTCATCTTATCTAATTAATTAATTATGCGTATATTTGTGAAAATGTTTGGATATTAATTGTTAAAAGTAAACTCAACAACCGCTGAATTGATTTGGATGAAATTTGGCACCCAGATAGATTATGTCCTGGAATAATATCGAGCCTTTGCAAGGAACATTGTAACCGACATATTGCACTTTTTACTAGAGATCATTTTAGTTGTTTTAGTTTTTAGAGATTAGTTCTATCAGAAAACAAATTTTTTCGATGACTAGGATATGTTGAGGTTACAATATATAAAAAAAAAAATATTAAAGAAAAACAAAAAACCCGACTGCCTCAATATCTGCTATCTTTATCAAATTCACTGAAGAACTGAAAAGATAGGAACAAGATTTTAATTTTAATATTTTAATTTAGTTTTGAATAATCTTAGTTGACAGTGTTCACAAACGCTAATAATTGAAATTGAAATAATTCCTTACATAAATCAAAGTCCCCCACCGCCCAAAAAATACCAAATGGATTTCGATGAAATAGAGATAGCTCAGACCCTGAGAAGGACATAAACTTTTTATCCCGGGGAATATAAAGCTGGCTTTTTATCTCGGAAAAGCTCTCACGCATGTGAAGGCACAAGTAAAAGGTACTTGAAGATAAATAAAAGCTAACGTATAATTTTCTTGAATTACTAGTAGTGCTCGCGGCTCCGCCCGCGTGAAAAAGTTTTTCCGGGATTAAAGTATTTTCCCGGGATAAAAAGTAAAGTAGCTATTAGTGAAAGAATTTTCAAAATCGGTTCAGACGTTCCTAAGATTAGCGCGTTCAAACAAACAAACAAACTCTTCAGCTTTATAATATTAGTTAGTGAATTATAAACAGATTACATCAAACATTCTTGGGCTTTGAGTGTTTGGATTTGATTCTCTGAATATATTTAATCAAAACATATTTTTTTAAGTAATGTTGTGTACATCTGTAATTGGTGCATGTATTAGTTCTAAGCCTAAGTAAAGTGTATTAGAGTATTTAATATACATGTACTGTTGATGTACCTTTTTAAATAAATAAATAAATAATAAATAAAATGTCTGCTTTTGAATCAGAAATAACGTGTGGGTTGCCAAAGATTGTAATAGAAGCACAGTAAGAGTAATGAGCCGGCAGTGACCTCAGCAAAACGTTTGCCCACTTAGTTTTTGTGACAAATCTTGCCCTTACAGGTACATGTAAAAATCATTAACGATTTTAATCTTTATCCTAGACAACTTTAAAGTACTTTATAGATAATCACTTTGTACTGGGCGGGTCTACAGCCGAAAGGTACTTTTAATGTAGCTAATTTTAGATTAGGCTAAACTATTAGGATTTAGGTCGTGACGCGAGCACTCAAAATGTAAATCCTACAAAGAGCGCTCTCTGTAGCGAAAACATAAATTGTACACATTATGAACACTGTTACCCACATACAAAGCCACGAATTCTGAGTGAGTTATAAATATGCCCAGCGTCGACTAGGCGCAGAGTTAAGCAAAACCGAGTCTATAGAGTTATTAGTTTTTGCTTGCCATTTTGGAAGGCGTGGAGTACGGACTGAGATTTTTGTTAATTGAATTAATTATGTATAAAGCTTCCTCTTGAATCACTCCGTGTAATGGTGGTGTCGTAGAGGTGGTGAATCCGAGTACAGTGCGGCCGCTAGGTCATGGCTGGTTTGAAGTTACTCACGAATGATTATAAAGCCATCGTTACTGGGGACTAGTGGATGACGACAGATGCAGAGAGCGGACGTTGTGACTATCTTGAAAATGGCCAAACCATATCGGCTGTACTGTAAATACGATTCTATTCTGCGTATTTGATTCTGCACTGATCAACGTCGGCTTTTAGATTCCGTTCGACGGTAATATTGTTCAGGTAAACCAAAATGCGATTTAATTGTATCAAATAGTGATTAAAGGCCCCAAAGGAACCTCTTGGAGTGCCAAAATCGTAAGTGATTACTGTAGCCGTGTTTATGTATTACAAAACTTTACCGTGTAATTCTAAAATTAAGAGGGAATTCAATGTGTACTCTATTTGAAGTATACTGGCGTATTAATTGATTGACTGCCTCGGTGGCGTAGTTATATTACAGTACGACTGCAAAGCTGAGGTCTCGGGTTTGATCCCCGGGTCGGGCAAAGTGATATTGAGTTTTTCTATTCAGTATACGCCCGGAGTCTGGAATTTGTGCCCGATATGAGGATAGGCTCGCCCCCTATCACATCATGGGACGGAATAACGGTGAAAAGTGGGTGCACTAGTTGCGCCTCTGCCTACCCCTTTCGGGATAACAGGCGTGAGTATGTGTGTGTGTGTGTGTGATTGATTGACGTAGGTCATAGTGAATTCTGTTCAATATCTTTCTTTAGTTGCCTAGTTCGCAGATTGATAGCATCCGAAATATACAGCTTACCTTCACACGTACACACACGCACAACTAGTGCACCCATTTTTATTGAGCGTACTCTGTCCTATGACGTGATAGAGGGCGAGTTTATCGCCATATCGGGCACAAATTCCATACTCCGGACTGATACCCAAAAGTAGAGGAGGCCCATGCTCAGCAATGGGCACATTATAATACAGGGCTGATTGCATCGTTGATAAAAAAAATCTTCATTCCTGCTGCTAAAAGTTACAGGACCAAATTGTGTAGAGAATTTAATTTGCAACGAAAAATGTTTTTATAAATGTTGTGCGATCTACAATTGGCCAGACAAAACATAAAAACCATCTACGCCTCCTTTCCAAGATGGCGGCTGCGGGTCAAGAGTTGCAACCCCACAGACTTGGATTTAACTTTACACCAACCCCTCTTGACATCTTAAAAATAAAATGGCGTCCTCTGAAAAATGCAACCACAAAATATTATGTCACTTTTACATGGAATGGAAGGAATTTGGCTGCTGACCAAAGATTGCGTTTAATCGCTGGTGGCGCAGTGATATTACGTACGGGCTGTCACGCTGAGGTCTCGGGTTCGATTTCTGAAGGGAAAGTTAAATTATAAGTTTTCCTTAATATCAGCCCGGATTCTGGAATGGCAAGATTAATGCAAATATTACTTAGGACTTAATAAAGGTAGCGAAATATGGGTTTGTTACACCTCTGTCTACTCTTGAAAATGTTGATTCTATACAACTACAAAAATAAATATAATATGGTTGAGGAGGCCGATGGCTGGCACATGCAGTCATAGTAAACGGGTGCTGCTTGTGTGGACTGTTAGGCCTTTTTCGCTTCATACCGGGTGGAAGGGAAACGCTCTCGGAAACGAATACAGGTGATAGTATTGGTGATTCCTGACGTGATGGCACTAAAAAAATCGCGATCGCATTGTTACAATTTTAGTAGGATTTTCTCAAATTTCTGTACAGCTTCACGTATGGATAGATAAATCAAATTATTATTCTGAAAAACATAGTAAAAAAGGTCAATATTTCAAAAAAATCGTAATGAAACACGTACATCAGCTGACGGGCTAACGACCGCGTACCGGTGCCGACGCCACGCGGCGGCCGCCCAGTTCTTTGTACGCTTTACATTGCGCGCGCATGAATTACGGAAATACTAAAATCGTAAGTATTATCGCTTAGCTTTGCAAATGAATATAGTTTTTCGTTAATGTTATGGTTCTTCTCTCTTACCGTTCCGGCATAGAGAGCGTTTCCCTTCCACCCGGTATATATATATAAGTATTAGAGGTACCTACATCTGGAAGAATTTCAGATTAAAATATTACATGCTTCGTGAGAGGGTTGCCCACTCACATGAAAGTTAAAAATGTATTTCCTTTTTATATAAATGAACTGCTCTAAACAATATAAATACTTAATTGTATTTTTTTTCCTGTATCATCCAGTGTATTTTATACCTTGCACTGATTTTGAAAAGAGCAACACTAGAGTTTCTTGCCTGTTCTTCTCTGGTGAGAACTGCTTTGCGCACTGGTGATAGAGTTAATATTGACGTAATCTAAATAAAGTGTAACATTTTGTGGGATCGAATAAAATTATTTCATTTCATTTAGGAAATGTTTCATTTCATTCCAAATACACACACACACAGACATACTCACGCCTTTTATCCCCAGAGGGGTAGGCAGAGGCGCAACTAATGCACCCACTTTTCGCCGTGCGTATTCCGTCTCTTGATGTGATGGGGGCGAGCCTATCGCCACATCGGGCACAATTTCCAGACTCCGGGCTGATTTCAAATAATTCTGCAAAAATGAATCTTTATTATTTGGTAGCTTTGGATGTAAATAGCAATCTCTGAGAACTATCCTATTCTGCCTTTTCACTCTTTTTATCGTGAAACAAATATCAATACGCGCGGATTTTTTACACTCCCTTTATGTCGAGAATATATTATAACACGAGCGTAGCCAGGAGCAAAATTTGTAATAATTCAAGGACGAATGACTTGATTTCATGCCCTTTGAAGATTCCAGACGTTTCTGATACTATGACATGTTACATTAAACTCCGAGCGGATATTACATTCCCGACCCGTATGTTGTGTACCAGTTGATCAGTTCGTTACTATTTGCAAGATTTTGTGATCCAGTGACGCGAATTTAGTTAGATAATTAATACATGATTATTATCCGCTTAAGAGCCTATGTCAGGAACTTTAAGGACTTTCAAATTCAAATTTCTCGTAAACTACTAAGATCAGAAGTTAGATTTTTGGATATGTGTAAATTGAACGTAAAACTCAATAATATGTCAAAGCTAAAACACAATTGCTATAAATTTTCTCGATCGAAAAAAAATTCAAAGTTACCTCTGATATTTTCTTTAAACACGCTTTATCTCTAAATGGTGGAATATGTACATTCGTAACTTTATTTAAATACAATACAACAATTTTTTCAAAGTTTTATCAATACACAATTAAAACGAATTAAATAGTATAATCACAATTAAAAGAAAATTGTTTTGGCGCTTACGCCATTTCATTTCGGCATACGCGTGCGCCTCCCGTCACTTTCTCTCATCCGCGACGTCCAAATACGCCATCGCTGCTATGGGAGTGGCCCGTGCCGGCTTCAGTCGTCCGGAATCTTTACTGACGACGGACGTGCGCTCGAAATTTTCGGACGCCTTCAAAGTTCGAATTGGCCGTCTAGTGTAGGGATTGGTCCGCGCTACCGCGCGGCAAATTTGAAGGTGCCCTGGAAATTCTGTTTTATAGTGTATCCAGCTCACGTCCGTGTATCAATATAAAATTGTAGGCTCTATTAGGTCTATAAGATAGGCAGCAAGCGTAATTATTACATCCTTTCACCTTTGTAAATTGTTTCTAGTCGGAGACCTGCTTTAGTTATATTTAGTGATCGGTACGCTGAGGTCTCGGGTTCGATCCCCGAGTCGGGCAGAGTGATATTGGATTTTTTTCTTTTCAGCCCGAAGTCTGGATTTTGAGCCCGAAATGGTGATAGGCTTGCCCCCTATCACATCATAGGACGGAATACGCACGACAGAAAGTGAGTGCACTAATTGCGCCTCTGCCTACCCCTTCGGGGATAAAAGACGTGAGAGTATGTGTATGTATTAATTATATTGGGTAATTCATAGCTAGGGACGCCCTGGAATGCCGGCCCAATTTTGCGTAAATAACGCTTGCGTGCCGCTCATACATTTAAAAAATTCGTATTTTGCATGTAAAGGCTGTTCAAATTTTTACACCATAAAATTATTTTAGTATGATTTTTTGTAGTACTCATTTATTTATACATTATGAATCAATAATAACTAAAATGTTAAGAGCCAATGTTAGAATTGGTATACACGGCGGCCATTTTGAATTTCTTTGTTTTAAGGCCAATCGACCTCAAAATCTATATCTGGGCAGGCCTTTAGGTATAAAAGACGGATCCAATGTTAGAATTAAAAAAGTGACCGCCATTTTGAATTCCTTTGTTTTAAGGCCATTCGACCTCAAAATCGATATCTGGGCAGGCCTTTAGGTATAAAAGACGGATCCAATGTTAGACTTGAAAAAAGTGGCCGCCATTTTGAATTTCTTTGTTTTAAGGCCAATCGAACTCAAAATCGATATCTTGGCAAGCCTGTAGGTAAAAAAGACGGATCCAATGTTAGAATTTAAAAAAGTGACCGCCATTTTGAATTCCTTTGTTTTAAGGCCATTCGACCTCAAAATCGATATCTGGGCAGGCCTTTAGGTATAAAAGACGGATCCAATGTTAGACTTGAAAAAAGTGGCCGCCATTTTGAATTTCGTTGTTTTAAGGCTAATCGACCTCAAAATCTATATCTGGGCAAGCCTATAGGTACAAAAGACGGATCCAATGTTAGAATTGAAAAAAGTGACCGCCATTTTGAATTTCTTTGTTTTAAGACCAATCGACCTCAAAATCGATATCTGGGCAGGCCTTTAGGTATAAAAGACGGATCTAATGTTAGACTTGAAAAAAGTGGCCGCCATTTTGAATTTCCTTGTTTTAAGGCTTATCGACCTCAAAATCTATATCTGGGCAAGCCTGTAGGTACAAAAGACGGATTCAATGTCAGATCTGAAAAAATTGGCCGCCATTTTGAATTTATTTATTTTAAGGCCAATTGACCTCAAAATCGGTATCTGAGTACCACTTTAGTTACTAAAGGCAGATCCACCGTCAGAACTGAAAAAGGTGGCCGCCATTTTGAAATTCTTTGTTTTAAGGTTAATCGACCGCAAAATCGATATGTGGGTGTAACATTATTAACAAAAGAGTGATCCAATGTCAGAATTGAAAAAAGTAGCCACCATTTTGAAGTTTTTTGTATTAAGGCCAATCGAACTCAAAATCGATATCTGGGCATTGTTTTGTGCACAAAAGGCAGATGTAATGTTAGAATTTTAAATAAAGGCCGCCATTTAGATTTATTTTTCTTTAAAGGCTATTGGCTTTAAAATCAAAATCCGCTGGACATGACTGGCCACAAACTCTAATAGGTATAAAGGAGATGGCCTAAATTGGGCTTGACCTTACACTTTTGAAGCATGTATCAATATTCTTCTATTTTTATGTCTTCCATTTAAAAATATTCCACCAAAAACATAAATGTAAAAAAGGATAGCCAAGTTCAATACCAAAATTATGCATAGCTGTGGGCTTCGCCGCAAAAAGAATGGAGATCTAAATGTGTGCCAAGTTTTATGCAAAATCTAAATATGTATTTATAGGAACAAAATAACATTATGAACAAGTATTAAATTCTATTTGTTTGCTTTATTGAATACCTATAATAGTTGCTGGTATTTACAAATGTGAGATCTTTTACATTTATGTTTTTGGTGGGATATCATTACTTTTTGTAAAGAAAACTAGGTAGGTATTGAGTTGTGTGGTGCCGCGCGCCGCCGACGACACACCGTTGGCCGGCTGTTTAGCGCGTATTACAAGTGTTTTTTTATGGGGACACCACAAATGTTTTGGCTTAACTTTATCTTTATATTTCTGTTATAAAGCAAATATAATAAAACATATATTGGGATAGTTTCAAATATTTGCTTGTAACGGTTCCAACGCTACCATTAAAAATATTTTTTTTTTTATGTGGACCCCTGTATTTTTAACTTTTTTTATTTTTAGATTTTTTCTTACGCTTACACATAATTACCGAGCTGGATTCCAAATTTCATCCTTCTAGGTCATCTCGAAGTAGGTTAGGTTTAGATACTATAAGTCTGTCAGTCAGTACAAAAATTTACGATTTTGACCTTCATATCTTTATAACCGTTTGAGCTAGCTTCATGAAATTTGGGCTTCTAGATGTCCTTTTAGATATAATTAAACTCACACAGTTTTATGTGTTTACTTTAAATAGGTTTTGAGTTATAGAAAGGTGAAAAGTGGCACCAAGTGGTTCGTGTAATATTACACACGGCGTTGGCACCAACTTAGAGCGTTGGTTACATACTCAAAGAATACCAAGCATGTATAACAAGAATAATATTGACATAATAGTATTAATAATTCTTTGGGGGAGACCTATGTGCAATAGTAGCCTTTTAAAGGCTGAAAAAGAATAAGAATTAAAAACTATAGGTATTTTAGAAATTAAACTAAAAAAACATTTTCACTTTTTGGGATATTTAATATTGGTCGATATTATTTAATTTTACTGGCAACTTTGTTCAGCGCTCCCGACGTAATGTCAAATTGAAATACATTATTGACTCACTAACACTCTAGCTTCACACCTCGCGTCGTGGCTCGTATTGTGTTCGGCGTACCACTCGCGCGAGAGTGTAAATGAGCCATTATATATTTATATCAGTCCTCGTCGATTCCATGTGATATTTTCAATTCTGGTTATTGTCTAAGCTAGCTCTGTTCACTATTCAATAGGGCAATCCAATGGTTAGGTACTGTGAACATCTTATGTCATCAGGTAAAAAAAAGTTATTCACCGAAAAATGATTTAGAAGCTCTACTCTACAGGGGTTCTTTCTTTACTCCCATTGGACAGACAGATTTTTCTTTCTCATTTGGAAATAGTTCTAATATAACTATAAAATAATGCATAAATTATCTCTGTAACACTAAGCCCAAAGTTCTATGAAGTTTTTCCCGTCTCCTTTTAAAATATGGCCATCATTATTTTTCATTCAGTTCAATAAGGATATCGGAGCTTTGTTATATTGCAAAACAAAAACAAATGCCTTAGAATTGAAGAAGTAGCTGTTGCAGTAAACATCAGTCTATTCTTCTGTACAAAATATCAAAAATATTTAAAAAAATGTAAGTAATTAACATTTCAAATTTTCTATAAGCATAAGTACCCGCGTAGTAAGAATGACCTTGCTATATTTTTCTTACCCCACATTACATACAGTTCAAATTAAAAATTATAAAAATTATCTAGATAGGTAGCGGCCGCCTTCAACATTTGTAACATTTATATCCTATATAGTGACTATTCAACCATAATAATGTAATCAATCTTCATATCAAGCTATGTAATTTTATTGCATTGCATAAATTTCGAACATCCTTTACATACAAAATTCGATTTTTAAATTGCATGGTGGCACTAGAGTGAAGCATCATTTACGTAAAATAGACCTGACATTCCAGGGAAGAAGTTTTATCGTGAATGACTTGTCGAAACTACCTTGATGTCGCAACTCGTAGTTGTATTACGTGCCCGGTACGGCCTCCACGCTCAGGTCTCGGGTTCGAATCGCGCGTCGGGCAAATACTATTTTTTTCTGTCCAGTATCAACTCGGTCTGCTGAATTGGGCCCGGTATGTGGCAATAAGCTCGTCTCCTATTTGATAAGACCTAAAATAGCTAACGAAATGTGAGGAGAAAAGGTGTGATGCTATGTTTGACTGCCTCCAAGGCGTAGTTGCACACACGATACGCCTATTGTGCTGAGGTCCCGGGTTCGAATCCCGAGTCGGGCCGAAAAATAGTGACGCCATTTATTGTATTATTATTTATTTTATGTCCACCAAAGTTAGGAAATTCCACAAGAATAAATCAAAGCAAAGCAAAATATAATTTAAAACATATTATAGAAGTTTCATACTGCTTTGCTTTTTACCTATATACAGACCTACGTAGGGGTAAGACTCGAACCTACCACCACACCAAATTTTATCTTGTCAACAAAAGTCAACTATAAGTGAATAATACTTTCGATGAGTTTAGATAACTTACAATGTCATTTTACATAATGTTCAAGTAATTAGGTAGATAATAGTGACATAATAATGGTTCTATAAACGAATTAAAATAAATTATATGTTTTATAAGTTATAAATTTATTAGAAATTATAATAACTATAATATTTACAACATAGACATGCATTTGCAATGACGATCTTTTCGCGGGCTTGAGTGCAACGACCTGTCGCAACGACGCGATGCGACGAGGGCCGAGGCGCGCGATCTATCTCAGCGGGGCCGTGCGGCGCCTCGCATTTGAAATACGCTAAGTCACGCCCATCACGATTCCATATGTTTTTCACATAGGCTCTTAAACACGCTCACGTCTTTTATCCCCGAAGGGGTAGGCAGAGGCACAACTAGTGCGCCCACTTTTCGCCATGCTTGTTCCGTCTCATGATGAGATTGGAGGAGAGCCTATCGCCATATCAGGCACTAGTTCCAGTCTCCAGCTGATACAGAGTAGAAAAACCCAATCACTTTGCCCGACCCGGGGATCGAACCCGAAACTTTGACAATGCAGTCGTACCGTGATACAACTACGCCACTAAGGCAGGCATTGTTTTCTGATACAGAAATATACCAATAGAGCCCGTAATACGTTTGATATCATCTTGCAAAGTTCAGCTTCTTTATAACAACTTTCGGCATTCGCCCCTACAAACAGATGAAATACGAACGCATATTTTTTTATCTAGGTATATCGCAGGAGACAATCCTTTGAGTGATCAGTAATTTTTCCTGCAAATTCGTTCGTCAAATTTCTGCCCTGTGGGTACAAAAGAGAATAGGAACATTCTTTGGGCTTATTGGCTTTGTTCATGGCGACCTTTTGACAATACATTGATTACGCATGCATTAGTTTTAGGATCACCTGACTAACGCTCAGCATTTTCGGCAAAATTTCGACAACGCATGATGAAATATAACCGCTGGAGTAAGCGTGTTCTGGAGTGGAGACCGCGTCTTGGTAAACGTAGCGTGGGACGCCCTCTAGCCAGATGGCGGGATGACTTGCACAAGTGGGCTGGCAGCAACTGGATGCATAAAGCAGCAGACCGGGCTCTGTGGCGTATCTTGGGAGAGGCCTATGTCCAGCAGTGGACTGCAACGGGCTGATGATGATGATGATGATGAAATATGATAATGACGTTTATCTGTGATTTATAAATTGTTTTGGATGTAAGCGGTGGTTACCTAATTGGCAATGGACTATCAAGACGAAGGACCACGGGTTGAAACCCAAGACGCATACCTCGCACTTTTCAAGCTAAAAATTTATGTATCGTTTCTCAATCATCGGTCGCTTTGACGGTGAAGACAAACATCGTGAGGGGACCCTCACGATGTTATATATACTAGTTATATGCCAGTTATATACCAGTTATATACCAAGGAATTTTACATAATTAGAAGATATGTGAAGTCTGCCAATTCGCGCTGGGCCAGCATGGTGCAGATGAGGCAACAATCTATTTGGCACGACTAGTAAAAAAAATACACCAATGCCTATATTTATTTAGCACTTCATATTCAAATGTATACACGCGAACTCAGTGCTGTAAGCATTATCTAGCAGTCAACCTTAGGGCGGTGCAGAGGAAATCATGGTAGGTGCATCAATCTGTACCTACATAGTATGTAAAGTTAGAAATACCTTCCTAAAACAGGTGTTTAAGGATGGTATTTAGTGTTCGATTGTCGTCCTAAATATACAGGCACTGCGGTAATTAAAAAATCCACATACTCGTTTTTACCCAAGCTAACATTGTGCCAAAATGCATCATAAGATAATGAACATATTCACCAATAAATTATATACTAAAACCTTCCCTGCAAAATATACATTTGAATATCGAAAACCACGTTCAAATCGGATCAGTAGTTTTTGAGAAACTCGCGGCTATACAAATTTACATACATACATACATAGGGATCGAAAACAGAACCTCCTTTTTGAAGTCGGTTAAAAACGCGGTTGTATTTTTTTATCTGATATTATTTAGTGCGAATATGTCGCGTCTGTCAGTGTATGGAAACTTTGAACTCTGACTGAAACTTTGACGTGGCGGCAGCGACAAATTATTTTAAGGTGATATCAGACGGGTAATTTTTCCTCCATTTTCGTCTTTCATTCGGCACCTTTCATTCGAAATGAATTGTTTGGCCACAAAATAAAAAAAATAGTGCCGAATGAATTCATTAATGAACGCTGTTGGATATTTTCATTCGCATCTTTCATTCCCACTCCGAATGAACAATCTGAACACAAAGTGAATGTTCACTCGCATTCGGCCATTTTGTCTTGGGTCCTGTAGAGGAGGTGAATTTTCTTTTCTAAGTAATTTCAGTTTAGCCGTGTGAACATGGAATGAAAGAAAATGAAGCATTCGAGTGAACATTCATTCGACTAACCCGTCTGTTATCACCTTTATAGAAGATAAGTATGTGGTTTAACTAAGTAACACAATGTTAAAATGGCCTTGTATATAAAATATATTATGATATCATTTTATACAGGAATTAAAATTGTAGAATTAAATGTGCTTTACCTACGTATTTTGACTATACTGAGCTAGGTTTGTAGTATGAAAGGAAATGGATTGTATTTTGAGGTGATATTTATGCGTAATGACCGATAAGAGAGGTCAAATAAAGCTGCTTGCATAAGGGCACGTTGGGAAACATTTTAGATTTTTTTGAGGTTTCTATTACATATTTTTGAATATTTTTTATTATTACATGCAAGTATGAATTTCCGTGTGTTTTAATAGGTCCCTTGCCTAAAAATACAAACTATATATTCCTATAAGTCGCGCGATTTCACCTGAAGTTACTTATGAGCGTCGTAGATTCCAGAGACAAGGACGAAATGAGGCTTTGTAATTGAAAAGAAATTAGTTTTACGAAGCTTAAGCTTATTAAGGTTAACGTTAATGGTTCTATAGCAAGTATTAAATTAAAAGCGTAAGTAATTTAATGTTATCTTAAGTTATGAGGTTAGATACCGAGCGTAGATATGCAGAAATAATTTATCTTCATACTATCATTTACTCAAAAATTTACTCTCCTGAACTACTCTCACTTATTATGTTTAACACCCGATTCAAGATGCATAATCCAAACATCTTAGTATTTTGGAGTGCAATCTAGATAAGTACTGTCCCTTCCTAGCCGAATTCGGCCACGCCGGCCAATCTCAACAGAGATCAGCCAGGTACCCAGAGGATGTTATAGTGCACAAGTGTGGGCGCAATACACAAGTACACTCGCTATTCTTTTACTCTCATAGTACGGTGAGACGGCAACCCGACATGACCGGAGAGAGATCAGGCGACGGACCAACGGCTTTACGCGTTTTCCGAGGCACGGGGTTATCACACCGCCAACTTCCTGACTCCGAGCTGCGACTGAGTAATTTTTAAGATGGATAAATGGTTCTGGCTTGACCCGGGATCCGAACTCAGGACCTTAGCGCGCAAATCGTACTCATAACGCGTACGCAATACACCTTTTTTTGGCTTCGCGGAGAAAGTGCGTTACCACTAGCGCCCGGCCTTCGTGGGGGGCAACCGAGCGATCATGTTGAGGTCACCGTGCCTTACGACCCGGCGTTGAGCCGCCCGGAAAGTTAGAAAACGTCCGGCGACCACCGGGCCGAGTGCGCAACGCACGGCATACCAACTAAAACTTCGCGGTGGCCTTTTTCGGCGCAACGCCCCCAATCCACACAATACACCTACGACAATTAGACTGCTTTTCAAGCAATTGAATAAGGTTTTGATACAAAACGGATCTCGTAATGTTGGCTAATGTCCCATTCAAGATAATCCCGGCCTATCCCATATGTGTCTGATTAACGCAAATTCGGAGCCATCTCTTAATAGCCCAGTATAAAACCAAATGCTCACTATATTTTCGATATAATTGTAGACTAGATTTTACCCCGTCTTACCCCGAAATCTTCTTTCCAAAAAAATGAATATTAAAATGTAATATTTCTATTGATGTATACAGTATCTTCAAAAAAATCAGAACCGAATCAGCTTTTGAGAAATTAGACACTTTTCATTAAACGAATCATAATATGTCGAAATAGTACCTATATGTAAAGGTATTGCAGTCGTACCGTAATACATTACGGTGCGACTGCAATATCATGCATCATCAAATGCAATCGCCGTTTCAGGCACAAATTTCAGGCTCCAGGCTGATACTGAACAGAAATACCCAATACCCGACCAGAAACAGAAATACCCAATACCCAGAAGGATCGAACCCGAGACCTCAGCATTGCAGTCGTACCATAATACAACTACGCCACCGAGGCAGTCAAAGTCAATAATAATTCCAACAATTGCCCCCAAACTGTCTCTTTCCGCTATTAGACAACGCATCCACGACTGCTTTTTTTTTTGTTGACGCGGAGAAAGTGACATATTACTACCGCCCAGTGTTCAAGGGGACTGAGCGGTTATGTTGGGTTCACCGTGCCTTACGACCCGACGTTGAGCTGCCCGGAGAGATGGAAAACGTCGGGCGACCGCCGGGCCGAGTCCCTAACCTATGTACACCGCACGGCATACCAACTAAAACTCCGCGGTGGCCATCTTCGGCTGCGGGCTTCCTCCGACACACGTCTAAGTTGTCGTCCGCAACCGCCCCTGCGCGTACCGCTGTTGCGGTCTGTCTCCTGTTGTTGCGGGGGCTCAGAAGCCCCCGTACACCGAAGGACGCCCTTGGCGTCAGAGGCAGCGTGAGGCACGCTGCCGTCCATCACGGGGGTCACAAAGTTGGCTAGACTAATAGGTGGACGGCAAGTGACCCCCGGAGGCCCCTATTAGTCGCCTTTTACGACAGGTAGGGAATACCGCGGTGGAATTCTCCAAACGCCCCCAATCTACAGGGCGGGAGACGTCGGTCAGTCGTCCACCCGACGCCTCCTACGTCTCGTCTGGCGGCGGGAGGGATCACCACTGCGCTGGCGATCCCTCTCGGCACTCTCCTTCCGCGAGAGGACCACCTCGCAGAAGTAGGCCACCGCCTGCCAGGCCTCCCGACCGCCGACCATGGAAGCGACCACGGCCGGCCGAGAGAGGTCTTCTCCGACAACTGCTCTGAGAGCGCTGCGTTCTTCATCCCAGGCTGGGCAAAACTCCAACGTGTGTTGGGCCGTGTCCATTGGGCAGTTGTCGCAATAGTGACACACGGCCGACTCCTCTATCCCCATCACCCGAAACAGGAACTCACCGAAGCAGCCATGCCCGGTGAGCACCTGCGTCAGGCGGTATGTTGCCGCTCCGTGGCGCCTGTCCAGCCATTCGTCAAAAACAGAACGCACGGCCTATACGACCCTGTGCCCCCACGACGGGGCCTCCAGCCTGAGACGCCACTCCTCCACGGCGGCTCGCCGTAAGGAGGCCCTCTTGGGCTCCACCTCCTTCAGGGCCGGACGTTCCCCGCGACTGAACGCCTCCTCCCGCCAATGAAATGCATCGGCAAGGGATTTGGCGTCCAGGTCCCAGGGCAGAAATCCGGCCAATAAGCAAGCCGCCTCGAAAGAGACCGTGCGGTACACCCTGACCGCCCGCTGCGCTAAAGCTCTTTGCGGGGCGCGCAGAAGGGCTACGCAGGGGCGGCTCAGGGAGTCAGCCCAAACGGGGCTGCCATTAAGGGCCATGAACCGTACGACTCCGTGATACAGCCTCCGGCAAGGGAAGTCAAGACCTTCCAGGTTGGGCAGCAGGCCGGAAAGAGCGCCCGCTGCCCGGGACATTTTTGTCCTCAACTCCTTAAAGTGGGTGCGGAATCGCCATCGACTATCTAGGACTAAACCCAGATACTTCATGCAAGAGCCGATGGGGATCCGCACCCCCCTAAATCCACGATTGCTGGCTAACTTAAATGGTATAAAACGGACATAAAATTACCCATGTACTTACTCATTTACTATCTATAAGAGGTCCTCTTTTTTACCAAGCGAAAGGTTTGCTTAACCCCAATGTCTGACAAACGGCGTGGAATAATCGACTGTACAGATGAACACCAAAATATAAATATTACAAGAAAAATAAGGAGTAAAATGTTACAAATATGTAGTACCTAATTCCTTTATTTATTCGTTAGCTGCATTTTATATTTTATCGGATTCAAGAATAGAATCCTTTGTAGTTTGTAGTATATATTTTTATCCAAGACCTTCACAACCTTAAAAATATATATATAGAAAGTACAATGGAAAGCAGAGTGATTTCAAAAGAGTAAAAGTATGATCATCACCTCACACCATAATATTCCACCACTATACCTCTTAATTGGGGTTAATACAACACCTCGAGCAATTGCAGAATCTACAAAGAGCGCTTAGTTTAGTTTTACCTTTTTAGTTAAACCTTGAGAAAATAAGAAACATTATGAAGAGATATGACGTCACCAGTGGTTTCCTCTGGAAAACGAATAAATTTGCCCCGCCACTTGTATAAAGTGTGGTATCCTGTTCTCACCGCTATGGCCGCAATGAAGCTGTTTTACTGAGTAACCGTAAACATATTCGCACATTTGTGTCACCCCGCGTCACGGCACATCTATACTAATGTTATGAAGAGGAAAGATTTGATTGTTTGCATTGAATAGGCTCCGAAACTACTTGAGCGATTTGAAAAATTCTTTCACCAATATAAAGCTACATTACTAGTGAGTAACATAGGCTATTTTTTATCCTGGAAAACTCATTCATGCGGGCGGAACTGCGACCAGAAGTCTAGTTGCTTAATAAAACGTGACGTATTGCTTTAGACAATCACGTCACATTCTCCTGTCTTTATGAGTGGTTATTTTGCACTACTATTTTTTATTTAAGCAGTGTTTTTCATTTCGTTTACTAGCAAGAGATTAAACCTTGCATCTATATGGTCGCCATATTACTTCTTATCTTGCTATTATAAACGCGACTGAGCTGAGACGTCAAATCCGAGCCCCGGGTCGGGTAAAATGATATCCCACCAAAAACATAAATGTAAAAAAGGAGAGCCAAGTTCAATACAAAAATTATGCTTGGCTGTGGGCTTCGCCGCAAAAAGAATGGAGATCTAAATGAGTGCCAAGTTTTATGCAAAATCCAAATTTGTATTTATAGGAACCAAATAACATTATGTACAAGTATTAAACTGCCTCGGTGGCGTAGTTGTATTATGGTACGACTGCAATGCTGAGGTCTCGGGTTCGATCCCCGGGTCGGGCAAAGTGATATTGAGTTTTTCTATTCATTATCGGCCCGGAGTCTGGAATTTGTGCCCGATATGGCGATAGGCTCGCCCCCTATAACATCATGGGACGGAATAATGGCGAAAAGTGGGTGCACTAGGTGCACCTCTGCCTACCCCTTCGGGGATAAAAGGCGTGAGTGTATATGTATATGTATGTATACAAGTATTAAACTCTATTTCTTTGCTTTATTGGATACCTATAACAGTTGCTGTTATTTAACAATGTGAGATCTTAAAGTAGGTTAGATTTGACTTGATCAGTTTTTATCAGAATTAAAAAAAATATATATAATATGTTGAATAACTTTATAAAATTACTGATGTAATGAAAACTAGCCAAGTCAAATCTAACCTACTTTAAGATTTACGACTTTTCGACTTTCATATCTTTATAACCGTTTGAGCTAGCTTCATGAAATTAAGGCTTCTAGATCACCTTATGGATATAATTAAACACACGTAGTTTTATGTGTTTACGTTAAATAGGCTTCGAGTTATAGAAGGGTGAAAAGTGGCACCAAGTGATTCGTGTAATATTACATTAATGTACACTCGGCACTGGCTAGCCAGTTCCTTTGCTTGAACTTGGCTTGACACGCTGCCGCGTGTCTAGATCGGGTTTTTCGGCTTAGTATCAGATTGAAGTATGGAATTGTTTATTGTGCTGATAAATATAGGTTTACCCATTAATACATGGGACTCCATATTGCTTTCGACACGGTTGGGACTACCATTGAAATGACAATATCTATTTTCAATGGTATTTTTTCAAATCACTTTTAAATCATCATGATAAAAAAGGGGAAAACATTATATTACGGAAATAATTCATACGTCATTCTTTACCTTCAAACAATATAAAAATTTTATACAATTTGTCTTTAGCCATTTTCGTGCCATTTGTTAGCGTCAGTTGTGTCGTCTGGCGAATTAATTCACCCAACATTAAGCTAACAGCCTTTACGACAAGTTACATTACAGTCAATTATCGCCGTGACGTGGGTGTATTTTTGTCATATTTTCCCTTTTATTTTGTTTTTTTTATTAAGGCTCGGCTTTTTATTCTAGATGTAGAAGAAGGGTGTAGTGAAGATAAATAGCGTGAAAGGGTACAGCAGAGAAGTAAAAGTTCACAGATAGTTCACAGAGTTATAATTGTCCACTACACACAACGAAGAATAAGTTAGAAGGGTTGAAAACGACAGTTCAAGACAGTTCACAGTTAGAAGTAGAAAACACAAGAAAGAAATAATAACTGTAGTTGAGAAAAGATGAAGTTAATAAGCATAAAACTGTTAACGCGTTCGCGAGCGAGTACCGATTTTGTTCCAGCATATATTCTCACGGGTAAGATCCGACTGGTTATTAAGACTTCGGCGCGGTCGGTTGCACTCGGCAATCATGCGTCGGGTGCATTCGTGGGTATGCGAGCCCCGAACGACGCGCCTCGCGTACACTCGGGTGCGTGTCGATACTACCCACACTCATACGCACATTATGTAGCAGCAAGTAATCGATTTCCGGACAAACTCAAAAACGACCAGCTGAGTCACTGGTGTCACTGAAATCGGTCATCGATAAATGTTTTATTTGTGTTGTTTATTTTGTGTGTATGAATGTATGTGTGTAAATATGGATGTATGTATGTATGTATAGTTGGTTGTATAGCGTGAATGTGTATGAATGTGTTTGAGTGCCCACATTATAATTGTAAATTTAAGACACATTCATAGATCTACAAAATATGGACAAGAGTTTATTTTCGATATTTTTTTTGCTTTGAATGATAAAACCAGTATGCCGTTCACCTGATAATAAGCGATACGTCCACCCATAAACAGCAGAAACACCATCCAGCACCTTGAGTTACAAAGTACTGTGTAGCATTCAACTGCGCTCGTCATCCTGAGACATAAGATGTTAAGTCTCATTATGTCATGTAGTTACACTGGCTACAATGTTCTTCAAACCGAAACCCAACAGTGCATGCACACTGCTGCTTGGCGGTGAAATAAACATTGCGGTGGTACCCACCCAGACGGACACTTATATATGAGAGTCCTACCACCAGTAATACTATTTTATTTGGGAGTTCATCCGGGAAGCACTGTTATGTTTATTTATGTCACGAATAATTTTGTGTAATGCAATTGACATAAGAAACTCAATATCTAAAGTCTTTGTCGAGTACACTGCCAAGCCATACCTACTTTGTAATCAAATGTTGCTACATTTTAGAGGCAGTCTTTATCTAATTTATTCATTAATTAATTAACTTCGTAGTAAAAGCTGTGGTTACCGGGCGTCAGAAAAGTGTCATAAACAAGAAGAAGCTTAAGAAGAACAGAAGCTTATATCCAAACTTAGTCATAAATCATTAATGTGGTGTGACATATCCTACTTACAATGTGGCACACCATAAAGGTTAAATTAATTTATAAACGCCCTGTTGCGTCGGGGTTGTTTATTGTGACGCTTAAAAGCCATTTGCAGTGGTTTAAAATATTTACACAGCTTTTAATGGAAAACAAACTTTGGATGAAGAAAAATGTTTTATGCGAAAGGCGACGAAGGGAATCAAAATACAAAATTACGATGGGACTTCTCTCGTCTTAAAAGATTGGCGTATAGATGTTTTGTTGATTTAAAAGAATAACTTTGTGAATAATTCGTGCATGAGTACTTGACTATCAGTTATGGGTACGAAAACACTCGAATAAGATGCTTATTGTTTATGTATTCGTGTTCGTGACTATTGGTCTGTACTTGGCACGTTCCAAATCAGGGGTTACATTTGAAAAGAAACAGCTTTCAATATACTGCATACTGACATAATATTTACAGCATGACTTTTCAAACAAGTTATCAGATGGAATGTTAAAGATGCCTAACAGCTTTGTAAGCCTGAAGGATTTTCTGAAAACCTGCCTATTATTTCGCATTAAAAATGTTATTTCTAAATCATTCAATTCAATCCGTTTGTTTAAGAGCTTTTCAAGTCGAGTTAAAGGGATTTTTTTGTGAAAGTAGTATCTTAGGAAATAGTATAGATATTATTACTTTGTTTTTACACACACACACACACACACACACACACACACACTCACGCCTTTCATTCCCGAAGGCGTACGCAGAGGCACAGCTAGTGCACCCACTTTTCGCCATTATTCCGTCCCATGATGTGATAGGAGGCAAGCCTATCGTCATATAGGGCATAAATTCCAGACTCCAAGCTGATATTGAACAGAAAAACTCAATACCATTTTGTCCGACCCGGGAATCGAACCTGAGACCTCAGCATTGCAGTCGTACCGTAATACAACTGCGCCACCGGACAGTCACTTTGTCTTTATGAGGCTATAATTACCCTCACAAACACATTTTTGCTCTAACAATATATTACATGATTTACGTTTGATTGGGGCAATAAATATACTCCTACTTTTATATTATGCTTTACTATGTGTTGTCCTCGGCTCCACCCGCCTGCAAAAATTTTTTCGTAATCAATCTGACTGGTAGTTACTACAATCAAAAGGACTTGCCCACATTATGTAACGTCAGTTCGTAGAAGGTCCATGGTAAAATTCAATCCAGTTTCGTTTAATGGGTTCAGCGTTTACTTTTAAAATCCAACCACCAGGTTTCCAGCCATTTCTAATAACTTTGACATCCTGTAAATAATTATAATAATATTACATTACAAGGACTTTTGTTGGGAAAGGCTTTCCGGACGAAGCCGCGGCAATACCTATCTTATAAGAGTCAAATGCGGCGGATTTAGCTTGGTTTTTACAAGCAGCTACTTGAAATAAGACACTGCATTGTTCGCCCACCGTAATTATGCCAGCCAGCTTTACCCGAATAAAAACGTTTTGTTCCAGTACTAGAGTTGTTTGAATGAGCTAATTTGTATGGCATTTGAGGGCCTATTAGCTCTACAATGCTATCTAGAAAGATATTGAAAATATTGCAGATATTCGTATCAAATCTAGACTAATATTATAAAGCTGAAGAGTTTGTTTCTTTGAACGCGCTAATCTCAGGAACTACTGAACCGATTTTGAAAATTCTTTCAGTAATAGGAAGCTACATAACTCCTGAGTGCTATAGGCTACTTTTTATCCCGGGAAAATATTTTTGTCCCGGAAAAACTTTTTCACACGGGCGGAGCCGCGAGCACTACTGCTTTTATTATAAGATACTTGAACGCAGAGAACGATTAAAACCTTTGAGGTGTAATCTTCATGCATCATTTCTTATGTTACTTAAACGCTTTTCAAATAAATGGTGATATTCGAGTATTGTTAATAAATATTTTTGGATATAAATGAAAAGAATCAAGTGTTCTTTTGACAACGCCCAATTAATTTTCTATTTCGTTCTTTTTATTGATTTTTAGCATCAATTAAAAACAGCACTGGGAATTTTAACGCAAGTTTTACTATTTCGAGATTAGCTTCATTAAGTAAGCAATAAGTAAAGTTGACCAAAGAAATATAAAACACGCGTGCGATAAACATCAAACTAAGCTGTACAACTTTGTTTTCGTAACTGATTACTATTTCCAGGAATAAGAACTACATACATACACACTCACGCCTGTTATCCCCGAAGGAGTAGGCAGAGGCGCAACTAGTGCACACACTTTTCGCCGTCATTCCGTCCCGTGATGTGATAGGGGGCGAGCCTATTGCCATATCGGGCACAAATTTCAGACTCCGAGCTGATACTGAATAGAAAAACTCAATATCACTTTGCCCGACCCGGGGATCGAACCCGAGACTTCAGCTTTGCAGTCGTACTGTAATACAACTACGCCACCGAGGCAGTCTGATACTATTTCCAGAAATAAGAACTAATCAGATTGATTCGTACATTGAACTTTAGGTAATTGTTTTCTATTTAAAACGAGTATTACTCGCGGCTCTGCTACGCTCAAACTTTATACGCAGATAAAATTTTTTTCAAGGGTAAATTTATTTTTCAGGGACAAAAGTAACCTATAGCACTCAGGAGTAATGTATTTTCCTATTAGTGAAACAATTTTCAAAATCAGTTCAGTAGTTTCTGAGATTAGCGCGTTCAACAAAACAAACGAATAAAAGCTTTATAATATTAGTATCTATAGATTTCGCTTTGAACCTTTTACGCGTATTTAAGAAGGGTAGACAGAGGCGAAGCTACTGTACTAACCATTTACCGTAACTCCATTCCTTTATAAAAAGCGACCTAATGTTATTAGCACAAAATTTATTTTACATGCACAGTTGTTTTCGAAACAAAACTCTGTCGATTTGGGAATCGAACCTACGACCTCATAAATTCAATATAATCAGAAACGAAAACAAAAACACGATAGTTATCTCACGGTAAACTTCACAAAGCAATTTTTACAAAAAATTAAATGAGACTCACTCCAGATAAATTATTGACGTCGTCAGGATTCATCCCATTCCAGAAGAGTATAACTAACGTAAAGAATGTTCGTGTTGTTTTTCTGTGGAATATTATTATTTTATGCACGAATATTATTGGGTAAACTTTTTATGAGATATAAAATTACGTAAAAGGGGTTAATGGTCACGGCTTCATTTATTGGCTTTGTGAAAAAAAAGCTTTCTGGGCTCAATTTCATGAAATCGAAATAAAATATTCAGTGTAAAATGTTTCTTTTTTGTTCATTTTTGGGTCATAAATATGAAATAGATATATAATATATACTAGCTTTTGCCTACGGCTTCGCCCGCGTTAATAAGTTTTTCCGGGCTAAAAGTACATACATAAAAACCTTCCCGTGGAATCACTCTATCCAACACATTTATTTGTATAAAGATTAATATTATGACGTTGATACAACTCTTAACAAATAATGCATTAATTTCGACCAAATTTGATTACCATAAAAACGGTTCTAGAGAGTTAATTTTAAAAGATAGACAGATACTGTCGCGGACTTTTTTTTAGATCATTTCAAGAGGAATAATTCTTTCGTACATATATTTTTGGTATCTTGAACCGTTTTCACAGCGCACGCAATGGAAGCCCTCAAGGATGAAAAATTTTCCCCGCATTTTTCACATTTTCCATTATTTCTTCGCTCCTAATAGTTGCATCGTGATGTTATATAGCCTATAGCCTTCCTCGATAAATGGTCTATTCAACACAAAAAGAATTTTTCAATTCGCACCAGTAGTTCCTGAGATTAGCGCGTTCAAACAAACAAACAAACAAACAAACTCTTCAGCTTTATAATATTAGTATAGATTATTATCTCTTCTTAGCCGATTTCGGCCACGGCAACCAATTTCAACGGAGATCAGCCAGGTATGCAGAAGATATTATAGTGCACAAGTGTGTGCGCAATACACAGGTGCACTCGCTATTCATTCACTCTCATAGTCCGGTGAGACGGCAATCCGACATGACCGGAGAGCGACCAGGCGCAGGACCAACCGCTTTGCGTGTTTTCCAAGGCACGGGGGTACCACACCGTCAGCTTCCTGACTCCAAGCTGCGACTGAGTAATTTTTGGGATGGAAAAATCCAGTCAAAATTTTTTTGGGCTCGATCCGGTATTCGAACCCAGGACCTGGGCACGCAAATCGTACTCCTAACACGTACACAATACAATGACGCCACCGAGGCAGTCATGAAATAAATGTTACACATAAAACATAACGTCTACAAAATAACTGATAATAATAATAAGCGTTTATTCAGACAATTTACATAGTTACAGTATATACAAAATAACTTATCTGTCTATAATTCAGTGAACGAAACTTTTATATAAATCAAGTAAAGTTGCAATCTCACAAAAGTGAGAGGTGTGCTCTCTATTAGTGTAAACATGCCACGAACCCTCCAACAATCAAGAGTGTAATTAGTGCATGTAGGCACTGAACGATCTTCACCAAGTGCGTATGTAACCCGGGGCTGTTTCTCAACTTAATTAATCCATGTAACTTTGATTGTATCTGACATCGGGTATATTACGGGCGACAACACGCTAACTTTGCTGTTTTGTTTCTCTTGATGGGGTATTGGTGTATAACCTCTAATTAATTGGTTTTGCCAAACTTTATTAATTATTTTATTAACAAATTGTTTTTTTTTAGCACTGTATTTATATCTACTGGCATTACGCATTGGCTGCCTTGGTGACGTAGCTCTATTACGGTACGACTACAGTACTGAGGTCTTAGGTTCAATCCCCGGGTCGGGCAATGATATTGGGTTTCTCTGCTCAATATCAGTCCGGAGTCTGGAATTTGCATCCGATATGGCGATGAGCTCGCTCCCTTTAATGATGGAACGGAATACTCACGGTGAAAAGTTTGTGTACTAGCTGCGCCTCTGCCTACTCCTTCGGGGATAAAAGGCGTAATTGTGTGTGGCATTAAATATCGTATGAATTGAAATGAAGCATCAAATTTACGTGGCATTCAAATAATATTTTGGTGATAGCATTAAATGCATTATTTTATTATAGACACTCCATCTCACGCGATATTTTTGACCTTAATTTAAGACATCGTAATTATGAAAATGGAAGTTAGACATATTTAATACAGACCCCGATTGTGTGAAATAATTTAAGTATCAACAAAACAAAATACTAAGCTTTACTAGAAAAATATTTTAATTGAATCAATGGCATTTTCAGTAACAAAATATTTATGAATACAAATTGGGTAATTTTTTTTTGTTAATAATTCGTTTGAATCATTCTTTTGCTTTTGAATTTAAATGATTGCTCGGGGCTCTGTTGTCGGAAAGTTCCACCACCCTTTACTGGTGGATTTTTGTAAAATTTTCATGGGAGTTAGGTACTTCTTTATAAGGTATTTATTTGCCAAGTTTGGAGGGTTGACCGGTAATCGCGTGATAAGCAGGGGCGGTCAACATAGTTGATATTGTTTGGCGATACCTATGGGGGCAAGGTCTGTATGGCCATAAACAATTTATTATTATGAGAGACCTAAATTTCGGTCTCACATCATATATTTTTTAAGGAGGCAATAATAGACAACCTGAAGTGTTGTTACAAAAAATATATTCCTCCAGTCCGTCAGTGATGGGGTAAGTATATGTTCGTATTAGGTACCCATGCTTAGTTCCTTACAACGCTGTTTATATTATTAATAATTATAATCGACGCCTTTATAACTTTCATTACTAATATTTGCTCACCAAAATCCTAATGGGGTAGACCTTCGCCAAGTGTTTCCATTGTCACATAATAATATTGATAAAGTTGAGCTATTGCTAAGCTTGTTACATTATAAGAGAAATATTGAAAAGGCTTAAACTTTTACAAAAGAGGTAGATTTGTACCTATTAATTAAGACTGTGTGACACGGAAAGGGATTTTTCCTTTGCTTTTGTTATTAATGACTTTTCAGTCAATAGTTCGACGGCTCCGTAGAACAAAGTCGTATATTATGCACAATGAAGCTTTTCAGTAGAGCGCTTTTGTGAAAATCACAAGTTATAGTGGACAAAACATTATATTCTATAGGGTTCAGTAACAACTTTGAACTTAATGTGTGAAAATAGCACTAATTCGCACATGAATACAAACTAACGACTTTCAAAGCGCTCTACTGAAAAGCTAACATTTTGCATATACGACTTTGTTCTACGGAGCCGTCGAGTTATTTTTTATTGGGCAATTATAATACTGTAGTACATATACATACATATACACTCACGCCTGTTATACCCGAAGGGGTAGGCAGAGGTGCAACTAGTGCACCCACTTTTCGCCGTTATTCCGTCCCATGATGTGATAGGGGGCGAGCCTATCGCCATGTCGGACACAAATTCCAGACTCCGAGCTGATACTGAATAGAAAAACTCAATATCACTTTGCCCGACCCGGGGATCGAACCCGAGACCTCAGCTTTGCAGTCGTACTGTAATACAACTACGCCACCGAAATATTTACTATTATACTGTAGTATACTGTAGTATAATAGTAAATATTTACTATTATACTGTAGTATAATAGTAAATATTGCATCTTATTAATGTTATAAATTCTAAATTATGTGATTAAAAGAAATCGCAGAAACCGAATGGATTTAGATGTTTGGCACACAGATAAAACGTACTCTAGGATAATATAGGCTATTTCGGGAAAGTACAAAGTACACTTTTTGTTCCGGAAAAAGTCTTAGACGCGGGTGGGGTCGCCAGCAACATCTGTTTCGAAATACACCCAATACTTTTTCACTGTGCATGATAGACGAGTTGGGAATGAACGGTCTATCGAGAGGACCGCAGGTTAAAAACGCGAGACTCAGACCTCTGAATTCTTGAAGTTACGTGTGTATTGTTTATCAATTATCGTTCGTTTTAACGGTGAAGGAAATACCTGAGAATTCTCCATAAGAATATTGAGGGTATGTAAAGTCTGCTAACCCACACTAGGCCAGCGTGGTGTGCTCAGGCCTGAACCCTCTCAGTAGTAGAGGAAGTCCGTGATCAGCAGTAGGCATATATAAGCAGGGCTGGTAGTATTATTATTTCCTAGCTTTAGGTCGTGGCGTTAAAAAGTGTTTCGGGGATAAAAGTCCCGCTTTATATTTTCCCGGGAATAAAAGTAGCCTATGTCCTTTCTAGGGTCTCAAGCTATTTCCGTACTATGTTTCATCGAAATCCGTTTAGAAGTTTCGGAGATGTGCAGTAACAAACAAACAGAAAACTATAAAAATTGCTGATTTGTTTTGCATTATGCTTTTTTAGTCATCCCCTTTCTTTTTTATCACATTTCTTTCAATGTAACATAACATAACATAACATTGGGATCTACTGCTTTATTATTATTATTTTATTTACTTAATCCAGATCACATAATCCATGTAAATTAAAATCACAATCAATTACTTATAGCTACTACATTTATTATATTATTACATTTCCCAGAACTACTTTCATCCAATAATTTCGGAAGGGACAGTCAAACCGCTCAGCGATCACACTTAACATGCCGTTACTACTATTTCTTAGGCGCTGCAGCATGGAAGAAGATTGTTTGCGAATTATTCTGCAGTGGCAATTTCGCAGTGGCGACTTCACACTTTCAGACAGAAATGCACTCAAGCGCACGGCTAAAAACTAATAAGTACATTTGTGATTTAGTATAAAAATTTTCTTTAATTTACTAATTTCATTTCATATAAATTTTTCTTTATTCATGGATAATTCTTGGCACAAGATTAGTAGAGGTAAATCCGAGTAGATATATTGTGGTTTCATTTATTAATGCTATGTTAAAATGACCTGTAAATCGATATTACCTTTACTATATTCTGTAGAACACAGGAAAAGGTTTGGAATAACAAAGTTGGCGATCTTGTGAAGGTTCGCTTTGTTCAGCTCATGTTATCCGCAGTAAGTTCTTCGTGAACTTGTTTCGACTTAAACTTCGTCGACAAAAATTTTCAACACGATTTTCCTGCTCACGTGCAGGGTCTGCTTGTTAGCAACATGTGATGTAACAATTTGTAATTTTGGTGTGGTACGACAGTACTAATTTAATGCTTATTTGGACCCATCAATAAACTGAAAATAGCTTTCGATTTGTTTGTTTCTGTTACTATAAATATGCATATTATGCAGTCCTTTCCCGAAATAAAATTAAGAATGGGTTACCAGATTAAAATTACATATTACCGTGATGACAAATTCAAATACCGTATTTTAGGCTCAAGACAACCTGTTTCATATTATACTTCTTCAATTTATAGAATTATTAATGTCAACTTCACAATTCCAATACCTCAATAAACGTAAACCACTTCTCGATTTTACTGCAATTTTACGATGAAGAAATACATTCTACATATGTAGTTTCCGAAGTCATTCCCCAATGTTTAAGGGCAATAAGGAATGATTTGCAACGTTGTAAAACAGGGAATTCAACAATTTGATTGTTTGTTTAGTTTACATTAGCTACTTCACAAAAAGCCCGATCAAAGTTGTTTAAGCAAAATAAACACAAGAATCGCCTTTGTTGTTAATATTATTTAAATTTTATGATATATAAGAGCAGTTTATCGATTTTTATTATGTTCTGCAACATTGGCTTTGAAGTTAATAGGTTCAGGTTGGTGCCTGCGTCTAAAAATACATCTGATTGGTGTTTATTAAGAAGTCATACACTTTTCAATAAGAATAGGAGTTGCATCGGATGTTAACCTTTTCGCTTTATCGGGCGACCAGTAATGCCCTCCAGAGTTCTTCTTAAAATGCTAGCACTGGAATGGCTTTGGCATGTTCGTTTCGAGGTCCCGGAGTCTTTCTAAATTGCTGATGGAGACCAATAGGGGGTTTTTAGTCGGTAAAATACGATACTCCGTCTACCTTGCATGAACACGACAGGGATCCAAGAGGATTTTCCACATGAAAAAAAGGATGTTAATCTAAAAAAACTAATATAGGCACACTTTCTTGAAATCATAATCCATTCCAATTTCCATGGCGTAAGGGGCAAGCTGGCTGTTGTATTACACATTTCAATCTGTAAAACAGGTGTTGTTTCTTATCGGAAAATTCAATTTTAATTTCCTCATCTGAGATTTAACTCAGAATCATAGTTTAGAAATTAAATTGGCAACCACTAGAAATCGAACAAATAAACTATCCAGCCGTTAACAAGACGAATAAACCAATTAAAATAAGTCATTGGTAAGGATGTCAAAGGAACTTTATTCCGATTGGTCCATTTTCCATATCGATTTGAAGGAAACAGTTAAGGTACTTTATAGATTGAATGGAAACCATTACAGTCTTATATATTAATATATGGTTAGAAATAAAAGCTATATAAATTTTAATAAAAAATATTTACCACTGATTTTACAGAAATACTTTAACAAAGATATCACCAACCAACCGAATGCTACGAGCGTCAATGCTCAACTGCCTCGATTTATCAGACACTCTGCGTTTATAGCAAAATAATTTTTTTTTTTTTTTTTTTTTTTTTTTTGTCCCTGACTAAACTCTTGTTAGCCTGACGAGGGTCGGCTTATACAAGAACACCGGTCTTGTGGGTGAGCGCAGAAGGCGCTCGCAACCCTTAAATTTAAGCGACCACGCTGAGGGCGACCCACTAATGGGTCACGACCTCGGCTCAGGGCGGCCACTGAGAGGATAAGACATCAGCGTTTGGGGAAGATGGTTTTTAACCTAATCCTATTTGACGTGTTGATTGTAGTCTTCGGCACGCGGGCCGGAACTGCTACGAGAGGGCAGGGTTATGGGGAACGCGGCGAGGTCCTCGACGGCGAGGACGGTACAGCGGTCTTGTGGAGTGTATGAGCTTTAAATGCTCGTTCTTTTCGCGTAAAGCGAGAGTGATTTCGTCCTCTGGATCGGTCAGGACTGATCGCGGTCGTCTCCATTTGGCGCGATCAAATGGAGTATATATAGACGCTTTACGGATAAGCGTGTTCGGGTGGTTTACCGCCCTGTCGAAATAGCGTCTGCTGGCGCACTGCATAAAGTGCCTGATGGTCGGCATATTGGTGTCCACGTGGAGGTTGCGATTGCGAACATACCACGGGGCACCAAGTGCATGTCGTAAGAATCGATTTTGAAGCACCTGCATTCGCTGAAGGCGACCGGGCGGTAAATGAGCGAATACGGGCGACGCGTATGTCATTATCGGACGGATGCATGTTTTAAAGATCCTAATCTTGTTGCGGATTGACATCTTACTATTTTTGTTTAGGAGCCAGTGAAGCTGGCTCATCGCGAATGCGGCTCGCGCGCGTACCGCATTTACATGTGGGATGAAGGTCAACCTCTGATCAAGGGTTACTCCTAAATATTTGGCTTGGCCCTTCCAGGGAATAACCTGGTCGGACATGCGGACTGAAAAGTGAGGGACATGGACTTTCCTTTTCCGAGTGAAAAGGATGGCCTGACTTTTGGTGGGATTGACGGTGATTCGCCATTTGCGGAACCACTCACCGAGTTCGTCGGCGGCGGTTTGCAAAGTGCGCACCACTTTGTCGGGGTCTATACGTGAAGCGTATATTGCGGTATCATCCGCGAATAGTGCCAGATGGGCGTTTTGTGGTCTAGGGATGTCGCTTGTGTACAGCGAGAATAGAAAGGGGGACAGGGCGGAGCCTTGCGGGACTCCGGCCGTGATGGTGTGTCGGGAAGAGAGAGTTCCCTCCACGCGATATCTGAAACCGCGATTCGACAGGAAATCTCGTATGATGTGCACGAGTTGTGTGGGCACGTTGAGAGTGTACAGCTTGAAAAGCAAGCCGTTGTGCCACACCCTGTCGAATGCTTTTTCGATATCGAAGAAAATAGCACCGGTAGGCATTCCTTTACGGAATTGTTCGTGGACGTACTCCGTGATGCGGAGCACCTGATTGACACAACTGTGTCTAGGACGAAAGCCAAACTGTTCAGGAGGGATCAAATTTTGATTAAAAGCTACTATTTTAAGGCGGTCGAGGACGATCCGCTCGTAGATTTTGCCCAGAGTACTGAGCAGACTGATGGGCCTATAAGAGGAGGGTTCGAAAGCGGGTTTCCCCGGCTTGTGGATTCCTATCACAACTGCCTCTTTCCAGACCTCTGGGAAGATGCAGTTACGAAACGCGGCGTCATAGATAGAGGTAAGAACTTGAACTAGATGCTCCGGGAGCATCTTAATCATACGAGTAGGGATTAGATCGCCCCCGGGGGCTTTCCTACGTTTGAGTGCCTTGATCAGAGTGGTGACTTCTTCGATCGTCACCGGCGCAAGGGGATCGGGCGGCGGGTCGACGTCCGGGTCGACGTTATCGTATAACGGTCGCGGTATAGAGACTGGCGGTGGCCGGACCGCGTTCCTATCTTCGACGAAGGTGTCAACCGCAACAAGAATGTCGTCATCTACGGGTACGGAGGTGAGCGAGCACTGAGACTCCAGGCTGCCGGCCAGTAGTTCCGCTTTCTCGTCGTCATCAAACGCCGGGCGTTGATTCGGACGATTGAGCGGAGGCATGGAGGCCACATCGTTTCTCCTGAAGGAACGAACCAGTTGCCAAAAGGCCGTATGTGTTGGATCGATGTCGGCAAGGCGAGTGTTCCACCTCGAATCGACGACCTCTTTTATGCGACGCTTTACCTCACGTTGGAGGTAGCGCGCAAGATGTCGTCGTTCCGGGACGGGTCTCGTCGCGCAGGATTTGAGCGTAGCGTTACGCAACCTCACCCACCACCGAACGTCTTCGGGAAGTTGCCAGTGACTGTGAACAGTCTCTGGCACCCTCTCGGAGCTTTCGCTCAAGACGTTCTGAAGGTGGTCGGTGAAGATGCGTATCGCGCTGGTCGTTTCCTCGGGAGTAACGATGTTGGTCGGGATCGCGGAAAGATCAGTGGATGAGGTGTCCGCGAGCTTGGTGCCTAAAAGACGCCAATTCGTTTTCACCTTCATCGGGATATTAGGACCTGTGTCTGTTGGACTGTTTTCGGGGACTAGATCGAGGATCACAGGTCTGTGGTCAGAGTCTAACTCTTGTAACACTTGCATGGAACGCACGCTAAGGCTTACGTTCCGTACAAGTGCCACGTCGAGTATGTCCGGTCGGTGGTCGTCGTTGTAACTATAGTGGGTAGGTTCTGAAGGAACCAATAGGCTTAGATTGATTGTGTCAAGACAACTCTCTAGGACTGCACCTCGCTCGTTGGTCGAGTTGCAGTTCCAGAGAGTGTTCTTGGCATTGAGGTCTCCCGCCAGAATGACGGAATCCCCCAGACCAAATAATGTTTCTAGTTCGTTGGAGTGAAGCTCCTTAGTGGGCGAGAGATAGGCCGATATGATGGTGATCGGCGGGTGTCCGGTCATGGCTAGCCTGCAGACCGAAGCCTCAATGTTGCTCAAGCTTATCGGTGATTCTAAAGGAATACAATGAAGGGACCTTTTGTAATAAATGAGAGTGCCTCCTAAACGGCCACTGGTACGATCATTTCGCACCAGTTTGAAGTTTGGGATGTTGGGATCGCGGTGAGAGGGCTTAAGGAACGTTTCCTGGATGAGGAAAACGTCAATTTGGTTGTCGCGGACAAAAGAAGAAATTTCGGCTTTTTGGTCCCGAATGCCGTTACAATTGAAAAACCCCACTCTGAGGGAGCGAGGTTTTGTCCGCTGGGGGAGTTGTCTGGCGTTGGTAGCCATTTATAAAATTAAAGAGGGGAGACGCACAGCGTTAACTGTAGCCTCGAAGATTTGTTGCTGGATCAGAGCGATCTCAGCTATTAGAAGGGGGTCTTCTACTCCCGTACGGGTGAGTAGACGGGAACGTTCGAAAAGTTTCCCGTGGAGAATCATTATCTCCGGGGAGCCTAATAATGAGGCGACTGAGGAAGAGGCGTCGCTTGCCTTCGCCGCCACCGTCGCCGACTGAGAAGGGGTGGGAGGGGTGGTGGGTTTGGGTTTGGGTTTGGGCTGGGCTGCCTTTGAAGAAGGAGCCACAGCTGGGGGAGGAGAGGGTCGAGTAGAGGCCGGGGCAGCGGGAGTGACTCCGCTGGGGGCCTGTGAAATGGGTTCAGCGCGCGCCGTGGGAGGAAACCACGGGTTGCGCACTGGCGCAGGTGCCAGTTTGAATGTGGTGGCCTGAGGGGCCGAGGGAGCCGCAGCTTTAGGAGCTTTGGCAACTCTTTTGGGGGCGCGGGGGCATCCGCGATAATTCGCTGGATGGCCGGTTTGCCGGCAGTTGGTGCACGAAGGCGGCTCCGTGCACTGAGAGCGGTCCTTGGGACGGGGGCACTCGGATGTGCCGTGTTCGCCGAGGCACTTGACGCACCTGGCGGGGAGGCGACAGCCACGAGAATTGTGGCCGTATTTCTGGCAGTTGTGACACTGCCCTATCTGGGTTGATTTGTGTGGGGCTTCGACGGTGAAGCCGCCTAGCCCCGAGATATCCTTAATCTCAAACAGACGTTTGACGTCGGAAGGGGACTGAAGAATGGCAAGGACCATTTCATATTGGATTCCCGGCCGGGAGGCGCGGGACTGTCTGTGCATCCTGTGCACTTCTAGGGCGACTATGCCTTTCTTTTCGAGGCCTTCTTTGACCTCGAGAGTCGACATTTGGACTGGGATACCGCGAATGACGTAGCGGAAGCGCCGCTCGTCAGGCAAAGAGTAAGTGAAATAGTGCCATTTCTTGGCATCTAAAAATTTGGTGAGGGCTCTGTGGTCCGCGATTGAAGAGGGCTGTAATGCCAGAAGTTTGTGGATCTTATTCCACGAGTTAGACGCGATGCTAATGCGCTGTTTGCGCAGTTCTTCAAATATGTCCCGAATGGACATATTTGAGGGGATTTGGAGGTTCAACCTCGGGGGTTTTTTAGGCCCCTTTGGTTGAGTCGGCGGCGGTGGCGGCGTCGACGCAGACGCGGACGCGGTTGGCGCTGAAGGCGCGGAAGGCGCAGAAGGTGCGGATGGGGAGGCTGGTGCGGGAGCAGCGACGCTTCTCTGCTTCTTCCTCCGGCTGTTTTTCACCGTGGTGAAGCCGTCCTCGTCGCGTTCCGACGAGGACGACTCCTCCCCGGATTCACAGGCGGAGGAAGAGGCCGAGATCGGCCGTTTTTTCGGGTTGTTAGTGGCTTCGGGTTGGCTGGGGGACGTGTCCATTTCCTCTTCAGACTCCGCGGAGCCGCCCGAGGTTTCGGTGGTCTCTGTCGAGGTCGTAGCCTCGGACGACTCCGAGGTGTCCGAGGACGCAGATGGTTCCCTGGCTTCCCTAGCCATCGAGAGAATTTCTTGTCGGACCACGTTGTCCGACCGGAACATCTCCCTCACCACTCTCATTATTTCCTCCCTGGAAATAATGGGCGCGGCGAGGGGGGTGTTGATTGGGTTTAGTTGAGCGGCGACGACAGGCCGCTCGGGAGCCAAATCCATCGGCCCAGAATCAGCCATATTGGCGGCTGAGTCTGAGCCTATGGTAGAATATGATTTGGGGGCCGCGTGTGTGTTCACTAACCCCGGGTGTGCACCGCCTGTAAAGAACACACCAAGAAACCAGGCGGGTTCACACAAAACGAACGAGCGCGGATCGCGACGCGGTGTGGGACGCGATGAACTAAGTCCCCGGGTAGGAACGCCCGGGGGTGAGTGAGTGCGTGTCCCTCCCCGCCGGGTATAGGCGAGGGGGGGTGTACTTAAAATTAGGTGTGCCCTAAGCTTGTATCCCTTTTGCCAGTCTTATTGTGCAAAAGGGTTCCTAACAGTCCGTGTACCGTAAACGGTATTGGCCGGAGGCCGCACGCTCAACCGATACACGGGATGGATTTTAAGGAAAGGGTAGGGTTGGGAAGGTGATGTACGGGAGAGACTGCGGTGTGCCTCCGCAGCCTCCGGATCCGTACCCGTCGGCTTTGCCTTGCCCTGAAGGGGCGCAGCGCGTTGCCGGTGACGCGACTCGGCTTGTTAGCACCGTTAGGTTTCCGCCGAGCCAACGCCCTGAAGGGGCCAAACGTCGATAAGAAACAAATTGGGCGAAACCCTGTCCTGAAAAGGACGCGGCTTGGCCCGAAATAGGTTAACAAAATAGCAAAGGGTTGCCCCTTTGCTACCTGTGTAACCTTGACGGCAGCGAGGTCGCTGCGGACGCACCGAGCAGGTACTCGGGCGGAACAATGAAAGTTGTAGCGAGCGCTACAACAAACAATAGGTCCGTCCGAGACGGCTGCTCAGAGCGGAATTGAGCAAAATAATATGCATATTTAATTTATAAAGACTATAAAAGTTACGTGACAAATACCCTCACAAAAATGTTTAATTACTAACAACATACTATCAATTTATAGTTCAGCCTCGGTGGATTAGTTGCATATGTCGTGTGCGGTAAAACGCCGCTCTGAGGTCGTGACTTCGAATCTCGGTTCGGGCAAAATGATATTGTGTAAATGAAGTGAAGCCCATAAAATAATGTCGACCGGCAAGAGATAAACATCCTTGGTCGGTCGGCACAGTTATGCCGGCCTGCTTGATTGCTTCTTTACGCTCCGCTTGAAGCACCCTAAGTCGTAGGTAGGAGGGTACATGTACGCTGGCAGACTGTTCCACTGCTCCTGTTGGTTTTACGACTCTGTACCAAATATGGCTATAGGCTTGCTCCCAATTACTTTAATCGTGGGGCGGAACAAACTGGCAAAAAGTGAGTACCCTCGTTGGACCTCTGCCTACCCCTTTGTAGATAGACGTGATGTGCATATGTGTAATTATACCTGACAGAGCAGAGGATGTTGAACTCTTTAAAAAGAGGTGACGTCAGCTCTGCCGACGTCACAGGGTTCCACCTCATCATCATCATCCATGATATGAGAGTAAAACTCCAACTTGTCCTTCATCTTTTATTTTTGAATGCTCCAAACTTATTTCCTGAGCTCTGCACAGTTGAAAGGCTCACAAGAGACTGCCCATTTCAAATGCGAGGCGCCCTATTTGTACCAACGATTTGACATCTCGACTGGTTTTTGCACGATTATTATTTCAAAATACCCGCCGCTCCGACATACCATTTGGGGCAGGCACGCTTGGAATTTGCCACAAAGCTAGCGAAATTGAATAAAAACAAGGAATTCAAAGGAATTGAAAAATATCGTTCCGGTACAGCGTTCATTTTAACACTGTTTAATTTAACAATTATTGCACTTGAGTGACGAAAGGACGGTGGTGGCTTACACAATATGTCCAAAACCGCTCCGGACTGGCCGGGAAACCCTTTGACATTCTGTTTTTACTGCATGAAAAACGAGCAGTAGGTCTTTTATACCCTTGAAAATATCTTTAATTTGTAGTCGAATCATGTAATAAAGATTTGTTTTTAAAATGTATTACGTTTTTGTTGAGTAATTATATCGTGTACTAAAATGTACGTTAAAAATTACTGTGTTTAGAACAACGAATACATTTTACTGGATTCAATTTTGGTTGCCTCAATTTAATATTTTATACCGAATAAAAAATAATTGATATAAAACGAGTGTTAACAAAATTCCAATTAAAATTTGAATAGACCTGTAAAAGAAATCAAATTTCAATTTTAGGTAGTAGGCGTCTCGTAATCATGTAGGTGATAAGCTTAGTGCTCATGTACTTTTGCAATTCTTTTCTAAGGGCCAGTTTCACAACTTTTGAGTTCATGCTAATCGTCATATAAATGTAAAAGCCGACTAAATACAAAAGTCTCTCTAATTTATCTCAAATAAATGGTAACAAAATGAGTCCTATGTAAATTAGCTATATGCACTAGTTGCGCCTCTGCTTACCTCTTCTGGGATAAAGAGCGTGAGTGAGAGTAAATCCTACTAATATTATAAAGGCGAAAGTTTTTAAGAATGTATGGATGTTCGTTACTTTTTCACGCAAAAAGTACTGAACGGATATTGATGAAATTTGGCACATGGGTAGATCCAACCCTGGATTAACACATAGGATTTTTATCCCGGGAAAATGTAAATCGGTACTTTTATCTCGGAAAAACTCATACACGTGGGCGGAGCCGCGGGCAAAAGCTAGTTTTAAATATTTTGGCACACAAAATTGTATCTACTAAGCCTATCTACTAATCTAAGACAAACAGCCAACATTTCAATTACTCTTGATCTATTTTGTTAAGACCCTAAAACGGTGACCCAATGGTCCATTTGTTAAAGTAACATTAAAGTACTCGTTACAAGGTGAGTTATTGCATGTAATAAAGTGAAAAGGTTTCCCTAACAAAATAGTTGAACGTTTAACCCAATTTAAATGGTTTCGTGTATCATGTTTTATGGTTCGGCGTTGTGTTTCAGAGATGTATCTGTATGTAACTAGGTGTTGGTCGCAGCTTCACTCGCGTGCAAAGCCTCTCTCGCTTCAAAAGTCCCCAAAACAGCGTCATCTGCTTAAAAATCCCACTGTTTCCTATGGGAGTGAATTATCGGGACAAAAATTAGTCTATGTAGTCTATGTGTTAATTCAGGACATGGTCTATCTGTGAGCAAAATTTCATCCGAATTCATTCAGGTTTTTCTGCGTTTACTTCTAACAAATGTCCAAGCATCGAAACGTCTCCCTGTCTTCGGTTTTACTCAGGGCAGTAGTATAATTTGACTGCACATATCGGGCACAAATTCCAGAGCCCAGGCTGATACAGAGTAGAAAAACCCAATATCACTTTGCCCGACCCGGGGATCGAACCCGAGACCTTGTAGTTGCAGTCGTACCGTAATACAACTACGCCACCAAAGCAGTCATAATAATATGCGTAAACATAACCGCATAAAGTATCAAAAAACGAACTCTAATGTTAACTCAAGCCACATCAAGAAAATTAAACAGAAATTTTAATCGCGTGCCGAATTTACTTAACGAGTTCCACAAATTGGAGCTCAGATAATGTTAACTTGAACAAAGTTTTGTGCCAATATTACTTCTTAACACTTCCCATTGTAATAGTTTGAAATAATAATTGTGTCACTAATAACCAACTTAACCAAAATGTAATTTATGAAATTCTCGTGTCGCGGTGTTTGTTGCCAAACTCCTCCAAAATAGCTCGACCGATTTTCATAAAATTTTATGTGTATATGGCGTAGGTCTGAGAATCGGTTAGCATCTATTTTTTATCCCCCTAAGGGACGAGGGTGGCCCATCTCAAAAAGTAAACTACTACACAGATTTCGATGAAATTTGGCATACAGATAGATCATGCCCTGGATTAACACATAGGCTACTTTTATCCCGGGAAAATATAAAGCGGGACTTTTGTCGCGGAGAATCTTTTAAACGCTGGTGGAACCGCGGGCATAAGCTAGTACCTATTGCTATGAAAATATTTCAAGAGCTACAGACGTTGCTGTATTTTCTTTGGTATTTGTGTTGGAAAGACAAGCTCCTCGGTATTAAAAAGTATGTTTTTCTAAAGTTATGATATGACATTTTATGCCGTAGAACTCTAGCGAAAGACTAACTTGGTAGGTACCGTATTTGTCAATTTCTATCGCCAAGCAGTAGTATGTAAGCATTTTTGTAGACTATGTTCCAAATTCAACATCGCTAGTTGAATTACATTAAGGTTGAAAATCTAATTACTTACAAATATAGATAATTATGTATATTTTAATTTATCTGAATTCTTAATGATCTTCAACGAAATGCACCTAAGTATGATGTGAGTACGTACATTGCTAAAACATTAATATTCTTCGAGTCTTAATCAATTGAATTCGTATCTTATCGGTATATTTAGATCGTTAATATATAACAACCATTAGTTATTCATTAGTCTAGACTCTAATGTTACTGAAGAGCAAGAAACGATATTCATTTATAATTAAATTTTCGTGAATTTCGCACGTTTGTGGTCCCATTGCATGACATAATTACAGTACTAGGCTTTGCTCACGACTTCGCCCGCGTGAAAAGCTTTTTCGCCACTAAAGTCCATAAATAGAATACGATCAGCGCCATCCACTTAAAGAATCAGATTAAAATCCATCATATCCGATGGGAAGAAATTACCGGAATAAAAAGGCGATGTGTCATTCCGGGACATGATCTTATCGTGTGCCAAATTTCATCCAAATGTGTTTAGTTATTTCAGCGTTTACTTATAACAAACATCCAAATATTTTGATAATAAAAATGGGGAAGACAGGGTAAAAGAGAGGGAAGCGTGGGAAAGGGAAGAAGAGAAAGGAAAATAATATTTTTTTATATTTATATATATGTATGTGTGTATATATATTTGTGTATGTATAATATGTGTGTATGTATGTATATATTTGTAGTGTGATAAATAATTTAATTAAAATGAATTGTTAGCAATGAAGTAATTAATTATTGATCATTAACTATTTCATATTAATGATAAGGTTGAAGGTCATCATATTAATGATACCCCCGTGCCTCGGAAAGCACGTAAAGCCGTTGGTCCTGCGCCTGATCTCTCTCCGGTCATGTCGGATTGCCGTCTCACTGGACTATGAGAGTGAAGGAATAGCGAGTGCACCTGTGTATTGCGCACACACTTGTGCACTATAATATCTCCTGCGTACCTGGCTGATCTCCGTTGAGATTGGCCGCCGTGGCCGAAACTGGCTAGGAGGATTTCATTCATTTTTCATTACTAAGATTAATTAAAATTTAATTTCACAAAATTAATAACTATTTGAGCATTGTAGTGGTAAAAGCGATGATAGCCTAGTTGGGAGTGGAACGGACTGCCGAGACGAATGTCCGCAGGTTCAAAACCCAAGGGCACACACCTCTGACTTTTCTAAAAAAAGATATGTGTATTCTTTGTGAATTATCGCTCGCTTTAACGGCGATGGAAAACATCGTGATGAAACCTGTATACTTGAGAAGCTCTCTGAATTTCAAAGGTATGTGAAGTCTGCAAACCCGCACTAGGCCAGCGTGGTGCACTATGGCCTTAACCCACTCAGTAGTAGAGGAGGCCCGTGCCCAGCAGTGGGACAGTATATAATACACGGCTAGTATTATTATGTAGAGACCAGTACAAAAATCTGTTTAGCATAAACGATACAAGAAGTCGAGTGAGGCCCAGGTAGTGTTAACTAACTGAGAGATTATCTCTCGCCAATCGAATATTATGCCTTCCTGAATGAACCGGATATATACAGACTGATTCCAGAACGTGACACACGTATACACATACACTCACGCCTGTTATCCCCGAAGGGGTAGGCAGAGGCGCAACTAGTGCACCCACTTTTCACCGTTATTCCGTCCCATGATGTGATAGGGGGCGAGCCTATCGCCATATCGGGCACAAATTCCAGACTCCGAGCTGATACTGAATAGAAAAACTCAATATTACTTTGCCCGACCCGGGGATCGAACCCGAGACCTCAGCATTGTAGTCGTACCTTAATACAACTACGCCACCGAGGCAGTCACACACGTATGTGGGCTATTATAGACAAAATTGGGCTATTTAGGTTTCCAAGAGTACTAAATTGATGACCGCAATGTCTATTTCTACCGCCAAACAGCAGTGTGCATGCAATGTTGTGTTTCGGTTTGAAGGACATTGTAGCCAGTGTAACTACTGGACACATCTTATGTCTCAGGATGATGAGCGCAGTGGAATGCCACGCAGTACTTTGTATATCAAGGTGCTGGATGATGTTAGCAACACCATCCAGCACCTGTTTATGGGTGGTCGTATCGATTGCCATCAGACGAACGGCACGCTCGTCATGTCATTCAACGCCATAAAAAATAAAATAAAATATACTTTAGGAGGATAAAAATAATGAATTTATTTAATGATTCCTTACGTTTACGCGAATGTTAGACATTAAATTTAACCATGTACTTACTACAACGGATTTTATTGCGGTTTTTTATTTTGTTTTTCAGTCTCTTCGGATCAGCAACATCTCAGTTCGCCCTATAACCACGAAGTGCTGTAAAGCATTTGAAACGTCGGAAGGGAAATATAATAAAAACCACGATGAGATTAAAGTCAAAGATATTTAATCTTATAGTTAAACTATTTAAACCCACGCTTGTATGCCATATGAGGCTGACCATAGAGCACTTAGCATAAGTAATTATTACTATTTCAACTATGTAACCACCTATGTATTTACAAGTGAATAATGATTGATTGAAAACACACGAAAATTATGTAGACAAAACTACTGAACGGATTTCGATGAAATTTGGCACACGGGTAGATCATGTCCTGGATTAACACATAGGCTACTTTTATCCCGGGAAAATATAAACCGGGACTTTTATCCCGGAAAAACTTTTTAACGCGGGCGGAGCCGCGGGCAAAAGCTACTGTTAATTAAATATAACGGCAACGTAGCTATTCACGCTGCCTCGAACGCCAAGGGCGTCCTTCGGTGTACGGGGGCTTCTGAGCCCCCGCAACAACAGGAGAAGGACCGCAACAGCGGTACGCGCAGGGGCGGTTGCGGACGACAACTTAGACGTGAGTCGGAGGAAGCCCGCAGCCGTCCCTAATGCGCCGAAGATGGCCACCGCGGAGCTATTCTTATATAGGTTTATGAAATATCGGAGAGAGAGAAAATGTATTATTTAAAAAGAAAAGTTTTGATTTCAATAGCGATTAAATTCAAGCATAGTTGACTCTAAACATTAATGTATTGGGTTTGTAATACATCAATGACTCTAAAACGCAATTTTGTACAAGAATAACATACATACATAGAACACGCCTTTTTCAATTTCAGGGGTTTCACATTTCGCCAGCTATGATAGATCCCATGTATAAGTGGCCCTTATTACCACTTACCGTGAATATTTCCAAATTCCTAGCTGATAATGAGTAAAATAACCCAATAACAGTTTGCCCGACCCGCGAATCAAACCCGAAGCTCAACACTGCAGTCGTGCCGTAGTACAACTACGTCACCGAGGCAGTCAATAAAAAAATTGCAAATTAGCTGGGGTTGTGGTGACGTGAGGTGGTAGTGGCAAGAAGGTGCAACATAGAAATATAAGAACCAATATAATTGGAGCTGTAAGAACATAGCTCCTGTGAAAAAACAATGAATACTGACCATGACAATTTTCTTCACTTTTCGCAACATTTCATGGTTGCCTAGTATACCTAATGATGAATTTAAATATACTAGCAATACTTATCTTTATGTAGTACCTAAGGGACGATAGCCTTATTGGAAATGGAACGGTCTGCGAGACATTGTCCGGAGGTTCGAACCCAAGGCACACACCTCTGACTTTTCGAAGTTATGTGTGTATTGTTTATCAATTATCGTTCACTTTAACGGTGAAGAAAAACATCGTTAGGAAACCTACATAACTGAGAATTCTCTATAAGAATTTCGAAGGTATGTGAAGTCTGCCAACTCGCATTAGGCCAGCGTGGTGGACTAGGGCCTGAACCCTCTCAGTAATAGAGGAGGCCCGTGCTCAGCAGTGGGCAATATATAGGTAATACAGGGCTGATTGCATTGCATTGCATGTAGTACCTACCTACATCTTATTATGCTTTGATTATATGCAGAAACTCGCCAGCTTCTGCTTCGTAAGCGTCATTTAAAGTGGTGAGAACCGACTCTCATATCTTCATAAGTGTAAGAGCACAATACAGCAATCTGTTTGAGTGCTTTTCATACTCTATTCACCTTAAATTCGTATTGTAAAGCCAAGAACACCTGTACTGGATTGAAATGACTCACCGGTTCAGTTTTTGTGAGATATTCGGTTAAAAAAATCTAATTTGTGTTAAAACTATGTATTGGTTTTAGAATGTATAATTTTTTTTTTCTATATCTTATCCGATGGTGAGTGAAGTGCATTTGCTTGAATTATATACCAGCTGGTCCCGATAAGCCAATTGTTAGATTTTTCAGCAAGTGCATAGTAGCTGCAAACCTGTCGCGTTTAAATTTTAAAAGAATGTCGGGTATATAACGCAGAAGAATAATAATTAATTTGGTGAGTTCCAACTTAACCACATCACCAGCAATCATCAAATTGAACTCTTGATTTAATTAATATTCGCTCATAATTTTGTTAGCTCTGAAGATATCAAACGAGTTCAATTTACAGGCATTAAATCAGGAACTTTCCTCGGTATTGCGTCCCCAATTAACTGCCCATTTAAACTCCCATTTCGAACTTCTAACATTCATTTGAAATTTTCAATTTAACTCCCACCAACGTATCTTTAATGAAGTTGCGCTCACCTCTGACGTTAGATAATATTTCAGAATTGTATCCTATATTGGCCTTGCCTAATTTTGACTATTCCAGTAACTTGAAAATCTTGTAACTTCTAATTACTTGGATTAATGCATTGTTTCAACCGCGTTGTTTCATCCGTGTCAAGTAAAGTTACATACATACATACACACATACATACAATCACGCCTTTTATCCCCGAAGGGGCAGGCAGAGGTATAACTTGTACATCCATTTTACGCCTTGCGTATTCCGTCCTATGATGTGATCGGGGGCGAGCTTATCGCCACATCGGGCACAAATTCCAGACTCTGGGCTGATACTCAATAGAAAAACCCAATAACATTTTGCCCGACCCGCGGTCGAACCCGAGACCTCGACATTACAGTTTTACGATAATACAACTACACCACCGAGTCAGTCAGGCAAAGAGTCAGGCAGGAAAGGTTAACGGTCTTATAACACTGTACGAGCAGGGCCTTCGCCTCGCCGTAAATTTGCTGGCAATTTGCTAGTGTGACAAGAACCTTAACTTAGTATTCAAGTACTTATAGTATTGATGTAAATCAGCTATTATTAGTACTGTGAAGTTGAAGCCATTTCTTTCAAGAGTGGATAAAACAAGAGAATGCGGGTTAGTAATTTTTAGTTCGCAAATAACAATGATCGTTAATCGGGAAATAAACCGAAACGTAGCTAATCTCCCTAGCTGAACATTATGAAACTATATTTATTAATAATGTGTCGCTAATATTTAAGAGCAGTTTCGGAGCTCAAAGTAAAATTGACACTGCAAAAAGAAAAGTCACGAAATTTGCTAGTATTGGACGCAACAATAAAACACCTTTGGGGCAATTAAATTGGGTGCTTCACATGATCCCAAGACCTTTGTGGCACATTTCAAGCGTAAGTTAATGGTTAGCCATTTTTTATTTATTTTTACTGGCCATTAGCCCACCGTTTACTAGAATCCATTCCAGATAATCAGACTACGTGGTAATTATTCTTGTTTTTGTTTGTTTTGTTTCAAGATTAGGGGATAATTTGGTTTCCTGATGAATTGGGATTTTCGTGGGTTTAGTATTTTCTTATGTAATGTTTTTTAAGATGTGTATTTTCATGGGTAGTGGCTTACCATCAGGCAAACGGCATGCTCGCCTCGTCATTCAATGCCATAAAAAAACTTACGAACTGAAAGTAACGTGAAAAGGATTGAGTTACAATACATTAATCAGCCTCTAATGACATCACATCTGTTATGACAATTAAGGTTAGAGCTGTAAAGCTAAACAATGTTTAATTGCGAACATAAATTGGTTTTCGAATAAAATTGGAAGTTGGATTCATCAAAGAGGACTCCAGAATTCTACTGAAAGTTAATGTTGACGTGGTTGTAATATTTTAACTTTGAAAATACAGAGATATCAATTGTAGAAATGAAAGGGACTAAACTACTACGGTAGGAATGAATCGCAGTGAGACTTTTATATCTATTTTGTTCAGCAGCTTCTACACATACCAGTAATTTTAGGTTAGCAAGGTAGTCTCATGGCGACAATGCAATTGGTTATATCCATACCCAAAAAGACAGATAATTGTGTAAAGTTAAAGGTTGAGTTACTCCGGAGGATAAAGTACGTAAAAAAGGTAACCGTGCCACTACCATTACAAACAAACCACTAGGCTTCGTTCAGACTTGGCAATGCGAAGATTGTGCAGCTTTTGACGGTTATTTTTAATATACTAAAGCACAGATTATTACGATCAAAATCTATTTCCAGTTTGGTGTGCAATGTGCATTGTTATGACCAAGTACCTGATGGTGATATATTGCCTTCTTTATTAGTTTATAGTGACATTGATGTATTTATAAAAAAAATCGTAAGTCTAAACTTATGCAGTGAGACAGACGTGACGTCACTGGGCGTGTCGCTCCATTTGCAATGTCCTCCAAACCAGAACACAATAGTGCTGCTTGGCGGTAGAAATAGACGTAGCGGTGGTACCTACCCAGACGACCGCTCGCATACAAGATAACTACTAAGCACACAGTCTCAGCCCGGAGTCTGGAATTTATTATATGGCGATAGGTCCAACTACCATGGGACGAAATACAAACGGTGAAAAGTTGGTGCGCTATCGCCATATCGGGCATAAATTCCAGTCTTCTTGCTGAATTAGAACAAGCTAATATCACTTAAACCGACCCGGAGATCGAACCCGAGACCTCAGTACTGCAGTCGTACCATAATACAACTACGCCACCGAGGCAGTCTAGTGCATTAATACATAAATCATATTATTGAGGATTTGTGTACAAAAAATACAAAGGAGACCTTGAGAGAAAATAAACTAAACGCTGTTGAGAAACGTTTAATTTTGAGAAACAAGTTGAGACGTCGTTTTCATGACAGGACTAATATTACCGTTTCATATGGATAAAACCTACAATAAAATATCCTTTTGTATTAAAAAACTAACAACCTTTAGCTTTGGGTGTAGGTACGCTACAAAATTCTGTTTTGAAATAATGTGAAAGTTAGTGTGTTAAGTAACCAGCCACCCACGAAGTAGGTACAAGCTGATTTACCCCACCAACAACGGCGTGTTGCAACACCCGCGACTCTGCAGACCACCGAGCGCTGTTGGTTACCAAGAAAAAAAACATACCGTGTGAAACTCCACCTCGGCACACGGAGTCTTTATAAGCGACGACTACAGTAGAATAAGTACACTTACGTTTCTAATATCGGACGAATTTGTCATTTAAGTTCAGATTTAAATAAATTAATTTTAAGTAAATCTGGACTGCCTCGGTGGCGTAGTTGTATTACAGTACGACTGCAAATCTGAGGTCTCGGGTTCGATCCCCGGGTCGGGCAAAGTGATATTGAGTTTTTCTATTCAGTATCAGCTCGGAGTCTGGAATTTGTGCCCGATATGGCGATAGGTTCGCCCCCTATCACATCATGGGACGGAATAGTGGCGAAGAGTGGGTGCACTAAGTTGCGCCTCTGCCTACCCCTTCGGGGATAACAGGCGTGCGTGTATATGTATATGTAATTTTAAGTAAATTCGTTTTTTTTTGGGACCTCCGGCCGCAGCTTACGTAATTAGTGAAGAATGAATCGGTTGTTTTTTGTTTCATTATCTCCTTCTCCAGTCTTTGGAAGTTTACTGCTGAAAATTTTATCACCAGTGGGAAAATTAAACTTATTGCATATATTAACAAACTAGTAATGATGTATGTTTTCCATGTTGTTCTGTACTGGGTGGAAGGGAAACGCTCTCGGAAACGAATACAGGTGATAGTATTAGTGATTCCTGACGTGATGGCACTAAAAAAATCGCGATCGCATTGTTACAATTTTAGTAGGATTTTCTCAAATTTCTGTACAGCTTCACGTATGGATAGATAAATCAAACTATTATTCTGAAAAACATAGTAAAAAAAGGTCAATATTTCAAAAAAATCGTAATGAAACACGTACATCAGCTGACGGGTTAACGACTGCGGGCCGGTGCCGGCGCAGGGCGGCGGCCGCCCAGTTTTTTGTACGCTTTACATTGCGCGCGCATGAATTACGGAAATACTAAAATCGTAAGTATTATCGCTTAGCTTTGCAAATGAATATAGTTTTCCGTTAATGTTATGGTTCTTCTCTCTTACCTTTCCGGTATAGAGAGCGTTTCCCTTCCACCCGGTATTATGTTATGTAAACAAATAACTTTTTCAAAACTCCTCCACACGGTTCGAAACGCGATCAAAAACTACGACACAATATTTGTATGATTTCATTTTATAATTATAATATCCTTATATTTAGTAATAAAAAAAATCATCAGTATCTATTGTGTTATATTTTTACAAGTTACTAGCTCAATGAAAACATTTATCCTCCTTATTAATTATATTAATTCTTATTAGTTCTAAGGCGAATCGAGGGAGCGGGTCACCTGTTTAGCGATCTCCACTGCCCAACAATACATAAATATCGGAAGAATCATGGAGAGGCTGCCAACTTTAAAAAATAAGTACTGGAGAAGAAAGGGGTGGTTGTGCCTTAAATCATAACCATCCTACTTTCTAAACTGAGGGCTGAAGACGAGATGCCTTTCTACAATCGATAACAGTCATAGAAGACACAAATAATGCACGGTAATGATGAATCTTAGCGATAGACTTATTATTCCCATGTTTTTAAGCTATTGCATAGCTTCTATCGCGGGCCTTGAGCGTGGAGACGGAATCCAGAAATTCTGTAACGAAAAAACCTGTCACCCCTCACTCCGACCGGCACAGCGGTGATATTTTATTTTCAACTCTATCACAACCGTGTAGAGTGTAAAATTCCATAAGTAAATTTAATATCGCAGTCTTGTAAGAATACAATATAATGTAAGAGGATAAGAGCTGAATGTTAAACCGACAAAAGGTCGAAATTACCGTGTATTTAAAAATTGTTCCAGTCAGTGAAACGTATCGAAATGTCAAACGCGGCGGGGGGTGACGTGATTCTAAGTTTGAATTTTTAAAAAGTTTTTATTTTATATCTGTTCAAAGAGGTTTTATTCAAATATTACGGCTCTGGATACTAGTCCGTTGAGCCCTTCTTTCATATATTTTTTTAGTTTTGGCATCTATCGATGAATATTTTATTTTATATCTATTCAAAGAGGTTATAAATATTAGAATTTATGCAAAAGCTTTACCGCGGCAGTCTCCGAGTGCCACACGTCTTTTTTTATTAGCGTTAACCGTTATAGGAAGGCATCTTATTTTCAGCCCGTGTGTCCGGACCGTATTCGCAAATATTACTTAGCTAATGACAGCTCAATGATGATAATGATCTCAGTGCTTTCGGCTGGACAGACTTCGCAGTGCATAGGCAAAGGGATGCTGTAATTGGCTAATAAATAAAACAAAACATACTTTTATTCCTTGCTACAAAAGTTACAGAATTGAAAGCATTAAATACAATTTCAATAAAATATAAAAACTATGAAACTGCCGATACTATTCGTTAGGGCGCAATGTGTGTCCTCATCGTATTGTTTGTCTATATGGGTGTTAAAGTCATAGGTGTTCGATGAAAGCTCAAAATAAATCGCTGAAAAAAGATTTTATGTTTGAAAGTACCACGAAATTTGTCGCTTATACTTAGACTTACGGCCTATCGTAAATTCGGCAAAGGTATATTTTATGAAACATAAAAGTTCTCACACGTGAAAATCGGCCGGATGTCGCCTCGACTCACAAAAAGGAAATAAAGTGTAATAAAATCTGAATACGTACAAATCACTGCGACAATTGATGTAAGCTCTCAAAGTTTATGAGATTCAATATCTTTCACCAAATAATATCCATACATCCCTATATGTTATAAAACAATGTCCCACCCTGCGTCTCAAAAAATACTGATCGGTTTTCGATTAAATTAGATATGGAGATGGTTTGAGGCCCTAGGAAGGACACAAGCTACTTTTTATCCCAGGTAATTTAGCAGGACTATTATCCCTGAAAAACTGTTTCATGTGAGCGTAGCTGTACGCAAGAGCTAGTAGCTAGTCCTACTAATATTATAAACGCGAAAGTCTAAGATTTTATGGATGTCTGGATGTATGGATGTTTGTTAATCTTTCACGCAAAAACTATTGAACGGATTTTCATGAATTCCTCATTTCCATGAATTTCATTTCGTTTGACACACGGGTACATCATGTCCTGGTTTAACACATAGGCTACATTTTATCCCGGGAGGATAAAAAGCGGGACTTTTATCCCGGAAAAACTTTTTAACTCGAGCGGAGCCGCGGGCAAAATCTAGTCTATACTTAATATTATAAAGCTGAAGAGTTTGTTTGTTTGAACGCGCTAATCCCAGGAACTACTGAACCGATTTTGAAAATTCTTTCACTAATAGGAAGCTACATAACTCCTGAGTGCTATAGGCTACTTTTTATCTGAAAAAAACTGTTTCACTACTAGTATTATATAATAGAGGGTTACTCGACATAGCGTTACTAAATAAATTATGAAACCACATACTTATACTCTTCTTTACCATTGCTAAAATCATGTCAAAAATTATAAACCACGAATAAAGAATATTTTCGCCAGAAATGTTGGTTATAATATTTTTTTAATACAATATCCTTCAAACCAAAACACAACAGTGTATGCACACTGCTGCTTGGCGGTAGATATAGACATTACGGTGGTACCCACCCACCCAGACGGACTTACAAATGAGAGACCTACCTTACATATGAGTAGGTGGTATATTACTATATTCCATATTACTATTTATTCGTTATTCATTGATTATTTTTAGCACGATGTTAGCAGAGCTATAGACGAATATGTGGTTTTCATTTAGTAACGCAATGTAAAAATGATCCTGTATAAGTATCTTGGTTAGAATTTTAAGTCCGTTTTTGAACATGTCCTTTCATTCACCAACATGTTCAATTTAATTATAAATACCGTTACGTGTCCTTTAAACATTCTCCTGGACAGACTTTGTGAGATCATGTTCTGAGAATATATTAGTTCGACATTCGATAGGTAAACGATACGAATTCTAACAAGATAATGGCCCATATATGTTAAGCCAACACGCCCCAAAAGTAATTAATTGAATAATCTTCGCATTTTCGTGCCAAAGTACAGTTATATTCGACCCTCGTTGGTTTCGAAAAAAATACACATTTGCGTAATAAAAACATTGAAATAAAACAATACACGAGTAGAAAATAATATGTTGAGTTTTCCAGCTTTTGAACCATAAAGGCGTACATTGTGACTCGTAGCGTTTTATGTAGTCTGTAGTATATAATAACACTCGTAGCGCGACAGTCTAATACTGGCGACCGCGAGCGACGGCCGACTGAGACTGCACGAACACGCCCGAAGTTTCCGCGACTTGTGTTCCATTTTCAAAAGTATTTATGGGCTTTTTTATTTTTTTCTTTATCACCAGTACGAAAATTAAACTTTTAAATTTCGAATGCAAAATGTTTAAGCCGAACGTAACATAATTGAGTAAGTTCATCAAAATTCAGTGTGAGTGTTAACAAGAGTGATTTTAACTTTGCAGAATAGAAGTACGTTTCTATGAAAAAGTTTTGTGTTAATTTAATTACTCTGTGCAAGATCTCTTTACTTTAGTGGTTGGTGTTGTTTCTCTACGAATTCGTAAGTGTTTTAAAGTTATTATCATAGATAAGTTTAATAACTATTTTATTTTGTAACACGACTTGGTTTAGAACGTCTTTGAAGTTATACTGTCTATCGTATAATTTTCACAAGGATTTGATGTACAAAGATTGCTTTTTGCAATTCATTTTTAAGGCGTACTCCAATAACTGAAATTCACGCTTGTATACGACAAAAATAGTTATGTACGAGTTCCAGCAATGACAGAATATTTATAATTTAATATATCATAATACGTACGTATGTATGAATATAATTTTGCATTATATTTTATAAAAACTGAACCAAAATTAATATAATGCGATGTAAGGTGTTGTAGTATTCAGAAGTACTTAAAATCCTGGATAAGGGCATTAATAAGTGAGTTTTAACGGTTAGAAAAGTAAATTTCTATACCGGTACAGCAGAGAATAATGGTTTGCTAATAGAAGTATTATTATCAGAATATGTTTATTAATGAATTCTGTTTAATTTGATTTCACGCAAATAAAATCTGTTTGAATGAATATATTTTATATAAATTCTTTGAATGCCAATAGTATTCCCAATATCAATATTTTATTGTACTGTAATATAATTGCATTTTTTATGCTTTATAAACCTCATTTTCAATACAATAGACTGTACGGGGATTAGCCATATTTTTTTGGCAAATCTACAATAATCATATTTTCAGACTTATTTTTAAATTGAAATTGACAAAAGTATTTTTAATTTGTTTAGATAAGTGACAATGGTTTTTGCAGTGAAAGGGGCTTATAGATTTTTATGATGTTTGAATAAATTATAACTAAAAACTTTAGTTTCAATCAATCGTTTCGGGACCAATGACCTCATTAGCTTATGGTAGCTTCTTGTAATCAACATAACGAGACTCTATGAAATTACAACCCACTAACATCAGGCCAGTGAGATAGTACAGCTGTACTGTATCCAAATACTATTTTAAACAAGTATTTATAGATTCAATTTTAATTTAATTTTTCTTCTATTTTGATATTATATTTTTGCATCTAACTTCTTTATTTCTAAACCATGGTTGACTGGTATATAATGTTATACCATTCAGTCCGCCCATAGACTACATTTATGTAAAATGTGTACAATAATATAAACAAATTGATGGTTCAACAGAAAACGTAAGGCCCTCAACCTTTGCATATTATATATGCTAAAAATAAGTGATTCTATTTTCGTGGGCAAACTAATCTCGCAGGGTAATATATCAGAGCAGTGACGTCACGTTTTGTGATGTCGTTATTGCTTTTTGATGACGTAGGCGTTACAAAAGAGTGACACCTACGACCTACCCACTCTACGATATAATACAATCCGCCGATCAAATATCCTATCTATCCAAAAAAGAATGTAGTACTTACCAGTGGTTTTATTAATGGATACAATTAATTCTTTCAACCCATTTATAGCAATCCGTGTGATTGCCCGACTTGACTTGAATTACATTGAATGCCTCGGTGGCGTAGTTGTATTACGGTACGACTGCATTGCTGAGGTCCGGGTTCGAACAAATGCATGTCAACGTGTAAAAATACTGTGGCTAATTTAATGTTGTGCAAAATAAAGTTATTATTTAAAATTTAATATCCTGGATTAATATATTATTGGCTACTTTTGATCCCAAGAAAATATAAAGCGAGACTTTTATCCCGGAAAAACTTTTCACGCGGGCGAAGCCGCAAGCAAAAGCTACTTGAAAGTATTATCAAAATACTTGGCACCTGGCATCTAAATGTACTTAGTATTAACATTAACAACAATAGCGGCCCGCCTTTCTTCATTTTGCCACTGTGTGGCCCATCTGTGTCAAAAGTTTGCCATCATAGGTAGGAATCGGTGTTCTTTGGCAAGGATTTGTGGCTTGTCGAATCTAAGGTAATGGTTGGAGCCTTCTTCTGAGTGTTCAGCTACTGCAGACTTCGTAGAGCGTCGGTGTTTAACATCAGCTATATTTTATTTTACGCGGGTCCCTATATGTCTTTTAGTTTGTCCAATATAAGAGAGGCCACAGTCGCAATTTATCTTATATACGCCCGGTTCTTGCAGAAAGAACGCCAAAGAACATCGATTCCTACCTATGATGATTCGCGAGGCTATTGAAATAAAAAAACATCACAGTTTCAATAGAGAAGATGGTTGGAAACTTGCACAAGCCTGGGACCCGGTAATACATCTAATTAAATCGGGCCCTAAAAGACCTGCTGCCAGACCTCAAGATATTGTGAGCTCTTTCTGCGTAGACCGGACCGCGAACAATGCCTAACATTTTAAAATTGTATAATTGTAAATTAAAGGTAGCTTTGTAATACTAACTTTTCGGACCACCTACACTTCAGTCCGCCCCGTGACCACGAAGTGCTGAAAAGCCTTCGAAACGTTGGGAGAAAAATAAAATAAAAAACCGCGATAAAATCCGTTATAATAGTTTAATTTCAATGTCTAACATTCGCGTAAACATAAGGAATCATTAGAACATAATGGTCACTGCTCTTTGGACAAAAACAAAACTGAGCTCCACTACCCAATGTATATAATGCATTACATGATTATTTGTTTCAAAGAGGTTTTTGTAGTTCCTCAAGTTCTTTGAAAGATTGAGGTACCTGAAACTTCGGGCAGTTATATTGTTTTTCACCGCGAAAGTTTACCTATTTTTTTTATGAGAAAATAAATCTTTTTAAGTGGCAAAGTCGTGACGAGGAAAGTGTTGTACATACTGTATGAACAGGGATGTACCAAATAAAGTAAGGTGATTTTTTTAATGTTGCATTTTTTAAGAATTGCTATAGTTTTAAAATGGGGCTCAGATACTTGAAATAAAAATGCTGTCCTCGTACGGCAGTCAAATTACAGCGTGTATCAAGAAAGTTATGATCATTAGGATCAGCGTTAATTAATTTGGTATTTTAAGTTATCAATTATCAAAGCGTGATTTCATTCAAAATTCCAAGTACTATACTTACTCCATATTGGATAACATTAGTGATGAAAGTTCAGTAGCAAAATAAACTACGATGTCTAAATTATTGTTACTATAATTTGTAAGGTTTTAAGTAAAGTCGTTTACCGATTCGATGTCTGTACGTCACATGGGCATCTCATTGAAAACCAGCGCTGCAGTACTGCATAGGTGGTGCAGCGGCATTTAGCGGAATGGTTTTTTTTTTTTTTGTTGACGCGGAGAAAGTGACTTATTACTACCGCCCAGTGTTCAAGGGGAACGACTGAGCGGTTATGTTGGGTTCACCGTGCCTTACGACCTGACGTTGAGCCGCCCGGAGAGATAGAAAACGTCGGGCGACCGCCGGGCCGAGTCCCTAACCTATGTACACCGCACGGCATACCAACTAAAACTCCGCGGTGGGCATCTTCGGCGCATTAGGGACGGCTGCGGGCTTCCTCCGACTCACGTCTAAGTTGTCGTCCGCAACCGCCCCTAATGGTGCAATAATTGTTTTATTTTGAAATAATATAAGGTTTTTGTTTTTGGTTCCCGTATGCAATATTGTTCCAATAATAAACATCTTTCTTTCTAAATCAAGTTCAAGGTTTTTTTTTTAGTCAACGGCCCTACTGCCAGTAGCCTGACGCGAGTCGGCTTTTCTGTCCACACCGGTCTTTAGGGTGAACGCAGAAGGCGCTTGCAACCCCAAGGTACCATGCTGGGATAATACGGTCACTTATGAGAGTCTTAATCATCTCAAGTATGGTACTTTAATTAGTTATTTAGATTAAGAAACAAAACACATCTCTTGTTAAACATATAAATGCGAAAGTTTGTGATATTGTTCAGATGTTTGTAAGGAGTAAACATAGAAGCGACTGAATGAAATTAAATGACATTTGTCATACAGATAGATCAAATCCTATATAGGAGGCAAGTTTTGAATGAGCGCATAATGGAACTTTAATTAGTTTACGCGGGCGGTGCTGTGACCAGCGCGTGGTAAATAGTAATATCTGCACCAGATTTTACATAACAGTTTAATAGCTTTGAAATATATTTTTTATTGCATTGTATGACGAGACGAGCATGCCGTTCGTTGATGGTAAGCGATACGTCCACTCATAAATAGAAGCAACATCATACAGCACCTTGAGTTACAAAGTATTATGTTGCATTTCACTGCGCTCATCATCCTGAGACATAAGATATATGTACAGTAGTTACACTGGCTACAATGGCCTTCAAACCAAAACACAATAGTGTATTCACACTGCTGCTTGGCGGTAGAAATAGACATTGCGGTGGTACCCACCCAGACGGACTCTTACATATGAGAGACTACCTAGTCGGAATCCCTATTTGAATACATCTTTTTTCAGCAGTAGCTTAACAGTTTTTATTTTTAAATATGAACGCACAAACGATAGCTAAACTTGATCATATGTTTTAAGTTAACTGAATAAAATATAATATCTAAAAAGCCAACTTAAACTTGCACTTTTGTATAATTTGGAATTTAAAGTAAAATACAATTTTAACAAAATAAATAACACATAATTATTTTTCAAGTATCTAGCAAACTATTAAGAGGGCGTCCTCAGTTGGAAATCACAGCCTCCCATAAATCAAGAATTCAAAAGGTATCATGGACGGATCTTTAGGGAAAATTGAAAAAGGGATTTCTGTACCTCGGCTTCGGATATACATATTTTATGTAAATTTCAGAAACATAATAATATGCTTATTGCTTATCTCTAATATAACAAGTCGTTGCAAATTATTAAGTAATGTAACTGTAATTTCTATAACGTAAACAACTAAGTATAATCTTACAATATCATAAATACGAAAGTTTTTGAGAGTGTGACGCCCTCTAGCCAGATGGCGGGATGACTTGCACATGAGGGCCGGCAGCAACTGGATACATAAAGCAGCTGACCGGGCTCTGCGACGTATCTTGGGAGAGGCCTATGTCGTTGTATGTGTTGAGCAGTGGACTGCAACGGGCTGATGATGATGATGAAACTTTTTGAAATGTCTGGATGTTTGTATATTTTCATTGTTTGTTAGAAGTAAATGCAGAAGCAACGGATTTAGATGTAATTTGGCATACGGGTAGGCATGTCCTAGATTAAAATCGACGGTCCCATAGAACAAAGTCGTATATGCAAAATGTTAGCTTTTCAGTAGAGCGCTTTGAAAGTCTAAATTAATTGTGAAAATCACAAGTTATACATGAAGGAAACATTATCTATTAGGGTTCAGTAACAACTTTGAACCTAATGTGTGAAAATAGCACTAATTCGCACATGAATACAAACTTACGACTTTCAAAGCGCTCTACTGAAAAGCTAACATTTTGCATATACGACTTTGTTCTATGGGACCGTCGAAATATACTTTTTATCCCGATAATGTGCTCCCATGGGGAACAATGGCTATTTTAATCGGATTCATTAAGTAGATAGCGCTGGGGTCGTACTGTGTTTTATTTTAGGGACTTTTGAAGTGAGAAACGCTTATTATGCGGGCGAAGCCGCGAACAACATATAGTATTAAATATTTTACATCTTTTATACATACTATTTGACTGCCTCTTTGGCGTAGTTGTATTACAGTACGACTGTAAAGCTGAGGTCTCGGGTTCGATGCCCGGGTCGGGCAAAGTGATATTGAATTTTTCTATTCAGTATCAGCTCGGAGTCTGGAATTTGTGCCCGATATGGCGATAAGCTCGCCCCCTATCACATCATGGGACGGAATAACGGCGAACAGTAGGTGCACTAGTTGCGCCTCTGCCTACCCCTTCGGGGATAACAGTCGTGAGTGTGTGTGTGTGTGTGTATATACTATAAAAACCCAATACAGCACAAACCGTATTTTAAAATGAAAAGTGGTCACAGACCACGATTGCTGAGTTCTGAAATTGAGAACATATATCTGTCAAATCTTTATCTGGCTATTTTTTCGGACTAATTGCTATTCCACATAAAATAGTGTACAAAATCATACATACATACATATACACTCACGCCTGTTATCCCCGAAGGGGTAGGCAGAGGCGCAACTAGTGCACCCACTTTTCGCCATTATTCCGTCCCATGATGTGATAGGGGGCGAGCCTATCGACATATCGGGCACAAATGTACAAAATCAAACGTAGGAAAATACCTTATTATGCCGATTTTTTTGAACTGGATGTACAGCTTTTACGCAAAACACTTCGTGAGCCTCTAGATGGCGGGTTTACATCTTATGTACGTTGGTCGCTATACGGCGGACGCAAAAACCCTACCAACATACTTTATAATAGACTATCCTACTAATATTATAAAGGCGAAAGTTTGTAAGAATATATGGATGTTTGGATGTTTGGATGTTTGGATGTATGGATGTTTGTTACTCTTTCACGCAAAAACTACTGAACGGATTTCGACGAAATTTGGCACACGGGTAGATCATCGGGTAGATCATGTCCTGGATTAACACATAGGCTACTTTTTATCCCGAGAAAATATAAAACGGGACTTTTATCCCGGAAAAACTCATTCACGCGGGCGGAGCCGCGGGCAAAAGCTAGTAATAAAAATAAAACCACTTCAAAACAATTACAAACCAAAAATAATTGAAATTTATATTCGCTTAGTATACGCATATTTGGAGTCGGTGCCTAATTTACATTGAAAATTGTTTTCGTATATTTGTTCTTGTGTTTGCTTAGGTTAGCTGGCAATTTAAATTAGGCATCGATTCCAATTATACGTATAATGTATATGCTAAGCGAATATAAAGTGAAATTAATTTTTGATTTGTAGTGGTTTTGAAGTCGGTTTTATTTTTTGTTAAAAAGATTTTACTTGTTGCTTTTTTTTAGTTAAATATGAAATGGTGTAAACAATACATCATCGATATACGATTGCAGCATTTGCTGGTCATCTGCTGTTAGTTATTAGAGAGCTCCATTGTCTATCTCCGAAAATTTTCATCGGATCCTAGTAAATTATATACTAAAGCCTTACTTGAAACATACATTTGAACAACGAAAACACTATCCAAATCGGATCAGAAATTTTTGAAAAACTCACGGTCATACAAACTTACATCAATACATATGGGTCGAATAAAGAACCTCCTTTTTTGAAGTCGGTTAAAAATGCCTATAATGTGGCTCTACTATTCTAAAAGCGTGAGCTTATATCGGTCACTATCAGGTAATCCACTTCCTCGTTTTTGCTATAACTAACCTTAACACAACCGCGAGAAAGTTCATTATCAACTACGACGTTATCCCATATATTGTAGATTCCGATCTAGACACATTAAAGATATTATTGCGTGTTATAAAAACGATACGAACGACCATCATAAAAAAGGTCATATTCGTGTATGAAATTCATTGGAATGTAGACGAAAAATAGCTGTGGCTCAACGTGACTTTTCGCCTTTAATCAACTTTTGTAGACTATATTTATATGTATGTGGGGGTTATTTATGCGCTCAGTCGGCAGCACAAGATAGATAGCACTTTATTTTACACCACTGACATACAAAGAAATAAAAAGTCAAACAATATACTTATTAGATAAATATAGCTAGTGTAGCAATAGGCGGTCTTATCGCTAAGTGCGATCTCTTCCAGACAACTATAGGATGAAATCACTTCTACGGAGGAGTTGGAGTGTGGGTGTACTTATATTTACCAATAAACTTACGTAGTAATACATAATTATAAAATACATAAATAGATACATATTTATATTGATACAAATATAGATAAATACAAAAAAGTGCATAAAATGATTTGAAAAATTAATAATAATTTATGTTATAAGTAGCTGAACAACTCAAAATTTCAAATTGCCTACATACTTTTGTGTTCTTATTAATCATGTTTTTCTCTTCACAAAAATAAAGGAGATTCACTTCAAACGAGGAAAAAATGTTTCACTTTAACTTAATGTATAGGCGATTTCAAAATTTTAATTTTTTTCAGCTAATTACGCTGCTGACCGTACACTTGAAATGGCAGGCGTGGTGCTGTTTTGTAAAATTATAAAACAGTTACGAGAGAACGATTTAATTCGTTGAAAAAACATTGAAATTAAACTATTATAACGGAATTTATCGCGGGTTTTTTATTTTATTTTCTCCCGATGTTTCGAAGGCTTTTCAGCACTTCGTGGTCATGGGGCGGACTGAAGTGTTGAAAAGAAGACCACGAAGTGCTGAAAAGCCTTCGAAACGTCGGGAGAAAATAAAATAAAAAACCCGCGATAAATTCCGTTATAATAGTTTAATTTCAATGTCTAACATTCGCGTAAACATAAGGGATTTAATTCGTATTGGGTTAAAATACTTACTTTGAAGTGTTAAGTTACTTTGCATTTAAATTAATTAATGTTCTATCAAATATACGTTGATTAATTAATCTAAAATAGTAATTAGATCGAGAGGTTCATACGATCAGGCATTCAAAAATTAAGTCTTATTAATTACTAGCATTTACTCGCGGTTACGAGTGTCAAAGGCGTTTTCCACCACAAAAGTTCCTAAAGTACCTACAGTCCCGGTTCATAGGTCCATTGGTAAGATGCCAGCGCCAAATCTATTTAAAATCATTTCGAAAACTTCAAAATGATTTCTGGATAAGTTTTTTGTTTATTAAGGCATAAAACAGAACACAATCAAACACGTTTATCAAAATAATTTCAGTTGTTTTGATCTAAGTTGTCTTTCTTTATTATATGCCCTAATTAAATTTACTGTGGAAAATAACAAAGAAAAAGAAAAATGAAATACAGACAACTACGAAAGTCAATTATTTCCTACGAGAGAAAATTACCGCGATAAAAAGTAGCCTAGTGTTATGTATTGCCCACTTCTGAGCACGGGCATCCTCTACTACTGAGGGGTTTTAGGTCTTAGCCCACCACCTTGTACTAGTGTGGGATAGCAGACTTCATATAAAGGGTGTCTCAGTGAGAGTGCACTTTTTCATCCTACTAATATTATAAAGGCGAAAGTTTGTAAGAATGTATGCATGTTTGGATGTTTGGATGTATGGATGTAAGGATGTTTGTTCCTCTTTCACGCAAAAACTACTGAACGGATTTCGATGAAATTTGGCACACGGGTAGATCATGTCCTGGATTAACCCATAGGCTACTTTTTATCCCGGGAAAATATAATCCGGGACTTTTATCCCGGAAAAACTTTTTAATGCGGGTGGAGCCGCGGGCAAATGCTAGTTTTAAAATAAAAACAAGTATTTTATGTCAGAGTTGTGACATTTTTATTGTATTGTAAAGAAGACATGCTCCGATTAAGTATGGAACAAAATATCCGGCAAATTACCCCCAGGGCTTCGATGACAGGCTATTATTCCTTCCATGAAATTTTCCATGACTTTTGCACAGAGATGGGGCTGTATCTCGCCGATGACGCGTTGCATTTCCGATTTGAGCTCAGGAATTGTTTCGGGTTTATTCGCATAAACCCGAGATTTTACAAAACCTCAAAGAAAAAAAATCGCACGGCGTTAAATCTTGGTGCCCAGTTGACATCAGAATTTCGTGAGATAATGTGTTCTGGAAATCGTTGCTGCACTAAGTCGATTGTTTCATGCGCGGTGTGGCAAGTTGCGCCGTCCTGCTGAAACCACATTGTCCAGATTCATGCCGTCCAGTTGAGTACCTTCCCCTACCCCTTTGGGGATAACAGGCGTGAGTGTGTGTGCGTGTGTAATTTGAAGCTTTTTACGCGATTCCTGAATCTGATCCCGAGAGATTATCCATTACCCGTATAGTGACTGTTAGTATTGCCTCACGCGGTGCTTAAGGTATAAGGTTTTTAACAGTCTTTTTTTACCGCGCATGTATCCACTTTGGAATGAACTCCCTGCATCAGTGTACCCCGATCCACATGACCTATTCTTAAAACGAGGCTTAAGAAAACCCCATCCAAATCGGATCAGTAGTTTTTGAGAAACTCGCGGCCATACAACTTATACATACGTACGGGTCGAATATAGAATCTCCTTTTTTGAAGTCAGTTAAAAAGAGTCTTCACCTTCCTGTAGGCAACGACTTGGCTGTAACCCTGACATTGCTACAGTCCATGGGCAGTGAATGTAGCTTACAATCAGCCGAACCGCTTGCTCGTTTGTTCACATACTTACATAGCATCGCACCTTTTTCCCTTTTCAGGGGTAGGCGGAGGTGTATCACACCCACATTTCGCCACATATGTTAGGTCCCTGGGGGCTGGTCTATTGCCACATACTGGGCATATTTCCAGACCCTGAGCTGATACTGAGTAGTTATATCCTAATATCACTTTGCCCGAGTCGGGGATCAAACCCGAGACCTCAGCACTGAAGTCGTACCGTAAAACAAATACGCCACCGTAGATTGTGTAATTAGGCAATAAAAAAAATATCCTTAAACGAGATTTTAATTTGAATATTTTATTTTGGTTTTGAATAATCTTAGTTAACAGTGTTCAATCGCTGTCGGAGGCTATGTAGTTGTAATCACCGTTACAAATCCTTTTTTTTTATACAATGCTCGATGTATTTTCAAAACATTTTTTTATAGGTTACTTTTTGCCGCCAGAAACCCTTAATTTTTTTTTTTTTATTTTGATGTACCCATACATACATACATATATTCATACATACAATCGTACATACATATACACTCGGAAACATAACCCTCCTTTAACAATCGGGTAAAAAGATAGTATGAAGTGTCTAAAGATATAGTTTGCTGAGTGTATCTGACGTCACGTACACTCTGAATATTTATGTCATATTAATCCGTCGACACGCCAAATGTAGTATCATTAACTGATTTTTTTACGTTTGGTTGTGATCGAGAAGCAGACTTACGAATACGCACCGATTTATTGCCATTAGAATTAAGGGCTGTCACTAAAACGTAAACCATTGGTGGAGAATATTAATTATATAAATTCTCGGGGTCCGAGTGTTTCAGACAGGGATATGCTTATCAATAACAGTTGATCTCTACTGATAAGCCAGTAAGGGATATAGTAGATAACATTAATCGTGGCAAACTTAGAATAATTTCAAGTTCACCCATCAACTGTAATACTAAAATTGCGTGTGAATGAATAACTTATAACATTGTACTCTTCGTTAGTTTCGGAAATGTTCAAAACTCATTACTCCTTTATCCCTGAGTAGTTAGGCAGAAGTGTAACTAATCCTTTAATTTGCCAAGCTAATATCCCATTCCAAGATGTCAATAGTTCGAGCATCTCATCAACTGAAGTAATTATTGTAAGTTTGATGTGGAATACTAAAGTTTATAAAACGGCTGAGTTTCTGCAAAGTAGCTGTTGTGAATATCAAAGTACTAATTTACATAGCACCATCTGTTGTATTTAAAATGTACTAATATTTTTTGATATGGCCACACTATAAATAATGTCGCTTAGTAGGGAGAGTTTTGGCGGGAACTTGGAAGTGTCATGTGGAGCTCTTGTTTTAATTGATTATTTTGGTTATACTTAGTGTTATATTGCGTAATTATAGTGGTATATTATCCAATAAAGCTCTATTAAAGGGCTCAAATGAAGTGAATTGAAATAATTGTTTTTTTTTTTTTTTTTTTTTTTTTTATTTTTTTTTAAAAAGGCCATCTTCGGCGCATTAGGGACGGCTGCGGGCTTCCTCTGACTCACGTCTAAGTTGTCGTCCGCAACCGCCCCTGCACGTACCGCTGTTGCGGTCCTTTTCCTGTTGCGGGGGCTCAGAAGCCCCCGAAACACCGTACCGTGTCCGCCTTTTAGTGTCCGAGGCAGCGTGAGACACGCTGCCTCGGACATGTCCATCACGGGGGTCACAGAAGTTGGCTAGACTAATGGGTGGGCGGCACGTCCCGCCCACCCGTGACCCCCGGAGGCCCCTATTAGTCGCCTTTTACGACAGGCAGGGGATACCGTGGTGGAATTCTCCAAACGCCCCCAATCCACAGGGCGGGAGACGTCGGTCAGTCGTCCACCCGACGCCTCCTACGTCTCGTCTGGCGGCGGGAGGGATCACCACTACGCTGGCGATCCCTCTCGGCACTCTCCTTCCGCGAGAGGACCGCCTCGCAGAAGTGGGCCACCGCCTGCCAGGCCTCTCGGCCGCCGACCATGGAAGCGACCACGGCCGGCAGCGAGAGGTCTTCTCCGACGACTGTTCTGAGAGCGCTGCGCTCCTCATCCCAGGCTGGACAACACTCCAACGTATGTTGGGCCGTGTCCATTGGGCAGTTGTCACAATAGTGACACACGGCCGACTCCTCTATACCTACCACCCGAAACAGGAACTCACCGAAGCAGCCATGCCCGGTGAGCACCTGCGTCAGGCGGTATGTTGCCGCTCCGTGGCGCCTGTCCAGCCATTCGGCAAAGACAGGACGCACTGCCTCTACGACCCGGTGCCCCCACGACGGGGCCTCCAGCCTGAGACGCCACTCCTCCACGGCGGCTCGCCGTAAGGCGGCCCTCTTGGCCTCCACCTCCTTCAGGGCCGGACGCTCCCCGCGACTGAACGCCTCCTCCCGCCAATGGAATACATCGGCAAGGGATTTGGCGTCCAGGTCCCAGGGCAGAAATCCGGCCAATAGGCAAGCCGCCTCGAAAGAGACCGTGCGGTACGCCCTGACCGCCCGCTGCGCTAAAGCTCTCTGCGGGGCGCGCAGAAGGGCGACGCAGGGGCGGCCCAGGGAGTCAGCCCAAACGGGGCTGCCATAAAGGGCTATGGACCGCACGACTCCGTGATACAGCCTCCGGCAAGGGAAGCCAGGACCTTCCAGGTTGGGCAGCAGGCGGGAAAGAGCGCCCGCTGCCCGGGACAATTTCGTCCTCAACTCCTTAAAGTGGGTGCGGAATCGCCATCGGCTATCTAGGACTAAACCTAGATACCTCATGCTAGAGCCGATGGGGATCCGCACCCCCCCAACGACGATGCCGGCACCGGCCGGTGGCCCTCTCCGAGGTCCGTGAAAACACACGGCCTCGGTTTTCTCGAGGGCCACCTTTAACCCTAAACGTTGGATTCTGCCAACCACTTGGCCGGTGCCCGCCGCCGCCAGAGTTGCGGCGTCCCGGAAGGTCCCAGCAGTCGCTGTGACTAGCGTATCGTCGGCGTAACAAGTCACGCCGACGCCCCGGAGATTGGAACCACGGAGCACCCAGTCGTACCCGATGTTCCACAGGAGAGGGCCCAAAACCGAGCCCTGTGGAACACCGCACGACATCGCTCTTCGGTGCCACCCATCGGCGCCCGGATACACCACGTGCCTGTCAGACAGGTACGCGTGCACCAGACGCCGGAGATAGGGCGGCACCACGTGGTACCGCAGTGCCTCGTGGATGCAGGGCCAGGGCAGCGAGTTGAATGCGTTGGAAATGTCCAACGACACCGCTATCACTACACTGCCTCTGGCCACTGCATCCTCCGCCTGTGCCTTCACCCGCAGAATCGCGTGGACAGTGGAACGTCCCCTCCTAAATCCAAACTGCTCGTCGGCCAGATTTGGTCCGACCCTATCAAGGTGCTCGACGAGGCGGGTATGAATGATGCGCTCGAAGAGCTTTGCCACCTCGTCGAGCAACACGATGGGCCGGTAGGCCGACGGCGACTCTGCGGGTCGTCCTCCCTTCTTCAGCAGGACGAGCTTCCCGGTTTTCCAACGCACCGGGAAGACGCCCTGCTCCAGGCAGGCGGTGAATAAGCTGCGGAGCCTCGGGCCCAGGTACTCAACGGCTAGCACCCAGGCTTTCCCGGGGATGCCATCGAGCCCTGGGGCCGTGTTTTTGCTCCGCAGCCGAAGCACTGCCGCCCGCATTTCAGCGGGCGAAACCTCCGGGATATCCCTTGCCGGATTCTCACTCGACGATGACGCCACATCCGGTGGCGCCATCGGTGGAGGAGTGAACTCCTCGGTGGCCGGGAACAAGGCCGCGACGACGTTGGCCAGTAATTCTGGCCGGAGACTCTGCGACAGCGGGGGCGCCGCTGGGCGAAGCTTCTTCATCACCAGACGGTAAGGGCGCCCCCACGGGTCCCTGTCGAGAGTCCCCACGAACGCCTTACGTGCCGCGACCTTGGCCCCATGAATGGCCACCCGCAGCGCTCTCTTTGCCTCTTTGTAGAGGCCATAGAGCTGCCGCTCCTGGTCTGCGTGATTCTCATCTCTTAGCCGGCGACGACGATGCCTGGCGTATCGGCGGCGCGCAGCCACGCACGACGCGCGCAACTGCGATAGCTCCGCCGACCACCAGTACACCTGTCGCACCGGCGAACGGCGGAGAGCTCGGGGCATGCCGGCGTCGCAGACATCCGACATTGCCACCCCGAACCACTCCGCCTCCTGCTCAACCCGTACCGGCGCGTCCGGCACGGGGAGCCACGACATGACCAGAGCGGCCAGCACTAGGGCCTCCCCATCGAGGCGACGAAGCGCCCACCGCGGGCCGTCCTGATTTGGGGCACTCGGTACACCACCGGACTGGACACTCGGGGACGCGGAGACGCCGAACCTGACGTAACGATGGTCCGACAACGTCTCCACGCCCACGAGGACTCTCCAGTCCCGGACACGGCGTGCGACGGCGGCACTCGCAAACGACAGGTCTATAATCGACCCGCCGTTGTGCCGCACGCACGTGTCCACCGACCCCCTGTTCAGGACGACCAGGCCGACAGAGATCGCCCATTCCTCCAGGACCCGACCACGACCGTTCGTCGCCGGCGAACCCCAAGCCACGGACTTGGCGTTGAAGTCGCCGGCGACGACCGCCGGGTGAGGTTGGCCTTGTTCCACCAAGGCCCCCAGCCGAACGAGGAAAGACTCAAATTCGGCGAGGGGTCTGTTGGGAGAAAAGTACACTCCTACTATCCAAATGTCTCCCAACAGAACCGCCACGCATCCCCTGTCCTTCGCTACTTTTTCGAAGGGTGGGGAGCCAGCGGCGCCCCGGCTGATGATAGCCACCAAGCCGTCAAGGTCCCCAGCCCAGTTATCCCGGGGGGGGACAAAGTACGGCTCAGCGACCACGGCCACTTGCACCGACCACTGCGCCAGGCTTTGGGACAACAGGTCCTGGGCACTGGCACAGTGGTTGATGTTCGCCTGGAGGAAATTTAATTCCATTATTGGGCGATCTCTACCACATCCATCGCGGCCCCTTGCGGTGGGCTCGCTGACTGCGGCTGGGTCGAAGCCCCAGCGGCAGCAGCACTTCGTATCCCGTCGCGGCGCCTATCGCGACGGGAGGGGGCGGGACACGCCTTCCCGCCCACCGGATGCTTGGCGGGCCTCCCTGCGGCCGCGCAGACTGCGCAGTTCGGCGCGGCCTCGCATCCGCGGGCTTTGTGGCCCGGTTTGCCGCAGCGATAACAGAGATCGCTGCGGTCCGGTCCTCCGGTGCAGGTGCTCTGCGTGTGTCCGTGCTCAAGGCAACGGAAACAGCGCATCGGGCGCGCCCCTAGCACCGTCACCCGGGCCACTGTCCACCCCACCATCAGGCGGCCCGCCTTTATTTTCTGTGCCACTTTAGTTGGCACCTTGGCCCAAACTGCGCTCAGGCCGGAGCGGTCAGGCCGGATCTGTCCGACCTTGACGGCGTCGACTGCGCACTCGCCAGCAACGCTGAGTGCCGCTGCGACCGTCTCGGAAGTGGCTGCCGGATCCAACTCCGACAGCCGCAGCTCAGTGCACTTGGTGGGCCGGGAGATTTGGACATCTTCCGACCCGCCAAAGCATTCCCTCAGCCTTGCGGCGAGGGAGTCCGCCTTCCGCTCCGACTCAGCCCCGGGCACCTCATACAGCATGGCACCCGTGGCTGCCACCTTGGGCCTCAGCCTGTCAATGCCGAGGCCGGCGAGGTCCACGCGGTGCTGAGCGTCCGTCAGCACCTTGGCGTAGGTTAGGCCCTTGGCCACCGCCGCCGGCGTCAGCGACAGCACTATGGCCGCCGAGCGTGGCTGACGCAGTTTGGGCTCCTTGCGCCTCTGCCTCTTCTTCTGCGGCTTCGCCGCAGGCGCCGCAGCGGGGCTGGGCTTCCCCCGCCTCTTCCCCACCACCACCGTCCATTCAGCGTCCATGGACACTGGGGCCGGCGGCAGTGGGCGAGGCTCCCTTGGAGCTGTCGTCACTGCGACGGGGGCAGCGGGAGTGGCGGCTTTCCCCCTCCCTTTCTTAGTCACCCCAGACGGTCCAGCGACCGCCACGGCAGCAGAGGTGGAGGGCCCGGCCACGATGGCAGGAGCCTTAAGAGGAGGAGCAGGCTGCACTGCTCCTTTCCCCTTCCCCCTCCCCTTCCCCTTAGCGGAAGGCTGGGGAGCTCCCCCAACGAAACCACCCTGGACGGGGAGTGGTATGTCCCCGGGGGTGGACCGTCTCTCGTGGGCCAGTGGAGGCCTCTGGGCCGGCCCTAGGAGCACCGACTCCATTCTGGCCTGCCACTTGGCCTCCACTGCTGCCAGCTCCTCCAGACGGCGAAGGAGAGAAGCGTTTTCACGCTTCAACTCCTTCACCGCCTCCTCCAACTTGGCGCACTTGTCGCGCCACTTTTTGGCCTCGCCTTTAGGGCGAACACTCGGAGCCGGTTCCGCGGCGACAACCACCTCGGCGGCGGGCACCTTCGGCTTAGCGGCAGAGCGAAGGACCATTCCCTCCTCGCTCTCCTCTCTCCTCGCCCTTTGGCGGGCCTCCCTGCGCTGCAGGAGATCGCGCGCCTTACCTCTTTTTCCTTGGTCGACGGAATCGTCGACCAAAGATGGTCCTCCCCTGCCGCGTCCGGTTGTCGCTTGCGACTTCGGGACCGGCTCCTCAGTGTCGCTCCCGAGGGACGACCTGCTGTTATTCAGCTCCGAGCGTTTCCTCCAGAGCCTACGGCTCCGAGCGGAGGAAACGCTCATACTCGACTCAGAGTCGACGCCTGTGGACATCTTGTCCGCGCCGACTCTTCGTCCGCCATCAACGGGCTTCCGCCCACCAATCTCCGCCTCTCCAGCCGGAACTGGAGTAGGCACCCTCGTCAAAATTATTTTTGGTACATTTTTTTCCATATTAGTCCCACGAGTATGGGGGAAATAAAGAGTCCACCCAGGCAGTGCCCCCTGTACCTGGGTAAGCCTAGCGTAACCCGCCAAGAGGATCGGCCGGTACTCTGGCGGGGGTCGCACTAGTGACCGAACTACCCATCGGCCATGCATCCCCTCGCGGTGCGCCGCCGCTTGGGATTCGGGGAACTTTTTATAGAGGTTTTCTCCCTCGTGGTCCGGGCGATTAAGCCAAGACCCTCGGTCCAGCAGGAGCGCGAGACATGTCCACGGACCTCCATACTAGATTACGATCTGCAACGGTGACAGCGGAGAGGAAGGTTCCCCTCCGCTGCCTGCTCGGGGCGGTGTTAGCGCACACCGAGCCCGTCGACACTCCCGGATGAACCGGGAGCCGCCCGAATAAACGGGCCCACCATCTAAAAAAGCGGCAGCCACCGCAAAAAGCGGCGACGACCGCCGAGACCACTGTTGTCAGGATATTGGCCGTAGCGCCGATCAACTCGACCGACGCTCCGTTGCCCAGGGTGCACCACGTGGAGGTTTCCTGACTTTGCACCCCGAATTGAAATAATTGTGCTAATCAAGTGTTTTTTTTTGTTGCCGCCAAAACTGCTCGATGAAGTCTTGGTAAGGTAGCCACTGCTTTACTTCGACAGTGGTTAGGACTGAGGATAAAAATTTATGAAGGACGGGCTCAAAGGACTAGTACCTATCTAGTAAAAAAAAAAAAAAAAAAAAAAAAACTACTTAAAACCAAACGTAAGCGTAAACCGCATGTCAGAATGTTAAAATATTAAAATATTATTGCATAGACTTTGTTTATTCTGTCTTGACATTTTACAGTACGACTGCAAAGCTGAGGTCTTGGGTTCGATCCCCGGGTCGGGCAAAGTAATATTGAGTTTTTCTATTCAGTATCAGCCCGAATTCTGGAATTTGTGCTCGATATGGCGATAGGCTCGCCCCCTATCACATCATGGGACGGAATGACGGCGAAAAGTGGGTGCACTAGTTGCGCCTCTGCCTACCCCTTCGGGGATAACAGGCGTGAGTGTATATGTATGTGTGTACATTTTAAATATTCATATATTATCTTAATTCTAAATACCGCAATTTTTTGTCACGGTTATTTCTGTTGTGTTTATATGACTATATTGTGATTATATTTTGTGTAATATTGTGTTGTAGCGTCTCCTTCGCTGTATTTATATCATAATTCTTACTCATTATAACAGCTTAAGGTAGTCTGGCATATAAAATTAATGTTTCTATAAATGCTATGCATGTCTATAATTGTTGTAAACTATTCTAATGATATTCATGTTTGTGTTTGCAATGTTAATATGCTGAATAATAAATAAATAAATAAAGTATCAAGAGCCGTGATATTTAAATAAAAAAAAATGTCTCTTAGTAGTTTTATTGCTTGCGTGGCATGACCACCGCTCCGAGGCTGATGTTTGAAATTCAGGCTGGGCAAAGATATATTATGTTTGCCTGCTCAGCTCTGGCTGGATTCTGGAATTTATGACCGATACAGCAATAACCCTATCGCGGGACGGAAAACACATGACGAGAGTAGGTGCCCTAGCACCTCTTCCTACCTTTTGAGAGATAAAGGCGTGTGTGACATTGCCTTTTGAAGCAAACATACCTACGTGTTTTATTTAATTGGCAACCCTAAGAGGAAACGCAAAAATATTTCCAAGGTCAAAGTAAAGTGTGTTTTGATAAACAAGTTTACCGCGTTTGTAGCTCGAGCTCCGCGAAATGAAGAGGCAATAAACCGTGCAGTTAAATGCTTTGCGAGTACTGGCCGGCGTCAAGACAGAGACTGTTAAATTTGCACTTAGAGATTTATTTTTTACCACTGGACGCGACTTGCTGCAACAATCTGATATAATATTTTTCACATAATCGAGACACGCGGCAGCGTGTCAAGCCAAGCAAAAAAAAAAAGTGGAAGCTGCCTAGTGTAGTTTCACCCGAACCATTTGGAGCGACTTTTGACACCTCCATAACTCAAAATCTATTTAACGTAAATACCTGAGATTAGGTTTATATATTAAACCCCCTCAAGTTAACCAGAATCCCAAATTTCATAAATATAGCTCAAACGGTCATTGAGATACTAACATCTAAAAATCGGCATTTTTATCACTGACTGACATATAGATCAAAAACCTAACCCACTTCCAGATGACCTAGAAAGTTGAAATTTGGTGTCCAGCTAGGTAATTGTATGTATACAAAGGAAAAAATCTGAAAACAGTATATTTTTAAGATTTGAAACATTTACCAAGCAATCGGAAAATCTGCATACTATCTATAAATTATCTTTAGAATAATGAACGTTTAGGCGTACACGTCCATTGTTGCTTTATTTTACTTTAAATACTATTTACCTTGATCCATTAATTGCGTTCCCTCTGTATTAGGACACCACTTTTGCTTGAATTTTTCTATAAATTTTCCGACTTTAGACAGAGCTGTTGTGGGCCACGGCGGTAGGTTCCTATAGATACGTTATAGGTATCAGCAACTCGTGCCCACTCTTAAGTCTTTTATATTATATATTTACTTCTGTTTCGAGCTCAATATAAAAATTTCAGATATCTACAATGTTTATTTACATCTTAAGACGTTTATTATTTTGACATGAAATGACATTGGACGTTCAATCATAATACTTGCGAATCATAGAGTTGAAGTAATTATTAAATAGAGGTTTTTATACCAAGAGAACTTCATCGCGTGCACATAGCAGAACGATGAAGCGGTTTACGGCTTTTAATACATTGTTTATTTTCTTTCTAAAATAAGTAACTTCATAAATATTGATCAAAGGTAACTTCTTACGTAATTATTTTAATTACTTAACTCAATATTTTAATAAATAATATCTTTACAAAAAGTAATGATATCCCATCAAAAACATAAATGTGAAATGTGGAAGCCAAGTCTAATATTAAGAATATGCGTGCTGGTCGACTTCACCGACAAAAGAATTGAAATCTTAATGGTTGCCAAGCCCTGTAGATAATCCTGAAAATTATTTATAAGAACACAATCCATTCTAAAATAAATTTAAACTAATATTTCTTTGATTTTCTGCTACGACAATGTATGACATTTAAAAATATAATTTCTTAAATTTGAATAGTCGAATATTTAGACAAAGCGGATAACTTAGTTTAAATTTAAGCTCAAGATTTGTCTGAAGTCAAATCTTGAGCTTAAATTTATACTAAGTTATCTGCTTTGTGTAAATATTTCTACTATTCAAATTTAAGAAATTATATTTTTAAATATCATACATTGTCGTAGCAGAAAATCAAAGAAATATTAGTTTAAATTTATTTTAGAATGGATTGTGTTCTTATAAATAATTTTCAGGATTATCTACAGGGCTTGGCAACCATTAAGATTTCAATTCTTTTGTCGGTGAAGTCGACCAGCACGCATATTCTTAATATTAGACTTGGCTTCCACATTTCACATTTATGTTTTTGATGGGATATAATATTATACTGTACATATAAGTGGATAACAGGATAAAAATGGTTGATACTTGTTTATATTTCTAGTATGCTAGGAAATAAATTTATGAAAAAATCTAGTTTTGGTAATAAAGAGAAATGAGGTAAACCTGGAAACTAAAATAAATCTCATACAGTTCACGGTGCGTAGATCTTCTTCTTCTTTGTCGAACACTCTTGGCAGAGTGGTCTTGGTTGTCGCGATGGTAATTCATGGAAAGACGTCAGCGTTGTCAGTCTTCTCGGCGATGTTCGTAGGTCTACTAAGGTTTCTCCATTGTTCCATCGACCGTTCAACAACTCTTAAAGTTCTTCGGCCACATATCTAGAAACGAAGACTCTATGGAAAGCCTGGTCCAAGGATAGGTAGAAGGAAAAAGAGCTAGAAGCAGATCCCCCATTCGCTGGACTGACTTGACTAAAACGGCAACATAGTCCTCCATGACAGAGTGTACACGCAGTGATGCATAGATACATAGTCTTAGGCAATAAGTTTAGTATCAAATTAAATGAATAATCGAATGTTTAATACCGGAATTTAAAAAAACTCGTTCATAACCAGGCTGAAAAAATTCAATAAAATGACGTGAAACGTGAACTTCACAAAAAAGTTAAAAAGCGACGACACTTCCGCGAGGAAATTGCTGAGGAAAAGCGCTGGTTCGGTAAACAAGCACTTCTCGACTCTTATTATGTTTGTTCATAGATATCTGTAATTTATCTTATAAACTTTTATAGTATTTTATAATTTTACTAATAATATAAATGCTAAAGTTTGAAAATTTTTGTTGAAAGTAAACGGATTTGGATGAAATTTGGCACACGGGTAGATCATGTCTTAGATTAACACATAGGCTACTTTTTACCCTGATAATTTGCTCTCGTGGGAAACAATGAATATTTTAAATTTGATTTTTGGAGGCGATGGCGCCACCGTCGTATTGTGTTTTAGGGACTTTTGTAGGTGGAAAGGCTTTTTACGCAGGTGAAGCCGTGAGCAACGCCTAGTGATAAATAGTTCAAGGTTTATAGATAGTGTTGATGAATATGTTTCTTTCCTCTTCTTCACAGCAATGACACAAAGCGATGGTAACTTCATAATATAAAAGTGTTCCTAAAACACACACTCACGCCTTTTATCCCCGAAGGAGTAGGCAGAGGCGCAACTAGTGCACCCTCTTTTTGCCCTTATTCCGTCCCAAGATGTGATAGGGGGAGAGCCTATCGCCATATCGGGAATAAATTCCAGATTCCGAGCTGATACTGAATAGAAAAACTCAATATCACTTTGCCCGACCCGGGGATCGAACCCGAGACTTCAGCATTGCAGTCGTACCATAACACAACTACGCCGCCGAGGCAGTCTTCCTAAAATTTATTTTAATTTAGTATTTGCTCCGCTAATTTCTCGACTGACTGTACTTGAGAGTGGATTATACAGGCTCTCAATAAATGCCAAAAATAGCGCAATGATGGATCATATCAAACAGGTGGCGATGCTTCCTGCCAATCTACAAGGTTCGTAATAAGATTCGCATGGTCCAGATGGTTTATGTTAACGCTGTGATTTATGTACTTTGAAATTCATCGGTAATTGCATTATGGTTTCCTTTTGAATATTATTGAGTGGTAGATGTGATCAATATGATTATGAATTTATTTAAAGTTTTGTTATTAATAATACGCAAAATCTCTGCTGCTATGGACCAAAGGGCAATCATTGGTATAGTTTTGTTCATTGTAAGTGAAAATATGCGTGTGACTCCATTTTTTTAAATATCGATATTTGTGATTAGTATTTAGGTAATGATCATTGTGAGACATAATATGTAACGTATTAGGACGACTTAGTGATACTCGAAATCTATAACCTTTACCAACCTCTCCTATAAAAATAACATCAATATGCTATCACTTGAAACGCGACTTTAATATTCTCCGATTTATAGGTACCTGAATGGACTGCGACCCTTTACACTTGTATTGCCAACATTCTAGTTCGATCGTAGTATTATCCTCCCACTCATACATTCGTTCCGAGTTTATTACGTACTGTGAATCGTGATGGATACATTTCTGAATCGTGCCATTCACATTCTTTTCTCAAAAGCATTTTTTATGTGACTGCAAAATGCATTCGTTTTTCGAACCATTGCACAGATATAAGACTTTATGGAATTCTTTTTTCAAATATTTTTAAAAACTGTTATATTCTTTGGTATTAAATGATGAAGAAGTTGCCAGTTAGAAAGCGGTATTATTATTATTTTCGTATACCACGAACTTAGAATGCATGGCAATTGCGCATTTCATCGTGAGACATTAAACATAAAATCCAATACAGTAACCCTCTAAACCTTGAACCCAGACGTCAGACCTAGATTTACAATTATAATTTAGACCAATTCGATACAGTACCGACAAATCAAAGCAGGGTTCAGCGTACATCAGAAAAAGTAGCGTTTGTTTTCCCTCCAGCGAGTTTATTGCTTCGGCAATCGAACCGCTGACTTTTATTGTCATAGCAGCATGTTAGTATAAACAAACGGATATAAACTTACAAGTATTAGGACTTATTTATTTTCGGTGCTAATACGTTTGAGATAAATGTGTATTGTGGGAGGTTTGGGATTACGTTGATACTGATTATATTATAGAGATATACTTGTGTTCTATCTAGGAGAGGGGAGATAATCAGCTTCCTTCCCTGCTCCTCCCTGGCGACGCCTATGGTACCATATATTATTCTGTAAGAGCTATTTCATGGTCTATCTATGTGTCAAAGATCCAAAACTATTCATAAGACTCCACACTTATTAATTTCAAATGGACTCTTAAAAGAAGTGATGATGCGCGTGTTTGATACTTGCGCTCTGTGCTCGTGTTAGTACATACTTAGACACTGTGAAGTGTTTGTATAAAGATTTTGACTACATTGCATTTATATCAAGATTAAGCGCGACGTTCATTTAAAAACTTCAGGGTTTGTTATGTTCAGAGATTGAGGTTCAGGAGGCGTTGAGGATATTAAATTACTCATTTCAGATCGAAATTTATAAAAAGACATTGCGTCACTTGCTGGTTGCCAGAATTATGCCGGCCTGACAAATCTCCATTAATTAACATTAAAAAGTAAGTCGCCGGAACTAGTCACTTTGGTGCGTTTTACACAACGAAGCATGTTAGTTACTCGGGCAGCGATTATTCAGTACGCCCTCAAAATACAAAAAGTAGTACGTCTTATAAAGGGGAGCAAGTTAATCATAATTAGGCAAAACTCTAATTAATTATCATTCAATTCAGCAACGAATTATCCAGACATACTTAGTTCTTGTTTACCTCCTTTACTCGTATTCAAACCTATTACCTTTTTCCTTAAATAGCTGATTTTACGACGTTTACATGAAATACCGTAAGTGACAGTAATTGCCGTGTACAGAGCGTGGATGGCGAACTGAAATAGACTGAAACATTTTTGTTTAGTTCAGCTACAAATGTGTTGAACAAATTTACTTCGTTGATTAAAATTCTTCGTATGGCCAGTATAACAGATATATGCGTAAATTGTTATTAGAAGTGCTAAGTTTAAGAACACGACACTGATTTAATTGTCGACCTTAAATCAAAGGAATAGAGATTACAAAGAAGAGGGAATTTGTGCCTCCATAAATCTTGCGGACAATACGAAAAACAGCTGTTACTTTAAGAATGAGACATAGAAGAAAGAAAGAAACATTAATGTCGCAGTAGATGAACACATTATCATTATCGTAGGTTTCCTGTGAACATAAGTATAGCGTTTTTGTTCCTTTGTATTTGAAAGAAAGAAAGAAAAATACATTTATTGGCCACTAGTTGAGTAGACTGTCTCGGTAGCGGAGTTGTATTATGGTACGACTGCAAAGCTGAGGTCTCGGGTTCGATCCCCGGGTCGGGCAAAGTGATATTGAATTTTTCTATTCAGTATCAGCCCGGAGTCCGAAATTTGTGCCCGATATGGCGATAGGCTCGCCCCCTATCACATCATGGGACGGAATACCGGCGAAAAGTGGGTGCACTAGTTGCACCTCTGCCTACCCCTTCGGGGATAACACGCGTGAGTGTATATGTAAGTATGTATGTATGTAGTAGAGTAGTGAGTGGTGAATATGTTTTTTTATGGTAGGTAGGTAATCTTCCAGATAGCATAGATATTATCAAACTGCTGACAAAGCACTCATCATATTACAAACAATAATATTGTGTAGGCTTGAATAATACAGCCATCAATTAAAGTAAGCCATTATGAGTCTTAACATCTCATGTGTAACGACTACAATTTAATGTAGAATTTTTTAATTGAAGTCTGTGGACGTCCAGTGGCTAGCAATCGTGATAATGATCATAATGCTGATATTACTGGTCATGAATTTAATCATGGGGCTTACCATCAGGTCAATGGCGCGTCTCAGCATCAGTAAATAAAAAAAAAAATTAAATCAAAAACAAAAATCCGACTGCGTCAATATCTGCTATTCATTGCAGAACTGAAAAGATAGAAACAAGATTTTAATTGGAATATTTTGTTTTGTTTTTGAATAATATTAGTTGACAGTGTTCACAAACGCTGACGGAGGCATAACACGCTCACTTCTCATAATTTGGTTGGTGATATAGGTAGAGCAACAAAATCTCGCAGTGAGCAGATGCCTCCAACTGCGTTTGTGAACACTGTCAACTAATATTATTCAGAAACAAAAAAAAAATTTCAAATTAAAATCTTGTTTCTATCTTTTCAGTTCTGCAATGAATAGCAGATATTGATGCAGTCGGGTTTTCGGTTTTGTTTTATCATTTTTATTTTATTTCCAACTTTTTTGTTTTCTTTTTTTTAAAGACTACCTATGTGCCAAGTTCAGCCAAACCTGTTAAGCCGTTTTACCGTGAAAAAGTAACAAACTAACACAAACTTCGCATTTATACTATTAGTGTGGTGTGATGTGATTTATTAGCATTTCTTATTTCAAATTCCAACAGAACATATAAGTTGTATATATATTCGTAATCTCCGTCAAAAATCCTTTATTTTGATACCACACTCGATGTATTTTGAAAACATTAATTTTTTTTTTATTACTTTTTGCCGCCTAAAACCCTCAATTTTAATTTTTTTAACATTTTGATGTACCTAGTGTCACTCTCACGGATAAGACGAATCTATTGACACCACTCACGTAAAAATACGACAAGCCGATTAGGCTCTAGGCCGTGCCAAAGAAATATACATACATACATACACTCGAAAAACATAACCCTCCTTCTTTCGCAGTCGGGTATAAAACATTGATGCTATAATTCAATCCTGCCTGTCTGTCTTCGTTCCAAAATCTGAGATCTATGATGTAAAGCTATTTTTCATCTATGATTTTTCAGACATATTTTACATGTCAAGTTGACTTTCACACGTCGCTGCTTTGCATGAATAACCACACAATTCAAAATGTTTGAATTTACTTTTTTAACACCATACAATCCATAATAGTCTATATTTTATGTTAAATAAAACTCACAGTCATATCGGCAAAAACGGCGCAGTGGCATGACAAAATATCTATACATCATTGGTTGATTTTCGCTTATTAATTAATTATGGTATTAAAAGCCGAGCATATAACAATCAGCATTTCAGCAAAACATTGATGAATGCCCTTTTAAGTAATACATCCTTGATTAAATATATCTTCAATAAGTACAACGTTACAACGTTTTTTATTTATTTAATCTGGCTGTCCTGTCAAATTAGCTTTCTTGGGATTGTGTGGTTCATGCAAAGCAGCGACATGTTTTATCAACACATCTTCTAGTTCAAAGGAAGACTGCGGTTTAGCAGAGTTAATAATAACAAAAAGGAGAATAGCTATATTTATAGGTAATAAACAGAACGGTTTTTAATGACTTTGCTTTTAACTCATCGTCATTAATTATACACAACTAGAGCTGTTGTATGGTCAGGTCGAAACGAATTTATGTTTAGAATAAGACGGTTCATATAAATTACTTTGTACTCGTAATTCATACTTTTGTTTCTCATTGGTGGTAGGGTTTTGTGTTCTGCTTTTAAAATTTTAGCCAGCCTAATTACTGGGCATAAGTGGCCTGTATCCAGCTCATGGCGTACATAAAGGGGGGATTTAGAGGGCCAGTCAACCCCCCCCCCCCCCTCCAATAGCAAAAATAATCCGGGCTCTAAAACGTACACATATACACTCATGCCATTTATCCCCTGATACTGAAATCACTCGATATCACTTTGCCCGACCCGAATTATTAAATAAACTGACATACCGTCCTGAGTGGTTTTTGAACTGTAATAGAATCCTTCATAAAAACCCTCCATTAAAAAAATAAGATTACGGAATGATTAATCACGGCAATTATAAAGTACTAGCCACTTGCCCCGGCTTCGCAAGGGTATACTAATTTTTTAATTTATAGCCAAATTATTTCTTATATTTACGCGAATGTTAGACATTGAAATAAAACTATTATGCAAATTTTATTGAGTTTTATTTCAAAATTTAAAATGCCAATAATGACACAATAATATTGCCATAAAACAAAAAAGTATTGATTTTCACAAATTACATTGTCTTTTAGGCTCAATTTTGAATCTTATTCTAATACATTTAGCGATAATATTGTATTTATATTGTCATAAGGAACACGACTGTAAACTTTGCAAAACAAAATACAATCTAAAAGAATATTTTTATACTAAAAACAGTTAAACCTTGTATTATATCTTCTGATTTTCTACTTTGTTCTGAGAATATAAAATTCAAACTGCAATACAAAAAGTCGACTCGTGAGGGATTTGAACCCCCGACCTCCACTTAAAACAGCAGCATTTCTAGGTGGGTGCTCTTACCGCTGAGCTAACGAGTCCACGATATCATTTATAAAATAACAAACCATTAAGATATACTATGGATGACGTCATCATAACTTGTTAATATTCTTCGTTAAACCTCTGTTGTCTGTATAGGTAGGTATGTTCTCATATTTTTGATGTATCGCACCTTTAGGACGAAAACGACACTATTCAAAAAATAGAAAATTGAGTTGACATTTTTTAATGACTAAAATCTAGTCTCTTATTTATAAAAGTATAATAAAAAAGCTTGAATATGGCTGTGTTTGAACTATTGTTATATTGAGTACTTCGTTTTAAGGAGTTTTATGACGATAACCCAATTTTCTATATTTTTGAATTGTTTCATTTTCATCCTAAAGGTGCGATAATAAATGAATTTAGCTTTTGCTCTATACGTCCGTCAAAAAAAATTATAGTGCGTTTCAAACTATTATACCGATGGCGTGAATTCGCACCCCTGTTTGACAAGATGGTGGGCATTATCAAGAAAATTCCCGCCATTTCAGTTTTAAAAATAGGGCTACCAGAGGATCAATGTATTTCCTTGAATAAAATACCATATCAAATATAATAAACAATAATTGTATAATATCGATTAAAATAACAATAAATAAATAGTGAGTATAATTATACAATGTATTATGTGCTAATTAATATGTTTTGTGTTTTTTGTGTTGATTTGTCATAATTGCTTTTTAATAATTACTTACCTTACGGAAAACTAACCCACTCAGCTAAAAGTTATTATAAGTGAATGAACATTGTAGCTGTCTTTGATAATCTCCATTGGCATGAAATTTAATGGATCACAATACCTAAAAAAATATAATTAAGTATTCATATTATGGCCAAGGAATAGTGAACTCATACAAAATATAATACCTCCGATTAAAGTTATCAATCCTACGTCCAGTCTGTTTAAGTTGAACGAACTCAAATTAAACAGACTGGACGTAGGATTGATTCAAAGCATCTTATCAAAGCCAAATTCTGAAGTCGCTAAAAAATTTTGTAATTTATTAACATTCGTTCAACAGTGATCCGTCTTAATTTATTAACTAAATCGTTGTTTTTTAAATTAATTTTGTATAAATACTGTAACAATTTACGATGGGGTTGTCATGTCCGCTATGGATAAAAACCCCGAAGCAAAAACCTTGATTAAAAAAAAAGAAAAAAAGTTATTTGAGTTATATCAAAAAAAAAAACGAATCACAGCAAATTAATATCAAGCCCAAATTGATACCAAGACGGTAATGATACCTCGAATCATATTTCCGAGGAGTTTGTAAACTTACGGTCTTATTCATAATAAACATAATAAACTTGGTTAACTTCCTCGGTCCAGGCAGAAATCCGAAATAAAAACGAATTATCATATCTTTGTATTTTGAAACAAAGTTCCATTTTTCTTTGTGAGATACTTTCTCTTTAATTATGCCAGTTTGAGTGAAGGTGAAATAGATTAAAAGTTGGGAACTCCTGAGAGGTCATTATCCTAGAGCAGTCGTGTTCAAATTTTTTTATACAGGCAAAGGTGTCCTACTTAGATTGCCACAACATAAATTCGTTGATCTTATTGTCTAAATATGTAAGTACTTAAATACAATTTTACGTGTTAATTTAATAGAAAATATTCCGAATTCATTGAATTTATTTTCAAAGGGGAAGCAACAGCTCGTGATCTGGGGAACAGTTGGTTTACTTTTAGTGAATTTTTGAAGTCAGATGGGCCTATTGGAGATGCTCTGCGGGCCGTATGAAAAGCTCCACGGGCCGCAGGTTGGGTATAGCTGTCCTGGTTCATGCACTATAAACTATTTAAAGAATGTATTTTTTTTCATAGAATAATTATAATATCTTTTCCTCTTCCTTTTTTTAAAGTCCCTTATTATAAACTTATAGGTGATAAGTACCTACTATTGTGATTGTACTGTTTTGATTCTTAACTAAATAAAAAAACGAAGATCAAGAAATAAGATAAAGATAATTATTTACATACATAGCATCACGCCTTTATCCCTTTTCAGGGGTAGGCTGAGGTGAATCACATCCATATGTTAGGTTCCGTGTAATAGGGGGCTATTGCCATTCACCGGGTACATTTCCGGACTCCGAGCTGATATTGAGTAGAAAAACCCAATATCGCTTTGCCAAACCTGGGAATCGAATCCGAGACCTCAGTAGTCGTACCGTAATACAACTACGCCACCTAAGCAGTCGTATAATAATAAATTGTTTCTTAAAATACTGAATCCTATACCATATATTGAGGATAATATAATATTATTATATAAAAACATGATAACACACAGGTCCGGTAATGATAAGGCGTCATGTGCGGTCAAACGTCACGGGAATCATTTGATCCGCTCTTATATATGTCATTATCCATTGGTTGACGTCAATTGGCATCAAAATGTCCATACAGCATATTCCAATAACATCGGTTTGATAGTATCATGTTTCCGAAATGTAGGTAACTCTAATACAGGCAGATCTGTCATTTAGGCCCCGTTTTTTCAACTGTAGTTATCTTTTCGTCCGGGTGTTATTAAGCTGGACCCGCTCGCAGCACCTCACGCCTCACACCTCACACATCACACATCAGGTCCACACCTCACGCCCCACTCCGCGCCGGAGCACTCGAAGCACTGCGAGCGCGTCCAGTTTAATAAGACCCTGACAAAAAAAATTGCTACAGTTGAAAAAACCCGGTCTAAATTTTTTAACATTCTTAATCGGTTACTTTGGATCAATTTCAATTAACCAATGAAAACAACACCCGTCTCAAACAATACTATGAGAACGCACAGTGCGCCCAAACGCATAGCGTCGGCAATTTCATAGTTTTCTTTAAACCAGTATTATATTAAGCTTTGTATATCTGACAGCGAATTAGAGTTATATTGTATTTCAACTTTGGCCAATCATAGCGCCCCAAAAATAGGATCTCAAAAAGCCTATTCCGATGGGAAATTTTTGCCGTCGATCCCAATTGCCATGCATCAATATTCAACGCAAATTTTAATCTATCTTACAATCAAAATAAGTCTTCACCTTACAGTAAGCATGTTGAACTCCATTCTTATTGGACTATATTCTCTGTGATGAGTATCTAATCTCGAACCACCTGGTCATGACCTCAGTTATGTTTATTTAGATATACGTATAAACTGTGTAGGCATATGTTGGAGACAAATACCTAGATGGCGCTTCATAAAAAATAATAAGTTTGCATTAAATAACAACAGATGACACCACATTCGGATTGATTATATTAATGGAAGCATCAAGCGAGAAGCTTGCGTGAGGTCGTCACTGGAATAGCCAAACTAGTTTCACTATTGAAATATCACCTGAGGCCTATATATAAGGTCTAGCTCTCAAGAGAATAGATCAGTGATCGAGTGGGAACGCGAGAGAGAACATTGGATTGGCCTGTCTTGTGACGTACTCGCTGTGTTGTCCGTCCTACGTCATGGATGAAATTGTCTTAGTACCATCTTCGACATATATGTATACGCATTGCTGTTTCTACTGCAAATAGCAAAGTGTCTTTTGGATTAAATAAAGCTGGAATGATTAATTGAAGTATGCATTTATTGGATATTGCGTATAGTAACATGGGATTCTAAGGGTTGTGAGGTGTGACAGTCACAACATATATGTTGTATTGTATTGCATTAGGATATATCTTAATGCAAAACCTTGGAGGATATTGCTTCTGTTTATTAATGGGTATGGTGCTTATCAACCAACGTTCTATTCATCTTACTCTGTTAGTTATATAAAACTGCTTTAACCTCACACACACATCATGGAAGGTATAGGCAGAGGTGCAACCAAGAGTCAGGACACCTAGGTTATGTTCGCCATGTGGGCTCTATGACAAATTCCAGAGGCCGCGAACTCCGATATCATTTTGTATGACCCGGGATACGAACCCGAAACCACAGAGTGGTAGTCGTACTGCGCACACAATTAAAACGCCACCGAGGCACATTTACTTAATATTTCTAAAGTTTTAAAGTGTTTGCATTTTATGTTTTCTACCTATTGTATCCGTGATAACGTTTAAAAATACAACGAAATTTTAATTGGATGCCGTCACGTGCCTTTTTGAAGCAAAATCTATTTATGCTGAACAATACGAAGAAATTATTCAGGCCGGCATATGCCGACCCCCAGAGGGTATAACATGCTTCGCTGCTCAATATGTTTCTTAAATGGGGTTTAGATTTGCAAGAAAACTTTATTAAAGCAATTTTTACCACGTAAACAATCACGGCAAATTGACTTTTGCAAATTTTGGAGCTTGCAAGATTTGCGGCAAGCTGCATTTCTAAAGACTTATTAAAATATTTCCGCTGGTGTACACACGTCTGTAATTTCTAGCGCAATGTGTTCCTGCGAGAACTTGCTAGTCGAAACACGGCTTTAGAACTTATTGTATTTGGCACCAAGTGTAGTCATTAGACGTGAGTCGGAGGAAGCCCGCAGCCGTCCCTAATGCGCCGAAGATGGCCATTGAAAAAAAAAACCAAGTGTAGTCACTTTGCCATGTCTTCTAAAAACAAGAGTAAAGTCCTGTGTACCGTTCTCTATAAATAACCCTCCTTCTTTCGCAGTCGAGTAAAAATCAGAGGCGCTTCATAGATTTCGCACTCAGGCGCTGTCTTGGGTCGGCGCGGGCCTGTCTCTACTAGCTGACAAATTTGTCGTATGCTAGAATGTATGTGGGTAGACCACATCAATATCTGTTCCTGCTGAGCAGTATCATTCAAGCAAATCATTGCAGTAAAGTGGCAATATAAGAATTAACAGTTTACGTCTTAGTCTGACGAGTGCTACGTATGCGTCGCAGTATGTAATTCAAACATTAGTTGGTGTGTGGTCACGCAAACAGCTTGCTCGTCTAGATATGTCCAGTTATGTCAATGGCGTCCTGACATGTAGACCCGTACAAGAACATTTACAGCAATTTGATATATCAGCCACACGAAGCCTTAAATATAGAAAAGGAAACTGTCGTCATAGTCGCAATCGGCATGGATTAGTTTTAAACAATGAGCACGCATGAAATATGTCATCAGAAAAAGAATAATTAAATAAAAATATCATGATCCTACTCATGGCTTTTATAAACCACTTTTATGGTGTCATGAGACTGGGAGAGCCCGAGTGATAGAATTTCATTATAGTCGCGACCAGTCTCGTATGTCAGGCAAACTGTCTATTAAACTTGACAGGATGAGCGTAGGCTCGCCGCACGCACAATTTGGCTTTATTAACGCGGCTATTTTCAGCTAATGAATATTTAGCAACACTAGTTGACGCGTCAATGAAGCTGATCCTTAATGACGATGTATATATCTGCATTATCTTATTTCATATGGTGTTTGGTTCATTATATTTTTTATATGTCTACTACAATGAGCTTAAGTTTTTGGTTCGTAAAACGCTAACCTCTGGAAATTTCCTGATATAAACTACCACAAAGATCAATATATTTCATACATATACACTCACGCCTGTTATCCCCGAAGGGGTAGGCAGAGGTGCAGCTAGTGCACCCACTTTTCACCGTCTTTCCGTCCCATGATGTGATAGGGGGCGAGCCTATCGCCATATCTGGCACAAATTCCAGACTCCGGGCTGATACTGAATAGAAAAACTCAATATCACTTTGCCCGACCCGGGGATCGAACCCGAGACCTCAGCTTTGCAGTCGTACTGTAATACAACTACGCCACCGAGGCAGTCAATATATTTCATGTTAATGAAATAACCCTATAGGATGATCTGAATATATAAGAACACGGAATATTGAAGTCAGTTTAAAGATCAGTCTGGTTCTCGTGTTACCCATCCAACTTAGACCAAAAGCCACGGAAACTTATATAGAAGAATCTCTATTTTAATTCCGGATATTGGTTCTTATTCCGCCAACAAATAAGAATTCCCGGAACATAATGCGGCTACTTTGTTACCGTCGGGAGATAATGGGGGAACTAAGCGGAATCCAATCAACTTGAACAATGGCGCTTTTTTTGAAACGACGCGACGAGCCGGGCAAGTCGATGAATCGTTTTACAGACAGTAGCAACACCATCCAAAATTTATGCTACAACATTTGGTGTTTTTGAGAATGTTTGCGTTATTTGGCCATTCCAACAACAACTTATACAAAGACATAAAGTCGACATTGCTTTGTCAAAAAGACGAAATGATTTGAAAAATAAATTAAGTGACTTTATAATTCCTAATACTGTGTGACGCTGCACCATACTCGTATTCTGAAACAACCATTTATGTTTCTCTTATTCTGCAATTGGAACTGTAGAGTGTTAATGGAAAAAAATTGTACTCGTGGCTCAACTCGCGTGAGTTCTTTTGGAATTATAGCCGAAAAAAAATGGCCTATAGTAGTTTAATAAAAAACATTGCGATCCTTTTAAGTGAAGTTGTCCAAAATTCCCAAAACATGGGGAATATGAAATGAGCATGAGTTAAAGGTACTAATAACTCCCATTGACTAATGCTTTAACCAAAAACCACAGTAATCTGTGATATAATTACGGCAAAATTGATTTGAGTGATATATTAGTAGACTGAGAGAACTACTCAATTGCTATTCAGTATTAGATTATTATTTTTAGAGTATTCGGACTGCTGTGGTGAAATTTTGTTGCGTACGACTATCGCGTCCAGGTCTCTGGGTTAAATTTTGGGATCCGGGGTTGTGCTATAACTAGGGCGGTGCAAGCGGTGCTTAAGCACATAACGCTGGCCCTGGAGGGGTGCAGGAATGACTAGACTAGGACTACATTTTGGGTCATGCATTGGCGCAGTTATAGAAACCCAAAAGGGGCTCATTAAGGGCTCGTTACGTCCTAGTCGAGGGGAATCTCGTGATCGTGCAGTGATATTGAGGTTTACTGCTCAGTATCAAAATGTGCCTGGTAAATGGCGAGAGGTCCGTCTTCTGTTATTAGCACGTAAAGCCATTGGTCCTGCGCCTGATCTCTCTTCAGTCATGTCGGATTGCCGTCTCACCGGACTATGAGAGTGAAGGAATAGCGAGTGCACCTGTGTATTGCGCACACACTTGTGCACTATAATATCTCCTGCGTACCTACCTGGCTGATCGTCTTTGAGACTAGCTGCCGTTGCCGAAACTGGCTAGGAGGATTTCCTTTTCATTATATGGGACCTAACATAGGTCTCGAATAGTGGGCATCCAGTTTTCACCTCAGGCTTATAAAGAATAAAGGCGTGATGAGAGCTTTCTTTCTGTTTTATCACTATTTTATATATAAATATTATCGACGTAAATATCTCGTCCCTAAATACCCACTTCAACTGACACTTTTGCAAATTAAATCCTCCTTTATTTAGTATTTTCACTTAATCCGGCTTTACGAATGCGCCAGTTTTAAAACTGATTAATTATTTCTCTCGGCTTTTACTTCAATGCTCTATGCAATGATGATATGATCATTCGGAACGATTTTTCACGTATGCGGTTTGAATACGATAAATAATTTCGCTAAGTACCTATTTACATTTTTTTTAAAGTCAGATTTTTTAAAATTTTTTTTTGCACTTTATACAGGATGAAATTGAGGTCATGGGCATTAAGTAAACCATATATTAATCTACTTAATAGGAATGTTTTGAAGTCATCTAAAATGTGCACAAACCCACATGGGTTTGTTCATTATAATTAATAACATTGTTATTTATTATATACATATTTAATAGAATGGAGTTCTAAACCAAAGTTCCATTATCATTGATTGTTATTAATTACCGGGATGAAATGAAAAGCAATTTCAAATGCATTTATCATTGCGTAGGTACAATGCATATATTCCATAACCAAGTTAGTTATTATCATTCACTGCAAATATGCAATGCAATGCAATCAGCCCTGTATTACATACTACTCAATGTTGCGCACAGGCCTCCTCTACTACTGAGAGGGTTTAGGCCTTAGTCCACCACGCTGGCTTAGTGCGGGTTGGCAGACTTCATATACCTTCGAAATTCTTATAAAGAGCTTCTTAAGTATGCAGGTTCCTCACGATGTTTTCCTTCACCGTTAAAGCGAACGATAATTGATAAACAATACACACGTAACTTTGAAAAGTCAGAGGAGTGTGCCTTGGGTTTTGAACCTCCGAACATTGTCTCGGCAGACCGTTCCATTCCCAACTAGGCTATCGTCCACGTTCCACGGTCATTGCAAGTAAGTACTGCATAATTCACTTTACCATTGCTTTGTGCAGAACATACGTGCACAGTACGATGTCGCGTCATACTACAATACGATATCGTGTCACGACTGAATAAAAGTGGATATGGAAAACGAATGTGACGAGATCTATTTTTATTGCGTTCATGCCTGTATTCAAAAATAATACTAAGTGAAGTGAAGCCCAAAAAATGTCGACCGACAGGAATAATACATTGAACGGTCGGCACTGTAATACCGGCTTGCCTAATTCGACGGCTCCGTAGAACAAAGTCGTATATGCAAAATGTTAGCTTTTCAGTAGAGCGCTTTGAAAGTCGTTAGTTTGTATTCATGTGCGAATTAGTGCTATTTTCACACATTAAGTTCAAAGTTGTTACTGAACCCTATAGAATATAATATTTTGTTCTCTATAACTTGTGATTTTCACAATTAACTTAGTCTTTCAAAGCGCTCTACTGAAAAGCTTCATTTTGCATATACGACTTTGTTCTACGGAGCCGTCGAATTGCTTCTTCACGCTTCGCTTGAAGAACGCCGAGTTGTAGGAGAGACCACGTATGCTAGCTCTCATTCCCTATTCCATTCACCACAATACGTAACTCGCTTCTGTCATTAGTATAATTCGTTTAACCTCAGATTGCCAAGTCACAAGTACCACTACCTCCTACAATCTGAAAAGTTTTAATTAACGAGCGAAAACGAAGCCAAATCGACATTTCGGAGTTTCGGAAAACAAGTCGCGTGGAATTCGTAATGGAAAATTTCTTGATTACGTTTTATCGAATTCGGGAGTTGTGTTTTACTACGTATTTGTTTTTAGTGTTTTCAAGTGATAGTTCTCTTTTGTGCAAAAGTTGGGCGCTTGGGCGCTACGTTGCCTGTTTTTATCCCCAAATGGTAGGGAAAATATTGTTTTCTGATTATAAAGTAATTAAATTATCAAGAAGCATTTTTAGGAGACTTAAAAATGAAGGTTCTGCGTTCGCCCCATATGTTTGTGTGTAAGTTTGTATGTCCGCGATTTTCTCAATGATTAGGTAGTGATCCGATTTGGATGGAGCTTTTTGGTTTGAAGTGATTTTTGAAGTCAGTTTTATTTCAAGACTTATAATACCCCCCCCCCCCCCATTCTAGAATAAAATACCTGTACCGGAATAAAAAAATAGTTTATCTATTTAGATTATGGTCTATTTGTAAGCCAAATTTCATCTAAATCCGTTCAGCGGTTTTTGCGTTTACATTTAAAAACGACTGCCTCGGTGGCGTAGTTGTATTACGGTACGATTGCAATGCTGAGGTCTCGGTTTCAATCCCCGGATCGGGCAAAGTGATATTGAGTTTTTTCTATTCAGTATCACCCCGGATTCTGAAATTTGTGCCCGATATGGCAACAGGCTCGCCCCCTATCACATCATGGCACGGAATAAAGGCGAAAAGTGGGTGTACTAGTTGCGCCTCTGCGGCCTCTGCCTACCCCTTTGGGGATGAAAGGCGTGTGTGTGTGTGTGTATTTAAAAAACCTTCCCATATCTTCAAAATATTTCACATTGTAGGAATGTAGAGATTTGTGGATGGTTGCGAATATTTATCGACAACGTTTGCCGGTTTTAACCAACAAAATCAGCATGCAATTTCGGTGCGACATCGACCAATTGCTTCGCGTTCTATTTACAACTATATCAAAATTACATAAGGTCGAACTTTTATTAACCGTTATAATTCGTGTAGGTTTTCGCCGCATCGGCTGACCTTTAAGAGATTAGTTTTTTAATGTTTAACAGTATCATAAGAAGATAATTTGTATGTTTATGGGAAAATAATTTTATTTTAGCATGGGATGTGTGTTTATCAATTATCGTTCGCTTTAACGGTGAAGGAAAACGTCGTGAGGAAACCTATACCTGAGAATTCTCCATAAGAATTTCGAGGGTGTGTGAAGTCTGCCAACCCGCACTAGACCAGCGTGGTGGACTAAGGCCTTAAGCCAGCCATACTCAACCTGCGGCCCGCGGGCCGCATGTGGCCCGCCGGGCCTTTGTGATTGGCCCACCTGGAGTTACATTCAAAGTTTTTAAATTTCGCGCCCATCTGAAAAACTGTGGGCGCTCTGAGTAAATAAAATAAACCGACTTCAAAACCACTGCAAACCAAAAAATAATTCAACTGTATATTCGCTTAGTATATAAGTATATTTGGAGTCGATGCCAATTTTAAATTGTCAGCTAAGGCAAGGAAATACAAGATCAAATATACGAAAACATTGTTCAATTTAAACTAGGCACCGACTCCAAATATACGTATATACGAAGCGAATATACAGTTGAATTATTTTTTGGGTTTGCAGTGGTTTTGAAGTCGGTTTATATTTTGTTAAAAAGGTTTTATTTATTGCTTTTTTGTTAGTTAATTATAGAATAGTGTAAACAATACATCATAGATATACGATTGCAGCATTCGCAAGTCATCTGCTGTTAGTTATTGAAGAGCTCCATTGTGTATCTCCGAAGATCTTCATCAGATCTTCATAAATTATATACTAAAACCTTTCCTGAAAACTATACATTTGAACATCGAAAACCACATCCAAATCGGATCATTAGTTTTTGAGAAACTCGCGGCCATACAAATTTACATACATACATATATACATACATACATACGGATCCCGTGATGGACGGCAGCGTGTCTCACGCTGCCTTGGACGCAATAACAGGAAAAGGACCGCAACAGCGGTACACGCAGGGGCGGTTGCGGACGACAACTTAGACGTGAGTCGGAGGAAGCCCGCAGCCGTCCCTAATGCACCGAAGATGGCCATAAAAAAAATAAAAATACATACGGATCGAATACAGAACCTCCTTTTTAAACTCGGTTAAAAATAGGTACTAGCTCGATAGCCTTACCGCGGTGCATTGCATCGAGTTATGTTTTTATTAACACTCAAATATTTTTTGCGGCCCGCGCATCAAGACCGACACGTTTGGTGGCCCAATAAAAAAAAAGGTTGAGTATGGTTGCCTTAAGCCCTCTCAGTAGTAGAGGAGGCCCGTGCTCAGCAGTGAGCAGTATATAATATAGGGCTGGTACTACTATACTATGGGATGTGGGAGTCAATAGGCCTACGATACTGTTTCTTTTACCCAGAACGCCACGACACCACTATATAAATACTTAATTAATAAAATATGCCCCAGTGGCGTAGTTACTGGAGTGTTGAGGTCTCAGGTTTGATCTCCGGGTCAGATAAAGTGCCATTCGAATTTTTGATATTTGTCAGGTCGGAGTCTGAAATTTTTCCAGGTATGGCGTTAAACTCCAATCACATCAAGCTACGAGATACATATGGCGAAAACTAGGTATACTAGTTGGGTTTCTGCATACACTTTTGGGGATAAAAAGCGTATTTTTTCTGTGAAGTGAGTCGCAAAGTGAAGCATTGTCCGCTGTAAGCGCGGCTTTAAGTATAACGTAGCTGGGTAAGAAACTTTGAAAAGCTCGTCGATCACCATAAGCGTTACTGGAAATAAATCGACTGCAGATGACTAGACCTGTCGGCTGCCACATTTATCGCTGAAAGGGCTACACCGGGCTTAATGCCTAAATAATGGCCGCTCTATAGTCTGGTATAAAACACAATATCTGGAAATCGTAGATGGTGCGCTAATAACTTTTATCCCAACCTTATATTTTTCTGTTTTTTTTTTTTAATATAACGATACAATTCTGTTTTTAAGGTTTCGTTTCGTTTTGGGAAGATCAACACCTGTCAGTCCGTAATCGCGACGGTTACGTCATCCAAAAGTCGGGAGTAAAAAAATAAGTATTGTGAAATAATCCGCTAAAAACTTTTATTTCAAGTTATTGGATTGTCATCGGGATAAAACACGTTAAGTAGGTTTTAAATGTATCTTTGTACATTCCACGTTTTGCCAGTTCCCGGCCGCCTGTAAAATACCTGCTAAAAAGTTCCAATGAGTGTGTCTGCTTGCAATAGTATGTGGTTATTCTGGGATATGATCTTCCATGCGTAAAATTTCATCTTAATAGCGTTTACTTCTAACCAATATTAAAACATTTAATCATTGAGATATCTTCGCCTTCATAATATTATTCTAATGTCGAATAGGGTAGTTTAGTATATTTAATTTTGTATTATTATATGTATATGTAACACAAAATAATACAAAAAATAAATTGTTGTGTTAAATCAGCATTAAAATTGAATTAAAAATAAAGCAGTTATTCGTATTTGCAATATTGTTTTGTGCAAAAGTGGGAACGTGGAGGAAATATCGCGCTATCTCTTTCGCACGCACGCATCATAATGGTTGGTATCACTTGATGACGTCATAGTTTGATATTACTATTCTTAGACAACTATGCCTTCTACCAAATTTCAAAGTTTTATAACTTACTAATTATTGCAACAATTTTTTAAATTTCTTATTCCGTTAGGTTTTGGATGGCATACGTTTTTGATAAATATATTAAAAAAGGTACTCAACTACCCAATTTATAGGGCATTAATAAACTAGACATCCGACCCAAATACTCTATTTTCTGTCCCACTAACTCTAGTCAGCAAATATCCCTGTATCAATATGGTACTTGATAAACTTGCCTCAATGTATTCTTGCGGGATCAGGGGAAATTGGGATAAATCACGCTCCATTTACCATCCTTCGTAGATAAAATAAAATAAGTGAGATAATATAATATGTCACGCAAACTTCATTCACGGATAAAGTAATCTGAATCGAGTTGGTTTTGGCTGATTCCGAGAATAGTTTGAACTTTAAAATGAGTTGCCTAACTAGTTTGGTACTAAGCTTTGGTCTGTCATACCATATCATATCAGCCCTGTATTATATTCTGCCTCGATGGGGTAGTCGTATTGCGTACGCGTTACTAGTACGATTTGCGCGCTGAGGTCCTGGGTTCGAATCCCGGGTCTAGCCAAAAACATTGTGACTGGGTTTTTCCATCTTATAAATTACTTAGTCGCAACACGGAGTCAGGAAGGCGGTGTCCGTTGGTCCTGCGCCTGATCTTTCTACGGTCATGTCTGATTGCCGTCTCACCGGACTATGGGAGTGAAAGAATAGCGAGCGCACCTGTGTATTGCGCACACACTCGTGCACTATAATATCTCCTGCGTACCTGGCTGATATCCGTTGTGATTGGCCGCCGTGGCCGTAATTGTATAGGAGGATTACGTTATATACTGCCAACTGCTGAGCACGGGCCTCCTCGACTGCTGAGAGGGGTTAGGCCTTAGTCCACCACGCTGGCCTAGTGCGTGTTGGCAGACTTCACATACCTTCGAAATTATTTTCTCAGGTTTCCTCACGATGTTTTCCTTCGCCGTTAAAGCGAACGATAATTGGTAAACAATACACACATAATTTCGAAAAGACAGAGGTGTGTGCCTTGGGTTTTGAATCTGCGGACATTGTCTCGGCAGACCGTTCCATTCTTAACTAGGCTGTCTTTCACTCTTTCTAAACTTTGGTTTAGACGATAATTATTATGGTTATTTCGTTAATGAGTAAAATAAAAGTACGCATTTTTCAGAACCTGCCATTCCGAACTGCATTGTGCAAGGACAACATGCTGTAGTAAGTAGTAAATAATGCTGCTTGGTGGCAGAAATAGAGTTTGCGGTATCTACTCACACTCTCACATAGGAGAAACTTATCTATGTGATTTTCATCCGTCATTCGACTCTCTCGAAGCCCCATTTAGTCGCCTCTTACGACAGGCAGGGGATGCCGTGGCGGAACTCTATATGCCCCCGGACCACAGGGCACGAGGCGCCGGTCAGTCGTCCACCCGGCGCCTCCTACGTCTCCTCTGGCTACGGGCGGGATCGTTCTGCTCACGTTCACGCCCGGCTCTCTCCTTCCGCGAGATGACGCACTCGCAGGAGACCATCGCTCGCCAAGACCTCCAACCACCGGTAATGGCAGACACCACGGCCGGCAGCGAGAGATCTCCTCCGACTACTGCTCTAAGAGCGCTGCGTTGTAGATCCCAGGCTGGGCACTCCTCGAGAGTGTGTTGGACTGTATCCTCGCGACCGTTGCCACCGTGGTGGCACACGGCGGACTCTTCTTTTCCGATCTGACACAGGAACGAGCCGAAACATCCGTGGCCCGTCAGTACCTGTGTCAGACGGAATGTCGGCGCACCGTGGCGCCTGTCAAGCCAGCTTAAGAAGACAGGTCGCACTGCCGCGACAGTCCTCAAGCCCGCATTCGGGCTCTCCAGCCTGGTATGCCACTCCTCCACGGCGGCGCTGCGGATGGAGGCCAACTGGGCCTTGACCTCCCTCGGGGCCAGTCTCCGCCCGAGTCGGGATGCCTCCTCACGCCAGAAGAATACTGACGAGTCGGTAGTAATCCCTAACATAGTATTAAGATTAGTTACACAAACTCCGTCATGAATATGAAATAACTAAGTAAAATATGATAACTTTACTAAACATAATCCAATTTCAACTGGATTTTAATCAAATATTTATGTTGATGCGTCGATTTTTGGAGCCAGTATATATCTTATATAAATTATTCATGCTAAATTAATATATTTAAATTATTTAATTAATCATCGTTGTTGTTTGCTTCAATACTAATTAATTTATTAAATTTCTCAATATTTATTTTTGTAAAAAGTAAGTTTAAATTCGAAGATTTCCCACTGGTACGTAAATATGTTAAATCATTCACGCCCTTCATCCCCGAAAGGGTAGGCACAGACGAAATTTAAGGCACCCACTTTTCGCCATGCGTATACCTACTGTCTTACTATATGGTATGATAGGAGGCGAGCCTAACGCCATATCGTGCACAATTTCCAGACTCCGGGCTTATACTAAATAGAAAAATGTAATATCACTTTGCCCGACCTGGTGGTTGAACCCGAGGCCTCAGCATTGCAGTCGTACCGTAATACAACTTCGCCACCGAGACAGTCATAATTATTAAAACAATGAACCTACGTATCACAGAACCGTTATGTTGCCATTACATGAAAAATTTATTTAAAAAACATAAACATTTTTAATGACGACGTAAAAGTAAGAAGTTGTTGTTTGAGCTACTTAGTTAAAAACCGTTTATTAGCTCAAAGCATTTTTCATGTCTCTAGCTGTATAAGTTAAGATGCCTCTGCCTTTGTGCACTTTAAAAACCACAAGCGGTAGTTCATTAAAATACCTTCATTACCTAGTTAGAAGTCAGAAACTGTGTATAATAACTTATTCTTTGTTATGCGTAAGATCTAAAAGAGCTTCAAATTTGCGAGAAACAACTTGCTCGGAAGGTTAATTTTATTGCTTGTCGAGAATCAAGAATGCCAAAGAAACACCATGTATCAGGAAGCTATTTTTCATGAATTCTAGCTCCATATTAAATTAAAAAACCTGACACCTATGTCAGGTTTTGTCGCTGAAACCAACATAACCATTCCACTCACCTCCCAGTGGTGGTAGCGATAACGCGTTTTTAACCAAGAATTTTTGCGATACGACCACCCTAAACAGTAGCAACACCACCCAGCACCTTGAGTTGTAAAGTACTGTGTGGCATTCCACTGCGTTCGTCATCCTGAGACATAAGATGTTAAGTCTCATTATGTCCAGTAGTTACACTGGCTAAAATGTCCTTCAAACCGAAATACAGCAGTGCATGCACACTGCTGCTTGGCGGTAGAAATAGATATTGTGGTGGTACCCACCCAGACGGACTCTTACATGTGAGAGACCTACCACCAAAAAAAAAAATGAAATGAAAAATGATTCTCATACAAGTGAGATGGCTTTTAAATTTGAAACATCAAGCAAGTGTGCAAGTATTGTGTTCTAGTTGGAAACACATTGCAAATAAAGAATTGCGTATTATCAGACATCTGCCATCTTGCATCTGCTGTACCAGGCTGCTTTTTTTTCTCTTTCGCAAGGCGCGGTTTGCTCATCTCCCAGTGTCAAAGTTTTAGGTGACATTTTTTTAAGTATAAGTTGCAGTTGCATTGTTTCTTTGTTGTACTCAGTACTAACTACTATGTTGAAGTAAAGCAGTGGCTACCTTACCAAGACTTTGTCGAGAAGTTTTGGCGGCAACAAAAATAGCACTTGATTAGCACTGTTATTTCAATTCATTTCATTTGAGCCCTTTAATAGAACTATATTGGACAATATACGACCATAATTATGCAATATAACACAAAGTATCACCAAAATAAGGAATTAAAACTAAAGAGCACCTCATGACATTTCCACGTTCCCACCAAAAGGCCAGGCTGTTTTTAATTTTAAGTTCTGTTCAGTTAAGTTCTTATTTGAAGATGATGTTCTTATGTTAGGGCCCAATCGTACATTCGTATTTCCTTATTTTACAAATAACTAGACTTTTCTCGCGGCTCCGCCCGCATGAATGAATTTTTCCGGGATAAAAGTCCCACTTTATATTTTCCCGGGCTAAAACGCCCATCTTACTCGGTGATATTGGTGAAAGACCAAATCAGTTCAGTAGTTTCTGAGTTTGTACCTAACGTTACAAACTAACAATATAAGTGTAGATAATAATAATATAGTTAACGGAATAAACCTCCGTCTACCGCTTTGGGATTACACACATAATAAGACTAACTCAGTTTCGGGTTACTCCCTTGCCTACCCCGCCAACCCCTTTGAGATTACACGTCTATATTTATGAGCAAACGGCGGCAGAAAAATGTCAATAGTAATCCAAGTCTGATCCATAATCATACAAAAATAACATCAAGTTATACATTATCCCGAAGGATAACTTCGCAGCGTATTGAAAATGTTCATAATAGCATGGACTAATAAGAGTCTCTTATTAGTCCATGATAATAGTCAGAGCTTAATAAACCCCAACTGAAAGGGATTGAAGTAATACGAGATGAACTGAGGTGAATGATATAGAGGTCAGGGTTATTTTGGGTCTTGCCAAATGATCTTCAGCTATTTAATAATATCGGAATTGATTGTGGTCGAAATACGATCTATTATGTCCCGCACGAGGCAAAGGAATAATAGAACATACAGCCACGAACGTGATCAAAATGGTTAAAACAATTCTTGAATAAAATAATTTTATTATATTTCTAATCAGTTGAATAATGTATTTTCATACACATTCATGGTAGGATAGTGGACGATAGCCTAGTTGGGAATGGAACGGTCTGCCGAGACAATGTCCGGCGGTTCAAAACCCAAGGCACACACCTCTGACTTTTCGAAGTTAAGTTTATTGTTCATCAATTATCGTTCGCTTTAACAGTGAAGGAAAACATCGTGAGGAAACCTACATACCTGAGAATTCTCCGTTAGAATTTCGAGGGTATGTGAATTCTGCCAACACGCATTACGCCAGCGTGGTGGACTAAGGCCTAACTCCTCTCAGTTGTATAGGAGATCCGTGTTCAGCAGTGGGCAGTATATAATACAGGGCTGCTATAGGTATGGTAGGGTATTGATTTTGTGTCGGGTTAACGATCACCGTACATAAGGTGATAATAGATAGCCCGCCATAGAAGCCCATGTGGGCGCACCCCGTGCCGGGTTCAGTCTGTGTATATCAGTTTTTTTAAGGCATTGAGTGACGAGACGAGCATGCCGTTCGCCTAATGGTAAGCGATACGACCACCCATAAACTAGCTACACCACACAACATCTTTTGTTATAAAGTACTGTGTAGCATTCCACTGCGTTCGTCATCCTGAGATATAAGGTGTTACGTCTCATCATATCCCGTAGTTACGCTGGCTACAATGCGCTTCAAACCGAAACAAAACAGTGCATGCACACTGCTGCTTGGCGGTAGAAATAGACATTGCGGTGGTACCCACCCATACGGACTCTTACATATAAGGATCCTACCACCAGTAAACAGACCGGTATAAGTGTGTCGACTGACAAGGGATAGTCATTTCCCCTAACTCGACACTCCTTCTGGACCCATCTCCTGTAACTATTAGGTGCATTAGGGTTACTTTGTCATGACCGTATAAAAAAACTTTTACGAATAACTAAATGACTTGTAAGCCGAGTTCAAGTCGCAAAACCCCTTATTACTGTTTGTTAGATTTTCTTCGTGCCAGTCAGACAGTTAAATTAATTGACCAAGTTTTGTAAATAACTTGTAATGTAAAAACGTGTCCAAAGCCCAGACAATGTTAAGAGTTCATTTTCTCATAACTTTTTGTAGAATTTGTGAACATTCTAATGTTTTAACGAGTTATTGGAAAGCGTAGTTGTATTACGCTACGACTGCAAAACTGACGTCTCGGGGTCGATCACCGAGTCGGGTAAACTGATATTGGGTTTTTGTATGCAGTATCTACCCGGAGTGTGAATTTGTGCCTGATATGGCGATAGGTTCCTTCCCCCTATCACATGGGACGGAATATGCATGGCGAAAAGTGGGTGCACTAGTTGCGCCTCTGCCTACTCCTTCTTGGATAAAGGGCGTGAGTGTGTGAGTGTGTGTGTGTATTGGAAAACTAGAGTAAATTATCGCATCATACACACATTCCTGTGAAAGTAGACAAGGTGTAAAACGAGTTATAGTGGCCCACGTGAGTATGACGTATCCTGGGATCAGCCCGTGTATAGGTTATAGATCTCTCATATTCGAATTCGACTGGGTTACATCGTGGCAATGTGTAATACTGCCGCCTAGCTACATTATACAATCGATTTTAGTTGCGTGAGATTAAGGACCTTTTCACAAATTTTAAGTAAAGGAAATGTCCGCTTCTTATACAGGTGTTGGCCTCAAAATCTAACCAGGGTCAACCTTTATGCATATTACCCTACAAACCCCGCTTATATGTATATATAGATGTATGGAGAAACCCTATATACTCGGACGCCGGCGTCCGTAGCGGGACTTGACGAGTCAAGTAAAATAAAATTACACATATCTTAATATTGAAGGACTTTAAAACTGCCTCGGTGGCGTAGTTGTATTATGGTACGACTACAATGCTGAGGTCTGGCGTTCGATTCCCGGGTCGGGCAAATTGATATACGCCTCTGCCTACCCCTTCGGGGATAACAGACGTGAGTGTATGTGTGTGTGTGTGTTTAAAATTATACGATTTATTGCAAGGGCCTAGTTTTTTAGAGTACCTACTACCAAAATATATATAAAGTATCTTGGTTAGAATTTTTCGACCGTTTTTGGACATGTCACTTATTTGGCAGTTATCGTATTAAACAACTGTATACAGTATTAATTTTAATACCATTTATTTGGTAGCATAAAGTGATTTTTGTATTTAGTCGGCTTATGCATTTGTGACGACTACTATTTACTCAGAAGTCGTGTAACATGCCTTGAAGATATTAATATTATCTTGTGTATAAATAGAATTAATCTAAAACCTCATGTTTGAAATAAGCATGTATCGATCGATTAGTGCAACTATTAATAAGTATTGAAACTCTGGGGTTGTTTAAAGTGCATTCGCGATGCTACCAACGCATACGTTATTATTCCTTTCCGAGCAAATCTAAATTTGCATGCATAAACAGTCGGAACACTGTTACGTATCTACACGTCTAGAATACTTTGCTGTATACAAGCTTGTATTTACCCCCGATGGGTAGGCAGAGAAGCTGTTTATCCAAGAAATAATCGATTCTATCTAGATTATTTAAGGCTGTGGTGTTTTTTATAGCCGTTACAAATTACAATTACAAATAATATGTGCAAATCAAAGTTTTAAGAAACATACATTTTGGTTGCATACCTAGGGAATGGAATACAGAACAACATATTTCACAGTTATTGCAAATTGACTAGACAAAGGTGATTAGGTATAATATAATTCAAACACAACAGTGCAAGAATAGCTGGCTATTTGGTGTTGGAAAAACAGTACGTACCAAGATGCAAGTATCAAAGTCATCACCAAGTACTAAATCATGGTTTATTGTACTCTGAGAATTTCCCAAGAGTTCAACCAACTCAACACTAATGGCGTCAACAAACAAACAACCTCTCTTGGCTTTAATTCCGACGTCAACCACTTGATGGATGATATTTATCTTAATACTAATCTTCTTTGCTTGAATTGTGTCAGAGAATGAAAAGCATTTCTTCATACGTGACACTAAAACAGTGGTGGAAAACCGCGGAAAGAAGCTATGTTATTGCATTTTGTGTGATAGAAGACCACGAAAATCATCTCTGTTGCTTAGATATAAATTATTAGAATTGGTTTTTATTAATAATACAAAAAATGCAAATTTTATATTGTTTAGAGCATTTCTTTAAATTACTTGCAAAATGCATAAGTACAAAGTTTTTTTTTCCATACGAGTGCACAACCCTCTCTGGAATCATGAAATAATACGATCTACAATTTTTCTATATACCATTAATAGTTAGATATGGTAATCAAAATGGTTAGACCAATCTAAATAAACAGCACCCGTCCACAAATATGACGAGATAAATATTGCTCCAACAACTAGATACTATAATTAGCTACATAGCACGACCTTAGCTGAGCTGCAACCGGTGAAGGCGCAATAGAATATAGTTGGTTTCTCTTATTCGAGAGTACGGCTGAATAAGTACTACTGCGCTAAGGAACTTTGTGCCAGCTCGTTTGTGTTCCAGTTTGAAGGACATTATAGCCAGTGTAAATACTGGGCATTATAAGACAGGCCAGTTTGTTTCACCCGTGGTCAGGTAGGTAATGTTAAAGCTCTTATGACACTGGCAAATTGCAAAAGAATTCATAGCGAGGCGAAGGCGCTGCACGTTCGTCCAGTGCAATAAGACCGTTAACTTTACTTGACAATTAATGAAACAACAGTGGCTTAACATTTTGTTTCTCAGACCAGTGCAGTATCATGCCAGGTAATGCTTTGTAATTCAAAGTTCGTGTGGAGTTGCTACTCTTAATCGACAGTCGTGTTGCTGACAATAAAGGGAGTGGTTTGCTCGGCTTCATAATTTATAAAAGAAAGGTGCAGTATCATTGCCGTGAATCTAAAATCAGTAGTAGATTGAATAAATTCTAATGAATAGGATTTCGAATGTTTCATAAAACACGCTGCAGCGGATTTCAAATTAATTTATTTGAAATCGAAAAATTTAGTTGCTAAAACGATACCAGAAAAATCTGCTGCCATTATTTCATTTCAGCAACTGTATACTAATTGGCACAAATCCAATCAGTATTTATTACAAATTACGTAACGATTTTATGAGTTATAAATTGAAATGATTTTTCTTCGTGTTGCTTTTTAGTTCAACTTTTTCTACTTCATTGCACCTGATGGTAAGTAAGTGGCGTATAGATGGAATATCGAAAAAAAAATATGCAATCCAATAGGGAACCGTACTATTACAAAGAAAGAAGCAAAATAAAATTCTTATGGGCATTATATAAACAATTTAAAACCTCGGACTGCCTCGGTGGCGTAGTTGTACGCAATGCTGAGGTCTCGCGTTCGATCCCCGGGTCGGGAAAAGTGATATTGAGTTTTTTCTATTCAGTATCAGCCCGGAGTCTAGAATTTATGCCCGATATGGCGATAGGCTCGCCCCCTATCACATCATGGGACGGAATAACGGCGAAAAGTGGGTGCACTAGTTGCGTCTCTGCCTACCCCTTCGGGGACAACAGGCGTGAGTGTGTGTGTGTTAAAACCTCTGATGACAAGTAAAATAAGTAGAAAGAAAGGTGTCGAATCTACTTTAAAATTGACACAAATCATAATCAGTTTCTTCGATCATTCATGAAGTGAAGGCAAAACAGCTACGATTTTACAACCATTTTACAATATAGGCGATAAGTGCGGTAATCTGACCAGCGTTGCCGAAAAGCGCCGAATCCACTATTACCCAATATCTGTTGAGCACTCGATTGATTTTCGTAAACCGATGGTTCATCGAGTGTTTTATTTTAGCGGTATCTTATCATTTACACAGATATGTTTGCGTTCAATAATCCGGTACTTTAATTAAGTGTCGTCGTCATTACACACCGTTGCTATTCGCGATTTAATTAAATTAATTAAATTGAGTTAATCTGAACTCATTATGCATCGTCATGGGATTTATTGGATGAACTAATTGCATTATATCTGAAGCACTTAATATTATAAGGGCTGATTTTATCGCTTGCTGATAAATGATACTTGTCGCAGAAATGGATAATTCGAATAAATACAAAAGCCACTTTCTAATCTATGCCCTCAGAATAAAGACTAAAGCATAGAAGGAGTCTAAATCACACTCATGTACTTACCCATTTTTTTTTAATAGACCAAAAACATTGAAGAGAAAGAGACAAATATTATGTTGTTAAGGACGGTTTGCGTACACTATACAAACGTCAAATTGGATACCTTGGCTACCTTTACGATGCCGAATTAAAAAGCGAACTAATGTCAAATGATACAATTTGCCAACGAGCCCACACAATTTGGTTACGTTATACTTTCGTGCGGGCTTGTCAAATTTGTTTGCCTGTTTTATAATTTCTCACAAGGGATCACAGCACAACAAAATTTCTTGATGTTTATGAGAGTGTACGCTCAAATATCATAGCATTACTTCTATGCTTAGTCCTTACTCTGAGTCTATGCCCCTAAACAAATAGTGATAAAATTAGGAGTCTCATTCATACGGTAGCTATTAAATAAAATTTACTTGTGAAATAGTTTATATGAAATTGACTATCATAATAGCAATAATATAAAGCTCGAAATCAATCTAGAAATAATAATTGTAATTTATCTTTTGGAATGAAGTTCCTTATCGCGCGTTGTGAAAAGGGGCTAGACGGAAAAAAATCTTACGAAAAGTTGTCACGACACTTTTATAAAAATTGTCACGACACTTTTATACTTGCCCTGTGAAACCAGCCAGTAACAATAAAGAACTGGTTCGAAATTTAAATAAAAAAAGACAATTTAAATCTTAGAGTATGTGCCTATACGTAGTTATACTTATTCTAAGATTTAAATTGTCTTTTTTTATTTAAATGCTTTTTAGAGTAGTTTTTTTTTCGTTAGTTGTATGTTAATTTTAATGTCAATGCCTGCTTAGGTGATGATCGTGATTCGATGACATATCTATTGTGTAGGTAGAAGTAAATGTTTTCATTGATGTGGTAACGTTTTAATGAAATATACAATTATTATTATAACTCAAAAGAAATAAAATTTTATTACAATATCTTCACTAATTAATCGAAAACAACTTCGTTCCATCCGGGTGTCCCTTGACACCTCTCAAGTTTTTTTTGCTCTTACTTAATATTAAAAAATAAAAGTACGCAATTGAAATTAAACTACTATAACGGATTTTATCGCAGTTTTTTATTTTATTTTCTCCTGACGTTTCGAAGGTTTTGTAGCACTAAGTGGTCACGGGGCGGACATTGACATGACATACAAAAATGTTAGACATTTCAATGTCTAACATAATGTATATAATGTTAGACATTTCAATGACTAACATTATGTATTTACGCGAATGTAAGACATTTCAATGTCTAACATTCGCGTAAACGTAAGAACGAAAGTGTTAGAAAATGTTTATACTCCGTCCAACCATTTATTTAACTTTTGACATATGCACGCTTATGAAATTTTATAATTACTGACAAAACTCAAACAAAATAATTGACTACTTTTTGGACGCCATTTTTTCTTTTCCATAGTGAAGTGACTTGCTGTTTAGCTCCGATATTAATTATCACGCTTTTATAAGCTTCAGACGTATGTATGTATGTCTGTATATAACTTACACTTTGAACATGATTTTGACCCACTTCAAAACGTCGGATTAAATCCAAATTTGGCATACTTGTCAAGGACCGCTGGCAATACAATATTTGAAACAAAAAAATACGTTTTTATAGAAATCCAACTAAATAAATAATACTTCAGTTTTCCTTGTGCTTCAATAAATGGCGCCAGCATAGAATTAGATCGCGCCATGGTTTCCAAGCAAGCGAAACTATGATATATCATGTAAGTTTGAATTTTTAAAAATTATACTTGTTTTTTGGTGAACTAAAAAATTTAAAATAAATAATAGTTTATAAAAACTAAAAAAACACCCTTTATAAAAAATCCAACTAAAAAATAGAAAATAATTTTTAATAAACTTGAATTGAGAATAGTGTAAATAAGTAAAACATGTATTTTATTGTAAAAAAAGCGTGGCGTGGCTTACCATCAGGCGAATGGCATCCTCGTCTCGTCATTCTATGCTAAAAAAAAACTCCACTGCGCTCAAAACCCTGAGACATAAGATTTAACAATGACCAGTAATTGCGCTGACTAAAATGTCCTTAAAACCGGAACACAACAGAACATGCACACTGCTGATTGGTGGTAGAAAGAGACGCTGCGGCGGTACCTACCCAGTCGGCGACACGAATATGAGAGACCTATCATAAGTTAATAACTAAGTCATAACTGGTTTTAATTTTTTATTTACTTTGATGCTTTTTTCTTTGGTTTTGGTTTGGTTTGGTTTGCTTATTTACTTTTACCTTTTTTTATTATTTTAATTATTGTTTTATGTTGTGACTAACAAATAAATACTTTTTCTTTCTTTCTTACCACCAGTAAAAGTTGCGTCTCTCTCGATCATCGCCACTTCAAAAATGATGTCGACCTGTATTCATATTCGGCTGATATATTGATAACGATGTGGGAAGGAGCTATTATGGCAGGTTTTGCGTCTTGTGCAGTCCCTATGCAGTATGATAAAATGAAGCTGCTATTACTGCTCGGTGTTATAATTAGTACCTTGCCCGAGGCTTCTGTCTTTTCTTCAAAGGTCTACAAAGTTGCCTTTATGATCCCGTCAACTCACCTTCGGTGACCTCTTTGCTTTTATGCCACTTATACAGTACAAAACGTACATAAAACGCACGAGTTTGTAAAATTTAAACCTAGCAAAAATTTGGTTTATTTATTAAAGCCCCTTAAGTTATCTAGAATCCCAAATTTCATAGATACTTCTTCTTCTTTTAAATTATGGCTTCCACTGATTATCTATCGGAGATTTCGCTAATGCCAAGTAATAATAGCAGATACAAAACAATAAATATTTTCATCGATACAACTCAAATCAAAGAGCATTATAATACTTTAAATGGTCATTGTGATAAGTATCAACGTCAAAAAATTTGCATTTTTCTCACTGACTGACATATAGATCAAAAATCTCACCCGTATGGTGTATCTTGTAAAGTTATCTATGAGGCGTAACACCTATTTAGATCTCAATTATTTTGTCGGCGGAGTCGACAACCACGCATATTCTTAACGGGGTGATGCTCTCGGCTCCGCCTGCGTGGAATAGTTTTTCCGGGACAAAAAGCTTTTCCCAGGATAAACAGTAGCATATAGCACTCTGGAGTAATGTAGTTTCCTAGTAGTGAAATAATTTTCAAAATTGGTTTAGTAGTTCCTGAAATTCGCGCGTTCAAACAAAAAAACAATCTGTTCAGCTTTATATTATTAGTATAGAATAAATATTGGCATTGGCTCCCATGTTACTCATTTTTTGATGGGATAAAGTACCAATAACAATAATCTATCCAACGGTCTATGATAGTTCCTTTAAGAAACTAGAAGATAGAAGAAGATATGTATTTGTGGCTCTGTGCTAGATCGGCCAAAGTACATGCTAAAATATTTATCAACAAAAAACCTTGTGATAAAATGACATACGTTGTTAGTACTGGTACTAAAATAGCGCATGACTAACGTTAGCTGTTTTTTATTTCTACCAAAAGCGAGGGATATTGATGTTGTTTCTTTTAGTAGGTATCAGGTTTATACATCTCAAAGTAGACGACCCGCAGGCTGAGACTAACGAACCAAGCTTTGACGAGAACGTTTGTGCATCTCCGCTCCTATTACATTAGGGTCTTCCACCGTCTGTACTAAGCTTTAATAGCTACTGCTACGGATAAAGCTGAGGACACATGGGCTTTGGCAATATTGCTTTCAAAATTTGATCTAAATGTAATACGAACTGGTGAAGGTTGGTCAATAATTGAGAAAAGAAAGGATGCGGGTTTCATTCCTTTTACAGAACGTTTTCATGGTCAGCAGATTGAATGACAGCTGCTATTATACATAGTACTAGTATTGCTCGCGGCTCCGCCCGCGTAAAAAAGTTTTCCGGGATAAAACTTAAAACTCAGGAGCAACGTAGCTTCCTATTAGTGAAAGAATTTTCAAAATCGGTTCAGTATTTCCTGAGATTAGTGCGTTCAACCAAACAAACTCTTCAGCTTTATAATATTAGTATGGATTCCCAGTTTTGTAAACATAGGTACTTGTTTACGATATTAACAAACAGCCCCGATTCAGCCGTAATAGTTTCACTGTCTCATGTCTGAAAGAAAACCGTCCTCACAATTCCTTGACCACTTTTTTGGTCTTTTAAAGCCAATACATCCTTGATTATTTTGAAATTGTAATTATAGTGGACACTTTAAAATCAGGTAATCAAACACGCTTATTTACTAGTTTCTGTAATGAAGTATCGACCCTCCCGAAGAATACCATTCAAATGTACAAGAAAAAGTCACCAAACCCGCAGAACGTCATCAGCAATTAATCCAAACCGAGTAGGCGACATGTCGTTTTTAGCTAGCGTCGGAACTCTAACAAGAGATGGTGGAAAAACTCCGAGCTTGTTAGCCCCTGACAAGTAAAGGAAATAGTAATCTAGCTCGGATAAATTGCCTGCGTTCGTTTGCTGAGTCACGCCGAAAAATCACAAATCATCTAGTAAGGGCAGGGGAATAAGTTAGCGATTTCAAATTCCTACCGATGCGATTTACGTGTCAATTCGATCCAAATTTGGCAGTAAATTTTAGTATAATACCTATATAAGAATGTTAATTTATGTTGCACCTTCGCTCTACTTCAAGTATGGTGATTGGTCGTACTTAGGCCCTGTTAAATTATGAGGTTCTGGATTTCAACACAATTAAATTTATATTATTCTATGTTCCTAGTTTCATTACGGAAGTATTCGATTACGTAAAGTTTTTAAGAGGGCCCCATACCCAAAAAGATGAGCATGTAGCATAATTAAAGGAATTGGAGTATATAAAATAGTAATGAGGTCGAAATTAAAGTCCTCAAATTATTTGGATACATAAACCATCAAGATCGTGGATTTTGGCTCGAACTCAAATATATCTAATCCTGCTACATATTATGTTCCCATTAGAAATTTAATACTTTGCTCTCCGAACAATGTATGCGCAACTCACTTGACCCCTTTATTCCAATTGTTCACTCCACAATGGTCTAACAAAGAAGCACCTTAATACAAATCTTCGTGACAGTCGCATCCGGCGATGGACAGCATTGATTGACCTTCTACCTACTTCTATTGTGGGGTCTTCAACCGCTGGACATTTATATTTTCGATCACATCGTTATGGCCATTCATACTATATGTACTATACATGCGAAAATCTGTCCCTCTGTTACTTTCTGGGCACCATTGAATCATTACTACACTAATATTTTAAGAGTAAAGATTTGATTGTCTGTTTGTTTGGTCCGAAACTACTGGACCGATTTGAAAAATTCTTTCACCAATATAGCTACATTATCAGCAAGTAACAAAGGCTACTTTTATTCCGGGGAAATATAAAGCGGGACTTTTATCCCGAAAAAACTGCGTAGTAATAGTTTAGTCTGCAATGTCCCTTTAAATGGGACCTAACATAGCTTGCAAAATGTAGATGACCATATTTCTGCCTACCCCTGAAAACCTTAAAGGTGTCGTATACAGGCCGCCAGTAAAAATATACCTCAATCTGGGAAATTCATGCTCAAGTATACAGATGCAGTCTGTCTGTATCAGATTGCGTAGGTGGCCTGTTTTTTATGCCCAGTATCAACTCGTGGTTTGAAAGTTGTGCCCGATATGGTGATAAGGGAGGACCCTATCACATCATGGGACGGAATACACATGGCGAAAAGAAGATGCGTGCCTACCCCTTCGGGGATAATGGCGTAATGTGTGATTGTGTAGCAGCTTTGCTGTATCTATTCTCCCCTGAAGTCAGTTCACAGATACTTGAATATTTCCGTAGAAGAGGCCAAGACAAAATAAGTTTAAGTTTGGCTTCAGAACCTCCACTGCCACTTCCTGGAATGTTTGGTGATACATTTTCAAGTCGTGTTATATATACGGAGATTCTTAGTCATTCTAGTGTTGCGGGTTTCTTGAATATTCTGGTACAATTGTAACAGCTTATAACTTTCTCACTGAAACTACAATGTTAAATTAGGTTTAGCAAACAATTGCAACTGCAATTAACTTCTTATTGGATTTTGTATAAATCGCCTTCAGAAACGATTTAATATCTTGACAAATACCTAACAGTAAAAGAGGAAAATTCTTTTTTACCGATTGCAAACTACACACAAAGACAGTTCAACTTTATCCCAAAGTTCCGCATCCTTCACGGGAGGCACCAGTTATAGAACTATTACTGCGTCAGTAGTTGGCGTTAATCCAATAGGTAAGAATGAGTGCCAACTAAATAGAATCAGACTTGGATACGACTGCAATGCTAAGGTCTCGGGTTCGATCCCTGGGTCGGGCACAGTGATATAGGAGCTTGGAATATGTGCCCGATATAGCGATAGGCTCGCCCCCTATCACATCATGGGACGGAATACTCACGGCGAAAAGTGCGCGCACTTGCGCCTCTGCCTACCCCTTCGGGGATTAAAAGGAGTGAGTACGCACAAGCACAAGCAGTGATTATACTTCTGCTTCGTCCTCGAGATTAGCATAGAGAGAAGATGGAGAACACACGAATACATCGTGTAATAGTGTACGCCTTTGCCCTTTATTTGACTTTTTTTAGTTGGTCACACTCAACCAATCAAGAGAGATTCTTTTAGTTTAGAGAGTTCCATATACCAATATTTCACAACTTACTAGGTTAACGCAAGTCACGGGAGGGAGGGGTGCTAATCTCTTCGGACGAAGCCTTCGTATAAATATGATAGAACTTCACGTACAGGTAAGTTCGTTAATCATTAATAATCCACGGTTCTGAGCACAGATCAACTGTTCTATGATTCTGTGCTATTGTTACTCGTTGTTAAGTGAGCGACGTGCAATCTCGTCTCGTCATTTACTGTAATTAAATTAACAGTTTATATTTTCATTCTATTATTTTAAGGGTTATTAAAAACTATTACTACTGCTCATGTAAAGATTGATATTAGTTTAGAGAAGTTGCAATAACAGATTTGAGAACGGAATAGTCTGGTGTTTGAATGTAACAATTCATCTCATTAGCTAGGAAGTTTATAATTCCGCTACAGGAACTATATATTTATAGTTCACTAAAGGAACTATATATTTATATTTCCTTTGGTGGACTGGAACCTTTAGAATTTTAATATTATGAAGATTTATTTATATATCAACATATATAATATGCCATCACCATTCAAAGCAGAGAAGAAAGACGTTTATTTTCTACCTTCGTGCATATTAAAACTTTTATAAAATTATCATATCCTTTCCGATATTAATCAATTCTATTGTATAATAAATGAATATTAAAGTGCAACAATACATTTTATGATCATGTCCTAGCAATTAATTCAATCAATTATGACTCAATCAAGTATGTTTTCTTGCTGGGAAGAAGTTATTATGAATAAAACATAATGAAACTATTATATTTATATTTAATTGTATGAAAGCAAAGAAAGAATCTAAATCATAAATAATATGAGGCTCGTGCCAAGGCCGGTGTGAAAGACCTTTCAACAAAATTAATAGATACTAAACTTTTTTCCGTGGTTATAAGTAAGGTACTTACTCAAATGTCAATCCAAGACTTATCTTCTAATCCATTCGATATTATAAGCTATAACTTGTGATAAATTTGTACAAAAACTTTTACATTTAACTACTGTGCGTAATTACTTCTAAGTCGTTTCTCGGGTCGCGTAAAGGGTTATTAAGATTTTTGCCCAGATTCAGCCCGGAATTTGGAATCTTAGCCGATATGGCGATATCCTCGCCTCCTATCATGGAATGGAATAAGTATGGCGTAAACGTAACTTAATCTACCTTTGCTTGTCAGCACTGCCCTTCATCTAAATCCTTTCAATCTTTTATGCAAACTTTTAACAAAAATTTTCAGGTAAAATGCTAGTAATTTATTTACACATCAACGGGAAGCATCTGTGCTAATTGTAACTATTTCCTAATCAAATCTCGTAAACAACTCTCCAAATCTGAAGAATCTTGTACACGGTTGAATAGGTCTTTATTACATTACCGCTTGGAAGTCACATGTAATGCTCTGTAGTTGATGTATAATGTTTGAAGTTTGTTGAAGATGAGGAATTCTAACAATGGAGGGATTAATTTAATTAATTGAGTGCTTGGTTTGCATGCACGGGAAAGTTTGAGTGCCCGTGAATCAGACTTTGACTGCCGTGGCTAAGTATTTGAATCATGGCAACTATCGTTTATCGAGTTTTGTATCGTAAATCCAACAAAATCTCATCAAATTGTTTTATGAAGAATTTACTTATACGAAAGTTTTTTATCATTCGACGAAGCTTAACAATTCACGGTGATGATTCGACTTCAAATTTACCTCACTTCAGTTATTTTTTGACAAATGTATTGCATCCCTAAAAACCCTCCCATGAATTTCGTACATAGAAAAACAAATGTGCTTGAAGTTTGTTTTGCGGACCGTTTAGTCTTTGTCCAAAGTCCAAATTGCCTTTTTTATTTTTTTTTGTTCTTAACGGCTTTGTGTATTCAACCTTTTCGTGTCTACTGACCGCATCGGCTTCGGTTTTCGGGAATCCACCTCTTTTTAGACTCTTAATAACTTGTTAGTATTCGTCTGAAACGCTTCGTACGTTCAAAAGAAGGTTTGACGATGCTTTATGTTCTTGTCAATTATTGTTTGAATTTACCTACCTTTTAGATTTTTCTCTTTTGTAGTGATAGATTATTTTTTGTCCTATCACAATTTTTCGGTTTCCTTTAATTGTTTGCTTGATAAATACTATAGATGACTAGGGAATAAATAGATCCGTTTTATAGAAATTCATAATCATAATAATTTTTACGTCTCGATATGTATGGACGCATGTTAAATGAAGAATAAACCAACATTTATAATAATATTTTATACTGTGGTAAATATAGAGAGAAATGAGAAACTTCTTATTCAAGTCGATTAAAAACGAATAAGGAAAGCTTCTCACCGAAACTCCACGCGTTTCCAAGTTTTATTTATACCCTTATTGATTCTGCCCCGAGTTGGGCCGATACGATCGTCATAAATCTATCAGTATGAGGCTAGTTTAAGGTTGGACAGTTTTCGATTAGAGGTCATTGATTAAAACAGAAACAGACTTCACTTTTCCGGGGCATTGTATCTAGGAAAAAAACTAAAATTAGATGATCTTAAAATCTGAAATATTCGCATTACTGAATATTGGTATACAAATTAGTATCTTCCTGCCCTCATACAAACTACAAATAATTGGAACAACATCCGGAATTTGATAAAATTTTGCTTGGCGACATAAATAGACATTGCGATGGTACCTACCACCTTCTATACGAGAGACCTAGTGATTCGAAATTATTTAAATGATACCTATAAATTGAAATTCTTACAAAATATTAGTATTCGGCCACAATCTATAAATTCCAAACATTGTCCCTAAATTAGATTTATCAACGTCAGCAATATTACATTCCAGCCTCCAGGCTTACCATTTTGGCTATTGCTTTTATAGCATTTTTTTGCATTGAATGACGAGACGAGCATGCTGTTCGCCTGATGGTAAGCGATACGACCACCAATAAACAATAGCAACACTATCCAGCACCTTGAGTTACAAAGTACTTTGTGGCATTCCACTGCGCTCGTCATCCCGAGACATAAGATGTTAATTAACATTATGGATCTCGTTCTATTTCACGGAACTTTATTAATAACTTTAGTTTAGTAATTCAATGAGTGGTTCCACGTTTCTTTTTTATCTTACACACTAGTATGTTTTGTAAATGGGCACGGCAAAGTGACCCCACTATACTTGATGGTAAGTGGAGTCCAAAGAGAATGTTGACTGATGAGAGATGATGATTCCTCGCCAGTCGACATGATTATGCCGGCCTATTTGAACCAGATACACACAGGCTGATCCCGGAACGCGACACACTTACGCGTGCCCAATGTGTAAGACAGAAGTCACTCGGATAATATTAAAATCACGTTTCTCTTTTCTTATTACTTCATTACCATTCATCAGCATTATAAACTCGTTTATATCTTGGCACGGCACATTAACATCGGATCTAATGGTAATTACTGTACATTTACTCACGCTTTTGTCCTTGGAGGCAGAGGTAATGCCCATATTTAGTTCATCACATCCGTCCAATAATCTGATAGGGGATGAACCTACCTATTACAGATTCAAATACCAGACACCGTCTGCGCGATACCTTATTTTTATTTTGATGCACGTTCGCCATAGCCTGAATAATGTTGTTCCCTGTTTAATCCATGAAGCTGTAACAATACCTACAACGTCAAAAATATCATTTCAAATATTAATGTGGTTAAATAAACGGGTTTAAATTTAATTAACATCCACCCTTTTTCAGATATTCATCAACGCATCGCAACAATGAATGTTAAAATAGGATATTAAATATGATTTTTTTATAGAAACAGATTCGCTTTTGAACTTTATTTAATTGCTTTTTGGAGGAAGCTTAGACGGTAAAGTTTGAAATACGTCGGAAATGGATTTTGTTTTATATGGTGAAGCCCCTGTTTTATCACTGTCTATGGCATCAAATGATAAGCAATGGCATGCAAGAATGCTTCTTCTCTAGATGTAAGAAGCCTTATCATTTTGATTTAAGTTCTAATTGCCACTTATCGAACTTTATGAAGCTTTGTTTTTGCATCAGAAACAGTTATGATATGATTTTTTGAGCATTCTCCAATCAATGTTGCTTCCCATACCAGTGTTTCTTTTTAGTGAGGTTGCTCGATAAAATACATGTACTCCTAGTCTGAAATTATTGGTAACTACTGCGGAAAACAATTGGATCGGAAACGCGCCATGTTTGAGCCACCCAATTGAAATTTAAAGAAATTTCAATTAAAGTTGAGCTACCGAGATTTCAGATACCCTGAGATCCGCCATTTATACTTCAATAATAAAATGAGTGATAATTTATCGAGTCATGGTAAAATTGTTAATGGAATCGATATTTCCAAAAGAAAAAAAAACTGCAACAATTTTCAAACCTTTCAACGATACGATTTCATCAAATTAGGACCAAACCGAAAAAAATGAGTCTTGTTCATTAAAATAAATAATACCTTGTTCATTAAAATTCAAAATCCTTACCTCTTCCACCATCATACCCTCGATAGCAAATAGCGTGCCTGTAATGTTGCACATGAGTATATTAAAAAATAAATGTGTATATTATGTATATATGAATATTTAGATATACATATAGGGCACTAGGGGCTCTAAAACGGCTGGAACGATTTGAATATTCTTGTTAGGTAATCTTATCTAATCGATAACCGAAAATCTAACCGATAAAGGTCGCAGGAACACGCTGGATGTACGCAGCTTTTGACAGGTCCATCTGGAAATATTTAGGGAAGGCCTATGTTCAGCAGTGGACGTCATGTGGCTGGTGATGATGAATCTTTAGATTAGCTCAGCGAGTGATCTTATGAAGATTAGTTGCGAGCGAATCGACTAAATATTTTGTATGCGAAGTCGGAGTGGGTAGCTAGTCCTATAAAAGTGGTTTTTTTTATTATCAACTCTTTAAAAACCAGTATTCGGAAGCTGGACATACTATAGTTTTCCAAAAATAATATGTCAATTCCCAGTACAAGTTCCCGGGATATCCGATTAGAGTTGTATTAATCGAGTTGTATGGTATTGTATTAGCCTATAATGTCCCAATGTCGGGCAAAGGTGTTCCCAAGATCCTTCCATGAATGCGATGCTGCGCTACAGTGAATCAATTACTGTCAAATGAATCCAGTTCAACCCGCCATCTCTTATTTGGTCTACCGCTGCCCCTACGAGCAGTGTCAGGGATCCACAAAGTGGTAATCCTGGCCCAAAGCTCGTCAGGCATGCAACTAATGTGGTCAACCCAATTCCATTTAAGCTTAGCGGCTTTCCGAGCTACATCGGCAATTTGAGTTTTGGAGCGCAAATCCGTGTTTTGAACGCGATCTGTTAACTTAACACCTACAATACTGCGCTCCATTGCCTGTTGGCAAACCTTGAGCCTGGACTTTTGCTGTTTGGTGAGAGACCAGGTTTGAGCACCGTAAGTCATGATGGGAAGAATGCAAGTATCCAGGAGCTTATGCTTGATGTACATTAGAAGATTACTTTTAAGCAACTCCTTCATGGATCAAAAACTACGCCAGGCATTGTCTATGCGTCGCTCTATTTCGCGATCTTGTCTCGCCTCGAATGAGACAAATTCGCCCAGATAGACGTACTCGCTGACATATTTTTCCGTAGTATTATAATACTCTTTGTGTTTTTATTATTGCGATAGTTCGTTATGACTTTGGTCTTTGTCATGTTTATTTTAAGTCCAACCTCAGGGCTTGCATCGCTGAGATCTTCTGGCATGGTCTGTAGCTCAGAAGCTGAAGATGAGAACGGAACAATGTCGTCAGCAAAGCGCAGATATGTTCACCTGATTCCGCCGACAGCAATACCCAGCCCATTCTAGCTAGCCGCCAGCTTCTTGAAGACACCTTTGAGGTTGCTGCTGAATAGTTTGGGATATAGCGGGTCTCCCTGTTTCACGCCCTTCTCTATACAAAATTTTGTGCTAACTGTTTCCAATTTTATAGATGCTGTGCTGTATTTATAGATATAAAATAAAATAAATAAATAAAATATATTTTGATTTTGGAGTACAGTAAATATTGAGGTATGTGAAATGCTTCGGTATAATCGACAAAAGCCAGCTAAAGGGGAATATTGTTTTCGTGTAATCGAGTTAGTATCGCATAACCCTGTGTCTCGATGTCAACAGAGCTTCATAAATGGAATAATCATGTCTCTTAGTTTATGAAGTTTCGATACGATGTTACTATAAAAGCCGATATATCGTTAAATTTAGGTTAAACTAGATAATCATTAAATTTACCAACATGTTAGTAAAGGTAAGGATTATTAACAAGTTAAAAATGTAATTATATAGTCAGAAAAACTATTGATTATTACATTAATCCTTACATTTACCACCTATATTGGTAAATCTTAATTTTTACTAATTTAACCTAAAATGTATCGATTTAATAACGCAATGATATTCTATATTGAAATGGCATAAGGGTAAGCAGAAACAAGTTTTGTCTTTGGTTAAACGTTTAGGATGTTGGGTGAATTTAAAAGGTTAAAAAAGTATCGGCAGTCTTGTATATAGTAGTCTTATATATAATAGTCGGATATAGTATAATAAGTTACATACAAATACACTCAAACCTTTTATCTCCGAAGGGCTAGGCAGAGGCACTACTATTTCACCCACTTTTCGCCGTTATTCCGTCCCATGATATTGTGATAGGGGGCGAGCCTATTGCAATATCGAGCATAAATTCCAGACACCTGGCTGATACACATTAGAAACACCTAATATCACTTTCCCGACCTGAGGATCGAACCCGAGACCTCAGCGTTGCAGTCGTACCGTATTACAAAAAACGTAATATGTACTAAGTTATTAACTGGAAAATGATGGAAAATGCTTATACGGCCATCGTGTTTGGCGAGTAAACAAAAGAAACCTAATACTTCGTAGGACTTATCGTCAATACTTAGTAGGGCATAAAATGTAAATATGTATAGTTCGTTGTAATTAAAGTATGTGGAATGGTCAGAGCCCATTGTTTGTACCCACTAGGTCATTTAACGAGTATTTAGAATTAATTAAAACATAGGTACATGGACAATTCCGTGAATTAATGTGTGAATTACAAGAACTATTTGGAACAAGTACGTCCCTCATTTGATTTGTAATAAATATATAACAAGACGGAATGATGTAGACTAGAGTCCGACTGAAACTGGTTTTCCGGCCGAAACCGAAACCGAATATTCGGCCGTGGCTTCAGTTTCTGCCGAAACCGAAACTCACATGGTCAAGTATAACATCCTACTAATATTATAAAGGCGAAAGTTTGTAAGAATGTATGGATGTTTGGATGTTTGGATGTATGGATGTTTGTTCCTCTTTCACACAAAAACTACTAAACGGATTTCGATGAAATTTTACACATGGGTACATCATGTCCTGGATTACCACATAGGCTACTTTTTATCCCGGGAAAACATAAAGCGGGACTTTTATCCCGGAAAAACTTTTTAACGCGAGCGGAGCCGCGGGCAAAAGCTAGTTCCTTATAATACTGAAATTTGGTGCATTTTACCCATTATTCTGCATAAATTAGGAAATGGAATGGCAACACAGTATATTAATTTTATTGTCATCATTTATTTAATACATATAATATACAAAAAATATTAATATCATTTTCATTATTTTTTCAAATTAAGTTCTCATAGCAAAATGTTTATCAGTTATCAATAATCAAATCACTAAATGTTATTGTTTCATTAAATACTAATTATTAGTATTTTGAAATCTTATTAATTAATACTTTGGTTTGTATTTGTACTTAGAAGAATCATCAATCTCTTTTAGGTATCTCTTATATAAAGAAAAAATTATAACTTCCGAAATCAGTTTCCAATTTTGGCCGAAACCGAAACTGCCGCCGAAACTTGATTTTTGGCCAAAACTCAACCGAAACCGAAACTGAACTTTCGGTCGGACACTAATGTAGACCCATTATAAAATAGGCTCACCCCCTATTACATACTATTATGGGACGGAATACGCACGGCAAAAAGTGGGTGCACTAGTTGCGCCTTTGCCTACATCTTCGGGGATAAAAACGTGAGTGTGTGTTCGCATTCGCTTCGTTAAGACTTCCTTTCTATCTATGCTACGTGCTAAGCTCGGTAACTAGATCATTTGATTTCCATCAATTAGCCTATCGCCTTCCATTTGTGAAAGTAGATAGTATTTCCATGCCTTATTTAAGTTTTAGTGGAATGATCAGCTTGGATTAGATTTTGTATTTCAAAATGCCCAATAGTTTAACTAGTTACGATTTCTTGTGCTAAACTATTCTCCATAAGTTACGATTTTTTGTACTCGATCAATATGTAAAAACGTTACCAAAATAAATTCGATTATGTAACATTCGGAGAATTTTCTTTCAACAATATTTCAGTAAATATTAACAACATTGCGATTGCTTTTGACGTGGTGCGTGCTGAAATAATTTGCTTCGTATTTGAAGCAAATGTTCAACATTCATATGTTATATATTTTTGAATATATTATCAGTAAAGTCATCTTTTCAGTAATAGAAGAGATATCGAGAGTTATATAAATAATATAGATAACGTTAAATTTCGCTTCTAACCCAACATTGATTTATGACTGCATGGTAAATCATGATTAAATCTGATATAGGTTCGATTGCCAGCATCTTTTTGGTTAATTTCGAATCTAATAATTTAATTATTTTTTTATAGTTAAATATTCACTTACACTAACAGTATTATAACTAAACATGTAAGCTACTTTAAAAATATCAAAAACTAAGTAAAATATAATTAACTAATACTAAATGCACAGGTAATTTAAATTATTGAGCTAGGTGTAGACAACCATTCTAAGAACAGGGTGGCTGTTGCCAGGAAATCTTTGCCACTAATGTGGAAAATGTCAACCGAATGCTCGGTGACTAAGGTGTTCAAATATGTGAGGGCTCTGGTAATTGGCGTATATGGGTCTGTTGAAAAAGTGTTAAATAATTACATTACGCATTCTGGTATTTGAATTCTGTAGCCAATATGGTATTGTATTTTATCATATCATGTTTTTAGACGTTCAAAAATCCGACAGATAAGGTATAACCGTTTTGTATATTTTCTTAAACTTTTTAATTAACTGCCTCGGTGGTGTAGTTGTATTACAGTACGACTGCAATGCTGTGGTCTCGGGTTCGCATAAAATATATAAATATTTTTTTAATTTGAATATTTCTGCTGCTAAACAAACAAACAGTGTGTGTGTACAAACATTCTTATATTGGTGGAAGGAAAAAGAGTTTATCTATATACCGTCTTAATAGACTTAAAATGTCCCAAGTAAATTGTATAAAAATCCTCTACATAAAATATGTTATAATCAATTGCTTCTTTTCAATATAGGTAGAAGTAGAAAATGTTCAGAAATCCAATTGTATCATAATCGTTTTCACTAGATGCGTTGATTAATCCGATACTGGTTGCGATATTGGACATCGCAATCCAATTTGAAAATGCCATGTATTCCGAACTGACTTAAATAAAACTACAGATACAAAAGGAAATTTCAGTGCTGCCAACTATATTTTAATTGAAATCAGGTATAGATTTTTCAACAATAATAAAATTGTAATGTTAGAAAGAATATCGTACCAAACTTAATGTTAAGGTGGTTTCAAATAACTAAATGACAAGTGGGTACGTTTGTTTGATAGAATATACTCAAGAGATGTCTATAATATTGAAAATGCCGGCACATTCTACATCATTTATGGACAAATCTTTTGCCATTCAAGCCATTCGATTGTGAAATGCGTTACCGGTTGATGTAAGACGTGCGAAATCACTACCAATTTAAAAAAAAATGGTTAAGAACCACTTTCTTTCCAGCTGAATTTATTGTTTAATTCCTTGTATTCATGTATTTAACTACTTTTTTTTTGTTTTTTTTCGATATTGGTCTATATATAATGTATATAATATATGTATATATAGTATAATATATATGTGTGTGTATTTGTTATCTATTTGTAATTATATTTATGTATTTTGTCACAATATATATACTCTGTCTTGTACACCTCAACTGCCCTTTCTTTTCCTTTCCCTATCTTCATGCTACGGTTGTCTGTAAGAAATTGCCTCGAGTGATAAGACCGCCCATTGTACTTTATTTCTAGTGGATATACTGTATTTTTCTATTGTACGTGTACAATAAAGTATTATAAATAAATTAAAAAAAAAACACACACACACACACACACACACACACACACACACGCCTGTTATCCCCGAAGGGGTAGGCAGAGGCGCAACTAGTGCACCCACTTTTCGCCGTTATTCCGTCCCATGATGTGATAGAGGGCGAGCCTATCGCCATATCGGGCACAAAATTCAGACTCCTGGCTGATACAGATTAGAAAATCCCAATATGACTTACCGACCCGAGGATCAAACCAGAGACCTCAGCATTGCAGTCATACCGTAATCCAACAACCGTAATACACACTAAGTTATTAACTAGAAAATGCTTATGGCCTTCATGTTTGGGGAGTAAATAAATAAACCCAATACTTCGTAGGACTTATCGTCAATACTTAGTCGGGTATAAAATGTAAATATGTATAGTTCATTGTAATTAAAGTATGTGGAATGGCCAGAGCCCATTGTTTGTACCCATTAGACCAAAAACTAAGATCATTTAATGAGTATTTAGAATTAATTAAAACATACATGGACAATTCTGTGAATTACAAGAACTATTTGGAACAAGTACGTCCCTCGTTTGATTTGTAATAAATTTATAACAAGACGGAATGATGTAGACCCATTATAAAATAGGCTCACCCCCTATTACATTATGGGACAGAATACGCATGGCGAAAAGTGGGTGCACTAGTTGCGCCTCTGCCTACCTCTTCGGGGATAAAAAACGTGAGTGTGTGTTCGCATTCGCTTCGTTACGACTTCCTTTTTATCTATGCTACATTGCTAAGCTCGGTAACTAGATCATTTGATTTCCATCAATTAGCCTATCGCCTTCCATTTCTGAAAGTAGATAGTATTTTCATACCTTATTTAAGTTTTAGTGGAATGATCAACTTGGATTACATTTTGTATTTCAAAATGCCCAATAGTTTAACTAGTTACGATTTCTTGTGCTAAACTATTCTGCATAAGTTACGATTTTTTGTACTCGATCAATATGTAAAAAAACGTTACCAAAATAAAATTCGATTATGTAACATTCGATGAATTTTCTTTCAACAATATTTCAGTAAATATTAACAACATTCGGTACGATTGCTTTTGACGTGGTGCGTGCTGAAATAATTTGCTTCGTATTTGAAGCAAATGTTCAACATTCATATGTAATATATTTTTGAATATATTATCAGTAAAGTCATCTTTTCAGTAATAGAAGAGATATCGAGAGTTATATAAATAATATAGATAACGTTAAATTTGGCTTCGAACCCAACATTGATTTATGACTGCATGGTAAATCATGATTAAATCTGATATAGGTTCGATTGCCAGCATCTTTTTGGTTAATTTCGAATCTAATAATTTAATTATTTATTTATAGTTAAATATTCACTTACACTAACAGTATTATAACTAAACATGTAAGCTACTTTAAAAATATCAAAAACTAAGTAAAATATAATTAACTAATACTAAATGCACAGGTAATTTAAATTATTGAGCTAGGTGTAGACAACCATTCTAAGAATAGGGTGGCTGTTGCCAGGAAATCTTTGCCACTAATGTGGAAAATGTCAACCGAATGCTTGGTGACTAAGGTGTTCAAATATGTGCGGGCTCTGGTAATGTGCGTATATGGGTCTGTTGAAAAAGTGTTAAATAATTACATTACGCATTCTGGTATTTGAATTCTGTAGCCAATATGGTATTGTATTTTATCATATCATGTTTTTAGATCGTTCAAAAATCCGACAGATAAGGTATAACCGTTTTGTATATTTTCTTAAACTTTTTAATTAACTGCCTCGGTGGTGTAGTTGTATTACAGTACGACTGCAATGCTGTGGTCTCGGGTTCGCATAAAATATATAAATATTTTTTTAATTTGAATATTTCTGCTGCTAAACAAACAAACAGTGTGTGTGTGTACAAACATTCTTATATTGGTGGAAGGAAAAAGAGTTTATCTATATAACGTCTTAATAGACTTAAAATGTCCCAAGTAAATTGTATAAAAATCCTCTACATAAAATATGTTATAATCAATTGCTTCTTTTCAATATAGGTAGAAGTAGAAAATGTTCAGAAATCCAATTGTATCATAATCGTTTTCACTAGATGCGTTGATTAATCCGATACTGATTGCGATATTGGACATCGCAATCCAATTTGAAAATGCCATGTATTCCGAACTGACTTAAATAAAACTACAGATACAAAAGGAAATTTCAGTGCTGCCAACTATATTTTAATTGAAATCAGGTATAGATTTTTCAACAATAATAAAATTGTAATGTTAGAAAGAATATCGTACCAAACTTAATGTTAAGGTGGTTTCAAATAACTAAATGACAAGTGGGTACGTTTGTTTGATAGAATATACTCAAGAGATGCCTATAATATTGAAAATGCCGGCACATTCTACATCATTTATGGACAAATCTTTTGCCATTCAAGCCATTCGATTGTGAAATGCGTTACCGGTTGATGTAAGACGTGCGAAATCACTACCAATTTAAAAAAAAAATGGTTAAGAACCACTTTCTTTCCAGCTGAATTTATTGTTTAATTCCTTGTATTCATGTATTTAACTACTTTTTTTTTGTTTTTTTTTCGATATTGGTCTATATATAATGTATATAATATATGTATATATAGTATAATATATATGTGTGTGTATTTGTGTATTTGTTATCTATTTGTAATTATATTTATGTATTTTGTCACAATATATATACTCTGTCTTGTACACCTCAACTGCCCTTTCTTTTCCTTTCCCTATCTTCATGCTACGGTTGTCTGTAAGAAATTGCCTCGAGTGATAAGACCGCCCATTGTACTTTATTTCTAGTGGATATACTGTATTTTTCTATTGTACGTGTACAATAAAGTATTATAAATAAATTAAAAAAAAACACACACACACACACACACACACACACGCCTGTTATCCCCGAAGGGGTAGGCAGAGGCGCAACTAGTGCACCCACTTTTCGCCGTTATTCCGTCCCATGATGTGATAGGGGGCGAGCCTATCGCCATATCGGGCACAAATTTTTTTTTTTTTTTTATTCGGGCACGGCAAAGTGACTGCACCTCACCTGATGGTAAGCGCGATGCAGTCCAGATAGAGTATCGAATGGCAGCAGATAGTTATCTCATGCCATTCGACACAATCATGCCGGCCTACTGAGCTGCTTCTTCACGCTACGGCGGAAGGACCCAGGATTATAGGAAGGAGGGAACACGTGCGCCGGCAAACTATTCCAAAGCTTGATGGTGCGGCAAATAAAAGAATTGGCGAACCTATTGGTTCGGGCCGAGATGGTTTTAACCATCAAGCTGTGGCTTCGGATGCCGGCACGCGTGGTTCTGCTGAGGAAAGGAGAGGAGGGGATCAGATTAAACAACTCTTCAGAGCATTCGCCATGATACAGACGGTAGAACACGCTTAGAGAAGCGACATCCCTCCGCAATTGTAGCGACTCTAAGTTGCTCGTTACGTCTGCATCATCCACAATGCGGATGGCCCGCCGCTGCAATCCATCCAAGGCATCGAGCAAGTATTGGGCGGAACCGTCCCAGAGGTGCGAACAGTATTCCATACCCGGCCGTACCTGTGCTTTATACAAGCGGAAGATTTGACCGGGCGTGAAGAACCGACGCACCTTGTTCAGGATTCCAACCCTGCGTGATGTGGCAGATATAACGCCTTCGATGTGATTCCTTGGATTCAGATCACAGCGGATATCCATACCAAGGATATTCAGGTCATTCCGCATTAAGAGTGGAACACCCTGAAGATTGGGGAGAGGAGAAAACGGGGATCTTTTGCACGTGAACGCACACACCTGCGTTTTCTTGGCATTGAACTCAACCAGGTTCATGGAACCCCACGTGGAAATGAGATCCAGAGTCCGGTTGAGCTCAATGACAAGATCATTGCGCCTCCTCACAGTGTCCACCCGCAAACCACGGGGCTCATGGTAGTATCGCCCATGAACCGTGCTGTCGTCTGCATAACAATGAATGTTGCCAAGCGATAACAAATCATTGATATGCAGAAGAAACAGGGTGGGCGACAGCACCGAGCCCTGTGGAACCCCGGCATTTACTGACATGAGCTTCGAAGCGTGCCCATCAACGACGACACGTATTCTACGCTCATGCAGAAAGACAGAAATCCACGCACACAGGTTGTCGGGCAAGCCATATGCCGGAAGCTTGGAAAGGAGACCACGGTGCCAGACCCTATCAAAAGCCTTAGCTATGTCGAGGCTCACAGCTAGAGCCTCGCCATGCCTATCAATCGCCTCCCCCCAGCGATGCATGACGTACGCTAGAAGGTCACCCGTTGATCGGTTCTGACGAAATCCGTATTGTCTGTCGCCGATCAACGAGTGATTCTCCAGGTAGCGGGTCAAGTGCGAGTTTATTAGCCGCTCCATGACTTTGCATAGCACTGAGGTTATAGCGATTGGGCGGTAATTGGTAGGGTCAGTCCGATCACCTTTTTTGGGGATCGGTTGCACATTGGCCTCCCTCCAAGATTCAGGCACTATACCTGAGAGGTAGGACGCACGGTAGAGGCGTGTCAGTGCAGGAGACAACTCCGCTGCACATCTTCTCAATACCACCGCCGGTATACCGTCCGGACCACTGGCTTTCCGAACGTCGAGAGACCGCAGCTCACGCCGCACATCGCACTGTCTGAAGCGAATATCAGGCATTGTGAATCCGCAATCAGACAGCGCCGGTGGCGGCTGTGAGCCACAGTCTGCGAGCCGGGAGTTAGCCGCAAAGAGATTTGCCAATAGAGTGGCTTTCTCCTGCGGCTTGTGTGCCAGTGATCCATCTGGATACCTTAGCGGCGGCAGTGAGGGACGGCAGAAGTTAGACTGGACGGCCTTGGCCAGACTCCAATAAGCACGGCTGCTCGTCGGATGGTTGGCCAAAGCACGCCCAATCCTACATATCCGCGCGGCATCCGATCTAACATAGGCCTTCTTGCAGGCCTTGGCGGCACGGTTATAAGCTGCTTTGAGGGAATCAATAGTAGGATCCTTCATTGCGCGACCCCTGATCCAAGCGCGATACGCTGCCTGTTTTTGACCAACAGCATCGGCGCAAGCGCGATTAAACCAGGAGCGTCCACGGCCCTTACTTGCGACCTCAGAGGAAGGAATGTAATATTCCATTCCTAACCTGACCTCGCCAGCAATAGCGTCGGCACTCGCCGAAGGATCTTTTCCCTCGAAACAACGCTGCCGCCAAGGGATGGATGCGAAATATTCTCGCATACCATCCCAATCTGCCGACGAGTAATGCCAGACCCTTCGCTTAACCTGCACAGGACGTGGAGGTGAAGCGAAAGGTATTGACGTCCCAACCAGGCAGTGATCAGAAGTGCCCAAAGGGGCACTAACGGTCACTCGATACCCGGTCGGGTGACTCGTCAGCAGAAGGTCCAGCAGTGAAGGCGCATGACTCGCCACATCCGGGATCCTGGTAGGCTGGCTCACCAGTTGTGTCAAGTCATGTGTCACAGCGAATGCATGGGCAGCTCTGCCAGCATGATCAGTCCTGGAGGATCCCAGCCACAACTCATGGTGCGCGTCGAAATCCCCCAAAACCACCATCTCCGCTGACGGAAACTGCACCTGCGCGTCATCCGCCGCCAGGCTGAGATACCTGAACAGCCGAGTCGTCTCATCGTCCCCGTGGTGAGACCTGTAAAGGCACACGTAGATACGGCTCAAGGAGCCAAAATCCACGTGCACCCACAAAGTGGAAAAGGAAGGGTCCTCCATGCAGCGCAGACGGCGACAACAGACGTCCGATCGAACATACAAACATACCCCGGCCTTTGGCTTGATGTTTTCTTCAAGCGAATAGCCGGGGCACAGCAGGTATGAATTATCGTCCGGACGGCGAATCTGTGTCTCCGTCAAGAAGAGCAAAGCAGGCCGGGCCGTCTCAAGATGGTGGTGGACGGACAAATTCCAGACTCCGGGCTGATACTGAATTGAAAAACTCAATATCACTTTGCCCGACCCGGGGATCGAACCCGAGACCTCAAGCTTTGCAGTCGTACTGTAATACAACTACGCCACCGAGGCAGTCAATATAACATATAAAAGTTTTTCTCACGTCACTCTTCCCGCCATATTGCAAATACTTACCTAAGGGTCTCAAATTGGTTGCTATGTTATTAATACTAAAACCTTCCCTGAAAAATATACATTTGTATAACGAAAACTCTATCCAAATCGGATCAGTAGCTGTTTTTGAAAAAAACTCGCCATAATATACACGTCGAATACAGAACCTCCTTTTTTGAAGTTGGTTAAAAAATATATCATTATAAATAACTTCAGTGTTGTTAAGAAATGATGCAATGAATACTAACACAACTAATCATATAACTCAGTGTACAACAAAATTTATTGTAACGACTCAGAGCCAAAAATTTAAATTTTTATACATAGTACCTAAGACAGCAAATCATAATATGAATCTTTCATCCATTTTATGCATAGAAATAAAAGAACTCGAAAGTCGAACCCGAAGTGATATTAAGACATTTTATATGCAGTTATAGAGAATGGATTTTTAGATAGGGTTGTAAGGCCAGCTTCCTTAATCACTGTAGCTTAAATATCTAATAGTTAGATTAATCTTTTTTTTAATCCTGTGAATACCGAACTTAACCTGTAAAACCCCGCTTATATATATAGATGTATTGTGAAAACGCCGGCGTTCGTAGCGAGGCTTAACGAGTCAATGTTTTTAAAGATTGTGGACAGTCCCCTAAGAAAGCTTTCTTGTAGCTACAGTTGTTAAGGTAGCTGCACTTACGGCCTAGTCCTAAAATTACCTGTATAACAAATTACTTTCAAATGTAGGCGTATAACATTGACACCTCCTGGGCATAGTGACAGCATATGAAGTTTATAAACCGGTAGGTCTCGTAATCGAATACCATGAGGAACAATTCGTAGATTTTAAAGTATGATTTACCTGGAAGGGAATCGCCATCAGGTAGGCGACAATTTTAAAAATGTAAGTCAGGGACGGCCTCGTGGACCAATCAGATCTTCCCAGATCAGCACAGCTCTTGAGTCTGCAGTTCACAGCGCCCTCTGAAAAAAAATCTATTTTAATTTAACTTTAATAAACATCATACTGTACCTAATAATAACTTAAAAATTTAAATTTTGTATACAGTGGCTTAACAAATTGCTGATGCTGATGCTATTAATTTAATCACCTATATAGTAACATAATAACAAAGGTTTTAATACAAATCATTGTTAGTAACAAGCATATTACTGAATATTCCTCCTTACATTTTTGATACATTAGCAATGGTATTATACAATGCCGATTTCAAGGCATCATTATTCTTCACAAGTTTCTTGAAAATGCGATACCAAGAGTAATTATAAGACAGCTAAGCATGTTTATGGTATACTAGCTTTTGCCCGCGGCTCCGCCCGCGTTAAAAAGTTTTTCCGGGATAAAAGTTATCGTTCGCTTTAACGGTGAAGGAAAACATCGTGAGGAAACCTGCATACCTAAAAAGTTCCTTATGAGAATTTCGAAGATATGTGAAGTCTACCAACCCGCAGTAGGCCTGCGTGGTGGACTAAGGCCTAAAACCCTCTCAGTAGTAGAGGAGGCCCGTGCCCAGCAGTGGGACAGTATATAATACAGGGCTGGTATTATCATATCTGTAAATGTGAGATGCACAATGAAACACGGAATAGAATGGACTGATTTATTCTTGAATATATGGCGGTGGTGTTACAAACATAATTTCACAAGTACCTACATAAACGCAATATAATTAGCTATAAGTAACCACATACATTACAATTTCCTCCCCTAAGGTGAATGTTATACATAATATGCGTATTGTACATTGAATTTAGTGTTTTTATAAGCTAATAAACAAATAGTTTATTCATATCCAGGTTGCATACTCATGGCAAGCATCTTACTCAAAGTTTCGATTAGACCTAGTCGGACGGGGGCGTAAATTGTACGTCTTGACCCTGGAAGGAGAACGTTCGTGAGTGACAGCTATACCATGGGTAATACTTTCAGCGGACTCAGCTTCTTTTGTCTCACTCTCAGCTGGGGTTGAGTTGCTGATGTCTTCTAACTGATCACTCTCAGGCTTTGTACCTGTACTATTATCACCTTCGATGGCAACAGGTAGAGAGAAACGATCACTCTTACGTAAGGGCTGTATTTGGTCAATATGTCTGGTGCTTATAGTGTTACCTGTTTGTATTTTGTATGTAACTGCTCCCGTGCGCTCAACTACAGTTCCCGGCTGCCATTTACTAATATTGTTTTTGGAGTAGTTTCTAACCAGTACATTGTCTCCTTCGAAAACCTGTCGTTCTGCACTAGATTTAGCCAACCTGACTTGTGTCTTTTGCGCCTCCTCGACGTGTTCAGCAGTACAAACTCGTAATAAATCAAAACGTGTTCGAAGAGTGCGGCCGAACATAGCGACAGCCGGTTCTCGTTTAGTACTTGTATGTTCGGTATTCCGGTACTGAAGTAAAAATTTGCACAGCGCTCTTTCAGCGTCCTCACTTTCCATAGCTGCTTTCTTAAGAACCTTTTTGATAGTTTTTACTGCATTCTCTGCGGCTCCATTGCTGGAAGGATGATAGGGCGCCGTGAGGATGTGTTTTACACCATTTCTCCGAAGAAATTTTTCAAATTCTTCTGACGTAAATGGTGGGCCGCCATCCGTGACGATTTGCTTAGGTATACCAAATCTAGCGAAACACTCTCTTAATTTAGCAATAACACGAATTGCCGTTGTCCCACTAGCCATGAGAAAAACTTCAAGCCGGCAAGATGTTCGGCCACCACACGTAGTTGCGCGCTATCTGTTTCATGCGCACTACGCCTACGTGTCCAGCATGTAGCTCATCCAAGATTTGCGAACGAAGTGTTCTTGGAATTACTATCCTGTACCCCCAAGTGATGCATCCATGATCCACATGTAAACTATCTTTTCTGTTAAAGTAAGGCTTTTCATTTTCTATTTCACTATCTTCAGGCCAGCCGCTCATTATATACCCGAAAATTTTGCATAATATAACGTCTTTTCTTGTTTCTTTAGCGATATCTCGATGATTCAATGGAAACGCATCTTCAACGAAGTGTAAATACGCAGCGTCATCCGACTCCGAATCATGCCGATTATTTAGTAATGGTAGCCGCGATAGTGCGTCTGCATTACTATTATGTTCTGTTGAGACGAATTTGATGTCGAAATCATATGCCGCTAGCCTAACCGCATAACGCTGTAAGCGACTAGCTGCAGTCTGCGGTATTCCTTTTTTTGGTCCGAATATGTAACTGAGAGCCATGTGATCGGTTTTAAGACAAAAACGACGGCCATACAAATATTGATGGTGACGCGTCACTCCGTAAACAATCGCTAGCGCCTCCTTGTCGATTTGACTGTAGCGCCGCTCAGCCTCATTGAGAGTACGTGACGCACAACACACGATGCGCTCGGTACCGTCAGCATATACATGCGAAAGCACGGCGCCCAGACCGTAAGAACTACTGTCTACTGCTAATACAAGTGGAAGCGATGGGTCATAATGTGCCAAAACTGGCTCTCGAGATAACACTTCTTTAATGGCATGAAATGCTTCGTCACATGCACGAGTCCACTTCCAGTGCATACCCTTTTTGAGAAGTGAGTATAGTGGTTGCAAAATTGAACTCATGTTCGGAATAAAACGCGCATAATAATTTATAAGACCCAGGGCGGCCCGCAGTTGGGATACATCCTGTGGCACTGGTGCATTAACTATGGAATCTATTTTATTGCTATCAGTATGCAAACCATGTTTATTAATTTTGTAACCAAGATAACAGACCTCATCTTTAAAAAATTCACACTTTTCAAATTTAATTCTTAAACCTGCACGTTGAAGACGTGATAACACAGTTTTTAAATTAAATAAATGCGTCGCTTTATTAGGCCAAGTTACACATATATCATCTTGAAATGCTACAACCCCTTTGCAATTCAAACCGCTCAAAGTCTCTTCAATTAATTTTTGGAACATTTCCGGAAGACATTTTAAACCGAATGGGGCCCTACGATAAACAAAGGTACCCATGTGAGTGGTTATTGCAGTTAGCGGTTGTGAGCTTTCATCAAGGATACATTGAAGATACGCATGCTTAAGGTCTAACTTAGTATACTGCTGACCTCCGCTTAAAGCCGCGAACAATTGTTCGATGCGGGGCAGCGGATAGTGAAAGTCTTTCAAAACTTTATTTATTGTGATTTTGTAGTCACCGCATATTCTTATAGTCCCGTCGCGCTTAATAACCGGTACGATCGGCGTCCCATAGTCTGAACGTTCGACTTTATAAATCACCTGATCGCGCTGCAAACGCTCCAACTCATGTTCTACAGCGGCGTGTAATGCAAGAGGTAGCGGGCGGGCCTTGCAAAATATCGGCGTATCGTCCTTTAAAAATAGTTTAATTTTAGTAGTACAACAACCTAAGCCGTCTTTGAATACCTCCGGAAATTCGGACTTAAGTTGTAAAATTATAGCATCCTCCTGCGCGGACAAATGATGTAAATGAATTGAGGTTAGATTTAATTTACGCAGCCAGCGGCGACCGAGCAACGGTGGTCCTCCGTTATCTATAACGAAAAGCGGTAATGATGTAGCTGTGACGTCACCGCAGCGGACACTTACGTTCACATAGCCCAACGGGATGATCGCGTCGCCGGTGTACGAATGAAACTTATTATCGTCTTTAGTAATAGACAAATTAGACAAGTGATTATCGTAAAATGTCTTATTTACGGCCGATATTTTGCTACCCGTGTCTATTTCAAACATTACTTTTTTGTTATTTATAAACAATTCGTAATAATATGGGCTATCTTTACAATTTTTTTTTAACGAAATGACATTATATAATTCATCACTCGAGTCACTTTCCGAATGGGAATCTTTAATAATGCAATTTTGGTACCTGGGCCGTCTGATTTCCTTATCACTTTTGGTACACATCACTGATAGGTGTCCTTTAACACTGCACTTATCACACGCATACGACTTATATTTGCACTTATTCGGCGCGTGCGCTCCTTTCCCGCAGCGCCAACATGTGCGTTGTCGAGCCGGCTGTTGCCCGGCCGCCAGCCGATGCATCGGCGCGGCCAGCGCAGCCGGCGTGAGTCCAGCGAGCGAGCCGTTTGCCTCAGGCGCGCCGCCGGCCGCGGCCTCCACCGCGTGCCGCTCAGCCGCCTCCAGCGCAAGCGCCAGCTCCACCGCTTTCTTGTAGTCCAGCGACGGCTCAGCGAACAATCGTGAGCGCATATCCTCGCTTCGGAGTCCAGACACGAACTGGTCACGAATGTTCTCTTCCAGTGTGGCTCCAAAGTTGCAATGAGTAGCAAGGTGTTTAAGACTCTGCAGGAATATGCCAATCGACTCGCCCTCTGCTTGACGTCGCTGACGAAAGGTGTGCCTCTCCGCTATTTCCGATCGTTTGGGTTCTAAATGGCTAGCCACTAACTCGTCTAGTTGTTCAAATGTTTTGTTCTCGGGAAAATCGGGTGCGCACAAGTCGCACATAAGCTGATAAGTTTGTGCGCCAACATGCGTTAACAACGTGGCCACTTGTAACTCGGTTTTGATGTCATTTAACAAAATGAACTGTTTCACCAACCTAACGTATGCGGACCAGTTTTTACCTTCGTCCAGGCAAAATTCGGACAATTTCCCGTATGGCATCTTGTTTAAATCCACAAAATCGTCGCCAATGTAAATGTGAGATGCACAATGAAACACGGAATAGAATGGACTGATTTATTCTTGAATATATGGCGGTGGTGTTACAAACATAATTTCACAAGTACCTACATAAACGCAATATAATTAGCTATAAGTAACCACATACATTACAATATCGAATTACCTTTACACCTATGTACTGAATATTACGTGCTCTCCTTACCATACCTTTGTAACGATTAATAGACATTTTCCAAACGACATCGGTATCTCCTTATTTAGGGATGTTCTCTTTGTGATTTTCTTTTCAAAAAGAACATTTCTGCCCGTGCTGGTAATATTTGCGGAAACGTTGATAAAAGTTAACATTTTCGTTTAATTTATGGACCTATTCGTTGGTGTGTTATTGCTCGGTCTACAAATTGTTAGACAACGTAAAAATATTTAAGAATTCTTTATATTTATACATATTTATACAAATATTATAAAGGTGAGGAGTTTGGTTTGTTGAACGCGCTAATCTAAGGTACTGAATTGATGTTGAAAATTCTTTCACCAGTAGGAAGCTTCATCACTCTTGAGTGCTATAGTTCTTTTTATCGCCTGCGAAGCCGCGAACATCGCCTAGTGTACGGAATTTGTTTAAGTATTCAATTACCTATCCGTTGAATTTATGAATGAACACATTACGTTTAAGTGCTTTCCGATTTTTTATTGAAGTACTTTATGTATTTCGCCTTCGAGCTGTATTAATTCTGGTATTAAATATGGGGTTTAATAATACTTTGTTAAAGCAAGATTAGCACAACATTATTCGGCGCTTAGATATCTTACGTACTGACGATTCATTTTATATCATAACAGCTATTCCTGTGGCGTGTTCGTTCTCTTTTAAAAAAAATATTAAATAAACACAAAATCGTAGAGTAACTAAATTTCATGTTTGTATAATATTTGGACTGTAACAAAAACATAAACCACTCATTAGAATTGGATTATATTTGGCGCAAGACAGTCTACTTATAGACTGCTTATTATGCTAGAAAAGTCGTCTTTGATGATTCAAAATATTTGATGCGCGAAACATAATCTATACATATTATAATAAAGGAGTTGAAACGGTGTGTCTGTACATTTAAAAAAATGGGATAAAATAGAAAGGTGTGACTAAAGAATAGTAATGGAACACAAATCAGCACTTTTTGTAATTCATTTCTGTGTCTGTTTTTACCCGACTGCGATAGAAGAAGGGTTATGTTTTCGAGTGTATGTATGTATATAATGTATGTATGTATATATATTTGGCACGCCCTAGAGCCTAAACAGCTTGTCGTATTTTTATGTGAGTGGTATCAATAGAGGTATAGCCGTGAGAGTGACACTAGGTACATAAAAAAATTAAAACAAAACAAAATTGAGGATTTATGGCGGCAAAAAGTAATCTAAAAAAAAATTATGTTTTCAAAATTAATCGAGTGTAGTATCAAAATAAAGGATTTTTAACGGCGATTACGAATATATATTCGACTAATATGTTTTGTTGGAGTTTGGAATAAGAAATGCTAATTAATCACATCACACTTTACACTAATAGTATACATGCGATGTTAGTGTTAGTTTGTTACTTCTTCACGGTAAAACCGCTCGGGTTGGGCTGAAATTTGGCACACAGGTAGTCTATAAAAAAAAGAAAACTAAAAAGATGGCGATAAAAAAAATGTTAAAGAAAAACAAAAAAACTCGACTGCGTCAATATCTGCCAACTTTATGAAATTCATTGCAAAACTGAAAAGATAGAAACAAGATTTTAATTTGAATATTTCATTTTGGGTTTATATAATCTTAGTTGACAGTGCTCATAAACGCAGTCGGAGGCATCGACTCACTCCGAGATTTTGTTGCTCTACCTACATCACCAACCAAATTATGAGAAGTGAGCGTGTTATGCCTCCGACAGCGTTTGTGAACACTGTCAACTAAGATTATTTAAATCAAAAATAAAATATTCAAATTAAAATCTTGTTTCTATGTTTTCACTTATGCAATGAATTTCATAATGATGGCAGATATTGACGCAGTCGGATTTTTTGTTTGTCTATAATTCTGTTTGTTTGTTACTGCACATCTCCGAAACTGCTGAATGGATTTCCATGAAATTTTACAGGCGGGTAGATCCTATCTTGTATTAACACATAAGCTACTTTTTATCCCGGTAAAGTATAAAGTGGGATTTTTTATTCCGGAAAAAGTTTTTCACGTGGGTGGAGCCACGAGCAAAAGCTAGTGATTAATACGGGAAGAAAAATCATCAGACCCCTTTTAAAGCACATCGCGCATAGAGGTGCGAGATTTGGCATGATTAAAGTTCACACAGAAGAGAGGAGAAAAAATTAATTTATAAATTGTCAAGAATTAATAGATGAATATTAAATACCATTTTAACCTAAAACATGCTTCAGGAACTCTAGAATGAAAATCAAGATTAATTTCTAGATGCAGAAATCAATACGACAGTAGTAAGGAATGTTTGAACCTAATGAGAGCCCTTATTCCACACAAGGTGCTGTAATTAACATCGGACAAATTTTTATGCACGTTTCGTATTTCATAGTATAATGAATTCTTCGTCGTGTTTATTGAATCAAAGTGGATGAAGCACTTAAAGCAATGGATTTTCGAGATAGAAGAAAGATAATATCATTATATTTCCTTAGACTAACATCTATTTCGCTAAGGAAATTAATTGAACAATTAATCACTGACATTGAAAAAATAGAGGCTATAATACACTAGCTAATTTTTTCTTTGGTTATTCAACGACTTGAAAAGAGAAGAATAACATTGGGCAGAAGAAAAAAAAGCTTAATCTATTACAACCTGAGATTACAACCAAGAAATAAATAAAAGTGGAGGCACCACTCTGAATACCTAAGTAAAGACGACCGTGGTCTGACACTCTTTTTCTGAATACACATAAGAAAGACAACACATATCACAAGAGAGCGTTCGATGTCACAGTCTTCTTAATTTCAGTATTTAGAGTATAGCCTCCACTTTTATCTATAAGCTTCTATTATAACTCTATCCGTCGGGGAATCTGTCATCTGCAATATGGGGGAGAATGTAATGGTATTGACAGATTTTGCATATATCGTATGATAATATTTATTGGCTTCGACAACTCATAACCAGTTAATAATAAACTGCAGATGATAAATACGTGGATAAATGATTTTTTTGTATGTTCGTTTTATTGAATTCCATGATTATCTATTTCTATTGTCAAGCAGTGTTTTATTTCAGTTCGAAAGATAATTCGTGCATTATCTTTCGAATAAATAGCATTCACGCCTGTGTCTCTTTTTCAGGGGTAGGCACGTTTCAAAACTCCAGGTGTAAAGTAGAAAACTACTTGTTTGTTGTTTCTACCGGTGGTAGGTCTCTCATGTTTAAGAGTCCGTCTGGGTGGGTAACAGCACAATGTCTATTTCTACCGCCAAGCAGCAGTGTGCATGCACTGTTGTGTTTCTGTTTGAAGGACATTGTAGCCAGTGTAACTACTGGACATAACGAGACTTGACATGTTATGGTTCAGGATGACGAGCGCAGTGGAATGCCACACAGTACTTTGGAACTCAAGGTGCTGGATGGTGTTACTACTGTCTATGGGTGGTCGTTACGCTTACCATCACGCGAACGGCATGCTCGTCTCGTCATTCAATGCAATAAAAAAAAATCCACGAAGTATACAAAGTACGATCTTGTGGTAACTTTGCCGCTAACAAGGCTCCGACGCGATAGGAAATGTCACGATATGACAGGTGGCGAGCCTATCGCTATTTTGGGCACAATATATTTAGTCATCGATGTGAAAATTTTCGTACGATATTCACATAAACGTTCAAAGCAAATCCCATTTATACAATGAATTCAAATTCAATGTCACGTTCGAGCAATTCCAAAACGTTTTGCCTCATCAGAATTCATCACACGTCGTTCGCAAGAATCCCGAGACTTGACAAATTCTCCAACATATCTAAATAGTATTTATTTGATCCTATGACCTATTTGTGTGAAACGGAAGCTTAATAAGATACTGATTCAATTTGAAGCTTGGGTGTTCTCTGTATTTTGGTTTGATTTGATTGTATGACATGATATGTAAATAGGTAAAATTATAATGTCTATCAGTGTTTTTTAAACCATATACTAAATAATATGTGTTTCTATCTGTCAGTTGGCAAATGCTTGTGGAACACGACAGAGTTGAGTGCTGCTGTTACAACAGAAAACATATTCGCCGGCGGCCCGAAAATCGCCAGATTCATGTTCAGCCACAGAGCCATAGGTCTCATTATTTATACGGGTGAAAGGGAAATATTTGATGAAGTAGACTGATGTAAAAGATACAAAGATAAAAATGTTTGTCCAATTAATCTCCAAAATAGCTAAATTGAGAACGACTAAATTTGAATAGAATAAACATCATTTTTATTCCAAATAAGCTTAAAAATATTCGAAATGACACTTCTTATTCCCTAGCAAAACCTTGTGATAGCAAGTTCGTGAATAAATTGAGGGACTAGATTTTAATGCATATTTTTACTGTACCAACATACTTTCATAGTCTAACAACGTTTGTAGACGATGGGACTAAGGCACAAGCGATTAGCGGCCTTTTTTAAAAGACCGTAAAATAGCTAAAGTATAATACTTACATACACAATCACGCCCTTATCCCAGAGGTGTAGGCAGAGATTATTGAGTGCCACATGCTACGATCTGAACAGACCTCTTTCGCCTCTTCCACATTCATAGTTTTTCTCATACATTTTCGTCGGTTAAAGGTGAGAAGAGTTGAAGAAGATAATTTATTTAACTAAACTAATTTCTTCGAATTTTTATATTATGATTTTTTTTATACGGTACGCCGGAGGTCGTGGGTTCGAGTCCTGCCTTCGACTGTTTCTTTTTCAGGATTCTAAAAATAAATTTCTTCGACTCGAACGTCCCCTTTCAGCCGTACCATCCACAGTCGTTCGATAAATACCTTTCGTAACCCGTCTTTCATCCATCCTCCTCACGTGCTCAAATCATCTCAGCATACTTCTTCCAATCTTAGTCAGTCATATTATAGCATAATACTAATTAAAAACACATACTATACATTATATTGTATTAGGCTATAATGTCCCCATGTTAGACAAAAGGCTTTCCTAAGATCCTACCATGAATCGCGATCTTGTGCTATAGTGAACCAGAATATAGATTTTATTAAATCTCTAAGAAGCAATGTTTATGAAACTGAATGATGACACAAGCAAGGTGTTCCTAAAGCTATACAACTGCACATAAATAGTTGCAACAACATAAAATTACAAACCACTGCAGCAATGCACTATGTGCGTGATCCAAAATATAAAATAAAAAGAACCCAAAAATTGGGCACAATACAAACAAGGGATGCAGCAAAATTTTAAACTTTTTTTAAATTCTACTCTATCCTACAGAAGTCATCCAGACTTTAATTAAAACATTGCATAATGAACATCTCGAAAAACGAAAAACCATTAAAATTGCATTTTATTCATAAGAAAATAAACGCGGTTGTCGCGCCCTCTCGTGATTTGTGTCGTGGAGTAGCGTGCTAGCAGACCTAGAATGCAAATAGCATGCAAAACATTAGTGCCACGCGATGGGATCCGTTACAGACAAGTTTCATAAAGATATATATGTCGGAGACAGTGACGGCCGATATCGATACACGTAGGTTCACATAATAAAAGTCACAAATGAATTATCTTTAACTCGCTATTTATTGTTCGTTGGTCAATTATTGCGTAATAAACTGTTCACAGAGTACAATACCACGTCAGGATTCATTATTAACTTTGGTTATTATAACACACTGCATATTGAGGCAATTACTTAATCTAACTTCTCCATTGTAATCCACACATCTCGTAACAACTCTAATTACCATAGTAACAGCTTTACTAAGCACTGTCCGATATGAAAACCTCCATAGTAACCACAAAGTATTAAACTGCACCGAACTAGTTGCTACAAATGATTTGGCACCCTTTTTATACACCCAAATGTCGCTCCCACTACGAGTTCGACATACCGACTGGTTTATCGCACGATTATTATTTTATCTTACCCGACTTAATGTATTCAGACACCCTCAATGAGATTAATAAAAAGAATTCGGCCGACATATAGATGTTGGCACACGTTTTGTTGGTAATGAAACTAGCTTTTACTCGCAAATACTCAAAATTTTAACTACTTTCCCCTTAAAATGCTAATGCACTTTTTAGGGTTCCGTACCCCGAAAGGAAAAGATAGGAACCCCTATAAGATCACTTTTTGTTCGTCTGTCTTTCTGTGTAGACATAATATCAAGTTTATATAAAATACTTAAGTTTACGGCCTATTTGAGTTGTGAAAACTATACACTTCTAAGTAAACGCGATCAAAAGATATCATCGTTTATACCACATATTTTGCAATTTTGCATGGGAATCAAACACTATAGGGTGCTTCACGTTGACCTAAAATCATGAAATTTGTTAAGAAGCAAGGTGCAAACACTAATAAACTGAAAACTGCAAATGTGTTGTTTAAAAACAAAAAAAGAGAATTTACTATTACAAACTTATTACTTGCAGTTGGTGCGATAACTGTTTCAATGTATCCAACGGCAAAGCTAAGTTTTTCCTTTAACCTAGTTTATCTTTTAATTAGAGCAATAATGTTAGATGCTTTCTTAATGTACCTTCACATAAAGTTTGTTTGGAACACGCGCGCGAGTCCAACTCGCTCTTGTCTCGTTTATTTCTTTGTAATTTTAGTGAAGAAAAAAAATGTGGTTAGAAGGGTTTTTATACAACAATGTTTAAAGGTAAATAAATTATTTTATAGTTGTGCCTGGAAAATTGCATTGGTCAATTATAAAATTATCAGGATCTATGAGCGATATCATACGAAGGCGCGGTAATTGTTTTAGAAACAAGACGTCTCGAATTCGATTCTTGTATGGAGACAAAATTATAAATTATAACGTGGTGTACTTTTTTGCTCTTAAAAATGTTCATGCCTAGTATTTGGGTTAAACATCGATGATCTATTATTTTTTCTGACTCCTGGAACACAATTTAATCATACTTTACTGTGACTCAGGACTGTGTTTGACAGATGAATTAAATAATGGTAAAAGTCTTTTTAAAGTTAAAATTAACAGCTCCTTCAACAATAGAAAATACAATTCAATTGGAAATATTCTGTGGCTCAAACTTAGGTAATAATCCGTTGAAATTTGGTCGGAGTAAAAAGAATAAATGAGTTAAAGTTTGAAGTCCACTGCTGTTATGCGGCCGGCACTCGCCACTTTTGCTCTAGAATTCTTTCAAATAAGCAGAGGAAAAGAAACTTTAAAATGGCTTTATTAAAGTTTTTATACAATTGAATACGAGTACGCCACTTGCCTGATATTAAGTGTGACATTAATCTATACATATATAAATATTAAAAAATAAACCGATTTCAAAAGCACTACGAACCAAAAAAATAGTTTAAATTTATATTTGCTTAGTAAATACGTATATTTGGAGTCGATGCCTAATTTAAATTGAACAATGATTTCGTTTATTTGTTCGTTTATTTCCTTAGCTTAGCTGGTAATTTAAATTAGGCATCGACTTCAAATATACGTATATACTAAGCAAATATAAACTTAAATAATTTTTTGGTTTGTAGTGGTTTCGAAGTCGGTATATTTTTTGTTAAAAAGTTTTACTTATTGCTTTTTTGTTAATTAATTATAGACTGGTGTAAACAACACATCATGGATATACGATAGCAGCATTTGCGAGTCATCTGCCGTTAGTTATTGAAGAGTTCCATTATGTATCTCCAAAGATCTTCACATTATCCAAGAGCACTGGACATCTCTAAAGACGCACGACTTTTAATAATGTACAAATTTGGCCCTTGACGCATGGCATGAATAAAACTTCAACGAAGTCTGAGTAATAATACTTTGTTTACTTTTTAGGATACGTAGCTTTAATTATGTTTAATAATAAAATCCAAAATATTTACAAAGAGTGAGCTACGCAATACGCCGTCCATCTCTGAGATAGATCAACGAAAAGAAAGTGTCTAAAACAATTCCCATAATATTAAAAATCCGAAATACATAATAGGGATTTTAGTAGAGCCATAAACTTTTATTTGTAACTAAGTGATTCGCGGCTCTGCCTGCGTGAAATAGTTTTCCGGCATAAAAATATTTTTCCAAGATAAAAAGCAGCCTATAACACTTACGAGTAATGTAGCTTAATTGGTGAAAGATTTTTCAAAATCGGTTCAGTAGTTCCTGAAATTAGCGCGTTTAAGCAAACAAACTCTTCAGCTTTATAATTTTAGTATATATAAATAGCATAGATTAGAAAAAATCACAATTTGCAATTACCGGATTTCATCCTAGCTTTTATTGCAGCAATTATATTAGGAGGTTCTCTTATCCCAATTTTATTTAGCTGCAAATAATGACCAATGTACGGAACCAAAGCGCTTTCCGGAATACATAATTACACGCGTCGCTCTTTTATTGTCTTTTGGTAATTCATTTTATTGAGAAAAGTATTTTTGTTGGTGTTTTAACGTTTATGGACGAAAACTGTGTCAGTTGTTTCCACAGGAATAAAAAACTGTCGTTTGAGATTTAAGACGCCTTGAATTGGATTCGCTGGTTGGGCAACACTATATTACTTTTTCTAAGAAGGCTTGTTTGGACCTTCAAAAGGAATTGAAATTAAACTGGCGCCTGGTTGAAACAAAGCCAAATACAATAAACTTGAAAAATATTTTTCACCGACCCCACATTACTGTAGGATGAGGTGGAATCAGGGTTCGCTGATATATATCACGATATATATCAATTGATTTTTATCTTGATATACACCGTGAATTTATAGTCGTTTTGAAACCGAAACGTTGTTACTTAGAACCATTTGTAGGACCAAGAAAAAATAGTGAATTAATTGTATCGTTCATAAATTAAAAAAATATTTAAATATATTTCTCACTCGTTCTAGTTATGATAGTAACGCCGCGACGTGACAATTTATTCACAAAAGGATCGCGCCGCGCTGCACTGTTGACCACAACAGTGACTGCGCGTCATGGACTGGTGTCATGGACACCAGTCCATGACGCGCGACAACAGCTGATCCTACGCAGAGCGAGGCGATACGTGTGCGGTTCCATATTTCCTCAATTTAATAAAAACTACCCAAGTACCTACACAGAAAGAGATACAGCTAGCGTATTCTGTCTCATGATATAATGGAGACGAGCCTATTCTAGAGCACAAATTCCAGACTCCGGCTGATACTCAGCAGAAAATCTCGAATATAATTTTGCCCGACCCGGGATTAGAACCCGAGACCTCAGAGCGGTATAGCGCACACAGTACAACTACGCCACCGCGGCAGTCACCAGTACTTGCTTACTTTTAAATAAAATACTTTTTGATCGTGACGGCATTGATTGTATTAGGAATAATATCAAATCATAATTCGATACGTTACGACTTATGTAAGTACCTATTTACAATCAGTTGATACGCAGCAAGACGGCAATTTGATTTTTATTTACATTTTTGAAAGAACTTGCATTAAGTGCAAAATTTATTAAAAATGACAATAAATTTATTGTTTGTTATTACTTACGAGGGTAAAAGAAAGTCAGTCGGTATCGGTAAATGTTATAATATTTAATATTATGTTAAAAAAAGCAACAAATAGTTCCGTTCGAGAGGCGGGAAGGGCGAACGGGGGCCATCAGAGTTGTTTTGTGGCGGCTCGCGGGCCGCTGCGTAGTGCGGACCGCCTACGTGACCCCGCGCGGCGTGAGCGCCCGCGCTGAGCGAGCGTCCTACGCCGCGCCGCGCCCTTCGCACTCCCCTTACAAAAGTTATTAACTCGGAGGGAATTGGGATTGCGTGTCGCTAACGATGCAACTACTTGAAATGGAGTCCGCCGCGTTCGATTGTGTATTCTTTCGAATATCTCTCTCGTCACTTTTCACTTGAATTAAGGTGTCCTCTATCGCACTACGTAACACTTCACAACTTTGGTGTTCTCTGGAGTCTAGGAGCATTTTTATTTGCGACCACAAGAAACAATCAAGGGGCGTTAAGTCCGAGCTTCTCTTATAATTCGAATTTTACAATTCAAAACATTTGTAAATACGAAATGACCGTAATATGACCTTCAGTAAAAGTAGGTCCTATTAAGTGGTCGTTTATAATATTGGCCCTAACATCGACACTGAACTGAACTTGTTGTGATTTTCCCCTATCAGGTTAGGATTTATGAGAGCCCAGTATTGTTCATTCTGCACGTTGTATAGTCCAATTCGAGTAAACCAGTGACGACTCATCCGTACACAGAATGTTAGCGTTGATATTACTATTTAATAACCACTGACATAGGGTTATTTTCGCCGGAGCATCGTTGTCGTTAATGACGTGCGCCCGACGGAAACGATACGGATGTAATCCGTGGGTAATCAATGTTTTCTGCACAAAGTATTGGCTAACGTTAAATTCTTGTGTCGCCATTGTCTTGCTTCGCCGAGGATCCCGCTGGAAATATTCAAAATGTCCTCTTCAATCTCCGGCGAGTCACTCAGGCGTCGTCGGCCTTGCGCATGAGCTGGCACGTAGAATTGTCCGTGAACGTGATTGAGTAGGAACATGTGGATAGTCGGTCCCTCGTAGTCTCAGCGCATTTAAATATTCCGGCTGAGAATACGTACGTCTGGCCTTTTCCAAATTGTACTTAGTAACAGCGCGGCATACAGCTGAAATACTCTGCGTTTGAATATTCGTACTAATGACTCATTTTCGCATGGCAGCGTAAATAATACAACCTGAACGTGCGCGGCCCGGGTTGCCACGCTACTGACAGACGGGCGGGCGGGGTGCTCGCGAGTGGATGCGCTCGCCGCGCCACGCAGGTACATCAAAGGGGTGCGCGTGATTGGCGACGCTGCGGCGCGGCGGTCTCTTCGTCTTTATTTGATAATATTTTGCCACTTAGTTATGAATGACACCGATCGTAGTGATCGTAGTACGTGAGGTTTAGTTGTGTTACCACGGGTTCTCACTTCTTATTCGTAAATGACATTATTAATGTCACGTTAATTTTAATGTTCATAAATAAACATTTTTATTTATTTTTATATATTTTTTAAACTGTATTAGTAACACAGAATTCAAAATTTTCGGTATCAAAACGACTATAAATTCACGGTGTATATCAATTGATTTTTTCCTGTCTTGTGAACTAAAAAATTTAAAGGTTAAAGTTTACCGTGGCAACACGTAGCGAAAAACTACAATTCAGCATAATTTAGATTATTCCCTAAAATGGCAACCTCATTTAAAGTTGGAGAAATTCCGGTTAACTAAACCAGCACGGATATCTTTTTATTGAAATTTAAACCTTAACTTCATAAAATATAAGGTTTATTTTACGAGGTAATAAAAATGGGGGTTCCCTGGTGCTCCTAGCGTCAATAATTTTCACTTTCTAGGGAATCCCCGCAAGCGTGACAATCGAAAGATTTGATAAACGTTGACTCATTATTGTTTTTGATATCCCACCCATAGATTTATGCTTAAGGCCTGACCCTAAATGATTACTTTTTATAAATACAAATCCTCCTAATATTATAAACGCGAAAGTTTGTAAGTATGTATGGATGTTTGTTACTCTTTCACTCAAAAACTACTGAACGGATTTCGATGAAATTTGGCACACGGGTAGATCATGTCCTGGATTAACACATAGGCTACATTTTATCACGGGAAAATAAAAAGCGGGACTTTTATCCCGGAAAACTTTTTAACGCGGACGGAGCCACAGGCGAAATCTAGTTATTATTAAAATTAGTTGATTTATCCCACAAACAAATTAAGATTATTAAAAATATTATATGTACTTGATTTTTTAAGTGTTCATTAAAAATTATATCCCAAATAAACTAATTAAACATGTGGTAATTTGACACTTACATACTACTAATTAATGGCTTATATTATTTAAAAAATTCTCTGACATTTTTAAGTGTTTAATGGGTTTTTAATACATCTTAGCTTCTTTTTTTTTTTTGCCTGGATATATATCGGATATCTGATTTTTGCGAACCCTGGGTGGAATAGAAGAGTATTGATAAGCACGATAGATGTCAATCTCATAAAGAGTTTTTTAAAATGTCAACCCATGAACTTTATTAAGCATTTCATACATTATTCATTCCAAACATAATGTAGATATGGATGTGACGTATCCAATCTTATAACCGCCCTGTGGATTGAGGGCGTTTGGAGAATTCCACCACGGTATCCCCTGCCTGTCGTAAAAGGCGACTAATAGGGGCCTCCGGGGGTCACGGGTGGGCGGGAGGGGCCGTCCACCTATTAGTCTAGCCAACTTCTGTGACCCCCGTGATGGACGGCAGCGTGCCTCACGCTGCCTCTGACGCCGAGGGCGTCCTTCGGTGTACGGGGGCTTCTGAGCCCCCGCAACAACAGGAGAAGGACCGCAACAGCGGTACGCGCAGGGGCGGTTGCGGACGACAACTTAGACGTGAGTCGGAGGAAGCCCGCAGCCGTCCCTAATGCTCCGAAAATGGCCACCGCGGAGTTTTAGTTGGTATGCCGTGCGGTGTACATAGGTTAGGGACTCGGCCCGGCGGTCGCCCGACGTTTTCCATCTTTCCGGGCGGCTCAACTTCGGGTCGTAAGGCACGGTGACCCAACATAACCGCTCAGTCGTTCCCCTTGAACACTGGGCGGTAGTAATAAGTCACTTTCTCCGCGTCAACAAAAAAAAAAAATCCCATCTTATAAGAGCTGCGTATATACAGCGTTATCGTCCCGATGCCTTTAACTAATTTATACTGGGTAGAAAACCAAAATTTTTCACTCATCAGGCTTTAGTGCCACAGGTATACTAGCTCAGAAGTCAGGGGGTTTAACAATAGGCTATTTTACTTTTTTATTCTTATGTTTATCAACAGTTTACGTAATTAAAAATCTAACAGAAATCTCTATCAAAATCCGGTAAAAATTTGCAAGATTAGCCTTTGATGTCCGATGGGGGCTTTAAATGTCCAGAAACGAAAAAGAGACGCAAAGCTATTTTGTGGCGTCATCAGGAATCACGCTTCCCGCGAGAGTTGGCGCGCTATCCCCGCTACGCTTCCACTCGTAGAAATTACAATATTTCAAATTGCTACACCATTTTTTAACCAAGTTTATTGCTGGTGCCACAAAAGGGATTCTATTTCGTATTATTTGCTACTAGCTTTTGCCCGCGGCTCCGCCCGCGTTAAAAAGTTTTTCCGGGATTAAAGGCCCGCTTTATGTTTTCCCGGGATAAAAAATAGCCTATGTGTTAATCCAGAACATGATCTACCCGTGTGCCAAATTTCATCGAAATCCGTTCAGTAGTTTTTGCCTGAAAGAGGAACAAACATCCATACATCCAAACATCCATACATTCTTACAAACTTTCGCCTTTATAATATTAGTAGGATTGCGTATAAAATTAGTGTCAAAATCAAGCATAATACCTACCTTATTATATACCATACTGGTGGTAGGACTCTCATATGTAAGAGTCCGTCTGGGTGGGTACCACCGCAATGTATATTTCTACCGCCAAGCAGCAGTGTGCTTGCACTGTTGTGTTCCAGTTTGAAGGGCATTGTAGCCAGTGTAACTACAGAACATAATGAGACTTAACATCTTATGTCTCAGGATGACGAGCGCAGTGGAATGCCACACAGTACTTTGTAACTCAAGTGCTGGATGGTGTTTCTACTGTTTCGGGGTGGTCGTATCGCTATCCATCAGGCGAACGGCATGCTCGTCTCATCATTCAATGCAATAAAAAAAATATAAGGTTATTTCGACACTCCGTTAATAAACGAAACCACATACTCGTCTTTGCCTCTGCAAAAATTATGTCAAAATCATCCATGAACAACTAATATTTTCACGAATAATTTCAATTTTACTTTCCAGTTTTTTTACATTTTGTAATTTAGCGCGAATATGGCGTGTGCGTTAATATTTTTCTGACTGAAATTGTAATATTGACGCTGCGACGAATCTTCTTGAGTAGCAGTAGAAGCAATAGGGCGTGTAAACATAAAATTACTTTTTATTGATATTTACTTTGTTCGAAACTTACACTTTTTTATTTTACACTTATGGTTAAAATTACTTAATGGAAAGCGTTATTTTCAACTTGATAAGTATGTGGTTTCAGTTAGTAATACAATGTCAAAATGACCCTGTATAATTTGTTACATAAAACATGGTATTGTTAAAAATCAGGTAATTGTTACTTAAAAAAAACGATCAAACAAAAATAAGGGTAAAACTGGAAACAGAAAGAAAGAAAAAAACCAACATCTCTATGTAGCATGTATCAATGTTAGAACTTTATTATCAGATAGTAGAATTGAAGAATTGAAATACGCCATCAAAACTATTAAATGGGACATAATAGGCTTATGTGAAACAAGAAGAGAAAAAGAAATAATAGAAGAGTACTCTGAGTTTATCTTATACCATTCGGCCGGAACAAATGGAAGAAACGGAGTTGGGTTCCTAATAAAAAAACAACTGAAAAACAATATATTAAGATTGGAAAGCTTCTCAGATCGTGTTGCAATGCTAGAAATACAAACAGCTGACAGCTCCACCTGGTCGTTGGTACAAGCATATGCTCCAACGGAAGCTTACTCAAGTGAAGATATAGAAATCTTCTATCAAACAGTGCAATCTGCCATAGACTCTACTTATACAAAAAATATTATACTACTAGGCGATTTTAACGCAAAAATAGGAAAAGCTTAAAGAGGTGAAGGGAAGCATATAGGAAGATACGCATACGGTAAAAGGAGTCCGCACGGGCAGAAATTAGTCGAATTTGCACTCGAAAATGACTATTTCATAATAAACAGCATGTTTCCATGCAAACCACACAAAAAATGGACATGGCGATCCCCAAATGGTCAACATCTTAATGAAATTGACTACATACTCACAAACAAATCAAGTTATATTAAGAAGTTTGATATAATTAAAAACTTGAACTTCAATACAGACCACAGGATGATACGTTGCGTGCTATCTCTAGATTCAAAACCAAAAAGAAGAGAAATAAAACCGGTTGACTACATCAGAGAACTACCGACTATCTCAACAGATGATGCGGCTTACTGGGAAAATAAATTTATAAAAGCCGTCAACTCATATACTGAAGTGTAAAGCCAATACGATAAACTAGAAATAGAATTACAAGAGCTTTCGAAGAAGTGGCCACGGCAAAAGAAACACACTAAAAACGATATAAGTGAAGAAACAAAAGGTTTATTAGAACAAAGAAAGGAACTGTATAAGCAAAAAAGAACAACAGAAATAAAGTCAGAAATAACAAGAATAAGCAAAAAAATTAATAGAAACATCAAACAGGAGAAAAAACTAATACGTCAAACAACCTTCGAAAGACTCATTAGTAAATCAGGGGCTCTACGCAAATCCTATAAAGAACTGAGCGATAAGATAGTGTGGACAGGGAATCTGAAAAATAAACATGGAATCATGCAATCTGGGCGTCCGGATATTATAAACGTAGCAACAGAATTCTACACAAAACTCTACAGAATGGAAACTAAATATGATCACTGCTCATACCCATATTATTATACAAAACTGAACGAACTAAATTCAGTCAATACGAACATAAAGATACCAAGCATTCTCAGATCAGAAATTTAACACGCAATAAAATCCCAAAAGAATGACAAGACTCCAGGAAAAGACAATATTACCAACGAGGTGATTAAATGGCTATCCATATCACTTCTTAAACCTCTTCAAGTTCTATTTAATAATATACTCGAAACAGAAACCACACCAAAACAATGGTCAGAATCTACAATAGCACTACTACACAAAAAAGGTGACAGAACTGACATAGGAAACTATAGGCCAATTAGTCTTATGACGAATATATATAAAATATTTTCAAAAATTATATTGAACAGGATAACGAACAGCTTGGAGGAAAACCAACCGCGTGAACAGGCTGGTTTTCGCAAAGGGTACTCTACTACAGATCACATTCAGGCTATAACACAATTAATAGAAAAAGCTAAGGAATACAGGAAGACTTTATATATGTGTTTCATAGACTACACGAAAGCCTTTGACTCATTACATCATCAAGTTATTTGGACGTCCCTAACTAAACAAGGCATTGACCCGAAATACATAAACATAATAAATAGTGTTTACTCGAAATGTCACGCCAAAGTACGACTAGAACGCGAAGGTACAGAATTCCCCATAAGAAGAGGAGTAAGACAAGGGGACCCACTCTCTCCAAAAATATTTTCAGCAGTACTCGAATCGGTTTTCAGATGTCTAGACTGGGAAACAAAAGGAGTAAATATAGATGGAGAATTGCTGAATCACTTGCGTTTTGCGGACGACATTGTAGTATTCGCAGAAAGTGCTCCAGAACTAGAAAGCATGGTCAGTGAATTAGCAGAAGAAAGCCAAAAGGTGGGATTGTCACTAAACACTTTGAAAACAAAGATTCTAACCAATGGAGAACTTCAAGAAATTATATTAGCAAAAGAAAAAATCGAATATGTTGAAGAATACGTATATTTAGGACAACTAGTATCTTTCGAAAATAACAGCGAAAAGGAGATACAACGACGGATAACAATGGCTTGGAAAAAATTTTGGGGATTAAAAGAAATTATGAAAAATAATACGGTAAATTTAAATATAAAGAAAAAATTGTATGAAGTAACCGTTTTACCGTGCCTAACATATGGTTGCCAAACGTGGTTATTGAAGAAAGAAGTCGAAGAAAGAATTGCTATCTGCCAGCGTAAGATGGAAAGGAGTATGCTTGGAATAAGACTATCAGACAAGATCTGCAATGACAATATAAGATGCAAAACAAAAATAATAGATGTACGAAAAAGAACTAGACTACTCAAATGGAACTGGGCAGGACATATCTGTAGGATGGATAACAATAGATGGACAAAACGTCTAACAGAGTGGGTACCAAGAGACAGGAAAAGGAAAAAAGGGAGACCTAGAAAAAGATGGAGAGACATTTTCGTCCACAGATGTGGATCTGATTGGATGCGTAAGGCACGGGAAAGAGATGTATGGAAAGGTTTAGGAGAGGCCTACGCCGCAGAGGCGACTATTACATTACACACTTGATTATTTTCATAATATTTAGGTTAAATTATTATGTAAAAATGTAGTAGCAAATAAAAGGCTATTTTATTTTATTTTATTTTTATTTAATTGTTACTTTGTGAGATTTTGGAATTATTAATCAGTTCAAAAAAAATACTAAAGTAAGGTACGCTTTCTAAGTAGCTTCAGTTTTTCATTTTGGGTAATAGGATCGCCCCTATAAAATGGAAATAAATATAGCGGAATGTAGGTATGATATACTTCTGCGTACCCCTAGAAAAGAAAAAAACAATGATGCTGTGTATCTATTATATGAGAACGTAGTTTAATTCAGGACTATAGGTGAACCAAGCGGAAAATAATAGCTGACATTACAGCATAGCATTTTCTTCATAACCCAAATTTTTTTGTCGTTTACCTTTACGCTCAAAGAATCAAGAATGTAAGAATAAATTCCAATGACTTTACCTTTCAAATTCCAATAAAAACATACAGGTCATTCTCATGAAGTAGAAATTTATGTCGAAATAATCGAATAGACTTGATGTTTAACCGACTTAAAAAAGGAGGTTCTGTATTCGATCCGTATGTATGTATGTAAATTTGTATGGCCGCGTGTTTCTCCAAAACTACTGTTTCGATTTGGATGTGGTATTCGATAGTGAAATGTATATTTTTCAGGGAAGGTTTTAGTATATAATTTATGAAGATCTATCTGATTTAGGAATATAAATAATGGATGACTTCCTCGGTGACGGAGTTGTATTACGATACGACTGCAATTCTGAGGTCTCGGGTTCGATCCCCGGGTCGGGCAAAGTGATTTTGGATTTTTCTATTCAGTATCAGCCCGGATTTTGGAATTTGTACCCTATATAGCGATAGGCTCTCCCCCACCACGTCATGGGACGCGGAATGTGCACGGCGAAAAGTGGGTGCATTAATTGTGCCTCTGTCTATCTCTTCGGGGATAAAAGGCGTGAGTGAGTGTCTGTGTGTATAAATAATCCCACCAAAAACATAAATATAAAAAAGAAGAGCCAAGTTCAATACAAATTATGCTTGGCTGTGGGCTTCGCCGCAAAAAGAATGGAAATCTAAATGAGTGCCATATTTTACGCAAAATCCAAATATTATGTACTTATAGGAACAAAATAACATTATGAACAAGTATTAAACTCTATTTCTTTGCTTTATTGGATACCTATAACAGTTGCTGTTATTTAAAAATGTGAGATCTTAAAGTAGGTTAGATTTGAGTTAGCCAGTTTTCATTACATCAGTAATTATATAAAGTTATTCAACATATACACAGTCATTTTGACATTGCGTTAATAAATGAAATCACATACTAATCTCGTTCAAAATGACACTTTCCATTAAGTTATTTTAACCATAGATGTAAAATAAAAAGGTGTAAGTTTCGAACAAAATAAATATCAAAAAAATTTAACTTTAAGTTGACACGCCCTAATGCCACTATGACTGCTCTAGGAGAATTTGTCGCAGCAGCAGCATTATACTTTCAGTCAGAAATACACTTACGCATACACCATATTCGCACTAAACTACAAAATGATACAAAAATTGAAATACTACAACCGGGATTTTTGGCGAAAGTATTCGTCATTTATTGATAATTTTTAACACGATGTTAGCAGAGCTATAGACGAATATGTGGTTTCATTTAGTAACGCAATGTAAAAATGACCCTGTATATATTTAATTCTGATAAAAACTACTAAACTTACGACTTTTTGACCTTCATATCTTTATAACCATTTGAGCTAGCATCATGAAATTTGGGCTTCTAGATGTCCTTATGGATATAATTAAACACACGTAGTTTTATGTGTTTACGTTAAACAGGTTTCGAGTTATAGAAGGGTGAAAAGTGGCACCAAGTGGTTCGTGTAATATTACACTCGGCGCTGGCTAGCCAGTTCCTTTGCTTGAACTTGGCTTGACACGCTGCCGCGTGTCTAGATGACATGAAAAACGGGATATATTATGAATGTAGCGTAGGCACTATGGACAACTTATTCCATGTCGCATATTGGGAACATATAGTAACATGAAATACATTCTGAACATAAAGAAATACTGTTTTTACACGACTTTTTATTGCAACATTTTGTCGAACACAAACATCTACTACGCGAGAATTCAGCCATTGAAGTTATTGAGATTGAAAGAATATTTAATTAAGGGAAATTACAAGATAAGTTCAACAAATCAAATAGAAAATGAATTGTTAAGTTTATCGAATTTTTTTTTTTTGTGGAGTTATGCCAAATTCCACGGGGCCTTACACAACTACTTTATACTTGATTTTCCGCATTCGTGTCGTCAGAGTAATAATTCCGAAATTATTCAATCGAGTGACGGGTCCGGAAATTGATTTTTACTTGAGAAAATTTTGTTCTCGTACTTTCAGAAGAAGTCGGATTTTGTCTTGCAAAAACGAGAGTCGATATATCATGGCATTTGACGTGTAGTTTGTATTTTTTAAAGTTTTTATTTATAGGGTGACCCCGTGATTGTCAAAGAAAAAAGGTAGATTGAGACTTCGTTGGGAAGATATATTTAGGGTGAGATGTGGGTCACACTGGATGAGACTAGCACGACGCAGAGAAGAATGGAGGAGAAATAGGCGACTTCCATAAATAGTAGCTAATGAAATTGAAATAAAGGTGTAATATAAAATCTCTAATTTCACATAAGTTACACATAAAAAAACAATAAAGAAAATACGTACATACATATACACTCACGCCTGTTATCCCCGAAGAGGTAGGCAGAGGCGCAACTAGTGCACCCACTTTTGGCCGTCATTCCGTCCCATGATGTGATAGGTGGCGAGTCTATCGCTATATCGGGCACAAATTCCAGACTCCGAGCTGATACTGAATAGAAAAACTCAATATCACTTTGCCCGACCCGGGGATCGAACCCGAGACCTCAGCATTGTAGTCATATCGCAATACAACACCACCATCGAGGCGGTACTATAAATAGCCTGTGTGAATATATTTTTGCCAAACATTGCCATCAAAGCGAGAAAATCGCGCGCTCAATCGCCCCGTGCAATTGACAGTCGAGTAAATTGGCACAGAATTTTTATAAGTGGTTTCAAGCCAAGAAAATGGTGGAACAGTTTACATAGAAGTGCCTACTAAGCCTGAACACGGATTTCAATCAACTTGCAAGAAGCATTATGAAATTAATTCATTATTCATACTTTGACATAGGTATATAAAAATCATATTCATAATATATAAACGACCTTCGATCTGAAAGTTATTGGACTACCATAAGAAAATAACCTGCAATAACTAAACAACAGGCAAACTCATCAAGCGTAATGAATCTCACGACCCTACAAAGGCACAATGGATGATCCAGATCATGATTAGGTCTCAGTATATAGGCTGGCAATCTATTGTATACGTTTGTTACCAACGCGGTATAGTCTTTATCCGACAGAAAAAGAGTGTTATAAGTTTAGGGTGTGTATCGGTGTATCTGTATGTCTACCTGTGGCATCGTAGCTCTCAAAGGAATGGACCTATTTTGGCGCGTTTTTTTTGTTTGAAAGCTGATGTGATCGGGATGATTCTTACTTCTTAGCTATCATTATTTATGAAGATCTGCCTAGGCGTTTGAATATTATTAGCTCATACCGAACTTAAACAGTCCGATTTATTTTAAATTTAGTGTACTGTGACTTAGGCAATATTTTTAAATATGAGTTGATGCTGCAGGATCAAGTAGCCTGCGGGATGCCCCATACCTTAGCAACTTATAGCAGATGTTGCGTGTTTGTGCTCATAAGGGTGGTCTCAACGAGAAGGTTTTAGATACCTTATTATCAAGGCCCCATGAGGGAAGAAAAGTAATTGTAAAAGTTTGAAATAATTGTAAATTGAAGGTAGATTTGTAACAGTAACTTTTCTGACCACCTCCGCACCGTGACTACGAAGTGCTGCAAAGCCTTCGAAGCGTTTGGAGAAAATAAAATAAAAAACCGCGATAAAATCTGTATAGTTTAATTTCATTTAAAATAAAATTGAAATAACCCCTGACACAATTTTTTTTACTAGGTACTTAAACGACAACGACACTTTTATTGATTTACTTTTTTCGAGTTTTTTTTTGTGTCGCCGGATACTAAAATTTTTATTTTAGTCTGTGATATAAAGCACTTAGGTAGGAAGTCTTATCGTCGTATTATGTATATTACCCCTGATTCAGATACTTGTCGAGTAGGTACAGATGAATATTCGAATGGTGTAAACAGCTTATACTGGTGAATTTGTTATTCATAATCCATAGTCCAATACGTGCACGAATTCAAGTTATTTGGCGAAAATAACCAATAGGCAAAAGAGGCATAATACATAATTAATCCATTCATCTTGAAAAGGGCGGAAAATGTATAAGATTAATTAGTTATAATAAAGGCGATGAATAATATAAGCACTATGTTTTTTATTTGAATATTTACAGAAAAATAACATTAATGGTAGTTTAACACATATTCTTAAATGTAATTTTACGTCCATTTATAATGTACATTGAATGTCTATTATTATAAACACTGACCCTTAGAAAGGGTTGGACTCCGCTCATAATAATATTTAATCAACCCTTATAAAGCTAGCTTACCGGCGCTGTGCAAATTCATCTCTCAAATATAAAAATATTATCAAAATAAATATTTAACATAGTTTGTAAAGGCGTATCAATTGGAATATACTTCAAAATAAGAAAAAAAATTGGTAAAATAAATGTTTTAAATCGCGCTCTTTATATGAGCTGAAAAGACGCTGCTAAACGATTGTGTATTGAAATCTTACTTCCTACTTATAATATTATCATGATGTATGTGAGAACTCAACGCAGAAACAGGTGAATCGATTTGGATGAAATTTGGTACACGTATAGAACTTGTCCTAGATTAACACATATGTTTTATCTCGTTAATTAGCTCCCATGAGAAACGATAAGATTTATAATTTTATTTTTTAAAATAGATGGCGTTAACATCGTAGAAATGGCGCTATGAATCTCTACACTGATTATAATAACAGTGCTGTATTATATACTGCTCACTGCTGACGGGCCTCCTCTACTGAGAGGGTTCAGGCCTTAGTCTACGTCGCTGACCTTATGCGGGTTGGCAGACTTCACACACCCTCGAAACTCTAATAGAGAATTCTCAGCCATGCAGGTTTCCTCACGAAGTTTTGCTTCATCGTTAACGAACGATATTTAACAATCAATACACACATAACTTCGTAAAGTCAGAGGTGTGTGCCTGGGGTTTTGAACCTGGGAATATTGTCTTGGCAGACCGTTCCATTCCCAACTAGGCTATGGTCTACTTTCCTACAGCGATTCAGAGGCTTCATTAATCACTCTCTTTAGTCGTATGCTCTTGACAGATTCTTCCTGGTATACGATAAAGTTATGGAAGCCTGTATCATGCTCGCACTTATTTAAAACTTTTAAAAGTCTTTATGTCGAAACCATCATTCTTTTCCTTTTGTCATTGTATCCAATTTATTTAGAAAGAATAGAGCTTACTTTCCTACAAAGTGCTTGTGAGTTTTTTCTTCTTACGAGGAATAAAAACGATACTTCAAAGAAATTTAATATCTTCATAATCTTTAAATTTAAAGTCGAATGCTGTTTCGTTATAGATTTTAGTTTTATGTTAACTGGTATGTTCCGCGTTTTATGTGGACATCTGCAGTCAATTTTGTTTACAGGGTATAGATCCTGACATTAATGTTATGCCGTTCATGCTTTTTATAAGTTATATAAATAAAGAAACTGACGAATTGACATCACCAACTTACATTCAATATAAGAACGAAATACGGGGATGCACCAATTATTACACAAAAAATTACAAGACACGGGAAACTTTTATGATCGACGCCGTACCACGGTGGGCGCCATCGCGGCATTGCATTTAATAAAGTTTATGAATTCACCAAATTTCCAACAAAATATTATGTCCTTTTCCGTTACTTGGCATTTTGTAATGAACCAATATTCAGTGGCCAGTAAGCTATTTTTAGTTAAACGATAACTTTAAATTAACTATATTACGCTTTGCTCCAATATAATCGTTCCAGGCCGTGAAACCCCAACATAGTAGACATATTTTGGTATAAAAACATCCGATTCCGTATTACAGTGCATATAAGTCGTTCATACTAATGAAACTGTTTGGCCCTCTGTCACTCAGCGATCAACGTTGAGTGTAAAATGTAATGAAACATTACTTAAACGCGGAGGAGCGGCCACCATCGCCCGGTTACTCCGTTTAAAAGCTTTTTGATCTGCATTTACTTCCTAAAATATCTTCATTAATACTTCGGTAGATATCGAATGTTTTGATTGAACACGCAACATCATCACTAGTATTAGTAGGTAGTCTCTTCTAACCTAGACCAGAGGCCGTATTAAGATGCCTTTTGATTTTAAAATTTCTAACGCTAACAAAAAAAATATACGGCATATTCAAACGATAAGTCTATCGTTACGATATGTCATTCTTATAGATAACCTTTGCGTTAACTATTGTAGAACAGTATATTCGATACGGGCCTAGATATATGACTTCACAACTTTCACTAAGATCACTTGAGCTGTATCCTACACACACACGCCTTGTATCCTCCAAGGGGTAGGCGGAGGCGCAACTAGTGCACCTACTTTTCGCCGTGCGTATTCCGACCCATGATGTGATAGGGGTCGAGCCTATCGCCATATTGGACACAAATTCCAGACTCCGGGTTGATAATGAGTAAAAAAACTTAATATTACTTTGCCTGACCCGGGTATTGAGCCAGAGACCTCAGCAATGCAGTCGTACCCTAATACAACAACGCCACCGAGGAAGTCTATAAAGCTGTACCTATCCCAAATCATTCTGTTGATTGTGAATGTTTCTATAAATAGATGAGACATTATTATCTCCGAGAACATGGATATATTTGTTTGCAACCTGCCGGAATTCAAAAAAGTGGCGTATTGGGGCCATTGAGCAAATAACCACTTTGTCTACAACACTGCTTTAGTGTAGCTGTTGGTTGGTATTGTTATAACAATATGTTGACATTATGCACTGAGCATTGTCTCTATTATGCTAAACAACACAACTCTTTTTCCCTACCATTATCCACTCAAGCTTGAAGTGTCAAGTTTGGATATGGAACGGGCGCTGGCACCAAATTTAAAAATATACCAAGGACATAAATAATTTCTATGGTCCTTGGTTAAATATCTATGTCAATTATATTTGACACATTTGCTATCCGCCTGCCGTCGCCTCACCACTACTTATGAAGACCGCAAGAACCGGGATCCCGGGGAAGCATCCAGAACAGGCAGGTCACCGCGCCGCAGTAAGTCCTTTATTTTATCCCGTGTCCCTTATCTATTATTTCCGCATATGTATAAAAATTGCCAGTGCACAAAACCACCTATTTATACAGTTCACTTTAAACGTTAAATTCAAATTGTGGGGTTTTAATAACCACCAGCTGTAGTGGTGCTTTTATTACGATTTTAGACACTTAAGTCTACGAATTTACGTCGTGACCCGAGGCACCATATCTAAGACATCTTTTTGGCCCGAATGAAAAAAGGTTAATTACAGCTGATCTAGATGATATTTAATAACAGTGCTAACAAAAATATTTATGCTGCAAAATCTAAAATAAAATAAGTCTGGTTTGCAGCGTTTTACATTTTGGTAATCAGCAAAAGAATTTCTTTGATGTGAGCCATAAAGTCTGTTTACATTTGTTTTGTAAATGCTCTAGGTAATAAATGTCATTCATTAAAAAAGTTTGCCCGTGATTAAAAATAAAGCATGTATGTTACATGATTTTATAGAATCCTGAGAAAGAAACAGTCGAAGGCGGGACTCGAACCCACGACCTCCGGCGTACCGTGCCGGTGCTCTTCCAATTGAGCTACTCCGACTCCTGCCTTCGATTGCCAATTTCAGGATCCGTACTTAATTCTCTTAAAGGAGATGACGATGTATGTTACAGTATAATTTATAGGTAAAGTTTGACGTTGAGTTATGAATTTAGCAAGGTATGCAGAGGAATTTGGCAATGAATGAAACTTCGTAAGGATGAATGTTCATTGAATGTTTTACTAATAGGTACTTATTTATTTTGAACTTTATGTACCTACAAATAGGTGTTGCTCGTGAAAAATGTCTTTCCCGCTACAAAAGACTCTAACACAGTAGGTACTTACGACACCACCGCCAACTTAAATAATCAGATTGAAAATGTCCATGGAAGCAAATTACTGGGATAAAAAGTAGCCTATGTGTTAGTCCAGGACATGTCCTAATCACGATCGATCATGATCTACCCGTGTACCAAAATTCATCCAAATCAGTTTTTTTATTGCATCGAATGACGAGACGAGCATGCCATTCGCCTGATGGTAAGCGATACGACCACCCATAAACAGTACAAACACCATCCAGCACCTTGAGTTACAAAGTACTGTGTGGCATTCCACTGCGGTCGTCATCCTGAGACATAAGATGTTAAGTCTCATTGTGTCCTGTAGTTATACTGGCTACAATGTCCTTCAAATCGAAACACAACAGTGCATGGACACTGCTGCTTGACGGTAGAAATAGACATTGCGGTGGTACCCACCCAGACGGACTCTTACATATGAGAGTCCTACCACCAGTAGACTTGCAAAGTCTTTCGCCCTATGATTAGCGTTTAGAGGCAAACTCGTTCAATACATGTATTTATTACCTTTTGCATGTCCTTGTGCAGAGATCTTAGACAATTCCTCAAGATTTATAAGTATTTGTACCATATCAATGTTCTTCCAATGCGGGTTGGCGAATCGCCAAAGCCTGGTCTTCTAGTCAGTACAGCGAACACACTGGAGATTGGCTTAGATTTTGAAAATATTAATAGAATACATAAATACTTTCAAGATGCATAGTTAAAAGAGTCAGAAATACCTTTGCACGCAGTAATCGGGCTGGATGTTGTAAAAATTTTATACAACAGAGCTGTTTATAATTATTAGCGGTTATGTAACAGTTAATAACTAAGCAATCCAAAAGCAGGGCCGCGCCGACCCTATGTGCGAAGTGTGCGGCGCACATAGGCGCCAAGGCAATAGGACGCCGTGATCAGGATGCAATGCCAACGTTAATTATTGAAAATATTTGTTATACCCGCCGCAGTTGCTATAATAGCTAACTACATGTCTTATTACAAACAATTTACAAAAGGTCATTTTAGGAATTAAAACTTATAAATAAATATCTGCGCTCTACAATGAGTCAAGAGAGGCTACGGTTGAATAATAAAAAAACATTAATATCGAAACAGGACGACAAAAATCAAAGGTACGTCATAGATTTCGCACACAGGCGCTGTCTTGGGTTGGCGCGGTCCTCTCCAAAAGCGACATATACAACGATGGGTATTGCTTGCGGCTTGACCTGCTTGAAAACCGTTCTCGTTATCAAGCCACCAAGTCGCTATAGCTGTCTATTGTGCCACCTGTCTTATGGCCATCGCTATCTGTCTAGCATAAAAGTAGCTTTTGAGTCAATCCAGGATATTATCTATCCGTGTGCCCAAATTACATTCCATTTAGGTACTTCTAACAAATTTCCAAACATTGGCATTATAAATGTTAATAAGATAAGATTTGAATATGATGTTGCGATGTTTAGTAATTCACACATAAACCGTAGAATATATTTGTATGTTTACTATACCATGTCCCAAATTAAATATGCATACGCATACTCACGCCCTTTTATCCCTGAAGGTGTAGGCAGAGACGCAACAAGTGCACCCACTTTTCGCCGTGCGTATTCCGTCCCATGATGTGATAGGGGGCGAGCCTATCGCCATATGCGGCACCAATTCCAGACTCCAGGCTGATACTGAATAGAAAAATCCAATATCACTTTGCCCGACCCGGGGATCGAACTCGAGACCTCAGCATTGCGGTCGTACCGTAATACAACTACGCCACCGAGGCAGTCTCAAATTAAATATGGGCTACTTTTTAAGAAAAAGATTTTCACGCAGGTTCTACAAGCAAAAGCTAGTGTTCCGTTTTTAAAGTCCTCGATCTGAACCATTAACCCGTCTAGGTAAAGCATTGTTTCTTTTTCAAATAGACTCGTTCAACTAACGGCTTTTATAAACCTCGAGGGCTCTTACCAAACACTTCAGTGAGCTAGAGGAAATTCGATGCACTAGTGCACGTAAGGACTTCGTACAGAACAGTCGATTTTAGAATTTTATAGTCAATTATTTTTAAGTGGTCTGAAATAGAAATAGGACAAATAATTCGATTAGAATTAAAATTAAAATTTCGTAGGTATCTATGAATTATTAAACTTTTATATTATCCTACTATTATTACAAACGCGAATGTTTGTAAGTATGGATGTATGGATGGATATTTGTTACTCTTTCACGCAAAAACTACTTAACGGATTTCGATGAAACTTGGCACGCAGGTAGATTGTGTCTTGGATTAGCACATAGGCTACTTTTTATCCCAGATAAATATAAAGTGGGACTTTTATCCCCGAAAAACTTTTAAATGCGGGCGGAGCCGCTGGCGAAACCTAGTAGAGAATAAAGTAAATGTGGATTTCAAGTTAACATTTTAGGTTCGTTCCAAATAATCTTAACTATAAATCCACGGCTTAAGTATCTTTACAACTTTTTTATAAGCCAGGTCTTAATCATCTGCATCAGCCTTTGCAATTTAGAACGTTAGATTAAGCGCTATGCATTCTAGATACTATTAGCCTGGCCTTTTTTTTATCGACCTGGAAAATAGTGCGGGGTTGTAGGCAGACTCCGTATTGGCGCCCAACGTGGGGCGTCGTCAAAGTCCGTTTGAGATGCAATTAAAACATGTGAACTCGGTCTAAAACGACCTGAATAAACTATAAAAATCAACTTTTGTGATAATAATTGGTAAAAAAAATTAAGGACCATAAGACCTTGTCACCCCGTGGGACATTTTCCTATATTTATTTTTTATACCAATAAAAAGACGAGCATTATGAAACTGTCTTAGGAGGAAGAGTGCAGTTCACTGGCTATGCTTTAAGTTGACGGTAAGCACTGCTTTACGTTCTTCACCCTGACATTACATGTGAAATCCCATCATGCTCAGTAATTACAACAGCAACAATGACCTTGAAACATACACACTTATCTTGCGCAGAAATCAGTGGTTCAAATTACATAGGTAATCTAAGTTCTAACCTAATTCAAACAGACAGTGGAGTCAATAATTCTTAGTAAAAATATACAAATCACACAGAATATGCACACTGATTTTCCAAAAATAACTGTTTTACCGCCCCGTTGACATCATAAAAGATATTCCCAACGTAAAGTTATACCAATAAACTCCCACGAGCAAGCGTGGCTGTCTCTAGACGATTAATTATACCGAGGTTTGTTTGCTCTCGGGAAAGTCACGACTGAATTTTATATCGGCCATTGAAACAAAAAAATGTATACGAAACAGTTAATTATTTTTAGGGTTCATTAGGGTTAGTACGTCACAATATCATAAAACCGTACTAATAACAGTTGAGACTAGTTGCGCCTCTGCTCTACCCCTTCGTGAATAAAAGGCGTGAGTATATAATATGTATGTATATGTAACAGCTGAGACCATTTAAGTGACTGGCCGGTATAAACATTCGAATATAGAAAACATTTGAATTTGGAAGATGAAAAAAGAAACTTGAATGACAGTTAATATTTTATTGAGCTTAGAAAATATAATATTGTAGATAGCTTTCTGTGTCTATGATTGTAAATCAGTAGGGATTTAGTCTTGTGAAACCGTATACGGGCTATGAATTTCATAAAAGTCTTAGTTTTGATTTCAAACAACACTTTGTGTGGTTTTTCCTGAAATTATAATTATCCCGGTTTTGCTACACTGGACGGGGTTAACGGACTTTTTTGAAATGATATACGAAAGACTTCGAGTGCGATCAGGGGAGATGAAACAAAAGGTAAGTAACATCAACCTACATAATATATCATTACGACATGCACTTTACTCACTATCAGACAAGAAAAACTTATAAAACTAAGGTTACGAGATAAAATTAATCTCTATGTCACCCACGGAACCCCTTCAAGAAATTAAACTTCAGTTTTTATACTCTTTGGGATAATAAAGACAAGAGCTGTAATTCTCAAGATCAACGTGTGTTTACGGCCACTAAAATATAAGCGTCGCCTGCGAACATTTCGATTTCGCGCTTTAGTTTTAATACACTTTTAACTTTTACTCGCGAGTTTATTTTTTCCCAATAATGAATACATGCATCCCACACTAAGGCGCCGCGTTGACGCCGACAGTTTCAGCAACTTCCACAATTGTCAGTTTTATAGTAGTGTAGTGTTATACTCCGTCTAACCATTTATTTAATTTTGGACAGTTCGGTTTCTAATCAATTGGGGATGTACTAGGCGTCACGTATTCGATTTCTTGTAACAATCGATTTAATTTATGAAGAAGTTTTGATCGATTAAACACATTGAAATGTGTGCTCAACATTTTGTATTGTTTTATAAACATGCCTAAGCGTTTAAATGTGCAGGGTAAAACCGGGATAGACGCCGGATTTTCAAAAAACCTAACTTCCCAAACTCGAGACTAAGAATTAATGGTACAAGTAGAAGCTGTAGTCCCCCTGCACCTAATTTGTCCACGGCTTGTCGTGTGTTGAGGACTCGTTTCGCTCGTGTGTGTAGTTATCTCCGCGGCGAACTTCATGAACACGTAAAAAAATTAAATGTTAGTATTTTATCGTTGTATAACTTTATAAGTAGTCATAAATTCGGATATATTTTTTATTACATCAGTATACTGATTCATTAAGTGTGCATTTAGATGTGAATAGATGTTATTTTATTTTTAATTTATTTAAAAACTAGCTTTTGCCTGCGGCTCCGCCCGCGTTAAAAAGTTTTTCCGGGATAAAAGTCCCGCTTTATGTTTTCACGGGATAAAAAGTAGCCTATATGTTAATCCAGGACATAATGTACCCGTGTGCCAAATTTCATCGAAATCCGTTCAGTAGTTTTTGCGTGAAAGAGGAACAAACATCCATACATTCTTACAAACTTTCGCCTTTATAATATTAGTAGGATTACATGGGCATCTATCCCTATCAAAAAGGATAGTTGCCTTGATTTTTCGAGGTATAAGTGCCCTTAGGGGCATCTATCCCTCCATACAGCATACGTACCCATAACTGGGGCCAGTGTATATTTTTACGTCATATTTTAGTGTCCTGTTATATTTTTCATGTATTTACGTATATTTATAATTAGACTTTTTACTGATTGTAGCCGAACTATGCCTCGAAAATACGAAAGAAATGAAGGAGTGCGGGCTCGAGTATGTTCTTAGACTACAGAACAACTACAGTCAGCTTTCGATGAGATAGATAAAAAAAAATGTGGGGATAAACGAAATATCCCGATGATTTGGGATTTAATTATTAACATCTTTTTATAGCAATTAAGACTTAATGATTTTTTAATTAACGCTTTTAAATTAATTAAAAATGTATGATTGTTTTTTGAAATTTAATAATTAATATTTTTGTTGAACATATACTTCAAAAATTTAGTTATGGTTATTTGTGTCCTTTTAGTATTATGTTATAACAACAACAATCAAAAGATTTAAGAAAAATGCACAATGTTTTTCGTAATTACAATTATTTTCCTTAGAGACAATTGTTTTAGGAAAATTGCTGTTTTAGACCGTATGAAGGGCATGTATCCCGCACTGCAGGCACCCATCCTTCTTATTATTTCCATGGTAGGGCAACTATCCATACAAGTAGGCATCTATCATCAAAAAAAGTGTTCCACAAAAAGCATCATTGTGAAAAATCTGTAATTGATAAGTCAGTAAAAACAAATAACAATTCAACACAAATGATTAAAGTAGTTACATGCATAGAAAATATTCATAATAAAATTAATATTTTTAAAGTTAGGAAGCTTTTTCAAAAAGTGGGGCATCTATCCCGGTTTTACCCCATATTTTCTGTTTAGAAATTTATTCTGTAGGTATATGTTGTATATCCAATATAACTTTTCAATATTTAACTTTAATAGTTTATTATATTGGTTATCATATACTTACGCATATATAAAAAATAAATTTTTAATTTACATGGCCAAATATTATTTTTCGGTGAAAAAGTTTTTAATTACCTTGTTTCACAATCAGTCGGCTTAACGAATATCGATCGATAATAATTAATATCGGAGCTGAAGAGCAAGTCGCTTCACTATGGAAAAGTAAAAATGGCGTCCATAAAGTAGTCAATTATTCTGTTTTCCATTCCTTGTCGATAATTATAAAATTTCATAGGCGTGCATATGTCAAAAGTTAAATAAATGGTTGGACGGAGTATAAAAAATAAAAGCGTCTGCGCGACACCTTGAGTAGAAGTATTGTTGTGTAAAGAACATTTTCGATGCCAAAGAACCCAGATTTGGAACCAATATTTGCCGATAACCCAAAGTTGTTGGTGCGGATCTCAGATCATGGCCCTACCCGGAATTCAAACTGGAGATTTCAGCGTGATATAGGTACCCCTCAAGATACGACTTGAGAGGTATGACGTTATATTAGTATTTTCAAAAAGAGTCCTTCCAACGGCAAGGACTCTTATTCCCATTACTAAGGCCCCCATTCCCTAAATTTAATAATACCTCCGCGACAAATTGGATAATTGTAAGAAAAACAAAAGACAATGTGATGGGCGGAAAAAGAAAATTCTTATTTCTTTCATCAAGACTTTTGATTCTATTAAACAAGTAGTCGGGTAAAAGGTACCCGCATCGAAAACTGATATAGGAGATTATATTCCTAATATATTGGGATGAAATATTGAAATAATATGTAGAAATGAATTTTAAAATGTTAAAGATACAAGATACTTTACTAATTGGACGGTTAGGACGAAATAAAGGACATTGTTAAACATAGCATCTGTTGTATATCGCAGCGTAGCACTACGCCATTATTTGTCCGTTTAAAGTTGATGTTTGTACTGTTTAAAACAGTTATCTCAACTCTCTCAACGAAATACTTATCACGCGCCATGTGGTTTTCTCGCCTGGTTATTCTAGTGTATAAAAAGCGATACCGTGAACGCCGTTCAGTCCAACAAAGAATCAAAAGATTCTCATATAGGTTTTAAAGAGATGCCAATCCAAAGTAACTCACGAGTTTTTTTCCAGAATAGAAAACATGGTATAGTAAATAATAATCGAGAGATAATCAGCTCTTATCAATGTCAGCATAAAGTGCAGTAGTTACTTTACCAAACCATACCAGCCCTGTACAATACTGCCCACTGCTGATCACGGACCTCTTCTTCAACTGAGAGGGTTAAGGCCTTAGTCTACCACGCTGGCCTAGTGCGGGTTGGCAGACTTTACAAACCTGCGAAATTTAGAGAACTTCACTAGAGAGATCAGTCACTTTGTCGTGCCTAAAATAGACCTTGGAATCGATTTACATCACGGTTTTCAGCCCAAACACTAACATACGCTTACGCAATTTATTCGTTACCAAAATGCCTGCACATATCCGAGATACATTATTCCTTGGTAGTCCTTCAAACATCTCGAAAGTTATCCAATTCCCACAATGGCGGAAATATCTGTGGAATCCACTAAATCTCTATAAGGAACTCGGAAGGCCAATGACAGAGACGAATTATTGTATTTAATCTGGCCACAGGAACCTCTAAGGGCATTAATACAAGCGAAGGAAGATACGATTTATCGCGATAATTTGACGACTTTCATCATGGCAGACGTACTAACCAGTGCTGCAGCTGTTTTGCAGCAGCATTAAGCTGAATGAGAAGCCCTTTGTTGGCACATTAATTGTTTTGTGAAAAACGACTTTTTTTTTTTTTTTTTTATATAACTGCATTTTGTGCCAATAATGAAACTCTTTTCTTTCTTTCTTACTAATTTTTTTTTTTTTTTTTTTTTTACTCATAATCACGCCTTTTATCCCCGAAGGGTTAGGCAGAGGCACAACTAGTGCATCCATTTTTCGACGTGCGTATTCCATCCCATGATGTGAAACGGGGCGAGCCTATCACCATAACAGGCACAAATTCCTAGTCCTAGCATAGCCCTCTCCATAGCTCGCTGAACGAACGTGAGCCTTCTTAGGCGGCCTATAGTTCGAGGCCATTACTCAGTGCCGTATGTCATCACTGTCATCATTTTGTCTTCAGGCACTGAGGTATTTTAGACGAGACCTTGCTTAGTTTCTCGAACACTGCCTAAACTGGCTGAATTCGACGATTAACCTCTTTCTCAAAGTTGGACTTGCCTAGTTGGACTACTTGACCTAACTAGACGTACTCGTCCACAACTTCGAGGGTTGAACTCTCAACGGTAATCAGGGTAGGCACAACATGATCCCGCTGTCGTAGACGCCAAAGGCGTCCTTTAGAGTGTGGGGGCATCTTAGCCCCCTTGTATAGAGAGGGGCCGTAACGGCATTGCGCAGGGAGGGTCCCGTGCAGCTATCTTAGTGCAACAAGATACCCCGGGGCCGTCACGTATGCGCCGAAGAAGGCCACCGCGGGTTTTGGTTGGTATGCCAGTGAAGGGGGTACATAGTGTTAGGGACTCGGCCCAATGCTCGCTCGGATGACGCTATACTCCCGAGTGTCGACATTGGGCTGTAAGACTGTGCGAAACCAACATAACCGTTCCACTTACCCCCCCAGTGGCGGTAGCGATAAAGCGTTCTTCCCCGCGGAAAAAAAAAAAAAAAAAGGCACAACATGAACATTCGACAGGATCTTGGTCTTGTCTATGTTTATCCTGAAATTCACCAGTTGAGAGACTCGGTTGAGGTCAAATTTGATGTAAATAATATTTTATATTACCTATTTTTAACAGCGACAATACAAGTCAAAACACCGGAATTTAATAATTGGCCTTTATACACACCTAAATATATTTTAAATCTAAATAGAGTAATTATATTATAGTAACAAGGAATCTACCTACGCAATCTAATAATAAATTCAATACGGGTTTGAGTGAGTGCTTTCCTGATTATATCAGACTATAATTATCCGTGGTATTTCACTTCTGATGTAGATAATTGTGCTCAAAATGAATTAAACAGATCCTCTTAACATTGTATAATACCTTTCTATATTTTTTTAATTACAAAACTGAAGTACGATTGTTGGCTCCTGTTTGCATAAATAGACCAGCTCGACCGGGGTATAACCACTGTCTTACAGCAAACCAATGTGACGTGACAGCTATTTTATTTTGTATGGAGAGCAAGATACCCGGAATCCCAAATAACCCAACTTTTTTTAAATCCGTACACTGTTCCTCTAAAGCGAGATTTGGATTAGCAAGAAAACATAAATGCTTAGGAAAAGGCGCTACTAGTGCACCGACTTTTCGCCGTATGTGCTTCGTTCCATGATGTGATAGGAGGTCAGCCTGATGACACATCCGGCACAAATTCTAGACTCTGGGCAGAGGCTGAGAAGAACAATATATTATTGCCTTGCATGTAATTAGAACCCGAGACGTCAGAGCAGAAGTACTAACCACCCAATAAAACTACGCCACCGGGTCTATCATTGTGCTAAAAAATCTTTTGTTAAATAACAAACGGTCTAAATCCGACTCTGGCTCCTTATAGAGCTTTGTCGATCGAGGTCATCTATGGAGCGACTGCTCTTGATGCGGGCGTTTGATTTTCGTACAAAGAAATCGTAAACTTGGACCAAAGCCGCGGGGGGCAATACGTTTGATTGTTGGAATAAATGTGGGAAAATATTGAAATGTTCTTGAATAAAAATGAGAATTTTTGTGAATAGAAATAAAGCTCATTTAGAATAGTTCATTTTTACATAGGAAGTCACGTCGCGACGTCATGCATTTAAATTTCGAATTTGATCCTCGGAAAGACCTTCATCACCAGTACAAGTAGGTATAAGAGGTCAGATTTTCAGTTTCCCATAGACCAACAAAATACTATGACAAAAATTGTCGTACCTTAGTATAAATTATGGCAATGAATAAAACATTATAATTAAATATAGGTGTACTATAAAGTGTATATGTATAGTATAAAATGTAGTTCCTGATTTCGATGACAGAAGAGATGTATAGCATATTTCATTATATTTCCGTGTGATATCATATGGAAGAAATTTTCCTCTCTTCCGCTAGATCGAAATGAGGCATGAATGATGAGTTACTCGATTAAAATACACACACATACACACACCACACCTTTATCCCCGAAGGAGTAGACAGAGGTAAAACAACGGTACCTGCCTTTCGCCAAGTGTTTTCTGTCCCATGAGACATGGGGTCACATAAATTGCAGACTCCAGGCTGATACTCAACAGAAAAACCCAATATCACTGTGCCCGACCCAGTGTTTGATTAAAAATAAACTATTTGGAAGTGGACGATAGCCTGGTGAAGTGGATGATAGCCTAGTTGGGAATGGAACGGTCTGCCGAGACAATGTCCAGAGGTTCAAAACCCAAGGCACACACCTCTGAATTTTCGAAGTTACGTGTGTATTGTTTAGCAATTATCGTTTGCTTTAACGGTGAAGGAAAACATCGTGAGGAAACCTACATACCTGAGGGTTCCTCATAAGAATCTCGAGCGTATGTGAAGTCTGCCAACCCGCACTAGGCCAGCGTGGTGGACTAAGGCCTCTCAGTAGTAGAGGAGGCCCGTGCTCAGCAGTGGGCGGTATATTATACAGGGCTGATTGCGTTGCATTGAATTGCAAATGCTTTTTTTCATATTTGAGAAACATACAATTAGACATGGATTATAATTCAATATTGTACACAATTCATCAAATAATTACTGCTTAATAATTTCGTTTTATACTTTAATTAGCAGGATGATTAAGAAACTGGGCTTCTTTTTTTTTCTTTTTTTGTTGATGCGGAGAAAGTGACTTATTATTACCGCCCAGTGTTCAAGGGGAACGACGGAGCGGTTATGTTGGGTTCACCGTGCCTTACGACCCGACGTTGAGCCGCCCGGAAAGATGGAAAACGTCGGGCGACCGCCGGGCCGAGCCCCTAACCTATGTACACCGCACGGCATACCAACTAAAACTTTGCGGTGGCCATCTTCGGCGCATTAGGGACGGTTGCGGGCTTCCTCCGACTCACGTCTAAGTTGTCGTCCGCAACCGCCCCTGCGCGTACCGCTCTTGCGGTCCTTCTCCTGTTGTTGCGGGGGCTCAGAAGCCCCCGTACACCGAAGGACGCCTTTGGCGTCCGAGGCAGCGTGAGACACGCTGCCGTCCATCACGGGGGTCACAGAAGTTGGCTAGACTAACAGGTGGACGGCCCCTCCCGCCCACCCGTGACCCCCGGAGGCCCCTATTAGTCGCCTTAAACTGGGCTTCTTACATAAAAAAAATGTCATTACCGCCATGAACACCTTGATTGCCACAAAAATTGTAGGCACCGTGTCGATAATCGATTGAAATGAAATTAGTTATAAAGAAAATGGTAATCTTAAAAGAAGCAACAGCTAGGTACAGTACGGTCGCTTGGTCACATCAAAGCCTGGGTTGTCGACACTGGAGGTTGTTGACATATAAAGAGGGCTGTTGTCGTTTCTCAACTTCAAACCAGCCACGACGGCCGTGTTTTAACACCTACAAAGCTTTTCTGTAATATCTCACCGGTAGAATTAAACCATTGAAGCCAGTTCATTCACATTTCGCTAAGACTATTTAACATTTTCTTGCAAACAAAATATATTTTCATTTACAATTTCCATTATGATAACTTCCAAGTAATAACTTGAATTTTTATTAAACCATGGACTTTGAACGCTATATTGTTCAGAATACATTAACCTGAAATTTACGACGCGGTTAATAGTTGAAAGTTTGGAGGAGACATCTAAAGCGGATAGTGATGTCTCGGTCAGAGCTGAGGTCGATTTTACTAACTTCATGTATTATGTATAGCGCTGGAGGATAGTTAGGAAGTATTTGAATGAATTATGTAAGTTGGATAAGGATAGCCTCGTTGGGAATGTTCACAGGTTCAAACTCATAGCACACAACTCAAACTTTCCGAAGTTACGTGTGTACTGTTTATCAATTAACGTTTGCTGTAACGGCGAAGGAAAACATTTTGAGAGAATTTACATACCTATCATTTCTACATTAAAAATTCGAAGGTATACTAAGTCTGCCAATCCGCACAAAGCTAGCGTGGTGGACTAAGGCCTAAACCCTCTCAGTAGTAGAGGAGACCCAAGCATTGGGCTTGAATCTCCTGGTGGATGGCAGTACGAACTACAGGGTTGTTGTTATTATTATTTATATTAAGTATATGTAAATCGATGTGGTCCATTGATAAGACGAATTTTATGGATAGACTGCCTCCTCACTATGTGTAGAAGTACTGCCAAAAACAGCAAAAGAAGAAAAAAAACTAAATATGGCCACCAAAATATATTTTTTTATAATTATTTGTGGCATAATTAGGACTTTAATTTTTATTTTACCAGATATATTTCACAGCTGCGTGTGCCTACCGTAGTATTGGAAGACAAGTACCAAGTGATGGCTGGTTCTAATGATTTACTTCGAAATTCAAACGCCAGACATAAAAACAATTGAGGAGGTTCGTTTCAAAACTTGATTATTCCGCTTTCAACAAAATTAACATTTTTTTTTTGTATTTGTAACATTGAAATAAAGATGCCGTGAAAATAAAATCCGATCAAAAACATAAATGTGAAATGTGGAAGCCAAGTCTAATATTAAGAATATGCGTGCTGGTCGACTTCACCGACAAAAGAATTGAAATATTAATGGTTGCCAAGCCCTGTAGATAATCCTGAAAATTATTTATAAGAACACAATCCATTCTAAAATATATTTAAACTAATATTTCTTTGTTTTTCTGCTAAGACAATGTATGATATTTAAAAATATAATTTCTTAAATTTGAAGAGTCGAATTATTTACACAAAGCAGATAACTTAGTATAAATTTAAGCTCAAGATTTGACTTGGCTAGTCTTCACATACAATTTTTCTTATACTTGGCTAATAAACTTATCTTTATGTTATGATTTTATATTGTAAAGTCAACATATTGTACTCTTCGAAAAATGTTTTCTGATAAAACTAGCCAAGACAAATCTTGAGTTTAAATTTATACTAAGTTATCTGCTTTGTGTAAATAATTCGACTCTTCAAATTTAAGAAATTATATTTTTAAATATCATACATTGTCTTAGCAGAAAAACAAAGAAATATTAGTTTAAATATATTTTAGAATGGATTGTGTTCTTATAAATAATTTTCAGGATTATCTACAGGGCTTGGCAACCATTAATATTTCAATTCTTTTGTCGGTGAAGTCGACCAGCACGCATATTCTTAATATTAGACTTGGCTTCCACATTTTACATTTATGTTTTTGATCGGATATCATTACTTTTTGTAAAGATATTAGTTATTAAAATATTGAGTTAATTAATTAAAACAATTACGTAAGAAGTTACCTTTGATCAATATTTATGAAGTTACTTATTGTGGAAAGAAAATAAACAATGTATTAAAAGCCGTAAACCGCTTCATCGTTCTGCTATGAGCACGCGATGAAGTCCTCTTGGTATAAAAACCTCTATTTAATAATTACTTAAACTCTATGATTCGCAAGTATTATGATAGAACGTCTAATGTCATCTCATGTCAAAATAATAAACGTCTTAATATGTAAATAAACATTGTAGAAGTCATAAATTTTTAATTTGAGCTCGAAACAGAAGTAAATATATAATATAAAAACTGAAGAGTGGGCACGAGTTGCTGATGCCTATAACGTATCTATATGAACCTACCGCCGTATCCCACAACAGCTCTGTCTAAAGTCGGAAAATTTATAGAAAAATTCAAGCAAAAGTGGTGCCCTAATACGGAGAAAACGTAATTAATGGATCAAGGTAAATAGTATTTAAATTAAAATAAAGCATCAATGGACGTGTACGCCTAAACGTCCATTATTTTAAAGATAATTTATAGATAGTATGCAGATTTTCCGATTGCTTGGAAAATGTTTCAAATCTTAAAAATGTATTGTTTTCAGATTTTTTCCTTTGTATACATACAATTACCTATCTGGACACCAAATTTCAACTTTCTAGGTCATCTGGAAGTGGGTTAGGTTTTTGATCTATATGTCAGTCAGTGATAAAAATGCCGATTTTTAGATGTTAGTATCTCAATGACCATTTGAGCTATATTTATGAAATTTGGGATTCTAGTTAACTTGAGGGGGTTTAATACATAAACCAAATCTCAGGTATTTACGTTAAATAGATTTTGAGTTATGGAGGCGTCAAAAGTCGCTCCAAATGGTTTGGGTGAAACTACACTAGGCAGCTTCAACTTTTTTTTTTTGCTTGGCTTGACACGCTGCCGCGTGTCTCGATTCGATCAAAACTTTTTTTGTACTGTAATGAACAGGGTGTCGACTCCCAAAAGCGATATTCGATATATCGCGACATTTGTCGTGTCGAAGCCTACTCTCAGTTACATCGTTTTTACTATCTAAACGATCAACGAACGAACGAAACATATTTTCCAATGTCGTCTGTAAACCTACTCTAAATGGCAACTGTCAGTGACGAACATTTGATTTTGACATCGACTCAAAAATACTTACTAAATAAATATATTTAAATATATTATACCGTCGTTTAAATATATTATAATTTCAAGAAACTTTTAAATTAACGCGCTGTCTCTAACGTAGTGTTTATATTCTCCTTGGCGCTGTCTGCCAACTAATTTAGTGTTGGGTAGGACATACAAGAGGCGGTACATTTGTCCCGTACATGAAGCAAAATGTAAGAGCGGCTCAACATTTTTTATTGTACTACTTCATATTTCATGTCGCGGTAGTCGCGAATTCGTCGTACGCACTATCTATCTCAGAAAAACTATAAGACGGGGTCAGAGAGGGAGCGAAAGGCATGCTACAAATTACAATAGTACGTTATTTTTCAATGAAAATCCTACTAATATTATAAAGGCGAAAGTTTGTAAGAATGTATGGATGTATGGATGTTTAGATGTTTGGATGTCTGGATGTTTGTTCCTCTTTCATGCAAAAACTACTGAACGGATTTCGATGCAATTTGGCACACGGGTAGATCATGTTCTGGATTAACACATAGGGTACTTTTTATCCCGGGAAAATATAAAGCGGGATTTTTATCCCGGAAAAACTTTATAAAGCGGGCGGAGCCGCGAGCAAAAGCTAGTATGTCATATTTGTACTCGTTACTTCAAATGTATCACCGAGCTTCATTACGCCTCGCCTCATTTGAAGTGGGACATTGTACTGGCTTAGAAAAAGAGGCTAGTCTTACAAACTCTTTTTTTGTGTCGTGTCCTACCCAACTATGAGTATGCGGTATGCCTATCTCTGTGTGTGTTTTTTTTAATAATTTTCCCTTGTAGGGAAGGCAAAGGGTTCACACCCATACAGCCTCGTCTTAAGTGATATTTTTCGTTTGGTTTTTTTTTACCTACGTACTATGTCGTAGTTAAGCAGTGACTAACCAAGACTTTATCATGAAGTTTTGTCGGCAACGAGAAAGCACTTGATTGGCACAGTTGTTTCAATTCACTTCATTTGAGCACTTTCATAGAACTATATTGGATGATATACCACCATAATTATGCAATATAACACCAAATATCACCAAAATAATGAATTAAAACAAGAGCACCTCATGAAACTTCCACGTTCCCGCCAAAACTCCACCTATCTGTGACTATAACAAGTTTGTCTTTTTTTATTATTTATTTAAATATTACGGCTCTAGATACTAGTCCATTGAGCCCGTCTTTCATAAATTGTTATCCTTAGTCCTAACTACTATTTCGAAGTAAAGCAGTGGCTACTTTACCAAGACATTATTGAAGAGTTTTGGAAGCGACAAAAATAAATACTTGATTGTCACAGTTATTTCAATTCACTTCATTTGAGCCCTTTAATAGAACTATATTGGATAATATAACACCATAATCTTACTAATATTATAAAGGTGAAAGTTTGTAAGTATGTATGGATGTATGGATGTCTGGATGTATGGATGTTTGTTACTCTTTCACGCAAAAACTACTGAACGGATTTCGATGAAATTTGGCGCACGGGTAGATCATGTCCTGGATTAACACATAGGCTACTTTTTATCCCGGGAAAATATAAACCGGGATTTTTATCCCGGAAAAACTTTTTAATGCGGGCGGAGCCGCGGGCAAAAGCTAGTTACGCAATATAACAGTAAGTATTACCAAAATACTGAATTAAAACAAGAGCGCCTCATGACACTTCCAAGTTCCCGCCAAAACTCCCAAGTTTGTCATAGCTCCAGTGGTGCCAGATATATGATGGTTGAAGTCGCAAAAACTTCATCGTGAAGTAGCCTAAAGTCGCCGCATTGCATATGGAGAGGCAAAGAAGCAAAAAAAAGTCTTTAATTCCAGATGAATGCTGGCCCAACTCGCCAAAAATTGGCAGTAGCCTAAAATCGTCCAATTGCGTGGGGATGCGAAGAGCTATTAAAAAGCTCCCCAATTTTACATGTATCGTGTGTAAGGTGATCTGAGTACATGTTTTGTACTATCAAAGTTAAAAATATTAAAAACAAACAATTAAAACAATTAAAAAAAGAAATATTAACATTTAATTTGGACTGGCTGGGTTGCGCAATACATAAGACAAATGTGTGTGATTTTTTTTAAAACTAATTCTAAGATTACACATATACAATTGGTGTAAAATAATTAACAAAATATTAAAGGGGGGTATTGAAGAAAAGTATGTATTAAAAATGAGCGGTCCTCCAATAATGGCATATAATAAATGTAAATCACATAAGCTGAGGAATACAAATAAATAATTATTAATCTTTGTTTCATTTTGGACCAAACTCCCTAAATAAGAATTAACAAAAATAATAGTAGTTGGTACAAACACCTATAGGTGCCTACCTACCTATCCTTACATCTGCAACACTAGCGCCGTACGGAGATAGTGCCAAACTTTTTGCCCAACCCTAGTGTCCTATCTGTCTCTAACTAATATTCAGTTATGACAAACTTGGGAGTTTTGGCGGGAACTTCGAAAGTGTCATGAGGTGCTCTTGTTTTAATTCATTATTTTGGTAATACTTAGTGTTATATTGCATAATTATGGTGGTATATTATCCAATATAGTTCTATTAAAGGGCTCAAATGAAGTGAATTGAAATAACTGTGATAATCAAGTATTTATTTTTGTTGCTTCTAAAACTCTTGGATAATGTCTTGGTAAGGTAGCCACTGCTTTACTTCGACATAGTAGTTAGGACTTAAGGGTTAGGACTAACGATAAAAATTTATGAAAGACGGGCTCAATGGACTAGTATTCAGAGCTGTAATATTCAAATAAATAAAAAAAAGACAAACTTGTTATAGTCAGTCCAGTGCTGCCAGATTAGGCGACTTTTCGCCATTTAGGCTATCTTGAAGAGTGTTGGGGTGACCAAAAATTGCGAATGGCGACTGGTCGCCGTTTAGGCTACGCGAATCGTGATTAGTCGCCAATTTAGGCTACTTCGGAAAGTTTGTGTTTTATGCATTGTTTTTGTCGAATTTGAGGATATTTATATAGCTTTGAGGGTACCCCCTTACACACAATCATTGAAAACTGGGGACCTTATTTTTTTTTTGCTCTCCGCGTCCCCACACAAGTGGGCGACTACGGCTACTTCGAATTTTCGCCACGATGGACCAGTAGGAATTAGAAATTGGGGAGGTTTTTTTTTTGCTCCTTCACCTCTCCATATACAAAGAGGCGACTTTTGGGCTACTTCACAATGAATTTTCGGCGACTTCAACCGTCAAACATCTGGCACCACTGTAATATATAGTTATCTGTGTCAATAACGATACGACACTGCTCCGAAAGTATCGCAAACAGCCTACTCTAACAAATGTACGGATACTTTATCGTTTATCGTAACTATAGACTAAGTTTATGTCTTTTATTTCGTTAATCGGAGTGAATGATATTGTGCAAAACTTACAAAAATAAAAATTATCCTTTATGGAGTCACTGTCAAATACGCTGTGAAGTTGACAAGAGTTAATAAATATCAAATAATCAAACTTGTAAACAATATCCTTATTCAAAAATCGAAATACAACAATTTACTGTATCGTAAGTATCAATTTGTTTGATTGTGTTGTTTTATGTGACTATCATATACATGTAAAAATAATTATTCTTGTGTTGTTGTAGACTACTAACATCGTTAAAACATCAAGTCATTACGCCAGTTGAAAAAAAAGGATTAGTAAATCAATATAACATCTCATACAACAAGAGTCAATCGCCTTCGTTTGTCTTCTCCCACCAACCAAAGTCTCCAATGTAAAAACATTCAACAAACTTTGCAATCTGCAACAACAGCAACAACGTGATATTGGCGGAATAGCTTCATAATCATGCATGTCGCCAGTAACCAAAAAAGAAGAAGAACAGTTACGGTACGTTTCATATATTTAACATTAGGAAATTGCAAAGTTTCCTACAATTTATCATAGCATGATGTGATTTTTTTCTCATACATATTTTATGTTTTTAGTATGTGTCTCAATCATCATCAGTACCAACCAATTATATGTCTCATTCAATTTCCTTCACGAGCATAAAGACATAGCAAAAAGTATACTTTGGATAATTGATGGGAATGCTCAAGCACAGTGGTTGTGGGAGGAAGTTGGTTAGCTTTTGAACTGTTTGGATGGCAGAATAAAGTTGAGGCTAAAGGTAATTAATGTTTTATTGATACATTACTTTTATTTCCATGTTGTGCAAATTTATGATAAATTACATTCGAATGTAGACTGACAAGAAATATCTTGCAATATAATTAGCTGTCCGCAGAGACCATATAGAATATAATGGTGGTTTGAATCACATAGAGGACAACTGAATATTCTAAACCCTTAAAGATGTCTGGCCTGGCGTTACAACAATGAAACACATGAGAGTTTGTTATAAAAAATTTAAGATAATTTTACATATTATATTGTCTCTCATATATACATATTTTAATTACAATACTGAATTATTTTGTTTAGGTCCTACCCGGTGCTTAATGGGACTGCGGCCAACTCAAGTTCAAAGAAGCACTGTCCAAAAACAATTGTTCCACGTGTAAAGTGAAATAAACAATTTGCATAGAATTATGTGATATTAATGAGAATCTGGAAATCTATAATACTAAATTAATAAAACTTGGTTTGGGTCTGTTATATTTCTAATTATGTATATTAGTACTTGTGTTCTTAATTTATATAATTTTTTTATAATACTTTAAAATTGTGAATATTCTGATATATTTTTTCTACATTTCAATGCATACTAGGCATTTATAGGTAAAGCATTTAACATACTATTGTAAGTTTTTTACCATAATGTAGATAGATAAGTTTTAATGTAATTACTACTGGTTGTCCTAAAACAATAAGTGAATTGTAATAAATCTAGTACAGCTTTTTTAATCCTTTACAGGGAACAATAAATGTTACTTAGTTAACTTTTATTTTTACTTATTTAGCTAATAATACAAAAAATATAAACAGTTAATTAAAATAACAGATGTCTTTTAAAACTAGAGAGTTTACCCGTATTGTTTAAAAAAAGAATCTTTCGATTACGCTTACCGAAAATTAAAACTTCTTTTGGACGTAGATTTGGGGAGTTCATTAGAGCTCACACTTATAACTCAGTGCTAAGACACTGCAACTTAAAAAGCCTTTCATTACATGAAGCAAATGATGTGATGAGATGACAAAGTGGCTTCTATCTCTGAGCTATTTAGAAACAGAAAATATTTTAAGCTGAATAAACTCACCTATAGGTAATGATCTCAAACAAGACTGATACATATTACTTCACATTAATTATGGTTGAATAAAATTTATGTTGTTTTATCTTCCTTTTATTCTTGCCATATGCCTAGTTTTGTTATTGTTTAACATATAATATATATATAAATAAATTAGTATTAAAGTCAGAACTTAAACAAATATTTAGTTATATAATATAAGAGTATTGTGGAAATATAAAACAAAAATGAAATACATATTGAAATGAAATGAAATGAAATAAATTTATTCGAACCCATAAAATGTTATACATTATTTAGATTCAGTCAATATTAACTCTACCACCAGTTCGGAAAGCAGTTCTCACTAGAGAAGAACGGGCAAGAAACTCTAGTGTTGCTCTTTTCAAAATCAGTTCAAGGTAAAAAATACAATTCATAGTAAAAAAAAATAACATGATATAAATCTATTTGTTATTTTTGTTTAGAGCAGTTCATTTATATACTCTCAAAAAAGGTAATAAATTTTAAAATCCTATACGAGTGTATAACCCTCTCAGGAATCATGTAATAATTTGGTCTGAAATTCTTCAAGATGTCGTTATTAATCTAAGTTTATCCCTAATCCCTAAGTTTATCCGTAATACTTAGATGTAGTAAGCGAAAAGAGCAGACCAGTCCACACAAGCAGCACCCGTTCACGAGTATGACGCATGTGCCAGCCATTGGCCTCCTCAACCATGTTGCAGGGAAGTGACCGACCCGGCACACGACGCCGCCGCAGGCACAGACAGTTAAGGAGTGTATTATATATAAATGTATAGACTCATATTATGGTCCCCATACCATACCATACCATACCATAACATAATTCTTAGAATTTTATGTACTTAATTACTGATGTTCCTACTTCTTTGTCAAAATTGTTTGTGCCAAATAAAATTGTTATTATTATTATTATTTATTATAATTATACATATACATATACACTCACGCCTGTTATCCCCGAAGGGGTAGGCAGAGGCGCAACTAGTGCACCCACTTTCGCCGTTATTCCGTCCCATGATGTGATAGGGGGCGAGCCTATCGCCATATCGGGCACAAATTCCAGACTCCGGGCTGATACTGAATAGAAAAACTCAATATCACTTTGCCCGACCCGGGGATCGAAACCGAGACCTCAGCTTTGCAATCGTACTGTAATACAACTACGCCACAGGGGCAGTTATTATAATTATATTCTTGTTTAATTTTTTTCTTTTTTATTCTTGCTTTACTACAAAGTATTATACCTTATAGAAAATTTAATCATTTTAATTAGATACATCCTCAGCAAACGTAACTAACATTTAAAACAATAAAATCGCTGATATGAACTTATTTGCTGCTTTCTTCTTTGATGGAAGGCTACATTTTCATCCCTGTGAACTTTAAAGAAAATCTTGTGATTGTCTCAATGCAAATAACATCAATTGTGATAATTATTGTTGCTACAAGGTATATGATCCAAGATTGTTTTATTGTACACCAAATTTCGAGAGAATTTACTCGAAAATCACAAACATAACACGTAACGATAATGCTGACGACGCCCTAAAAGGTCTCGTTGCGATTATCGCAAAAATGACGTTTGAGGCGATGTCAAAATCAAACGTTCGTCACTGACGATTACCATTTAGAGTAGGTTCATAGACGACATTGGCAAATAATGATTCGTTCATTCGTTGATCGTTCAGATAGTGGTAGTTTACGATAAAAGATAATGAATCCGAACAATTGTTAGAGTAGGGTATTTGCGATACTTTCGGAGCAGTAGCGTATCGTTTCCGATATATCGTTGTCGATTATCAGAGTAGACCTTCAGGTTTTGATCGAATTTTTTTTTCGTGGCATCTTTATTTCAATGTTACAAATACAAAAGAAAAAGAAATCAAGTTTTGATAAGAACCTCCTCAATTGTATCAAAGCTCTATTGGTCCACACTTTATTTGAACACTGGTCCTTATCCTTTTTATACGGTCGCGGCAGAGTGATCACACTGTACCTGATGTCAAGTGGAGAAGGGTACAGAGGGTCTACTGACGAGCGATGAATACCCTTTGCTAGTCAGCACAATAGGGTAGTTACCTATCTTTGATCTTGTGCATTATTTTATATGTAATAGAAAATAATACGAAAATGAAATTAGCATCAAAGATGATTTCAAAATAAATCAGTTATTCATATTTGAAATATTGTTGTGAGTAAAATTGGGGGCGTGGCGGGAGTATTGCAAGTTCAAATTCAAGAAAAGTGGGTGCACTTAGTTGCGCCTCTGCCTACCCCGTCGGGGACCTAAAGCCGTGAGTGTGTGTGTGCCATTATATTTCCATGAAAAAAATGCCCATTTGAAGCGAACCTCAGAAAATTTTATTAAATCACTGGGAATTTTTATTATATCGTATCACACAACCAGCAGCGTAGCCAAAGGAGTTAACTTGCAGTTAGTTGCTCGTAAAAGCCATTGCAGCTATATGGACGCGATAAACGAACGCTATGTCGGCTATAGAAGCAACGTTTATGAAATATCTGGTATTTAAAAAAAACTAAATTAGGGTTGCGTTCCTTTTTTCTCAGTACACGTTCTAGTTTTGAATTGTCCTGTAGTTTTAGGACGCCTAAAAAACGCAACTCGTCGACGTCGTTTAATTTTGATATTCGTGATGGATCGAGTCACTCACGTGTTAGTCTCTCAACCAATCCCGATTAAACGAAACGGAGTCGTGTCGTGTTTTTTTACCACATTCTAAGCACACTGGATGGTTTTTAAACATCGTCCTGTGTTTTTAAAGCGCTCTGATAACTATCTATGGTAATTTATTTATACTATGATAAATTTCATTTAAGTAATTTACTTTATTTTCATAACATATTAATGAAACTACTGCTACTCTATTACTGAGTCCTGTTTTTAAATAAATTGGTCTGAGTTCTTCAACTTTAAATGCTAGTTTTAATTTTTTTGGGAACTTTAATAAAATAAGCATAAATAATGGTATCTTTTTTATAAAAGTATTGTATTTTTTTTAATGACTTCTTAGCTTAATATGATTTTTTTAATCAGTCTATCTCCGTCCACTGTTGGACATAAGAAAGCGACCTTTAAATACCCAGTACCTACTTACATTGGATAGAACTAGAACTTCAGACACAATTTCATTGAAAACTATCATTTCCATTCTAGTCACGTGTTTAGATCCGACGCAAAAACTCGGCTTAACCGCTTATCTACTATATTGTAAATATCTTGGTAATGTAGATGTGTCGATATTCAATTTTGTCATGCAAATAATATCCTAAGAGAAGGAGCGAATATATTATCCCCAAGCGATTCCTGAATACATAATTGCAATAGAGCAGTTTCCTATGTTCTATTTTGTACATTATTTTGTAATAGAAAATAACGAAAAATATTTTTTTTGTGAAATCAGCATCAATATTGGTTAAAAAATAAAGATTCACATTTGAAATATTGTCGTGGGTAAAAGTGGGCGCGTTGTGGCGATATCACGCTATCTCTTTCGCACGCACGCAGCGCTATGGCCGGTGACACCCGGTGACGTCACAGTTTGATATTACTGCTATTTGCGAGCTTTCCCTTCCACCAAATTTCAAAGCTTTATAACTTCTTTTCCGTTAGATTTTGGGTGACACAGTATGATTTTGATAAATGTATTAAAAAAAACCTAGTCAACTAGCCTATTCAAAGCTTAATTTTGAATGTAATATGTAATTTTAAGTTGGGTTTAGCTGCCTCGTCGCGTAGTTGTATTACGGTACAATTGCAGTGCTGGTGTCTCGGCTGGGATCCCCGGGACGGTCAAAGTTATAACGGATTTTTCTATTCAGCCCTGTATTTAGGGTTGCCACCTTTTTTTCATTAAAATAAAGTACATTGCTTATTTAAAAGGTAGAAAAAAAAGTATATGGCGTCAAAATAAAGTACGATTTTCTTAATTTATAATTTTGGTAAACATATTATGATGGTATGTTACAACGTATTCGGCGTACTCGTTGGCCTTTGAAAAAGTTGTCTTAAAAGGACATGTCCAAACACGGGATTAAAATTGTAACCCAGATACTTTTTTATATATTTGGATAGTACTCCCAAAACCTAAGCCAAAGCAAAAAATCGCATAGTTATAAAGTCTTCCGATGTTGAGATTTATTTTGTTATTTATTTTGCTTCAAAAGTACACTTACAATAAACGTTTTCAAAAAGTTTGTTATGAATGGAGGGGTCTAAAAATATATATTTTATTGATCCAAGATCCATTTTTTTGCCGCTTATCCATAAAGTTTGAACCTGGTTCGATTTTGAGGCCCAGCACCCAAGAAAAAATACAAAAAGCAGGACATCTCCTTTCTCAAACTAGTTAGATTAGGTTGGAAATGCGTACATGAGCTAAATATATTATTTTAAACATAAAATATTACACATGATAATGAATGCCTAGCCAAAGTATAAAATAAATATTATTCCATACATTACCTGGACGCCTTAGACATTCATACATCGCTTAGGCATTGTAAAAAATACCGAATTATATTTTGCCAGTTTATTTTTTAATTATTTGACTTAATAAATAATTACTTGCTGCCTTTTTTGCCATTTCTTTTATTTCTTACGGCCAACATATCATTGTATGTTATATGCAAAACGAATACCAGATAGATCAAATCGAGCTAAATAAAGTATTTTCGCGTACTTTATTGTTCTCATAAAGTATAGAGTACAATGACCCAAAATAACGTACAATACTTTATAATAAAGTACGGTTGGCAACCCTACCTGTATTATATATTGCCCACTACTGACTACTACTGAGCATGAGTTTCCTTTACTACTGAGAGGGTTCAGGCCTTAGTCCACCACGCTGGCCTAGTACGCGTTGGCAGACTTCAAATACCTTTAAAATTCTTATAAAGAATTCTCAGGTATATAGGTATCCTGACGATGTTTTCCTTCACCGTAAAAGCGTACGATAATTGATAAACAATACACACGTAACTTCGAAAAGTCAGAGGTGTGTGCCATGGGTGTCGAACCTCCGGACATTGTCTCGGCAGACCGTTCCATTCCCAACTAGGCTATCGTCCACTCAACACAAAACACCAATGATAAAATGAATACAAATAGTTTAACACAAAGTGTTGCCGTTTGTTCCTGCCGCTGAGCTTAAAAGAAGCACTAATATCCCAATTTAAAAACATTTAACAACATTTTACTGGTGGTAGGTATCTTATATGTAAGAGTCCGTCTGGGTGGGTACCACCGCAATATCTATTTCTATCGCCAAGCAGCAGTGTGCATGCACTGTTTTGTTTCGGTTTGAGGTTTCGAGGACATTGTAGCCAGTGTAACTACTAGACATAATGAGACTTAACATCTTACGTCTTAGTATGATATAGCGCAGTGGAATGCCACACAATACTTTGTAACTCAATGTGCTGGATGGTGTTGCTACTGTTTATAGGTGTTCGTATCGCTTGCCATCAGGCGAACAGCATCTTCGTATCGTCATTTAGTGCCATAAAAAATAAAGCAGCATAATATAAATAAGGACGATAGTGGACGATAGCCTACTTGGGAATGGAACGGTCTGCCGAGACAGTGTCCGCAGGTTCAAACCCAAGGCACACACCTCTGACTTTCCAAAGTTACGTGTGTATTGTTTATCAATTATCGTTCGCTTTAACGGTGAAGGAAAACATCGTGAGGAAACCTGCATACCTAAGAAGTTCTTTATAAGAATTTCGAAGGTATGTGAAGTCCACCAACTCGCACTAGGCCAGCATGGTGGACTAAGGCCTAAAACCCTCTCAGTAGTAGAGGAGGCCCGTGCCCAGCAGTGGGACAGTATATAATACAGGGCTGGTATTATTATTATTAATATAAATAAGCTGCTTTATTTAAACCATGGGTATTATGACAAAATCTAAAGCAAAATTTTGTAATTCAAATTTTGTGTGGCTCTTTGTCATGAACAGTTGTATATGAAAAGAAATTCCAAGACTTTATTATGACGTCATAAATGTGGAAACCTTCTGTCAAATGCATTCGCTAAATGAGATTTTTCGCTGTTTAATTTTGTTTGCGTCAAGTTGAAATGGATTTAAGGACTAGAGGGATAAGGAGGGATATTTATCGCTACGCGGTGGATCAAGTGGATCGAGTTGGATACCCTTTCGGCTTTTCATATATTTTCGCGCCGCGTGATTAATATTTATGTGCTTTCATAATTTTTTTATTGTTTTCGTACTTAAAAACAAAAATAACTGTGAACATTTCCGATTTTTATGAACTCAGAAAATAAATGTACACCTTCCGACGTTTCATTTTATGATCTTCGTTCCTTTCTTTTGCAATCAGAGGTAAAAGCATGATATTATCATTAAATTCTTATGAACGGCTTCATTGGCGTAGTTGTACTGCGTGCGCGGTTACTACCTCACCGTTTATGGGTCCATGGTTCGAATCCCGGCTCGGGTACTGTGATATTTGGTTTTTGTATTAAGAGTTAGTCCGGAGAGTTTGTGTCCGATTGGGTTATCCCCTATTAGATCATGGAACGAAATACACATAACGAAATGTGGGTGCCGTGTTCGCACATATGTTGTGCTGTGTGTTTGTTTGTTTGTGCGACTGATATCAATAAACTAGCCTAACCGCGAACTAATGAGGAGCATAAACCAACAACTCATCTGTATCCAATTATGACAAACAAACGTTATTCGGATTGGACTATTTTCATTATGGACGATAGCTGGAAAAATGAAAAGAACCCGTTTTACGCTTTTTTTAAAATCATATTTACTCGGCAAATAACGTATTGCAAATATATTTTAAGCTACAATTCCATGAGAAAACTTTAAATAGTTCTCACCACAATAAAATTTTATTCGAGTGCGAAAGCTGCGGTTTTCGTTTGAAGTTATTTAGAAAAGTTCGCGAATAAAGAATTCAGTAGAACTAGGTAAAGTTGTAGGTGACGATAAAGGGTAACTACCCATACATTTAGTACAAAGAAATACCGGGTGGAAGGGAAACGCTCTCGGAAACGAATACAGGTGATAGTATTGGTGATTCCTGACATGATGGCACTAAAAAAATAGATAGATAAATCAAACTATTATTCCGAAAAACATAGTAAAAAAGGTCAATATTTCAAAAAAATCGTAATGAAACACGTACGTCAGCTGACGGGTTAACGCCCGCGGACCGGTGCCGGCGCAGCGCGGCGGCCGCCCAGTTTTTGTACGCTTTACATTGCGTGCGCATGAATTACGGAAATACTAAAATCGTAAGTATTATCGCTTAGCTTTGCAAATGGATATAGTTTTTCGTTAATGTTATGGTTCTTCTCTCTTATCGTTCCGGTATAGAGAGCGTTTCCCTTCCACCCGGTATAATAAGCCCGAACCTTAATAAATCAGATTGATTATGAAATAAGCAAATATATCGCATGACTATTGCTTCATTATGCGATTCATGTTGTAAGCAAATCACAGAACCAGTAAAATTTATGAAGATCTAAGTTTTAAAATATTAATCAATATTTCTGTGTTAGGATTTATAAAAGGTAAATCTAAACTAATATAACAAAGAGGAAAGATTTGTGTTTTTTTTTTGTATGTTTCACTCACTCACGGCTTTTATCCTCGAAGGGGTAGGCAGAGGCGCAACTAGTGCACCCGCCTTTCGCATGTATATGTCGCTTTTTTGTATGTTTGTAAGGAATAAACTCAAAAAGTGTTGTATCAATTTTCAAAATTCTTTTTTAATAAAGCTACATTATTAGTGAGTACATTACTCTTATTAGTAGTACTCTCATTAGTAGGCTACTTTGTATCCCGGCGAAATATCAAACGGTACTTTTGTCCTGGAAAAACACATTCACGCGGGCGAAGCCGCGGACAAAATTCCGCGGCCTATCATTATTATTTGTTATCAGGCAGGCAGTGTGTTCACTGATAAGCCTGAATCCTGCAACTCTCAACTACGCTTGTTGGTAAATTTTATTATTTTTTTATTTTTCGTCTAGTCTATACTAATATTATAAAGAGAAAAGATTTGATTGTTTTTTGTTTGTAATATAAACTCATAATCTAATGGAGCGATTTTGAAAATTCTTTCACTAGTAGGAAGCTACATTACTCCTGGGTGCTATAGCCTACTCTTTATCCCGGGAAAATATTTTTGTCCCGGAAAAACTATATCACGCGAGCGGAGGCGCGAGCAGAAACCTTATCGAATAAACGTAAAGCACGAAAATGAGTCAAATACCCTCTTATGCTGGAATGTTTGAACCCGATACTTATTAAGTTAATTGTCGTAAAGTATTCTAATTACGATTAATTTAGTATAATTATTTACGACTAGCTTTTGCCCGCGGCTCCGCCCGTGTGATTAAGTTTTTCTGGGATAAAAGTCCCGCTTTATATTTTCCCGGGATAAAAAGTAGCCTATGTGTTAATCCAAGACATGATCTACCCGTGTGCCAAATTTCATCGAAATCTGTTCAGCAGTTTTTGCGTGAAAGAGGAACAAACATCCATACATCAATACATCCAGACATCCATACATCCATACATACTTACAAACTTTCGCCTTTATAATATTAGTAGGATTAACTGTCTTCGTAACTTAGGCAGAATACAAAATGTTCGTAGTCGTCTGCGACACGCCGTCCTAAGTGAACGATCTTGATAACCAATACAATGCTAAGAGACTATTCAGTCACCACAGGCCTGAATTCTGTTACGTGACACCCCTACTAAGTCAGGCTTTATTGGACGACTTCTAAATGAGATCTGAAATTAATTCTCGAGAATACGACATTCAAGATGAGATATGTCGAAATAAAATAGCGGCTGTTGCATAAAAACGGGTTCCCTTTGCTCAATATTTAATTTTTTTTTATTTTTATTTTATTCAAGAGGAACAGAAAACAGTTACACATTAAAAGCTAAAGAAAATAATTTACATATATATTACATTAATAAACATGTAACCAACACCACTGTTCACAGATTAACAGAAAAAACGTTATATAGAAGTAACAAACGTCTATTACTGATCACAGGTAATAGAAAGTCTCAAAATCTCATACCTAACAACATAGTTTACATTAAGTTCGAGGAAAGTAAATCATAAATTGAGTTTTTAAATATTTGCTTTGAAAGAGAGAAAATGTCAACACTATGAAAATGTGTATTGTAGATTTCGACTAATCGACGGATAGGTGCACGAACCCCGGCATTGGTCTTACATGAGCCCGTGTGGAACAACCTTGGCACGCGCACCTCCCGTCGCATAACAGTCCTAGGTACTATATAACATAGTTTATTTGTAATGTCCATACAGTCAAATCTGTTATTACATATACCATATAGCATCATTACACTAATAAGCAAACGTCTGGATTGTAAAGTAAGAATCTTATGTTGATTTAATAGCTGCTCATGCTGGACATTTAATCGGCAGCATTTATAGTTAATAACGCGCATAAATTTTTTCTGAACTATTTCTAATCTATCATTATACTTGTCGTAGAGAGGATTCTAAATGGGTACAGCATATTCTAGTTGGGATCTTATTAGTGTTTTATAAAGCAAAAGAAAAGTAGAGGGGCGAACGAAGTCACACGAGGATCGCATAACGAAACCAAACATCTGAAAAGCTTTGTTTACAATAATGTCAATATGCTTATCAAAGTGCAAACAGGAATCCAGCGTAATTCCTAAGTCGCGCACAGAGTCTACTTTATTTAGAATTACATCATTTAAAGAGTAGTTGAAGTGGATTTTCTTTTTGTTTTTAGTGAAAGATATGGTAAAGCATTTAGGAAGACTAAGAAAAAGTTTGTTGTCTCGGCAGTAATTGTTAAATAAATTGAGGTCTTTTTGAAGAAGTAAGCAATCATTTATGGTTTTGCAGGCTTTGTATATTTTTATGTCGTCAGCATACATTAAAAATTTAGAAGAAATAAAACATTTTTTTACATCGTTAACATATATGTTGAATAGAAAAGGACCTAAAATAGATCCTTGTGGGACTCCTGATTTGACAACTATCATTTCAGATTCAAGACCATTAAGAACAACTTTTTGAGTCCTGTTAAAAATGTAAGAGACAAACCAACGAAGTAAATTGCCTCGAATCCCATTGAAGGCAATCTTTTCCATAAGTAGTTTATGATCCACCTTGTCGAAGGCCTTCTGAAAATCTGTATATACGGAATCTACTTGAATACGGCGATCCATATTTTCAAAAAGGAAATCCGTGTATAACATAAGATTCGTTAAAGCAGAGCGTCGTTTAACGAAACCATGTTGTTCAGGTATGATAAGATGATGGAAGTGTGGATACAGCACACCGTGGACGAGTCTCTCAAAAAGCTTAGACAAGGTGGACAGGATGGAAATGGGTCGGTAATTCGCTATGCAGGCCTTGTCACCATTTTTATAAATCGGGGTAATAAAAGCTCTCTTCCATATATCGGGAAAAACTCCTTCACACAGACACTTATTAAAAATTAGATGCAGTGGAATATGAATGCTATTAGATATATTTTTAAAAAACAAAGGTGGGATACCATCAGGGCCTGCCCCTTTAGTTGAATCCAGCGATTTAATTTCTCTTAGTATTATACTCTTCGAGAGATAAATATTTGATAATGAGATAGAGTTATCAGAATAATTGCCAACTGGTTGCCATTTTCCAGGATCAAAAGAAGACGGCTCGTAAACTGAACAAAAAAAATTTGAAAACAAGTTACAGATAACTTTAGGGTCGTTGGAAGAGATATGTTTATAGTACATAGTGGCAGGGAAGTTAGTTTTATTCCTTTTGTTGGAAATGAAGGACCAGAAAAGTTTTAGGTTATTTGGAATATTAGCCTCAATAGAGTTCAAATAGGTCTTGAAGCATTTTATAGACTCGTTGTGGAAAAGCCTGCGGTAATTAGAAAAGTGTTCATAATCGTAATAGTTATGGTATATCTTCCATTTCATCCACGCACGTTCTTTGTTCCTGAATATACGGATGAGAGAGGCTGAAAACCAAACCGGAAAATGGCAATTTTTTTTGCGTGTTAATGGAACATGGGTTCTGATGATCCTATATAAGATATCGTAAAAAGCGTACACGGCATGATCAGAGGAGAGATGAGAAAGTGTCACGTCCCAGTCTACTGAGTTAAGTTCGCGTATAACTTCTTCATAGTTGGCTTTAAAGTAGTTGTGTCTAGAGATCGGGCGTCTTCTCATAAGATTTATTTCAATATTGAGGCAGGTGATTGCACAAAAAGGTGGATGGTGGCCGTCGGGATCCAATAGAGGATTACAGGACATGATCTGACAGTGAGCATTGGATATGAATAGGTCTAGTATTCGACCGAGATTATTTTTAAGAGTATTAAACTGCAGACAATTAACAGCTGACATAAAATTTAATAATATTCTACCTAGAGAGTTTGCAGCTAGTGCGACAGAATGATCATCTTGGACCATCCAATCGATTTCGGGCATATTGAAGTCACCAACTAGAAAGAAAGAATCACTTGTGGAACTATTAGCAATGTCTTGTAGCGTGTCAAGATATTGTGTGTATAATTCTACACGAGTGCGCGGAGGTACATATACCGCGCAGATCGTGTGCCGATGACTTGATGAAGAAGCGGGTAGTTGCACAATAACCTGATCAATCTCAGAATGCGCAAATAGGGATTTGAGTCTAGCAGGATGAAGCTCGCGACGCACCGCTACCAAAACTCCCCCTCCCTCTAGCTTATTAGAAGCGACACGATCGCGATCCTCTCTGAAGACCAGATAACGGTCATCGATAAACTCGCGATCGTGAATACTGGGAATAAGCCACGTTTCCGTGAGAATAATTACATCATAAGAGTACGACAATATATTCATAAAAAGAGTATGTAACTTCGTGCGAATCCCTCTACAATTCTGATAAAAAAATACAATATTACTGGTAGCCATTAGTAATTATAGACAACAAGATACAGGAGTATATGTATATATTGTATATATTATTAAATACGAAGTTGTCATAACATTGCGTAAATAACCCCAAAATTTTTAAACTTTGAAAATCCGCATATAGCTCACTAATGATAATATAAGATTTTAAATATAATAATAATATTAACATGGTATGTGCGCAAAAATATGCAATAAGAAACAAAAGACTTGACTGCACGAACAGAGAGGACAGACAACAGAATAATTCGTTGATGGACAAAAACTTACATGTACATAATAAACAGAACATTATCATCACAATCATAAAGTCGAATTTACGGCGAATCCTACTTTTTCGTTTTCTCGCTGGTGATTTTTTTTGAGATATCTTCGTCAGAGTGTATGGCCAAAACTGGGCTACCATCTCTTTCCCGTACAAGCACCGTAGCATTTTTAATCCATACATATTTAAATCCGTTGTTGCGAGCAGCCTCTCTAGTCCTACGAAATAAAACCTTATTTTTTAGGGTGAGATGTTCGTTAATATATATAGGTACAGCTCCGGAAGTGGCAATTCCCAGTTGATCGGATTTAATGTTTTTCTTCTTACGATACGCGCTGAGTATATTATCTCGAAGAATACGTGATCTAAGCTTGACGATTATATTTTTCGGCTTACTGTCCTGTTGATGCGCATGTGGAACTCTATGAATTGATAAAATGTCATTGTGATGTATTGGATAACTAATGACGCTGCTTATAGACTCAATGATAGTTATCAAATTCTCATTCCTTTTTTCGGGTAAATTGCAGATTTCAATGTTGTACTGACGCGCCTGTTGTTCCAAAGAGTCAATTTTAGCTTCCAGGTTGGCTATCACTTGGTCACATTTGCGAGTAGCCAGGTCGCGGAATCGGTCTTCATATGTAACACGATCGTTCTCCAGTGCCTCCAGCCTGGACTTCATTTCCTCATAGCTGGCGCTAATAAAAATAATAGATTTTTCAATCTCTGCATTGGAATTCTGAATTTTTATATTCTGTATAGCTTTAGCTCAGCAACTTGAGAAATTAATTTATTTAGAACTATGTCTTGCTCGGCTTTCCAGGATTGTAGCATATTTTTCAAATCCTCGAATTTGTCTTGATCATATGATCAATATGATATATAATAAACCTTGTTCCTAATGGAAGTCATATTTTGTTCTATTCATGTGTCAAAAATTCTCATTGCAGACAAATCACCATTACTATACATCCTGATAATCCTACTAATATTATAAACGCGAAAGTTTGTAAGAATGTATGGATGTTTGTTACTCTTTCACGCAAAACTACTGAACGGATTTCGATGAAATTTGGCACACAGGTAGATCATGTCCTGGTATAACACATAGGCTACTTTTTATCCCGGGAAAATGTAAAGCGGGACTTTTATCCCGTAAAAACTTTTTAACGCGGGTGGAGCAGCGGGCATTATCTTGTTATAAATAAGTTTATTTATTTATTTATTTATTTAGTTTTAGAGTTACCAAAAGGAAAAATAAAAAAAATAAAATATGTACTTGCAAAAGTAACATTGTCAACTATGAATCCAAATAAATGGCAAATGGCACTATTTACATTAGCCGTCTAGCTCGATAACTGATAGATAAAATTTCCTTTATCATAATGAATCAAGGTCCAATGGTTATAAATATTGATTTAGCAGAATGAAAATGAATTTCCCTGCGGCAATACTTGACATAACCGTCTCATTGATAACTAAACGTGAACCTTTAAAATGCTATTCTATTATCGTACTAGAACACAAATTCTATAGTTTGAAATGTCAAATGTCAATTTCTTTGTTTAACTCAAGTGACCCGTTGAAATTGGTAAAGAGCTTTCTTATTCAATCAGTTAGATCGTAAGTGCATGATAAAGATTCTTTATAAGATCATCTTAAGGTTTACAATGACATGAAAGTGCTTAAACATAGAATTCTAAAGGCAGTCTTTGAAAACGTTCTGAAGACGTTAGAAGTTTCTCAAATCTGTTTATATTTATTTACAAAAATCCTATCTAAGCTTACGGGTCTAAATTCATGTATGTAATTTGTCTAGATTTTGAATATTTCGAAACGATTATATTATGTTCTAAGCCCTCAAATATATATAGTAAATATATAGGTATACTTGAAGGCTTATAACTCCATATAAAAGGATATTCCGTTAATGAAAAGGTTGGTTTTAAGTTTCGTGCATCAAACGTAAGAATAAATAACACGAACTAGAAACTGTGTTGTGAAAATAATACCCACAATGAAAAATTAAACAATAATATAATTTAAACAAATAGATCTAAGGCGTAAAAGGAAGAATGGGCGCATAGAGAGAACATGCTATCTCCCTCATACCTATTAGCCGTAGAAGCGGTGACGTCACCGTGTACATTATACGTAATAATATATTTCATTAAAGCTCACATCGCTTTCTACAGATAACGGCCCAAGCGGGTCAAAATTTTTTAGTGGAGGCCACATCCTGGAAAACGCAGTGTCGGCCGTCCACCTGCAAGGTGGACAGACTACCTGATAGAAATCGCAGGAACACGTTGGATGCAGGCCACTTTGGGCAGGTCTGTCTGGAAATCTTTAGGGGAGGCCTATGTTCAGTAGTGGAGTACAAAATGCCTTTGAAGAGCTTGTAGGCTCCCATACAGATAACTTCTTCAAGAAGGGCATTGAAATATGACCACTGCGCTAGCAGGGATGCATCGTAATATGAGTGTATATTTTGATCGATGGAAATAAAAGCTATTTATAAAAAAACGACTTAGTTTCTGTATACTAAACGGCAATTTCATAGGTAAAGACGGGTTTTTCTACATATCAATAGTAAGGACCTAATATATTACTAATTTAACACTTTCAACACGATGAGTAAGTGAAAATCCTTAGTTCATTATGTCCTGAATGACCTGACACATAGCTCAATCGCCCAACGTAATTAAAATAGATACTATCCACTTGTAAATTAATTTGCCGCACGAGACGTCGTTAGATCAAACGAATCCAATTCCCAAACAAATTCATCAATCTTAATGTATAGTATCCAGTAGCAATTATAAATCGCTGTGAAACCTTTAATACCGCACAATCAATGTCCACGGTTTTAAAGCTATTGTTCCCAGTTGAAAACTGAAAAGCGGGGTACAGTGAAAATATGGAATTCTATATTATGTTTGTGTCATGTGTGGACAAAGCTCAATGTAAAACGACGTGAGAATATCCCGACTGCCATTCAAGCTGTCGATATGTCAGGAGGCTGCGAACACTCATAGTCACATTGTTAATTCAAAATTTTGTAAAGGTATTTGCACTGCCTCGATGGTGTAGTTGTATTACGGTACGACTGCAATACTGAGGTCTTGGGTTCGATCCCCGGGTCAGGCAAAGTGATATTGGATTTTTCTAATGAGTATCAGCTCGGAGTCTGGAATTTGTGCCCGATATGGCGATAAGCTCTCTCCTATCATGGGTCGGAATACCCACGGCGAAAAGTGGGTACACTAGTTGCGCCTCTGCCTACCCCTTCGGGGATAAAATCCCTTCTGGATTTCTGTATATGCTGAGACTATTGAATGGTTTGGATGAAACTTGGGATACCGACCGATCGAACCTTGGATTAAAATATTGGTTTTTATGTCCCAAATGTGCTGTGGGATCCAGCTATAACATTTTTATTAAATAGACCGTACTGTGTAACCATCTAAGATTTCAACATCGTCTCCATAATTTTGTACTTTTTACAATTCCAATTGGACAGAAAACATTGATTCAATTCAGTCAATGCATTCTTCCATTGTTTATTTTTATAGTACAATATTCTTACGAAAGTGGATCCTTCAGAGAACGCTTTTGATGTTGAAAAATATTTAGCATCACATCAAAAAGCTTTTATGTTATTTTGATACGACTCTTTGTGTAAATATTCACAAATGCAGCACAAACGAATTTACTTTGAATTTATTGTAGCATAAAAAACACCACTTACAAAAAAGATGGACTCAAAATTTAATTTCAATCATGGCTGAAAGTGGATGTCATGGGATAGTTTCAAAATAAACTTATACGTTTTTCTGTACAAGAAAAAATCATACTCAATTTGAAACACTGTTTAAAAATTACTGTGGCCAATGAAATGAATAAAACGTTATACTTAAAGGACAGTGAACAGTACGCAGGAGGAATCCCTTTGGTTCGCCTACTTTTTTTTAAACCATTATTTTTTCGCATATATGTATTGGCATAATGGTACTGTCGCATAGTAATATTTTGGCCTACTACTTTTTTGTCATAATAACCTATTGGAATAATTTTAGCTCGACTAATTTGTATTTGACTAATATATATTTCGCATAACATGTATTTATAATAAATTAGGTTAGCGAGGAGTGAAGCGACGAGCGTGTTAGGTGCATATGAACCACCCCAGAATAGACTTTAAGTTGTTTCCAACTCAGACAAAACCAAACATGAATGAGGCTTATTTATTTTTATGGCTTTTGATATTTATGCTTTTTGACGTAAGTCGTTCTGATGGTTGTGCTTTTTGTATTTATGCTTTTTTATTTTATGCTAAAACAATTATGCGTAATGATTATTAAGAACATTGATATTTAGACTTAAAGCTAAGATGCGTAATAATATTATTACAAAAAAAAATATGCAATCCAATAGGGAACCTACGCAGTATAGGGGTTGAAATCAAATATTTGGATATACCATAAAAAAAATACGTTTATCTGTAACTTCTTTTAGATATTCTGTATACGAATTGTATAGATGTAAGATTGAAAATTTCGAAAATTTTCATACATTGAGCTAGGAAGTAAGGAGTCAATTATTTTCCCAATCTCACAGAATATTATAAAACATTGCATATCTTGTAATTTAGAATTAAAATCTCCGACCCTGTTCAGCTCAATAAAATTCAAAAGTAGGTCGAAATCCACAAGACCATTACCCAGCATCCATTCAGTTCATATATTTTTAAAAAACATTGGTTATTCCAAATAAACAGTATCAAAGTCTTCGAGGTATAATAAAATTTGTTCCAAGAATTTCCATGCTAACGCTAGACCCCAAGGGGTGGAGGAAATTCCACTTTCCCCAGGAGACGAGCCTCAAATAAAATAAATGTGAAAGTGATTCGGTAACCCTTTTTTTGCCAACTGTGGCATTGAAACTGTAGTAATTTAATAACATGTGGATAGCAAATTTAGCAACGACCTTGCATAACTTTTTTGTGTGATTATAGTTTTAATTACTTACATATACCCGGAACATGATTGCATTGGACTTTTTAGGAATTTTGTTCTGTGTTGTGCGCCGTATTACCCTAGGAACTCTCTTGAAAAAAATATAATTCAAGGGTACTTATTATATATTATGTGAAAATTTTACACTCAGTAATTTGCCGAGGTAAAAAATAGCTGTTGGCACTTCTGGATAAAATAGCTTTTTAGCGATATACAAAAAAAAATATTTTAAGTTATTGCTTATTTATTTACAAGCAAACATCCAAAAAAATCGAATGCTTTCTTTTATTATTTGCATAAATTTTAATAATTTGAAATTGGAATAGTTACAAAAAACAATATAAAGTAAGCTTTAAACCCACGAAGAAAAGAAGAAGAGTTTAAACCGCATAAAACGAGTAAAGCAAACATTTCCTGTTTAAAATATTACAATCACTCAAACCTGCTTGTTATTAATTCAAAAACCCAGCAATGTGAATCTCGGCATTATTTCAGCGAGATGAGAGGCCTAGTAGTGCTGTTGACCTGGGCCTTGACACCATCGGTCATGCTTGGATCAAACAAAATGGAAGCTGGTTCAAGGGCGGCTGAGAGCCGTACGTTTTAGCTTCAAAAGTAAAAATGAATATTGCATGATACTGAGATAAAAATACATTTTCAATTGAGAATTTAAATAATTTACTTTGTGACGATTTTACGGCTTAACTACTACGAGTTTAGAGTGTGGAGTAAAATTAAATTTGGGGAATGAATAGCATTCTGGAACTATCAGATATAATTTTTAATGGTTCATAAATGAGCAAATCCTGACAAGTGATTATGAACACACTCCCAAGGGACTCAAGTATCATCGACGCTTCAGGATAAAGCCTTATGTTATAGAAATAAATAGAAAACGTAGGAAAGCACGCGCGGAATCCATATATTTATATTAGTTGGAACAGTTTACGACTGTTGTCGTGCGGATAGTGTGGAAAAATAAATAACATCACTCCCCTTGAGGCGAGGCTGCATTGAAAATATACTTTATATCTATTAAGAAATATGGCTTATTTTTGCTACAGCAATAATAGTTTTTATTCAACCTGAAGTCTGAAGGGATTTAATCAATTTAAGGACGAATTTAAAAAAAAATTACATGACTCAATGAATGCTTTTTAAGTGATTTCTCAAGGTTGTCTTTTGCTATGTTGTTTTGGTTTTAGAATAATATAGTTTCTGAAGGAATCAATTTAAGAACGAATTTTAAAAAAAAATTACATGACACAATGAATACTTTTTAAGTGATTTCTCAAGTTTTGCTATGTTGTTTTGGTTTTCGAAAATTGTTTCTGACAAAAATATTTTCCCGGGACAAAAAGTAGCCTATAGCACTCAGGAGTTATGTAGCTTCCTATTAGTGAAAGAATTTTCAAAATCGGTTTAGTAGTTCCTGAGATTAGCGCGTTCAAACAAACAAACAAACTCTTCAGCTTTATAATATTAGTATAGATTTTAAAATTATTAGTTGTTGCCGGTCTGATACACGATCGATAGAAAATATAATTTTAAAAACTGCGATAAAATCCGAAATATAGTTTTATTTCAATGTCTAGCTTTCGTGTAAACATAAGAAATCATAATGTACTTTTCTCAGTCATGCGACACCTTAACTTAGTTCTTTGTTCTGCAACCCTCATTACTTTTGGAGTTGCGTATAATTTTAAAAATATGTGTACAATTTAAAAACACAACGTTTTTCATCTACCAATATACCATTAGGGGTACTCTATTCAATTCCGACCAGTGCCGGATTAGCCCATAAGCAAATTAAGCAATTGCTTAGGGCATCAGGTCTTGGGGGGCACCAGAAACAGAACAAAAAAAAAAGCTAGCACATAAAAGTAAAGCTGTTTGAAAATCCGCGCGATTAAAGACTGATGTTAGTTTACTTATGGTATGGGGGCCCCACAGGCATGAATTGCTTAGGGCATCAAGTTGTCTTAATCCGGCACTGATTCCGACCTATAATGTGAAATCCATTTGCTGAAATTGTTTATGTGTTCTTCATTCCGATATGTATAAACATTTATTTGGCTCTTTGGAATGGAAGTATATACTATTAGTAAAGGATTTATTGGATACTTAAACATTTTTTGGGAGACATTTGGTGCAATTTATTGTACGATAAGTTGATACATTTTTGGCAAACGCGTTTTACATTTACAAGGATAATAATATAGATATCAATAAATAGGGATTGAAAACGTATCTCATGAAAAAGAAAGTTTTCACTTTGTCCATTTCGAAAAATCCTTTTTAGGAGTGAAATGCAGCAATATGTTATTTAAAAATATTAATAGATCAAAGAAAAAATAAGAATATATAAACATGAAAAACGTTTACCGATTTGCCAAAATCAAAGAATTATTATTTTTTTAAACATTTGCATAAATGTACACTAAAGAGAATTTATTTTTACGAGAAGGTTATTCCACTAGCAATTTTATAAAAGTTAAAACGTTATCCCATAGATACTTTGTAAACTTTAACAAATCCTTGCTCGGGGCGTCCCCAGCGGTTATTTTATAACTAACGAGTTTGAAATTATAATAAGGTATGAATAGCTAAACAGATTTATTTTATAAAATGTTACTATTAATTATTACTAGTGGACGATAGCCTAGTTGGGAATGGGACGGTCTGTCGAGACAATGTCCGGAGGTTCCAAACCCAAGGCACATACCTCTGACTTTTCCAAGTTACGTGTGTATTGTTCATCAATTATCGTTCGCTTTAACGGCGAAGGAAAACATCGTGAGGAAACCTACATACCTGAGAATTCATAAGAATCTCGCGGGTATGTGAAGTCTGCCAACTAACAGTAGGCCAGCGTGGTGGACTAAGGTCTAAACCCTCTCAGTAGTAGATGAGGCCCGTGCTCAGCAGTGGGCAGTATAAAATATAGGGCTGATTGCATTGCATTAATTATTATACAATCACCCAATTTGGTGCTAGTACACTTCTTCGAGATAAAACGCCCATTTTTCATATCTTACCAAGCAGGTGCGATCGTTTCGAAGATGTCCAATAGAAACAGCAGGTAATTCGTATTGTCTACTTTAGTTATAACTTAAGTTGCACATTACTGATAGACGATGCGCAAGGGACTTATTTATTTAGCATCTTAAGGTTGTCGAGTATACACTTTTTTTACTACATACATAAGATACACGTATACGTATAGATATACTGGTGCTAGGACTCTCATATGTAAGAGTACCTACGTCTGGGTGGGCACCACCGCAATGTCTATTTCTACTTCCAAGCAGCAGTGTGTATGCACTGTTGTGTTTCGGTATGAAAGGCATTGTAGCCAGTGTAACTACAGCACATAATGAGACTTAACATCTTATGTCTCAGGATGACGAGCGCAGTGAAATGCCACACAGTACCTTGTAACTCAAGGTGCTAGAGGATGTTTCTACTGTTTATGGGTGGTCGTATCGCTTACCACCGGGTGCACGGCTTGCTCGTCTCGTCATTCGATCCAATATAATTTACTAGCTTTTACCCGCGGCTCCGCCCGCATTAAAAAGTTTTTCCGGGATAAAAGTCCCGGTTTATATTTTCCCGGGATAAAAAGTAGCCTATGTGTTAATCCAGGACATGATCTACCCGTGTGCCAAATTTCATCGAAATCCGTTCAGTAGTTTTTGCGTGAAAGAGGAACAAACATCCTTACATCCATACATCCAAACATCCAAACATCCAAACATCCATACATTCTTACAAACTTTCACCTTTATAATATTAGTAGGATTATAATATTAGTAGGATTGTTAAAAAGTTTTTTGTTAACCGATTTATTGTGCAGTGCGTGACTAGATTCTTGAAAACTTTTTAACAAAAATAAACCAACTTCAAAACCACTACAAAGCAAAAAATAATTAAAATTTGTTTTCGCTTAGTATATACGTATATTTGGAGTCGATGCCTAATTTAAATTGCCAGCTAAGCTAAGGAAATACACAAACAAATATACGAAAACATTGTTCAATTTAAATTAGGCACCGACTCCAAATATACGTATATACTAAGCAAATATAAATATGAATTATATTTTGGTTTTCAGTGGTTTTGAAGTCGGTTTATTTTTTGTTAAAAAGTTTTTTGTTAGTTAGAATAGTGTAAACGAGCAATTTCAAAAAAAATTGTACCCCCGGTTTTAGCCTTGTCCCTCGACATTGCTCATTTATTTTTTTATAATGAATGATTCCTAGCAGAATAAATTAATTTAAGCGACAAAAACATATCTTTATAATTTAATATAAATTGTCGTTTTGTTGTTACTTTACTAAATATAACATTTACGAAGGTTCTAAAACATTGAAGACCATCAAATTTACGTGTCCCCTTGCTTTCTTGTGAGATAATCATTGATAAATAAAAAAAATAATATTGCGAGTGGTTTAATAAATATAACATTTAATTCTTAAAAGTCAAGTTTATCATTTTAAAGTATCAATAATATTCTTTTTTACTTACTTTCTATTAAAAATAAATCTAATTTAAAATCGAAAATTTGAACCAACTGGAGCATTCCGTTTTGTGACCGCTATTTTTTGCATAAATTCTTCTAAAAAAGGAATTATTCGACTTCAAATGGCAAAACAATATACCGTTCTTCCTCGAGAGACACCATGTTGCCTTCATTGTCAAATAAATTGGAGGCCAGCGCGGACGAATTGTTGAAGTGTTCTGCGTTTCAATTTCTTTGCTCAGGTATGTGACCAAGTTTTACTTATATAAATCACTTTTCTGTAATTATTTTTATTGTTAACACATTACAAAGTTTATGTAGTATTTGATATCAAAAAGTTAACAGTGCTAAGTACGATAAGTAATTTTTAAAGAATTTAAAACTACAAGAAGGTAGCATTGTGTGACCTCCGTTTTGTGACTTATTCTATAGTCACATATAACTGAACGGCAAGTCACAACAGGTTGGAATGCATAAAGCTGAGTTCACATTGAATATCCTTACTAACCAAATTAATGTATACTAAAGTTACCTAAAATCTGAGTTCTTTTTATTTCAATTTAAAATTTACAGATTGAAGTTTGCTGACGACATTTAAATTAAGGAATTAATTTTAAGTAAGGAAGCTAAGAGAATAATAAAAATATAAGAATATTTAAAATTATTGTTTTATTTCTTATCTACGCTCTTCTTCGTTTTTATTTTGTAAGTACATAGTCCTACTAATATTATAAAGGCGAAAGTTTGTAAGAATGTATGGATGTTTGGATGTTTGGATGTATGGATGTATGGATGTAAGGATGTTTGTTCCTCTTTCACGCAAAAACTACTGAACGGATTTCGATGAAATTTGGCACACAGGTAGATCATGTCCTGGATTAACACATAGGCTACTTTTTATCCCGGGAAAATATAAACTGGGACTTTTATCCCGGAAAAACTTTTTAATGCGGGCGGAGCCGCGGGCAAAAGCTAGTACAGAATAAAAGTAAGCATATTAGAGGTAACTCTTTCAATTGGCAACCCGAGGCATTAAGCCTGGATTAATTTCCAGTACTGATTGCTATAGAAACTTACTACAGCTATACATTTGTGGTAGCAGTTGATGCGTATTCTATCCATAAGTGTGAATGAGGCAGAAATATAGCGGCGAAAAGCCAGGTAAAAGCCAACGAGAGAGAGAGTGATGAGTATATTTTGTGCGCACTTAGCTGTTTTGTATTAAATATTAAATGCGTGTACGGCGCGGGTGTGGTGGTGTGTGTGTGGGTTAGTGGTGTGTCAGGTGCGCTCGAGGCGATGGTTCAGCGAACCGTAGCGCGGGAATTTTAAGATTGTAAATAAAATTATTTCGAAGCGTTTTGACCGTAAACTTTGGTTATTTTTACACATTTGTTTTTGAGTACTTAGGTAAATTATGTTAGGGCAAGCCGGGCTTTTCGGCTTCTATGGAAGGACCGCCACTGGCTCTGGATGTATGGATGTTTGTTCGTCTTTCACGCAAAAATAAGTGATCGGATTTCGATGAAATTGGGCACACAGGTAGATCATGTCCTGGATTAACACATAGGCTACTTTTTTTTTATCCCTAGAAAATACAAACTGGGGCTTTTATACCGGAAAAACTTTTTAACGCGGGCGGAGCCGCGGGCAAAGTGATATTGAGTTTCTCTATTCAATATCAGCTCGGAGTCTGGCATTTGTGCCCGATATGGCGATAGGCTCGCCCCCTATCACATCATGGGACGGAATAATGGCGAAAAGTGGGTGCATTAGTTGCGCCTCTGCCTACCCTTTCGGGGATAAAAGGCGTGAGTGTATATGTATATATGTAAGTTTAATATTGTATATTATTCGGGCAACTTTTAAATGATGTGTACGCCTTTGATTTTTAAAACTTCCATTTTGTCACTGTCCCTTCAAATTTATGGAGTTAAATGTATGAAATCATAAGAGACCTTTTAAATCCGTATGGTCACAAATATGTTTTCAGTTAATGTATTACTTTTCGACAAAGCTATACATATTAAATATTATATTATGTTTTAAGAATAAATAAAAAAATAATCAAGTAAAAAGCAACGGAGTCACAAAACTGATTAAAAAACAATCATTTCGTGATAATCGTTGAAATTAACCCAATTTTCTTTGATTTATCAATTAAATACAATCATTTCTAGTCTAAATAAATTTTAAAAAGACTAATTAATATCATACTTTTCTTTAAAAAAAAATTGATTCTTGTCACTCACCGGAACTAGTCTCGCCACAAATTCCGTTTTGTTTCGATATTATCTGGAAAATGCCTCTAATTCTGCATTCCTTTTTATATTTATCTATAATAAACAGTATATCCCATTATATCATGGCCAAATTTGTATTTTAAAAAAAGTCGAATTTTATAGAAGTCATAGATATACGATTGCAGCATTCGCGAGTCATCTGCTGTTAGTTATTGAAGAGTTCCACTGTGTATCTCCGAAGATCATCATAAATTATATACTAAAACCTTCCCTGAAAAATATACATTTCAATATCGAAAACCACATCCAAATCGGATCAGTAGTTTTTAAGAAACTCGCGGCCATACAAATTTACATACATATATACATACAAACATATGGATCGAATACAGAACCTCCTTATTGAACATAAACAATATCATGTCTATAAAATATACAGCCAAAGTTTGTTTATAATTTATACAAATTGAAAAACTGAAATTACGTACTTCTAGTTCTTTAAATAAAATCCATCCACTCCCGCCTATTAAATTGTTATTAAAATAAAAAATACGAAATCATTTAAAACTCAATCAAGATCAGAATAACAGTGTAGCCCTTATTGTAATTATTACGATAGAAAAAAAAATCAAACACTGTGATTTGTGCCTTATAACTTTTAGATTTTTTACATTCCTATCCTATTACTGGGTGTTTTATAAAAACAACATTTGAATTTGAGATGAGATGTGAGACGTATTTTTACATCTCTTAGTTTTACGTATTGAGGGCTAAAAGTGGATAAAATTATAAAAGAATAAATTTCATCGTAGATAGCAATTTAGCACTAGTAAACATAATTGTAACAGAAATATGTCCACGAAATATATTTATTGTACTCGAAGTATTGCCGGAGGCTCATGTACTCCTCTCTAAACATTAATTTAAAACAACATCACATTTGAAACAATTTAATATAGCACCACTAAGAGCTTGTTACACAATGTTCAAATAAATTTTATTCGCAGTTAAAGTATCATATACAGTGGTGGACGATAGCCTAGTTGGGAATGGAACGGTCTGCCGAGACAGTGTCCGGAGGTTCGACACCCACGGCACACACCTCTGACTTTTCGAAATTATGTGTGTATTGTTTATCAATTATTATTGTGCGCTTTAACGGTGAAGGAAAACATCGTGAGGAAACCTACATACTTGAGAATTCTCCATAAGAATTTCGAGGTTATGTGAAGTCTGCCAACCCGCACTCGGCCAGCGTGGTGGACTAAGGCCTAAAACCCTCTCAGTAGTAGAGGAGGCCCGTGCTCAGCAGTGGGCAGTATATAATACAGGGCTGGTATTATTATTATTTATTATACACTGCTCTTTTTAACCCCTGACAGAAAAAGAGGGGAGTTATAAGTTTAGGGTGTGTATCTGTATGTCTGTCTGTGGCATCGTAGCTCTCAAACGAATGGACCAATTTTGAGGCGGTTTTTTTGTTTTGTTTGAAAGCTGATGTGATCGAGATGGTTCTTAGCTATAATTTATGAATATCTGTTCAGGCGTTTGAAGATTATCAGCTCATTTCCAACTTAAAAAGTCCGATACATTTTTAATTTGGTGTACTGTGACTTCGGAAATATTTTTAAACATGCGTTGATGTTTATCATTTATTTTAGAGCTTCACTTTTGTATTTGGTCGCCCTATATTATATTCGGCAATTAGCGTTTACTCAGACATTGTGGGACAGGCCCTAAGAACTGACTTTTCAAGCATCAAATGACAGTTATTTGTAGGGAAAATATAACACCAATAAATCGAATGAGTCAGTTGTATGGATATTTTATTTCAACAATCTAACTATATTTTTTCAGGTTATAATTTTTATTCATCCCAAACTTTACCTATTGAAAAATCAGCTCTCAATTATAATAAACATAAAGCCCATTATTGTATTACTAATATATAAAAATATATACAAATGATTATCATAAGAAATAAACTATTTCTTAACGATAATAACTATCTTTAACGAAAAGAGTCGGCAAACAAACCTCTACGGTGTAGTGGGGAATCTTTGTACGTAAATGTAGCTACTCTTACAAAAATTCCGCCACCACCCATTACCGCAACTTGTTTGCCGATAGTTATAAGTAAGAATAAGCCAAACTTCCTTGCCAATGTAAGCGATCTCTTTTAGACATCTTTATGATCCGCTAGCTTTTGCCCGCGGCTCCGCCCGCGTTAGAAAGTTTTTCCGGGATAAAAGTCCCGCTTTATGTTTTCCCGGGATAAAAAGTAGCCTATGTGTTAATCCAGGAAATGATGTACTCGTGTGCCAAATTTCATCGAAATCAGTTCAGTAGTTTTTGCGTGAAAGAGGAACAAACATCCATACATCCAAACATCCAGACATTCTATAAAAATATAAAATCATTAACCAGGCACTACATGGCCATGACATGTATAAAAAATCATAATATAAAATTAGAAAAAAGTTTAGCGACTCGTTTCGGTTACTTACTCCTGTAAAGGGGTAATGCTGAGTTAGTAGTTGTAATAACTGCTAACAGATGTCGCTTGTCATCTCCTTTAAGAGAATTAAGTACGGATCCTGAAATTGGCAATCGAAGGCAGGGTCGGGATAGCTCAATTGGAAGAGCACCGGCACGGTACGCCGGAGGTCGTGGGTTCAAATCCCGCTTTCGACTGTTTCTTTTTCAGGATTCTATAAAAATATAAAATCATTAACCAGGCACTACATGGCCATGACATGTATAAAAAATCATAATATAAAATCCAGACATTCTTACAAACTTTCGCCTTTATAATATTTGTATGATTTATTGTGAATGACTAATGAGATAAAAAACGCAATCTAAAACACACTAAATTCTACTGCACAACACATTCCTAAATGCAGTATATTTAAAGAAAACCAAAACCGTGAAAATGACAGACACAGAACCTCGTAAACTTGGGTAAGATTTGCCAAAAAGAGTTATATAGATACGTGCCAAAGCGTCTTCCGCAAATATCTTCCACTTGATATATTTTATGGGATGCGTTCAGCATTACTTATCTAGAAAATTTATTTCTTTTCTGTTATTTATTCTTCGCGGTAAAGTTTATTATATCTGATGGCAATAAGATATTTATTGCGCGTACATAATTGTAATTTGATTAATTGAAAAATGCAGACTTTTGTGAGATATTTTGATGTTTCACAACAAACCCAGAATACGATGAAAGGATTTATAAGAAATTTGGCTCACAGATTCATCATACCCCGAGCACATAGGCTAGTTTTATTCCTGAAATATACACATAATATAATTATGCATGTATAACATGACGCCTTTTACTTTTTCTGAGGTAGGTTGAGATGTTATAGTCTTAGAAATCTTTGGGTGTAACACTCCCTCATTTTGTTAGCGATGTGAAGTCCCATGTAATAGGGAACAGGGCTATTTCATACGGCTTTTATTCAGAACGGGAAGCCGAAACCATTTTTAATAGCAAGATCGGAAGACCACCGCGGCGCTACAACTAGTCCTTCAAACTACATTTGAAGAGAGAATTTTGCAGTACGTAACTGCTTACTAGTGCCCCTGAAATTGTCGTCCATAGGTAATAGTGACCACTTATAAGTACATCAACACATCTGCCTTTGAAGGAAATAAACAATACTCAGTAGAAAAACCAGTTACCACATTGCCCGACCCGAGGATCACACCTGAGCCCATAACACTACAGTTGTGCAATAATACAATTACGCCACCAAATCAGTCAAGCGTTATAAGTCAGCATCTCACTTCCTATTATGACCAATGTATAGCACATTTTGGAACCCCAAGAGCCAAGTGACACCACAAGCGACATGCTCATCGTTCTATGTTTTTTTCTATGGTTGAACGCACTAATCTCAGGGATTAGGGAACCGATTTTGAAAATCCTTTCACTAATAGGAAGCTACACATCTCCTGAATGCTATAGGCTATTTTTAATTCCGAGAAAATATTTTTATCCCGGAAAATCTTGCTCACGTGAGCGGAGCCGCGAGTAAATACTGGTTCCTAAGACACCAGCGAAGCCGCGGGCTAAAATAAACGTGAAACTTTATGATTTTCCTGCGCGAAATTAATCTCTCCATCACAAAGATGGCCCTCTTTACGAGTATAATCATTTAACGCTTCAGTTGCCGACAATTATACTCGCCAAATAAAAAGCCTCAGCGTTTCGTGACAATTAAATAAACTCAAGTAAAATTGCTTTGAAACTGTCCGATTTTTTCGAGTCGAACGTAAGCGTTTTGTAATATCTTTTTAGTAAGCAGAATTATTGCCTGCTTGGGCTCGTGATAGCGTGCGTGGGTCCTGGACTTGATCAAGGATCAATTCCAACGTCGGGCATGTTTTGAGATTTTTCTACCTACTACGGTTTGTAGTTGGATCTTTCTGAGGTAGATGAAGTCAGATGGACGAGGATTGTAAAATCTATATCGGCATGCTCCTTTCGTTTCACACACACTCACTCACGCCTCTTATCCCCGAAGGGGTAGGCAGAGGCGCCACTAGTGCACTCACTTTTCGCCGTTATTCCGTCCCATGATGTGATAGGGGGCGAGCCTATCGCCATATCGGGCACAAACTCCAGACTCCGAGCTGATACTGAATAGAAAAACTCAATATCACTTTGCCCGACCCGGGGATTGAACCCAAGACCTCAGCATTGCAGTCGTACCATAATACAACTACGCCAACGAGGCAATCCTTTCGCTTCATCTACATTAATTCATCATCATTAGCAACATGAATTCCACTGCTGAACATAGGCCTCCACTAGAAGGCAGCGTGTTCTTGCGACCTGTAGCAAGCCGTCTGACATCTAACACTGCGCGGTACGTGGTCTCCACTTGAGAACTTTACATTACATTAATTAATCTCCTAGTTTAAGGCTTGACTGCCTCGGTGGCGTAGTTGTATTACAGTACGACTGCAAAGCTGAGGTCTTGGGTTCAATCCCCGGGTCGGACAAAGTGATATTGAGTTTTTCTATTCAGTATCAGTCCGGAGTCTGGAATTTGTGCACGATATGGCGATAGGCTCGCCCCCTATCACATCATGGGACGGAATGTCGGCGAAAAGTGGGTGCACTAGTTGCGCCTCTGCCTACCCCTTCGGGGATAACAGGCGTGAGTGTATATGTTTGAGGCTTCAACAGTCTAAATAAATATGTCCAGTCTTTATAAACTTTAAACAGGTGTGAAACGTGACTTATCTTTACCTTTTGATTCCAACTTTAGAAGTCGACTTAGGTATATCACACGCGAAGTTCTGAGCGAGACAAGAAATGTTAAAAGCTATTGGATCAACGTCCTTTGGTGAAATATCACAACTGCCAATAGAGAGTATTTATAAGCATTTTCCTTGATTTTCGTATATAAAACATCAAACATTTGCGGTGTTTTCAAACGGATTTGATAAAAATGAATTTGAATACCGGGACTGCCTCGGTGGCGTAGTTGTATTACAGTACGTGCGTACAGTACGTCTGGAATTTGTGCCCGATATGGCGATAGGCTCGCCCCCTATCATATCATGGGACGGAATAACGGCGAAAAGTGGGTGCACTAGTTGCGCCTCTGCCTACCCCTTCGGGGGTAACAGGCGTGAGTGTGTGTGTGAATACCGGGACGTTTAATGTGAACCTTAAAACCTTTTGAGTATGTCTAAAAATTATTTTATCAATAATTCTTAGTATAAAGGAAGGTAAACTAGTATATTTTGAATACCGGTGTAGGAAGATCAACATAATTTTAGCCATCATCGAAACAAACAGGGGTAGTTTAATGCAATCAAAGACACAATTTTACTTCTATGTGATATTCCTTATATTATTTTCAGGTAAACAAAAACGATCATAAAACCCTTGCCCACGTCCTAACTTATGTTATCGTGGATATTAAAACAAAAATAAACTTTGTATTATAAGACTCGTGGGTCTAAAATTGTCTTTTGCCGATCATCAGTTTTGGTGCAGCGACCACACCAGAGGCCTATTTCTTACACTCTTTAATCATAATAGAAGAAACCTGAAATAGGTAGTCATTGATACAGGTACAACAAGGAAAATGTGCTGCCAATGAGATGATTACTACCCACATTATCCATTATACATCAAACAGTAAAGGAAGCGATTTAATTTCAATAACTTATAGCTATATATCAAATATTAAATTATCAAGGTCTTTGCCATAACTTTTAGCTATTAATTGGCCTGTCTTCAGAAGTTACACGTTCCGTACCATTGGTTGTATTGTTTGAAGTTCTAAAATCCTTTGCTTTTTGGATACAGATAAATACAATAGCTAAGCCCTAAAAAGGCGAGATGTGATTTACGTACCGCAATGCAAAAAACGGGTGGTGATGATTTGCCACGTACATTCATCGATTTCCTTACAGCTTCTAAACTTCTTAAGACCTTTAAATCATTGATTGGATATAACTTCATAAATACAATTTCGTAAATCAATGATTTTTTAAAGCTTACTTTACATTCACATCTTATTATATTATTTTTTTTCATCGAATGACGAGACGACCATGCCGTTCGCCTGATGGTAAGCGATATGACCATCCATAAACAGTAGAAACACCATCCAGCACCCTGAGGTACAAAGTACTGTTTGGCATTACAATGCGCTCATCATCCTGAGACATAAGATGTTAAGTCTCATTATGTCCAGTAGTTACACTAGCTACAATATCCTTCAAACCGCCACATAACAGTGCATGCACACTGCTGCTTGGCGGTAATAATAGACATTGCGGTGGTACCCAGCTAGTCGGACTATGCCTATACTATGTACAGACAATAAAACATATTCTATAAAGCTTTCCTACTAATAGTTGACTCAGTGAGGTATCTGTTTACTAACTTTTATTTTTGCTGCTACGCCAATTTCAATGATGAATAAAGTTTTCGCCTTAACTATAGTTTGAAGTAAATTACTTTCTGTTGTTTTATAAAACAAAATAATCACTTGCAAATAAAATGTGCGTCAATCTAGAATTTATTTATTTGTATAGCTTATTCTCGCAGCTTTGTTGGCGAGAAAGCATTGTTCGGATAATGTATTCAATTTGTTAAAGATTGTAACGTAGTTGCATTGCATTCGCCGTTCGTACACCCGAGGCCTGGGCTTTAAACCCCTGGCAATCCAAAAACCTGTGACAGATTTTCTGTGAAAACATTAAAAGCTTAGAATAATAACACATATTCCAAAAACATACGGGATAGTAAAAATTACGTTCCTTCCACAGATAATATGCACCATGGAAACCTCCAATATCACACAAGAGAATGGCACAGAGAACTACCAGCCGTACTACGAGAGGCCGGAGACTTACATAGTGCCCATCATCTTCGCGCTGATCTTTGTCATCGGCGTCGTCGGGAACGGAACCCTGGTGGCTGTCTTCGTCAGGCATAAAGCCATGAGGAATGTTCCTAACACGTAAGTCATGTATCACGGCAAAATGACTTCATGCGTGTGATATTAAGCGAACTCAAAGAAAATGTCCTCTAGCATGTGCTGTTGTATTCCTTGTTGGAATGTTTTATCAACCGCAGCAAAATGACCTTACTGCACCTGATATTAAGCAAAGTCAAAAACATCGTTGTATCCCACCATGATGGGCATAATTATTCAGGCCTAAATTGTTCTTCACGTTACACTAAAATGATTAATATTATAGAAAGAGGGAACATGTATGCCAACTAACTGTTTCACAGCTTAATGTTGCGGAAAAGATAAGAATTATGACCTTTTGGTTCGACCTGAGGTGGAAGTTTCTTTCGATTGTACGCCTGATGGTAAAATGTCAACTAGCCGATAAATTTCCACTCCACATGATGGTAAGCAGTATGGCATCCAGATAGAGTATCGATTGAGAGATGCTTATGCATTGCTAGTCGACACATTTTGCGTCGTTTGAAACCGATACGACTGATTCCGGTAGTCGACATATTTACGAGGGTCACAATGGTGGGTTGCCTGGTACCACTTGACTACCACTAACGTAGCACTCTGTTAACACTGTTCTTGCTAACCTTAAAATATGATATTAAAACTATAAAAGGTGTTTTAGTATGACATCCATTTCATTTCAACTGTGAAAGAAAACATCGTGAGGAAATCCACATACCTTAGAATTCTCCATAAGTATCTCGAGGGTATGTGAAGCCTGCCAATCCACACTAAGCCAGCGTGGTGGATCGAGGCCTAACTCTTCTCAATAGTAGAGGGGGCCCGTGCTCCGCAGTGTGTAGTATAAAAAATACAGGACTGATAGCGTTGATTGCATCTATTTCTTCAAGTATAGCTTTCGATTTTAAATCTGCTTCTAATAATCCTCCTTTTGTTTTTTTAACGCGGAGAAAGTAACTTATTACTACCGCCCAGCTGAGTGGTTATGTTGGGTTCACCGTGCCTTACGACCCGACGTTGAGCCGCCCGGAGAGAAGGAACCATCGGGCGATACTCTTCCTGGCTAGAATGCAGTATTAAACTACGATATCCTTCCACAGGTACATCCTATCCCTCGCGCTTGCCGATCTACTCGTCATCATCACGTGTGTGCCGTTCACCTCGATCGTATATACCGTGGAGTCCTGGCCCTGGGGTGCTACTGTCTGCCGAGTATCAGAGGTCGCGAAGGACATCAGCATTGGCGTCTCAGTATTCACTCTAACAGCTCTGTCTGCTGACCGGTACTTCGCTATCGTCGACCCGTTGAGGAAGTTACATGCTACAGGTAAGACTTGTCTTTTTTAAGGGGTTTGGTCGTCATATTTCTATGTATAAGTCAAATGTTATTTATTAAGTTTAAGAAAAATGTAACCAGATTTTCTTCTGTTACTGCAATCTGGGTTCAACACATATTCAAAGCTATTGTTTCTATAACAACCTTGGAAATGTGTGGAAGAAGGGATGAATGATTTGCTTTAGTTTTTACTAGTGGCCGCGTGCCTGATGTCAACGTTCTCTAGTGTATCCAAACTAGAGGATCGTGTTAGAAGAACCCACATAGTGTTAATCGAAATAGAAATGGAACCCAGGTTCTTCCAGTCAAGGATCGGTTGCTGCTTATGTGGACTAGTCTGTCCATTTCACTTACTATATCTAAGTAGTAATAGTTAATAGAATTTTGCAATAATGTAGATCAATAAATTATTTTATAACTTCCTACAGGGTGGCGCAGTTATATTATGAAAATTGTTCTTTTTTTATTTTCTAAGTACATAAATGAAATGATATAAATAAAAAACTAAATATTTTTTTTTGTATTATAAAACTGTACGTATTTTGTACTACACTCGCGACGTAAAAATCTTCTTCACATTCCGCTTGCATGAACAATTTACAGAGCTAATAATTTCATGATTCGATCTATAGGAAAGGGCTTTTAATGATCTAACATATTATCACCTATTTCGTAGTAGCATCGCATTTGCGAGAAAAGTTTTAACCAAAAGCTTTGTCAAAGTTCAAGGCGACTATTTAATAATTAAGTAATGTAATTTTCTATCTTCTTTTTAATTACTGGACGTTAAAGCATATATTCAACTTAATCTACTTTACTACTTTTAAAGTAATTACACCAAAGAAATTGTATTTAACTTTTTAAATCTATCCGTGGTGGCTCGTCATTGCCTTGGTGTATGTAGTCCTTTTTCGTTTATTGATTTAGAGAATTGTGAGCTACTCAAGTAAAATAAAAATACCTTATAACTGATTTTAAAAAGAGCAACACTAAAGGTTTGTGCCTGTTCTTCTCTGATAAAAACTGCTTTACAAACTGGTGCTAGAGTAAAAAATGACTGAGTCTATACATATAACGTGCAACATTTTGTGAATTGAAAATAAATTTCATTTATTTGGGAGCATAGATCACAGTGAGCGTTTTGTATTTGTTCAGCTTTTACGTTTATGTAGCATATCAGCAAGCAGTGAAATTAACCCTTAGTATTCAAAGTGTACGATAGCCTGGGAATGGAACGGTCTGCTGAGACGGATTTCACAGGTTCGAAACCTAAGGCTCACACCTCTGACTTTTAGAAGTAATGTCTGTATTGTGTATCAATTTTTGCTCGCTTTACGGTGATGGACATCACGAGGAAACGTACAATCTGAAAGTTTACATAAATGAGTTTATTTTTATTTTTTTCTTGGCGACTTTACGCACTTTACAAAGTAGGTCGCATGCTAATTATTATTATGCAACCAGCAACTCCCCTTTTCTGCAAAAATAGAATTTAATAATTAATAGGCACTCAAAACCTTTATATAAAAATCTCCATACAATAAACACATATTGAGGAAGCTATTAAACAACAGCGGATAATTTCCCCAGGAACTTGGCTAATACCGAGATATATTGAAAGGAATAGCAGGAAAATAGTAAAAATGAAACGGAGACTAAAGCGATCAATCTAAGGGCCCGTACACACACGCCGGATAGCCGTGACGGATGACCATCCGTCCCCTCAATAACCTCTCAACGTTATTTCACGCCTGCCATGTCCGTTGCATTGTGTTCGGGGATTGTGGTACGACTAATGGTACTCAGGTTGATAACCTCATGTTTGGTGATATTCAGGTTCAATCCGAAGTTACTGTTATGCCAGATAAAAGGAGAGGCGCCCCGTCTAATGACATAAACTAGCTTTTGCAGACGGCTCTGCCCGTAAATACAGTTTTCCGAGATAAAAGTCTCGCCGGATATTTTCACGGGGTAAAAAGCGTATAGCAATCAGAAATAATATAGCTTCTATTAGTGAAAAAATTTTCAAAATCGGTTAAGTAGTTTCAGAGATTTGCCCCTACAAAATACTACAAATGAACTCACAAACTTTTCCTCTTTATTAGTATAGATTAGCAATCTCGCAAGACTGGATACCTAGTGTATACGACCCCTTAGGACCTGTTTACTTGTAAAGGGTCAGAGCTGTCAAAACAAATAATCTGGAATCATTTATATTTGGCTCACATCCAGACATTTGGAATAGTCATAAGTTGTTATTGCGACGTGATAAATGCAAAATGGCGGCATATAGACAGGGTTTATTCGACACAATATTTTCAAACGTAATAAAATGTTATGCCTTTTTCTTTATGTTATGAACATACGTTTTTATACCCGATCTCACAAGACTTTTAGATAATGTTTTAAGGTTATCTCTTAATGTGGGACCCCATTAAGATCTACTCAGACAATATTATTCAAAGGACGGCTTGTCTGATCTTTGCTTTATGACAAAATATCTTCTTCAAATCTTTATATATATTATTTTTATGCGTGTGTGTGTTACTGAACTCCTCCAAAACGGATGGACCGATTTTAATATTTTTTTTCGTGTGTCTTAAGTGGATTCGACAATGGTTTAGATTTACAATTCGGTCCGGAAAATGTGTAGCGGGACTTTTATCCAGGAAAAAACCTTTCGTACGTGCGCAGCCGAGGGCAAACGGTACTGCTAATATACATTTATAAAAACTTTTGTGGTGTGCGTGAAACACACAAGTGATTAAGATTTATGTATGTGTGCGTTCGTAATGATACAAAACAGTAAATACTTAGTATATGTGTTGTACTTTCTACGTAGTACCTAGTTACTTTGAAAGCTCTGAGTATTAAATGCTCTAAGCTTGATGGTGACATAATTATTTTATTCGCACATGGCGCGTCCTTTTTAGATGGTTTTTGGGTTTAATAGGATTAATAAGCGCATTAATTTATCCCCCATCACATCATGGGGCGGGATAATGGTGAAAAGTGGGTGCACTAGTTGCGCCTCTGCCTACCCCTTCGGGGATAAAAAGCGTTAGTGTATAAGTAATTTATAATCCAATAATTTCGTTACGTCAATTACGAATTTTGTATTTTTTTTTTATTTCCATTATAAAAGTGAAATTAAATACAGGACGTTATCACTATATGAATAGAGTAGTTTGTTGCTTGTCTTTAGTACCTTCTAAATTTAGGTTGTAAAATATTTCCCTCCATTTTCTTGCTTGCAGTATTCTCAACTTATAAAGCTTTCTTAGCACCACATTATTAAAGTTTGTCTCAAAGATAAATTAAACTGCAAAGCCAGCTTAATGGAACTATTTATGTTCACTCATATTAGGAGCGCTTTATTTACCTACCTTTATTTTTAACTTTTAAACCTTTATTACGGTAATTTATTAAGAAAATATTTATGCTCTAATGTGTTGATGTTTTTTTTGTAAGGATACGACAAATTGATCTCGATCGAACGTATCGATTTTAGTGGCTTTCTAACGCTTGTTATATGTTTTAGATTATTCTTTTCTGACTGCCTCGGTGGCGTAGTTGTATTGGGTACGCGTTACGAATACGATTTACGCGCTGCGGTCCTGGGCTCGAATCCCGGGTCAAGACAAAAATATTGTGACTGGATTTTTCCATCTTAAAAATTCCTCAGTAGCAGCTCGGAGTCAGGAAGTTGGTAGTGTGATACCTCCGTGCCTCGGAAAGCCGTTGGTCCTGCGCCTGAACTCTCTCCGGTCATGTCAGATTGCCGTCTCACCGGACTACGAGAGTGAAGGAATAGCGAGTGCACCTGTGTATTGCGCACACACTTGTGCACTATAATATCTCCTGCGACCTGGTCGATCTCCATTGATATTGGACCCCGTGGCTGAAACTGGCTAGGAGGATTTCAGATTATTTTTCAATCTGTTCTAATGTCACAGCGCAGTTACTTGAGGCACATAAGGCACCAAGCTATCTTAGCCAGCTATAACTATAGAATAATATTTTTTTTATACGGGAAGGAAATGATGGCCCCACTGGACCTGATGTTAAGCTGAGTGCGATCAAGATAATGTCGCCTGATGAGCGATATATCCCTCACCAGCCAACATAATAGGGTAGTTTCCTATGTTTTATTTTGTGCATTATCTTAACACTAGCGGCCCGCCCTGGCTTTGCACAGGTAGCAAATCATAATATTATATGCCGACATTAATTTTTCTGTCGTACAAAATATTTATGAGTTATACACATAAACCTTCTTCTTGAATCACCCCGTCCATTGGTCAAAGACGTATGAAAATACGTTTGATAGTTTTTAAGTTTATCGTGTTCAGACAGATGCGATAGGACTTAGGAGGACTTCGTTTTATAATATGTAATGATGTTAGGACATATCCTTAAAATGAAAAGATAAAACATAGCCTGTCCTTCCCTGGATCTCAAACTATCTCCATGCTTATTCTCTCGCAGTTCCACCCGCAAGACAATATTTGCCGGGATCAAAGTCCCGGTTTATTTTTTCCCCAGATAATAAGTAGCCTAGGTCCTTCCCAGGGTTCCAACTAACCCTTCCAAATTTCATTGTTATCGGTTCCGTAGTTTGACCTTGACGGCTCTACTCGCGAGAAAAAAATGTGGGATAAAATTCCCGGTTTATGTTTTTCCGGGATAAAAGTAGCCTGTGTCTTCCTCTGGATCTCAAAATATCTCGTTACTAATTTAATTGCGGTTCCACTCGCAAAAAAAGATTTTCCAGAATAAAAGTCCCGGTTTACTTTTGCCCGGGATAAGATGTAGCCTAGGTCCTTTCCAGGGTCTTAGACTATCTCCCTACCAATATTCATCGAAACCGGCATAGTGGTCTCGCCGTGAAAGTTCCACTCGCGAGAAAAGAAAATCCGGGATAAAAGTCCCGGTTCAAACTTTTCCAGGATGAAAAGTAGCCTAAAGCACTCAGAAGTAATGTAAGTGTCTAATATTGTAGAATTTTCACAATCGGTCCAGTAGTTTTTGAGTTTATTCATTACATCAAACACACAAACAATCAAATCTTTCCTCTTTATAATATTAGTATAGACTATGTAATTATCCCGGACCGAATTGTAAATCTGACCCATTTCCGAATCCATCGAAATAAACACAAAAACATAAAGTGCTTTAGGGCAAAGCGCGGTCTTCGACGCACTATTTATAGGCACGCGCCGCCGGCCCCCCGGCCGGTACCGCCGCAATCTCTACGTCCCTGCATTTTAAATCTGTAATATCTTCGAAAATCTTTATTTAAATTAAATGCTGTAATGGCCATATTAAAAGCACAATGTATTTCGGGTACTTAATTGAATAAGGATTAATGCCGTATTGCTTAAAATAGCAATTGCCCCTTCCACTAGTTTTCAAAGCTTTATAACTTACAAATTATTGTCCCAATGTTGAAAAATATTTTTCCGTTAGATTTGAGATGGCATACATTTTGATAAATAAATTAAAAAAAGTAATTAACTACCCTATTGGTAAACTGAAAATAAACTCAAAGAGAATTTTAACAACCAATCATATCTTCTTGCGTATTATATCCGTATTTTAGCCATTTAAAAAAATCAAAATGTTTACCTCATTTCCCGAAAATTTGGTATGTGTTAACCTTGGAAATTATCATGTTAAAATCTATACATAATTATAATAAAGCAGTAGAATCGGTGTGTCTGTACACTTAAAGAAATATGATGAAAAAGAAAGGCGGCGACTAAAGAAGAGTAATGGAAAACAAATCAGCGATTTTTATAATTCATTTCTGTCTGTCTGTTTTTCTGTATATTTGTTACTGCACATCTCCGAAACGACTGAACGGATCTCGATAAAAATTGGCACACGAGTAGGTCATATCCTGTATTAACACAGAGGCTACTTTTTATCCCGGGAATATATAAATCCGTATTTTATCCCGGAAAAAGATTATCACGCGGGCGGAGTCGCGAGCAAAAGCTAGTTCGTTATAAGCGAAGATAGAAACTAAACCAATTGATGCCATTTTTGACACCAAAATCTGGTGACAAGATACTAAATCACAGCCAAAATTAATTAATATAAAATTAATTCTCAAAGCAATTAGAAGTAATGGGAACTTTTTGGACCGAATAATTTCGGGCAGCGGGTTGTAATTAAAACCTAAGATAAATGAAAGCAGGGTATTTAAAGTTGAAAGATGCTTTATAGGCTTCTCTCCTTTGAGTATCTAGCAATGCAAAGGAGATGGCATAACCAGGCGATCCCTTCGTAGGTCATAAATGCGCAGCTGGTCATAAACTTTTATTAAAACCTATGTGACTTATGATCGCTGTCATTACATTCTACGATAGTGACATTAAGGGATACTCCACAGAAATAGTGATTTTTGTTGTGTCATTGTGTAAAAAGCGACCTTATATTCAGCCCTGCACGTGTGGATTTTTTTTTTGTTAAATGTGTGCTATCCGTGTCTACCTCTATCCCCGTCAGGATTGGCAGAAAAAAATGTTTGCGCATTATTGTCATATCGTGTCCATTGGTTGAATAGTCAAAGACTTCTCTCTGACTTTACGACACCTACGTAATTTGAGATTCCACTTGAGTGATGAGTAGACATTGAGCTATCTGTAGGCAAGGGGTGGCCAGCTTTCAATTTTGAGAGGGACAAAATCTCTAATTTTGATCCAGGGAAGGGCAAACCGAAAATTTAATGCCGGGGATCTCAATAATTTTACACAAGTACATACAAAAGTATGTACTTTTGATGAATTTAGGGAGGAGCAGTGGCCTCACTCTGCCCGTACCTCGCTACCCCATATCTGTAGATACCGTAGATTGCACTGCGATCAGTTGCTTCTATATTATGTCTGATAATTAGTTTAGAAGCACTTTAAAGACCAGTATCTGGTAAAGTTCTAGATAACTTGTAACAAATAAATCCGACCCATTACTATCGACTTTTTCTACTTGATTATTTATATTCCAGACCTTTAAAAGCGAAATTTTCAGTTATAGCAGACTAGCTTCTGCCCGCAGTTCCGCCCGCGTTGAAAAGTTTTTCTGGGATAAAAGTCCCGCTTTTTATTTACCCGTGATAAAAAGTAGCCTGCGTGTTAATCCAGGACATGATCTACCCGTGTGCCAAATTCCATCGAAATCCGTTCAGTAGTTGTTGCGTGAAAGAGTAACAAACATTTATACATCCATACTTACAAACTTTCGCGTTTATTATATTAGTAGGACTGCGCTATTAGGCACTTTGTCAGTATGTGTCGAAATTGGCCCTTAGGCTAGTTTTAGGGTTCCGTACCTCAAAAGGAAAAAAGGGACCCTTTTAGGATCACTTTTTGTTCGTCTGTCTGTCGGTCTGTCTGTCTGTCGGTCTGCCTGTCTGTCAAGACCCTTTTTCTTAGCAGTGGGTTGAGATATCAAGTTGATAATATCAAATACTTGGGTCTACGGTCACTTTCAGCTGTAAAAAATCAAACGATCAATTTTTATAACCGTTTATGACATATATTTTGCGATTTCGCAAGGGTATCAAAACCTATAAGGTTACCTTACGTACCTTACGTTCTAGAATCATGAAATTTGGCAAGAAGCAATGTCCTTACATCACATGTTAAGGGAAATATCCGAAAACCGTAAACACGTACTTCAATGAGAAAAAAGCTAAATTACATTTTTTTTTAAATTTGGCTATTGATTTTGGCAAACCATTGAACTTATATACTAAGATACCTTACTTACAGCTATGTCGATATCCTCGGTGCTCGAATCCAACACGCACTTCTCCGGTTTTTGGTCGAACTGGTCTCAGGCACTAACTAAAGTTAAATCGGCAAAATTCTAGCTCCAATACCTACTGTGATTGTTTGTTTTTGTTTGTAACTAGTAAACTTTTAGGGGAAACACATCTGTGGGCTTAGAACTTGACAAAAAAACGCAACACGATGTCGTTTAATTTGGATGTTTGTGATTGGTCGAGAGACCAATACGTCAGTCACGTGTTAGTATCTCAACCAATCACAATACAACGAAACGGAGTCGTGTCGTGTTCTTTACCACATTCGAAGCCCACTGATTTATTAGGAGTTATAATTAAATCTGATATGACGATACATGCGTCCTTTATCTCACATGTTTGGCGAAAGGTGTATTTGCATAGCTGCCTACCCTTTCGGGATATAGGCGTGAAAAGCTCTATAGTTTATTTCTTACTGCTGATCTATTTGCGACAGAGATATCCAACCATTTGGCACGTAACATAATACCGACAAATTCTTGAAATCATTTAGATTTTGAATCAAAATCTGCACAAGAATAAATTACATTTGGAAATACATATCTTAATAAATTGAATTTGTAAGCATAATATAATCTTATATTTATTGTAGGAATTATGTATTGTATACTCTATTCTTATCTAATAATAACTTGTTTTGCTTACGAGAGCTAATGCTGGAATAATTTTGGGGTTTAAGAGTAGTTTTGGTATCTGTAACTTTAAGCTGACGAAACAGTGCATCGCTAATCCTACTATTTTAAATGTGAATATATGTGAAGATGTTGCAATGCTTCTTATCTTTATGAATATAATATCTTCTGTGGGTGTGTATGTCACTGAACTCCTAAACGGCTGGACCGATTTAAATGATTTTTTGTGTCTTCAGATGGATTCGAGAATGATTTAGATTAACAATTGGATCCGGTAGGTGGTGCTGTACTCTACTAGGATTTTATTTCCTTTTTAGGGCAGAACAACGTGTGTCAGGACCACTAGTAACTTGTAAGTTAATGGGGATATTGAATGGAGTTGGCGGTTTGCATGCGAATAGAACAAGACCGAGACTAACTTTGCTGAGAATGGGATATATGCACAAGTAAAGATATATTACGTATATCTTGCATCCGTCCGGATAAAGACGATTCATAAGGAGTTTAAAGCCGTCATAATGGCCCAAGTAAATGTGTCGCGTTCTGGAGTTATGGTGTCGATAACCGAGAGGTAATCTCTCATCTTTCGACATTCCATCTGGACTCCACTCGACTGACTCACAGGTGCAGTGGGTCCCTGTGCCATTATATGCCAGTGACTTTCAGCGGTAATTTTGCGTTGGGTTTGTTAGGTATATTTTTAAGCAATGGCTGAAATTTTCAACTTAAATTTTGTGCGTGAAACTCAATTTTAGTGAAGTCTGTTATCTCTATAACGGCCATAATTCAACGAACACGTCCTCGTCCTCCCCCTCCATGTCGTTTTATCGTCATTGGCACGATACTGCCACTAAAGTGCCAGTTTATCACGGCGGGATACACGCGTGACGTTTATTAGCATTGCGATTTTATGTCAACAGTGTATACGGAACTTGTTTATGAATGGTAATAACATCCTACTAATATTATAAAGGCGAAAGTTTGTAAGAATGTATGGATGTTTGGATGTATGGATGTTTGGATGTATGGATGTTTGTTCCTCTTTCACGCAAAAACTACTGAACGGATTTCGATGAAATTTGGCACACGGGTAAGTCATGTCCTGGATTAACACATAGGCTAGTTTTTATCCCGGGAAAACATAAGGCAGGACTTTTATCCCGGAAAAACTTTATAATGCGGGCGGAGCCGCGGGCAAAAGCTAGTGTTTTTATAAATAACATGTCCAAAAACGGGCCTAGAATTCTAACTAAGACAGTTAACATATAATTGGATGGAACTTCTTAAAACCAGTATTTTATAATAATTCGTTTTAAACTTTAAAGACCTCCGATTTATCCATTATTTATTTATTTTATTTTGGAAATTACACTAAGTATGAACGTTTTTCAAAACTTAGTTTTAAATAGAGGGGTCTAAAAATATTATTAATGGATCCAAGATCTTATATTTTGGCCCTTTAATATCCCTAAAGTTTGCGCCTGGTTAGATTTTGAGGCCCAGCACGCATATAAAAACGCAAATCTGCTTTTTAAAAAAAAAATGTATATTAATTTAATTTGTGGAAACATCGTGAATGCTTAAGCATTCCTGCTTATGCTCTCCACGCAGGCAAAGCTGCGAAAAAAAATATAAATTAGTAGAATTCTAAATTCTCACGCATGACTTTGCTTATCTGCAAAGCTTCATCCAATTTTATTCCGCGATTGGGTTTACTTCGAACAAACATCTAAACCTATATGTATACTTGCCTAATTTGCCTTGCATAATATTTTACACTTCTGTAACTTGCCTTTAAATTTACTGCAATCGGAATATTTTTAAATTTTAAATGCAAAGGTGCGCATTGCAAGAAGATTATGAATTTAATTTTAAATTCTTATTTCTCTGCTCTCGTTCTCGCTTATAAGTCGACCAAGCCAGTACACATAGTGGATAACTTTACCTTGAAATCTTGACTCGACGCGACGTAGTGCGACTTACCTCGTATTTAAGGGCCTACGCAGCTTGTATTTTTAGGCACCGACGTCAGGCGCTTTTGATATGCACGTTAGTTTTTAACATGTATATTTTGTAAAAGTACACAGATAATCAACTGTATAGCGTTTTAGTCGCTTTAAAATAAGGTTGGATAGTTAAATACTCCGGCTGCATAGGCCATAAATGCCAAATAAATACATAATAAATTAAAATAAAATGATTCAACTAAATCTATTCATAACGGAATAGAAAATAGTCCATAAAGAGTATAATAGTTATTAGTAGACAGTATTAACCACATGTCCGTTTTTAATCGAGAATCATGTTTAGATGTAAGTGTTTAGTGTCAAAAAAAAAACGGTGGCAGAAATTTTGACTTTATCGATCTTGAATCTTAAAACTGCCTATGCGGTACCGCGAGTTTGACAGCTGACATTTGTTTTTTTTTTCATTTTTATACTAAAACCTTATTGCGTGGGTAGGAACGACGATTTTCGCTTTTATGATAGGAGCTGTCATGGCCCAAATGGGCCAAGCGTAAGTGCAAGTCGTAAGCTCTGCCACCTGGTGGCGCAAATTTGACCATCAGATTAGGCCATCGGCTGGCGACGCCCTTGGAAAATGCTAATAAAGGTGCTAGGAAACAAAAAAAAATGGAAATAAAAAATATATGTTTCAAAACAAAACAAAAAACCCGACTGCGTATAAATCTGCTAATGTTTATTAAGTTCATTGAAGAACTGAAAAGATAGAAATAAGATTTTAATTTGAATATTTTATTTTGGTTTTGAATAATCTTAGTTGACAGTGTTCACAAATGCACTCGGAGGCATCACCTACCAAATTATGAGAAGTGAGCGTGTTATGTATTTAAATATATATACCTATATTTTTTTATCCACATGTGGCTCTTGTGTCGATTTTATGCTGCCCTCTATAGTTCGTGCACGCACCCTGTACCATATTCTATGAATGATGAGTAATAACAATTTAACAACATAATATAATAACACTAACAGTTTATCACAAACATAAAGACTAATAACAACCGCCTCGAAACCCAATCGACTCCAATACTATCTTTATACAAGGTATTAAAGCTGTTTGATTCGATACTAAAATACAATACGATCTCTATCGGTCGTGTCGTAAAGAAAACGATGGCTTTATGTGAATATCTAAGAGAAACGCAGCTGTCGCTTCATTTGCCAGGGCCTACAGTCGTTACTACGATAGTAAACTTTAAAACAAACACGGAATGCTGGGCCGTAGTTGGCAAGACAAGGGGGTCGATTGCCCACTCGTTATTGAAATTTTAGTTATGAAATAATCTCGGAATTTCAGATTTAAAATACACAAGAGACTAAAATATTAACAGTGGTAGAATTTTATTATGGTTAAAAACAATAATCGTGGCATGTTTCACAGGCAGGGTATATATGTAATAGGAATTCGTCGATATTTATTTAAATGGAGCTTATGTTTTCAAAGACTTGAGGTTGTTAAGAGGCGCAAAGGGCGAGTAAGAAATTTTACTTTGTCACTTTATACAGCCTCTGAAGTTCCCATTAAAAAAATATTATGCATTATTACATAATAAAGATACTTAGTAATAAAATATCTTCTTTCTGGCTAATATTATAATTACGAAAGTTTGTCATGTTTAAATGTTGGATAGAAGTAAACGCCGAAACTGTTATGTGTATGAGATTGGCACACAGATATTATATTATATGTCATGGGTAATATACCTAATATTATTATTGGTTACTTCTTATTATATAAAAGTACATAGTAGAACTTCTATTCTGCGAAAGTCTTTTACGCAAGAGAAGCGGCGAGCACAATCTAGTATACAACTTTTCAATATTCCATGTCAGTTTGACGGCTGTTATTTCAAATTTATCATTAGAATTTGAGTAGGCGAGTAAACACGACTTTCACTTAATTGGCGAGTGACGTTTGTTCCCCTGTGAATACGTTGCGAATATCGACAGGTTAACTATTTGCAATGCAAATCTCTCTTCGTAAAAAAATAATAATAATAATAATAATCTGGCAACACATAGCGTCATCTGTTGAATATATAAAAATTTTTGAAATATTTATAATTTGTGATATATACCCACTTATAATCATTTATTTTATGCACAATAGTTTACAATCAATAATACAAAATGTTTTCATCACAGTGAAATAACAAATAAGCAAATAATATATCAAATTTATAAAAGAAAATTTTACAACAAAATGACAACGTCAAAAAAATATTGTGGTGAAGAAATATCTGTGTATTCAACATATAGCTGCATTTTAACGGATGACGACAATTAGAGCCAGAAAGAACATAATATGCGCACGACCAAGATCATCCAGCTCGTCGAGCTCCGCGTCATGGGCGTCGGCTTCGGAAGTTTTCGAAGCGTCGCCAGAAGTCGACGCGTTGAGTCAACGTGACGAGCTGCAGTCGTCCCCGCCGCCACCAAGACCAGTGCGACGAAGAGGACGACAACCCCCTCCAGTGGTGGGCTTGGGACCTGTGGGGCCGTGTGCCTCGCCTTCGGTCCCCGCTACCGGTGGAATAGTGCGCCGCATGAGATGGACTCAAGCAATTAATGAAAATGTCATGCGGGCCTATTTTGGGGCAACAAATGGAGGAACCAAACTCACAGCGTATCGTGCTCAGATGCTCTCTCTGTTTCAGGCTTTGGAACCTACGATCAATGTGTCATCTCAGCGATTGTCGGATCAGGTGCGGTACATCCAACGACGCAACGTGTTGAATGATGAAGCACTTGAGCGGCTGCGTGCAGACTTGTGTGTTGTCCAAGACACTATCTCGCCTGTCCTAACCCAGCGAGCGCCTGACATAACAAACACACCTACCGCTGAAGTTGAGCGGGAGGATGGCTTGGACAATATCGTAAGTCCCCACGACGAACAGCGTTTGAGAGGGGCTTTGGAGAGTGCGATTTTGGAATTTAAATCGACTTCTACATCGTATAGACCGAAGGTGCCACGTTTGCCAACGCATAAAAAAAATTTGGCACTGATGGGAGCGTTGGACTCCATGTTGGTTACATACATGGAGTCCAGTCGGGACCTTGTTGATACGCATTCGATCCTTTACTGCGCGGCCGTCGCAGCATGTCGGGTGGCTAATGTAAAATTTTCTAATACAAATAGAATCACTCGGGATGTTGCGACCATGCCTGCATGGCAACATAGGATCGAGAAGCGTATCAACTGGGCCCGAACTCTCATCGGCAAGCTCATTTCCTTTCAAGGAGGAAATTGTAGACCGAAGATTATGCGTTTTGTGACCCAGGCCTTTTCTGGGACCAATATTAGTCCCCAGGACTATAGGCTTTGGGTCGCAGAACGCATAGACTTCTTTAAACAAAAAGTTTATGCGTGGGCAAGCCGCATTCGTCGTTATAGGAGGCGATGGGAACGATTCCAGCAGAATCGTACTTTTCAAAGCGATCAAAAGAGAGTTTATAGATGTTGGGAGGATTCTCCTCAAGGTGTGGTGGATGGGCGGCTGCCTGATGCTCACGATATGCGTGATTATTGGAAGAATATCTAGTCGTCGTCTATCCCCCATACTGAAGCCCCTTGGTTTGGTGTTGTAGAACGAGCTTGCGAGGCAATACCGGCCATGGAAACCATTTCAATTAGCCCAGAGGATGTTCTGGCAGCGATCCGTCCGACACAAAATTGGAAGTCTCCTGGCTCGGACGGTCTGCAGAATTTCTGGTTGAAATGGTTTCCCAGTTCGCATGCTCGTTTGGCAGCACAGTTTCAGGATGCGCTAGATAGAGGATCGCTTCCAACATTTATGACGACAGGTGTCACTCACTTGCTCTTTAAATCCGGCTGTACCACGGACCCGAAAAACTATAGACCCATAACATGCCTTCCAACCATTTATAAAGTTCTAACATCCATATTAAGATCAAAAATTGCAAATCATTTCGCTATCAATAATATTCTTTTTCCTGGCCAAACAGGATGCAAAATTGGGTCACGTGGTACGAAGGAGCTCCTTCTCATTGACATGACCATTTGCCAACAGGCTCGTCACAATCGAAGGAATTTATCGGCTGCCTGGATTGACTATAAGAAAGCCTATGATTCGGTGCCCCATACTTGGCTCATGAGGGTGTTGAATTTGTATAAGATCGATACAAATTTATGCACCTTTCTTGGGTCATGTATGGGACAATGGACCACTTGCCTTAGGTATCCAGGTAGTACGAGTCCTCTTGATTGTGATGAGCCAATTAGAATCAAGCGGGGTATATTCCAGGGTGATAGTCTGAGTCCGTTGTGGTTCTGTATGGCCCTGAATCCTCTCAGTACTCTGTTGTTGGATTCAGGGTTAGGATACCGTCTACGGAGAGGGAGTGAGCCTATATCTCACTTGCTTTACATGGATGATCTCAAGTTGTTTGCATCAAAACAATCGGAATTGATTGAGTTGTAAAAAATAACTGAAACATTTAGCAACTCAATCAACATGGAGTTTGGTGTAGATAAATGTGCGGTTATCCATGTGAAGCGAGGAGAGGTTGTGGTCCTACCTGGTGTGACCTACAAGTCTCAGAGACTGTAAGACTTAGATCCCTTTCTGAGACGGAAACCTACAAATATCTGGGTATGCCTGAGGCACTGGGTATTATGGGTGCCGACGTAAAACAATCGGTGAGGGAACGTTTCTTCGGCCGTCTGACAAAAGTACTTAACAGTTTTTTGTCAGGTGGAAACAAGATCCGTGCTTTCAACGGTTGGGTTATGCCTGTACTCATGTACTCTTTTGGCATACTCAGATGGACTCAGACCGAATTGGACGCCCTGGATCGAAAGGTCCGGACCCTACTGACTACACATCGTATGCATCACCCACGATCGTCAGTGATGAGATTGTACATCCCGCGGAGATGCGGGGGCCGAGGCTTACTTAATGCTAAGGACTTGCATAACCGCGAGATATGCAATCTCAGGGATTATTTCCTCCACAGCGAAGTGGGCATGCATAAGGTTGTAGTCATGGTGGATAAAGGATTTACCCCGCTTTCCTTGGCAAATGAGAACTGGCGAAAACCTATGGCGATGGGCATTAAGGAACGCGAAGAGATATGGAAGAGCAAAGAATTACATGGTCGGTTCTATCGGGCCCTTCACGGGCCTGATGTGGACCAGCTTGCATCCGTATCTTGGCTACGTTTTGGTAACCTTTTTGGGGAAACTGAGGGTTTTGTCTTTGCAATTATGGACGAAGTTATGAAGACGAACAATTATAGGAAATACATCATGAAGGACGGTACGGTCGACATCTGTCGGGCATGCCACCGTCCTGGTGAGTCAATCAGGCATGTGATTTCCGGTTGTTCGTATCTTGCTAACGGCGAGTACTTGCATAGACATAACCTAGTAGCCAAGATCATACACCAGCAAGTTGCTCTTCGGTATGGTCTTGTGACTCCTGAAGTGCCATATTACCAGTATATGCCTCAACCAGTTCTCGAAAATTATCATGCAACGCTGTACTGGGATCGATCTATTATCACGGACAGGACTATTGTTGCCAATAAGCCTGATATTGTAATAGTAGATCGATTGGCGCGCCGCGCAATACTTGTTGACGTCACCATTCCACATGACGATAACCTTGTTAAGGCTGAAAAGGACAAAATGTCTAAATATTTAAATTTGGCACATGAAATTACTGACATGTGGGATGTGGACTCCACAATTATTGTTCCGATTGTCGTTTCTGCTCATGGGTTGATACCGAAGAGTCTCGACCAACACCTCCAGAGGCTCTCAATTGGTCGTTGGGTCAAGAGCCAGATGCAGAAAGCAGTACTTCTGGACACGGCACGCATTGTGAGGAGATTCCTCACTTTGAATCCCTGACCACCGGTGGCTTGGGTCTTGAGCCTCGCCATCGATGGGTGATTCACTTTTTTTATATTTTTATATGTATAAATGTTTTTTTTATGTATAAAAATGTAAAAAAAAAAGAAAAATTAGAAATAAAGAGAAATAATAATAATAATTATTTATTTCAAAATAGAGGTAGGTACAACAAAGAGCAAATAAATGTACATAACACAATACATAATTCAGGAGCATAAGATGGTTGTACAATGGCACTCTAATACATGACACTCCGATTTCTAAACTGAGTCCAGCTCGTATTATAGAAATCGGGGGGCCTCCGTTATATATTGCTATGTTATATTACCATGCAATGTGGAAATAATTATTGTGTGTTATAATAATACCAGCCCTGTATTAATCTACTGCTCACTGCTGAGCACGGGCCTCCTCTACCACTGAGAGGGTTTAAGGCCTTAGTCCACCACGCTGGCCTAGTGCGGGTTGGCAGACTTCACACACCCTCGAAATTGTTATGGAGAATTCTCAGGTATGTAGGTTTCCTCACGATGTTTTCCTTCACCGTTAAAGTGAACGATAATTGATATACAATACACACGTAACTTTTAAAAGTCAGAGGTGTGTGCCTCGGGTTTTGAACCTCCGGACATTGTCTCGGCAGACCGTTCCATTCCCAACTAGGCTATCGTCCACTTGTATTGTCGTATTATTGTGTGTTAAATGACCCCCAATTGAAATTCCTGATCCATCCCTTGTAAAATACCAGATGTACCTTAGAGTATAAACAAAAAACAACTAGATCAATAAGTGTGCTCTTTTCGATCGGAAAAGTATAAAATTGTGTTGTAAACGCTCTTACAAGTTTGTTTTTATTGGCGTAATACCAAATCCACAGAATTTTACTATCTTTGTTTCATTCGCAGATGGCTGCAGTGACTATTGGTAGATTATTTTGAGTTTGTTTAGAATTTTGACAGAAATACATCAGTCTGTTTATAATGAAAATGAATGATTCAATCGACTCAAAACAATGTTTAATGATTCTTACTTGGAATTCAAAATGACGTATGCCGGCCGCCATTTTGTTTAGACGTGTCAAATCGATCACTTTTTATTCATGCAGTGTAAATAAAGGTCGTGACTTTAAACGACCTATATTTGGGGTACATTTTTTATGTAATTTATTTTTGATCGTTTAATCATTACGTAATGGGTATTTATTTTGAATTACTATCCTTTGCCTTATAAATCCTTATTAAAATATGGTTAAAAAAGATAAATTAACTTTTGCAGTGTAGTGGAATTAATTGAATCGAAAAACAACAAAACATTGTCTGATAATATTTTCTATTATGGTATCCTCTCTTTTTTTCTATAGAGGTTAACAAGTCACAACATTTGCATTGAATAATATTGATCACCATGTATTATAGCCTATAAGTACAGTCAGCCTCAAAAGCAACGCGGATAAAAAATTTATGAAAAAAGCAATATCGTACACGTGTGTGTCTAAAATTGTGCACGTCTTTTACTCAACGTATACATTCAGTTAGGGCTAACCGTATACAGGCATAAAAAAATCAAATGTATGTGATGTCTGCCAACCCGCACTAGGCAAACGTGATGGACTAAGACATCAAACCATGGGCGTATGTGGGGGGCTTGCGGCTCCGGACTCCCCCCTTAGCAACAACAAAACGACACCAGCAATTTATACTAAGCTAACTCATAAAAGTGTACTTTACAGGAGAGGCTTATAAAGGGAAAAACGTGATAACTTTTATATTAATTAAGATACTTGTATGAAATTTGGTACCCTTAATATTTAATTTATTCATTATAATTTCCCATATTTATTTTTCCTTAATTATCTATGTTTTTTGATTTAGCACGAGTTAGCCGTATATTCACCTATTTCTCAATAACATTTTACATACTACACACGTCTAACTAATGTTAGCGTAGTGTATTACGGGAGATCATAGTGCTAAAGAAGTGTTATTTTTATTGCGTTACAATAAAAAAAATAAAACATAGTATGCATTAACGATAATCTTAGGTTTCTATATATATAGACAACATATATAAATGTCAATACTTACGCTAAATAAAAAAATATTAAACTTAGCTTTATTTAATCGGCACATGCCGACATTATCGTACATCGTATTAAAAACCGTCAAATGATATATAGCGTACTATACATCGACCTGTGCCACAAGTTAGGTATCATTTAACTTTCCGATAAGCTATATACATGTTGTTTTTAATAAATTGTAGATAAAATTGTGTTGTTAATATTTTTTTTGTAAAAAATATATATTTAAAACAAAAATAAAAATTTCAGGTAAGTACTTACACAATACAATTAACCATAAGAGATCAGATCAATCACAGTTCGACTTCGTACATTATATTTAAATGAAGATTGCACTTAATATTTTATTTTTGATAGAAAACAAAGATTTCTAGTTAGTTCTTCTAATTTGAACGGTCACTTGCATTCTCCTCATCATGGTCAGTTGTTAATAAATTTCTATAAAATGTATGATAGTTTTTCGGGTATAACATTGTTATCATAATAATATTTTAAATCTCTATATTATAATTTTGCTAAATAAATTTTTAACAAAGTTCTGTATGCTTTTCCGGGAAAAGGCTCTAAGTTGGATAATCAGTAGATGTCTTTTTAAAATATTGTATTCGATTGCTTTTGTTATCACCTAAACTATACTTATATTCCTACAACCCGTAATTATCAAGAGAATTTAAATTGAGCTTACGCTTATTACCGCGTGTATTATATTACCATGTCGTAAGCTTAAAACTTTTTGAATACCAAATACGATACAAGCTACTTTCTTACTAGCGACAGCTATCTTACGTTTAAATTTTAACTTACAAGAAATTTCTTTTTCTGTTTGATGTTTAGTGAAAGTTTTCATCTATAGGGCTAGATGTAATTTTGTACTTATGACTGAGGTCGCATCGGTCTTTTTTTTTGTAAATGAAAACCATTCTTCAAATTAGTGTTCACAATATCTCTATACTGTCTTACTGTCTGTACTCTAATTATTACTTATAATTATTATCGGCACACCACTCAACATATAACTTAAACATTTTTGAAAAAATAAGATTTCAGTATTTTTTACTCGTACGTTTTCTAACATAGTGAGACTCGACATAAGTGAAAGAATTAACGTGATCTATGTAACTCTGTTTCATTTCATTCGAAATTACATGGTTTTAGTTTTCATGCCGACCTATGTCTCCAGTAATATCAGTAAAGTCATTGTTTACTTGGATTTTTTTGTATTGCAGTATAACCAAAATCTTTACTAATATCAAAGGTGTTCAAGAACATTGTTTTGCAAACCTTTGATGCGATGGCATTGTCAGAATTTATGGGAAGGTGAAGTGCAAAGTGTCTGATCGACGACTAGATTCGCTTTCAACATTATTTGGCAGACTTTAAATTTTTGTATCAAACATTTGATTGCCAATGTTTTGCGTCATTACAAGGACCCCAAAACTTACCAAACAATTCAATACGAACTTCTTGGCTTATTTTATTATAGCATTGCAGACGATAATTGACACATGCTTCTTGCTGCTTTAATTTTTACTTTTGAAGTGGTAAACTCCAATCTTTTGTTACATAAACACTTTCTCTTGCTCAGTATCTATTCATCTTCAAGTTTAATATTATTGAGACCTACATCAGTCCTTTTTTAGATCTTTGTTTTATACTATTTTTTTGGGGTCGATACTGCAGAATAATCACTAGTGAACGTTGCAGGGCAGGAAATTAAATTACAGGGAGTAGACATTGCTGATACTGAATCTGTGTTACTACTGAGGCCGTTATCCATATGCGAATCGAGAAGACACCTGGGTGACGTAAAGATTTCAGGTGTAATTGTCTTCGGTATGTTAGCAAGAAGTCGGCACCAAAATACATTTTAAACTTTGTGAAGATTCCTAAAAATCACAATAGGGTAAAGGTACGGGGGTATTATCTATGCTGTTAGAAGCTTTATTAGTGACGACAGAACACTAAGATTCGATACTTGGCGGAGTTAATTTCAATGGATAGAAGTTAATACCTTTGGTGAATAAATATTAAGTGAAGTAATGATTGAGCCCCCAAGTCGTTTAAATTTATGTCTTGTAACACTACATCATTTTCGTGATTGACTATCTCGGCTTGCAAAAGTGGATATAGAATAATCATGCTCTTGAATAGGTTCATCCAATATGACGTGATTATAAGAAACTACGAATTCAGGATTATCGACTTCGGTAGGTACCTAATGGCGACAGTTCTATAACAATAGGTACAATGTATTGAAATCACATTATGATTATTTAAAAAAAAGTGTATAAAAAAGAATAGTCAAAGTACCATCAATTAACTAATTAAGATACGTTTTTACATAAGTATTTACAACGTAAAAGTCGCTAAGTAATGCATTTTACAAACGAATAAGTATGTACGAACGCACTAAACTACGCTAGCTAAGTGTTAGCGTAGTGTTACTCGGACTTTGAGTTAAGCGGCTCAAATTTTCTAAAAAACGTAGCGTGTTATTATAAAACAATTAATAGTTAGAGTTTACTGATAAAGTTTGTAAAACTAGGCAATCACATGTAACACAGCGACAACTGTTGTTAGATTAATGTAAATCAACAAGCGGTGCGTCCTTTCCCCGTGTAGACTCCGCTAATAATAGTTAGCGTTGTTAAAATGGACCAATTTCAAAAAGTACCCTTAGGGTCATTCAGCTCAAAAGTACGCACTTTTTTTTCTATCGTCTACACACTCAAAAATATTGGGTCCTGATAAACGTTTTAACACTTTATTTAAAGGAAATTTATTCTACTTTCATTATTTAATGAGTTTTTGTACATTGCTTCATCGGTTTTTTTGCAATACATGTTTAAGTGCAGCGGGAGAAATTCGTACTCTTGACCCGTCATGTGGGTAAAACTACGCAGAGATGCGGTTAATAGTTCGCATACTGGGTAAGCTTCGCACGCAGGTAAACTACAGGAATAAAATTACAAATTGTATAAGTACACATGGAATAATATGGAATATGTTTTTAAACTTCCTTTATTCTTGGTACAAATATTGTAAAATAAACATTAAATGTACACCTATTGTAGGCACCAGGAACATAATTAATTAGACTGTATTTATAACAAACTTTAGCTATTTTTGTAATATAATGATCACTGTAATTTTAGGAACGCTTGATGTTACTTTTCATTGTAATGAAGTTATAACAGCGTGCGTACTTTTAATCCCGTACTCTTACCCAATAGGGAATATTTTAAACAATCACACGTCAGTTGAGATGCAGTTATTTTTTAGGACAGAATTAATAGCTAAAATAAATACTATAACAATCGAGTAAACTTAACATAATCAACGGAATTTTGTAAACTGATGCACCGTCTATCCATAAACTTTTCCCAGCACAAAATAGTTGATAACTAATCAACAAAATCACGTTGATCGCCGTTTTTCGCTAAACGAGTGAGGCTTGGTAAAATAGCTTGTGGGCTCTGACATCATCCCTGACGCACCCCTAATTTTGCCGAAAAAGTGTCTGAGCCCCGTCAATAGGTTCCGAGATATTGACCATGCGAAATTTTACCCACTGCGTGCTGTTACCCCGAATGACCCTACTTAGCGTTTTATAAAATTTCTAACTTCGTTATTTTTGTATATTTTTTCACGATTTTTTTTTTCACATATAAAAAAACACATTTTGAGTAACTTGGCATAAAAAAACGATTTTCGTAAAATTTGAGTTAGCGTAGTATAAATTGTTGGTGTCGAAAAGTAATCCGGGCCACACAACAAATACACATTAAAATGCCTATGTACATTTATAACAAAAATTCATAAGATGAAATAGACCAACAAAACCCAACGCAAAAACACTATCAAACTTTTGGTGACGAGGAGAGGGGGGTTATACGTGACTTATTTGTTGAGAGAAGGCTTTTTGTGTCATGGGCTGCAAAAGCCCACGCTACGCCACTGACATTTTGGTATGGTATTCACGGACACCCCAATGTGAAAGTCATAGCTACCCGTGTCTAAAGCCCCCTTAATACTCGCCTGCTAAGAGCAGTATATAATACAGGGATGGTATCGCTATTATTCAAAAACACGCAAATACCCAGCTCATTGTATACGCAAAAGTACCAGAATTAGGGTAAAATGCACATATAATACACATGTCGACATGGATGCGCGGCGAGAACATCTGTCAGATAGGATTACTATACTCCGCTGCACTTATGCGTACGATGTACCAAGCTCGGTTGTATAGGGCTGAGCTCAAGAAATATTTTACATATATGTTTTTTTTATGGAGTTAAAATGTATTTGTCAGTCGTGAAACGGACGAATAACATTGCACCTTTGCAATTTTTAATACCGTAGCCGTCCACCAACCTAAACCCTCGAAATTTATCCAACGCGACGATTGAAAAATCGGCCTTGACCGACCAATCAAAACTTAGTTTTATTTCTCCTACATACACAGATTATCTATACTAATATTATAAAGCTGAAGAGTTTGTTTGTTTGTTTGAACGCGCTAATCTCAGGAACTACTGAACCGATTTTGAAAATTCTTTCACTAAAAGGAAGCTACATAACTCCTGAGTGCTATAGGCTACTTTTTATCCCGGGAAAATATTCTTGTCCCGGAAAAACTTTTTCACGCGGGCGGAGCCGCGAGCACTACTAGTATTACGATAAAATGAAACACTCACGTTGTACTCGAATTCGCTAGGCGAAAAGTTTCGTTTAAAACAGTTTCTCTTCGCTCAACGGAAGACTGAAATTAATAAAGCTAGTAATATGAGAAATGCGAAAGCTCGTGTAAAAGCCGCCGTTTTCGCGTAAATCATCTTACCTTAATTACTCATAGCAAGATACAGTCAGCCTATTAACTGAAAGCTTACTAACATAATTCATTACTCTTTAGTATTCAAAAGTAGAATTAAAACTGCGCTCCGAGTTGAACTTCTGTTTATCATAATTATAATATCAGTGGAATCCTAATCATTATAACCTTGTTACAGCATTCACTTATCTTAAATTTCTTGGACATGTTCTAGAATCTTCTTCCAATAATAATAATAATAATAAGCCCCCTAAAATCCAACCACACGTCCTGATCGACCACCTGATCACGTGGGGGGCGGACACACGATTTAAATTTACTGGCGTGGCTAACGTGGCAATGGTAACCCAATTTATGGAGAATGGAAAGTAAGAGATACAATTTACGGTCGCTACCCGGGGGTCGCCGGGGCGCACCTGGAGCCGACGCTGGGTGCTTCAGTTCGGGTTACGTTGGCGATGCGGGATTGAGCAGGCGGATCCCCATCGATAAGTATATTACAGCCGAAGGGCCGCTACCCGAGGGTCGTCGGGGCTCGTCCAGTGCCGGCGCTGGATGTGGCAGTCATGCGAACACCGGCCGCGGAGGTTTACGCAACCGGGCCTTTACTCGTAAACCTAGCACCGCCACAACCTTTAATGGGTCTGACCCATCATTTAGCCCATCATCTACACCATCTTCGATCAGTTCCCATACGTCGGGGGGTGTTGCGCAGGAGACACTGTCTGTCGATAACCCGGCGCCCACCACCAGTACCACTATGACACGTAGGAAATGGAGCTCTGATATGAACGATTTTATCCTACGAACATATCTTTATTTAACATCTATGGGAACCGATACCAAAACTTATCTAGAACCGTTGCACTCAAAATTTCAAGAAAAATATCCTTACATGACAGTTAGTAGACAAAGATTAGGGGATCAACGAAGAGCAATTGAACGTAATAAACTACTTCCACAAAAAACTATAGATAATATCTATAAAGAAGTAAAAGAGGATTTAGAAAATACCCAAACACAAATACAACAGACTCAACAAAATTCATCACACTTAAACAAACAGGGAACACAACAATCTGGACATCGCATGAGGTGGACAACCGAGTATAATGAGTCTATCATCACAGCATATTACAAAATTACCAAGTTAGAAACGGACAAAACATCCTACAGGACATCATTACACCAACACGTCATAACTGCCTTCCCACATTTGGCACATGTTAGCGAACAGCGCGTCTCAGACCAGAGAAGAGCTATAATTAACAATAATATGATTTCCCCCGAAAGAATTGCAGCAATAAAAGAACAAGTATCTCAGGAACTACAAATTAACTATTTTGAACCCCACACAAATTTGACAGAACATAATACAGCACAGGAGACGCCAAATTTAATTACAGATAATTTTGCACTTCATGAAAGTGATTTTCTTCATAATATACATCCAAATTGCTTTACAGAAACCGTATCAACAGAAATCATAGTACAAGAAGTAGATGAATGTAACCAAGAAATAGACGATATATTTCGCCAAGCATTTGAATTCTTTACGGATACTGATCCAATCAATAGACCATTTATTCCCAAACAAAAATCATCTAAAAAATTTATCCAAATCGTAAATTACATTAACAATAAGATTATACCACAAAAAGTTAACAATGACACGGACTACAAATATTTACAGACGGTTTTATATTGCTCTGCATGGACCGCTGCAAAAGCCAACGGTAGCAAGTTAAACACTGCAAATTCTAGTAACCCTGATGGTAACCGACCCAAACGCCTTAAGCCACATTGGCAAAGACGTCTAGAAAGAAAAATAGCAGATCTACGAGCTAATATTAGCAGGCTAACGCATTACATGAGAGGTATCAGAAGCGAGCATTTGAATCAACAAGTACAAAACATTTTTACACAGTACAGAACTCACACAATCCACGAGGAACCTAATACACAATTATCTCATTTCCTTGACACACTGAAACAGAAACTAACAATAGCCAGTAATCGACTTAATAGATACAAACAATGTACACTCCGTAAAATACAAAATAATGATTTTAACAATAATGAAAGAAAGTTTTATCGTACATTAAGCTCCATAACAAACAGTCAAACCATACACACTACAGGTACACATAATTTATTAACACCTGACCCAAAACGATTGCAAGATTATTGGGCTAACATTTGGTCAAAACCCGTCCAACATAATGCAGAGGCTGACTGGATCAAAATAGAACAAGATAATCACAGTAGCACACCATCTATGCAATACGAAAGAATCCCCTTACAGATATACCAAAATGTTATCAACAAGCTTCATAATTGGAAAACTCCTGGATCAGATCACATCCACAACTTTTGGTATAAAAAATTTACACACATACAACCCTTCATCTATAACCACATAAATAAATTCATTAGAAACCCAGAAGAAATGCCATCATATATAACAATGGGGAATACTTATATGCTTCCAAAAGACCAAAATGATACAGCCAACCCAGCAAAATATAGACCCATAACTTGCCTCCAGACAATCTATAAAATAATTACAGCCTGCCTCTCAGAACTAATTCACACTCATCTTACTAATCATAACATACTAACTGAACAACAAAAAGGTTGTAGGAAATTTAGTCAGGGGTGCAAGGAACAGGTCACAATTGACTCGGTTATTTTGAATCACGCACAAAAATATAAAGAAGATCTATATACCACATATATTGATTATAAAAAAGCCTTTGATTCAGTCCCTCATTCATGGTTATTTTTAGTACTGCGCACTTACAAAATTCACCCCCAGTTAATTACTTTCTTGCAAACCACGGCTGCACATTGGTCAACTCAGCTCCAGTTAAAATCGCCTAACGGTACTTTAGTGACTGATCCCATCAAAATAAAAAGAGGAATATTCCAAGGCGACGCACTCAGCCCGCTGTGGTTTTGTATTGCTTTAAACCCCCTCTCCAATATGTTAAACTCCATAGATATCGGATATGCTCTCGATTATAAAGAAACTGACGGACAGACCAACTTAAATTTTAAACTAAATCATCTTCTTTACATGGATGACATTAAATTATACGCACAATCTTCTTCTGATATAGATGAACTAGTATACCAAACTCAAAAATTCTCATCAGATATTAAAATGGAATTCGGCATTGATAAATGCAGAAATAATTCTATAAGGGCGGGACACTTTCATAACCACTCTTGCCAACTACAGACAGGTCAGACCATCCTATCACTTACTGAGTACGAAACGTACAAATACTTAGGGTTTCATCAGGCTCGTCAAGTTCTTCAAAAAGAAACGAAAGCAAAACTCACACAGGCATTTAAATACAGACTTAATTCAGTTTTAAAAACCCAACTTAATTCTAAACATATCTTTAAAGCTATAAATACATACGCTATCCCAGTTTTAACATACTCGTTCGGCATTATTAAATGGTCAAAATCAGATCTTAAAAATCTCCAACGAGTCATTAATGTAACACTTACAAAACACAGAAAACATCATCCCCGAGCCTGTGTTCAAAGGCAAACTGTTACACGTAGAGAAGGTGGTAGAGGCCTCATAGACATCCATAACCTCCATAGTAAACAAATAACATCACTCAGACATTACTTTCACAATAAACAAATCAACTCACAACTACATACATCAATAGTGTTTAATGATACCAAGTTTACACCCCTTAATTTACGTGATCCATGTACCCAGCCGAGTGAAACCACAGTAGATAACCCGTCTAAAATAGCGGAATGGACCCGGAAAGCTCTCCATGGAAGACACCGTCTCGATCTGAGCCAGCCAAACGTCGACAAAGATGCGTCGAACGAGTGGCTCGTCCGAGGCGGGCTCTTCCCAGAGACTGAAGGGTTTATGATCGCTATACAGGACCAGGTAATAGAGACGCGTAACTACCAAAAATATATCATAAAAGCTAATAACCTTCCAACTGATATGTGTAGAAGATGCAATAGCTCCTCGGAGACAATCCAACATATTACAGGTGCGTGCAAATCCATAGTCCAAACGGACTACAAACACAGACATGATCAAGTTGCCCATATAATCCATCAGAACTTAGCTCTCAAGTATAACCTCATACCCGTATCTACACCCTATTACAAATACTCACCGGCAGTTATATTAGAAAACACAAAATATAAACTTTACTTCGATCGAGCCATACTCACAGATAGAACTATACATTACAATAGACCAGATATAATATTAATTGACAAAACACAAAAAACAGCTTACATTATAGACATAGCGATACCAAACACCCACAACATACAATCCACCTTAGCCGAAAAGCTTTCTAAATACGTAGAACTCAAAGACGAAGTTATACGAATGTGGCGTCTTCAAAAAGCATTAATAGTTCCAATAGTTTTATCAACCACAGGCGTGATCCCTACACAGCTCCACAACTCTCTACAGACACTCCACCTTCCAAAATTCACGTACATCACCCTTCAAAAAGCAGTCATCCTCAACACTTGCCGCATTGTAAGAAAATTCCTTCAGATAGACCACGACTGAGTCTCCTTTTTCTTCCGCGCTACACACAATATTTTATGTCCTAAATGTTGCTGCAGACTTGGCTTAGGCCCGTCTGCATCAAGCAACCCGGTCTATGAGCCGAGATTCAGTAGTGATACAAAATAATAATAATAATAATAATAATAATAATGTAGCCCGCAGGGGCGGCTTTGTGGCGAGCCGTCGGTGAGTGGCGACACCGCGTACCCTGATTCCGTGGGGGCTAAATGAGACCCCCTGACCCTTGGCTTGCCTTAACTGGCCGGCTAGGGGTGGAAATCGCAAGAGCTAAGAACCTGAGCTCCAGGGTGGAAGTGCTCAATCTGCATAATAGCGAGGAAACCCACTCCGGGACGCGTCAGCGACCCGCGATGGTGAAATCGGTGCACACCTCTCGACACCCTTTAGCCACCCACACCGATGTTGCGTCCTTGGCATACGCCACTTTTTGGGATGCCCATCTAGTGGGGGGCAAGTCACCGTCTGCCTTGAATACAAATGATTGAGACATTTTACTTGGCAGGCGTCCCGTTGTCTCAATCAATAGCCCAGCAACCAGTCCATCTAGATCCCATCCATAGACCCAGCATAATTCCCATCTTCTCTGCAATAGTCCTTACGCCTTACGGGCGCTGTCTTTGGCTGTATTTCCTCCTTAAGTACAAACAGAGAGAGTACCCGTAAGGCGTACACATCCCAACTAGAGTAATGTATCTTAAAGGGGCCTCTACGTGTTGGATACATATCCCCACGCAAGCCTTCCAAAAGGACCGGTCTTCGTGCCGTGATTTCCCGCAGGAAAGATACAACATAATAATGTTAAAGCCGTTTATTTCTTGCAGATAAAGAAGTACTTAGTTTCTTAACTTTAGAATAAAAAATATTTAATGTGTTATTTACTTATGCTATTAGTGTATTTTTTTTTTATTTATAGGAATATTTTATTTTGTTCTTATTTTTCTGCAAGAATCCCTGTTTGGGTAAAAGCCTCCCCGAACGTTGTCCATGTATTTCTATCTTGTGCTACTTTGGTCCATTATAGTGGACCTTCAATTTTCCTCACCTCGTCTTCCCACTGTGTTAGTGGTCTGCCCCTACTGCGTTTCCCTGGTGGACCACTCCACAGCGTCGTTTTTATGGTCCATCTCTGGTCTGTCATGCGCCACAAAGCCTGCCCAACTCCATTCAAGTTTTTGGGCGTGCCTCAGAGCATTTATTGCTCTTCTTCTTATTATTATTTATGTGTGGCGTATTTTGTCCCGCTTTTTTATACTTAGCATACTGCGTTCCATTCCTCTTTGGTAAATATTGATTTTATTTTTCGCTTTTGTAGCTTTTGCCATTTGCCCCTATCTCACGCTAATTATATAAGCATGGTACAGAAAGGTTTTTAATATGTTACCAACTATCGCCAGAACTGACGTCAATTTCCTCTGGACACAGTCTTCGACTAGTACCAAATGCTCATTCATCGGCATCTTCTAGAATGCAACCAGTACGATTCATGTCGATTTATAATCGATTATCATCTTCCATAAATTCGATTATCATCCAGCATGCGACTAATTCAATTCATATCGATTTATAATCGATTATGGCACAATAAATAAGCCGGGCACCAACCCTGGAGCGCGTTGTTAATCCAAGCCCGTTACAAAATGCGCTACGTTCACTTCAATAAGCTGTGTTGAGATTTATGGCTTTTGGTAGTTATTGAAGCTTTCAACGTTGAAATAAGTTATGCGATACACTATGGATTTGAGATGTTAAATCATGAGCCAAGTCTAGATTTACACGTAATCTATCGCATACCTTGATGTTGGTGTGCGCCATTACAATGTGGATTGGATATTCAAAATTTATAAGTTTCTATTAACTATCTTTATCGGAAAGTTTTTTAAGCATGACAGACACTTCTCCAGATCTGATGGTAATATATTATGAATATTTAACATCAACAAACCTTTGTTCGCCTTTTCGGAGTAGGCAGGAGAGTTTTAGGCCAGTTATGTAAGTTCCAAGTAAAGAGAGTTAATACTGATTAGAAAAACCCAATATCACAGCCACTGCTGTTCTGGGGTCCGGGTGCCATTGTCAATACAGTGGTAGTGCAATACAATTACTCCATCGCGACAATCAAAGCAACATACACGGTGAAATTGAATTCATGAGTGTCCTTTAAACCTAAGACATTATTCATGATACTCTTCTAAATGAGACTAAAATTACGCAAATCAAGATTATTAATAGTGTAATATAAAAAATCCCAAGAGTGGCTTAAGGCTAATTGCAAGAGATTACTTACTACTGCAAATAAAAATATCACAGAAAAACAATCAAAACACTTAATAAGCGCCAATAAATCTTCAAATATCAAGGTCTAGACGCATGTTGCGCTGTTTCGTGCGGCGCGGAAGAAAGCCGCCTGTAAAAATAATATGGTTCTATTGACATTTTAGATGACTTCTAAGCATTCCTATTTAGTAAGTTATATAAAGTTTACTTAATTCCCATGACTTCAGTTTCACCGTGTATATACAGCAAATTTCAAGTGTGTATGAAGTGTATTGCTAAAAGTTAAATTACTAAGTACTCGTAGAATGTTGTATGTACTTTGCAAGTTTTACCTGAATGTAATTTTTTGTGCCGCTGTGGGCTGTGGCTTATACTGTGTGAGCTTATACTTTGTTCTTCCTAGTTAGAAGAGCTCAAGGAAACTTTCTATTCCGCCTAATATTTTTATCAATTAACGTTCAACGTTCAGAAATGTCTTGTTTCTCGCTAAAGTCACCGTAAATCACCGTAACGATTCGCAGCACCATCTATGGGACGTCAATGGCATCTTCTTAAAAATCTGATTATAAAACAAATATTTCCCACGGGGAAAAATACGGGGATGAAAAGCCTATAAATGTTGATCTAAGACATGGTCTATCCGTGTGTTACATTTCATCCAAATACATTAGCGGTTAAAGTGCTTAGTTCTAACAAATATCCAAACATTTTCAAGAACATTCGCATTTATAATATTAGAGAGATTTTTATTATTAGACATCTCTCGTATGTTGCTTAAATACAGTCTGGGTAGATGCCATTCCATTCTCGATTATTACCATACTGGCGGTAGGTCTATCATAATTATGTAAGAGTTCGTCTGGGTGGGTACCACCGCAAAGTTAATTTCTACCGCTAAGCAGCAGTGTGCATGCACTGTTGTGTTTCGGTTTAAAGGATATCATAGCCAGTGTAACTATTGGACATGATAAGACAACATCTTATCTCTCTGGATGACAAGCGCAGTGGAATGCTATACAGTACTTTGTAAGTCGAGGTACTGGATGGTGTTGCTACTGTTTATGGGTAGTCGTATCGCGTACCATCAGGCGAACGGCATGCTCGTCTCGTCATTCAATGCAATAAAAAAAAAAGCAGATGTTTACACTATCCCACTAGTTTGAAGCTATCAGTGTATTTATTAAAGTATCCGGTCCATCGACTTACTATGGCTATGTTTAAAGGTCACCGCTCATCAATAAGATTCAGTTTATATCGCAACACCGAAATAACCGTATCTTTTCCATTTAACTAATCCGTTGCACCAATCAACATTACGGGGTATTTATGATGTACAATAATGCTAAAGGAGGTGTTGTTAACAATTATGTTAAAAGGTTATTGGAACATTTTCACTCGACTATGACTCCTTCTGTCCTTTAAATGATTTTCTAAATGGGTATCATTGCTTCAATGTGGCTGTAACTGTGTCGGAAATCAAGTTTCGAGTTGTAAGCTGGGAATTGTTATCTATCGCACCCAAAATTGGGACTGGCTGGAGGCTGCTAGACTGGCTTTTCTTTCTTTTCCTTTCTTTAGCCTGCGATATGTGTGCAAGTCTCAAACTTAGTATTTACCATTTGCTCTTTGGACATCGAATACATTGCGTTGGGTAACCCAATTGGATAATTTATACTAGGACCAATAAGTTTAATGAAAGCTACTCGTTGTTGAAATAAAAAGCATTTTGAGAATAATTGAGACAAATTATTTAAAAGTTTATCAAAAAATTATTTTGTTTAGATTATAACAACTTAATTACTCCAAAATTAAAAAATCTGTGAAGAATACCATTTCGACGGCTCCGAAGAACAAAGTCGTATATGCAAAATGAAGCTTTTCAGTAGAGCGCTTTGAAAGACTAAGTTAATTGTGAAAATCACAAGTTATAGTGAACAAAACATTATATTCTATAGGGTTCAGTAACAACTTTGAACTTAATGTGTGAAAATAGCACTAATTCACACATGAATACAAACTAACGACTTTCAAAGCGCTCTACTGAAAAGCTAACATTTTGCATATACGACTTTGTTCTTCGGAGCCGTCGATTTGTGGGCAACTTTAAGATTTAATTTTAAAATTTGTCTTTTCTATGAACTTTTGCAGTATCTACAATCAAGCGAGTATTTCTTTTAGTCATTTAAATATATAAAGAAATCACTCAGCTTGTTCATTTCTCTTTGTTACAGGGGGCAGTAAGAGAGCAACGCGACTGACTATAGCAACTGCCATCGGTATTTGGATGCTGGCAGCCCTATTAGCCACGCCTGCATATTTGGGCTCATATTTAAGAGGATTCGTTGTCAACCCTACTACACAGGTAAATATCGGTGATTAAGCAACAGTTAATACCTAAGCTAAGGTTACGAACTGTTTCTATAACCAAGTGATATGTGCTGAGCTAATCTTTGTTTCACATAGTTCAATTGATTATATAAATATGTAGTCCCATAAACAGCCCAAGGTACATATCTCACCTCTACATAGCCAGATTGATTGATGCTCTCTAAACTTATCTTTGAAATGATAATGATTCAACGAGGCATTAAATCGCAAATATTGTATTGCATACTTCATTAGAGGAGATCAGTTTGAACAAAGACTTGAATTTAACTGATCTGAAAACAGCTGCTGTGACTCAATGGACTGTAGCTGTATCAAACGAAAGTAGGCTTTGATCGAGGTAACAAAATATGTCTAGATATATGAAACCTACATTTGGTTCACGTCTGTGCTTGTGTGACTGAAATGCCTGATTTTGACACCCACGACAACGAAAAACTTGATATTTAGGCAAAATTGTATGTACATAAGGCAAGATTCCATATTAAGTACATCTAACTGATGGTTTATCGTTACTTCTATTCGGTAAAAAATGTCCTAAAAACCCATTATAATTGAAGACCCAATAAAATTATCTAATTCCCAAGTTCCATTACTTCTTGAATTCCCGTAAACCGAACGACACCCAACCTACCTTCCATTACCTACCTACCTAACTAGCTACTTTGTGCTAGAAAATGCCATCTAAATTATCCCAAATTAAAATAAATATACTCAGTCGTACAAAGTTATATCATTCTATCGGGCTGAAGATATGTCAATATCGTTCACCTAGCTAACCTTCAACTAAGTGTCTAGGTTCAAACAAAATTTCCAGCTTTCAACCATAACTCACTTACACTTTACAATCAAAAGGGGGACTGGCACAAATTTTATGTAGTAAGAATAGTTGTGAACTCCTCTCCAACACCTTTTTGAAGGTAATTGAGTCACAAATTTCGGTCTCCTCTCCTGTAATTACAAAACTAAATTACACTAACTTGATCACGAATTTTGGACAAAGATGGAATAGTTTTCGTTAATGTTGATTACAAATAAAACTTATTTCCAGAAAACGTTTCTAAAACATTTAAAGTTTTAAGATGTGCACAATTAGTAATACGCAGAATATTTAAATGTTACAGAGGGATGATAGACGAACAAAAAAAAAAATCCAGTTAACTGATTCTTAGGTTTTCAATTGAATTTTTTATGAGGTAAAATTTGCTTGTAGTGCCTCTGAAACTCGTGATTCTGTTTTGTAAATACTCATTTGAAGCTTTAATGTAATAATCCCTAAATGCTACTTATTATGCTAGAAATGGACATTCACATGCACTTGTGGCGATTGAAGCGGATTTTTAAAATATACAAAATGAAGTTATGTTTTTAATAATTATTAAATTTATTTTGTATTATTATAATCAATAAGACCGCTCAAATCTGCAAATTCATAAATTATGACAAAAAAAAACGTTTCGTATAATAATACCTATAGACGTAATCTAAATAATGATATCTTAAATGTCTTAATATCATACAACAAAGACATCAGTAAATAAAAAAACTAGCTAGAAAGATATTATTGTTCCTGTTATTTTAGAAAATAAGTTACAATATAACAGGATAGACAATTTGAGAATGCAAAAAAATTCTTAAAATAAATCTAAAGTAGTTACAACTTGATCTTATAAATACGAAATGACGTGAGCAACTATGCTTCATGACTCGCAAATAATATTCTCGTATTTGTAACTTGCATTTTTATTATTTACCTTTGAAAATTCACAAATGATGTCGGATTGCTGAGACAAAGGTCTCAGCGTCGAAACCGGCTCCCGCGGCAGCAATCTCCGACGTATTAAATTGGTATGTAGGTATTTTTTGTCCATTATCGCTCACGTTAACCGTGAAGAAAACCGTCGTGAGAACCTAAGAATGCTGCACAGTAATTTGAAACTATGTGAAGGCTCCTAAACCGCACTATGACTTCGTGTTGAACCAACTAAAAGGGAAAAAACCTACTGTCAAGGAACATCTTTGTAACAAAATCCGGGACTGGTATTATAATTATTATATATAATTTTAAAGCCTAGCTTCGCAAATAATAAACTTTATTGGAAACTACACATTAACATTACAATAAAATTTCTTATTAATGCAATCCTTAATTTGTTTACCTTAAGTCCAGATATAAATTGACACAGGCACAGGCAGGCAGGCAGAGCATCTGGGCTACAGGCCCAGGCAGACTGTAAAATGATCGTATAATTTACAAATCACGCATTATCCCTGCGACATTTCTATTAAATACAACGATCAAATTTGATTAACTTCCAGATCCTGGTATGTTATCCATACCCAGTGGAATGGGGGAAAAACTTTCCAAAGATAATGGTGCTGATGAGGTTCCTGGTGTACTACTCATTGCCGCTGCTCGTCATAGCAGTGTTCTACGTGCTGATGGCGCGCCACCTGGTGTTAAGCACACAAAACGTCCCTGGAGAAATGCAGGGGACTCAAAGACAGGTAAATCCCTATGGATTATGAAAGTGTTTTTAAGGGAAAATGCTGCAGAAAAATTTAGACTTGAAGCATTAATAAATGTGGAAAACCTATTGCTCTCTGTGTATAATTTCTTGTATAGAATGAAATTATTTAGGTCACCAGCATCCACTGTAGGTAGATACTGAAAATTGAGAATTACCTATCTCAATATAATATATAAATATCTTTAAGAGGTAAGCACACGGCTCTATACCTAACCTAAGATTTTATTTAAGATAGTTACTGTGTATTACCTAATGGTGTTTCGAAATAAAATAAATAAATATATTAATATTAGTACCAAGTAAACAATTACCCTGCAAGGTGGACAGATGACCCGATAAAGATTGCAAGAACTCGCTGGATGCAGGCCCCGCCTGTCAGTCTGGAAATCTTTAGGGAATGCCTATATACAACAGTGGTCTTCAAATGGCTAATAATGATGATTGAGCAACTTAGTATAAGGTTTTTCTAAACACTCCATTCTCAATACAAACAAAATAACCCCTGTGTAGCTTTCTTTTAGTGAAATAAAAGTATTTAAAATAGATTTAATAGTTTTAGCAATAACCCATTCCAATCAAGGCTCTCTGTTAATAAGAATAGATAAGAAAAATTCCATTGAATAAAAATAAGTAACTCAAGTTAGAATAAAGTAAAACGTAGTTAACAATATTTTTTATGAAATCTTTTTTTATAAACCATAACTTTTGCAAGCAATTTACGAACGCTATACAATTTCATCGACATCTAACGGCTAAAAAGTTACTATTTGATTACAGGAATATGTTGAACAAGATCAAAATATACCTTCTTAAATTCTCTAAAATTTCTTACAAGTTTTGTTATAAATTTTATCATGTTTTAGAAGAGTACTACCTAGTACCTACCTATTTAAATATTACTGACTGAGTGCCTATAGGGCATATGGGTGAACCTTGAAAGGATAGAAGAGTGTGTTTCAGCTTTGTTATTTGTTTGTTTATCATCCCATCCTAGCCAATTTCTGTCACAGCGGCCAATCTCAACGGAGATCAGCCAGATATGCAGGTATTATAGTGCACAAGTGTGTGCGCAATACACAGGTGCACTTGCTATTTCTTCACTCTCATAGTCCGGTGAGACGGCAATCCGACATGACCGGAGAGAGATCAGGCGCACGACGAACGGCTTTACGTGCTTTAAAATATGAGAGGCATGGTGTGACAGCAATATCGCCACGCACTACTGCGTATGTTTGCACTTACATAGCCGTGCAAGTGTGTACATGAACATTAAAAGCGAAGTTTTGATGATTTTATTTTTAATGGAAACATTGAAAAAGAGACAGTCGAAAGCAGGATTTGACCGCGACCTCCAGCGTACCGTGCCGGTGCTCTGCCAACTGAGCTACTTCCTTTTTTAATGTTTCCATTAAAAATCAAATCATTGTCCAGGCACTACATGGCCCTTAACATGTATAAAAATCGTAATATACGAAGTTTTGATGTTTAGTTACACTGTTTGTTGCAGATGCGAGCGCGGAGAAAAGTTGCAGTAACAGTTCTAGCGTTCGTGGTAGTTTTCGCAGCTTGCTTTCTACCCTCACACGTTTTCATGATGTGGTTTTACTTCTGGTAAGATTTTTTTTAAACAATAAATCGCTTTATGTTGTGCTTATTCAAAACTAATCTATAAATAACAAAACTGACTTGCTCAACGACCAATGCATAGCCGAAACCGCATTTTTTTGCGCCGGGAAAAAACGCGTTATCGCTACCACCACTGGGGGGTGAGTGGATCGGTTATGTTGGTTTCACACAGTCTTACAGCCCAATGTCGACACTCGGGAGTATAGCATCATCCGAGCGAGCATTGGACCGAGTCCCTAACACTATATACACCCTACACCGGCATACCAACCAAAACCCGCGGCGGCCTTCTTCGGCGCATACGAGACGGCCCCGGGGTATCTTGTTGCACTAAGATAGCTGCACGGGACCGTCCCTGAAATAGCCGAAACCGCTGGGTCTAAAAGCATGAAATTTGGAAACGTTCCTCTAGCCAGTAGGTAAGTGAGCACTAACAATGGATTTTTTCCCTAAGGGGTTAAAGTTTCCCCTTAGGCTATGAAACTTTGGATGAACATTCGTCACTTTAAAATAAATTCATAAAAATATTATTATCAGCTCATGATTAGAAACAACAGTTTAAGGTTTAATTTCTGTAAAAATTCGTCCCCTAAGGGACTAATAGACGACTAAAATTTGTAGCATTAACGTGGGCAGAGCTGTACCTAAGCAAAAACTATTTTATGCTTATCATATTCAAAACTAAGTACTATTGTGTTCTCCGTCACAACTATAACAGAAGAAAACCGACCTCGCAAAGAGAAAGACGCTTAGGGTAGATATACGTAGATGGAAAGTTACACGCATGTTTACAAATAGCAGCATTTCAACCCCATGCAATTTTAATACCAAAGACATTCAACAGTGCATTTATTTGCAGAACTCTTTGTTTAATACGATTCATTTATCACGCCGAAAGAGGTAACGGCTTACACGGACTTTGTAATCTCATTTGATTTTCAATTCTATTTCAATTATGTAAAGATTTCAATTATTAGTAGCGCGATACTGGCTCAGCGGCGTAGTTATATTGTGTCGCGTATGCCCACTGCACTGAGGTCCCGGGTTCGAATCCTGGTTCGGACAAAGTTATATAGGGTTTTTCTGCTCAGTATCTCAGTAGCTCGGAGTTAAAAATTACTACCCTACATGGCGATAGACTCGCCCCTATTACATTTGGGACGGAACAAAATAACCAAAAATGGTCCAACAGTTTCGCCTCGGCCTACACCTTAAGTGATTTAAGGCAATAAATTGTGTGTATAAAAAATGCAAACCAAGCGCTCAAAACGTTAGTTATGCCACTTTATTTTACAGCCCAACGGCAGAAGAAGATTACAACGGTTGGTGGCACGGTCTTCGCATCATTGGATTCTGTCTATCCTTCCTCAACAGCTGCGTCAACCCAATAGCTTTGTACTGCACCAGCGGCATATTTAGAAAACATTTCAATAGGTAGGTGTTCTTTAAAGTGTTATAATTATTTAAGGACAAGTTGCTCATCGTGTGTAGGTACGCGATAGAACGTTAAAATGTATTAAAATAATATTTGAGAACCACGTAGGTGTATTGATAAAATACTATTGTTCTCAAACAAAAGAACTATTTTAGTTTACTGTGTGATAAAAACAAATACCTGTCTATTCTTTTTATCTAGAAAATACAGCGGGTATTGAAAACTATATTTTTTCAGATACCTACTATGCCGGGGTACCTCTACTCACGGCACGAGAAGCTCAATGTCACTCTCCACCTCCAGGAGACTGCATTCGAGTAGAAAAACCAACATCAGCATGGTGCCTAGGACGTAAGCATTTACTATAGTACCTATTCTTATACAACTAAAGGATCATAGCGCCCCCTATTACATGGAGCTTAACGTAGATGATGAAATGTGGGTGTCACAACACCTCCCGGTAAGCAACGGCTGTGCCTCTGGCGTTGCTCAGTCCACGGGTGGCGGCCGTTCACCTTCAGGCAGACCACTTCGTCGTTTACCTGCTAAGGACATAAAAAATAAGACCTTTACTTACCCCCTGAAAAAAGTCGTGATGTTATAAATATATGTATGAATAAAGGGACGAGCTTAATGATAAGCCTTACAGGGTGCGGGGTGACAAGCGTAGCAACATCGTTTCATAATGGCCAGTAGGTAGGTAATTACTCTGCAGCTGCAATGTTTTTCGGATGACAACACTTGCACACTTCTGCGACGGTCAAACTATTTCTGCCATCAACTATGGGAATTTCTATTCAGTTTTATTCAGTACAAAAATGTTTGAGCAACATAAATTTAATAAAATGAAATCTACATGTTGCCAATAGTGACTCAAATAATCGTTCTTTTATTGACGTAACTGTTTCAATTTGATTTCAAAGAAACAATCATGTCAAATAACCAAATCTAATAGCTTGTCTATACAACTTCATTTTTCATTTGCAGGACGAGCGTTGGCCGCGACAGCAGCATTCGATTGTTGAACAACGGCTCCTCCAAACTCTGAGGCCGGTGTCACGGCCCGAACAATACGGCCAATAATAATCAAGAGCGACTCAAACAGAACTACAGCAAGTCGTTTGTGTATGAAGCTGAACCCACCCCACCCTTCCCCAAATGTTGTGAGAAGGAAAATGGTTGTAAAAATACTGAGTCTAATGCCGACGCACGAGACGCCAGCAGTACCGAAAGTTTCTACTTAACCGTAGACAATTTTCGTTCTTTTTAAGTCAGTAATTGATCAATTGTACAAAATTTCGAGTCTAGTTCAGCTAACCATCTAGAAATGCTTAGATGATACTAAAACGAATATTTATAAGAACAAAATATAATCATAACAAAAATTTTACAGTTCCTTGATTAAAATTAAGTTAATTTTATATTTGAGGTCATAATGAAGTTAATGTAAAACGTGATTTAGTAGATATTATAATAATACAACGTTATAATTAATGTGAATAACAACGTAGGAGTTTTATTGTGTATTTTAGTTCTAGACACTTTTTTTAAATTATAAGTTATGGTTTTGTCTCTTCCACCCTGACTCCTAACGTAAAGAAGCATGAAATTCTTTTGTACAATTTAATTATGGTGCCCATGTTTTAAATCCCCTATTTACCTTAACTAACGTTTGAAAACTGTCTTAAATAGAGCTGCTGCTGCATCCCCAATTCCTTTAGTATTGTTGGTAAAGATCTAAAGATGACATCTAATTTATTAAGTAGTAAGATCACTTTTAAAAATTATGTTATCACGAATATTCTTTACTCGTGGCTACAAATCTAACATGAATAAAGATTTCCTTTTTGCAACATGCTTTAAAGATTTTAAACCGAGGCCCATACTGTGGCCCGCGGAGTATATGGACCCTGTAAGCAACTTAAAAAATACCTACAATGTTGAAAAAGTGTTACCAGCCGCGGAAAGAACAAGTTGCCCGTCCACCAAATTGCCTCATCCTTTTCTTACTATTGACTATTATTATTTACATAAGTAATTAAAAATGGAAATATCAGTAACCCGGCAAATGTTAATTTCGCCAGACTGTTAAAAAAGTTGAGCAACCCTGCTATATCGCCAATCCGTAATCATATTAGAATGAGGTAAAGGCACATGAAAGAATAAATAATATTTTATAAGGGTGTACAAAATTAGAAAACAAAACCAACATGTTGTGTATGCTATTTAATTAATTCAATTATTTTTCGACCTTTGCTAACAATTATGATAGGTAGACACAAAACTAAAACAAAAGTTATTAAGTATACATTTTATTACACTGGGAACATCTGCAAGAAGTACCTAAGCTTTCATAAAAAACTCTCTTGGAGGATAACCATGCTATCCGCCGGACAAATAAGATTTGTATAAATGTAAAGAAAGAAGATATTTTATAATTGTCCGACGTATATCAATACAAACACTATTTGGCATATATTTACCTATTCCATATAGTTTTATTTTACAAGTACCTACTTATAAGTATAGCCAATACATGACAATTATTCTAACATAGATTTTGACACTTTTTAATTGTAAATATACAGTGAACTAATTTATAACAATATTATGAAGAAATATTGAACAAAAAAAAATACATTAAAATTACTCTCTGCCATTTTGGAAAGCAGATTCTATCAAGGAAAAGGTTGGAAATCTTGGTGTTGTTCTTTTAAAAATCAAGTTACAACTTACAATATAGTTAACTTAAACTAATTTAGATTTCGTAGCGACTCTACACCTAAGCTGTTTTTGTTTACTACAAAAATTTTATTTTCTCCGATGAACAATATTATATGTATTACAAGTAAATTTTATTGGAATAATTAAAATTAGTTGGTTGTACATATATATTCCTGTATAGGCGATTTGTGCAGCGTCATTTTTAACAATGTTAATGCTGCCACATATCTGTACAGTGTATTATATCGGACCATTATTATAGTTAGGAATTTATTGCAAGTGTAGTCCTTGTACATATATCGCAGCCGGATTGTATAAGTCGCCCTATTACATTACGGCTAGCCGTTTTAAAAAACAGGGCCGTTTTGTATTGGTTCAACGATTAGCCGGATTGTCATTGCGACACGTTCTTTAATATGGTGGCTCACGTTTAGCCTCATTGTACTTATTCCACAATGTAGGGTGACCATGTACTAACAAAATGAAACATACATAAAACTCGCTTCACCTAAAACGGACGTCGAAGACAGATATCCTCCAATCGGTAAGATTAGGTTAGACTATTGTAAACCAGAAAAAAATGTTCAGGCGTAAAACCCTTTGTTCGTTTCTCAAATAAGAGTAATGTGCGTAAATAGCGCGCCCACAGAAACCATGGTCACTTTACCGGTTTTAATATGCATTATAACCTCCAAAACTGTCAGAGGCGGATAATGACCCGCTCTATTACATTACGGCTAGCTATATTGAATAACATTAATCGCTGAACACTTTCTGGCGGACTTTGACTCAGCCGTATTCAATCTGGCTAATCGTTGACCCGCCGAAATACAAAACGGCCGTGTTTTTGGAAACGGCAAGCCGTAATATAATACGGCGATTTATACAATCCGACTGCGACACATAGGTACATTAACTAATTTTAACAAATAACTTTCCTGATGTAAATGTAAAATCGACCATTACTGTAAATAATTTAATAACTTATTTATATCTTTATAATTATTAACATAAATATTAAAAATGTATTATCCATCGATGTTATTTATTTTTCTAAGTTTACTGTCCATTAGGCCAACTTTATGCATAACGTATTACAAGTACCTACCTACCAACAATCATCAATCTTTATGATCTGAAGTTAGTCACGAGTAGACTACAGTTAGGGCTGCCATCCGTCCGGATTTCCCCGGATTTGTCATAGTTTGGAGGGCGTCCGGGGGCCGTCCGGGCGGGGTTTTAAAAATTGTCCGGGCAAAACCCGGACACTTTTGTTGTCAGGGGAAATCCATTTTTTATAGATGAGCGACAAATTGAAATAAATCTTAGTTAAAACTTCATGCATTTCCCCGCATTCAAGAAGGAACGGCTAAATATTTTTTCAGTGGTGTCCGGGGAAATACCCATATTTCGCCCAAATGTCCGGGATTTTTGCCGTGTTTATCCGGCGTCAGCAATTTAGATGATGGCAGCCCTAACTACAGTAGTCATCCATTATTAATGGCATTAGTTATTATTCTGAGGCATAAATCTAGACGAAGAGTAGCTGGAGCCACAATTTATCGCACTCATTTGAGAACGGTGAAAAAACACTTGGCATTTGAGTGGATTTAAATATTTTTACATCATATTTATTCAGTTATTGGACATCACATTAATCTAATTAATTTTTGGATTGTGGCACCATCGTTGTCAGATGATGTTGCCAATATCAAAGTAAAATCAAATGGACATCTAACATTGAGGGCTGAATTCACTGCTTGTTAATAAACACTATTTGTCACATAAATGTATAAGCCGACCAAAGTAATACAAAAGTCACACTCTAATCTAGAAGCATAGATTAGAGAGTGATTTTCGTGTATCGGCCCTTACTTTAATGTGTCCCAAATATAAAATTGACTAACCAACTTCAATCGGACATAAAATTTGTATAAGCTTCACTATTTATAACCTTGGAGTTGATGTAAACAAAATATCTTGACTAATTAATATCTAACAAGTAACAACTGTTAGCGTTCACATAATACTATGTACTACCAGAACATTCGAATAATGAATTATCTGCTTATAAAACTTCAATAAACGATATTTCATATTATATCTATGATCTTTTGTGATTTTTTATTTCATTTACATCAGAGAATATACAGAGTTTTTTTTAACTGTGGCAGTACATGGAAAATCGTAACCATAGGAGATACAGGGAAATTGTCTTACGAACCATTGGGTAGTTTTTGTGCAAAATATTTAGCATAGTAGTATTTTTTTATTTTTGGTTTAGTGCAGGTTATCCATAAAAATTAATGAAATTGATTAATATTTTCTTAATCCGGATTAACTCAGTTTATGTAAGGACCATTTCATTGTGTGCGAAGAAAAAAATCAGAGCAAGTTCAATTTAATAAAATGTTTTATCATACAATTTATAAACTTATCTGGTACCAATGTTATAACAACTATAATATAATGAAATAGATGGTAACGTAACGTAATGGAACTATGGTATAGGTAGGTAGGTACGTACGTAATTCCATTCATTTATTTAGGTACTCTAACGTACCGTATACAATTTTCGGATTTATTGTATTCATGTAAATCTTTGAATGGTTTTATCAACTCTAGTGTTTTAGTATCACGAACGCTGCTTAGCAAATAATCAAAACATGTACGTCCTATATTGTCGTAAGTCATGCAAATTATTCGAAAACTGTCTTTATCTAAAAGATAATCCAAAACTACAAAAAAGTCTAAGTCCCCCTGCTCAGCTGCAAAATGCGCCGCTAATTTACCATCAGCGTCAAAAGTACTAAAAATAATCATACGTTGTTTCTCGTTAAATCTTAACAAATATTTTACTAATAGTCTAATACTGTGATAGTTCATAATCAAAACATGAATTATTGTATTCTTGCGTAGTCCCATATTGGACGGCATAGTAAACAGCTCCAACGCTACGTTATTGTCTTCGACCGAAGTCAGCATGACATCAAGTAATTTTTCGTCTTCAGGAAATGCACCACTATATGTTACAGCAATACCCAAAGCATTGAATACTGGAACATCTCCACATGTAAACAGTTCCAGCAATCTGCTTTTATCAATATGTTTTATGAGACTCAACACAGTCTCTAAAACATTCTTAAATCTACCGTTTACAATGGCACAGAACGTACAAGACATTCTTTTACGCTGAGTTATATGGTTAATGAAGTCACCCAAATTATCTTTAGTCAAAACATCATTTATAGATTGTAGTAAAAACATGGCAAATGTTCCTGCATATTCAACTAAACTAATTGACAGTGAACTTTCTTCACGTTGTTTTATTAAGGTGTGAAAAATTTCTCGTTTATATTTGATATTTTCACTTAATTTGAATAACTCTTTATCTGCCGATAGTTTTAAATTAAAAAACTTTCTCAATTTAGTATTTTCATCAGTGATGAAAATTGTATCGAATAAATATATCCACACATCAATAGGACATTCTTTCGCCTTTAATTTATCACAAAGATATTCAGTTGCGAAATATTCAGCAAATGTTAAATGAACGAATTGAGGCTCGTCGCCGACAACTCTATCGATTATCCCAATTCTTTCCTCACCTTGCTTGACTTGTTCTAGTGTATCGTATATTTCTTGTATATCTTCTGTTGAAAACAAACCTTCAACCGTTTTGTTTAATATTGTATACGCCGCTAACTTTTTATGGGTTTTAATAAAATCTTTGCGCTCTTTTTCAATCATTTTTTTCATATCTGGATCTCTGTCATAAACATAAGGTTTCTTTTCTCCAAAGTGAATGTTATAAAACTTTATATTCACAAATTTTTCATACAGAGTCAAAGTATTGAATATGTGATTTATTTTAATTATATATGCTTCTGACAAACGTGATATAAATGGATTATAGTAATCTTTAAAAATATCTAGGTATGTTTCCGCAATCATATAAATGTGTAATGGCATACCCATAAAGTCTTTTTCGTAATCGCAAAGTACTAGAGATATTGGCTTTGAAAAATTTTCAATGTGCCATCTTAAACGATCATTTGCTTTTTCATTCAATGCTTTCCCCCACAATTTTTCTAATAAATCATATTGATCGTTTGTGGATAGTTTTTCCAATGAGAACGCGAATGTCCCTAACCTTTGTTCTAAATTACTAACAATATTATATGGTCTCGTCGCGATCCACAGTCGACTAACTTTGGATGTTTTCAAAATTTCTAACAAAGAAATAACTTCGTTTAAATAATCTGGACTTATTTCATCAAAACCATCTATTATAACAACTACTTGTCCGTTATTGTACATATTGTTGAACAATTCAACTTCTAGATAAGCCAAACCGAAAAATTCCCGAACGTTACTATCTATAAAAACGTCACCGTTTGGGCAAACATTAAGACTTATATTATATCTAAAACAATCAGTAAAATTTGCAGCCATTTTCTTCTTAGTTACCAGTAGGATACTTGCCACATACAACAGCTTCATAACTTGTTTTAAATCAATAACGGTGTTGTTTTCATGCCAGTAACTGAACAAGTTTTTATAATCAAGGCAATTTATCCTCAGTATCCAGTTGCTGGGATAGTTTAATTTTGTTATAATCGATAGATGCGTCATGAATGTCGATTTTCCCATGCCAGGTTCAGCAGATAATATTATTAGTTTTTCATCAGTGTCAAATAAAGTATTAGGTTTGTATTTAAAAGACTGGCTCGAGCTTTTATCGACGTGTTCATATATGCCATTCAATGAACCGCTTGAAATTTGCCACACGCAATATTCATTGTGTTTAATAAACCAGTGAATGTTCTTATCTATGTATCTTTCGCAACAGGTAATAAATGATTCTTTGTTGTCAGAAATTATAATGACATCAAGCTCGTCTTCTGGTATAATCGTTTTAGTATCAGCATCATTTATAATATAAATACTATGATTTGATTTTTGTTTCAATGTAATATACCGACATATAGTTCGTTGTATATAACTCTCTTCAAAGTCATCATATATAGCGTTAGTAAATTTTTTACCGACTTGAATAATATTTTCTTTATTTAAAATAGCAAATAGCGCAGCTGTATCTATGATTTTAAAATTGTTCTTAATTAATGTCTTTAAGGGTACCGTAGATCCTTGAAATATCACGTTGGTTTGGTTAAGAATTTTCCTTTGACTTTCTGTAGTAAGATCAATAAAAGCGGTCCTTTGGTCACATATTTGTTTATATTCAGTTGAATCAATTTTTGACGAAATTTGCTCGCAAATTTCATTTTTGGTGATCACAACTATAAAACTTTCTACTGTTGCCAAAATATCATTTATTTTTTCATGTAACTCATTTTTATCACACACGACGAATACTGTTTTAAGTCTTACTTCTTTTAATTGTGATAAAATCTCATCAAAGCAATTTTCCGAAACAACATAATCTAGATGAACAAATATGTGCGAAGAATATTTATGATGCAAGCACTGAATTAATTTTATACTAGTAAAAATAATATTATTTGTAACGATATTCAAAAACCCCTGTCTTTTATCATTGAAACAGACTAATTCATCATTGAATTTTATGTCAAACATGCTTAACTTGGTAACGTACATTAAATGAAGAATATTTAACAGAGAATATTTGAATAACTGTTCTTTAACATCATTGAAAAAATTACAGTTTTCATTCAAATATGGTGCATTGTTTGATTGTTTCCACCACTTCTGAATTGAGTCGTGAACTTTCAGAAATATTGTTTCGCACTTCATGCGGAAATGAAGGTTGTCTCTGTTTAAATGAAGTCCGCAATATTTGGTTATTTCACTTTTTAAAACATTTTCAACGTCGTTTTCACAGGCTTGATTGGTATAAAATATAAGGCTATTAAGAAATTCTTTTATTAAGTCCCATTGGTGCCAATCTCTTCCAAGCAAAAATTTAGGAAAGCAATCAACATTTATATCAAATCTGTACTTATTTAAATCGAATCCTGCGGGGTATTGTTTTTGTAATAGTTCGAAAAGTTTGACTACAAGGGGAGGTAAAGATTCCCTAGATTCATTAAGCTTTAGTCTATAGGTTTCATTATCGAACACAAACAAATTTCCAACAAGACCACCTAGTCTGTATATTTCAAAATCTTTTGGTTGTAGTATCTCTCCCACTCCAACCATATTGTCATCAATTCGTACTATAGGTGAGCCACAAGCATCAGCTTTGTCAATCAATCGTTTGATCTTTGAACAAATGTGCACCAATCTTCGTTCACTCTTTTTACTACTGTTGCCAATATAAAAATTTACGTTGCCAAAATTCAGTGGTAATTTAAAAGTGAATTCTATGGCCAATTGTTTAATTTCATCAAAACTACATTTCGGGTGCTTTAAAGAAAACTCTTTGTAAATGGATTGCTTTAAAGCTTTGAGATAATGTTGTTCGCTTGCTAAAAATGTGCCTCGGAATTTTCCTTCCAAGAATGGATTATCGAGCTCAGCGTCTGAAATTACTACAACCACTTGTTGTGCTAAGAAAACATGATAAGTTTTCATCAAATCATCTACCAGCATGTTCTTGTAATTGTCTCTGAAAATAAATTTCATAAAGGTCTTTCCTAATAGTTGTGTCCGTACGTCTAAAACGGTTCCTAAAAGTCTTTCAACATCGTTATCGTTGAAAGCTAGTCGAAAAACTTTACCCATATTGCTAGTTTCAAGTAGACGAACATGTTGAGCTGATTTGTCCTCTATTATTATTTCTCTCTCTCGAATATTCTCTATCGCTGGCGTATAAATAATAAAAATGCAATTTAAATTTTTAAAAGCATTTTTAAAGATGTTATCATTTTTATTCCTATTAAATTTACTTTTAATTTTCAAATAACTATCGAAATATTTATGTAAGCAAAAATCTCCATATTCTTTGAAAAAATCATGCATCGTGATTTTATTTTGATCTGGTTCCTCTTTATGTTTGGCCTGTATGAACAAAACTCTAGATGTTTCTTCGTTATTTGTCTCATATTTAAGTATTATATCATCGAAAGCTCCAATTCCTTCAATATTAGTTGCCAAATTAAACTTAAATATGTCTTTGTGATTAAGAGCTCTCAACAAAAATAGACTTAACAGTTTAGTCTCGTAAAGTTGACCACCGATTCCCGAAGTCCCAGAGCGCTTAGTGTATAAAAATGTAGAATTTAAAGCCTTACATGGAATCTGTCTCCTTACATCACCATTTCCTGATGAGTTCATTTCGACAGCATCAGACTCATTCGATTGCTCTTTTGATGCACTTTGGCTTTTTTCTTCATTATAAGTTTCTGTCACATTAACAAAGTTTGATTGCTTTATTTGAACATTTTTAGATAGGTTCATGTTTGTGCTGGCTTGTTTACCCCTCTTTTAGATAAATGAATTATGTTTAGCCTCGTTTGAAAATTGTATCTTTGTTCTCAATTTAATAATTAAAATCAGACAACCACTTTTCAATATGGATATTTTGATTATATGTGTAGTATGCAGCTCTTTGTCCTCACATATTTAATTAATACACAATTTTTCTATTTCATCTACTCAATCTTGATGGATTCTGGATCTCTCAACCTTCATTCGTTCTATACTCAAGACTATCTAAAAGAAAAATAAATTAATATATTGCGCAGAAACGTAAAACATGTGTCTAATATTGATTTAAAGTAAATTATTCGATACTCAATAAATTGATTATTGCTTACTTAAAAGTACGTTTTATAACCTAACCACCAAACACCTTCATGTAACACAGGATACGCAGAAAGTAGTTAGTTACTATGTGTTGCTAACTAAACATTAAACAATCATATCTTTTGATTGCCCCGCTCGATTTACCTACAATACCACAAATAAGGTTCTATGAAGCGCCAAATTGGCTCGTCGTTAGAAGAAATCCCCACACAATACATACCTATTAGTCATATAGGTCATTTGCAAATGAAGATCAGTGGGTTTAGAATGTGACAAGAAGACGCAACTCGTAAGACGATGTAGTTTAATTTTGATTTTTGTGATTGATCGAGAGACCAATGCGTGTCACGTGTTAGTCTCTAACTAATACAAATAAAACGAAACAGAGTAGTGTCGTGCTTTATTTCCACGTTCTAAGCCCACTGTGCGATGCTCGTATTGTGTAGGTATGAACGACCTATATAATGGCGTAAAGCAATCATTAATACATCGTGACTTACTTACCTGACTAATTGTTAGTCTAAGTGACTAAACGTAGATACTCCGTGTACCGGTAGGAGTATATTTTTATAACAATAAACAAATAAAACTTTACAAAATAAACGGAGTAGTGTTGCTTTTATTAGCAGAATCGAAAATGTTTCATGATAAGATATGATTTATCACATCCGATAAGTCATTGGTTCGAATACATTACCAAATACAAAATATTTATATTGAGGTAAGGCACAAACCAAAATGAGGACATTGTATAAAGGTATTTCGCAGATTTTATCGCAATTTTTTTATTTTACTTCATGTCTAACATTCGCGTAAATATAAAAAATCATTACAAAATAATGACAGTAAAATACTAGATACTTAGGTTTACCTTGTTTATATATCTTGTAAATGCGGTACGAACGTACGAGATTCAATGTAGGTACACTTAGATAATCATAAAAACTGTTTGTTTTCACATAACTTCCTTAACCCCGAAAGGTTTGGCAGAGACGTAACTAGTGCATCCACTTTTCGCCATGAGTATTCCGTCTCATGATATGGGGTGCCAATCACAATATCGAGCACAAAGCCAAACTCCGGGCTGGTATTGAGCAGAAAACCCAACATCACGGCAAAGCTACAATCGAGGCTGCTCATAATCATTAGAGGTAAAAATACGCTTGTACTTATCGTTGTCTTCGTTTATTGATAGTATTATATAATTATTGCATACATTTACAGACACTTATTAATAGGTAAACCACTAGAAATTTTAAAAAATTAGTTATGGTTACGCCAAAACAATATTTTATAAATAACATGATTGTTGCATTTTCCTCTACTTACTTTAATTTATTTGAACTATAACAAAAACATGTTCTTATCTAGATCATAAGACTCTATTTCTGCAAATAAATATCTGAGTGTCATAATAATTTTAATGTATGACGCTGTTTTAACTATCCATGATTAAGTATCAGTAAAAATAAAATTCTGTTATATTGCAGGTTTTGTAACAAATATAGCTAAGTTTTTTAATTCATATTGCACTTTTAATGGCAAACTTAGGTACAATTTCTTATTAATCTATATGAATTACATTAAAGGCTTAGAATACATTGTTTTAATTAAAATCCATTATTCTTCATAAATATACGTACTCATAGTGTAAACATTCTTATGAAATCGCATTTCATGATGGGCTAACAAGTATAATAATAATAATTTTCAACAATTTACAAATCTCTAGCCATCCCTAATCTTCCTAAAATCCAAATAAAGCACAACATATTATTGCTTAAACTGGGATATGATCTCTGAGTCACATCGGTTTCATAAATAAGCATGATGCATGTAAAACTCATTAAGATTGTTTACAAATATTTTAATCAGTGTTTCAATTTGTAATTGCATTGTCACCAATATTTCCAAAATTATTTTAGTATGAAGGTGATATCACAATACAGATTAAATTATAATCTAAAACGCCAACTATGTTAAATAAATAAATAATTATATTTCCTACAACAATGTGGAAGACTGAAAATTTTTACAAGCTTTTTTTTATGGCATTGAATGACGAGACGAGCATGCCGTTCGGCTGATGGTAAGCGATACGACCACCTATAAACAGTAGTAACAGCATACAGCACCTTGAGTTACAAAGTACTGTGTGGCATTCCACTGCGCTGGTCATCCTGAGACATAGGATGTTAGGTCTCATTATGTTCAGTAGTTACACTGGCTACAATGTCCTTCAAACGGAAGCACAACAGTGCATGCACACTGCTGCTTGGCGGTAGAAATAAGACATTGCGGTGGTACCCACCCAGGCAGACTCTTACATATGAGAGTTCTACTACCAGAAAAGCGTAGCCATTACTTACTTTACTTTTAAAGTATAAGTACCTATGTGCCAATTTCGCAAAGGTATATCAATAGTAAACATTTTTTTTTATTTGTTCCTCAAGGAACCGCCTAAGGACAAAGACCATACTGCCAAGTAATTAGTGATATTTTCGGTTGTTTTTTTTATCCTCTGTAGTATGGCGCAGTAAAGCAGTGGCTACCTTACCAAGACTTTATCGTGTTGCCCTTTATTACAACTATATTGGATAATACACCACCATAATTATGCAATAAAACACTAAGTATCACCAAAATAATGAGTTAAAACAAGAGCACCTCATGACACTTCCAAGTTCCCGCCAAAACTCCCCATAAATATTATATTTAATTATAGCCACGGCTATTCTGACCTATGTTGACGTCTAAAGGCTTACAACTTTTTTTTACAACCTTGCCAGCCAACAACAAACTATATGGCCCAAAATCTTAAATAGGTACCAAAGTTTAAAAAAAATCATCATACAATCCGATCCTTATATTATGCCAACTACATAATAGGTATTCTTAAATTACAAATCAGTTAAATATTTAATAGAAATACTACACATATTATATTAATATTTCATTATAGGATCTTTTAGCTGAACATAAATCACAACTTTCCTTTAGAACTTACGGTTATTTTTATCTCTGTAACTCATTGACGTATATTTATTTTACCGATAGACACGAACGCCAATGAAACAATTTGTTCAAAATACTGGAGTGAGAACTAAAGTTAGCTGCAGTCCTAAAAAATATTTATGTCATCTATCCAAACATATCCCGTCAAACCGTGCTTATGTATATAGATGTATGACGAAACCCTATATACTCGGACGCCGGCGTCGGTTACGGGGCTTAACGAGTCAAACCATACAGCGGTAGATAGCTTTAATCAATGTTAAAGCCACACGAAAGTCAGGTGTACGGATTGCAGTTAAGTTGGATCGCGTTTTCAAGTGCGTAGTACTTATATATAATATCGATGCTGTAACTTAAAAGAGTTTGTTACCGTGATTTATATATTTAGTCATCGAGAACAGCCATTGCCATTTCCTTTGATATGTTATCAGACATACTATTCCTCCTATCAACTTCATGTTCATCACCGGACCACCAACTTTCATCGTCATCCTGAATAAAACACAAAAATAAGTCATCTTCATATGTTGGAAAATAATATTCAGGTTGATCCCATTTTTCTTTATCCAAAACCCAATGTTTCTTCTCTTTTATGTGTTTTTCTAAATTTTTCGAATCGTCAAACCTATATTCACACGATAAACATTGCTTTAAATGTATTTGACGGCGTATGTAGTTAACAATTTTGACTTTATGGTAGAAGTTCAAGCCCATTGTTGCTTTTACAAAGGAAAATTCATGCTGTCTTTCCATATGATCCAACATATTCTCATATTCCATTTCTGAATGGTCACATAAGAGGCAGGTTATTAGCGGACCATTTTCTTCAGTCCATTTTGACCACTCCGGATCGCTGTCTTCGTTTGAATCGTGTTCGTAATCAGATTTCCGTACCAGCACTTTATTTTGATTATATGGCTTAACATTATTAGATTTTTGTTTATCTCCCACATAATTGACTAGAAAATATTTATCGTATTCCTTGTTGTCAGGATTTATCCGTTTATGCCCTTTCTTGCGCATATGCTCTTTAAGTATTAAGCGGTCTTTGAAATGCCCCTCACAGAAAATGCAATGAAGTGTGTCCAACTTTGAAGCTAGAGTATTGATTAATTCATCAACAAAAATCAAGTTTTCCGGTTTTGCGATATGAAAATTATGTTTTTCAAACAAATGGTTTAAATAACTGGCCCTTGTTGTTGTAGAAACGCTTCTGCAAAATAAGCATTCTCGGATATAATTCTTGTCTTCCCTCTCAAACTGATGTCTTTCCAGTAATTTCTCTAATTTAGTTTGATGTAGATTTGTCCGTAATTCCTTGTCTTCTGGCAGTACATCACTTAATAGATAGTATTTCTCGTCTTTTGACTTTGTTCCATCTGGCTTGTTATCCAAGAGTAATGTTGTACAGAAGAAAGCAAGGTTCTCATCTGGAAATAAAAAAATAAAATAGGTACAATCAATATCAAAAGTAGCTAGATAACTATGTTGTTCATATAGTGCTACACATTTAATGTGACCTTATTATTCTATGCAACTAAAGTACTCTTAAAGTTGTGAGCATCTAAAGTTGCAATCATGTCTAAGCACACAGATTGTTTTAAATGTATCCAAGCAAACTGAAAGTGAATGCAATAGAAATAAGTCAACTGTCAACGGCATTTTAGCAGTTCAGATGTTCATAATGAACTTGAAAAATGAATATGCCAATGCATTTAAACTCATAATTAATAGAAAAAAACAATCTTTCGTCTATCTCTTTCATGTCTTGCATGGCGTAAGTGACGTGTCTTTTATTTCCAATTATTTGATAACTGTCCGAAATAGAATGTTACTGTGATGTTAAATAGATTGTTAATTGTGAAGATAAATTTGTTTAGAAATATTTGACAAATGTGTGTTTAAATGATTTTGACACATAGGATGTCATTTTTTTTATTCTTTTGTTGTGTAAATGTCTTTGTTTTTTATAGGAGTGTAGAATTATTTGGGTACATAGTGCGCTCCTATATATCTGCAGCTGACTATATTAACTCTTACAGAATTTCCCCTCAAAATCGAATTCAAACTCAATCATCCAAAATGAAACCTTATAACCGGTGTGTATAAGGTTGTGCTACATGCATGGTCCAGACTCCAGATACCAGAGTCCACATGAGTTCGAATTTGAGGACTTCAACACTGTGTGAGGAATATGATGCAGAGCATACTTTAAATTAATTTAGAATACAATTTTTAGATACATTTAATTGAACTCTTGATCCTGAATAAAGATGGCCATGAACCATCAGTAAGTTACAAAATATTTCTGAAGCATTACAAATGAGGTTACTTAAGGGCCAATTAACTTTAGATCTGATGCTGACATTTAACATATACTATATATTACATACACGCCTTTTATCCCCGAAGGGGTAGGCAGAGGCACAGCAAGTGCACCCACTTTTCGGCATTATTCCGACCCATGATGTGATAGGGGGCGAGCCTATCGCCATATCAGGCACAAATTCAAGACTCCGAGCTGATACTGAATAGAAAAACTCAATATCACTTTGCCCGACCCAGGGATCGAACCCGAGACCTTAGCATTGCAGTCGTACCATAATACAACTACGCCACCGAGGCAGTCTACTATGATACCATACTATATATTATGTCATAAATAATACCAGCCCTGTATTATATGTATTATACCGGGTAGAAGGGAAACGCTCTCTATACCGGAACGCTAAGAGAGAAGAACCATAACATTAACGAAAAACTATATTCACTTACAAAGCTAAGCGATAATACTTACGATTTTAGTATTTCCGTAATTCATGCGCGCGCAATGTAAAGCGTACATAAAACTGGGCGGTCACCGCGCTGCGCCGGCACCGGCCCGCGGTCGTTAACCCGTCAGCTGATGTACGTGTTTCGTACATACATACATACATACATAAACTCACGCCTTTCTCCCATTGGGGTAGGCAGAGACTATGGAGCGCCAAGTGCTACGATCCAAGCATACCTCTTTCGCTTCTTCCACAGTCATCAGTCTCTTCATACATGCTCGTCGGTTACGAGAACTCCTTATTTGACCCTTCCTTAAGAGGTCGTCAATTTGGTCCATAAAGGTACGTCTAGGACGTCCCCGTCCGACACTACCACTCACCTTCGCGATATAAATTTCTTTCGTTACTCTCCTTTCATCCATCCTTTCAATGTGGCCAAACTTTACTAACTTTTTACTATGTTTTTCAGAATAATAGTTTCATTTATCTATCCATACGTGAACCTGTACAGAAATTTGAGAAAATCCTACTAAAATTCTAACAATGCGATCGCGATTTTTTTAGTGCCATCACGTCAGGAATCACCAATACTATCACCTGTATTCGTTTCCGAGAGCGTTTCCCTTCCACCCGGTATACTGCTAGGCACGGGCCTCCTCTACTCCTGAGAGGGTTTAGGCCTTAGTCTCCATCACGCTGGCCTAGTGCAGGTTGGTAAACTTTACATACCTTTGAAATTCTTATAAAGAACTTCCTAGGTATGCAGGTTTCCTCACGATCTTTTCCTTCACCCTTAAAGCAAACGATAATTGATAAACAAAACACACATAACTTTGAAAAGTCAGAGGTGTGTGCCTTGGGTTTTGAACCTCCGGACATTGTCTCGGCAAACAGTTCCCTTCCCAACTAGGCTATTGTCCATATATAATATGTAACAATTAAAAATAAGCAAGGTTTTAAGGTTATGGATAAACTATACTTTCTGTTGCGAAAGAAAACTATATCATATCATACCATACCAACACAGTATTACATACTACCCACTGCTGAGCACGGGCCTCCTATACTACTGAGAGGGTTTTACACCTTAGTCCAACACACTGACCTAGTACGGGCTGGCAGATTCATATATCTTTGAAAATTCTTATAGACAACTTCTCAGGTATGTAGGTTTCCTCAGAATGTTTTTCCTTTTTTCCTCCATCATTAAAGCGAGTGATAATTCACAAAGAATACACACAACTTTTTAGAAATGTTAGAGGTATTTGCTTTTAATCCTGCAGACATTCACCTTGGCAGTCTGTTCTATTTTCACCCAGGGTATTGCTGCTACCAAAGTGAATTATAGTAAAATAATTTACTTTGAGATCCTATTTAAGTACTTTAATTAAATAAGTATAAAATCTGTCCAGCAATTAGTTAAGGACAAGATCATTATATTGTAGCCTAATGCGAAATTGATACTTCTACAATATTTTGCCATTCTTAAATGAAGCACTTTTAATTATTATGCATGGCCAGATGTATAATAATTGCTAATTATTTGTTACTTCAATGGTGGAAGATTCGCGAATCCCTAAGTTCTTAATAGGGATTTAAGAGAAGGATGACTTATTTATTAGCACATCCCTCTTTGACAAAGTATTAAGCATAATATTTATTATCAACTTTTAGACCAACTGGGTAGACAAAAAGTACATACAGAATTTTAGCATTTGTCCATGTCTATAAGAGAGACAATTTATTCTAGTGTAAAATACATATAGGCATATAACATATAGGCATACGCGGTAGATTACTAAAGTGGATCGAGGCAATTCTTACAAAAAGAACATTAAAAGTAAGGATTGGCGACACATTGTCAAAAGAACGAGAAATTCACAGTGGTGTACCGCAGAGATCAGTTCTTGGACCCGTTCTGTATATAATTTATACTTTCAACCTTCCCAAATGCCTAAAATGTGAAGTTAGCATATTTGCAGACGATACTAAGATATTTGCAAACCCATTATTGGATTATGAACAGCTGCAAAATGATCTAAACAAGATAGGAAACTGGTTATAGGAATGGCTTATAATTTTAATGTTTCAAAATACACTGTACTGCATATAGGCAATCGAAATCCTGTGCTCCATATCATGTGAACAATGCTCAATTAATTGCAGTCAAGGTACAATCCCATCTGGGCGTAAAAATTACTGATAATTTAAAATGGGCAGAACATGTAACGTCAGTAGCCAAAAAGGCAAATAGTCTTATTTACCTGGTCAGAAAAGCCTTTAAGAATTTGACTCCAGAAATGATGCTGAAAATCTATAAAACATTCATTAGACCAATTCTGGAGTATGCTTTTCAGGTTTGGACCCCATACTTCGTTAAGGATATCGAACTCTTGGAAAAGGTGCAACATAGTTTCACAAAGATACCAAGGCATTTGAAAAACCTTCCATATAAGGAATGTCTTGAGGTTTTGAAACTTACCACCCTAAAGGATCGTAGACACCACGGTCACCTCATTGAAACTTACAAAATATTAAATGGGTATTATGACGTTCGGGCGTTCCACAACCTGTTTGACCGAGACACCAATACTCGTCTCAGAGGCCATGACAAAAAGCTATGCGCTACCAGGTCTAACAACAAACCACACGTGCATTTCCTAACAAACAGAGTTGTAAGAACATGAAACGCACTCCCAAAAGGTGTGGTCTTGGCGGAAAATGTGAAGAAATTTAAGAACGGACTCGACAAATATATCAACGAGTGTGATAGAGTTGCAGGATTCAGGCATATCAGTGAAAAAACAGCCTGATTGATAACGAATAATAATAAAATAATAATAAAATTATGAACATGTAGGTAGTTAATTTACATGTAATTATATATCATAGAATTACAAACTTGAAATATTACTGTTTATTACGAAGTACTAACCTTTAAATCTAAGCCTCCAATACCGCAAGTACGCGTTCAAATCGGCTATCTGATTCACATCAGCTATCACTAGGCTATGTTTCATGAACAAATGTGTTAATAACTGCTTCTCAGAGGCTGGTAAAACGAATTTTTCATCACACAACACACACGCACATTCTACCGGTTCGTCGCTTTTAAATATCGTTGGTTTTTCTACCTTCTGGTGCAAAGTCAATGGGCCAAAGAACTCTTTCTCCGTGGACGACATTTCTAAGCCGCTAAGTTTAGATTTTGTTATTTTATGAAGCTTTTTAGTGCGGACTGTCCAAAAATTGTTTTTATTTTGACGTGCGTGAAAATTGAAATATAGTTTGACAATTGACTACAGTGTTGCCAGATGTATACAGTATTGTAGCACGTCGTGGGTAAAAATGACACTTTGGTAATCGTACAACACTTTTTTATGAACTTGGTAACTTTACATAATATTATAACATTACAATTAACTTGGTAACTTTACATATAACTTTACAAACATGAAACAAACGTACAACGTGTGAGCCAGGACGCGAGCGCAAGCCGAGACGCATGTGTGTTGCTTCAAAGGTGTTTTGCGACTGCCGCACTGCGGCGGCTGGCGGGAGCGCTCCGCTTCATATTGCGCGCCTTTTCGCAACTCCCGCTTCAACCCTGGACGATTCGCTCAAAGTTCAAGCCTGTTGGGTGCTTTGCCACGATTGGTTCATGGAGGAAGCCTTGTAACGCTCCTTATATTATAATACGCTACAGCATGATGGTTGAGGTCGCCGAAAATTCATTTCGAAGTAGCCTAAAGTCGACGCATCTCATATAAAGAGGCAAAGGAACAAAAAATCGTCCTTAATTTGAAATGAATGCTGGCCCAACTCGCCAAATATCGAAGTAGCCTAAACTCACCAAACTATGTAGGGATTCAAAGAGCTAAAAAAAAGGGTTCCCAATTTTCCAATTATCGCGCGTAAGGTCTCCGAGTACATGTTTTGTACCGTCAAAGTTAAAAGTATCCTCAAATACGACGAAAACAAGGTTTATAATACGAATTTTCAGAGGGAGCCTAAATTGGCGACTGATCTTCATTCTCATAGCCTAAACGGCGACCGGTTGCCATTCGCGATTTTTGGTCGCCCCGACACCCTTTGAGATAGCCTAAATGACGAAAAGTCGCCTAACCTGGCACCACTGATGGACTATGACATTTTGTTTTCTTTTTAATAATTTTCCCTTCTAGGGAAGGCAAAGGGTTTAAGCCCATACAGCCTCGTCTTAAGTGATATTTTTGGTTGTCCTTTTTTTAACCTATGTACTATGTCGTAGTAAAGCAGGGGCTACCTTACCTAGACCTTATTGAGGAGTTTTGGCTGGACCAAAAAAGCACTTGATTGGCACAGTTATTTCAAGTCACTTCAATTGAGCCCTTTAATAGAACTATATGGGATAACTTATACTGAGTCAAAATTATTACTATTCTATATGTACAAATTTTTTTTTGTCTCGTATAGTGTGATAGCATATAATTAAATCTGTAGATCGGGATGCCCTGAGTTGAATCGTGCGTTTTCCGAGATGTTCGCTTTTTGTATGGGTGCTGGGCCTCAAAATCTAATCAGGCTCAAACTTTAAGGGTATAAAACGGGCAAAATGTGTATCTTGAATTCAATTTTTATACCTCTCGATTTATAACAAACTTTTTTTAAAACGGTCATTAAATTCCAATTAAATTCCGTAAATCTCAAAATCATAAATTACAATTTTAATATAAAAATTTTACTGGCTCGGGTTCTTGTCTTGCATTACACCGTATTTTAGAAGCTAGGGGGGGGTCGGTTCCCCAAGGGGGGGGGGGGGGGGGGGGGGGCTCCCTGACGACCCCCCCCCCCTATACATGGATACAGTGCTGATTGCATTGCATTGCATTGCATCTTGATCAGTATTTTAAGCCCATTTTTAACCCCCGCCAAAAAAAGAGTTTAGCCCTAAACTCATAATTCCCGGTGTGTATCTTTGTATCTGTATATCTGTTCAGCCGTTTGCAGATTATCAGCTCATTTCCAACTTTCATAAGTCCGATTGATTCTAAATTTGGTGTAGGTACCTACTGTGATTTCGCCAATATTTTTAAGAACATATGTTAACATTGAGCTGATGCTGCAGCATCAAGTAGTTTGTGGGATACCCAACTCTTTAGCAACTTATAGCAGACTAGTAGTGCTCGCGGCTCCACCCGCGTGAAAAAGTTTTTCCGGGACAAAAATATTTTCCCGGGATTAAAAGTAGCCTATAGCATTCAGGAGTTATGTAGCTTCCTATTAGTGAAAGAATTTTCAAAATCGGTTCAGTAGTTCCTGAGATTAGCGCGTTCAAACTAACAAACAAACTCTTCAGCTTTATAATATTAGTATCGATATAGCGTGTGTGGACTCATAAGAATGATCTTAACGAGTAGGTGTTAGATAGTTGATTATCAAGGCCCCACAATGGAGAATGTAGTAATTTAAAAAGTTTGAAATAAAAATTAATTAAAAATTTGAATAACCCCTGACACAAAAAAAACTCTAAAAAGTAAAATTAATAAAAGTGTCTTTGTCGTTTAAGTACCTAGTAATATTTTGACCCAATCATCCTCGCGTGGAGGTACCTACCGAGTTCCCGACCAGGGAGATGAAAATACTTTTTTGTGGTCCCCCGACGCGACGACGCTTGGGTCAAAATATTATTAGATACTTAAACGACAAAGATACTTTTATTAATTTTACTTTTTAGAAGTTTTTGTGTCGCGGACTATTTGCATTATTTGGACATTCAAAAATACAAACATAGGCAATTAAAATATTTTTTTGGGAGTTAAATCACTAACCCCAAACCTCAGCACTGCTGTCCTACCGTAATATAAGTACGCCAACCGCGAGACAGTCCCTGGGTCGAGCACATATATTGAGTTTTCCTTATCAGTACTTAAAAGTCCAGAGGCTAGAATTTGTGCCCGATAGGCGATAGGCTCGCCCCTTACCACGTCATGGGACGGATTACGCACAGCGAAAAGTGGGTGCACTAGTTTCTTCGGGAATAAAATGTAAACTGAAAAACAAAGTAACAGAAAAATGATACGATTTATTCTACAGACACAATACAATGTATTTACATCAATTAATAGGAACTTAATAATAGGTAGTACGTTTCCACATCCTAAATAAATGCCACAATAGTACAACCTACTTGAAATTATCTTATTAACTTACAATTATTATAAAAACACTAAACATCATTACTTACTATTAAATGTAAAAACCGGGCAAACGTATTTACAAATTTTTAAAATTTAAATGTTTTAGGAATATCTTCATCTATATTTAAATTATGACTACCCACTATTCGTTATAGCGTATATTTATTCCCACATTTACCGACATACTTCGATAAGGTTACTGTATAAAAAACTACTAATACTGTTACCAAAGGCATATTTATTACAGTCATAGAGAAAATGGACTGAATGCTCTAATAACAGTCTCGAAAAATTGCTTACTTTCTAGGAGCCAAATTAGTACATAAATACCTAGGTAAAATATAGGCTGTATTTACCACAAGAGCCAATATAGTTTATTGTCTTTCTAAACAATTGTTAGGCGTGGACTCTATTTATTTCTCTATGCCTGTATTATTAATCAAATCATGTAACTTGTATGAGGGGTACATAATACATAGGTATAATACAAACAAAAGTATGTAGCTAACTACATAATATATTTTATGTGATCATAAATCAAGACTATCCAGTTACTTATACTGGTAGTAAAATTATATGAACAAATTCAGTTTATTTTTATGATCACAATACAATATTCTGCCAAGCTTTAAGAGTGAACACCTACATAAAATATATTTATCAAGTAAGTAGGTACAGTGGCCCAATTTGGTACTAGTACATTTTCTCAAGTTAAAGCGTCCTTTATTCATATTTACCAAGCATGTACCTACAATCGTTTCAGGGATGTAAAAAGAAAAGTGCGGATATCTCTTATCTACTTTAATTGTAAGTTGTATGTTGCTAACAGACGACGCGCAAGCGACATATCAAGAACTTTAAGGTGGTCGAGCATATTATACTTATCTGACTGTACATTATTCGCAAGTACCTACATGGTGAGAAAAACACATTGTAGTTCTTTTACTGAATGACGAAATGAGCACCTAGCTAGCTTGATGGGCAAAATAACGCCTATAATTTCAAAACGATTCTACTTACAACAGTTACAACTAGATCCAAAAGATAATTTGCAGTTTGCTTATAACACGATTTTTCAAATTACTAAGCGATCATGTTAATTAACTATTTATAATAATCGATAATGTTATAATAATCGATTTATTTAGCTTTTGGGATAGTTAGCGCACGGTATTGATATTAAAATCCCACGTAACACCAATACTTTCAATGGCTTCAAAAAGGGTTTCGATATGGTTATTGCAATTCTATTCTACTTTTAAAAACCCTTCATACTAATTACAGGCTGATTGCAAAACGTAATCCATTAATCTTCTTTGCATGAAACGTTTGTATCGACGTACAAAACATTGTATGGAACAAGACTTCCTTTGCTGGATGCTGTTACTTGTATCGCATATTTTCTTCCCGCCTTTAAACCTCCAATCTTTTGTACAATTACCCTTGCCCTGTAAAGGAATAAAGTCAATACATTAGCTATTTTAAATTGTTAACCGTTAGTTATTAGTAGCGGCGATAGTCTAGTTGGTAATGTAACGGACTAGTGCGGAGACGAACATCTGCAAGTTCAAAACCCAGACACACTTGTGACTATTATAAAATTATATGTGTACCTATTCTTTGTGAATTATCACTTATTTATACGGTAAAGCAAAACGTCGTGAGGAAACCTGCATCCTGAGAAGTTCTCCATAATAATTTCAAAGGTATGTGAAGTCTGCCAACGTGGTGGACTAAGGCCTTAAAACTTTCAGTTGTAGAGGAGGTCCATACCCAGCAGTGGAACAATATATAATACAGGGCTGATATTTTTATTATTAGCACTATTATTTCCTGGACTTCTAATCAGAAAGGTCTTTAGCACCTTTACAAAAAAGTTCAATTTACTTACGCAGTTCTTTGCATTTGGTTTAAACATTGAGTCTTTGATGATACTTTCTTCAGCGATAAGCAGGGGAAGGCTTCTCCAAACATAGTTTCCCGGACCGTTGTACAATATCTGAAAGAGAAACAGTAGGTATCAGTTTAAATATGTATTAAATAAATCATGGAAAACTTTATAGTGGAAGGGTATCTACTGTATAAATAATGTACCCAAGAAGCTCTATACCTACACACAATAAAAATCAATTAAGACCCATTTCGGGAGTCACTTCCCGAGGTCAGTCGTAAGTCAGCCTAACATAGGTAATTTTGACTATCCTCTGAGACCGCTTTATTGCTTCGTGTCTTTCACCTTAGCGTTTGTGACCGAAAGTCCAACGAAATCTTAAAAACCTACGGCATAACGCTTGTAGTTTATTTTGAGATCAGGACCAAGTGTTTTATGTACAACAGCAGCTGTTGAACAATTATTATTTACTTGCCTTATAACCTCAGTGGCATTATGTGTTGCAGGCAGGAACGCTATGTCGACTGATCTGCAGGATCTTCGAGGCCTCAACTCTCTGACAATGGCTCCGTCACCGAGCAATTCTGGCGTGTTTATTCCCCATCTCGTAGTAGATGCCGTCACCTGCAAAAAATGGTCTATAATTTCACCGATGTGTCTGCGTGTGTTGTTTGGATCTTGACGATGTGAGCAGGGTTTTATGCATTCTTGGAGATACGGTGACCCAACAAATGATATTACTGAACTGAAAATTGGTGAAGTTATTAGCCTCTTAGTTATCAAACTTTGAAATAAAAAACGCTCTGTCTTTAATTTAACATTATTGATTTAGATACTACTAGTGGCCCCGACAGACGTTGTCCTGCCCAAAAAAGGAAATGAAATCCTAGAACCCGAGTACAGCGCCACCTACCGGATCCAATTGTTAATCGAAACTATTCTAGAATCTACCTGAAGACACATTTTTTTTTTATTTAAATCGGTCGAGCCGTTTAGGAGGAGTTCAGTGACATACACGTTTAATATGGTGGTTAATTATTCTTAAATTTTCTAATTTTCCGGGCAATTTTCTTGCAAAAACTCTCCCTGCAACAAATGAGTCCTCATTTAACGAAATTTTAAAAGCCCTAAACAATTCCCCCCTCCCCTAAAAAAATCCCCAACAATTTTTTCCCCCTAAATTTGGGGGGACACCCCTAAGTTGGCTACACTGATTCTCTTTGACGTTTTATGGCACACGGGAACGCGATTGAACAGGATAAAAAGTATCCTATGTCCGTCTCCTGGTTCTAAGCTACCTCCCTACCAATTTTCAGCCAAATCGGTTCAGCCGTTCTTGAGTTGTAAATAGTGTAACTAACACGACTTTCTTTTATATATATAGAAGATACCTAACTGTTTATCAATACCTATGAAATAAATTGTTCTTCGCACCCTTTAATAAATTAATAGGTGTTCTTTATGAATTACAAACATACTATAACTATTAAAGTCATGCCGAATTCAATACCAACCTCGACATTGACAGCACTATCTCTGTCCCATCTAGTGGGAACCACTTTGATGACATATCTCATTCTGGTTTCTTCGGAGCTCGAATCAAACTGCACGGAGCCTTCATCACTCGTTTCTTGAATTGAAGATGTCATCATTGGGGCGGCGACGAAGAATTTCGAATGGGGATCTGTAATTTCATAGTATTTTTCGTAAATGAAGTACGTACATATTTTTTTTTAACTGTCCGCGGCTTGAAATTGATAAATTACACTTGTGAAAAATAAAGCATGGTGCCTTAAGAGAATGAATCTGAATGAAATGATATTAGGTAGCTAAAACGTAATGATTAATAATTGTACCGATTAAAGTAAGTATTCTTTCCGAAAATCAGTTTGCACACTGAAATATGTCGACAGATAAACAAAGATAGTAGCAAACCAGGCACGCCTTATCATATTATTACAATTTACAAGATACCTACAACCTAATGAATACATAAATAATTTAGTAGGCCTACTCCACTCACCAATATTTTTGGCAAAATACAGTCTTTTCCCTCTCACTAAAACTTCAACATCCACCGAACCTCCGCAAGTCGTCACCGTCAGCCATAAACCACCACCAGCTCCAATCGTAGCCTGTAACAAAGAAAAAATATGACACTTGGTAGAGACACTACAAAGTGACTTATTACTACCGCCCAGTGTTCAAGGGGAACGACTGAGTGGTTATGTTGGGTTCACCGTGCCTTACGACCCGACGTTGAGCCGCCCGGAGAGATGGAAAACGTCGGGCGACCGCCGGGCCGAGTTCCTAACCTATGTACACCGCACGGCATACCAACCAAAACTCCGCGGTGGCCATCTTCGGCGCATTAGGGACGGCTGCGGGCTTCCTCCGACTCACGTCTAAGTTGTCGTCTGCAACCGCCCCTGCGCGTACCGCTGTTGCGGTCCGTCTCCTGTTGTTGCGGGGGCTCAGAAGCCCCCGTACACCGAAGGACGCCCTTGGCGTCAACGGCAGCGTGAGGCACGGTGCCGTCCATCACGAGGGTTACAAAAGTTGGCTAGACTAATGGGTGAACGGCCCCTTCCGCCTACCCGTGACCCCCGGAGGCCCCTATTAGTCGCTTGGTAGAGACACTATGGACACTGCTAAAGATGGATAATATCTAGTAACATTTTAGATTCTACGGGTCCACAATTCATTATAGCCTATTAACTATTTTACATAACTTGGGCCAATTATTGCTCTAATTTATTCCAACGTCATATGTATCCTATCTAAAGTAAGAAATGCCTCCAGTAATTCTCATAATATAGAACGTTTTACTAGAACAAACGGTGACGAAGGTTTGCTAGCAGGTAAGGTCATCTTAAATTAAAGTCCATTATTAGATATTAAAAACAAATCAGATACACAACCATCACCACCACCATACCAGCCCTGTATTATACAGTCCACTGCTGAGTGCAGATATGTATGCAGGTTTTTTTATTTTTTTATTTTTTTATTGCATGTTATGATGAGACGAGCATGCCGTTCGCCTGATGGTAAGCGATACGACCACCCATAAATAGTAGAAACACCATCCATCACCTTGAGTTACAAAGTACTGTGTGGCATTCCACTGCGCTCGTCATCCTGAGACATAAGCTGCTAAGTCTCATTATGTCCAGTAGTTACACTGGCTACAATGCCCTTCAAACCGAAACACAACAGTGCATGCACACTGCTGCTTGGCGGTAGAAATAGACATTGCGGTGGTACCCACCCAGACGGACTCAGACGGACACCGTTAAAGCGAGCGATAATTCACAAAGAATACACACATAACTTTTTTAGAATAGTCAGAGGTATGTGCCCTTAGGTTTTGAACCCAAGGACATTCGTCTCAGCAGTCCGTTCCACTCTTAAATAGGCTACCGTTGCTTTTTTCGACTCATATACCCATTTTTATTCCCGAAGGTGTAGAGGTGTTAGATATTAATAGATATAAAAATACCCCAAGATATAATGCCATACCATATAAGATACAAGATATAATACTTACTTTAAAATAATAAACGTTCTTCCCTCTAACATCTGCCCTATGAGGCATGTTTTCTCGAAGTCGTTTTGCTGTAGACGTGCGTGGACGTACGCTGCCAGTCGCTAAAAGAGAACCAGATCGACGATCTCTTGCTACGCCAAAAACGCTCACGAAGTACATCTGAACAAGGAAGATTATTTTGAAATAAAAATGGTTGTAACGATATAATAATGTTGTGTCTTCCCAGTTGCCATAAAAATATCAAACATGGGTGTAAACTAGAAGGAACAAATTTAAAGGAAATCGATTTACCTCCCGTGCTTTATGATATTTTGACCCACACGCATCCTTGAAAGGGTAGGCAAAGACGTAACTATTGCACCCACTTTCTGTCATGTATTTTTCATCCCATAATGTTATAGAAGGCGAGCCTATCATCATATCGGGTACAAATTCAAGACTTCTGGCTAATACTGAGCAGGAAAATACAATTTCACAATATTCGGCCCCAGATTTGAACCCAAGACCTCAGCACAGCAGTCGATATATGGCTACGATATTTTAAGTAGGTAAATATATCTACTGGTTGAGATTATAATAATTGCCTACCGTACTAGGATCCAAGTTTTCGATCAAGTGATGTGTTCTTTCACCAACACACGCTATGACTGGGTCTTCATCCGTTGTTACTTTTGTGCTGCGACCTGTAAAAATTAAACAAGATTATTAACATAAAATTTCATTGAACGATCAGCAATAGGTAAATGCCAAGTCAGAAAGAAGTAATATCCAGGACATAGGCCACAGGCTTTGCCGACTCAGCCATCAAGATTAAATAAGATAGTGAAGCAATTTACGAGCGGGAAAACTAAAAGAATGGTGGAAATAAGGTTAAGGGAAATTTTAAGGCTGCAAACAGAGTTTTTTTCTTGCATTGAATGATGAGATGAGCATCCCATTCGTCTGACGGTAAGCGATACGACCAACCATAAATAGTAGTAACACCATCCAGCACCTTGACTTACAAAGTACTGTGAGGTATTCCACTGCACTCGTCATCCTGAGACATAAGATGTTAAGTCTCATTATGTCCAGTAGTTACACTGGCTACAATGTCCTTCAGACCGAAACAAAACAGTGCATACACACTGCTGCTTGGCGGTAGCAATAGGCTTTGCGGTGGTATCCACCCGGACGGACTCTTACATATGAAAAAAAAATGAAATCCTCCTAGCCAGTTTCGGCCACGGCGGCCAATCTCAACGGAGATCAGCCAGGTACGCAGGAGATATTATAGTGCACAAGTGTGTGCGCAATACACAGGTGCACTCGCTATTCCTTCACTCTCATAGTCCGGTGAGACGGTAATCCGACATGACCGGAGAGAGATCAGGCGCAGGACCAACGGCTTTCCGAGGCACGGGGGTATCACACCGCCAACTTCCTGACTCCGAGCTGCGACTGAGTAATTTTTAAGATGGAAAAACCCAGTCACAATTTTTTTGGCTCGACCCGGGATTCGAACCCAGGACCTCAGCGCGCAAATCGTACTCGTAATGCGTACGCAGTACCACTACGCCACCGAGGCAGTCTTACATATAAGAGTGCTACTACCAGGATTCTGAGACGATCGCAAATAACAGCTGCTCATTTGTTACTAATCTATTGATACAAATGGATACCTAGTACATATATGAAACAATACATATATGAAGATTTAACAGGACCTAAAAGAAAACTTACCAAATTTCTTTTTCCGGTAAACGCTCTTGAAATGTCCCTCGTAAATATTAAAAGAGTCTTCCATATCTATCTTGTTGTCTTCTGAAGAAACATTGGCGATATCTGGATGTTCAAACTTCTGGCTCAATGCTGTATTGGACTTCTCCAGTCGGCTTGTCTTTATGTCATGCTGGGCAGCACAGAGTGAAGTGTAGTTCTTTCTATGCGATGCGACGACACAGTATGACGTGTCGTTGGGATCAATTGGGCTGAAAAGAATTTTATTGAAAATTGAATACATATTTTACTCTTGGCAAAAATTTATAAAATTTGCAAAAAGTTTGAAATAAATTTGAGTTAATACGGTTTATTTGAACAAAACGATAATGTTGATTGGATTTTGGCGAACTTGAGTTTGATTACAATGTTGCAGGACATAAAACATCCATTGCGATAATACTCTTGCCTTTACTAAGTTTAACTGGAATAAGCAATAAATTTATTTTAGCTACATTTCAAATGGATGTAAAACATCCCAGATTCTAATTGGAAATACAAACGTGAAATAACAACGTAGGTACCATAAAACGTTAACTGTAATAAAAGAGCAGGAAATAATTAAGGTAGCGACAAAACCGTTTGAAAATAATTTGCAGAGAAAAAAAGATGCATTGCCGACAAAGTATTGAAGAAACCTAGATCGCAACTTTCCATAGAGTATATCGCTATAAATGGACTCAATTATCGGGGCAGTATCGATAGAAACGTTTCGAAAAATCCCATTGAATTGCATTCATGGTAGGATGAGTCGCGTCATACATACGATGGATGGTGTAAAAAAACTGTTTGCGCTTTCGACGGTTATTTTGGTGGACTAGAGATTTAGAACATAATAACTGTAACAAATAACAATTGTAGTTGAACAGAATTCCACGCGGATGAATACGCACACACACACTCACGCCTTTTATCTCCGAAGGGGTAGGCAGAGGCGCATCTAGTGCACCCACTTTTTGCCGTTATTCCGTCCCATGATGTGATAGGGGACGAGCCTATCGCCATATCGGGTACAAATTCCAGACTCCAAGCTCAATATCCCATTTTTAAATACTTATTTTTTTTTTGTCACATAAAATTTAAAACCAAATTATTTATATTTTAAGAATTAAATCATTATGAAAACAGAGGAGACAGGCAAGTGTTCGGCAGCGCTTGGGGGTAAAAACCCAGGTTACGCTACTATGAAGATCTGTGACATTACTGCTAAAACCTATATGTTTTTGGTAAAAATAAACTACTTAACTAAAAGTTTCTAATAGACATAATATCGACCGTGTCCACCATAAACCACTCGTGTGTTAGCGAAATGGTTAAGTTATCACTCCGTGTTCATTTATATCTTATGGCATCCACGTAATACGATTAAAAAAGTGCATAACAGTCATTAATACATTCTTGCAAACTGTCCTTTACGAGATAGATTTGTCAAGAACTAGTGTTTATCGACTGGTTTGTTCGATTTATTAGTTGGCAAAAAAAAGACTATTTGATGTAGATTTGGGCCGGGCGTAATTATTACGAATTGGATAGTTTTGATATAGATATTGACAGCTGCAATGCTGCAATGCTGGTACTTCCCGTGAACTCAGAATTTTGAAATTTGGTACGAAGCAACGTCTTATAGCACAGATAAGGGGAAAAATTGCGGACACCGTAAATTTTACGGAAACCAAGCGCAAATCCGACTCGCACTTGGCCGGTTTTTTTAAAAGGAGGTTCTTGTGATTTAGAATAATTATAACCGAGTAGGATTGGTTAAAATTTCCAGATAGATAATATGTCTAAACTAAGTTGGTTTTTAATTTCACTAGTTACCGCTGCATTAGATGCTCATATTTTATCCAATATACTTTTACGCAAACCCAATGAAAAAATACTTGTTACCCTCGTTGTTGAATTTTAAGCAACCACTTAACCTAAAAGTAACAGTTTATAATTTGAGCCTTAATTTTAAGCCTCATTTAAAATAAACAAGACTTTTACGGATTACTGCGATTTATTTAAATATCCAAAATTTAAATACTTAAAACATATTGTGATTATTGGTATTTTATTACTAAAGTAATAACGTCATAGCCTTTCACTATGACCTTTTACTTCATTTAATCACACCAAAATGTGCCAATTGGGTATATGTCGCTTGTCCACTTTCGCTTAAAATGTTAATACGTAGTTTTATTATTAGTATTATATCCAGCGGTTTTAAAATGATACAAAATAATACGACTACTTAAAATGACGATAAAGCAAATAAATGAAATTTCATATTCAATAAGGATCTTTCTCCCAAAATTGAGTCTTGTAGCAAAGAAACAAACAGTGGGTCATAATTTCTCACAATACTGTGGATTAATTATATACAATTTTGTCATAGTGATTGCTTATCAGAGATTTTAATAACCAGAAAAATAGATATTTTTTTACCATCAATGGAATATGAACCTAATTTATTGTATGTAAAGATATTCATTTAGCTTTCACGCCTGCTAATTGTCTATTACAGACAAATCTATGCTTTATTAAGATACGGGTTCGATTGAAATTGCTTCGTGATGTAACATTTCCATAGGTTAAGTAAAAAGATGAAAGAATGAGGTTTGCCTTTAAAGACTTTTTATTCTATTTGAGAATACCATCTTTAGTAGCTTATACGGATAAATGCTGTCATAACGAACTGAATTGGCCTTTTTTGCGATATAAATGTGTGTAATCCTCTATAAAAAAAATTGCAGTTGGATTAAACGTTGCTTATTAGAAACAAAATAATGCAACAAGAATTTTATTATTGCTTTTACAACCCTACTTATGAACACCCAAAATGGGAGATAAAATAAAACGCGATATCGCCAAGGTTTAGAGCAAAGATCGTATGGCGAAAGTCAGATCAAAACCCTTGTCTAATTAGACGGGAAGCTCTGTCAAACTAGATTACCTCAGTCATGGATCAGGATAGCTTTCTATACGTAATACGATAAGAGACAAAATGCGTGCGTTAGTCTAGAAATAGAGCCTACCATACAAGTAGTAAAATAATTATAATTCAGTGGTAGAGTCACACTGTAGACATATTTATATACATCACGAATTGTGGTCTAGGAAGGGGAACTAGTGCCTCACAAAAAGTCACAGTGAAATGATAAATAAGACTGGTAGAGATCATATAACTTCAGATGAACCAATTCCTCGTTCGCCAGCCAGTACTAAAAAAATTCGCATAAATTGGCAAAAGCAAGGAATATTCGAAAATGGAACGATTATTTAGGCCAATTCAAACCGAGTGAAGCATAAAACGGAATGTCGGTACGGTAGCAACCCTGATCCGTGATCTCATACAATTAAAAACTTTAAAGGAATGTGTGTCTATGTTCTACACTGTTGCAAATGTAGCGCACTGCCAGCCCTGACATTGTCACGTGATAGATGCGGGGAAAGTTGACAGTTTTAACGAACCAATGGCGCGTGTTGATAATTTCTAAACGTTCGGTCTCAATCAAGAAGATTATGATGTGGGTATAAAATTCTTGGTCTCAATTCGTTGGATTTGACGCGCAACATGACGCTCAACATGTACTGCGATGTTGCCATATTATGAGGAATATTTTCGTTACAAAAATTATATACCACTTATAGTCAAAGATCCCACTGCTGAATCATAACACCTATCGAGTATTTGCTACAGATCAATTTTTTACACATATTTAAGATTAGGAGAATACACATCTTCTAGGTTGCCTATCATAATTTGGCCTCTAGTATTACTCTTATTTTCGGCCAGATTTAATTAAGCAAAAGTATATCATAAGAAACAGAAAAAAATCTGCTTCAATTTGATATATAAATGTACGTTATGAGGGTATAAATGTATCAAAATCATAACTGTTTGGCTGCGAAGAGGTGCGGCCAAGTGTACAATGGCACCCGTGATTTTTCAAAGTCTTTATATACATTGCCATGAGATGGACCACGAATTAAAGATAGAATGGATAGAGTTTAGCATCAATTTACTAAGAAAACCAGTGTCGCCAAACTCACACATGCGTATATTCACATACTATCATCTTTTCATTACGATTGGCCAAAATCAGCAATAAACATAAAACGTATAATACAAAATCATTTGCATTAAATTTAACCTTAATGCCATTCCATAAACTTCATATTTTAAAATTCACATAAATTCATACGATATTATTCCTTCAGCCTGAATTTTGATTTTAATTCGATTTCATTTCACTACTCCACGCTAGATGGCATATAATGGTGATGGCATTCATAAGATCTCTATGGCTGTCGATTTAAGAAAAGTTATTGATTGACACCAAGTACGCTAAGCATGCGTTAATAGTGTTGCACCCATATGATACCTTTTTGTAAACCTATCGATGTTTTTTTATTTTATGGCTAAAAATTATAAATAACATTAATTAATGAAATTGACTTATTACAAAAATATATAATATTATTTTGATAAGCGCCGGAAAAGATGTTGAAAATATCTTGAATAAAATTTTCACTCAGTAAATTAAAATTTATTTTTAGTATAGATTTTAAATTCTTAATTTAAAATTTCAATACTGCAAACATGTATGTTAAATTACATAATGTATTACCTACACAGTATTACAGTATAGCTAGTTTGCAATAAATTATAATGAGTATCTATACATATTATAGTAATTTCACTGCCGGAGTTAAATAGAGTAAAGTTTAAGGAAAATGTCAACCGGTAATAATACCAGCCCTGTATTATATAATGCTCACTGCTGAGCACGGGCCTCCTCTACTCTTGAGAGGGTTTAAGGCCTTAGTCCACCACGCTAGCCTAGTGCGGGTTGGCAGACTTCACACACCCTCGAAATTCTTATGGAGGATTCTCAGGTTAACAGGTTTCCTCACGATGTGTTCCTTCACCGTTATAGTGAACGATAATTGATAAATAATACACACGTAACTTAAAAGTCAGAGGCCTTGGGTTTCGAACCTCCGGACATTGTCTTGGTAGACTGTTCCATTCCCAACTAGGCTATCGTCCACTGTCAACCGGTAAGGGAAGAAAATATTTTTTAACGGTTGGCACAATTATGCCGGCCTAGTAGGCCGGACAAAAGACATTGAAGTTTGTTCCACAGTTTAATAGCACAATTACGAACTTCTTAACCTTTTGTTACGGGTTGAGATAGAAGAATACACTAAGCAATGGTTTAGCAAGCCAGCAGTCAGCACGTGCTTCACCTCAGGAAGTGTGAGGATGAGCAAAGGTTAAACTTGTATTCAGTTATACTTTTGATATTTTTCTGTATAACATCGTTAGCTATATAATATGTATCTGCTACTATAACAGTGGGTTAAATAAAAAAATACACACCTTTGAAGTTGATATTATATTTATTTACTTATCGGCTAAACTTAGCTCAAGACAGAAATACAACAAAACCGGGTTCCGGCTAATAAGGTAAGTTCTCCCACCTTACCTTATTAGCCGGAACCCGGTTTTGTTACATACTTTTTTCGTAATTTAAATACTTTTGTTGTTTAATTTCGAAAAATACCTATAAGAGTGTGTCGTCGATCCTCTAATGCAGAGTCAGGAATCACTGAGGCTTCATGCAGCTGGGGAAGATATCCTACTCTCTGGTGATGCAGGCAGTTTTAACTCTACCCGCGATAGACAAAGTGAATGAAAATTGTGCCTGAGGTAAAACTCCCGGGAATGAATAGAGAACCCGCAAAATCGGCAGGCCGCCGAGTATTCTCCTGTCAACTTCCGCGAAGGATTCCTGATATGTTCATCGTGCACTAGAACAAAACGCTCTTCGCCGTCACGGGGTCACTGATACGTATAGGACGGCTAAGCGGCTACAGGTACAGCTGATCATAGCGAACACTCCGCGGGGCCCTTGGCCAAGCCTTCGTAATTTATGGGCACATACGAGCCGGTGATGAAATTACGTGCTCACACGCTTGGTGCTGCCGCTCAAGAGGTCGAAGAGATGTCGTTCACAGGTAGGGTTGCAATCCCAACCAGAGATGAACTGAAATTGATATAACCAAAATTAGAACCAGACCACTCACAATTCTCAAATGTACGTTTTAAATAAAACTAATTTTATTACAAATACTGCACACGCAATCATAGTTTTAATACGTATGTAGCATTTATTATTGTATACAAACAAAACAAGCAGTTGGAAAACTGACAACACTACTCGCACTTGTTTTACAACACACGACTTGTAGGCCAAGGTACACAACCATACAGCCTTCAATCCGTTCATGTTTTACGAAAATAATTAGAGTATGGGGTTTGAAAGTTTTTATGCTATAACATAGCGCTTTAGTGAAAAATTGATAATTATCGATAACATTTTATCGACCATGCATGCACTAATTGAGTAGCGGTGACACTGTGAATTGGTGACAAATCATTCTAGAACAACTGATTTTCGTTTTCGAAAATTAACCTTATGATGAAAGAAATAAGAAACACTTTAAATTGTAATTTTTGTGCCATATTTGACATAGAAAATCAATATACATTTTTCAGCTAAATAAGCAATAAACCAGAAAATATTACTTACCGACGGTATGAAATACCTCTGTGGGACACATTTTTGCTATAGCTATGATTTCTGCATTCCAGAATAGCACAATAGGGCATTTTAATATTTTTAACAATTTTTTCTAGTTATTAAAGCTTTGACAATGCGTAATGACGACTGAGACCGCTCAAACGGGAGTTAGTGCTGCCTTGCTAACTAGAGGGTGAAAGGTTACGCCCACATTATAGTTCTATCTCTATCTCTGTTCTGTGAGATGGACGATATTTTATTTAAAAAACAAGTGAGTGATGTTTTTTTTCGAAAAATTAATTAAAAATAATTTATTAAAAATACTAACGGACAAATTTTGATAGGCAACCTAGAAGATGTATATTCTCCTAATCCTACTAATATTATAAAGGCGAAAGTTTGTAAGAATGTATTGATGTTTGGATGTTTGGATGTATGTATGTAAGGATGTAAGGATGTTTGTTCCTCTTTCACGCAAAAACTACAGAACGGATTTCGATGAAATTTGGCACACGGGTAGATCATGTCGTGGATTAACACATAGGCTACTTTTTATCCCGGGAAAATATAAACCGGGACTTTTATCCCGGAAAAACTTTTTAATGCGGGCGGAGCCGCGGGCAAAAGCTAGTGTTAAATATGTGTAAAAATTTGGTTTGTAACAAATACTCTATAGGTGTAGTGATTCTGCAGTGGGATCTTGTACTATTAACAATGTTGCTGAACATGTTGCGCGTCTTTTGTAAGTGAATACGAACCTCTAAGATAATGGGCGCTTATTACAAACACAATAGTCGCCCACAAGTTTCTTAGTTAATGATTGTCATAGTCGCTAAGTCATTTCTACCGGAATTTACGTCACTTTCTATATTGGTACACAGTTCCTTTCACACAGACTTTTATGGATGAGATTATTTTTCGGCATTGCAGTGATTTTCTAGGGAGTATAAGTACCTATAATACTATTTTATATAGTAGGTATAGGTATACCAGTATACTTATATTTTTAAATTTAGTTTTGTGAAAATGCAAGGTAAGTAAACGTGGAACTGTTTGAGCGTGAATTATTGAATAGATGCTAAAAAAAACAATAAAATTACTACTCAACAAAACATTTTTTATTTATTTATTTACCACAAGCAAAGTCGTACTAAATAAAGAAGGAAATAAATTTGTTTAGGTAACTGAAATAAGGGTGTGGTAAAATCGAGTTAACTTATTAAATTATGATAAAAATGTACCGGTCTTGTATATAGGGCGGTATGTACAGCAATTATTGCTAGGATGCCATCACGTGGACGTGTGGACAACGATTTATAACGCGCTTTATGAAACATTTAAGAGAAATGGTGGTATATCCGTTTAGGTTTAGTTTACATGTAAGCAGAAATTAAGAAAAATATTTTGATATTATTGTGTTTTAGATTATCTTTTAAATTTTATAATTTAGACAACCACTAATACAAGTTTGAGAGATGGACCTTTTGATTTTATTCGTAGCTTTATGAATACAAGTAAATATGTCAAATGTAATTATTAATAGTAGCCCATTTGATTTGTAAACTATGTAATAAAATACTTAACATTGACAGATAAGACAAGTTAATGATGCTGATGCTAAGTGATTACCAACATTCACGGACAAGCACAGAACGGCTAAGCCGCTTTGCCTTTTTACATAAATAACATGGATACTTAGACCATGTAGAAAGGACGTGCTATGAACTAATTGCCGCGAACAACATATTCTGTCACTTTCAATGTTAGCACATAAAATGTTTTGCACAAAGCAAAAGCAAGCACAAAACGGCCCAACGGAAGACCAGCGCTGGTTTTTTACCAGCTTGTGCTGGGTTGGGGTCGTTTTTGTAACGAGCAAATTTTAATTTAAGTGTGTGATTATCTTATAATGTTGCTGGTTACAAATAAATGTTTTTCTTTCTTTCTTTTGTGTTGTTATGAACGCAGATTTCATTAAATAAAGTTTAAAACCCTGTTTTACGTACACTATTATGCCAAATGCATGTTTTTATAGACGTGTGCATAGACATTTGATCTTATAGTTTGGCAGAAACGAATGAACATGGATGAGATGGATGGAACATTTGAACCGGTGGTAGGTCTCTCATATGTAAGAGTCCGTCTGCGTGGGTACCACCGCAATGTCTATTTCTACCGCCAAGCAGCAGTGTGCATGCACTGTGTGTTTCGGTTTGAAGGACATTGTAGCCAATGTAACTACTGGACATAATGAGACTTAACATCTTATGTCTCAGGATGACGAGCGCAGTGGAATGCCACAACGTACTTTGTAACTTAAGGTGCTGTATGGTGTTGCTACTGTTTATGGGTGGTCGTATCGCTTACCATCAGGCGAACGGCATGCTCGTCTCGTCATTCAATGCCATAAAAAAGAGGCGTCATATACTTATACATTGTCCTAATATCCGTATGCGTAACGACTACCCATAAACAGTAGCAATACAACTCAGAACATTGAATTAAAAAACACTATGTGACAACGCTTGTCACCTTGAGACTAATAAGTCTCATAATGACCAGTAATAGTGTCTACGTTTCCTTTTTTTGCCTGCCTCAGTGGCGTGGTTGTATTACGGTACGATTGCAAAGCTGGAGGCCTCGGGTACGATCCCTGGGTCGGGCAGCGATATTGGGTTTTTCTATTCACACTAACACTAGTTGCGCCTCTACCTATTCCTTCGGGGATAAAAGGCGTGAGTGTGTGTGTATGTGTTTCCTTTTTTAATGAAATTATAACATAAAAAGCACACAACTGTGAACAGAGCTTTACGTGGTATCTATTGCCTTACAAGGAGTACGTATCATAAATTCACTCATACGTGTTCTTGTGACGAACACTGACAGAATGGATTTATGTTCGCCATGAAATGTAGCAAGGGCCACCATGAAATGGCACGTTGCAGGACAATACACGAGAAATTAGGGACCGTGAACAAGATGCCTTTCTATAATCGTTAACGCTATCTTTATGTATGAGAACGACTAACTTATCTTATCTGGACTGGACTTATCGTCGATATGTCAGGCCCTGATTTTTTTTGCGTTAACGATTTTAGTAAGGCATCTTAGATGCGGCTTAAATATAACATCTGAAAAGAATTCACTAGCTATTACTAGGAGCGAAACTTGCTTTAACTAGTTGCTTTTGGGTTTTAGACAATACACATATTTTTATAGAAGCATTTATTTTCTGCCGGGTTTGGCCTGCGGCTATCTCGTATGTTCCCTTTTGTGGAATGAGAGTCCCACTAAGCACGTTTCCATGCAAAAATAACCTATAAATAAAATTCCAAACCTCTTCGAATGACCAAGATGACTGTGACAAATAAGTTGATATCACAAAAAAACATTTACTTTCCTGAATGAACATGGTATTAATGTTTTTATTATCCATTTATAAAATAGACGAGGTCGTAAAACCGTAAAGGAACAATAAAATACATTGTTGTGTTTAAAATATATTTATAGAGTAGTTAATAAGCTCTTTGACATATCAGGTAATTGTTTACACATTTATTGCTCAACGGAGGTGGGTCATTATTGTATAATTTATATTACAATACGATTATTATTTATACCTCGAGTGATGGGCTGAACGCTGTTACGAATAAAAAAATGTATCTGGATACATTATAAGTATACCTCACGCGGTAGGCCTAGAAATTAACTGGAGTATAACGAAAATTATGACGAACTACATTAAACATTCAGTATATCTAGAAAATGAAGCGCTAGACCATGTCGACGCCTAGATATATTTGGGTAAACATTTTTGTTTTGAAAGTAAAGAAATGAGAATGAACTAAAAATGAGAGTCACAAATGCCTGGAAAAAGTACTAGAGTTTAAAAGAAGTAATGAAGAGTGATATGTAGACCATAATTAAGCCAAAAGTTATGAATACCTGTATACTGCCATCATTAACCTACGCTAGTCAAGCTTGGAAGCTCACACATCTAATAAAATCCAAAATTAGATCATGTCAAAGAGGCATGGAGAGAAGTTTATTAAAAATCAAAAGAATTAAAAAATACCGCATAAACCTATTGAAAAAAAGAAACAAAAGTTACTGATGCTCTGTATCACTGTAAAAAATTTAAGCGGCGCTAGGCTGATAACATAGCAAGACTAACAGACAATCGAAGGACCCACAGAATAATATGTTGGAGTGACCGCCAGGCACCGAGAAGAGAGTTAGACCAGCTACCCAGGGGGCAGACATCACTCAAGTGGCTGATGAACAGTGGATGGAGACATCGAAAAACAGAGACACTTGGAAATCTCTAGAGGAGGTCTTCACTTTCGTGAATGAGGGATTCTTATAAAAATAGAAAGTAAAAATTGATACTTTATAAAAGTTAATCATCGTAGTAGTCTAACACACTAGAGTAGTCTAAACTAGTCATAACACAGTGTTTTTTTTATGGCATTGAATGACGAGATGAGCATGCCGTTCGCCTGATGGTAAGCGATACGACCACCCATAACGCCATCCAGCACCTTGAGTTACAAAGTACTCTGTGGCATTCCACTGCGCTCGTCATCCTGAGACATAAGATGATAAGTCTCATTATATCCAGTCGTTACACTGGCTACGATTTCCTTCAAATCTAAATATAAAAGTGCATGCACACTGCTACTTGGCGGTAGAAATGGACATTGTGGTGGTACTCATCCAGACGGACTCTTACATATGAGAGACCTACCACTAGTCTTTGACCCGTCGAAGCCATGAGCAAAAACTAGTCACAACACAACACAGTGGTCATATATACCTACTGAACTATATTAACAGTACCTACCGATGTAGTCTAATAGTTGCTATTAGATCTAGATTATTCTTAAACAGACAGTAGGAAAGACATTCCCGCAACATCAGTACGATATGGTCATACGGACCCCGACTAACGGGACCAGAAGGCACTGACGGGTTTTTATTGAGATATTTCAAAGTGTCACAGCGTAAGGTGATTTAAAGCTTTACTTACCTACGATTATGATCTATTGGACACCAAGGCATAAAGCGAGACACGAAATAAAAGTTGCGTATGGAGAAAATTGTAATGGTAACGCGGAGATTCTTTTTAGTTGATAGGTCTCTTGTATGTGAGGTTTTAGGGTAAGTTGCATATTGCAGACAAGCAGCAGTGTACTGGCACTGTTGTGCCCTTTAAACGACATTGTAAGTACTGAACGTTACGTGTTACACTGCAGATATAATGCGATACAATGTGTTTTTTATATTCGGCAAATAGTGAAACAGAATCAGCAAGGTAGCATATGTACGCCACACAGGTGATAGATGCGATGATTTACGAGCTGAAACTAACCAACTGTTTCCTTCTAAAGCCTATGTATGAAATTCACTGACGAGTATTGAATCTTATATCTCGAGATATACTGTTGAGTTCGTAATGTAGTGCACAGTTTGAATGTAACTTTTACTTTGTGCCGTGTCCCGCTAACACGCCTATGTACTGAGAACTTTTCCTTTATTTAATTCAGTTTACAACTGTTCAACTGTTGATTACTAACAAGACTTGTTTAACAACTATTTAACTAAATGCGAGTAATACCCATTTTGACATAATTTTGTAAATCACTTTATACCGTATCGAATGGAATAAATATCGTTTTTACTAGTTGCATTCTGTTTTAATCGATTATGATATTAATTCGATCATACAGTCATGTATTGACTTTATTGAAGTCATGGGAATGTTAAATTGAATTTTTTGTAATTGTTTTATTGATGTAGAGATTCTCATTGTCTGTAATCTATACTAATATTATAAAGCTGAAGAGTTTGTTTGTTTGAACGCGCTAATCTCAGGAACTACTGAAGCGATTTTGAAAATTCTTTCACTAATAGGAAGCTACATAGCTCCTACTGCTATAGGCTACTTTTATCCCGGAAAAATATTTTTGTTCCGGAAAAACGTTTTCACGCGGGCGGAGCCGCGAGCACTACTAGTATTGAGATAATTGATCTTGGTTATGGGGAACGTGCACGTCGTAAGCTCTGCCATCTGGTGGTGCAATCTGACTATTTTTCAGCCCATCGATACTTGGCATTGCCGTAAAATATTCATATTAAAAAGATAAAAAATAATATTTTGTTTGTTGATAATGTATTGCTATGTATCTGGATGCTCCAAAACATAAAACGAAATAAATCAAATGGTGTGAAATTCTATAATGTTTTTAAGAATAGTACCCAAGTACTTACATTCCATGGTTATGTGAAAATCGACAAAAATATTAAAAGCTGTATAAAACATACATAATTGTGAGTTCTAAAAGCATTTAGAAATGTCTCATTACGTAATTTATAAAAATAAAGATGTCTTGAAAATAATATTCAATAGAAACAAATCTAATATCTCTATAAAAATAATTAAGGGAACATAACCTCCTAAATTTGCTTCAATAACATCAAAATAACTAGTTCCCATTAAAAAAAAATTCTGGCCACGCCGGGTAACAATAATATTAGGCCGGAACCTATATTTTATCATTTATGACGTAATAAAAATAAGTTATAGCTTTGAAAAGTTCCTTTTTTATCCACATGTGGCTCTTGTGTCGGTTTTGTGCTGCCCTCTATAGTTCATGCACGTTCCCTATTCCCTTTTTCCTATTTGCTTTCCTACTCCTTCCTATTTCCTCTTCCAATTTTAGATAAATTGAATACTAATTTTGGATTTTAGATAAATAATAATATACTAGCGGCAATTTTTTTTTCGATGAAAACAAAAAGTATTTTTTTATGTTATTCATTTTTTTTAGCCACACAATCGTCGTATTTGTGATTGGTGGAAATAGACATTGAGATGATCCCTACTCACCCAAGCTCTCACATATGAAACCTACCACCCAGCGTAAATAAATATTGAAATTTTCAAATTAGAAGCGTATGTTGCCAATTAGAATTCCTTAAGTCGTTTGTTTTTAGCTAGGGCGGTGGTTAGAGTCTACAAATACGCAGTTAGAAATCTATTTTTAAATAACTATTTCTGAATAAAACTATCATGATATATCATTCAAATTGTGATAGTCGTCTTTAACAACTTGAATTACAGACTAAACTTCTTAGAAACTTGTTCATGTGTCTCCTTATCCATAAAAATATTTATTTACGAGTCCAGAGTCTCTTAGAAAAATAGAATCTAGTTTTATCGGCATAGTTATAGCCTATAAAAATGATATCAATTAAAAATAGATTTGAACAACAAATTCCATGTAAATCGATTATTCGAATGATCTATTTCAGGCATCATTAATTTCGACATCTAAACGTTACAAAAAAATTACCTGGGATCCCAGTTTGCCGCCAGCCTGCGTCTCGACCGGACTCGAAGTCGCAAACGCACTTGCCTCGGCGCCTCGCCCCGCGCGCTCACCACGCATGCGCCGCCTTTTGTGGACGACAACTGCAGAAAATAATTCATAAGACGCCCACGTATAAATTAGCTGTAATAGGAATATCCACATTTTTCAGATAGCATGGTGATTGTGTCATTTTGTTAAGTTGAAAACTTTACAATGTGAGATAAAGTCAATTAGTAGTTGAAGGAGAATAATTTATTGTCGCAGTACATGTGATGTATATACAAAAACAAACAAGTGCAATCTAATATTCATGTCCCAAGCGCAACAACACCATAAACTAAAAGAGCTTAGATTTAGAGATTTTTTTAAGTCAAGTAATAGGATATAACATTGGTGATTGATCATCTTGGGTCGAAGCCGATCTCGTCGCGGGTTGAGAATTAAGCATCCTACTTGCGTTCGGGGCTTTGGTAAGCCAGCGTCACACTGGAGCAACATGAAGGATTATTGATCATAAAAAGAAAATAGAGCTCATGATTGTCGAGCAAAGGGGACACTACATTTTTGATTATGGTTACTGATACTGGTGGATACAATTTTTTATAATCCAGCATCATCCCGTGGTTAACTTTAAGGTTGTCTTCTATGATAATTACCTGTAGAACGTATTTGTCATACGATGTTATTAGTAGAGAAAACATGCTCATTTCTCCGTTGCTGTTTTCTTTCTGTAAGCTGAGGTGTCCTGAAAGTTATTAAAAATTCATTACTTTTTTACAACACATCTGCTTCTTCATTTTAATTGTACAAATGAAAAATTTCGACAAAACTTTTCATAGCTTGCTTATTGTATTTTTTCAGTTGTTTAAATATAAATACTGCCTACTGACTGCCTCGGTGGCGTAGTTGTATTATGGTACGACTGCAATGCTGAGGTCTCGGGTTCGATTCCCGGGTCGGGCAAAGTGATATTGAGTTTTTCTATTCAGTATCAGTTCTGAGTCTGGAATTTGTGCCCGATACGATAGGCTCGCCCCCTATCACATCATGGGACGGAATAATGGCGATAAGTGGGTGTACTAGTTGCGCCTCTGCCTACCCCTTCGGGGATAATAGGCTTGAGTGTATATGTATGTATTTAAATATAAATAATATTGCATTTTTGGGGTAAACAAAAAAATATTTTTACGAAATGCAAAAAAGCTAAAACTTCGTAAAATACAGGGTGAATTTTCGAGACGAAGCAGTAAGGGCAGTACCTTTTACGCTGTATCTACCAGAAAAATTTCTTAGGAGACTGTCCATCATTTTGAAAACATTAACATTGACAGATTTTGAAGTAAGTAGGCAACCGTACCGACGGTCCCATAGAACAAATTCGTATATGCAAAGTGTTAGCTTTTCAGTAGAGCGCTTTGAAAGTCGTAAGTTTGTATTCATGTGCGAATTAGTGCTATTTTCACACATTAGGTTCAAAGTTGTTACTGAACCCTAATAGATAATGTTTCCTTCATGTATAACTTGTGATTTTCACAATTAACTTTCTTTCAAAGCTTTCTAATGAAAAGCTAACATTTTGCATATACGACTTTGTTCTATGGGACCGTCGAATAACTATACCATACCAGCCCGGTATTATATACTGCCCTTTGCTGAGCATGGGCCCCTACTACTGAGAGGGTTTAGACCTTAGTCCACCACGATGGCCTAAGTAAGCAAGAAAATGGGCAAGTTCAAGATAAGGCTACCCTTGCTTCCCCATCTCGAAAATCCACCCTGTATAGTCATTATTCATTACCATTTGCGTTGCCAGCTTTTCCATAATATAGAGCCCAGTGGAAATCCTTTGTACAAGGGCTTATCGTAATGAACACAATGGCTTGTGATATTGAAGACGTATTCATCTCCAAACTGCAACAAATAAATCCAATAAGTATGTAAGTGTGAATAGAGTCATATTTGGAGTAACTCTACTTTTCCGTAGAGCGTTTTATTATAGTTTTAAACAGTTTTTCTAGTGCATCGATATACGAAACAACTGTGAATCAAGAAAGGCTTCTTTCTAATTAACGAACCGAAAAAATATCGTAAAGTCCTCACATATTAATGTAGTTTTATATGATGTGTTTAGTAAAAAAACTGGATTAATTTTACGATATACGCAACTCAATAATCTAATGTGTGATCAGAATTATGCAGGTATAATTTTTGTGTATTTGTATTTATTTAAATTATTAATCATTCATGCCTCGGTGGCGTAGTTGTATTGCGTACACGGTACGATTATCGCTCTGAGGTCTCAGGTTCAACCCCGGGAAAAGTGATATTGGGTTATTTTGTTTAATATCGGCTCAGAGATTTAAATAAAACTATTTTACGGATTCGGCCTGAAAAGTAAGTACTTAGTGTTACAAATCTACCTTCAGTTCAAAATCTGTAACACTAACTTTTCGGACCATCTACACCTCAGTCCGCCCCGTGACCACGAAGTGCTGCAAAGCCTTCGAAACGTCGGGGGAAAATATAAATTAAAAAACTTGAATAAAATCCGTAAAATATTTTTATTTAAATGTAACATTCACGTAAACATAAAAAATCATTATCAGACCAAAGTCTGGAATTTGTATCCGAAATGGTGATGAACGCGCCTCTTATCTACATCATGGGAGAGAGTACACGTGGCAATGAGTGAGTGCACTGGCTGAAGCTCTGCCTACCGAATGTGGGTGAAAGGTGTGGGGCGTGTTTAGTTTCTATTTAATCAAACATGTATAATGATGACATCATTTTAAATTTGAACAACAATAAATATCAATTATAACTAATAAAAACAATCTATTGAAATGTAGCGATTTTTACAATTCCGTTTCATCATAATCTAGCGTTTATGTATCCATCGCATTATTACCGAATATTAAGGTCCCTATTCACAAACGTTACTTAACTAAAGATAGCACAATGCTATGATAAAAAGGCCCGTATTCACAAACATTACTTAGCCAAGTAGGGAGTAGTGGTGTCATAATAAGGCCCGTGTTCACAAATGGTACTTAGCTAAATAGGGAGTAGTGCTAGGATAATAAGGCCCGTGTTCACAAATGATACTTAGCTAAGTAGAGAGTAGTGCTGTGATAATAAGGCCCGTGTTCACAAACGATATTTAGTTAAGTAGGGAGTAGTGCTGTGATAATAAGGCCCGTGTTCACAAATGGTACTTAGCTAAGTAGGGAAAAAATCTGTGATAATAGGTACTTAAGTCCGTTTTTAGTGCTTATGGCATGTCAGTCGTTGCATTGGTAGGCATATGGGCGCTGCAATTGACTAATATTGGCATACAGCTTTTAATTCAGTTGGCTGTCAGATAAACAAAGCTAAAGAAAACTACTGATGATGTCTTCCTAGCCGATTTCAGCCACGGCGATTGTTAATACACTGGACAGGCATTTTAACTTGGACTAAGACTGGATATCTAATTGTCGATATTCTGCCCTTTGATTCGCTCTTGCGTAACTTATATAGCCAATTTTATTTATGAAAGTGCGAGCGCAATATGGGCACGACAATACCTCCCTGACGTAATTATAGTTTATGGCCACAAGTGGATGGACCTTTAGGTGCTCTCTTTTGTTATCAATTTCGACGCGACGCTCAAACTTAAAGGCGTCCACCTGTAGTTGTATGAGACGTCTCCATTCTGGGCGCTACCCTGCCTGCGCTTCCCATTCAGAGGGTTCTATATTGCATCTCTTTAAATGTCTTTTCAGAACATCCTTATGTTTTAAATACTGGCCACCGCTTTTACGCTTGCCGTACTGGAGTTCTAAAAAGAAGATGCGCTTCGCCACTCTTCCCTCATACATGCGTAACACATGTCTACACCACGGCAGCTGTCGCCTCATCAGATACATCTCAATGCCTCCGATGTTCGCACGTTTTAGGATATTTGTGTTCCTGACGCGATCAGTAAATTACCGACATTATGCGTTAGAGCGCACTGTGTGGCCTCGTAGTATTATTTGTGAATTCGGGTGTCAATATGACGGAATCATTTTAAATCCTCTTGAATCCTATATCAAGCGGATTATGAATGAACTATGTGATATGTTTGAATGGGTTATTTGCTTTCTTACTTCCTGTTTTTATTATTCATGCAGACCTTGATACTGAATTGTAATGTGTATGTTTATGTATAATGTCCTTTTTTTATTATTTTTTTTATTTAAAAAAAAAAAAATTCATGATTACTTTTGACCCTGACGTAAGTAACCCCACATAAAGTGTAGCTCGAAATCGTACATAGATAGGAATATAAATCCCACCTCAAATCCCATTTTTTTTTATCGAATGACGAGACGAGCATGCCGTTCGCCTGATGGTAAGCGATATGACCACCCATAAACAGTAGCAACACCATCCAGCCCTTTGAGTTACAAAATACTGTGTGGTATTTCACTGCGCTCGTCTTCCTGAGACATAAGAGTCTCATTATGTTAGTTACACTGGCTACAATGTTCTTAAAACCGAAACACACAGAACAGTGCATGCACACTGCTGCTTGACGGTAGAAATAGACATTGCGGTGGTACCCATCCAGTCGGACTCTTACATATAAGAGTCCTACCACCAGTATATTCCCATCTTTCCACTTTTAACTCAACCTTACAATTTAAAACCATTTAATAAGTCGTTAGTTAATTCCCACCTGGGGCATTATGAAATCAATTCATTATAAATATCGATTCTTTTAATCCAACAATGTACTAATGTCCTTTTAATATTGCGTACGTTTTTAGTAGTAAATTCAGTATTAGTATACCGTGTCACAATCAATTTGAATGAACGTCTGACAGACAATGTAAAAAGACAACTAAACTGTGTATGGAATTGAAAATCGATGCTATCGAGTTTAATTCTAAGATCGATTTATTCATAAATCGATATTCCAACACCACATTACACTCGGATATTTATGTCCGTGCGTGTGATTGCATGTGACACCTGACAGCTCATGAGCTACTGTGTTTATTGGCATTAAGTGCACACACATAAACACTATATATCATGTTTTAATGATCGACATTTGATCGTAATGTATTGGTAATCTATAAAACACTAGGAAATCAATGGATTACATTTGTCTAATTGAGTTGTATTTGAGTGCTAGAGCACAATCTTGAAAAATTGATTATCCGTGACAGGATACAAAAATATCTAACTAAGACAGTAGATATTTAAAAAATGTTAAGCAATTTGAGAGCATGCAACATTGTACTCTAATGCATGTTATCCATAATGATCTTATTTTTGGCAGGATAGCGAGAAACGGATTATCAGTCTTTCAAATGTTATCCGACAGTATTGTTTTGTTATTTTGTATCTCAGCATTTTCGCTGTTGCTAAAATCGCTCATTTCAAAAAACTCAAGAAGAATATGTAACTTACGAAGTATCAAAATATATGTAGCCTTCACAAGTTTCTAAAAATATTTTATCTTACCTTCTCGTCTCCCCTTCTTTTAATCTGTAAACGGTTTGGTTGTCCGTCGGCAGCCATTCCACGTGCCTGGACTCTGGCCTTGTGACCAGAACGGTTGGTGACGCATACCCTGCGCCAACAGCATGCAGCACAAGCAACGCAGCCAGTCTCGTCGTGAATATTCTGAGTTTTCTGCTGAAGAAATACAACTATAAAAATATATTGATGGGAATGAATTTGAAAATTAATCATATTGTTACATACATACATACATACATATACACTCACGCCCTTTATCTCCGAAGGGGTAGGCAGAGGCGCAACTAGTGCATCCACTTTTCGCCGTTATTCCGTCCCATGATGTGATAGGGTGATGTGATGTGATGAGGTGTGTAGATGTGATGTGATAATCATATTTTTTTTAACAAAAATTATATCTATACTAATATTATAAAGCTGAAGAGTTTGTTTGTTTGAACGCGCTAATCTCAGGAACTACTGAAGCGATTTTGAAAATTCTTTCACTAATAGGAAGCTACATAACTCCTGAGTGCTATGGGCTACTTTTTATCCCGGGAAAATATTTTTGTCCCGGAAAAACATTTCACGCGGGCGGAGCCGCGAGCACTACTATATTATATAAGATCGTGGACGGTACGTAACAACTAAGAGTACGAGATTTGAAACATCTTTAGATCATTCATAACAGCCTTTGCTGCACATACAAAAATAAACCTAATTATAAAAGCAGCGCCAAAAATCCTTTTTGAAATGCTGGTCTCTTGCGTGATACAGATGACGATGCTCTGCCATTATATATTATCATCAACAACTATTAAATCGATATTTACAATGCCGGGTGGTCGTATAAGCTTATACAGAACTAATTCTAAATATTTATCCAAATATATGTATCAAACTTTCAGTTTCAGAAATTTTACATATAAAACTCCATTGAGACATAAATGATAGTCGATGAATGAGGTAATGTAAGTAATACCTCAACTTTCATTGAATGCCTATCAAAATACGAAAATAATGAAGAGCTTCCTAAAGCTCTAAGAAAATTGGCAATGTCTCTTCAAACGGGAAGAGAAAACATAATTACACAAAAGTGAAAGGAACACCTAATATGTAGATGATCCAATCAACATTAATATAGAAAATGTTGTTATGCGTTTCAAATACATGATTAGGTGTCACTTAAATTAGATCAATTAATTATACGGTCTCATAAATGGGCCACTTAACGTAATAGTCGAGGCCTGGTTTGAATTCGGACATACGCTAATGGTGCTGGCAACTGATTTATTGAGTCGCATTTATTTTGACAGTTTCTATTAACAGTATCAGAGTTTGATACCCTAAATTTTACAAAATTAGACTTAAAAGTTAGTGAAAGGACATGTATTGCATTGAATATATTTAATTCTGAAATTGTAGTTTATCTACCTGTGCACTATTGAAAACTTTTGTGTTAGTAATAAAGTGCGATTCCTACTGAATGTTATATTTGTGTGAAGGTGCGAAGATCCAACTCTTCATTTGATGCCCAATGATTACTTTTAAATGTGGAAAACATTTTTCGACTTATTTGTTTTCGACTGAAGTATTTAATGTTTTGTTTAACAAAACCATCGGTACTCCAAAATTGTCTATACTGCCTTCAATAAGTACTACAAACATGACCAAAAACATTCCAAACCCACCCAGAAGCCCATAACATGATATACAAATCATCACATAACTACCCTGTGATTTATAGTTTACATTATGGTTGTACCAAACAATGAACTTATGTGGTTAAACCAAGCGAATTTATGGTCATTTCGCCATACAAGCCGTCGAACTGGCCATATGCGGTCGCGGCTTTAAATAAAAACAAAACACACGTGCGGTTTATTGTATGCCACTTTTGCATGTACGTGACTTTAGAAAAAAAATCAAATTGTACATGCTTCATTATTGAATAATTTGAGTTTGTTTTGTGTTCAGTTCATTTTGCATTTTGATTATTTTGTTATGATTTTCTGTTGTAATTGGATACGATAATAAATCTTGTATCGTTCTCAGGGACTCGTTACCATATTGTGGAATTTTCGCTTTTGTTGTACCGTGAACGTATAAATACGTCAATATCCCTTTCTGACAATTGCAACTAAAAATGCGTCTAATATTATTTGGTATTTATAATAGGTTTTTTAAATATCTAAACGAGATTAAGGAAGCATAAGCAGCAGATAGCATACCTGATAAAGAAAAGAACTGAAATAAGAACTGCATCAAATCTATACATATAACTGGTACCTGATGCAAAAAGGATAATATACAAGCAACTTTATTATACAAAATACAAATATTAATGAGGTAGATTTCACTCAGTGTTACACATATGAACTACTAAACTTATAAAAAATAACTTTAATTGTAACTCGATTTTGTGATCACTTACCATAATGTGGGCGTTAGATTGACTATCTTTGAAAGTATTAAAAAAATTAAATACAAAGCTTGACAAAAGCATCCTGGCCCTTGATCTTACACACTAACGTATAATCACGTCAAACCTACAACCCGGACGTGATAGTACGTCATATCACAAATCCCGCTAAAATACAAACGTCAGTTACACGTGCCAAAACAACTGCCGCGAGGTGACCTCATTTCAATTTTTGACCGCAATATATGGCAAAATCCGTATCAACTCGTTAAAATGTTACCTGCTGTATAATACGGCCATTCGGCGTATAAACTATTTATAACAAGTGACATGTCTATGTTAATACATCCGGTGTAGTTTTCAGCGTTTCAAATGGTAATTGAATGCATTTTTGATTTTCAAATAATGGATAGTTGCGTTCGGTCTAGATTATGTGTTGATTTTTGTGCTAGATGCGCCTTTTCCGTTATTCTAGACAGGTGGACTTGTGTTGGATTTTTGTTTGATTTTTTATCATTTTGAAAGTGATATTGATATTCTACATTTCTGCACTCTAGTTTAATAAAAACTAACAACAACGTCTTATGCGCTCATATATCTTTTGATCAAAGTAATTTGTCAATGAAATATTTTAACATAATATAAACTTTATTTCTATAGTTACATGATTTAAAATGATATAGATAATTATTTATTCGCCTTATTTGTCTAACTATGGTCTTGATAAATCAGTGAGTTACAACTATCGGTAAAAAATCATAGAATTTTTCATTCATACAATTTACAATGTCCAAGAGGTTGCCCTCAAAACAATAGATTTGGCTGTACCACACGAAAAATTCGACAAAACTTCACTGCATTTCAAGTTACATCCAAAGCTAGTCTCAGCGGTAGGTCACCAAACAAAAAGGCAACAATCCATAAACAAAGTACACATTAAAACCAGATAGATGAGTTTTTACAGCACACTTATCAACGATAATAAATAATTTTAAAGTACGAACAATTTTATTGACATAATTAACCTTTGGATCCGGCGGGACTATTAAAGTGCCATAAAATGACCAACCGCCGCTTCCCGGTTTTGCAAACAATTTATACTAGGATTAATCTAGTGACGAGGTAATTTGAAATAACTTAAAATATCTGGCCCCTTATTCTCTATGACAGTGTTAGCTCGTAACACGACCGTGTTACGTTAACTTAGTGTAATTAGCATTAAATGGTATTCTGTATGCCAATTTTCGATATTAACCAATACTGGTGGTAGGACTCTCATATATAAGAGTCCGTCTGGGTGGGAGTATCCGCAATGTCTATTTTTACTGCCAAACAGCAGTGTGCTTGCACTGTTGTGCTTCGGTTTGAAGGGCATTGTAGCCAGTGTAACTACAGGACATAATGAGACTTAACACCTTATGTCTCAGGATGACGAGCGCAATGGAACGCCACACAGTACTTTGTAACTCAAGGTGCTGGATGGTGTTTCTACTGTTTATGGGTGGTCGTATCGCTTACCATCAGGCGAACGGCATGCTCGTCTCGTCATTCAATGCCATAAAAAATGTATATATCTGGCCCCTTATTCTCTATGACAGTGTTAGCTCGTAACGCGACCGTGTTACGTTAACTTCGTGTAATTAGCATTAAATGGTATTCTGTATGCCAATTTCCATAGTGATAAACGCGATGAGTTACGTTACGCGCTTGTTACGAGCGGTGAAAATAACGTATCATAGATAATAAGAGGGCTGATATGGTTGATCTAGTTATGTGTAACGTTAATATTATATACCGAAGGGGTAGGCAGAGGCGCAACTAGTGCACCCAGTTTTCGCCATTATTCTGTTCCATGATGTGATAGGGGGCGAAAGCCTACCGCAATATCGCGCCCAAATTCTGGAGTTCGAACTGATACTGAACTCAATATCACTTTGCCCAACCCGGGTATCGAACCCGAACAGAAGCACTTTCGTTCCTACAAAACTCAGACTGGACACGAATATTTCCAAAACATTATAAGCAATTGAAACTTCACCTTCTCGTTATCTTTCATCCGCCAGAGACATGGTAATAATGAAAGGCAAGGAGACCACAACATTCCTCGCATCCTGTACACACCATTCAAGATTATTGCCTATAATTCCATCAAGCGTTCTGACACGTCCATTTCTGCCCGTTTAGGACGTATCACCTTTTATTTATTGGCTGTAAAATATTCGACAATAGACCGTGTCATTGTATTATCATAAATTATCTGGATTATGATTTTCAAAGCAAATTTTACGAGTGTACAATGATTAGGTATCGGTATTTCTCTGTACATTTTATGGGCAGGTAGACCAAAAGAGGTTCGAAACCCTCTCAGTAGAAGAGAGGATCCGTCCCCATCAGCGGGATGGTATAATATATGGTTGGTATTGTTATTTCTTTTTGAGGACCATATAATGCATACAGCCACATTTTTTATACCCGATATAGTAACTCACGCGCCTTCATGCTGCCTTCATACATAACTATATTTCGTTTCCAATCCCGATGAAATAAGTTTTTCACCGTGTTTTTTATTCCATTCTAATGTTTCGATCTCTTCGAACCCAGAACCGTATCGTTCTGATAATCGACTATGCCACTAGAATTAGATTACTTACTTATGTATGAAATATGATTTTAAAAGCAAAACTAAATTCGGAACACAAAAAATTATAGCACTAAAAAGAATAAGCAAAGAGTAAAGCTCTACAAAGTTAACTTTACCATCGTTATCCTTCATTCCCACTAAAGTAACTGTAATTTCGATTATAGGTACAATAGTAATAAGACTAAAGTATACATCCAAATAATAAAGACTGGACCGATCGGTGTTAGCGATCGTAAAAAGGATTTAAAATTAACAAACGCTGTAACCTTTAATAACCCTTTTAAGCTAAAGGATAATTAGACACGACTACCGTTAAATTTAACTATGTTATAGATAAATCGGTCGCGATACATAACTGTAATGAAGCTTTTTGAATGGACCGGGTCGACCGAGGTAATACTACAGTCTTACTGCTGTTTTCACTACCAGCCTTAATCTCTGATTAGATTCCGAAAATAGATCAATCAAGATAAGACATTTGAGAATATTTCAGAAAGTTTTTGTTGTGATTGGCCCATTTTCGCGTTGGATTGAAAAAAGGAATTGGGATCGTTTATCGAAAATATCACATAAACAGATATCACTAGGCGTCTCCTTTAACGAAATAAATAGGGAACTTGAAATACAATAGGCGAAAGTAGGTCGAAATAGCTCAATTGGGAGAGCGCTGGCACGGTACGCCGGAGGTCGTGGGTTCAAGTCCTGATTTCGACTGTTCTTCTTTTTCAATGTTTCCATAAAAATAAAAACATGCTGGTTGAAGATAACGTGACGTGGCTTACTGTTACACCGTTTCAGGGATCAGTCTTTGTATATCCGGTTCAAGCAGGCCGGCATAATTGTATCGACTGTCAAAGGATAACTATCTCTTGTCAGTCGACATTCTAAAAACTTTTCTAAAGCCTCAGCCCAGAGAACGTTCCTTCTGATATTGTGTAATTTACGCATATTACAAAAAGATTCGATTTAGGTTTTACAACTGGTTATACATTATTTTTGGGGGGATCCATTGCCGATTGTATTCGTTCAGAAAGCCATACATAGTCTTTCCAGATACTGAGAATCAAAGCCAATACTACAGTAATTGCTGCAAAATCATTAACAGACATTCCAAAATAGAACTTACGTTAATAACCAGTGTGCCAATTTCCATTGAACTATAAAATCTACGAACACAATTTTCTATGCATATTATCTATAAGTGGTCGTCGGTTGCAAAATCGGTCATTCAGTAAAATGTCTTGGTAGCTCATAAAACGCTTATATTTTATGAGGCGTCTAATTAGCTTCTAATGAAACCAGACATTATCGTTCAGAAAATGGACTGGCAATTGCAAATAGCTTTGCCTGGAAATGTTTATTATTGTAATTAATCGGAATAGCGTAACTTCTATAATGAAACTGACGCGTTTCGTTTTATTTCTGTTTTGTATGTACAGGATTTATGATTAAAATACTGAATTTATTTTGATAGTGTTTTGTTATTGAATCGCTTGTAATATAACTTGCGTGCTGCAATACTTTTCATGACGAATTGAATAAGTTTGAGATACAATTTACGCTTAGATTTAATTGAAATTGAATACAGAATACTTTTTTTTCTATTAAATTTGTGTTCCACTTATTATAGCGAGTGTCATTAAAATTGTCCAGTGATCGTAGCCGTAAAAATCAAGCAGTATTTTTTATTCTTAGTAAAATTGATATGCAACAGTATAATATCGATTTAAAATACCCGCGCTCTCAAATATTACCTTTAAGAAAAAAGTAAATTTACACACACACTCACGCATTTTTCCGCGAATGGGTAGGCAGAGACGCACTAATGGATTGGTGGCGTTTGGAGAATCCGCCCTGTGGATTGGGGGCGCTTGGAGAATTCCACCACGGTATCCCCTGCCTGTCGTAAAAGGCGACTAATAGGGGCCACCGATGGTCGCGGGTGGGCGGAAGGGGTCGTCCACCTATTAGTTAGTGTAGCTAACGTCTGTGACCCCCGTGATGGACGGCGTGGTTGTTAGGCCTCACGCTGCCGTTGACGCCGAGGGCGTCCTTCGGTGCGCGGGGGTTTCTGAGCCCCCCCCCCCCCCCCACAACATGAGACGGACCGCAATAGCGGTACGCGCAGGGGCGGTTGCGGATAACTTCGACGTGAGTCGGAGGAAGCCCGCAATCTTCCCTAATGCGCCGAAGATGGCCACCGCGGAGTTTTGGTTGGTATGCCGTGCGTTGTACATAGGTTAGGGACTCGGCCCGGCGGTCGCCCGACGTTTTCCATCTCTCTATTTTTTTATGGCTTTGAATGACGAGACGAGCATGCCGTTTACCTCATGGTAAACAATACGACCACCCATAAGCAGTAGCAACACCATCCAGCACCTTAAGTTACAAAGTACTGTGTGGCATTACACTGCGCTCGTCATCCTGGGACATAAGATTTTAAGTCTCATTATGTCCAGTAGTTACACTGGCTACAATGCCCTTCAAACCGAAACACAACAGTGCATGCACACTGCTGCTTGGAGGTAGAATATAGACATTGCGGTGGTACCCACCCAGACGGACTCTTACATAGGAGAGACACATATCGGGCACAAATTCTAGACTTCGGGCTGATACTGAATAGAAAAATCAAATATCACTTTGCCCGACCCGGGGATCGAACCCAAGACCCCAGCATTGCAGTCGTACCGTAATACGACAATGCCACCAAGGAAGTAAAAAAAGTAAATTCAAAAATAGAATTACATACATAGCATCACGCCTCTATCCCATACGGTAGGCAGAGACTATGGATTGCCACTTTGCTCGATTCTGGCACACTACTTTCCCTTTTTTAAAATAGAATTAACAGACAATTTATCCGCTATCGAATTATCAACATGTGCAATTTTCGCATGCTATTTCAAGAGTAATAACCCATCCATAGCTAAATAAAAAAAACAGTAATTCTAAGCTTGTACTATCTGACGGGTTTTCACCGTGCGGTATGGTCGCCACTTAACCGAGCAGGCTTACAAGATCAAAGTTCATTAAACCAGACTATATATAGAATTATGACCCAATTAGCTAGGAGGTTTAATTATAGTGTAAGTGGACGATAGCCTTGTTGGGAATGGAACGGTCTGCCGAGACAATGTCCGGAGGTTCGAAACCCAAGGCACACACCTCTGAATTTTCGAAGTTACGTGTGTATTGTTTATCACTTGCTTTAACGGTGTAAGAAAACATCGTGAGGAAACTTGCTTACCTGATAACTTCTGAATATGGAAGGTATGTGAAGTCCACCAACCCGCACTAGGCCAGCGTGGTGGACTAAGGCCTAAACCGTCTCGGTTGTAGAGGAGGCCCGTGCTCAGCAGTGGGCAGTATATAATACAGGGCTGGTATGGTGGTGACGGCGATAGAGGTGATTAGATTCCCGATAAATGTAGTTGTTTAATTTCTGTAGCTCGTTTTCTTTCTACAATCGTTTACATTACCGCATTGTTGAAGTGGCAACGTTCTTTGATGTCTATTTTCATCGGACAATCTTGGTGTCAATTTTAGATATTTTTTTTTAAGACAATAGTTGTTTGGTGAAAAGTGGTTGCAATTGTTTTCTGTTCGTGAGTAGTAATGCCAGAAATTGTTGTGATAGTTTTAAATATTAACTGGTTTAATGTTGGATTTGGAAAAATATTATATTAATCGATAATTTTGAATACTACATAACTTATAAAAATAACTGAGTCTTAAAGGCATTACATCAATACTTTTTTATTTATTCTTTTTTATTGTTACGTTCTTTTTCCATCTTACCATTTTCTGGTTCGACAACGCGCCCAATCTGAGTACAAAGTGATACATACATAGATTTTCTTCAAATATACATTCAGTATTTTGGTTTTAATATATATGAATATTAAAACCAAAATACTGTACGAACTATATTTACGTCATCAAAATGCTGAGGACGACGTGAATCGTTACACACACGTAACGCGAACAAAGAAATCGTAAACAAAACACACAATAATTAATATACGACGTATGACAAAGAACTTACTCGAACGCGAGTCATTCAGAAGTAAATTATTACGAACGTGTAAAATCACGATCAGCATCAGGAGCAATAGCGGCTAAGTCGATATTTTTATTTTTTCACATTTTATTTATTCATTAGCTATTATAGAAATTACTTTTTTCATCAATGAATATCCTACGGATTGTTTGTCTCTCCGATTGAACTAAATCACGTATAAAAAATATTCTTAAAAGAAACATAAAAGGTAGATAAAGTCTATAGGTATATAAAGTTTGAAAAAAAAAAACAATTACTCAAACCATTAATTTCATTAGCTTCGCAAATTCAGCTGCTATGGGTCTTAAATTATTTTTTCCAAGATTAAATAATAATTAATGATTTGTAATAATTTTCCATTCAGTCTTAGAAAATATTTTACATAAGGACGAATGATAAAATATTGTTTAGCAACTAGATTAAAGAAGAGCAACTATAACAAATTATTGAGACTTATTATTAAGCATGACGCCAACCAGACTTAGTATTAACCACACACCTAAAATCACACCGAAAATAAGTTACGCTTTTCGTTTTTTAGACGACGCGTCCAAAAGCGATTTCAATTGTGTCTCCACTGAAATCACTATAAATACTCGTCTGCCGGACTGTCTGTCCGTGTCTCGCGCGTTTTGATACATTTCACTTCAACTGCTCGAATTTTGTGTCGTCTGCGAATGTATAATTATCCTCAAGGTTCGAACTGCTTAGCTCAATGGAAGTGAGATTGGACGTTCTCCTTTTTGTTTCGTTTAAAATAACTTGTGACGGAGGTGCAAATAATGTACCGCTTTTTAATGGAATACACGTGTTGGATGAAATTGTCTTCATTTTGTTCACTTATGGTCGTGTAATATGTTGATTTGCGGATAGTGGTGGTTTTAAATGTTGTATTTAGAATGACAATAAATTACCAGAATATGCTGTACCTACTAATAAAATAGATCACAATCAAATAATTGAGAGTAAAAAAAATATGATAGTAATGTTGAAATATTTACTAGCAATTTTGTCTTTCTAACTTTGATAGATTTCATTGAGATGACTCAAATAATTCAAAAGTACACAATTAGATCCTTATGCATCACCTTTCTACTAACAAATTCCTTCTGCAAACAATATGTCATAAAAGTTTTGTTTTACTCGCAGTAATCTTCGCTGTTCAACTAACGTTAAATCCACATTTCTAACAATATTTCTAAATCAAGAATCGAATCCAGCAAAAAGTTCATCAAATGTTATAAACAGGACGCTGTAGATACAAACATAAGCCGCCATTCGTTGGACGTTCACAATCCTTTAATCGGAGAGTTCATGTTTGCGATTTAATACGTAGAAATGGATTGGATGCTGTTGAAAGATTTAATGCTCATTGATCCAGGGTGTGATATGCGAACTTGGATCTATAAATGGATTCGCCTTTAATGGCTGTACAGATTTTGTTCAGCAGGAAATAGATATAAAAGTGAACGCTTTGTTTCGAACAGGTGTATGGGATCTTGTGGACTTTCTATTTAATATAGAATTTTGTGCTGAGAATAATGTTTGTGGTTTAAGTTGAGGATGTTAATGGATAGATAGAAAAATAATGTATAAATATAATGTGAAATTGAGGGGAAAAGAAAATCCAATAAAAATGTATTCAAAGATCCTCAATGAAAGTTATCGGAAACGTAAAAGAAACATGAAAAGAGAAAAGATTCGTTCCTGAGACCGATGGAAATAGAAAAAAATAACATAATCCGTTGCAACAAAACAACCCACATTCACTAAATAAAACATAAGGATAAAGCAAGCCGTTTAGACAACGTTAAGCTTACTAAGTGCAATCGGAACTAATGTTAAACTCAAAATAAATGTTTCTATTTTGTAACAAAACTGCCTGTTTACACTAAAGTGAACAAAATAAACGCGTACGAACGTGCTGGACACTGGTTTCCAACGTTTGTACGTTCTGTAATTATTTAGGCTTCATCTGATGTACTTTGAGGGAGAATATTCTCAAAAGGCAGTTTGCGATGGGCTGCATTAACTCTGGCGAAATTCTAAATATCCAAGAATGATTTCCAAATAAACAAAACTAATTATGACACATTTTTGCTATAAAATTGTTATCTTTATTGAAGTAATAGAAGTTATTTACTACAAAATACTATTAATTTATTCTGTTTTACAACAGAGATGAAACGAAAAAAAAATCAAATGGTAGAATGACACATTTTTTTTCATTAATAATGAATTGTTATTGGTAATGGCTATTTAAAATTTTAAGGGTAAGCCGGTAGAAAACGTATTTTATTATACACGCATCGCCATTATAATAAAATTATGTTAAAGATCTTCATCATTATTCGGATTCTCAGACTTTAAAGTGACTTTTAAATTTATCTTACTTCAGATCGCGTCCATTTATTTAAAGATGGACTCTCATGAAACCTCATCCTATTATAAAGAAATTCAGCAATTGAAACATAATGCACAATCCCTTAGCTGAACTAGAATAATTCGAATTTTCGCAAACAACTACAATCCAAAGATGCCACAATCTAAGTTTTAACACCTCCGTAATGCGATGGATTCGAGTTATCCCGGGTGTTTTATTTCTACGGCGCCAGGACATGTGTTCACACCTACAATGTGTTCCGGGTTGCTGTAATGTCCGTTCCAATACTGGGAATGGAAACTTTAGGGAATTACTCAAAATTGTTTTCTCAAAAACTATGCGCACCGCTCTTTATTTCGTTACTAGCAATAAAGTTCGTAGCAATAAAGATTTCTATCAGTATAAAGGAAATGTCGTTTTTTGTATGGCTGGTGGGCCTCAAAATCTAACCGGGGTCAAAATTTATAGATATTTTAATATTTAGGGCCCTTTAGGGCCAGAAATATGGATCTTGGAACCATTAAAAAAATATTTTTAGACCCATTTATAACTAACTTTTTTAATTAATATTAAGCGTTTTTAAACAAATTTAAATTATCCACATTAACCTGAAAATCGGAGTAATTTAAAATTAAAGCATTTAAAAGGCCTAGTTTTGGAAGTACTATTCAAACATATATAGTATATTGGATTACATTTTAAGCCCGTTTTTGGACATGCCCTATATTAGCTCTATTCAATTCTTATTTTTTTTTAAGTATGCTCTCCTCATATTCATTACTGCAACTAGGGCTTTCAGTCTCGGTGCATTTACGAGTCTCGGGAAACAAAAACGAGACTTGGTCCGGTCTCGAAAAAAAACGAGACTTTCGAGACTATTTCAAAAATAGTCATTATACTCGGAGGCCACGACTCATAGACTTTTCAGGCAGTCAATACAAGATACATCAATAAAGTATCTTTATAAATCACACTGTGATAAACCCACATGGAAGTTAAATTACCAATTACTCATACGACTTTTAAATTTTTATGGTTGTCACGTAAAAGACATAGAGCGCTGGATAATTACTTTCAGAGAGAGGATTTGATTTTATTACAAACTAGCTTTTGCTCACCGCTTTGACCACGTGAGGTAGTTTTACTACACTGCTAGTAAGGTAATTTATTTTTTCTGTGTCGCTACTGACCCGGATTTAAAAAGATCCTGATAGTTGAGTAATTTTTTGATAATAATTTTTGTTTGATGTTGTTTCGAAAGTCTCGTTTTTTCCCGAGACTGGAGGCAGCAGTCTCGAGTCTCGAAAATACAAAAAAATCGACGAGACTCTCGAAATTTTCGAGACCGAGAGTCTCGAAATGAAAGCCCTAACTGCAACGTTGGTAAACTCTGGGGGTCACTGCCGTCCACCTATTAGTCTAGCCAACTTTTGTGACCCCCGTGATGGACGGCAGCGTACCGCACGCTGCCTCTGACGCCAAGGGCGTCCTTCGGTGTAAGGGGGCTTCTGAGCCCCCGCAACAACAGGAGACGGACCGCAACAGCGGTACGCGCAGGGGCGGTTGCGGACGACAACTTAGACGTGAGTCGGAGGAAGCCCGCAGCCGTCCCTAATGCGTCGAAGATGGCCACCGCGGAGTTTTAGTTGGTATGCCGTGCGGTGTACATAGGTTAGGGACTCGGCCCGGCGGTCGCCCGACGTTTTCCATCTCTCCGGGCGGCTCAACGTCGGTCGTAAGGCACGGTGAACCCAACATAGCCGCTCAGTCGTTCCCCTTGAACACTGGGCGGTAGTAATAAGTCACTTTCTCCGCGTCAACAAAAAAAAAAAAAAACGTTGGTAAACTAGGATTAACAGAGGTATGTCTTTAAATGGGGTGTTGAAGCTAAGGCTGCATTGTGGTGTAGTTCTATTACGTTACGACTGCAGTGCTGTGGTCTTGGGTTTGATCCCGGGACAGGCAAAGTGATATTGGGTTTACTTCTCTGTATCATGGGACGGAATACGCACAGCAAAAAGTGGGTCCACTAGTTGCACTTCTGCTTACCCCGTCGGGGATAAAGGGAGCGCGCGTGTTTAGTGGTCCTATCGCCTCCAAATTTCACACCGCTGGGCTAATTTGAAGATTACTTAAAAAATATTATAACTGCTACAGCCGTTTTGGAATCTATGGGGAACAAACATACACACCTTTATATTGAACTGCATCATGTGTGTTAGAAATAAATACTTGTGCATAATATGTGGCTCTAAAATGGATAGCAGTCTGGTAAAGTTTCTGCATTGTCGCATTAGTTTGGCAACATGACGGAAAGGAGATAAGTTCGAACTGTTACTACACTAGTTGCATTGCCAACGAATAGTTTTGACTGTAACTATACTAATATCGGTACTAATTTTTTTAAAGGTTTTGTAGGTTTATAAAGGTGACATCTAAAGATGTCGGCTTTTTGTATGGGTGCTGTGCCTCAAAAAATAACCAGGCTTAAACTTTAGGGATATTAAAGGAGCAAAATATCTTGGATCCATAAAAAAAAAATGCCGACCCCTTTATAAATAACTTTTTTCAAAATGTTCATATTTGAAGCAAATATCTCAAAATCGGAGGTCTTTAAAATTAAACGATTTATTGTAAAAGGCTAGTTTTTAGGAGTTCTATACAAGTATATATAAACTGTCTTGGTTATAATGTTACCCCAATGCATATGATAGTAATTGGTATTAATGCTTTTTTAGAACTTCTTCCAGATTTATACTCTAAGTTGGTACCGGCGTACCACGCTTTTTCAAATATATTACAGGAAAAAATATTTATAGCAATATTGTATCGATTCCGAATATTATCCTGATAGAATACACTGTATCTGGCATAAGAAATATTTAGGAGTAACATGAGCAGAAGATGCTGAATGGTATTGCTACTGTTTATGGGTGATCGTATCGCTTACCATCAGGCGAACGACTTGCTCGTCTCGTCATTCAATGCCATAAAAAAAAGAAGGCTAAACCCATATTTAGAAGAACCTAAACCCCATGTTAAACGTCCATAAGTAGCGCCGGATTACGACGCATGAGTCAATAAATCCATCAATTGGATCCAACCCTTGCGAGTGACAAAACACGTGTAAACTCGACACGGTGAAGCAGTGGGGCTTCCCTCATCGAGTTACGTGGGGTCAAGTGTGTGATATTGATTATACAAGCCCTTAGAATATTTAACCAATGGACACGATATGGCAATAATGCGCAAAAAATAATTTCTGCCAATCCTGACGGGGGGCGAGGTAGACACGGATAGCACACATTTAACAAAAAAAATCCACAAGTGCAGGGCTGAATATAAAGTCGCTTTTTACACAATAACACAACGAATATCACAATTTCTGTGGAGCACCGCTTAATATCATAATCGTAGAATGTAATGACAGCGATCGCAAGTCACATAGGTTAAAACCTAACACAAACTTAAAAACTTTTATTAAAATAAAAGTTTATGACCAGCTACGAATGTAAGGCCAACGAAGGGTTCGCCTGGTCATCCCATCTCCTTTGCATTACTAGATACTCAAAGTACAAGCCTCGTTTATAAGACTTTTTTACTCACTTCCTCGAATGGGTAGGCAGAGGCGCAACTAGTGCACTATTTATGCATTCCGTCCCTTGACAGACGAGGATATCATCATATCAGGCACAAATTCTAGATTTTATTAGTTGTTTTTACAGGATGTGCTATACCAAGTGTTCCACTAACATGTAGTTATCTTTTTGTCAGGGTCTTATTAAGCTGGACCCGCTCGAACCGAGGTTCGAGTGCTCCGCGGCGCAGCGTGGGGCGTGAGGTGTGAGACGTGAGGCGTGAGGTGTGAGGTGTGAGGTGTGAGGTGTGAGGTGTGAGGCGTGAGGTGTGAGGTGTGAGGCGTGAGGTGTGAGGCGTGAGGCGTGAGGTGTGAGGTGTGAGGTGTGAGGTGTGAGGTGTGAGGTGTGAGGTGTGAGGTGTAAGGTGTGAGGTGTGAGGCGTGAGGTGTGAGGTGTGAGGTGTGAGGCGTGAGGTGTGAGGCGTGAGGTATGAGGTGTGAGGTGTGAGGTGTGAGGCGTGAGGTGTGAGGTGTGAGGTGTGAGGTGTGAGGTGTGAGGTGTGAGGCGTGAGGTGTGAGGTGTGAGGCGTGAGGTGTGAGGTGTGAGGTGTGAGGTGTGGGGCGTGAGGTGTGAGGTGTGGTTGCTTATGAAATAAATTAATAAGCTCGAAATATTCAAGCAAGATCGTTTAATGACATTTTCTGCTAGTTCATAATTTTGCCTTTAATGAACTAAGACCCTGTTTGGATGTCCACAAACACAACTCAGCGTTATAAAGTCACACGCGTGTTTTAACACGAGTATAGAAAGGGAGAGCTCACTCCCTATTAAGGTTCATGGAATCATCATCATCATCAGCCACATGACGTCCACTGCTGAACATAGGCCTCCCCCAAAGATTTCCAGACGGACCTGTCAAAAGCGGCCCGCATCCAGCGCGTTCTTGCGAACTTTATCACATTATGGAATAGTGGCTTTTAATCATCATCAGACGAATAGAGAAGCAGACGTAGAGCTAAAATAACAGGGTTTATTTACAACTAACTTAACCGTTCCACTCACCCCCCAGCACTGGTAGCGATAACGCGTTGATCTCAACGAAAAAAAAAAATGATTTGTCTATACCTGTTAGGCTCGTAACCCTAAAATTGACGTACACTTTGCACAATCACCCTCTTAAATAGTTTAACAAAGTAAAGGCTTGAAAGGTGATGATGAATAAAAGAAATGTTAATGACAAAACTGCGTATTCATAGGTAATTCGAAATTCGAATTTGTTCGGCTATTTTTGTATCTGACTCTACATACGCATTTAATAGTAAGAATGATTCATGTGATGTTTTGACTTTTTTTGTAAACCCGATTTATCAAACGAGGCTTGGAATAAGAAATAAAGAAACATATTGTAAATTATTGCTCTCTGTCGCGTAATTACGTAAAGAAAACATTTCATTCAAGGAAAAAAACACAGTTTTATTAAGCGTGAAAAGATCAAACGACACTTTTTCTTACTAATATTATAAATGCCACAGTTTATGGAGAAGTAAACGCGAAAACTGCTGGACGGATAAAGATGAAACTCTACATATTATGACCATACTAGCTTTTGCCCGCGGCTCCGCCCGCTCTAAAAAGTTTTTCCGGGATAAAAGTCCCGCTTTATATTTTCCCGAGATAAAAAGTAGCCTATGTGTTAATCCAGGACATGATGTACCCGTGTGCCAAATTTCATCGAAATCCGTTCAGTAGTTTTTGCGTGAAAAAGGAACAAACATCCATACATCCAAACATCCAAACATCCATACATTCTTACAAACTTTCGCCTTTATAATATTAGTAGGATATATTTTCGTTTTTCGCGAAGGAAGTGATCTTCCTATACCGGCCAGCCCTCACGGGGGCGACTGGACAGTATGTAATCCTACTAATATAATAAACGCGAAAGTTTGTAAGAATGTCTGGATGTATGGATGTTTGTTCCTCTTTCATGCAAAAAATGCTGGACGGATTTCAATGAAACGTGCCACACGGGTAGATCATGTCTTGGATTAACACATAGGCTACTTTTTGTCCCGGTAAAATATAAAGCGGGACTTTTAAACCGGATTTTTTTTTCTCGCGAGTCGCTACGGCTAAACCACTGACCGATTTCGATGAAATTTGGTAGGGAGATAGTTTAAGTCCCTCGGAAGGACCTAGGGTACTTTTTACCCCGGGAAAATATAAACCAGGACTGTTATCCCGGAAAAACTTTTTAACGCGGGCGGAACGGCTGACAGAAGCTAGTGTTAAGATATAGGCTCCTTTTTATTCCAGAATAGTACGCAACTTTAATACCGAAACAAGTCTTTGACGTGGAGCCATCATCATAATCTAGTATTTATTAAACTAGCGACCCGCCCCGGCTTCGCAAAGGCACCACTAATCATTTATAGCCAGATGACTACGAAATTTCACAGGATTGCCTGCTGGGCTAAGGTGAAAATTATCTAAAAATTCATTAAATCCAGTCGTTTTGGAGCCTATAGGAAACATACATACACAAATTATTTTTTGTATTAAATAGAAAATAGATAGGTATAATTTAAATATGTGTGATTTCAAATTAAAGACTTTGTATTTGTGCACGCGGAAAGACCAAGCTCTAGGTCTATATATTATACTAGATTTTGCCCGCGGCTCCACCCACGTTAAAAAGTATTTTCCGGGATAAAATGTAGCTTTAGATGTGTTAATTCAGGACATGATCTACCCGTGTGCCAAATTTCATCTAAATCCGTTCAGTAGTTTTTGCGTGAAAGAGTAACAAACATCCATACATCCAGACATCCATACATACTTACAAACTTTCGCCTTCATAATATTAGTAGGATTAGTAGGATTCGAGAAAGTTCTTTGTTTACTTCTTCTGATCTTTATTCTCTGAAAGGAGTACTGAGTTAAGAATAAAAGCTAGTTTCAGATAATTTCTCTATCCGTACAGGTTGTTCAAAGTGTGAGGTCCAAACGAAACCATAAACAATGGTCAGTAAAGCTTTTCGAGATAAGGGATAGCGAAGAATTGTCATGATGCCAAGCGAATCATTTCAATGGATTTATGAGTTGTTGGTTTACAGATAAATGGTGGACATTTTGACAGCTCTAAATCACTTGTGGATAAATAGATGTGAGATCAAAAACATCATGGCGACTAGTTTAGTGAATGTAGTCATGATTTTTCCGTTTAAATTTTTTATTATCTGCCATGATTTGAAAGTAAGGTGTTTAGTAACTAGCGTAAAATACTGTGGGATATATTGATGATATTTCTGTAAGTACTTTAAAGAAAATACTATCCCTTCATCAGCCTAGTGGTATCTAGAACATATGCGCTGTGGATCAGGAGACCTTGGGTTCGCATCCCAGATCCGGCAGCACGGTATTTGAATTTTTTTATGATACAACGTTTGAAAAATCCTCACAAGATGTTACATGTTCTGAGATTCGAATCTTCGATATCTCGTTCCACAAACCATATCCGATCCAAAGACCAAGCATTTCAAATGAATCGTCAACAACGAATCAGTAACTAGCCGAAGGAACGAATTTTCAACCCATATGATTTTCAAGGCTTACTGTCTGCTATAATTTATATGGCAGAGCTATAACGTTTTAATATCGTTTTAAAATTACGAGAGGATTAATGGTTAACGATTAGCATTTTATAGATAGTTTATAAATATCACTTTATTGCACTAGAGAATACGCACGGCGTCGAACGCACATTTTTAAACGCCTTCCTATATTATTGTGTTACTCAAGTTCTGCCAGTCTGTTTAAAAAGAAAGTATTTTGAAAATTATATCCCTAATAAGAAGCAACATTTCGCTTGAGTGCTATAGGCTTTTTATCCCAAAAAATATAATTAGCCCGGGAAAATTTATCACGCGGGCGGAACCACGAACAAAAGCTAGTATGAGATGTAACGAAATGTAACTATGCATATAAATTAATGTCAATTTATTATTATTGCCTCCGTTTAGGGTCCTAAATATATAAAAATCTTGTGATTGAATGTAGCTAAGATGTGAAAACATCTGTATCCAATAACTAAGGGCGCATCAAAATCGATTAAACGAAGCTGTTAATTCTTAATCTTGATTTTACATTTTGTTAGGATAAATGTAAGATCGAAGAAACTAACGTTACCGGCCATTTAGCACTCAGTGGTGGTAGCGGTAACGCGTTTTTTCCCTACGACAAAAGAATGACTTCAGATACCCTCGAAATTCTATTTGGAGAATTCTCAGGTTTCCTCGCCATGTTAAAGCGATCAATAATTGATAACCAATACACACGTAACATGAAAAAGTTAGAATTGTGACTTAGGTTTTGAACCTGCGTACATTCATTAGAGATTGTTTCATTCCCAACTAGGCTAAAGCGACTTAACACTATGTTTGACTCACTGACTGCTTTTTTCGTGCGCACCCAATGATATTCCAAAAACATATGCACCGTGGTTGTTTGCAAGGAAAAAAAATACTAAGCCCAAGAATTTTTTTGAATTAATTTATTTCAAAATATGCCCTAACAAATAAGTTTAACTTCAAGTAATTAGTATTGGTCACTTAAATATTTATATATACGAAGTTTACATCAATTAGACCAATTAATAAAACTAAAACTCCGTAATTCTTTGTGCTAAATTTAATTCCCCGGGGTTTTTAAATAAGGAATCGGTAAGTATTGGGATTAAGGCGTAAGCTAAAAATTTAGGAAAATATTATGTTACTCAAGGTTAGACAAAATATCTATAAGTAGGTAACTGTAGGTAAATGCCATATTTTGTTTAACACACATAATATGACCACATAATATCATATCTATGTAACAATTGGAGTAGACGATAGCCTAGTTGGGAATGGAACGGTCTACAGAGACAATGTCCGGAGGTTCAAACCCAAGGCATACAGCTCTGAATTTTCGAAGTTACGTGTGTATTGTTTATCAATTATCCTTCGCTTTAACGGTGAAGGAAAACATCGTGAGGAAACCTACTTACTTAAGGATTCTCCATAAGAATTTCGAGGGTATGTGAAGTCTGCCAACCCTCACTAGACCAGCGTGGTGGACTAAGGCCTAACTCGTCTCAGTAGTAGAGGAGGCCCGTGCTCAAAAGTTGGCAGCATATAAAACAGGGCTGATTGCATTGCATATGTAACAATTTACAACGAATATTGACCAAAAATTCGCGCGGAATTAAAATGTTAATAGAGAATACAAGTCATGAATTAGTATTCAAAAATATGTAGTTCACCTAAAATTGCAGTTAGAGGTTTAAATTTAGCTGCAATTAATTCGCAGGTCCATTTGGGTTGATTTGATAACGTTATCATTTTGTTTACTTTAAAGAAAATGCTTGTGTTTCCATAAACAGAATGTATTGAATTGTAAATATCGTTTCACAATTCTAAACGTAAATTGATTATGTTTGAAATATTGTCAAGGATTATTGAAAACTAAGGGACTGGTTTTAAAATGATGTGAGAAGAAGTTACTAACGATTCTTTGACGGAGAAATATATTTATGCATAATCAAATAGAAATTTTACGATATTAAAATAGTTTATATTAAAAAAAAATTCAAGCATTCAAACAAAAATATTAATATAATAGTAATATTTCCACAGACACTTTCGAAATAGTATTTTTTAAAAAAAAAAAAGGTAAAGGTAAACACTTTTTGCTAAATAAAAAAAAAATCATACCCCATAACTGTTTCACTATGCAGGTAACAGCAACACACAACACCATCGAACACACAACGGGAAATAGTCACACAAATAAAAACACCAACGTTTATAAAGACATATTTGAAATTCAATGCGATCGTGAAAAATGGGAATGAATACCAAACCGAAATCGGGAACTTATAATGCACTCGGTAAGGCAGGTGGTATCTATATTAAAAAAGGCACAACGCACCGATAAATCAATCAACGGCTAGACTAATTAAAGAACGTATTCGAATTTCGCATAACACATGTCGGAACTATTGTGCGTAAACGAAATTGACGGGAATGCGTAAAGGTGAGGTCACACGGTCGCGCGAAACCGAAATCGACGGGCGGAATTTTGAAACGTATATTCGTGCCGTACGCGCTGCAACTGCAGTGCGCCGGTCATGCGTGTGCAGAGAGGACTAGCGATGCATTGCCGCTGCTATCAAATAAACAAAAACTGCATGACGGTGTACTAAAGCTCGGCGCGAGCTTTAACTCACGAAATGTTAATTTTATTACTGATTTCGTGAAAGTGATAATGCTTGTTATTGATTCGGATTCGCTATCCTTTGTTTATTGCGTACTCTCGGATATTGAAATGTTTGTTATTTTGTATTCTAGTTTAATTAAGTTGAAAGAAGTTATATACTAATATTTATTTATATAAGAATATTCAATGAATGTTAGAAATAAATTTGCAATGATACGAACTAAGTGCGTATGAAACAGTTAAAGATAATTGTAAACACATAAACATATCTTTCAAATTACTGTTGAAGAAAATCCTGGTTAACAACAGTAATTACCATAATATATATGCAAATTACATTAACTATAATAAATAAGGTTTAATTCCAACTTGGCTACTTAGGGTTATCAAATAACTCCCCTTATGTGCAGCTAGGTGTTACTGGCGACTTCACCTGCGTATAAAGCTTTTCTCGCTACAAAAGTAGCTATAATGGCAGCGCCATCTATTTAAAAAAATAGATAAAATACGACCATTATTTCCCGTGGGAGCATTTTATCGGTATAATGTGTTAATCCAAGATATGGTGTGTCAAGATACCGGTGTGTCAAATTTCATCAAAATCCGTTCAGCAGTTTCTACGTTTACTTATAACAAACATCCAAACTTTTTACAAACTTTCGCATTTATAATATTAATAAGAGTAAGATTGAATTAATCCTTAGAAAAAAATTGTTGCACGCATGCGCAGAATCCGTAGCGCGTTCGTTTAAATATAACCGGTGACAATGGGTAGTCCGTCACTCGTTCTAAATCAAGGATTAGTGGGTACAAATTGTACTTGTATATGAGTATGATTAATGTAACTCTTCATAGATTATGCTTTGTCTAAATGAGTGGTTACTTCAAACTTCCTTGTATTTTAGCGTTAATATTATTCAGTTATTGTTCTATTATAAAGTGTTCTTCATTTGAATATTAGCATATTTATAACGTTTTAAATATTTTAGTCAATATTTTTATTCATATAATTAACATTGAACAATATTATTAGTCAGTGTTTTAGGTAATTAATTTTGCCACTTTATATAAAATAATAATCATAGTCAAAGAGACAAAACGCTACATTAATCATTAATGATAAATCATTAGTAACTACTTTTGTACATAAAGTGCTATTTATTTTAATTCATTAACATTTTTAAGGAGAAGAGTTAATCTATTTTTATATGCACCGCCATTCGTTTTATAAGTAGGAATGCTTAATTGTATTCGTAATTAATTAACTCTTAACTGGCTAGAGAGGAAATTTTGTAAATGCGTACATTTTATATTATTTTGGTCTATAATGATCGCAAGAACATTAGACTTATTTAAGTATTTAATGTACTTTATGAACACAAAGTTTTGACTTCGATATTCGAGTAGGCCAAATAAAATATTGAAAGGTGTGTATTTCAACACAGTGTAGTTACCTAAGATTTCAAAATGGCACTAATTACTATTTATTTATTTGCTACATCTTGTGCTTTTTTTATTGCATTGAATGACGAGACGAGTAGGTATACCGTTCGCCTGATGGTAAGCGATACGACCACCCATAAACAGTAGCAACACCACTTAGCACCTTGACTTAGTACTGTGTGGCATTCATCTGCGCTCGTCATCCTGAGACATAAGGTGTTAAGTCTCATTATGTCCAGTAGGTACACTGGCTACAATACAGTTCAAACCGAAACACAACAGTGCATGCACACTGCTACTTGGCGGTGGAAATGCACATTGTGGTGGTACTCGCCCAGAATAAAGAGACGTGATGCATACAATATAAAGTAAAATAAAAATTGACGAAAACTTCATACGTTTACAAAAAAGAAAATGCTAAATACATGGGAAAATCAAAGGCCTTTTTCATGTCTGAAATGGGATTGAAAAAAAAATTGTTTTTAGACTCAAAATTGAATCCTATATTATACAAGTATTTAATATATATTATAGACTACACGAGCTAGTTACTACCAACTGGACTGGGGTTTGTAACCTCTATTTAAAGTTAATTCAATTACAAGTAATTTAATTATTGTACATGATTTTCATTCAGTCAGGCCAGCTTCAGGCATTTTAATATGGCAGATAGGCTTTAACAAATTAAAGGTCACTAGCTCCAAGTAAATATCATTTGACACTTATCGTATTAAACAGCGTCAGCTGGTTTAGTCTAGTCCATACATTAGCAGACTAGAGAAACAGAGATTAGTACAAACAGAGATTAGTGCTAATGCAGATAGTACTAATCTCATTATCATTTATTTGGAACCATAGATCAGAGTATACATTTATGTGACAAGAGTTATTCAGAAGTTATGAAACTGGCCATTAATTAAAAAAAATCGTTGGTAAGCTATTTCGTGATTGAAAAATCACACGCAATCTCTATTTCAGCTCTACCATGGCAATAAGATTTCATTTAAAACATATCCTACCAGTATTATAAAGACGAAAGTTTGTAAGAATGTATGGATGTTTGTTACTCTTTCACGCAAAAACTACTAAACGGATTTTGATGAAATTTGGCACACGAGTAGATCATGTCCTGGATTAACATATAGGCTACTTTCCATCCACATGTATCCCTTACCATCAAGTACAGAGGTCATTTTGCTGATTACGTATAAAAATCGCTTACTTGAAAAATCCCGTTCATTGGTATCTAGTTGAATAGTTTAATGTACAGGCAGCCACATAAATAGCTGAACAAACTCAAAATTTCAAATCGCATAAACGCGTTAAGTTTAATTAAAACTAATATTTCTCATTATGTAAAGTAAAATGACTGCCTCGGTGGCGTAGTTGTATTATAGTACGACTGCAAAGCTGAGGTTCGATCCCCGGGTCGGGCAAAAAGTGATATTGAGTTTTTCTATTCAGTATCAGCCCGGAGTCTGGAATTTGTGCCCGATATGGCGATAAGCTCGCCCCCTATCACATCATGGGACGGAATGACGGCGAAAAGTGGGCGCACTAGTTGCGCCTCTGCCTACCCCTTCGGGGATAACAGGCGTGAGTGTATATGTATATGTATATATGAAGTAAAGTATATTATATTTTACTATTGTGAAGAGAAAATTCAATTTGGTAATAACACATAAGTGTACAGGTAATTTTTTTTTTTAATTTGTTCAGCTATTTATGTGGCTGACTGTACTTGTAAAAACGAGGGTCACGCAAACGTTCAACCAGCTGGCATGAAAGACACTAAACAGTTGCATAAGTTTCTAATGTTACTAAACTGCCTCGGTGGCGTAGTTGTATTGCGTATGCGTTACGAGTACGATTTGCGCGCTGAGGTCCTGGGTTCGAATCCCGGGTCGAGCCAAAAATATTGTGACTGGGTTTTTTCATCTTTAAAATTATTCAGTAGCAGCTCGGAGTCAGGAAGTTGGCGGTGTGATACCCCCGTGCCTCATAAAAGCACGTAAAGCCGTTGGTCCTGCGCCTGATCTCTCTCTGGTCATGTCGGATTGCCGTCTCATCGGACTATGAGAGTGAAGGAATAGCGAGTGCACCTGTGTATTGCGCACACGCTTGTGCACTATAATATCTCCTGCGTACCTGGCTGATCTCTGTTGAGATTGGCCGCCGTGGCCGAAACTGGCTAGGAGGAATACAATGTTACTAACCACAGTAAATCTCAATGTGAGTAGCGTTTCTCAGCAAAAAATTGGCACCATTTTGGATCCTACCTGAAGTAAACTGGCAATCTTGTAGTCAATGCGAAAATTCTAATGAGCTATTCGCTGAATATTATTTGCGTTGTAAAAAAAATTATTAATGTTTAATAATGCGCAATAACAAAAAATAAACCGACTTCTAAACCACTGCAAACCAAAAAATAATTCAGCTTTATATTCGCTTAGTAGATACGTATATTTGGAGTGGATGCCTAATTTAAGGCATCGACGTAAGTGTAGTAATAAGTTCATCTGCTTTGTTTATATTAAATATCTAAATAGATAAGGAGATGCCTGGTGCCTTTAGAGAAATAAAATAGGGAACTTGAAATTGAACAGACGAAGGTAAGGTCGAGATAGCTCAGTTGAAAAACTTTACCTGTTCCTTACCAGTAAGAGCTTTTAACCATAGTTTCCTTGCTCAGCATACTATTGTTTCCAATTTGCAAATTATTTGAAAGAAGAGATAAAGTGACAAATTAGCTTTGGGAGACTACAAAACCATTTTTGGCTTTTTGGCTGAAATACTGTTAAAAATGTTTGGCGGTAAGAATATTAGGCGACAATAGCCTAGTTGGGAGACGAACGGCTCTCAAGGTCGTGACTTCGGAACTTACAAAATATGCTTTCAAACTTTTCAAATTTACGAACTTTGACTCGTCAAGCCCCGCGACTGACGCCGTCGTCCATATAGTTTCCCCATACATCTATATATATAAGCGAGGTTTGACGGGTTAAATTGTTTACAATCGTTAAACGATGAAGATGAATAGCTCACTTAAATGATGAAGGAAGCCTACACAACGTGTGAGTCTACCAATTCAGATTAGGTCAGCGTGGAAGGTAAAAGCCTAAATTCTTACTAAACTGAAACTCAAAATTTTCTCTATTCAAAATATAGTCTTTTACAAGCTTTTGAATCGTCACGAATATAACACCGCTCCGGAACGTGTTATCACTGTGAAGAAGAAGCGGCACAAGAAACTATTAGAAGAGACCGTGTTTAGCTGACGGACTGTTTATAATACTGGACAGTTCCTCTGTCTTCTATATCCATCCTTCATACCATGTCATAAGACAGCGTTTCTTAACCTTTTTCAGTCCGCGGGCCCCTAGAAAATTATTTTTCAGTTCGCGGGTTTCGGTCCCCTAGAAAATTAAGGACACATTCAAGGACCCCCTTCATAAAAAAACACAGGAATAAGATTAGGACAATTCATTTTAGTACTAAAAAAATTATTAATGTGAAGGTCGGTGTTGCTTTTTTGCAACTAAATTAGTAATATTTGGGTTGATGTTATTACTAAGTTGTAATCTCAAATCAGATTCCAATTGTAATCTGTTCCTGCATTTGTTTTTTATATATACAAGAGCAGAGATCCCGCTTGCTGGCGCACGCTCGCCGTGCTAAGTAAGCGTAGCGTTTACGAGACTTACTGGCATTTATTTATTAATTCAAATGACCATAGATGAGTTGGCGGACCCCCACACACATACTCGCGGACCCCCAGGGCTCCACGACCACAGTTTAAGAAACACTGTCGTAAGGTGCACTTCCAATTGGCTCCCACATTAAATATAACCGCGCTCAAAAATAATCTCTAAAATCCAAACACGCGCACCTAACACGCCATAATTCACCTCTCAAAAAGCAATTATAAAGTGTTATGCGTAACAAACAACCCTAATTTCTAATTTACACGAGCACCAAACCAAATCAAAAGTCGCACCGGTAAAAAAGGCCCAACTGAACACAAAATTCATCAAGTCACTCCACGCCTTCACAGAAACGATTAATTTATTATTTTAAAGCACCCTTTTCGCGCATCCAATTTAAAATTTGACGTCTTAAACAGTCTTAAATTACACGTGAAATTATTTCATTAGCGGGCGCAACCGACGGGCAGCGTCGCTCGCAGAGTTTTTCGGTGCTGTAACACGTAATCAACACGTCAATGTGACCACGCCCTAAGCTCTTCGCGTTAATAGGCAGATCTCGATATCGGTTCATTCTGTAAATAGCGCCAAGTTACATTTGCCGGTTATGATAATTTCTTCCGATTTGTTTGAAATTTAATGCTTGGTTATCCGTTTTATAGTCTAAAATGGCTTGCATTGTAACAGTGTCAAAATATTTTCTTACTGTTTCGGAGATCAAAGTCAAAGCGAGATTATTTACGTAACGCGATTTTCAAACTTTCCAATTCTTTGTAGTAGAGTAGATAAGCAATCAATCCATCATTCTATGGTTCTACCAAAGTACCACTATTTTGTATTCGGTTGTACTACCGTTTAACACTGTCTTCAAAAAACCGACCTCTAACTATATTTCCTAATCATAATCAACGGAGATTGAAGCCTCATCTCTCAAATATAGAATTCCCCATTCTTTGAATCACTTACACACTTCTCTCTACATAAATAATGCAATGTTTTCCAACAGCAACACAATGTGGTAACATTTACAAGGCGGTGTTTATGATGTTGTTTAAATTTTGTTTGTAGATTGCGCTCTGGTAATACTCTCAGTAAAGAAAGCCCGTGGTCAATAGGAAGATGGTCAACTTAGCTGAAATTATTAAGATTATTTTTTTTTATTTATTTAAAAAAAAATATTATGTACTGGGCTCTTGCTCCCATGAATCAGTTTTTCCGGGACAAAACTCTCGCTTTATATTTTCCCGGGATAACAAGTAGCCTATGTTACTCCTTGATAATGTAGCTTTATATTGGTGAAAGAATTGTTTAAATCGGTTCAATAGTTTTTGAGTAGGTATATTCTCTATAAACATACAAAATAAGCAAGTATAGATGTGTAAATCATTACTTAAATAATGACTTCTTCTATTTACGCGAATGTTAGACATTAAAATGAAACTATTTTGCGGATTTTATCGCGGTTTTTTAATTTATATTTTCTCCCGACGTTTCGAAGGCTTTTCAGCACTTCGTGGTCACGGGGCGGACTGAGGTGTTGGTGGTCCGAAAAGTTAATGTTACAATATCTACCTTCATTTTTTATTTATACAATTTTTTAAAAATTAGTTGTTATTGACGGTCCGATCTACGCAGAAAGAGCTCACAGTGTCTTGAGATCTGGCAGTTGGTCTTTTGGGGTCCGATTTAATAATATGTATAATTGGATCCCAGGCTTGTGCAAGCTTCCAACCATCTTCTCTATTAAAATTTGGATGTTTTTTAATTTCAATAGCCTCGCGGATCATCCTAGGTTAACCGCGATAAAATCCGCAAAATAGTTTCATTTTAATGTCATTACTTAAAGGTAAAAATAAAGACTGGCGTAGATAGTTGTTATTTATGAGGGACTAACGACTCGTCCTGGCTTCTCACGGGTAGCATTATCTATAGCCAGATGACTTCTGGTGGTCCGCTTGATACCAAACTTTACAGGATCACCAGCTAGACTAATCTGAAGATTTCTTAAAAATCTCATTAACTTGCTCGACCCATTTTCGGGTCCATAGAGAACTTACATATAAAGCTCTGTAATCTGCATTATATATTTTCCCAATGCTGGGCACGGACGCCCTCTACTACTGAGAGTGTTTTAGGCCTTAGTCCACAACGCTGGCCTAGTGCGGATTGGCAGACTCCACTTACCTTCGATATTCTTATGGAATATTTCTAAGGAATGCAACATATAACTTGATTTGACTGCCTTGGTGGCGTATTGCGTGCGCGGTACGACTATTGCAATTAGGTCCCGGATTTGAATCTCTGGTCGGGCAGTGATGGGTTTTTCTGCTACGTATCAGCCCGGAATCTGGAAATGTGTCTATAAAATGGTAATAGGCTCACCGCTACATAGCTGGCAAAGTTACACCTCTGCCTACCCTTGAAACCGGAGAAAGGCGTGCTGCTGTATGTATTAATAGCTAGTTAACTAAAGCGCCATCGGGTATAAAATTATATTGAATGCCAATTTTTTAACGTCATACAAACTCGGAGCCGCGATATATTTCGCATTTAAACCGCCCGATCGGAGAATAAATCAAGCGCATATGAGACGTCGATAAATTGACTTTCTAACAATATATCGCATCCATTTACACGTTTAGAATTATGCCTCTGGGCTATGATAAAGTAATCGCAAAAAAATTGTCGATATAAATGTGAAACTGCTTCGACAACTTCGTCTACGTTACGGGCATAAGAGTAGCCTAAAACCTTCCCAGAATCTTGAGCTACCCGCCCTGTGGTTTGGGTGCGTTTGGAGAATTCCACCACGGTATCCCCTGCCTATCGTAGGAGGCGACTAATAGGGACCAGGGGGTCGCGTCGGTCGGCACGGGTGCTGTCCGCCGCAACATAATATGTGTGCCCCCCACAAGAGGAGACGGGCTGCATTAAGCGGCACCGCGCAGGGGCGGTTGCGGACGACAACTTAGACACTTCAGTCAGAGGAAGCCCGCAGCCGTCCTTAATGCGCCGAAGATGAAAAAAAAGGGTCTTGAGCTATCTCCATATATAAAATAATAATAATACCACCCCTGTATTATATACTGCTCACTGCTGAGCAGGGGTCTCCTCTACTATTGGGAGGGTTTTAGGCCTTAGTCTACCACGCTGGCCTAGTGCGGATTGGCAGACTTTACATACCCTCGAAATTCTTTTATTTATTTATTTATTTATTGGAAAACCAACAGCTAGAATACATCATAATAAATAACAATGAATAGAGGAAACAAATCGCCATTTACAGGTTTTCACGAGTATGTGGCAGTATAATATATTACAATATGTCGTCATCGGCTCGAGTCATGCTACATTTTTTTTTATTTATTTAAAGAAAGAAAGGCTTAGCAACCGTCGCACTGAACAAATACTTGTGTTAAATGGGTCCACGTCGATTTTTTCGCAAATTGTGTTAAAGTTCCTGCTTGCTCGCACCATGTAAGTATTTTGTCTGTAATTAGAGAAAACCGGTGGGATTTGTATGGGAGGATTGAATCTAATTACTTTACGTGGGATCCTAAAAGAAATTTTGCTCAATAGCGCTGGACAATCAATTTCGCCGGATATTAATTTTAAAAATAGAGTACAGTCAGCTATTTCACGGCGTGTTGTAAGTGGCAAAATATGAAACTTTTTGCAGAGTTTAAGGTAACTACTAGAGCTGTAAGGTATTTTTAGGCGAAAGCATAAGTATTTGATGAAACGTTTTTGGACGTTTTCAATACGAGCTGTATATTTATTGTAATATGGGTTCCAAACTTGCGACGCGTATTCTAAGTGGCTTCGAACATAGGTGCAGTATAAAATCTTAAATGTTTTAATTTCGGTGAAAGAATTAGAAAGTCGCATTATAAAACCTAATGATTTGGAAGCTTTGGTTATAATTTGGTCTATATGAGCGTCAAATGCTAGTTTTGAGTCGTGAATCACCCCCAAGTCACGGATCATATTCATTATTGGGAGAGCTTGTCCACGAAGGGTATATGAAGTGGGAAGAACCAGACGTTTCCGAGTAAAAGTTACCAAGGAGCATTTTGACGGGTTAAGGTCAAGTGAATTCAAGCAGCAGTAGTCTTCCAGTCGCGATAGGTCAGCCTGTAAGGCAGCCCTGTCATCTGGAGATGCAACAGTCTTAAAGATTTTCATATCATCGGCAAAACAAAGTAAATTAGACGATTGAAGGCACGAGGATATATCGTTAACATATAAATAGTAATGGGCCCAGCAGAGACCCCTGTGGTACGCCACTAGGTACAAACACCCAGCTGGATATATAGTTTTTCAAGACTACTGCTTGGGATCTATTCTCAATGTAAGATGAGAACCATCTTATTAAGTCACCGCATATACCGATTTCGCTTAGTTTAATTAAAAGCATGTTGTGGTCAATACAGTCAAAGGCCTTGCTGTAGTCCGTATAAATAACACCGACCTGTTTACCGTCATCCATCGCCTTAGTAACATAGTCATTAAAATGGATTAAATTTGTGACAGTCGATCGCCCTTTAAGAAAGCCGTGTTGATAGGGGTTTAATAAGTTTTTCAGAGAAAAATAGACTTGTTTGTATATCAATGACTCGAAAACTTTAGCAAGTATACATAGCTTAGAAACCGGCCTGTAGTTGGAAATCTCAGTTTTCGATCCTTTCTTGTGAATCGGAATAATGTAAGCTGATTTCCATATGCAGGGTACCGTACAGAGCGAAATCGACTTCTGAAAGAGAAGGGAAACTGGAATGGCAATAGACTTAGCGCATTTAATGAGGAATTTAGGCGAAAGATTGTCTGGCCCCGCGGATTTTGAGGGATCTAACCTCTGTAACAGTGTTACAACTTCCTCTTTGCCTATAATAATCTTGGAGATACCGGAGGATGAAAATGAACTGGCACTCCAATGGGACAACTGAACGTTGGAATTGTGACTTGACGAGTGATTAAGAAATGTCGAACGAAAGTAAGATGAAAATGCGTTACATATTGATTCCAGAGTATTAAGAACAACGTTACAATGAGTAAAGGTGTTGGGCGTTGAATAAGACTTTGACCTATTCTTGACAAAGCTCCAGAAATATTTTGGATTGTCTAAAATGGATTTTTCTGTTAGATCTAAATAGGTTTTGTAACATGTAGCTTCTAAACATTTTGCTCGCTTCTGTAGAATTTTAAAAGAATGCCAATCTGACTTGTTGCCATAGGTCTTAAATTTTTGACAATATTTATATTTTTCTTTAAGAACTTTTCTTAATGAGCTGTTATACCAGATAGGAAATTTATTGTTTAGTACTTGTTTAGTAGGAATATATTTGGTATGTAAATCGAAAACAATTTTTGAGAATTTATTAAGTGATTCTTATGGAGAATTTTCAGGCATGTAGGTTTCCTCACGATGTTTTCCTTCACCGTTAAAGCGAACGATAATCTAGGGATATCCGAAATCCGTTCGGTAGTTTTTGAGTTTATCACGTATAAACTTTGCCACTCCTTTTTACTTCCTTAGGGGTTGAATTTACAAAATCCCATCTTAATGAGCACCTACCTCCTAAAAAGAACCCTCATGCAAAATTTGAGACTCCTAGAACTTGCAGTTTCTGAGATTTCATGATGGCTGAGTGAGTGATCTTTCGCTTTTGTATATATAGATAAGTGCACCCATGTCCGATAGTAAATAATCATCCACAAAACGCCCATTCGAAAATTAGTTCATCGCGTTATCATACGAGTGATTAGCTCGTCTCCGCGCTTGTATAAACATTATAGTACCTTCCAAGATCTCCTATAACACAAGAGTAATGCACCAATCAACTACAGTTTGCTAAACGTTAAAAGCACGGTTATGCAAACCAGGAATTTAGATAATCGGCCATGTCTAGATAGAAACGCATAAACATTTACAGCTCTTAAACACTATTGTTTTATAAGATAAAGTTATTTCTGGATGTAATTTTACGCTTACGGTCTACCCATCGTACTAATATTATCAACGCAAAAGTTTGTAAGTATAGATGTATCTTAGATCATTTAACAAAGGATGTATGGATGTTTGTTACTCTTTCACGCAAAAACTACAAGATCCTGGATTAATATATAGGCTTATCCCGGCGAAATATAAAGCGGGACTTTTATCACGAGAAAACTTATTCACGTGGGCGTAGCCGCGGTAAAAACTAATAGTATACACTTGTGAAAGTTTACGGCCTATTTGTATTGTACTGTACATTGCTAAGCACAAGCCTCCTCTACTGAGAGAGTTTAGGCCTTAGTCCACCACGCAGGCCTAGTACGGATTGGCATGTAGAATTCTCATGCCTTGGTTTTGGACCTGCGGACCTTCGTCTCGGCATTCCATTCCCAACTAGCCTATCGTGACCCTATTACAAAGGGGTAGGCAGAGGCGCAACCAGTGCACCCATTTTCCCCGTGCGTAAACCGTCCCATGATGTGATAGGAGCGAGCCGATCGCCATAACGGGCTAAAATTTCAGACTCCGAGCTGATACTGAACATAAAATCCCAATATAACTCTGCCCGGGGATCGAACCCGAGATCTCAGCATTGCAGTCATACCGTAATACAACTACGCCACTGAGGCAGTTCATATGTGGATATTTTGCAATGAATTACAAATAAGCAAATAAACTATTGAATCGAAACTGAAGGGTTATTGGGCGTTTTAATAAACAGACGCTATGACTAACTGTTAAATGAAATTACTTTGGTGTTATGATTAAATTAATGGACTATAAATGTACTGTTGGGCAAGAATCTTTCCTGAGAAGAATTTGAGGTGTTTGGGATTCTTTTGAGTCCAATACGAGTTTGATTGTCCCGTGTTGGATTCGAAGATCTTAGGACAATTGTGTTTTAAGCGAATATAAAGGCGTAATCTATTTGTCATAATCATTAGATTATGACAAATAGATTTACGACGACTACAACGACGATTTACGACGATTTTGTATTCTTAATTTAATTCTTATTTAAGAATTAAATAAACAACGACGAATATGCGTACTTGTAGATTCCAGAAGAGAGCTCCGTCAGCTAATTGGCATTAAAGAATTTAATTTCTTAAATAAAAATGTGAAATTGAACTGCGATCTATAACTGAGTGTTTTCTCTAGATATAAATATAAAAGTGACTTCAGTGTTGAAAAGCGACACGATGAATGTAGGCAACCGGTGAATAAGGCCTATAAGTAGCTAATACGACATTTAAAAAAATAGGACTTACGACTGTAGTCCTTGTGAGACAGAAAGAAGACACAAATGAACTTGAATAACTGCAGACTCAATTTTGCTTGGGACTGCGCCCACGCGGAACGCCTTCAGACTATAAAAATTCCTAAAAAAATATGCTACGTCAGCTCCATCTATGGACACCAAATACTTACAAAAAGTAGCATAGGTGTAAATTGCCACATTTCATCCAAACCCGATCAGACGTTTCTGAGTTTACTTCCTAAAAACATCCTAACATTTCAAAAACTTCTTGATTTATAATATTGGTAAGAAGTCTGAGGTAAGAAGTGCTATTGCAGATGACAAACAAGGTTAATTCAGCATTAAATCCGACACCGATTCTAGTCGGCTTGTCGCGCGGCTAGATTATTTAAATCATAGACAAAAAGCTCTCCTTTCAGTTTTACTTAAAACCAAATTCAAAGGGATAGGTTCTTCTCACGATATTTCGATTATTCTAGATTGCAGCAATTTATAATTCTTCGCATTGGATCTAATTAATAAAATATCTAAGTGAAAAAAGCCTATATGACTATCTATCTATAATAAAACAGTAGAACCCGGTGTGTCTGTACATTGAAAGAAATGTGATAAAAAGAAAAGTCACCCCTTTTCTTTAAAGGATACTAGAACTCAAATTAGCGATTTTTATAATTCTTTTCCGTCTTATATTATGATTTTTTATACATGGCAATGGCCATGTAGTGCCTGGTTAATGATTTTATATTTTTATAGAATCCTGAAAAAGAAACAGTCGAAGGCGGGACTCGAACCCACGACCTCCGGCATACCGTGCCGGTGCTCTTCCAATTGAGCTACTCCGACCCCCGCCATCGATTGCCAATCTCAGGACCCGTATTTAATTCTCTTAAAGGAGTTGACCAGCGACATCTGTTAGCAGTTATTACGTTCCTTTCCGTCTGTTTTTCTGTTAAGGACATAGGTTACTTTTTATCCCGTGAAAATATAAACCTGGACTTTTATCCCAGATTTTTTTTCTCGCGGGCGGAGCTGCGACCCTAAGCTAGTTTATAAAATATTTTTATTATGATAACGCAATTTCACAATGAATCAATGTAACTACAGATTATTTAGCGTTTCTTTTTAGCTGTGAAATACAATAATATGAATATGAAAAGCCGGCGAGACTCAGATAAGACTCGTTTCAAGGTCATATTTATAACTAGACTAGTAGTGCTCGCGGCTCCGCCCGCGTGAAAAAGTTTTTCCGGGACAAAAATATTTTCCTGGGATATAAAGTAGCCTATAGCACTCAGGAGTTGTGTAGCTTCCTATTAGTGAAAGAATTTTCAAAATCGGTTCAGTAGTTCCTGAGATTAGCGCGTTCAAACAAACAAACAAACTCTTCAGTTTTATAATATTAGTATAGATTTGCTCGCGGTTTTGCTCGCGTTATAGATTTTTCCGGGTTAACTCATCAAGCCCCGCTTATATATTATTATATAGATGTATGGGAAAACCCTATATATCGCACCTTTAGGATCAAAACGACACAATTCAAAAAGACAGAAAATTGGGTTATCGTCATAAAATTACTTAAAACGAAGTACTCAATACAACAATAGTTCAAACACAGCCATATTCAAGCAGGAAAAGGACAAAGCTGTTATATCGGTCCCTTTTTTATTATATTTTTATAAATAAGGGACTAGTTTTTAGTCATTTAAAAATGACAACTCAATTTTCTATTTTTTGAATTGTGTCGTTTTCGTTCTAAAGGTGCGATATATGGACCCCGGTGTCCGTCGCGGGGCTTGAGGAATCAAGTAGCCTATGTCCTTCCAAAAGACTCACGTTATCTACGTATTAAATTTAATCAAAATCCGTTGGTTAGTTTTCGAATTTACTGCGATCAAACGGGCGCTTCGGAAGACTTTGTTTATATGTAAGATCATTTATGATATTTACTAAAAATTTTGATAAAATTTTCTTCCAATTATTTTTACAAATATATTACTACTTCATTGAACTATTTGTATTATTTCTGGTATTAAAGTATATCAAAGTTTAGCTATGTTATAAATTTACTACAACATCATTAGAATTGCAAATTTTATAGTATCTGATACGCATAGATACATAATATTTGGACTGAAGAGCACAACAAAACAAATCTAAATTACAAATCATTATTCCCTTTAACTGTTTTGAATTCAAAAAGACCTACATTATTTATATAAAGTTAAATGTAGGACAATCTGTATTGTACAAGGATTTTATTGAATCATAATAGTTAAACAAAATATTTGAGGAGCGAACAAGTGGATCCCTTGTGGACAAAAATCATTGTTATCCATGAATATAAAAGTGACAATAATAAATAATGTATCCTTGAATATCTGTAAATGGTACATTCCCAGTTAAGATCCAGCTCATTTCGGTAAAGAATAAAATTACACTAACAAAAATAAACCATAGGTATCAAAATGAAATAATATAATTGATATTATATTGTCCTTTTTAAACAATCTCGTGATTAAAATAATTTATTATTGACTTGTACAATTTACTCAAAAGGCACCGCGAGCGTTTTGATCGTAACAAATGGCAGTGCGTCATGGTAATGGATTATAATTATTCTCATCAATTTGTTAGATAAAACTCAACGTGCATTACTGTTTTATTGATATAGTTTATACCAGCTTTAGCCCGCGGCAAAAAGTTTTGGATAAAAGTCCCGGTTTATATTTTCCCGGGATAAGAAGTACCATAGGTCCTTCCCAAGGTCTTAAACTATCTCCCTACCAAATTTTATCGAAATCGATCAGTGGTTTAGCCGTAGCGACTCGTGAGAAAAACAATCCGGATAAAAGTCCCGCTTTATATTTTCCCGGGATAAAAAGTAACCTATGTGTTAATCCAGGATATGATCTTCCCATGTGCCAAATTTCATCGAAATCCAATCAGCAGTTTTTGCGTGAAAGAGGAACAACATCCATACATCCAGACATCCATACATTCTTACAAACTTTCGCGTTTATAATATTAGTAGGATGAGTAACGTTTATAAGTAGTAAGCTGTGTTAGAGTCGTATTATATTTATTCTGGCATTGTTCAGGCATCGCGTTAAAAATGTCTGTAGGCTTAGAATGTGAAAGAAACACACGACACGACTCCATTTCGTTTTATTGGGATTGGTTGAGAGACTAACACGTGACCGACATAATCACGACCAATAGGTCTTGATCAATCACAAACATCAAAATTAAACGACATCGACTTACGAGCTGCGTCTTTTAGGGATATTCTAAGCCTACTGATCAGATTAAGCTGGAGGTTCTAATATATATACTAAAGGGTTGATTTTCAAACGTCAAATAAAAATTTATTTGTAGGAAACTTATACAAGTGTCCTTTTAAATTCATACGAATAAAGTTGTTACGTTTTCTCACTTTTATTGTGCTTTTATTTTCAGTATGGCTTTAATTTATTCGAGGAACAAGATTTGTTTGGCGACGCAAATCAGCCCTAAAGTAATCAAATAAAGGCCATCAAATAGTGCGAGAACTTGTGTTAGTTTTATTCTTAAAACCAGTGTACTTATTGTACACCATGAGACGTTACATCTAATATTTCAAAATAAGAGTCACAGTAGTGTTTTCTATTTTTTTCTGTGTAGTATTACTACGATTTACATTATGTACGCTATTCATCTGGTGAAAGAATGATTAAGTCTCACGCAACAATTATTGAACGCAATAATAGCTAGCAATTATTATTTCTTGAATATTTTTCAAGACTCGTATGCGACAACGCGGGAAAGAATTGATTGCTAGCAATAATTGATCCGTGTAAATGACATCGGTATCGAACGCCGATACCGAAGTCGGGGCCAGTAGATATCGGATCGAATAATGTGGCAATGGTCTAGTCTTATCGTGCATTAATAAAAAGAAAAATAATGTTCTTTTTTTTAAATGAAAGGAGTATGACCCCCATAGTTCATCATCCGCGGCCGCCCACTAATATAATCGAATTGAAAATTATTATATTAGCACTGGCACTAAAAATGCACTCAGTTTACAAACGAACGAAAATTAAAAAGGTAATCTGAGCAGCAGCTATTCCACGTTAACAAGTAGCCATTAATGCGTGGTCAATGTAATAAGAGCTTCAATGACTATCTTAACACAAAGTACCAGGGCATATTTTCGCTTGCAAAAAGTTCTAGTAAAATTATATTTGCAGTAAGTGGCGGCGCGGCGTCGTACAAAAGCTGCGAATTTAAAGGCGCCTGCGCAACCAGAGGAGAATCACGCCCAGTGTGTAAGTCATAGATTATTATGTTGATATGAAATGATAGGGCTAGGTTGATGAAAAATCATACCTTGGAGCCTCGAAATGAAATGAATTATTTGATGATGAATGATGTAATAACGCTTTAACAATTTGATTACACGATGTCTTTAAGTCCCTGAAGTTTGAGTATTTGGAAAATTTCAACTCAGTAAATCTTGCTTATAACAAATCTTAAAAATTTTAATGTTACCCGACTGAGAAATCGAACCTAAGGCCAGTCTAAATAAACATTACCACTACCGGACTGAGAAATCGAATCTTCGACCAGTCTAAATAAATAACCACTATACTAAGGTGAAGCGCTTATTTATCTCACTCTACTCCACTCCAGTACGCGCATGACTCGATATTAAAACACGTTGAGAACGTGTTAACTCGTTATCGATAAAATAACCATCGATTACATTATAAAAATATCTCAGTAACACCTAAAATTATGGGCAAATTATTATAAAAACGTCTTTATAAAAATTATGCTGATTTCGTCCGAACGCGTCTCGTTACCTGTAGTTTTATTTCAGCGTTTACATGTTAATGCGTTCATTCGCGGTACATATTGAGTTATCGTAAAAAGTGAGTTAATTCTTGATGGGAATTAAAAGTGGGACTGCCTCGGTGGCGTAGTTGTATTACGATACTGCAACGCTGAGGTCTCGGGTTCGATCCCCGGGTCAGGCAAAGTGATATTGGGTTTTCTACTGAGTATCAGCCCGGAGTACATTAGTGGCGCCTCTGTCTACCCCTTGGGCATAAAAAAGGAATTAGGAAAAGTAAAATCGTATGGTTATTACGAAAAAAGTGTTACAACACCATTTCGGAATAATTATTTGTGAATTGGATTACAATAATTACGGTATCCATTATTGCAGCCGGCTCTCTGTGTCATGAAAGTAGTTAAATTATGTCAAATTCTCTGACAGTATCACGAGCAAGTTGCTCATCTGATGCTGGCCAGACTGCCAATTCTATAACAATAGTAACTCCAGTCGAAAATTAGCTCAAAGCACCGTGTGATTTTAAGCTCGTCCCCTTAACACTAGAGATGAATGCAATACACTGATTTGAATGTCATCCAAATGGACACAATACTCTATAGCCAATGCTGCTTGACATCAGAAATAGACATCGCAATACCTTCCAAGGCAGACTGGCATACTAAAGACCTACCACGTAGTAAAACAGATGCTATAATCAGATAAGTGACAAATTGCCTTAAATTCTTACACCTTCCGTAACTTCAGGTCTATTATTTTATAATTCGAGTCGCTTTAAAGATAAAAATATGCATCCGCTGCTCGCCTTAAATATTAAGTTAAAACGTTTAAAATGATTACAGGACAATTTATTTAATGGTCTGTTCTGTTGGTGCGTGTTTATTGTAGCAATGGATTTAACATCGAAAATTCTGAAGTATTTTATGCGTGATAGTGAACAATGTCATTGGAGAATTAAATTAAAAGATATATTGGATCGTAAGATGGGTCGAGGTCTCATCAAAATGGACTGATTGGATTATCATCCTTGACTTTAACTATCTGATAATTCATTTTTTTTGTTTTTTTTTATGGCATTGAATGACGAGACGAGTATACCGTTTGCCTGATGGTAAGCGATACGACCACCCATAAACAGTACCAACACCATCCAGCACCTTGAGTTACCAAGTACTGTGTGGTATTTCACTGCGCTCGTCATCCTGAGACATAAGATGTTAAGTCTCATTATGTTCAGTAGTCACACTAACATAATATCGAAACTAAGCTTCAGTTTGCAATGCTAAGTACGGACATCGTTGGGACCCATGTTAATCGTAACTAGTATATTAATGTTATGTATGTGAGGCATCCTGGCGGTTGACATACACTATGACCAGCATACATTAGACAAGCAACCAGCAAATGTCACATTCAATACCCACATTATATTCATTTCCTTTTTAATTCATGCGCATAGAGTTATTAAATACAATTCATACGACATAAAGTGTCTTGCTGTTTCTGTCAATATGATAATACTACAGCAAAAAGTCGCAAACACGTGCGCCAAAACATTTGCAACAAGAGCCCCCCTTAAGTTTTGTAAAGCAGTGATCGAGCGGATCGCACAAATTGTATTTCTTGCTACGATCAGTGGAATGTCATTAAATTTTTGTGAGAGACGGCCAAATGGTATTTAATCTACCCCTCCAACGGTATGTACGAAAATTTGCTCCGATTAGTCCAGGATTTAAGATATTATTCAATTTAAAAAAATATATAATTGATTACCTATGCATGAGATTTCTTGCTAATTCATCTTGGTGTGTTGGATTTATAGTCTAACTGAGTAGTTGGTAGCAGCTGTTTAAGGATTCAACCCACGTTTTAAGTGTAACGATTGTACAAGCTTCCATAAGGATTAGCTTGGGATACGTGATTCATATGGCAGGGTGAGTGCTTATTAGAGAAACCTTGGAAGCCGGTTTAAATGCCTCGAAAAAATAGGTTCGCTAATTGATAGATACAAGTCCGGTCAAGTATAAATCTGGCATCTAAAATACAGGTTTAGCTTAATTTTATATCCCTGTCAAATACAGTTAAAAAAAGTTTTTGTAAGCACTAATAATTATATGTCACTCATTGTTTAGAATATTGTTGTAAATTCCACGTTGTGCCAAAGTTTAATGTATGGTCTAAATTTGTATTGAAATGTCAATAACACATCACCATGAATTCACCTTTATATAAACACAATATTTAAACCGATTACATTTAACTGTGTCCTATTTATTAGTACTCAAAGATGATGCGGCGCGTCCACACGTTGTGTTTAAAACGCAATCATTCACGTTAATGCCTTGTTGTAAATAACTCGGTGTCATTATGTGGATAAATGACGTGGCAGCACTGTCATTATTCAACTTGTTTTATAAAGAAGTGACAAATTTTTGATAGTTGATGGTTTTTGTAGAGTTACTGGATGCGGAGTGAAACGGTTAGGGATTTTTTTACAAAGAAATTAAACGAGCATCTTGCCTAATGGTAAACGACACAATGGCTTACTGACATTCGAATTTTGAAATACAAAGTGAAGTGTACTGCGTAAGGTTATTGACATTCGCATTTTGAAATACAAAGTGAAGTATACTGCGTAAGGTTGCACTGCGCTCGTCACTCTCTTATATGGGTCTTATAATATTCAGCACCTAATTATTTTTAAATGATTTATACGGGCTAGTAAACTATACATATCTTATTGGTTAAATTATTTTTATATTCGACATAAAAATAAGCTAAACAATTATGTTTTCTGACTATTGCAAGACACCAACACCTGAAAAGCGGACAAACACGCGAGTGGGGCCGCAGGCAGCCGTTAGTTTATATAAATGTTTGTAGAAACGAGAAAACAAAAGTAAAACTTTTTTTTGGTTCGTTAAAAACAAATATCGTGAATCATAAAAATCGTAACCGTTATGTAAACCCAACTTAATTGTTTTTAATTTCAGAAAACAGTACATAATCACTGGATCTCTTTATTAAGGACGGCTTTATCAAACGGGTTAGTATTTCGTAGATTCATGGTTAAGGACTAATTATTCACTGGCCTAGTGCACGAGTTTTATAAATCTTCGTTGATTTAACTAATCTCCACTAATAACATAAAGAGGTAAAGATTGTGAATGTGTCTGTAGGAAGTAATCTCTGGCACTATCGAATCAATTTCGATGAAATTTACGATGGAGATAGTTTGAGATCCTGGGAAAGACATTGGCTTTTTATCCCGGGAAAATATAGTAGGTATTTAATAATGTGATTCGTTAGTAGGAAGGAACTATAAAATGTAGACATTGAAGTCAGTGTTATTAATGAAATTTTTGTTTAAAGGTCGCAGGAACTCGCTAGATGCAGCTTTCTAACAGTATGCTCTGGAAATCTTTAGGGGAGGCCTATAATCATCAGTGGATCTCCAAAGGTTGAAGACAATGTTAAGCTTAAAACTCCAAAGCTCTGTGTGAATTAGCCCTTTCTATACAATGTAACATTAACGAACGGTTTGAATAAACCGGACCCTAAGCTTCACGCGCGTCAATTTTAGTGGCGTCTCTGATTTTTAATTTTAAAAGTGTTTTAAAATTCTCGGTAACATCCGGTAAATTAAACTTTACGACTTTACTTAAGCTTGAGTTGTTTATCGACGTTTTATTGTTACAAAAAAAAATTTTGCGTCATTCACTTAAAACATTGACTGGAAATTGAATAGAACAGCTTGATTGGCCAGTATCTCTCTCTCTCTCTCTCTCTCTGATTGTTCTCTCATGTCTGGGGATCGCGGTCAGCATCAGGCTTGCATCTGGAGCGGATGATCTGCCTCCACTGGTTTCTGTCCAACGCGTCTGTATAAAATATAAAAAATAATATTAAAAATATATATGACTCCCTTGGTGGAGTACTTGTATTTACGATACGACTGCAATATCAAGGTCACGAGTTCGATCACCGGGTCGGGCAAAGTGATATTAGGCTTTACTACTCTGTATCAGACCGGAGTCTGGAATTTGTGCCCGATATGGCGATAGGCTCGCCTATCACATCATGGGACGGAATATGCATGGCAAAAAGTGGGTGCACTAGTTGTGCCTCTGCCTACCCCTTCGGGGATAAAAGGCGAGGGTGTTTATGTATATGTATCATATACCGGGTGGAAAGGAAACGCTCTCGGAAACGAATACAGGTGACAGTATTGGCGATTCCTGACGTGATGGCACTAAAAAAATCGCGATCGCATTGTTACAATTTTAGTAGGATTTTCTCAAATTTCTGTAGAGCTTCACGTATGGATAGATAAATCAAACTATTATTCTGAAAAACATAGTAAAAAAGGTCAATATTTCAAAAAAATCGTAATGAAACACGTACATCAGCTGACGGGTTAACGACCGCGGGCCGGTCCCGGCGCAGCGCGACGGCCGCCCAGTTCTTTGTACGCTTTACATTGCGCGCGCATGAATTACGGAAATACTAAAATCGTAAGTATTATCGCTTAGCTTTGCAAATGAATATAGTTTTTCGTTAATGTTATGGTTCTTCTCTCTTACCGTTCCGGTATAGAGAGCGTTTCCCTTCCACCCGGTATGCCAGTATAAAATACTAGTAGAAAAAATAAAGATTTACGTGAAGAAATATGTTTTGTATAGACTATTGATATTTATTGTAATGTTTTTGTAGATTCTACTCTCAACGACGAATTAGCTTCAGAACTTAATAATAAATCAAATTTCTATCCATGCACCAGCTTACGCCTATCTCTGAATGAGTAGGGAGCCACTGCAAGTCCACACTTCCTTGAGCCTACATTCTTCTCGTAGCGTATTGGAAGCTTCGCCATACTAAGTTTTTTGGATTAGAGTCTTAGATTCTAACGACTAAGAATCTAGTTTCCTTACCTGGAAATCCAACTTAGAACCTTACGGTCTCCGAATTAAAGTGCATTTCTAGAACAACTGAATTGGATTTTGTGACAAGTGTCAGAGAAAGAGTCCAAATCTATCCATTGATGTTATATTTCCACTATCTTACCCTGTAAACATTTCAATGAATAGGACCTTTCTTTTACCTTTTTAATTGAATGAAATTGAATCTTAATTGCAGTACTTTATCATCGTTTATTTGCATCATTCGTCAATCAGAGCCTAGGTCTCACATATTCATCACGTCAACTGGTTAGTATCAGTTATACTGGAAGCAATCCATGAATCTATACTAATATTATAAAGCTGAAGAGTTTGTTTGTTTGTTTGTTTGTTTGAACGGGCTAATCTCAGGAACTACTGAACCGATTTTGAAAATTATTTCACTAATAGGAAGCTACTTTACTCCTGAGTGCTATAGGCTACTTTTTATCCCGGGAAAATATTTTTATTCCGGTAAAACTTTTTCACGCGGGCGGAGCCGCGAGCACTACTAGTGTTTTTATATAACTCTTCGTGGCATGGCAAGACCACTTCCTTGTCTATCTCTACTGACAAGTATAAGTACTGTTGTGTTTATGATTATTTATAGGAACGAAGAGCCTACTGAAGTATCGTGTAGTATGTTTTATTGATAATTATATTTTGCTCGCGGCTTTGCCTGCGTGACAGAATATTTCAGAAATAAAACTCCCGCTATACATTTTCCTGAGATAAAAGTACCTTATTCTTCTTCTAGGGTCTTAAGCCTGTTATCTACATACCACGTTTCATTAATATCCATTGGGTAGTTTTTCAGTTTATCAACAGACAGACGTGGAACGGCACTTTGTGTTGTGAAATATGAGGATGGTTTTTATTGTTTGTAATTTAGTGTTTAACGTATCTTCCTATTTCAAACAAAGAAGTCAAGACTAAAATACATCATTTTAGTCTTGACTTTTTTGCATTCAGCTTAGCGACAGCAAATCCGAGTTGGAACAAAAACGTAGGAACGGGATTTTAAAATTTCTGTATTTTTCACCGAATAAAATACTTTAGTTGTCCTCGGCTGGAATTTCTTCTTCTCTATCGCATAATGAATTAGAAGCATCGCTCAAGGTCTGAATTTATTTGAAACTATTTTTTATCTGGGCTCGCGTAGTTTACAATGTATAACGGCATATAGCAAAAAATACGCTGTACGTGCAAATAAATATATCTGTATGACATCAATGCATAATACAACATTTACAACATTTGGCATACGATACATTCAAATTGCAGGCACAAATGTAATGCGATTCGTACGTCTCATTTGAATTTATTTTTTACTTAGGTAGTACCAACCGTTGATGCTATGATTGAAGATCTTTGTTTAAAAGCAGTAAATTTCGTGTAGATTTCTTTGAGTGATATTATTAAGTACAATAATTGTCTGGGTAGACGACATTTGTCAAATCTCATTGTATTATACCTTACTAAGTATGTATTTCTTTTATCAATTAATCTAGTTAATCCGTTGGACCGCCAAAGGTTCTTATTATTTGAATGCTATTGCACTGATTAATCAGTGTGCCTGAATCTCCATCTTACCTGAACAGATTTGGATAAAATTAACTAGACACTTGAAATTATGAATTACTACTTCATATTACGGATAAAAACTTTCATGCAGACAAAGTTGCCAGCATAGTTAGCGATGGTATCATCGCTTAGATTATAGTACAACTCAGTAGAACACAAGCATTGGTTGTAACATATTCGTGCCTATTCAGAACGTATCGGTCACATTAAAACGAATCCGAAATCTCAAGTTGATATAAAATACAGGATTCACCTGCCAATAATGTTTCTTTGTCCAGTAGTCGATTCAAAAGAAAAAGTCCATTTTACATCGGTTCATCGAATTGGAGACATAAGCATACCAAGATGCCTCTGCTGTTACAAATGCAACAGTTTCCATCACTGCAGCACCTGACTCTTCGTCTGAAGGGACATGGTTACTTTTCGAAACGGCAAATGTAAATTTGTAAAGGTATAACATTGATGTATCTCTACCGTATTAGGAACAGCCGAAACCGATATAAACATGAAACCGAATTAAAATTTCAAATAGCCACACACGACTTTGTTGCCAACCGTTGGATGGGGAAAAAATCAACCTGCTCTCAAATATCACATTTCGAATTCTAAGAGAAAAAAACATCTTAGCTCCATCTTCGGTATTATAATGTAAAACTTTGTACATAATGGTTGCGACGAGGTACATGATTTGAAAGGTTGTCTTTTTTTAAGTTAACAGTAACATTTATTTATTTATTTATTAATATTCGGGGAACAAACAGAACAATATTTCCTTAAACTAGATTTACATTAAAATATATTATAATCCAGCAAAGTTCCCACAGTAAAGTAGCACATCTTGAGCCAAAAGAGTGAACAAACGCGGTTATTAAAACATTAATAAAAAAAATAAAAAAAAGAGAAGAAAAGAACGAAATTAATCGATATTATTACATCGTTAAGAAATGTCATGCCAGAGAGTGTACAGATTAAGAGCCAGATTTCAATAATGCTATAATTGATTTCTTAAAGTTATTACAAGAAACTAGGAATAAGTCAATATCACAGAATTTGTTGTAGTTTTCACTTACTCTACGGACAAAAGCATTATCTCCATAATTTGTTCGTGTAAATGAACGATGGAAAAGGGTGTTGTTACGGGAGCTAACGCGTGGACAACTAAATAATATATTTCTTAGTAAGTAAGGAGAGTCAATGTAATAATTAATTATTTTAAATAAAAACAGTTGGTCTCTCATAAGCCTGCGATCTGCAAGGGAGATTAAATTTAATGAGTCGGATGGAGTAAGATCAAAGCGATAATTGAGGTGTTTACTAAATATATTTTGAATCCGTTCTATTTGATTGATATAACATTTATATTGCGGAAACATGGAGGAAATAAACTAATTAAAATAATTTATCAATAAAATGATGATCTCACGTTATATCATTGTAATTTAATATTTTATCACAATGTAATCCTGTTATAATTTAAAAAAATCAAAGATCAAAGTTACATAATTTTCGATAGCCTTGAAAAGTATTTTCAATAATTTTTTTTCCAAAACATCTATAAAAGAAATAAACCAAACTTATCACGAATCATATGATATGTCTTGCACATGCAGTAGTGTAAAGAAAAATATTATGCTATGTTGAGAAACATCAAGGCCCGTTTTTTGCAACTGTAGCTTTTTTTCGTCAGGGTCTTATTAACCCTTAAATTGGCAGTACCTTATCCCGATGATTTTTTCAGACTTTTTTAAAATTATGTGTGTTGTTAGGGATAAATAAAGATAACATATATGAAAATTAAACTAATATATCATATCTTGACAGGTTTTTTTAATGTCACTTATAAGTGACATTGCCAACTAGTCTACAGAATTGAGCGCAGCATATATGTCACATAAAAAGTACATTGCCAGTTTGGCTAGTTAATAAAATAATACAAAGTAATATGAAATTATTAAAAAACATTCGGCTTATAACTAATTTTGAGATCAAGTTACATTTTAGGAACTATGGAATATATAAATATTACATACAATTAGGTGGACGATAGCCTAGTTGGGAATGGAACGGTCTGCCGTGACAATGTCCGGAGGCTCAAACCCATGGCACACACCTCTGACTTTTCGAAGTTATGCGTATATTGTTTATCAATTATCGTTCGCTTTGACGGTGAAGGAAAACATCGTGAGGAAACCTACATGCCTGAGAATTCTCCATAAGAATTTCGAGGGTATGTGAATTCTACCAATCCACACTAGGCCAGCGTGGTAGACTAACTTAGTGTCAGTGGAGATCTTATGGAAATTGTAGATGGTGTTTCCGGTACGACGCAAGCTGGTAGAACTTGAGGTCTAGCTACTAATGAAGATGGTGTTGATGTCATAGGCGGTGTTTCGTTTTGGTTTACGTGGTTCTCTAATGTAAATCCCCTAAATCTGCCATTGCTGGTTTTTCGAAGTCACTGAGATCCTAAATTAGGTCATAAATAGCAGGCGAAATACTTCGCACTAGTGAAGAAGTATGAGAGCCAGTGTAGTTATTTATGAAATGCTCACGCGCTAATATTTATCTCTCCTCATCATCTTCAGAATCAATCTCCGAATGTTCAGAATAGGAAGGAGATAATAGCGCAAGAATTTGCTTAGACCTCCAACCTTGCCTCGCCATATTACTGAAATGAATATCGTCAATTCTTAAACTTATACTGTAAAAATGTGATATGTATCTATATTACATATGATATAACGTAAATATATCTTTAATTCTACTAGTAACTAACTGGCAATGTCCGTTAAAAATGACAACCACACTTCGTGGGACTTTTCGGCAAAGTCCGTTATAAGTGACAAACATGAAAGTCACTCCTTGTGAGACCTAATTGGCGATGTCAGTTTCAAGTGACATTAAGATTTATTTAGATATCGCAAAAAAAATACGAATACTACGGTAATAAAAACAATTGAACACTATTGATTTATCATTATTATACCTAAATTAAACATAAAAAGCATATAATACAAAGAAATACTTGCGTAGTAACAATATTTTTAACGAGTGCAAACTTAGTCCGCCGTTGCAATATTTCAAATGATCGATACAACGCATCTATCGATCGAGATAGAGATTCAAATGCGCGAGATCGAAAAGAATAGCCTATTAGACACGACGTACTACGTGACAGACGTAAGCGTCACCTCAAATCACACTTGTGTGCGTTTTTACAACACGTCACATAAAAAGGACATAAACAATTTAAGGGTTAAGCTAGACGCACTCGCAGAGCTTAGAGTGCTCCAGGTTCTGCGAGCACGTCCAAGTTAATAAGACCCTGACAAAAGATAACTACAGTTAAAGAAACCCGGTCTTACTGGCTGAATGGTAACGGCTGCAAACCTCATTGCTTTCCAAAAAATAAAATAATAATTAAACACACCGTACCTACGATTTACGTAATTATTGACATAACACCGGAACCACTTAACGATTTAACCTTTAGATTGACATTTTGGACCAGTTTTGGCTATAGGCCACTACGCTGGCAATAAATGTATATTTTTTAATCTAATTGGCTGTCTGGTGCCAATATGTTAACCCATTCATAGACTTCGCTAAACAATAGATATATATTTTTACCCCATATAGGTTTCGATAGATGACTGAAATCGTTATCTGAACAAATACTGACTTTTTAGTGCCTCCGAAGTCAGACGAGCCGACGGCCCAACGGATGATAGTGGTTACGGTCGCCCATGGACGTCGGAAATGCTAAGGGAACAGTTTTGAAAAAGTTACTAAGTGCCTGGATAATGTTTTTATATTTTTATGGAAGCTTGAAAAAGAAACAGTCGAAGGCGGGATTGGAAGAGCACCGGCACGGTACGCTGGAGGTCGTGGGTTCATATCCCGCCTTCGACTGTTTCTTTTTCTTTTTTCAAGTTTCCATAAAAATATAAAAACATTATCCAGGCACTACATAGCCATTAGCATGTATAAAAATAATCATAGTATAAGTTACTACGTATTATTATCAAAGTCTTTTTTTATTCGATGTGATGTAAAAGATCGCTATATTGGTTTTTATACTAGTTCGAAGTTATACCAGTTGTACTATTCATTTTAGCACAATATTTTTCTATAAAAACATACTAATTAATGGTTCTATTACAATATTCACCAACTCGAACCAATTATATTCACAAATTAAGATTTCCATTTTCTAATTTCACACCCTAATTTGACCTTTGGTGATTTAAAATCAATACTACACAAAACGTTTTGGCCATTGTCAAAAGAACTCCAAAAGATTGACGTCTTCCTGGAGCATAATGGTTGCAAATGTCTAAATGTGATGCGATTATGCCTGGTCTCAGAAATAAACTACCTAGTGACATGTTGACGTGACGAACAAAAGAATGGAATACTCGTTCAAACTGACTCTGGAGATTTATAAACTTGTAATGTGAATGAAATTATTAGTGACTAGCATTTACTCGCGGATTTACTTGGGTTCTAGTACTAGGTTGAAGTTCAAGATATTTAGATAAATAATTTTAGCAATTAGAGAACTTTAACAAAGATTCTCTATATATACGCAAACTAATAATTATTAATATTTTACAAATTATAGTTTTTTTTAAATAATTGGACAAATACAATTAATATTTTTTTATTCCGATTATAGTGCTGGTCAATATTGCATGCTCCAATAATTTTGTCCATTCTTCCAAGATATTAAGCGCATTATCTTGTTATCTGAGTTCTTTGCTATGTTAGCGAGGCAGTTGTTCGCGTGTAACCTTTGGAAAAAAAAAGCCGAATTATACCGAATAAAATTCAATAAAATATTACACTTCCGTGCACTTGTTTGATCGACAATTTGTAAACGTCTACAAGCTGATTATCATACACGTGGTACATTTCCACAAATGCTACCTATTCTTTTCAATAGGAGCTGCAGACTGTAAAGAAATTAATCAGTAAATTTCGTTTTAAAACTTACATACACATTAAAGATTTCTTAATCGTTTTTGTGTTTTTAGATTATGTAGTTCAGGTAATTGCCATTGACTGATAAGGAAAGTTTGAAGTAAAAGATTACACAAAATGTTAGTTATTTTTTTTTTATTCTGAATAATTCTAGTAATGTGCAATCCAAAGCCGTGTTGCATGTAATTAGATGAAGGACGGCATGTCGAATTCGATGTATGAGAACCTGTCATCTATTGTTACTTGTTATTACTTTGATCTGGAATGTTCCATGTCTGCTTGAGCAAATGTTGGTGTAGGTAGTTTAGATAATATATCCCCAGAGCGTAATTATTTCATGTAGATTAGTAAATGTTAAAAATCCATAGTAAATGGTTGAAAAACTCTTTTATGCCTAGCGTTTTCAGCTAAGTACCTGTTCTGATGCTTACACATCTAATTTAAGCATTCTCAGATTAAAATTAGTAGCAACAAATTGGATGGGACAACCCTAAATAAAGCTTAAAATTCTGACACTTATCCACCTGTCACATATTAATGAATAAAGTATCATGTTGTCGAGAATTTTATGGTGATGACTTTTATTTTCATAATCTAATGCTTACTGTATTTCTTATTCGTTTGCTATAAGATATTCTGACGTAAAGTACGTGTGGACGTCATGCAGTACTGTTTTATCTACAGTAAAAAATCACAGAAAATTTCCGTTCAACTGCATTCTATTTCGTAATTCCGTTTTTTTATTATAATCTCATCAAAATCAGCTTGCGCTTAAGTTAAGACTAAACGATAGATCGTGATGTAAAGAAAATCAAAAAATGTATGGATTGAAATTGAAATTATGGTAAGAAAAACTCGAAGTTTTTTCATTGCATGCACTGAATGCCTAATACCGATCTTATGCTTGAAAAATATCAATAAAAACAAGCAAGAAATAATTAAATTTCTAATAGCAATTAATGATATTTTTTTGAACATATTTTTCAAACCACTCGCATTATTCATTCAATACAAAGTAGTCACAGTAACTCGTGAGCAAATGGAAAGCAATCCCTGGAATTTCCGACAAGGCGGTACAATCCACTTGACTTTTTTTGTATTAAGTACAGTAAAGAAATTTCTGATACATCTCGAAATACTTTGATGGTAAATAATTTTGTTATTGAGACAAATGCGTCACAATTTCTTTCTTTGTCAGCAATGAGGAGTTTTTTTCTTTTTTATTTTGGTCCTTTTTCAGCTATTGATGACATCTAATCTATTTCTTTGTGCATGGTGTTCAGAAATGACAGCAGACATCAGCCGCTCGTCTCATAGTAAGTGGAAATTGGTATAGCTGCCCTTCTAAACCGTAGCAACATACAAACTTTTACAAACTGCCTCGGTGGCGTAGTTGTGTCTGTTGCGTACGCAATACGAGTACCACTACTGCGTGCGTGAGGCCTACCTGCCACACTGCCGTCCATCACGGAGATCGCAGCAATGTGCTAAAAAACACACACAAAACTAAAGACGGACAGCCCTCTGCCGCCCGCCCGTGACCCCCGGTGGTCCCTATTAGTCGCCTTTTACGACAAGCAGGGGATACCGTGGTGGAATTCTCCAAACGCCCCCAATCTACAGGGTGGCAATTGACCCCCTGATCACACTTGACCCTCCTGACCCCCTGACCCCCTGACCCCCCTTGACCTCCACCCATTTTTGACCCCTGACCCCCACGACCCCCTTGACCCCCCACACCCATTTTCAACCCCGGAACCCCTAACATTTAGTATTAACATAATTAATACTAAATATTAAATCCTACTAATATTATAAAGGCGAAAGATTGTAAGTATGTATGGATGTCTGGATGTCTGGCTGTGTGGATGTTTGTTACTCTTTCACGCAAAAACTACTGAACGGATTTCGATGAAATTTGGCACACGGGTAGATCAAGTACTGGATTAACACATAGGCTATATGTACAATTATAATTTAATGATGCCAAAGAAGTATAACTTCTCATGCTCGTACATAAGTAGGTACCTACACGAACCCTTTTTTTCATCTTTAATATTACTCAGTCACAGATTATAGTCCGGAAGTTAGCGGTGTGATACCCCCGCGCCTCGGTTAGCACGTAAGCCGTTGGTCCTACGGCTGATCTCTCTCCGGTTGATATGTTGGTAGATTGCCGTCTCATCAGACTGTGATAGTGACGGAATAGAGTGCATCTGTATATGGAGCACACAATTGTGCACTGTGATATCTCCTGCATGGATGATCTCCGTTAAGATTGACCGCCGTGGCCGATATTCGGCTAGGAGGGATTCATGTATTTACAAACCACTGCAAATCTACGATTGAGTGAACTACTAAATAACTCTCTCTGTGCATAAAATGGATAGGATATGGTAAGTTCTTATGCAGCTTCGGCAGAGTGACTAAATTGCAATTTGACGGTAGGTATGGACAGTGACCAAAATTTTCCATCACTAGAAATGTATCACTACCTTAGTGGATGTTCGACTGACAGCGACTGCTAAGTGTGACTTGGCATAAATTTTAAATCTACAGAAATTTTCACCACACCCATATATTTCAGTCGTTACCTAGCATCCGAAATATATCTAGCTTTCTTCACCACATTAAGCACTAGGTTCTGCTCGCGGAGTCGGCTGCGTCAAAAAAGTTTTTCTGGAATAAAAGTCCCGCTACACTTTTCCGGAATATTCTATATACTATTCTAGACTATAATCTATCTTTGTGCAAATTTCATCCATATCCGTTGAGCCGATCTGGCATGATTTGATAACAAACATCCTAACTTATTACAGATTAAGGGTAAGTTCTCAGACTCAAGAGACGAGATAAATGCATCCAAACACTCGCTGCATCGACATTGTCCCAATTTAATGACCTTTGCCATGGCAGTGTAACACATTCGTTGTTTAACATTCAGACCACGCATCGCCTTGGTGGACTTGCATTGTATAATGGCGTTGATTTGTTTGTCGTCTTATTTTCATAACAATTGAGTTTTGTGATTGTATCCTTGAATTTGGGAAGCTGCGCAGTATATTCACATTTCTTGGTTGTACACAGTTGTTTGTAATCGTCTTCGAAATAAGGGTTGGCAATGCACGTTGTGTGTTCAGCGATAATTTTTTACTTATCCGATTTAAATGAATTTTGGAGTTGGTTTCAGTAAAATTCCAAATAGGTTCCATTTTAATTTTACTGGCATTAATTTTGATAAAAAAAAAGAAAACTTCAATCGAAATACAAAATATAGGGTAAAGTGCCAAGTTTTGAACCGATACAATAAAACCTTTTTAACAAAAAATTTAACCGCCTTCAAAAATTACTAAAAAAACTAAAAACCAAAAAATAATTTAGTAGTGAATAAATGTACGATAGCATTACTTGTATACTGGTAACCAATTTTGGAGTCGGTGCCTATTTAAAATTAAACATTGTTTACGCATATTTTTTATTACTGTATCTATTTAGCTTAGCTAGTAATTTTAATTAGAATAGAATAGAATTTATTTGTTGCTTTTTTGTGTAATTAAGAAATATAACACTTCGATGGCGAACGCTTCAGAAGTATCTCCTTTCGAAAAAAAAATATTTGGAAATCGGTCCACAATTGGCGGAGTAATCGTGTAACAAACACTAAAAAAAACATACCGTCGAATTGAGAACCTCCTCCTTTATTGAAGTCGGTTGAAAAGGTTTTTATTTGTTGCTTATTTGTGTTAGTAAGAAATATAACGCCTCGATGGCGTAGTTGTATTACGCACGCGGTTCGACTATCGCGCTGGCGTGTTACGCCTCTGCCTACCCCTTAAAACGTAAAAGGCGTGATGTTATTTACGCGAAAATACTAAAGAATACATTACTTCATAAGATTTGAGAAAAAAACGATGTGTGGGCCTATAAAATTTAAGGGTTGCCCTCGATTTCTCCAGGATCCAATCATCAGATCCTGACTTGATGACTATGGGACCATTTCAGAAGTATCTCCTGTCGAAAAAAAAAAGAATTTTGAAAATCGGTCCACAATTGGCGGAGTAATCGCGTAACATACACACAAAAAAAACATACCGTCGAATTGAGAACCTCCTCCTTTTTTTGAAGTCGGTTAAAAATCCTCAGAAATTAGAATATTTCTGTTTCTATTCATATTTTTTACCTTTCCTCCTCTCTTACTGAATAACATAGGATAATTATAATTTTGATTTGACAACTTCTATTAGCTATAACAAGACAAACCTACGAACATGAGCAAAAGAAAATTCCCACATTTAGTCAAACAAAAGTAAATCCATCATACGAAACCAAAAACAAACAGATTATATTTTAATTACCTCTGCATTAACCACCAGCCATTTACAAAAGTCTTCTTACGTGTTAAGATTCTTACAAAGGAGAGGTCTTTAAAATTTGGTGTGCCCACCAATATAATTTTAACTGCTTTAAAATAGTGTTTCAAGGTGCATGTCCTTGATCTCGATAATGAGTGATTTTTTATGTTATGATCATAAAGGTTTATCGTTCGCTTTACGTCTATGATTAATGTTTTTTAAGCCGCGCCGCCGATTTTTCATCACGTGATTGGGTAGTTTCCTACATACACGCTCACGCCTTTTTTCCCCGAAGGGGTAGGCAGAGGCCCAACAAGTCACCCACTTTTCGCCGTGCATATTCCCATGATGTTATAGGGGGCGAGCCTATCGCCATACTAAGTAGAAAACCCCAATATCACTTTGCCCGACCCGGGGATTGAATTCGAGACCTCAACGTTGCAACTTGCAGTCGTACCGTAGTACAACTACGCCGCCGAGGTAGTTTCCAATGTTCTATTTTGCGCGTCATTTTATATGTAACAGAAGATAATACGAAAAATAATTTCTTCTGTGAAATCAGTATCAAAAATGGTTGAAAAAAAAGCAGTTATTCATATTTGAAATATTGTCGTGAGCAACAGTGATGGCGTGGTGGGGATATCGCGCTATCTCTTTCGCACGCACGCAGCGTTATGGCCGGTGACATCTGTGACGTCAGTCTGATATTATTGTTATTTATCAATTACCGACTGCCTCGGTGGCGTAGTTGTATTACAGTACGACTGCAAAGCTGAGGTCTCGGGTTCGATCCCCGGGTCGGGCAAAGTGATATTGAGTTTTTCAATTCAGTATCAGCCCGGAGTCTGGAATTTGTGCCCGATATGGCGATAGGCTCGCCCCCTATCACATTATGGGACGGAATAACGGCGAAAAGTGGGTGCACTAATTGCGCCTCTGCCTACCCCTTCGGGGATAACAGGCGTGTGTGTGTGTGTGTGTGTGTGTGTGTGTTATCAATTACCCCTTCTACCAAATTTCAAAGGTTTATAACTTAGGTACTTACTATTGTGCCTATTTTGAAAATTATATTTCCGATAGATTTTGTAGGGTATAATTTTTTTGATAAATGTATATGTACCCTATTTGTGCTACACGAAGGTGGTGAAATATGAGCAATTTGGTAAAATCGCGTAATGTAAATTTATTTAAAAATTACGTATTGCACATACATCCATAATATTTTAAATCTATCGAAAGCTACACATTTAATTATGCGGGTAATGTGACTTAAAGAACAAGGCCGTGCATTGTTTCATTCAATGTCAATGCCAATTTTATAAGGCATTCAAGGAGCGTAATATATACTACGGAAAATGATATTACTAATTGATACTTCAATCTTATCTAATGTAATTATGAAAAATATATGAATTTAATTAAATCTCCGGAATGAATAATATTGATTATGACCATGAGAATTACCATACAATTGATGCATATTTTTCCGCGTATATCATTAATTATGTTAAAATAATAAATTATTATTTGCAAATTAAAACAAATTGCAATAATGTCTTTCAAATTTCAGTAACCAGGTTTCAACTCGAAGGTAGGGGATTGAAATTTTGATCCAGGGGGAGGCAAAACAGAATTTCATATTGATGGTCCCAATAATTTAACGCATTATACAAGTACATACATAATTATGTACTTGTGTTGAATCCGCGGGGGGCAGCTGCCCTCCTGTGCCCCCTCTGTACGCGTATAGATGGAGTAAAGTAGTGGTATCCAAACGTTATTTCACGTACCATAGTCATTGTACATGCTCATCTTGTCATTTAGAAACACTAATTTGAACATCAATCTAACGAATATTGTTGAAATAAAACATAATATTCCCGCCGTTACGTAGACTAATCGATATTCTTATTAAGGCAGATAAAATTACAATAGGGCCTGAGGTGCGGTTTACACGGAATAGTAACTAGGGGCGACCTCCGGACGACCTCCGTGGTATCAAATCATCGAAACGTGACAATTATGTATAGTTCCTACTTGGTATTAAAAGTTGAAGGAAGGGGTATTTGGGAATGAGGGGTTTGAAAGAATGCCAGGACGATTCTATGAATAAATTTATGGAGTTCCAATAGATACAAATGATCAAAACTATCTCAAGTAAGTGTCTGTTCGAATCTGGATTGGTCCTCCAAGCCGGAATTGAGAAGTGCACGTATTTTAATCCCATATTACTGGGAACCAAAAGACTTAATCGAAGTAAGTTCTTGAGTGGAGACCACGAGATGACAAGCGTGGTGTGGGAAGCCCTCTATCTAGGTGGAGGGACGATTTGCATAAGGTAGCTGGAAGAAACTGGATGCGATAAGCCGAAGAAAATGAGACATAAGTATTAGAGGACGCCTATGTTCAGCAATGGACTATAAAAGCCGATGATGATGATATTATTCAATGCTCTGATCGTCTAGGTTCACGTATGGCGATTACTATCAAAGATGTATGAATATTCGATATACAGAAGAAACCATTTTTGTCCCCAGCCGCAATTTTCCGTTATACACATAAGACCAGCGTAGTGAACTAAGGTCTTACCTCTCTCACTAGTAGAGGAGGCCCGTGCTCAGCAGTGGTCTGATTGCATTGTATTGCATCCTACTAATATTATAAACGCGTAAGTTTGTAAGAATGTATGAATGTTTGTTCTTCTTCGACGCAAAAACTACTGATCGGATTTCGATGAAATAAGGCACACAGGTAGATCATGTCCTGGGTTAAGACATAGCCTACTTTTTAATCCCGGGATTATTATACCGGATTTTTTTTCTCGCGAGTCGTTACGGCTAAACCACTGACCGATTTCGACGCTAGAAAATAAGTATGAAGATAGTTTGAGATCCAGAGAAGAACATAGGCTACTTTTATCCCGAAAAAATATACACCAGGAATTGTATCCGGGACTTTTTAATCTCGCTGTTGGAGCCGTAATAACCAATCCATTGAATCTATTTCTATGAAATTTAGTAAGAAGATAGTTTAAGACCCTGGGAAGGATCTAGACTACTTCTTATCCCCAGAAAATATAAACCGGAACTTTTATACCAGAAAAACTTATGAACGCGGGCGGGGCCGCGGGCAAAAGCTAGTATACATATAGATAGATGCCTAATGAGGGAGTAAATATTTGTATTTACCTGCATACTTATCCACAGCTTTACGATACTTACATTAAGGTTTTGATGAATGGATGAATGAATGAAAACACTTTATTGTGCACAAACTGCCTCGGTGGCGCAGTTGTATTGCATACACGTTATAAGTACGATTTGCGCGCTAAGGTCCTGGGTTCGAATCCCGAGTCTGGCCAAAAATATTGTGACTGGGTTTTTCCATCTTAAAAATTACTCAATCGCAGCTCGGAGTCAGGAAGTTGGCGGTGTGATACCCCCGTGCCTTGGAAAGCACGTGAAACCGTTGGTACCTGCGCCTTATCTCTCTTCGGTCATATCTGATTGCCGTCTCACCGGACTATGAGAGTGAAGGAATAGCGAATCTTCCTGTGTATTGCGCACACGCTTGTGCACTATAATATCTGCTGCGTACCTTGCTGATCTCCGTTGAGAAGGGCCGCTGCGGCTGAAACTGGCTAAGAGAATTTCATTGTGCACCAAATACAGCAAAATGAATAAAATTATGATTAAACATTTTTCTTTCGGGATTATCATTGAACAGTGCGACACAATTTTAATTTTTTAATTTTATTGTGTGATCAAAAGTATGATGGGAATGAGATGTTTTTAAAAAAAATAATTATGCATATTATTTCATTTTTGCTTGTAAGCACGAATTATTCGAAACAATATGCCAATTTGTTTCCTTCACGCGTAAGATAATAAAGAAAGCAAGATTTTCATCCCAAAATGACCTCATAAAAAGTGGAGCATCTGGCACTTGCTCCACTTAGGCCTGAACTTGACCAACTAGTAAAAGTGATGAGTAACAAGCTAGGCGGGCCATAAAGTCGTAGATAATCTTGATGAAAATAATGGAGGAAAAATTGACTGTATTAAGGGCCTAAGTTACGTAAAACTCGATTTTATGCCCATTTTGAAATTTTAAAATAAAATAACCAGAACATTTTTCGCAAATATATTCAGGAAATAATTAGTATACCTTTTGGTCTTGTGATTTTTCTTACCATTTTTTAGTTAAATACAATACCGTGTATAAAATCTTAATTAATATCAGCCAAAATCCTCCAAAAACATGTAGGTTTATGTTAGGTTTAGGTTAGGTTTAGGTAGGTTTAGGTTAGGTTTAGGTTAGGTTTAGATTAGGTTTAGGTTAGGTTTAGATTAGGTTTAGGTTAGGTTTAGATTAGGTTAGGTTTAGATTGGATTAGGTTAGGTTTAGGTTAGGTTTAGGTTAGGATTAGATTAGGTTTAGATGAGGTTTAGGATAGGTTTAGGTTAGGTTTAGAGTAGGTTTAGGTTAGGTTTAGGTTAGGAAAAGATTAGGTTTAGGTTAGGTTTAGCTTAGGTTTAAGTTAGGATTAGGTTTAGGTTAGGACTAGGTTAGGTTTAGATTAGGTTTAAATTAGGTCAAGTTTAGGTTAGGACTAGGTTAGGTTTAGATTAGGTTTAAGTTAGGTCAAGTTTAGGTCAGGTTTAAGTTAGACTTAGGTTAGGATTATTGAGAGTGGAGACAAACAATGGAACGGGGGGGGGGGTGATATTCCGCTATTTGATACGTAGCTCGCCCCACTTCCGTTAGTTCGACGGTGTTTTTGGTAGGTTACAGGTTTTCGTATTACCAAAAGTAAAAATTATGTACAATAGGTGCCAATAATAAAAAAATGCAGTTAATATAGTTTACTGATTTTCATATTATGCCCGAGTGGCAGGCAGGTTGCGGGCGGCCGGGGCCCGTCTGCAGTTATCCTTTGATTGATACCAGCGCTGCCCCGGTCACCCGTGCTGCTTTAAATACTGATTAAGCCTTGTGGTCATCAAGCTCACCTGGCAGGCCGAGATTATATTTTACTAAAGTTATAATTGAGATTAAAATTTAAAGTTAAATATTTGTTTCAGAATCATATACGTGTTGATGGTGCTAGTTACTTAGCTTATATAGAGAAAGTGACGGGCGAAGCTAATATTATTATTATATGTGCAGGTCAGTACACAGGCTGATGAGGCCGAATAATTGAAAATTAATAACAGAAAATTAAAATGAGAGAAAATAGGGATGGCAAGTTTAGGTGATCTTGTCCGGTAAGGTTTAGGTTAGGATTAGATAGGTTTAATTTGGGTATAGATAAGGTTTAGATTAGATTTAGGGTAGGATTAGATTAGGTTTATATTAGGCTAGGCTTAAGTTATATATTATTTATATATTTTATTAGTAAGATAATCTTTACCGATTATGATGTGCTTTATACACTCGACATATTGCAAATACGAAATGAGTGTGGAATAAAGTATAAAGTGACATTAAACCAATATATAAACATTTTTATGGCGATATCCAGTACCGAAAGAACCGGAAATCAAATTTTAAATTCCCGGTACTTTTAACCATCAAAAGAACCCGGAAAACCCGGGATTGTCAGGACCAGGATTTTCCGGTTCTGAACCCTGAACACATCAGCACTGCAGTCGTATCGTAATTCGTAATACATTTACTACGCCGCCGGCATACCTATTATTTCGACAACCAAGAATAACATAAACACACAACACCGTGTAGGTACGCCTACTGCCATCTAGTGAGCGTTATGGTACAACTGTAGGCCCTCAACTCTCAAGGCCATTGGCAGCTCTTAAAGTCTTAAATTCGGAATTCTGAAAGAGTCTTTGACGGCCACCATTGGAGTTTCATGGATTATAGAAACCAGCATAATACGAGACATTGGGAAACAGTCCAAAATTGAAAAACCTAAATTCTTGACGAAGTAAATTGATAAATTAAAGAAATATCACATAGAAAACTGGGTAAAAAGGAACATGAGAAATAAGGAACCTAAAAAGTGATACTTGAATGTGTCACCTAGATTAATATAAAATGTATTTTTTTCAAATAAATAGCTTTGTGCAAGAATAAAACGACTTTGTAAACGTAATATGTTATAATAATGAATCACAATGATGTAAAAATAATAGTGGATCTAAAAGCGCTTGCCCTACTTAGCGTTGAACTTGACCAACTGAAGTAAATGTAAGGTGAATAACGACTATCCTGTGACTAGGAGGACCATGAATTAAGTCGGATAATACTATATGAATGTGTACATACACACATACACGACCTTTATCCCCGAAGGAGTAGGGAGAGGCGCACTAGGGCACCCACTTTTCGCCGTGCGTGTTACGTCCCATGATATGATGGGGGGCGAGCCTGTCGCCATTACAGGCAAAAATTCCAGACTCCGGGCTGATACTGAATGGAAAAATCCAATATTACTTTGCCCGACCCGGGGATCAAACCCGACACATCATTGCAGTCGTACCTTAATACAACTACGCCACCGAGGCAGCGATGAATTGTATAATATTTGTTAAACGCCGTTCAGCAGTCATAGAAGACCGTGAAATAATTGGCTGCTTAATTGATACACGCAATGAGGTAAATAATTGTGTAATGTGCGTGAAAATTGGTTGAATGTAGTGAATAGAATCTATAATTTGTAAGTAAAAGCTCATTACAGTACATTATTGATGCTTGTAGCACAAGACTTGAAACATTACATTCAATTCACTAATATGGGTGTGTTAAACTAGTTTAAATTTTGTTGAACTTCCACAAAATAAAATTAATTCAAAGTATGTACAAAAATAAATTCAAAGTATGAATTTCATAAAGTTGAAGTTTCACACGCATGATTTCTTTGGATTAAATAAATTACATTTCTGTCACCAAAAACTTTCAAATTAAATAAGGGTTGTCTTTAATTTTTAGATATATAGTTTTTAGAGTATGGTTATGAGTATCTAAGTTCATTTTAATATAATCTCTAGCATGCTCCTTAGGAGATTTGTCCGTACTAAAGGCCAGAAAAAATATACGCAAAAAACGGATCTGCAGAATATTTAATCCAAGTTTGCCTGATGTACATGAATTATCTTGAATATTTTTGAAGTTTGTTATTTCCTAAGGTATCTATACAAGACTATGTGATTGAAATTACTTAAGTCTAGCAACACGTATTCTATAATTAAATCCAGAAGCACACCACTAATTAAATCCCATACCAAAAAAATCATAATTTTTCAAACTCACGGTCACTGTAACCGTTTACAAATGTTTGTAATATTTCGATGATACCCATGTGTGACAGCCAGTTCCGCTACTCTAATCGCTCGTTATCTGTCGAGGCTGCGCGACGAACCTGACAATGAATTGGCGTAGTGACGTGACATGAATATCGATGTCGATAATGTTTTATTTTAAGGTTGTCGCGCACAGATTTTGTTTTTGTTTCAATGTATAAAATTTGTTGAAGTTTTTTTCTATTTGACCGATTATTACAAATAGGTAATAAATCAGATACTTATTATAAGAGTCAGTCAATCAGGAGAATGCTCGTCTAGTTTTACTTCGCCTACGCAGTACGCAATTAAATTAATTTATGTGTAAAAATAATGTGAATTACAAAGACTTAAAAATTACACAAAAATAAATGACATCATAATAATCGTTTGGATTCAGATACTATAAGACAGATTTATTTTTAAGTTTGATCTAGCTTACGAACATGTACCTATAACACCTGATTTTGACACTACTCCAGCGATAAAGGTCAGTTTCCGGGGATTAAAATTGCATAACATAGTATTCAGATATAATGAAGTTTGTATTAGTGAAACATCAAAGAAGTAGTCTGAGAGATTATCATTAGCACGTCCAATACTTGAGCTTTATTTTATTTTACCATATAGTCTATCTGGCTAGGTAGGTACATGTTAATGCAGGCTGGAATATTGCCCAGTTAAGAGTTCATAAATTTCAATACATGTACATAATTCTCGGTAACATCTACTATAATGCAAATAACCATATATTTTCAGCGAAGATCAACACTTGTCAGTGTTAACGTGACGTCTTGTCAACGTAAATTGCGTTAAATGCATTCATTTTAATAGCTTATTTGTAGTGGTTGAAATTAAACACACAAAAAACCAGCTCCTCATTCACGATACTGCACCATGTTTTTCTTATGATTAGACTATAAAAAATATTTCAAATACTGACCCAAAACTAATAATTAACTATTTCTTGAAACTTTTTTTGGAAAATCTTTGCTAAGAATAATGCACACGCGTTTCAATTCTTAAAATGGTAGCATTAAAATCGAATTTCTCAATTTGGCGTATGTGCGCAATTGGTTGTGGTAATAAATAAATTTTATTCAAAACTTATTTTCTGAATAGCATGCCTGTCACATTGGGGTATCAGCTCTGTCTCAAGAAAACCAACGTAAACTTTTATTTTTTCATATTGTGAATGAGATTTCGGGAGGCTCGAATACCAACTTCCCTTCCTTACTCCTCGTTTTCTTTCCGTCAAAGCCGCAGTCAGCAGGCGACACAATTTTTCCTTTACAGACGTATACCATAAAAATATTTGGAAACATTTACTTGAAAAATATCGATACACGACCGAAAACGTTCCGCGCAGTCTAGTCGCCTCACTAAAACAATATAGGGGTCAGGCCTTCAAGCCAAACGTAGAGGGTCATTTCAGTACAAATCATAGAATCCTTTATATATCCTTATGTAAATCAAATGCGCCGTAGTCGGTGCATGCCGCAAGGTGTGCACTGACACCTACATTTGACATATATTTCTTCTGTGACATATATCCTAGACCTATTTTGAAAGTGATTTAAATACATCAACTCCTTGCATTCGACCACAGAAAATATCTGAATTTGTGAAAATGTGTCGTTTTATAGTGTTCGTGTTGTTTTTGGATTGTGCACTTTGTTACATAAATTGTAAGTTTTATTTTTAATGTAGCAAAACATAAAGTCAACATTTTATAAACAAAAAATAAGGTGAGATAAGGATTAGAACAGGTTGATAAAAATGTAATATCACAATAATAATTTAGATACATTTCACTTTTATCAAATATTCTTCCTTGCAAAAATGTAAAATAAAAAATGTCATAAATAATATTATAATGTATATGTACAGATCTAAGTTCGCGCGTTTATGCCAGAAGAGTTAAACTGAGACGAATCAGTTCATCTACATTTCGTATCCATCCCATGATTTGATAGGCGATAAGCCGGTATCGGACAAGAGTTCAAATCCAATATGTTTCAAATCGTTAACTCACAATGTGGCTTAAGTTGTGAATCGATCCCAAACCTCACGGTTACGAACTCAAATACGCCACTAGGCCAATAAGGCGATACAAATAAATCATAAATAAAACACTTGAGCTGACACACGTCAGAAGAGGGTACTTATAAGTAATTGTGGACTTCGTGTCATTGCAATACCAGACTTAAATTACCAAGTAAAGTGATTAGATATGAAAGTTGTACCTAGATGTGTTAAAGATGTACCAACGCTACGTTAGGATACTCCGTTTTTGTTTAACGTAAAGGATTTTACAATAATTAATTGAGATTCACATATTACTAATAAATAGTCCACTAATACATTTATTTTCCGAAAAGTTACACACTCACGTATTTTATACCCGAAGGTATAGGCAGAGGCGTAAATTTGCACTCACTTTTTCGCCGTGCGTATTCCGTCCCATTATGTGATAGGGGACGAGCCCATCGCCATATCGAGCACAAATTCCAGACTCCGGGCTAATACTGAACAGGAAAATCCAATATCATTTTGCCCTACCCGGCGATCGAACCCGAGACCTCAGCGTTGCATAAACATAATAAACATAGAAGTATAAAATACCTAATACAAAAACGGAAGAGCCACAAACGACTCATCGGCACCACGTGCTCTTAATCAAAACAAACAAACAATAAAAGATGATTACGAAACAATTTCGCGGTCAGACTGAAATTTGGTCCGCAAAAGGCAACACACGACGTTTTTGGGTAATCCATTCAAATTTGGCCTTGTCATGATAATATAAGAGATTAGTGTTACTTCCAAGGTCGGGATGCAATTATATGTATACATAAGATATGTCGCCTATTTATACGAAATTAGGTTTGTGGGTCATCCGAAAACGGAGTTATCGCCTTGCAATTGCATTTCGACGTCGTTTTTGTTGAATTAAATTGATCCTCAGATACGCATACACATACTCACGCCTCTTATCCTCGAAGGGATAAGCAGAGGCGCAACTAGTGCACCCACTTTTCGCCATGCGTATTCCGTCCCATGATATGATAGGGGGCGAGCCTATCGTCATATAGGGGACAAATTCCAGAATCCGGGCTGATACTGATTAGAAATACCAAATATCACTTTGCCCGACACGGGGATCGAACCCCATACGTCAGCATTGCAGTGGTATAATTATTCAGATATTATTTGCATAAATACAACCGTTTAGGTCAGGCTAGCCCTAATTTATAATAAATAATACCAGCCCTGTATTATATATTGTTCCACTGATGGGCACGGGACTACTCTACTACAGATTTTCGGCCTTTGTCCATGGCGCGGACCTGATGCGGATTGACAGACTTCACAAACATGATCACGTACGGTAAAATGAAGGAGAGGTGTAGAATTTATAAAAATCTGGATCACTTTTTCGATCTAACCGGGATGCTCACGCCTAAACAAAGCATATTATTAGTGGCAAGAAAACGTAACGTAAAACGCTGAGTATTTATATATATAGGGTTCATACTAAATATTACTTCTCATTACAAACTCTGGAAAACTGTTATCAAACTAGAAATATACCTGATTTACTTACTAGAGTAATAATGCGGGATACCTCATCTTCCTCATCAACTCCTAGACACACAGACTACAAAGCCAAGGTTCTAGAATCTAAATCCCATTAATCATTCGAAACGACCTCTATGACATAACATTAACTATAACGGAAGATTTCCAATGGCAAATATGGCCTTTTTAGTTGACCTTGGCCTTGCATGTGGGTGTAAGATTATTTTTATTTCGTTTTGGAATTGTTAGTGGTTGTTAGCCTCAGTTCTGCAGGGTCACTGAACGTGATGGCTCATTAAGACGGTTAACCAGTATAAATATTGGTCAAGATCAAGAATTGAGCTTTTAGGGCTATGAAGAAATAGAAGCTATAGAAGACTGTCGACCTATATGCGAAGAGGGATGAAGTTAAAGAAATAGGGAACAAGTTAAACAATCAATAATGTTTGATAAAGATGAAAGAGGGAAACATACTTCTTCAACCCTAAATTAATTAGGCCTAGGGCACGCTGGTGTTTTGTTATATTAAATATCTGTTATTGATCATTAGCTAGAAGTTAATGAGTTTGTAAAGAATGCTGAAGAACAAGATGCGGGTATTTAACATATTGCCTTGCCTTCAGTAATTTATTATACCGGAAAGTGAAAGAGCTGCTACATGAGAAAAAAACGATAAATAAAACAATCGAAATTGTATTTCCTGAGTGTGACTCTTTATTGTGAATGGTGTAAGAAATAAATACTTACATTAAGAGATACATTGTCTGAAATTTATTGTAAGGCATAAGTATTCTCTGAAACTAGTGTACCGAATATGAAAATTTATGCACTAATGGAAAGCTACATTGCCTAATTTCTGTACTTGTATCGCAGTAACAGGAAGGACCTTCATTCTTCTTAATGCTTTAAGAATTTCTTCAAACTCCTGTCCCGAAATAGATTTAAAATTCTTTTAAGCTTTAACCGTTCTTCTTTTAATGATCACAGCCTTGTCCTTTTCCCACAACTACTCCATAAGTTATTCTATAATATAATTACTTCACAGTGGCGGATGTAGAATGCGGGTTAGACATAGCTCGGAACGGGCGCATCGTCGGCGGGGTGGACAGCCTTCCAGCTGAGTTCCCGTGGGCTGCTAGCGTGTGGCGGCAGGGAGCGCATCAGTGCGGGGCCACTGTCATTAATGACAGATGGTTGCTCACTGCAGGACATTGCGTGTGTAGGTAAGTATTGTCAGGTAATTAACAACACCGTTTTTAAACTTTTTACCCTCAAAGAAGCTAGAAATTAATTCCTTACTTATATCAATTACTTTTGTGAACCTACTAATTCAATAAGCCACCATTTCATCAATTTAAAAAATAAATGTTTATCTACAATTTATTTCAGTGTGTTCGATGAGTTCTACAGATCCAAACAACTATCAGTGATGGTTGGTTACACGGATATATCGACTAGTGATGACAGTGAACCGCTATCGAAAATAATGCCTCATCCAGAATACAGGTAGGTATAGTCATAAATACAATGTGTTATATATATTATAGGCAGGTCCGTCTGGTAAGGGAGGCCTTTGTTCAGCAGTGGCCTTCATGTGGCTGATGATGATGATTTTTAGTTTGAATTTCTTGGGATTTCATTAATTTGACGAAAGCATTACGCAAGTGTTTTATTGTAAACATAATGAATTAAACTTTACATACATATACACTCACGCCTGTTATCCCCGAAGGGGTAGGCAGGCAACTAGTGCACCCACTTTTCGCCGTTATTCCGTCCCATGACGTGATAGGGGGCGAGCCTATCGCCATCGGGCACAAATTCCAGACTCCGAGCTGATACTGAATAGAAAAACTCAATATCACTTTGCCCGACTCGGGAATGGAACCCGAGACCTCAGCATTGCAGTCGTAACATAATACAACTACGCCACCGAGGCAGTGAATTAAACTTTATTAATATTTTTTTTTTGTTATGGCAACGAATGACAAGACGAGCATGCCGTTCACCTGATGGTAAGCGATACGACCACCCATAAACAGTAGAAACACTATCCAGCACTTTGAGTTACAAATTACTGTATAGCATTCCACTGCACACATAAGATGTTAAGTCTCATTATGTCCTGTAGTTACACTGGCTACAATGCCCTTCAAACCGAAACACAACAGTGCATGCACACTGCTGCTTGGCGGTAGAAATAAACGTTGCGGTGGTACCCACCCAGACGGACTTTTACATATGAGAGTCCTTCCACCAGTGCCACCATTTGGTATCATCTTTACTTTTATGAACTAAGTCAACACATAGTCCGTGTTTCTTTCTAATATTCAATCATCAGTCTATAAGTGCCCACTGCAAGACATAAACTTCTTCCAGATTATCCCATCCTTACGCATAGCTCCCCCTCATTCAGCCATCTACTAAAATTTTCGTGCATAAACAACTTTTAATAATATAACCTTAAAAGGCAAATTTTCTATTAAATAAAGTCCTTCCTGAGATGTAAAGATAAACGACATGTCCAAAAACGGCTTAAAATTCTAACCAAGATATTTTATATATATTTGGATAGTACTCCCAAAAACCAGGCTTTTGCAATAAATCGTATAATTTTAAAGTCCTCCAATTTTGAGATTTATGTAATTTTATTTTGCTTAAAAACTACATTTAGAAAGAACGTTTTCAAGTACTCATTCATGTTTTAGCCGATATATATTTTGCCTCTAACATTTATAAAGTTTGAGTCTGGTTAGATTTTGAGGCACAGCACCCGTACAAAAAGAGGACATCTCCTTTCAGTGTATAAATACTTTTAAATTATAATCTTCAACTCTTACAGATGCAGCAGAAAGTCCAACGATGTGGCTCTTCTCAAGACTGTCAGGCAACTGAGATGGTCCAAAGAACTACGTCCAGCCTGCTTGCCTCAACCCTCGTCTAATGACTTCAGCGGCATCGAGGCAACCGTAGCTGGATGGGGTTTCACTAATGAAGACCGTGATAAAGGTATATCGACAATTTAAAATCAAAACCTACCTAAAAAGTGTATAAGTGGAGGATTCCTGTCAGCGCTGTCGTCCCTTTCGAGAAGAAATGAGGATTAATCGAGGTACACATTTCATAAACTCCTACAGTCTTAGTGATTAAAATGGAATCAAACCACAGAAATGCATTGGCTAGTTTAGATACGTCACGGTAAATTCGGTATTTTTCGATTGATTGGAAATTCATTAGATCAAATAGGCTAATGATTTTTGCCATTAAGTTAATTTGAAGGTCATAGTTTAATTGGTGTGTGCCGAGATCAATTTTTAGGTTAATATTTCACTAGGATTTTAGGTTTTTTATGATGCATACGACCATAATAGTACAATCAGACTTCTAAATTCTAAAGCTAGTTACTCACTGGCTGTCTGTAAAAATGGCTTCAAAACAATGTATCCTTGTATTAATTAGGTTTTAATAATAAACTCAACTAAGTAACCATACTTATTTGCAGGAGCAAGGCCAAACATACTTCAGAAGACAGAAGTGACCGTGGTAACAAACGATCAATGCAACCAGTGGTACCAGTCAACGGGAAGCAAAGTAAAAATATTCCCCACCCAGATGTGTGCTGGTTACGAAAATGGTGGAAGAGATTCTTGTTGGGTAAGATATTAAATTGTAATCAAGGGATGTAATGTTTTTTGTTGGTTGAGATTTTTGATCGCAATTGCTTTTACCTCATCTAATATAACTTTTAAGCTTATGTGATGTGATGGTTTTAGGCGGTGTCCGTTACATCTTTTGAACCTCGAGCTAAAAGAAAGTAACTACCATGGCCTTGAAAGTCTTTCAGACCAAAGTTTTGCGTGTGCTTTGATATAGACATTAAAAAGCACTGCAAATCTCTATATTTTATAATGTTCGAAAGACTTGTCATGTCTGAAAACTATTCTTATAAACCATGAATTGGGTATGACTCTAAAACACTAGGTAGATAAAACTTCTTTTAAGATTTTTTGTTTTTTTTCTGTAGGCTGACAGCGGTGGTCCACTCATGGTGAGAGATGACCAACGTCACGTCATGGTGGTGGGAGTGGTATCAACTGGCAGTGGATGTGCCAGACCGAGAACGCCAGGAGTCTACACCAGGGTCTCCAGATATACCGACTGGATTACGGAGAGTGTTGGTAACGACAAAGCAAGATCTGGGTTGAACTGGTACCCACGATTTGGATGAAGAAGTGTTTGAAAAAACAAAGATTTTTTAAATTATCTTGTATAAAGAGCCCAACTGGCATTTCTTTCAAAATTGAGTGCGTAATTATCGGAATCAGGTAAATAATCCTAATACCTTTTGAGTGAGCTTTACAATGTAGAAGTCATAAGCTCGTCAGATCGAGACAATGAATATTAATGCCATCTCTAAATATTTTTCGGGTTTGAGTTTGTGGGAAGTCGCACTAATTTACTGATATCAACTGTGGAACTCGTGTTTTACGGACTACAAGCTCAGGATCATGTGTGACTTATTTTATGATAATATAAGCTAAGCCAAAAAGGGTGTCTATAAAATTTATGTTCATGATATTTCTATAATACATGTATGTCCAGCGCTAAGTGTTTGATAGTTTATAATAGTAGATAAGTACACAAATGTTTAAGTATTTTTTAATAAGAGGCTAAACACAAATAGAAATATTTCACAGAAATACGTATCCAATAACTGTACCTAATTATCATTAATATTGTAGTTCTAAGTAGATAGAAGTATTAAAAATAAAAACATCTTACACGCGAATATCTAACGAATAGAAAATAATCACTCTCTATTAGTAGCATATTTCTAAAATCATAGCGACATGGATTATTTTTAATATATTGTTGACCTTTGTCAATAATATTAATTCCTACTAAATAAATTAAAGATTTTTGATCGATTTTCCAACACTAATGGGAAAAATGAAACTAACACAAAAAATGTAAATGCTTTTAATAAGGAATATTAAGGGTCACAATTACGGGAATAATGTAACACATTAATAAAAGAAATGACTGTGATATTAATTCTAAGCCACCTTGTAGCAAATTAATAAAATTTTCAAAAAACAATATTCTTTTCTTTACAATATTTTTCAAATTCAATTTTACTTTCTTCAATAACGACAGATAATTTTTGTCCAGAAGTTTCTTCGTCGTCATCTTTAAGGCAGCTGATCGCGTCTTCAATAGCCGCTTTAGCTTCAGTTAATAACGGCTTTATTTCTTCAAGAGTTCTAGGAGTCCCATCAGGATTTGCCTTTTTAGATTTCATCAACAAAGCCGAATGTAATTCATGCTGAAGAACGCTACTGTACAAGCTTAATCTCGCATTCCCGGGATCCAAAGTCTTAGTGATAGCAATCAATTCCTTGCACATTTTGATTTTCCTGTCTAATATTTCTATGGATGACAGTGCCGGCTGCCTACCATACAACTGGACTAGAGAATGCTTTATCGAATACAAATGATAATGATGTGGATGTAAAAACATAGACAATTTATATAAAAGGTTCTCTAACATAATAGCATTTCCTCCTATCATCAAAACGTTGTCAACTTCGTCTCCCATCTGCGATATAATCATGTTGACTTGAGAATTACTGATTTTCACACTACATTTGCTGCAAGCCCAATCTGTTTCTTCATCCAATGGATCTTCTGGTAAATGTATTCCGTCACATGGTGTATTGCCTTCACCCAGACATTTCATAGCACTCAAATAGGTGCCTAATTCAGTAGGGTCGCTACATCTTTGACATTTGCAAGAGAAATACTTCGTATCCTTTAAGTGTTGCCTTCTTGCTTGTGTTCCCCATAAAGCATGACTGTACATTGTAGCGATATGTTCACCTTTAGGTACAGGAACGACCACTTTTAATGTGATTGTATAAAGATCATTCCTGTCTTTAGCCGATTGGAGGAAAGTGTGTTTTGTATTTGGTAAACAGCTATGTTCTATTAAGCAGGTGTTTGCGTATAAAGCAAGTAGTTCAGCGCCTTCTTGCAGACGTATTTCTAAAGCATTAGTGTCCATTATTCCACATATCGTATGAAGTAGCTCCGATGATACTAGTGATATATATTTTTTGAGATTTCCATCTAGTTTACTAATGAAGTTATTCATCAGATATTCGACTATGAACTCGTCCGCTTCACTGTGAAAGAGTATTTATGAAAACTTAATATATTGGTCCATTTATCTCTTATAAATACACGTGTATATTCGTTTTTATTGTTATTTAGGTATATTATACAAATGATTTTTTTTGTGATTTTATGTATTTCTAATTAGAGTTAGACGAATTATATTTCGTTTCTACGAATTTTAATTCAAACTGCATACCTATGCTTACTTACTCGTATTCCTGAGTCCCCGGTGACCTGCTCTCCATATGCGACTGCATCTCCAACAACTTCTTCCATTTCTCAGGATCTGTTTTCTGGAGGAGCAGACATCGCAGTGGCAACAGCGCATCATGTCTGGAATCGTTGTATGTAATTGTTAGCACCTCGTTCGAGAAATAGAGTAAATAGGAATTATAGCTGATAGTTTGTTGGTTAAGTTACTATTTGTATGAGGTGTGAACTAGGATCTTGAATTTTCCTCCTAAGTCAAGTATAATTTTGGATAAGTTAAGGTGGTTCAAAGTCGTTACTTCGATTTCGCAAGCACAAATAGAATTGCGTAGGTAAACCCTACTTTAAAAATATATGATATAACCTTTTTATCCCAATGATTATTAAATATTTATACTAACAAAGATCGTTATAACAGAATAAAAAGTTCTTCTTGATCTGTATTTCTAATATTTATCTAAATTTATTTCATTGAAACAAAATTTATATTCTAAGAGTTAATGTCACACTTGGTTGTCTGCATACGAAATCGTGCACACGAAGGCAAAGCCATCATAAGGAAACTTATAAATCTCATAACCTTAGCATGTGCTGCGTACTTATAGATGATCATAATCACGACTTCACGTCTGATGAATCAATAAATATGAGATTGGAAATATATTGAAATGTATAGTCACCAGGATAAGTAGCTGAACAAATTCAAAATTTCAAATTGCCTACATACTTTTGTGTTCTCGCTAATCTTTTTTTCTTCAAAAAATAAAATAAAGGAGATTTGCTTTACTTCATAGGAAGAAAATGTTTTTTCAGTTTAACTTAATGCGTATATAGACGATTAGAAATTTTGATTTTGTACAGATATTTATGCTGCTGACTGTCCACCTTTACGTTAATACGATGAAATAATAACGTCTTTATAAATAATGCGATTATCTGATATGAATGAAAATCCTCCTAGCCAGTTTCGGCCACGGCGGCCGATCTCAACGGAGATCAGCCAGGTACGCAGGAGATATTATAGTGCACAAGTGTGTGCGCAATACACAGGTGCACTCGCTATTCCTTTACTCTCATAGTCCGGTGAGACGGCAATCCGACATGACCGGAGAGAGATCAGGCGCATGACCAACGGCTTTACGAGCTTTCAGAGTCACGGGGGTATCACACCGCCAACTTCCTGACTCCGAGCTGTGACTGAGTAATTTTTAAGATAGAAAAGCTAGTCGCAATATTTTTGGCTTGACCTGGGATTGAAACCCAGGATTCAAACGCAAATCGTACTTGTAGCGCGTTCCCAATACGAGGCAGTCAATCCATAATGAATAACTTCGAATTTATACTGCGCTCTTCCCCATATTGTAATTTTTTTTAATCTTATTTTAAGGAGCTTTGTCGTGTGTTACAACTAAGTCGCTCCATACGTCCACTTAAATATAATTATGTCTACAGATTGATGTTAAGCCTCATAACCAGTAGGTCTTTTCGTATTTTTTTTAAACAGAAATACAACAATACCTGCACACTGTCGCTTAGTGATAGAAATGGGAAGGATGACATGTTTTTTTAACTAGGTGAAAATAAGAAAGATGAAACGAGATTGCCTGAGAGCGTGAACTGAGGCAGAAATTGTTGGATCCCTCTTCCAGTAATAGCGCTAATTATGAATGAATTATGTATGAATGAATTGATAGTGGGGCAGTAAATTGACTTTCCTAAGGGCCAGTTTCACAGATTTGATGTAAATATAATTTGACGGTTATCGTATTAAACAGCGCATGTATATAGTACTATTTAAAGATTTTGTACATAGATTAGAGTGTGAATTTTGTATTTAGTCGGCTTATACATTTATGTGTTTTTTTTATTGCTTTAAATGACGAGACGAGTATGCCGTTCGCCTGATGGTAAACGATACAACCACGCATAAACTGTAGAAACACCATCCAGCACATTGAGCTATGTCATCATCATCATCATCATCATCAGCCACATGACATCCACTGCTGAACATAGGCCTCCCCCAAAGATTTCCAGATGGATCTATCAAAAGCGGCCGGCATCCAGCGCGTTCCTGCGGCCTTTACCAAGTCATCGTCATTGAGTTATGTGACGAGTAGTATCTCAGCAAGTGGTACAGTCGGCCGTATTACCTGTAATAATCAGACATGTTGTCTAGCACGCATTCGGGACGCACGCTGAGGATGTGGCACTCCACTCCGTGATGCCTTGGATCCGACAAGCCTGGACAATTCACTGAACACACCGGCCAACCGCATCTGCAAACATTGTTTGAAATTTTATAAGTACTTACCTATTTATTTCCCGATGTGCTTGACCCCCGTGAGAATGCGAGAGATGAAACCCCTTTCTCATCTCTCGCATTTTTGCCGGGCAATCAGTCAGTACTAAGAATTGAATTAAGTAAATATTAATCCAAAAGTGTTTTAAAAATTAATACACATAAATAATAAAAATATTTATGTTTGTAACGAATTTAAATTACAGTTTTTTTGTCAATTTATAATTCCTTTAATTGGCAGGTTATATAATAATAACCTAAAAAACCTAAAAAGGTAGCACTCTTAATAAAACAATGACCTAATCTAAAATCGTTGACTTGTAGGAAACGTCACAAAAACTAACTGTACCTATACGACATTTTTTTTAAGTTGGTTAGGAAAAGAACATAAATTCAAATGATTTTGGCCGCAGTCCAATGTTGTAAAGAATCATTTTTTTCTTAGTCGATGCAGCTTGCCGTTTAGGGTTCATAGTTTGCTAAAACTTATCTAGTCAAATATTTTGGATTAGGTCATTGTTATATTAAGAGTGCGAAGTATAAGCCATAAGTTCATACTTGGCGCATCTCTCTCCAATGTCGGTGAACACCGGCTTATAACAGCCGACGCAGGGCATGCTCGCCTCAGGGTCCGGCATCGCTTTGGGCCCGAAGACCAAGGGCCGCTCGGTGATCACCACGTCTCCAGGAGACAGGTCGCGAGCTGCGACAATGTACCGCCCTAGATCTTCGGAGGTGCGGACCTGAAAATTATAAATAAACATACACACACACTCACGCCTGTTATCCTCTAAGGGGTAGGCAGAGGCGCAACTAGTGCACCCACTTTTCGCCCTCATTCCGTCCCATGATGTGATAGGGGGCGAGCCTATCGCCATATCGGGCACAAATCCGAGCTGATATTGAATAGTAAAATTCAATATCACTTTGCCCGACCCGGGGATCGAACCCGAGACCTCAGCATTGCAGTCGTACCATAATACAACTACGCCACCGAGGCAGTCAAATAAATAAAATATAGTTATAATAATATAATTACTGGAAACGGGGCTTCGCGGAACTGAAAGAGATAAGACCTTAGTCCACCACGCTAGCCTAGTGCGGGAAAGCTGGGATATTGCCATAATTTTTAGAAGTAATGTTCAACGGAAGGATAAAAAGTTGAACGTGTAATAAAATGAGTAAATTGTGTGATAAATGCCGGTTTTCTCATTTAAATTTTTAATTTTCGTTTGAACGCCCCCAAACCTCGGGGTAAGGATCTCTTTCTGAATTATTGTCCTTTCGATTCAGTTTTATCTACTGAGATAAAACCTAGAGAGTGCTCTAGATATACCAAAAGCATAATGTTAATATACATAGTGATAAGTAAAACAAAAAAAATAATAAATAAACTAAACAATATTTTCAATTTTATGTATCACTATTTGCATTTCTATGTAAGGTGATGGGAAAACTAATAAGAACTTTAGAACTATCATTACTAAAGTTTCAAACTTATTAGATACTTTTGAAAGTTCAAGTATTACTTTCATGGATTCTACATCTTTGATCCCCACACAATGACAATGTTAGAAAAAAACACTTTAATACGTACTTTTATAGGAAAGTCCTCCATTTTTAATATAAATTGACGTTGCAGTAAATCGAAGCGATTGTTATTTGAGAACACCCATGATGAACTTTCTAGTTATTTTTAGCGCGAAAATTTAACTTATTGTTTTTTAATTACCGCCATCTGCTAGCACATAGGGGGATTGAATATTAGTTTAAATTTAGAACAGTGACATCTACAAGCCAGTAACTATAACGCGTCAACAAAGAGGAATGGTAGAACATTCAAATCTTCAAGTTTCATAAACGACCAACAGATGGCAGTAAACAATAAATTCTCTAATTACCTCGTACGCCCTTTCACCGCTGCCATTTTCAAGCCCCATTTTTCTGTAATACAAATAGTACTGTATATTTTCACCAATAATAACGAAATATTTGTTTGGACTGCCTCGGTTGTGTATTAGGTGTATAGCGTACGCGACACGATTACCGTGCTGAGGTCTCAGATTCGATCCCCGGGTCGGGCAAAATTATAGGGGGTTTTTTACTTTACATCAAGTCTGGAATTATGCTCGATAATAGTAATAGGCTCGCTCCCTATTACATTATAGAAAGAAATAGGTATAACTACATGGTGAAATTGAGAGCACTAGTTCTAAAGCTCTTTCGTGTATAAAAAGCGTGAATGTAAGTGGAAGTGAAGTATACAATTATTTATGTACAATCAGCCACACAAGTAACTGAACAAATACAAAACTACAAATCGCCTCTACACTTTTGTGTCCTTATCAATTTTAGTTTTCTCTTCATGAAAATGAAATAAAAAGGATTAACTCTACTTCACATAAAGAAAAAAATTCATTTCAATTAAACTTAATCCGTAGAGGCGAATTGAAATTTTGATTTGTTCAACCACCAGGCAGACTGTACTTCAAGACTAATGATAAGTCAATTTATTTACGTATTGAAGGTCATGTCATAGTTGAATTTAAATTAGACAACTGGGCAGATAAGTTTTGGCAATGATCCGGTGAAAAATAATACGGTCAAAGTAACATGATGAACTGATGATCTTGATATGTCAATAAGATGAATGTTCATTCTATAGCACTGGCCGTTACGAGCAAGTGTGTAACCTAAAAAAAAACATTTGAGTATGTTCTCATGCTTATTTTCAGAGAGGTTTTTTTTTTTTTTTATTGCCACGAAGGCAGACGAGCTAACGGCCCACCTGATGGTAAGTGGTTACCGTCACCCATGGACGTCAGCAGTGTCAAGGGCACAGCTAAGCCGCTGCCTACCGTAAAAAAAAATATTTAAACCTCGTTTGAAGAAGGATAATTCATAGCGCTGAGGAAACACCGTGGGAGGAAGCTCATTCCAGAGTGAACACGTTCGAGGTAAAAATGATATATCTGGTAAGGCATATTCAGGCCTAAGGTATATTGACTCTAAAAGATTTAATCTATCTTTTTTAGTCCCCACAATTAAAGTTGATCAAAATAATGTCCTATTTATAAACAACTTATTTGAAAAGTAAAAGATACGAAATATTCCCATTCACTATGTAGTGTATTGCGTCCTACTTAGAAATGAAATTTAGAGACGGATTCAATGTGATGTATTGGACGGAGTAGGAAGTAGGTTGAGAGGGGGGGAGAGAGAGGGAGTAGGTTACCTACAGAGTATGCGAGTGTATAATATAAAGATAGGAAGGAGAAAGTGAGAAAAATGTTTATATATAAATATACTGTTGTGTTTCAGTTTGAAGGACATTGTGGCCAGTGTAACTACTGGACATACATCTTATGTCTCTGGATGACGAGCGCAGTAGAATGCCACAAAGTACTTTGTAACTCAAGGTGCTGGATGGTGTTGCTACTGTTTATGGGTGGTCATATCGCCTACTATCGGGTGAACGGCATGCTCGTCTCGTCATTCAATGCAATAAAAAAATAAATTTGATTGTCGATTGTGGTAGGCCGTAGGGCTGCCAGCGAACCTCTTTGGTCACTTGTATGTTGAATGCTGCATTGTTTCCGAGCTCTTAATTTTGTTATCGGCCGGCGTCTGGTATGTGGAACGTAAACTGTTTGTGATTTATATTAATTGTTGAATGCTCCACTGTTTCGTTTCCATGTGGTGGTGACGTCACAACTACTATGATTACGTCTTAATCGGCAGTAAATAATCTTTGTTATAATTTATAATTATTGTACACAATAAATTAAATTAATGTTAAGACATTTAAAACTGGATACAAATTTATTTCTCTTGTAAATGTCACTGGATACCGTTATTTTATAGAATTTAAATTTTCTGGTCTCTTGCCAATTTTTTTGCATTTAATTATGGCTAGGATCATATTGTTCTTACCGAGAACTAGGTCGCTGTGAACTCTTTGATAGAAAATCTAGGCTTCTGGCTACTGATCCTTGGTCTATTTCTAGCAAAGACAATGTTTTAACCCTATTCTGTTTAAATTTCGATGAATGAGACAATGTAACTATTGGGCGTTATACGTTATATATAAATGAAATGAACAAATCACTACCATGTAATTATAGGTACGTCTGCTCATATTCGAAATAGCATGGCATTGAACTGCATCTGTCGTGAAGAGACATTTGATCCTACCTATTATAAAACAAAGTATCTCATCCACGTCTGTCTGAACGCGATAATCTCAAAAAATATCCAATTACGATGAAATTTGATTTTTTCAAATTTGTATCCCTGGAAAGTGTATAGTGAAACTTTTCTCCCAAAAAAACTCATCATCCTGAGGACTTAAGGCGCATACAAAAGCTGGTATAGGATACATATCATATTATCTCGTGGTTGCATAATCAGGATCATCAGCCGGACGGATCTAATTCTAGACGGATCTGTTGAAAATGGCCTACATCCAGCGTATCCTTGCTAGCTTTATCAAGTCGTCCATCCACCTTGCAGACGACGTCCGACGCAATATCTTTTAAACCGAACATACCTACCGCTACTTGAAGCAGATATAAAGATAGACTCTCACATACGATAAATCTATCAGTAACTTTAATCGTTTTGTTCGATTTAACATTACATTATTTATATCTGAGACCATGTATATGCGGATATATCCTCGAACTCGCACTAAAGTAGGTTAGCGGCTATTTCAGTTCAACGCAAAGGAAAACATGTTCATAATGACTTAATATTTTTGTATAACTTCAAGGGATTGCTGAGAGAAACTGATTATGACTCTCGTACTCAGCTATTCGTAGTTTTATTCGAACTGTTCCATAACATCTTACGGAATCCTATTAATTATATAAACTAGTTTTTGCCCAGACTGATCGGGTGAAAGACCTCTGGAAGAAAAGTAGATACTAGTTAAATATGCCAGGCATACAGCTCTGAATGGGTTTCGATGAGATTTGACAGACCGATAGACCAAATCCTGGATTAATAGACTGAAACATTCATTTCATGAGTGCAGGACGAATTCAGTGTGAATTTCAAAGATATCGATGAAGCTCCTGTAACCTATTAAATGGTAGGTTATTTAATGTACAAATCCAAAGAATGGATAGTTTTTAAATAATATCATTTCAAAGAGTATTATTTTTATCTCGACAGGAAAAGCGACAAATCAATATTTGATGGTAAGTACCATAACTCAACTATGAAGTGAAATCCTTCTAGCCAATTTCGGCCATGGCGGCCAATCTCAACGGAGATCAACCAGGTAAGCAGGATATATTATAGTGCACAAGTGTGTGCGCAATACACAGGTGCACTCGCTATTCCTTCACTCTCATAGTCCTGTGAGACGGTAATCCGACATGACCGGAGAGAGATCAGGCGCAGGACCAACGGCTTTAAGTGCTTTCCGAGGCACGAGGGTATCACACCGCCAATTCCGACTCCGAGCTGCGAATGCGTAATTTTTAAGATGGAAAAACCCAGTTACAATGTTAATGGCTCGTCCCGGAATTCGAACCCATTCAGCGCGCAAATAGTACTCGTAACGTGTACGCAATACAACTACGCCACCGAAGCAATTCAAGTATAATGCCATCAAAGACCATTAGTTATTGCTGACATTATGTTACTATGACAATTTTTGTTTATATCACGGTACTGTCTTTTATAAGGGTACAAAATATTCAGAATACCCTAAAAAGTTTTATCAGCAACATGTTCGTCCAGATAGATGTACCATTATTAAGAAATTTAATGGTTACGCTTCGAAATACTAACGATTTCATTGTGGCTTTGCCCGCGTGAGATTCTCAGAATATTAGTTCCACTGAGTATATTACAGGGAGAATTCCGTAATGTGTTTAACTAGAATTTCATCTAAATCCGTTCAGCAGTTTCTGCCTGCCTTTAACAAACAACCAAATATCTTCGCCAACTTAAAAAAAATATTATTAGCGTTAAGAACATACTTCTACTTGTTTTTATATATCATAGATTAAGTATGCTGGTAATTGATAAGTTTACATATTCAAGTATCATTGTCGTCTATCTTCGTACTATATTTCTTAACAAAGCATAGTGTACCAATATCTATTTTGGTGGAGCCCTGGTTATTGCTTCATCGTGAGCACATGACGTCAGCTTGGCAGTAAATCTAGTATTCCTCAATGGCACACTATTAGAAATGTCTAGAATATTCGATCCAATGATTTTATTACGGAGAAAATACTTATAACTAAAGCTTAAAAATGTAAACTTTTTGTGTGGCCATTATCTAACGCGTTCGAATATGTTTATAATTAATTATAATTAACTTTGAAACTTTACTGGCTTTGGTTTATGGGTTAAAAATGTGAAAGAAGAAAGTTACTTTTCGAATTGTTGTTGAGTTTACTTCTTCACAAATATTTTTATTGTAACAATAGAAAAGTGAATTATATTTTGCCTCAGTAACAAAGAAATGTAATAGGAATATCTGTTACCGTCAATATTAATTACAGGCATAAGTCATAGAAATGAAATACTATAATATAAAATAACAAAAATTATGAATAAATTATTTTAAAAAAACGTACCCAACTATTTTTTTATTTCACTTAAAAATTATTCCGTAACAAGCCACAAAAATATCACTTCACGAAAACGTTTTTTTCTGTTTATTTACCTATGAGGTTTCACACAAAAATGTTATAAACTAAGTTTTTCCCGAACCCCATGGGCGGAAACTGCGCGCGCGCACTTCGGTTTTCAGACTAATCAGGGAACGCTGAAACGTCCATCAGTTACGTAACACGTGAATGGATTACGGAACCCGATGACGATTATGAATTTAATGTTCTTTTTACTATTTTCATTACACACGTGGATTTATAGCTGGATTGATTTTAAAAAAATCTTTTTTTAATGGTTTTTAGTACATCAATGGTTGTATATGATTTTTAAATGTTGTCACGAAGATTTAACGATATTTTTTATATTCTATTCTTTTATGTAGATGTTTCTTTACTTATTAAACTCAACACGAAACTTTTATTGAAGTTGATTTAGCTGGTTGCTTTTCTTTTGCTAATTAATTTCATTAAAAAATCCGCTGATCTAATTAATATACAGTGTTTATTATAGACTTACAATTTAACCCGCAAATTTTGACTTACTATTTTAACGACGATTATGTATTTTTTGCAATCATAACGTTAGAACTTCGCCCTAACAATTAATAAACCCTTCAATGAGTCAATCAAACACGATATTAAAACGTCAACAGTTATGAAGACGTAAAAATTATAATATAATTTACTAAAAACTTAAAACATATCATAAAATAAAACAAAATGTTCACGATAATCAAATATTTCTTAGCAGTCTAAGCATCTAGTATGTTTTATTTGAATTGCATCACAAATTACGTAGACGACTCTCAACGTCAAATATTTTTACAATATCAATTATCAGCGAAACTCTACCAAGCAGCCGTTGTTCGTTTGTTGGCATCTGTCCCATGTCTTTACTGTTTGTGTTAATTATGCGTGTCTATTTAGAACGAGTATTGTACTAGATTCCAAACGGGACGGGTGTGTGTGTGATAAAACAAGTTAAAATCATCGTGTTATGGAGTATTCCAAACGCACAATGCCAGTTTGTGATATATGCCAGAAACCTGCCAACCAGATATGTGGAGGATGCAAGCAAGTGTACTACTGTTCCAGACCTCATCAGAAACTTGGATGGAAGGAAGGTCACAAGTTCAAATGCTGCGCCTTCAAAATCCAACATACAGACAGTTTGGGAAGACACATGGTAGCCACTAGGGATATAAAGCAAGGTGAAATGATTCTGAAAGAGAAACCAGCAGTGATAGGACCGAGAATTACGTCCCCTGTGCATTGTTTGGCTTGTGGTAAAAAGCTAGAGCCCCTAGACAGTACGTATGATTTTTACAAATGTACAGTGTGTCAATGGCCGATGTGTGGACCGCAGTGTGAGAAAGCTGATGTACATAAACCAGAGTGTAAGGCAATGTCAGACAGCAAATATCAGAGTAATATTAAATACGAATTTCCTGACAAGGTAGAAGCAGCTTATTGTGTTATATCACCGCTTAGAGTATTGCTTATGAAGCAAACTGATCCATTACAATACGAAAATATAATGAATCTAGAGTCGCATTTAGATGAAAGAATAAACACACCTTTATACGTCGTCTTAAAAGCTAACTTGGTGACATTCATCACACACGTACTTGGAATGCCTTTTGATGAAGAAACTATACTGAAAGTTGCATCCATATTTGATACTAATTCGTTTGACGTCAGATCTCCACTTGGAAAAACTAGGCTCAGAGCCATTTATCTAACTGCATCCATGATGGACCATAGCTGCAAACCAAACACAAAACACATATTTGTTGGAGACGAGCATTATATGGCCGTGTATGCCACGGTACCCATTGCTAAAGGAGAGTTGATCACTTCAACGTACACGCAATCATTATGGGGCACCCTGGACAGGCGAAAGCATTTGAAGAGTACCAAATGGTTTGACTGCGAATGCGAAAGATGCAAAGACCCAACAGAACTCGGAACAAATTTAGGAAACATTTACTGCTCAGTTTGCAATGGTCCTGGGAGCGAAAACAGGCCATCGCGAGGCGCAATGCTATATTCCACAAACCCGTTGGACGAATTCGCACCATGGAAGTGCGCAATATGTGATCATTCTATTTTAAGCCGGCAAATGGTTTGGGGCAACAACGCTTTGAAACAAGATCTGAATAAATTGAAGAGCAAAGGTCCCCAAGAGTTTGAGGAGTTCATTGAGAAATACAGTCAGATACTCCACCCGAGCAATCATCTCGTAGTGCAAGCCAAGTTGGCATTGACACAAATATACGGCAACTATAAAGGGTATACGTTATCAGGTACATGCTCCACTTTTACTATTACTGAAATAGATTTTGAGACTGTCCATGAAACGATTACTTTGATTGCGTCAGAGCGACGTCAAAAATGCATTGATTGCAACAACAAAGTTGTATTCGAAATACTGTTTTTGTTTCTACTACTGATTAACCTATTTATATAATGTTTCTTAGTGGTGTTTTATTTAATTGATATATAGGAGCATACAAATTATTTTAAAAAGTTTAAATAACTTGTGTCGTAATATTGCCTTATATTGTGTTTCATTAGGCTTTTCAGTTTTAATGACTGTGATGCGTTTGTAGTTTTTTTTTTATATATGGCCATCTTCGGCTCATTAGGGACGGCTGCGGGCTTCCTCCGACTCACGTCTAAGTTGTCGTCCGCAACCGCCTTGTAGTTGAACTGAAATTTCATAATCTGTCATTCCTAGTAATAAGATGGGAATTTGTCTATTACATCTTTTTTATTTACATATATTTTAAGTATTAGGTTAATTAGAAGTTTCATTCCTGACGAAATACAGCGTTATATCAAATATTAAAATTACTTTATATGATTATCATAAACATTAGTAATCACTACAACAGTTTTAATGCTTTTCTTTTTCAGAACTTTCAGATAGTCTTTTAAAAAGGAAAATTGACCTTTGTCATGAGCTTTTGGAGATAGCAGATCAGTTGGAGCCAGGCTGGTCGAAGTTCCGTGGTACGCTACTCTTGGAACTTCAGGCTGCGATGGCGGTAGAGACAAAAAGGGAGTTCGATGCTGGAAAACTAACGAAGGCTAGTGCCCAGGTAAATTATTTATATCGATATTATTATAAATTTCTTATTTCAATATATAGTAATTTTAAACTAACTATGACATGGGGTGACTATGGCAATTCGTGAAACTTTAAAAAGTAATCGTTCCATTCTATGTTCAAAAACATAACAATTTCTTCATAGTTTAAGATTAAAATATATTCGAGATTCACCAATTTACATCCTCGATTTCTAAATTTGGCTAATTTACATCAAACATTCAACAATATAAAAATTCTGATCGAAGTTGGGACATGCATTAGAGTTAAAATATTGCAAAATTGGGAACTTGCCAATGAAAAATACTAATTGATACCGCGCAGATTTTACATGCTACCCGTTTATTTTATAGCTAAAAATATAAATTAGATAACGTTAGAGCATTTATGAATAGACCGTTGTTCTAAGACTCAATCACTGAGGGACACTGACAATAATTACAAAAGAATAAAAGATTGAGGCTATCAATAGTAAAAAATATGTTTATTTGTTGAGTGGCAAGTACATCAATAACCGTCAGTTAATATCATCATTGATAGATTTGGATTTTGTCACCATATACCTACTTGGTACTTGAGAATGCCTAGCATCTCCAAAAACCCGTTTTTGTCGAATTATCTATTCGTCTTTTGAGTACTGAAAGATCAATAAGCTTCATGTTTAAACAGCAGTGTGCATGCCCAGTTGTTTTCTGTTTGAAGAACATTGTAGGCGGGGTTTTTTTAATTACTCGACATTATGAGACTTAACATCTTGTGTCTCAGGGTGAGTTCAAAGTTCTGTATGGTGCTTGGTTCTGTTTATCGGTGGTCGAATCACTTACCATCAGGCGAGCAGCATGCTCGTCTCGTCATTTAATTGCAATAAGAGAAATATGTTTTTTTTTTTGCATAATCAGATGAATAAAAAGATGGTAGTATTTTTAAACGTTATTAATTAATTTCAGGATCAACTAATGGAGAGCATGGTTTTACTGCAAGAGGCTACCAACATATTGAGAGTGGAACCTCATATGAAAGAAGTTTTAGAGCAGAAAATACTTGAACTGACAAGCCAGCTTGATCCAGTTGAAAATGGGACAAATGAGCAAGAAAGTCAAGAAACTATAGTAATCGAATAGATTTTTTTTATCTGTACTTATTACAGATTTTTATCGTAGATTTTGGATGTAATCAAATCCTTCAATTTATATCTTGCATTTTATGTACCGATTTTTTACTTTAGCTGTGAATTGAACAGCCTCAGGCCATATAACATCTGCCATATACCAGCCTTGTTTTATATGCTGCCCACTCAGAGCTCAGCACGAAGTTCCTCTAGTACTGAGAAGGTTTAGTCCACCACATATGATGTACAATCATATTCTGATTCAAATTAATCGCACATAACATACCGAATTCGTTTTTCAGTTTTATGTAATGATATCTACTTGAGTCTCGTATCACAATAAATTTACAAAATATTTCTGTAAGCGTTTATTTGTTACTGTAAATATTTATATTGTAATTAAAGATGAAATATAATAAAAGACATCTAAAAGTTTTTTGGTTTTATAAACGTTAATAATTCTAAAAATTAAATTAGTTTCACTCGTTAGGAACAAGCTAGCTGTTATTTTAGGCAGCTTCTAAATATGATCAATTTTCAAAGGCGTTACTTTAGTCGGCTTAGTAGTAACTTCGTCTAACTTAACGCTGAACTCCACTGATTCTTTGTTGATGTGCAGCATGTTCTTGATCACTCTTGACAGCTTCTTGTTCGGTCGCGGCGTGTCTTCTATCACGAAGATCTTATCTGTGTTCTTACAGTTGGAGAGGGCGTCTGGTCTTCTGAACTGAAACTTAATTTGTTTAATTACGTTCGAGGGTTCAGCCTGTTTCCCCCAAATATGAAACAAAGATAGTAAAGTACATAGTTATAGTCGTTATCAAAATGAAGGGTGATTGATGGAGTGATTATTGTCATGCCAAAATTTTTCAATATATATTTATTGTCCATTTTTTTGTTTATTATTACTTTTGCAATTCACACAACCTTAAACTACTGTAATTTACCATAGAACAAGCGCAACACCAGTTTCCGAATTTAAAGCAAGCCACTCCAGGAGTCCTGTCCATTGCATTTCTGAACCTTGGGTTAGTGAAGCCATAGATCAGCGGGTTAATAGCACAGTTGAGGTACATCAAGAAATTCGCTGCAAACCACATGATCGAGAAGCTTCCATCGACCTACGATACGATACAAACAGTCACATATTTTTTTACATTTGTCTTATCAAACAATTAAATCATTTGCTAACATTTTTTTGACAGTCGTCATTCAAATATCGTCGGTTAGTAATTTACTTGTCGGCTACCAGGTATCGACAACCTAGCCTATAGGAGCGAATTTAAAAAATACATGAACCTCCGCCGTATCGGATGTCTTGTCTTCTTAGTTCTACTTTACAGAGCAAAGTCATGGACTCTTAGATTACAGAACCGCAGAAAAACTAATACACTAGAAATATGGGACTGGGAGGTGACTGCTTCCAATGCTGTCGACTGAGCATTGCAGAAGTGTCTCTATACTGTGAGAGCTCAAAATCAAATAAATATTATCCTCGATTTTGCAAATAAGAATCCTCAAATATTTCGTACATATCCGTAATCAGAAAATTATGGAACGTTTGATTATACAGGGCTGTGTGGAAGCATACGTCAGAGACGCATTATAGAAGTTTCTGTATTTTCTTGTACCAAGACTTCTCTGCAGCGATAGCCTAGTTGGGAGTGGAACGGACTGCCGTTTCAATGTCCGCAGGTTTGAAACCCAAGGGCACACACCTCTGACTTTTCTAAAAAAAAAATATGTGTGTATTCTTTGTGAATTATCGCTCGCTTTAACGGTGAAGGAAAACATCGTGAGGAAACCTGCATACCTGAGAAGTTCTCTGAATTTCGAAGGTATGTGAAGTCTGCCAACCCGCACTAGGCCAGCGTGGTGGACTAAGGCCTGAACCCTCTCAGCTGTAGAGGAGGCCCGTGCTCAGCAGTGGGCAGTATTACAGGGCTGATATGGTATGGTATGGTATGGTAAGACTTCTCTGTCACGAGTGTATATATCAGGAACAAAACTCTTACAGCATTGATTTCCATGGTAATATTGTTCCTCCAGTAAATGAGGGCAGTGTATGGCAGTCTGCACACCAAAGCTGCAACTAGGACGCAAGCTGTGATTCTCATGGCCCTTGCCCGAGCTCTTCTAATAGTTCGTCCACCACCGCGAGATGACAACTCCCGTGCGCTACATTCTAAACGCCAGATGATTGCGCCATACTGAAAAAGATGGAAATGCAAACAAAACTAGAATAAAGCATCTTACTTCTTAGTATATAAGCCGAACCGATTTGGATGATCTGGCATATAAATTAATCTGGATTGGCATGTAGGCTAGTATTGTTTCAGAAAAATAAACATGAGCACTTGTAATTTGGGAAAGATTTTTCACTCGCAGCGGTTCTGCGGTGAAAACCAAGTCTTATCATAAAAGTCACTATCGATTCCCAGATTTTCAATTCGATAAATAGGATTTGCTGGGATTAAGTAGATTTGTTTCGATAAATAAAATGTGATAACAACGAACATTGTTTTATCGTGGATGTACCTAAATAGTGTTGGTGATATGGAGAATAAAGGGAATTTGGTAGACGTTAATATAAATATTGGGTTAGTTGTTATAAAAAACATTAATTATTAGGTAAATAGTCTCATTGGAACAGTTGCTGTTAATTTAGCTAATAATATGAAAGTGAAGTTTTATATATTTGAATTACGGATTCACGTCTCCTATTTTGAAAATCCTTATACAAAAAAAAGATAAATTATTCCTGTGCACGTCAGGCTATTATATATACACAGGAGGTAATTTTGCGCGGACAGAGCGGAACCTTGAACTACAATATTTTCTAAAACGCCGTGCCATTTTCTTTATCAGGACATACTATAACCGTTAATAACATAATATTATAACTAATACTGCCTCGGTGGCGTAGTTGTATTACAGTACGACTGCAAAGTCTCGGGTTCGATCCCCGGGTCGGGCAAAGTGGTATTGAGTTTTTCTATTCAGTATCAGCTCGGAGTCTGGAATTTGTGCCCGATATGGTGATAGGCTCTCCCCCTATCACATCATGGGACGGAATAATGGCGAAAAGTGGGTGCACTAGTTGCGCCTCTGCCTACCCCTTCGGGGATAACAGGCGTGAGTGTATATGTATATGTATGTATGTATTATAACTAATAAAAAATGCCTTGTTAGGTACTATTGATAAAAAATACATTGTTTAAATTAAATAACTTACCGTAAGGACCATCCCTCCCAAAGGAACCCAAACAAGAAGCGTGAGGAGTAAATGCCAATAAACTCCCAAAATTCGAGTGTCCTCTGAACAATAGGTTTCTAAAAAATCCAACCATTGACGTTCCTATAAAAAAACATCGAAGGCACAAACAACCAAGTAAAAAAATGTCACACTTGAACCAATGTCTACGGGCTATAAATAATAATATTATAAAGGACATTATTATGGTTCTATAATTTAAAGGAGTAATTACCACTTAATAAGAATAGCTACACTTGTTAGGCTGCGAGTCATACCAGTATACGGAATGGAACAGAAGGATCTCGTGTTGAATTTCTATGAGATATTGTAGCATTCGGGTTGAAGCACTTATATGCCATAGAAATATTTACTGCATACCTATTACATACTCGTACCTACAAATGCTTATATTGTACCTTTGATAAGTAGTTGCCTACTGGGCTGAATAACTACCGCACGAAGGACATCTTCTGTCCTCCGTGACCTACCGTCATCGATAATTCGAAGCAAATCCGCATCCGCAGATTTTCGTAAAACAAAAAGTAGTTTTTGTCAAAATAAAAATTAAGCCAAAAAGAAAAATTAAAAATACAAGTGAGTATCAAAAATGTAAGTGTCACAATTCAAGTAAAAACTTTAAAATAAATACCACATATTCCCGTCTAATGGTCCAAGGTAAAGACAAGGCAGCAGCTATGAACCAAGTTCCGATGATCAGCCTAGGAGCGGCCTTCTTCGTGACCCTAGCTTCAGAGTTCATTACAGCGGCTGCCAGTCTATCATACGATACGAGCATAACTGCTCCTACGCTAGCCAGTAGAAGAGATGCTGAAACCATCAGTTTTATTTACCCCAAAAGCAAAGAATCGTGGCAATAATGTTGAATGGCTCTGTGGGAAAGGTTAGTTTTAACATATAATTAAATAGTTTCATTCATTTGCATGAAATCGATCGTCAAATATCAAAAAGTGACAACATAAGATGCCAAAACTAAATTGTACTAATCAACCGTAAAATGCATACAAATATTAGTTATAACGTAGGTATCATATTTAATGAATCCCAACCTTGCATAAATCCTTCAAACCGGCACCCAAAGTTTTTTAAAACGAAGTTTTGGTAGAAGTCGCGAACCAGCATGAACCATGGACAGAAGACCAAAGTCAATAGATCCAGTAAAGCCAAATTACCGACAAGGTAGTTGCTGGCACTCCATAACCACCTGTTTTTTGCGAGGATGGCCAGGATTATGGTGTTTAGAAATATACCAAATGTTGCCACGATGACCATGATTGTTGATTTTATAACTATTTCTCTTAAAGGCTTCACGTGCCATAATTCATTTGGAAATGGGTACAAAGATGTGTCGATCTATAAAAAATATTGTGATGAAATTAATGAAATTAAACTATCGCCACATCATAGGAAAGAAAGCCTATGCTACTGCTAAGTTCAAAAAAGCATTAATTACATGACAAAGAATATACTAATATTGTGTTTAATCGTTAATCTTAATTTATGAAACACTGATTTTGTGTTGTAGTCATCAGAATTATACTTCTTAAAATTTCTTAAAAATGCACTTTACCTACAGCAGTTTTCCACAAACACACAAATATAAAAACGTCTAATCTTTTCCACCAATTCCTAACATTGACAAAAAATTATCGCACTTATCAAAAGCATTAATTCGTAAATCAATAACATCTACTTACACCTTCCAGATAATCAGTACTCCAATTCGACAAAAGCTTTATATCATCATCATAGTCTTCTTCGTCCATTTTTAGGAAGACATTCCCCGAACGATATACGTTTTGACGAAGGCATAGACGTGACTAAACGAATGAGTCGGTTGACAATATTTTAGCCAGTACTCGAGATAAGCCAACGGTTGCAGTAGTCCATTAAAATGAAAGCTTTTTTATCATTATGAATGAATATAGTGACCAGCTTTGCGAAGTTATAGAATAACTTATTCTAATGTGAAGTTCGCTAATTGTTATAAAATGTAATTATAAAATGATATTATGTTATTAGATTAATGGATTTTTAACTTTTGACTTTAATCAAGATTAGGCTATGAGTTTTAAAATGACAAATTGCAAACCACAGAAAATGTGTGTAGGTAAGAAAGTAACCAATTCAAGATGACTTAGAACTAAAATTTAGCTCAAGAGTTTCACCACTGCAAATTTGTTGATTATAATATAGTCTTTGATGCCGGTATGTGACTACCAAGAAAATTCTCATAGTTATCACCCAGGAATTTTTGATGTATTTTTTAAATATTGTACTGAAATTTCGTGTCTCTGCTACATGGTCACCACAGAGACTAGGCAGATGATTGATAGAGTCCAAATTATGGCTGATATTCAAGGTCATTTTATCACGATAATATTGTGTTTGTTTTTTGTGTGCGAATATTAATTACGGTTGGAGACAATCTGACATAATCGATTAGTAAACTTTATTTAAGTGTTGTTTTTCATCACTACAGATGTAGCATTTAATTAAAGAGGGTTGGAGGGCTATTTATTTATATATGATATTTGAATCAATTTAGTTTTATACGTTTATCAAATACTAGCTTTTGCCCGCGGCTCCGCCCGCGTCAATGAGTTTTTCCGGGATAAAAGTTCCGCTTTATATTTTCTCGGGATAAAAAGTAGCCTATCCAGGACACAATCTACCCATGTGCCAAATTTCATCTAAATCTGTTCAGCAGTTTTTGCGTGAAAGAGGAACAAACATCCATACATCCATATTCTTACCAACTTTCGCATTTATAATATTATTATATCATATTAGTAGGAGTAGGATTAGTAGGATTTACCTCATATAAATTCTAACACAGAAAAATCTATTAATTCAGTTCAAAAATCAAAAGAATATATAATAAGCGTTTTCTTACTTACGTTTACGCGAATGTTATACATTGAAATAAAACTGTTTTACGGAATTTATCGCGGTTTTTTAAAAGTTCAGTGACTGCAGATTTCGTAGAGCGTCGATGTTTAAACATCAGTTATATGTTCTTTTAGGCGGGTCCCTATGTTTCTTTTTGTTTGACCTATATAAAAGAGGCCAAAGTCGCAATCTATCGTATCTATGCCCGGTTGTTCCCGGTTCCGGCACTTGACAGGTGGTAAAAATTGACTAATCTTCTTGGGCGGCCTGAAGAAAGTTTTGATAGAAGCACGCTTCAGAATATATATATTTCAAATCAATACTAATATTATAAAGCTGAAAAGTTTGTTTGTTTGAACGCGCTAATCTCAGGAACTACTAAACCGATTTTGAAAATTCTTTCACTAATAGGAAGCTACTTTACTCCTGAGTGCTATAGGCTACTTTTTATCCCGGGAAAATATTTTTATCCCGGAAAAACTCTTTCACGCGGGCGGAGCCGCGAGCACTACTAGTCCTCTATACGCGTTAAGTTTAATTGAAACTTTTTTTGTATGGGTGGCGTAAAGCAAATCCCTTTTATTTTTACCCGACTACGGCGAAGCCAGTAAGGGTAAACTACCACTCTAGCGTCGCTCCTATTGAACCGATTTTCACAAGTGAGGTAGACACCTCACTTCCATCCATCGATAGACATCGATGCGTATTTATTTTGCGATGGTTATAGGCTATAGATTTTTCCAATATTTTTGTTTGTTTTCCAATTATACTTAAAAAAAGAACGGTATTTGCATTTAACCTACATATTGAAAGAGTGATTCAATGAAATCATATACGTTGTATAGAACAATTATAGTGTATATTTTCTTATCTACAGATTTTTCCTTAGCCAAACATTTATTTTGTATTTAATTTTATAATTTATTTTATATTTATGAACAAAAAAATTTTAAGAACAAAAAATGTATAGATGATTTTAATTACTCAGCCAGTATCTACATAATAATATTATTAGGTCCTCTGTTGGTTGTTTTGAAAACCTCTGGAATTATAAGTCAGTTAGGTGATTTTAAAGTTCTAATATAAAAGCATAGATGCCACTGCTTCGAATGTACATAAGTAATTTGTGCGAGTTCATTCCATAATCGATAGATGGCACTAAATTCAAATAAAGCTCTTTATTACTTTTCATTGCATTGTTGATCCTTAATTATTCGTACTTATAAGAATTTAATTTCATGCCAGAAAGCATGGTTATTATTTTCTGCATAAGTTTTTTTGCGTGATCAGGCATTCTTTATGACCAAGGTAATCACACTTGTAGGCTGTAGCGAGTCTACTGCAATATTAAATTCATCAATTTATGACTTTACTCCTAAAAATCAAACATATCACTTTTAAAATAATTTTAACAACAATAATTTCAACAATATACCTATGCCTCAAAAATACGAACAGACTTCCATTAAACAATTAGTCAAGACAGCTAAGAATAGGTAGAATACGAAATTATCTTGACGACAGACATGGCACACAACCGCCGCCGTCTCCTTAGTTTAGCGTTAATACTCTTTTATACATTTTTTAGTCTCGCTCATTGCAACGAGTGGTTATTCTGGATAAAGTTAAACTCTATTTACCTTTATATTTAGCGTAGGCAAGTCAACAAACCTTCCTTTAACCGAAGCATGGAGTTGCTATTAAACAGGCTTTAACTTTGTTGACCATCCGTGGATGTTTACCTCTTGCCGGTCGACATGTTTTGGGCTTCATCTCATATCAGAAACAAAACGATAAAACGAATCTGTGGTATGGGGGCATTTAAAGAATTCCGCCATGGTACTCACTGCCTGTCGTAAGAGGCGACTAAAAGGGGGCTATTGGGAATTGCGGCTGCGCAGCGGGGAATACGCAGTCTCAAGTCCACGGCAGCATGGAATCATCGTGCTGCCATTACAGAAGGGGACCTCTGAGCCCAAAGAGATGAGCCGCGAAGCGATATTGCGCGGAGACGGGGCCGGTGAATTCGGATGTATTCACGACCCCCCGGAACCGTCTCACATGCGCAGAAGCAGACTACCGCGGGATTTAGTCGGTATGCCGGCATGATTTGAGGGAAGCGTTCCAGAGGTCACTTAGGTGGCATCTGGTTCGGAAAGCCGGTGAGTCCGACATAACTATTCTTTCCCTCCACAGGCTTAGAATAAGTATCCATAAGAAAGATTTTTCCTGCGGGATAAAAAAAAAATTTATTCTTCTTATAATGGCATTTCTAATTATTACGACATCTTTTTTGGTTCGCTTGAAGATAAATAATATATTTAAATACATAATTTAACCAAGACACACAATTTGTATTTCTCCTTTTCATTTATTTCTCTTAATAGTACATGTCGTGTTCACTTCGAGTAGGTTGCAAATATTTTTGAATATTGTACTGTATCACTGTAGGTAATACGAATGTCATACGTTTTTAACCAGTTTAGCGACCTAATAAAAAAAAAATCAGGTACAGTGAGGCAACTTTGCCATGCCCTCGATAGATAATTGCAAATTAGTCTTGTAGTCTTTAGCCATAGATACGTTGCATCAGAAGAATTCATATATGAGTTGCAAACCTTGAATGAACGAAATATGGATTAAACCTGCTATGGCGCTAAACGAGCTTCATAACCACGGAATTCATAACAAATGCAATGAATTAATAAACTCAGTGAACTTTGCATTAGTAACATGCGTGTTAATGCTGTAATATATTGTAAACTAGCTTTTTCTAGCAGGTTCGCCCGCGTGACTTTGTTTTATAATATGTAAAATAATAATATGCACTGTCTTTTAACGTGTGCGTGTATTGTATTTCTCTTTGTAATTATTGCAACTGCATTCGAAATTAATAAAAAATAAATAACGGAATTTAGAATCCGTCCTTTTTTGGTCTCGGTTTTCATTCAGAATACATCCGGGAAGAAAAACCACAACTGTCTACTGTAATTTTGTTCGAATGAGGTTATCCTACACGTCTTAATCTTTCGTTTTGTATATTGCACGGCATTATGGACTCTACCCTTGTATTAATAAAGGTCATGATAAGAGTAGTTAATTTTGTGTGTAATGGGAATCGTGAGACGTGTCGCCGACGACGCGACGTCTTGACGAGTTTGATGATTTTTGCAACATATTGTAATTTTATGTTTCGTGCTTCTGTTTCCTGAATATGCAATACCTTTTTTACTTATTTTTGAATATTTTATTGAAAGAGGACGATAGCTTAGTTGGGAATGGAATGGTCTGCCGAGACAATGTTCGGGGGTTCAAAACTCAAGGCACTCTATGACTTTTCAAAGTTACGTGTGAATTGTTTATCAATTATCGTTCGCTTTAACGTTGAAGGAAAACATCGTGAAGAAACCTGCATACCTAAGAAGTTCTTTATAGGAATTTCGAAGGTATGTGAAGTCTACCAACCCGCACTAGGCCAGCGTGGTGGACGAAGGCCTAAACGCTCTCAGTAGTAGAGGAGGCCAACAGTGGGACAGTATATAATACAGGGCTGGTACTATTATTTATAAATGGAATGAAGCCTAATTTATTATGTAGAGAATACTTATCCGATAACTCCATTTTCTTCGCTCGGTTGCGTTGGCGTAAAGGTTTACTGGACCAACCCAACAGGTCTTTCAAATGCGAGAGGTCGTCTGGGTAGGTTTCACCGTAATGTCTATTTCTACCGCTCAACAGCAGTGTGCATACACTGTTGTGTTCCGGTTTGAAGGATATTGTAGCCAGTGTAATTACCGGGAATTATGAGACATAACATCTAATGACTGCCTCGGTGACGTAGTTGTATTACAGTACGACTGCAAAGCTGCGGTCTCGGGTTCGATCCCCGGGTCGGGCAAAGTGATATTGAGTTTTTCTATTCAGTATCAGACCGGAGTCTGGAATTTGTACCCGATATGGCGATAGGCTCGCCCCCTATCACATCATGGGACGGAATGTCGGCGAAAAGTGGGTGCGCTAGTTGCGCCTCTGCCTACCCCTTCGGGGATAACAGGCGTGAGTGTATATATATATGTATGTAACATCTAATGTCTCAGAGTGACGAGCGCAGTGGAATACCCCACAGTACCTACTTTGTAATTCAAAGTTCTTTATCTATGCCGTAGTTTCTGTTTATCGGTCGTATTTCTTACCACCAGCCACGCGGCATGCTCGTCTCGTCATTCAGTAGCAACATAAAAAGGTCTCTTCAGTAAAAAAAGTAGGTAGGTACTATAGGACACTTTTCCAGAATATAGGCCTATATTATGTTGATCCAAAACTTGATTTATCTGTGATTACTAACCAAATATCTTTACACATTTTCAAATTTGTATTTGACTAGGTGTAAAGCTGTGATTCTGCAGAAGATGTCTACTTGCCGCGCGTCATTTGCCGTCGTTTGCGGAATCGGTCTCATACAATATAATAGTGCACAGTGCCGTCTGCCGTCGCGGCACATACTGTTGCCGTCTGCCGTTTGCCGCGTCCTGCGGAATCACAGCTTTACTCGCGTTACTTCGTTCGCGTTAAGAGCCTTCCCCCCGTTACAAAAGTCCCTAAACCGATCCATGACATCTGTACGACTCCAGCGCCATCTATTTATTAAATCAGATAAAACAATTCAATATTTATATGTGTGCCAAATTCTCAATTAGCTGTTTCTGCATTTAATTCGAACAAACTTCCAAACATTTTCACAATCGTTCGCATTCATACATTGATGTATTAATGTAATACATCAATGCATTCATAATATTAAAAGAGTAAAATAATATTCGCCCGCGGCTCCACCCGCGTTAAAAAGTTTTTCCGGGATAAAAGTCCCGCTTTATATTTTTCCGGGACAAAAACAGCCTATGCCTTAATCCAGGACATGATCTAAATGTGTGCCAAATTTCATCGAAATCCGTTCAGCAGTTTTTGCGTGAAAGAGTAACAAACGTCCAGACATCCATACATACTTACAAACTTTCACCTTTATAATATTAGTAGGATAGTATAGATAATAAATTCACAACCAAAGCACAAGTTGAAAATCAAAACGATTTCTCAATAGGAAGTAATACGAACAGTCTCGCCTCATTTCATTACGTCTCATACAGTATATCCCGGTGATTTTTTCTCCGTCTGAAGACGTTATTAGATTTCCTTCAGTCTGAGATTGTGGCTGAATGATTTCTTATTGCACTGTTAAATATCTTTGTTTTGTGTGGATGTTCCGTCTCGGCTTGCAGATTTATAGATGCATACACACTCCTGTATGCCCGAAAAGGTAGGTAAAGACTAGACAACTAGTGGACCCACTTTTCGCCGTTATTCCGTCCCATGATGTGATGGGGCGAGCCTATCGCCATATCGGGCACAAAGTCCAGACTCCGAGCTGATACTGGATACAAAAATCCAATATCACTTTGCCCGACCCGGGGATCGAACCCGAGACCGGAAAATTCCAGACTCCGGGCTGCAAAAGTGGGTGCATTAGATGCGCCTCCACCTACCCTACTACTCACATTTTTGTTACCTAACTCGGGAATGAAACACAAAATCTGAATTCATTCCCATACCCACCTGTGCTGCCAATTGCAATATGGCAGGTATACGCAAATCATGAAATTATTCAAAAGGAACAGACAAAACTATGCATCGTTCAATCTGACCTTTAATGTGCTTCAGTTCTTACTGCTTGGTTCTAGGATATAATGTGTGCACTGCTTATCCTATTGAGATGTGGAAGAGTACCAACAGCAGAAAAAAATATTTTGAATTTTAAGATAGTTTCATATTATTTACTTATCGTTTTTTGGAACGAAGTTCCTTATCGCGCGTTGTGAAAGGAGGCTAGACGGAAAAAAATCTTACGAAAAGTTGTCACGACACTTTTATACTTGCCCTGTGAAACCAGCCAGTAACAATAAAGAACTGGCCGTAAAAGTGACATTCGAAATTTAAATAAAAAAAGACAATTTAAATCTTAGAGTAAGTATAACTACGTATACATACTCTAAGTTTTAAATGCTTTTTAGAGTAGTTTTTTTTTCGTTAATTGTATGTTAATTTTAATGTCAATGCTTGCTTAGGTGATGATCGTGATTCGATGACATATCTATTGTGTAGGTAGAAGTAAATGTTTTCATTGATGTGGTAACGTTTTAGTGAAATATACAATTATTATTATAACTTAAAAGAAATAAAGTTTTATAACAATATCTTCACTAATTAATCGAAAACAACTTCGTTCCATTCGGGTGTCCCTTGACACCTCTCAAGTTTATTTTTTTATATTATGGCTTAATTATTAAAATGTCAATGATCTTTTACGTAGCTTGATTGTTTTGAAAGTATCGTACTTAAAAAGTGAAACTAGAGAGGTACAGGATTCAACATCTGTCAGGGAAAAATTTATTTAAAATTTAAAATGGATTTAAATTTGTCTTGGGCGTATAGTGATAGCCTTACTTTATTTTTTATATTTACGTATATAAAATCTTTTCTGGTGTAAAATGTTTCTTTTGAGATTAGTGTGGACCAAAAAAAAGATAAGATAAAATACGCGCTTAGGTTTTGTTAGCCTGTTATTAATAACCACAATAAAGCTCAGTAAAAAAGATTTATTTCGAAATTACCTACTCTTCAATTAAATTATATCTTGTAGCGTTTTCTAGATCACATTACGTTTAGCAGTAAACTCTTTTACGCAAAAAATGACATTAGGTGAGTATTTTTTTCGAAATTTGACTTTTTTCCTAGCAGTACCGTAACTAGAAAGCATTAATGTTCAATGAAGCTTTATCATACAGTGCCCTCTGTCGCCAATTTGCACAGACGGTTCATAAAATAAGGTATTTTAGTTTACTTTAATCTGGTTATCATTGTTTTAAAAGAGGATCTGACTCGTTTATTGAGTGTTTCGTACCTCTACACTTTGTTTTTGATTGAAATATCAATCCTAATAACATTAAGAATTATATTCTTGCAAAATTTGAGGTCACTATTATAATTCAAAAGATTGAGATTTTATAATAATGTAGGCATGGAGATAAGGTTCCGTTAACCCTTTAACGCTCAAAAAAATATTATGGTTTTTGATACTTTTCTCTATTTTATATTATAATAAGGGCTTTATAAACGTCCAAAAAAATTGTATAAAAATCTGCTATGCATATATATGTAAATACTATATGTTGCAAATATGCTACCTTGCGAAATATAGAATTAAGTACATTCTGAACACAATGTAGCACGTTTGCAACATTGCACTTGATAGGAAGTAAGACATATTAAAGAAAAAAACTTGAGAGGTGTCAAGGGACACGCGGATGGAACGAAGTTGTTTTCGATTAATTAGTGAAGATATTGTAATAAAATTTTATTTCTTTTAAGTTATAATAATAATTTTATATTTCATAAAACGTTACCACATCAATGAAAATATTTACTTCTACCTACACAATAGATATGTCATCGAATTACGATCATCACCTAAGCAAGCATTGACATTAAAATTAACATACAACTAACGAAAAAAAAAACTACTCAGATTTAAATCTTAGAGTAAGTATAACTACGTATACATACTCTAAGATTTAAATTGTCTTTTTTTATTTAAATTTCGAATGTCACTTTTACGGCCAGTTCTTTATTGTTACTGGCTGGTTTCACAGATCAAGTATAAAAGTGTCGTGACAACTTTTCGTAAGATTTTTTTCCGTCTAGCCCCCTTTCACAACGCGCGATAAGGAACTTCGTTCCAATAAACCCGAAATATGAAAAAAATACTTATTTGACATTATGAATATTAACAAAACATGGTTTTTAGGGAACCAAACACGATTGTTAATTACAATTTAAACAATTGACACTTGAATATTTGAACAACCGCCAGTTTTACAATATTTGAACCAACCGCATTGTACAAAAGCTAGGAAATAGGTGATATTATCCAGGTAAAGTAAGTTTACTGTTTTGTTAAATGTTTGTGGAAGATGAACCTCTGAAAGAGAATGAAAGATAACCATGAACACGATTCTTTTTTTGCTTTAATTCTATGTATATAAATATATATTGTTGTACATTGGTTACTATTAGCTGAGCATTCTCTCCTGTACAGCAACCAGGTATTTTACCCATAGATAGCATTGAAATGTGAAGAGATAGTCATGTACCATCGCTTAGTCTTGAAGGTGGTTCGACATAAGGCGATCAATATAATTTCTGCGAGATCAACCCTTCGTTACTAATTGTCATTTATACCTTTTGTGATTGGGTGTGATTTGCAGTTCATAAATCTATTGTTTTAAAAGAATGGCATTTTTAGAAGAAGTTTGTACTTGTTTTTCAGTCCTGAAAAAGGCTAAATCAATAAACACAATTATGCCATAGCTTTTTATTGAAATAAAATTACCCATTAGTATGGGTGAAATCTAATGAATCCGGAGTAAACAAACGCATAGAATTCAGCCAGTTTCCTCACGAGTTACATTATAAATAAATTAACAGAATCAGCTTAGTCATTCGTTCGTATTCATTAATTAAGATCATATACGAAGGCTTAAACCAATCTTGAGAACAATTGGCCTCATACTGAGTGTATAGGGGGACCACGATTTTGGATTATATTTTCTATACTGTGAAGAGTGATTTTGAAATCTTGGCGGTGTGGAACGATGGTTGGAAAATATGTAGATACTGTTTCCTATAGCAATTGAAAGACTTTGCGATCATAGCAGGTGCCAAATTTATTTTAAATAAATAATAGAGTTTGGCAATTGTAATAATTGTTAAACAGATATCACTAGGCATCTCCTTTAAAGAGATAAAATAGGGAACTTGAAGTTGAATAGACGAAGGTAAGGTCGAGATAGCTCAGTTGGTAGAGCACCGGCACGGTACGCTGGAGGTCGCGGGTTCAAATCCTGCTTTCGACTGTTTCTTTTTCAATGTTTACATTAAAAATAAAATTATTATAAGTTAGTACAAAATTATATGGTTTTAATATATTTGAAACTGGGACATAACAGTATTTTTACTCTAATGCCTGGTCGTAAATATAGCCAAAGGGTGGTTGCTCTCTAGGTGGATTCTTGCATAATATAGACTTATGTTATTTTATTACAATCATCATCAGCCAACAAGATTTCCAGATAATATTACAATAATGTAATTAAATTACACTATCTAGTGGCTAGTATTTTATAGTTGTGTTGATATCCAAAACGATATAGTAAACCTGGAATTTAAGTTTCATGTATGACATCGAAGATTTGTGAGTTTGAGATTAGTATCATTATTATTGTTCCCAGTTATGTGTTCCCAGTTGAGTGTCCTTGTTAGTTTATAAGACGCCATTTCCATTTAAACGTTGAAGAATATCTCCACAAAATCATGGTCACCGTACACGCAACAAAACAAGACGTGCATAACTCTTACTCTAAAGTTTTCTATAGAATGTGCTGAAATAAAGGAACCGCGGAGTGCGGGTGGCAGAGGGTGAAGGGGGAGGGGATTGCTACGTGCTAATGATAACACACACACACACACACACACACACACACACACACACACACACACACACAATCTGTTTTGACGGATAGCGATAACGCAAATATACAAAGTTGTGACAGTGTAAAAAAAATTGGTCCTGTTTCATACGAAAATTGAAAATCCATTGCAGGAGTGATACTATGAGCAACGATTACAAGAAACACGTCGGGATACAATGACTCAGTAGCTTGAGGTTTATTGGAATATATCTGATCGGACCTTCCCTACATAATAATTAAAGGCTCTTGGTGAGTCCAGCATAGTTCGAAAGTCAACTAGCTAACAAGAGAAGTTTTGTCCCTTGACGATTGCCAGTCTGTCGTATAATATCTATATAAGAATCTTGTCCACACAGTCATACTTGTGCATTATTTACATTTTTAGCTAGACCCTAACTAAAGCGCCTTAAGCATCGTCTGCCCAAAAACTACAAATTAAAAAGTACCCTTCTTAGTATTTTTGGGAGACAAATAACTCTAAGACACAACAAAAAGTTTACCCCAAAAATGGGTTCGCAACAATGGTTAATAATGGTTTTGCAAATTTCGCGATATATTCATTAAGGGCTATTGTTCCGAATATATTTGGGGAAGGCAAAAATTATAACATACAGTGGCATTGTAGCGGGAGGCGACGCGGAATAAGTGCCGCGTAGGGTTGGCGCACATTAAAACTTATTTTTAAGTAGTCTTATGGATAGAAAATATTTCACGTAATTATGTAGCTCAGTATAGGGAACGTGCACGTCGTAAGCACTGCCATCTGGTAGCGAAATTTGACTATGTTTCAGCACATTGATCCTTGGCATTGACTTAAAATATTTATCAAAAGTATGAAAAATATCATTTAATTTGTTGATAATGTATTGTAGTGTATCTAGATGCTCCAAAACATAAAAATAAAGAAACCAAATGGTGTGAAATTGTATTATGTACCCAAGAATAATACCTAAGTATCTACTTACATTCCATCGTTATGTGAAAATCTACAAAAAAATAATGAAAGCTGTATAAAACATACATAATAATGAGTTCCAAAAGCATTTAGAAATGTCTCATTACGTAATTTATAAAAATAAAAATATTTAGAAGATTGATAAACAACAAACAACATCAACATCAATTATCGTTCGCTTTAACGGTGAAGGGAAACATCGTGAGGAAACCTGCATACCTAAGAAGTTCTTTATAGGAATTTCGAAGGTATGTGAAGTCTACCAAACCCCACTAGGCCAGCGTGGTGGACTAAGGCCTAATCCCTCTCAGTAGTAGAGGAGGCCCGTGCCCAGCAGTGGGACAGTATTTAATACAGGGCTGATATTATTATTATTATTATATTTAGAAGATAATGTTCAACACAATTTTTTTTTTAATTTTGTTAATGGCCCTACTGCAAGTAGCCTGACGCGACGGGGAACGCGGCGAGATCCTCGACGGCGAGGACGGAACTGCGGTCTTGTGGAGTGTTGGAGTTTCAAGAACTCGTTCTTACGGCGGATGGCCAGAGTGATTTCGTCCTCTGGATCGGTTAATACGGAACGCGGTCGTCTCCATTTGGCGCGGTCGAATGGAGTATATATTGACGCTTTACGGGCTAATGTGTTTGGGTGATTTACCGCCCGATCTAAGTAGCGTCTGCTGGCCATATGCATGAAGATGTTCAATACTAGAATTTTTTTTTATTAAAGGAACATAACCTCCTAATTTGGCTGAAATAACTAGCTCCCATATAAAAAAAGCATATTCTGGACACGCTGGGTCTTAATAACATTCGGCCGGAACACAAATTTTATCATTTTTGTGATATTAAATGAATATAACAACAAATTATTGTTCTAGTTATCGTTTCTTTTTTTATCCACCTGTGGCTATTGTGTCGATTTTGTGTTGCCCTCTATAGTTCGCGCACATTCCCTATATCCTTTCTATATTTTATTATCATTAAATACCCAGGCGTGAGTGTATATGTATATGTAAATATATCTATTAACGTTTTGGGTAAATTTAATCGTAGGAATGCATTGGAAGGATTAATAGTTGTTCATGCGGGTTCCATGTAGTTAAATCCGTCGTACATCTATTATACTGTTGTAATAATATAGCATATTTAAGGCAGTTATACTCGCATCTCATATAACGAAATTAAATTCTATTTAAATCTACTAAAATATAGTGTAAGTTAAAAAAAAAATATTAAAGCACAAAATAAAACCGTTTTTATTGACGTACTAAACAAAAATTACTTTTATTTTTCTACCTCTTGCCAGCCCTGGGACATAGGCGCCAGATTTAAGGCGGCGGCGCCTCACGTTAACGCTAAGAAAACACCCATTCCATAGGGTGTTCTAAATTCATTTAGCTCAGCAAATAAACAAAATTGTTTTAGCCTGCATATGTTTTCATGAGATACTATATCTTGAGTAATTTTATAGCAATACGGTATTGTGTATTGTGATTCTTTTTTTAGGAAAATGTGTTATTTGTTTATTCTAATAGAGAAGAAAATGCGGTATACAGGCAGTGCATCATAATTAAAAGTTATGTATGTTTATTGGTTATTGCTATTGAGTATGGAGAGGCGTGTCGAATACTATCAGGTAAGGGCCTTGATGGTTTTGGCGTCATATTTAGTTGCATCGAAAAAATTACATTAAACAATAGTGTACCTATTGTTTAAAGTACTATATCGATGTTTAATCTACTATATATACTCGACACCTCCTCCTGGTACTTGGCTGCCTCAGTGGCGTAGTTGTATTGCGTACGCGTTACGAGTACGATTTGAGCGCTGAGGTCCTGGGTTCGAATCCAGGTCGAGCCAAAACTGGGTTTTTTCCATCTTGAAAATTACTCAGTCGCAGCTCGGAGTCAGGAAGGTGGCGGTGTGATACGCCCGTGCCTCGGAAAGCACGTAAAGCCGTTGGTCCTGCGCCTGATCTCTCTCCGGTCATGACAGATTGCCGTCTCACTGGACTATGAGAGTGAATGAATAGCGTGCATTGCGTGTGCACTGTGTATTGCGCACGCACTTGTGCATTATAATATCTCCTGTGTACCTGGCTAATCTCCGTTGAGATTGGCCGCCATGGCCGAAACTGGCTAGGAGAATTACTTGAAATAACTTTTGCTTTTTATCTCCGTTCGGGCATGAGTCCATAGACAGATTTAAAAATATCAGGATTAATCCTTTCATTAGTGTAAGTTTTTTTTAATTAATTGTATAGTTCCATAGTTTAAGCAACAACTAGTGCTAAAATACTGTAAAAGAATTAAGAGGATTGTATACAATTATGAGATCTTAACAATTTTTATCAGCCTGTTTGTAATTCAAATTATTCGTATGAAACCACTCGAGGAAATCCTTTAAAACGGGTGAACACGCGATTTCGACGACGCGTTCGGTATCTTGGATAAATTTTTGGTAATTCAGATTTAATTGTGGGAACATTGACAATGTAATTATAACGATTTAATACGAAATATTTGATTCTGATAATGTAGATCATTCGATACAAATCCAAAACCGTTGAATTATCATTTTGAGAGGAAAATTAGCAACCTAAAGCTATACTTCTATACTAATACTATAAATCTGAAGAGTTTGTTTAGTTGAACCCGCTAATCTCAGGAACTACTGAAAATTATTTCACTAATAGGAAGCTAATTACTCCTGAGTGCTATAGGCTACTTTTTTTTATCCCGGGAACATATTTTTATCCCGGAAAAATTTTTTCACGCGGTCGGACCCGCAAGCATCACCTAATATTAAAAATAGTCCCATAGTCCATTGTGTTACGAATATTGGAAATTAAACAAGAAGTTTAATAGTTAGATAACTAGCTTCTGCCCGCGGCTCCGCCCGCGTTAAAAAGTATTCCGGGATAAAAGTCCCGGTTTATATTTCCCGGGATAAAAAGTAGCCTAGGTCCTTAACAGGGTCTTATACTATCACAAACATTCGCGTTTATAATATTAGTAGGATTTAAATTTGCAAATTTGGTTGTAGAAAAAAAATGGAAAAGCTCAGTTGTATGAAAAAGTATTTAAATGTACCCAAAACAAAATACGAATGTATCCAAAAGTCGCCAAATTTAACATTTAAAGTAATTACGTAGAGCTTCGTCTGTCCTCATTTATAAATAACTAGTAGTGCTCGCGGCTCCGCCCGCGTGAAAAAGTTTTTCCGGGACAAAAATATTTTCCCAGGATAAAAAGTAGCCTATAGCACTCAGGAGTTATGCAGCTTCCTATTAGTGAAAGAATTTTCAAAATCGGTCCAGTAGTTCCTGAGATTAGCGCGTTCAAACAAACAAACAAACAAACTCTTCAGCTTTATAATATTAGTATAGATATAATAATAAGCCTGTTTAATTCCATTCTTCGATCATTATTTTTTTTAAATATTGTATTCCTCTGTTGTTTACAGAATTTATGTGCATGCGTATATTAATAATAGTATGTAGTAATAATAATGCGTATATTAGCAATACTGCTTTTTGCGTTCGAATTTGATTTATGTTTTGTATTTGTGTTTTTTTGTCAAATTTGTGTTTTATACCGACATAGTGTCCGTACGTCACCTGGGGCCCTCATTGAAAATCAGCGCTGCAGTATCAGTCAGGCTGGTACTGCGGCAAGGAGCTGAATGAGGGTTCCCGTTGTTGGCACAATTAGTATAATTATGTCGTATAATTGTTTTAGATATTTTGTTTTTTCACATTTTATTGTATATGTTATACTGTTACTGTCCCAACAATAAATCTTCTTTCTTTCTTTTTTCTTTCCTTCTATTCAATTTTCAGTAATCGGCATCCGTTCTCGGGTAAAGGCCTACCCCAGTTTGTTCCAGATACCTCTGTCCTTAGCTTTCGTTCTCCAGTCGCTTGCTGCTACACCTACTAGTCTATCCATCTGTACTCAGTTAATGAGAGTTAATTATTTACTGTTCTGACAGTCTGAGGCGTGAGTGAGCTTTAATTCATAATTTTACTTATGTTTTATGGAGAAATATTTGACCGATAAAATGTACTCTACTATTATGAATGCTATTATTTTCAGATGATTATCTTTGGATATACCAATCTGCTTAAAAAACAGTAATAGGAAGTTACATTATCTCTTAGTAATTCAGGTTATATATTTCATTTTAATTTGTTTAATTTTGTCTAGAAAAAATTATGACGCTTGTGAGATCACGACAAAAAGTGTGTAAAATATAATACCTACATTTAGTATGCAATTGCGTTGAATATTGAACTAAATATAATTTTTTTATATGAACTAATTTATTTTTATTTAATTTTGATCATAATACTGCTACAAATCTAAATTATAGCAGCAAAAATACAATTTGTTTTGTGACGCTGCCGCTATTCGATACTAGATGGCGCTGCCATTCACTCTCATTCGTTATTATACAACAACTATTTATAAGCTGGACTGGACATAATCGACATAATAATGATGAATCATTGTCTCATAACATTATAAATGACTTAATCTTATGACTTACAATACATGTACAACAAACTATTGTAATGTTTTTGGACTATAAATTGTCGTAAAGTAAGTAGGTATATTATGTTTTTAGTTTAAACCTAGTTTTAACGAGTTTTCTATAACAACGCATTTAGATACGGAGTAAATACGTTAAAGCCGTTTATTTACTACGTAGATAATTTGTTGTACTAATATATAACATGCCTGATAACTATTAGCAACAGCTATCCCTAAGTTTCGTGTTAAATTATAACGAGATTACACTTAACATTTTAAGTTGACCATCAAGTGCCTCATGATATATCTGTAGGCTATTTGACAAAGCGTATTTAGTCGTAGAACGAAGCTTATTAGAAAACTTTTAATATCAATAAAATGCTATTTCCGAATTCTGTAAAAAAAGAACTTATAATATTAAGGCGGCCTTTGTAAAAATTGTGCCGAATAAATCACTGGTCAGTTCATTGATCAAGTGTTTATAATATGGTAGTTTATGTGTACTTAAAATACCATCTATGACCTCAAATATAATAAAAAACAAAACAAGAAATTTCCAATAACATGTCGAGATGATATCTAGTTTTGCTGCACTCAGTTAATAAGCCGTCAACGTGTCAAAATATCATTATCTAGCCATTGTTCTACGATACAATCTGGGCTAAGGATTATTGTACGAGTGGACGTCGGATCTGATACACCGGTCAAGTTAATTGGGATGGACCCGGTACTGTTTATACGCATGCTTCTGATACGAATTGTGGTCTGTCATGCATTAGATGTACAGTCAGTAGCATAAATATCTGTACAAAATCAAAATTTCAAATCGCCTATACACGCGTTAAGTTAAACTGAAAAAAATTTTTGGTGTGAAATAAAGCAAATCTCTTTTATTTTATTTTTGTGAAGAGAAAAAATAAGATTAGTAATAACACAAAAGTATGTAGGCAATTTGAAATTTAGAATTTGTTCATCTACTTATGCCGGTGACTGTACTTGAGTGTAGAAAGTCTGGTTAAGTAGGAATGTAGTGTGCAAAATCAGTTATAAGTGAAGTCAGTTGACTATTTCTTAGTGTAGTTCGATTTTCAAATTTTAAAACTAATTTAAGTATAAATAATATTGATCGGGAGAGAAAGGCGAAATTGTATGGCTCTTTCTTTCATCGTCAAAACCATTCATTTTTGTTATATCACAGACCGTCAACTCTTGATCACTAAAATCGGGTTTTTTTTAACTGTAGTTAGGGTTATCATCTGTGTTATTAAGCTGGACGACTGACCGACGGATTAACGCATGGCCTAAACCGCTGATCGTAAAGACCTGAAACTTGGAGGATGTGTTCTTTGTATGTCGTAGGCATCCGATAAGAAAGGATTTTCCGAAATTCTACCCCTAAAGGGGTGAAAAAGGGAGGCAAAATTTGTATAGGACAACATGATTCCTTGGTCCAATTTACTTAACATTTTGCATAAACCTTTTTAACAGAAGTAATGGAAGATGTGTTACGTATTTCATTGAAATTCATCCCCTAAAGAGGTAAAAAGGGGTGGCAAAGTTTGTACGCGATAAACTTAAAAACTACCGGATGGATTGCGATGAAATTTGGTATGGAGATAGTTCGAGATCCTAGGAAGATTTTAGGGTACTTTTATCCCGGGAAAAAGTATGGCGGAACTTTTATCCAGGAATAACTCTTGCGTGCGGGCGAAGCTGCGACCAAAAGCTAGTACTACGTAAATATACTTATATTACGACATTAAAATTTATACTCGATATAATATCTTCGTTTACCTTTTTAGAAAATAAACTCATTAAACTGTGGGTGTGTAAGCCTTTCTAATGCTGGGTACCAACGTTTACAAACTCTACAAATTAAAAGAATCTATATTTATATTGTTAATAAAAAGTTTATCTGTAAACTACAGAACCGATTTTGATCAAATTTGATACGGAGTAAGCTTGTATAAGAAATGATATAAACAAAAAGCACACATCACGCCATACTACACACTGACTCCAGGCTGATGCTGAGTAGAAAATCCCAATAAATATCACTGCCCCACATGGGCATCGAACCCTAGAGCTCAGCACTGCAGTCGTACCGTAACACAACTACGCCGCCGAAGCAGTACTATTTACATAAATGCCTAATTAACTTCTAAAACCTTTCCAAAGTATCTAAAAGCTTAGAACTTTAATATTTACCGTAGGTATCTAAAACCGATCGATTCGCGCTCTCGTTTCAGAAAACAATCGTTTCTCACGGCAAGCGCATCGTTGCGTCATACGTTTCTTTATTAACGTTGCAAAATCAACTTTATCATATAAAGTATAAGACACAAAATGTTATGTATTAAGGTAAGAGTCCGTAAGTATGTAAGAGTAATATGTAAGGTTATTTCTACCGCCAAGCAGCAGTGTGCATGCACTGTTGTGTTTCGGTTTGAAGGGCATTGTAGCCAGTGTAACTACAAGACATAATGAGACTTAACATCTTATGTCTCAGGATGACGAGCGCAGTGGAATGCCACACAGTACTTTGTAACTCAAGGATCTGGATGGTATCTCTACTGTTTATGGGTGGTCGTATCGCTTACCATCAGGCGAACGGCACGCTCGTCTCGTCATTCAATGCTGCATTCAAAAAAATTAAAAAAAAAGTATTAACAACGTCACAACTCACAATGTCGCTTTGATTTTACTGGATTCTAGGTGACATCTAATAGTAAATACTTAAACTTTTATTAATGCCTAAGTACTATCAAACTCACGAATTTGAAAACAAACGGTAATACAATTTCACAAGATTGCAGGTCATTCGTATATGAGATAGGTAACCTTAGCTTTGTCTATTTCTGAATGTCTTAAGCAAGCACTGATGTGTACTGAGCGGAAGCAAGTGTAATTTGCAACAGTTTAACAGCCAGTCGAGATTTTTACCGTCTTGATAATTAAATATGCGTTTTATTTATAATAGATACAGACAGGGCAGTTATAGGCTCGGCCCCTGAACCATGGGAAGGAAGCGACAAAGCATGAGACATTGTCATTTCTGCCTACCCTTTCAGGAATAAAGTCTAACGACCTTATTAATACACAGTTGATAAACTCATTTTAGTTATATGATGTTTTGTCTTCTTCCTTCAAAGTCAATTCAAAATTCGTTTGAAGAAGACAACACATTCGATAACTGAAATAGTTTTAAAAACTGTAAATGAATAAGCCGTAATAGATTACGTAAAAGTTAGTTAAAATTAGTAATTCGTTATTAAATATACATATATACAGTCACGCCTGTTATCCCCGAAGGGGTAGGCAGAGGCGCAACTAGTGCACCCACTTTTCGCCATTATTCCGTCCCATGATGTGATAGTGGGCGAGCCTATCGCCATATCGGGCACAAATTCCAGACTCTGAGCTGATATTGAATAGAAAAACTCAATATCACTTTGCCAGACCCGGGGATCGAACCCGAGACCTCAGCTTTGCAGTCTTACTGTAATACAACTACGCCACCGAGGCAGTTCGTTATTAAAAACTACAGAAAATGATTTCCTCTGATTTTATAGTCAATAACCCTACTACTTGATATTTGTTTAGTAACTTATAAAGGTATTCCCCGAAGGGGTAGGCAGAGGCGCAACTAGTGCACCCACTTTTCGCCATTATTCCGTCCCATGATGTGATAGGGGGCGAGCCTATCGCCGTATCGGGCACAAATTCCAGACTCTGAGCTGATATTGAATAGAAAAACTCAATATCACTTTGCCCGACCCGGGGATCGAACCCGAGACCTCAGCTTTGCAGTCTTACTGTAATACAACTACGCCACCGAGGCAGTTCGTTATTAAAAACTACAGAAAATGATTTCCTCTGATTTTATAGTCAATAACCCTACTACTTGATATTTGTTTAGTAACTTATTCAGGTAACTCGTGTAAGTAATTAAGTTTTGGCGCAAATCATATAATTAGTCAAGGTTTATCAGGCTGAGGCTAATTATAGACCTAAGTGACTATAACACACCCAGTTGTAGCCAATGATCTAAATCACCATGCAGAACATTCGTTATTTAGTATTATCGAACTATTTAGTTAATATGGAATAAGGAATACTTTGTTATGGACGTAAAAATCAAAGAAGTTACGAAAAATTTTGAGCTACTAAATATGAATAAACAAAGTTGTGAATAAAACAAATGGCTGCAGGTTCTGGTCTGCCGAGAAAAATGTGTGCGGGTTCAAAACCCAGGGCTCTGAATTTTTGAAGCTATGTGAGTATTGTTTATCAATTATCGTTCGCTGTGACGGTGAAGGAAAACATCGTGAGGAAACCTGCATACCTGAGAATTGTGCATTAGAATTTTGAGGGTATGTAAAGCTTTCCAAAGTTAAACTCCGCCATTGTCGGTCGCAAGCCCGAATGTGAAAGGAGGAGGGTTGGTGTTGGAGAAGACGTGCCCACCCGTAAAACGTCAACGCCGAGTCTCGGGCGGCGGTAAATAACCTGATCACTCCGTGGATTTTGGAGCGGCAACCAGTGGCCATGAGTACTTAAATCCCCTCAAAAATACTGACGTGGAAGGAAACGGGAACCCACCGCGATTATTTCCCAAGAAAATCATCATGGAATCAAGTACTAGTAAGGAATGTGATATGTCATGCGATCCGACTGACGCTCGGCGCTTATCGGTATCCGGGCCGGTTAGTGTGAAATTAGCTACCGATGACAATGCGATCGATCAAATGGCAGTTAGTAAGGAGTCTTTAAGTGGCGACATCCCCCAACCCTCACAGAAGATCTCTATTCGTGTGCAGCACAGAATAGGTACATGGAATGTTCGAGGGTTGCTAGAACCCGGCAAGTTACAAATTGTTGAGAAAGAGATGAAAAACCACCACCTGTCGCTCTTGGGCTTATGTGAAACCCACATGCGCGGCCAAGGTCATTTTAAGACTGCTTCTGGGAACACTATATATTTTTCTGGTTCCAAAAACGTGAGCAGAAACGGAGTCGCTTTTGTTCTACCACCAAATGTTAACAGGCATGTACTAGGATACAATCCTGTAACTGACAGGATCATAACGATTAAGCTGAACACCAAGCCATGCATCCTGAACTTGATACAGGTTTATGCACCGACTGAAGAGACGAAAGAAGAAGTAAGCGATGAATTTTATGGCGCCTTATTAGACACAATTAAGGCCATACCTAATAGGGAAGTCACTATGATTGTTGGTGATTGGAATGCGAAAATTGGGAACACAACATCAGACGATCACTTGAGGAATATCGTTGGCAAGTTTGGTCTAGGCGTGAGGAGTAACCGTGGGGAAAAACTACTCGATATGTGCATTGATAAGAAATTCAGCATCATGAACACATTTTTCCAACATCATCCGCGCCGAACCTACACCTGGAAATCCCCAGGTGATCGCTATAGAAACCAAATTGATTATATCTTAATCAACTCTCGCTGGCGATCATCCATATCAAATGTCAAGACATTCCCTGGTGCAGACTGTCACTCTGATCACAACTTGCTAGTGGCATGGTTTGCTCTACGTTTTAAAAATACACACAAAGCTTCGCAAACTAAATCGAGACAGATTGACCCAACTATGCGTCCCATTTTCAGAGAAACCGTAGAAGCTAAACTGTTGGAGAATACTCAGGCTTGCACTGAACCAAACGCACAATGGGAAATATTCAAATCCACTATAATTGACTCCCTAGAGAAATTCCAACCTCATAAGAAAGAACTCAAGACCAACATATGGCTTTCCGAAAAGACCTGGGGACTAGTTCAAGAACGGAAAGACCTGAAGTGCAAAGGCCTCATTAATGAAGAGAAGTACTCCAAGCTTTGCAGGTTCATAAAAAAGAGCAGCCGCCAAGATAGGAACAACTTTATTCTAAACTTGTGCCGCGATGTAGAAATGCGAATAAGATGCAACCTGCTGATCTCTTCAGAAAAGTCCGTCTATTATCTAAACAGTTTCAACCGAAAACATGGATAGTCGAAGATAAGGATGGGAATCTCATTCATGAACTTGAAGAAGTGGCTGAACGTTGGCGTGAGTACTGTGAACATCTATACAGGAATCCGTCTTCGTCATTGGAGTCACCAACATCAATTGATGATTGGGAGTATGAGCCGCCTTTACTTCGTGCTGAAATTGTTTCGGCCATAGCTTCCTTAAAGAACAGAAAAGCTCCAGGACCAGATGAAATAACGGCAGAAATACTCAAAACCTTGGGGAACGTAGGCGTCGATAGATTGCATAACATCTGCAACACAATATGGAACACAGGCAAGTGGCCTAAAGACTGGACACAGTCTGTCATTCTTCCATTGCACAAGAAAGGTTCCATTAACAAGTGTGAAAACTATCGTACTCTCGCCCTTATATCCCATGCCAGCAAAATTATGCTCCACATCATAAATAAGAGGCTTCGACACTTCCTTGATTGGCAGATACCGCAGGAGCAAGCGGGATTCGTCAAAGGAAAGGGTACGCGTGAACAGATACTGAATGTTAGGCAACTTATAGAAAAATCTTATGAACTCAATGTACCATTCATTATGTGTTTCATCGACTACTCCAAAGCTTTTGACTGTGTGGACTGGAACCTCCTGTGGAAAGTTCTCCAGAAGATGGGAGCCCCAAAACATCTAGTCGGTTTGCTCCAGGGTCTATATCGATAGCCAAGGGGTAGTGAGAATAGACAAAACGACGTCGAAACCTTTCTCGTTTGGCAAGGGTGTACGACAAGGATGCATCGTATCCCCGATTCTGTTCAACATCTACGGAGAGTACATCATACGTCAGACCTGTGAGAATTGGGATGGTGGAATCAACATCAACGGCACTAAAATTATAAATCTGCGCTACGCCGACGACACCATACTCTTTGCAACTGACGAGGCGGAAATGTACAACCTCCTGAATAAAATGGAGCAACACAGCTTGGAGATGGGACTGGCTATAAATCGCTCGAAAACCAAGATCATGGTAGTGGACCGAGCTTCTAAGCTAGAACTCAATGGGATACTTAATTTAGAAACCGTTGATCACTTCATTTACCTGGGTTCTAGCATTAGCAATAACGGTTCTTGTGAGGCTGAAGTACGCAGGAGAATCGGAATGGCCAAATCTGCAATGTCTCAGCTTGATAGGATATGGAAGGATCGCAGCATCAGCAATAAGACAAAAATGACACTCGTCAATACTTTAGTCTTCTCTATATTCCTGTATGGGGCAGAGACGTGGACACTAAAGGCTAGAGACCGCCAACGCATAGACGCCTTTGAAATGTGGTGCTGGAGGAAGATGCTACGAATCCCGTGGACGGCCTTTAGGACCAACCGGTCTATCCTCGAAGAGCTTCAGCTTGATACAAAGCCAAGGCTTTCCAACATATGCCTTCAGAGAATATGTGAGTTCTTCGGTCATATCGCCCGCAAACCCGGTGATAATCTCCAAAAATTAATAATAACCGGGAAAATGAATGGGAAGAGACCGAGAGGCAGGAACCCGAAACGCTGGACTGATCAAATCCGCACCACACTCAACATAAATGCCGCTGCAGCCATCCATGTCGCTGAAAGCCGGAGTAGTTGGCACAACATCATGCGCGCAAAGATAATTCCGTGATGACTCACGACCCCCAGCATTGGGGAATCGACGCAAGGAGGAGGAGGAAAGCTTTCCAACACGTACTAGGCCAGCGCAGTGGACTACGGCCTAAGTTTTCTCAATAGTAGAGGTGCCCATGCTCAGCAGTGGAAGATATAAAAAATACTTTTGGAGTGCACTGAACTAATACGCTATACTAGTATTGCGGTTTTGGACGGGTGATTTTTTTTAAACAGCTTTGTATTATAAGACCGTCTCACTACTGGTCACGGATTTCCCCTATTATTAAGAAGTTAAAATTAATATTTTGTGTATAGTAAATAATTTCGATGTAAATAAAGCCTGTTTAAGCAGAATTTTACACACGAAAAGCATAGATACTAATTCCTAGTATGCCTATTTTCTAAGGTATAATGTATGTATGTTAAACATACGACATACATTCACGTGGGCGTGGTCACAGGCTTGGTTAAAGATTGGCTTTGTATGACTGAAGGTAAAGTCGTGATGCGTTGCGGTCTAAATAAAATTAGGGAAATTTACTAAAGATCCGTTGATAATAATAAAAATATTTATCACCATCACCATCATCTACTGCTGAATATAGGTCTAATATTATTCTATGGGTCTAAAGATTTCTAGACTGACCCCCGTTAGAAGTGACCTGCATCCAGCGTGTTCCTTCAACCTATATTGAGTCGTGTGTCCATCTTGCAGATCGAAGTTCAACGCTGCGCTTGTGTGCACATGGTTATTAGTCTCCATTTGAGAATTGTTAAATGACAAAAAAGTGAGCGTAAATAATGAAATAGCGTTGAAAATAATTAGTTACTACTACATAAAATAGCGATAATGAAAAAAAAATAAGTTTAAAAATATTAATTCTTGTCACGCGGGGATTATCGGGAAATCTATTCAAAATACTGCTCGGGATATCTACCCTTTAAAAACACTTATAAACTTTCAGTAAGTATAGTTTATAAGATGTCCTAAAACTTAAAACTTACGAGTTTATTAGATTATAATTTATTTATTTACCTAATATTGCTTACAGGATCATTATGCTGTAGTATCGACAATCTATTGACAACACACACACACACACACTCACGTCTTTTATCCCCGAAGGGGTAGGCAAAGACGCAAATAATGCACCCACTTTTCGCCGACCGTATTCCGTTCCATGATGTGATAGGGGGCGAGCATATCGCCATATCGGGCACAAATTCCAGACTCCAAACTGATACTGAATAGGATACTAACCCGGGGATCGAACCCGAGACCTCAGCATTGCAATCGTACCGTAATACAACTACGCCACCAAGGCAGTCTATTTACAAAGTAGGTGTATAATTCTTATGGCATAATAGTTTTAAAAGTTGCTATATTATTATTATTAAATAAATTAAGAATTTTTTATTATATTATTATAATACCGTGAACGGCTGATTTCAAAATCCAAAATGCATGCTAAACTATGACGTCACAAGTAAGTAACAAGCTCGAAGCATTATTAATAGCAGCGTCTTTGCCGCTTCCTTACATAACCAATGAATAAACTTAAAAAAAATATTTGTTGTGTAGTAATACCTAATTAATAACTAACAAACACTGCATTTTATTAAAGTTTATAACAACCTTATTACTTCTAAAACTGAATGCATAACTGTACATAACTCATAAATAAACAAAGAAAGAAAACATTTTAATTGGTCCAATTCATAATTCGAATGTAATCATAGATCGAAGCTCAGAGATGCTATCTCGCTTATTAACAAATTACCACCAGTCACTTATCGAAACGTCATAATCTCTGAACTGATCGCGACAGGGACATGCGTTGATTTACGCCGATCACGGCCCCCACACGATACTGACCGATTTAGATAAAATATTCTATATATTAACATATTTATTTTCATCCCTTAGGCAACACACAATCGGCAAAACAAACCTTATTCCGTTGACACAAAGTGGTCTCGTTATGAATGGAAAGTAACGTGAACTTTGTAATTTATATGCAAAATGGTCGCCGTGATGAAAATGTCGATACAACAAATAGTGGACCTGTGTTGCGTTGATTTATAAGTGGAGGCTGTATCTGGGACAAATACATGCAGAATGTACTGGAATTAAATTTTATACATAACTGTTTTTAATATGGAGCAGAAATGCTTTTCGATTTGTGCGGTAAAGTTTTACTAGCTTTTGTCTGTAGTTTAGCTTGTGATAAAGGGCTCAGAGGTAATGTAACTTCTTCTTAAGAATAATATGTTATTGGATCGGTAGTTTAGATATTGTACGTCGATATCCAAAAAAAAAGGCCAATGCTCTACCGACTGAGCCATCCGGGCTAGGAGAAAGGATGGATGATAGGAGACTGACAAAGAGGATATACAGGGTCATTTTGACATTGCGTTAATAAATGAAACCACATACTCGTCTTTGCCTCTGCTAACATTATGCCAAAAACCATCCATGAGAAACGAATATTTTGAACAAAAATAGAAATTTTACTTTCCTGATTTTTATAATATTTTTTAGTTTAGTGCGAATATGGCGTATGTGTGAGTATTTTTCTGACTGAAAGTAATATTGCTGCAGCGACGAATCCTCTTAGAGTAGTAGTAGCGGCATTAGGGCGTGTAAACTTAAAGTTACTTTTTATTGATATTTATTTTGTTCGAAACTTATACATTTTTATTTTACATCTATAGTTAAAATAACTGAATGGAAAGTGTTATTTTCAAGGAAATAAGTATGTGGTTTCATTTAGTAACGCAATGTCAAAATGACCCTGTATAAGGCGAGTGTGGATGGAAGGGCCGGCAGGGGTTGACCGCACCGAACCTTCGAATGTCAGATATCTGACATTCTAAGTAGTGGCCAGGTCAAAAGTACCCTGAACCGGCGGGAGTGCATGAAAAGATTGATGAAGGTAGAGGAAGCGAAAGTAGTGTGCCAGAATCGAGCAAAGTTGCGATCCATAGTCTCTGCTTACCCCTATGGGATAGAGGCGTGATACTATGTATGTATGTACGTGGATATCCCTACCTCACCCTTCCAGCCCTTTATTATATGCTGCCCACTGCTGAGCACGGCCCTCCTCTACGATTGAGAGGGTTTTAGGCCTTGCAACACGCTGGCCTAGTGCGAGTTGGCAGACTTCACACACTATCGAAATTCAGAGAACTTCTCAGGTATGCAGGTTTTCTCACGATGTTTTCCTTCACTGTTAAAGCGAGCGTAATTCACAAAGAATACACACATAGCTTTTTAGAATGGACAGAGGTGCGTGCCCTTGGGTTTTGAACCTGCGGACATTCGTTTTGGCAGTCCTTTCTACTCCCAACTAGGCTATCGTCGCTTTTGGATACCAGGATATAGTAAAAAAAATATTAACAATTACAAAGCCAAACCAAAATTTTGTGGATTGGATCAGTAGTTTAGGTCTCATATCGTGAATATAGAAAATAGTAACTTCAACAAAACAAAAACAAAATTATGTCCATAAAAATATTTTCAATCAGGCTGGCATACTTGTGTCGACTGGCAACGGAATAGGGAATATTATAGCTTGTCAGTCGACATTCTATTTGGACATCATTTTGCTTCTATACTGTTATTTTTATACATGTTAAGGGCCTTGTAGTGCCTGGACAATGATTTTATTTTTAATGGAAACATTGAAAAAGGAACAGTCGAAAGCAGTATTTGAACCTGGATGTCGCGAATTCAAATCCTGCTTTCGAATGTTTCTTTTTCAATGTTCCCATTAAAAATAAAATCATCACTCTGCTTACTATCCAAGTGCACCTTTATCGTACCCGTATAAAAAAGTGACATCAAATCTATACTAATATTATAAAGCTGAAGAGTTTGTTTGTTTGAACGCGCTAATGTCAGGAACTACTGGACAGATTTTAAAAATTATTTCACTAATAGGAAGCTACATAACTCCTGAGGGCTATAGGCTACTTTTTGTCCCGGGAAAATATTTTTGTCCCGGAAAAATTTTTTCACGCGGGTGGAGCCGCGAGCACTACTAGTACAAATATATTCCCTTAAAGGACATGTACAAAAACTGGCTTAAAATTCTAATCAAGATGCTTTATATATATATTTGGATAGCACTCCCAAAAACTAGACCTTTGCAATAAATCGCATAATTTGAAAGTCCTCCGATTTTGAGATTTATGTAATTTTATATAGCTTAAAACTACATTTAAAGTGCAAGTTTTTAAAAAGTTAGTTATAAATGGATTGTTCTAAAAAAAATTTCAATGGATCAATGATGAATATTTTTGGCCTTTTAATATCTATACAGTTTGAGTCTGGATGGATTTTAGCCCAGCACACATACAAAAAGCTAGAGCTTGTTACCCGCCACGACCGCCCATAAACAATAGCATAAAATATACCCATAAACAGTAGCACCGCAACACTATAATTACAAGACGTTTGAATTACAAAGCACTACGTGGCACTCTTCTATGCTCGTCACCCTGACATAAGATGTTAGGTCTCATAATAAACCTCTTCTTATAATAAACACACACACACACACACACACACACACACACACACACACACACACACTCACGCCTTTTATCCCCGAAGGGGTAGGCACAGGCGCAACTAGTGCACCCACTTTTCGCCGTTATTCCGTCCCATGATGTGATAGGGGGCGAGCCTATCGCCATATCGGGCACAAATTCTAGACTCCGAGCTGATACTGAATAGAAAAATTCAATATCACTTTGCCCGATCCAGGGAACCAACCCGAGACCTCAGCATTGCAGTCGTACCATAATAAACTACGCCACCGAGGCAGTCTTATAATAAAATCGTCATTAATAGTATTCATTTCAGCTCCGAATAATACCTTCTCTATTTATAGCTCCACTGATGTTCTGATGAACTATCGAGGTCAACTGTAGTCGTCATTAAGAAATAAAATCCGTTGCAATTCTCGCTAGAGTCAAGTGCGTTGTTTAATTAACCCAGAATATGTTAACCCTGCGATTCGAAACTCGGACATGCATTCAATTTATATAGCGTTATTCGGTTTAGACATGATATACTATTGGAATACTATGAAGTATAGTACTGTTTTAAAAATATGCACTTTGGTCGTATTGAAGTTTGGGTATTTTTTGAAGAAGCCAATTCTGTAGGTCTGAATGTGCTTAACGTAGTCAAAATAACGCAGAAAATTGAGACAGTATGTCCATATATTGATTTTAATTTTTCAATTTGATACGCTTATTCAGTATTATCGTTATTTAGGTATAAATACTGCTCTACTAGTAATGTTTAACCCAATTTTGTATACCAAATTGCAAAAAATCCATTTCATAGTTTTAAAGCATCCTAGTTAAAAATTGTTATACCACTCATGACCCGATTCCATTTAAAATCGATGCAAACAATGCAAATTCAATTCAAAACAATAAATCGCTTCGTTAAAATCGGACCGCATACACGCGAAACTTCTCGCCGATAATCTACTAATCGATACATGGAGTTATCGAATCGAATAGAATATATTAATACGTGAGAAACGTTCGAGTTAGTTTGGAGATGTCTGCCGTTCTAAATCAGTGCAACAATGCGACTCTAGCTTGCTCCGATTCACTCCTAGGTGGACGTTCGATTTGTATGGATATTTTATTTTATTTTTTATTTTATTTTCATTTATTTGGAAAAGTTACAGCTAGTACGTACAATATTAATATAAAAAAAAAAGAAGGCCATTTACAAGTTTCCACAAGTAGGATACTAATATACGTCACTAATATGATTATTTAAACGAGTTAATTTATTAAAATGCCTTGCTTATCTTTTAGAAAACTCAAATATTCTATAAACTAAAAAACCTGTCGCCCAGCAGCCGCTTAACATGCTTAGCAGTTGTGTTAAATAAATCCAAATCAACATCGGTATCATTACTATTAAAACCTGCAACTACGTCGTTGAAATATCTGCTTGCCCTTAAAATGTATGCATTCTGCCTGTAGTTCGTCCTCACCGATTGCACATATAAGAGACTAGGTTTACGAAATAAAGCTGTAGTTGTGCGTAAGCCAATCATTTCTAAAAGTTCCGGACAGTCAACAGTCCCGTTCGCCACATTCACTAGATAGCATAAGTCTGCTATATCCCTACGTTCTTTAAGCGGTAAGAAATGGAATTTCTTACACCTCTCATTATAATTGGTAAAATAAATTTTCGCTCTAAACTGTAAATGCCTTAAAAAACGTTCCTGGATTTTCTCAATCCTAGAAATGTAGCTGATGTAACGCGGATTCCATACTTGTGAGGCATACTCCAAATGACTTCTAACAAACGCACAGTAAAGTATTTTAAAGGTTTTAATGTTGGTAAATTCGGATGACATTCTAAGTACAAAGCCCAGGGCTCGCGAAGCCTTTTTAATGATGTTGTCCACATGTTGATCAAATAGTAGCTTCTTATCAAAAGTCACGCCTAGGTCGCGAATAGAGTTCACCCTAGATAAACTTATATTGTTGATGGTATAGCCAAAATTAATTACATTTAATTGACGCGTGTAGGAGGATACATAGCACTTGGAAACATTCAGACTCAATTTATTATTAATACAGTAAGTTTGAAATCTGTCTAGATCACTTTGCAAACATAGTGCATCATCCATGTTACGGATAACGTGGAGAATCTTCATATCATCCGCGTAAAGAAGTATTTTAGAGTATTTGAAACATATGTGGACATCATTGATAAATATGAGGAAAAGAAGAGGACCTAACAAAGACCCTTGAGGTACTCCCGAAGGAATACTCATGGGAGATGAAGTATATCCATTAAGAACTACAGTCTGGCATCTATTGCGAACGTATGAAGAGAACCAACGATACAAATTTCCTCTAATTCCAATGAGTTTCAGTTTATTTAGCAATATCGAGTGATCAATTCTATCGAAACACTTGGTAAAATCCGTATAAATTATGTCAACTTGGGCGAATTCCGACATATGATGTGAAATAAACTCACTGCAAAGAAGCAAATTAGAAGTGGTAGATTTGCCCTTAATAAAACCATGTTGAAAGAGGTTGAGGTCATGCTTGATAGCAGAACAGAGTTGTGTATAAATTACTTTTTCAAAAATTTTTGCAAAAAGACACAGTTTAGAGATAGGTCTATAATTTTCAATTTTGTTTTTGGGTCCTTTTTTGTGGATTGGAGTGATGTATGCATGCTTCCAAATACCTGGCACTATGCCTTCCGTTATGGATCGACGATATAGAATAGACAGAGGCAGGGTCAAACTTCTTGCACATTTTACAATGAAAACTGGGGGGATGCCATCAGGCCCAGCGGACTTATTAAGATTCAGGGTTTTAAGTTGTTTGAAGACTTCATTATTTAAAATTTCCACATTACTTATGTCGGCAATATGTGATTCAGGCGTGTCAATAAGTGTATCTGTAACGGTGGTGGTGTCACTGAGAAAGGTGGAGTGAAAATATTCCCCAAACATGTTAACGATCTCTTCGCCATGGTCTGAGGAAATATCGCCGTAATGGAACACTGAAGGGTAAGAATGCGCTTGGCTTTTTGTCTTAACGTAGGACCAAAAAGCACGTGGATTCGTTTTGATGTTATTTTCAATATTTTCTATATATGAGGTATAGCACTCCGTTTCCAATACTTTCGCCCGATCTCTTAAAATTGAAAAAGAATCGTAATCACTTTTATTCCGATAAACTTTAAATTTACGGTGAAATTTATACTTTTCTTTTAACATTCTAATTAAAGGTTTACTGTACCATATCGGATATTTATTGGAGGGTATTACCGTCTTCAATGGGATATATAAATTACGTAATTCACATAGACTACTGTACATAAAAGAAACCGCATCTTCAAAGGATTTATTATATAATTCCGCGTTCCAATCGATAGCATCAAGACCAGAACAGATCGATTCGTAATCACCATTGTGATAAATAAATTTTTTATATGATAGTGGTTTTAATGTATGGAACCTAACAAAATGTGCCTCACAGACGATTGATTTATGTTGGGGATCTTCTTTTACAAGCGGAAAATCACAACATTTGATTGAGATATCGTGATTTGAGAATACCAAGTCCAAAACACGGTTGTTAATATTGGAGAAACAATTATATTGAAATAAGTTACAAGTATTTAATTCATCGAATACCTCACACTGATGCGAGCCCAATATATTACTCGGGGAAAAGGATATGCCATCACTACTGGGAGACCATAAAATATTAGGCATATTAAAGTCACCCAAGATTATAAATTTGTCTAGAGGATTTTGTAAAATGATATTAGTTAAGTTCTTAACAAAATTTATACGTTGAACATCAATTGAATTACAGAGATTTTGGTTACATATGTATACTGTACAGATGTGAATCTTATAACTACGATTACCTACTTCTTTTCGGTTGCGCAGCATAATTGTAACCCATAGATCTTCCGCTGATGATAACCACTCCATTGGGCTCTCTGCCGCGAGTTCACGACGAACTGCTATGAGAACACCACCCCCCTTATTTTGCTTCCTATCCAAATAGTTCCTATCAGATCTCCACACCAAAAATCGATCATCAAACAATTCACTATCCACAATAGTATCGTTTAACCATGTCTCTGTTAGGCATACAACATCATAAGCACTTAAACACATATTTCTGTAAAAATCCGTGGTTTTAGTTCGCAAGCCGCGAACGTTTTGGTAATAAATACTAATCATTTTTAACAGGCTGAATAAAATTAGGCGAGCAAATAGGCATAAATAAAAGCATATTTAAGTTATGGCAAGATTTGTAACGACACGTATTAGTATCTTCAAATCGTAAGTAGGCGATAAAACTCATTAAAACAATAAATGAATAGTAGCGAGCGGTCGGCCGAATGGCCAGTGCGGGTAGAAATAAAAGTGACACATAAAAAACAGAGCGACGAATGAACAGGGCAGAGATTTCAAACATTAGGAAGCGGGCGTAAGCATAAGGCACATATTTATCAATTATAATTATTATAAGTTTTATGAATATACATTTAAAGAAAGTTATATTTTTTTTAAATCTGATTCCGAGCGAATAACTATGACTGGAGACGTTGCATTTTTCCGAACACGAATTTTGCAGCCTGTTACCCATGTGAACATAAACCCCTGTTCCTTCGCACGTGCCTTAGCCTTGTTCAAAAGTATTTTATTCTCCACCGTTAAGTGCTCGTTCACGAAGATCTTGGCATCTCCCTTTAGTCCTAAATCACCAGCAGAGATATTACACTTCTTCGCTGTGGCAACAAATTCATCCTTGATATACCGGCTATGAATGGCCATAATTATCGTCTTGTTCTTGTTATCATTCCTCATCGGCACTCTGGCAATATAATTTATTTGCTCTTTTGGTATTGAGTATTTGATATGTGATCCTATCTTAGCCACCACATCAAAGAGGTTTTCAGAGCTTGATACCGGGACACCTTTTATTTCAATATTGTTAAGCCTAGATCTCTGTTCATTCTCACGAAGTTGATTTTCCAGGCATAGAACACGACAATGAAGATTTTCAACATCGTTTTTCGTCTTTTGAAGAGCTTGTATGTCCTTTTCCATTTCAATTATTTTGTCAGAAAGCGATGCCATCCTGTGATCTACAAAGTCGATAGAAGATTTGATCTCAGCCAGTTCAGGTTTAATTGTTTTGAGTTCAGCCAGTTGTGCTTTAATGGTTTTAACACTTTCATCAAGGGTAGGAAGGATAGCGACCTGTAGAGAAAGTTGTCTTAGCTCGCCAAGCACAGCTTCCATGTCGATTGCTGAAGGAGATTTAGCGCACAGTGTAGCAGGTAACTGAACCAGAGGAGCTGAAGATTTTTTACACGAAGGGCACTTCCATGTAGCTTTCCTGTTGTCACCCAGCCGGCGATATCCAGTTTCGGTTATTCCAGCGCAGGTAAAATCGAAACTACCCAAGCAAGTAGTACACTGCACTCCATCTCTAGATTCAGCATCACAGCTTTTACATTTAAACATCGCGTTATACTGAATAAGTTATAAAGCGGAAAAAACACAGAAAGAAAAATGTTTAGGACCGCTGATCGTACGATAATACAGCTTGAGGTATAGTGACGCGTGCGCACGGTTCGTTGTCGGCGAACTGACTGTGTATATTACCGGGAATTTCATTGGGACTAATATTTTATGAACTAATTTTTACTCAGAATACGGCAGGAAATCCAAAATGGGGTCCGGGTCAAATTAAAATGAATCAGAGTCAATTCTTTTCAGGGACAAAACAGCTTTATACCAGCTGAAAATTTGCATATTTCATACAGTAATTTCATAAATGTCCCATTAACTGATACTCATAATCTGATAGTTCCAAGATAAAAAACAGTCGCTGCTTATTCAAAATTAAGATTTTGAAGTCTTGACGACAAATCCCTTGAGATTACTTTATAACCCGAATGGAATTGAATTCATGATTTCTTTTTCATCGTGGGCCTCGTGATCGTGGTTTATGTGATAATCATTGATCACTTTCTAGCTATAATCTTTGGCTAACAAATAAAATTCATCATTCATTACAAGGTAATAGTTAATAGTTACCCTTTTTTTAATAGTTCTTCTGAGGTTTTGGTTGTGCACATCATCTTTTAATTTAGATAGATTGTCGTACATAAACTTACCACGTTTAAGGACTACGTTGTGTCTAAAAACGACTATTTTGCTCCACAGTGCACATATTACTTTAATTAACGTTTGGGATCTCCAGTTAGGCGTAAGTCGCATATATATTTAACATGGTCTAACAATAACATGGTCTAGTCCATCCCGTGACTACTAAGTGCTGTGTCTTCGAAACGTCGGGAGAAAAAAGAATAAAAAAAAACACGACAACGGTCGCAAGATAGTTTAATATCAATGATCTGAGATTAATTTCAAAGTAATTGTTAATGATTTTTTTGTAATAGCTCTCTTGAAGTTTTGGTTGTATACTTCAAAACGTCCCGACGTTAATAAAATTTAAAAAAAACGCGATAACGTTCGCAAAATAGTTTTATATCAATGATCTAATTCTATTCCCAATAGTCATGTCCATATTAAAACTGTCTGCAGCGGAGACGCGCGGACAGCAGGCATCACAAAGTCCGCTCGGCAGGGCTTATCTCGCAGTGCGCATTTCCCGCTGCAACCGCGCCAAGTATGCGTCATTCTGCACACTGCACAATGATATATTATACAGCTTAGATTAACGGGACTTCGATTGGGTCGGTTTTGTATGATTTTATTGGTTTTGGTAAATGCTTTTATGATGAGTGCCTCGAATCACATTAGAAACTGCCTCAGTGGCGTAGTTGTATTGCGTACACGATACGAGTACGATTTGCGCGCTGAGGTCCTGAGCTCGAATCCCTGGTAGAGTCAAAAACATTCATCTTAAAAAAATTACTCAGTCGCAGCTCGGAGTCTGGAAGTTGGCGGTGTGATACCCCCGTGCCTCGGAAAGCCGTTGGTCCTGGGCCTGTTCCCTCTTCGGTCATGTCGGATTGCCGTCTCACCGGAATCTGAGAGTGAAGGAAAGCGAGTGCACCTGTGTATTGCGCACATACTTGTGCACTATAATATCTCTTGCGTACCTGGCTGATCTCCATTGAGATTGGCCGCCATGGCCGAAACTGGCTAGGAGGATTACGTTACGTTTTTGATGAGTTAAGGAGATAGGTGTAACCTGTGGCCGTAGCAGTTGTCTTTTTAAAGTCAAATAATATCAGATTCGTTTATGGATTCACAAGAGTTTTATTTGTTTTTCATTTAAGTAAGACCTTGAGCTATCATGGGATGTCAAGCGATGGTCGGATGTCGGCGATGGATGGAATGTTTTGAGTACCTTTATTTTGTTTATGTGATGATGTAAAGAAGTAACACCAGCATTATTGTACGAAACAAAAACCAGATCACTTAAAAACCTGTACAGGATCAATCCGTTTTCCTCCGAAATCGTCTTAATACGATATCATCGCACTTTCATTCTCGCACAGCCCTTATAATGCAAAGTTCACACTTGCGCGTGGCGTGTTTCTCACAAAACGGCCATTCGTGCCGGACGTTTAGCATTAAATATATGTTTTACCACCTTATAAACATTGCGTTCAAGATCCGCGCCCGGGGCATGCGGCACGAACCACTTGCCCGGTACGACAGTTCTTGCGCCTTGCTTGCTCCGGGAGTTGAGAACGCGTTTGAGAGCGTGTTTATTAATGCTTGGTTTTGGTTGTTGATTTAGCTTAGAGTAAGGCTTAAATTCAAAACTGAAAGTATGTAATATTATTATGTGTGGATTTCTTTATGAGGATGGAAGATATCGTTCAACATTGTGTTTTAGGGAATGTACGATAGGATCTTATTTACGTGTCCGGAAATCACGGTATGAATTACATTTGTGCGCGTTACTATAAGTTTTGCGAATTAGGAAGAAATAAGCATGTTTGGATTTCTTTACTAAAACTGATAAAATGGAGCATGGATTCCATAAATTTAATTCATTATAATTGAGCACATTAGTTACGACTCAAATAACTTATAGCGAAGTGTGATTATAAGATTAAAAAGCATAATGTAGGTATTAATGTTCACAGAATAAATTTAAATAAAAGTACATTTCAATATAGAGTTTATTGCATGATTAAATTCAAAATAATGTATCAGTGTTCTGAATATGTATGGCTGTTAACCGTGACACTAAAATTACATAAATTAATTTGATTGAGTATAATTGGTATGTTGCGTACTTGATACATTTGTTTATTGTGCAATCAATAATTCCAGGTGATTCAGAAAAAGGTTATCACACTGTATCGGTTGTCATAAATTTGATGCTGAATTTAAGGCAACTGTCTTTCACATGGTTAATGTGTTTTGGTTCATTATTTTACGCCTTTTCCTTCATACTCGTGACTCGTTTCGTCCCATCTAACCCCGTATTTTCCAGGATGTCGAGTACATGCCCCACTAATGCCAATAAACTATTTTTGTACAAATAATCCTTTACGATATGGCGATAGGCTCGCCCCCTATCACATCATGGGACGGAATAACGGCGAAAAGTGGGTGCACTAGTTGCGCCTCTGCCTACCCCTTCGTGTATGTATGTATGTAATCCTTTACATTTGTTAATTGTACAACGTTTGTATTAATATTTAAATAATAATATAGATTTATCCATTTTATAAAAAAAACTTGTACAACTCCTTCAATAAAATTAATAATATAATTAATCACTCAGTTTGATAATAAAATAAAGCCATGAAAATCTTATTTAAGCCAACAAGAAATATTATACAATTTTCGTCACTAAGCACTCGGCCTATGACGTCAGTGCACATACGAGCGCGGCGGTGTGCGCCTGCCCGCGGCCGCCATGTGTGCCTCGTGATGGCCAAGCGCCGTGACTTCACCAGGAATGTTTATTGGACAGGCCAGGGCTTGCAAAACGCTCACATATTATTGTCACAGTATATTGTACTAGGAAGTGCCAGACTCCTGGACTATACTTGTCGTGTGTGTGAATTGATAGGGCTTGCAATATAGAAATATACTGTTTTTATGTTAGGCACAAGCCTCCTATACTTTAAGGAGACATCTAGGTACATATAGATCTAATTTATTACAAAGATTTAGATCTTTTGTGCTGGCCTAGACTAATGTCGTTTTACAGACTTCATGTACGCTCGAGATTCCTACGCAGATCTCTTAAATATCAGATCTCCTCAAGCCGTTACCGTAGACGTTGAATTTGTTGATAAACATATAATTTATAAATTTTAGTGACATGCGTCTACTTAGGCGCCTAGACTATAATATATTGACGTATTTTGTAAAATTTGTGACGTAAGGAATTATGAAGCAGTTTCCATAATATTGTTATTTAAATATATCCCACGAGGGACAATACTACTCCCTGTCTCTAGGTCTACAAAATATAATAATCTGTAACCATATTTTTTCTAAATGATAATTGAACAAATTACGTTAATTCATAAATCAGTTACATTCTTACTGTTAAATTAAATTAAAGGACGATCTAGAAGTGTCCATACAATCTGACTCCTGGTCTACACATTTCCAATTTCCATGTGTGTTGTTGATGATTAACCTGAGTGTCGCGATATGTTGATTGGACAGCGAATGCCGCCGATATATTCATGTTGAACTTGTATACGGCGTTCGGAATGCTTGCTACAGTCTGGCTGTTTGCCTATAATAAGTAAATATTATGGAATAGTTTTCATGGAGTCTAAAAGATATTTATATAGCCCGAAAATTTGTAGGGTGGGTAACTGATTTTAAGTAAGCTCAGCTCTTTTCCGTCTATGACTAAATTTTTGCAATAACGACTTTGATAGTCGTAAAGGTGTTTACCTTCACGACTATCAAAGTCGTTATAGAAACATTTTCGACTCGTTTGAGTCGAAAATGTTTCTATACAACTATCAAAGCTTTTCTTTGTTGATAACGTCCATTGCAAAAATACAGTTTCACCTCCGATATAGGATCCTTGATCTTGATGTCCACCAAAAATACCAACTCCTGAAACGTAGATGCACCGCTGGTCTTAAAGGAAAGGGGATTAACCAATTAGGAATGGGGGTTCATTTAGCTTCCATAAATCTCCCTCGACACACGAAACGCAGCAGCAAGCTGTTGTTTGTCGGTTGTATGTAAGGTAACTTTGAATAGAAGATAGTAAGTAAGTAGTAGATTGATAGTATTGTAGTAGATTGTAGAAAAGTTCTCCAGTAGTAGCAAGGGCAGCGTGGGACGTCCTCCTATAAGGTGGACAGAAGACAAGACAGAAGATTGGTCTGGAAATCTTTGAGGGAGGCCTAAGTTCAACAGTGGAGTTTTAAAGGCTGAAGAGGTAGAAGAAAAAGTAGATTGACTATTCATCTTACGTATAACGTAGCTTATAACGTCTTTGCCTCAAAAAATAAAATGTAATAAAACCACTCAAGATTGCACTCGAATTGGGAGAACTCCAGAAAGTTCATCTCGACCCAAAAACTATTTATCAGTAAAATACTCATTATTCCATCACTAATCCGAGTGAATTGATAGTGACTTGTTAAGTTCAGAAGTCGTTGGCCGTCTTTAACGAGTCAGCCTAGAAATCTTAGGGGAGACTTATGTTCAGCACTCGACGTCCTGCTCCTAATAATTTGACCATAATTGTTGCTCTTACTTTATCTCCCGCTTTATTATGAAAGGCAGCGGAAAATTAATCAACTTTCAAGTTATAGACAAATTAGTGTCAGAGACCTGTCAAACTACATCAGTATCACAAAATGTCACTATTGATCTAGTTTGCTAAAGTTGTGATGGCAGGTGTGAAAGTGGGATAAAAAAATCACTCTTGATATTTATTTCGTATTGAAATTCATCCAGCCCTCAAGCGAGTGATAGACACATCCCTACAGTTCGGTTTAACACTTTAATGCCCGGTACATACAATCAGATATTTGTTTTAAATTATGGTAATAAAATGTCTGCGCGAGTCACGCGCGCTTGAGTGCGCGTGCGCGGATGGGACGAGAATTAGATCATTCCCAGATCGTGGCCATTATGTGAATTAGCTACGGGATCATGGATTTCTAAAGTATGAAAAACAAGGATATGCTTTGATTACGAATGAGATTGTTTTGATTTAGTGGGATGGGAGAGTTCGTGGCTTTGTATTCCAGTTGAGTTGAAGTATATTGTAAGTTAATGTTCTGGCTTGAAGATGTTAAGACTTATGATCTGATGAGTCAAAGTGATCTTTGTCTTGGTTAAGCAAACCTCTGGCTAGTATTATTACTGCTATAAGAAGCCTTACTTAGTATTTAGGGAGATAGTTGTATTATAATTTAGTCGTATAAAAATATATAATCTATAGTTATTTGCATTACATTCTGTGGTAAATGCATTACATTCTAATATGCTAGATGGCAATGTTTTACATATTCTAGCCTAGAATTTTCTTCAAAATTTCATGGCAATTGCTTAAAAATACTTCCAAACAAATATATGATCCGCAGTGGATTTAAGCTCGAAATCCCTCTCGGAAATAGGACAGCGGGCTAAAGGTCTGAAACGATAAATCTCCCGATCGCCACCGCCTTCCAGTCCAGATAATGTATTTCTGTTCGGCCGTTACACTTACTTTGGCAATTTGCGGGAACCTTTGTGCCCCTAAGATATCTCGTCAGACAATTGTACTGTTTTCATTTTGTGTGAGTATGTTAGGAGAGTTGGTGGCTGTGATTGGATATAATTTCGGTGTGTACTTTATGTTAATTTTTTTCACGTGTCCTTTTTTGAGTCAATTTATCTTTAGCATGACTGCTTTAGTGGCGCAGTTGTTTTACGGTACAACTGCAATGCTAGGGTCTCGGGTTCGAGCCCCGGGTCGGGCAAAGTGATATGAGATTTTTCTATTCAGTATCGACCTGAAGTCTGGAAAAAGTCAGCGAAAAGTGGGTGCATTAGTTGCGCCTCCGCTTACCCCTTCCGGGATAATAGGCGTGAGTGTATATATATGTATATGTATGTTAACATGAAAGAAAGAAATAAATAAATTTATTTCACCAAGTGAACTTTTTACACATTGAAATTGTGTTAAGATGTCACACTCAGCTAAGCCTGTCCTTTGGGGTTTAAAATAAATTAAAACAATGTCTTTTTTGTCTTTTCTAATGTACTAAGCAGTTCTTTAAAATGTATAGGTATCATCATTCATACTAACAATGACATTTGGATTTGTACTAAGCTTTTGACTAGATGTAAAATTTTGAATTGATAGATAATACCTAGTTTTAAATAAGAATATATTTAAATAATTTAAAATTGCCCTTATTTTTTAAAGCCCATGAGTCAATAACACATATTTTGGATTAAACAACATTTTACTAAACATCTTGCTTGTATCATCTCCCTATAAATCCTTAAACAAAGTTATCGCTCGGCTACGTGATGTATCCCCATCTTCAGGAAGGGCTAAGGTCTGAGCCCATTTACAAATCACAAACACTGACCGCCCCCCTCACCCCTCGTTCACGTCAACCCTTTCACCTTCCTAAAATATACGATTTGAACACCATTTAATTGCATCGTAAAATACCTATTTATTATTTACGTCTTTCGAGTGATATATAATAATACCTTATTATAGATTGTTTCTGTGTCAAGGTTGTGTAAGTAAAAACATTTAAGAGTTCGTTTTTAAGCTGTGATTCCGCAGAACGCGGCAGACGGCAACATCATGTGCCGTCTGCCGTCTGCCGCGTCCTGCGGAATCACAGCTTTAAATAGTCTATTAGGTTAGTATTTTACATTTGTGTGTTTTTTTTGTTCATCATTATCGTTCGCTTTAACGGTAAAGGAAAACATCGTGAGGAAACCTGCATACCTAAGAAGTTCTTTATAAAAATTTCGAAGGTATGTGAAGTCCACCAACTCGCACTAGGCCAGCGTGGTGGACTAAGGCATAAACCCTCTCAGTAGTAGAGGAGGCCCATGCCCAGCAGTGGGACAGTATATAATACAGGGCTGGTATTATTATTATTTACTTTTGTTGTTTAATTTTTAGCTGTCTCGATGTGCCGAGATATGCGTATCCGTATGTCGGTGGAAGGCTATGTTGGGGCTGCCGAATGAGAAGTCCAGGGTTCGTGAAGTGACGATTAATGACGAAGCTTTTGTTACAAGAGGGTTACAAAGACTGACTTAATTACTAGAGCGCTTGATATCTACATGTTATTAACATTCATTTTCACGTGACTATGCGAATACAAAGTTCACTGACCTACGTTGTAAGATGATAGAATGCTAAACTAATGCAGTTGTATGAGCTATAAGTGATTGGGGTAGGTACATATTATTGGTCAAATAAAGTGAACGGTCTTTTTACACTGGACGAGCGCGCAGCATCTTGCAATTCGCTAGTATGATAAGAGCCTTATCTTTATCTTTCGAAAAGATCCGTTCGAATGCGCACTGTTTTATATATAAATTATATTTCAGTATTCGCCTGCGACTCCGCTGGTGTTTTTACGAGATAAAATGATACCCTTGTTTATTCTCTGAAAAATCTTCTGCTTGAATGGAAGTCTCGTCAAAACTGAGCTGGTTCTGAAACAAGCCTGAGTAACAAAAATAAATAAATAAATAAAAACCGCTTGTTTAGGTTATAATAATTAACATTAGTTTTTGACTGCCTCGGTGGCGTAGTTGTATTACGGTATGACTGCAATGCTGAGGTCTTGGGTTCGATTCCCGGGTCGGGCAAAGTGATATTGGGTTTTAAATTCAGTATTAGTCCGGAGTCTGTAATTTGTGCCCGTTATGGCGATAGGCTCGCCCTCTATCACAGCATTGGACGGAATACTCACAGCGAAAAGTAAGTGCACTAGTTACGACTCTGCCTACCCACTACTCTCTGGGAATAAGAGGCGTGAGCATGCGTATGCGTAATTTAAATTAGTTTTTGATTCGTAGACAAATTAGGGGTAGAAAAGTCAGAGGTATATAGGAATTATATGGTTTAATCGTGAAATAACTGGGACGCATTATCACATTTGAATAACTATCAGTTAATTCTTCAGATAAAGACGGCCATGGCTGCGGCCGCTTCCGCCGGAAGTCCAAGTTGGAGCGACATTCAAACTCGACCGGAACTAGATGGAATGGCGACATACATTTCGAATTTGGAATGGCTATTGTCCGTCTTAGATTACGGGACCGTGTGTTCGCACGAATTGTAATGGGTTCTTGGAGTTGGTTTACTGAACCCTAAAATGGGGTTTGGTATTGCGTTTATATTACATTTTCCAGTGTCTTTTTAAGGTTGAGCTCAAAAAGGTGTCAAAGAGTGGTATGAATGTATACTCTAAATATAAATGACATCGTAAGAGCTCGATGTGAGTAATGTATCACTTAACGTAAAAAAATTCAATAATGTATAATTTAGCTTAATATTTCCTGTTAACACTTTGATGTATGAACAAGGTACAGAACCCCAAAAATAGGAAAAACTAGGATTTTTAGGATTTAAAACAAAGGATTTTTGATGAAAATATTTGTTATTCATGGATGATTTGTGGTGCAATGTTAGCAGAGGTAAAGACAAGTATGTGTTTTTATTTATTAATGCAATGACAAAATGACCTTGTATAACATGATGGCGATTATCACCAGAAAAACAACTAAACTATCTCAATTGAATAAAAACACCATATCAATATAATATATAATGAACAAACACATTACTCTCAAAATGGATTAAGAGAGGAAACCTTATATAGCAAACAGAGCCGTCGGAAACTATCGACGCGCCAATTAAAACGTTTTGATAATTACCAATGCTCACTTGACCGAGCATTGGGCCGAGCACACTCAGCTCGAGTGGGTTTACTGTCAGAAGAGCTTTGAAATCTAGGTATTTAAGTATTTAGGTTTTATAGTATTACTAGACTTCTGCGGCTTCGCCCGCGTGAATGAGTTTTTCCGGGATAAAAGTCCCGCTTTATATTTCCCTGGGATGAATTATACCGACGGTTCCGTAGAACAAAGTCGTATATGCAAAATTAAGCTTTTCAGTAGAGCGCTTTGAAAGTCTAAGTCTAAGTGAAAATCACAAGTTATAGTGAACAAAACATTATATTCTACAGGGTTCAGTAACAACTTTGAACTTAATGTGTGAAAATAGCACTAATTCGCACATGAATACAAACTAACGACATTCAAAGCGCTCTACTGAAAAGCTAACATTTTGCATATAAGACTTTGTTCTACGGAACCGTCGATACATACAAACATTCCTCTTGAAACACTCTATCTATTAAAAAAAACTGTATCAAAATCCGTTGCGTAGCTTTAAAGATTTAAGCATACATAGGGACAGACAGCGGGAAGCGACTTTGTTTTATACTATGTAGTGAAGAACTGCCTCGGTGGCGTAGTTGCATTACGGTGCGACTGCAATGCTGAGGTCTCGGTTTCGATTCCCGGGTCGGGCAAAGTGATGTTTGGTTTTTCTACTCATCATCAGCCCGTAGCCTGGAATTTGTGCCCGATATGGCGATAGGCTCGCCCCCTATCACATCATGGGACGGAATAACGGCGAAAAGTGGCTGCACTGGTTGCGCCTCTGCCTACCCCTTCAGCGATAAAAAAGACGTGTGTGTATGTGTGTGTATTAATAAATAGACATTATAAAGAAGTAAGATGGACCCCAAAATGAATTGTATGAATTGTACCTCACCCCTTAGTATTAATCAATTATAACAATATTTGCAGAGCCTTAGTGGCGGAAGGACGATATCTACTACGAGAGGACGTTATAACAACGCGATGTGTTACTAACTAATTATGTTTGGTTAAAGAAATGTTACTGGGCATCCTTAAGACACTGGTTAATTTTGTGATTGTACCTTGCTGATGAGACTTTCTTTGGTTTAGTATAAAGTAATATTCTATTTTTACCGCCAAGCACCAGTGTGCATACACCGTCGTGTTTCCGTTTGAAGGACATTGTCGTCAGTGTAACTCCTGGACATAATGAGACTTAACATCTTATGTCTCAGGATGACGAGCGCAGTGAAATGCCTCACAGTACTTTGTAACTTAAGGTGCTGTATGGTGTTGCTACAGTTTATGGGCGGTCGTATCGCTTACCATCAGGCGAACGGCATGCTCGTCTCATCATTCAATGCCATAAAAAAATGTGATAAATACACAAAAATGCTCTCTGACCATGAATAATGGTGCGCCCCGTGACCATGAAAGCTGTAAAGTCTTCGAAACGGCGGGAGTGAAAATTAACCAATTAATCGTGTAAAAAATCTTTCAGTACTTTTATTTTAAATTCAACTTTCGCGTAAACATAAGAAATCATTGAACACACAATAAAACATGTTTTAGTCATTAAAATATCTAGAAGCCAATGACGAAATGAAAAAGGGAGAAGAATCTTAGTTTCTGTTCACATGTGTGCTCACATTTTTCTATTCGTGGAATAGTTAACAAATCAGTATTATAGCTTATTTTGTTTTAAAATGGTACAGCTTTCAATTAGTAGCGGACATTTTATCAGTTTATCTTGTAGTTTGAGTGATACTAGTCTACATACAAACTTTTACTCCTCAAGCCCCGCGACGGACACCGGTGTCCATATATATATAGGGTTTTCCCATACATCTGTATATATAAGCGGGGCTTGAAGGGTTAAATCCAAGTGAAAATATACAACACACACACACATGAGTTTTGTCGCCCAAAGGGTAGGCAGAGGCGCAATTAGTGCAGCCACTTTTCTCCGAGCGTATTCCGTCTCACGATGTGATAGAGGGCGAGTCTATCGCCATATCGGGCACAATTCTCGACTCCGAGCTGATACTGAGTAGAAAAACCAAATATCACTTTGCCCGACCCGGGAATCAATCCTGAGACCTCAGCTCTGCAATCGTACCTTAATACAACTACGCCACCGAGGCAGTCAAAGAGAATATACAAAACTTTAAATAATACATTCAACATACTACCTTCATAACCTAGATATAAGGCTATAATTGAAAATACTACAACTATTTCAACACAGAAACTCAAACCGACTTGACCGCTTTGAGTTATCTATTCGCCAAGAAATTCATACGTCAGGGCCCCCGCCCCCCGCGGCCCGGGGGGTCAAGATATGGTCGAATTAATATTCATACGGCAAGCCCAGGTGGCCGTCACAATCTGAGAAGGGTGGACTTTGGATTGGTCACTCCAATGAGATCAGCTTGCAGAGGGGGTGTTTTACGTGTTGGGATTTATGCCTATGAAATGTTGTCTCTTCGAGAAATAGAAGAAGTAATTGCAAACTTGCCTTTATCTTACTGCAATGAAGGGATGAAGCAACACATTTTTCATGTATCTTGCTCTCGCTATGGCCACAGTCCAGTCGTTTACCACTTTTGAGAATCCGGTTCCGGGCAATATTAGTAATACTCATACAAAGTATAGTACTACCTGTGATTAGAACACTCCTACCTCATCAGAATCAAGATCCACGGTCCATATACACAGCTAATAAACTAAGGAAGATGAACCTTAGTAAATATTATATTCTAAAACAAACATAATATTATAGCCTATTGAATTTGATGTTAAAATAATCCAAATATTTTATTAAAATCTAATATCTACCTCATTGACCAACTTCAGTGACATGTCTGCTCTACACCACTCTATGCGGGGTGGCTTTCCTAAGAACGTAACAGGGTGGGCAATACGGGCCCTTGTCTTATCTAAGCCCACGCCCGAGGAGTCCGCCTGATGGATTAACTTCATTGTTCTGCCCAGTGACGAACAATTTATAATTACTGTGTCCGAGTGTGGATTGCGAAGGTTTGAAAGTCGAATATATTGCGCGAGTCAAATGTATTTGTGAAGATAGTTTCATATATGTCGAAGTTTCTCGAAGAAACATACATACGTTTGCTGGAATTGGAATTGTATATAAGCTCGGCGAAATTTTGATGTAATTGTGCCTCTGCCTAACCCTTTGGGGTTATCCTAGTGAGGTAATGGCTATGTTACGTGATCAGCTAATATAATTTTCTTTAACAATTTCTACTGTCTCTTTAATTAAAAAGAAGCTGTTTGCAGAAGGTTTTCGTCCCCTGATATGATAGAAAAAGATTTCATCATTCCATAATGGGCTCGAACCTACCGATTTTGGGTTTGTCCTACCAAAATATCGAAATGACATGATTTTTCAACGATTTTTAGAAAGCCCGAAGATTTTTTTACCGATTTTCAGCAATTCGAAGTTAATATCCCCTTTTCTTTTTCACGATTCCTTGGTTCAATATGCTGCTGTTTGAGGCGGTGGGGGGGAGGGGGCAGTGCACTGTCTATCCAAATCTCGGAAAAAAACTAATTTAATAATACGAATTTCAATAACCTGTACTCATAGTTCTAAATCTAAGCGCGTCACAGAACCAGCGAGACTTAAGCAGTAGTTTAAATATTTGTCGGAAGATGACCGCCTACCTGAAGGATTCACTTGAGGGCGTTTCAACCCTTATCAAAGCAAACCAAATTAACTGTTTGAAACATCTTGACCAAGTTATTGTTCGAGATCCACTCGACCGTCACAAATTATAAAAACAAACTGTAGAAGGTAAATAAGGGTTGTTTAGTGTGTGCTATGATTGGCTATTATGTTTCCTTTTGTGATGAAAGCATATTTTAAGGATGGCTGAGATGTACTACTGAGTCTTCAAACTTACATGTTTTATTGTATAACGCAAACGCGTGGAAATCTGCATAGATAAAAAATTGGTTAGGATTTTGGATATATGTGTAATGTACCAACCAGTGTTAACCTAGTCCCTCTACCGTGAAGGAGGCTAAGCATAGGTACCCTAGAAGAGAAGTTAGGTATACATATTTGAGTTGTTCTGAAACAAATTGGCAGTAGAAAACAGAGGATTGAAATGTCATATTAGAGTCTTCAAGAAGGTTAGCATGTCCTGGTGAATCGTAATATCGCTCTCGGTATGAATTTATGTGTAGCAAAAAGACTCCACTACGATTATGCTTGGAAATTTCTAGAAAGTATGTAACGAAGGAAAGAGCTCCTCACTCGCAAAGAGGGGAAGTAGGACAACGACATAAACGAATGGGTAACTTCTACGGTATTCTGGACTAGAAAGAACTGCCAAAACCTACAACAAATACAATATTTGACCTCCAAACTTCAATTAGAAGATTGCAGGTCCTATGTTAATGATGCTTTGAAACTTTTTGGTAACCTCAATGGATTTCTATTTATATAAAAGGCCAATCCGAAAAGTCTATTCGTTGACTTGGAAAAATGTTCTGTCACACCACATCCACAAATGAGTGGCCGCAATTTCCTCCGAGTATGCCGAGTCACCGAGACACACATGTCACCCGAAACCCGTCTTTAAGTGTTTGGGAATAGGGGTGACAAGTTACAACGTTTGTGTTTGTGACATACGGGTGGATATTGCGGCGATCTTTCAGGTGAAATAGAAGCTGATAAATAAAAAAAAAAATGAGATTTTCTATGCAGGCATGTTGTGTTTTGGGCATTATCATTTTGTATATTGAAAATTATTGAAGGATAGTTGTTCCTTAAAAAAATATGGAATAGGTTGTATTCGCATCTCTTATTTTTTCTATAAATATTACTAAATTATTGGTATTTAATTTAATGAGACTCTTAAATGGGAGAAAATATCAAAACACAACTGTTGTAAAAATATTTTGTATTGAACAATGTCATTAAGGCAAGACTTTAAAATTATTTTCATATTTACATACCTCCAAAACTTTTACGCCAACTTAGCGCTAAGTAAAGGCGAGCAAGTTCATGCAGCAATATTTTAATAGTTATAAACACATGCAAGTCCTGCAAGCTACGGTAAAAAATACTTGCATTAATACTTGATACTTGCAGAAATCGACTTCTTCAAGTTTTTTGGTAATTAGACAACACACGATAACCTATATATTAAATAATCTCTAAAAAAATACTTACTATAAAAAAACCTGCTCGACAAAATTAAGTTCAATATGTACTCAACGAAAGGGTAGGTTGTGCTGTGGCATAAATGATCACCGGGAAACACTGACGAAGACAAATGACGCCCGATGTCGAACTTACACAGAGATAAGGTAGGCTCCTTAAATTAGCTGCGTTTTACTTGACTTGGTCCTTGGGTATTTTTCACTGTCTACCGTTGAGACGGGTTGTGTGTTTGCTCTTAAACGGGTATTATAATTAAGCGTTTCTTTGGACTGTTAGTGGTTTGTAGATATGCTTAACTATATAGAATACTGGACTTTTGCCCGCATGAATTAGTTTTTCCGGGATAATAGTCCCGCTTTATATTTTCCCGGGATAAAAGTAGCCTATGTTACACGCTCATAATGTAACTATATTGTTGAAAGAATTTTTAATATCAGTCCAGTAGTTTTTAAGTTTATCCATAATAAACAAAAAATGAATGTGACAGAGCAAGCATGTAAGTAAAGACTTATGACTGTGGAAGAAGCGAAAGAGGTATGCTTGGATCGTAGCACTTGGCGCTCCATAGTCTCTGCCTACCCCAATGGGAGAAAGGCGTGAGTTTGTGTACGTATGTATGTAAAAAAATTAATCTTTTATCTTTATAATATTAATACAGACTACAGATTAGGTATAGATTGGCATCTGCTTTCACATCATGTAGGTAACCATACCAGCCCAGCATGGGCCTCCTCTACAACTGAGAGGTTTTAGGCCTTAGTTCACCACGCTGGCCTAGTGCGGGTTGGCAGACTTCACATACATTTATTACTTTATTTATTTTAAGGAAGAGAGAGCGTATAGAGTCGGCAGCATATTATTTTTCGGTCTTACCTTGTCCTACTAAAAGTGCGGTCGGCCCAAATTTCTCATATCCTGAAAAATATATTGTTGGATTAATGACCCGGATATAATTGATATCCCTTAAGCAGTAAATGCCCTTCCACTTATTACCCAATTACTATTAATATAGAGGCTAGCAATATCGCATTTTTTTTCAGTAAGTCCATCAAATCTAAAGCTTTATTTCATAACAGGATAAGTACCATAAACACACACACACACACACTCACGCCTGTAATCCCCGAAGGGGTATGCAGATGCGCAATTAGTGCATCCACTTTTCGTCGTTCTTCCGTCCCATGATGTGATACGAGACTATCCCGCCCTCACACCCACCACTGCAACTCCTGTAAGCCAGGATCAGCAGTGGCACGCATTTTATGACACCGAGCGGTGAAGCTCGGCGAGTCTCAGGGAACACTAATTAGTCTTAACCCGCAACGAAGTTAATCAAACAGAAGAATAGGGAGGAGTTAGAAATATATTTTCCACTTCCCTCCATAGCAAAGCGGGAGACAAAATAATGAACTAAAAAAGGTAATTTAACCTTAATTATTTAGAGTTTCACAACTGGAAAAGCCAGATGTAAAGCACCACGGATAAAATTAAAGGGGTCCTACTTGAGCTGTTAAACTTGATTTCAATAGTAGGTATGGCAAAAACGCCGGAAAGCACGGAAATTCTGCCTAGTGTCCACAAGGTCCATGTAGTAGGGGAGACCGGGGATAGTTGACCAATTTTCGGCTTGGACGCTTATAACTTTTTTGTTTTAGTATACAATGTCAAAAAATCCTATAGATTCGATAGGTAAACTAATAAGCTTTCGAAAGAAATACCAAATACCTCTCGAATGTTCATAACGTTGTGTACAAAGGCCATTTTCTGGAACAAGAAAATCATGTCAACCTACCCCATGCCTGGGGTTGGTGGACTATTCACTTGGGGTAAATTGACCTACGTAGTAATTAGTATAAAATACGGTACTAAAATAAGAGAAAACACAACAAATACTTATTTACTATTATCAATATGCCTTATTGAGACAAAATGTCAGTAATATTTACATAATTTACATATAATTTGTCACTTTTTGTACGATATTCGTTATTGGGGCTGAAAAAAAAATCCTAACACCAGCAGAGAGGTTACTGTTTCGATTAGTTATTCTTTTGTAAATCCACATGGTTTTAAAATAACAAACTTTTGATAAATGTGACAAAAAACTTACTTTATTCCATGTGAAGAATATTTCGATTACTTCGTAGTACATTTTCTAGGTAGTCAACTAGCCCCAATACAAAGTTTGTCTACCAGCCCCAATCAACTTTTTTAATTTCAAACACATGTGAGTACCTCAAAACTATGTCGAAATATAAAAAAATTACACTAGAATAATCGTCAATAACCAAACTCTTACTTGAAATTGCTTGAAAGTAAATAGCATCGAGTATAAAGGCTTCAGTACAAATAATATTAAGAGGTAAATAATTACTCATAGGTATTATTTTTCGATAAATCGTTTTTTCTCCCAGATTACGTGCGCCTCCGGTGCCGCGTTTGCGGTGAAGATTCGTAAACAGTTAACGGTTTTTCGTGTATATCAGGACAACGCAACACTTTAAAATAGCTCGAGATATTGACGGTTATTCATCCTGCCCCTATCGCCAACCATCCCCGGTCTCCCCTATACAACTCCAGATGTTATTTGCATACTATCAAACATAATGTTACGCTCATTTTGCCAAAGACTACACTCCCAAAGTATGTGATGCGCAGATTGTTCGTAGTTGCAGTCATTAGATGAACATGGACGCGCAGGCACCCATGATGTGATAGGGGGCGAGCCTATTGCCATATCGGGCACAAATTCCAGACTCCGGGCTGATACTGAATAGAAAAACTCAATATCACTTTGCTCGACCCGGGGATCGAACCCGAGACCCCAGCTTTGCAGTCGTACCATAATACAACTACGCCACCAAGGCAGTCCATAAACACATAAATAATTAAATAATTAAAAAGAAAGGTCAGTCAAATCAGAATACTACGAATACGCATACTCACGCCTTTTATCTCCGGGGTAGACAGAGGCGCAACTAGTGCACACACTTTTCGCTGTGCGTATTCCGTCCCATGATGTGATAGGGGACGAGCCTATCGCCATATCAACCTGAATGCTTACACAAATAATTGTATGAAGAAACTTCCATGCATTATTTGTTTAAGTCAAAATCACCTCGCAGCCCACATAAGACCCTAAACAAACGGTCAAACCACAGTAATTGTCCGAAAATTAGCTCCAACCGCATATAAATACATTAAGATAATCTAGCAAGATGTATGGGATACGGGTTGAGATTGTAGCGGTTGAAGAACATGAAAACTGTTCGCTGCGACCTCATATTTTGATCATCGATGTAACACATTTTTAACAATTGTTATGGCTAACATAAGATTTTATAGTGAAGTAAATATATTCGAAATATGGACCAATACCTGAATTACCCGGAATTGTGCAAGGCATAGCTAAAGGCTTGCTCCATGTGAGATTATGTGGAAAATAATCATGGTGTAAAGTTGATTCTCCACTCCTTTCGGGTATAAAATTCGTGCATGTATGTACAACCCTACTTGATAAATAATCCTTTTGTTCATAGTTACGAATCTTTTTCCTCTCGTTTAATTTGAGCGATATGTTCTGTATCATAATGGAAATAATGCCGGCTATAGACTAAAATACTATCAATTTGTCAATATACCCACTACACTGTCTACATGCTGTTAGCAATAAAAAGTAGGGCTTTATTTATTCGTTTGATTTACCAACGTTTTTATACATCAATACTTCAATAAGAAACATGCAAAAACATAGGACCTTAATGTGATAAAACAATAATTACAAGTAAATAAATCATGCATCAATATAATATTACTCTTTTATATTGAGTTTGAAGGAAGAAGACAAGAAATTCTATAACTGAAGTAGGCATATAATCTGTTTATGAGCAAAGATTAATAATTTTTTTTTTCTCTTTATTTAGGACAACAAACAATTGTGTAATAAAAAACAAAGTATATAACAGAAAACGAACAATGAAGTTTGACTTATTACACAACCAACACCGTTATCCACTAAGAATGTATCAATATTAACAAAGTCTAAATATATTATATAATTACAATTTCATGACAGAGTAGGCCAGTCCTTGTATATAAATGCAAACTTAATAGCAAATTCCATAACAGTGCTTAATTTTAACAATAAGAATTATGATTTACATTTAGACCAAGTAGGTTTAACATATTTAAATATAGCTAACTAATTTTGTTCTAAATGAATTTCATTGTAGTGTACATAGGACTTAAGCCATTTATGGTAGTATGTGAGAAATAATAAAGAAAAAAAAACAAATCGTCGCTACAAGGCAAATAAAAAAAATTGCAAAACAGTAAAAATTCTATAAATTCGCTTTAGCTTATAACTTGGGGTATTTTCGCCGTAGTGCGAGGAGCGGGCGGCAACTCAAATAACAAGTAGGTCTATAGTGGAGGTACGCTACAAGGATAAGTCGTGGGCCAGTGTTTTCCAATTTGAAATGGGTAAGTTGAGGCCCAGTCTGACTTTGGAATGGGGTAGAAATGTTAAGGTATTTTGAATAAGAAATTAATTTGAAAAGGAAATTTTTCCACGATGAAATTGTTTTACGATGACTCTCACACTAGGCCTGTTCTATGGGAGTTATAAGTAAATATTTAATTTGAAATAAACAAAACGAATGTTTAAGTTTAATTAAAAAAAATATTCAACTGTTTATTGTTGGCTTTAACGGTGATGCATCGTGACCAAACCTACACACCTGGGATTTCTCCATAAGTATGTTGAGGATATGTGAAGTCTGACATTTTGGCTCAGAAAGTCTCTGCACCTAGTTTCAAGTGTTTTGACATAATTAGGTAAATCGCTGATAAAATGTTTCTTGATAAGGTTCTACTAAGATTGAAAGAAGTATGCTGATATGGTTTGGGCACGTGGAGAGGTTGGATAAAATACGGATCACAAAAGGTATTTATCGAGCGAATGTGGATGGTACGGCTGAAAGGGGACGCCCGAGGAGAACATTCTCTGATCAAATAAATTATCTTCTCCAAAAAGGGCAGGTCAGTAGTACCCTTAACCGGCGAAGATTTGTGAGAAGAACTATGAATGTAGAAGAGGCGATAGAGGTGTGTCAAGATCGTAGCATACCACTCAATAGTCTCTGCCTACCACTATGGGATAAAGGCGTGAGTGTGCATGTATGTATGAAAAGATGCGATCTTATTCATATACTATAATCAAAATAAATAATAATAATAATACCAGCCCTGTATTATATACTGCCCACTGCTGAGCACGGGCCTCCTCTACTACTGAGAGGGGTTAGGCCTTAGTCTACCACGCTGGCCTAGTGCGGATTGGCAGACTTCACATACCCTCGAAATTCTTATGGAGAATTCTCAGTTATGTAGGTTTCCTCATGATGTTTTCCTTCACCGTTAAAGCGAACGATAATTGACAAACAATACACACATAACTTCGAAAAGTCAGAAGTGTGTGCCTTGTGTTTTGAACCTCCGGACATTGTCTTGGCAGACAGTTCCATTCCCAACTAGGCTATCGTCCACTTTATACTTTTTTCATATACTAATAATTACTAAAATCATCTTTGACTCGTTCGACCCAGCGCCGCTCTAGTCAGATACTAATGTGACAATATTTGTGCCTACATACAATGCAGATCTACTGTAGCGGTAATTAAGAGTTGTATTCATTTTAATTGAAAAACATTGACGATATTAAATGCTTCTGGGCCAAAAGGAATGTAGGTATAAATAATACCTCATAAAATTTCGCAACGAATTTATTACCAAAATAGTAGCAATAATTGAATCTGTTAGTAATTATAACACGTTACTATTCGTAACTCTACGGGAGAGGGCATGTTCCTTAAATCTTGGCACCCGCACCTCGGGTCTCAAGACGCCACAGAACTCTACACGGATAAGGACTTAATGGGATATTTCTTACCTTTGTTTTGGCAAAAAAAATTATAGGTACGTAACGTTTAGAAAATTATAGGGAGCTGTAAAAGTTTAAAAACAGTTGTTAGTTGTGAGTAATTTTTATGTAAAATATTAATTTAATTAATCTTTTACGTGATTTTTTATGTGTATTATACGATATATATATTTTACTAAAAATATTAATTTTTATCTATAATATGTCGTAATTTATGACAACCTTGCATCATCTGTAGTTGAATTCTTTTATATTCAAGGGTTTTTCAATTTCACAAAGATTATGTATAAAAAAAGTATTTCTACCTACGTCTAATTAGTTATCCAGAACTATTTAAGTACATCATAATAGAAAAAAATCTATAATCCTCATACAAATTCCATTTACATTTCTATCCAACCCGAGCCACAACTAACCCTTCTACTGACCACCACCCGAGGTCAGTGGGCGGTGGGGTCCACAGGGGGTTGGTCAAGGAGTTACCAGCTCATCCCGAGTTCCAATACATTTCATATTCCGTTGACAGAGGCGTAATAATAACTGAGGTCCGTGTAAAAGCAAGACATAGTTAAGTACACTGATGTTTGTTTGCAAGAATCGGCAGAGTTGGTTCAAATGTTTGATCCATATTACAAGATCAATTCATATAAAAACTGAAAATGATTTATAATTTTTATTTCTTTCTTGTTTGGCATTGGATAGTTTGGCTGAAAGTTCTTTGTAGTGACTAAAAATTGTTAATGAATAATCTGTTTTGTTTTTGACAATCGTGGAGGTATACGATTCGTTGATACTCCACATTTCACTTGGACTACTAATACTACCAGTTACTACTTAGAGTTTTACGCAATTTACTTCTCCGTGTCCAAAAATAGTATTTTGTGAGTTCAATTATTTTTATCAAAAAACAACTACGTCCAAGTATTCTCCACTTATACGCTCATCATCATCCAGAAACCATACATCCACAACCGACCAATAGTTGGGCATAGTTGGATTTGAAGACGTTCGGAATTTACGAGTGGTGGGGACCCTATGGGCGTTCGGGCATAATGTCCGATTGCCTAGCAACGAATATCTCGCATTGCTCAGGTAATCGGAATAATTTAGGGAGCGATACAATGTGGGTTCGAAATTTGAATTTGGAATAAAGTTTTTAATTGCGTTGTTATTAATGTCTGCTATGTTCGTAGGATTATTATATTTTATTGTGGAGAAATGTAGATATAGCTTATAGTGATATTAGTCTAATATTAAATTGTCGTTATAATGTGGAGTTACACCTTTCTTTGACTACTCGGCTAAGCATGTTGGAAGACGTAAAATAAAGTAAATTTTGGAATATTTGGGCATCTCACAAGAAAGTAGATTTACAAAAATCATATCACCGCTAAAGATTGATATTAGGTGATAATATAACAGTCAGAGGCTCTTATCAAAGAATTCAATACTACACACTCAATGCTTACTACAGCATCAAAATTAAAATAAATGCTTCAACTTCGTTCCACATCTGCTAACTCTACTTAAAAAAGGTAAAACAATCGCTAGCCCTCCAAAAGTTACTTTTTACCCTATGTTATTCAAAGTGAATGCAGTTATTTGAACACTGAAAGTCACAGCGAAATCTGCAAATAGAAGCGGCCGCAGGATGCAAAGAGAGTTTCCACGAACCACGCTTCGAGGAATCAGCTAACCTTGTTAGACCGATACTGTTCGCGCTTCCATCGTGTATTTCGAAAAAAATAAGACTATTTTAAATTTTGTATATATAACTTACTTTTTTTTAATTCTATATACAAAGATCCTAACATGTACGATGCGAGGGTATTCGCATATATTTTGCCGTATAAACATTTGCATGGTATGAAAATGGCACGTCTTCATGAACCTCAGGAAAGCGTCTAAATGCCAGTTTCTTCATTGTTAGTAACTGTCAAAGTTACTGTTACTTTTGCCTGAATTACGATGTTTGTCTTGGAAAACACTTATGGCTTTTAATTTAGCGACGTTTTTTTCGCAGGAACACGCTGGATGCAGACCACTTTTACGGCGCACTCTTAATAAAAAATGACCAAATCCAACATTTTGGCCAGATGAATTTTAGCAAAATATGGACCCTAAAGGGCAAGCTGCATCGACTAAGAAAAAAATCCTCTTTTCAACATTGGGAATAAGGTCAAAATTGTTTGAATTTATATTCGTTCCCCGTCCAACTTTAAATAAAATATCGTATACAGGTAGTTTTTGTGACGATTCCCACAAGTCTTACTATTATTATTATTATTTTTTGTTTATAAAATTATCTCTTGTTTTATATTGCTTTTCTTGCCAGCCCGAGCTGGCTTCTTACTTTTTATTTTTCATCATTTATTTTACTCCTAATAAAAATGTCTATAGTTATTTAGGGAGCACTCAATGTCTTAAATGAAAATCTAGAGTAGTATTATTGACAAGTTTAATGTCCAATACGTAGCACTATGTTTTATCGTAAACTAGTACATAAGCGGAGCGGCACAAGTAACGAGCGTCCCGCGTCGGGTTTAAATTGCGACTGGTGCGTGCGATCGGCGCGAGTGCCGCCGATGAGCGGCGGGCTGGATACCGTTATCTTAACCCGCCGCTTGAACGGAACAAGTGGTACATCACGCATTGTATTTTATTTAATATTTATTTTGGTATGCTTGTAGGCTTATGTACGTGTAGTTACAGTAGTTATAGTGTAGGCTACATCACCCCCCCCCCCCCCCCCCCCCCCAGAGACCGTCAAGGGCGATAGAAGTCAGGAATTTTAACATGCCGACCGGAACGGGTTTGATGTTTACCGTTATTATCGGGTTGGCTGTTAATGTCATTAGGGGTGGAGTCGTGAGAATTATCACTAATGTCTGTCAACAAATAAGCTGGTTTTAAACGATCTATTGAGACCGTAACCTCTTTGCCTCGGAAAATAATTTTACTATAAATAAATAAACTTTGTCATCTCGGGACAATACTTTATGTGGACCAGTGTAGGCGGGTTGTAAGCTACCACGTAATGCATCCTCACGAAGGAATACGTGAGAGGTCGTTTTTAGGTCTTTGAAAACGAATATTTTGCCTTTACTATGCCGAGAAGTTGGAACTGGCTGTAGTTTGTGTGCGAATGAACGAAGTCGAGCAGTAAAGTCGGTAATATCTGTTGTACCGCCCAGGCTGGAGTGAAAGAACTCTCTTGGAAGCCGCAGAGTTTCGCCGTAGACAAGTTCGGCTGGAGAAGCTTGTAAATCGTCCCTAAAAGCGCTTCTTATGCCAAGAAGCACCCAGGGTAACGATTCAGTCCACTTTGGATGGGCGTGGCAAACAATGGATGCTTTTAGTTGACGGTGAAACCGTTCTATCAATCCATTGCACGCCGGGTGGTAGGCTGTAGTCCTTTTGTGCTCAAATCCAGCTATCTTTGAGAGGTAGCTGAACAGAGCGGACTCAAATTGACGGCCTCTATCCGTGGTAATACTCTGCGGACATCCAAACCGGGATATCCATCCAGATATTAATGCCTTTGCTGTTGTTTCAGCGGTAATATCGACCATAGGGATGACTTCTGTCCAACGCGTAAAACGATCGATTGCTGTTAGGCAATAGCGGTACCCTTCTGATAAAGGTAGTGGTCCTACAATATCAATATGTATTTGCCGAAAACGTGCTCGTGGTAAGCTGTAAGTGCCTAGAGGGGCAGACACGTGACGGCTCACCTTTGCACGTTGGCATGATGAACATGCTTGTGCCCAGACTCGACAATCTTTTTTAATGCCCGGCCAGACAAAACGCTCAGCAATTAGTTTCGCTGTAGCGCTGACGCCGGGATGACTCAACGAGTGTAAGCTGTCAAAAATTTGTTTCCTCAGTGACTTAGGGACAAAAGGTCTAGGGGTCGATGTATTGACGTCGCAATACATAAAATTACGACTCCCCGGTACTTGCAATTTCTCAAGTCGAAGAGAAGATTTCTCGGTAAGGAATTTTGACAACTCTGGGTCTGTTGATTGGTGTTCAACCAAAACTTCCAAATTAACTGGAGCTTGCAATTCATCCACCCGAGACAAGGCATCGGCCACGACATTGTCCTTGCCGGAAATATGCTTTATATCGGTGGTGAATTGAGATATAAAATCTAAATACCTATATTGTCTAGGCGAGCAATTTTTCTTGTGTTCTTGGAACGCAAAAGTGATTGGCTTATGATCCGTATAAATGCAAAAATGCCTAGCTTCTAGCATATGCCTAAAATACTTTATGGCTTCATAAATGGCCAACAATTCTCGGTCGTATGCCGAGTATTTTTGTTGGGATGGAGTGAGCTTTCTGGAAAAGAAACCTAAGGGTTGCCATGCATCGCCAGTGTTTTGCTGAAGGACAGCTCCAATGGCAGCGTCCGACGCATCGGTGACGAGTGCGAGTTTAGCTTGGAAGTCTGGGTGTGCCAGTAGTACGGCATTAGCCAGACTTTCTTTGCAATCCAGAAAAGCCTTAAGGGAATTGTCATCTAAAGTGACAGGTTGGGACCCTTTCGCAGCGCCTGTTAATAGGGCATGCAGTGGAGCCTGTGTACTAGCAGCTTTGGGTAAAAAGCGGCGATAAAAATTTAACATCCCCAGGAACCTTCTCAGCTGACGAATGTCTTTTGGCACCGGGAAATCTTTTATGGCTTGTACTTTGGCCTCAAGTGGTTTTGTGCCATGAACAGAAATATTATGGCCTAAAAATGAAACCTGTGGCGCACCGAAAATACATTTGGATGTATTAATTAGCATGCCATATTCCTTCAACCTGGTGAATATCTTACGAAGATGTTCCATATGTTCCGCTTCATTACTACTAAAGATTAAAAAATCATCTAAGTAACAATAACAAAAATCGAGTCCCCTAGTGACCTCATCAACAAAACGTTGAAACGTTTGTCCTGCATTGCGCAGGCCAAAGGTCATGAAGGGAAACTCGTACAACCCGAAAGGGGTAGTTATCGCGGTCTTTGGGATGTCCTCGGGGTTGACGGGTATCTGGTTATACGCTTTCACAAGATCGATTGTGCTAAAAATTTTACAGCCAGCGATATCATGTGCAAAATCGTGTATGTGTTTAATCGGATACCTATCAGGAATAGTCCGAGCGTTAAGTCGGCGGTAATCCCCACAAGGACGCCAGCCATTATTTTCGTTAGGGGCTAAATGGGGAGGGGACGACCAGGGACTTTCAGAGGGCCTAGCAGTTCCATTTGCCAACATTGTCTGGAACTCCTGCTTGGCAATTTTATATTTATCGGGCGCCAAACGGCGAGATTGGCACGATATTGGGGGACCTGGTGTCGTTCTTATGTGGTGTGTAGTGTTGTGCAGTACTGTGCGCAATGTACCAGCTGGTTTCGTGATTTCCGGAAATTCTTCCAGAATTTTATGGTAGCACGAATCACCAGTTGTAATTTTTACAGAGGAGATACTTACATTTAAGCTACATATTGAAGCAGATGACACAATATTTGTAGTACCGTCAACTAAACGTTTTCTACGACAATCTACAACTAAATTAAAATACGATAGAAAGTCTACACCTATTATTGGCTTGGTTACATCTGCCACTACAAAGCGCCATATAAAATCACGGCGTAGGCCGAGATCTAGGTTCAAACTTACACAACCGTACGTCTCTATGGATGAACCGTTTGCTGCACTAAGTTGATAGTTCACTGGTTTGCGGGTACCACGTAACAACGACCGAGGGAAAACACACAAATCACTACCCGTATCGATAAGGTACTGTATCTTCGTTCTTCGGTCCGTCACGAACAGGCGACCAGGAATGGTAGGGCAATCGTTAGTCGCCATCACCGACCGCCCTTGGGGTTTTCCGCCCTAAAATCGCAGGGGCGAACGCATGTACGTGCCTTGTTCCCGTATTTTGAGTGGTAAAAACACAACGGAAACTTTTTATAGTTAGATTGGGAACGGCTTCTTGATCAGAAGGTTGCGTGTTCAGATCACGTCGGGGTCACCAGTTTAGGGAGCACTCAATGTCTTAAATGAAAATCTAGAGTAGTATTATTGACAAGTTTAATGTCCAATACGTAGCACTATGTTTTATCGTAAACTAGTACATAAGCGGAGCGGCACAAGTAACGAGCGTCCCGCGTCGGGTTTAAATTGCGACTGGTGCGTGCGATCGGCGCGAGTGCCGCCGATGAGCGGCGGGCTGGATACCGTTATCTTAACCCGCCGCTTGAACGGAACAAGTGGTACATCACGCATTGTATTTTATTTAATATTTATTTTGGTATGCTTGTAGGCTTATGTACGTGTAGTTACAGTAGTTATAGTGTAGGCTACAGTTATATAAGTGACTAATAATAATTAATTAAATGTGTCTCGACTTATCATAAGTGCAACTATGTTCGCCTACGTGATGAATAAAGTATTTTTTTAAGTCAACGATTTTGGATTAGGTCATTGTTTTATTAAGAGTACGACAGGTCCATCTGGAAATGTTTGAGGTCTATGTTCAGCAGTGGACGTCAAGTGGCTGATGATGATGTTTTTTGGACAATTCTTGTAGCTTTTATTTAAACTTTTATTTTTTTACCGATTTTCAAAAATAGCTGTTCTTAATTCGTGTTTTTTTTTTTACTGATCATAAAGCAACTGGTTTATTACTGACAAGTAGCGACTAATTCATTAGAATTAGTTTGTTGGAAAAGAGCAGTTAAATTCTACTCACTTTCTTAAGATATTAGACGAAAATATACTTATCATTACTTATCGAACTCAATGTTAGGAATAATAGAAGATGAATCAAATTCAATAGAGCAAATTGAATGCACATAGACGGATTCAAACTGGACGTCTTACCCCTTGCTGCTCTTGTAAGTGTGTGTTGAATTTTGATTTCAATTTACATTGAGATGACCAGTTCCTTATTCTGGTTAAGATATCCGTTGGCTATATTTTTATAGAAATTTGATAAATGAAATACAAAGTGCTCGTTGTTCCTTTATTATAATTTAAATAAAGTTTTCAAAAACTCAATCATTGCATTCAACGGTTTATGTTATAATTTTACTTCACATCACTACTGCAAAACTATATTAATTTTCGATAAACAATAATCGATTCTAGACATCGAATTAATTCAAAATCGTACGTTTCAATACCGATCCCAAACTTGCATCAACAGATCGATCGAAACAAAATGTTACAGATAACGCCACTCAACCAACACAACTGTCTTTAAAGTCCAGAATATGCACAGATAGATTTATTAATAACTGGGAGGGGGTAACTATGCCTTAGGGAAGGGGGAAGTTGGCAAACGTAAGCCGTGCGCCGGACAGGGCTGGCCATAACTAAGACATTTTGACCGTCAAGCAATTTCTTGGCTCGCAAGTGTACCGACAGGGTGTTCGGAAGTTTGTATTAACTTCAAGGATTTGGTTAATTAATTCGGTAATAATTGTTGTGCTTATGTTTATTGGTTTTATGATTATGAGTAATAGTTTTGATATTAAACTAATATCTATTAGTTTTGATTTGAAAGAGTGTCTAATTCCCGTAGATTATTTAAAAAAAAATTATATTTCGTATCAAATACTTATTTTTTCTGGGAATAATTACACAGTATTCTCTACTTAGAAAAGCCGAAGAGCTTATTTATAAATTTACGTTGGTGAAGGGATACACAAAACAATTAGTAGGTACAGTTACTCAATTATATTATTCAAAGGCAGATGAGTTCAGATGAATCGTTCTATTAATACACTTATCACATCGCGTCGAGGTATATTTCCACCACCGCATCCATAGATTTTTAAAAACAAGTGAGTGATGAGTTTCTAAAAAAAAACTCTCTAAGTGCTCACCTACCCTCTCCGGCTCTCGTCACAAAAAAAACTCATACGTAAAAATGCTTCTATATCAAGCATATCCAACAATTAAATGTCCGACAGTGCATTTTAAATATTTTAAACAGATTTATTATTTAAATTTTCACAATACAGTATTTCTTTTCAAATCGCAAGCAGACCCAGTATAAACTGTAGTAAATAATAATTACTGTAGTTGTTACGTGTCAAACATTATCTTATCCAACTAATCTTGATATGTACCTGAACGCCATTGCAATATTGAAATGCATTTAAATATCGTGATATGTTGAATAACATAGTTAATGTACGGATAATTTATTAGTTTATAGTTTCGTTGAGACGTTTTTAGCATAGCAAGTATCTAGTAATGAAAGGACAAGTAGTGGGTCTGAGACAAATAAGAAACATTTGATTCACGATATGTTTTATTATGAGTTTTTTAGACTAAGGGTAATTTTGATTCCTGATATTTTGATAACCGACTTTTAGTTTAGCGTGGCTTTGAAATACCACACCATACCATACCAGCCGTGTATTATATACTGCCCACTGCTAAGCACAGACCTCCTTTACAACTGCGAGGGTTTAAGCCTTAGTCCACCACGCTGGCTTAATGCGGGTTAGAAGACCACATTTCTTCGAAATTCAGAGAACTTCTCAGGTATGCAGGTTTCCTCACGATGTTTTCCTTCACCGTTAAAGCGAGCAATAATTCACAAAGAATACACACATATTGTTTTTGAAAAAGACAAAGGTGTGTGCCGTGGGTTTTGAACCTCCGGACATTGTCTCGGCAGACCGTTCCATTCCCAGCTAGGCTATCGTCCAGTATAATAAATGAAACATGTAACCAAATGTTTTATATTTTATAAGATTTTTAATACTGATTTACATATAAAAATAAATTAACAAAAAATCCTAAGTAATATCATACTCTTCTAAAGGCTTATTTAATAACCCTGGATTCAACTGTGTCTGCCATGTCTAAAAGCCAGTGCTTTATGTTAATAGGAGACATCAATATTAATACAATTTGTTCTAATTCTTGTTCTGAATACTTGTGTCTTATGGCACAATTAGGCTTTATACCAGCAGTAGACAAAGCTACCAGAGGAATGGCATGCCTTGACCATATTTTTGTGAGAACTAAATGTAAACTAGAGTCAATAGTTTGCACATCTGCGATCACAGACCACGATCTAGTTATGGTTGGCCTTCAAATCAAGGGACCTAAAGTTTCGGAGACAACACGACTTCGACAGAAACTTGATTTTGAGGGTATTGAATCTGAACTGCAAAACGTCTCTTGGGTAGAAGTTATTGAAAAGACCTGTCCATCAGAAGCTGCACAGATTTTTATGTCTACTCTATCTTTTATAATAATTCGTAATACTAAAGTTATGAGATTAAGCCGCACTAAAAATACACTTAAACCTTGGATGACTCCTGGTCTATTACGTTGTTCTCGGCATAGGGATAAACTGCATATTGAGGCACGAAAATATCCCAACGATTCAACAAAAACCCTTGTTTACAAACGTTATAGAAATTTCTATCGTAATTTACTTCGCAAACTAAAACAACAATATGACACAAATGACCTTGAAAAGCACAAAAATCAACCCAACAAATTGTGGGGGGCAATACAGCGAATAACTAACTGCAAAAAGCCAAAAACAGATTTCTGTGCATTATCCAAAATAAAAAATAATGAGCTTGACTCATTAAATTTCTGTTCCGAATACTTTTCAACTGTGGGTAAACGTCTTTCTAATAATATTTTAAGCCTTATCAGTGAAACAGAGAATTCCCTGGCGGCAAAAGTAAAACTTTCCTCTTCACCTGTTAATTCCCTTTTTTTAAAACCAACTTCAACAGTTGAGGTTAGGGAACTCCTGCTGGCGCTCAAAAATAATAGTGCCCCGGGACTAGATGGAATCACAAACACCCTAATCAAGTTTATGTTAAAATATATCTTGGAACCTCTTACACATATTTATAATTTAAGTATATCTACAGGTATATTTCCTAAGATTTGGAAGGTTGCTGTTGTTACTCCATTGCACAAAGGTGGCTCCACAGACAATCCTAGCAACTACAGGCCAATCTCTTTGCTCAGTACATTCTCTAAAATCTTGGAAAAAATTGTTAATAAACAATTCATTGATTATCTTGAAAAAAACAGCATTTTATCAAATTGACAATTTGGCTTTCGTCGTGGAAGATCCACAGAAGATGCAGTAGTCTCATTAACAAATATTGTATCGAAACACTTGGATAATAATTTAACTTGCCTGGGGGTTTTCCTTGATCTCGCAAAGGCATTTGACACAGTTTCTACCCCTATTCTTCTTAGAAAACTTGAGGTTGCTGGCGTTCGTGGAGTATGCCTTGATTGGTTTCGTAGTTATCTCACGAGCAGGAGTTTGTGTACTGGAGTGAATGGTTTCACTAGTAACTGCTATGAGATAGCCTTCGGTATTCCCCAGGGAAGTATCTTAGGCCCCTCGTTATTTCTTTTATACATCAATGACTTATCTTCATTGAAAGAAAGAAAGAAGAAAGAAAGAAAACAAATTTTTAGCAGCTAAAATGCGCTGACATAATAAATTACGCCGATGATACAGTCATAATTTTTCATGAACGTACGTGGAGAGACCTTACAAAAGTCACTGAACACGGAATGATGCGTATCACGGACTGGTTGAATAACAATCTCTTGTCTCTAAACACGAGTAAAACAAATTTCGTGTGCTTTCACAAAACCGCTGTTTCAGCACCACCGCCTAGTTTCAATATAAAAATACATACTTGCCGCTTTTCTACCCCAGTCTGCTGCTGTGAGCACATCCAAAAGGTTAAATATGTTAAATATCTGGGAGTGTTGATTGATGAAAAACTAAACTTTGCTCTTCATGTCGAGGCCACATCCGCCAGAATCAGAAAGCTAATATATACTATGAGAGTTCTTCGCGGCGTGGCTCCGTTACATGTACTAAGGATGGTTTATCTTACATTATGTCAATCTATTTTATCTTACTGCATTATCGCGTGGGGTGGTACAGCTGCCTCGCATTTGATTGGATTAGAAAGAGCACAACGTGCAGTACTTAAAACAATGATACAAAAGTCTTTCCGGTATCCAACCTCTCTTTTATTTGCTGATACAAAAATGTTAAGTGTTCGCAGGCTATACTTACAAAAGCTCATTATATTAACCCATAAAGAAGTGATTACATCAGCAGACTATAATTCCCTAGTTCGAAAGCGTGTACTCAGCTTGCCTCTGCCGACTACAAAAACAATGTTTGCGAGACGCTTCGTCACATACATGAAGCCTTTTATTTATAGTAAAATATCTAAAATCTGTACTCTAACTCATTTATCAGTGCAAGAGGCGAAATTAAAAATATTTAATGAACTATTAACCTGGTCTTATGAGAAAACGGAACTATTCTTAAAGAGTAAATCATAAGGATGCTATCTTGTATTGTTATACCTAATTCTAGTAAGTTTAGTATGTTAAAATAATAACTACTTGAAGTGTGAACTGTTAACAAATTTGTAACATTTGCTTATTATAATATGAATGTGAACTAAGAATTACTCAGTAGTGTGTATATTGTAATACTACAGACCGCCAATTCTAGTTGGTCTAATGATGTCTACCCTTGTTAATTCTTTCTGTCATTAATATTTAAAAATTCCTGCGATACAGGCCTGACCTAGTGCAGTGATTTTTTGTTAATTTTGACTATGGTGTAATTGCTTTGGGCGAATAAAGATTATTTATTTATTTATTTATTTAAGCATCTCCTTAGATCACGAAAACATAAATATGATACATCTCTAAAAAAGAGATTTTATAACCATTTTAGAAATTTATCCAAAAAATAAAAATTGTTTTTCTACATCACCCTGTATTTGGTACCAAAGAGCGTTGAATGCGATTGTAGCTTCAAACGTCTGTGTATGGGTGATATTAAATTCCGACTGACCGAAACTTGGCGTTAATTTGATATGCTAATTCTGAACTGGCTTCTATTTGGTTGTGTATTAGGAATATGTTACATTCAAGTCAATACCGCCAAGCAGCAGTGTGCATGCACTGCTGTGTTTCGGTTTGAAGGACATTGTATCCAGTGTAACTACAGGACATAATGAGACTTAACATCTTATGTCTCAGTATGACGAGCGCAGTGGAATGCCACACAGTACTTTGTAACTCAAGGTGCTGGTTGGTGTTTCTACTGTTTATGGGTGGTCGTATCGCTTACCATCAGGTGAACGGCATGCTCGTCTCGTCATTCCATGCAATAAAAAAAACTTTACTTGAAGATTATTTTATCTATACTAATATTATAAAGCTGAAGAGTTTGTTTGGTTGAACGCGCTTATCTCAGAAACTACTAAATCGATTTTGAATATTCTTTCACAAAAAGAAGCTTTATTACTCTTGATTGCTATAGGCTACTTTTTATTCCAGAACCGGGTGGAACCGCGAGCAATATTAGTTTGTTATAAAAAGCTAGAGTTTAAAAGTATTCAAAATCCATTGCATGTAAATGAAATATACAAGGAGTGTTTTTAACTTTCCAATATTAGAAATGCAAAAGTTTGGATTCTTGAATGTTTGTAAGAGGTAAAAGTCAAAACCGCCAAATATGTTTAGATAAAATTTAGCACAGAGATACAAAACATATTATAGTGGACAAATATACATCAATGGGAAAAATATATACTTTTATCCTTCCTCGTTGGCGTAGTTGTATCATGGTACGACCGCAATGCTGAGGTCTCGGGTTCGATCCCCGGTCGGGCAAAGTGATATTGGATTTTCCTATTGAGTATCAGCTCGGAGTCTGGAATTTGTACCCGATATGGCGATAGGCTCACCCCCTATCACATCATGGGACGGAATTGGCACGGCGGAAAGTGGATGCACTTGTTGCGCCTCTGCCTACCCCTTCGGGGATAAAAGTCGTGAGTATGCGTAAGCGTAACCTAGAAAAATACATAGTGAAACTTTTATGGCGAAAAACGTCTTTCAAAGATAGTACAATATTATAACACATTTCAATAAAGGATTGTAGGTATATTCTAACCCTTTTCCATCAATACACACAAATAATATAACTTAGCCATTTATTCTTGCCCAGTAACGCAATTTCATATGAACGTAGAGAACTTAAGGTATTTAAAACCACTTGACTGATTGGCGCCAACTTAACCTTAAATTAAGTAATTTGTACACTTAACTACAGTTTGAAGATTCTTACTTACACAGTTGAAGCTGGGTAGAGCTATAAAGAGTTAGATAGGAACTTCATTTTCTTCCACCGTTATCCTCCATAAATGTAGGGTTGGCGCAAGAATTTTCAATATTGAAGCACTAGGCAGAGACGCACCTAATGCACCCACTTTTCGCCGTGCGTATTCCGCATAGTGGGTGAACATTTGTATCTTAAGTAAAGCCGCCAGTAGAGTGCTACGCAGTAATTTTTATTAAAAAGTTCTGAATGATTGCTACTGTTTACAGGCAGTCGTATCGATTACCACCAGGGGAGTGGCATGCTTCTCTCGTCATTAAATGCAATAAAAACTAGTAATTACGCTGGCTACAATATTCCTCAAACCGGAATAGAACAGTGCATATAGACTGCTGCTTGGAAATAAAACGGTATTAGTCTACTCAGCCTATTCTATAAATTCGTAAGACTGTTCATCAAGTCAATTTCGGTAAGACGAATAGGGCCGGATCTTGAGTGGGCCTCCCTAACGACTTTCAGGTGCGAATCGCTCATTACCGATCAAACGTAAACTATTCCCGGTTTGGGATACTTCTGGGCAGTTACTAAGGTATCCGCATTAACCTTAAGGACTTATGAGGGCTATTAAGAAGGCCAGGCAAGATATTTCATTAGAATTTTTAACATTGATGATATGAAAGTATTGGTGAAAGATCAGCTATTTATTGTACACTAGCTTTTGTTCGCGGTTTCGCTTGCGTATAAGAGTTAAAAGTAACTACCCGCTATGTATTTTCCGGGGATAAAAGCACAGTCAATAAATAGTAGCAACATCATCTAGATTTTTCAATTACAATGTCCTGCGTGGCACTCAACTGAGACATTAGATGTAATGACCAGTTATTACATGGCTATCCTTTAAACTAGAACACAGTGCATGCCCACTGCTCGACGGTAGAAATATACATTGCGGTGTATCTATCAAGAAGGCACCTCACATACGTGGGAACTATTACCGGTATAAACATATTATATATCTCACGCATAACGGCCCGAACTTCTACGGGCTAAGTGCGGAAAAAAGAGCCTTACAACAGTAACAGTAACAGTAAACATACATATATAGAAGAAAGAACGTGATATTGAAGTCATAAAGGCAGCACATAGCCGCAGTTAAACCACACAACAAATGATTCACGATAAATCTTGGAACTAAGGTACGCGTGAGTAATAAATAGCTCACCGTCAAACACTGGCTACTCCTTTGTCATAGAAAAAACAAAGTGTGCACATGAAGTGAGATGGTAAATTGCATCCGCGGGTACCGAGCCAGATAATTTATTTATTGTTGTACCAATTCACGCAGAGTCGTGGTGTTGCTAGTCGTTACCGATGCGCTGCCGGCCATTGTTAGTTGACCAGTTTGATTCCGTCGTGTGGGTTGTAATATCGACAACTTTTATTGCAGTTGAGTGACGAGACGAGCACGCTGCTTGTCTGATAAGTGATACGCCTGCCCATTAAAAGTGGCCACCATTAAAATTTTAATTTCAGAGTACTGCGTGGCACCGCTGCGCTCGCGACCTTGAGAGATAAAGCTTTAAGTCTTATAATACACTGTACTCCTCTTTTTAATAGGTGATAGTATATAATATATTAAATACATCATAACATTACATTATGAAAATTAATACCCGTATAAATACCACGTATTAAATAGCATTCAGTATTTTCTCCGCTATAAAATAGCTATGGAAAAGTTTTGCATCAAATGCAGTTTTAGTTTCGAAGTGAACGAGTTACAGGGCGGCTATTGTAGCATCACATCGCGGGAACCGACACATCGCTCTCATCGCGATATTATTCATAGTCGGGCTTATATTATAAGCAAAATTTATCTCTCTCCGGTCATGTCGGATTGCCGTCTCACCGGACTATGAGAGTGAAGGAATAGCGAGTGCACCTGTGTATTGCGCACACACTTGTGCACTATAATATCTCCTGAGTACCTGGCTGATCTCCGTTGAGATTGGCCGCCGTGGCTGAAACTGGCTAGGAGGATACTTTTATAAGCAAAATAGTTTTAATAACCAATGGCAGACATGGTTTGCTATGCGCCGAATTTAATTTGATCGAATTTAATTCAATAAGTTCTAACAAACATCCAAATATTTTCACAATCTTTCGAAGTAACATTGATGGATATAATAAAATTATTGTTACGTTTTTGGTATTTTAAATTTTTGTTTTAATGATTTAACAGATTATTTCATAACAAAAAAATATTAAATCATACAATAATTTTTTTTCTATCGATTTAGATTTATTTTTCCCTAAAGCATTATTTTCTTTATTCCTGTTAATCATATGATATAACTATTCTTATAAATGGTTTGGCTTCCTTATTCGTCATCCACTGCATCATCCTTTACGCATACAAATGCGTGTGGTTTTGGATTATGCGACTGGCGACAAGTCAGTGACGTCATTACCAACATTACTGTTACCATAATAATAATATTGAGTAGTTGTAACATACTTAATAATAAAGATCAAGTCACTATTGATCATCATCAGCCACATGACGTCGACTGCTGAATAAAGGCCTTCATCATCATCTTCCTGCCCTGGTCCCAAATTACTTGGGATCGGCGCAACATGTTTTTTTCATCCATCCTCCTCTATCTTTCGTCATCAAGTCATTCACGCCCTTTTCTTTCATATCATCTCTTATACAATCCACCCACCTCTTCCTTGGTCGTCCTCCTCCTCGCCATCCTTAAAGGCCTTCCTTAAACAAAAAAAAATTAGTAAATTCACGATTATCACCAAACGTATAGACATAACCACAACTGCAAGAATGTAAAATATAGTAGGTTTCGCTCGCGGTTTCGCCAACGTAAAAGATTTTTCGGGATGATAAATATTGTTAGGATAACAGTTTTGTGAGGGTATTTGTAACGGTATTTGTAGCGTACTGATCAGTTATGAAAACCAGTCTAAATGTTAAACGAATAGTGGAAGTGATAGTTGGGTGTATAAAAACGCTGCCATATTAATGTTCACTCTCCTTCGCTTTCTTTCGCGCTCAGTCTCGCAGTCGATCTCAGTGGCAGTTGAGTACGGTTATCATTGACTTTCATACTGGTCGGTTAGTTGCTGATATCTTTGTAAAGGTATTTCTGTTAATGTGTTTGTGTAAAACCAGTGACAAATGTGTTTATGTGAAATCAGTGATAAATTGTTTTTAATTAAAGTCAAATCGCTTCAGTTCCTAACAATATATTATCTCAAAAACCTTTTACGCTGGCGGAGTATCAAACTATCTCCATATCAAATTTGAACGATATCCGTTCCATAGTTTTTAACTTTATCACGTTTAGACAAATAGACAGACAGATGCAGTGGGGACTTTGTTTTTTAATATGTAACGATAGTTTATTTTGCATAGTTTATACTGGACTATGAATAAGGGACATGTCTTTATGAAACTGGCCTTTTTAAGTGGCTCAATGTCAGATCTCTAGTCTAGAACACGAATTTCACAATGTTTATGTATGAAGGGCTATTTAATAGGTGTTTGCTTGAATCATACTTTAATGTTAAAGCCTACGATACAGAACATTCGTTTTAAGCGAATATGGACGTTATTTAATGTGTGTAAGGTTGAAAATTTGATTGATTTTGAAAATTGGTTTACTTGTGCTTGTGGTTCTTTCTTCAGATCAATATCAATGAACTAAGAACTATTTTAATTGGGTGATTTGGCGATATGAATGATTTTTATTTCTTATAAAGAAATTTGCATAAAAAAGTTAAATCTTTTTTCCTATTCTTCGTATTTTCAAGGTTGCATATTTGTTTCAATTCCAAATTCTAGATTAAAAACAAAAAAAAATAATTAAATCCTGCAATGAATAAAAAATGTTGTAGAGATCTAGTTATACTGGTCGTAGAGGTAGGTAATGAAGTTTAGTTTAATCATTGTATCCCTACAACCTTTATCCCTCATCTTTTATTGTTTGGTAATTACGATAATCATTTTACGCAATCTTTTATGTGGGTAGTAAAATTTTATTAGTTATTGTAATGTAATTTCAGATTATACTATTGTTAGTTATTAATGATTGTGCTTACTTCTAATGCCGATTGTAAGTTTCATATTTTTATAGGCAGATGTAAAAGTCTACATTAGTATCAATGCTTATTTATGTTCAATAAACCAATAAATAAATCTATCATATTTCTTATTAATTATCCATCTCACGTACCTATTTTACAAAATTATTAGTAATAATTATTGTACTCACTGGTCCCGCATCGAGCCGAAAATATTGTGGCTGGATTTTTCCATCTTAAAAATTACTCAGTCGCAGCTCGGAGTCAGGAAGTTGGCGGTGTGATACCCCGTGCCTCGGAAAACACGTAGAGCCGTTGGTCTTGCGCCTGATCTCTCCCCGGTCATATCGGATTACCGTCTCACCGGACTATGAGAGTGAAGGAACAGCGAGTGCACCTGCGTATTATGCACACACTTGTGCACTATAATATCTCATGCGTACCTGGCTGATCATTATGGGTTGCGAGCGCCTTCTGCGTTCACCCTAAAGTCCGGTGTGGCCAGAAAAGCCGACTCGTGTCAGGCTACTGGCAGTAGGGCCATTAACAAAAAAAAATTCATTGGATTGGCTACCTTGGCCGAAACTGGCTAGGAGGATTACGTTTATTTCCTTATTGGACTGACGAATTAATTTATTTAGGTAATAAAAAAGTTAAAAACACTACAGTCTATTTGAAAATATCATCTATTACACACCTATCGTTTTATATATAATCTTAATGCTATACTGAAATCATAAAGAAACTGACAATACTGTTATAACCGTTACGGCTCCACACAATGCTCTGGGCAATGTCATAGAGTTTGCTATACTTCCGATAATTTTCTTGATCATAACCTTATTTCGATATAACAATGCCTTGCGAAAATGGCCGTCTATTTCTCCGTTATTGCTTTAAATCACGAGCAAGCTGCGAAGATCAAGATTAGTCGAACCGCTCTTAAAATGGGCTAAGTTGATTCTCTAGGTGATGTGTCATAATTGGAATTATGATCACATTTGTAAAATATGGATAAATGATGATGATTATACGTCGAAACGTCGGGAGAAAATATTAATTAAAAAACCACGATAAAATCCGCAAAATAGTTTTATTTCAAAATATTATACACACACACGCGCGCCTTTTATCCCCAAAGTGGTAGGCATAGACGCAATTAATGCACCAACTTATCGCCATATCGAGCACATATTCGAGATTGCGGGCTGATACTGAATAGAAACATCCACAATATATTATAACTTATATTATATAGTTAGGTAAGTTTTTATACTAGAAATGTGGAAACGCAGTTGCGTCACCTGAAGTCAACCCTTCGACTACCAATAGCGTATTTAATACGCGCGATGATGGTGCTTTACCCTGTGTACAAGTACCTATACAGTTCTTTTTTGTCGAATTTGTTGAACGTTGTCTGCGCGTTTTCAATACGCCGTCTACATAGACCTTCACTGAGGCATTAAGTCCGCCTTTACAAAATTATGTATAAAGTGCAATAAATAAAATAACTATAGCGCCACAAACGTCCACAATGCCACAGTTGAGGATCCTCAATATACTTTAAGGAAAGAGTCTACAAAATTCCCTTTTCAATGTCAAACAAGCTCCTTACATAACTTTCCTTACGCAATTATATTTCTCCAATTGATTAAGGTCGCAGGACCGCGCTGGATGCGGGCCGCTTTTGACAAGTCCGTCTGGAAATCTTTGTGGGAGGCCTATGTACAGCAGTGGACGTCGTGTGGCTGATGATGATGATAATGATGATGGTGATGATGATGATGATGATGAATTGATTTATGTTATGTTTTTTCTATCAGTCAGTAATAGCTTACAGAAACTATTATAAGTTGCTTGATCCTTCTATGGCATAACTGACATGGAAACTTGTAGTGTTTGAAGATTAACCAGCTGGCAAATTTATTTATATTCCCTATCTAGAAACTTAAAGAAAGTTAGATTGAGTTAATTATATTACACAATTAATTAATTTGTAAGCTTGTACACTATATTAAATTTTTATTAACTCATAAATCTGCAAAGCATTCTTACATTTTATTCGTGATGAAGCTTCACAAATTTCCCATTATTAAAATTGTGATATTCATTTTATTTAATTACAATGCATATTAGTATGATGCTGCAAAGCTTACTTTGTTAAATAATTTCTTGATGTCAATGTTCACCACTCTTAACTCTCCCATTTATCAAATCAAAACTGTACCACACTAGCTCATCGAACCGAAATCAATTTGAGTTCAAACAAACAAGACTTACATGTAATCACAGACGACCTTAGGACCCCTTAAATAACCTCAGATCCTACATCAGTGAGGAATGTAAACAGCGAACCATCTCCTTAGGCGCCATCTATAATTTTCTAACAATGCTCTCAACGTGTCCAAAATATCTTGACCCGCGAACAACCTTATACCACCCTGGAGAAAACTTGCTCTTGGTTGAGTAAGAGAGGCTGGGGGGTCAAGTTATATTGGTTTCGGAATACACGCTCGATCGATCCACGATCGATCCATGGATATTGCATATTTATCAACCTTTGACATAGGTAACAACGTGGAAGTAACATCTTCATAGGCAGCAAAAAGCTCAAAACAAACATGTTTCCAAGGTGTATGAACTTGGTTGTACTATGTAACAACGGATTTGCATACAAGTTTTCTTGTATTTCTACTGTTGATTTGTCTGAGCATTCACATGTAGTGAATAAATAATTATCAATTAGTTTATTTTCGGCGTCGTTCATTTACGTTTGAGTAGGTATTAATGTTATTATAATTTAAATATTTCCTAAAAATAATTGGCACATCACTTAAATGTTTTGATGTGCTTTTTCAAACGTGAATTGCCAATGTCTCTAAATTAATAAATTATTATTTTTGGTAAATCTCCTACCCGAAATTCGGCCACGGCGGCCAATCTCAACAGATATCAGCCAGGTATGCAGGAGATATAGTGCCCTAGTGTGCGTACAATACACAGGTGCACTTTCTGTTTCTTCACTTTCTTAGCCCAGTGCGACTGCAATCTGACATGGCCGGAGAGATCAGGAAAGTTATTTTTCAAGTCTATTTTACAAGTACCTACTCATGGGTCAAAATGCGCATGGACAATAAAGAGTCCATTGTACACGGTACTACGCAATTCAAGGAAGAATATAATGTTATAGATTAGTCATAAGAATCTATAAATATAAACTCTAGAGAGTAAAATAGGACATTTGAAATTAGTGACGTTACTAGAATTTATTTAACATTAGAATAAACAGAAAAGTTATGAATAAAATTCTCAATTAAATTATATTCTTTCCCTTACTTAACTTCATGATAAATAAGTAAAATAGGTCAATACAAATTATACTTCGGCTTACACAGATTGTGTACACACGGTATTTGAATATTTTTATGACAAAGGATCCGTGTGATTGATACAAAATGCATTCAATTTCGGTCCAATAAAGCTTAGAATGGCCCATCGACCGTCGACCGATGGATTATTGAAGAATTATGCTAATCGCTGTGGAATATAAACTAGATAGAAGTAATACGACAGATTGGGCGAAACAGTCTACTGTAGATGGGTACATATGTGGGTAACTTGAATTTTACATTTTTATAGTTTATTGCTATGGAAGTGGCTTCAATATTTCGGTCTAGTCTCGACATAAGAAGCATTTTTTATTTCATAAGAAGAATTATTGAAAACTTCGAACTGTGTTGCTCGCGGCCGGCGGCGGAAATCCTTTGCCTATATAAAAGTGTGTACCAATTTCCTGAGATAAAAAGTAACCTATCTGTTAATCCAAGATGCAGAAAAAATATAGATCATTATACGGTGTGTATGATGATCAATATTTTCAGGGGTATCATGATAAAAGCCCTGTTTGTAACTACTGGTACTCTTCACTTATCTAAAAAAATCTGAAAAAATACTTACATGTTTTATATCCAGCGTATAAACTAGGCACATCACGCATTGGCCAGTAAGTGCTATTGCTTCAGCCTGTTTGATATTCGCGAACGTGACACGGCCGTGCCCCACGGACCAATTTACTGTAATCGCAGTACAAAGATTACAGATTAAGCATTTTACATTACAATACTGGGAACCGTTGTTTTTTGCAGATGACTTGTGTGTTGGGCAATTGTGAATCACGCTATGGGAGATATGTTCTTGTTTTTTTTTCTATTAAGTATTTTATAAAAAGTCTCTATGCTCGGAGTTTCTCTTGATTGAAGACTAGTAGTGCTTGCGGCTTCGCCCGCGTGAAAAAGTTTTTCCGGGACAAAAATATCGACGGCTCCGTAGAACAAAGTCGTATATGCAAAATGAAGCTTTTCAGTAGAGCGCTTTGAAAGTGTAAGTTAATTGTGAAAATCACAAGTTATAGTGAACAAAATATTATATTCTATAGGGTTCAGTAACAACTTTGAACTTAATGTGTGAAAATAGCACTAATTCGCACATGAATACAAACTAACGACTTTCAAAGCGCTCTACTGAAAAGCTAACATTTTGCATATACGACTTTGTTCTACGGAGCCGTCGATATTTTCCCGGGATAAAAAGTACCTTATAGCACTCAGGAGTTATGTAGCTTCCTATTAGTGAAAGAATTTTCAAAATCGGTTCAGTAGTTCCTGAGATTAGCGCGTTCAAACAAACAAACAAACAAACTCTTCAGCTTTATAATATTAGTATAGATTTTGTAACGAGGTTATCTGACAGAGAACCAAAGTCACCTACATAGCATACATGATTAGTAAACTGAAGTGACAGTGAGCTGGTCATATATGTTGAAGAACCTATAACTGCTGGGGTAAGCTAGTTCTTCAGTGGAGACCGCGAGTCCGCAAGCGTAGTGTATGACGCCCTCCAGCTTGGTGGAGCGATGATTTGAGAAAGGTCGCTGGTGGAAACTGGACCCGACAGGCCGAAGACCTGGTAAAACAGCGCGTATTGGAGGAGGCCTATGTCCAGCAGTGGACTAAAATACAGCCTGATGATGATGATGAAAACGCTGTGGCAATAAAAATACACATTTGTACAGTAGATTTTTTTGTAGCAGTAGAACCGGTGTGTCTGGACATTTAAAGAAATGTGATAAAAAAGAAAGGGGGTAACTTAAGAAGAGTGGTTGAACGCAAATGAGCGATATTTGTAATTCTTTTCTGTCTGTCTGTTTTTCTGTTCATCTGCTGCTGCACATCTCCAAAATTACGGATTTCGATTAAATTTGGCACACGGGTAGACCATGTCCTGGATTAACACATCGGCTACTTTTTATCCCGGGAAAATGTAACGCGGGCGGAGCTACGAGCAAAAGCTGGTTGGAAATAAGGGTACCATTCACGTATATTCTACTGATGGACACGAACGTCCATGAAAACAATTTGTTTAAAATACTGGAGTTAGCACTGAAGTCCGCTGGAGCGCTAAAACATTATGTCGTTTAACCAAACTTAAAACACACAGTGCTAGATCGCTTTAATCAATATTGAAAACCACATTAAAGACAGGTGTACGGATTGCAGTACAGTTCAGTGGAGCAGAGTGAATATTTGGATCGTGTAATCTTCTGCGTAGTACATAATTATATATCGATGAAGGTAGTAATTATTTTTAATTACCAAGTTTATTCTTGTTGGGATTAGTTCATTTTCATTTTTTATTATTTATAGAATTTTAATACATCAATGTTCCTACCATGTAATACCTTAGCAACATTTGATTACACATATGTTTTTTTTTACCGTGCTTATATCTTGTAACTGTTGTTATTTACCAGTATAAAAAGACCCCTCACTTCGTAAGATCATTTCTACTTCTAAACTAAAGATCAAAAACCAAAGCTCTCAGTAAATTGGTGACTAGCTTCTATTGTTTTGGCCCTCATTTGGTTGCGAGCGATTTTATTATCATTATAATGCAATCATAATCAACTGAATTCATATGGGAAAGCTAAATGTGTGCATTGTTGCCTTGGACATCCATATCGGTGTAATATCATCAAAAGTGTTCAAATTGGTGTATTATTTGACGATTGTTTTGAAACTATGATGTGTGTCTTTTGGGAGCCGTTATAAATTGTTGAATTGTTTTTAGAAATTGCTTTTTGATTTCATCCAGGAATTTGAGAGGGATTTTGGTTTAATCATTTTCTTGTTGCTGTTTGTCTTACATAAATTTTGCAATTGATTTAAATTAATTGACCTTTGTGACTTTGGAAGAGTTAATAACAACTATTGGTATTATGTGTGTATTCTTTGTGAATTATCGCTCGATTTAACTGGGAAGGAAAACATCGTAAGGAAACCTGCATAACTGAGAAATTCTCTGAATTTCAGAGGTATGTGAAGTCTGCCAACCCGGACTAGGCCAGCGTGGTGGACTAAAGCTTAAACCCTCTAAGTTGTAGAGGAGGCCAGTGCTCAGCAGTGAGCAGTATATAATACAGGGCTGGTATTGTATTAGTATTTTTGTTAGAAAATAATTCGTCTTAGTTTTTACAATGTGCTGCCCGCATATCGTCAATCCTCCCTCGAAGTTCCAATTATAATTTTCCCAAAACTTTTTACCCGTGTAAATAGTTTTGGGAAAATTATAGTATTGTCCGACCTGAAAATCGTACCCAAGGCCCCCCGATCCACAGCTTATGTACGTTATCACTAAACCAAAGAGGCATCAAATAATATTTCGACGGTCCCATAGAACAAAGTCGTATATGCAAAATGTTAGCTTTTCAGTAGAGCGCTTGGAAAGTCTAAGTTGATTGTGAAAATCACAAGTTATACATGAACGAAACATAAATTCACACATAGAATATAAATTCTAAAGGGTTTAGTAACGACTTTGAACCTAATGTGTGAAAATAGCACTAAGTCGCACATGAATACAAACTTACGACTTTCAAAGCGCTCTACTGATAAGCTAACATTTTGCATATACGACTTTGTTCTATGGGACCGTCGATTTGTAACTTATAAGTATTTATTAAAGGGTATATAAAACTTTACGTTTGGAAAGATTTAAAATGTTTTAAATTATAACATAAAATACATTTCGAAAACCAAAAACGACTACCAACCCGACATGCTCACACCACGAAAATTCTAGATTTATATTCCGCCATCAGTAATTACAACATTTCCGTAGCGTCACATGACACCCCAGTGGGTGGGCAGTGGGTTGCATTTTTACAAATTGATACAAATTATTTGAGCGAGCGCCCGCTTTGTTCCAACGATGCTTGTTACGGCTGCGAAACGTTTTATTATTTTCTTGCTGGCGATGTGTAGTGGGGCGGTTAAACGTTACGAGTTTTTAATAACTCGGCAGAGACAGCAGATTTGTTGGGATCGTCTCTAACGTGATCAGTAGGACATTGCGTAGCATTTCACTTGATTTTATGGTGTATAGTTAGAATGTATCTCAACAGCCATGAGAATAGTGCTGAGCTTATATTGTACGACGCCGCCTGGTCTTAGATCGTCTCATACGATACTTGTACCGTGTCATCATAGCAACTTTTTTATATGCAAATGCAAGATTCTATTGAAAGCGCATAAGCAAGTTACTAATGCGTAAATTGCTATCCAGTCGAGACCAGATTTTTTTTTAAGTAAGTGTAAAAGTAAATGCGTTAAAACTATTACCCATTGATGTATTAAATTTTTTAATGCATCAATGCTAGTACCCTATCTTTTTTGGAAGTTGGTTACTAAAACTGATCTCTGTAAATTTTTATTTGACACTAATACTTCGTATTATGTGGTCAGTATTTACATCCAATGCGGATTTATTCATTTTTTTCTCACAAACAGCGGTATTAAAGTGCTACTATTCTCATATGACCATCGACCCTTAAAAATCTTTCTCCTAATGGCAAACCGCTAGTATTTGATTGTTGTATGAAACCAGCGTGAAAACGCTCAAACACCAGCGTTTTTCCGACACAGTATACGCCGCTCCCAGCCTCTCATTCCTTAGACCGAGTCCGAAACATCTTATTCGCGCCCTCATAAAAGTAACTGCTTTGGCTCGTTTTTATTTCAACTGTACCTGTACGGCCGAGGTATTTTAATAAACTTACTATCATAACAAGCGATATGCCACCGTATACCGGTACGTTAGGATTGTTTTTCGTCTGGCGTATAACAAAAATCACGTCTCGCTTACTCATATCTAGGACAAGACGATTGTGAAGGACAGAAGGAATTTCAATTACTTTGTTACGTTTCAGTGTATTGTTTTCGTTTATGAAAATATTTGTTATTGCAATTACGTTGTTTAATTGCGTGTTATTTGTTGATTTAAACCACTTATGGTGTAATTAGATACTAACTACATTATTATTGGTTAGAATTGTTTAGAGACACAAAAAATAATGTTAAGGTTCCCACCTTAACATTATTGTATTAGTTCATTTTTTTTTATTTGTAAACAATTACCAAAATATGTATTTTAAATACACGATATTGAAATAATTTCAATTTCAAATTACAATTTCATGAACTACCCACACACTTTTTGTTATCTGTGTGTGTTACGTGTAATGTTTTCACAACTGTATAATATGTGGAGTTACCTGTTTGTTAAAAACTTTTTTAAAGTTTATATGATCAGTGATATCTGATTAAGCTGAAATTGCAACTTAAAGTTCAAGTGAATTTATTATAGATAATGGCGGAAACCACATTAATTGTTATGCATAACAATATATCCTACCAATATTATGAACGCGAAAGTTAATAAGTATGGATGTATGGATGTTTGTTACTCTTTCACGCAAAAACTAGGTACTAAACGGATTTCGTTGAAATTTGGCACACGGGTAGATCATGCCCTGGATTAACACATAGGCTACTTTTTATCCCGGGAAAATATAAAGCGGGCCTTTTATCCCGGAAAATGTAATTACGCATATTGAGTACCTATAATAAAACTAGCTTTTGCCCACGGCTTCGCCCGCGTTAATAAGTTTTTCCAGGCTAAAAGTACATAAAAACCTTCCCGTTGAGTCACTTTATCCAACACATTTATTTGGATAAATATTAATATTATGACGTTGATACAACTCTTGACAAATAGTGCATTAATTTCGACCAAATTTGATTACCATAAAAACGGTTCTAGTGAGTTAATCTTAAAAGATAGACATATACTGTCGCGGACATTCTTTCACATCATTTCAAGAGGAATAATTCTTTCATACATATATTTTTGGTATCTTGAACCGTTTTCGCAGCGCACGCAATGGAAGCCCTCAAGGATGAATAATTTTCCCCGTTTTTTTTCACATTTTCCATTATTTCTTCGCTCCTAATAGTTGCATCGTGATGTTATATAGCCTAAAGCCTTCCTCGATAAATGGTCTATGCAACACAAAAAGAATTTTTGAATTCGAACCAGTAGTTCCTGAGATTAGCACGTTCAAACAAACAAACAAACACTTCAGCTTTATAATATTAGTATAGACTAGCTTTTGCCCAAGGCTTCGCCCGCGTTAATAAGTTTTTCCGGGCTAAAAGTACATAAAAACCTTCCCGTTGAATCACTCTATGACTATGACGTTGATACAACTCTTAACAAATAATGCATTAATTTCGACCAAATTTGATTACCATAAAATTAGTATAGATTAAAACCTTAGCTTTTTACCCGGATACAACAAAACTAATGATATGCTATGAATTGAGTACTATTTTTTTATGGCATTGAATGGCGAGGCGAGTATGCCGTTCGCCCGCTAGTAAGCGATACGACCACCCATAAACAGTAGAAACACCATCCAGCACCTTGAGTTACAAAGTATTGTGTGGCATTCCACTGCGCTCGACATCCTTGAGATATATGTTAAGTCTCTTTATGTTCAGTAATTACACTGGCTACAGTGTCCTTCAAACCTAAACACAACAGTGCATGCACACTGCTGCTACGCGGTAGAAATAGACATTGCGGTAGTACCCACCCAGACGGACTCTTACCTAAGAGAGACCTTCCACGATTAATTTTAATTTAATAATACTTTTCGTAGTATCTAAACTTCATATCACATTTTAGTAAATAAGATATATTTTAACATTACATGCCATAGTTCTAAAAATCTATTATATTGAATTCCATGAATAATTGAATTCTTTTTATAATGACCTAGGTACTGATATTAATTTTTTTATTCAATCATTGTAACACTCTTTAGTAATACTATTTTCTACAATTTCAAAGGAAATATTCAATTCTACAAAATCAGCAACAAAGTGACAATACTTTCAAGCAACAAAACATTCCTCCAAAGTCAAGTATCTACATCTTACATTCAAATCGTACGAATTACGTTCGCGTTATTACCGTCGGCTCGTTAAGAAATCCGGATTAAAAGAGTTGAATTAAAAAAGAAGGCGGAGTAAGGAAACGTCTCCGTAAGTCCGGCCGCAAAATTCTTAAACGCAGTCCTTGGAAATGGGATGATTACTTCATCAAAACACACTTTAAACGTGTTACGTAAATCTAGTACCGCTTGCCCCAAGCTCCCCCCCGTAAAGGGTGTTGTCGGGTGGGGCGAAGTCACCCCAGGAAGGGAGGTAAGACGATATGGACGAACGTGAGCGCCGTCAAGAAAACCTTGATTGCTTTTTTAATTAGTTTTTTTTTCTACCTCCCCTTTATCGCATCTCGGCCGTACAAGAAATATGTATTCGCTTTCTTTTTGGCACTGGTTATTGATTGATGTTGACTGGAATGTATTTATCGTTCCTTGGCTTGAATATAATTTTTTTTAAAATTGTATCGCTTGGTGAGTTTTTGTCGAAATAGGTTTCCTGAGGACCATGTTACAAATGAAACGATATTATAAACAACATTTTATGTATTTTAGGGAGAAATAGTTTAAATCAATCGTCTCATCTTTTCAAATGAAGAAAAAATCTGAATTGCAGGTAGATATTAAGTTATATTTAATTTTCATTCTTAAATATGGCACCATTACTAATTCCTTGGCACAAAAAGCAGTTCTACCATGTGCTAAAAGATGGCGCTAAATGAAATCGTTAACTTTTTGGACATACGAACTATTAATTAATTAATATTCATTCTGCCTATGAAAACAATATAGTTTCAGTTCCCAGCCAGTCAGAATTAGATTATTGAAGATCTTAGCGTTTACTAGTTCAATATTATTACCTTTACGTTTTCACATAAATTGGATTGTTAATTTGTTCCTTCCAATTCCAATAAAGACGTCGTGCGTTCAACGTCATACGATTAGCTAAAGATTTTACAGGTTTTAGATTTTAAGATGTTTTAGTTTACATATTCTAGAAAAGTAACGTTTGTCATGTTTATCATACTAGCTTTTGTCCGCGGCTCCGTCCGCGTTAAGGTTTTCCGAGATAAAAATGACGCTTTATATTTTTCCGGGTTAAAAAGTAACCTATATGTTAATCTAGCACATGATCTACCCTTGTGCCAAATTTAATCAAAATCCGTTGAGTAGTTTTTGCGTGAAAGAGTAACAAACATCCATACTTACAAAACTTTCGCGTTTGTAATATTAGTAGGATTTAATTACCTACCAACTATGATTATACAGGTGATAAATGAGCGTGATAAATCTGATAGTAATAGACGTCACAACTTAACATTTACCTGTGATACTAACCATTGTGATCTTTTCATGCAGTATTTAAAAAAAATGATAGATGTGCTATGTAGAATAAAGGGATTCCAAACGTAAGGAAGTACTTTAATTAAAATCGTTTATGTTTTCGAAGTTACATCAAAAATATTAAGTGAGAAGTATGTTTAATGTATCTATGTTCTATTCGAATAATTTATTTCTTTATTTTTCATATTCATTTCCGTAGTTTTTAGACTCTAATGCACTTAAGGCATTTTGTCTTTTTTGCCTCAGGCTTTACATTTAAATTGGTACAAAAGCTTAGACAATCCAATATTGATACATGTTTTACTATTTCTGCCCAGTCTAGAACAAAGAATACGATCGAAAGATGTTCATCTTACTCATTAATTCGACAAAAACCATAGTTTTATGACACATTAAAATACACAACAAAGTTAACACTAAAATTATAGTCCATTTCTCCCGGGGGAAGCGCGTAAACGTCCGGGAATGTCCATTAGTCCATAACGTCTCGGTAATGAGGCGGAGTGGGCTAAATCAGGACACAGAAAACCATGAGCGTTCCGTCACGTATTGCGAATTGGCGCTGATTTAGTAAAAAGTTTAAGTTGATTTTTTTGACGCCTGTCTTTAAATTCATTGATGTTTAGTGTGGAACCATTAATTTTGACTATAATGTTGAAATTTTTAGGGTAGTTTTGTCTTATGACGGTTAAGATATACGTAGTAAATACTAATAGTAAAGTACCATTAACTTTGAGTTCTGTAGTCGCCTTTATGTGTCACCGTGTGTGTGACCACAGGCAGAAGCACGTAAGATGCAAAATATAAAATATACCTTCTTCTTATATAAGCTGTCATTATAAACCAAAGATTGACCTTAAACTATAGATTTGTCCATGGTATATACCCATGGACGTTAGAATATAACCCACGATATATACCCATCAGATTCGGATTCTCCAGTATCGTTGTAGATATCAAGAAATATTACAAAATGAGATGTAATATGTGACAAATCAGACATTTTAATATTATCAAAAAATCAATAAAATTAAGTATGTATACACACACGCACACACACACCGTATACGCACAGCCGTCTTCCGCACCACGCACACAAAGATCAAATTTTAAGTCTCGAGGCGTCCCCACTAATTTATACGTTCTTTCGCTTTCATTATAATTATTATTCTTGGCAATTTATTTTCGCACACGAGGGGGCTGTCCCCCGGGGGGTGGGGGTGGACTTCTTACAAATTCCCGTTTTTCGGTGGAACTTAACGCACCCTTTCTTGGCCCTTTTTGTTTTTCATTACATTAACTTTTGAGACGGGGATAATGTGTTGTTAGTGTGTTTTTTTGTTAGTGTGAGTTGGCTAATGAATGTTTGTGCTTGACGTGCGTTGTATTTATCCGTATGTTACATGAGTGTGATTAAGGTTTTGAATATTTAGCGTGATTTGTAAGTATGTCAAATGAGGAGTGAGTGAAAATACTTCTTATAATTTTCATACCTAGTACAATAAGTGTTTTTTGTGACGAAAGACGTACTTTGTAAATTTTTGCCAATTCATAACTTACTGCAAATGAACATTGAACATATGCGAATGCACTTCAAATTGACTGTCTACATAATAATTACAATGTTACTAACACGTCTCGCAAAACTCGTAAACTTGATACAAAACATCAATATTTAAATCAACGAAAAAGTTTCCTATGCATAACACCCGAACTATCTCGACGTCTCAACAATATCACTTGAAACTTTAAAGTACACAATTTACGTTCACATGCGCGGGGAGCGACGAACAACTTCCACAAAACAAAAGCGATTACAACAGACTTCGACTACTCGAAAACAAAACGCAATTTTCTCTTAAGAAAATGAGGGAACTCTTTCTCCCCATTGAAAAATCATCAACACCCACCGCGTATGTACCCGCCACCGTCCACCCCGGGTGTAGGGGGGTTAGGCGAAGATCTACACCGCCGACTTGCGTACGCTTTAATTAAAAATAAAACATAAGAACGATGTAACTGGATGAGCCGAGGAGCGAAGGAAAAATGAAAGAGAAAGCCGTCCAACCCCACCCGGGCGGGCGCGGGTGGGGAGCGCTAACCGCGTGGAAGTCAGTCGCGCGGCGACCGCCGGGGGGCGCGCACCTCCCGGCTCACGCTGCTGTGTCACAACGGAATAACATCACTTTTCTTGTCGCTAATGAAGAGAACGTCTTGGATGCTCGCCTTTTTACTCGAAAGCTTCTATTCTTAACATGAGTTTTAAGCCTTTGCTAATTTGCCTAATTAGCTTCTTTTGCAGGAGGAACGTCTTTTGAAATTCTTTTTGAAATCATAGTATCTGAACTCAACAATGAATAAAACAAACACAACCCTGCATTAGGAAGTTGAATAAACTCAAAAACTCCATTTCCATTACCATAATTCGCATCTCATAAATAATATTCAGAGCGAAGACATACGGAGACAAAATAAACAGATCGTCTTAGCAAAACAAAACCACAGCGCAGTCTAGACATTTTAATTTTCCTATCTGAACGCATTGGCAGATCTGCCTTTTCATTAGAGCTCCCCGCACATGTGAAATCTTTGATGCAGACGTCGTTAGCTTCGGAAAGGAGTATCGAGACGCTTTGATATATTTTTCTGATAAGAATTATTTGGGTTTTCGATATTTTGCTAGCGAACGTTTTGAGATATTGTGGGAGCTGTTTTTTAACGGGTTTCGGGGTTGTAATGTAACGTAAAGAATTATTTATGGAGATATGATATGATTTACTGGTGGTAAGTCTCTCATATATAAGAGTCCATCTGGGTGGGTCAAGCAAAGTCTATTTCTACCGCCAAGCAGCAGTCTGGATGCACTGTTGTGTTTCGGTTTGAAGGACATTGTAGCCAGTGTAAATACTGGACATAATGAGACTTAACATCTTAAGTATCAGGATGACAAGCGCAGTGGAATGCCATACAGTACTTTGTAACTCAAGGTGATGGATGGTGTTGCCACTGTTTATGGGTAGTCGTATCGCTTACCATCAGGCAAACGGCATGCTCGTTTCGCCATTCAATGCCATAAAAATATATATGAACAGAGATCTATTCTATTTATTATATTGACGTCTTTATTGAAAGTAAATATTAAACTCATATACTAATTAAACTTAATTTCGAAAGGCATGTCACTTAATTATCTTATCGAAAATATCAACATTACCGAATTAAGCATTAAATCGTTACATTCATGAGGCTCTTTATTACTTAATTTTTCATCGAAAAAATTAATACTAACAAGTTAAGCATTAAATAGATACATTCATTAGATTTCATGGGACACCTTTACGAATACCATCATGTATACAATACAACAATTAACAAAAGCAAAATTGCCCAACAAACAAAACAAATTGAAACAATCCCCAACTTCCCCACACATTAGCCTCAGATATTCACATACAGATCTAATTGGCAGAAAGTTCCGAACGCAACAAAACAAACAATATGGAATCGGCAAAAAGTAAAATAAACAAAACCAGATGTAAGCGCACGCTCTCACACTTATTCAAATAGCGGTTGGGCCATGCTCACTCAATTTTCTAACCCATTTACGTCTCAGACGAACTGCTTGCATCGAAAAAGTGGCTAAGGGTAGGCCCCTCTGGGTTTTGTGGTTCTGCAGGAATGGATAAAAAGGAAATTTTGTAGTACTGACAGTAGTTTATAATAAGTTAGAAGTCGCTTATTTGTTTATTTTATATTTTTAATTGTTTTTATTCTCTGAAAAAAAAAATTTTTTGTTTAGTTTTTGTATGAATAAAGGGATAAATGGCTTCAAAAATGTGAAAAAATGTAGCTTGGCCTTATTGTAAATGATAACGGTCTAAGAAGTTTCGTCTGCAACATGCCTGCTCAAACGCGAAAGCATCGTGACTCAGTGAACAACGTCCTGGGCATTTTTTTTTTTATTCGGGCACGGCAAAGTGACTGCACCTCACCTGATGGTAAGCGCGATGCCGTCCAGACAGAGTATCGAATGGCAGCAGATGGTTATCTCATGCCATTCGACACAATCATGCCGGCCTACTGAGCTGCTTCTTCACGCTACGGCGGAAGGACCTAGGATTATAGGAAGGAGGGAACACGTGCGCCGGTAAACTATTCCAAAGCTTGATGGTGCGGCGAATAAAGGATTTGGCGAACCTATTGGTTCGGGCCGAGATGGTTTTAACCATATTGGTTTTGTATTAATAAATAAATAAATAAATAAAATCAAGCTGTGGCTTCGGATGCTAGCACGCTAAGGAAAGGAGAGGAGGGGATCAGATTAAACAATTGTTCAGAGCATTCGCCATGATACAGACGGTAGAACACGCTTAGAGAAGCGACATCCCTCCGCAATTGTAGCGACTCCAAGTTGCTCGTTACGTCTGCATCATCCACAATGCGGATGGCCCGCCGCTGCAATCCATCCAAGGCATCGAGCAAGTATTGGGCAGAACCATCCCAGAGGTGCGAACAATATTCCATACCCGGCCGTACCTGTGCTTTATACAAGCGGTAGATTTGACCGGGCGTGAAAAACCGACGCACCTTGTTCAGAATTCCAACCCTGCATAATAAAAACCTACCTAGGTGACCCGATGTTACATACATCTGCCTTCGTAAACCATTTATTTTTTGTAACAAGCAATACCATGTCATTAGACCTTTTAAACCCTAACCCTCCTATACGTCGAACCCTAAAAAAACAAGAATAATTCCTCAACATTCCGACCGGTAGATTTTCCACGATATAATTTCATAAGCAATGCGTGTACGGCCCGCTCTCCCCTTTGAATTGATTAGCCAGTCATATCGGGCCATGAATGGAGTTTTAGTTCATTTTTTTCGCGGGACCATTCGACTGGTTCTCGAATATTCATTCGGTATTAGTAATTTCATTTGGTATTGAAATACCGATGTGAGTGGTTATCGAGAATCTAATATAGTTTATGAACTAAGACTGAGGTGCGGGAAACATTGGATTTTAATATTATTGATAGTTTCACCTTCATTTCCAGTGATGTCATTGTTGAAAAAATCTTTCAATAGTGCTCCAAGTATTAGCAAATTCTTATACTATTAGTTACTTGTTATAATGTTCTTATTATAATCTACTATACCTCTACATTATGATTCGATATCGGATTTCGATGAAATATGTCACGCGGGTAGATTATGTTTGTTTTGGATTAACAATAGGCTACTTTTTATCCCGGAAAAATAAAAAGCACGACCTTTATCTGTGAAAAACTTTTCACGCGAGTGGAGTTAGCGAGCGAGCAAAAGCTAGTTAGAAATAATTTGTCAGATGTCTTGGATAGATTTCAATATAATTCTAAATTCAAGTTCCTAATTTCTTTGTGAAAAGTTTTCAACCGTAACTATGTAATTAGCTTGCGAGAAAAGTTGTGGGACATGGCACATTATATTATGAACAATAGGCAAATCTTAACCGCTAAGTAAACTAATTTAATAACTGACCAAATTCCAAAATTATCCAATATATATCTTACCAATGTTTGTCCCAAATTAATTAGTAACAAATATATTGGCAACCAAATTACCAAAAATAAAACTCGAGATCTACCAAAACATTGTAAACTTATACGCACTAAGCATTAACAGAGAGGGCGCCGTTAAGCTTAGCTAGGCTCGTTTAATGATCCAATTCCTGTCATGTTCAGGAAAGGGTTTCACCCCCTAAAAAACTTGAAACAAACGCCGCAAAAACCGAAGACGTTCTCTATCGCACGGGGGAGGGTGGGGTGAGACACCCCAAGAAGCCTCCGTGAATAATTATAAAAGAAATAAGATAGACATTGACTTTGCCTCGTCAGCGGGTAGATGAATGAATAATAATGGATTCTCGTTTGCGTGTGTAGCCGCCTTTATGAGTCATAAGCTTTTATGGCACGGTATAGTAAACAGATTATTACGTTTTTTTGGGATTTAACTACGTGGTTAATGGTGGTTTTAATATTTTTTTTACGGTTTGGTGGTTTGGGTAATTCGTGAATTGGACATATTTGAAAGCAGTGGAGATAGTTTTTTCATCTTTCTTTATTTTATTGTTTGCGCGCAATTGATTGTGTTGATCGATAAACGGATATACAAAAATCTTTTCTATAGTGTCAATTTATCTTAGTCTACAATTGGTTCCAAGTTATTTATTGTTCTAGACGTAACATAGATATATATTATGTTTTACTGAAAATGTGGAATTTTTTGAAGACGTTTACATAATAATAAGTTAGAAAGTTGACAATTGGATATAGATGAAATATCGATCGTAGACTTGACAATAAGTTACAATCTCTATTAAAAAATAATAAGACAAAAATCGATGGTGCTCGATGTGAATTTCTGAAAGAAATTAAACCATTCTAACATAATGCCGAAACACTTCACAAGTGAGTTACCACTGCGCTACAAATTGAAATCACTTCTGACCATACTCGACTCATAGAAACAGTTTTAGCCCAGAAAATTAACGAAAAAAAGAGACGTGGTGCCGTTTCTAATAAAATTGCTGCATAATGATCTGCAAGCCGGTAAAAACAAGTAACTGGCGAATTCCGATTTACGTTTCTCCTAGGGGAAACTATGTTCTAAAAATTGAAACAAAACCTAACAGGGAATACCAAAATTTATCACATTAGTCTATTATAGGAAAAGCACGGCATCAAATTTATGCCATCACGGCTTACGGTACATTATAGAACTACAATGAAACAAAACAACAAACTCAAAGAGTAAAGGTAAAAAGCCATAACATTGATTGCAGAGGAAACTCAATTACTTGCAAGGTAACCTTGTTTTATGCGACTCTCGGTCACTGATAAAAATATACAAACCTTTATAGATACAGTATTGGAATACGGAGTATGTTTCTCATATACCAATCTGTTTAAGTAGGTACCGTACTAGTCTAGTTGTCTAGTTTTACCAACAAGTGATTGAACAAGGAGTGTTTTGGTTGGAAGGACAAATTAACCAGTGTGTACATTAAGATATTTTTTGTTGCAGTTGAATGACGAGACGAAATTGTCGCTCACCTGGTGGTAAGCGAAACCGCCCATAAACTAGCAACACCATACAAAATTTTGAATTATAAAGTACTGGGTGGCGCTCCACTGCTTTCATCACATTTAGGTATTAAGATGATTAAGATCGATTGTATAGGACTGACAATGCAGATTTACATATAAAAGTCATGCGTGGTGATACTGTAAATGGACAGTAGTGTCTACCATCAGGTGAGTAAGTTGCTCGTCGTCATTCAGTTACAAAAAATAAGATGAGACTTCCAGCAAATAAAATTGTATACTGTAATAATGGTTGGTAGTATGCACCCGAATAGTACTAAACAAAAGGTGTAAATCCTTGTGGCCCACGTAAGTGTGTCGCGTTTCGGGGTCAGCGTGTGTATATTTGGTTTCAAACAGGGCAATGTGGTGTGGACTGACGATGAATAAACATATATTGTCAAACACTATCTGGACCCTAATCCACTCCATCAGGTGCAATGGAATCAGTTTGATGTGCAAACTGCAAGTATAAAAGAAATATTAAGTATTATATTTTTTACTGACTGCCTCGGTGGCGTAGTTGTATTGCGGTATGACTGCTGGGGTCTCCGGTTCGATCTCCGGGTCGGGCAGTGATATTGGATTTTTCTATTCAGTATCAGCCCGGAGTCTTGACTTTGTGCCCGATACGGCGATAGGCTCCCCACCTATCACATCATGGAACGGAATACGCACGGCGAAAAGTGGGCGCATTAGTTGCGTCTCTGCTTACTCTTTCGGTGTTAAAAGGCGTGAGTTTGTGTGTACAATTTTTAATACAATTATATCTATACATTAATACGTGAAGAAAAATCTTTGTCCCCCTTTTTAAGCGCGAAGGAGTAGGAGGTTTGTCATAATTAAAGTTCATATAGAGAGAAGAAAAATAAAATTTATTATCTTAAATTCGATGGTTGAATTTGCAAAGTCGACCATATTAACTGATACCATAGTAAAAAAGTATATAAACATTTAACACCGAGTTCTTCATAAAACTTAACAAAATTTACATAAAAACCCGTACATAGCGTTCATAGAAAATTGCGCTGCGAATCTCATCCGGGGAGACTGGGGCGAGGCGGCGCAGGTAAATTGATTACGTGTAAAATTGTTAGTCGATGGTTGACTACTTATATGCACCTCGGAGCACCGTCGACGCTTAACGCAATCCAATTTGCACACGTCACTGATGTGAAGGAAATTTTTAGCACTCAGGAATAAAATTAAGGAAATCGGCATAAGGAGTGGAAGTGGGAGATTTTATGCAATTATGGTGCAGTTTGTAGGCTGTTTATTAGGATAAATAGGTTAGAATAATGTTGAGTTGTACTATTCTCAGAGATAAATGCGCGATTATGAGTTCTATAAATTATTTCTAGTTGGATAGTTTTAAAAAAAAATCATATGCTTCTCGTACAATTATTTCGTTTTACGCAAAACTTTCTTTGCGACGATAAACGAATGAAGTGAAATTCCATACTTAAATCAAACGAAATCTTCAAACATGTTTATTAAATCTGTTTTCGCAACTCCCTCATTTACATCGCAACACAGACTACTTAAAGTAAAACAAACGCAGCATTAAATCACAAAAACAAAGAATAAAATAAAAAAAGAATCGCATGTGAATGCACAGACTATAATTAAAGCTGAAATGAATATTTAAATATTTCGTAGAGGGCGCACTCTCGTCGTCACAATGACGTTTGGGGCGTCCAAATCTAGGAAGATACGTATTTTTGGAAGTCAAGTTCCGCCCACAGGCACACCGGGGATGATTTTCAATATTGTGAAGATAATTTGATACTTGTTTATTGAATAAACTAAGAAACGTCAAATTATAATGTAGTATTTGATAGCTCAAGTAAAATTTTACATAATTACTTCGAATAACATAGAAGTTTTTCTAGATAGAGATACAAAAAAAAATCGCGATGTTTAAAATATTTCCCAATGCTTGCGCAACATGCCGCCATGCGTTCCATAGTTTGAATTTTATTTTATGAGGGATGTTCTTGATTTTGGGCATGGCTCTGCAATTATAATTACAGCCCTAATTTGGAAACAATACTTTTTATGGAATCACTGTTAATCGGTAAAACTTCGTCACATCAACCTGTTTTCTTAGTTATGTATAGTGCGTGATTAATATACACAAAAACTGTTCTATTTTCAAATTCATTTAAAAAAATAAATTCTCTCGTTGTGCTAACTGCTGTTTCGCCGGCGGGACAAGTCAAAGATACAGATACACGTCGGAGGGACGGAAGAGTTTGCCAAAAATTATAATTTTAATTGCGGCTCCTCTGCCCCCATACTCCCGAGCACGTCAAGAGGTAAATATGATTTAAGGAGACTTTTATTGTTTTATTATACCAGAAGTTATGATTTCTTATTATATTTTCACATATTATTTATTACTGGCATATAATTGGGTAAGTGACAGCGGGTACAATTACCTTATGGCGTAGCAAAACAAACTAGAAGCTGAAATTATATATTTTTGCTAAAGGGTGCTTACTAATGGCACCATGAAGGTGCTAATGCAATATGAAGAGTATAACTCAAAGTAACTTATGCATAATAACTTTTCCCATTACAAGCGCATAAAGAAAATATATTCCTTTTCCGTCTAATTCCAACGAACCATTTCCCCATACTCCCTTCCCACATGACTCTATACTGCCTAAATTAGAAACCCACCTTTATCCAGAAAATTTTATAGCTCCAAAAGCAACCCCACAAAAAAGTAAGTAAACCTCTCATTTCCTCCGAAGCTTAAAAAATTAATGAGTGTACACACACGCGCTAAAACAAAGGGGGGTGGGTAGACAGCCGAAAATACGCAAATAAAGCAGGCACGCTAACAATTTCCTCTGACTCATTATCTGTACAGTGTGCAAAATAAATGGTGAGCATTTTTGGGAATACTATCTACAAGAGATAAAGGGCTAGGTTCTTATTTGACATGCCATTTTTTGGATGTTGGGTAGGAAAATGAAGGTTAGATTCAACTGGTCTATTGAATTATTAGTACTCGTGTAGGAAAATGGATGATTACAATTTATATTCCACTTGTCCACAGAAGTATTAGTTTCATAGGCTTTCATAGTAAGTAGTTTATACATCTTCTCTATTTTATTACATGCTTACTTAGAGCCTATTAAACGAATTTAAAGATAATAATTTATTATTTAAAAAAAAAAATCTTTTGACTTCAAAATATATTTTTAAAGAATGACAATAGAAGTTGTTTCCTCGCCTGATAGTTCCTATCACTGCTTGGCAATAGTACAAACACTGTTGTATTCCAGTTTAAAGGCATTCTAACCAATGCCATTATTTGGCATTATAAGAATGCGTGACGAACTCAATGAGAGTCCATGCAGTACTTAACCCGAAGCTCTAGAATCTAGATCATTTTGCCCAAATGATAGCGATTACCAGAAAAGTAACTTGCACATCTCCTAGTAAAAAACCTAACCCACATAAGTTCAACGTCAAGATATATGAGCTGAGTTAATCTAGAACCAAGATTGCACAGTACTCAAGGGAAGTTAAATAGATTTGGTTCAGACGTCTGTCCAGCTCGCGAGTAATGTGCTTTTTACATTGTCGAGATGAAATATCGATGTCGAGCTTATGAATATTTGATATGATGAGATCAAGTACGATTTGTCAAAAAAAACTTATAGGGAAAATATGCTCTGTTACATGTTTGTTCTCGATAGATAAATATCTTTCTTGACGATTTCGGGGGTAGTGACAATTGTTCTTTTTGGCTCAGAATATTATGTGAACCTTTGAATAGCTAACGAAATTGGCGTGTGATACAGCTTAAAAAGGAAAAATAATGTGAATTTACAGATATTCTTAAAAAACATAAAACTTAAAATATTCTACCACGAAACGAAAATTTACCTTCATGTTAGGCTTAATGATTGAACGGCTGTTCTTTGGTTTCGAGTGTTACAGAGGTAGTATTACACGGCATAAAACTTGAAAAAATGTAGAATCTCCATTTTATTTTTAGCATGTTTCCTAGACACTAAAAACCTTATTCTATACCGACCTCATGCAACACAAGTTATTACTTGTGATGCAGCCACATGAACACTGCTGGACATAGGCCTCCCCTAAAAATTTCCAGACGGACTTGTCAAGACTAAAGCAAAAGTAATATGTATTTTACACTAATATAAACAAAAATAGTCAAAAAGTCATATCGATGTTCCCAACACTAGGAGTGGGGACGGGAGGCTACTCATGCAAAAATTCTGCCTCAGGTAAAATGAAGTCACAAGAGCACGTCATACTGCGGGAAACACCAATGTCCACATACTAGGGTGGAGACTTCTAGAAACTCCTTAGAAACTAGATATACTTGAAATAATTTTAAAGGAGTTTTGGAAGTTTTATTTGCTTTCGTGTTTAGATAATGAATTAACAGGGTGTACTTTCTTTATAATGTTTTACAGTTTCACTTATTAGTGACTAGTTTTTTCTCGCGTCTTTACGCCTTAATAGTTTCAAGAATGAATGGCCTACTGTCCCTTTTCCTTTGTTACAGGCTTTGCTTAGTAATGAAGTCGAAGGAAATTTGTATTTATCAATTATCAAATAAGTTGTATGAATATTACTATGTAAATAATTTACATCTTTTTATGTGTAAAACATCTAAAAAAGTTTTTCTTTTGTCATTTCATTGGAAATAGTTTGGATGATCAGATTGATAGCTATGATTACTAATTGATATTATATGTCTATTTCTACCGCCAAGCACGCACTGTTGTGTTTCCGTTTGAAGGACAATGTAGCCAGTCTAACTACTGGATATAATGAGACTTAACATCTTATGTTTCAGGATGACGAGCGCAGTGGAATGCCACACAGTACTTTGTAACTCAGTATGTTAGATGGTGTTTCTACAGTTTATGGGCGGTCGTATCGCTTACCATCAGGCGAACGACATGCTAGTCTCGTCATTCAAAGCTAAAAAAAAATATGTCGATTATTAATATACAACATATTTCAATCTTCTCACTACCCGGATGACCGAATCAAAACTCACCGCCGCGAAACAATAATCAAGCCACTAGTTTGAAAATATTTTCAAGTGTTGAAGAAACAACAAAGTTTGAATAGCGCAGGCTCGCAGTACTTGAGACGGCGATCTCTTGTCTTTATGAAACTCTTGAGTGGACACCATCTTCCTCATCTGGATCATCTTTTCGTTATGTTTTTTTTAATTTTTGTATGGACAGCATGTTAGCAATCTAGACATCTTACATTTATGGTTGGTGAGCTTTATAATATTTGAATAGAAATAAAATTTAGATTCTATTCGTTTTCCTATTTGTTCATTTTGTCATAATACTTACAATAAAATTTACTTTTTAGTCTCTCGTATGCAGGAATCAGACTGTGTAGGGCCCACCGCAGTGTCTATTTCTAATTTTACCGCCAAGCAAAGTACAAACACTGATGTGCCCCAGCATAGGACATTATAGCCAGTATATTACGACTCATTACGAGATTTAATCCCTTAGGTAAATAAATATTGACTGTCGCGGTGGCATAGTATATTGGCCGCACAGTACTATTACCTCTTTAAGGTCGCGAATTCGAATCAGCTCGGCCCGGAGTCAGAAACTTGTGCCCAATACGGCGATAGGCTCGGCCACTATCACATTATTGTGTGTTGCTTAAAAAATAGAGTAATAAAATAATTTACACACAATCACGCACTCACGCCTTTTATCTCCAAGGGGTGAGCAGAGACATAACTAATGCACCAACTTTTCACCAAGTTAAAATTAATTTCACTTGCTTTCAGTCTATGAAACGTATCTAAAATATTACGTCCTAACCTTTAGTTCTCAGTATTATATCTTCAACCCCAAGCTGACCTTAGTAAACACATCCAGTTAAAATAACAAGTCGGCATCGAACAAAGTGAAGCTGTCGATATTAGTTAAACTGTAATGGAAACCGAAACCACGCCCTGCATATCCTCGCCCAACGGTAGCGAACCAGTACGGTAGGAGTGCATTTGGTCAAAATCTAGTTTCTTTTTCTTTTTATAAGGGTACGACAACGTGACCGCACTGCGCCTGATGGTCAGCGGAGAGGAATAGTATCGACTGATAAGCGATGATTATTCCTCGTCAGTGAAAACAATTATGCTGGCCTGTTTGAACCGGATGTACACAGGCTGATCCTGGAACACGGCATATTTACGTAGGACACTATGGCGGCTTTTAACACCTTACATACGGTGGTCGCTATCTGGGCGGATATTGAATATATCCTATCACAAAGTTTGATGGAACTGTGTTTGAAAGCGATGCATTTTATATAGGTTTATTATTTTTGGTAAGCTAATCACCCAAATATAATAAAGAACCTGCAAGGTGGAAAGATGACTTGATAAAGGTCGCAGGAACGCGCCGGATGCGGGCGGCTTTTGACAGGTCCATCTGGCAATCTTTGACGGAGGCCTATGTTCAGCAGTGGGCATCATGAGGCTGATGATGATGAATCACCCGTGGGGAAAATATATTTCTAAGTCCTCCCTATTCGTCTATTTCATTAACTTCGTCGCGGGTTAAGACTAATTAGAGCTCTCAGAGACTCACCGAGCGCCGTCGTTCGGTGTCATAAAATGCATGCCACTGCTGGTCCTGGCTTACAGGAGTTGCAGTGGCGGGTGTGAGGGCGGAATAGTTTCGGTAGAAGCTAATCAGTCCATAGGTTTAGTAGTTACCCTGTGAAACCAGATAAGGTTTGTTTTTTAGGGCGGGATGGTAAAATCTGTGGTGATTTTTATTCGATTCGTCGTTTGATAGATGATACATTAAGATAGCTTACATAAATATTTAAAAAAAAAGTTTTTCTGTACCTTATTTAAAGTATTAAATACTAGATTTCGGCCGCAGCTCCACCCGCGTTAAAAAGTTTTCCGGGATAAAAGTCCCGCTTTTTATTTACCCGGGATAAATGCCCTTATTCTGCTGTCATGAAGAGTACACACTTTTTTTCTGTTGAATTTCAACCCCTTCTCAATAATTACTTACCAATTGAATGCCTAACGAATAAGAACCACACCCATTATCGCGTGCAAATGCTCACTCTTCTAACACATCAAAAATTGATACGCTCTATTAAATTTACTCTTTCTTTCCCAACAAAATTATTCATAATATATTACATGTCTTTCATGGCTTAGCTCGTATCAATGACCTCCCGGAATGAAAATGTCGCTACTCTTCCAGGATCAAATGTAGAATACGTTAATCCAGATTTTTTTTTATTAAGGTTTAAAATTCCATACACAAATAAACATTTAAACGTTTTCGATAATTTTCGCATTTATAATATTAGTAAAACATTGATAAGGTTAAATACGTAGTACCTGCTTATGTAAGGGAAAAAATAAAAAAAATATTACTTTTCATTTTCGATGTTATTTTCACCGTAAAAAATTGAGGTTAATAATATTTTATTTATAAATCAGAAAGATATAAATTCTGTCACGTGGATACCAAAGAGTACTTTTCACTTGCATCACCACTCACATCTGAAACAAATATTTGCAAAGGACATGACCAAAAACTTTCTTAAAATTCTAACCAAGATACTTTAAATTTATATTTGGAGAGTTACCTCCTCCCAAAACTAGGCCTTTGATATAAATCGTATAATTTTAAAGTCCTCCGATTTTGAGATCTATGGAATTTTATTTTGCTTAAAAATTACACTTAAACTGAACGTTATTAAAAAAGTTATAAATGGAGGGGTCCAAAAATATATTTTTAACGGATCCAAGATCCATGTTTTGCCCCTTTAATTTCCCTAAAGTTTTATCCTGGTTAGATTTTGAGGCCCAACACCCATACAAAAAAGTGGAGATCTTTATGCATATTTTCAATGCTAAAATCGCCTCGATTCACAACTACTTATTTCACTGCATGCTGTGTAAAGCACAGGATTTCATGTCACTTTTATAATTCAGTTGTGAATTGCTAATACCGCTCTACCCCATTTTAGATTTTCGTATACATTTAAATTAAGAACAACTAGCTACTGTTACACGGTTACCACACGCTGGCAGTCTCAGGGCTTGATACGTTTCTTTTGAAAATGGAATGCATTTATATAAATTAAAAAAGGAGCACACGCTAGCAATACACTTACCAGTATTCACACGACGTTGCCCAGAACACATTGTTTTTAGAGATCTGTGGGCTCGCTTTGCTATTGGGGTCAGAAAATATTATTGCAAATTTTAATTTTAAAGGCAATGAATATTTTGTTTTGATGATTTAAACTGACTTAAAAAAAGTAATGTTCTAAAAAAAAATAATGTTCTAATGAAATTGCGTATATATACCTTTTTCACATATTATAATGTTACACTTAAAATCCATTGTATAAATATAATAGGGAGATTTAGTCGCGAAATGTAGTATTTTTACTGTGTCAGCGCTTAACGACATTTATGAATAAAATTAAGTTCAAATTAAGTGGTAGAACTTACTATCAACCCACCACTATAATATGATTTGCCTTAGTTTTTATGACTGACCATCTAACTTCCAATTTCAAAAGAGCAAACATACAGAACTCAGCAAAATATTCCTAAGCGTAATATTTTAAAAAAATATTTTTAAAAAAGGAAAGCGTTCTTAAAAAAATTTGTTTCGTCGACACAATATAAAGCACCCCATTCACACAACAATGGGCGGTTTTGTACCGCCGTGCGACTTTGCCCGACGTGTGTCAATGTACGCGCACTTAGCGAATTGTTTTTGTTTCCTATCCGTTTTATTCACGAGATATTTCTTGGCTGAGAGTGCAATTTCAGCCAGTTCCTTGAGACATACTTTATACTCAAGATGCAGGTAAAATGGAAGGTGGGGTAAACGTGAATAGGGGTGGCGTATCAAGAGAGTTGCTTACACAGTTTGAATTGCTTCCTGCGAGCTGAACAACTATGTTTTATGTTGCGTTATAGTTGGGAGAACTTGATGTAATGCATTTTCATATAAAGGTTATTATAGTTGGCTTATTACGAACCAGGATTAACTTGCTGGCTTAATTATGGAAGTTTTTCGGTCGTATGAGATTTAGGTCAGTAGGAAGAGCTTGCGATTTTTAACCAAGCGTATATCTACACACACACACACACACACACACACACACACACACTCACGCCTGTTATCCCCGAAGGGGTAGGCAGAAGCACAACTAGTACACTCACTTTTCGCCGTTATTCCGTCCCATGATGTGATAGGGGGCGAGCCTATCGCCATATTGGGCACAAATTCCAGACTCCGGACTGATACTGAATAGAAAAACTCAATATCACTTTGCCCGACCCGGGGATCGAACCCGAGACCTCAGCATTGCACTCGTATTGATATACGCCACCGAGGCAGCGTATATCTACTGCTAACAAATGTGACCAAATCTATTAGACATACACACCTTCAAAAGTACTCAACACGCTCATTAAGCTAGATAATTATATCACCAAGTGTAGAATTGAACCATCCTAATTTTAGCACAATGAAACGTGTTATCGCTTATCGCGATATGACCCTTTTCCGAATCATATAATTCAAATAATGAACCAAAAAATCATGATTACCTTGACGTCACTCATCGACACGAAAATGGAAAAACAAAACCCCGCCTAAATAAAGGAAATGGATAGGAAACCGGATGTAAGCAACCTATTTGTATGGCAAATCGATAGGCGAGGCGAGGGCTGTCAATGTGGGGTAGCCATTATGGGGTAGCCTATCATAAAGATATAAAATGATATGTGAAAAGTTGAACAATAGTTAAGTGTTCTTAAGTTCAATTTTGTTTTCGTCGTATTTAATATTGCAGTTAAATGAAACTTTGTCGTTTTCGTGAAATAGAACAATGTAAAGATCTTAATTATTTAATATAGACAAGATAATTTCTGTGCCTTAGCCCAAATTTTAATTTATAATCTAGATTCTAATTCACATCACTAAAATTTATTTATGATGTTTTTATTTACTGCTGACATAGATAACCAATATTTTTTTTCAAATACCTTTGCAATAAAGTAAGTACCATTAAAAAACAACTTAAAAGGCCTTATCGTCTAACAAGGTACCCTTGAATAACTGGCTGATATGAAAATCATAGAATTGAAATTAAAAAGAAATATCCAATGTAGCGTAGTCCCAATTGATTTCAAATTGAGAATGTCTCGGTGAATGCGAGGCACTTCACACATCGTCAACACCTTCATTAATCGTGCTACTCCAATTATAACATTTTCTGAAGTCACCTTATTGTTGGTGTATTCGGTGCTGTTTTATGACAAAAAATATATTGCAAAATGCAGAGCCTTCTTTTTGATGTCGGTAAATTGATATTTAAAAAAATGCTTAGGTAGCAACGTGCAAGTGTACCTTTTGTAGTTATGTATGACTATTTATTTATTAAGCTTGTAAAAGTCCTCAGAATGGTCCTAATCAAGTCAAAATAATTATAGTTTGAAACATAGCTCTTACATTATCCATTACTTATATGTGATTTAAAATTCAATAGTATACAATAAGTATGTAACATCTAACGCTAGAATTATTATTTAAAATTTATGTATTAGATTCAAAACTCGCTTCCATTGCAGTATTTTTTTTTATATTGTTCTCATTAAAATTTATTACAAGTAAATTGCCCAAAGATTTTTAATAGGTTAGTATCAAACACAAACGCCTTACCCAAACTACCCTTATTGGATCGGCAGAGTGGGTAGTCTTTCACGGCCGTGTGACGGATACTGTGCTCGTTAGGAATGTGGGTCCCACATTCACCACATAATTACTACTGGAAAACCTACTTTATGCGACATCAGAGGAAAGATGAAACAGGTGAAATGTTGACTGATAAAAAAGTAATTTTTTAATGGTCATGAGTGATCTATTAGCCTGTAAAATATAATAATACTAGAGTTCTGCTCGCGGCTTCGCCCGCGTGAATGAGTTTTTCTGGGTTAAAAGTCCCGCTTTATATTTCCCCGGGATAAATTATACACATAAACCTTCCTCTTGAATCACTCTATCTATTAAAAAAAACCGCATCAAAATCCGTTGCGTAGTTTTAAAGATCTAAGCATACATATGGACATGAGGATATAGGGACAGACAGCGGGAAGCGACTTTGTTTTATACTATGTAGTGATAATAATAACAGCCCTGTATTATATACTGTCCCATTGCTGGGCACGGACCTCCTCTACTACTGAGAGGGTTTAGGCCTCAGTCTACCACGCTGGCCTAGTGCGGGTTGGTAGACTTCGCATAACTTCGAAATTCTTATAAAGAACTTCTTAGGGTATGCAGGTTTCTTCACGATGTTTTCCTTCACCGTTAAAGCGAACAATAAATAATAAACAATACACACGTAACTTTGAAAAGTCAGAGGTGTGTGCCTTAGGTTTTGAACCGCCGGACATTGTCTTGGCAGACCGTTCCTTTCCCAACTAGGCTATCGTCCATTATTAGCCAGTAATTAAGTTTAATTGATTGAAAGAACACAAATATATCATAATATCAATCAAGGATGGACGTGGCATTAAAAACATTTTCTTTGTCATTTTTTTTTCTAACATATTATCCAAATATCATTAGGTCATTTCATACTGGCCATCCTATTTTCAATTACAACCACAACAATTGATTCGAATACGGAACACTTATTGTTTCGTTCAATTCTGTTCGGTCAAAGAACATCGAACGTCCATTTCTGCGAATTCATTCGTTCAATATTCATATTTGGAGTGACCTCTGCGTTGTGGGAGTGATACCACGTGTAATCGATCGTTTTAGAGACGGGGAGTATTATAAAGTTATTTACTGCAAGGAGGATGTCGAATGTATTTGAATTGTAACGTCATTAAAAAATTTACATTTTCATGCTCATAATATTGTTAGAATGATTTAGTAATCTTAGAAAGTCGTAATCTTAGATGGCGGTCATAAAAAGATAACCCTATGAATCGGTTTACTAATTTTAGTTCTGGAACATCTTAGTTCTTTGAACCGTGAGGTTTTAGTTTCTCGTTTAATAATAATTCTGAAAGAAATTTTGAAGTGAAAAATGCTTGTGAGTGGCCCTTGATAGGAATTGGTCCTTATATGACGATATAAGTCGTGTAAGCACATCATGCTACATGAGTAATATGGGTGGCCCAGGTGAGGCTCTAATGGCGATATTACACATCTACATAATTATTATTCAGAGTTACTTTTCTTCATCAATTATACGCATAGTGACTCCGTCATTTTACCGCGTCGAGACAAAATTACCTGTAAGCTGTACTCGATGCATAAGTCACAATCGATCGATAACACATGGTAACACTAACTAGCCGGCAATAGGTCGCGGGCGTGGCGTACCTTCATTCGATTAAGAGATCGAGATTGCATTCGTAATTTGAAACGTGTTCGACAATTGAAACAGCAGGTATCGTGTATAGCAGCGCTACCCGCGCCATCTTAAGGCCATCTCTTCGACCTACATTTTAAATTACATGTGTACGTTGCATAACGTTTCACAATTAAATGTTATCCTCTTTAATAATCGTATGGTAATAAGATCATTTCTGATATACGTACATAGCATCACGCCTTCCCTTTTCAAAGGTAGACATATGTGTATCAGACCAACTTTTCGCCGTGCATATTCCGTCCCATGATATAATAGGGGGCGAGCCTATCGCCATATCGGGCACAAATTCCAGACTCCGGGCTGATACTGAATAGAAATACCCAGTATCACTGCCCGACCCGGGCATCGAACCCGAGACCATAGCCCTGCAGTCGTACAGCTACGCCACCGAGGCAGTCTCATCACTTTTAACACTGTGGTATTATTATTTATTCGAATACGGAACACTTATTGTTTCGTTCAATTCTGTTCGGTCAAAGAACATCGAACGTCCATTTCTGCGAATTCATTCGTTCAATATTCATACTGTTATGACAAAAGTTGTCAAAGCTAGAGTTGTGATTCTGTAAGTGAAGTACGGAGATTATAGTAAACGACACATTAATAATTGTTCTTTATGATCTAGTGAAGTACAGAGGCTATAGTAAACTACACATTCATTGATCTTTATGATCTAGCAATTATCAACTATCTGGTTTTAGTATGGTATTCCTGTTTTATAAGCAAGAATTGTGCTTAAGCAATATACATCTAGTAATATTGGTAGCTATATATTATGGGATTTGCAACTGGCCAAAACAAGTCATCTAGATTTTGGTTTATTACAGGTATAAATATTTCATGCTAGAAAATCTAGGTTAAAAATTAATGCCCGATTTTAGTTTAATTAGTAAACATAGGTAATATACCAGTCAATTAGATATGAATATTCCGGTCACGACATATTATTACGTCGTACAGTTGCCAGTAAATGAAAATCGATCAAAATAAATTGTCTGTAATTGATTATAATCTGTGGCCGTGTAAAATGTTTCCGACGTACAAATATTTTTTAGGCTGATTCTAACATTCTTCATTCACATTAATTAAGGTTTTGATAAATTCCCGTTTTAAATCCTTGTTACTGGCCGTTTACAATTATGCAGTTATTCCAAATTTAAAATTAATTGTCAGTCAGACGTAGGAGTAGTCACGTTATCCGCCGAGACAGGGGTCGTCGCCGCAGACATTCGAATTTCGAATGTTAATTTCAAATGCAAGGGTGTGACCGCGCGTGGAATACAATCCAATGTTCGTAACAAGCTTTGCAATACATCGAATCGGTGCATGCCATTCACGCAGTAAATTACTAGTTATTTATATTTGTATAGAAAAACATGTTTAATTTCTTTATAGTTACCTATTTCGAATTGGTATACGTACGTACGTCTATACAATGGTTAACAGTGTGGTAAATTTATTCCAATGGATTCACTGGCAATGAATATATTTTGCCCTAATATATCTTGCCTCAGAACGAAACTGTTATTACCTTAGAGTATGTATAACTACGTACTAGGTACTTATTAAGTGAAGGAACAAATCTTTATTGCAGTAGGTCACAATGATTATGATCTATTTATACCTTCTACTTGGGAGACCGTACTTTAGGTATATTTTTAAGAGTTACATCCATGTTACTAACTAAAATAAAACTCCACAATTATTTATAAAATAACTTGTTTCCCTTAGGAAACAAGTATATTTGACTTATCAAACATTGCATAAAAACACGTTATTTACTAGACAGCGATACTGACAGTGAATAGATCTTTTTACCAACCCCACTTATAGACATGTGGAATGAAGTATGTATCGTAATTGGATAACAAACTAGTCTTTATACTGATGACGGGTTAGTGTTACCCCTTGCGAGCTTGCATGCGCATTACCGGGTTAATATTTTATTTTTAAACCGCGATAATGCAAATAGCGTATTGTGTAAATCCTGGCTGTACAAACGATGCTGTTTATTTTTTTATTGTCTTTGGCAAAGAAAATTTTGTGCCTGCAACGTGTTATGTTTTGTATGGAGGTTCTTAACATTTTGCTTTGTCATTATTAATTTAAGGAATATTCGTAAAGTTCGTAATTATGGTTCTACACCAGATTTCTGTGGTACTACATAGTGGCACTACCCCAGTCTAGCCGGTTCAATAATGCTCTAAACAAACATTCACACCGTCGCTCTACCACTTAGTAACATTTGCATGCAAACACATGCTCTACTGAAAAGAGTTTTCTTTAGAAACCATACTTTTTCATATCTTTAGAAATGTTCCGTGACTAGTACGTTTATCATTATAATTGTATGCAATTTAGCGATGATTCATTAAGGAGTGTGCACATGAGGGGCTTTCAGCGATACATTATGAAAAGGTTGTTGCGTGCGCCGCGGAGACTGCCGTGCGAGCGATGAGTTAGTGTAGACATGGCTTTATATTGCATACATTAAGAATGATTTGAAAAAAGAACATAATTATTAAACTCTTCAAAAATAGAATCTAAAAAATAGACACAGCCAATTAAATGCAAATTCACTCATACAATGCGTTTAAGTTCAGGTGCCGATTATTAAACACAATATTTCCTCGCTATGATAGAAGCTGAATCAGTCGCCTTTTTAGTGTTACACACTACAATAGCCTTTTCAAGGGCTGACATAATTCTGCCAACTGCCAAGAGATGGTACTTTTAACACACATTAGGCCTACAATATAATTTAGAGACAAGTTTATCCTCGATGCTACTAGAAGCCAGGTTACAATAACGCATTCCACGCAAATCTTTCCCGCGCACCGTATGACGGATGGCGGAGGCCCGCCAATCTGTTTTAGTTTCATTTATGGCATTTATAATCTATTCAGGTTTTTGCAGACACACTAGCGTTGTGAACTTTCACAATGTATATTCAGCTTTACAAATCTTTTTAATATGTTAATATTTTTGTTCGCGTTCTATATTTAAAATCTGTTTATGTATCTGTGTAATATTTTTAATAACCGTTGTTACTTTGACTTTTCAATGTTACGTGTGTACAATTTTAATATTTTTGCTATTATGAATGAACATTGGCGAAATCATTGATAAATAGTGGAAGCCACAATATAAATTTAAAAGAAGATAATTGTTTTTGATTTATCCATCATCTTAAGAGTGATAGAAAACAATAGGAAATCTACATATTTTCATAGGATTTTTTTTATGGCATCGAATGCTGAGACGAGCATGCCGTTCGCCTGATGGTAAGCGATACGACCACCCATAAACAGTAGAAACACCAACCGGCACCTTGAGTTACAAAGTTCTGTGTGGCATTTCACTGCGCTCGCCATCCTGAGACATAAAATGTTAAGCCTCATTATGTCCAGTAGTTACACTGCCTACAACATCCTTCAAACCAAAACACAACAATGCATGCACACTGCTGTTTGGCGGTAGAAATAGACGTTGCGGTGGTACCCACCCAGACGGACTCTTACATATGAGAGTCCTACCACCATTATAGAATTTCGAAGGTATAGGAACCCGCAGTGGACTAGGACGATAGACTAAGACCTAAACACTCTCAGTAGTAAAGGAGGCCTGTGCACAGCAGTGACATAGTATGTAGTACAAGACTATCATTATTATATGAAAAAATCAATACACAAAATAATATCACGCATCGTCTTAAAAAGATAATCGTTAAGCTTCGATTTCATAGAGTTTCGTCTTTACCACTCACGCTAATTCATCCACACTTGGACCTTTTGTCGCTAATCGCCAATCTTCTTCCTCAGTTATATTTTCTGCCTAAAATGTCGCACATTGGTAAATAGACACAACAAAAATGGATTTTCAGTGATTAACGTAGCCATATTTATACAAAAAACGGAAATTAACTGTGCATAACTCCAGTTTGTTGTGAACTCCATATGTTGTGACTATATTTTGTCGATGTGTACCAAATTCTGAGAATTCTACACAAGCCCCAACAAATCCGTATGCTAATGACACGTGGTTCTAATCAAACGGTTTACCGTAATCCCCGTGTATACGGCGAGGACACGCGCAAGCTTTGTAGCACAACCTGTGGGTGGATGTTTACTAATGGGAGTTTGAGGCGAATCATACGTCTATACGAATAAACGAAGTGGGGGAATTCGTATGTGTTTCAATGTTGTTGCAGTGGGATATTAGTAGATTTAAATTGTCATAACTCATAACATTAAAATTTAAATAACCGCCGACAAAAAAACTCTAAAAAGTAAAATGATAAAAGCGTCTTTGTCGTTTTAGTACCTACTAATATTTTGATCCAAGCGTTGCGTCGTCACGTCAGTAGACCGCCAAAGAAGTATTTTCATCTCGATACTCCGACGCGAGGACGCTTGGGTCAAAATATTACTGTAAGTCACTTTCTCCGCGTAAAAAAAGTACTTAAACGACAAAGACACTTTTATTATTTTACTTTTAGAGCTTTTGTGTCGGGGGTTATTTAAATTTTAATTTGATTTATAATTAACACTTTTTAAATTACAATATTCTCCATCGTAGGGCCTTGATAATCAACTAACACCTACTCGTTGAGACCATTTTTGTGAGCCCACACACGCTATATTTGCTATAAGTTTCCAAAAAGTTGGGTATCGCGCAGACTACTTGATGTTGTAGCATCAAGGTCAAGGTTAACATGTCCTAAAAATATTGCCGAAGTCACGGTACACCAAATATGAAATCAATCGGAATTTGGAAATTAACTGATAATCTACAAACGCCTAACAGATCTTCATGAATTATAGCTAAGAACCATCTCGATCACATCAGCTTTCAAACAAAAAAAAACCGGGTCCAAATCGGTCCATTCGTTTGAGAGCTACGATGCCACAGACAGATACACACCCTAAACTTGTAACTCCCCTGTTTTTTGGCGGGAGTTAAAAATAGTATGACTGAAAAAGGATTTTGTGGGTAGTTCGGTGACATCACACAGTTGATGGTAATTACTCCAAGGGCGGCTTCTTTACTAAAGGGACGTCGTTCAGAATAAAAAGTCGGCCTAATTCTTGTGTAGTACAGTGTGCTTAAAGTTATTATTAATGGTGCTATCAGCCCAGTATTATTTATACTGTCCCATTACTGGTCATGGCATCTTTCACCACTGAGACGGCTTAGGCCTTAGTCCACCACGCTGGTTTAGTGCGAATTGGCATTTGGCAGATTTTACATCAGCGAAATTCTTATAGAGAACTTCACAGGTATACAGGTTTTCTCACGATATTTTCCTGCACCGTTAAAGGAAGTGATAAGTCACAAAGAACCCACATATAACTTTTTTTTTTTTATTACTATTATCAAAACAATTAACAATTCATTTGACAAGAGATATAGCATAAACTAGATTAAGTTTTTGTGTACATCTACATCATCCATCATCTGTAATTATTACTAAATAGAACATGGTTAATATACAGTTAATTAAAGCCTAAATACATATACCCTTCAAGAATTTGATATACACAATAATACAATATTAACAAAAATACAATATTTTTATCAAACTACATCGGCCGACTTTAGACGGTAGTTTGTATTTCCAATAAGTAATATTAAACACCAAATGCAGGTAGGCGCGCCTATTCGTCCATCGTTAAACAGGATCAGTTTTGAACAGTGAGAGATCTGTGCTTTCAGTTCGAAACTGCAGATATTCGTCTCGGCAGTCCGTTCCACTCCCAATTGGCCTAACGCCGCTTTTTTTACTGATAACATTAATATTTGATATATTTTGCAGACTACTGGGTTTAGTTATAACTAATTCTTGAGCTGTAAACAGTTTCCATATACTTATTATTTCTAAAAGTATGAAATGGTTTCTTCTATAGTACTAAAAGAAGATAGTTTATAACGGAAACTCTTTCTGTTGTATGCTTCTTTTCTTTTTTAATTAAAAGTTTTTTGTTCATTTCTTTACGCACAGGAAGCAGGAGACAAGGCACCTGAAAATCCTTGATTAAAACGACAGGAATAAAAAGGATGTGACGTAATATGTATTCTAGCGATGAAAATATGATAGAAGTAGTCTGTAAGGCCTTACTTACAAGAGTTTTTTAATATGTATGCAATATATACAAAGTTTTGTGCCATCTTCTCTGTTAAAATATATCGCATTAACTAATATATTATTGAACTATCACGTATACATTTACTAGAGTCGCTATTTTATACAGCAAGTTCTAACTTACCCTTGCTCGGCCAAAATTTCATATAGCTTTTCAGATCAACGACTTTTGATTTTTAACTCTCAGACTCGAGCTATTTTTATATACTGCATCTTTAAAAGACTTAAAAGCCTTATTAAATTAAAATCATATCTTTTTTGGCAAATTGGTGCACTCCATGCAATTACTATAACACTCGACAACGCTTCAACCGACACAGAGTTTGGTAACGAGACCGCACTAAAATAATAAAAAAATAAGCAGAAAAGTAAAACAAAAATTTGGTTAAGCGGCACACAACCCGAAACCGAAACGTGGATTGCCCTCGACAAGATAGGTACGAGGTTCAATTGTTAGGCCATTAAATAGGCTGAATTGCTGATAAACCTTTGCCTGTGGCTTTTCTTCTTTCACCGGATTCAGTGATTTTTTTTGTCTTCAGTTCTCCGAAGTGAAATCAATTTGAGGTTGATGATAAAAAGATGGATGGTAGAACGGGTTCTTTTAGCAATAACTTAATAGGATAGGGTCCCGTGTCTTTGGTCTAGCTTATATTACTGCGGACATAGAAAGTCTTGGATTAAACAACCATGTTTTCTAATCCAAATTCGACAGTTCTGGATGTCCGATAAGGGACACCAGGTAGGCAGCCAGTCTTTGAAGTTTTACAACAGTTCTACATTGGGGCGCGATACAAGCAGTTGGAAGGAGACTTACCGTTGAAATATATTTATTGTTGGTCTAGTTGCAATTATTGTAATAGTAACATTTATTTATCTATTGCAGGTGGACCATCTTGATTGGATAGTAATTAGAGGTTCGTCGCATACTATGGAAATGCTGTTGGAGAACAGTGTTCTATAACTTAACTTTTCAGAAACCAAAAACAGTTTTTTGTGACAGGATACATAATATTATATTCCACATGCACTGTAGATTAAAAGAAAAACCTTTCCACCTACGTAGGTGAACTTAAATTAATTTACAACTTTAATAAACTATATTACTTACTTTTAACACCTGCAGTAATTTGATAGTGAATATATTATTTTAAATAATAAACGCTACGACTACTAAATAAACTACTCTTAATATTTTAATTTTATTTTGAGTTATCATAATATCTGGTTTATACTTTGAGTAGTTGTTAAATACTCAAAGAATTTATAAGATCAATAACTAAAGCTAAGACAGTTTTCATATTTTCACCAACGGTAACGTAGCGCTATTATGAATAGCAGTTATAAAACTCGTTATTACCCTCCCGCTAGTTTAAAGGCCCATCGCTAACAAACGCTACGACTGAGTCGTATCCTTTTTTTTCCACGCTGCTCTCCTTTACTGGGAAATGACTTTCTGACTCTTAATATCTCTCGCGATCTCATTAAAAATTCATAACTCAAAACTGCGAAAAAATGAAAATTTGTTATAGGTTCTCGTAAAGGATTAAGTAAGGCCGGTTTGCGTGATTACGGTTTATTATAATTAATGCTAGATTTATTTTTTTATTTTTAGGACATTTTAACCGATTTGAGGAGTTTGTTTGAAGTTTGTCCAAAAGATTTGTTTTTGTAAGTTTGTGAGATAGGAAGTTTGATTGTTGTGGCTTTTATTTATAAAATAGATTTAAGATTAAAAGGGTTTTTTAATTAATTAAGTATATCAATAATTTACATAATACACACACACACACACACTCACGCCTTTTTTACATAATGATTTATTCAAAATCTAAGTCATAATAATGTCTAATGACATACAACACGCACAAATAATATAGCTAGGTTAGAAGTTAGGGTAGCAGTTAAGTAGTTTTTTTTTTATAATCTCATGTACAATCCGCTAATTTGGTGCTAGTTCACTATCTCAAGATAAACGCCTATTTTTCATATTTCACCAAGCAGGTGCGATCGTGTCCGAGGTATACAAAGGGAACAGCAGATAACTCTTATTGTCTAGTTTAGGTGTAAGTCATGTTGCAGACGTATAACGCACAAATGACTTATTTAGAACCTTAAGGCGGGCGAGTGTATACTTTCCTGAATGTACGTACATAAAACAAAAAGAAATTTCTACATATTTGTTTAAAATTATTTAATTACACATTTTTAAATCTATTTCGAGCACAATATGACGCTATAAATTGATATTAGTTTAAGCTCAATATGATGTTTTTTACATCAATCCTCTTACATCAAACCCTAAAAAAAAACAACAGAAAAACATTAATACAAAAAATGAAGACTCACAAATTCACAGCTTAGTCGCAACACAAACAAAATTTGTCTCCGCAGTTTTTATCGTTTTGCTAAAAGCTAGATGCTGACGCTACGTCGCAAATCTTCAGTCCGAAGGAAACCCGGTAACGTCCTACCGTCGGGAAAAAAAGAAGCCACGAAACAAAACACTGCGATGTACATTTGCTATTCTCTTTGTTCTGTGGTATGTATTTTTGTAGTTTCGATATTAATTACGGTTTTAATGTTTCTTGGTAAGCCAAAAAATTGGGAGACATGTAACGTGTTACGCCAATTCTAAGTGAGGTAAGTATATGTCAAAAATACGCTACTTGGTAATTGAATGACTCGGTGGCGCAATTGTATTACATATTATGCGTTACTAGTGCCATTTGCTGAGGTCCTGGGTTCGAATTCCAGGTGGGGCAAAAATATTGTGACTGTTTTCATCTTAAAAATTACTGTCACAGCTCGGAGTCGGGAAGTTGGCGATGTGATACCGTCGTGCCTTGGAAAGGACGTAAAGCCGTTGGTCCTGGTATCTCTAAACAAACAAAACAAAAAAAGATTCATGTAATATACAGAACAATTGCTTTTAAACACAAACACACAAACACACAAACACACACACACATACACACACACACACACACACACACACACACACACACACACACACACACACACACACATACACACATTTTGAGAATGAAAATTGAGTTGTCATTTTTAAATTATTAAAATCTAGTCCCTTATTTATAAAAATACTAGCTTTTGCCCGCGGCTCCACCCGCGTAAAATTTTTTTTCCGGGATAAAAGTCCCGCTTTATATTTTCCCGGGATAAAAAGTAGCCTATGTGTTAATGACATGATCTACCCGTGTGCCAAATTTCATCGAAATCCGTTCAGTAGTTTTTGCGTGAAAGAGGAACAAACATCCATACATCCATACATCCAGACATTCTTACAAACTTTCGCCTTTATAATATTAGTAGGATAATAAAAAAGGGACCGATATAACAGTTTTGTCCTTTTCCTGCTTGTATATGGCTGTGTTTGAACTATTATTGTATTGAGAACTTCGTTTTAAGCAATTTTATGACGATAACTCAATTTTCTATCTTTTTGAATTGTGTCGTTTTCATCCTAAAGTGGTGCATTATCTCCTGCGTACCTGGCTGATCTCTGCTGAGATTGGGTGCCGTGGCCGCAATTAGCTAGGAAGGGGTATAATACTTGACAATTTTAAAGAAATATTGAAATAAGTGAATTTAGGTCTTCTGAATAGTATTTTTTGTCCATGATCCCTTTAGAAAAAGAATTATATTATACTAGCTGTTGCCCGCGGCTCCGCCCGCGTTAAAAAGTTTTTCCAGGATAAAAATCCCGCTTTATATTTTCCCGGGATAAAACGTAGCCTAAGTTACTCCTTATTGCATCAGCTACCTGCCAATGAAAGTCCCGTCAAAATCGGTTCAGCCGTTTCAGAGATTAGCCGGAACAAACAGACAGACAGAAAGACAGACAGACAGACAAAAATTGTAAAAAATGTTATTTTGGTGCATGTACCGTATATGTACTCATATACATGTAGTAAAAAACGGTTATTTCAATATAACAAACAGACACTCCAATTTTATTTATATGTATAGATAAACTGCAGTTTCATATTTTTTGAAAAAAATATAATATGTAATATTTTCTATTTATTTACAGAGCAAATATCCAGGGCCATAAATTTTACAAAAATATAGTTTCGAAAATAGAATACCAGTCACAAGCGAGTTGATGTATATTTATGCATGCTAATTAAAGCCGGGTCTATATTATCGGTTCTGATGAGTGGGCGGCACTAACTGTACCAACATTAATAAGACAATCGGTCACGGTGCGTGCGTGCGCTGTAACGCGCGATCGGGATTAGGTACATGTGTGTACGAAGGTTTTCCCGTCCAAAGATAGCTTCCATTTTCAAATTTCAAAATTGGAATGTAAAAATGTAATGCTACATTTTCTCCCGAATCGCAGCTGCCGCGTAAGGAACTTCGTTTCAAGAAACATGCTGCACACCGGCTTATGTTCAGAAAAAAAAATACGATAATAGTATTATCATAAAATTACTTGCATTATTATTTTGAAGGTGATATAAAGAATAATAAAGTCCGATTAACCTAAGTGCGGTTACTAAGACGGTAATATTATTTATTTTATTTGGGACCGTTGATATAACTATTTCGCCTTCAGACAAATCGCATTTAGGATTTATATCATAGTAGTTTTTTTCTGATTAATTTTACAACAATTTAGCTAGCAGGCATTTTTGAAAAGGTTTTAATAAAAAAATACATTATAAGCGTATTTGTTTCTATAATAATTAAACAAATAAATTAATTATAAGATGCATAAAACAAAATAGCATAACAATTTCGCCCACAACATTACACCGATAAACACGTTTAGGACAGGTCGGTTGTTAATTACCGCGCAGTGTGTGCGTGCGCGGCGACGCGAATCGCGACTCCTGTTCGTGTGTAACCAGCTTTATATCGCTTGGCTGTAAGTTATCTATGCCTTTGCCATTGTGTTTGGTAATAGAATTGTTTGAAACGGTGAACAAAAGGATAATGATTTCTTCGGTAGTAAAATTAAAACGAATCTACACACTCACGCCTTCTGTCCCCCTAAGGGGTAGCGAGGTGCCTCTTAATGTAATTAATAAGTAATCGAGTTGTTGGTAGGTTATACGTCAGATAAAGGCCATACACAAATCGGAAAGCCGCCTTAGACTCTAAGGCCTCAGCAGTACTCTACACCTGCTTGGTCTTGTGGTAAACATAATCCCACAAATTATTTTTTTACGTCTCTACTTAACCCTTAAGCAATAAAAGCATGAAAGCAACTATTGCTAAAAAAATCGCACGCAATTATTGCGGTAAAACATTACGCGTTTGAACACACGCAATTGTTAAGCAATTCTCGCCTACGACTACAAATCTTGGCGGATATTCAAAACGATGTCAAAAATTATTATTTTTCCGTCTAGTTTTGGCTTCAAACTTATCTAAGTACCATTTTTTATACGACCTCGCCAAAGTGATCCTGCAGCACCTAATGGTGAGCAAAGAGGGGTCCAGATAGAGTGACTGACGAGCAATGATCATCTCCGCCAGTCGTCACAATTATGCCGGCCTGTTTGAACCTGATATAAAATATAAAGTCACGCATACGCATACTCACGCCTTTTATCCCCGAAGGGGTAGGCAGAGGCGCAACTAGTGCACCCACTTTACGCCGTGAGTATTCCGTCCCATGATGTCATAAGGCCTATCGCCATATCGGACACAAATTCCATACTCCGGGCTGATATTGATTAGAAAAACCCAATATTACTTTGTCCAACGTAGGTATCGAACCCGAAACCTCAGCATTGCAGTCATACCGTAATACAACTACACCACCGAGGCAGTCAAAAGTATATAAAGTCACGTCTAAGATTTTCTGTATAACCTCTTAAAGATTTTGTATCCATACCTCACTATCCCACAATTACAACAAATCCTCATCAATACATACAAAAGCTGGCAGATCCATAGATACTGCGACGAATCTCAAATAATAAACCAAACGCACTGTCACCTCGATTATCGCTGCTTTCTCACACACTGTCCCTCGCCCATTTGTTTAAATTACCATGTGTATACCATTGTTAAGGTTGTGGTCCAGTGACGAGCTATTAACGCTACTAATATTCATTTATTGATGCTAAAATAAAATACTAATAGCAACTGCAAGGTGGACAGATGACAAGGTGCCAGGAACACGCTGGTTGCAGGCTGCTTTTGGTCTTTTGGTCTTTGGTCAGGTGTGCCTGGAAATCTTTAGGGAAGGCCTGTGTGCAGCAGTGAACGTCATGTGGCTGATGATTATTATCATGACTGTTTTATATATTGCCACAGCTAGGCCTTAGTCCAACACGTTGGCCTAGTGCTGGTTGTAAGACCTATATACCCTCTAAATTATTAAGAAGAATTCTCAGGCATGTAGGTTTCCTCACGACGTTTTCCATCCTGATAATTGATAAACAATACACCGGTAACTTCGAAAAGTCAGAGATGTGCTTTGGTTTTGAACCTGCAGACATTCATCTCTGCAAATCGTTCTATTCCCTATAATATGAGGAATGTTAGAATATGAGGACTACAGACTACGTTCTACACTACGTCCAGCACCAGGCACAATAGTTAACGTTATGTGTGGACTAGACTACTTTACAACAGAATCAGGGATTACCTTATATCCTGGTATTCACGTCCTAGCATAATTACTATATCATGCCAGAGAAAAACTTCTCCAATGCTAATACGTTTAAATTAGGAATACGCATTTCTATCCAGCTATATCTACATATTCAATGGACAACATACCCAATAGCGGTGGAAGTAACACGCGTGGGCGAGAGTTCGTGATGCGTACGCGCAGATTAAATTGCATTAATGCAATATACTAACATACTTATAGTTTAATCTTTTTGCGCATTTTGTTGCGACGATAAACACATCTGATGGGCGTGGGTTCGCTTGTGCCTACTTTATTTGACATTGTAACACATCTCTAGATATTTTATTGTATAGATATTAATACTTGTAGTTAGAACTTCGCTTTATTTAAATGTTCATGTTGACACCTCATCGGTTTAAAATCTATGGGCTTTGAAACTGGTAACATTTTGGGAGAAATAATATGTACACACACTCACGCCCTGTATCCTCGAAAGGGTAGGCAGAGGCGCAACTATTACACCCACTTTTCGCAGTGCACATTCCGTCCCATGATGTGATAAGGGGCGAGCCTATGGCCACATCGAACACAAATTTCAGACTCCGGGCTGATTCTGAGCAGAAAAACAAAATTTCATTTTGCCCGATCCGGGGATCGAACCCGATTACTCAGTCCTGCAGTCGTCCTTAATACTACTACATCACCGACGCAGTCAGTAATATTGTGTGATTCTAAAACAAGTGAAGGCCGGAATGTAAGGAGAAGCTCATGACGATTTAAATTCAGAACAATTATTATGTCATCGAGGGAGAGCGGTTATAAGATTTCTCTACCTTCACAGAAATACATGTGACCTAAAATGTATGTAAGTCACTGTGTAACATTCAAACTATGAAAATAATCATTTCAAACTATGAAAATAATCATTACTCCAAATTCAAATTATTATAAACACACACAATTCTAACCAATTCCGAACCTACAACAGTAACGAAAGATTTCAAACAATTCGACAATTCCAAATAATGCCGGACAGTCCGAACGGCAGACCGGGCAGTCCGATGTAAGCTCCGGACAGGCCGGAGCGGGATCGCAAGACACGCGCGCAGACGGCAGTGCAAACATCTTGGAATTGTTGATTGGCTACTGAAACACGGCCTATTTGATTTGTACACATCGGGAGCTCAGTCCATAGACATATTATGTAGAGTTGATACTACTATCTATATTAGGAGATGGTTATTTAAAGAACTGCAAAATGTTTGCCATATTATCGGTAATTATCAACACTTCTCGATTAGTGACAGTATATTTTATAAGCCGTAGGTGAAACATAAATGTAAAAATATTTTTGAAAATAGTAGGTAGCTATTAGGAAGCGAAATCACAGAGTAAGTCATAGGTATTTATTTTTAAAATCATTCAGCGATGCCATGTTCCCAGAGATAATTAACATGTAGTTCACGCAGTTCAATATCTCATAGAAATGGAACATAAAGTTCGTTTTTTATGGTTAGGTATAGTGTATATGGTATAGAGGACGATATATTAGTTGGGAATAGAACGGTCTGACGAGACAATGTCCGGCGGTTCAAAACCCAAGGCACACACCTTTTGACTCTCTCTCACTCTCTCTGAATTTTCAAAGTTACGTGTGTATTGTTTATCAATTATCGTTCACTTTAACGGTGAAGGAAAACATCGTGAGGAAACCTGCAACCTAAGAAGTTCTTTATAAGAATTTGGAAAATATGTGTAGTCTACCAACCCACACAAGGCCAGCGTGGTGGACTAAGGTCTAAACTCTCTCAGTAGTTGATGAGGCCCGTGCCCAGCAGTGGGACAGTACCTACATAATATAGGGCTGATATTATTATCATTATTATGGTTAGGTATACAAAATTGATACCTAGGTAATCGACCATGGAAATACGTAACTTCACACAACTCTATATAAATCCTCCCGTCATATGCAACAACACTAATACATCGACAAGAGGCGATCAAATACGTGGCATTTGCAACGTTCCCGCGTCCTTATTCCGTGCCTTACGCAGAGCCCATATAATTCACTATACAAGTCGATATCGAACATTGTGAAACGTGAATAAGGGTGCGGATTACAAGTTTTGGAACTGGCGTCTGTCTGCGTCCAAGAGAAGTTTGTCCAGCGAATTTGTGCATGCTTCGTGGATTTGAGTATTGTTATGTTCATGTGTAGGACAGTGAAATTTGAATTTGGAAGTTTCGTCGTAGAATCTTATTCTTCTGTTTGGTAGTCGCTTGGTGATGAGTTCAGTTTTTTTATAAATTGTCTCTTTTTTTAACCAGCCAGGAAACATGTAAATTGCAAATAGGTCGCCTAATGAAGCGATCTTTTTTGTCTGTAAGGTCATGAATGCGCTACTGGCCTTAAAACAAAGAAATGAGGATTAGAGAGGGATAGTGTTTGGACGTCCAGATATAATTTTCCAAATACTGTAGCCAACCAAAAAATAACCTAATCATTGGAAAATACTCAGTTTTAGCTACAACTAAATTTTATTTCATGATAGAAAATCCATTATGATAATTAAACCACAATCTACACGCATTGCCGTATATCCAGCTAACATCGGCTAATGCCAGCTAAAGTTGTCCAGCTAAACTCCGTTCGTACCGTTTTGTTGAAGTGGAAAGCATCTAAAACACATTAGTCGCAGAGCTATCACATATCAATAACGTCGTGTTGCGGAAATTGAATCCATTTAATATTCTCACGCCTGTGAGAAAGTAGGATTTGGATGTGGCATTTGATTTTCTAGTAGGGGGGATATAAGCCGTGGGTTTACATTATTATTATTGAACACAATAGTGATAAGTCATAAAAATATCTTTCAATGTTCACAAAATAGGCTTTTTTTTTTAAAACTAGGTTTTAAATATGGAATAGCAATATTTTTACTTCAATATCGCTTTTTACAATACGGTACTGCAGACGAGTAGCCGTCTGTAAATGAAAGTGGGCGAATTCAAACCCCCATCGAGACTAATGTGGGTTTGATTCGCAAATATTTAAATCTGTGGGGTTTTATGGAATAAAACTGCAATTGTAGATTACTGATTTGTGATTATTGCATGTATTTTTTTGTTCAGTTTCTAGACGAGCAAACAATCGTACGATTTGGAATTGAGTTTAAATCACTAATACAGCTAATACTACATCGTTGTATCTATATATTAATACGCGAAAAAAACTTTGTACCTCTTTTTAAGCACATTGCACGCACAAAAGAGTGTGGAGATTTGGCATAATTAAAACTCATATAAAGAAGGAGAGCACACAATAAAATCTATGAGTTGAAGTCGAACTTCGTCGACCTTTGACCATATAGTATAAATATACAGCTCATCAGATATAAAAAAAAACAACCACATCCAAACTTCACGCATCCGGGCACATCACACGTAACGAGTTGTCCCCATATCGAGATTATTAATTCGGATACGGATCTCGCCGGCGGGACGCGGATTTATCGAAACCGACACTCGACTTGTCGATATATCGAATAACGACTACTCGGTTACGTCCCGCGGGCTTTTTGTGATGAGGTTTTGTATGTGGATAGAAAGGGGCTATTGTGTTAAAAAACACGATATTTATTACGCGTGTCCTTAGGTACTATAATTCGTTTTGGATAAATGTTTTTCGCCCTAGCTAGACGAACGCATCATAAGAAATGCCTTGAAAGTATGAGTTTCTCAGAGTATTTTTAAGTAAGTTATAGGGATGGTAATTTATACCTTAGGGATTAGAGTTGCTTTGATAACAATGATATAGAACATGGCGATTTCGTAGAATTAGAGTTACTTATAATACTATAGAACATGGCGATTTCATACCTACTTCAAAATTCAAGCAGTAGCAACAGTACCTTGATACAGTTTAGCTAAGTTATTATAGTGTTTTGAGAACTAGCGTCACTCTACGATCATCAGAATTATGTCACTGCCTTCTTCTGTCCAGCCGAGCTCAGAACAAAGCAAACGAAACATTTTCTTACGGCCATGGAAGGGGTAGACAGAGGCGCAACTAGTGCACTCACTTTTATCACCTATTTTATTTTATTATGTACTTTGTATTCCGTCCCATGAAGTGATAGGGGGCAAGTCTATCGCCATATCGGACACAAATTCCAGACTATGGGCTGATACTATCTGTTGATTCACTGGTGGTAGGTATCTCATATGTAAGAGTCCGTCTGGGTGGGTACCATCGCAATGTCTTTTTCTGCCGCTAAGCAGCAGTATGCATGCACTGTTGTGTTTCGGTTTGAAGGACATTGTAGCCAGTGTAACTACTGGACATAACGAAACTTAACTCTTATGTCTCAGGATGACGAGCGCAGTGGAATGCCACACAATACTTTATAACTCAAGGCGCTGGATGGTGTTGCTACTGTTTATGGGCGGTCGTATCGCTTACCATCAGGCGAATGGCATGCTCGTCTCGTCATTCAATGTCATAAAAAAAATACTGAATAGAAATACCAAATATCACTTTGCCCGACCCGGGGATCGAGGCCAAGACGGCATTGCAGTCGCATCTTAATACAACTAAGCCGAAGCAGTCCAATCTGTACAGAAACCCTCAAATCAAAATCTATATTGCTGAAACCTTTCATGGATTCTATGAAAACACATGCAAATTTACCTTATTAACACAACCCAAACACATTAATTTGTCCACATCTGCATCGGGAACAGGAGCCTTGAGGTCATAAGTTTGCCAAATCGGCTCCAAATTATCATATATTTCCATACCGTGTTAAATGTAAGGAACGGTCCTCCCTGCATAGTTTCTGTGAATATAATTTGGTCATAAACTATTCGGGTTACATCTTACTACATATGGCGTTGTTAAGTCTTTGCATCATACGGTTCACCGATTTGGTATATTTTTAATTTTGTCTATAGCTGTATTTGACACAAATTCGATTGTTTTTATGGATTCCTGAAAACATTGAACGTATATTCAACTAGCTTTTGCCCGCGACTTAGCTCGCGTGAAAGAGTTTATCCGGGATAAAAGTCCCACTATATATTTTCCCGGGATAAAAAAGGAGCAGTATCAAGCTACCTCCATAGCAAATTCTATCGAAATCCGTTCAGTAGTATGAGTTTATCGCGTACAGAGGTGGCGGGTTTGTTTGTTTCATACTATGTAAGAATAAGCAAGTATAGTAAAGTCAATTCATTTATAAAAAGGTCAGAGATTGTAATAACCGATAGATGAATGCTGGATGATCCTAGAACGAGATATTATAAGTTGGGTTCGAAAGGTTGTAACATCCTACCAAGCAAGTGATACTAAAACATTGTTTAAGCATTAAAAACCTGTTTTTTTAAAGGAACTTGACATAGTGACTGCACTGCACTTCATGGTAAGCACGGTGCAGTCCAAATAGAGAATCGAATGGCATTGGACGATTATCCCATGCCATTCGACACAATAATGCCGACCTGACCAGCTGCTTCTTCACGCTACGGCGGAAGGACCCAGGATTGTAGGAAGGAGGAAACACGTGTGCCGGCAAACTATTCCACAGCCTGATGGTGCAACACAAGGGGAAACACGTGTGCCGGCAAACTATTCCACAGCCTGATGGTGCGATAGAAGAAGGTATAAAGAATAATCAGATGCAAACTTCTTACCACATTATATTACCAATAATCAAAACAAAGGTAAACGCACGTCCAATATTTGCGGAGATATCCCGAGATTAGTGCGTTCGTGTGTGCCCGCACCGGCCGGGATTATACATGATCACGTGATCAGTCCCGATGCCCGCCTACGTGTGTACCTTTTAGTTTGAATTAAGGCATAAGCAACTTGGACAGTTATCTTTACGACAATTTAGATGTATTCTTCCGTAGATACTGACGAGTTCTTAAACTTTTATAAGCCTCTACTAACGGATGGTTATTTTAACCGTGGTCAGATAAACAGTCTTATTACACTACATGACTGTGCAGCGCCTTCGCCTCATGTGAATTCGCCAATCTAATAGAAGCCAATATATATTTGACCACGGCTGAAACAACGGCTTTTAAGAACTATAAATGTAACTTTCTAATAGAAATAACAATTTTACCAATCCTGGTCACTGTTTAGTTCAATTATTTACAAAGATTGTAGCTGAACATGGGACAATGTTCAAAAAATCGTCTTTTCTAATGATTTATTTCACATAAAAACAACATATTCGAGGATATATTCACTAATGAAATCATTCAAAATGTCCTGACGACATAAATCGCTTATGCTTGTAACATAACCCTGCATAATTATAGTGTCCCTTGTTACAATTAATCTGTACGGAACCCTGCGACATCTGTATTCGACAATTATGTCCATATGGAATCCGCAAACTGTCTCTCTCGCTATTCACCAGAGAGACAGAGACGAAACGATGTGAAAATTATTGTTTATTAGTTGAAAATCTGGGCTTCGAAAGGATGGCAAGTAATGGGGAATTAATTGGGGTTAAGGCTATGATTGTGTATCCTACTAATATTATAAACGCGAAAGTTTGTAAGTATGGATGTATAGATGTTTGTTACTCTTTCACGCAAAAACTACTGAACGGATTTCGATGAAATTTGGCACACGGATAGATCATGTCCTGGTTTAACACATAGGCTACTTTTTATCCCGGGAAAATATAAAACTGGACTTTTATCCCGGAAAAACTCATTTACGCAGACGGAGTTGCAAGCACAAGTCTAGCGTAAAACAGACAACTAAAATTAACATCATTTCTTAACCTTGTAATTTTATTTTATTAACACAGCTGGTTATATTGCATTAGAATTAACAATTTTAAGTTTTTATTTATGAGCATATTTGTAACATTACTTTTTTCAGTATTAAGGAAACGTTTTTCTTACATCTGTTACTTATTCCATGATAAAAACTAAAAGGATTAAACAAATGCGTAGGCACTAATATAATACCTACATAATTTCGTATGTCTACGAAAATGTTCGACGTTGAAATTTAAATAATAACGGATTAATTATAACTCGGTATATACTGCCTCGTTGGCGTAGTTGTATTACGGTACGACTGCAATGCTGAGGTCTCGGGTTCGATCACCGGGTCGGGCAAAGTGATATTGAATTTTTCTATTCAGTATCAGCCCGGAGTCTAGAATTTGTGCCCGATATGGCGATAGGCTCGCCCCTATCACATCATGGAACGGAATAACGGCGAAAAGTAGGTGCACTAGTTGCGCCTCTGCCTACCCTTCGGGGATAACAGGCGTGAGTGTGTGTGTGTGTAATAATAACTCAAGATAATGTGAGCACCTTCTGCGTAGATCGTACCATCAACAACAAATAAAAAAAACTTTATAATTAATAATTGAAGGTATTGTAACATTAACTTTTCAGACCACCACAGTCCACCCCGTTACGAAGGCGGCAAGTCTTTGAAATGTGCAGAAAAAAATAATTATCGCCAAAAATATCCGTTGCATTTCTACACCTATATCCTTCTAAATGTAGTCTACAAAAGAAACAATCCCGATACCGACACCAATTTCAGTCTTGCCGCCTCAGAACTTTATCATATAACTTAAACCAATTACATGGTTATCCACATTGTGTATGTCGCGCCGTTTATCACCACCGTAAAACAGCCTGGTATCACGGAGGCTACCGACAAAACACATTATATCTGTACACAATAGAATGGCCGAGTTGAGAGCCGGCGAGTGTGTGGCGTTCGACTGTTAGCGGGAAAGAGTTGGTATAGATCATCTACGACAACATGGCTCTTAAAAGTATTTACAAAGCCCCACCAAGACTCACAACGCATGTGTTCGTGCCGAGTCGGTCGTCAATAAGAATAATAAATCCGTGGATTTGTTGCTCGATGAACGGTGTCACTAATATCAAAATATCGCGCGGGCCATGTTATCGTAGTTCATCTATATGTCGTATGTGAGTGTTTTGTGCTAACGCTTTCCTATATAGGTCTCTTACTATAATAATATAAACTATTGCTAAAAATAATACCACGTTGATATCAATATTAGTTTTTGAATATCTGTCATGACACTCGTATGTTAGAAAAATGTGCTCGACCACCTAGGTTCTAAATAAGTCGCTGGCGCGTAGTCTGTCAGCAACATACAACTAACAAATAAATTAGACAATAAGAGTTATCTTATGTTTCCTTGTACATCTCCGAAAACTTCGCACCTGCTTGGTAAATTATGAAAAATGGGCGTTTTATCTTGTGATTATGTCAATACAGGCAAGAATTGCATCAAATCGAATTGAGTCACTACTTTGCATTTACCTACCGACTTCAGATTGGGTTCAATAATTGAGTACGATTATTGATATAGAATAAACATATACATATACACTCACGCCTGTTATCCCCGAAGGGGTAGGCAGAGGCGCAACTAGTGCACCCACTTTTCGCCGTTATTCCGTCCCATGATGTGATAGGGGGCCAGCCTATCGCCATATCGATACCGAATAGAAAAACTCAACATCACTTTACCCGACCCCGAGATCGAACCCGAGACTGCAGCATTGCAGTTGTACCATAATACAACTACGCCACCAAGGCAGTATAAAACAACTCATTGTAAATCGCATTCCCAAGGAATGCATCTCGCTGTAACTGACACTACGCCTTACCACTAAGAAGCCCAATTAATCAGTAGACAGGCTAATGAGCGAATATTTCATTGTCCGGCTCTTTGCATGATACGGGATCTATGTAGGGCTGCCAAAAACATATGCGCCAAGAAATATATCAAGATTTACATCTTCAGTTTAGGATAATCAAGATTTCAGATATGGTAACATAGCTACAGATAAACAAAATATCTATTTGATAATGTATTAAAAGTAGTATCTACCGTAAAAGTTCGAGTGAAACGAAACGCATGAAATAAAAGAAGGATGTGACTGTAAGCGGAAATTAAGCATATAAAAAATGTCTATTCTTGATTCTTTAATTTGTATGGTATCATTATTATTTACACTACAATGGAAGTTCCATAAATAAATTATTCTGATTCAATCAGCAACTCGATATCAAATCAAAAATGTCAATAAATTCTTACAAGTGTCAAGAATATGTTCAATCTATCGATTTACCAATAAATTGTATTTAAATAGTATTCGCCATACCATTTTACGCAGAAACTCAGATAAATCTTTATACATTTAGTATTCAGCACACATTCTCGGACAATTTGCAAACTAGCTGTTTCCACACCTTATAAATCTTCAAGTTTAGAACATATTACCCGGTTTCTTCTATTCAGACTTAATGTACATAAATCCTTATTTAAACTCAAGTATTTTACTTATAAGGTCTATTTAATTCAATTATATTCTTAGTGTTTAGGGTGCTTTGCGAATTTAGTCTTTAATGTTTACCTAAAAAAGCTTGCAAGAGTGTAAGTATCTTTAACTAGTAGTGCTCGCGGCTCCGCCCGCGTGAAAAAGTGTTTCCAGGACAAAAATATTTTCCTGGGATAAAAAGTAGCCTATAGCACTCAGGAGTTATGTAGCTTCCTATTAGTGAAAGAATTTTCAAAATCGGTTCAGTAGTTCCTGAGATTAGCGCGTTAAAACAAACAAACTCTTCAGCTTTATAATATTAGTATAGATTAACAATCATTTTAATTTTAGAGACATTTAAGTAACGTTGAATTAGAAAACAGTCTGTTATAACAAAAGCTGATTTCTGAGAAATTATGAATGAATTCACTCCTACTACCTCAACACAAAGACCTTAGCTCAAGGATATACAAATATTTATCACTATTCCTATACTAATATAGAAGACGGCTCCTTATCTATTCTCAGATATTATACCAATGATTTGCAGAAAGTCGCTAAAAGTATTAGTCAATCACCTAACAGTAAGTGACCTTCATCGGCCATGGGTAAATGGATCACTAAGAAATATGAGATAAGAAGAAAAGGATTGTTATGAAAGAATGTTTGATAAAAAGCAGCCTAAAGCACCCAAAGATAATGCTAACCAATTACTGAAATCATTTTCGCAACTTTCGAGTAGTAGTTTCAAAGATTCGTCCAAAAACTTCAGCATTATATAAAATCGAATAAAACCACGCGTCGATTAAAATCACTGAATGTGAGAGATACTATCAATAGTCACACAAGTTTTCTACATATACAAATGCTCAGAGGGATTATGTCAGGCCGTTTCCTTTATATATTAACTCTTAATTTCCTTGTAAATGATATATCCACATATCTTGAACATTGACGTAAAAGATTATGACTTTAGGACTGGTTTGATCGGATTATTGACATATAGGATGTGTTACAGGATTATAAGTTATGTTTGGATTTCTGGAAAGTGGCTTTTGGTTTTTCATTCCTGTTTCTTGATCATGTGACGTTTTATCGCATTAAGGACTCTACGTATATGCTATAGCGCGTTCTCTTTGACTCGTCAAGCCCCGCTACGGACACCGGTGTCCGAGTTTATAAGATTTCCCCATACATTTACATATATAAGAGGGGTTTGACGGGTTTAATTCTAGATGGGTTTATTATAAATCTTTCTAGCTTGTAGTAATTCAGGTATCAGTAAAACAAAAACATCTCTCACGTGTATTAGATATTTAAATCGAAAATATACTTATTTAAATATATTCCAAAAATGCGCGAAAAACACAACCATAAAGCTAAAACAATACCCAACCCACCTTAATTGAGAGATTGTGCCAACTCCCAGCCGAGTTGACACTTGATCCTAATTACCAACATAATATGTTCATATTATGAACATAACAAGACATTTCAATCTCAGCCGTCAATATCTCACCGAGCACACTCAGGTTAATTTTCGAGCCCGACGCCTCGGTTCAATCATTAAGTCCGGTCCACAGAAACTATTTAAATAAGCCCGTATTGAATCCGGCCCGTTGGGTGCAGGCGGCATTAATAATTCCCTCAGACATACACACGAAGGATTAATATTATGTTATTGGTGTCTGTGTTTGACAACCCTAAGAATGGCGTCTTGAGACGATGGTGCGAGAGCTGACGTACTTTTAATATGCAAATTTGGATTATGAATTGGTTGAAAGGTTTTATGTGTATATGATTTGTTAAAATGTATTACGTTTTATGAATTGTAAAAAGGAAGGTAGAAAAAGTAAAATATAAATAAGTTGCGATTCAATTAGTTAAATATAATTGTATTTTCGGTTTCTGTATATTTAAACATATAATAAAAGTAAGTCCCATGAGTTTTGAAACTTAAACTAAAATAAAAATTGTTTCGTAGGAAACAACATATTGCTAGCAAATTTTGCCTCTTAAAAAAACATATAAAAAGAAACTAAATGGCACGCCACAGATAAGATTAGCTCTTCGTACAACTTAGGACTACATAAATGCTTTAATATCACCCAAATATTATTTTACTATAAAAATCTTCGCTTAATGAAACGTCTAAAACGAAATATATTTAACACCACCAGCTCTCGGTCTACAAGGGTTGTCACAATCGAAAGACGTCGCTCGCAATGAGGCATATTGTCGGCATATGGCGAGGCACGCGGCGTCGCACGAGGCAGTCACATGGCACTCCTCACAGACAAAACACTCTACGTGTCCCTCTTGCAGAATGTTACTAAATATGTTTTGATACTTGGATGAACCGTTTTCAGAGCTTTAAGGGCTGTTGCAGGCGTTTTAGACTATCAATGTTTTTATAAACAACATTTTAACTTACTTTTTGAACGTGTTAAAACTTACATCAAAACACACTCATCTATTGTGGCTTAAACAGGTGAATATGTACCGTACTATTCAACATTAAAGATAATGTTTGGTAATTATGTCTGTTGGATATTTTCTGAGAAATGCTGGTCTTTAGCTTAATATAGGTATCTATAAAGATTTACCACACTCACGCCTGTTATCCCCAAAGGGGTAAGCAGAGGCGCAACTAGTGCACATCCACACACACACACTAAAGATTTAAAATACTTAAATTTGTATGTTCTACCAAAAATACGTAATGACAAGTTAATTCTAAGACTAAATCACCCAAACACCAAAATTTAAGTACAGGCACAGCTATAACTCATTAAATTAACTCAAGCATCAAACCTGTTAAGTCGTTGTAGAATAATGACCACCGTCAGGGAGAGGTACAAATCTACATATTGGGGTGTGGGCATTTCTTGCAGCCCCGGCTGAGATATGTGTCTTAGAGCTCCCCGTGTCCGAGAAAGGGGTGGCGCAGGGACAGACTAAAGGGAATAGTTTTAGCAATTATATTAATCCTACTAATATTATAATGGCGAAAGTTTGTAAGAATGTATGGATGTTTGTTACTCTTTCACGCAAAAACTACTGAACGGATTTCGATGAAATTTGTCACACGGGTAGATTATATCCTGGATTAACACATAGGCTACTCTTTATCCCGGGAAAATATAAAGCGGGACTTTTATAGCGGAAAAACTTTTTAAAGCGGCTAGTAAATTATAATGTTATGATTATTTTATATATGAATGACGATTGGACAGAATTTTATTGGTAAGATAAAAACACGAAACGTTTCAATTTCGATAGTGAAGTTTCGAATGGATTACAGTATTCAGAAGGTCACCTCAAATGACCCCATCCAAGTAATTTATGCGAAGTAATTTAATCAGGTTATTAGTATTTCTTCTTACAAGATGCAAAAATATTGACACAGTTATCATGATAACTTCTGTTAGGAAGAACAGCCGCATGTTTAGCTCTTGCATATTATTGTTCTAAATTTACGTAGTAGTTACATTCTATTTGCCATAATTGAACTCAAAGGTTTTAGCTATATTCATTGTTCTTTACTGCCATCGTTTCTTGGTTCTCCTTAGGTCAAAAGTTATTCTAAAAAAGTTATTATATTATTTTAACATCTACCCACTTGACATTGGAAAATCACTGATGAAACGGTGGCGCCATTTTTAAAAGAAGAAGAATTAGAATTAGCATATACTATGTATCGATAATTGCTAATAACAAGAACAGAACAATATTAGATACATATTAAAAACATAGTCCCCCGCCGCGTCTGTCTGTCTAAACGCGATAAGCTCAAACACTACCTAATGGATTTCGATGACATTTGGTCTGAAGATAGACTGTTACCCTGAGAAGGACATAGGCTATTTTTTATCCCGGGAAAATATATAGCGGGACCTCTATCCCGTTAAAGCTCTTCCACGCGGGCGTAGCTAATTCCATTTTTATTATTTTAGATATATTTTTTTATAGCATCGAATGACGAGACTAGCATGCCGTTCGCCTGATGGTAAGCGATACGACCACCCATAAACAGTAGAAACGCCATCCAGCACCTTGAGTTATAAAGTACTGTGTGGCATTCCACTGCGCTCGTCATCCTGAGACATAAGATGTTAAGTCTCATTATGTCCTGTAGTTGCACTGGCTACAATGCCCTTCAAACCGAAACACAACAGTGCACGCGCACTGCTGCCTGGCGGTAGAAATAGACATTGCGGTGGTACCTACCCAGACTGACTCTTACATATGAGAGTCCTACCACCAGTAAACATTAAAGTTAAGTTGTTAGTGTTAGTATTAATTTCGACCATCCCAAATCCGTCCCCCGACCATAAATGTTTAAGGTATGCAGATGCGGTACGGTTGTGATAAGTTAATTCCTACTGGTCTATCCCTTACCCGTATCAAAATTATAATAGTACGAATATGTGCCCGCTCGGCTTATTGAAAACTTAATGGTCTAATATCGCTGAGTTATGCGGAGGTTTGGAAGAGTTATGGGATATGTGTGGAAAGGTATTTCATAATGTATATTATTAATTGTTCTAGAAGTTGTTAAGCGTGACTCTGGTTAAACCTAGTTTAAAAATCCAGACCAATTTTTAAACATTTTCATATAGTGACTGCACTGCACCTGATTTACTTCTTCTGCTATCTGGCTTTTTACAATTTAGGATCTGCACAACATACTTTATCAGATGTGCTGCAATCTGTATTTGGCTTATTTTATAGTTCGACTTCAGGAGTCAAACCTCTTACAGTCCAGTTCCCAGCAATTGGTGTCAGAAAACCCAAATCATTTTTCAATGTTGTATTCAGAATTTTGTATCAATTTGTCGACTCGATAACATCTATTTGAGATTTGTGCACGACGTGACAATTTAATTGGTCCCTGAATGCAGGTCCATTTTGATAGGTCCAGCTCGAAATTTTTATAGAAGGCCATGCTCAGCAGTGGACTTAATGTGGCTATTAATGATGATGGCAATTGACTTGCTCTGACATGGCAATTGACAAAAAGTTTGCTCTTGATATTAAGTAGTCTCTGTGTACACAAAACCTATATTATTGTTTGTGGTAATCGCCAATAGTTGTATCTTCTTTCACCAAATCGACTTAACAGATTAGACAGTATTTAAAACCACATCAATTTCACAATTTGATTTATAGAAGCAAGTAATCAGTATTATCCCTTCTTGTCAAATAAAAAACACTACTAAACTACACAACCACAAAATAATTATACTCCGAAACAATAATAATAATAAATTAAATTACAGAACTTCTTAACACACTCGACGAAGCTCACAATGTTCGCCGTAATTTACCCGAGCGTTAAGAAGTAATCGCGATAGAGGCATAATGAGACAGGTCTTGAGGCGAAAGGCTATACACATGCTGCCTCGTGCCTCGTGTGGACATCATTCTACAGCCTTTTGTGCCATAAATATGATCCTTAGTTTAGTTAGGGTAGAGAATACATCAGCGAGCAACGAGGGTTTATGGTAATTGCTCGTAGTAGACCGGTGGTAGATATCTCGTATGTGAGATGCCGTCTTGGTAGGTACGAACGCAATGTCTACTCCTACCGCTAAGCAGCAGTGTATGCAATGAAGTGTATTTCGGTTTGAAGGACATTGTAGCCTGAGGACGACTTGTTCAATGAAGTGCCACGCAGTAGTTTGTAATTAAGCATTCTGTATGGTGTTATTTTCCCGTAGTATTATAATGGTCTTTGGTGTTACTACTGTTTATCGCAGCGCTTGCTATCAGGCGAGCGGTATGCACATCTTGTCATTCAATAGCAATTAAAAAAAAGATCGATGAAGTAACTATTTTTTGGTAGCGAACTTCTTAATAATAGCTTCTTAATTCAAATTTCTAACTTGGATTTTCTATCAAGAAGTTCTTAGCGATCATCCATTTTGATAGTTCAGGCACTTGTTTCGATATCCTTCGAAGTACGTTTTAATTCATCTTGAATTGTATATTATACATTAATTATGGATTTACATGGCGATATCCTGTTTATTATTTCATTTTCAAGTATGCAAACAAAACATTATTTTATAGCTAAATGACAAATTTTCCAAAGACTCCAACGCTTTATTCTTCTCTTTCGAGCACCAACATTTGCTCCAAACCTTTTTGCCAAATCGCTACCGCCTATCCTCTATACACATACCCCATGTCATAGATAGGCCAAGTACGTAGGCGTAGCGTGGGTGCTTGAAAGTTCCACAATTATATCTTACGTATCTATGGTGTGTGCACTCCTGGCCATTATACCATGAGCTGCACATCTGAAGCACTCTCCAACAGTGGACTGCAGCGAAACAGCTCTACCTAAATGGTTTTACAACACAATCAGATACGGGTTCCGTAACGTTTGTCGGATTAGAAATGATGTGTGGTTGTGGCGAATGTAAAATTTTCATTTCCTAATCATATTGCATTCGGTAATGTAAGAACTATTTCATGTAAGTCCGTCTGTTGTGTTTCGGTTTAAAGAACATTGTAGCCAGTGTAACTACAGAACATAATGAGACTTAACATCTTATGTCTCTGGATGACGAGCGCAGTGGAATGCCACACAGTATTTTGTAAGTCAAGGTGCTGGATGGTGTTGCTACTGCTTATGGGTGGTCGTATTGCTTACCACCAGGCGAACGCCATGCTTGTCTCATCCCTCAATGGAATCAAAATAAAAATGCAAGCTTTTATACATACCTAAATGTTCTACTTCTTGCTAATATTATAAATTTCAATAGTCAAGATATTCGGATGTTTATTAAAAGTAAACGATGAAAACCCTGAACGGATGTAAATAAAATTTAGCACATAGTTGGAATGAATGGTTTATGTTCTGGAATAAATGGGACTGTACAGAGTAAGGCGTATGATTCAAATTAATGGGCACTTCTACGCCTTACAAGACTTTAATAGGTTTCCGTTAGATTTCAAAATTAGAATGGTGGGTAAGTTAATGATATCCTTTTTTATTGTATATGGGGCAAACGAGAAAACGGTTCACCTGATGGTAATCACCACCGCCAATGAATATCTTTTTTTATTTCATTGAATGACGAGACGAGCATGCCGTTCACCTGATGGTAAGCGATACGACCACGCATAAACAGTAGAAACACCATCCAGCACCTTGAGTTACAAAGTACTGTGTAGCATTCCACTGCGCTCGTCATCCTGAGACATAAGATGTTGAGTCTCATTATGTTCAGTAGCTATACATTATTTGCAATACCATCTTATACACAATCTATCTAGTTCTTTAGAACTGGTTCGTGTTCGTTTGAACACACTATAAGAGTGTCTCGCCCCTATATTTCCATGATTATAACACAAACTATCTTCTCCATCCCAATCTCAAGCCCGGCACAAAATTATAAGCAAATCAGAACTTCACATCCCCCTCCTCCCAGCCCCTCCCCGGTCCGGTGGCACATGTGTTGCTAATATCCGTCCATTTGTCAGTCTGTAATTGCGAAGTGATTCCACTCGACTGTCCCTTACTTAAATCTTAATGGTCTAAGTTTACTTGCACGGTAAGTTTGACGTATTGTAGGTATATATCAGCATTGTGTGAGATTTTGAGATTATAGACTAAAAGAGTGAAATTAAGTTTGCGTTCTAGGAAAATTTATTACCTTAAATAGAGGATAAATTCTTTATTCCGTTATCGCGGAATAAAAAAGCTTGTTTTTGTAAGTGTTAAACTTTATGAGCCTAACAATAATTAATATAAAAATCTTAACTTACACTAAGCCTTTAATACCTTGTTTTTACCCAATTATTTTAAGTAAAACAAAATAAAATATAAAATTGATATTAGGTACATGTCTCAGAATTTTGAAATCTGCGTAGAACGGAATTATTTCTGTTCTAATTTTAAATGATCCTTAGAGTTTTGGGAAATAAATCCACATTCTCAATTCAAACTGAAAACAATATAACGAGTAATTCGCATGCAATCAAAATTAAGTGTTCTTTATTCAAAAAAGTGCTCGATAGAGTTTCGTCGCGACGAACTTCAGCGAAATAAAGTTTCGAACGTTTTCGAAATTCGTGTACGAACAATGCGTTTTTTCGATCGGTCGTGAATTTACGCGGGGCAATTAAAAGTTTGCGAATAGGACCTGGTTATGTGTTTTTTTAGATGCTAGTAGCTTGGTGATTTTGAAATTTCTTATTTATATTGCAAGGTTCGAATGTCGATTTAAATTTAGTATTGTAAATAATATGTCAAAATTCATTTTCTATTACTTCTATGATAGCTCTGTCTATCGCGCTTTCACGCCAAAACTGCTGACCAGATTTAAATGAAATTTGGTACACAGATAGTTTAGAGCTTGAAAAAGGACGTATGTTACTTATTATGCCGGGAAAATATAAAGTGGGACTTTTATCCCGGAAAAACTTTTTCACGCGAGCGGAGCCGCGAGCAATAAATAATAAGCTTTTAAATTTCCAATCCTATAATTCCAAACTGGCGAACAAACCATATCAATCATATTTTCCAAACAAACATTTGATCAAACAGCGGTATCGTAAACAAAACGTATTGAAACAAGCAAAGAATCAGCTGACGGTGGCATCCATTTTTGAGCCAATATAGGAAATGCCGGCCAATGGTCAGCGTTTTGTGTTTGTACAATACACTGGCTTGTTTGAATGGTATTGTTTGGTTGCTATTTTAAAAACTAGGCATTTACGAGGCAACCGAAATAGCTGATTCGTATTTGGAATGCAGTATGTTTTGAAATTGGAACGGTTTCTTTTTTATTTGCTTTTAAGTGACTGCCTCGGTGGCGTAGTTGTATTACGATACGACTGCAGCGCTGAGGTCTGGGGTTTGATACCCGAGTCGAGCAAAGTGATATTGGATTTTTTTATTCAGTATCAGCCCGGAGTCTGAAATTTGTGCTCGATATGGGCAGATAATGGGACGGAATACGCACGGCGAAAAGTGGGCGCATTAGTTGCGCTTCCACCTACCTCGTCGGGAATAAAATGCGTGAGTGTGTATATGAGTGTGTTATTTTTAAGTCACTAATCCTAAAATTATAGACGACAGGTATACTTATCTATAAATAGACTCCATATTAATGATATTTCAAAACTACTTCATTGCTCTATATTATTTGTAAGAGAAACATATTTCACATAACATTCAGGGTCAATAACAACGTGTATCAGTGCGAGGTTCAAAATTGCAAATTTTTGCCGTCCTCACAGCCCGCCGCGTTGTTTTGAGTTTCTTTAAAACGTTTACAATTACGTTTAAGTTAACAATAAAATAACCTTTAAGAACACTTTAAATTTACCCAACAGACTGTGAAGAGTACGTTTATGTATATTCATAGTTCTCATTTACTTAGTTGTAAACGTTTTGTTATTCTAGAATCTAGACACTAAATAATTCCTTGCTATTTGATAGCAAAATAGGTTACATAGAGGAACGGTCCCATGGTGTAATGGTTAGCACTCTGGACTCTGAATCCAGCGATCCGAGTTCAAGTCTCGGTGGGACCTAACTTTTTCTAAATTTAAAATATATTTTGATTTACGACGGATTATCCACAAGATAATCGTACACTAATTGCCAAGAACATGGTTATTATATTTTGATTGCAAAGAAAAAGCAGTGCCATGTGCAATATTTTATTTTAAATCGTAATAATGCAACTATCATAATTACGGTAACCAAACTTTTTAACCGACTTTGAACAAAAGTGGTTAGTAAGGACATAATTTTCTAGATTGCTTTGTAGCGGTTTGAAAACTCCCTACTTAGTTGACCCCAGATATAATTATGAAATCGGTTTATGTATAAACCGGTGCATCAAAAACGACAAAACCGAAATACAACCAAAAAATCTTCACCTAATCATATTCTGTGTTAATAAAGAGCTAAATATGCCGTCAGATCGAGTAATATGAAAAAAGATTTGTAACATTAACTTTTCGGACCACCTACATACACCTCCGTCCGCCCCGTGACCACGAAGTGCTGAAAAGCCTTCGAAACGTCGGGAGAAAATAAAATAAAAAACCCGCGATAAAATCCGTTATAATAGTTTAATTTCAATGAAAAAAGATGTTCTAATTGGGATGTTTTTTTTTTTTTTTTTATAGGAGCTCGACATAGTGACTGCACTGCGCCTGATGGTAAGCACAGTGCAGTCCAAATAGAGAATCGAATGGCATTGGACGATTATCCCATGCCATTCGACACAATTATGCCGGCCTGACCAGCTGCTTCTTCACGCTACGGCGGAAGGACCCAGGATTGTAGGAAGGAGGGAACACGTGCGCCGGCAAACTATTCCACAGCCTGATGGTGCGACAGAAGAAGAAACTATAGAACCTATTGGTTCGGGTCGTAATGGTTTTCACCTTCAAGCTGTGGCTTCGCGCGCCCGCACGCGTGGTTCTGCTAAGGAAAGGAGAGGGGGGGATCAAGTTAAACAACTCCTCAGAGCATTCACCATGATACAGACGGTAGAACACGCTTAGAGAAGCGACATCCCTCCGCAACTGTAGCGACTCTAAGTTGCCCGTCACGTCTGCATCATTTACAATGCGGATGGCCCGCCGCTGTAATCTATCCAAGGCATCAAGCAAGTATTGGGCGGAACCGTCCCATAGGTGCGAGCAATATTCCATTCCCGGCCGAACCTGCGCTTTATACAAACGGTAAAGCTGACCGGGCGTGAAAAAGCGACGCACCCTGTTCAGGATTCCAACCCTGCGAGAAGTGGCAGATATAACGCCTTCGATATGATTCCTTGGATTCAGATCACAGCGTATATCCATACCAAGGATACACAGGTCATTCCGCAATGAGAGGGGAACGCCCTGAAGAATGGGGAGGGGAGTAAACGGGGACTTTTTGCACGAAAAGACACAAGCCTGCGTTTTCTTGGCACTGAACTCAACCAGGTTGCTGGAACCCCATAGAGAAATGAAGTCCAGAATCCGGTTAAGCTCAGAGACAAGGTCCTCGCGCCCCGTTTCGGTGTCTGCCCGCGAACTTGGGGGCCCGTAGAAGTATCGCCCATGAACCGTGCTGTCGTCTGCATAGCAATGAATGTTGCCGAGTGACAGCATATCATTGATATGCAGAAGAAACAGGGTGGGCGACAAGACCGAGCCCTGTGGTACTCCGGCATTTACTGCCATGAGCTCCGAAGCGTGCCCATCTACGACGACACGGATTCTTCGCCGATGCAGAAAGCCCGAGATCCACGTACACAAGTTGTTAGGCGGCCATATGCCGGGAGCTTGGAAAGGAGACCACGGTGCCAGACCCTGTCAAATGCCTTGGCTATGTCGAGGGTCACGGCTAGAGCCTCGCCATGCCTGTCAATCGCCTCCCCCCAGGGATGCATGACATACGCTAGAAGGTCACCCTTTGATCGAATCCGACGAAACCCGTATTGTCTGTCACTGATCAACGAGTGATCCTCCAGGTAGCGGGTCAGTTGAGCGTTAATAATCCGCTCCATGACCTTGCATATCACTGAGGTTATGGCGATTGGACGGTAATTGGCAAGGTCCGACCGATCACCTTTTTTGGGGCATCGAGAAACCGCAGCTCCCGCCGTACGTCGCACTGCCTGATGCGGATATCTGACATTATGAATCCACAGTCAGGCAGCGCTGACGGCGGCTGAAAGCCACTGTCCTTGAGTCGGGAATTGCACGCAAAGAGATTTGCCAGCAGGGAGGCTTTCTCTTGCGGCTTGTGAGCCAGCGATTCGTCGGGACACCTCAGCGGTGGCAGGTGTGAAGCGGTGGCAGGATAAAGGTGTGAAGTGTGTGTGTATGTTTATACATACACACACACTTCACACCTTTATCCCCGAAGGGATAGGTTGGAATGCAAACAAAGCACCTGTTTTTCGCAATATATGTTCCGTCCCATAATGTGATTGGGGGAAAAATATCGGCTATATCGGAAAATTGCAGTCACCGAGCTGATATTGAGCAGAAGCTGATACTGCACGGAAAAAAACTTGAGGGGTGTCAAGGGACACCCGGATGGAACGAAGTTGTTTTCTATTAATTAGTGAAGATATTGTAATAAAATTTTATTTCGTTTAAGTTATAATAATAATTGTATATTTCATTAAAACGTTACCACATCAATGAAAACATTTACTTCTACCTACACAATAGATATGTCATCGAATCACGATCATCACTTAAGCAAGCATTGACATTAAAATTAACATACAACTAATGAAAAAAAAAACTACTCTAAAAAGCATTTAAATCTTAGAGTATGTATACGTAGCTATACATACTCTAAGATTTAAATTGGCTTTTTTTATTTAAATTTCGAACCAGTTCTTTATTGTTACTGGCTGGTTTCACAGGGCAAGTATAAAAGTGTCGTGATAACTTTTATAAAAGTGTCGTGACAACTTTTCGTGAGATTTTTTTCCGTCTAGCCCCCTTTCACAACGCGCGATAAGGAACTTCGTTCCAAAAAACCAATAAGCTTGTGTTTAGCTACAAGCTAGCTGTCTTCTTGTTCGTACCTACTGGTTTAAATACGTCAACTCTTTCATGACACGTCAATGTCAAAAATGTTTATGTGTGCCTACGGGACACTTTTCGTTTGATTTATAAGGATACTAGCCTTCTAGTCGCGGCTCCACCCGCGTGAATGAGTTTTTCCGGGATAAAAGTCCCGCTTTATATTTAACCGGGATAAAAAATAGCCTATGTTGCTCGCTGGTAATGTAGCTTTATATTGGTGAAATAATTCTTCAAATCGGTCCAGTAGTTTCGGAGCCTATTCAATGCAAACAAACACTCAAATCATTGCTCTTTATAATATTAGTATAGATAGCGGCCGCGAAAGACGTTGTCCTGCCCTAAAAATGAAATAAAGTCCTAGAACCCGAGTACAGTGCCATCTACCGGATCCAATTGTTACTCTAAACCATTCTTGAATCCACCTGAAGGCACACAAAATTGGTCCAGCCGTTTATGAGGAATTCACGAGAGTTCAGTGACATAGACACGCATAGAAGAAATATGTATGTAAAGGTTAGGTGTACTCGTGGCTTCGCCCGGATGAAGAGCCTTTTCCGCAACAAAAGTCCCTAAAACACTGTACGAGTGCATTGCTACTAAAAATGCCGTCATTTCTCATGGGATCACTTTGTCGGGATAAAAAGTAAACATGTAAGTAAAGTGTGTTAATCTAGAACATGATCTACCCGTGGGACAAATTTCATCCATATCTGTTCAGTAGTTTCTGCGTTTACTTTTAACAAACATACAAACATCTAACCATTCATACATTTTCACAAACTTTCGCATTTATGGTATTAGTAACACAAATACTTTTTGAAATATTACGTTCTAAGTATTTAATAGTTCAGGCCCACTTGGCCAATTTGGGCCATGACGTCTCCTGTTATAAAAGCGAAAATCGTCGTTCCTACCTACGCAATAAGGTTGTAGTATAAAAAAAAACAAATGTCAGCTGTCAAACTCTCGGTACCAGATAGGTTAATATAATTCCATGCATCAAAATAAAAGTAAAAAATCAGTCACTACCAAGTAATCTCCAAGACCGATTCTTAACGCTCACCGATTCTAATATGGGAATTAAGGTGTCCATTATTTCTTAACATATCTCGGCTATTGTGTTTCAATTATACGTTCCGACTATTGTTTTGGTCACGTGCCTTCAAATTGCGGGTAGGCAACACTTTTTAGCTTAATTATAAGCATTAGGCTAAACGCGTGTTAGATTGGATTCGTTGTGAGGCTTACACGGAGAATCGAAAATTCGATAGCGAAAATTATAATAGCTAAGTTGTTTTAGAAAAAGAGAGATTGAAGAACTTCAGTTCTTTTTTGTAATTGCTCTAAATACGTATAAGCTGAGATATTCAAAATAGATTTGTATAATGATTCTGTACTTAATATTTTTGAATTGGACTCAAATTAAAAAAGAGCTTAAATATTGAGGTTGGAGAGTATAATGTATAGAACAGCTAAATTGGTAAAAAAAAACATCAATTGAAAGTTATACCATTCCAGGTTACTAAATGAATTTCACGAGAATGAAATTGCGAGTACACGCTACCTAATAATTTAGACTCATGATTCCATCAATATTGTTTTCAATAACATACAATTTACCATATAAAAGAATATAACTATAGCTACAACTTCCATTTTTATTTAAATCAGAGCTTAAGTATTAAAGCTTATTGAAATACAAATTGTCGTCATCATTGTATTGATACGTTTTATCGATATTTGTATTCGTCTCGCTCGCAGTCGACTCCCGGTTAGCCCACCGAGCACGCGGACGCAACCAATACATTATAAAACATTGATACCCACAATAACACGTTTTGTCCAGTCATAATCCCATTCTATCAGCGATCCCGTGTTAAAAACATGTCATTTTGAAATTCTGACACGCTATTAGTGACGTTTGATCAACTGTAGCCGTTGTTGACATGTATTTGCCGCATTTTAATAGTCTTCTACAGCCAGACTAGAAAAATTAAAAACCTGCTTTAAGGGCGCTATTTTGACTTTTTTGGTTTATAGTTAACGTTGTCACTAAAGGTAGTTATTTGCATATTGTCGGGGATAGTGCAATGCCGCGTAAGTGACAAAAAAAGTCCAATTGGCATTGATCCTTACTACACTAAGCTTAGCATTGAAAATTTCATTTCATTGATAATACAAAACTTTTGTTACCACAACATTGCGAGGTGACAAAATGAGGCGTATTTTTCATGTTATATCAACGAATTATAACTTTTTTAAATATTTTGCTTGTAGCTCCACTGGCGTGTCTTTTCTCGAAATAAAGCCATCATCATCATCATAAGCCTTTATCAGTCCACTGCTGGACATAGGCCTCCCCTAATGAGCGCCATAGCGCCCTGTCTTCAGCTTGCCGCATCCAGCATGTGCCTGCAGTCTTTCGCAGATCGTCGTCCCACCTGGCTGGAAAAAAATAAAGCCCTACTGTGCCCTAATCGGTGAAACAGAAGACTACAGCCTAATCTTGCAATTTTGTTTTAGGTTTTTTTTTTTTAGTTAAATGACGAGACGAGCATTCCGCTCGCCTGTGGGTAAGCGATACGACCACCCATAAACAGTTACAAAGTAATGCGTGTCACTCCACTGCGCTCGTCACTCTGAGACATAGAATTTTAAGTCTCGTAATGACCAGTAATTACGCTGGCTACAATATCCTTCAAACCGAAACACAACAGTGCATACTGCTGCTTGGCGGTAGAAATAGACATTGCGGTGGTACCTACCCAGACGACCCCACGTATATGAAAGACCTACCACCAGTAAATTGTTACTAATTGCGGTAATAATCGAATCCAATTCACAGTTTTACAAGTTTGTGTTGTTTATGTGGGTGCGTATAAGGTCGATTTTCGCTTGTTGACAGATGACGTACCGGGCCAATGTAACCGAACCGGCCTTGATGGGTTAAACACAGAACTGACTACAGCTAAGAAGCCTTTCTACTATCAGTGACGCTCACGTTATGTATGGGAATGGCATATCTTAGCTATAGACTTAACGATAACTATTTTTTTTTATTGCATCGAATGACGAGACGAGTATGCCGTTCGCCTGATGATAAGTAATACGACCACCCATAAACAGTAGCAACACTATACAGCACCTTGAGTTACAAATTACTGTGTGGCATTCCACTGCGCTCGTCATCCTGAGACATAAGATGTTAAGTCTCATTACGTCCTGTAGTTAAACTGGCTACAATGTCCTTCAAACCGAAACGCAACAGTGCATGCACACTGCTGCTTGGCAGTAGAAATAGACATTGGGGTGGTACCCACCCAGACGGACTCTTACATATGAGAGTCTTGTCACCAGTTTAGTTTAGTTTTATTTGCTACTAGCTTTTGCCCGCGGCTCGGCCCGCATTAAAAAGTTTTTCCGGGATAAAAGTCCCGGTTTATATTTTCCCGGGATAAAAAGTAGCCTATGTGTTAATCCAGGACATGATCTACCCGTGTGCCAAATTTCATCGAAATCCGTTCAGTAGTTTTTGCGTGAAAGAGGAACAAACATCCTTACATCCATACATCCAAACATCCAAACATCGAGACATCCATACATTCCTACAAACTTTCGACTTTATAATATTAGTAGGATTAGCATTACCATCCAGCGTGGTGAATCCAGGCCGCTTCTCACAGGTTGGTCTGGAAACCTTTGGGGGAGGCCTGCCTATGTTCAGCAGTGGAATTGCGAAGGCTCAAGGAGAAGAAGTAGTGGACGAAGGCGTTAGCCCTCTCAGTTGTAAAGGAGGCCCGTGCTCAGTGGGCAGTATACAGGGTCATTTTTACATTGCGTTACTAAATGAAACCACATATCCGTCTATACCTCTGCTAACATCGTGCTAAAAATTATCAATGAATCATGAATACTTTCGCCAAAAATCCCGGTTGTTGTAATCGTTTTTTTTATCATTTTGTAGTTTAGTGCCAATATGGTGTGTGCGTAAGAGTATTTCTGAATGAATGTGTAATGTTGCTGCTGCGAGGAATTCTCTCAGAGCAGTCATAGTGGCATTAGGGCGTGTAAACTTAAAGTTACATTTTATTGATATTTATTTTGTTGGAAACTTTAACTTTTTTATTTTACATCTATGGTTAAAATAACTTAATGGAAAGTGTTATTTTCAACGAGATAAGTATATGGTTTCATTTATTAACGCAATGTCAAAATGACCCTGTATAATACAGGGCTGATATGGTATGGTATTATCAATAAAGGCTGTAAAAATGCACTATGGCTACGGCCTAAGGTTACAATCAAGTATGCATCATACAATGACAAAAAAATACAGTACAATAATTATAGCCCAAGACAAGCTTGGCTATCAAACATAGGTCACGAATTTTCATTTATTACAAATTCTACATAACTGTTTAACGCAATTTCAGTACAACACAGACAGCCATTGAAAAACATAATTGCGTTACTTGAATAAAGGAATCAATAGCACTTATCATATTGGATCACCAATGCGAATTTAATCAGACTTTCTGGAATGTTTTTCGTGCGTGCGATGTTATCGCATGTATCGTTAATAGGTTCAACTCATCCCGACATGACTTGCAGAATAGAGCGCATGTGGGGTCCGATGTAGCCCGTCCTTTGTTACGCCTTGTGGGATTTATGGTGTGGGACTTTTTTAAATTTCATTAGGTTTATCCGTAGTCTGCGCTCATCCTGGAATTGATACCACAAGAAGTTGGAGCAGCTTAATACTACTACAACTACCTTTTAAAACTACTAAAATTATCAATTTTATTGCATCCAACGTCATAAGAACTAATGACCACAGTTTATCCGTCTGTAACTAGAGTTGTGTGATGTCACCACAAGAACTTGAAGCAGCTTTATACTACTATCACTACCATTTAAAATTACTCAAATATGATGAATTTTATTGCCTCTGAAGAAGAGAAGGCAGAAGAGTTAACGACCCACCTAATGATAAGTAGTCGCAATCTCCCACTTGGCACAGTCAAGCCAACCTCCACTTATAATGGCAGGAGAGGTGTTTTTTAATCTGTGGGACACAGGACCCTCCTGGAATAGCTCTAGTAAGCCTACGAAAGTGCACTGACCGTACATAGAAGCCAACCAGAAGATAGTCTGAATTTCCATAAATTCTTTTTAACCATGCAACAATACTATGTTTTTTATCTAAACCCCACAAATTGCTCTGACTGTGGAGTGAAGGAAGATGTACTCCATTTTGTCGGAGTGTGTACACAGTGGTCCTCATATTTTAGTTAGTAATATAGGGGATTTTAATAGTATGTTGTCGGCTCCTATGTCAGAGGGGGCTAGGGTTTTGGCTAAAAAATATTTTAAATGTACTAGGGTGAATGTATAGTCTGTAGACGTGTATTTAAGTGGACGTATGGAGCGTCTTCACCGTAACACACGACATAGCTCCTTAAAATAAGATATAAATAAATAAATAGGAAACCCACAAATTGAGTTGATAATTTTAACAAGGCGTAAAATTGTCTCTCTAGATTAATTCTAGAAAAAAAGAACCGTTATGTCTACCTAAGTGACATACTGAGATGGTATCGTGACGGACTTTTTTGCAGATGTCGCCACCCGCGATGTTTCTGCTAATAAAAACGGTCGTCTGAATGTTTTCAGTAAACACTCAGTTTACAATTAAATTACACAAAGGCGATAGTTATGAGGATCTGATGTCTGATGAATAGGAATAGATAATCTTCTAATAAAAACTGGTGGAGCCGGAAAATGATACAGTCTGGTAATATAATTCTGGGAAAGATCGGGGATCTTTACTAAGAATTGAATATTGATGAGTTTAGGAATTTACCGTAAACATTGTTAAGAGACAGTTTCTCTAAGATAGATTTAAAAGTTTTAAATACCAATAGATACAACGTCTCTCGTTGGTCGCTGCATCATCATCAGCTACATAAAGTACACTGCTGAACATAGGCCTTCTCTAAAGATTTGCAGATGGACCTGTCAAAAGCGGCCAGCATTCAGCGCTTTCTTGCAACTTTTATCAAGTCATCTGTGCATCTTGCAGATGCATTCAACGTCAGTCGCTTAACTACAGTTTATTATTGCAACTGGCAAGAAAAATAAGCCAGTTCAAAAATTTAAGTGCTAGGCTTAACTCTGATATGATTCAATGCAAATTCAAATATAAGGCCAATTAGTTCATTGCGTACGATTTACAAGGGACATATCCCTATGACCATATTAAGTTTGACCAACATTACTATTGGATAATTTTACCAACATCCAACTCCTACGACCAGTATAAAGAAAGAAAAAAAGTTTTATTATTGGCACAAAATGCAGTTATAAAAATACATTCTTTTTTAACAATTCATGTGCCAACAATGGGCTACTCATTCAGCTTAATGCTGCTGCAATACAGCTGCAGCGCTGGTTTTCAATGTGCACCCCAAGTGTCGCACGGATGTTCAGTCGGTAAACAAACTGAAGTCTTTAATAAAACAATCAGAAAAATAAATAATAATTAACATAAAACAAAAACAAAAAAAAATGTAATAAAAATAGACAAAAACAAAATATAACTTAAAACATAGCCAATACTCGACAAAACCCAACACATAGAAGGTTACGCACTAAGCCCGTAGAACACTGGGGGTCTGCGTACATCATTAAATGCTCAACGATCTCTATTGTGGGTATAACAGTAATCGTTGCCGAAACCAATTAGTAACGGCATGTGTGATATCTCTACATTAGGTGTAAAACATGTTTGGACTTTTGAGATCATTGAATTATATTCCTAATAATCTAATGATCAGATTATATCTTTGTAAATTAATGTAGGTAGATATTATAATTTTGACTTTTCGGACAACCAACACCGCAATGACCATAAAGACTGCGAAGTCTTCGAAAAATCAGGAGTAAAATTTAAAACAGCGATAAAATCCGAAAAATATATTTATTTCGATTTCTAGTAATCCACTTTATAGTGGATACACTGCTAGAAGAACAGTGGATTCGTTGTGGTCTTGGAAGAGGAATTCATCAGGAATATGATTCCAACAATCTCATACCCATCTCCAATCTGCAGTAGGCCAGCGTGGTGAACTAAGGCCTAAACCATTTCACGTAGAAGAGGCTCATGCCGAGGAATGCGAAAGTAAATACAAGGCTAGTATTATTACTATACCAAACGGAAAAGCTGCGACTTCTTGCCGATTAACGGTAGTACCACCCAATGTAATCACCACATTTTTGCTATTGGTGAAACTGTTTATTTCGATGGATGATGGTCTTACCCTTACAGACTTTAATATTTCTTTAGTATTATAAGGTTTTTGTAAAAACAGTTATTCTAGTATCGATGCCCATGTATTGAAACCTAAAGCCCACATGTTGTTCATGTCTCATCAATTTGTCATGAAATAACCCATGGTCTCTAATATCGAACAACCGTACACATGTACAAGATAAAAATCGATCGATCTAAAACCGATCAATAAACAGTAACCATACATTACTGTTCTGTAATAGGAAGAATGCGCACGCGCACGTTCCCACGTGCTGCCTTTGTCGGCGCGCGACAAAGCAATGCCGACGACGGCCGCTCCGCGCATCCTCCGAACGAACCTCGAATCTCTACTATTTATTCATAGAGATTTCATTTGAACAAAAAGATAGAAGGAAAAATCTATGTATTATCTCTTGGTTGGAAGGTTGGAACGAGCGGATGATCCGTACTTGAAATTCGACTTTGATGAGCTTGAAATAGGAATGAAAGTAGTGTGTAATTGGATTATTTGGATGTGTCCGTAAAAATAATGGTGCTGTTACATTTGTTCTTTGAAGCCGAAAGTTTCGGGGAGTTTCGATCAACAATAGCTAGGCAATTCAAACTATTAATTTTACTTGACGTAATATTCCAAATATAAATTTGACATTGTAAATATTAAGTACTAGGTTATGCTAAAAAAGAGATAAAAGTAGCCTATAGCACTCAGGTGTAATGTAGCTTCCTATTAGTGAAAGAATTTTTAAAATCGGTTCAGTAGTTCCTGAGATTGGCGCGTTCAACCAAACAAACAGTCTTCAACTTTATCATATTAATGTATAGATTTTCCTTTCACGGACGCTAGTATCAACATAAGCAACAAACGTGTATTAAGCATATAAATGAACGCCTGGCATTTCTTGCAATAGTGTTCAATTCAGTATACCAACCCGCACTAGGCCAGCGGGGTAAACTAGTAGAGCCTAAACCTTCGCAGTACTAGAGGGGCCCGTGCCTAGCAGTGGAACAGTAGATCATACTAGTATTAGTAAATGTTACTATTATTGTGTTCAGTGATAACTCTCTTTTCACATTTATAATGACGAGCGTATTGCCGTACAGAGCTTTGTAATCGAAAGTTCTAGATTACGCTGTCACTATTTACAGACTCGCCTTATGTTTACGAGCAGACAAGCAATCTCCTGGTCTATAAGTAAAAAAATCTACATTACCAACCAGAAGTATAGTTAACGCGAATTCATTCTGGCCAAAAGCCGAAGCCGAATCAAGTGTATATCCCCCACATCCACGGTCCAGCCTGACCCCTCATTTAAGGTAGGGCAATTGTTTATCAATATGGTTATGATTAATGAACATTATGTGGCTTCGTGACCGCGCCGCGACGGCCGCTTGTGGGCAATTAGTGCGGCTCACGATCTAACATTATATGTGAGTAGTTTTTGCTAATTTGTTTATGAGCTGTGTGGGAGGGCTCTTTGTTCCCGTATTTTCTATTCGTATATTTCTAAAAACGTTCTTTCGTATTTTTATTATATCTGGGAGGCAGAGTAACGAAGAGTCGTCGAGAAAGTATCCGTGGGTATTTGTGTCATTTCTGGAAGAAACGTTCCTGATGTAATTTGTAGCCAGCTAACAACCAGATAATGGACGAGATTTGCGAATTTTGCTGAAATATTTCACCACGAAAGTAACACGAAATAGACTGAGTTAACAAAAAACCTTAATTGGATAGAAATTACAAGAAGAACAAATTTAATGACCAGGGGTCAATCAAAGTGCCTCCTGCAAAACAGGCCGATGTCTAACTACTAAGAACGCGTTTCTCGTGAAGATCCCGAAAGTGTATGCATCAAATAAATCTCGCAATCAAGGCAGGTGGGTGTTCGGCCTAATTCTCGTAGAATAACTGCACAATCCCGTCGCTAAATCGACTGTTCCCCACAATGCAACAGTATCTCACACGTAATGTGTGCAGTGACAACGCTTTATACAACTACACTTTTTGTACTACGGTGGTGGGGGTTTGATGCTTGATATATTTCTTGATTTTGTATTGATTGAAATAATGTATGGTGAATTGTTGCGAAAAAATTCCAGAACTACACATGTAACCTGAGTATCCATTGGTCAAAGCAGCTATAACTCGCCGGTTCAGGAGAAATATTTATGCGCCCTTTTGGTGTACTCATTTGAGTATGTATGTATAAGTTTTTTATTATGAAGTTTTTTATGATGATTAAGCGTGTGATCTATGATACTTCGGGATTGGCTACCAAACTAGGCGACCAAGAAACAACATTTATTCGATTTCAAAACACACTGGAGTTCCCGAAATTGAAAATTATTTCTGAAATGGTGACAGACTTGCCTTCTATCATTATACCATGAACGATTGATTTGTAGAAATGTATCTCACATCAATCAATTACCAAAATTATTCGGTAGAAACCTAACTATTCGAGATTAAGACCGTGTGTTCATCAAACAAACCTCAAGTATCAAGACTGGTACCACCTCAGCGATTTAGTTTGGGTCTTTTGGCGATACTAGTTCAAAGTAACGGCGTCATTTGGCCGATATACGACTTCGGACACGATCTGTCGCGACGTGTTCGCAGATTAAACACGATCTGTTTAATTCACTTGTACATGGCGTTGTTACATATTTGAATAGAAATAGAAGCTGTCTAGTTCTCTATTTCAGACTTGTCTTTTTATGTTCCTTTTTTTCTTCTTTTACTTCTATAATCTTTTTATCTTTTCGAAGGATAGACATTAAACAGGTGACAATATTAAGCTTCCATAGATACTTCCTTAACGAGTGACGTGGTTCCAACGCTGCCTACTATTGCAGGGATGAAGGCGTAATTTGTGTTTGTTTTATTTGGTTCTATAGATAATTACCGAGCTATGAAAGCTTTTTGTTCCTCAATAGCCTTCAAATCTAATGACGAAAGGGTTATGTTTTAGGGCAATCTAAATTTGATTCCAAAAATGGCTTCTAATTGTATATAATATTTTGTAACAAGGTTTATTGGAGGTCATTTTAGACAATAAACATAAGGAATTTGTAAACAATTGAATATGAAGAAATGATTTTTCTCTATAATACCATATTTGTCCCACAGTTGGTCAACTCAAATGGCAACAAAATTTCCATACACACATGTAATAGAAACGGGAAGGTCTCACACAAGACGGCGAGCCAACGAACGATTATCGTAAACATCCCGCATTACTGTGCGTGAATACAATTTAACTCTTGTAATTCGAGCTTTTATGCTAACTTCCATTGTGCTAAGTGCTGAGATATGCTCAGACGCCAGTCTTTTTCAATTTTCTGTATGATTTCAGGATATGAATTGTTAACAGCGTTTGGAGTTTAAGGGCGTTCTTTGAGTTTCAACTATGCTTTGGAATTTTGAGATACCAAACTAACTAACTAACTAACTACATATCTGAGAATTCTGCATGAGAATTTGGATGGTGTGTGAAGACTTCCAGCCTGCGCTCAGCCAGCGTGATGGACTAAGGCTTAACCTCTCTCAATAGTAGAGGGGGCCCGTGCTCAGCAGTAGGCAGTATATAATACAGAGCTGGTCTTATTATTGTTAACATATAGTGAAGGGTTTTTGACTACATACTGCTTGATAGTTGTAACATTTTCATTCAAATTGCCTCGTTTCCTTCGATGCTCATTTGGTTTCTATTTGGTTATTGAAATCATGGAAAATACTGAATTATTGATAAGTATGATGTGTTTACCTGATGACCATTGTATTACACCCTGGAGAACTAATTAAAATCCCAGGTGACTATTTTTTACGTAAACTAGGCGCTTGCCGTAGGACTTTTAACACTAAGCTGCATCAACTGAAAAATTACTCAAAACTTTCCAAACAATAAGCAGTATGACGGAGTAGAGGACGTTGAACTCTTTAAAAAGAGGTGACGTCAGCTCTGTCGACGTCACAGGGTTCCACTTCATCATCACCACCCATGATGTGAAAGTAAAACTCCAACTTGTCCTTCATCTTTTATTTCTGAATGCTCCAAACTTATTTCCGGAGCTCCGCACAGTTCAAAGGCTCACAAGAGACTGCCCATTTCAAATGCGAGGCGCCCAATATTTGTACCAACGATTTGACATCTCGACTGTTTTTTTGCACGATTAATATTTCAAAATACCCGCCGCTCCGACAAATACATCTAAAATCAAAAACACCCAAGACTTTAGTCCCCAACATTACCGTTTCAGCTCAATCGGTACTGTTGGATATAAAATCAGCGTGTAAGTAAATACGTCAGTACAACGCTTGCACGGCCCGGACACGAACCTGAGACACGTACAGACACTACCGTATCGGGTTACTGATTTAAGGCCCGATGTCGTCACAATGTGCTGGTTTGGTTCAGGCCATGTTGGCAGGCGAGAGCGGATATGGGCTGTATAGAAAGAATTCAAATCAAATTCAAAATCAGACTGACAAAGTCTTAAAAATTTGAATCAAATAAATAATATCACAAGAATCGTTGTTCAATACAAAAATTACCTGGAGTTATAAACTAGACGAGGCCTTTATCTTGGGAAACCAATAATAATTAAGTGTACAAAATATAGTTAACAGGATTTGAAAAAGAAACAAGGATTAAATTAGATTTCGTTTTCTGGCTCTTCCGCATTTATTTGATGTTTGCAAGGCATTTTTCGATTCTTTCTTAATTTATTTAGAGTTTGATCTTAAGGATAGCGAATTATATATAAGCTTAAAAATACTATAACGAAAGGTTTCTAAATGACAATGTGGATCTCGCATGAACATCTAAATTAGTTGGATGTCTGTCATAGAGCCTTCTGTAAAATACATAGCCTATGTTTGAAATATCTCTCTTTTAGTGCCAATATTAATTCATATTATCACTACATAGTATAAAACAAAGTGGCTTCCTGCTGTCTGTCCCTATGTATGCATAGACCTTTAAAACTACGCAACAGATTTTGATGCGGTTTTTTTTAATAGACAGAGTGATTTAACGGGATGGTTTTTATGTACTTTTAGCCCGGAAAAACTTGTTAACGCGGGCGAAGCCGCGGGCAAAAGCTAGTTTATCATAATATAGCAAACTAATAATTATTATACGAAGTAAAGTCAGTTCCTCAACCAACACCCTCCAATACCTTCCTTCTCGCTTCCTGCCATCATCGTATCCTCACGCTTAGCCCCAGAGGAGCTTGTAGGGAAACAAGATTAAACGTTGTATGTGATAGTCGGTTCGGTAATTTATTCTCAACGTGTAACCGTATCACATCACATGGCCGATGCAAAAACCTGCATTCACTTGTATTATGGAGTGAGATGGATTGCGTCGGAGGTCAGAATTTGGGCTATTTTAGCTTGATTATTTTAGAGGATTTTGTATTAAAAATTAAATTCTAAAATGTCATATCAAGAGATACATACAAGTTTTACGGATTAAAAGTACATAATTGTGACTTGTATAGGCACGATTTTTTTTTTATTTATGAATAACTAGCTTTTGCCCGCAGCTCCGCCCGAGTTAAAAAGTGTTCCGGGATTAAAGTCCCGCTTTATGTTTTCCCGGGATAGAAAATAGCCTATGTGTTAATACAGAACATGATCTACCCGTGTGCCAAATTTCATCGAAATCCGTTCAGTAGTTGTTGCGTGAAAGAGGAACAAACATCTATACATTCTTACAAACTTTCGCCTTTATAATATTAGTAGGACTATGTTAGTTCGAGATACTTCTTATATAGTACGTAAAAGTTCACAGATTGATATAGAACATCATGAATACAAATTAATATACTAGATAAATTTCAGTAATATGTATTTTTGTATAATTATTTTTCTAAAAGGCTCAACCAAAATATAGTTAAAAATCAATCATAAATTATACACAATGTATTGGGCACAAAAGTACAGAATACAAACCTTATTGAAAACATCGAATTTGTAGGCTAAAACGAACTGAAACAATATTTGCCTAAGAGATAGAAATCCCACTTGCAGCCGATGCAGAGATAAGCACGCAGACAAGATTCTGTGTTGGATATGTAAATATAAACATTCACTTATCGCCTGGACACACTGGCACACTTACACCATAGAGTATAATCAACAAAGAGACTAGCCTGTTTAAAAAAATAACTTTTTAGGTTACGATGACGCAAAGAAGGACGGATAAAAAAGGTTGGGCAATAAAAAATATTTATTACTAAAAAGAAAAAACAACATTAATTGCTTGATTGATCAACATGTTTAACACACTAAACTGATGACGGTTGATGATTAAAACTGATCAACGTTGAATAATATGACTACAGTTGTAGTAAGTGTGATGGTTTTCTAAATTTCGTGATAATTATAAATGCACAGTCACTGTAACCCTAAAATCAGATTAGTACTAAATATAACATAAAATATCGAATGAAAAACTATTCAAGCCTGTAATAAACTTCAAACATATCGATAAAATGTCGACTATCGAAGCTCCAATCACTCGACAATGTATCGAATACATGAATATGTCGGGGACAGAATGTCACCTCTGCAAGCGGGCAATAAAGCCGTGTGGTGCCCGATTCGATAAGATTATCTGCCGCATAAATTTGTCAGCTATCTGTCAGGTTTGCACGGCAACGCGGTCTGTCTTATTGACGCACGTGTGTGTCCGTATTGGACGTTTGGAGACGTAAGCGATTGTTTTTATGTGTTGCTTATTAATTTTATTTGATTTTAGAATTGAATTCGAAAAAAGAAAATCAACAAGTGATTTTTTTTTATTTTTATGCGTTTCATGTAAAACAGTTATTGATTTTTCGTCAAAAGCATAAGCTTAATGTAAATGGTAAGTTTACATAATTTTATATTGGCAAAAAATTACACGCACATTCTAGTATTTTTAAAAATGGAATACTTTTATTTCCTATATCCTGGAGCACCTTAACAGCCCTTTATCACTTTCTAAAAAATAATATTCCGCAACACATGTCCAGGAAGGCGACTAGATACAAACGTCGGCGGCCGTAACTCACACCGGACATTACCCAACGTAACGGCGCGTGCACATGAGTTAGTACTGCATTAGCGTTCGAGATACCGATATCTTAACGCCTTATACCACCACAGTACTAGCCCCCTACGGTGTCTAAGGAGGTACAGTGTGGTACAATAAGATGATTTTATGCGTGTATGAGTTTTGGGTGTTCCAAATTCAAAACAATTTATGTTTTAAATTGTTATTATTAAATCAATTTATGTTTTATATTGTTAGTTTTAGTTTTTTTTAGCGTTATATCTACCTACATAAAAATATTTCCAGTAAATGTTCTTTTATAGGGGCCGGCTATTTTTTCATAATATTATCCAGCTTATTTCATTCTTCAGACTATTAAAATTATTTTTCTTTTCTTGTTGTACACCGCTATCTATGTGTGTTTTTAGATTCTTTCCATACAAAGGTTGCCTGGAAGAGATCGCTTGTAGCGATAAGGCCGCCCATTGTACACCATAAATTTAAGGAAATTGTATGTATATATGTTTTTTTTCCTATTTGAAATGGTTGCAATAAAGAATATTTGTATTGTATTGTATTGTATTGTAAAATTATCCATAAAATCCTCGTCAAGTATTCAGTATGAATGAAACTCAAACCGACAAACACACTCATTTATAATATTAAAGATGGTCGTATAAGGTAATAGTCACTTACCAGTAGCTCTAAACTTGACACATTAATAAGATGTAAGCCATTTTAACGTCAGACCGGAATGGAGTTTAATTAAAGCTAGCGTACATTGTAGTATTTAAATTAGTAATTCATACTTGGAAATTATAACGTAGCATTGAATGAACTGATGTTGAATGAACGTTATGACACTTGGTAATTTCTGACACATTGATGTATTTGATTAGAAAATACTTCTTTTGACATTTAAATATTGCCTATTTGGGTTTTTTATGTTTCGTTAAAAAAAATCGATGGCTACGTTTATTGTATAGTAACACAACATTTTAAAAAGCATCATTAGACATCTAGAGGTTGATATTGCAATGACAAGAAATTAAATGAAATTTATGAAAATTCAAATTTAGTATTAAAAACGAAAACAAGCCGCAATTATAGGACTTATAAATAATAGAACAAAAATTTCCCCAAATGCAATACACGACAATTATAAAAAAAAATTACCAAGTTGGCATACTGTCAATATCCACGTAACGTTATTTAGAAGAAATAGTTGTAACGCTGAAAACGTAACATAAACTTACTACATTTATGTGATAAATTCTGGTTATGGTGATTATGTTTTAGATCTAGTTCCCTTGTTTATGGTTATAGCGATAATCATGATTTGTCCGTGATTGGTTACCACAATTTTATCTATGGTATTTTGTAACATATTTATGAGTTTTCGGCGCGACAAATCTACGTTTCGATTCGATAGCAACTGTTTTGTCTGCGGAATTGTGCGATGGCTTTATTATATTGAATTAGAATAATCGATTTCGTCAGAATCGAGTTACAATCGATTGTAGATTATGAAAAATTAATTTGTTTTTTTTTTGTTGTGACTAATTTCACAAGAAGTAACGAAAGTTAATGCACAAAATAGCATCTTCAATGACACTACATTCTCCTGTACCGAATACCCGCATCATTTCAACTCAACTAAAAACTGAAAAATAGTTACACCATAAATAAAATGAAAAGCATTTTCCACACGTTCGCTGGGTTTATTACGGCAGAGTAATGGTCGGTTAATAGCCCCTCCACACCACTCAGCTTTACGTGTGAATACACCCTTAAACGTTGGCGTCCGTATGGAAAAATGAGTCTACACGGGAACTCACCTCTTTTGTTGGGAAATGTGAATTTTATGTTGCTCAGGTTTAGAGCATTGATGATTAAGGTCGGGTATATCTGTACAGATTTAAAAATAGAATGCGTTCGATATTTAAATTTTGGTGGATATTTTTACGAGTTATTGAGAATCAGTAAACAATAATTTAATTATATTTATATACGCATCATAAGTGTGTATAATGTTTTTTTTTTTCATAAGAAAGTCATTGGGACGAGTAAGTCGCTCGACAGGTTTATAGAGAAACAAACAGAAATAATACCACCCAGAACTTTACACCACAAAATACTGAATAGTACTTTACGGCGTATGTCACCAAGACATTAGATATCAATTCTTAAGACATACTGGCTATAAGGTGCTTAGATTGGGATGTAACAGTGCTTGCTTACTGCTGATTAAAGAATGAAATAAACAAAGTGGTCACTCATAAAAAAAAATAATACCACTCAATGTACTCTAGAAAATTTTGTAGAGTACCTATCTGATATTAAGGCTTTAAAGGTAGTATAAAGGCGGTACATATAACCTAACGAATTATGAATTCCATTCAGGCAGAAAATGAAGCGCTGAAAACACCAAGTGAAGAAAAACGGAAGAAAGGAAAATATGTAATGTTTTAATATTCCCATCCGTCACAGCTCTGGCTGTGGTGCACGTTATAAACTAATGGCGGATTACTAATTATTGCGACAATATTATTATCTGACTGAGAGGTTTGATATCAGTCAACTTTTCGTGTATTTAAGCCTATTCGTTTCTTCACCATGCTTTAAAATATGTTCCAACAATATTGGAGTGGAGTAAGGACAGGTAGAAGAAAACTGCGAGAACATTTTGATATGTGACAATAACGCTGTAACGAAAAGACAGGTTGGATAGAACTAGGGCTCTGCCAGCACAAGGAATTGCTATGGCATAACAGCTTTTTGTCTAACAAGAAATTACACAGTTATCCTGCGACCACCCGTAAGATCAATGAGATCAACTAAATTTAATTTAAATACAGTCCCTATTAATGGCAACGAATCAAGTTCAACCTGGTGGTAGGTAGGTAGTCGGTAGGTCTCTCATAAGTAAGAGTCCGTCTGGGTGGGTACCACCACAATGTTTATTTCCATTGCCAAGCAGCAGTGTGCATGCACTGTTGTGTTTTGGTTTGAAGGACACTTTAGGACTGTAACTACTGGACATAATGAGACTTAACATCTTATGTCTCAGGATGACGAGCGCAGTGGAATGCCAGAAAGTTCTTTGTAACTCAGGGTGCTGGATGGTGTTGTTACTGTTTATAGGTGGTCGTATCGTTTATCATCAGGCGTATGGCACGCTCGTCACGTCATTCAATGTAATAAAAAATATAATAAAAGCTATTGTTTGTGGGTGGTCATATTGCTTATTATCAGGCGAACGGCACGCTCGTCTCGTTCTATTCTCTAATAAAGATATGTCATAAAACTCTTGAAAGAAGAGCAACACTACAGTTTCGTGCCTGTATTTCTTCGGTGGAAACTACTTTCCGAACTGGTGGTAGAGTAAAAATTCATGGGTCCAGAATGTTATAACTCCACACGCTAGCTTCCACAGTTTATAGCACGAGGCTGTGTGACGTGCGAACGTGTCATTAGTCGGTTGATGAATGCCGGCCGCTAATGCGGCGCCCATTCACAGATGCGTTGGTCGACACGCGCGCGAGTCTTATTCTGACACCATTTATCACATTATTATGAAGGATACAAGTCAATGAGGTCTACTGGAGACTATGAAATAACGATGAAAATATTCTATTTCAACCAGTGTATAATATTATGGTTTTGAAGAGGCATATTTGTCTTTACTAGGGAGCTAATCAACTTCGATTTAAGATGACTAAACTTATTGTAATTTGCAATCAAGTCAATTGCACCAAAAAATATGGAAATAGGTACATAATTACAATCTCATTAGTCAAACGCCAATAAAAACCACACTTCATCCTCTTTAAGAAACAACCCATAACATTCTCTCACATAATGATTTTATATTTTTTCAGGATTCTATAAAAATATAAAATCATTAACCAGGCACTACATGGCCATGACATGTATAAAAAATCATAATATAAAATTCTCTCACATCTTTTATCTTACGTATTCTTCTAGTTGCGCATCTGCTTACCCCGAAGAGGTGTGCAACCACTTTTCAGTGTCCAAGCAGCACACAATAGTGTTATTATGGTTCCTAACAATATTTAAATTCGTATATTATGATTTTTTTTTATACATGTTAATGGCCATGTACCTAGTGCCTGGATTACGTTGTATATTTTCATGGAAACTTGAAAAAGAAACAGTCGAAGGCGGGACTCGAACCCACGACCTACGGCGTACCATCCGTGCCGGCGTGGTCATCTCCTTTAAGAGATTTAAATACGGATCTTGAAATTGGACAATTGGGAGTAGGTTCGAGGTGGCTCAATTGGAAGAGCGCCGGCACGGTACGCCGGAGGTCGTGGGTTCGAGTCCCGCCTTCGACTGTTTCTTTTTCAAGTTTCCATGAAAGTATAAAATCAATGTTTAAATTCTGTAGAATAAGGCGGCGCTGAATAGAGAAAAATGTGTGAATTAAAAACGTTTCAACGGACGCATTAATGCCGCGTACGGCTGAATGTGGTAATGGTTTATTTTTACTCCCACTTCAAACGTGTCCCATTGAATCTACTAACATTATAGTAATACCAGCTCTGTATACTGCTTACGGCTGAGCAGGGGACTCTTGTACTACTTAGGGCTTACAACGGCCTAGTGTGGGTTTGCAGACGTCACATACCCTCGAAATGATTGTGGATAACTCTCAGGTATGTAGGTTTCCTCAAGATTTTTTCCACAGAAACATTATTTTGGATTTTACACACACATTGACGCATTTTATCTCCGAAGGGGTAGGCACAGGCGCAACTAGTGCACCCACTTCTCGCCATGCGTATTCCGTCCCATGATGTGAGCTTATAGCCATATCAGGCATAATTTCCAGAGTCCAGTCTGATACTGAGTAGAAAAAACCCAATATCACTTTGCCCGACCCGGGCATCGAACCTGAGACCTCAGCTTTGCAGTCGTACCGTAATATAACTACACCACCTAGGCAGTCACAAAACATTCATAAATCCTACATTAAGCTGTACAGTGCCATACGTGTTCCCTTCTTCCTACGAGTCTCTCCTTTTAAAGGGAACTTAGAGTAACAAGGCCGGCATAACCGTGCTTTTCAAGGGATAACATTCCTTGCTGATCTACATTTACTTTAAGTATCAAGTGTATTAAAGGTACTTTTATAAATATAAAAGAGCAATATATGATATGAAACTAGATTTACGGATTTTATCGAGGTTTTTTGTTTTATTTTTCTCCCGCCGTTTCGGAGGCATTGCAGCACTTCGCGGTCACGGGGCGGGCTGAGGTGTTAGTGGTCCGAAACTTTTTTAGAAACTTTTTTTTTATGGCATTGAGTGACGAGGCGAGTATGCCGTTCGCCCTATAGTAAGCGATACGACTACCCTTAACAGTAGAAACACCATCCAGCACCTTGAGTTACAAAGTACTGTGTGGCGTTCCATTGCGCTCGTCATCCTGAGACGTAAGATGTTAAGTCTCATTATGTCCAGTAGTTATACTGGCTGCAATATCCTTCAAACCGAAACACAACAGTACATGGACACTGCTGCTTGGCGGTAAAAATAGACGTTGCGGTGGTACCCACCCAGACGGACTATCACATATGAGAGACTTACCACCAGTAAACTATTTTAGTTCAATCTTTAAGGTTCGCATAAACGTAAGAAATCAATGTTATATTATTAGCGAACGTTTTTGAAGATGAATACCTAATGTACGAATTTAAATATAAAATACATACATGGTTTTGATGAAATCGGAATGCAGTTACAGTACTTAAGTTATATCTGTACTTAAAATATTATAAAGCTGAAGAGTTTGTTTGGTTAAACGCCCGTATCTCGGGAACTACTGAACCGATTTTGAAATTCTTTCACTAATAAGAAGCTAAATTATTCCTGAGTGCTATAGGCTACATTTATCCCAGAATAATATTTTTATCTAGTAAACGATGTTGTCATCTAACAATATTATTAGTTTCACTTGGTCACAACCAGTTCACAAACGCCCTTATTCATCGCTGATCTATAATCATCATCTCAACTTGTGAGGCTCAAATTACTCTCATTGCTTACAATTTCATAGATATAAATGTTTGTAGTTTCATCATCATAATCAGCGCATTGGATCTAATCCTAGACGTATCTTATCTGAATCTAGATCTCACATGCCACTTAGCTCCCTGACTCGTTTATTTAGTTACCGTTATTAACATATTCGTATGAAGTTTCTAGAAAAGGTATTATCGAAAGCTTGAACAGGTCAGCTTAAATTTTATTTGGGATTGTTTTCGACCTTATTTGTCTTTAATCAAAGTATATGAGTATACTCATGCCGTGTTTGGTCGAGACATAAAAGTGTATACAATAGATGTATTTTTCTAAGTTGGTTAAATGCGAAAATCTGTCAGAAGTGGTCAGCCATTTTATCTACTTCTACTGCTATAAAACGATTGTGTTATGCTTGGTTTTGAAAAAGTCTTTCAGTATAATTACTGGATATTGTTACCCTTAAATATTTTTGCTATTCACGAACTTAATGGAGTGAGATAATTCGAATTAATAATTCTAGATCGCCTCACCTAAACATTTTAAACTTGCTGTAGTCGATTTCCAGAAGCAATTTTTACAGTGTCAAAAAATCACGGTGAGCAGATTTCTGAGAAATGTCAGGCTTGCTGGACTTGCGGCAAGTTTTACTTGCTTGTGCGAGAACTAGCTAGTCTAAAGTTAGCGTTACGATTAAGCAATCTGAATTCAATTTTAATAAAAAAATACTTTAGGACTCTGGTTCTATCTTAAATGTATTAACAATAGTTACGAAATATCCAATAAGAAACAATCTGCCGTATCAATCAGCTAAAGGACGTATTTCTGCGGACCAGTGGTTAATTAGTAAAAAACTATACATAATATTAGGTACTATGATCACTGCCGTTAAGTCTTTATCTTGTTTATTGGCACGACGTACATACTTAGCTAAGTACACAATGAATTAAAGAGACTGGATGTGACAAGTTAGGAAAAATAAATCTTGAAAATTCTGAGCGAAATTGAACTAGAAAGGTAAATAAAATAAATTCTGCAAAATCATAATCATATGTGAATATTTAGAGGTAGCACAAAATATCTTTGAAGAGTTTGTAGTTTCCCGTATACCTGACTTCTTCAAGAAAGGCATTGAAAAACTACCACTGCGATGACAGAGCTGCATCGAAAGCATGGGTGCATATTTTGATTGATAGAAATACAAAAAAAGACTAACTTTCTGTTTACTAATCGGCAATTTCATAGGTAAAAATCTAATATACGGGCTGAATACAGAATCTGCTTTTAAATCGGTTGAGTTTTAGTGTGGATGTATTTAGCAATCAATAGAGTACTCTAAATATATTCAGCCATCACTTCCAAATCTTAGTATCCATGTAATATTTTTTTCCACAATTCAACTGTGTCGAAGGTTGCACTCGATGGACCGCGCAATAACATGCTTATTTTATGATGTCCTTACTTTTTGCTGCCCTACGCATTTAGGTATAGAACTAAGGTTTTTGTTGTCGATGTGTCCAAGATAAAATGTGCATTGTGCGGACAATGGCATAAAAAGTTTAGGATTATATTCATTTGCATTTATTACTTTAATTAATTTAACTGGTATATAAGCTTATTTTAACAAAAGTTCGAGACGAAAAATTTTAAAGAGTTTCAAAATGCTCGAAACAAATGCATTAAGTTTTTTGTCGCTGTGTCTGATGTAGCAGATTCACAACGTCTGCATGGCGCTTATACTATAAGAAATAGACGTGGTACATACAACATTGTCAACATGAATATAACCCAGATATCCCTCGCTAGTGACACGAGTTCCGCGAGAATCCAAGAATCATAGACGTCGCATTATTTATGCCGGTCCAGTTTTGGTCTAATTGTAATGTGCGCTAGTCACAGATTTATCAGCTTTGGTGTAGGGACAGAGAAAGGTTAGGAGCCGCTATTAATAATATTTTTTATTGTGACGTAAAAGGATATTCATGCGTGCATTCACAGCATTATTCTCGTGTTTTTTTAAGATCTTCATTTAATATTGCACGCTTAAAATAGTCAAGTAGTGTGGTTAGTTGTAACTTATATTTTCTCGTGTATACGTCTCTAATCCAGCAAGTTTTATATGAGATTTTGATACTGAAAAACAAGATTACTTCCACATTCAAAGTCCTTATTTGAGTGTTTTCATATAATTATCTAGTTTCGCATAACATCCACACAGCAAACAGATTAATGAGGCTCCCTGCATATCGTTTATAGTAAGTTCAAAGTAATACCAAATAAGCGTCTCTATGCCATTTTATTTCTCTTATTGTCCAGTCATCTGATTGTTCGTTATTCCACTTCGCACAAAGGTAACCACTATTACAATATTACTGACATTATTTATATCTGAACTCATGCAAAATTGAACTTTATGACTTTCAGATAAGAATCTAGATAGTGAATGCAGTGTCGCGGCGACTTCTATGATATTTATTTTATATCCATTGACCTTTTGAATTGTATTTTGAAATCTGTTTTGAGTTTATTGAATTTAATAAAATACATAATGTAATAAGACATGTTCGTATCATGATTTGGGGCCTTTGTTACCATTGTTTGGAATATGTTATAGAAAATGTAGTCTATGTTTAGGTTTTCTAAGATACCTATCGCTGCCGCCCACAATGACTATTAAAGTCACTAAAACATGAGCAAAACCAAATGAGGTGGTAACTAAAAGGGCATGTTACCCCCAACTGTACAAATAGTCTTACGTCAGACATATTTATTTTACAAACTAAATTCCTATATTTAAAACCAGATTATGCTCACGGCTTCGACCGCGTGTTAAAGTTTTTTTCCGGATATAAGTCCCGCTTTATATTTTCGCAGGATAAATGCTGCCTTTGTTACTCAGAGATAATATGGCATTCTAATGGTGATATAATTTTCGAAATCGGTCCAGTATTTTTTGGGTTTATTCGTTACAAACATACAAAAATACAAGTCTTTCCTCTTTATAATGCTAGTCTATTCGACATACAGCGCTAACCCAGTAAAACACAATAATATTGTTCACTGTTGCATTAAATGTATAAAAATGCCTTGTAGCAATATTTCCTTTCCATACAGTTATTTGACTAAGCATCAACTAAATAGCAAACAGTTACTTCAAATAAACTACTAAACTATAGATGCCATTTTCATGCTGATTACATTAAAAAATTACAGCTCGTTACATACATATACACTCACGCCTGTTATCCCCGAAGGGGTGGGCAAAGATGCAACTAGTGCACCCACTTTTCGCCCTTATTCCGTCCCATGATGTGATAGGGGGCGAGCCTATCGTCATATCGGGCACAAATTCCAGACTCCGAGCTGATACAGAATAGAAAAACTCAATATCACTTTGCCCGACCCGGTGATCGAACCCGAGACCTCAGCTTTGCAGTCGTACTGTAATACAACTACGCCACCGAGGCAGTCAGCTCGTTACTGCCATGATATCTTACTCTTAACAATGTTATTTATGAGAAAATTTCTGAGAATGTTTGAATGTTTGTTAGAAGTAAACGCAGAAACAGCTGAACAGATTTGGATGAAATTTGGCACACAGCTAGACCATGGCCTGGATTCACACATAAGCTTTTTATCCCGGTAATTTGCCACCATGAGAAATAATGTTTTTTATTAAACAGATGACACCGGCGTCCTACAGGTGGCACTATACATTACTACAGCGTTTAGGATTTTTTATAGCGGTAAAGGCTTTTCACGCGGGTGAAGCCGAGGGAAACACCTAAGCTGGTATAAAGTTGATAGTGTCTGTGCAATGCAGTGCAATGCAATTAGGCCTGTATTATATACTGCCCACTCCTGTGCACGGGCCTCCTCTATCACTGAGAGGGGTTAGGCCTTAGTCCACCACGTTGGCCTGATACGGGTTGGCAGACTTCACATATCTTCGAAATTCTTATTAAGAACTTCTTAGGTATGCAGGTTTCCTCACGATGTTTTCCTTCACTGTCAAAGCAAACGATAATTGATAAACAATACACACGTAACTTTGAAAAGTCAGAGGTCTGTGCCTTGGGTTTGGAACCTCCGGACATTGTCTCGGCAGACCGTTCCATTCCTATCTAGGCTATCGTCCACTTTGTGATAGTTCCTGTGCGGTGCGAAAATTTATTCTACGTTATTACATGTCAAAATATCTTCTACTCCTTAACTTGCAAAACGCTCGGTAAAACCATTTTGAGTCATGTGTATAGTGAAAAAGTTGACAAACGCGAGGCAGCGCCTAAGGCCGGGTTGTCATCTGTGGTCAGGTAAACTTAAGGCTCTTATCAGACTGGCGAATTACAAGCCAGTTGTAGAGTTGTAGCCAGTGAAACTAGTGAACATAATGAGACTTGACACCTTATGTCTGAAGATGACGAGCGCAGTGGAATGTCACACAGTACTTTGTAACTCAAGGTGGTACTAATGTTTATGGGCGGTCGTATCGCTTACCATCAGGCGAACGGCATGCTCGTCTCGTCATTCAATGCCTGCAAGTGCTGCTCGTCCAGTACCTATAGTACGACCGTTTACTTTACTTGACCAGTAATGAATCACGAGCTTAGTCTATGCATCCAATTTATATCAAAGTGGGTTATACTGTACCACAGCCCAATTTGGTAAGACGATGTATCCAGACATTTTTCGCCGTAATTATTTTACACGATACTTTGCAGTCTCAAAATAACAGACTCTGATATCAGACACCAATTATTCTTCCAATGTTTGTCCTCGCAAACAAGGCACAAAATTGTACCCTTAATTATTTTGAAACCTTTATTATAGGATTCAATTGTTTGTGTAAATAAGGGCTATGTTTGATAGAACATTTTGTGGTTATGGATGTATTTGGACCGTATGTTTTAAAACTATGTTAATTATACAAATCGAATAAATTCTATTTAGGAAAATATCGGCCATAGTTATAATTATTTCTCTGGGAGGTATGAAGGTTTCCTCACGATGTTTTCCTTCACCGTTAAAGCAAGCGATAATTCATAAAGAATACACACATACCTTTTGAAAAGTCAGATGCCCTTGAGCTTTCTACCTGCTGACATTCATCTTGGAAGTCTGTTCCACTCTCAACTAGGCTTTCGCCGCTTTTTGATAATACTTACCTACTCAATAATATTTCCGTGAAATTCCAAAATTTAATACAAAATCTTGCTATGAATTTAATAGCTAAAAAAAATATAAGACTCGTATTAATGTCAGATTCAACAACATGGAGATCGAACCCAAAACTCAACTTAAATATACCAGTGAGACTATTTTAATATTACGAGATGGCTGAGGGATACTGAGCCCTTTCCAGAACATTCCAACATCATTGTATAGAGATACCAGAACGCGTACGGTAGCGTCAGCAACACGCCGGTAGTGCGTGAGATACGGACACGCGAACTCCCGCAAGAGATTAGCCGTGGTACCGTCAGCATATCTGCCATCTTTGGGTTTGTGTTACAAATGACGTCAGTTTTGTTTTTAAAGTAAAAAATGCGAAGCGGTGATAATTAATGAAACGAACTGCCGAGAGAATTTCTTCTAGTTCAAATGCCACGGCACACACATCTTTTCGAAGTTATCTACATATCGACGCTGGAAAGCAAACACGTAGTAACTGACACATATGATATATGTCAGTTACTACGTGTTTGCTTTCCAGCGTCGCTATGTACAATCAATACAAATGTGTAGACACATGTTAAAGTGGATGAATGGAGCGACATAGGCGTTACATATAACAAAGCTACTTAAAATAAGACAAATAATTATAATCTATGTCAATTATCGTTTGTTTTAACAGTAAAGTAAACATAATAAAACTACATACTTAATAATTCTACCTATAGAGGAATTTCTAGTGTAAGTGGAGTTTACCAAACCGTGGATGATTACGGCCTAAATTCTTTACGTAGTAGTGATGGCCGGTGTCCAACGATAAGGGCTTTAGTCTGTTTTTACACGACAATATGTGACTGAACTAAAATTTATTACTATACAATATGATTTTAATCTTTCACGTTGATACTCCCATATAAAAAAAAATATTCCTATTAAACTTTTAAAAACACCATCGCAATGAAATATACCTGCACTGTTGCATTTTTATCAATTACAGGTTGCTGCTACAACAGTAGCGTCGACAAAACATGCAAGTGTACACATAAATCGCCGCGCGATTACAGAGAACCGCTTAGTACCATCTGCATACAAAATATCAGAATTTCTACTGCAATAATGGTTACATTATATCGCTAGTACATTCATCCGCAAATGTGAAACGGAACATGCCATGGCGGTAGCGTCAACATAACTAGCGTGCGTGAAAGCAGCACGTACATAAATGGTTGTGAGAGATTACAGCGAGTACCGCTGTGGAGCCTGAGTGAGTAGAGTCAGAAAAAGCAAGAATTATTTTCGATTCTTAATCTCATAAAATAAAGAGTGTTTAGAGTTTGTTTTTATTATAACATAAGATTTTTTTATAGTGTAAATTTTGCAAACTACGGTTAGCGTATTGTTGTACAAGATCGATTAATTTTTAGTTTATTTAAATAATATTTATCACATTTTATACTCTTCTAAGAATCTATTTCATGGCATCAGACAATTTAAAATTCCTTGAAATTTGAAACATCTCACACTCAAGACTAAGTTGGCATTAACTCGCAACCTATTATGCTGCCAGTACATTGTCGGCAGGAAAGTAGTTTAATGAACAATCCATGTAAGTTTAATCCCATTTGTCTAACATTTAGCTGAGGATATCTGTAATGGAGTGCCTTGCGTACGCAGCGTGATACGACCATGGTATCATGGAGTTAGGCATTTGCTTAATTCGACGGCTCCCAAGAACAAAGTCGTATATGCAAAATGAAGCTTTTCAGTAGAGTGCTTTGAAAGTCTAAGTTAATTGTGAAAATCACAAGTTATAGTGAACAAAACATTATATTCTATAGGGTTCAGTAACAACTTTGAACTTAATGTGTGAAAATAGCACTAATTCGCACATGAATACAAACTAACGACTTTCAAAGCGCTCTACTGAAAAGCTAACATTTTGCATATACGACTTTGTTCTTGGGAGCCGTCGAATTATATCTATATGGGAAAATGAATAGACTTTTTTCTAACATGATAGACTTGGAACTTATATGGTCTATTAAAGACTTCCTATAGGTGTGCTGTATAATATAGGATTGTTATAAACCTAATAACCCACTAGACTCTCATTAGAATAATCCTCATTTAGATTATACCCAACTAGCTCTTGCCCGCGGCTCCGCACGCGTTAATAAGTCTTTCCGGGATAAAGTACATATAAACCTTCCTCTTGAATCACTCTAACTATTAAAAAACCGCATCAAAATTCGTTGCGTAGTTTTAAAGATCTAAGCATACATAGAGATAGACAGATAGCGGGAAGCGACTTTATTTTGTACTATGTAGTAATTACGCTGGTTAGACTTAAGTCGATTGATCGTTCAATTTCGTTTCGTTGTCACATAAAAGAAGTCAGTAGAGCCTACGTATCCTTTGAGTTGTAAAATAGAAGATAAAATAATCTAAAACTTTGATCCCTTTACCAAACCGCTAGAAATTGAGAAGCATGTCAAACATCCAAGTCCCAATTCAGAAAGCCATTTATTTATTATTTCCCAACATACAAGCCATTCATAAACACTACAACACTATTACAGCATTAAATCTCATTCAATGACGTGAAATCTCAGTAGTAATTTCCCTGTTAATCTATTTAACAGCATCAACACCCAGTTATCTCATCGTTCCCATGGCGGGTAACACTACACATCACTCCAGTGAGCCTCCCTCACATATTTGCCGTATTACGTGAAAATTAGGGTAAATTTTGTGGGTGGAAGACGCTTATCATTTTATATAGGGTATTTTGACGTAATTTGGTTTGGTGTATGTGTGTTTTAAGATTGAAAGGTAAATGTGAAGGTCAGCGATGACTACTGCCCAAACACGTTTATCGGCAAAGGAACCATAAAATAAATATAATATGATATGCCATAAAAAAGAAACTATAGGCGAGCGTTTGTCTCCAGGTAATCACATCTTCGAACCATGTCTTATAAATAACGATGAATAAGAATTGATGAATCCAGTCAGTCAGTCAGTCAGTCAGTCAATTCAATATTGCTGGGCCACCTACAACTTGAAAATGAAACGCAAATATATCTCACTCAATCTTTCTTAGCTGTTTTCTGTAAAACTAGTATTAACAAAATCAAATCCAATACCATTCCTTTATTCAATATTGGGTAGACCGTACGTAAGAAGCTGACTGAGGCTTCCTATTATTGATACAATATTTTAGGTACCTACATTTTTATGTTTACTAAGTTGTTTGTCCGACCAATATTTTTTCTTAATACAAATTACAGCGTTTTCTACATGTATGAAATCCCTGCTCCTTAAAACACAGACAATAGCTAAACTCATACATAAATCCGCCTATCACACCCATAAACAATATCCCATATCCCGACTCAATTTATTCAGTGAGTGCCTCGTAAAACAAAAGTGCGACATAAATTGCCCGCTGTGGGCCCTAACACGCATTAGCTTCACCATTTTCCGTCATATGAGAAAGCATTTTCCGTGCTCGGAACGGTATTTTATTCTTGGATGTGGCTCTACATTTTTTTAAGAGTTTTTTTTTGTGGGTTTTTGATATGTAATTATTGAACTATTGAGTGCTTATGGCCTTCTCAAGTGAATGAACTTAATTTTTAATTCTGTTTTGAGGCAAAAAAAAAACAAAACTTGTTAGTTGTTAGTTTTGAAAAAAGATATGATCGATTTTCATTAAAAATTGCCCAATTTTCGAAGGGATACATTTGCTAGGTAAAATCACCCAATTTCAGTATACTTTCTCAAGATCAAACGTCCATTTTTCATATTTTACCAAGCAAGTGCTATCGCTTAGGAGAAGTATAAAGGAAACAACAGATAACTTTTATTTTCTAATCTAGTAAGTTGCATGTTGCTGACAGGTCACGCGCAAGCGACTTATTTTGAAACTTTAAGGTTGCCGAGCACACACTTTTCTGATTGTGCCTATAATATCATGGGATAAAAATTAGCTCGACAAACTGACTATCTACTGACAATTATTTCTTGGTACTGTTTGTTCAATATTTGTCACAAAGTAAATAATAATAATTGAGTTCACTCCAACAAAACAGTTTAACGAAATGAAGCTTCATTATCTATACTACATCCATTTATAGCTATACTTATAATGAAGAAAAATAATTATATATCCATCCCATAATATAAACATTCTCAACTCAAATCTATGTACGTAAAATTAATAATTAAAAAAAAAACAGCAAACATAAAAGCACTTTGAAAAAACATTTTTTTCTCGACACATGAAATAGATTGACAGAAATGCGGCCCATTCATAAAAAAATGTAGAGTCTCTCCCGCACCGTATCAAGTACACCGTTTAACCCTACGGCGAACCACCTGTTGCGTCCATACGACAATTCCATACAACGCATCTCAACCCCAACACACACTCGGCCCGGGACCAATTCGGCAACAAAATTGTATCGAGCTTTTGCGAATTTGTATGTGTTTATTGGATACTTGAAAAGTTTGTTGAAAGGAGACATGTCAGGACATTGAATGGATATATGGGTTGTTGGTTTCTATTCTGTGATCGATTTTGTTGTAAGTTCATTGTCAATTTTACATGTCTTTGTGTGATTTTATGTTGATAATGATAGTTCATGATGCGGAGTATTGGTCAGTTCTATAATATTAATTATAGTAGGTATATAACATAATTAATATGCTCTTTGTACACGAGAGTTTTAGGTTACGCTAGCATAATAAGAGAACGAAAAAAAAATATCATAGAATAACGGTAGAAACGACTGTGACTGTGGTCAAAGAAAAAAGCAAATCAAACCGATATTTTAAAGTAAGCTGAACCCAAGTAATATACAAATTAAATGTACCAAAGAAAGGACATTTAAAACCATAAGTTAATTTGCCAATTATTATATAAGCAACAAACGAAATATACAATTAAAAAATTACAAGCCTATTCATAACCAAGGCATCCAGCAGGACATTTTATCTTCTAAAAACAATACTTTATTTGTCAAACAAAAACTAGGTTAAAGACATCAGAATTAATTCATACCCAAAAAGGATTTTCATCACAATTACGCTGTAATTTCATATTAAATATTCAGTTGAGACGTTGGAGATATGTTCATTTGTTCCCTCAATCTTTACACGTTCTAATAAGGAGACATTAAGCTCCTCACACACGTTCCAATTTCGTGACTTTTAGATGGTTACCTGTGCCTTATGTTATGAGGTGCAAGCGAAGCGAGAGACAGCGATAAACTGCAAAAATAAGTGTTATATAAAACAAGTCACTATAAAAACCAGGTACGTATACTATGATAATAATTCCAGAAATGTATTATATACTGTCCCACAGCTGGGCACAGGCCTCCTCTACTACTGAGAGGGTTTAGGCCTTTGTCCACTACGCTAGCCCAGTCCGTTTCACTCCTAACTAGCCTATCGACACACTCTAGTTACTGCCAGTCATTATGCGAAGTCTCTTAGCGTATTAATTACACTGGTCACGAAAATCAATAGGAAAATAATGAATCCTTGCATCTACATATTAATATAATACTTAAGGTTTAAACCTATTAAACTGTCTCCTATAACTCGCGGCAAACCGCGAGGATGGCAAGCGTGGTTGCTCAAGACCGCACACGTCGACGACCGCACTAATTCGAACAGCGACTATATAACCCCTAGACTCCTAATGTTCAATATTTCTCTTCAAATTAATTCTGTCAACTACCTGAGGTTTGAGGAAGCGGGGTACTGCATTATGATTGGTTCTTCCAACACCTTATCGCATTCTATAACCTTGGAAACATAGGCATAGGGATGAGACGAGTTAAATAAAAACACGATTTTTTATCGATATTACTTTTATGTAATAAAGTTTTATAGTAATATTATTATTATTTATTAAACATACGAATATTTTAACGACACTATTTATGTTATCAAATGACAGATGGCGCTTAGTAAGTCTCATCGACATTAACAAGAATATTAGAGCTGACTTGTAGGAATAACACAAAGAATAACTCAAAATAATCGTTATAATCAACAAACAAAATAAAAAATTATCCTAATAACATTTATTTCTGATACCGCTAGTCAAAAATATATCCTAATCATTTTTAAAATGAATTAACTATTACTAATGAACTAACCATTTAAAATAAGAAGCCTGTTAAAATTAAATAGGCCTCAGATAAATTGATTAGTTGAGTATTCGGGCGATAGTTTCTCTAATTTTTTATTTTATCGATAGAACTATCGACAAATCCTTTTGGTGTATCACTTACTTTTCATGTTAAAAAACAAAACGAAATAGAAAATGTAAAAAGTACTTTCGTCGGAAAGAGATGCAAATATAACAAGATGGCGCGTAAACACCCACATGGCCAGTCTAAGATGAACTCCGTAAAATTTTAAATAAAATGTGATTATGTGTCGTTATTGACTTACCTGTGAAATGTAATGCCATTTTTCTGAAAATTTTAATTATGGCTATTTATACCACACCATTTTATTGTGCACGGGGCCATTACAATAGTTATTTATTCACAAACACGGAAGTATTTACAGCTCACAGATGTGGTCGCAACTGACTTGAAGATTTTGAACGGTCAGCCACATTGGATCTATTTGTCAGATGTGTTGCCCGAAGCCGATCGTCTGTTATTAGGAGTCTAGGGGTTATATAGTCGCTGAATTCGAATGATGTTATGAGGAATGTGATTATGTGGATTATAATAATGTATGTCAGGCGCATAATGTATGGGAGAGGCGTTCCGATTGTGTCGGGTTATAGTGGTTTTGGTCGTTTGTTTTTCAAGGTTGTATTTTATTTCAAAATTATACACTAAATTAAATATCTTAATAGAATCCACACGAAGTTAAGAACCAAGTAAATAAATAAAGTGTTTCAAAAACTATAATGTGTAGGTATATCGTGATATTTGAAAACACAAGTGACCATTTCATATGTAATAAATAAATGAATGTTATGTTCTTACTAGGACATATAATAAAAAATAATGATAAAAAGGAAAGTTATCGTGCAAAAACATACTAGTTGAAATTATTCTAAGAAAATCCTATTTACTATGAAACATTGATAACTATATTTACCAAAATATATTTATAAAACTCATAATAAGTAAAAAAAAACTTAAAAAAAACACCAAGTATCAAAACCCACAGCGCGCGTACAGATGCTATCACATCCCAGCCCATACGCTAAGTAAAGATCAACTTAGATCCAACTTAAATGTAACTTACTGTCACCAGGCCATCTCGGATGTTCCCACAATCGATCACCTCTCACTTATCTCTCACTTAAAAGGTTTTATCTGTGAACTCTATATTATAAATAGGTTTTTAATTTTTTACTTTTCGGCCTTAACACTCTTTTGTTCGGAGTTCCGGGTTCATATGTTTAGTGTTGATGTATTAAGAGTCAAAATATTTTTAGTTATTTGGATATCACATTAATCCTTAGATATTGGTTGGATGGCTGAAATAAACAACACAGACAGTTTGTATGTAAAAAAAATATCACTTTGTTAATATTATAAAGGTTATGATAATGTTTGTATATTAATTGAGTATTAGATGCAGAAATCGCTAAATCAATTTGTATGAAGTTTGGCAGACAGATAGACTACATCCTAGATCAACTTGCAACTAATAGAAAACTTTTTTTTATGACATCGAATGATGAGGCGAGCATACCGTGCGCCTGATGGTAAGCGATACGACCACCCATAAACGGTAGAAATACCATCCAGCACCTTGAGTTACAAAGTACTGTGTGGCATTCCACTGCGCTCGTCATCCTGAGACATAAGATGTTAAGTCTCAGTATGTCCACTAGTTACACTGGCCACAATGTCCTTCAAACCGAAACACAACAATGCATGCACACTGCTTCTTGGCGGTAGAAAAACCTACATTAGGTACCGCTGAGTGTAACAGATTTTTTTCTCCAAGTATAGCTAACGCGGGCAGATCCAAAAGCAAAAGCTCTGGTATCATCAAAAACACATATGCGTCGAATTGAACCTCCTCATTTTTGAAGTCGGTTAATATAGAGAGTAAGACCATAATTCCCACATCGAACTCATCCTGTGACGACGTTTAGTGCATCAATTATAGTACGTGGTAGCGATGGGCTGACGAGTGACAGGCTTTAGATTATATCACTTGTCGCATCTACAGGATGCTTAAACTAATTGTTTCATTATGTTTGAGTTAAAGAAATTTTTGAGCGTGTTGCAATGGTCCAGCCTTGTAGTCTTTATAATTTCTTTAAGTAAAATTAATTGTATCCTAATTTTTTCTATATGATTGTATAATATATTAGTTGTCACGTAGTAATTTCGCATACAACCTTCCTTCCTTACTTAGTATAAAACAAAGTGGCTCGCCGCGTCTGCACGCGATAAAGTCAGAAAGTACGATTACGATTTCGATGAAATTTGATATCGAGATAGTTTTAGACCATGGGAAAGTTTTAGGCTACTTTTTATCCTGGATAAACATAAAGCGGGACTTAAAAGTAAGATAAATCCCGGAAAAACATTCACATGAGCGAAGCCGCAAGCAACAGATAGTAATATATAAACGAATTAATAGTTTACAAAAAATAAACCATTATTAGAAACTGCAACGGTTTTGATTTAAACAAAAATATGTACCACTGACTTTACAGAAATACTTTCACAAAAAATATCACCAAGCGAACGACCGGCACGAAGGGAATGACCAACTGCCTCGAACTGTCAAACGTTCTATGCTTTTATAGCAAAAATTGTAGATCATGTCATTAATACCCATGCAAAAAATATTTTTGCTCTAACACCATAATAAATGCTTTTTGTAGGAATGTTGTCCATTGAGGAAACAAAACATAATGTTACAAAATGTACACATTGTCAAAGAATACAATAATGAAATGACAGAGATAATATAATGAAAAATTATAAACAAATTTTCAAAAAAGGACTTAAATGTCTATAAATTTTACGAGCACTCTGTATTTAAAACCCGTTACATCATATCGTTGAGGACGCAGTGGCTCTTTACGCTATTGTCTAGAGATACATGTTAAATTAATGGCCATCTATCTCCATATAAGTGATTATTTTAATACTTTTATAAACACTTCTAAATGGTTTCTTTTTAATTCGTATCACGAAACTAATAGGGCCTTTCTTCTGTGTAATCAAAACCTTTTGTGGTTTCGTTTTTATAGTTATATTTACTACCATAATACTTATTTTCAAAGCCTTTGTGGCGTGGTGACTAACTTGCTACGTACTGAATGGCCTCGGGTACGATCCTTGTAACCAGTTAATATTTGCCTCCGCTAAAAATTTTTGAATTTTATGGAACAGAAAGTCCAACATATATACATACACACTCACGCCCTTATCCCATAGGGGTAGGCAGAGACTATTGAGCGCCACATGCTACGATCTTGACAAACCTGAAAGTCCAACACAGTTTTTAAATATCTGTCAATACCATTTCCACTGTATTGTGCTTTTATCTGTGTGTAGAATGTATCAATGTATATCCAGTTCCAATCAGGCCGGCATAATTGTTTCGACTGGTGACGTCAGTTGACACTCTATCTGAACCTCACTTCGCTTGCCATCGGGTGCAGCGGGGTGACTTCATCAGTATAAAAACGAATCTGAGAGATGACAGTTTGTGTAACTTATTTAAATATCACGTCAGTTTTGTGTCACTTATAGTGATGATTTTATAAATAACTCATTATTTTAATAATTTTACGTAACCTCAAAAAAGTATTAGAATTTTTTGAGTATTATACATTTTCATTTTGTAAAAAGAAAGTAAACAAATCTGTAAGTAAGTCCAGGACTGCGTCCAGGACTGAAGTCGTTTTGTGGCTTCTGTTTGGAGCAGCATGATTGCGAAAAGTAAACTCTTATTTAATTTCCAATAAACCAATGTTTAACTACAGACAAGTCCTAGAGGTTTTCATTACTTTTGTCTCTATTTTATCTTCCATTAACTATAGACAATTCGTTGGCTTTTTAATTACTTAACTATCTTTCTTCTTACTCTTACTTATAAAATAGATACGAGGTGTTCGCAGCATGTTTTTAGATTTAAATGCAGAATACATAAAGCACAGATAGCCCATGACTTACATTAGCATGTAGACTACTTTTACCCCGTAATATGCTCCCGGAGGATATAATTATATTATGTAATTCATTATCTGTTTTTCAAATAGATGACGCAAGCGTCACATAGATGGCGCTATGAATCACTACTTTACCGACTTTTTTAGCGGGAAAGATTTTTAATTTATGGAATCCGCGACAACACCTACTACAAATTTAGTTGTATTTCTGTATGTACTAATAAATATGTGTGTTTGATTATTTAGAGTTATAAAGTAGGTATTGAACGAATGTTTATCAAGCCCCTTGCCCCAACTGGCGCCGTAGAATTTGTAGCACCTCACATAGTCCAATTAATCACAGTTACAACACAGTTGAACTATTGATACGATAACATCTCTCGTGTACTGCAAATAGATTTGAATATTAAATTATGGCCGGTGAAGCTGTTACCGTTTGGAAATCGGGTGTGGCTTGTTGATCCTTTGACAGTATTGTCTCGTTCTTTAGGATGGTGGTAGAGAGAGATCTGTTGATGTAAAAATTGTAGAAGATACATGAAAATTTTATAATTTTATATAGGTTTTGCTAATAGCCCTAAACACGTGGAAAATACATCAAAGTCTCTAAATCTAAAGCACTGTAACGGATAAAAAACATTATTTCCCATCGAACAAATTGCTGGGATAAAAAGTAATCTCTGTGCTAATCCAGAAAATGGTCTACTTGGGTCGCAAATTTCATCCAAATCCGTTCAGCTGTTTTTGCGTTTCCTTCTTACAAACATCCAGATATTTTCCCATACTTTCGCATTAATAATATCTGTAAGAGTGAGAAGTAAGATAAGATATGTATGTCTGATGATTAACACGGACGCCCAAATAGGCTTAAAACATATTGCAAATATTTTGAGCCCACCATATCTCGCATAAACATCATACAATACTGCAATACTATGCAATTTTCAATGATTTTTTTTTTAAATCCAACCCAGGTATCAAACGCAAACTCTACAGTTGCACCATAAGCATCTAAACTAAACAAAAACATTACTTACAAGTACAAAACGTGAATGTGCGCTACGCGTTGAATAATGTCGAATGTCGCCGGTATCTGGGGACAAATTGTCGCGTCCGCTGTCGCCTGTTGCGCAACACATTGTCGCCGTGACGCGAGCACGCGCGACATTACTGAGTTATAGCTAGCCGTTTAGTACTTGCTAATGTTAGGCTCGAGGCACAACTGTACGGCCTATAAACAGTAAATGTGTAGTTTATTATTATTGTTTCAATTGCACACCACACACATACTCACGCCGTTGATCCCCGAAGGAGTAGGCAGAGGCGCAACTAGTGCATCCACTTTTCACCGAGCGTATTCGGTCCCATGATGTGATAGGGGGTGGCCTATCGCCACATCGTACACAAATTCTAGACTCCGGGCTCATACTGAATTTAAAACCCAATATCACTGCTCGACCCGGGGATCGAACCCGAGACCTCAGTATTTCAGTCATAACGTAATACAACTACGCCACCTAGGCAGTCTCAATTGCACAAAAAACAAGAAATATAACTGCTATAGGATTGCTAAAATTCGATTTTTAAATTTCGTTTTCCGGCCAGCTTAAATAGCATTTTTATGATAACCAGTCATGCTTGACGAGTCTTAGAAACATATAGCTGTATTTTACGTGCCTAAAACAACAAATTCAAAATTGGAATAACAACTAAATTAACCCAATTCTAGAGCCGTATCCACACAGGTGCTAAAGGAAATTTCACAGCTCATTAATATTGAACAGTTCATTTCGCTCGTGTGAGCCGAGCCCAATACTGTTTATACGTCAAATAGGGGCGCGTTAATTTGCCGCCAATTTCGGGAATCTATTATCGAATACGGAGTTTCAGTTGTTTGATCTGTATAATTTATTATATGTTATAGGCAGTTAAAGTGACTAATGGTGTGTGTTATGCTTGGTAGTACTGTTTTAAAATAGCCAACGATATCATAACCTCGTGTATCTCAGTTTTTTTCGATGAGATTCGAAATTTGAAAAGGACCTTTGGCGACTACCTTTTTGTAGTCTTTGTTAACTGGATTAAACAGAATCAATTAAAAACACACTCAATTTCAATAGTTTTTTCCTAATGACATCTTATAGCCTAAACAATTTATCTAATTCAAATCAACAAATTTTCTTAGAAATCAATTCAAACTAGCAATTCCTACTTGCAAATAAAATTGCGGACAATTCTAGCATTAAGTAGAATGCTACCAACATTGCGTACGACAATTGAGAATTTCATCGTATTGTTAAATTTCATATGGAAATGAATTATGAGGCGGCAGTTGAAAGCTGCGCCTCGGTAGTGCGCTACAAGGAGATGCGCCGGCCAATGCTAGCTAAACCGACTGTATATGAGAAACAATCACATGCATCCACTTTGCCCCCTTAATCTATAATCACAATAGTTACCTACTTAATTATAAACCAAGGTTAAGCTAGATCCTATGCGTTACAATACTTAAAGTATGGCAAGACATCACTCTGTGTTGACATAGCATAAAACATTGGTGCTGACTGAGACTGGTGGCAGGTCTCCGATATGTGAGAGTCCGTCTGGGTGGGTACACCTCCTCACCCCCCCGACCCCCCTATCAGTTCCAGCCCGCGTGCCGATAACGATGATGCTAATTAACCCTTCAAGGCCCGTTTATATATATAGATGTATGAGAAAACCCTATGTATATGGACACCGGTGTCCGTCGCGGGCCTTGACAGATTAATAGGATTAGGCCAAAAACCAATCTTCACCAATCGATGATGTCTCATCTTCTCTCAGTGGCCGTCCTGAGCCGAGGTTCGTGACCCGCTAGTGGGTCGCCCTCAGCATAGTCCTTAAATTTAAAGGGTTGCGAGCGCCTTCTGCACTCACCCAAAAGACGGGTGTTCTTTCATAAGCCGACCCTCATCAGGCTAGAAAGAGTTTAGCTAGGAACAAAAAAAAGGGTGGGTACCACCTCTATGTCTATTTCTACCGCCAAGCCGCAGTGTATATGCATTGTTGTGTTTCGGTTTGAAGGACATTGTAGCCACTGTAACTACTGGACGTAATGAGACTTAACATCTTATGTCTCAGGATGACGAGCGCAGTAGAATGCCACACCAGTACTTTGTAAGTCTAGGTGCTGGATGGTATTACTGCTGTTTATGGGCGCTCGTATCGCTTACCATCAGGCGAGCGGCATGCTCGTCTCGTCATTCAATGCCATAAAAAAAATTACAACGAATATAAGCCTCCTTTGGCGTGTGTTAAAAATTGGGCGCTGTGCTTAGTTAACTTTGTGATGTAACCACTTAATTTGTCTATCAGCTAAACAAAGTCAAAGAAAACTATGAAATAATCAACGGTACGCCTTCGAGCGCACTATGAGTCCTCAGTTTTTGCTATAAACACGTATGCTAATATAATGCCAGCATACTTCGGTTTTAACAGCGTAGACAGGTCGAGAGAAACCGAATTTGGCACAAACATAATAAAAATAATGTATCTTTAATTTTCGTATATTCTACAAGATAGTATAAAATTGTCATGCACCATGGCCAGATAAATAATACGGGTCGGCCAATGTGGCCAATAATAATAACATACTATTGAAGTAATGCTATTCGAGAATGGTCCGTAATACTACGACTCTGTTCCAAACAATGATGAATTTATGCGCGGTTAGGCTTTCGTTGTGGAAAATTCTAGAATTTCATAGATGAATGTCACTTATTTTAATGTTATGTATTGAATAACCATTTTTTTTAAACATAGCGTAGATTATATTCTTGAAAGTAATTAAGTAAGCCACGGGAGGGAGGAGGGAGGGAGGTCATATAATGTTTAGTTTTTCTATATTAATGAAAATTATAATAATTAGTATTCATTTTGTAAGTTTTATTTTAACTCCTTTAAACTAAACGGTTTGACTTTAAAATTCCTTTTCTAACTTCCGTAGTCCTTCTAGCATTGAAAGAGCTTATAGTCAAATACACTGATACAGGGGGGCGACTTACAAATCAAATAGAGGACAGCCCCATAATTTGTCACCACACGAAATAATTTTAGTTCAATAAATGTAAAACTTCCATTCAAAAAAAATAATCATTGAAAAAAATACACTGACACTTAATACCTTATTCGCCGTCCTGTAGCTACAAATACGCACTACAAAAACGGCTAATCTTTAAGTTCCCAGTTTCCTTAAGCAACCGCATCGAATTTGGCACCTTTTATTAGACATTAGTGGCTAACAACCGCCCTATAGAAGTACTAATGTCCTACATCTCATTATCCCAGGAACATTTCTTGCTTTCTATGAGTCTATTGTTCTCTAACCACGATTTGACCACAGTGTAACGAAGACGGTGAATCAACTCTGAAATGTGAATCGATTTAATTACCAGATGCTAGAGGGGTTTAAGGCAGCGAGTCGTAAAATTCTGCATATCCGAGAAGTTCTTTATAAGAATTTTGAAAATGTGTGAAGTCTGTCAACTCGCACTAAGCCAGCGTTGTGGACTAAGGCTTAAACCCTCTAATTTTTACAAGAGGCCCGTGCTCAGCAATAGGCAGTATATAATACCAGGGCTGATATGGTATAGAGTCGTAAAACTAATCCAAATTATTTCAACTTTCTTGAAAGTGTTTTGCTTTGACCTCACTATGGCCTTATGCAAGTGAAAGAAGGATTACTTTATATCGTCGAGTACAATTGTCAAAAACAAATCAATTTTTAATGTTTGCTGTTCCACACCTTTAACTAAAAGCTTTCGACATTCCACATAGTCACACTTCAATCTTATTTTACTTTGTAGCTTCATGTCGTTTTTTCTTTATCTTGTATTGATTGTATAACTATAGAATTAAATCATGACAAACAACGAACTGGACGAAGTGGACGATAGCCTAGTTGGGAATGGAACGGTCTGCCGAGACAATGTCCAGAGGTTCGAAACCCAAGGCACACACGTCTGACTTTCAAAGTTACGTGTGTATTGTTTATCAATTATCGTTCACTTTAACGGTGAAAGAAAACATCGCGAGGAAACCTACATATCTGAGAATTCTCCATAAGAATTTCGAGGGTATGTGAAGTCTGCCAACCTGCACTAAGCAAGCGTGGTAGACTAAGGCCTAAAACCCTCTCAGTAGTAGAGGAGGCCCGTGCTCAGCAGTGAGCAGTATATAATACAGGGCTGGTATTATTATTATATATTATAAACAACGAACTAAAACAAAGGTAAACTAAGTACAAAACGACTGAAACTAAAAACCGTTCACAAATTCGCCTTATCATCGAATAAACTTATCCAATTAACCTACTGTCTTAACTGAACTATTCCCCGGTTTTAATTAGCAGCCTTAGTGCTAACAGCTTGTATCTGGTTGACATTTCGTATGTCCGCTCATGTTGTGTGTCGAAACAATGAGAGTGGTGCAAATTGCTATCGGCAATTAATTAGGAGTAACGGATAAGCAGATAGTGTTATACATTCTCACGTGGTATATGGACGCGGTAGTTTACGTATTTAGTATGGAATAGATTCTACGTATGGCGTGTTTTTTTATAGAATTTGGAAAGATCAAAGGAGACATTTCGTGATAAGGTTAACGATTTTTTTTTTCTTTTTAGCTTTCCTCAATGGAAAATTGTACCTTGGTAAGAGTATGGTGAGTTATAATTCCCTCTTTTTGTAAAGGTCTCTAAATCGTATTTTGCGAATAGATACGGCAAGCAAAAGCTATATGAATAACTAAATAATTATATTTAAGAATTCAAAAAATATTTCTCAAACCTATTCTTTATTTAAAAATGGAATCCGATTGACCAATACCGTGCGTATGCGTGCGCGCATGGTTTTAATACAAGAGAATAGAAATTGTTATTACGGGCGCGGCGCGGGGCGGGGGTGACGGCCGCCATTTTGGCCGCTCACGTACCGCACCGATTATAATGATATGACCTTTGATTTGTACGGTGTACCATACGAGTCGACGAGGTTAATACAGTTTTTTATTAGAACTCTTGATTTGACCGAATAGGTAAGGTGATGTTCACACCGGCTATCTTTTATTTCGTTACGGCAGGCAATATAACTCTTTTTTTTTTTTTTTTTTTTTTTTCGCGGGGAAAAACGTATTATCGCTACCACCACTGGGGGGGTGAGTGGAATGGTTATGTTGGTTTCGCACAGTCTTACAGCCCAATGTCGACACTCGGGAGTATGGCATCATCCGAGCGAGCATTGGACCGAGTCCCTAACACTATGTACCCCCTTCACTGGCATACCAACCAAAACCCGCGGTGGCCTTCTTCGGCGCATACGAGACGTCCCCGGGGTATCTTGTTGCACTAAGATAGCTGCACGGGACCGTCCCTGCGCCATGCCGTTACGGCCCCTCTCTATAAAGGGGGCTAAGATGCCCCCACACTCTAAAGGACACCTTTGGCGTCTACGACAGCGGGAGACCAACCACCCGCATTGTCAACCACCTTGGAGTCGCTGAAATTGGACTGAGCAGCCCCCCGCTGCTCGCCCGGCGACTCTCTAGAAGCCCCCTTTAGTCGCCTCTTACGACAGGCAGGGGATGCCGTGGTGGAACTCTCTATATGCCCCCGGACCACAGGGCACGAGGCGCCGGTTAGTCGTCCACCCGGCGCCTCCTACGTCTCCTCTGGCTGCGGGTGGGATCGTTCTGCTCACGATCCCGCCCGGCGCTCTCCTTCCGCGAGATGACGCACTCGCAGAAGGAGACCATCGCACGCCAAGACCTCCAGCCGCCGACCATGGCAGACACCACGGCCGGCAACGAGAGATCTCCGCCGACGACTGCTCTAAGAGCGCTGCGTTGTAGATCCCAGGCTGGGCACTCCTCGAGAGTGTGTTGGACCGTATCCTCGCGGCCGTTGCCACAGTGGTGGCACACGGCGGACTCTTCTTTTCCGATCCGACACAGGAACGAGCCGAAACACCCGTGGCCCGTCAGTACCTGTGTCAGACGGAATGTCGGCGCACCGTGGCGCCTGTCAAGCCAGCTTAAAAACAGGTCGCACTGCCGCGACGGTCCTCAAGCCCGCGTTCGGACTCTCCAGCCTGGTGTGCCACTCCTCCACGGCGGCCCTGCGGATGGAGGCCAGTTGGGACTTGACCTCCCTCGGAGCCAGTCTCCGCCCGAGTCGGGATGCCTCCTCACGCCAGAAGAATACTGACGAAAGGTATTTGGCATCCAATTCCCATGGCAGAGTGCCGGCCAAGACGCAGGCCGCCTCGTGGGAGATCGTGCGGTAGCCCCTGATGAGTCGCTGCGCCACTATACGCTGCGGCTTGCGCAGTAGTGCGACGCAGCGAGAATTCAGAGACTCAGCCCATACAGGACAACCGTATAAGGCCATTGACCGCACAACTCCAGCGTATAAACTTCGGCAGGGGTTACCGGGACCTTCCAAGTTTGGCAATAGGCGTCCGAGAGCACCTGCTGCCCGCAGCAATTTCGGCGACAACATTTGAAAGTGGGCCCGGAAGTCCCACCGGCTGTGCAACACCAAACCCAAATACTTCATCGTGGAGCCGATAGGAATCCGCACCCCCTCCACTATGATATGGGCCCCCGTAGGTGGCCTCTTCCGGGGCCCGTGAAAATAAAGGGCCTCGGTTTTGTTAAGGGCCACTTTGAGGCCCAGTCGCCGAATTCTGCTCACCATCTGCTCGGTACCAGAGGATGCGAGCAGAGCAGCCTCCTGGAAGGTCCTGGCCGTCGCTGTCACCAGTGTGTCGTCCGCGTAGCAGACAACAGCGACGTCTTGGGGTTTGGTACCTCGGAGCACCCAGTTGTAGCCGATGTTCCACAAGAGTGGGCCCAGTACTGAGCCCTGTGGAACACCGCAGGCCATTGCTCTTCGGTGCCACCCATCAGCGCCGGGATACACGATGTACCTATCAGATAGGTACGATCGGACCAGGCGCTGAAGATATGGTGGCACCTCGTGGTACCGCAGTGCTTCGTGTATGCACGCCCAGGGCAGGGTATTAAACGCGTTAGCGATGTCCATAGACACCGCCACGACCACTTCACCCCGGGCGATTGCGGCCTCCGCTTGTGCTTTGACCCGCAAAATCGCATGGATCGTTGATCGGCCATGCCGGAAACCGTATTGGCAATCTGCCAAATCCGGCCCGACCTTCTCAAGATGCTCGACGAGGCGAGCGTGAATAATCCGCTCGAAAAGCTTGCAGACCTCGTCGAGCAGCACGATAGGCCGGTAGGCCGATGGCGACTCTGCGGGTCGACCTTCCTTTCTAAGCAGGACCAATTTCCCAGTTTTCCACCGAGATGGGAAGAGGCCCTGCTCAATGCACGCGGAGAAGAGGCCGCGGAGCCTCGTACCCAGGTGCTTGACGGCTAAAACCCACGCACGACCGGGTATGCCGTCAAGACCCGGGGCCGAGTTTTTACTCCGCAACCGAAGCACTACCGCCCTAAATTCTGCAGGCGAAACCTCCAAAATATCCCCTGCCAAACTCTGCGACGATGGCGGCGACGGTCGTGGCGCCATCGGTGGAGGAGTGACATCCTCAATAGCGGGGAACAAAGTCGCGACAACCTCTTCCACCAGCTCGTCCCGGAGACTCTGCGTCAGTGGGGGCGCCCATGGGCGGAATTTCTTCATCGCCAGACGATATGGACGCCCCCACGGGTCGTTGTCGAGAGTGCTCCGGGCCTCTTTTTGTGCCGCAGACTTTGCAGGCAATATAACTCTAGGCAACATGTAATGCCTTAGGGTTATAGTACCTATGCATTATCAAATTTAGGCAGAGGTATTTGTACACAGGAGCGTACTGCCGAAAGGCTAGGCAGTGAAGAGCACCGCCCCTGCGAGTTCAGGGGGCTTCCTGGACCCTGAGTAGTTTTTTTGCTCCTGCTCGGGTCGTCGCATTGGCGGTGTAACACGTAGGTACTGAGCTGTGGGGACCTTTTTTGCTCTTGGTTACCTAGCTACGCTATCACACCTATATTTCGCCAATTATTTTAATTACCATGTAATAAAAGGTGAGCCAATTGCAATTTTATGGATATAATCCGAAATAACATCTAACCTAACCTAACCTAACCTAACCCAAGACCTGAGTGCAACATCCTGTCGCCTACCCGATATAACAACGCCATCGATCTAATCAACAGTGGCTACTGCTAAGTTTAGACTAGCAAGTTCTCGCAGCAATATATTGCGCAAGAACTTCCACAGAGGCTTACACTAGCGGCAATATTTCAATAATTCTAAACGCAAGCTTCATAATTTGCACAAGTCATCATTCAGTGATTGTTTAACAATTCCTTTCGAAAGTAAACTTCTGCAAGTTTTCTTACTAATCTAAGCCACGGTTAATATAGTTTTTAGTAAGCGAGGCTTAAATTAGCAAGAAAACTTGCATAAATTAATTCATTGATACAAATTCCGCGATAGTGTGTACAGCCCCTTAGATGTAGAGATATGTCAAGTTTGGCATTTAATACGGCGTACCGCGACCGGCCCGCTTTGGCTTGCTCTTTGCGTTACTTCATACATTGTAATCTATAGTTACTGCTGCTTAACAAACGGCTGATATCAAAGTACTCTCTACGATTTCTAAGGAATTTTTAAGTTTATTATGTCAACACAGATATATATATATATACATAAACTTACGCCTTTCTCCCATTGGGGTAGGCAGAGACTATGGAGCGCCAAGTGCTACGATCCAAGCATACCTCTTTCGCTTCCTCCAGTCATCAGTCTCTTCATACATGCTCGTCGGTTACGATAACTCCTTATTTGACCCTTCCTCAAAACAGATATGAATACGGCAAAGCTCTTGAATAAACTACAGTACAATTTTACCATACATAAAACATGCATGTATCGTGCCTACCATGTTAGAAGTATAAAATAATAATACCAGCCCTGTATTATATACTGTCCCAATGCTGGGCACGGGCCTCCTCTACTACTAAGAGCGTTTAGGCCTTAGAGGGTTAGAAGTATAAATGTACCTAACAATTTTTTCTAGTCCGGCACAGTGATAGTGGTTTTTGTACTCACTATCAGGCCCGGAGTCTGGAAATGTGTTCGGTACATGACAATAGGACCATCCCCTATTACATGGGACCTATAGCCGGTGAAAAGTGGGTGTTGTTATGCCTCTGCTTACCCTTGAAAAAGGAGTCAAGGCGAAATTTTATTTAATTTTTTCTTTCTTCCATCTTTATAACGAACTTTTCCAAAGCCCCATAATTACTGGGAAACTGGTATTTCCCATCTCCCGTCATGACAAAATGCTTTCTAACTCAAAATCTATTACCGGTACGTTTCTGCCCATGCCAATACGTCACGTCTGCATGATATGTGATGCGCTATTACAATAGTAATGAGCCGGGACGAGCGGGGAACAGCGGGACACCGGCGCGGGACTGCGTGCGCGAGAATGCGGGATTCGGTTACGGGAACTATCCTGTGAAATTATGCATCTTAGCTTCAATATGCTTGCTCTAGTAAATAGGTATACTTATACATAGTTGTGCTTAAGCAAAGTTGAACTGTATATCAGTAAAATTTCCTACTTTCATAAGTTCGAACTATAATTTTATATTTTGACAAAACTCCCGTGTCAGCGTGTCAAACAATCGGTGGGTTCGATTTTTAAATTCATTAATTTCTGCTTCTGTGGTGTAGTTGTATTACGGTACGTACGACTACAATACTGAGGTCTCGAGTTCGGTCCCCGGTTTGGGCAAAGTTATATTGAATTATTCTATTTAGTACCCGGAGGCTGGAATTTGCGCCCGATATGGCGATAGGCTCGCCCACTATCACATCATGGGACGGAATACGTATGGCGAAAAGTTGGTACACTAGCTGCTCCTCTGTCTACCTCTTTGAGGATAAAAGTCGTGTGTGTATGTGTGTATAAATTTAATTTCATTTTATGATATGTAATATTTTGTTCTGCGGCCACTTTTATTCCTGTATTCACATTGCATATAACACAAATACAAACGAACGCGTAATATATCCGAAACCACGTCCGCCGAAGCTTCTAGAACAATAGTATGTGAAAGTGTTAATTTGTTCCAACACCGTCGCGGTAGGTACGTACGTGTATCCGAAATTAAATTGTAATAACATTCGTGTACCAATAAAGTGAACACGCGAATAATCAACACATCGTGTTTAGAAAGTGCTCGGGGGAATTAAACATGCAGGTTTTTTCTGGGCATGGGATAGTACACCACTTGATGGTAGGTGGTAAGTAAAATTGTCAATAAATAGCACACGAATAAGGCCAGCGTGGTGGACTAATGCCTATACTCTCTTAGTTGTAGAGGAGGCCCGTGCTCAGCAGTGGGCACTGGGCAGCATATAATACAGGGCTAGTAGGGTAGGGTGGTAGGGAATAAGTGTCAAGTAAAGGTTAGATGGACGATAGCGTAATTGGGAATGGAACGGTCTGCCGACACAATATCCGCAGGTTCAAAACCCAAGGGACACACCTCTAACTATTCAAAGCTATTGGTATTGTTTATCAATTATCGTTGACTTTAACGGTGAAGGAAAACATCGTGAGAAAACCTACTTACTTGAGACTTCTCCTTAAGAAATTCGAATGCATGTGAAATCTGCCAACCTGGTCTAGGCCAGCATGGTGGACTAAGCTCTAACCCCTCTCAGTAGTAAAGGAGGCCCGGACTCAGCAGTGAGCAGTATATAATACAGAGCTGATTGCATTGCAAAGGTGAGATAGTTTTTATTGTTCTGATTTGATTGTTTTCTGGTGGTAAGACAAAATTAGTATCAGCCCGGATAGCGATCCCCGTACATTAGCTGTTAAAACCCGCAATAGTGGCTGACGTGTGCCGTGTTTTGGGTTTAGCCTGTGTATACTCGATTCAAGCAGGCCGGCATAGTTGTGTCGACTGGCCAGGTATGATCATTGCTTGTCAGTCACTCTATCTGGATCCGTCACCGCTTATCAGGTCCAGTGGAGTCAATTGACCGTGTCCCTATGAAAAAATATTAAGAAGCAATGCCCATTTCAGACCATTACCGGCATTTTATTAATGACTATGGACTTCTTATTAGATATTTTTATTGTTTTAGTATTAATTTCAGTTATTATTTCAGTGTTCGCTTCAGTACCTGAGTCTCTATGAGTGATAGGTATTATTTTTCGATACTTAGATAGGCCATGTTAACATAGAGGCGAATTTACTACTCATATAATACATATTCGGTCTTGTATTCTGGAAGAGGTAACCCATGCCGCAGAGCTGCGACTGACAGTCTATTTATACATAAACTTGACTGCCTTGGTGGCGTAGTTGTATTGCGTACGCGTTACGAGTACAATTTGCGCGCTTAGGTCCTGGGTTCGAATCCCGGGTCGGGCCAAAAAACTTTGCGACGGGGTTTTTTAATCTTAAAAAAATATTCAGTCGCAGCACGGAGTCAGGAAGTTGGCGGTGTGATACCCCCGTGCCTCGGAAAGCGCGTAAAGCCGATGGTCCTGCGCCGGATCTCTCTCGGTCATGTCGGATTGCCGTCTCACCGCGGACTATGAAAGTGAAGGAATAGCGAGTGCACCTGTGTATTGTGCACACACTTGTGCACTATAATATCTCCCGCGTACCTGGCTGATTTCCGTTGAGATTGGCCGCCGTGGCCGAAACTGGCTAGGAGGCATAAACTTAAATAAAATTCACGCCCCATACCCCAAAGGAGTAGGCAGAAATACAACTGCAGCTACTAAGCATATTTCCGTCCGTAACGTGATAAGTCAATCACGTTATAGTGACTGAGAAGAAAAGCCGCATATCGGAAAACGTTTACCCCATAAAAAGTCAAGACCAACAAGGAACAAGATCAAATAAATTTTATGGGAAACTTCCTGCTTACGCCCATGTTATCCTAACGCGAGGGCACCTTATCAAAGTTGTCGCCTCAACCAGTTAAGTACACCATTCAATCACCCAATAATGTGCAATACAGTGTGTAACAATGTGGCCCGACTTCCTCTACGATGATACAACAGCCTATATGATTATACCCATATGCAAGGGAAAATGAACTTTAGTGTGAACTGGCTGGGTAGAAAATGTGTAACGTATGGATTTATGGAAAAAAGAACACGCATTTTTCTGCTGCAAATACTTGCACTCTCAATTTGGAGGTTGTTATGAAGCAATAAGGTTTAAATTCAGTTGCAGATCCTTATCTGTAGTGGCAAAGGGGAGAAAGGGCAAACACTGCCATATTAAGTGAGCACATGAGAGCGGGGAAACGCGAAAATGTGTGAGAAAATCGGATATAGACGTTTATCGTTGGATTTTTCGCGTGATTTGGTACGCGACAAATCTGGGGGCTTAACGCGGCCGCTTTAACGCGACCTTTCGGTTTAACTGTTTCGGGGTCAAATGTTAAAGTTCAAGAGGCCACAATTGCCTGGTTTTTGGACATACTAATACGCTGTTGACGTAAGGGCACACAGATTTATTGCCGTTTATGCGGCAAAGGGGAAGCTTTATTTATCTTTTTCTATTTGACATAATTTGTCTTTAACATGTTCGTACGCGTTGAGTGATTTTACTCTTTGCCTTTTATTTTTTGTGCAAAAAATACATTCTTATTATATTTTTACATAACAAGTTTTTCAGCTCTAATGCCGCTATATGGGAAAGATAAGATGGTTCCATATTGACATGAAAATGTTTTGTTGACCCTGTTAATTTAATGAACTCACGTAAATCAACAGAACAGATTAAAAACGAAATTCAAATTACACAATTTCGAATCACACTTAATGTGGAGTTTCACCTATACGATTTGAAGGAAATTGTAGCCAGTGTAACTACTGGACATAATGAGACTTGACACCTTATGTCTCAGAATGACGAGCCCAGTGGAATGCCACACAGTACTTTGTAACTCAAGTTGCTGGATGGTGTTGCTACTGTTTGTGGGTGGTCGTATCGCTCACCATCAGGCGAACGGCATGCTCGTCTCGTCATTCAATGCAATAAAAAAAAACAACCCATATAGACAGATTCTTTGGGATAGCAAATAACATGACACATTGAAACTACAATAACGTAAATAAATCACCACCATTTATTATTTTAGCAAACAATTGGCCTTATCACAAAGCAATCTAACAAAAGACAGGGAAAGGAGAAAGAATCTAGCAATTGCCAATGGAGAATGTCACTTACGTAAGAAACCTACATGTGTAACACAAAAGCCAATGTATTTTGCAACCAATTAGTTTTAAAATTGGATCTCTTATCATGCCATTATAAAGCATTGATTACATTACACAACACACGTTGCTACACACATTCTTCACATGAATTGGTGAAGGGACGTATTTGGGGACTTGTGGGAGTCAAAAACATTGTAACAATTAATTCGTGAGACTCTACATTGATTGTGGAAACAATAAAATTAATTATACACACACACACTCACGCCTGTTATCCCCGAAGGGGTAGGCAGAGGTGCAACCAGAGCACCCACGCTTCGCCGTGCGTATTCTGTCTCATAATGTGATAAGAGGCGGGCCTATCGCCATATCGGGCACAAATTCCAGACTCCGGGCTGATACTGAGTAGAAAAACCCAATATCACTTTGCCCGACCCGGGGATCGAACCCGAGATCTCAGCATTGAAGTCATACCGTAATACAACTACGCCACCGAGGCAGTCGAAAATTAATTATCTAAGATTATTTTAAGGTTTTTCGTGATTTAAACAGATTCTTTAGAACTTCTTTTTTACACGTGAGCACCATGATGCCAGCCTGTATGAACCGGAAAAAACTATCGCTTTGGCAAAGTTTTCATTATAACGTAATGTGTAATGATCATTCCAATTGGATAATATTATAATTACTCTTCTCACCGTCCTCGTTTTTATTTACTCCCATAATAATCTTTAAAAACGATTCCAGAAATCGTAAGTTACCTTCACTAGGAAAACCAGAATAAATTCAAAGCCTAACATCATTCGCGAAAACTTAAGAAACCGTAATGAGGTCTTAAGGGCCTACACCCCCATCTCCCATTCTAAATGAGCCCATGCATGTAATGTAGTCGCGGGACACCAATTCGATTGACTGTGTTACAATATCAAGCTCTCGGCGCTTGGAACTCTGTAAACAATGTTTTCGCAATATTAATTGAATGCAATTGCAATTAAATTGTGCCGCTGTATTGAGAAATGTCTGCCATGTTATATTCAATTAGATTTGTATGTGTTATATGACTTGAAGCTTTTATGTGATATTTAGGTGGTTTACAAGCTTTTGCTTACGGCGCCGCTCGAGAATTTAAGGAAATAACAATCAAATAAAAAAATAAATATAGTCTGTAATAATAGGGATTATAAGCTCTTCTAACAGTGTTTTTTTTTTATTTTGTTCAGTAGTTGCAGATAGTGCCACCTTCAAATTGACATAGGTACAAAATATAACTCTTCAATATTTGATTTGAAAAGATATAATGGGTTAGCAGCCAGTGTAACGGCAGTCCTAATAATCCAAGTGGTGGTAGGTCTCTCATATGTAAGAGTCCGCCTGGGTGGGTACCATCGCAATGTCTATTCCTACCACAAAGCAGCAGTGTGCATGCACTGTTGTGTTTCGGTATGAAAAATATAGCCAGTGTAACTACTGGACATATTGAGATTTAACATCTTATATCTCAGGATGACGAGCGCAGTGGAATGCCACACAGTACTTTGTAACTCAAGGTGCTGTATGGTGTTGCTACTGTTTATGGGTGGTCGTATAGCTTACCATCAGGCGAATGGCACGCTCGTCATTCAATGAATTAAAAAAATCCAATGTCTCAGCGTAACGGCTTGCTCGTCTCATTCTTAAAAAAACCCTGGAAACTCCACTCACATCATAACCAGGTTACATTCGTTATGCAGCTATTTCAATTATGTGTCATTTATAATTATAATATGAATAGTATTTGCTTCATAACGTTGTTTAGGTCGTGGCTTGTTTAGTGCTATCGTATAAGATTTAAGCTCTGTGTCCTCGGTTATAACCTATGTATTATTTAATACTAAGTAAAACACACCTGTTTGTGTTAGTCTGTAGTGACATCATTTAGGTTAAATCCATTAATTTGTCAATGAAAACAAATCTTTTACGCAATTTCACGAGGATATATTACAAGACGAAATGTATACTATGTATATGACCGCCTCGGTGGCGTAGTGGTATTATGGTACGACTGTAATGCTGAGGTCTCGGGTCCGATCCCCGGGTCGGGCAAAGTGATATTGAGTTTTTCTATTCAGTATCAGTCCGGAGTCTGGAATTTGTGCCCAATATGGCGATAGGCTCGCCCCCTATCACATCATGGGACGGAATAATGGCGAAAAGTGGGTGCACTAGGTGCGCCTCTGCCTACCCCTTCGGGGATAAAAGGCGTGAGTGTATATGTATATGTATGTACGAAATGTATATTACGAAAAGTAGCTCCACCAGTTGCGCCTCCATCAATCCCTTCAAAGGTTACAAGGCGTAAGTGAGTGCACATCAAAATTAGTTTTAATGCATTTGTACATTTAGTCGAATGCGGGACCCATTGTTGGTGCAATGGTTGATTTTTTATTATTGTTTTATTTATATAAGATGTGTTTTTGTTTTCCGTATACAATATTGTTCTAATAATAAACTTCTTTCTTTCTACACACACTTCGCCTTTTATCCCCGAAGGGGTAGACAGAGGCGCAATTAATGCACCCACTTTTCGCGGTGTGTATTCCATGATGTGATAGGGGGCGAGCCTATCGCCATATCAGGCACAAATGCCAGACTCCGGGTTGATACCACATAGAAAAATCAAATATCACTGTCCGACCCGGGGATCAAACCCGAGACCTCAGCATTGCAGTCGTACCGTAATACAACTACGCCACCGAGGCAGTCTTTCTTTCAGTTCTTTCTTTCTTTCTACATAAATTACTTTTAACTCCGCACTTCTTTTAAATTTCAACATAAGCATCTCTTTATATTTTAGACTACTATGTTCAAACCTTCTCCAAAACAGCTTTAAACGCAACAATAGCACGGATATTGCACATTAATATAACGTTTGCTGAAAGCCTATTTTCGGATCTTGATATGTAAAGTGGACGTGTTGTGCTACAATCGTCCCATCGAACGCGTACTGCAATGAGATCTTGTCACACACGTGTGCCCGTTAGGTGGGTATTGTGGGGCGAGCGAGATGCGGTATTCGACATTGGTTGATGAATTTTCGCTTGGTGTGAGGTGGGACATGCGAGATATACTTTTTTTTATTTTTTTTTTTGTTGACGCGGAGAAAGTGAATTATTACTACCGCCCAGTGTTAAAGGCGAACGACTGAGTGGTTATGTTGGGTTCACCGTGCCTTACGACCCGACGTCGAGCCGCCCGGAGAGATGTAAAACGTCGGGCGACCGCCGGGCCGAGTCCCTAAACTATGTACACCGCACGGCATACCAACTAAAACTCCGCGGTGGCCATCTTCGGCGCATTAGGGACGGCTGCGGGCTTCCTCCGACTCACGTCTAAGTTGTCGTCCGCAACCGCCTCTGCGCGTACCGCTGTTGCGGTCCGTCTCCTGTTGTTGCGGGGGCTCATAAGCCCCGTACACCGAAGGATGCCCTTGGCGTCAGAGGCAGCGTGAGGCACGCTGCCGTCCATCACGGGGGTCAAAAAAGTTGACTAGACTAATAGGTGGGCGGCAGCTCCCGCCCACCCATGACCCCCGGATGCGAGATATACTGCGCTTTGTTTTATAACAGACTAGTATTGCTCACGGCTCCGCACGCGGGAAAAGGTTTTCCGGGATAAAATTATTTTCCCGGGATAAAAGTAGCCTATAGCGCTCAGGAGTAATGTAAGTGATAGGATCACTGAAAGAATTTTCAAAATCGGTTTAGTAGTTCTTGTGATTAGCGCTTTCAACCACCTAAAACATTATTAATTCACGGCCTTATTCATAAATAATTTATAAACGTATTTCAGTTATCGAATGTTGTCTTCTTCAAACGAATTTTGAATTGAGTTTGAAGGAAGAAGACAAAACATTCGATAACTGAAGTAGGTTTAAAACTTCATGAATAAAGTCGTTAGATCATAGCAACATGTACAACTCGCACAATCCCACTAATACACCCCTAGGTACCATATTGTCGTATTCGCGTTGTCCCATTGCATCTACTGGCTCGCTATCGTTAATTGCAATCACCCTGTCATTTTACGGTTACGCATTAGCATTATTGCGACTCTGTCGACTATCGATACAACGTGATCGCTATGTGCGAACTTATTGTGTTGCAAATGTTCTATTCTGAGCGGGAACTTGTGAGGTGTACGCGAATGTGTATATTGTGTAGGCCAGTTAGGTGTAGCGCAGACGCTGTGAATTGTCACGAACTACGAAATCGGTGACAGTACCGTATACAGTGTGAATATACCATCCCTAGTGGACGAGGTTGGCTTATTAAGAATCATCGCAAAGCTCTTGTTGGTTAATACACACCTACATAATATGGCGAAAAGTGGCTTGTTTTTTACGGCATCGAATGACGAGACGAGCATGCCGTTCGCCTGATGGTAAGCGATACGACCACCCATAAACAGTAGCAACACCATCCAGCATCTTGTGTTACAAAGTACTGTGTGGCATTTCACTGTGCTCGTCTTCCTGAGACATAAGATGTTAAGTCTCATTATGTCCTGTAGTTACACTGGCTGCAATGCCCTTCAAACCGAAACACAACAGTGCATGCACACTGCTGCTTGGCGGTAGAATTAGACATTGTGGTGGTATCCACCCAGACTGACTCTTACATATGAGTCCTACCACCAGTTAGTGGGTGCTGTCCCTATTACTGCTTCGGGGATAAAGACGTGATATATGTCTGTTTTTTTCTAAGGGTCAATCAAATAGTCACTCACAATTCAAGAAATATTAATGATGCTCGTAAAGGGGAAAAAGTATAAAAAGAGGGGCTATTTAGTCCACAGAAATCTCACTCACCATACCTAGTGTAGCATAACGAGCCGAGACAACCAACCTATTCATGTTGTAGATAGTTATTAAGATTGCAGCGTTGTGTCAACTATCATTGTAAGTGTATATTATTTATCAATTATTGTTGTTCGCAAACATCGCGAGGAAACCTACATACCCGAGAATTCCCCAAAAACAATTTCGAATGTATTTGAAGTCTGCAAACCCGCACTAGGCCAGCGTGGTGGACTAAGGCCTAACCCCTCTCAGTAGTAGAAAAGGCCCGTGCTAAGCAGTGGGCTATACATAAAACAGGGTTGGTATGGTATGGTTGCTTTAACTATTAAAATATAACACTAAAAGGAAATTTCTCCATGATTTTATGCACTAATAGACTATTACTTCCTAGAACCGGTACAAATGTAACTGCGATTGCTTCCTGGAAAACAACTAGACATTAAAAGTACAATATCCACAATCAAATAAAAACACACATACACCATACTAAAATTGTTCAATTACACTAAAACATAAGGCGAGCTGATACACCTAACTGTACTTCGTTTACGATGATGTCTGACATAGACCATTTTACACATCGAGGCTAACATGTCGATTTATTCGTTGAACCTTTAAATGAGGATCTAGTTTCGATTCTTAGGTTGGAGTTAGGTTTTATTTTTTCGACGGTAAGTTATTATTTCACGTAGTTCGAATGAATCCGAAATGCTGGGCCAAGCTAACTACAGATTGGATCCCAACAAATGGTCGCAGAAAACATGGACGGCCAAGGAAGCGATGGAGAGACGACCTAAACGCATTCGAACCAGACTGGAAAGAGTTAGCGGAAGATCGAAGGAATTGGAAGAAAAAGGGGGAGGCCTTTGCTCAGCAGTGGGACACATATGAGGCTTAAAAAAAAAAGTTATTGTTTTGGGAAGAAAAGGTTGTAAATTATTTGCTGCATCTCTACCTAACCTCTCGAAAATACTGTCTGATTTTCACAGTGTTGTGGTGGAAGTAATTTTTAGGGTTCTGTATGCACGTGTCATCGGAACTACTTATTATACATGACTCTTAAAATAGTCTACCTAATGAACTATAATTAACTTAAGACCAATTTCACTGGTTTCAAGTATTTTTTTTTGCGGCTGTATATATAGCGAATGTTTCTACATTATAGTTTACTTAATTACTACTATAGTTTCTACTAGTAATAATTTTGTTTGGAAGCATAGATTAGAGATTGAATTTTCAGAGTATCATTTACTCAAAAGTTGTAAACCAGACCGTCAGTTTCAAAATATGTGGGCTGTGGTCCAAACCGAGGTAAAAGCAGAAAGAAGTGTTAATCAAATACTCATTCTATTTATGTGATTGTCACCCAAAATACACATGACAAAACATACTAGTTTTTGCATTCACATCAAACATCTAAACATCTTCAAAAAGTTTAATATGTATTTTATACAACTGCCTCGGTGGCGTAGTTGTATTACGGTACGACTGCAATGCTGAGGTCTCGGGTTCGATTCCCGGGTCGGGCAAAGTGGTATTGAGTTTTTCTATTCAGTATCAGCTCGGAGTCTGGAATTTGTGCCCGATATGGCGATAGGCTCGCCCCCTATCACATCGTGGGACGGAATAACGGCGAAAAGTGGGTGCACTAGTTGCGCCTCTGCTTACCCCTTCGGGGATAAAAATCGTGAGTGTGTGTGTGTGTGTGTTATTTTAACAAAAAAATGTGAATTCTCGAGACACGTGTCCTTCTCGTGCTTTGCCAGTTTTTATGCTCGATGCTCCACGTTTCTCAGCAGTTACCAACTTTATGCCTATGGGGCGGGTTTATATTTTTTCTTAGGTGCAAACTCACGATCAAGTTATGGCATAAAAGTGAACGCTAAACTTACATGAAGTGCGCTTCGAAAGTTTTATAGAGCTTAAAGCTTCGAGTTTAAATGGGGAATGTTATATGAGAGTGTTTTGTGCTTTTGATCATTTCTCGGAGCTTTTATTGAGTATCGAGGTTTTAGGAAGTTATAACGGAATGACATTTGAACAGTTAACTCGTCCTTTCCTTAGCCCGTACGTACCTCAATTATAAACGTCATGTATGAAATAAAATCACAAAATCCTTCATTACATTGTTTTGCGTTCATTAACCCAAGTTCTTAACTATCGAAGATGATGACTTGCATCAATGTATTGAATATAATACTTGTTCACATTGCTTGGATGTTACTGAGAAGGTCGCTTTCCGCTGTCTGTCCCTATGTATGCTTAGATCTTTAAACAACGCAACGGATTTTGGTCCGGTGTTTCAATAAAGTTTTTTTATGGCATCGAATGACGAGACGAGCGTGCTGTTCGCCTGATGGTAAGCGATACGACCACCCATAAACAGTAGAAACACCATCTAGCATCTTGAGTTACAAAATGGTGTGTGACATTCCTCTGCGCTCGTCGTCTTGAGACATAAGATGCATGCATACTGCTGCTTGGCGATAGAAATAGACATTGCGGTGGTACCCACCCAGAGGGACCTTACATATAAGAGTCCTACCATCAGTAAAGAGTGATTCAAGAAGAAGATAGATAGATATGTACTTCTATCCCGAAAAAACTTATTGACACGGGCAAAAGCTAGTAATAATATATTGTTAGGATTCAGTAATTTGTAATGGTATTTGGAACGTACTGACCTGTTACTAAATTCAGTCTAAATGTCAAATGAATCGTGGAAATGGTAGTTGAGTGTATAAAAAGGATGCCATAACGATATTCGCTCTCATTCGCTCAGTGGCAGTGGAGTAAGTTTATCTTTGACTTTCATACTGGTCGGTTAGTTGCTGATACCTATATTTGTAAAAGTATTTCTGTTAAAAAGTGCTTATGTAAAATGAAAGATAAATGTGTTATGTAAAATCAGTAATAAATCGTTTTTATTTAAATCAAAATAGCTTCTGTTTCTTCAGTTTCTAACATCAGAAGTGAGATCGGAATCTATGCCCATACGAGTGGATTGTGTGCATTAAAATACCTACGCTATGTGCTACTACTGCGTAGATATTTCAGTACCCGTATATAACGAGAACAATAATTAATTGCACGGAAGAATACCAGTGTATGTAATCACAGAAATAGATTGTGCTCACTACATATGTTCGCTATGTGAAATACATACATGGTACGATCGAGATATTTGACTACCCGCAATTTACGTGAAGAAAAAGAAATTGCGCTGAGTAATATCGGGATAAGAATTAGACTGCAATGTGAATAAAAATAGTCGTGTGGTATACAACATAGCCGTCGTATATACGTTTGTGACGACGACTTCGAATGAACAATTAAGTGTTTACGTGTAACACGATTGAACTGTTCGTGCCCAAGCGTTGTTTTTGGTGTTGAAACGTTCCTGTTGGTGTGCAAACGTTCCTGTTGATGTGCAAAGTTCCTGTTGGTGTGCAAAGTTCCTGTTGGTGTGCAAACGTTCCTGTTGGTGTGCAAGTGTTCCGGTAGATGTGCTGCGTATGGTGTCACAGTTGGTGTCCTGGGCGAAGTGACTGCGCGGGTGGCAACTGGCGGTTGAAGCAAACTGCTCCAGCACAGAGAATGTTCATCAGTGACGGCATATCGGACGCATATTGTATAAAGGACTTTTGTAACCTACTATGTTACAGGTACGAGGCAACCCGTTTCCGAAGGGACTCTTGCAGGTGCTACAGTCTTTATTCCCTGCTGCCGTCGCGAGATCCTGAGATAGTTCTAAATGGCGCATGCTGTGCCATGCAGTGCAGCTGGTGAGCAGCTATCAAGAGAAGGCGTCTACAGATCGTCAATCAGCGTTTCGGGGCTGTCAGTCCTGGGGAAACACTTTGTGAGCTCGCAGCTCCGCAAGGAAGTCGTTCGACTCTGGTGAGAAGTTTTCATTCTACTTTGTCTCATTGTTTTATTATGCTTCAATGTGTTCCATATAGAGGTTCTTTTTTGCGAATTTAAAGGGAAGAGTTTTCATAACGTTATAACTATGTCTGGCATATAACGCCCGTGAGTCAATATTGTTCATTTCCCCTTCATAGATGAGATTCACTACATGTGTATTGAGAGAGTCAATCTATGATAGAGTAGACTAGAGCTAATAGGCCAGAACTATAATCGGTGCTTAGTAAAGGTGTGTTGCAGTGCGGTAAGTACCCTGCGAGAGAAACAACTACGGTAACTCTCAATGCAGCTGATCTCGGGATCATGGTACTGAGGAAGCACAAGTTAGGGAACGGTCGATGGAGGCTTGTGTCTGTTATGTCGGCGCGATGTCGCTACGTTTGGTGACTTTTTGCATCATTAGTTGAACAAGCTATACTTTCGTTGTTATTGTATGCTCGTTAGCCCCTACATCATATATCAACTGACTGCCTCGGTGGCGTAGTGGTATTGCGTACGCATTACGAGTACGATTTGCGCGCTGAGGTCCTGGGTTCGAATCCCGGGTCGAGCCAAAAAAAAATTGTGACTGGGTTTTTCCATCTTAAAATTTACTCAGTCGCAGCTCGGAGTCAGGAAGTTGGCGGTGTGATACCCCCGTGCCTCGGAAAGCACGTAAAGCCGTTGGTCCTGCGCCTGATCTCTCTCCGGTCATGTCGGATTGCCGTCTCACCGGACTATGAGAGTGAAGGAATAGCGAGTGCACTTGTGTATTGCGCACACACTTGTGCACTATAATATCTCCTGCGTACCTGGCTGATCTCCGTTGAGATTGGCCGCCGTGGCCGAAACTGGCTAGGAGGATTTTCATATATCAAACATTTTAACTTTTTTTTTTCTCTCGTGTACCTCACGTTGTAAATAGACTGCTTGATTGCTTATAAATAGAACAACTTCCGAACAGCATAACTTCATTTTGTCATTGATATTGTTCGTGGTCTAACGAAGCATGCACTGTATCCTAATAATCGTTGGCTATCATACGCCAGATATAGATTGTCTTGAGTCAGTGTTAGACCACGGATAAGTCTTGATAATTATAATGCAGTGTGTTTAGTATTCAATACTAAGTATTTGCTGCTAAGTGTTATATGTTGCTTTGATTATTTCCACAATTACGATGATTACCTGCTGTTCGAAAGATTGATCTGAGTATAAAATTATTGGCAAACCGCTTATGTGACAACAAAGAGTTCTAAGATTATACAGAGAGGACATTGGGTAAATTTTCATACAAAGATTTTGAACCCGTTCGTCAGTAACTCAACCTACCGTGAAATAGCAAAACACTTGTGTAAAATACATTAGAACATACTTACCATAACCGTAATGCGCAAATTGGCATATTTCCTTCCAAAATAGTGCTTTCTTTGCGGAATTTGTGCCTACAGAGACTTCTTCCAATTTGGGACCGATGTCTGGTCTATAACTAACTATAGTGTTGAATGTCTCTGTGTGACAAGTTTTGTAGGGATGCCGCTGTTTAAGCTACGAAAAGACTCTTATACTGATTGGCGTTACGACATCCCATACAAATTTTGGTTTGACATTGAATTTGAAATTGGATTTAAAATTTAAAATTTAATTCGAAATTAAAGTTAAAATTGTAATTGAAGATGAAATTGAAAAGTTTTAAATTTCCCACGTGACTTCATGAGTGTCAGGAATGATCGAGCTATAAGATGTACTTGTGTTGTACTTAAATAAGCATTGTCTGAATTGTATTCAATTTAGTAACTATTTGACAGCAGTGTCGTATCACTTCTCTCTGGTCATGACACTAGGTTAGCTAGGTAAGTTTTACCTTGCGGTCGGTAAAGCCTTTGTCTTAAGTCAAACATGCTAACCAGACCGACGGATACACTCCAAGTGAGGTATAGTTTCATGTTATTGGATGCTGCTTTGGAGTGCGCTCGTATGTTATACTAGTACGTGGGAACATACTCTGGGTGGTTGTATTTTGTTATCTTTTGGACATGTTTTTGTGCTTTGTTTTTTTTTTTATGCGCAGATACAAATGATAAGTTTGAGGAGGCTGATGCTCCTGGCGTCGCCCAGCCTTTTGAAAATGAAACACCTGGTGGCTTCGGCGAGCATCAACCAAGCACGTCTGGGACGCAGAGGTGCAATGAAGAGGCTCCTGCAGCGTCGAGGGGAGTGAAGAAATTCCGGCGACTTCATTGCCAGTTCTGGAGACTGATCTTCGGAGCTGGAGGATGAAGCCCGAGGACGGACTTTCGTCAGGAGAGGCCGTGTTAGGATTCAGTAATTTGTAATGGTATTTGGAACGTACTGACCTGTTACTAAATTCAGTCTAAATGTCAAATAAATCGTGGAAATGGTAGTTGAGTGTATAAAAAGGATGCCATAACGATATTCGCTCTCATTCGCTCAGTGGCAGTGGAGTAAGTTTATCTTTGACTTTCATACTGGTCGGTTAGTTGCTGATACCTATATTTGTAAAAGTATTTCTGTTAAAAAGTGCTTATGTAAAATGAAAGATAAATGTGTTATGTAAAATCAGTAATAAATCGTTTTTATTTAAATCAAAATAGCTTCTGTTTCTTCAGTTTCTAACAATATTATATGATTAGGAACTGCTTCAGTGGCCTATTTGTATTGCGTGTGCGGTAGGGCTACCTTTCTAAGGTCTCGGGTTGGAATCCTGAAGTTGTATTATGTTTTTTTCTGCTCAATATAAGCCTGGAGTCTAGAGTTGCCCCTAACCTTCGCAAATGTTATTTCTTGAATAAATCGTGTACTAAAATCTGTGACTGGTGCCCTATCTTACAATCGAACCCAAGTCGCCTCGATCCATTTAAGAACATAAAAAGCAAAGGTAAATAATCATACAACTGTAAAGGATTAGGGATAATACAATATAGCAATCTATCTCTGAGAGGCATAGGCGTGAGATTTTGTATTATAATCGGCTACCACCTCGAATATCGGCGCCGTAATCGTGAATATAAGCCAACCGCAGTCTACATTGTTCACTAACAATCATCATCATCATCATCAGCCTTTATCAGTCCACTGCTGGACATAGGCCTCCCCTAATGAGCGCCATAGCGCCCTGTCTTCAGCTTGCCGCATCCAGCATCTACCTGCAGTCTTTCGCAGATCGTCATCCCACCTGGCCGGAGGGCAATATAAAGTAATAATTATATGTAAATAGGTTTTGGAGCAAGTGGGTATATACAATTTTAATTGAGTTTATAGTTTTGTAACATTCAAAACGTATCCTGTATGGTAGAAGACAGCGTATTCTAGATGTATACTCAACCATGATTGCTAAAATATCAAAACAGTATACTTGTTAATTTAAGTTTTCTTTGTTGTATTGGTGGTAGGTCTCTCATATGTAAGAGTCCGTCTGGGTGGGTACCACTGCAATGTCTATTTCTACCGCCAAGCAGCACTGTGCATGCGCTGTTGTGTTTCGGTTTGAAGGACATTGTAGCCAGTGTAACTACTGGACATAATAGGACTTAACATCTTATGTCCTAGAATGGCGAGCGCAGTGGAATGCCACACAGTACTTTGTAACTCAAGGTGCTGGATGGTGATGCTACTGTTTATGGGTGGTCGTATAGCTTACCATCAGGTGAACGGCATGCTCGTATCGTCTTTCAATGCCATAAAAAAAGTATCGTGTATGCTTGAAAACCCTGTATTCTGAATGTACTCTCAGCCGTGATAGCTAAAATATCAAAACATAATGCTTGTTAATTTGAGATGAGTGAGATTACATTACATTAAATTTTAAATCGAAAATAAGGGCGCTAATAGATGTAAATACGTGTATCTTATAATGCCAATTACGCCGAATTTACTGAAAAATATTTTTTAAGACATTATAAAAAACATATTAATATCCGCACTGTATATAAATACACTGCTAGGCACGGGCCTCCTCTAGTACTGCGAGGATTTTACGCCTTAGTCTACCTAGAGCGAGCTAGTAGACTTCGCACACCTTCCAAATTCTTGTTGAAAACTTAATTTAATATATAACTTAATAACTAAATATGCAGTTTGTTTCAAGAATTTTTCCTTCACCGTTACCACCGCTACAATTCACAAAGAATAAACCAGCACTATTTTTAGCAGTCAGTGGCACAAAAAAACATACAAGTCGATAAGGTATAGAACTTGTTCCTTTTTTAAATTTAAACTCAAGGCTCGTAGGTTAGGCATGACAATCTCAAACCTCACTGAAAATCCGATTCCTAAAAATCTCTTTATTAAATTAAAAGAGTATGTTTATGCAAATCAAATATAGAACTCATACCTTTTTAAACTTGATAACCATGCAGTTCGACATTCAATTTGCGTTACAAACGTAGCTTGTGCGTTTAGTGCTTAGGTCAACGAGCCTCTTCCATAAAATACAAATAAATGCTGTCCCGGCCGGACATTTAGACCGGCGCACGTGTAGTCCCGGCACAAATGGTCCCGCTCGGACATTCCCAGGACTACGCTACGTTACGTATGACCACGCGTGCGCTTCGATGTAGACCGAACGATTGTATAGAGTTGGCATTCAAATATTTAATGTTCGATAATATTACGCCGATATCGAAATTATCAGCCTTATGCCCTATGAAATAATGTCATCACCATACCACCATACCACCCCTGTATTATGTACTGCCCACTGCTGAGCACGGGCCTCCTCTACAACGGAGAGGGTTTAGGCCTTACTCCACCACGTTGGCCTAGTGCGGGTTGGCAGACTTCACATACCCTCGAAACTATTATAGAGAATTTCTCGGGTATGCAGGGTTCATGTTTTCTTTCATCGTTAAAGCGAGCGATAATTCACAAAGAATACACACATAACTTTAGACACGTCAGAGGTGTGTCCCCTTGGGTTTTGAACCTGCGGACATTCGTCTCGGCAGTCCGTTCCACTCCCAACTAGGCTATCGCCGCTTAATAATGTGCTTAAATTTTGTTGAATAAGGGATTGGATTTAAAATAATTGTCCAACTTCATGACTAATGGAATTCTGTATTCACTGTCAAATTATTGAGTCAGTTGTATTCCTCATCCAGCCGCTACACACAATGTTTATGTCTTCAAACCAACTGGCATGAGACTGGAGCCCAGTCTCATGCCAGTATACTTGGTCTTCTGTACTCTCCACTCCAGCAACTTTCAGCCACACCGGCCTTGAGAAGTGAGTGCTACAATAAATTTGATATTAATTCAGCTGGCGGGAAATTACGACAAAGACCAAGCATCTTGTAATGATCCTAATTCAAGTTGATTCCTAAAAATAATCTAACATTTTTAAAGTATTTTAGTGATGTTACCTCTATCAATCCTTAATCCCGAATCGATCCACAATAGATCCAGTGCCCCGGCGGCGCGCGGCCGTGCGCACGATTCAGATTAATCTATCGAAAATCGTTTTACAACATATTATTTATAGAGCGCATGCGCCGGCAATGATCATCAGTCCGTGTGCGTTAGTGATGCGCCGGCGCATTCCGCTCCCCGTTCGTTGTCGATGCGGAAACATCTGTGCGACGTTATCGATACCAATCTTGTGTGTAACATGTTTGTGATTTTGCAAATCATTCGAATGATCATTAGTACTTGTTGTGTCCGGTTGATAGTTTAGTAATAATTATTGATTACTGTGAGAAATATTATTCTAAAATTAGCCGAATAAACAACACAGTACATTCATTAAATATAAATGTGAAGTTAATGTACTCAGTACGAAAACATTTATGAACACTCATAAACATTAAATTGCATCGAAACTTAACAATTTAATAAAACAAAACTCCAAAAAGCTTAGATCAAAAGTTTAATTAAAACTCACCCTAATTACCTGCCATTAACACATTTATTTTTCATCCTTAATCTTAGATTAGGAAATTATAAGTTTATATCGTAAAACGGAGCGTAAAACATTTCACGTTCCGCAGTCAACAATTAACCTCAGGCGGTAATGAAACTTCTGAACTAGCCTCGGAATCGCGCAGCCTATTTTAAAGACATTGAATATTTAAGAGAGCTAATTGAAATGAGCGCGACACTTTGGAGTGTCGCCAGGGCAATTACCTAGCTTCTAAGATGAGATTTAACGTGCGACGGTTAAATGATTCGAGTTTTGAAATTTTTTTTTTTTGGATTTTATGCCTGTTGCAAGTTTTGCGTTAAGTGATATAAACTTTGCTTGCTCTGCCCGCATTTAGGTTCCTTCGTGGGTTAAGCCGCAGTCTATTGTACTGAGGGATGATTATACTGTCTGACTGGAATCAATAATTAATCATCATCATCATCATCAGCCACATGACGTCAAATGCTGAACATAGGCCTCCTCCAAAGATTTCCAGATGGACCTGTCAAAAGTGGCCCGCATCCAGCGCGTTCCTGCGGCCTTTAGCAAGTCATCGGTCCACTTTGCAGGTGGACGGCTGACGCTGCGCTTGCCAGTACGTGGTCTCCACTCGAGAACTTTTTTGCCCCATCTGCCGTCAGTTCTTCGAACTATGTGCCTTGCCCACCGCCACTTCAGCTTGCTTATCCGTTGGGCTATGTAAGAGAAACACCTAGCATAGCCCTTTCCATAGCTCGCTGAGTGACCGTGAGCCGTCTTAGGCGGCCCATAGTCAGAGGCCACGTCTCAGTGTCGTATGTCATCACTGGTAACACACATTGATTGAAGACTTTTGTCTTCAGGCACTGAGGTATTTTAATAATTAAACGACATCCAAACTCATAAACAAACTTCTTATCAATAATTATTTAATATTTATTCTGGGTATAGTATATTGGCAGAAAACAGCCATATTAATACTCAGCTCTATAAAATATAAATCATCGATAATTGCGCGTACGCATCACTTGGATCGTCATTTGATACCGCCGGTTGTTACAAGGAACATGTGAGCTTTCGTTGTGATTCTTTTATATATAATATCATACACGTTTTGTAGGAATATATTTCTCGTACAAAATAACAAAGAAATATTAAAAAAAAAATATTATATTTATGGTTATTCTTAGAGATAAAGGAAATTAACACATTTAACAAACGTAACATATCAGGTCTACTTATATAGTAACATTATTAAAGAGAGTGACAATGAGTACGATAACTGTGATGATAAACCCCATGTCTTTTTCATTCCGATCTTTCAAGGCAGAGCACATCTCAATGTAGGATTTCATATAGTCACCATTTGTCTTCAAATGGTGACTATATGTAATATACTATATGACTGCCTCGGTGGCCTAGTTGTATTACAGTAAGACTGCAAAGCTGTGGTCTCGGGTTCGATCTCCGGGTCGGGCAAAGTGATATTGAGTTTTTCTATTCAGTATCAGCCCGGAGTCTGGAATCTGTGCCCGATATGGCGATAGGCTCGCCCCCTATCACATCATGGGACGGAATAACGGCGAAAAGTGGGTGCACTAGCTGCGCCTCTGCCTACCCCTTCAGGGATAACAGGCGGGAGTGTGTGTGTGTGTGTGTGTGTGTGTGTTGTCCTCAAACAACCCATCTGTCTTCTTGTCAAAATCATTTCTGAACATAGGTACACTTTTTTACGAATTCCAATTATACAACCTTCAATACTATGTTTATTATCATCATATGACCTCGATCGCTTACCCCCTCCACTATAAAAATATGTTTATATTCACTGGTAGGTCTCTCATGTGTAGGAGTCCGTCTGGGTGGGTACCACCGCAATGCCTATTGCTACCGCCAAGCACCAGTGTGCATGCACTGTTGTGTTTCGGTTTGATGGACATTGTAGCCAGTGTAACTACTGGACATAATGAGATTTAACATCTTATGTCTCAGGATGACGAGCGCAGTGGCCACACAGTACTTTGTAACTCAAGGTACTAGATTGTGTTGCTACTGTTTATGGGTGGTCGTATCGTTTAACCTCAGGCGAACGGCACGCTCGTCTCGTCATTCGTTCCAATAAAAAAAATGCTATCGACAACTAATCCCGAATTGGTGCATCACTAGGACAGTTACCGATCCGGGCCGTGTGCGAATCTCTTCCGGTATAGGAGACGGCTACGTTAATGGACGCCTTGTTTGTACTGCATCGTTGTGGTGCTGTCCGTTGTCGAATTATACTTAGCCGAAACAAAAAATATGTAAACAAATAATCTAACGGGAATAATTGTGTCGATAATTATCTATTCTGCCGTGCTATTCTCAGGTATGTCAAGGAACGCTAGTTCTCGAAAAAAATTAAGTTTTGTCTATATAGTTTTCTTTTCATTCTTTGTGATTCGAAGTAAAATTGAGATAGGGACCAGTTTCTTAAGGTTTTGTTTTTATTTTTAAAGAACTGCTATTTGGCTATATTGTTTATTGGATGTGCATTTTTTAAGCTATCTGATGCCATTAAATCAAGCTTACAATATTTTTTGAGATACGGATTTTGAGCTTAAAACGGCAGTTATATCAATCGACACATCTGTATGCTACTCCCCTTACAAGGTGCAGTGAATTTAAAAAATATTCACCCAATCGTATTATATTTAAAAGTATCATCAGCGCATAAAAGCTTAAATTTCAAAGCTCTACATAGAACTAAACTACACTTGTCCTAATTTTTTTTAATTTATTTGATATTTGAATTCATTAGATACAAGAACTATAATGTTTAAAACTACTACATACAGAAGTTATAATAAACACACATAAACACCCCTTTCCCACCCACTTCACAACCCCTACTAAGTTCACATTAATTAGCCTTTGACAATTAGTACCGGTTATCTGGAAAAGATCTTTTGACCGAATATTGTCACATGTTATTTAAAAAAAACATAATATGTTTGTTTATTTTTTCGCTTGTGTTGTACAAAAAAGTGTTATTATTCATTCAAATCGAAATAAAAAAAACATACTACTTGACCAAGGAAATAATGCGATAATCACAATGAAGTACATTACCATAAAAGTATAAATCGATACCAAATCACAACCCCATCACTAGGGTAGTTACGAGCCATGCAAGTATCTTCCGGTATCGAGACTATGTTAATGGGCGCCTTGTTTGCACAACTTCATTGTATCTTCGAATTACGTTGGAAGAGTATCAGGCTTCAAAACAACCTGGTAATTGATCGCATAGCATCACTCCTTTACCTTGTCAGGGGTAGGCAAAAGTGTTAGATATGCCTAGCATATTCCTTGTCACTTAACATCCTTCCTTTTAAATACTAAATATGGCGTAGGATATTGCATGTTACGTAGTTTCTGAATAAAGTTCTCCATAATACCTTTCAATGTTACACTGCGCTCATACCCATGTTTCAACAATATAAATTTTGTTAGCTAGGTCCCGTGGACTAGAAATGATCCCTTAATTTAACCCCTGTATCTAATAGAGGTAGGCATAGACTATGGATTACCATTTTGCACGATCCTTACATACTTTTGTCTCATTTAGTTTAATTAAAATGCTTATTTCCCTTTAATCTTTTAAACATAAAGCGACGCCAATGCGAGTGTAACAATTTTGTTAAATTACTGCATCGTAGCTCAACATGTTGAGCAACATATTGCGCATTGTTTCAGAGTTACATGGCTAAATTGCACCAAATTGATTAACCACGAAATTAGCGTGAAATTAAACATTTAATATATTTTTTTGAAACCATCGGTTAAGTTACGTAGTGACGGCTTATATAAAATCGTTTAATTGAATACAAACTGACTGACTTTGTAAATAGAATGTTTCAAATTATAACTGTTACGGGTGGGCATAGCTGTGAAACTTTCTAGAAAACCAATAAAAGGAAAATAAAATCCCTTTTACCACATTTATACATTCAGCCTCGACTGCCTCGGTGGCGTAGTTGTAATATGGTACGACTGCAATGCTGAGGTCTCGGGTTCGATTCCCGAGTCGGGCAAAGTGATATTGAGTTTTTCTATTCAGTATCAGCTCGGAGTCTGGAATTTGTGCCCGAAATGGCGATAGGCTCGCCCCCTATCACATCATGGGACGGAATAACGGCGAAAAGTGGGTGCACTAGTTGCGCCTCTGCCTACCCCTTCGGGGATAACAGGCGTGAGTGTGTATATATATATATATACATTCAGACTAAGTTATATAATAATTATTAATATAGTTTTATAATAATATCCATATAATTATTTTGATATTATGTATTATTTTACGTAGCAAAGTGCTTAAACATACAGTCTAAAGTCTGAGAGTGACGAGCGCAGTGGACTGACACGCAGTACTTTCTTCTTAAAAGTTCTGTATGGTGTTGCTACTGTTTATTTATTTATTAACACTTTATATACAACGAGTATAAAGGCGGACTTAATGCCGAAGGAATTTTCTACCAGTCTACCTTTGGGTGGTGCAAGACAAAACAAGGCAAGGGTTTATAAGCAGTCGTATCGCTTACCATCAGAGCAGCGGCGTGCTCGTCTCATTATTCAGAATTGATGGTAAGCAATGACTCCTATCATATTTATACACTATATAAACCAGGGTACAAAGTATTATGCAGATTATTCTCTAGCACCATCAGTTCCTGCATGATATCCAACATATTCTACTATGTCATCTAACAATAACACCCATACTTTGAATAAATCTAGCCCCAGTGTCCCCTTTCACGTCCATGGCTCGATTCAAGCATACAAATCGAGTGTAAAGCCATAATTGTTAATTTCAAACAAAATGCCCGCAATAGCTTTCGCGCTGCACTAACTAACGATCCCATTGCTAGATGCCTATCGGGTTTCTGCGCATAGTGACGGCCCGGTTGCACTAAGCTGATTCAGTTGATCTTGGATTTAATAATGGGGATTAGCTAGCTTCCTAGTATTTGTTACTGGTGTTAGGTCTCTCATATGTAAAAGTCCGCCTGGGTGGGTACCACAACAATGTTCATTTCCAGCGCCATGCAGCAGCAGTGTGCATGTACTATTGTGTTTTGGTTTGAAGGACATTGTAGCCAGTGTAACTAATGGACATAATGATCTTCTGTCTCAGGATGACGAGCGCAGTGGAATGCCACACAGTACTTTGTAACTCAAGGTGCTGGATGGTGTTGCTACTGTTTGTGGGTGGTCGTATCGCTTACCATCAGGCGAAAAACATGCTCGTCTCGTCATTCAATGCAATAAAGAAACATTTATTAAGCTGTCGTAATACTAGTTTGATAAAATCATCCTTGCATGTATGCCGCTTTAATGTGAGGTTGGTTTATACGTATGTTACTATAATTATTTTAGTTGATGCAACAACAATAGAAAATAGTAAAGTGACGTTATCTTAAGAAGGAAAATTGTAACGTTTAAAAAAGCATTGTCCATGATTCGTTATATAATTTTTACACCCGATCACTTTTCTGACTTCAATCGTCTTGATTGGCCAGTCATTCAAAAAGGCCCTCGATTTTGTATGTTATACAACAGCAATAAATTTTTCCAAATCTCTATGAAAATAAGTACTACAGTGAACTGAATTATCAATACATTCATCAAACTCCTAACTACACGTTTAACCAGAGTCAGCTTGTCCTACACAGCCCGCCGCTCTAAACTATGCGAGTACATAATGCATGCGCGCACGCACGGAGCGACGCCGAGACAGATCGATGGATCGTATCGATCCGCACAATGCGCCAGTCGTGATCTCGATTACGTTATTGGAAAGTTTAGCCGTTTGTGTAAACTTAGCTTTGTTTTGTTCGGTGTTACCTGACCATGGGAATATTGTATCCAGGCCTAATGTTTGCATTGTTTGGAGTTTATAAAGATATGTAGCGGGTATAATTTTGGCGCGCTACATGTCGACCAACGTTGCACGTTGTTTAACACGACGTGCAACATGCGCGTCATATGTCAACGTCGCGCTATATTGTATAACTATGCTATATTATACCTATTGACTGCCCTAACAAAATATAAAAACAAAAACACAAGATACTGTGTTTTATCAAGTAATACCATATTTCTGGTTTGGATCTAAACGTTATAACTATGTCAAGCAATTACAATACCTGGCGATTCCCCAGCTTGTACCTGATATGCCTATAGCTTATATTTTTTTCATAATGAAATTAAAATTTTGGACAGAACAGGTAACATCCTCATCACTCTGCCCTAAAGATAAGCGTGATGATATGTTGTGCCTATTCAAGATGAACTATAATTAAAAACACAACAAAACGTATGTAGGTTGGCTATAAAACGACTCTTGGGAATCTATCAAAACGTAATCCGTGACGGCCGGCCGAGTGTAAACATTGAACGGGTATTTTGAAAAAAACGTACTTTGACATCGTTCCACGTCGATCAACCGAATAAAAAAACGCCGTTCTCAATGCGTCTCATTTTATGAATGAAATAAGGTTTTTTCTGCGGATCCACGACAAATACGTGCCTTCCTTTCTCGGACGTCTGATGCGGCGTGCATTCATTTTCGATTACATTTTAATTCCGTTTCGAACTATCACGCTTTGAATGATCATTGAAAGTTCGACTTTGAAGCTTCAGGTTACGGTTTAGTTTTGTGAAGCGCAGGTTTTTTGTATGGATGTAGAATTTTCTTTGAGGAGTGGCAAGTAACTTTGTCGCGGCGACTTGCCTGCTTCGACGAGAATATAACGCTTCCGACACAGATGTGGTCCGAGTAACGAGATTTTATTTCTATATGGTGATTTATAAGTTCGATTATAAATTTGAAAGTTTTAATATCAACTTTGGATGAAATTCTGATCCGTTTGTTTCAATATGACTGATATTTTAATGTTGATTCTTAAGCTAATGTTAAGCATCACAAGTAATCCAGTTTGGAAGAGTTTGCATGCTTTGTAAGTTTTAGAAAATTCTTTGATAGGCTCGTATACTCTCTAATAACTGGTCTTATTCACTGTATAATTATCAAAATGTTATAGCGTCTCCCTTTTCCCGAAAATACAGCATTGTAATTAGCATTTAAATTTTAACTCTATTAGTATTTGCAATACATTCCAATTCTCAATAAAAAATGGTCGCTTGTACAAAAGATGGTGATTGAATATCCCTCTCCATAAATTTTGCCTTACCTATTGTTCAGGACAATTTCCAGGCAGGATGGATTCAAACCCTCAAACTAGTCAGCAATTCTCATAAAGATAAACTATATGCCCTTACCATTAATAATTCGTGTTACTACAAAGTTTAGAGCAACTTTATAGCCACTTATAGTCAAAGCTAATTAAAAAGCAGCCTGTATCTCAAAGGCGGACGGGGGGCAAAAAGTGTTTGAGTTCGTGGGAAGTCAATTACAAGATTACCTCCAGCACCCACTATGTCTCTCTTAATTTATTCTCCATTAGAATATTGAAATGCTATTGAAGAAGGATTAAGAGCTTAGTTCTATGTATGCACATGAAATGAGAAAAATGTTGATATCAATAGTTGACAACTCCTCTTTAAGTCGAATTTTATTTAATTTTGTCAAATGACTGAAGTGTCAATCTATCTATATATCACTCACTCATTCATCATGAAATCTCAGAAACTACAAGTCCTAGGAGTCTTAAACTTTGCATGGGGTTCCTTTTATGACGTAGGTGCTCACTAAGACGGGATTTTGCGAAAATCATCCCCTGAGGGGGTAAAAACGGTTGTACGCTATAAAAACAGAGAGGATAAAAATGGTTGCACGCGATAAACTCAAAAACTCCGAATAGATTTCGATGAAATTTGGTATGTAGATAGATCAAGACCCTGGAAAGGTTTTAGGCTACTTTTCACCCCGGGAAAAAATATAGTGGGACTTTTATCCAGGAAAAACTCTTTAGTTCGCGCAAAGGCGCGGGCAAAAGCTAGTTCTATTTAAAAATCCATAAGGGACGCAATTATATTTGTTAAGGTTATTTTAGTCCTACATTGCGAAATTATATTAAGTTATGAAAGTTGTACAAAGAGTAATAGCGTGACCTGACGATACGTAGGCTAGACGAATCTAGGTTAGGGAGTTCATAATATATGACTTACAAGCCGTTGCGATTGTTTCTTATTTCAAATTTGAGTATGTGGTTGCTTCAACATTAATCTGCAAGAAATTTCAACATTTTTTTTCTTTAAACTAACTCATTGGTACGTGGTTCTTTCATATTTACAAAATCTAGAGTATTCAATTTACTCAAAATTGTTGCAGAAATTATTTTTAAGAACATATTTTAAATTTGCATAGGAATTCGTTACAGAAATCTTTTTCACTTTTCATTCGAAAACTCGATCGACATGCCTAATAAAGCAATATTCATTCGACATCTAAATTATATTGCGGAAGCGGAAGCCAATTTCAATTTTTAAATGGATAATAATGTGTAATAAAAGTGGTCATGTAACACTTTTCGTCGCACGTCGGATGTTGCGATGACCGGACTTGAACCCGTGGCCAATCGGTCGGGGTTAGCAAAAATTCCCACTTCCTACTAATATTATAAACGCTAGACTTTGTAAGAATGTATGGCTGGTATGTAAATTTGTTACTCTTTCACGAAAAACCTACTGAACGGATTTCGAAGAATTTTGGCACACGGGTAGATCATGTCCTCGAGCTACTTTTATCCCGGGAAAAACTTTCTAACGTGGGCGGAGCCGTGGACGAATGCTAGTATTGATATATTGTTTTGGCTGCGTGTGATATCTGAACTTCCTAATATTAAGATTGCCTTTGTGATGTAATTTTTGTGGTAAGATATATCTTGTATCTGCCCGGATAGCGATCACAATACATAAGGTGTTAAAACCGCCATTAGAATATCCAGTATACCATACCAGCCCTGTATTATATACTGTCAACTGCTGAGCTCGGGCCTCCTCTACAACTGAGAGGGTTAAGGCCTTAGTCCACCACGCTGGCCTAGCGCGGGTTCGTAGACTTCACATACCTTCGAAATTCAGAGAACTCATTAGGTATGCAAGTTTCCTCACGATGTTTTCCTTCAGCGTTACAGCGAGCAATAATTCACAAAGAATACATCATCATCATCATCAGCCACATGACGTCCACTGTTGAACATAGGCCTCCCCCAAAGATTTCAGTCAGAAGAAGTCATCGGTCCACCTTGCAGGTGGACGGCCGACGCTGCGCTTGCCAGTACGTGGTCTCCACTCAAGAACTTTTTTGCCCCATCTGCCGTCAGTTCTTCGAAATATGTGCCCTGCCCATTGCCACTTCAGCTTGCTTATCCGTTGGGCTATGTCAGTGACTATCGTTCTTCTCGGATCTCCTCATTTCTGATTCGATCGCAAAGAACAAAGAATACACACATAATTTTTTAGAAAAGTCAGAGTTGTGTGCCCTTGGGTTTTTAACTTGCGGACATTCGTCTCAGCAGTCTGTTCCGCTCCCAAATAGGCTATCACTGCTTTTTTGTACCCAGCATAACATTACTTAATTATCTGATAAAGGTGGTGACCACTTGCCATCACTTTTATATGTTGAATACACGATGCTAATCCAAGTAGGTCACTGACAAAAGTTTAGTAACAGAACGCGCCCGAGCAAAACTATTCAAAATCAATTTAGACCAATGTTAACACTAATTTCTTGAGGAAAATACCATCAGATTTTGTAAATACCTCGTTGGTACATTGACACAGAAAAGTATTACAGATTTGTAGATTTAAATAGGTTTTCTAAGAATCACCATTATAAATTGATCTTGCTGTTGTATAATGACTGGGAGAATGAGGTCAATGGGTCAATCTATGAAGAAAATTTAGTAAATAGAAGTTAACCATTATAAAGTATATTCTAATTTAAATGTGACAGTCGTTTTCAGTAATAAAATTATTTCAACCTCAGGGGGTGGCAATCCTCTACAGTACGTTTCTGACCACATTTTTTAACACGTACGACAAAACTATGGAACCAATTACTGCCAGCAGCATTTCCAGACAGATACGTCCTGGCAACCTTCAAAAAAGAGTGTATTCCCACCTAAAAGGCCGGCCAAGCCTATGCCCCTGGTATCGCCGATGTTCATGGGCGGCGGTGATCACTTACCATCAGAAGAACCGTATGCTCGTTTGCCCCCATATCATAAAAAAAATATCATCATCCACTGCTAAACAAAGGCCTCTCCTAAAGATTTTCAAACCTGTCAAAAGCGGCCTGCATACAACGTGTTCTTGCGACCTTTATCACTCTGAAATGACATTATTTGTACATACTGGACACTAGATGTTTCTCGCAGTTTTGCCTTTGTAAACGATATTTCTCGATATACATGTCGCTGTATGTAATTTTCCCACACTGAAAATATTTTTTTGTAGTATTCGTTTAAAGCTATTTATGCTCTCACAAACCTATAAAAGGACTAAGAAAATTCGCAATACATAGTGTGGAATAATGTATATTTTTTTCTCTAAGTACATTCATACTTCTATGTTATGATTTTTATACAATACATCACACCTTTAGAACGAAAACGACACAATTAAAAAAATAGAAAATTGAGTTGTCATTTTTAAATGACAAAAAACTAGTCCCTTATTTATAAAAATATAATAAAAACGGGACCGATATAACAGTGTTGTCCTTTTCCTGCTTGAATATGGCTGTGTTTGAACTATTGTTGTATTGAGTATTTCGTTTTAAGTAATTTTATGACGATAACCCAATTTTGTGTCTTTTTGAATTATATCATGTTAAGGGCCATGTAGTGCCTGGACAATGATTTTAAAGAGAAAGTATTGAACTTCAAATTGAACAGACGAAGGTAAGGTCGAGATAGCTCAGTTGGCAGAGCACCGGCACGACGCTGGAGGTCGCGGGTTCAAATCCTGCTTTAGACTGTTTCTTTTTCAATGTTTCCATTAAAAATAAAATCATTACATTCATACTTACCAAGCTCAATTAATGGTGATTACCCGTTCCAGTAAATGGCAGTCTCCCAGTTAATTACCCCGGTCGTGTCATAAAGTAGTCAGAACGTGTTGAGGTTATCCAACATATCAATGGTATATAATCATTGCGCTTGTGCGTTTATAATGATAGGCAGTGGCGGTATGTTTTTGCTACTGGATTGAGGAGGCTGGGGACCAATAGACCAATTATAGGAGTGTAGGATTTGCATCTATTATGGTAAGACGTGTAATTGGTGACAATACTAGAAAGGTAGACAATGAAACGTGCACATGGTTCCCGTTATCATATTTTATTTAGAATTGTATGCTTAGACTAGGGGTGGTGGTTCGGACTGATGTGTTTAGTTCCGGGATACGCCAGTATTTCCAGAATATATGTAATTCGGGAGTCATTTTCGAGAATAAAGAGACGCTCTTCCTCTCCTGGTCGAGATAATATTCGGAGTACATTTGTAATAAAGACTATATCACTTTGCGTTAAATAAAAAAGACTATAAATAATGTTTTCCAATAATTTTAAAATAGGCCATTTAAATCACTCTTACATTGTCAATTTTATTCTTTCCGCTGTCGCTTAACTGGCCTAGTACTTCTGCCATCTTAACCCAGAAATCATTAAGACCTCATTTAAAACCATCAAAATAAGCGTCAATTACAAAACATACAAAATTACAACAATACAAAATACAACATACAAAATTATGCTCGAAGGACCAAAACAAAAAACAGTCCATCCTAGCCCAGTCCTCCATCGGTTACCACTTGACACAGTTAGGTGTAATTGTAGCGATTTACCGCAAGCGGGACAAACACATAGTGCCAACTCGTTGCCCAACTGATTGAGCTATTCATATGTAATCAGTGGTGCATTTATGCCAGTTTCACTCACAAGTTGGCCGAACTGCGTGTCCCTTTAGGCTGTATTGTAGGTCTAATTTATGCGTAATATATGTTTATTTTAGACCTCTGGGCTGATCGTTTTTACATTTAAATGTTGTGCTGAGATAAAATATCAAATTTGATATATGTCCATATTTATTTGTTTTCCACGTTTTATCATTAACAGGTACACTGCAAAAGTTAAAACTCAAATTAAAAAGGATTTATGTTGCATTCTGTAATAATGTTCATAACCGCTGTCATAGTGAATACTTTCAGAATATCCTTTAATCGCTGGATACACACTCTTAATCTTTTCGTGCCATTCACTGGGTCAAATAGTATTAGAAATGATTTTAGCCCTGTACTTTCCACTGCTGAGCGCGGCCTCCACTACTATGGAAGAAGGTTTAGGCCCTAGTCTACCACGCTGGCCTAGTCCGGGCAGACTTAATATAACTTCGAAATTCTTATGGAGAATTCTCCGTTGTTTAGCTTTCCTCGTGATATTTCCCTCAACGTTAAAGCAAACGATAATTAATAAATAGTAGACACATGATTTCTAAAAGTCAGTCTTACCTGCGCTTTGAACCTGAAGATATTCGTTTCGGCAGTCCGTTCCATTCCCAAACATTCTATCACTAGGTTACTGTGTCCAAAATATAATCAAACCAAACTTCCTGTTACTTTTGACCAAGCAGGTCACTTACTGCGTAGCTCGGTAGCTCGGATGTTCATTTCATGCTCCATTGTCGGGTTAGTGAAAGCAATCAACTTTTTGTCGAATCTAATTGGCGCACACCATTTTTAATTAATGCATGTAGAGCGGTTAGAAAGTCTTTGTAGTTTTATTTCGATCTCTTGGATATCGAAAATGTATTCAAATTGAATTATTGAATGATAAGGAAATGTCTGGTGTTAATAGGTCTTGCGTAACATTGCTTGTTATGGTTTTTCGTGAAAAAAAACTGTTTTTTTTTCGGGTATAAAGTTAGTTTAGCAATCAGTGCGTTCGTCGGCCTATACTTTAAAAATGAGGCAAGTAAGCTACGCTTCCATCGGAAGCATGACTGACCACAAACTGTTGAAATACTATACTAAATTTTAGTAAAGTGCTGCGTGGTATTGTACTGAGCTTATAATTTTGGAACATAAGATGCGAACTCACATATTGCGGATGTAACGTCCTTGCTATTAGAGTGTACAATAGTACTTGTATATTTACAGATACAAAATTTCCTGCCTCGGTGGCGTAGTAGTGTTACGGTACACTGCAATGCTGAGGTCTCGGGTTCGATCCCCGGGTCGGGCAAAGTGATATAGAATTTTTCTAATCCTAAGATGTGGTGATAGGTTCGCCTCCTACCACAATATCAAGGGACGGAATACGCACGGCAAAAAGATGATGCACTAGTAGCAGCTGTGCCTACCCCTCTGGGGATAAAAGGCGCGAGAATGCGTATGCGTATACAAAATTATCTTCACTGATAATTAAACACAGTGCAATGATCTACTAAGCTCATTGACTAAGAACATGACAACTATAGTAATACAAATAAAAAGGCGCGTGCGATTGACAGAAGCAGTTTGTCAGATTGTCAATCGTTATCTTTGACTAATCATGACAAATTGACATCGAGTCATTGAATCATGACGCGTGTCTTCATTGTACAGCGACTGAGACTATATGGACGCTGTCATTGTACTTGTGGACAAACGCAAATTATTGATCTAATGATTTATTTATTGACGGTTTTGTGACGTAATCTTTTAGTAATATTGTCCTAGTTCGATTGAGAATCGATTCTTTAAAATGACTTGTATATACACACTCATGCCTTTTATCCCCGAAGGGTTAGGCAGAAGTGCAACTATCCCACCCACTTTTTACCGTGTGTATTTCGTGTGTGATTTTATATGGAGTTTTATACGGAGGACAAAATCCAGATTTCAGGCTATACTGAGCGAAATAACCTTATATAATTTTGGCATGTATTGTGTGAATGTAAAGGGTTCAAGGTGCAAGGTCCACGGATGGCTTGCTCAAGGTCACAGGGACACACTGGATGCAGGCTGCTTTCCAAAGGTCCGTCTAATTAGAGGAGCCTTATGTTCAGCAGTGAACTTTGTGTGGTTGATAATGGTGATGAAAGGCAGTCGGCAGTCGTTCCCTTCACCACAAATTTCACTTCAAAATCATTCAAAAACATCCCTCATCATAATTATCGTTCACAAAAAGTCCAAAGCACACAACACATCAACAATCACAAATACAAAGAAACCAAGTATTCAATTTTAATACAAATAAAAAAACAACGATAAAAATATTCTCAATCACATTTAAACTCAGGTATTATAAAACGTACAATAGTTTCCGAGAAAACTTAATAATCCCAAATTCGTCGCGAATTGTGCAACTGGTATTGTGGAGTGAAAAAAAAAACAGTATCGTTACTCATAATCACTCATTACAAAAGAGGTTTCACTTCCACGATCGTCACGTCTCACGATCAATTGGAAATATTATTTACAATGCCATAGAGTTACTAGAAGTGTTATGTAGTAGAAGACACAGATTTGTATAATTGGACTGACTTGAATGGGTTAGTAAGAATTTCCTTTTAAAATCGATGTAAAAGCTATTGTATTTCTTACGTTCAGTGGATCTCTAGTCCAAAAATCCCCTCACTCTTCATAATTCTCATTCCTAATGAATAAAGACTGTAACGCACCCAAAACCCTTAATAATGTGAATGTTTAAGTATATTGATCTTACCAAAAATTAGTTTGTTAAACTTGTGCCATAAAAAAATCTTTCCAAAAACTAATTTATTTTAAATTGTAAAGCATCTTTTTCGTGATGGCAAAGTAGCTGAAAAGTATTTTTTTTTCAAAAGATAATTGTGTGAACTTTCGTGGTGACAATATCACTCCTAAATGAACAAACTGATTACAACTTTTTTAGTTTTATATTATGATTTTTAATACATGTCAATGGCCATGTAGTGCCTGGTTAATGATTTTACATTTTTATAGAATCCTGAAAAAGAAAACAGAAACAGTCGAAAGCGGGATATGAACCCACGACCCCGGCGTACCGTGCCAGTGCTCGTCCAATTGAGCTATTCCGACCTCGCTTTCGATTGCAAATTTCAGGATCCGTACTTAATTCTCTTAAAGGAGATGACTAGCGACATCTGTTAGCAGTTATTACAACTACTAACTCAGCATTACCCCTTTACAGGAGTAAGTAACCGAAACGAGCCGCTAAACTTTTTTCTAATTTTATATTATGATTTTTAATACATGTCAATGGCCATGTAGTGCCTGGTTAATGATTTTGGGATGATCCCGCTTTCGACTGTTTCTTTTTCAGGATTCTATAAAAATATACAACTTTTTTTTCGAAACATGACTTGATGAATGAACTATTCCTTTCACACTGCGATCCTTACCACTTCCATACACCAATACAGCAACAATCCTAACTTCAATAGGCAGTCGTGGCGGACTACCGTTCTATTATTGTTCAATATGTTTTCCAATAATCCAGCAACAGATTTCTGAGAAAGCGCTTCGCACGGCTTCGAGATAGCTGCGTGGCTCCTTCATATATCATGTGGTATCAATCAGTGTTTATTGCTAGGCTATTACAAAATATATTGGTTTGAAGAATGTTTCGAAAATGGATATATGCCCTTGAGGTTAGATTACTTTTAAGGCTCTTGTGTGGAAAATATTGTTCACGGCCTTTGAAGTCTTATTGCTTTAAAAGTGTGTGGTGAAACGATGAATATAGATTTTTATACGAGGTTTTAGCTCGCCTTTGTTACATTTTTACCTTCTTTATTTCTTATAGATTTTGTCTGTGACCATGAGTTAGTCTTAGATCCACGCCCTAGCATAATTTAATTTAATAACAAGACGAGACGAGCATGTCAATCGTCTGATAGTAAGCGTCACGTAGCGTCGTCACGCGTATATAAACAGTAGCCGGCCACCCAGAATTTATATTACTGCGTGACATTAGGCTTATAATACTTAAATATATAATAAGAAATAGAGCAATTTGTGTCCACTAAAGCACTACCTCGGTGGCGTAGTTGTATTACAGTACGACTGCAAAGCTGAGGTCTCGGGTTCGATCCCCGGGTCGGGCAAAGTGATATTGAGTTTTCTATTCAGTATCAGCCCGGAGTCTGGAATTTGTGCCCGATATGGCGATAGGCTCGCCCCCTATCACATCATGGGACGAAATGACGGCGAAAAGTGGGTGCACTAGTTGCGGCTCTGCCTACCCCTTCGGGGATAACAGGCGTGAGTGTGTGTGTGTGTGTGTGTGTGTGTGTGTGTGTGTGTGTGTGTGTGTGTGTGTGTGTGTGTGTGTGTGTGTGCGTGTGTGTGTGTGTGTGTAAAGCACTACCTATTAATACGGATTCGTGCATAGGAGAGAAAGACAGGCATGGATGTTACAAACTTAGTCATTCCTTAGACAACTAATAGCAAAAAAAAATCGAAGAATATGCGACACAAACAGTCATATCTTTTGATCGCGTTGTCTTAAAAATTTGAATATTTCACAGCTGAAAGAAACCGTAAATCTGTATTTGATATAAATTGCGTCTTTTTTTGTGGCAGTTGTGTGAACATTTAATATGTCTACGCGTTCTTAAGAAAAAGGTTAAGGTTTTGAGGTACGGAACCATAATTAATCTAAATTGTCTCTACAACATCTAAAAGTATGTATGCAAAGCCACAATGCACAAGAATAAGGGCACGTGTCAAGACGTTCCTTGATTATATAAATAATTTAACTGTCATTAATGTATCCTTGGTTTTAGAATCAGTAGCAATATCACCAATATATCCAGGCTGAGTAACTATCGCCTCTGCCATTCCATTTGTTTGCGCAATCCGGCAATTTATCAAATAAGGCTAGTTACAGACCAACACATATTAACCGCGTGTAATCGCAGTTTGGACAACACAAACCAGCAAACGTCTCATTACGAAGCCGGCGCGAATTATGCGATGGTCCATTCTGTGATACCGCGGGCGTTTCTTTTATATTATATTGCAAGTAATTATGCATTTAGTATCTGTATGTCTTTGTGGGATTTTTGTATGAGAATTCATCTGGGTTTGTATTGTCTATTTATATTTGTATGGTTTGAAGGATATTATAGCTAAGAAACTGAGATTAATATTTGAATATGGGATGCAATATTTTAATGCGAAATTCTGGTTAGTGGAGCTACTATTATGGGCAGGTATAGCGCATATTTATAGGCGTGTGATTTATGCGTTTTATTATTTGCTAGTCGCTTTTGACAAGGTCATCTGGAAATCTTTAGAGAAGGCCTATTTCCAGTAGTGAACTTCAATGTGGCTGATGATGACTAATATTTGGTAGTATAAAATTAGTGTGTCAAACCTATTTTAGGAGACCAGTGCTTCTCAGGTACTTTCCATGATTATTTATTTTATATGAAATTCTAAGTTGATTTGAGTTTTTTTTATTGTACCTGATAAATGACGAAATGTCGGCCAGTAAGCGACGTGGCATCCCTTAATAAATCAACACAATATGGACAGTCAGCCACAAAAGTAGCGGATCTAATTAAAAACTTCAAAACGCTTCTGCACCTTAATTCGAATCGAAATATTCTTTTTTCTTTATCTACAACTTTTTAACAAAAAATAAACCAACTTCAAAACCACTGTAAACCAAAAAATAATTCAACTTTATATTCGCTTATACGTATATTTATAGTCGATGCCTAATTTAAATTGCCAACTAAGTCAAGGAAATACAATATCAAATGTGCGTAAACATTGTTCAATTTGAATTAGGCACCAACTCCAAATATATGTATATACTAAGCGAATATAAAGTTGAATTATTTTTTGGTTTGCAGTGGTTTTGCAGTCGGTTTATTTTTTGTTAAAAAGTTTTTATTTATTACGTTTTTGTTAGTTAATTATAGAATAATCTAAACAATACGTCATAGATATACGATTGCAGTATTCGTATTGCAGTCATCTACTGTTAGTTATTGAATAATTCAACTGTGTATTTCCGAAGCTTTTCATCAGATCTTCATAAATTATATACTAAAACCTTTCCTGAAAACTATACATTTGAACATCGAAAACCACATCTAAATCGGATCAGTAGTTTTTGAGAAACTCGCGGCCATACACATTTACATAGTACATACAAACATACATACATACATACGGATCGAATACAGAACCTCCTTTTTGAAGTCGGTTAAAAATAAAGTTAACACTGTGAAGGAAAAATAATTATTGATATTGACGCAAAAGTTTAACACGATTTGAAATTTTATTTTTTTTCAGTTACTTATGTGGCTGACTGTACCTCTAACTGCTTCTGTACATTCCGATCAAACTCAATATTATTGGAACATATGCCGACAAACCTTAGCTATTTATTGCTTTCCTACATATTATTATATGAAAAGATGTAGTTACAGAATAACTCAGTCGCTGCGTGTAATACTTCGAACAGCACCAACCTCATAATTACACTGACACATGACTTCTGTGTTCCGCGTGAAGAACCGGGGTTTTACTATCTATGTATCTGTGATTTGATTGGGAGATTCGAAATGCAGTTGCAGAATTAGGTGATAAATACGATCTCGGGGTAAACTTCGTAAATTTTTCGATTTTTTTTATAGCCTTCTGTGATTGTCGCCGCTGTCATATCTATAGTGATTATTCAAGCAAATACGTTTTCATTTTTATATACTTATAAACACAATTAATATACTATTACAATTTAACTACCCAGTATGCTTTTGTAACGTACCTGACCAGTAGTGTCCGGCGGACACACTACAGAGATAAAATAGAAAAACCGCGTTAAAATCCGAAAACTACTTTTATTTCGATGTCTTACATTCGCGTAAGTATATGAAATCATTATTTGTTTATTTTAACTTTTTTATTACTTTTTTCAAACAGATATTACACAACATAATGTTTTTACCGAGTTTTCAGAGCATACATTTCATATGAGAATACTGTTAAAAAGATTTGTATATTTTTGATCCACAAATATTAAGAAAACGCTTGTTGCTTTTTGCTCAGAAGATTGAGCAGCTCCTTGATCTGTGGTAGCATCAGATGATCCCATCATGTCTTGGATTATATGAGTACGATTCATATTTTACACATACAAACGCAATTTATTTTTTAGAAAAGCCGAAGGTATGATATGTGATGACACATTGAAAAATTTAGATATAGAAACCTTATTTTGTTCTCATAGTATTTAACTACTATGAGACCATTTTGTGTCTAGGACTTCCTACTACGAGGCATGTAAAATAATTACCAAAAGTAACGTTTCTGCTACTTCCAACGTACGATTCAAATGACTAGTTGACCATATTGTATGCAATATTTTGACGTTCTTTTCCCAGATATTCGTATCGAAAAAAAGGGTATATGTGTTTCTTTTAGTCACAGATCTCCTAAATTTTAAATCGTACATCAGCTGAAAATCGTCCAGGATTTTTGGACAGATACTGTTTGAGTTATACCCTACTTTCAAAAGATATATGCTCATCGATTGTAACATTTGCCCATGCAAATAAAACTACTTTAGGTTTAGGCACACATACTTTAACAACTTTCTAATGGGTGCAAGTAGATTTCTTGACTTTTTGAGAGATTTTGTATCAAGGGCACGTTGAATTTCTCCCTATCTCAGTGTTGATTTCTCAGAACAAAAACGAGTATGACTGGCTTATCACAAAAATATCTAAGCACTGTGACTGTAACCAAATAGTTAAAATTACAAGTACAAAGACTGCTATTATAACACAAAGAATGCACTGTGAGTTGATTTATTACCTACTTGATACGATATTGTTTTAAATAAACGTAAATAAACAATCTACCTTGGTACTTAAATCAAACAAAATATATTTGTGTCTGTTGGACACTTGTGGGTTGATGCGTTACAGTTTTGCTTTACTTGTAATAAATATTAAACTATTTATGTTACAAATATTTTTATTGCACAATTAGATTCGGTAAACTTCGGAGGTAGATTAGATAAAGCGGTTTTTCGTAAAAATAAATACTTTAGGTTTTATGAATAACCGAACGCAAAAATGTGTCCGACAGACACTTGTGGGTTGTTTAGGGTTAAGCGGAATTGTCCCCAACTAGTTATGTCATGTCAAACACTGACCACAAACATTTCTATAGCGTCTCCAAAGCTGCCCCATTGTTTTCATAGTTATTTGACATACCAGTAACATTGCCTATGTGAACGGAACTAGTGCTGTCCTGTGATTATCGTATAAATCAGTCGCGATTCAACCGGTAATTGCATGGATATATCGATGTATCGATAGATATCGCATGCGGATCCCGGTAGAGCCGGTAAATTAAACCGGCGTCCGATATAATTTCATGTGAAATGTGTGACGTCCAATAAATTATTAGGCATTAGATGTTGCGTGGCATAAATCATTGTGCTACAACTTATAAATGTGCTATTATAAATTAATGAGGATATAAATTTCTTGCTCCTGTTTTTTATTGAAATCGATATGTCGATGTCCGGTTATTATTTTATTATTGGTAAAAAATATGTGGGGATCGAATGATTTCTCTTCATATCGATAAGTTACAATAATCGATTTTTAAATAGGTTATGGAACATTAATATTTAAATGTGTAATGCAGTTTGTCGAATGTTATGCTATTTGCGAGCATTCTAAAACTAGATATCTTGGAAACTGACAGCATGCACGATGCGAGAACTAAACCAAATGTTGAAAACCATAATTTCGTAAAATAAAACTACCAACAGCTTTTCGAAGACTATAGAGCGTTAATTGTCATAGAGTGCACTCGGCGTGTAAAAATTAAACATATTTATCGCAAAAAAATCTGTTGAATATTTTTACTACCACCATACCATTACCAACACTGTTTTATATACTGCCCGCTGAACACGGGCCTCCTCAACAACTAAGAGGGTTTAGGCCTTAGTCCATCACGCTGACCTAGTGTGGGTTGGCAGACTTCAAATACCTTTGAAATTTTCTTTTTCTTTGGGAATTCTCAAGTACGTAGGTTTCCTCCGATGTTTTCCTTCACCCTCAAAGCGAACGATAATTGATAAACTATACACACATATCTTCGAAAAATCAGAGGAGTGTGTCTTGGGTTTTGAACCTGCGAATATCTATCTCGTCAGACCGTCAGTCAAAGTAAAAGCATGATGCGATCGCCTGATCATCTCCTACTTCAATCCCTATTTTTTGCTCTTGTAAATCTTTGAGTCTAGAAACGAAACCGACTACTAAATAGTTTTTTCAGAAACGTATGCTTGTACTTATATCGTAGGTAAGTACTATGCCATAAACTAAACTGGTAATTATTCTTATTATTAATACATTTTATAACTTACTGGTGGTAGGTCTCTCATATGTAAGAGTCCGTCTGGGTGGGTACCACCGCAATGTCTATTTCTACCGCCAAGCAGCAGTATGCATGCACTGTTGTGTTTCGGTTTGAAGGACATTATAGCCAGTGTAACTACTGGACATAATGAGACTTAACATCTTATGTCTCAGGATGACGAGCGCAGGGGAATGGCATACAGTACTTTGTAACTCAAGATGCTGGATGGTGTTGTTACTGTTTATGGGAGGTCGTATCGCTTACAATTAGGCGAACGGCATGCTCGTCTCGTCATTCAATGCAATAAAAAATGACTTGTTTTTCATATATTTGTATAAAAAGAATTATACCGGGTGGAAGGGAAACGCTCTCTATACCGGAACGGTAAGAGAGAAGAACCATAACATTAACGAAAAACTATATTCATTTGCAAAGCTAAGCGATAATACTTACGATTTTAGTGTTTACGTAATTCATACGCGCGCAATGTAAAGCGTACAAAGAACTGGGCGGCCGTCGAGCTGCGCCGGGACCGGCCTGCGGTTGTTAACCCGTCAGCTGATGTACGTGTTTCATTACGATTTTTTTTAAATATTGACCTTTTTTACTATGTTTTTCAGAATAATAGTTTGATTTATCTATCCATACGTGAAGCTGTACAGAAATTTGAGAAAATCCTACTAAAATTGTAACAATGCGATCGCGATATTTTTAGTGCCATCACGTCAGGAATCACCAATACTATCACCTGTATTCGTTTCCGAGAGCGTTTCCCTTCCACCCGGTATGCTTATCCTAAACGCACCTCCATAGCAATTTTCTAATATAACAGTAACCGTTGAGCAGGCGATGTCACAGCCGCCCTGAGCGGTCCACCAGCCGGTAGATCATCGATGCTGTAATTGTACCCCCAGGCCTTCCCGATGACACATTCCATCAAACCAGACTTTACCATATTAGTCAGGGTTAGGTGATAGTGTATGAAAAATTAGGGAATTTTGAAAATGGCTAGTATTGTGGGTAGATTAGTAAATGTCTGATTTTGCTCACAACAGTCAAAGATCTAGCGTAGTAGTAACATCTTATCGAAAATCTATGTGAAATAATACTACTGTTACGTTTCGTAGGGTCAGTCGATTTGCCTACGAAAACCACAATAAGATCAATCTAGTATTACTTCTATTGATGCTTTTCTTCTTAGCATCTGGCCAATAATATTTCATTTTAAGGAAGGCGAAGTAGCTTCTATGTGTAAAATAGTATATTTAGACGCTACATTACCTATCTGAAGCATGATAACGTAGTTATGCCCAATTATAATTCAGGCAGCCTGTAGGATTCACTCAAAGTAAATAAAAAAAATTTACAAAATTGACATGTCAAATTTGTTCTATCGTTCTAACATGTTATCTTATCTTATCTTATCTTACAACAAAAGGCAAGTAAAATCTATCTTGGGGTAGTCTTTGAAAAAAGTTTGCCGTCTCGAAACCTATATTTAAAGAAATCTTAACAAATTGATTTACTGAACCATCCAATACGTCAAACTGAATAACATCGTGACAAATGACACTACGAATCGATAAATAAATCGATTTGACTGCAACGCCGATCAGACGACTATATGTCATTGTAACTTGCTAATCGAGTTCCCGAGAAAATTGCTCTAATAAACGTACATATTAACATATGCAAAAGAAGCATAGGGACAGAATCGATTATAATAATCGATAACTTACATATCGGTAATCGATTAGTCGTTTTTATGACTTCCATGTCTTGTCTATTAGGTTTTTATGTAAAAGTCCGAGTCTTTACGACGCGTGTTTATATATAAAATCTGGGCATTAAAGTATTTTAGTATTAATATGTTTTTTCATTGTTTACTTTGTAATAATTTTAAATTGAAGCTTTAATGCCATGATATTAGAGGTTGATATAAGGAAATTATGATTTTGAGCCGCTGTGTAATGAAATATACTTTACGATAATATTATAATCATAAAAAATCGGTAATCAAGCAGGTGGGTTGCTGATAGTAAGCGATTTGAACTGATGCAGATCAACTATTCCAGGGGTCAACTAATGCACCCACTTTTCGCCGTGTGTATTCCGTCCCATGATGTGATAAGAGGCAAACCTATCGCCATATCGGGCACAGATTCCAAACTTCGAGCTGATACTGAATAGTAAAATCCAATATCACTTTGCCCAACCCGGGGATTGAACCCGAGAGACCTCAGCTTTGCAGTCTTAGCGTAATACAACTACGCCACCGAGGCAGTCCGATTTTTAAAGTCTAGCAACATCATTGAGTGTATACACCGCAACAGTAAGGGACGATTGCACCGCTTGCTATTCCCGATTGTGTGCTACTCGTCACATAAATGTATAAGGCGACCAAATACAATAGTCACATTGTAATCTATGCGCCCAAATAAACAGTAATAAAATAAGTAATATCTACATCTTAACTGTATGTATCTTTAGCTGTTTGACTCGTCAAGCCCCGCTACGGACGCTGGCGTCTGAGTATATAGGGTTTCCCCATACATCTATATATATAAGCGGGGCTTGATGGGTTAATACGATAACTGTCAAAATTAAGTATACTTGAAACCTGTATCAAACAGGCCCTAAATCTATTAGATACTTTGCATTTTCTCTGAATTTTGACACTTAACTCGAACAGCTAAACCAAGCCATAGATAGCAAAGCTATACCATACAAATACATTTACTCCTAAAAATCCCATGGACACAAAAATCCAAACCCAAAAAAACCCAAATCGAATTCGCAAAATCCACTCCACAATTATATGGCACAGACCAATGTCGAAACAAAGTTAACATGGTAGAAACTAAAAGTGAGCCGGCTCGTGACACAGTTTTCTGTACTATGTATTTAGACATAAATACATGTATGTCTTACATTCCAGTGTATAATCACACTAGTAATAATATGCAGTTAAATCAACGTTAAGGCGCAGACTGTTGAAAGTGAGAGTTTGTTTTTGGATCGTGATCGCTTAGTTATAAGTTCATGCTGGATCAAGTGGATAAGCTGAAATGTAATTTCATGTACCGGGCTATGAAATCGGTAAAGTCGTTTATTGTATTTAGTGATAATTAAAAAAATCACAGTGTGATTCTAAAATACGTCTAACAATATAAATAATATAAGAAGTTAATAAACTATATACCAAATACATGTATGTTACGAAACATGATTTAGGAGCAGGCATTCGGAATAGTTTTTGTAGGGATATTGTAAAAAAAAGCAATGTAATATTTACATCGGTTTTTAAACGATTATAGCAACGCAATTTAGGAAGTAAAAATAGAAAAAACTGTCAAACACTATTATAAGATAATAATAATTAAATTAAATCTCTAATACCTCAAAACAAAGTATTATATTTACTTTACTATTTACGCTAAAATTATTTCTAATAATTCGGTCTTCAACATAAGGCCATTAATGCCGGAATAAAGGTAGTTCCAGTGCCGGATTAACCACGTAGCAAGAGTAGCAATTGCTACGGGCCCCGCGCGAAAGGGGGCCCCGCATATTTAAACCCACTCATCTCTGCCTGAGCGTAATTTTTGAGTGAAACTTATTAAGATGAAGTATGTTGAATTTTTTGATGTCACAAAAACGTGAAACGTTACAACTTTTCCTACTAAAACAATCCACGTCAGACACTCGGTACCCGACTATTTCCTTGGCGTAAATAATTCAAATAATTTCATACGGTAAACACACAAGTTCTACAAAAAGTTGCTTGTATAAACGTGTAAAATTTCAGTCGGCCTGATAATCAGCTCTACAAAAAGTCTGCCGTATATGCAAGCACTCTTACCCAACACTTAGTGTGGATCTGTAGCAGAATTGAAATAGCTCGATTTAAATTGTTAAAATTTTCTATTTTTTTATAAGATTAACAGTCTACATTATTTTTAATATAATTTAGTAACCATATACCAAAAATCTATTTTCTAGAATATAAATATACTAGCGGCCCGCCCTGGCTTCGCACAGCAAAGCATAATATCCTCTCGAACCCAGAGCGTCACATTACTGGTCACACTGGCCCAGTACGCGTGATCTGTCAACAAGCGAAAATCGACCTACACGCACACACATAAGGCGCGTCAACACGCACACATCGCGAGTTTGACAGCTGTCAGACCGGTACGATCGGACCGGTCTGGGCTCGAAGGGATATTTGTACATTTAATTTTGTGTCGTACACAATACTTATGAATTATACACATAACCCTTCCTCTTGAATCACTGCGTCCATTAGTGAAAAACATATGACAATCCGTTCGGTAGTTTTTGAGTTTATCGCGTTCAGACAAACAGATGCGATAGGGGGACTTTGTTTTATAATATGTAATTATGTAATATCCTTAAAAATAAAAAGATAAAAGTAGCCTGTCCTTCCTTGGATTTCAAACAAAGCTGTTATATCGGTCCCTTTTTAATTATATTTTTATAAATACGGGACTAGTTTTTAGTCATTTAAAAATGACAACGCAATTTTCTATTATTTGAATTGTGTCGTTTTCGTTCTAAAGGTGCGACTTATTGTTTTGCGGTTCCACCCGCAAGAAAATATTTTCCGGGATAAAATCCCGGTTTATTTTTTCCCGGGATCAGAATTAGCCTTGGTTCTCCCCAAGGTTTTAAACTATCTCCCTTACAAATTTCATCGAAATCGGTTTAGTGGTTTGGGCGTGACGGCTCCACTCACAAGAGAAAAAATCCGGGTTAAAATTCCCGCTTTATATTTTTCCGGGATAAAAGTAGTCTATGTCTTTCCCTCGGTCTGAAACTATTTTCATACTTATTTGTTTGCGGTTCCACCAGCAAGAATATTTTCCGGGATGAAATCCCGGTTTATATTTTCCCGGGATCAGAATTAGCCTTGGTTCTCCCCAAGATTTTAAACTATCTCCCTATCAAATTTCATCGAAATCGGTTTAGTGGTTTGGGCGTGACGGCTCCACTCACGAGAGAAAAGATCCGGGTTAAAATTCCCGGTTTATGTTTTTCCGGGATAAAAGTAGTCTATGTCTTTCCCTCGGTCTCAAACTATTTTCATACTTATTTGTTTGCGGTTCCACCAGCAAGAATATTTTCCGGGATGAAATCCCGGTTTATTTTTTCCCGGGATCAGAATTAGCCTTGGTTCTCCCCAAGATTTTAAACTATCTCCCTACCAAATTTCATCGAAATCGGTTTAGTGGTTTGGGCGTGACGGCTCCACTCACGAGAGAAAAGATCCGGGTTAAAATTCCCGGTTTATGTTTTTCCGGGATAAAAGTAGTCTATGTCTTTCCCTCGGTCTCAAACTATTTCCATACTTATTTGTTTGCGATACCACCCGCAAGAATATTTTCCAGGATAAAATCCCGGTTTATTTTTTCCCGGGATCAGAAGTAGCCGTGGTTCCCCCCAAGGTTTTAAACTATCTCTCTACCAAATTTCATAGAAATCGATTAAGTGGTTTGGCCGCCCTACTCTCGAGAATAAAACTGGGATAAAAGTTCCGGTTTATATGTTTCCGGGATAAGCAGTAGCTTGTGTCCTTCCCTGGGTCTCAAACTATCTCCATATTTATTTGATTGCGGTTCCACCCGCAAGAAAATATTTTCCGGGATTAAAATCCTGGTTTATTTTTTCCCGGGATAAGAAGTAGCCTAGGTCTTTCCCAGGGTCTTAAACTATGTGCCTTACAAATTTCATCAAAATCTGTTTATTGGTTTGGCCGTAACTACTCGCGAGAATAAAAAATCCGGGATAAAAGTCCCGGTTTATATTTTCTCGGGATAAAAAGTAGCCTATGTGTTAATTCAGGACATGATTTTCCCGTGTGCCAAATTTCATCAAAATCCGTTCAGTAGTTTTTGCGTGAAAGAGTAACAAACATCCATACATCCAGACATCCAGACATCCAGACATCCATACATACTTACAAACTTTCGCCTTTATAATATTAGTAAGATAGTAAGACTGGCTTTTGCCCGCGGCTCCGCCCGCGTTCAAAAGTTTTTCCGGGATAAAAGTCCCGCTTTATGTTTTCCCGGGATAAAAAGTAGCCTATGTGTTAATCCAGGACATGATGTACCCGTGTGCAAATTTTCATCGAAATCCGTTCAGTAGTTTTTGCGTGAAAGAGGAACAAACATCCATACATCCAAACCCATACATTCTTACAAACTTTCGCCTTTATAATATGAGTAGGATTGCCAGAAAATCTCATCTCTGGCTTTTTAGTACTTGTCAGAGCCTAACAGCGCCTATAGTAATTTACTACACTATTAATTACCCACAAAATTGTAACCTATAGATAGCAAATAAACGTATTGAGTATTGAATTATATCTGTACCACTTTATACTTAAGAACTCATAGCAGATCAAGGGCTCTCTGAAAGAATTTGCTACGGGCCCCGCGCTTGCTTAATCCGGCACTGGGTAGTTCCGCTCGATATTATAGACCACTAATCTTTATTCAAAGGGATATATAAATATTAATAAATGGTGTGAAATCCCGTCCTCCGTACAAGGCAAACCTGCATTTTAATTGCCAATACAAGTCATACAAAATATGTATTCTTATTCAAAAATGTTTTAACACCCTATAAATTATATTTAACACAGTTTGCGTTTTATAAAACGCAAAAAGTTTGACAAAATATCACTTTAATGCATACAAAATCTTTAACGTCTCATTATTATTTATCATGTTACGTTCAAGTCATTTATTTGGTTGTTTTCAATGCAAAACAAATCATCTTTTAATTCATTCTTTTATTCATAGTTACGATTAGCGCTTTTTATAACACTTTCTTTTAAGAGCTTTTATCGCTCAAATCGCTCACTTCAGAATACCGCTCACTCAAACCGCTCCTGTCAGAATACGCATACGGCTTAACAAGCAGTTATAATACATTACAGAAATGTTAATGTCATTATGTCAATAGTTAAGTGAATTAGTTTTGTAAACAAACCATGTTTGAATTGATATAGTAAAGTTATCAAAAAGCGAAAGTTATTCATAATTACCGTAATTATTTTTTATTTGACTTATCAACATCCGTTAGTGTAAGTTTTTGTATTCAATTTCTAATGTAATGTTATATGAATATATAATATCCTTAAAAACCTGGTTTTATTCCAACAGCTTTCAAAATTAAACTTAGTCTTTGCTATTAGTAGGGAAAGAAAACTCTCGATCATCCTCTCTAATACTTTTTTTATTCACACAATTCAAACAATGTTTTAATCTGCCTCTGAATGACGTCATACCACAGCCTATTTTAAAACATTAATAAAAGCAAACGAACAATTTAGTCGCTAACTATGGTAAATGAGATGTTCGCAGATATTTTGAAATAATTCCAGACCCTGACATACGCACAATTATCGCGTATGTGGAGACGTCATAAAAAAACTGTTTATTAGGCCTTATTCCACCGCGATAGCCTTTATACGTTGGCAGACTCAAGGCTTTAAAATTCTTAATTTGTATAATTATTAAGTATGTAGAGCTCCTTAGACGCTTTCTTTTACCGATAGACCGCCTGAACAGTATAATAATTACGACTCTACATCAGGATAATTGTTCGCGTATTAATTGCATAAAACATATCTAAAAAACATATCTAGGAAACCTACCAAAGGTTTCAAAGACAATAATAAAAGAACGTACAACCGTTCGAACGCAATATCCTGTTATAAACAATTAATAAACGTATGATAATAGCAGAATTATCCGATTAGCCCGCGGTATCTATTCACCGACTCTACGGCCGTTTCCATACATCAAGCTGTCAAATTCCGGACCAATTGGCGTGTACAGGCTAGGTGCGTTGGTACGCGTCCCCCACTTGAATTCCGCAAACATTTCGCAAGAACAATGTTGCCAGCTGCTATGATTTCCCGGAAAGTGGCGGATTCTTGGGTTAATGTATGCTCGCGTGGTGTATGTTTATTATGTTCTTAGTGTGTTTGAGTCTTGCAGAGTTGTGTATGTAGAGAAATATTTAGATCATAAATTGAGGATTAAATAGTATTTCAGTTGTTTTCTTTAAATGATCAGGAATTTTGTCTATGAGTGACCCTGTATTTCAACGCTCTACATGACTGATCCGACACAAAAGACGTTACTCCAAATCAAAAAATTCAAAACTACAATATATTTCATCATACTGCTACCGGAACAACTCTTTTCATAGAGAAAATGCAACAAAAATTAAAAAAGTTATTCAATCGCTCATACCTCATCTCACCTCAAAACTCCAATAAAGTATTAAATTCTAAAATCCCTGGAATTTACAAACCCAGCACTGTACAAACATCTACGCAGGTGTACTATCTAGGTCATAACAAATTAGTACCTATTCAAACGCATTAGGTATCAACACATGTAACACATGAATAGCATGCCAGCCCGAACTCCGCCCTAACGCACGCACCTATTATCTCTCGCTACCGTCAACCTTGGCTATTACTTGACTATTACTTGGCTACGCGTGAGCATAACGTCACACTGATCGGCCGTCGACAGCGCGAATTATCATAGCTCTGATATTTTCCAACCAGCCTGGAGGTAACTGCTAACAAGCCTGGTGTACACGTCAAGGGATTACCCATATTTTCTACAGATGATAGTGTTGTGGTGTTCGTAAAAACGTCGTCTGGGGTTAGAATGGCGGTGACAGATCTATGCTGTATAAACTGTTTGATTTTATGAAGAAATTTCATGGCGGGGGACAGTTATAACTTGATATGGATTTGTGTGTCTTGACAGTGGTATTGGGTTTGCTACTCGGTGTCAGCCCGGAGTCTGAAATTTGTACCCGATATGGCGATAGGGCGAACCCTCTATCACATCATGGGACGAAATACGCATAGTGAAAAGTGTGTGCACTAGTTGCGCCTCTGTCCACCCCTTCGGGGATAAAATGCGTGAGTATGCGTATGCGTATGGATTTGTTTTAAAACATGTTTAAGCCTTACATTGTACTGAGTAACTTAAGATAAAAATACAACAAATAAAAATACACTTGCACCAATCAAGCTTAGCTTCTTAAAATATATTTAATTTATTATAAAATTCAACATATCTACACCTGTACGGAAGCGGCGATAGCCTAATTGGGAGTGGAACGGACTGCCGAGACGAATGTCCGCAGGTTCAAACCCAAGGACGCGCACTTCTGACTTTTGTACAGTTATGTGTGTATTCTTTGTGAATTATCGCTCGCTTTAACGGTGAAGGAAAACATCGTGAACTTGCATACCTGAGAAGTTCTCTATAAGAGTTTCGAAGTTCGAAGTTATGTGGAGGCTGCCAATCCACACTAGTCCAGCATGGTGGACTAAGGCCTAAAACCTCTCAGTTGTAGGAGAAACCCGTGCTCAGCAGTGGACAGTATATAATACAGGACTGGTATGGTGTGATGCGGTGGTACACTTGCACAAGTAAGTAAATGTATCAAACATAGATTCTTCAAATATGTATTTCATTTAAAATATAATACGGCGAAAAAAATCTATTATAAGGTGCTTAAAAATACCACTATTCCAGCACGAAAACGCACTCTTTTTATAGCTCACATTCTATAAGAATGAACGACGCATAAAAACTCAACTGAACAAATAGGGTAGTTGACTACTTTTTTTTAAATACAATTATGAAAAATGTATGCTTTCCAAAATCAAATGGAAAAGAATTTTCAAAATTGGTGCAATAGTAGGTAAGTCATAAAGCTTTGAAATTTGATGGAAGGGGTAGCTGTCAAATAACAGCAATACTAGGTTCTGACGTCACCAAGCGCCGTCGGCCATAACGCTGTCTGCGTGCGAAAGAGATAGCGCGATTTCCCCGCCACGCCCCCACTTTGGCTCACAAGAATATTTCAAAATTGAATAACTGCTTTATTTTTAAATCGATTTTGATACTGATTTCAGAGAAGAATTTCTTTTTCATATTATTTTCTGTTACATCTAAAATAATGTACAAAATCAAATAGGAAACTACCCTATTGCGCAACACTCTAACCCTCCAGTAGTCTCGTATTCTAATAAGCGTTTATTCTACGTCTCCCGGGGCATCGCTCCTAATCTTGACTATTACTCTACTGTGGAGATTTTAAAACCTCAGATACCGGTAGTTGTGTTCACGGCTAATTTTTAGTTGCCTCCTACGCGTAATAAATTGTCTCAGGGTTCGGAGCCGGGGGCATCAGTCATGGCTGCCTGTGTGACGTTAAATAAATCATCATTAATTTAACGTAGTTAGATAGTGTTTTTGGATTTTAAATCACATGTCACTTAGAACAGTTTACTTGGTAGTGTTCATATTAATAGTTGTGTGATCATTTTTATTGTAAGTCACTGTGTGGGTTTCTTTGTTTTTTGACCTGCCATAAGTGTTTTATTTTATGTGCATGTATTAATAAAGTTTATTTTACAACGTAGAAGTTAATTTATAGGTAAAGGTTAGTTACGAATTGAAAGTTTTAATATTTTATTTAATATTGTAGTGACTAGTGATTATGCGCTTTCCTGAGGAAAGTTGTATGTCTACAACTTCTCAGCGATGCTGTTACATAACAAACCATTAACGTCACAAAATAGATAAAAATAACCATGCTAATTAAGTTACTCACTTTTAAACGAACATTTTAGCACGAGCGATCTATTCTAAGAAAATGCTGATTAGAATCATGTTTGCCGCAAAAACGTTTTTATGAAATCCATTCAAGAAAATGTTATCTACATAATACGTAATCAATTTAATTGTACATTAGGCTATCTGCACTAACGTTTTAATTCTTCATTGTCTTAAAGCTATTACTAAGATTACTATCACACGCACATGTGGTACAAAGTGTGTTATTAGAGATAGTAAAGGCAGTAAGGAAGCCATCCAGACGCTTAACAATATCCTACGGGATACCATCAAGCACGGCGCGAAAATATTGTATTAAATATTAAATTAAATGTTGTCAGATTTTGTACCATAATTTTAAAAAGCATGTATGTCTTTAATCTTTATTTTCTGATGGTTAGGCAGACGGTTACGGTCTGGTTAGAAGAGGCCTACACTCAGCATTGGTGAACATATAGGCTGAAGAAGAAGAAGAAGAGGCAGACGTGCATGTCGTCCTGTAAATTTCCTTATATCCAAATGAAAAGAGCGATCAAACATATTTTTTCCAATTCAAAATCATGAAATTATCTATTAGTGGGAAAGAGTTAGTTCTGAGGAGTTGATTCCTGGTGTTTTGCGGGTTATTTCCAGGTTGGCGGGGTAGTATAATCCTGGTGACGATTTGTTATCGTCCTTAAGCTTAGATTGAACTGCGCGTATGTCCTGTGCAGTCAATGTGCCTTATCAGACCCGTTCTACATGTTACGAAATCAGTGTACATACATTAAAAAAACATACAAGCACACGTATTGAGTACCTCCACCTTTTTTGGAAGTTGGTTAGAAATAGAACAACAATTAGTGTCGCCTTCCTTCAGTCTTCAAACAATTAGATAAAAATAGGTGGTATAAAATCTCTTTTTAATAATGTTCTTTTTTCAAAACTGATAAATTTTCGAAGTTAAATACCGTGATAACATGCCCGGATTATAACAACAATAATTAATAACACCAAAAGATTAAAAACATAATACAAAAAGCGATGGCCAGTGATTCTTTTTTCAAAAGTGCTCCATTTACCGCGGTAAAATGGCAGGATTATGCGCCACACATCGGAACAAGTTGCGTAAAGCTGTCTGCATGGTTCTCACTCCCGTCCGGCCGTGTAATGTACACTGTACAGACAATTACAAGCCGAGTTACCGTTTTGTGCTATACGCGGGGGCTATTCATAGTCTGCGTATTGAATTTGATTTTTGAATTAAGAATATAATTTTAAAAGTAACGTATGGATTCTACTTTTTAAATATAAATGTTAAATTATAGAAAAGTATGAATTACGATTATAATTTTATTTGGCTTTTGTGTTGTTTGAGTAAAAGGCCAGCTTTTGTGCGTAGGACTGAGTTGTTTTAAAATTATATTATTTTGCCAGGCACAAAAAGATTCTTTTAAAATGCTGAGCAAAATCTGGTATTCTTAGTAATCAACTAATTGATATCGTATATATAACAAGTCATCAATTTACTGATCTAGAAATCAATCACCTCACGATTAGTAACCCAAGTACTCTAACATTCCAAGTCCAACAAGTTTAATGATACGAATGATTGATTCTTCCATGTATAGAATTTTCCATAATTTCCATGAATTCCACGACTATAGCTCCCTGTATTGAATCCGCGTCCGCCTGAGGCTGCGATCCTATACAAGTAGATAACCGATAGCACTTGCACAGTCGGTTAAAAGGTCTCTTGCGCCACACGCTGTATATGGAGCTTCGCAGCTGTTGTGTGGACTTAGCCTTAATGTCTTCCTGCATGACATTATTGGAACGAAGAAAGGATCAACCGTAATCTCGTCGAGAGTTAGACGTAAAGTAAGTTACGATATATTTAACATCAAATTAAATCTAATGTACAGACACATACAGTACGAAAATTCACGACTTTTATAGCCCGAGCAGGTAGGCAGAAGCGCTTCTAGTGCACGTACTATTCGCCGTGTATTCCGTCCAATGATGTGATATAGGGCAAGCCTATATCAGGCAATAATTTTACACTCCGGGTTGATACTGAGAGGAAAACCCGACCATCACTTTACTCGACCCGGGTTTCTAACTCGAGACCTCAGACGATCTTGCTGCGTACGCAATACAACGATGCTACCGAGACAGTCAGAGTCAGACATGTAGACACAACTGATAATAATACAAACAGGCCGGCATAATTGTGTCGACTGGCGACGGATTATCTTCCCTCTTAAGTCGATATATATATCTGGACTGCACTTCGCTTCGATCAGATGCAATGGGGTGGCCATACCCGTATGAAGACTGTTAAAGATAGGTAGAAACTTAAGTTATCATTCATTATCTATACTAATTATAAAGCTGAAGAGTTTGTTTGTTTGTTTGAACGCGCTAATCTCAGGAACTACAGAACCGATTTTGAAAATTCTTTCACTGATAGGAAGCTACTTTACTCCTGAGTGCTATAGGCTACTTTTTATTCCGGGAAAATATTTTTATCCCGGAAAAACTCTTTCACGCGGGCGGAGTCGCGAGCAGAAATCTAGTTATTTGTAAACTACCATTGGCTTTATACATCAGAGTGTGGGTGGACCATTGACTGATGTTATTTGTTTCAATGTCAAATTTGAAATGAACGCTAACATAGACGAAAAAACTATAAATTTGTCACAAAGTGACCCCTGCATTGAAGGCAATAAAACTGATAATCACTTATTAGGAAACGATAGCTTCTTTATCAGATAACAAAAAAAAGATCATCAACAGGTGACTTTACAACCACAAAATAGACCATATTACGTAAGAACGCTTCCTATAAATTGGCCCTATTAAAATAATGCTCACAATACTAATCATACGGTGCGCGCGCGCAGATCGGCCGATAGCGATAGATAGCCATCGGCCGTGATGAATGGTAGCCGGGCTGTTGTATGTCTTTGTTGACTCCGCGAGCTTGGAGCGGCTGGTATAACTTTATTTTATAGGTAAACTGGGTAATAATTGTTATTGTTTGTGAGAGGAGTTGTCTGCTTTTTGTATGGGTGCTGGACCTCAAAATTTAACCAATCTCAAACTTTGGATATTCAAGGGAGAAAATGTAGAAATTGGATCCATAAAAAAACATTTTAGACCTCTCCATTTATATCTAACTTCTATAAAGACGTTACTATTAAGTGTAGATTTGAGCAAAATAAAATCACATAAATCTCAAAATCGGAGAACTTTAAAATTATACGATTTATTGCAAAGGTCTAGTTTTTTGGGAGTACTATCCAAATATAAAATATTTTGGTTAAAATTTCAAGTCCGTTTCTGGACATGTCTTTTTCTACGAGACACCTGTAGGTTGAATCGTCTAGGATATTGATGAGTTTTGTCCTTGATTTGACGATTGCATAATTCTGACTTTTCTAAAAATTTATGTGCGTATTCTTTGTGAATTATCGCTCGCTTTAATGGTGTAGGAAAAACATCGTCAGGAAACCTGCATACCTAAGGTGTTCTCTGAATTTCGAAGGTATGTGAAATCTGCCGACCCGCACTAGGCCAGCGTGGTGGACTAAAGCCTAAACCCTCTCAGTTGTAGAGGAGGCCCGTGCCCAGCAGTGGCAGTATATAATACAGGGCTGGTATGGTATGGTATAATTGTGTCGAAGGATGAGATGTAATCTTTTTCATGCAGGCGAAACCCTATCTGGACTGCATTTCGCTTCCATCAAGTGCAGTGAAGTCATGTGCCCTGATAAAAAACCGTCCAGGACCTTGATCGGACAAATATGTGACATGGTAGATTTGATGGTGCGTTTTATACTGTAAAGAAGCTAAGCAACCGACCATTCGTCCATTATCCTTTTGGGGCATCCACATGTTTCCTATCGCTCATACCTCTTCTTAAAAGTCAGAGATACATCCGCGATTTTTCCTGATGATCTTCTTTGCTTTTTGCTAGAAAATAAACAACGAATACGATTTGTTCAATTTCTAGAATCAGCATAAAAAACGAGGCTTTTCGACATTTAAGAATGATAGTAGATTTATTTTAGTTCGATATTGTTATGTCCAAAAAATATCTAAAATCTCGACTCTACGCATCGCCAAACGTTTTGGCGAGGAGAGGGACACGGCGGAGGCTGCCCATCGATAAATGACCCGCGCCGCACTCACTCAACTAATATAAATTGTTTCTAACTGCTAGGAAATTCTTCATAGACAAACTTTGGAAGCAGTGCATGGAAAATATAGGTAGTGTAATCACTAGGCTTATGAGAATTACGAGATGGTAGGTCTCCAGTAAGAGATGGTACGACTAGGTATCAACTCAGTATCTTCCTGCCGCGAATTGTGTCTTTCAGTTTGAAGGACATTGTGGCTGTTACTGGGCATTATGAGACTACATAATAACTTAAAGTGATGAGCTTTGTAAACACACACCCACACATACACTCACGCCTTTAATCCCCAAAGGTATAGGATGTGCAACTAGTGCACCCACTTATGGCCGTGTGTATTACCCATGATGTGATAGGGGACGAGTCGATATAGCGGGCACAAATTCCAGACTCCAGGCTGATACTGAATAGAAAAACTCAATATCACTTTGCCCGACCCGGGGATCGAATCCGACACTTCAGCATTGCAGTCGTACAGTTTCTCAACTTAATTCTAGAAATAATTGTTTGGGACATATTAATAAACATAATTGACTTGTATTAGATCACTGCTAAATATAGACTGATAGAGGTTTGGTTTTCATCTACTATGCCTAATAAAGTTAGAACATTCTACATAAAACCTACAACACAGTTCCGCAACAAACACATTCAGATCACTGAGAGATCACTCAATCCTTTATCTTGATCTCGAAATGGCGGCGTCTTCACGCTGAGCCACGAAGGTCGATAAGGTTCTCTAGAAAATATTTTGTGTTATTATTTAGAAATAATATTTTATATAAGAAATGCGAAAGTACATTTTTAAAGATGTCTTCCCTCTGGAATATCCAAACTCAAATCTAAAATGAAACAAAAAAGGTACAAAGCATTGCTTGAACAAGGAATTGAAACTAAGACATCCGCAATCAACGACTAACCAAACGATTTAAGGAGGTGCAACAACATTGATCAATGAATTAACATGGAAACTTGACATAAAATTTGCCACAATGTTTACTTCCTAGTACAACGTACTGGATAATAAATAGCGGTGCGGTATCAGATCTGATATCTATCGCACATCGTACATGATTCGTTCGGGCACGCCTAATGTGCCGTGACGCGTTTGACTAATAGCCCTTCTGACCGCCGGTATGGGTCTGGATTGTTACGTACAGTGCTCATTTGAGTAGGGACGGGACTTTAACGTTATACAAAAGTAACACTTTTATCTTCCACCTGCAAGGTTGACAGACAAGGTATGAAGGTCACAAGAACACGTATGTAGGCCGCTTTTGACAGGTCCATCTGGAAATCTTTAGGGGAGGCCTATGTTCAGCAGTGGATGTCATGTAGGGGCGGTTGCGGACGACAACTTAGACGTGAGTCGGAGGAAGCCCGCAGCTGTCCCTAATGCGCCGAAGATGGCCACCGCGGAGTTTTAGTTGGTTTGCCGTGCGGTGTACATAGGTTAGGGACTCGGCCCGGCGGTCGCCCGACGTTTTCCATCTCTCCGGGCGGCTCAACGTCGGGTCATAAGGCACGGTGAACCCAACATAACCGCTCAGTCGTTCCCCTTGAACACTGGGCGGTAGTAATAATTCACTTTCTCCGCGTAAAAAAAAAAGTGGATGTCATGTGGCGGATGATGATGCTGAAAAGTATCACGTTATAATCATGATATGGCTACACATAATATATTAATTTATAAGATGTCTAATGATGTGCGTAAAATCATCACCAGCCACATAAAGACCACGACCTCCTCTACAGATTTCCAGGTGGACGTCAATAGCTTAATACCTTTTGTAATTATAGATATTTACACTTAATTTCTAGTTAGTGTTTTTATGATAATTGTTTACTTCAAATAACATAATCTATGTAATCTAACAAAGATTATAGAGTTCCTACATTTTGTACTGCATGTTGTCCGTCAGTGTTATCAAGTTACTCTATATCTCTACTACTACTATTACTTTCATTGGAAATCGTATATTAGTATTAATTATTGAGCTATGAGGAACGGCACGGTGCGGCGCGAGTATCACGACGGGAATTGTCGTTCCGTTTGTGTTTATTGCAATTAGACTGCCTCGGTGGCGTAGTGGTATTGAGTACGCATTACGAGTACGATTTGCGCGCTGAGGTCCTGGGTTCGAATCCCGGGTCGAGCCAAAAAAATTGTGACTGGGTTTTTCCATCTTAGAATTTACTCAGTCGCAGCTCGGAGTCAGGAAGTTGGCGGTGTGATACCCCCGTGCCTCGGAAAGCACGTAAAGCCGTTGGTCCTGCGCCTGATCTCTCTCCGGTCATGTCGGATTGCCGTCTCACCGGACTACGAGAGTGAAGGAATAGCGAGTGCACCTGTGTATTGCGCACACACTTGTGCACTATAATATCTCCTGCGTACCTGGCTGATCTCCGTTGAGATTGGCCGCCGTGGCCGAAACTGGCTAGGAGGATTTTATTGCAATTAGTCGGGACTCGGCTCGATTGCGTCGGCGCCGCCTCACCCCCGTGCCTGCCCACCGAGGTCGGGCCGATGTGGCGTTACTTCTTATATTTTAAGTAAATTTATTTTAAATTGTATAGTACAAACTATAATTATTTAATCATGTATGCGTGTATATATTTTTTTCTATTATTTATGTAAGTAAATACCCTATATTTATATTATCTTTGTCTTTTGCTGGCATTCGTGTGACACTCCTGCGGCCCTGGCTGAAAATCAGTGTCAGGTGGTCCACCCCACCTGGCGGACGCTGAGCCTGTGGCCTTTTTGGTCATACTATGGACACGGATGGTTGGGGTGTATAGATGAGTATGCCGGAGTGCTTTTTCTTTTTTTTTTTTTTGTATTTGAGTAGTTCCATGTATTTTCAAATTTTTTTGTATTCCTGTGTGTACCTAACACTTTCTGCCATCTGGTCTAGAGACAATGGCCAAATAAAGATTTTTTCTTTCTTTCTTTCTCAATTTGGAAAAGTTTGACATATTACGTAAGCAAGTTGAATAACCCTCAATGTAGATCTACTACTACTAGCTACTGCTGGACCTTTCCTGTTATATTTTCAGCAGTCACTTATCACATTTTTTCGTCATTGTATTCTCAAACTACGTGTTTTTATGGCATTGAATGACGAGACGAGCAAGCCGTTCGCCTGATGGTAAGTGATACGACTGCCCATAAACAGTAGCAATACCATTCAGCACCTTCAGTTACAAAGTACTGTGTAGCATTCCACTGCGCTCGCCATCCTGAGACATATTAAGATGTTAAGTCTCATTATGTCCAGTAGTTGCACTGGCTACAATGCCCTTCAAACTGCTGCTTGGCGGTAGAAATAGACATTGCGGTGGTACCCACCCGGACTCTTACATATGAGAGACCTAGCACCAGTAAAAACGTATACACACACACATACACTCACGCCTGTTATCCCCGAAGGGGTAGGCAGAGGCGCAACTAGTGCACCCACTTTTCGCCGTCATTCCGTCCCATGATGTGATAGGGGGCGAGCCTATCGCCATATCGGGCACAAATTCTATACTCCGAGCTGATACTGAATAGAAAACTCAATATCACTTTGCCCGACCCGGGGATCGAACCCGAGACCTCCGCTTTGTAGTCGTACTGTAATACAACTACGCCACCGAGGCAGTAGTAAAAACGTATAATTATCGTTTAACTGCAGAACGCACACTAGCCTATTTTTAAAAGCTTTTTTACAATGACCAAATACAAAAATGACAAAACAAAACATGACTGTATTGCCGACGCACGGTGCCGGCCGCGGCTGCCTCCGTGTGTTTAAAACTATTTAATCACTTAAACTGTGATCCGTGTATTATACAGCGTGTTTTTTGTGATATGTGTCTCTTAAGCTTGTGAAATATGAGCATTATTAAGGGACATTTGTTATGAGGTAATAAAAAGTGAAGTAAACTTGGCTGTAATGGCAACGACGCAAAATATTTAAGTTATTATTTTACGTTGATACTTTTTTTTATAAAAGAAGGAGTTAAAGAAAAGTTTATCAATTAATAGTAACTGAATACAGCTATGAAAATCAACAATTACAAATATTTTATACTGGTTGGTGTTTTTGCCTGAATGTGCCCACACTGTGAAGGTATTGTGGGAGTATAGTTTATAACTTTCTCCAGGCGGAAAAAAATACTTTAGGTCGTTTTAAAGTGTGTTTAATCAACTGACTCATGGAATTAAGTCAAATTTATTAAATAGCTCTTTCTGCGTGTTATTAAAAGCATTCAGATTAGTCTAACATACAAAATATTGTATTGTCAGATTTATTGACTGTTAGTTGTTGATATGGGGTAGAGAGAAGCGTATTGGGAGTAAGAAGAAGGGACAAAATACTATTAAAAAGAACAAAGAAAAAAAAAGCTTGAAAAAGTTCAATCAGTATGCAGAAAATTGAAATGGCGTTGGACAGGATATATGTTAAGAGAGATGAAAGAGAAATGGACCAGAATAATTACGGAATGGTAGCCTAGAAAAAGCAAACGAAGTAGAGGGAGACGGCCAAAGCCATGGGAAGACAATTTGAAGCAAGTAGCTGGGCCAGAATGGTTACGCACAGCAAAGGACGAAACAAGTGGAAATCCTTACAGGAGGCCTTTGTCGAAAGACAAGCTGTTAAGAGGAGAGATAAGCCGAAGGCCGAGAATATGTTTTAGTTTGTAAGTTAATGTAGACTTCATACCTCTATGGTTATATTGTAAGTAACATTTAGTCAAATAGGTTAAAATCTAACAGCAATAAAGGCTTATTTTATTTTATTTTAGTTGTTGATATTACGTAAACTTACAAAGGGCTATCATACACCTTTCCTCGTCAGTGACTGTAAAGAACAATTTGACTCCTGACTCCTAAATCATATTTCATCATCATCATAGTCACACTCAGACTGCTGAACATAGCCTACATCCTGTAAAGATTTCCAGATAGACCTGTCAAAAGCGACTTGCATCATATCTGCAACAACGTAATAGAACTCAAGATATTTATTTCCGCAGCTTTTCCACTGCGTGATAGTTCACAATAAAATAGCTTAAACAAGCTTCGCAGCTGAAATAGGCATTAGGTACCTATCCAGACAATTCTTGTTAGAGGAACTTACTAACTAATTCCAAGTGTCACAATTTTTTACCAAAAACAACACCCTGTACAAAATCAACACTAAGCACACAACGAGCGGACTCCTACAGAGAGGTCATCTGTCACTCACTACCTGAATTCCATGGGTCACGCGCCATGGACGGTCACCTAGACCCGCTGCGCGCTCATTTATCAACACACAACACCAATTTTTACAGTTGGATAAATCCCCACCCGCTTGAAAATGGACGGAATATACAGTTCATAAACCGCAAAAAAAACTTTGTAATGCTCGGACAAAGTTAGATTTGCGGTTTGGTAAGTCGAAATGCCTTGGAATTTGTTCGGATGGACAGTTTTGTAGCGATAAATTATGGATGTTTATGGAGTTTTATCTGTATGAATCGTTGAAATAGTGTTATTAAATATTCGTGTGCTCGTTACGGTATCTACTTTAATGTTTTCTGATTACTAGTTAGGTATGTACGCCAGCTTTAGTTTCGCCGACTGCATTGATGTGTTTTTGTGATAAATATTAGGTATCTCACCACATGCCGTCCTGATCGAAACCGGATACAGCCTAATTCTGGGCATATTGGTCTACTAGGGCACCACCTTAGAGTATGGTCGCCATCCGAGCGTATACAGATTCATTTTTACATTGCTTTACTAAATGAAACCACATATTCGTCAATACCTCTGCTAACATCGTGCTAAAAATCATCAACGAATAACGAATACTTTCGCCAAAAATTCCGGTTGTATTATTCCAATTTTTTATCATTTTGAAGTTTAGTGCGAATATGGTGTGTGCGTAAGTGTATTTGTGACTGAAAGTGTAATGTTGCTGCTGAGACTTCTCCTAGAGCAGTCATAGTGGCATTAGGGCATGTAAACTTAAAGTTACTTTATATTTATTTTGTTATCTATTTCGTTAAATAACTTAACGGAAAGTGTAATTTTCAACGTTTTAATTTTTTTTTTACGTGGTTTCATTTATTAAAGCAATGTCAAAATGACCCTGTATAACCTACCACCATACATGCATATAAATCTGTAAACTAGATCCAACGGAAATAATTCAGCAACATTATCCAGTGCGGTTCATTTGCATTTCAGTTCTACGCCTGAAGTTTGGTAGTTACAGTGATTTGCATAACTCATGTTTGTAAGCCGCCGGATCGTCTCTAATCTCGGATCAACCTTAGAGATTTTTTGCGTGATTCCCACGGATTTTCGGAATAGCCCGGTCTTACTTGAGCTTGGTTTTGATGGGTTCCTTTGACCTTTTAAGTTGTGTGTCCTTGGTTTTTATAGGTTAACGATTTGCGTTATAAGTCTAAAGACAGTGTAAAACTTAATACTTATAAGGTGGTGAGTTTGATGCCCAAGTTGAACTTACAATATTTGGTGAGATTTTTTATCCTGAAAATGCGTGGGATTTCCAGTATTCGAATTTTTGTCATATACGCTCGCTCTTATAATGTTGAGAGAGAAGTAAGTTCAAAAGCTGAGTGAACATTACTTGCAACATTATTTTACTTACCTTTTTGGGACACAAGCGGTGAGTTTATGTTGATTTTATTATATCTTTCTGCAGTAGACTTGTGCATCTTGATTTTTACCTTCTTCAGAAACGCTTAGATGTGTATTTTTGTAGTCTGCTAAAGTTGACGTAGATGCTGTGCGTTGACCGCTATAGAGTTAATAGACAACAGCTACTTTTGATAATAACGTAGATCGAATACAACGTAATCGCATAATATCTCTGCTGAACCCATCGCTCTATAGAGGAGACAAAGGAAAGTAAAACAATCGCAAAGTTATCTAAGAGCTCCCGCAAAATATCCATTTAAACGCACTCGCACATCAAAAATCTTAGTAAGAACATTAATAATTCAATCGGCGGCGTAACTATGAAAGTTTAGCGGAGCGGCGAGCAGCACTCGGTCGAGCGAGCGGCGCGGCGAGTGTGGCCTTGTAATTCACAATTTTTCCGCCCTTAATCCTTTGGCGAGCTCATTTAGCCGAGTTTTAATCTCAATCTCACCTCATTACCGGCTCCCGAATACTCGGAATAGCCAATTTCGCCATTAATTACAGGGGGCTCCCTTACCCTTTTCGAGTAAAAATAAATTATAACTCATTTATCGTTACGCCGCGCCGCCGTCGCAGAATAAATAGCTGTCACGCCGGCTAGCACACAGAAATAACGTGACGGCGTGAAATAGCCTTTCACGTTAACGTGAACGGCGGGGAGGCCACGCCCAGTGACATGCGCACTCGGGCACATACGCCTTCATGTGTGGCACACGTCGCGTCACGTAACTGGGGCACATATATGGCACATATAGTGGGCGTGTGGCCGGGTGGGCGTGTCACGTGCGCACGTATATGGTTGGAGATAGGCCCAGCTCGAGTGGGTGATAGTCGACGCGGACGGCCTATGTGCACATGTGTTCCGACCTCTGCGCATCTGCCGCCCGATAAAAACAATGAAAATCATTTTCCCACCTGCGGCCGCAATTATCGGTGCGAGCCGCGGAAAATTGCGGCCGAACGCCAAACTGACACTCGTGGAACTTCCTCAAAATAAAAACTTTGCGAAAGTTCAACCGGAAAAGAAAGAAAACGCGAAAATAAAAAAGCCATTGACTCCGCAGTCCGCGCCCGAAAGTTTTAGACGCCTTTTAAAACATTGCCGCGGACGGAATCACGAACGGGCGACGGAATTTTTTACATCGCCAGAAGGATTTTCAACGCTCGTTTCTGTCAACTAATTAGAGTTTGGTCTCGAAATTAAAATTTAATGTAAATAGCGTGGTGGAAACGTCACTTGCACAAGGATTGTTTGCGATATGGAGCATAGAGCGGTCGCTTCGGACCTCCAGCAGGACAGAATAAATGGAGACGTTTGCCTCTGAGAAACAATATGGCAGAGTAAAGCCGGATCAATAATATATAGGCTAAAGAAACACGAGCATAGAGCAATACAACTCCGAGAGGCGTACATAGGCAAGAGCGAAAACAAATCAGTGCCCGGGAGGCGCAAATTGAGCACGTACCCGTTCCGGCTAATTTTATTTTGCAATTACACCCCCCCCTCCCCTGTCCTGCCCCTTCCTCGAGCCAGCCTCACCCCCGCCTGCCCACGACGCCTAGCTAATACAACATTCTTGGCGACAGGCAGTTTTGGGACAGAGCCGCTGCCGAAAATAAGAGGCCGCTGAAATAAATACAGATTGCCGAGTCGACGCTGCGGTCTCTGGACTGTTCTCTTTTTGTGATATTGTTTTCTCTGGTTTGCGGTACGTATGTACATAAAGTATACGAGGAATATGTTATAGTCATTCTTTTCATGATTGGTCATGTCGGCAAATAGTGATAGGTTGGAATATCTAACATGTATAGCATCGGGGTATAAAATGAATTAATTAAAGCCCGCTAATGATAAATAATACACATTGAATATGCGCAGTTTTTAACATATTAATAATTAAGAACGAAAAAGCATAAAAGACCACACATTGTAATCCCTTCATCCAACCACAAATACATACTATCGCGCAACTAAACGCTAGTATATTCAAACTAATAAAATCCTGAAGACACAGCGTATCTGCGGAGTCTCTGAGGTGGGTTACTCTGTGCCTCCCTCTGTAAAAAGGTTGTAAGAAGGCGGCGGACGCCCCGTCGGGGGGCAATCGCCTCCGCAACCCTTTCGCTTTTACCCCCACTGGACAGGATGTTGCCTTTTCTATCGGTGAGAAAAAAAAAATTAAAATAAAAAAGTTGTTCCAAGTTTCAAACTATTAATTGGATATACTTTTTTATTGTTGCAATGCTTATTTTTTCATGTTACAACTTACGAACCAGCACACACGGAATTAAAAATAAAAAAGTTGTTCCAAGTTTGAAACAATCAATTGGTTATACTTTTTTTCTATTGTTGTAATGTTTATTTTTTCATGTTTCAACTTACGTATCAGTACACACAGAATTTTGTAAATATAGAGTTGGACTTTGTACGGGTTGTTTCAAACCGTATGGCAAATCAAAACAGCATTAAATTTACTTACGAATTTTGAATTCTCATGTAATGATTTTCAATTGTTTGTCTTAATTACACATTTACAGCTCTCACGAGGCAAAAGCAATTATTCCGACCAGTCATATTTCAGGGTCAACCGACGAATATCTATTAAGGTTGGTCAGTATATCTAGCAAATGATCATCCCTCGTCGAGATATTAGCCCTGGTAACATGGTTTTAAAACATATTTTAACGAGACCCAGATGTATGAAATGATAATTGTGTTGTAAACAAAAGCCTTAGCAATAAATATTGTCAAACAATCATCATCCAGCCTATACTTTAGTCCACTGCTGGACATAGGCCTCCAATACGTGCCATTTCACCCGGTCTTCGGCCTGGCGCATTCAGGTCCTGCCAGCTACCTTTCGCAAATCAAAGTCACCGACATAGGACACAGGATTAGCAAGCTGAAGTGGCAGTGGGCTGGTCATATCTGTGGGAACGTCTCAAAAGTGTTCAGAAATTAAACGATTCACTATATAATCACTTCGTTTTATTCACATACCATTTCACAGACACTCAACTTATAGATTAAAAGTACATAATAATCATTACACTAACCTTTATTTCACAACGACGGCTCGTTCTCAAGTAAGTAGATGGTCGACCGTTATTCAAAATCCTCTGCGCGAATTAACACAACTGACAATTGCCAACGTTAAAAAAAATATGGATTTGAAGTTGGCTGTAAATTAAGTGAACTGATGATACTGACAACATTGATCGATAACATTATTGAATAGTGATAATATATGACGTAACATATCTGTCGAAGAACCGATAACCGTTGGGGTAAACGAGTTCTTGAGTGGAGACCGCGAGTTGGTAAGCGTAGTGTGGGACGCCCTCCAGCTCGGTGGAGTGACGATTTACGAAAGGTCAAACAATGTTTAACCTAATTAGTATTTCATTTTTTTGACAAAATAGTGATTGGTTAAACACTAATTGGAATGTGCAGATTAAATCGGCCTTACATTTAATAATTCAAACGTGTTTCTTAATCTTACTAATATCATAAATGCGAAAGTTTGTAAAGTGTGTATGGATGTATGCGTGTTAGTCTTTCACGCAAAACCTACTGAACAAATTTCGATGAAATTTGACGCACGGGTAGATCATGTCTTGTATAAAAAAAATAAAGCGAAAGCGAAATATAAAGCGGGACTTTTATCCCGGAAACCTTTTTATCGCGGGCGGAGCCGCGGGCAAAAGCTAGGAATCTATAACGTCGTGATCCTAACCGCGTGGATTCAAAATCAATGAAACCATTACAATCAATCATAATTCAATACATTCCTAAGTAATGTGTAAATGTGATGTCATTCAGTTTATGTTTGGTTTATGGGGCATAGTCTAGTAAGCAGGTGTACTGAACAGTGTAGTGGCCCGACCAGATGACGTAAATTCGATTCCCGAAATATGACAATTGTACTTTGCATATTATTGTCGTATTTGACTATGATTTCTTGCTATTCTAGACGTAGTGAGCATAAATTTTAAACTTTGTATGATAAAAAAGAATTATTGTGTTCGATATTCAAAAAATATCTTATAATTTATTAGCGAATACATCGTTTAATTTTCATAATTAATTTCTGTTTTGTATTCCGCACACCCTGTAGCCGTTAAGCTTCTCGCATTTCTTCGACGCTTCTTAAAGTGTTTTACATACAGTCGCGTCTGTGTGCGTCCATAAATACGCACAAATGTGTGGGTAGGTACGCATTTTTCGCCTCTCCCCACCCTCCCCCCGAAGAAAAATACCTTACCCCTTTACCACCCTCTTTGATGTACCGGTGCGCCTCTGGTAAAGAAGATATGAGACTTTTTCAAAAAGCTTAATTTAAATGAGCCCGGGACGACTCAATGGGAATATTCCTTAATTTAAATACTATCTTGAGGGGAGATGGAGATGGAAATTTTAATTGGTATTGAATTTCCATTGGAGGACACTTGGGTGACTTTTTCTAATGACTTTCTGATAGGTGATACGATTTGTGATAATGATGCATAATGAGCTATAGGGTTGGAGAGGTATTCTTGGGTTGTAACATAACCATTTCACTCACCCCACAGTGGTGGTAGTGATAACGCGTTTTTCCTGCGATAAAAAAAGAGTTGCTTGTGACGAGTGATTAAGATGATTATATTCTATTTAATAATTTCAAACTGTATTCCTAACTGATAATCACAGCATGCATACTGAATGCCGGTTGCTTCTAACAAGGTCTACATAGTAGATGCAGGTCGCTTCTAAGAAGTTCTTTGGGCCTCCAAGTTTTGGAAGTGGACTTCCAAATGCTGAAGAAAAAGAACAATCACAGCTTAAACAAGAGTCTAATAATGTAAAAAAATACATAATTAAACATGTCATATGGAATTTCGAGAAACCTAATGACCGTTGTTACCTCTTGCTGCCTCCTTATTCTCTAGACACACGTTATGTTTCGCTCGTAACAAGCGGAACGGAACTCATCGCGTTTATCACTATGGAAATTGCCATACAGAATACCATTTACCGCTAATTACACGAAGTTAACGTAACGCTGCCGCGTAACGCGTTACGCGTTACGCGTTGACACTATCATGGAGAATAAGGAGGCTCATATGTTCTAGTCACATAAATGTATAAACCGACTAAATACAAAAGTCACACTCAAATTTATGCTCCATTAAGAGAACATTAGTTGTGTGCCCTTAAATATATTTTTGTTTATGGCATCGAATGACGAGACGAGCATGCCGTTCGCCTGATGGTAAGCGACACGACCACCCACAAACAGTAGAAACACCATCCAACACCTTGAGTCACAAAGTACTGTGTGGCGTTCCACTGCGCTCGCCATCCTGAGACATAGGATGTCAAGTCTTATTGTGTCCTGCAGTTACACTGGCTATGTGCCACTGAGATGTCGATAGATGACATCACACACTCAGCTTGTATTAAAATAAATGCAATCTGTAATTATTTTCTACAATCTGATATTCCTATCGATGTTCTCGTAGCTAATAATGTTATTGTACTTTATTCCTAGAAGAAGAAATCGAAGTATAAATAAATGGCTACTCGATTTCGCAGTATCTTTATTGTTCTTTTATAACAGTACTCTTTGTTTACATTTAGTTCTTGCAATCAGCCCTGTATTATATACTGCCCACTGCTGAGCACGGGCCTCCTCTACTACTGAGAGGGGATAGACCTTGGTCCACCACGCTGGCCTAGTGCAGATTGGCAGACTTCACATACCCTTGAAATGCTTATGGAGAATTCTCGGGTATGTAAGATTCCTCAAAATGTTTTCCCTCACCGGTAAGCGAACGATAATTGATAAACAATACACACGTAGTTTCGAAAAGTCAGAGGTGTTTGCCTTGGGTTTCGAACCACTGAACATTGTCTCGGTAGACCGTTTCGTTCCCAACTGGGCTGTCGTCTACAACACAACCCACAAAAGTAGGTTCACTAGTTGCGCCTCTGCCTACCCCTTCGGGTATTAAAGGCAAGAGTGTGTGTGTGCGTATTGTCTTCAACATGACTGCCTCGTGATGTGGTTATATTACTTTTGCTATACGACTACTGCTCTGATTCCCTCTAGGGTTCAATTCCAGGTCCAGATTTTATGCTCGGTTTCGAGCCGGAATGTAGATTTTGTGCCCGGTATGACGATAGGCTTACCTTCTATCACATTTAGGGAAGGAGTACACATGTAAAAAGTGTCTTTAAGCCCTCGCGTGCCGGGAGCGTGGATCCACGCTCAAAAAAAGTGTTCAAACTCTGCCGGAGCGTGGATCCACGCTCGGGCCGATTTCTGCAAAATGTATGAAAACTGAACATCTACAGGTGGTTTCTTTTTAGCTTATTTTTTGTTTTCATTGGATGCAAATCTTAATCATATATTAGAATTGAGAAAAGCGACCGCCATTTTGAATTTCTTTGTTTTGAGGCCGATTGCTCAAAATCGATATCTGAGTAGGCCTGTAGGTAGAAAAGACGGATCCAATGTTAGAATTGAAAAAAGTGGCCGCCATTTTGAATTTCTTTGTTTTAAGGCCAATCGACCTCAAAATCGAGATCTGGGCAGGCCTTTAGGTACCGAAGACGGATCCAATGTTAGAATTGAAAAAAGTGGCCGCCATTTTGAATTTCTTTGTTTTAAGGCCAATCGACCTCAAAATCGATATCTGAGCAGGCCATTAGGTATAAAAGACGGATCCAATGTTAGAATTGAAAAAAGTGGCCGCCATTTTGAATTTCTTTGTTTTATGGCCAATCGACCTCAAAATCAATATCTAGGCAGGCCTGTAGGTACAAAAGTTGGATCCAATGTTATAATTGAAAAAAGTGGCCGCCATTTTGAATTTCTTTGTTTTAAGGCCAATCGACCTCAAAATCGATATCTGGGCAAGCCTTTAGGTAATGAAGACGGATCCAACGTTAGAATTGAAAAAAGTGGCCGCCATTTTGAATTTCTTTGTTTTAAGGCCAATCGACCTCAAAATCGATATCTGGGCAGGCCTTTAGGTAATGAAGACGGATCCAATGTTAGAATTGAAAAAAGTGGCCGCCATTTTGAATTTCTTTATTTTATGGCCAATCGACCTCAAAATCGATATCTGGGCAGGCCTGTAGGTACAAAAGTTGGATCCAATGTTATAATTGAAAAAAGTGGCCGCCATTTTGAATTTCTTTGTTTTAAGGCCAATCGACCTCAAAATCGATATCTGGGCAGGCCTTTAGGTAATGAAGACGGATCCAATGTTAGAATTGAAAAAAGTGGCCGCCATTTTGAATTTCTTTGTTTTATGGCCAATCGACCTCAAAATCGATATCTGGGCAGGCCTGTAGGTACAAAAGTTGGATCCAATGTTATAATTGAAAAAAGTGGCCGCCATTTTGAATTTCTTTGTTTTATGGCCAATCGACCTCAAAATCGATATCTGGGCAGGCCTGTAGGTACAAAAGTTGGATCCAATGTTATAATTGAAAAAAGTGGCCGCCATTTTGAATTTCTTTGTTTTAAGGCCAATCGACCTCAAAATCGATATCTGGGCAAGCCTTTAGGTAATGAAGACGGATCCAATGTTAGAATTGAAAAAAGTGGCCGCCATTTTGAATTTCTTTGTTATATGGCCAATCGACCTCAAAATCGATATCTGGGCAGGCCTGTAGGTACAAAAGTTGGATCCAATGTTATAATAGAAAAAAGTGGCCGCCATTTTGAATTTCTTTGTTTTAAAGCCAATCGACCTCAAAATCGATATCTGGGCAAGCCTTTAGGTAATGAAGACGGATCCAATGTTAGAATTGAAAAAAGTGGCCGCCATTTTGAATTTCTTTGTTTTAAGGCCAATCGACCTCAAAATCGATATCTGGGCTGGCCTGTAGGTACAAAAGACGGATCCAATGTTAGAATTGAAAAAAGTGGCCGCAATTTTGAATTTCTTTGTTTTAAGGCCAATCGACCTCAAAATCGATATCTGGGCAGGCCTTTAGGTACAAAAGACGGATCCCATGTCAGAATTGAAAAAAGTGGCCACCATTTTGAATTTCTTTGTTTTAAGGCCAATCGACCTCAAAATCGATATCTGGGCAGGCCTGTAGGTACAAAAGACGGATCGAACATTAGAATGGAAAAAAGTGGCCGCCATTTTGAATTTCTTTGTTTTAAGGCCAATTGACCTCAAAATCGATACTTGGCATGCCATTGATAGTAAAAGTCAGATCTAATGTTAGACTTAAGAAAAGTGGTCGCCATTTTGTACTTCTTTGTTTTAAGACTGATTGGATTTAAGATAGAGATTTGGGCTTGTCTTTTAGCCAAATCTAATTAATCGAGGTTGGAATTTTAATAACTGCATTCCATGTTAAATGTTCTTGTTTTAAGGGCCATTGGTTTTAAAATAAAAATCCGCTGGACATGGCTACAAACTATAGTAGGTTTTAATTATATCACTTTTAAATAATATCACCATCAAAGCTTATTCAATTCTCTTCAATAACGATATTGCAGTTTTGTTATGTCGCAAAAAAAGGAATTTGTCTTCGAATTTAAGAAGTGGCCCGTGGCAGCAAACAGCTAATAAAGTAAATTCTTCTGTGAAAGCATCAAAATCGGTTAAAAATCCGGGGGTCGTTAGCAATTCAACAATAGCTATAAGCATAATTAGCCGCGTAGTAGAAATTATCTTACTATAATATTTTTCTTCCCCTACATCGTTATGCCCTGGTGGGTGGCCATTCAATTACTGTATCTTTTTTTTTTTTGAAGTTATACCTTAAGCGCGTTATGAAAAATTTATGGGAGTGAAATTTTACGATGCGCGCGCATGTGTGACACAAAAATTCTCACAGTTGTTTTTTTATTATAATTTTCCCCTTATAGGGAAGGCAAAGGGTTCAAGCCCATATAGCCTCGTCTTAAGTGATATTATTGGTTGTCTTTTTTTTAAATTAATTATAAAAAAAAATATTTTTAAAATAATAAATAATCAATAATAAATATTTTAAATTAAGAATCTTCTAATATTAAGTACAAATTATGTCATATATATTTATTATTCTCTAAATTCTATATTTAATAATTATATAATATAATGTTAGGGCAAAAATATTTTTTGTGCGGGTATTAATGACATGATCTACAATTTTTGCTATAAAAGCATAGAACGTTTGACAGTTCGAGTTAGTTGGTCATTGTCGTCGTGCCGGTCGTTCGCTTGGTGATATTTTGTATGAAAGTATTTCTGTAAAGTCAGTGGTACATATTTTTATTTAAATCAAAACCGTTACCGTTTCTAATAATAATTTATTTTTTAGTAAAAGGAGAAGACAAAGGCGCTTAGCCTTGCAGCCTTGTCTGTTGTTGTTTTACCACACCCAAGGACTTTTTCAAAATTCAAAGGCCGAAGCCAAGACTGCAATTTTCCCAAACTATAAAGGTTAATGATGCCAAAGAAGTATAACTTCTCACGCGCGCACATACATATATTACACCTCGATTTATTCTATTTGGCTAAATACAAGCCCAAATATCTATCTTAAATCCAATCAGTCTTAATAACAAAGAAGTTTAAAATGGCGACCACTTTTATTGAGTCTAACATTAGATCTGTTTTTTACTATCGCCAAGTATCGATTTTGACGTTAATTAGCTTAAAATAAAGAAGTCCTAAGTGGTGGCCTCTTTTTTCAATTCCGACATTGGATCCGTTTTTGGTAACTACAGATATGCCGAGAAATTGATTTTGAGGTCGATTGGCCTTAAAACAAAGAAATTCAAAATGGCGGCCATTTTTTTCAATTCTGACAATGGACCCGTCTTTTGTACCTAAAGCCACGCCCAAACATCGATTTTGAGGTCGATTGGCCTTAAAACAAAGAAATTCAAAATGGCGGCCACTTTTTCAATTATAACATTGGATCCGTCTTTTGAACCTACAGGCCTGCCCAGATATCGATTTTGAGGTCGATTGGCCTTAAAACAAAGAAATTCAAAATGGCGGCCACTTTTTTCAATTCTGACATTGGATCCGTCTTTTATACCTGAAGGCCTGCCCAGATATCGATTTTGAGGTCAATTGGCCTTAACCCCTCGAGCGTCGACCGGCCCGATGGGGCCGGTCTGACAGCTGTCAAACTCGATATGTGTGCGTGCTGACGCGCCTTATGTGTATGCGTGTAGGTCGATTTTCGCGTGTTGACAGACACGCGAAAATTGCGCTTGCGCCAGTGTGGCCAGCGCTCTGGGCTCGAGAGGTTAAAACAAAGAAATTCAAAATGGCGGCCAATTTTTTCAATTCTAACATTCGATCCGTCTTTTGTACCTACAGGCCTGCCCAGATATCGATTTTGAGGTTGATTGGCCATAAAACAAAGAAACTCAAAATGGCGGCCACTTTTTTCAATTTTAACATTGGATCCGTCTTTTCTACTTACAGGCCTGCCCAGATATCGATTTTGAGGTCGATTGGCCTTAAAACAAAGAAATTCAAAATGGCGGCCAATTTTTTCAATTCTAACATTCGATCCGTCTTTTGTACCTACAGGCCTGCCCAGATATCGATTTTGAGATCGATTGGCCATAAAACAAAGAAACTCAAAATGGCGGCCACTTTTTTCAATTTTAACATTGGATCCGTCTTTTCTACTTACAGGCCTGCCCAGATATCGATTTTGAGGTCGATTGGCCTTAAAACAAAGAAATTCAAAATGGCGGCCACTTTTTTCAATTCTGACATTGGATCCGTCTTTTGTACCTAAAGACCTGCCCATATATCGATTTTGAGGTCGATTGGCCTTAAAACAAAGAAATTCAAAATGGCGGCCATTTTTCTCAATTCAAGCATTGGATCCGTCTTTTGTACCTAAAGACCTGCCCATATATCGATTTTGAGGTCGATTGGCCTTAAAACAAAGAAATTCAAAATGGCGGCCATTTTTCTCAATTCAAGCATTGGGTCCGTTTTTTGTAACCAAAGATATACCCAGATTTCGATTTTGAGGTCAATCGGCCTCAAAACAACGAAATTCAAAATGGCTGCCGTCTATGCCAAATCTCACAATGTTTCTGAATATTTTAGTGACCATTGATCCATAATAAATAAGTAAATAAATAATTTCAAAATTCGTACTAAAAGAATTTTATGGTGTATAAATTAGAACATCCTTTACACTCAAAATCCGATTTTTTCAAATGTATGGCGGCACGCACGCGTCTTTTACGCAAACTGAGCCCGGCATTCCAGGGGTTAAACGACCAGAAATGCTCCAAATTGCTCTTCAATACGATTACAAGTCTGGAAGTAACATGCATAGCAGTATTAGAACTGGAATGCAAAAAAATGACTCCTATTAAGATTTTTTGAGTTTCCTTAATTTATTATACTATGTCTTAGTCTATGTCAAAAATTTCTTAAACCAAGCTGGGTAAATGGTCACAGATGTAAAACCTTTTCAGTTATCTCTAACTTGGAATATATGGTATGAAACGAGTACCCCACGCCACAAAGAACCCTTGTTGAATCCAATTCACGTAGGAATATTCCTTGAAACCCTATCAAATGTAGGCTATGACCTCAATTAATAATTCATAATATTTTTATAATAAATCTTTTGTTTTATTGTACTTTATTGAATGTCAACGAAACGGGGCACGTAAGAATAATGTTAAAATTACTACGTAAACAAAAACAAATAAAGGCTTTTCTGGTAAAAAGCCTAATTTTCCTTTCTCGCCGCGAGACAATAGGCAACTAATGCGCAAAAATAAAACAAAGTCGACTGTCAGTAGAGTGATCAATACTCGTCCCATTTCGATGGCGAATCTAAGGAGCGCCATAATGAAACAAAGCTCTTAAAATGCATGGCCTCTACGTCTTGCACTCACACAGATGTGAATTTGAAAATAGAACGCGATCGCGGTTTTGCTTGGCTTCTTGTTGTTTTTTAAACAGCCAGTCATAAATATTTTTTTAAATTTTTGGGATGGATAAGTTAGCGTTTTTATAAATATTGAGAAAATAAATTGTATTTCATAATGTCTGTTTTTTTTAACGGTGATATTTTAGTCTATTAATATATTACGTGTGGTTGATATATCCTTAGTACCTATTTTTTAAAGAAATATGAAAAAGTTATTCGGTCATTGTTTAAATTCAACCAGATCAATACAACAGAACACAAAAATTTTTAATGACAAAATAAAATAACAATAAAAATACTTTTCGCAGACATAAATTCAAATCACAACGAACAAACCGAAATCCGTTTTAAAATTGTATTGTGTGCATTAAAAGTGTGTATATGTACAGACGGGGGTGTTTCGCACCCCTTTTCAACCCTTTCGGGGTCCGAACGTTTCTTCTCCTTCTTTACATTTATATCTTATGGCCTGTTTCTTCTTCTTAAATTATAAAGCTGAGTAAGGATTGTGGAGTTTTGATACTTTACGTTTTAATATAATATTTTCTTTGAGCACAGTGGTAGCTGTGAGATACGATGTGCTATCTTGTAGTGTACTTGATTTTAATCTTGATTGATTAGTAATCTTTTTTGGTAATATAACTCGAGTATCAACTCCTGACAGAGTAGCAATAGACGAGTAAAATATTACGTGCCTTTATGTCTTCAATATATTTTAAATATTACTATAACTCAAATAATTTCGATATAAGACCTAAACCAATTTGTTTATAATGGGTAAAGTGATCGATTTTTAGAAGCTAAATACGGTAACTGCTGGGATTTAGTGTATCAGTCATTAGGTATGTATTTAATAGCTTTTAATGCTGTCAATGTACAACTATCAACTAAAATTCAAAACAATTTCGTAATAACTAAAACCTTAAACTATAAAATACGCTATACTAATTGAGATGCGTACATCGAAGGACAATCATCGATAATGAGAACTAAAACTATTTTTATTTGGTACGAGCTATTGTATATACAAAAAGTTTTAGTTTTAATATCGTTCAAGTTAAGGAATATCTAAATACCAACAACTTGTTTCCTTAACGATTTAAATCTGTCGATTACGAACGATAATAATTTACAATTAGGCAGATGTTTCTTACTATATTTTCTCTACTAAATATACAGTTATTAAATTCTAAACAACAAAGGCAAGTACCAAAACTGATACTGCCGAGTACACCGGCAGCCGAAATGATGTTACAAAGGCGCGGAACTGGGCTAACACAAGTTTTCTATATTACAGTGCGTACCTACCCGCTGCCTACCCCACCCACCACCCTGCCCCAAAGGGTTGAAAGCCCACCTTTGAAGATGCGCGAGCTTTTTCTATAATTCCACCCGGTAAGCGATTTAAATTTCGTTAAGTCTCGAATTTCGGGGCAAAAAATAATTGTCTGAACCCTTGAACCGATTTTCGAGTATTGTGTATTTTATTTCTCGGTTCGGTTTGTGAGTTAAATGTTTTCCATTTGTTTTGCGATATAGTGTCATTGTTGTAAACTTGTGTATGGATTTTTCTGTGGAAAAAAATGTGTTCGGCTTATAAAAAAAATTATGTTTTTAACTTGATAAAATGTTACCAGTTATAGTTTAAAGATGAGCTATTTTTAACCGACTAAAAAAAGGAAATTGTATTCTACCCGTATGTATGTACATATGTAAGTTTTTATGTATGCGATTTTCTCAAAAACGACTCATCCGATTTGAATGGGGTTCTCGTTATTCAATATATTTTTTAGGGAAGATTTTAGTATATAATTTGATCTGATGAAGATCTTCGGAGATAGACAATAGACCTCTTCAATTACAAACAGCAGATGACCCGCGAATGCTGGAAATCGTTTATCTATCATTATGTATTGTTTACACCATTCCATAATTAACTAACAAAAAAGCAATAATTAAAAAAAAATTAACAAAAAATAAAACTGATTTTAAAACCACTGCAAAACAAATTAACAAAAATAAAAACTATTTCAAAATCACTACAAACCAAAAAATAATTTTACTTTATATATTATATTTGGATCGGTGCCTAATTTGTATTGAACAATGATTTCGTATATTTGTTCGGGTATTTGCTTAGATTAACTGGCAATTTAAATTAGGCACCGACTCCAAATATACGTATAATATAAAGTACAAAAATATTTTTTGGTTTGTAGTAGTTTTATTTTTTGTCCGGAGGTTCGAACCCAAGGCACACACCTCTGACTTTTCGAAGTTATGTGTGTATTGTTGATCAATTATCGTTCGCTTTAACGGTGAAGGAAAACATCGTGAGGAAACCTACATACCTGAGAATTCTTTATAAGAATTTCGAGGGTATGTGAAGTCTGCCAATCCGCACTAGGCCAGCGTGGTAGACTAACGCCTAAAACCCTCTCAGAAATAGAAGAGGCCCGTGCTCAGCAGTAGGCAATATATAATACAAGGCTGGTATTATTATATTATTTTTTGTATTTTTTTCTGTAATGGCTTTGAAGTCGATTTCATTTTTTGTTAAAAAGTTTTTATTATAGAACTAATTGACAAGGCGAGCAAAAAACTCGCATTATTCTAACTCCCTTACTTTACTTATAAACAGTATAAGATAAAATAAAATCATTTAATGATCAAGTAGGCTTATAAAAAAGCACTTATGACAAGTCATGACAAGGTAGAGACAATAACAAAGGTACATATAGCAATTAAATAATTTAAAGTACCTACATTAAATAACGAACAACCAGCACGGGCTGATAGGTACAAAGGGCTCGGACATTGGGGACGGGAATAGGGCTAAGGAAGGAGAAGTGGAGCCGATATAAAAGAAATGGAAGGAGTATCTTTACATTACGAGGAAAGGAAACGCCACGGTCCTCGCCGGCGAGGATAAAAAAGTCCAAGCCTAGGGAACTTACCAGCTTTTCACTAGCTACCTAAGCGATGATGACCCGAAGAAGAAAGACAGGAAGAAACTCCGGGCTTAATTGTTTCGTCATCAATTGTCATGATTTTGTATAATTTTTTTCAATGTATATTTTACAGTATGATTATTACACAGGTTAATGTGTGAATGGATGTAGCCCTAAGATATAAGTAAAATACTACTAGGAAGTTACCCAATAAAAATATATTGGCGTTCATGATGCATTATCCCACGTTATTGAACACACGGCGAGAAGTGTGTGCACTAGTTGCGCCTCTGCCTACCTCTCCGAAGATAAAAGCGAAATGTGGGTTTGTTTTTTATAAAAAACATAATATGTACGGACCAAAATCTTAACGCAAGGCTTCGATAATTAATTGGTGCAAATTTGTAATCAATCATAAACTTATTGTGTAGTCAGTAAAGAAATTCTGTGACCTAAATAATATAAACCTAAGCTAAAAGTGAGTGACCTCGATCAAGATTTGTGCTTTGATTGTTTTGTTTACCCTACCACCGTGTTATTTGAATGGCAGTTTACAATATTACAATAAGAGCTAAAGTCACAGCTTGCTGATAAATGACTCGTCACATAAATGTAAAAGCCGAACAAAAACAAAAGTCTCGCTAATCTATGTCAATAATAAATGGTAATAAAATACAAATACGCGTATTGAGAACCTCCGGCTTTTCGAAGTCGGTTAAAAATGGGTAGTATTTACAATAATACATCTGTCAAATAAATTTTAAAATAGGCTCTAAGTAAAAAAAAATCTACCATGAAAAACTAAAATAAGAATGCTAATTGTACAACAATGTATTGATTGCGCTTAAAAAACATAATATAAAAATAGCTAACATACTTAGGGAATATTGTAATTTTAAAGGATTGCATGTACACTTGTTGTTGATTTGAATCTCTTTACTGAACTCACAATACACCTTACATCTTATAAGTATACTACACCTATATACAATTATGATGATTTGAAAGACACTGAAAAAATAATCACAATTAATTGTAGTATAAAAACTATTAAAAGCTATAGCCCACTGGAGACATCATTATTGTGTATTCATTGCTAATTAAAATTTATAAGATCTTAAAAACATGCTTATATTCATCTGTAAGAGGTATATTTCTTAACTTCTTCAAGGAAAGGGACAGTATTCAACATTTCATTAATAAAATCTTACGATATACAAGATGCGATAGAACACGCGTGTCGCCCGCAGAGTGCCAAAGGATGGAGTGGCACTCATTTTTTACCAAGTGGGGTACACTCATACGGCTTTTGGGTAATAAGCAGTTTTGTATTGTCCTTAAAAGGGATAATATTTATGCTAAATTAGAAATTTATAAAGAAAAAAGAAAGATGAAGTTTGATAGAGCGTAAGACATCGAAACGCAAGTATTTGTTAGCAATGGTGATTGGTGTTTCAATAGATAGACCGATTTGATCAAATCTGCCTTCATATCGGACATACTGTTATACCAATGGTTTACTTAAACCATAGCTTATTTCAGAAAAAAAACCAACGGAGTACCTCACATAGAAATCGAATCTAAAACCTAAAACATCATAGACATTATACGCCAAAAATAAAACAAGTATTCCGTATATTTTGACAATAGCTATTACAATATAAACATTATAGTAAAATGTAATAGGATTTAAATTAGAATAAAACTATCCAGACCTATTCCATACTTAGCAACCGCAAGATAAGCGGTGAGACGATCTGTCTCCGTCAGGGCGGCTGTCAGCGCCACCTATGTGTGTAAATGTGGAGATATTGCGTGATACAATTACAAACAATCAACTTCGTCACAGCTTTCTAAGCGTTGTGTTTATCTTATACCAGTAATACAGACGGTTTGAAAACAATTGGAGCCCGATATGGCGATAGGCTTGCCCCCTATCACATAGGACGGAATAACGGCGAATAGTAGGTGCACTAGTTGCGCCTCTGCCTACCCCTTCGGGGATAAAGGTGTATGAAAACAGTTTTGTTTTTATTGCCTTAACAAGTTATTGTGGTAGGATGTCGTCGGGGATAGAGCAATACCGCGTAAGTGATTAAAAAAGGGTTTTGTTTTATCAATGCTAAGTTTAGTGCTGTAAGGATCAATCTCAATTTTATCACTTACGCGGTATTGCACTATTCCCGACGATATATTTTGTATCTGTATGGATAGCGGTCACCGTACATAAGGTGTTAGAATCCGCCACGGTGGCTCACGTGTGCCGTGTTCCAGGATCAGCCAGCGTATCTTCGGTTCAAACAGGCCAGCATAATTGTGTCTACTAACGAGGTGATCATCGTTCGTGAGTCAACACTCTATCTGAACTCCTCTCCGCTTACCATCAGGTTCAGTGTGGTCTCTGTGCCGGACACGTGTAAAAAATAAAAACAAAAAAAAAGGAATAAGCGATCCGCGATGGAAAATGGGTCTCATCCTGGACTATAGCTTGTCAGCCGAGCGGAACCTGGTAACACCTAGCTTAACTTTCCTAGACTAGACCGTACTGCGTAGTCGTACGCGTTATGCGTACGATTTGCGCGCAGAGGTCCTGGGTTGAATCCCGGGTCGAGCCAAAAATTATGGTGACTGGGTTTTTCCATCTTAAAAATTACTCAGTCGCAACTCGAAGTCAGGAAATTGGCAGTGTGATACCCCCGTGCCTCGGAAAGCACGTATAGCCTTTGGTCCTGTGCCTAATCTCTCTCCGGTCATGTCGGATCGCCGTCTCACCGGACTATGAGAGTGAAAGAATAGCGAGTGCACCTGTGTATTGCGCACACACTTGTGCACTATAATATCTCCTGCGTACCAGGCTGATCTCCGTTGAGATTGGCCGCCGTGGCCGAAATTAGCTAGGAGGATTTTAACTTTCCTAGGAAATTATTCATCATCGTCAACTGATGCGCTACAGCACTCCAGAAAGATATCTGGGCGGCTTTGTTTTTCCAGCTACTGATTTCCAGTAATTTTTATACATGAGTATTCTCAATATTTTTTATTGAATTTTAAGTTTAAACAAATCACAATAACCTGCATCTAATAATTTCAGGCGTAATATTCTCTAAGATGACGATCTCTTTTTTTGCCCCTGATGGGATAAGGGTTTACGTTATCGCATCACGAACAACTTCAATGACGCGTGAAAGACTTGAAAAAACTTTCAAAAATAACAAAGTCACGCAGAATTAAATTTATGCCTACAACAACTGAATCTCTGAGAAACAAACTTTAACTTGTTATAATTTAGCTTTACTTGTCCATTCATGACCTTAATTAGAAATTACTGAATTTATAAGAATATAAGTGATGCTCGCGGCTCCACCCGCGTGAAAATGTTATCGGGGATAATAAGTTGCCTATAGCACTTAGAAATAATGTAGCTTCCTCTTAGTGAAAGAATTTTCAAAATCGGTTCAGTAGTTCTTGAGATCAGCGCCTTCATCCAAAAAAACAAACTCTTCACCTTTACAATATTAGTATAGATTTTATTATGTTATACATACATATACATATACACTCACGCCTTTATTATGTTACTAGCTTTTGCCCACGGCTTCGCCCGCGTTAATAAGTTTTCCCGGGCTAAAAGTACATACATAAAAACCTTCACGTTGAATCACTCTATCCAACACATTTATTTGGATAAAGATTAATATTATGACGTTGATACAACTCTTAACAAATAATGCATTAATTTCGACCAAATTTGATTACTATAAAAACGGTTCTAGAGAGCTAATTTTAAAAGATAGACATATACTGTCGCGGACTTTTTTTTAGATCATTTCAAGAGGAATAATTCTTTCATACATATATTTTTGGTATCTTGAACCATTTTCGCAGCGCACGCAATGGAAGCCCTCAAGGATGAATAATTTTCCCCGCATTTTTCACATTTTCGATTATTTCTTCGCTCCTAATAGTTGCATCGTGATGTTATATAGCCTATAGCCTTCCTCGATAAATGGTCTATTCAACACAAAAAGAATTTTTCAATTCGCACCAGTAGTTCCTGAGATTAGCGCGTTCAAACAAACAAACAAACAAACAAACAAACAAACAAACAAACAAACAAACAAACAAACTCTTCAGCTTTATAATATTAGTATAGATATGCAGTATAAATAAACTTTACAAACGCCTATGGGAATTTAAATGAAATACAAGCTGTCCTTGTCGGCTGAACATTAAAAGAATGTCAAAGAATACCCACTACCTGACGTTAGAATATAATTAATTGGTAAAATAATACTTGAATCCACTTTTTTAAATTTCATGCATTGCATCTGAATGGATGTCTTCGCCTAATAATGAGACAATAAATAAACAAAAAGATAACTCGTCTATCATAGTTTAATCTTTGCCTAACATAAATTTGAAAAGTGCGAGTTGCCAACTTCCAGCTAATGGGTTAAGAAGCGGGAGACTGCGGGAATTTTTGGGAATTTCAGATATAATTATCGGCGAAGATCGCATTAGGGGTGGCGTTTTTGCTTTATGATGGCCCGGATACGTCACAACTGCTTTCTATGGATTCCGTCCCAAAGTTTGACAAACTTGTAGACTCGTGTTAAATTCTAATTTAATGTTACTTTTGGGAGCGATTTTTATGCTACTGCCTTAATCTGTGGCCAGTGACGAATAATAGGTAATTTGAATTTCGAACGTTGAGTTGTTTTAAAAACCGAATGTTGGGACGAGCATGTCGCTCACTTGACTACGAGATATAACGGCTTAAAAATAGCAGCACCATCAAAAATCATAATGTAATTATAAAACATACACTACACTCTGTAAATTCAGTTGCAATAATTTTTCTCAAAATTTCTCATAATTTTGATCCAACTAAAAAACATGCCACATCGTCCACAATCCAAAAGTGAAACTCCCTAAAATATTCCCATGGCGTTCCGTTTCGCACACATTAATACGTAAGGCGTCTATTTAAAATTCCTCCCGTTTCCTGGACACGCGCCGGGACATGTCTTATTGTACGATACGTCTCAAATAATCCGCAGAAATGTAATTAAAAATAGGGAGGAAATATTTTATGAAATGCGAAATTTGTGAGTTACGGGAATTTTTGGGGAAGTGATACCTAAAAATATTTGTACGATTTCGTGTTTGTTTTTAATTAGCGCGCGTCAATTCATACATTTCAGATGTAAGGAAAACTTTTTAATATAAATTGCTGTAAATATTATAAAAATTTGTTTGTGAGGTTGCCAGTTGTATATTAAAATAGCATCAGTGTATGAGGCATAAGGAATATTTAGTGGCAAGAATTTTGAACACCACATTTAACCATTTTGTTAGTCCACCTATTTAGACCTTCATAATAATTAATATAATAATTTGCCGGCTTAGAACAACACGTAATACCATAATTTTAATTTTATTTTAATTATTCCCTTACTATATCCTCTGACTTTTAATTTTCTAAAACAATAGTTATATTACATAAGACGACATCTGTGTACAATTCTCCATGATTTTTAATCGCTAGCTCTTTCATCTACGATAGTCTTTCAACGCCTTCCAACTTATTACAAAACTCCTTTGTGGTGTAGTATATAAGTAGTCGTAAGAAGTATTGTAAGTCAGTTCGTAACAGTACAATAAAGGAACTAAAACCATACACACGTCTACAATCAAATCCTCTAACATTACACCTTCGATAATAACATAAGTTTCCTTACGTTAGTTTCATTATTTTCTTATATGCAAATATAATAAATACCCACGAAACTGCAAAATAAACTCATCGCACTCTCGCAAGTCTGAATGAATGAATGAATGAAATCCTCCTAGCCAGTTTCGACCACGGCGGCCAATCTCAACGGAGATCAGCCAGGTACGCAGGAGATATTATAGTGCACAAGTGTGTGCGCAATACACAGGTGCACTCGCTATTCCTTCACTTCTCATAGTCCGGTGAGACGGCAATCCGACATGACCGGAGAGAGATCAGGCGCAGGACCAACGGCTTTACGTGCTTTCCGAGGCACGGGGGTATCACACCGCCAACTTCCTGACTCCGAGCTGCGACTGAGTAAATTTTAAGATGGAAAAACCCAGTCACAATTTTTTTTTTGGCTCGACCCGGGATTCGAACCCAGGACCTCAGCGCGCAAATCGTACTTGTAATGCGTACGCTATACCACTACGCCACCGAGGCAGTCGCAAGTCTATCATGCTTATAAACGTTAATTTCCTCCCAAAATGTTCATACACCATTAATCCTTTAAACCCATGCAATCTGCAAACACGCAAGCTGACATGTCCATTAAAGGTAAAAATCGACGCGGACTTTTTCTTTATAATTCCAGTTGACATTCGTACGTACAGGCACTGGATGGTACGGAACTTTCGTGCATGGATTTTAATTATTGTCATGTACTGAATAAGGCTTCTAATAAATGTCATTATGAACCTGAACTTGCAAACTTATACGCCGAATGAGGTAAAATTATTGATGTTTTAATTCGTGGAGTTAACGATGAAATTCGCTTGCGTTTTTTGATAAGGGTGGCAAGGGTAGCGTTGTTTTGATATAGTTCTTTAATGGAGCCGTGATAGCATGTGCGTGACAATGATGCCACGTAAATAAAGGTTGAATATGATTGCAAGTCTGCCCTCTGTACGAAAAGTTGTGGTTTTGCTTGTTTTGTGTTGGGTTTTTAATTCAATTTGAAAACTTCTAAACATCCCCTTCAAAGTTGCTTTCATTTGTTTGAAACAATACGTTCAACCGAGACTTTTTAAATAATATAACATGGTATGCCAGCCACAGCTTCGAAATTTAAACTTGCAAATAACGTTTTTTATTAAATATGAAAAAATATGTTCTAAATTTAATTTTAATTTCACATCGATTGATAAGTCAAGTATCATAAAAACATTAACTGGCAAAACCAGCCAGCACCCACAAAATTAAGAAAAAAAGTCCGTAATAAAAATTAATTCCCTAAAATAACACTTAACCCACCTTCGCCGTCATCCGAATATTGAACCAAAACAACGAACAATAAGATCCAGTAGGCCGAATAACGCGTTTGCGCGGCGCACGACACCCTTGAAGGGGGACAAATGAGGACAAGGGGGTCGCCCCCCACTTAAGTCCTACCCTTTTAAAGATTCCACCGTCCTCTCATTTTTAAGACTTTACAATACCAACACATATACATAATGTAGGGGGATTCTTAATTTGTATTAAGATGTGTGTGTGCGTGTGTTCCTTAAATTTCTTTTAAGGATTACGGGCAGGGGTGCCACTACTCTTCACGATTCATTGCGCGGAACAGCAAATATTAGGAACAAAGCAATAATGGGCGATATTAAATCTAAGAAATTGTAAATCAATTTTATAGAATTCTAAAATTGTACCTATGGGTGGCACATAATGTTTAATGTAACTAGGTCTTGCTCGCAACTCCGCCTGCGTGAAAAACTTTTGTCAGTTTAAAAATAAAACTGCGCAGTTTTCCCAGACAAAAGTAGCTATATTATTTTAATCCAGGACAAAGTCTAATTTGTGCCAAATTTCATCCTGTTTCTGCGTTTACTTCTAACAAACACCCAAACATGTTCACAAACTTTTGCATTGTTTAATTTATTGCTAAGATAACATAAATTTCTGGTTTAAAAGATTTTTTCCTCTAACGCCCTGTTTCTTCTTTCAGAGTAAGAGTCTCGTTTACTGTTACTTCTGACTAAATGTTACCGTCTATATGACGTGAACAGCGGCGTGACGCATAGGTTTACTTAGCTGTAACTTTTACGTAATCTGTTCACGAAGAAACTGGCTGTAAATATGGTATAACATGTAATATGTCTGACTGTCTCAGTGGCGTGTTGTATTACAGTACGACTGCGATGCTGGGGTCTCGTGTTCGATCCCTGGGTCGGGCAAAGTGATATTGGATTTTTCTATTCAGTATCAGCCCGGAGTCTGGAATTCGTGCCCGATATGGGACGGAATACGCATGGCGAAAATTGGGTGCACTAGTTGCGCCTCTGCCTACCCTTTCGGGGAAAAAAGGCATGAGTGTATGTGTGTGTGATAGGGGGCCAGCCTATCGCCATATCGGGCACGAATTCCAGACTCCGAGCTGATGCCAAATAGAAAAACACAATATCACTTTGCCCTACCCGAGGATCGAAACTGATACCTCAGCATTGCGGTCGTATCAAAATACAACTACGCCACCGAGGCAGTCACGTTTCATTAAATATAGCACTAACAATATATCAACATAATCTAATTCCTCACCATTCCATCTCTGCCGTCTCACATACCGTCTTGTGCAGATTGGATTTTTCCGTGTTGCCAGTAATTACGATGTCAACATTCATTACGATGTGGACGAGCCTTAATGAGGCCGATGTACTCCAGGAAAAGGTTTTTCAATTGCAAGGTCCCTAATTAATGATATATTTGGATGTAGCACGTTTGGGTCATGGACAATTATGGTACGTTTTAAAAAATATAATTTTCATACACCAAATCTTATCTAAGTAATTTACATTAATGCGCAAAAGACATTTCCAAAAACTGGTCTAAAATTTTAAACAACATACTTTATATATGTTTGGATGAAACTAGGCTTTTGCAATAAATCGTATAATTTTAAAGCCCTCCGATGTTGGGATTTATGTAATTTTACTTTTAGACCCTGGGAAGGTTTAGGCTACTCGTTGTCCCGGGAAAATATATATAGGGACTTTTTTCCCGGAAAAGCTTTTTCACGCTGACGAAGCCTCGAACAAACTACATCATACACAGAAAATTCTTTTATGTACGCAGTTATATATGTAGCAAATATAAGTATACATAATTATGTTTAATAATTATCATTGTATTTTATTCTCACTTTTATTTTTCATTATTTATAATTTACACCTGCCTCCGTCTCTCTGCCCCACCTTAAGGTCAACTGGGAGAAAATGCCTTCAGGCATTAAGTCCACCTGTACTACACCATTGTACAAAGTGTTTAAATATATAAATAAATAAATAAAAATTCTAAACAGATTTAAATGGACACACAAACACTCACGCCTTTGTCCGACCCGGAGATCGAACCCGAGACCTCTGCATAGCAGTCGTACTGTAATACAACTACGCCACCGAGGAAGATTTAAATGGAATTTGACAAATAAACAGACCATATATTAACATAATAAATGCTACATTTTATTTTTATTCCAGTGGGTACTTTATCATAAAAGCAAGGCAAAGCCGCGACCAGCAAACAAATAAATCCTTCACAAAGTTAAACCAAACACAAAAAATCATGCATTTCACGACAAACTTTAATAAGCCACTCGTATTTACTATAAAATCAATGGAAATATTTAACTACGCTAACTCCAGTCACTGGTGCAAGCCACTTGCCCGCTAATTGGCGAGCGACGTTGGTCCGCCTTTGTTGGGCGAGTTAGTGACCGGAAACCCGATGTTTTGAGTTATTCCTACTCTCTGAGAGTGTGCAAAGTAGTTTATGTACATGTAATTAAATTTACTGCCTCGGTGGCGTAGTTGTTAATACAACTACGCCACCACTGGTACGACTGCAATGCTGAGGTCTCGGGTTCCATTCCCGGGTCGGGCAAAGTGATATTGAGTTTTTCTATTCAGTATCAGCTCGGAGTCTGGAATTTGTGCCCGATATGGCGATAGGCTCGCCCCCTATCACATCATGAGACGGAATAACGGCGAAAAGTGGGTGCACTAGTTGCGCCTCTGCCCACCCTTTCGGGGAGAAAAGGCGTGAGTGTATATGTATGTATGTAATTAAATTTACTTTCCGTGTCTGTAGATGTTTTTTGTTGCTAAAAATTATAAGGAAAATGAAGAAACGAGAAATCTAGTACGGGTAATCAATATTTTAATTAGTGTATGGTTTCTTGGACTGTACTCATTCTCATGAAGTAACTGGTGGTAGTTCTCTTATATGGAAGAGTCCCTCTGAGTAGGTACCACCGCAATATCTATTTCTACCGCCAAGCAGCAGTGTGCATGCCCTGTTGTTTTTCGGTTTGAAGCACATTGTAGCCAGTGTAACTACTTGACATAATGAGACATAACATCTTATGTCTCAGGATGACGAGCGCACTGAATGGCCACACAGTACTTTGTAGGTCAAGAGGTAAAAGATGGTGTTGCTACTGTTAATGGATGGTCGTATCGCTTACAATCAGGCGAACGGCATGCTCGTCTCGTCATTCTATGCATTAAAAAATGTAAGTAAGCAGTGATTAGTGACAACGAGGGTTGTAAGCATTTCAATATTATCGAAGAAGTTTCAATAGGTATTGATAAAGGTCGCAGGAACATTCTGGATGCAGGCCGCTTTTGACAGGTCCATCTAGAAATCTTTAGGAAAGACCTATATTCAAGCGCTAGACATAATGAGACTGATGATGTTTTACGTTTAATATTAAATGACCTAATTGCTCCTGATATGAAATTCTTAGTCTTATATAAAGGAACTATCTTTTGCCCACGGCTTCGCCCGCGTTAATAAGTTTTTCCGGGCTATAAGTACATAAAAACCTTCCCGTTGAATCACTCTATCCAACACATTTATTTGGATAAAGATTAATATAATGACGTTGATACAACTCTTAACAAATAATGCATTAATTTCGACCAAATTTGATTACCATAAAAACGGTTCTAGTGAGTTAATCTTAAAAGATAGACAGATACTGTCCAGGACATTTTTTTTGTCCATTTCAAGAGAAATAATTCTTTGATACATATATTTTTGGTATCTTGAACCGTTTTTAGCAGCGCACGCAATGGAACCCCCCAAGATGAATAATTTTCCCCTTTTTTTTCACATTTTCCATTATTTCTTCGCTCCTAATAGTTGCATCGTGATGTTATATAGCCTAAAACCTTCCTCGATAAATGGTCTATTCAACACAAAAAGAATTTTTCAATTCGCACCAGTAGTTCCTGAGATTAGCGCGTTCAAACAAACAAACAAACAAACTCTTCAGCTTTATAATATTAGTATAGATTAAAAGTGCTATTTATTGCACAGTCACCCAATTTGGTGCTAGTACACTTACTCGAGATAAAACGCCCATTTTCCTTATTTTATTAAGCCGGTCCGATCGTTTCGAAGATGTACAAATGAAACAGCAGCTAACTTTTATTGTCTACTCTAGTTGTAAGTTGCATGGTGCTGACAGACGACGCGCAAGCAACTTATATAGAAGCTTAAAGTGGTCGCGTATACTTTTCTGGCTATACGTCTCCTGACCTCGGTACTGCTCTAAGCTCAATGTAATAGCCATTCTACTGGATATCCCTGACAAATAAATGTTTTTTTATGAATCAAGATATACGATAAAGAGCGGGACACAAATTTCTGCAACATGCTTAAAAACACCACATTGGAAAGAGATAGATGGAAGATGGATATCGGTGATTACATATTAATTGTTTCCTGTTTGACTCTATAACTACGAACTCATCTAGAGCAAAACCTGTTCAAAAGAAATTTAAATCTAACATTATCCATGACATTGATTCACAAACTCTCAAAGAAAAAAATCCAAATAAACGTCAATTGTAATTCAAGTTTAACCTTTAAATTCAAGAAACACGTAATAAAACGGCGAGTATACTCATTAAGCCCTTACGTGTCGGGAATGGGTCGCATGCATGTCACAGGCCCCTTGTTTACATTGGAACGAGCCCTTTGAATGCTAAGCGATACGTTTTGCTGAACGGTTATTTTTCTTCGTTGTTTGATAGTACTGGCCGGTATGGTTTTAACCTTTTTGGAATTTTTTGCTTTTGAAATCAATGTTGGTGTATTCTATTTTTGAAATGAATTGTCGTCAACTTAGTTCGTTAAAGTTGTAAACAATATGAATAAAAACTTTTTAACAAAAAATAGCACCGGCTTCAAAAACCACTATAAGGAAAAAAATAACTTGTGCTTTGCTTATGGGTTATAAGGACATTTTAATAATACCAATATTATATACATTGCCATTCGTGTGATTATATTAATGTACAATGAATAAATCTCTAGAGTCGGTGCCTGAATTTTTGTACTAATTTGTCACTCGACTAGTATTTTTTATTTCATTATTTTGTTAATAAATTGAATGTGTGTATTATAAGGATATTTTATATATGTTTGTGTATACAGCTCTTGTATGACGCGTTAGTTTACACTTGCAAGATTTTTTTTATGACCGGCACCGACTCCAAAAAAATGGTACTAACCAAAAATATAAAAATCCATTTACGGGGTGTTAAACTTCAAATAAAATATCGTTTTTCATCCTATTTCACTAAATATTGTTCAAATATCAAAGAAATCATTACGATCCAAAGAGGCTGAGCAAACAAATCGCTCGACCCGGACCAAACAATCGCGCGACTCGGTTAAACAGCCGAACAATAGAATCAAATATCTTATAACAATTTCATTTAATTAAAACCATTTTGGAAATTATCTTGTGTATCAAATGATTTTGTTCAATTGGACCGTGAAAATTTTCAATGTTATTAAATTATTACAAATATTAGAATGTTAAATTCAATTTTAGAATTCCGAGATTTTGTTGCATTCATTTTGTTCCATATTTGAATAACATTGTAATTTTAAACTCCGCAAAGTATCAATAGCCACTCACAAAATCATAGGCTAAAGTATCTTAGAACCCTTAGAACTCATAAAAGCCACAACAAATGACAATCAAAATTCTTTCAAACGTAATTGGAATGTTTGTAATTTGCCTCACGATTTCCACTCTAATAAATTAAAATAATTAAGACAAAAATCAGTGAATGACTCGGAGTGGGGGACACTAATTTCGGAATAAATATTAAGGTCGACGTTGAATTTTAAAGGCAGCAATTTGGACCTACACTCTTATCCTGATCGCGGGATAATTTATCTTAAGGAAAGAAAGGGGTGGGCTCGAGGCGGGGGGCTGCGACGCGGGTGGGGTGCTCACCCAAAAATTGGGTAAAAATGTTGCCAGCGAGCGATTAAACCGTCGGGGGAGATGCGTTGTATTAATCACCACCCGCTAGCAGTCGTCTTCGAAGATTTTTCGCGGGATCTCTATTGAACTGTTCGTTTGAATGTTATTTTTATGTTTTTGGCCTATAAATATCATGTTACAAAGATTAAGATGACATATTTTTGCGGATTTAGCATACAAATTCTTTTGTGTGTTGTAATTTTCATGTATGTTCCAGTATTTCCTACTCATTTTTTTACAACCTTTTCAATCTTCTGATATAATTTAAAATACGAATAAATGTCTCGGTACAGTCAATATTATTAATACACCGACTATATGTGTGTATGTATTATTACAATCTATACAAATCACTTCCATTATTCATAGCGAAACTGATCATAACTAGGGAGCGTACTAAACATCTCTATATAAATCCAGCCGCGTCCGTCTGTCCGTAGAAGGTGGGGCGGCCACCTTGGCTTTGTTTTAATATTTTCGCAGGCATTATGAAGGGTTTCGTTGCTTTCAAATAATTCGGCTTCTGCTTCTGAAGTTTTGATAAAAGTTTCATTCTATCAATAATTAACGCGAGGCTTGGTTTGCTGATGCGATTATAAAGGTTGAGGTTGGTTATCTTGGTAGTATTTTTTGCCCTCAAAGCTACGTCGAAGTTTTGACGGGTCACTTATCTTTAGTAATTACGGACAATCGTATTGTCTCTGAATTAGGGACTTAAGAATTAATTTTGTTTTTAATAAGCCTTAAAAAGAATTGTTTCGACTCACGAAACTGTACTATTTGAATAATCAATATTCACATTTTTTTCATTTAAAAACACGCTAACTAAATTGTATTTCTAGACTAGAAAGTGGACCATAGCCTAATTGAGAATGGAACGGTCTGCCGAAACAATGTCCAGAGGTTCAAAACCCAAATCATACAACTCTGACTTTTCGAAGTTATGTGTGTATTGTTTATCAATTATCGTTCGCTTTGACGGTGAAGAAACCTACGTACCTGAGAATTCTCCATAATAATTTCGAGAGTATATAAAGTCTGCCAACCCGCACTAGGCCAGCGTGGTAGACTAAGGCCTAACCCCTCTCAGTAGTAGAGGAGGCCCGTGCTCAGCAGTGGGCAGTATATAAAACAGGGCTGGTTGCATTACATTGATTGCAATTACCATTGTATCCAAAACAATTTCACATTTCCGTAATACACGAAAACGTACTTCATTTTCAATGTTTAATATACTTATAAAACATTGAAAATGCCTATTCGTAGTCAATAGAAACACACTCCAAATGCTCTCAAGATCTAGACACGAGTTCGTTCAAAACAATTAGAACAATATTCTTTGTATCATAAAATAACATTATCAATACAATATTATAAGCATTTATTATAAGCCTCAAATATATATATTAACACTAAAGGGTCAAGACCTATGATATTATCATAAAAAGGTGTAGATGCGGCTCCTATACTGCACTTGGCTTTCAAAAACTGCGCATTATCGCAAACATAGTTAACAACGAACTATGATATGACACATGAAAGTATTACATTAGAATTATAGAACGTTTTCTGGAACATTCTTTAAACGACAACGTTCAACAGATTCTGACTAGAAACTAAGGGCGATTGAGATCAACTCAAGATGAGCTCAATGTTAGCATGCCACTTGCAGAGTGTTTATAACGCATCTACAGCTTTTTATTTAAACATCATTGGTCAAGACCATGATAATTTTCATAACTAAAGCCCCGAAACACTCACACATTTAATTCCATCAGCATAACAACGTCATAAGGAACTAAACCGAAAATAAGCAAGCTCATTTGTGTCGGTGCCAAATTCGCACACACACACAGCACACACACAGATGACATGTCCCAAGATATAGTATGAAAGAAGAACGGGAAACTTCCACAAAATTTGTTCACCCAAATGACTACGCTTGTTTTTTGGAGGTGGGTGCTTATGACTTCGCGTTAGAGATGAGTGGATACGACGGGAGTTGTCAAGGAAATTCATTATTTTGTCATTTTTATTTTTAAATAAACAAACGTTTTTTGATTTGTGATAAAAGGAATTACCATTTCCAGAGTAGTGAAAAATATACGTAAAATATAATATATTATATCAGTTCTATTTATTGTAGTAGGGGGAAGTCCCGTAACGCCGGACGGCACATAACTTCGGACACTCGTACTTTATCGACAAGTTATGACACGTTCGATTAAAAATCGGGTTAAACTTAGGACGGTATTAATAAATGAATCTCAAGTTTGAGTTACATCTCAAGTAGACATAATGTATTAAACTCTTCATACATTATGTCTACTTGAGATGTAACTCAAACTTGAGATTCATTTATTAATACCGGCCTTAGTGTCTTCATTGAGAATAATAATTACTGTAATATGAATTATTAAAATTTCCTCATGGATAACAGAAATAAATAGCTTCACCATGGTATTTGTACACTCTATAGCTGAAAAAAATTATTATTAATTTGTATTTAGTTCTTATAATATTTTCTTGGGAAACCTAGCCTACCTCACTTGCAGTTCGTGCCTTTGGCTAAACCAGGATTGATGACATATATCGGCATTACACCAAGTTAGTACTCCATGAATCAAAACAACTTAAACATGGTGGTCATGATGGTTTACTGGTGGTAAGTCTCTCATATGTAAGAGTCCGTCTGAGTGGGTACCACCACAATGTATATTTCTACCGCCAAGCAGCAGTGTGCATGCTTTTGTTTCGATTTGAAAGACATTGTAGCTAGTGTAACTACTGGATATAATTAGACTCAACATCTTATGTCTCAGGATGACGAGTGCAGTAGAATGCCACACAGTACTTGCTACTGTTTATGGGCGGTCGTATCGCTTACCATGAGGTGAACAGCATGCTCGTCTCGTCATACAATGCATTAAAAACATGAAGGTTTTATGGGAAGTTCATCAAAGTAACATTCATAAAAAAATAACTTTAAAATACCATACATTTGAAAAACTCATCGCACCACATCCACACAACACTAGCGCACCCTAACAAACTTATTAAGATTTCTTTTCTTTTTAGTCTGTACGTGGTTAGCGACGTATGACGCAAGCTAACGGCCGGAGGGGGGTCGGAACGAGCGGGGGCCATCGGGGGGCAAGCCCCCCGCACGCATGGCCGCTCTCATGATTTAAGCGCAGGGATAAGAATGAAATTAAAAATACATCCTTAGGGTGCCAGGGAGACATATATGCAAATGAACCCCCCTCGTAAGATAGGGGGCGTTTTTTGTTAGGATGCTATTAATTTGGGGTGTAGGCTATGGACGCTTTCTTATACTTTCTTTACCTTAAATTATGTGGGGAGGATATGAAGTGTGTTCGGTTTAATAATTTTCTAACGTTTGGTAATGTGGAAAATTTTAAGGAAAGTAGAATTTCCATTTAGATTATTCCAAAATTTCTTCAGTTCGTTGATTATAAAATTAGGATGTTTAGAAAAAACTTTATTTAATTGTTTTTATTTTTGGTGTACAATAAAGTTTTAAATAAATAAATGAATAGAGAATAAAATCAAAATGGTACATTTTATTTTATTAAGATCCTGTTTTACAACGCCTCAATAAACTCAATTGTCGAATATAATATAGGGCGACTAAATACAAAAGTCAAGTTCCAAAATAAATGGTATACGGAAGAGTACTACTATATTACCTATTCACTGAGGACCTGCTTCGCTGGTTCCAGTAAAATTTTTAAGTGGTATCGTATTAAATAACTACCTAATGTAGAAAGACATCATGTCAGACTTTAGCATAGATTCAAGTGACTTTTGTATTTTGACGTCTTATATATATCGTCTTATCCATTTATGTGACGTGTACCATTTATCAGCAACCGGTATTCGTCCCTGTATTATATTTTAACTGGTGGATAGCATTTACTTAAACAATGTTAAAGGAACTAAAAAATTGTAGTCCATTTTATAACCACCGATGTCAAATGTAAATGCCGATATTGTTTTCGTTAAGACCATGAAGCAACAGTTTTTATTTTTGTTTTTTTTTTAAGGGTCTTTACAAATGAATCAAATAACTATTTCTAACAGAATTATCTATTTAACTACTATTGTATCCATTGAAATTGAAACCGTTATTTTTTTCATCTTCTAGCAACAAGAAAGTTTATACAAAGAAATATATGCATTTATCAACTTAAAATAAATACACAATAGAAAAAGAAAACTCATCGAATAAAAAGCGTCCTATTCTCGAAATACGTAACAAAGCGATTCTCGAGCGTTTAGCGATAATATCGACAGGGGGTGTTGGAGTGGCCCGCCGTGTTTTCACACATTCAACATTCATCGCGATGATTTGACGTTTTACACGAGTTAGGATTGTCTTCCAGTAAACATTGTCTTACACTTGTGGTAAATCTCATAAGCGATTTGCCGTCTGAGTAGGTAGCACCGCAATGTCTATTTCTACCGCCAACCAGCAGTGTGCATGCACTGTTGAGTTCAAGTTTGAAGGACATTGTAGCCAGCGTAATGACTGGCATTATGAGACTTAATATCTTATGTCTCAGGGTGACAAGCGCAGTAGAATGCCACGCAGTACTTTGTGATTCAAAGTTCCGTATGGTGTTTTTGTCTATGGGCGATCGTATCGCTTACTAACAGGCCAGCGGCATGCTCATCACATCATTTCTAATACAAAAAAAATATTTCAACACCTTTCATCAATATCTATTAAAATTTTATATAGAAGTTATGTAAGCATAAACAAAATAGTGACGTCAGTAAGAATGCTACATGACGATTTACATAAATTTTTCTTCTATGTTTTCCTCTTTGATAATAATAATGTAACAATATAATATAGCAATGGTAGTTGCAGTAAATTAAGTGCTTTAGATGCCTTCTAATACACAAAAATTAAGTTCTTCGACACAGCATACTACACAGGCTACGTTAAACACATTCAAAAATACTCCAGAGATCGGTCTTTAGTTAATATGGAGTATTAACTAATTAACAAAATTAATTAGTTAATACTCCATATTAACTAATTAATTTTGTTAATGTTAGGATATTTTATCCACTATCGTACACACTGTGTAGACCCACATTAGTCTTCGTTAGTATGTCGCGATCCGGGGTCAGCCTCTGTATATCCGATTTCAAATAAGAGGGCATAATCGTATCGACTGACAAAATTAATCATCGCTCGTCAGTCGATACTGTAGTCCAACAACCGTTTTTTTGGGTGTTAGGTTAGGTTAGATACAGTATTACTACAAAATTACTAAAAAAGATGACACAAAAACCTCAAATCTTCTCCAGGTTTGGTTTCGATTTTTGATTAAAGTTATACTCCTGCAAGCTTTCAAACATAGGTATATTTTAGTGATATAATCAATTCTTCTACCCCACATCTGTGTACCTAGTAACGTCTAATCTAGCATTACCGATAGCACGTAAGGAATAAATTGCGAAGGTTCCCAGGGAAAATAGTAATATAATAGTGCGTAGTATTTCTAATCTGACCTCTATAGCATCGAATCTAGATTACTCTTACATCTGTGTTTCAAGTAACAATCAAGCATAACCCATACATGCAATGCAATCAGCCCTGTATTATATACTGCCCACTGCTCAGCACGGGCCTGCTACGACTGAAAGGGGTTAGACCATAGTCCACCACGCTGGCCTAGTGCGGGTTGGCAGACACTATTACTTAGCGTGCTTATATAAATCGCATCACAAAAACACATATTACACAAAAAACCGCAATAATTTATTATGCCTAACACATAGCTGTGTATATCATAAAATGCAGTGTGCCCCGGCTTACCGCATTTGTGAACCGTATGAGGGGATTTATTGTCTCCGAGCGTCGACATCCGTAAGCAAATTGGATAATACGCGGCGGATTTTAAAATATAACTCCTCGTGGGGATTTGTAGTAAATATTTTACCTCTTTTTCATTTGTGGTGTGGAGAGATGATGCAGGCTTTTCTCTTTAATATTTGTAACTATTACAAAGTTTTGGTTTTCGTGTATGATCTTTTGAGTTGCTATCATTTGATCCGTGAAATTAATGTTAGTTATACGTAGTTACATTAAAAGTATTTTGTAATTAGATTAAATTTTCAGCCCCATTCGCTGCAATACGTCCTTCCGTGGGAGAATAGTCAGGATTACTACAGATGGTAAGATTTTATTTATTTTGTTTTCCTAAGATCGTTAAGGTCGGTAATATCCGTCCAAATTACTATCAGCAATCTACAAATCTCATAAACACTTTTCATTTCACTCAACCGAATATCGCCCACACCTGCAATTTCCTCAACAGTATAATGAAAAAAGAAAGAAACCATGAACTTTGGCTCGTTCACGCCTCGCGTAGCAAAGGGCAGATCGATGCTTGTCAAACAATAAATGTCACGTCCACTCCCTCACGTTACCGTGCCGTCATATGGACATGTCGTGATCGACAATTCTGATCTCTATTACGTTTAGAATAGGGAATTTCGCGGTGAAAATGTACGTTGCAGGAATTCGCTTCCCGATTTCTTTGAGGTGCGAGCCGTGTCCCAATTTTTTGAAGCTAAAGACATTAGAAAAGCCGTGAGTGATTATTGGCGAAATATCTAACGATTTTGACCGGTTACTTGCATGACGCATTTTTAAAATTTCATTACATATTGAATTGAAATACACTATAATATTTCATTCGTTGCATATTTCTAATAATTAGTTGTTATAAAAAAGATGACACAAAAAACCTCAAATCTGGTTCTCCAGGTTTGCTTTCGATTTTTGATTAAAGTTATACTCCTGCAAGCTTTCAAAAATAGGTATATTTTAGTGATATAATCAATTCTTCTACCCCACATCTGTGTGCCAAGTAACGTCCAATCTAGCATGACCGGTAGCACGTAAACAACAAATCGGGAAGGTTCCCAGGGAAAATAGTAATATAATAGTGCGTAGTATTTCTAATCTGACCTCTATAGCATCGAATCTAGATTACTCTTACATCTGTGTTTCAGGTAACAATCAAGCATAACCCATACATGCTATGCAATCAGCCCTGTATTACTACCCACTGCTGAACACGTGCCTCCTCTACTACTGAGAGAGTTTAGGCCTTAGTCCACCACGCTGGCCTAGTGCGGGTTGGCAGACTTCACATACCTTCGAAATTCTTATAAAGAGCTTCTTAGGTATGCAGGTTTCCTCACGATTTTTTCCTTTACCGTTAAAGCGAACGATAATTGATAAACAATACACACGTAACTTTGAAAAGTTAGAGATGTGTGCCTTAGGTTTTGAACCTCCGGACATTGTCTCGGCAGACCGTTCCATTCCCAACTAGGCTATGGTCCACTAATACCACCCATACATAGCCCGTTTGAAATTCCAAAAACCTCTCCAATTCTAATAATAGCTTTGTAATTGTAATTTGACCTCTATTAATTCCATAGCTATTCTTTTCTACTTAGATCCTAAACTCCTAGAAAATTCATAAAACAAACCAGACAGCGTTTATTAACAACTATTCAGCCATTCTTCGCCCACGAACGCATGACTTAGAGCGGTTTGTCATACGTTCGCAACGTCTGTCGCCTATTCATGATTAATGCTTTTCTTAATTACGAAGTTATCGTTCGGAAACGGGGGTGATACATGTGTTTCCTTAATTTACATTTCGTTTACTTTGGATTTTGTTACCGATGTTTACGCTGGTAATGGTTAGAGTGATTTAGTTAGTAAGATTTTTGTTGACAGTATTGGTTACTATTACTTATGTAACAGTATAGGTCTTTGCCACAATTGTAATTACTGAGTGAATTATCGTGTAATATCTTAGCATAGAGGCCATACAGTTAGTTCGTTTATTCAAAATTATGTATGGTATTGCTAATAGAGCCAAGTATTCTTACTTACCCTTTATCACTTTATCTTTACTGGTAGGTCCCTCATATGTAAGAGTCCGTCTGGGTGGGTACCACCGCAATGTCTATTTCTACCGCCAAGCAGCAATGTGCATGCACTGTTGTATTTCGGTTTGAAGGGCATTGCACTCAGTGTAACTACTGGACATAATGAGACTTAACATCTTATGTCTCAGGATGACAAGCGCAGTGGAATGCCACATAGTACTTCGTAACTCAAGGTGCTGGATGGTGTTTCTACTGTTTGTGGGTAGTCGTATCTTACCATCAGGGGAACGGCATGCTCATCTCATCATTCAATGCCATAAAAATAAAAAAATACAATGAAATTTATCATTTAACGCACTAATTAAGGAATATTTAATCAACCGTTTTGTCAATCTCTTTGTTACATCACATTATTTAAGACTCAAAATAACCAAAACACGGAATCAATTTATCATTATTCATTGATACATCAGCTTACAATAATTATACTACTTAGATGATATCACCCAAAACATCCAAAAAGCTAATAACAACCACAACACCTATATGCAAAATTACAAAAACCAGCTTACCATAATCACCGGTTGGGTAGATCTTCGCGTCACCTTACACACTCGTGTCACGTCGCCCGCTCATTTGGATCCGTTCATCGATCGGAGACAAAGCCTCTGCAGGCCCCGATAAACGAATTAAGGAAATGGGAGATTTTTTATCTGGGCCGCGGGGGCGGCAATTCCTTCTTATGCGTCCCTCGCGATAATTAGGTGAGTGTCGATGTGTGTGTTTTGTTTTTAATTTTGGGGTGTATGGTGATTGGGGAGTGTCTTGGTGTTTTTTATGTTGTGTTTTTAGAATATTTCGTATTTTTCGAACGATTTTTTCTATTGTGATTTATTTTATTGACGTATTGTTCAAATTAAAATAACTCTAATTCTGTTTTTTGTTGGATGTATGAGATAAGCATGGCTAAATTAACGCACGCAACAAAAGCATCACTAAAAATATTTTTCATATTATACAAGCTAATATAAAAATATGTCGCGCTCGAGTGAGTGAATGATATCGACTTTTTAATATGAAGCGATACTGTAGGCACAGATTCATAAAAATTAGAATCGTTCGCAAATGAACGAACGCCTGTCCCCGCGACGCACATGTCTTAGCAAGGAGTGGTCGCGCGCAGTCTTGATACTTGGTACCATTTTTATTAACTTACAATTTTTGTTTTGAAAGTAGTAATAATTGTTTTTTAATGAGTTATTAAGAGGGACAATTATATGTAGGTCAGTATGGTGATTTAAATATAGTTTAGAGTGGACCCTTATACACAAATGATACATATATCATTTTAAACTAGGTAAGTACTTTTAAGTACTCATACAAATTGAAGTATAATTTATATGTTGCAGCTAATTTTGTATTTTCTATGTTATACTATAAGCAAAACTAAGTCAACCACACTTAATTATAAATAGACATACCGTAATACACAAAATCAAGCCATATTGGCCATCAAAAATTCAAAAAGTCTGCCAAATCTCAATGTCTTAAAAGTATCAAGACATGACCACTCACACACAACACTTTTAATTTTCCCTCCTTAAAAAAGGGAGGCCGGCGGTGTTTTGGGCCCGTGTGTGGAGGCCGGGGGGTGGACCCCCCGCCGGGGTGCGGTAATCAAGGCACGCAATCTTCGGCGAACCCTTAAAAACTTTAAAACTCATCGCCGCCTTACGCTGCACATATACACATGTTTATTAATGTAATTTTCTTTCGGCTGAATGTTTGTAAGGTCCGTGTTTTGGTAACACGAGATGATTTTTTTTTTGAAGATTAGGATGTGTAGTATTAGAGGTAGTGGAAAATTTTGATAATATATGATGTGAACTAATAAGATATAGAATAGGTAGAGAGTATTAATAGACTCAGAAGTCTTCTAATGTGAATTATACTAGTTAGAAGCTATAAGTCTCTACGAACCTATTTAAAGAAAATCAACCGATTTTGCAACACTTGTTTGACAAAAAAATTCTGGGACGTAAAATCACGAGTATCAATTTTCACAAATTTTAGTTATGTGTAGCATAAATTACAGATATATAAATATAAAAAGGCTCAACGAGGTATTAGCTAGAATAGGACCAATCACAATCAGTCATTACAGAATTTGAGTCATCAGTCAGTCAGTCAGAAGTCATCCACTAATCCATTCCAAAAATATCCTTAAATCTAAGGCAAGCACAAGCAAAAATGCAGTACGTATACTTAGATTACGGCGTACGTATCGCGTGCCCTTTATTGGCCCATAAAATAAAATGGGATGCTATTTCGCTCAATTTAATTGCCTACATTAAAATATGCGTGAAATTTGTTTATTTTTTCGCTAGAGATATATTGAAATGGTTTTGCTTTAGCATAAAATGTGCTTTGTTGGGTAAAGTTAGGAAATCTTGAACGGCGCAGACACATCGTCTTTTCTTTACTTTAATCCTGTACGCACACACATTACGATTTCTTAAATTTGTTTCCTATTTTAAACATAGGTACCTATATTTCTAAAGTCAACATTATATTATGAACAATATATTTTAGACGTGACTTTTTCCTCGTAGTAGCTTTAAATAAATTTTAAAAAATCTATATTTATCGAATCATCAATCATTAAACTACATATTAACACAAGATATAAAATACAAAATAAACAATTTGTAATAACCGAGTGAATGAAATAAATATCTGTCAAAAAAGAACGAACGAAAAAATGCCACATACGCACCGCGAAAAGTTCATTAAACGCAACGAAAGAACGTGTGCGTATCTATTAGCTGTGTGTGTGTGCATACGCAAACAGGGGTTTTAATTTTTGGGGGTTCTTTAATGACACTTCTTCGGCATCGATTTTAGCATACTCCGAGGGTTACTCTTTTGTTTTGCGTTATCGATTCTTGTTTTTTTTTTAATTCGAGTTCGTGCACACGTGGTACATATGGGGGTAGTGGCATCATCGATTTATGGTATGTTAAGTTAGAATTTATGGTTTCCCTCCCTTCATTTGAAATAAAGAAATGTATAGCCCCAAAATAAATTTATATTAACTTTCTAATCTAAATTACTTGAATACACATCGCAGTTTCTTGTGATGAGTTACCATGGGGCATTTAATTGACTAAACACCTATTCCCTACTGCATGCTACAAAATTTGTACACAATAATTTGACACTCACCCAAATACTGGACTCGCTCCTCCGATATTACGAGAGAGTCATAATTCATCTCCGGTGCGCATTGCTAGAGATAACAAAATTAAGAATTCAGTAACAAGTTATACTAATAATCAACATTCTTCTCTAATATTCACGTGGTGAAATATTTTTAATCCTACTAATATTATAAACGCGAAAGTTTGTAAGTATGTATGGATGTATGGATGTTTGGACTTTGGATGTCTGGATGTCTGGATGTATGGATGTTTGTTACTATTTCACGCAAAAACTACTAAACAGATTTCGATTAAATTTGTCATACGGGTATATCATGTCCTGGATTAACACATAGGCTATATTTATCCCGGGAAAATAAAAATCGGGACTTTTATCCCGGAAAAACTTTTTAACGCGGGCGGAGCCGCGGACAAAATCTAGTATAAACTGATTGATATGAAACATGATCTGGCAATAAAGGATGAATTAGTGATAAGTGTACAATTGCCTAGTTGGGAATGAAATGGACTGTCGAGTCGAAGGCCCGCAGGTTCAAAAGGTCAAACCTCCGCCTTTTTGAAGTTACGTGTGTATTGTTTATCAATTATCGTTCGCTTTAATGGTAAAGGAAAACATTGAAAACCTACATATACATATCCTATTATTATTTGTTTCAACAACGCAAACCGAAATGATTTGTGAATCACTTTTATTTTCTAAATCTGGAATCGAATCTGCGCCTTATTTTGCAATCTTACTCGACGACTGCCTTAAATTCGCACGGACGCTAAAACGCGATACACATTAAAACAAAATTAATACAAATTAAAGAAACGAACATCTGGATGAAGACGCGCCGATGAAAGGGGCAACCCCCCTCGAACCCCCCCTAAAAATTTAATTCATCACGACGTCCTGAGACATATCTCTTGTCCCTTCCCCTTTTCTTGCGCCATTCTTTGCTTTCTTGCAAGCTTTTTCCGAGAGCAAGACGGGTATACGATACCTATATATATGGATTCCATCTCCAGTTAATTCTAAACTCTATTGCGACTGAAATAAAGTTTGGATTTCAATACCCTCCAAATTTAGTTACGACGTTTTCAGTAACAAGATACACGCAGGCTGTTTCAGTCGTTCGCATAGAAAGCTTAAAACAAATAAAGCTTGAGATAAGGTTTTGTTGGATGTTTGTAGGTGATCAAATGGCGATATATCTGCAGACGGCAGTCATCAAGGCTCATCTTGTATGCACTGATAAGGGGAGTCTTATCAGTACTCAACGTCAAATTGGTACATTAAAATACGCTTTTTAATGTTTTTACTAGAATACTTAATTTTGTTGCATTGAATGACGAGACGAGCATGCCGTACGCCTGATGGTAAGCGATATGACCACCTATAAATAGCAGCAACACCATCCAGCACCTTGAGTTACAAAGTATTGTTTGGCATTCCACTGCGCTCGTCATCCTGAGACTTACGATGTTAAGTCTCATTATGTCCAGTAGTTACACTGGCTACAAGTCCTTCAAACCGAAACACAACAGTGCATGCACACTGCTGCTTGGCGATAGAATTAGACATTGCGGTGGTACCGACCCAGACGGACTCACATATTTGAGAGACCTATCACCAGTATATATAATATTTTTTTTTATTTTTGAGGGTAGATATAGAACCAAGTCGTTTGGTAAGGACAACTGCTACTAAAAGTATTGCTACGATATTAGTGTGACCGACTAAGAACGAAGAATGGATTTAGATAATGGCCATCTCATACACACCAAGCATAACAGATCAACTGACATTTTACAATGATCGTCTATGTGACAGTGGTGGGTAGAACCGATACATATTTGACGTATTTGATTGACGGTAAGTCTCATATGTAAGAGTCCGCCTGGGTGGGTAGTACCCCAATGTCTATTTCTGTTGTTCTGTTGTGTTTCGGTCCGAAGAACATTGTATCCGGTGTAACTACTGGACATAATGAGACAACATCTTATGTCTCAGAATGACGAGCGCAGTGGAATGCCACGCAGTACTTTGTAACTCAAGGTGCTGGATGGTGTTGCTACTGTTTATAGGTGGTCGTATCGCTTATCATTAGATAAACGGCATGCTCATCTCGTCATTAAATGAAATAAAAAAAGTAAAATAAATTGCTGGTATTAGGATATATTTAGTATTCTCCCGGATAGCAACCACCGTACATGCCGCCTTCCGGGATCATTCTGTGTATATCCGGTTCAAACAGGCCGGCATAATTGTCGACTGACTACGGATAAGTATCAGACAGTCTATCTGGAACTCTCTCCACTTACCACAAGGGGCAAAAAAAAATACTTACATAAGCGGAAATCAGTAATCGGGGCTGGCTTGCATAAGTTGCAATTAGACAGCCGAATTCCCCGACCGTGTTTCTATCACGAAGTGATATAGCATATTTTCCAACCACGTATTTTATTCACGAAATAAAATTAACCGCATTCAGGAATAATGCAGTTTCCAATTAATTACAGAACTAAAAAATTCAGACCAACCAATGTAATCTAATCACACGACCTGCATTCCACAACCTCACTAAATCTATACTATCTATACTAGCGCAAAGGTGAGAACATACAGCTCAACGCAGACTATGTAGTTTGACTGCCTGGGTGACGTAGTTGTATTGCGTACGCGTTACGGGAACGATTTGCGCGGTGAGGTCCTGGGTTCGAATCCCAGGTCGAGCCAAAAATAGTGTGACTGGGTGTTTCCATCTTAAAAATTACTCAGTCGCAGCTCGGACACAGGAAGCTGGCGGTGTGATACCCCCGTGCCTCGGAAAGCACGTAAAAGCCATTGCTCCTGCGCCTGATCTCTCTCCGGTCATGTCGGATTGCCGTCTCACTGGACTATGAGGGTGAAGGCATAGCGAGTGCACCTGTGTATTGCGCACACACTTGTGCACGATAATACCTCCTGCGTCTCCGTTGAGATTGGCCGCCGTGGCCGAAACTGGCTAGGAGCAGTTTTTTATGTACTTTGCGTTGCGTGATGTATAGCGACTACTAATTCGTGCATATCCAAAAAATCAAGTTACTTTCCCACAAAATAGCAATGTTTCAAACCTAGATGATGTTTTTTAAGAAGTTTTTTTACACACACATTCCATTTTTTTAATCCGTCCTGTACATACACATAACACGCTAAGGTCAAATATTTAATATCATTATATTTAACAACGTATAAATTTTTAAACCCAAAAATAATCCTAATCGATATCCATTAACCGGTAGGAGTAATGTATGTAATTTGCGAAGATTAATTTCTGGCAACTTGCTACCTGATAAATGCATAACTAATTTTATCAAGAAAAAATGCGCTGAATGATAGCTATTTAGAAATACTTGGAACTTTGAAGCGGATTTATTTTTAAAACGGGTGCAATTTTTTTATAGTTTTACTTTCGATCAGAAACGAAAGCATTTCTGGAATAAATGTTGAGTAAAAAAAAGCTAAGATGAGTAAATACATGAACTAATATACGAAAACAATTTTCAATTTAAATTAGGCAACCAGTCCAAAATTGGTAACCCGCATATAATGTTAAATTTATAGATTTTTACATGTTTTTTGTGGTAACTTTTTTTTTTAAATGATTTTTCCCTAATAAAAAATCGTGTTAATTCTGGACTCGTTTTGTCGTTCGTTTTTTTAGGCTATGGTTATGTAATATTTAAGTATAATTACTGGCATGCATACACTTCACACCGCTGATTATGACAAAAATCAGTCCATACGGTGATCCACAGTTTGTAGAGTTCTAGTTATTGTCACTGGGCTCTATAGCACATAGTCCAGTAGATGAGAAACGAAAAGTCACGGATTCTTTTCTGTCAGATAATCTCACGAATAACTTTAGCCCATATCATTACTAACTGTACTGTGTAACCGCTGTAAGCGTGTTCTGGAGTGGAGACCGCGTTTTGCAAACGTAGCGTGGGACGCCCTCTGGTCTGATGGCGGTACAACTTGCACAAGAAGGCCGACAGCAACTGGATGCATAAAGCAGCAGACCGGGCTCTGTGGCTAATCTTGGGAGAGGCCTATGTCCAGCAGTGGACTGCAACGGGCTGATGTTGATGATGATGATTACTAGCTATGCAACTTTGCAAGGCATCATAAACATACTGATTCGAAATACTATTTATAATGGACATCAAATATTAACCGAGTAAACTCCCAATTAAGACCAAAAACTAAACGCAACCAACTTATCAAATGCCTAACTAAATATCAAAAGGAAAACTGTCTCCGGCGTGGCCTTATCAAACCGTTTTCAATTAACTGGTAAATAACTCTATATACTTGTTAACTTTCCATATAACAAGTTAATAAACACATACAAGCGTACGATCGGAAAATGTCGAACACTCACATAAAACGCACACACACAAAATTCACGGTCGTACATAAAAGCGTCTTTCTTCTTGTATTCTTAATTAGCGTGTCGTGTCGCTCCGTCTCTCTCGCTCGCGAGGTGTTAATTAGTAGTGCGTCTCTGTCCCGCTTTCTTAATACATTCTTCCTCTCCGCGGTGTTTCTTTGCGTTTTTATTTGTGTGCGTGCCTGTGTGCTGTGGTGTTTAATTTACATGTACTTGTATGTCAGTGTACCGACGCAGGATGCCTTCGTTAGTCGGAATGGTGGTTCGAATAGTTATTTATTATGTTTTAAATTGTTATAAATACGTATAGCTTGTTTTGATACATTATTTGGATTAAGTTAAGATTTCGTAGTCATATTTTTTATAACTAAGTCAGTGATTTTTTTATTTTAATTTTAGATATTTATAACTGCCTCGGTGGCGTAGTTGTATTACAGTACGACTGCAAAGCTGAGGATTCGGGTTCGATCCCCGGGTCGGGCAAAGTGATATTGAGTTTTTCTATTCAGTATCAGCCCGGAGTCTGGAATTTGTGCCCGATATGGCGATAGGCTAACCCCCTATCACATTATGGGACAGAATAACGGCGAAAAGTTGGTGCACTAGTTGCGCCTCTGCCTACCCCTTCGGGGATAACAGGCGTGAGTGTGTGTGTGTGTGTGTGTGTGTGTGTATATTTATAACTGTCTAGTCCTGGATAGTTTTGATATGAAACTAGATATTATTGCAAGTTATCAAGCTATAAATATTATGATATCTTGTATGCTGACCATTTCGTATAATCTAAAGTACAGTACTATTTATTTTACATATTATAATTATAATTTAAAATTATTTTAAAAATAAATTAACGATTTCGAAAAATACACAAATCAGTATGTCCGTTACTTACGTTAGTACTGGTTACTGTTTTTTTTTATTATAATATGTTACTTTCCATGAAATCCTTTACAGCCCAAATATGTTCCATTTTAACAAATTTTTTTCTACTAACACAAATATAATACTAATCGCAAGCTTTACTACGTACTAATAATTTAAAGCCTTTGCCTATAATCCTCATCTCAATCCAAACCACCGTCCGGGGGTACACCGGGTGTTTTATACGAATGTGGGTATACACTAAAGGGTGTCAGCGGCGCGGGGCGTCCCGTCCTCAGAGGGCGCGGGACGGCGCGGAGGGAGGGGGGGAGCGAGCTACACATAAACACTTATAAAGTTTTTTGACAACAACCCCCGCGTCCGAGCCCCTCGAATTCGCTAATTTATGTAGCTTTTTTAATCAATACTGCTATAGGTTCTATCGGGTTCTCTTGCGTAAGGGTTCATTTGTGAGTAAATTACCTTTGTGTTCAGATTCTTGAAGATGACAAATGACAAATGGATTACTTACATTCATACACACTCACGCCTTGTATCCCCGTAGGGGTAGGTAGAGGCGCAATTAGTGCACGCACTTTCGCCGTGCGTATTCCGTCCCATGGTGTGATAGGGGGCGAGCCTATCACTATATCAGGTATAAATTCCAGACTTCGGACTGATACTAAGTAGAGAACCCAATATCACGTTGTATTACGGTACGGCTACAATACTGCGATCTTGGGTTCGATCCCCGATCGGCCAAAGTGATATTGGGTGCACTAGTTGTGCCTCTATCTACCCCTTCGGGGATAAAAGGCGTAAGTGTGTGAGTTACCCTTCCACATAGAGCACTTTTTTAAACGGGCATGACAAACTAAGCTCAAATAATTAAGTACGACGATAGTGTAAAGTCAGTAGGTACAGAACTGTATTGCAATCGCAGAATCCAAGAGCATAGTCCATATTAAAATAAAAACACAAAATTTAGTATCAACAATACGCCGACATAAGATAAATAGGTATCACACGCACATCGCGCTGAAACACCTACTTAACTCGTCAATCTTATCTTCAAAAATAAAGTTATAGCAATTTTCCATTTCGCCAAACCCCTCTACTTGCGTGAAAAATTCCGGGAAACAGCAGAACAAACTTGTTTTATCGTTCGCAAACAGAAATCTTTCACATTTCCATACGACAAACCGTTTACTCACCCGCAAATATAACTTGGTAACATACTCGTTCCTGCTGCTTTTCTAATGCTATCCTGGTGCACAATTTTGAGCTTTATGTCGAATGTCGAAGGACTTTTGGTGGGTATATGTATGGTTGGAGTGTTAACACGCGGCGTGATGGATGGTCCGCTTCACGCGTGACAAAACTGTCACGCTGAGGTTTCACGTGATTTGATTGACATACCCATGAATTCTTTATTTTTAGGGGTTTTTGGTTAAGTTACTTCATTCATCACCCGTAAAGTGAACGATAGTTAATATACAATTGTTAGATACACCATGATAACTCTCAAGCAAATTATACGGGTTTTCAAATCAAAGATCCACAAAAAATTTACCTGTCAATCAAATCTACGACACCTGTCCCAAAATCTAAGTTACCTACTACAAGTATTTAAAGACGGCAAAGCATTTACATATTCTCCACTATTTATTTTTTTTCCTATATGGCTCTGTCCTTTAGGATAATTTTGCCAATGTCAAGTGAGGCAGATACACGTGCAGAAGAAATATATAAAAAAATAAAAAAAATACTACGCCAGATGGCCAGACAAAACAGAAATAGACAACACTGTGAAACCACAACATAAAAAAGATAGACGAGCAACTAAAATTCCATGAAGAACAAGAGAATAAAAAGAAAGAGAGACAGTGAGAGAAAAAGGGAAAGGCGAAGGGGTTGCAGAAATAAAGGTATAATATTCTCCACTACATGAACGCAGATAACTAAAGTTATCATGTACAGTGAGCAGTATAAATATCTGTACAAAATCAAAATTTCAAATCGCCTATACACGCGTTAGGTTAAACTGAAAAAAATCTTCGTATGAAGTAAAGCAAATCTCTTGTATTTTATTTTTGTGCAAAGAAAAAAAGATTAGTAAGAACACAAAAGTATAATATTCAGCTACTTATTCTGGTGATTGTACATTACAATCTAAAAACAAAATCGGAACTACGCATAAATGTCATACTGCTGTTAAAATTAATAAACAAAACACGAACAAGTGGCCCGGCTCATATCGATGTAATTATAAGCACCGTTACTGCGCTCTGGTGACGTATCTACTCTCATTAAACGTGTAGGGTGAGTAGGCTTTATGAAATTGTAGGATATACTCATGAAATTCTCATGTTCCGAAAGGTGTTTAGTAATATTTCCAAATCCTCTGATATCGTTGCAGGCTAAAGAACTTCCTCCTTATTCTCTATTACAGTGTTAACTTGTAACGTTACCGTGTTACGTTAACGTCGTGTAATTCTACTTAAAGGGTATTCTTTCTGCCAAATTCCATAGACATAAACGCCCGCCCCGTGGATTGAGGGCGTTTGGAGAATTCCACCACGGTATCCCCTGCCTGTCGTAAAAGGCGACTAATAGGGGCCTCCGGGGGTCACGGGTGGGTGAGAGGGGCCGTCCACCTATTAGTCTAGCCAACTTCTGTGACCCCCGTGATGGACGGCAGCGTGCCTCACGCTGCCTCTGACGCCAAGGGCGTCCTTCGGTGTACGGGGGCTTCTGAGCCCCCGCAACAACGGGAGACGGACCGCAACAGCGGTACGCGCAGGGGCGGTTGCGGACGACAACTTAGACGTGAGTCGGAGGAAGCCCGCAGCCGTCCCTAACGTGCCGAAGATGGCCACCGCGGAGTTTTAGTTGGTATGCCGTGCGGTGTACATAGGTTAGGGACTCGGCCCGGCGGTCGCCCGACGTTTTCCATCTCTCCGGGCGGCTCAACGTCGGGTCGTAAGGCACGGTGAACCCAACATAACCGCTCAGTCGTTCCCCTTGAAAACTGGGCGGTAGTAATAAGTCACTGTCTCCGCGTCAACAAAAAAAAATAGACATGAACGCGATGAGCGGTGAAAATAACGTGCATCATAGAGAATAAGGGGGCTTAACTTGCGTGAGTCATAAAATGCGAGCCACTGTCAATACTGGCAGGAGTTGCAGTGACAGGTGTGAGGGCGGGATAGTATCTCGTATCCCAGCTACCGGTTGGTCTGTAATATACAGTCAGCAGCATAAATATCTGTACAAATTCAAAATTTCAAATCGTCTATATACGCGTTAAGTTAAAGAGCAAAATTTTTTTTTTGTTTGCAGTAAAGTAAATCTCTTTTATTTTATTTTTGTGAAGAGAAAAAAAGGTTAGCAACAACCCAAAAGTATGTAGGCAATTTGAAATTTTGATTTTGTTAAGTTACTTATGCTGGTGCCTCGGTGGCGTAGTTGTATTACAGTACGACTGCAAAGCTGAGGTCTCGGGTTCGATCCCCGGGTCGGGCAAAGTGATATTGAGTTTTTCTGTTCAGTATCAGTCCGGAGTCTGGAATTTGTGCCCGATATGGCGATAGGCTCGCCCCCTATCACATCATGGGACGGAATGTCTGCGAAAAGTGGGTGCACTAGTTGCGCCTCTGCCTACCCCTTCGGGGATAATAGGCGTGAGTGTATATATATATATATATATATATATATGTACTTATGCTGGTGACTATACAATCACCCAATTAGGTGATCAATCATCGGAGATGTCCTGTACCTTATTTCTTTTTAATATCCCTTCAAATCGCAAACCATGGCCACAATAAGCATAGTGCACAACAGACAGGCAGCCTGATTCGCGCACCGACTCAATACCCCGCGGCCTACTGTTGTACCGATTTCAGACTACCTACATACCGTGTGCCACCGGCTTTATGTCTACACGAATTAGATTTTAAATGCACGCTGTGGTTTATGACTGCTCGTCTATTAGTTATAGTATTCTTTAATATTACACTGCCTTGGTGGCGTAGTTGTATTACGGTACGACTGCAATGAGGTCGGTTCGATCCTCTGGTCGGGAAAAGTGATATTGGGTTTTTCTATTCAGTATCGGCCCGGAGTCTGAAATTTGTTCCCGATATGGCGATAGACTCGCCCCCTCTCACATCATGGAACAGAATATTCACGGCGATCAGTGGGTGCTCTAGTTGCGCCTCTACCTACCCCTTCGGGGATACAAGGCGTGAGTGTCTGTGTATTTTTTAATATTAGTTAAGATTTAGGAGGCTTGAAAGTTCGCTAGGGATATCAATAACAGAACCTAATCGAAAACTTATACTTCAATATTGTTTAACTAGCAAGCCGCCGCGTCTTTGCACGGTTTGCTAATTATAATTAGCAAACCGTTATCTACAGCCACATATCTTCTGGTTGTCCGATCGCTACGTATCTTCTATCTTCTTGCTGGACTAATCTGGATAATACCTAAAAATTTCATTGAAATCGCTTCAACCGTTTTGTAGCACCTAGGGAATATACATACAGATATTTATTTCTATACATAACTGCACATATACAGTACTATGTATAATCGAGTGACTAAATACACATTTATCAATGGAAATATACACAAAAAATACTCTGTTATTACAGAATAAACCTAAAAAACATGTAAAAAGGCTCCCAACCTGTGTTAGCTACTGTTAGTTGCTGTTTCACATCTAATCGGTCATTTCGTATGAATTTAAGTATGACCCGATTTCCCTTCATATTTCAAGCTTGCTTAGGACGGCCCAAATACGAGGAGGTAAAATTCCCATAAAAAAATAGTTCACATATTTTTTTATATGTTTGAGACGAGAATCGAACACTGTTTTATAATTACTATTTACATTTCACAATAATTCCAGAATATTTAGCTACCGTTTTCGTCCATAACGAACGTAAAACACGAACATTCTCAAGGTTTGCGTATAACAATAAAGTGCACCGTATCCACTGATAATAGCCAATAAATAACGCAGTATGATGTAAGCTGGAGGTACCTCAGTAAATCGCGGTGTAATTTTTATAACGGTATTTATTGATAATTGAAAGTATTTTCATTGTTTAAAGACTCTAGACTAGTTTTGTAGCAGCCTGTATGGAAGACTGAGTTCGATTCCCAGGGTGGGCGTCGTATAATTTTTAACACGGTTTACCCAAGACTGAATCATTTAGTAAAGGTAGATATTAAGCAGGCATTTGGCCTAGAGACGTATGGACTGAAGCACGTCCAAAGTTCGATTCTTAAGTCTGATTACAGTTTTTCTTCTTTTGTAGCATAATTTACCAGCGACTTGAATCTCCAGAGAGTTTACGTCAGGCAGGTGATCAGACCTGCTTGATCTAGTAACAGCATTATTGGAAGATCTTGGGCTCAAGGTCCAGGTCGCTCTATGCCAGAGGCTTACGGACGACAACTTAGACACTTCCGTCAGAGAAAGCCCCCAGCCGTCACTAACGCGCCGAAGATGGCCACTGCGGAGTTTTGGTTGGTATGCCGTGCGGTGTACATAGGTTAAGGACTCGGCCCGGCGGTCGCCCGATAGTTCCATCTCTCCGGGCGGCTCAACGTCGGGTCATAAGGCACAGCGAACCCAACATCACCGCTCAGTCGCCCCCCTTGAAAGCTGGGCGGTTGTAATAAGTAAATTCCACGAAAACAAAAAAAACGGTCATTTTTGTGCTGGTTTTTTGTGTGAGAGAGAGTGTATCCTTAAAAAACGGTCACTTTTGTGCTGGTTTTTTGTGTGAGAGAGAGTGTATCCTTAAAAATTTAATAGTTAATATCCATTTCGGAAACTAAATACACATTCAGTAATATACAATCCAGGATAAAGGCTAACATAGTGTAGTGACAAGGTAATAGCATATTCATTTACCGAGATCCGGCGCTGTTTAGCTGTAATTATTAGACGCAAGTGAAATGGTTACTGGCTTGTAATTGCGTGTATACTTACATGCGTTTCCATTTCCTTTAAGCTAAGGGGTATTGGCAATGAATCAGGGTCTTAAAATTGATACTCTCAATACTAAATTATGTTAGCTTGGAAATGGATCCTAAGTAATGCTGGGCTGATTATTTTTACCTGACTGCGAAAGAAGGAGGGTTATGTTTTTCGAGTGCATGTATGTATGTATATTTCTTTGGCATGCCCTAGAGCCTAAAGGGCTTGTCGTATTTTTCTGTGAGTGGTGTTTACCTAATCTGAACCGATTTTCATTACAGTACAATGTAACTCACCATTCAGATATCATTCTATAACATTTTTTTTAATTATCACAATATCTAAGACTATCTAAGGTAAAAAAGGTAACGACATCTTGAAGAATTTCAGACCAAATTATTACATGATTCCTAAGAGGGTTATGCACTCGTATAAGATTTTAAAATCTATTACCTTTTTTGCGAGTATATAAATGAACTGCTCTTAAACAAATATATCTATATCATGTAATTTTTTTATTATTATTAATTGTATTTTATACCTTGAACTGATTTTGAAAAGAGCAACACTAAAGTTTCTTGCCGGTTCTTCTCTAGTGAGAACTGCTTTCCGAACTGGGGGTAGAGGTAATATTGACTGAATCTAAATAATGTATAACATTTTATGGGTTCGAATAAATTTATTTCATTTCATTTAATTTTAATTTCATTAAAAAAAAACTTTTAGATTTAAGGCCTGTTTCACAAATTCAGAGTGAATGCTGCTCGTGTCATAAATGTATACCTAAGCCGACCAAATACAAAAGATACACTCTTATATACTCTCAAATAAATGGTAACAAGTACCATCCGTAGATGACGTGTTTAGTACGATAACTGTAAAATAAAATTAATTTAAACTTGTGGAAAAGACCTTTATTCATAATCAAATGCCGGTCGTGTCTATATCAAGCACATGCATAGAGCACGCTCCAAAGGTGTCTAACGACAGGAATTCTAGTATAATGTGCATTGCGATAACTTTCACCGGTTATCACGACTTGATCGCGATAAGCGTCTATGACTCGCGTAAATTAATTAAGTCGATCCAAAAGTTCCTAGTTTTGATTTCATTTTAAAACTATATAATACAAATACACTCACGCCTGTTATCCCCGAAGGGGTAGGCAGAGGCGCAACTAGTGCACTCACTTTTCGCCGACATTCCGTCCCATGATGTGATAGGGGGCGAGCCTATCGCCATATCGGGCACAAATTCCAGACTCCGGACTGATACTGAATAGAAAAACTCAATATCACTTTGCCCGACCCGGGGATCGAACCCGAGACCTCAGCTTTGCAGTCGCACTGTAATACAACTACGCCACCGAGGCAGTAAAACTATATAATATACGTAAGGTATTGTATCTCTTCGACTTTGTTTTATTAACTTTAAAATTATACTTACACACCATTTGAGAACCTTCTCCTTATTTTAAAGGCGGTTAAAACAAGTTTCAACAAATGTCAACATCATCAAAGAGCTACACAGAATTCTAGTAATATTGTCAGCCTTATTGATTGTAGGAGCATGTGACAGCCAATTGAGCTTGGTCAGTAAGCACATCTCGGTAATCAGTTACCTGTTTCAAGTCCTTGCCTCATCTTGCAGCATCCTTCACAGCAACATAAATTATCAACATATTATCCTAAAAAAGTTTATAGATTTTATTAAATCAATCTTTATTAGCACTAGCAAACATAAAAAATAACCAAAATCTTCATAAATCAGAATAGTCTATTATCGAATTGAAATAACATACCCTTATACCTTGATTTTGTCATTCCGTGTCATAAAGTAATTCACACTTTGCATTAACGCTAAGGTACATCTGGCAGCTAGTTTAATAAGAACCATATCAAGTCACGTTCTGCGCCACACTGCGCGTGCGCCCCCGGCCGGCCTGGTTATTGAACTCGTACGGTACTTGGAATTATTATATTAATTAATTTTGTTATTTATTTAGTAGGTACTAGGATCGAGTCTAGATTGGAAAATTGGTTCAAAAAACATAACGTACACATCTCGCCTTTATCCCCGAAGGCAGAGGTGCCAGAGTACCATCTTTTAGCTAAGTATGTTGTTTATAATAATAATAATATAGGCGCCATAAATTCCACACTCTAGGCATATACTGATACTAAGCAGAAACATTCTATGTCACTTTAAACGATCCAGAAGTCGAACCCGGGACCCTGAGTGGTGACGTATTGCGCACACGATACAACTATACCACCGAGACAGTTAAATTGGAAAATTGGTTCATTATGTCATAGATTATGAACTGGATTTAATGTAAGCAATCAAACACAAGTTGGCCACAAATTGTCAAATCTCCATTCCTGGTAGATAACCACAATAACGTGGTAAAAGATAATAATTAGTGATGGGAAAGAAAATCTATAGATCTTGATCACCATACGGAACAGTAAACCGTCAAATACTGTAAGATTTTAGTAATTAAAGCCAACAAAACTTTTACACACAATCGATACGCAAAGATCAGAAAAGCTGTCTCATTTGTGTTATTTTCAATCAAATCCCTTGTTTCGCTAAAAAAACATACAAAGATCTTCACAAACGTTTACACAAATGTTATGTAATTATATATCTTAGTGATACATGATTCCTTTACATTTGCAATTAAAAAGAGCTACCCAACGCAACACAGTGTGGAGATACTAAAACGTTACGATACTCGTTAAGATGCGCATATTTCAGACGTTTATGTATGGCAATAAAAACATGTCTCGAATGTGGATACTTTTCTCGCTTACAATTTCAGTATTTGTCGCATTTACTAATAGAGAAATTGTATAATGTCTTACCTTATAATGTGAGTTAATGTTAGATATTTAGTGTAGAGCTTTAATGCCCACACGGAAATAATGGGATGAATGATGATGATTTTGATAGTGATGAAGATAACAAAGAAAGGAAATGAAGATAGAAATCTAATGAATAGAAATCCATGTAAAGATTAATGAAAGGAGACTAAACAAAAGTAGTATATCAAGACAGTGCAAAGTGGCGCAATCCATAGATACTTCTTACTCCTGTGGGATGTAGGTTTAATGTTATGTCATACTAGCTTTCGCCCGCGGCTGCGCCCGCATTAAAAAGTTTTTCCGGGATAAAAGTCCCGGTACATATTTTCCCGGGATAAGAAGTAGCCTATGTGTTAATCCAGGACATGATCTACCTATGTGCTAAATTTCATCAAAATCCGTTCAGTAGTTTTTGCGTGAAAGAGGAACAAACATCCACACATCCATACATCTATAGATTCTTACAAACTTTCGCCTTTATAATATTAGTAGGATTAGTAGGATGTGCAAAGACTCCAATCACCATTGGATTTGTCAATTTACGCGAATGTTCAACATTGAAATAAAACTACTACTCCTGACATCACAGGGTGGACTGAGGTGTTGGTAGTCCGAAAAGTTTATGTTACAATTCTACCCTCCATTTTGAATTATACAAATTTCGAATTGTGGGTTTTAGTACAACAATACCAATGTTGTCTGGACGAGATCACCGACTGCGATAAGAACTCCATTTATGCTTCTTCTTGTTTAGCCTAGTCTCTATTGTGTATTAATTTTTGCTCTTTACCTTAGATTTACAATAAAGAGTACAAAACTACCGATTTCAACAAGCTGATCATCAACACTTAAAAATATCACGAAGCTATCAGGGTCTATCAGATCCTTATCAACCGATCAGGAACCCAGGAGTAATGATTAAAAACTCTTATCACCAGCGTGGTAGACACAAAGTGGCACTGTCAGGACCCTCGTTAGAGGTCCTCCAGCGGCTATAGCTCATTCGCTGACCACACAATCAGGCGACGCTGGCCCGGCCCGGCACGATCTCAGATATATGGACAGCGACCGCTCTAAATAAATCACTTCCTGCTAGCGATACAAAGGTGTAGAAAAGTTTTCTTGTAGACGTAGTAAAGTTTAGAAGTGACGGTAGGGAACTATTCCTTTTGCTAACAGACAACAGGAAAATTACGATTATCGAATCGATAAGTTTATCGTTACGACATGTCATTCTCATACAAAATGTTAGCGTTAACGATTGTAGGAAAGCACCTTGACTATGGCTCTTGTAGTGCATATTTTAAAGACCATAGAACTCTCTGATGTATTCTACTAAATTTATTCGTCATTATTATTAGGCATAATATATGATGTTCACTACTGAACATAGGTCTCACCTAAAGATGTCCAGGTGGACCTATCAAAAACGACCTGCATCCAGCGTGTTCTGCGGCTTTTATCAAGTCGTTTATCCACCTTGCAGGTGAACGTCTAACGCTACGTTTGCCAGTACATGGCCTTCACTTAAAAACCTTTTGTCTACATATGCTGTCAGTTCTTCGAACAATGTGCCCTGCCAAAGTGTTGTGACAAATTTATTTAAAAAAATAACTTGATTCATAACCAAAAAATAACAGTTCGTGGACTATTTAATAGTTATCACCAGTATCTATGAAGCCAAAGGAATGAGACCTCAATAAAACCTTTATAATTCACGTTCTCATTTCTTGAAATTATTAACACAATAATGACTAGATTGAAAACCAAAACTTTACCACAGCATATCACAAATCGTAAAGTCTTTTAGCCTTATCCACATCAAACCTCCTTTAACGCATGCGTCTGCGCAGCCTATTCGTGTTATTTCCTAGCTCTACGGGTCTAGTGTACAGGATGTATCTCTGGCGACGTCCGTATGAGGGCGGGCGTGATATATCGCCCCTGTAGCGTTAATAAGCGAACACAGGACTCGTGATCGCCTATAGCCAAAGTGCCGGTTGTATACGACGAATATTTCACTAGTAATTCTACATACATACAGAGCATCACGCTTTTTCCCCTTTTATGTTAGATTCCATGTAATAGGGGGCGGACCTATTGCCTATTGAGCACATTTCCAGACTCCGGGCTGATGATGAGTAGAAAACCCTAAACTGCCGGACCTGGGGATCGAACCCGAGACCTCAGCACTGCTGTCGTACCGCAACACAACTACGCCACCGAGGCAGGCCACTGGTAATTCTGATACTGTCATATCATCTCTACTTATCATTTAAAAGGAAAGCCGTGATGTTACATGATATGTATTTATATACCAACTAACATTAGCAAATCTTTGGTAAGGGCCAATCGACTATAGATACAGCGGATTCGCAAAAATGTGAGTGTTCACTAACTTCTACATACTACCCTACTACTATTTTTTTTAAATACAGGCATGACAATGTTACTTAACTGCATTTAATTTAAGTGAAGACTGAGGAAAACATCCTGAAAATAAATCTAGTGATGAAGGGTAAACTCTTTTTTTATAATCGTCGTGCACGGCCCGCACCATATACAACTGGGTCACATTCGCGAGGTACGCTTGTCCAAACGTGTCGCGCCCCCGCGTCCCCGAGACGTTTGCATTTCAATTATACATTCAGAATAGTATACATTATTTACTAAATATAGTAAACAAAAAAGGCAAGTAAAATATATCCATACAATTACGGATATTTTAATTCAATTCCACTCAAATTAAGTCGTATCAATGGTATATTTAGTGCTTCCGTATTTGTTATAATTCATTTCATAATACGAACAATTCACATATCTAATTTCATTACTATTGGGCATAATGTAGGTCATGCCGGGAATAGGAAAACGTGGTAGGGAAATCTGTAATTCCTATAATGGAACGCGCAGAAAATCTCCAAATCCTACTAATGAAATCGATATTTAAGTGACTGAAAACAGGATATAACTTTTTAATCTTCAAATAATACTTATTTTAACCTGCAACCCTAAATCCTAACCTATCCTTAAACATGTATCAGTTCAAGTCATGAGTCAGAGACTCTCGCCGGGCGTGCTCTAATGAAATCCACTTTCGCACAATCCCTCTAGAGGTGCGCATTGTTATCATCGCATTACTGTATTTCATGTATTTGTTTATAAGGCTCGTGATACACTGGGAGTAAAAGATGCCGTTTCATAAAATAAATGTTTGTGTCTATAGATTCTGGATTTTGAAGGTATGTGAAGTCTGCCAACCCGCACTGGGCCAGCGTGATGGCCTAAGGCCTGAACCCTCTTAGTTGTAGACGAGACCCGTGCTCAGGAGTCGGCAGGATATAATACAGGGCTAGTGGTGTCTGATAGATGGGTAGGTACACTGATAAGACTTCTAGGTTAGATATCACTTTGCGTAAATTTTGGATAAGAAGTAAAGTTATTATGAGCTTTACTTAAATATAGATAGAGCTAAAATTATTTAAATAAGAATTAATAAAGCTAATCCAACAAACAGCAACTCTTTAGCCAATAAAAGTTATATATATTTTTTTCTAACCACTTCTCATGTGCTTACATCATATTGACTTCGAAAACAACATTATAAAAGGACCTATTTCACTTGTTTCAAGTGCATTTTATTTGACATTCATTGTAGTAAACAACGAATGTAAATAGTTCTCATATTATTACCATTTATTTGGGAGCATAGATTTAAATGTGACATTTGTATTTGGACGGCGTATACATTAATGTGACGAGTAGGATTTGATTGACGAGAGACGACTCAGAAGTTGTCAAACAGGCCAAAATTCCATTTGCTACTTAATTGACTACTTTTATCATGATCCCTATTCCCTAATTTAAAGGTCAAACTCGCTCACTACACTCACAACATAACGAAAACAAATTGCAAGAACATATTTACCGCGGATGATATAATATCGTTTCCTAGAGATATTGGCAACGTAGGTCCAGTTAGCTAGTAATGATAGAGTTGTAAAGGCGAACGTGGGCGTCTATTGTTTATGAAATCTGTATAATGATTTGCAATTATAACGGTTTGATAGTTTTCGATTATTGTGTTAAATAGAGACATTATGGTCAAATCAAGTTGTGGAACAATTTGGTCGACTTTCTCTCGTTAAGGGGTGTACAAATGGTCAAATGAGGTTCAAAAGTGTATGACTGGAAAACTCGGATACTAGGTATATGTGATTTATGCTAACAATGACATAGTTAGGATACCCGACATAATAAACTGGACACGGGACCGCTTAAGAAAAACAAAGCCACAGATTCCTTTTCCGTTGAAATATGCCAGTATTTATATCGGTGTATATATTTTACTTAATATTCCCATATTTTTCCTATATTTTTTTGAATTTCGTGTTTTTGTTCGAGACTACTCGCTCTAGGCTAAGCTATCTCTGGGATTATTAGGTACATCAATTTAAAAATTTCTTTCACAAACAAATATACAATTCCTGACCAAAATTTTCTTGCAAACAGCTTATCACAAACAAAACCGAGAGCAAAGCTAGTAACATAAAAATCTACTTAACATACTATGATGGGTATCATTTTTGAACAAAAATGAGCCATAAACTCACTGCACGACGGGACCACCAGCGCACAGATAACATCTGGCTTCCGTCTGAACAATACAGATGCACCGGTCCTGGAGTCTAGTTGGATATCTGATAGCGTGCTGTCGTAGTGTTGCTCTTAAATTATATGTTTAGGAGTATTATATGATCAGTATGTAGCTTGATAGCAAGACCTAAGGAGTGGTAAGACGAGTAGCGAAGACAATTTTCAATTGGGGAACAATGAAATACAGTGAAAACTGGTTATAATGACATTATAGGGAGTACATAATCTGGATGCTACATCCGATAGTACGTACTTATAAACGATACGCTTTCTATACATGCATTTGCCGGGACATTGCCATTCAGTCGTTATAACCGATGCGTTGTAATAACTAATGTCGCTATTACCGGTTTCTACTGTACAAAAATTTTAATGTTTATTTGGAATTAAATAATTTGACATGTTTGTAGGTCAGTAGCATTTTGGTAGATTTTTTTTATTGTTTTAATTACTAACCCAACAGTAACATTTTTTATGGATTTACAAAGCTGTTACATTACGTAATTTTCTTGTACAGCAACTCCATGATTTCCATGCTATATTACCCATTTCATATTCTTCGAAATTACATAGAAAACAGGAAACTGCGTAAGTGTACTAAGTATCTAGCACTCTACGAGCCCTAGGCAGGGAGTAATCGCCTGAGCTTCACATGATCACACGTGCGACGCATTGTGATTGCTAGCCGGCCTGTCATATAATTGTGATTAATTTGCCGGCGTTGCCTGCGGTCACGTAGAAATGTCGCCCTAGACGGAATGAAACCGTATTTTGATTTGACTGGAGAGAGGAGCGGATAGCGATTAATGTGGTTGTTGTATGTATGTTTATTATTCTCTCAGTCGGTTTAATTTTGAGTATTGGTGCTAACACCAAATTTCAGTAATATATTTGGTATGTTTTTTTTCTCTACAACGCAAAGTGATTTTTTCGTAAAACCACATGGAGGCTATGAAAACTTACACTATTTTTGCATTGCTTTAGGGACTTCACTTTGTATTGGCAATAATCATTTTTGAAATTGACTTTTCATAAGAAATACCTACCTAGACGAATATTTTCTATTATTTTTTATAATACTCGCGTCGCTTATTAACAGTCGCTGCCTAAAACTGCATTAACTAATAAAATACTCCTGTGCACCAACGTCTCCAGAATTAGGCACATTTTAATGTACTTTAATATGACAGTGCACAAAATCACGACTTTGTGCAATTTGTGCATATTGTAATTTAAATAATTACGTGCGGGAGGTCATGCTATAATTGTTATTGAGTAATGCTAGAGGCGTGCGGTGGAATTTAATATTTTAGTACTGGTTAATCTTAAATATTAAAATAGGTTCAATGGGCACATTAGAGGACACGTACTATGCACGGGAAGGTGTTCTGGTAATCAAAATTTTGTGTTTTGTGGGAAAAACCTCTAAGTTGTCTGTTAGGTTAGTAGGTAGGTAAGGTACGTTTCAATCCGAAACACAACAGTGCATGCTCACTGGCTGCACATTTGCTTGGCGGTAAAAATAGACGTTGCGGTGGTACCCACCCAGATGGACTCTTACATATGAGAGTCCTACCACCAGTGTAAGTAGTTCTACTGTAATTTGTGCTCGGTGATAATTCGATTGGCTCTTTCAATCAATTGACCTAGTCAGTTACGTAAATATGCTACAAAACCAATAAGTCAACTAAAATGACTTGCCGATCACTTGCGATTTTTTTTGTTTATAGCTTAAAATTGAAAATAAAAAAAATTAAGACAGAGAGTGAAAATGCAATACCGATTGTTTTTTTTTATTTATAGATTTTTCTATACAAAAGTAAAATAAAAAAGTAAACACATTAAAATCCCTAAATACTTTATTTTTAAACACATCTCGGCAATTGAACCATCAGCTTAACGTGCAAACAAATTATTCCATAAACAGCAAACAGTTTAACTCCAACAGTTACGAAAGCCAACAATAAAGCGTTTGGCCTAAATGCCTTACAGTTTTATGACCTAACTTAGGTAAACTAGGTTCCGACGGCCATTTAACGGGCACATGTTCGTATAGTGATAAATATAAAGTAAATGTGACAGAAATTCGACGCAACGGATTGGCCGGCGATAATTCACTCAACGTTGTGAAACTAACAGGTTAGCGCGTGTGTATTGTACCTAGGACTTAGAATGTTGATATCGGACTTTGTAGACGCCATATTGTTTTTTTTTTAGTGGCCAGCATAAATATTTTAATATATTTGGCGGTTATAGAATTTATTTGAATTAAGCTTTATTATTTTTTAGTAGAGGCCAGTACGAAAAATAACAATATTGCATTTAAGAATTTATTTCTTAGAATTTTTGAAGTGAATCTTCTTTATCGACGTACGGGAGATAACTATGATAAAAAAATCGTCACATTTTCTGTCACTTTGGACCGTCACGGCGCCATCTTACGCATACACATACTCACGCCTTTTCTTCCCGAAGGCTGAGGCTTAACTAGTACACTCACTTTTTGCCGTGCTAATTTCGTCCCATGATGTGATAGAAAGCGAGCCTATCGCCATATCGGGCACAAACTCCACACACTGGGCTGATACTTGATAAAAAATTTGATATCACTCACCGACCCGGGAATCGAACCCAAGACCATAGTCGCAGTCGCAGTCCTCAGCATTGCAGTCGTACGTACCGTAATACAACTACGCTACCGAGGCAGACGGCGCCGTCTTCTAGGCTCATTATTTCGAAGAGAATCTTGACATCGCGATATAGTAATTAGGTCAAACTGTACAGAGTCATCTATTGTCGACAAGCGTAAACAGTTTATATATTAAGGTTTGCAACACTTATTGAAATTCATTTAAATAAATACTGAAAGTGATAGATTATTTTTTTATAGTTTTGAAAAATCATCACGTGCATATGATTTTGGTATTATTTTTATGTTAACCTCATGTACAGATACAAACTTATCTACAAATTGCCATAGCATACCAAGACTTAGTTTTTTTCAGGTATAAAACATATAATCGTAAGCCACAAGGCGAGATTTCCTGACCAAAGTTCAAGCCCACATCACTCAAACCAAGCACCTAACTAGCTCCTAACCAAGTCAATACAATACCTTTAATGGTCCACGACCTAAGACAAAACTATACAAATCTCCAACCGTCAATGTAAAAACACTCGGTGGTCGCAACAATCCTCAAGCCAGCCCTAAGCATAGCTTAAAGTGACAGCGAACCATAATTCCCCTGTAATGGAGTCTGCAACACGCACTGGTCACACATCAACCCGGGACAGACGGGCTAAATATACTGAAACGCAACTTCAACCTTAAGTCAATGGCATACGGGTGCTTTTTAATTGGCAAAGAGTTAGTATTTGTTGTAAAGGAGGAGGTAGGCTGTCCTTTTGTTAGTAATGTGGTGAGATGAACTTAAATAGTGTTTGTAATTTGAGTTGTTATTATATCATTGAAGTTTATTAGCTGCTTTACTATATTTTTTGTGGTGTATTTTTCGTTTCCTAGTACTGACAAAGAGACTGATGGGCTATTTTTATGATATAGCGTTTGTGTGTAGCTATATTGTAAGTACACAGTTCAGAATAAAGGAAATCTAAATCCATATATTTATTTTTACTTAAATATCATACATTGTTCTAACTTAAATATTATACATTGGACTAACCTTACGAGTTATTTTGAACATATTTTTGTATATGTAAACCCTGTTGAAAATTACTCTAGATAAGGCGTGTCCTTATAGTAACTAACTCACTCAGTAAATAACTCACAACAAATAATACAACATTCCTTCTTCCATTTGACTGTATACACATTCCACATCAATCGACGGAGGTCGACGTAACACAATTTTACACGCATCTTGCAGAAACGTTTTGGTTTAGTTTACTTGCTCCGACATCAACACCCCTTTGGAGAATTCAATCCTACCCAACCACCAAATCATCGACAAAGCATGTCTATACATAAGCTGCAGCAACACTAACAAGAAGTTAACAGTAACAACAGTAACCAGTCTGAGACCTAAGATAAAGAATGTTCAAGAAGACAATTTCACGTAACTCCATACTTACATTTTTCATTAGAAGTTTAGTTACCTTACAGTTTACTCTTATACCAAATAACGTTCTATTGCTGAAGACGATACTTCTCTGTTTAACAGGTTTAGGCCTTCATCCATAACGCTAATCTTTTTGGATTTGGAGACTTGACATCTTCGTAGCTCGAATTCTTATGTAGGTTTTTTTATTGCTTTGAATGACTAGACGAGCATGCCGTTCTCCTGATGGTAAGCGATACGGCCACCCATAAACTGTAGAAACACCATCCAGCACATTGAGTTACAAAGTACTATGTGACATTCCATTGCGCTCGTCATCCTGAGACATAAGATGTTAAGTCTCATTATGTCCAGTAGTTACGCTGGCTGCAAGATCCTTCAAACCGAAACACAACAGTGCCAGCACACTGCTGCTTGGCGTTAGAAATAGACATTGCGGTGGTACCCACCCAGACGGACTCTTACATATGAGAGACCTACCACCAGTAAAAAGCCCATAGAAATGTAGTGTATGAACTCCCTAACCGTTAGCGTGTGCCGTCTCACAGGCATCACAGCGTCCACATAATTCTGCCCGGAATGAAGCCACAAATCTACGCGCCGCGATATATCCATCAGTACTGCATACCCACTGAGCCATTTTAACGGCCGTGTTGGGTTCAAGTTTGAAATAAGAATAGGGACTGTTGGTGACCTTGTTGTAACTTGAAAGGTTCCAATAATACACCCGTAATTATTGGTGACCTTGTATTTATGGTTTAATATTCTAATGAAAATATGGAATGACGACAAAGATAAAAATGATAATTATTACAGCCTTCTTGAATGTTACACATATGAATATTATTAAGTATAATAAAAAAAACAACTGTCATTCTAGTATTTTAATTTCTAATGTATGTCAGATATACATCTCTCACCAGCTCTATGAATTTACTTTAATTAAATATAAAAAAATGTAAAATCTGCAATTCTGTCTATTCTGAATCCAAACTCGTTAATTGGTGCTCATAATGTGTACTTTCTGAAATTGGAATTTATTAAACGTCACAACAATTTACAGCTTTCAATATCAATCAAGAAGTTTATAATATATCTACTGGAGGCCTCGGTACACACATTTTTGTGAAGACAAAAAAATTACCTTTTGAGCTGTCTTCTATCTCACTCACTCTTTAACCTATGTTGCCAAAGCTTACAGATTATTTCCCCACCCATAAAAAAATATCAATACCGTTATTGTCGTCTCAATCATATATATATAAATATTTCCAACATATCTTATATAATGATATAAGTACTATTTTCATTTCAGAATTATTCTTGTTGAATAAGATATCCTTAAGGTTTTTTATCCTTATTAAATTTTAGTTAAACAAAATTTCCTCATTTAATTGGTAATTGCGAATACATATTTCGGCAACACTGTTATAAAACGTTAAGTTCGATGACAATATAGTTGTCAAATAAATGTTCACTTCGAAATTTTCTCTGTAATTATCTACAATAATAAGTGTGTTTTAGTGATATTTTAATGTGAATTGTGTAGTTCACGGTTGCAGAAATATTTGATATCCATAATTTAGTGTGAAATTCTACAGGTAAATTTATTGTAATCAATATTGTGTAAATATTATAATTTTATCAATATTTATACGAATCGTAATAAAATACGTGAATATTTTATAAATGAACTGTAGAAAAACCTCGCTTAATGTGATTTGCTTTATATATGACTACTTTTTTCATATTAACGTAATGTTAAATGTGATTTTTTGTATTGTAAATAGTATATGTAAACAAGAGGCTAGGGTGACCATGGTGTAAGCTTTGGTGGACCGGTTTCACGATGGTGCTAGAGTATTTGTAATACTAGCCGCCTTACTAATGAATATTATAAAGCTTATTAATCTTTAAATAATCATCGTAAATAAAAACTGAGGATCAACAGTTACAATCGAGTTCTCAGTGTATCCAGCATTGATTTATTGAAACTTTTATTTAAAATAAAATCGAGTTTGTATTACTCTTTACAGATTTCTTAAAGATCTGGATAAGCAAAAACGTGGTTAAATATAAATACCATTAAAAGGTCAATTTGATGTCTGCAAGAATTACTAGTCTACATTTAAAGACAGAAGATTATGATTCTGAATGTGATAATGTGTCTTCTACTTCTCGGAATATGGCAGAAGATGACAAAAATAATTATTTATTACCAGAAACTCATGCTGTAAGTATATTATTTTTTATCATTTCACTGGTATAATTATGATCCACTTAGACTTTATTATTTACTAGCTTTTGCCCGCGGCTCCGCCCGCGTGAATGTTTTTCCGGGATAAAAGTCACTGTTTATATTTTACTGGGATGAAAAGTGGCCTATGTGCTAATCCAGGACATGATCTACCCGTGTGCCATATTTCATCGAAATCCGTTTAGCAGTTTTTGCATGAAAGAAACATCCATACATCCAGACATTCTTACAAACTTTCGCCTTTATAATATTAGTAAGATTAGTAGGATAGGGCATTAAGCTTGCGACCCACCAAATTTTATAACGGCGGTACATTGGGTGATATCTGAGTGTACTAAATGGCACCTCTGCCTCTGTCTAAAATATATAGGTACTTAAATATATTATTATTGATTGATATTTACTTTTTACATTATATGTCAGCGAAATGAATATGAACCACCATTGAAACGTCAAGACTTGAAAGATTTCAATATATCAGTAAATGTGAAGACATCCCGTGAAATAAATTAGAAGAAATAAAAGAAAGTATTGCAGCAGAAGATGAAGAGATAAAAGAAGAAAATTAATGACAAGTTATTTCTTACTAAAGTTGTTCATGATTATACTTTACAGTCTGAAATTGAAAATATTTTGCAGTGAAATTTTGCTAACATTTGAGATTTTTTTTTAAAGTATATTCCAAATAGCAAGCAAAGAAAAATTACATATAGTGATGACATAAAGACTTTTGTTTTAACATTACACCTTTAGTCGCCGAAAACAATTTTGTTTTTATAAATTCAAAGATTTATTTGCCGAAAGAGAGCACATTATGGTGATCTTTAGCAAGCTTTAATAGTTTTGTTGGCTTCTTCACAGAAGTTTTAGAATATTAAAAATAAATTTAAGGAAGAAACCTCACCCGCAGAATGTAGCGTTAATTTTTGATTCCATGGCTCTCAAACAAGAATTTATTTAGTATTGTAATTTGTAAAACATCCACGTGTTTATTACTTTTGCTATAAATATCTACACAACTTTGTTTACAATCAACTTACCTATGGAATTTCACACTAGATGTTGGATTGCAAATAATTCTGCAACCATGAATTACACAACTCATAGTAGAATATCTCTAAAACACAATATTTATTATAGTGGATAATTACAGAAAAAAAGTTCGCAGAATACTTGCAAAAATTGTAAAATCACACAAAATAGATATTCGTAATATTTCAAAATTACTCACTGAAAATTAGGTTATTAACTTCCTAAATGTGTATTATTTTGTTCATGTATGATTGTTTACTTTTATGAGTATGTTTTTTATTTTTTTTTATTATATTTAAATTTAACAATAACTGTAGTTCGATCCCCGGGTCGGGCAAAGTGATATTGAGTTTTTCTATTCAGTATCAGCTCGGAGTGGGTGCACTAGTTGTGCCTCTGCCTACCCCTTCGGGGATAACAGGCGTGAGTTTGTGTGTGTGTGTGTGTGTGTGTGTAGTTTTCATTTTTAAATATCCCAATGTTTTTCTGTCTAACCTTACAGTCTCCATATTTGGTTATAAAGGCCAGCAAACAACGTGAACATATCCAGTCGCAGGGGAAAGTAAAACATATATAATGTGAGGTTGTGTGCCGAGCAAAAAAAAAGCACGCGGGGCCCCGTGCGAAGCAAAAATTAATTTTTTTAACAGCTTTGTAAGTAAGGTGCCAAAAAACGGTCCCCCAAGGAGCTGCAAGATGCCCCTGTAACTGTGAGGCCCCAGGCGGTTGCCTGGTTCGCCCCCCTCCTCCAAGGCCGCCACTGAATTCACCACCGCGTGGTGAGGTATTTTTTTATGTAAGTGGAACTAGTAGTTCCGAACTACTTACCAAAACAGTATGTAAATATGCCAATTTTGTTTGGAATAAACTTTCTAACTCAAATTATATTTTTTAAATATCAACTATTACTAGCCGCTGTAGTTGGTTTTCATAGTTAATTTAAACCGCATTACTTTATAGAGATAAAAATAAATATTATGGTGCGATATCATATTATTACACACTCACACACTCACGCCTCTTATCCCCCGGGTAGACAGAGGTGCAATTAGTGCAACCACTTTTTGCCGTTATTCCGTTCCATGGTGTGATAGGGGGCGAGCCTATCGCCTTATCGTGTACAAATTCCAGACTCCGAGCTGATACTGAATGGAAAATAATCACTTTGCCCGACCCGACTAACCCGGGGATCGAACCCGAGATCTCAGCATTGCAGTCGTACCATAATACAACTACGCCACCGAGGCAGCCATATTATATCATATCATATTATTATGGACAGTTAATTATGTTACGTCCTGGTTTAGAAAATAAACCTTTGTCACTCTAAAGAGAGAGACAGCAGTTAACTGTGACGTCACATTTTATTCTTCAGTTTGTTAAACGGAATGAATAATCCAATGGGTATAAAATTCTTGATATCAATATTTTACTCCAAAAACCACACGAATATTCAATCAAACATAACACTTTCAGTACGCAAATAGAATTAGTTCGCGATAAAGCGTACCACATGCGGGCGTTTTATAATTGCGTCGCGTATCAAACGCCGCGTCGACCTTTACTGCGGTTACGTACAGTTTACTGTTTCAAATTATGTTTACGTTAACTATGAGTGCGGATTATAAATGTCTGTTACTGTACATTTATTTACTTATCAATGTGATACAGTTTACAACTGTATTAGTACAAGAATTGGAATTAGGTGCAAAAATCCTCCTTGAGAATTTCGAAGATATTCGAAGTCAGCCCATACTAACCAATGTGATGAACTAAGGCCTTTCAGACCTTCTCAGTAGTAGAAGAGGGTAGTGAAAGCTGTGGTTTGTTATTATTATCTTTCGATACAACATAAATTGTATATTTGATAATAATATTTTAAAACGACCTTAATCAATAAATTAAATCTATTTTGAAATTCATAATTGAATAATCAATTTTCAAATTCACGCACAAATACTTAACTTTTTGAAATGGTTTACATAAATCTTCATATTTGATTATTTACAGATGTTACTAAGTATTCAAACATTAGGAAATTCGATTTTAAACTTGTCTCGTAGGAGTTCTCTGTAACTCGTGTGTAGAATAGTTTTGGATTTTCAGAATTCTCATTTATTCAATGAAAGTTACAGAAACTCTTGATACCCTTCACCCATATTTTTTTTTCCGCCCGCATAGCGGCCACGGTACATACACACACACACTCACGCCCTCAATCCCTGAAGGGGTAGACACAGGCGGAACTAATGCACCCACTTTTTGCCGTGCGTATATCAGACACAAGTGCAACATATCAGACACAAAATCCAGACTCCGAGCTGATACTAAATAGAAAAACTTAATATCACTTTGCCCGACCCGGGGATCGCACCAACACCTCAGCATTGCAGTCGTACTGTAATACAACTACGCCACCGAGGCAGTCACCGTAAATAAGGTATTATAAACCGCCTTACTAGCCCACGTTACCCGCGTACCGGGATCAGCCTGTAAATCCGGTCAAACATACTGGCGTAATCGTATCGTCTGCAGAGGGAGAATCATCGCTCCTTAGTCGACACGTTATCTAGACTCGTCTCCACACCAGTGCCGGATTAAGACAACTTGATGCCCTAAGCAATTCACGCCTATGGGCCCCCCCTACCATAAGTAAACTAACATCAGTCTTTAATCGCGCGGATTTTCAAACAGCTTTACTTTTATGTGCTAGCATTTTTTTTGTGCTGTTTCTGGTGCCCCCCAAGACGTGATGCCCTAAGCAATTGCTTAATTTGCTTATGGGCTAATCCGGCACTGCTCCGCACATCATCAGGTTCAGTGGGATCATTGTCGTGCACATAAAAAAAATGCCAAGTAGTATATTTTTCTATTAACTTATTATATCAAAACAATCAGAACGCCTGCATTTTCTCTACACTTAATGAATTAGTTCAGCAAGCGGCAACTCGTTCGGCGTGTGTTCGGTTTCATAACGCGGTGATGTTATCGCGTTGTCGACTCGTGTACGCCGCGCCTGCAGGCCTCCTTCATTTTAATTACCATGTTCCTATTTAAAATCAGTGCTATAAGAGCATGTTAAACTTGCATAGATTATAATAAAGACGGTAAACAGATGGTCAAATCGCGCTAATTTCCGTAACTCGGAACTTTTTGATTTGATTTTATAAAAAAACTTTGCAGTCTAATTATATCCTTTTTTAAATGTACCCTTTGAATCACGTACTCCCAGAGGTGGTTGATGTCAGATTACTCATCATAAGACGACCAATTTCTTTCTATAATGTATTTATAAATTGAGTATTACGATTTGTAAGAACATACATATACATACATATACACTCACGCCTGTTATCCCCGAAGGGGTAGGCAGAGGCGCAACTAGTGCACCCACTTTTCGCCGTTATTCCGTCCCATGATGTGATAGGGGGCGAGCCTATCGTATCTTGATTTGTAAGAACAAGCCGAAATTCCCGAGATATTACAAGAAATAAAGGCGAGAACTTAATGTCATTTTAAGTCAAGACTAAACTGTACGTAGTATGGATGTAGAGTATCTAAATTATGCCTTTATCCCGACTGAAAAAAAGGGTTATTTTAGTACCTATTGAACATATTTATTCACATATTTTTTATAACAAACACATATTGACTTACAAACTCAGAAATAGATTATACATGATATTATAATCATATGTAAGTATTCACACATCCTGTTACTAAAATAAAAAAGCGTGTTAATAGATCTTCTTTAGTTGCTATACGACTGCCTTCCGTGTTATTACTTTGTCATAAAACTGAATAACAAATTAGTACGTCACTCGCATGATCGCAAGCGCCAACCCGTAAAATGAACTATAGATTGGCCCCTTATCACTTTGGGGACCGAACATTTTGATTGTATGGACCCATTTCTGGGCACGTGCCTTTTCTACAACTGAGGCCTGATTCTATCACGATGGCCTGGTCACTGGTGTGGGTTGGCAGATTTCACATGTACCTGATTTTTTATAACATATAGGTTTACTCAAGATCTTTCTTCCCACAGTACATCAATCGATAATTATCAAAGAAATTATAATTTAGACACATAGTTTGTCTTTTTTAGAGAATAATTCCAACCAATAAACCAAAGACAATTTCGAATAGAACCGAGTGCGCACGCGCAAGGTGCGTAGGCCGGCGTAACGGACGCACTGGTAGCGGCTAAATCAAGCATTGTCTGATTGGGAGTAGCCGCATTCTCTATGCACGACCTAAGCAGATATAGAGTTGAAAATAGACATGAAATTACACGGCGATAAAATTCTTAAAAAAAAAGTAGATATAACCAAAGGAATACATCGCGAGACGTTCTATACTGCATACGTTTTTATTTTGTTTCGCGAAGAAAGTACGTTACTACTACCGGCCAGAGTTCGTGGGGGGCGGCTGGGTGGTTATGATGGGTTCACTGTGCCTTACATCCCGGCGTTGAGCCGCCCAGAGACATGGAAAACGTCGGACGACCGCCGAACCGAGTCCTTAACTCTATATACCCTCACGGCATACCAACTAAAACTCCGCGGTGGCTATCTTCGGCGCATTAGAGACGGCTGCAGGCTTCCTCTGACGGAAGTGTCTAAGTTGTCGTCCGCAATCGCCCCGAGAATTCCATATAAGAATTCTATCAACCCCCTCTATGCCAGCGTGGTGGACTAACGCCTGAACGATCTAGGTAGTAGAAGAAGCCCGTTCCCAGCAGTGGAATATAATGCAGGGATGGTATGATGAGTCTTAACTACTTAATTGGGTGGACGGATATAGATCACTTGCAACAGGTCGGTCTAGAAATCTTTCGGGGAAACTTAATTTTGTTAAACAGTGAAGATATGGCCGATAATGATGATGAGACTTAACATTCAATATCTAAGGTGATGAGAACAATGCTGTGGTACGAAGTATTTTGCAATTCAAAATAGTGGCCACTGTTTTTAGGCAGTCATGTTATTAAAAAAAATCTTTTCTGGGTGACTACCCTTGCCTCGTACCAGGATGTCTCTTCTTCTTTGGATAATTTTAAGCCCTCCTAATAACAATGGATTTCACGTCTTCTTTCTCTATTATGTATGCACTCATAAATAATTCCATTTTATTGATCCAAATTTAAAATGATGGTTGCTGAATATGTTATTCAAAAGATATGTTACCTAGCGGGATACATCATTTTCATATTACTAATGCATAAAATAAAATTTGAATATTTTACCTTTTAAAATGGTTTATTAACAAAAATATTCAAACCAGTCTTTATTTTTGATTTTCGAACACAAATAACTGGGTCATTGTAGCAGTTATCTCACCTATCAAGTAGGTACTTGTAGTATTGTTCGCATTTAAATATAAAAAAAATATATAAAACACGGTGTACCTTTCTAAATAAAACAAAAAATATATATTGTATTCAACCATTCTTGTACTCTGCTCTTATTTTATAATATCATAGCTCTGTCACAAGACCGATATAAAAATGTTTGAGTGTACTAGTTACCCTTAACCGTTTGATATAAGATTTATGTATTTATAGGTACACCTAGTATTTTATCCATGCCTAGCCCCCGCTGGGATAAAGGCTCTTTTATTTAGCTAATAACACCTAGTATATTGGCCATCTCTACCCCTTCCTAGGTGTTTCAGCACACGTCGGATTGAACACACGGTTCGCGTGTCCACGTCCTGGCTGTGTATCAGCTATAACTCGGGCCGTTGCCCGGGAGCCCTGCACCGACGACTATAATACGCATACCTTAGAATTCAAGAGGTAATATTATGGTATGAATGACGACAGGTTGATACTAAATTAGAATTTTGACTGAGAAATTACTATTTATTTTAGCTAGTGATGTTTACATCAATAACTATAATATGGTTTATAATTGAAGATTGCATTATGTTTTGAGTATGGATTCCAACAGGTTGTATTTTTTTGGTCCAGAAATATACTATTCAGTCAAGAGGTTCGCCGGAGGTCGTGGGTTCGAGTCCCGCTTTCGACTGTTTCTTTTTCAGGATTCCATAAAAATATAAAATCATTAACCAGGCACTACATGGCCATTCACATGTATAAAAAATCATAATATAAAATTGGAGAAAAAAAAGTTTAGCGACTCGTTTCGGTTTACGTGCTCCTGTAAAAGGGGTGGTGCTGAGTTGGTAGTTGTAATAACTGCTGACAGATGTCGCTAGTCATCTCCTTTAAGAGAATTAAGTACGGATCCTGAATTTGGCAATCGAAAGCGAGGTCGAAATAGCTCAATTGGAAAGAGCGACGGCACGGTTCGCCGGAGGTCGTGGGTTCGAGTCCCGCTTTCGACTGTTTCTTTTTCAGGATTCCATAAAACTATAAAATAGATGATATTTTTTCTAAAGGTCGAACATGCCTATAATTTATGCCACGGATTATTATACATAGTTGAGAATCGAAAATGAAGTAGACACGTTAATTGTAGAAAGGTGGCCGTAGGAACTAAATCAAATTGTTTCTAGAACATGCTTGCAAACCCCACATCGGAGTGCGATTAGAACATGAACGGTTATAGGACTCATTCATTTTATTTAAATTTTACATTTAAAAGTATTAAAATAATGCAACCAATTGCATAACACTCCTATAACCAACAAAATAAATAGAAGTACTTCAGACCAAAACAGAAATCCATTCATTTAAAATTAAAGTTAAAAGTCGACCTTTCTTTTGTATCACGACGTACGTAACATAGAGGGTAGGTTGTCCACTTACGTTTGAGTTTCAGCCAAAAGTATTGTTATATAAATAGACCAGTCATCAATGGTATTGCGAAAAAACTGTATCCAAAAATAGTAAATCACTCTGTAGACATATTTGTCTGCAGCATGAACGGACCGGTTCAACCAGGACAATAGGTACAACTGTCTTACAGATGGATGGTAAAATTACTCTCTAGACATGATATTTTTCTACAGAACAAATGGATTGAGCTATAATTGGTAAATAATACACACGTAACTTTGAAAAGTCAGAGGTGTGTGCCTTGGGTTCGAACCTCCGGACATTGTCTCGGTAGACCGTTCCCTTCCCAACTAGGCTATCGTCCACTTATTTGCAAACATTAAAAACATATTTCATGAAACATGGAATTAAAATACAAATCATTTCATACCATCAAGTTCACAGATATATTAGCTATAAGTAAGTCAACGCTTATATGAATAATAAAACCTCTTTGCACGTTTTCTATAACATAAACCTTTAGACATAATGGCAGCTGATCGTAAAACTGTTGCCTTATCGAGTTCTACAATGTATACGACGCTTTAGAAAGAAACTTTCCTGGTCTTCAATAGTTGTTTTCTTGTATCAAATAACAGGTGAATAATATTATAATAGAAATTTTTGTTGTAGGACATATAAACTAAGTACTGGGTGGTCCTAAGTTCGACACTTTTCTTAGGCACGATTTTGTGGGATTGGCACATTACTGTGGGATTAGGTTAGATGGTAAGAGGAAGACATCAAATTATTCAGAAAAATCGTGGTTCTCATATCCAATCTTCATTAGAGGAAGTTATAGAGGATGCAAAACACCTTTTTTGCTCATAACTCAGAACAGACGGTGAGCCATCCACAGGACATCATGAAAAAAACTAAATAAATATCAAGAGCCACAGCCGCGCTGGACATCATGAAAAAAAATATCAATACAATCACACCAAACACCAATGAATATAAAGTCGGCCATAAATACATTACGAGAACAGCAGACGTAGTCTATGACTAATGCTAGACCCAGCTTTTATTTATAAACGTAACTGTAACGCGCGTAGATAAATGCGTACACTGCAGGCCAATTTAAACCATTATCACGTATGGCTATTTGTATGAAATGAAGTCGTATTTTGTGTGTGGCAAAGGCGATAATGAATGTACGCCCCGCGGCCCACCTTTGCTACTGGCCGCCGAGACTTTGTCACTTAAATGACTTTCGTGACATGTGAGAAAATAGTGTGAGATTGATTCCAGTTATTAAAGCAAAAATATCGCAGGTATGTTACCCGAGGAATATGATTTAAAAAGAAACTGACTACAGACTGAACTCAATCTATACCCAATATTACCAAATATTTCTTGCCTACTTCTAAATTTAAAATCCAAACTAAAAAAGAAAAACGACATTTCTGCCAGCACCACATACTCTCTTTGGGTAACACCCTTTCAATCAGCCTGAAGGTAATAAAATACTGTGAAAAACACATCACTCTATTCCACGATAAAACTTCTATATTCGAAAATAAAAATTTAGTTCCAAATTCAAAAGCTAAACAATGGCACCGGCCAGTAATGCACAGAATACATTCCGTGCAGGATAGCTCCCGCGATACAGCACAGCGGCAGGTGATTAGCGGTCGTATGCGCACGCGCGGCCTCACCCACCATTACACTTTGTTATACTCCATCTTGTTCAGCCGTAATGTGTTGCAAATTTGTGTTGTGTGCTTTATTTCGCAAGAAAATCTGTGCTAAGTTTGAAGAGTGTAACACTTTATAGGTTTATTTAAATCATTTGTATAAGAGATTGAAATCTTGAAAAATCTATGAATCGCATGTACTGATTTCTCTTCGAGCTAATTTAACCGTAGTTGATTAAGCAAATATGATTAAAACTCTGATTAAGTCATGTTAATCGTATATATAACGCATAATCATGGCTTTTATCTCCGAAGAGGTAGGCAGAGGCGCATCTAGTGCACCCACGTTCCGCCGTGGGTATTCCTTCCCATGATGTGATAGGGAACGAGGCTATCGCCATATCGGGCACAAATTCTAGACACCGAGCTGATACTGATTAGAAAACCCAATATCAATTTGCCCGACCTAGGCATCGAACTCGAGACCTCAGCATTGCAGTCGTACCATAATACAACTACGCCACTGAGGTAGTCAGTGATAATCGTATTTCTAATACTAACAAAACGCCCCATTCTGCCCACCTAAAAATGTTTCCCCAAAAACTGCTATATCGAGCCTACGCATTTTCCGTGATCAAAAATAACCCAAAATCTAAACTAGGCCATGACCTTTCTGTATACCAATAATCAAACTCTCAAACTTACAAACATCTGGAAAAACATTCACATTTATAGCAAGATATTTGGTGAATCCCTATATGACTCAAATTCCTTTGCATTCTCGTTACTTTCATATTTACAGCAATTAAGATGGACTGCGGATAGTCGAACAATTCTCTGCAATTTAAAGACAGGTGAAGCCGCGTTCCATGTTAGTTTATTCAGAGACAGTAGCTGCGCGTGCGCCGTGGACATGTGATCTGATATGAGTGCTGACGGAACATTTGCCGTTAAGTGGTACTAGAGCGGTCCACGTCAGGAGCTTCGGCGACCAGACATTGCGGTTTAAAAAGTATTGTATTAAAGTAAAAAGACTGTTATAACCTTTCTTATTCGTAGTAAAGCTGTGATGTCGCAGGACACGCCAGACGGCTACGGCAGACGGCAGACGGCATGTGCCGCGACGGCAGATGGCACTACTATGCAGCACACGACGGCAAATGACGCGCGGCAAGTGACCTGCCGGGCGTCATTTGCCGTCATGTGCGGAATTGGTCTCATATAATTTAATGCTGTATAGTAGTGCCGTCGGCCGTCGCGGCACATGCTGTTGCCGTCTGCCGTTGCTGTCTGCCGTTGCCGTCTGCCGTCTGCCGCGTTCTGCAGAATCATAGCTTATGGTAGACTACAAGATCAAATATAGTTTAGTTCGTCCATGAGATCCCTAAAATCCTCATATAGTTTCGCAGTCATTCTTTTAAAGGTCCGGAGACGGCAACGAATCTTAAGCTCGGTACTCCTTGTTCTGATACTGATGATCATAAACCATCAGAATTTAGATAAATCAGTTGATAATTTCTTTCTGCTTTAAAAGGAACTTGATGATTAATATAACGAATCCCGTATTTTTTTTTCGTTCAACTGATGGTAAGCGATACGATCTCCCATAAACAGTAGCAACACCATACAGCACCTTGAGTTCAAAGTACTGTGTGCCATTTCACTGCGCTCGTCATCCTGAGACATAAGATGCTAAGTCTCATTACGTCCAGTAGTTACACTGGCTACAATGTCCATCAAACAGAAACACAACAGTGCATGCACACTGCTTTTTGGCGGTAGAGTTACCATACAGTAATCGTAAAACTATAGAATGCAAAAGACCACTGTTATTAATGAATTTAGCTGCGATAAGAAATGTATATTCAAAAGAGCTCTAAAATCAATACAATGAACTTGATAGCTTAACTTTATGACTACTGTTCATGTCAAAATTAAATATTGAACTAGTATTCCTTCAATATTTTCTACTCTAACTGGTCTCTTTCACTCTAACACACCACTGACCCAACTACCTTCCAAACAGTTTAATTACAAGCTGCCTAAGTTATCGTTTTCGCGGTGACAATGCCTATTTGAATAATGGCGCGCGCAGCTCTCTGATAGATCGCTGCGATTGCGCTGAGATGCGTCGGCCAATTTACATATCAGACTTTAATATGGGGCTTTCGGATTCTGAAGATTGTTTTTAGATGTTTGGAGTGACCTGTAAGGAATTTCGAATTTTTTATTTTATATGGGTTTTGATTGGTTTTCAAAGCTGCTAATAATTGACTTTTTTATGCAGTTTACTTATAGCTTATGCATCTCTACAAAAAGTACATTCGAGGTTTATAAAAAGTTTATAAATAGTGTCTTACTACTAAACATTTTTAATTAGTAACAGACATAATCTTGTTTGCAAACAATTATTCGCTAGAAGAAGTAATAAAATAGCAAATAGTTACACTTTTAAGGGAGACAGTGATTACTTGAAGCACTAAAATTAAATAACATGTATAGTACCTTATTCTTCACCCAAATTTTAGATCCATCTGACAATCACACGAGGCGCCGACTCTCCGCAAATCAAAACATCTAAACATTCTAGCAAATCACGCAACAATCGCACGTTGCGAAATCGGAGCGACATTCTCTACATAATTTATTCCATGCATTCGCCACGGCCCACGTATGTAAATAGAAGCTTTGAATGCTCACGCGACATGCTGTACAACATCGCTCAATGCCAGCTCTCGATAATGTTGATAAACAGGAGAGCGAACTGATTGAAGAGCTTACATGTCGATATTTGCAGGGGCGGCTGCGGACGACAACTTCGACGTGAGTCGAAGGAAGCCCGCAGCCGTCCCTAATGCGCCGAAGATGGTCACCGCGGAGTTTTGGTTGGTATGCCGTGCGGTGTACATAGGTTAGGGACTCGGCCTGGCGGTCGCCCGACGTTTTCCATCTCTCCGGGCGGCTCAACGTCTGGTCGTAAGGCACGGTGAACCCAACATAAGTCTCAGTCGTTCCCCTTGAACACTGGGCGGTAGTACTAATTCACTTTCTCCGCGTAAAAAAAAACATATCGATATTTACTTCATGGCTGTTTTTTAAAGTATCAACGTAACATTTACAATTATATCTAAAACTTTGCATGTTTAAAATTGCAGCGAAATTCTCTGTATGGTTTATTCCATGCATTCATGACCACCATATTTATAAAGACTGCCTCGGTGGCGTAGTTGTACTACGGCATGACTAGGTGCTGAGGTCTCGGGTTTAATTCCAGGGTTGGGCTATACTCAACATCAGCTCGATGTCTGAAAATGTGCCGGGTACATGGCAATAGTCCCTTATTACATGAGACCTCACATAGCTGGCGAAATGAGAGTGTGATACACCTCTGCCTACCCCTGAAGATGTTTAAAGTCGTGATGCTACATATGTATCTGATCTGATCTTTTGGCAAAAGTAGGAATCTGCATTCCACGCAATAGCAGCCGTCTAATAAATAGAAAAACGTTTGTTTTGCCGCATAGCCGAACAAACTTAGGTTATTTTTCACCCGTTTCTCGAATGTTGTCATTTGTCAATAGCATTCGTAATGATATTGATGTCTTCACTGGTTCTGTAGCTTCAATAAGGTCTAAACTTAATGAGTTAATCACTTAGCGTTAAAAACAGGTTTTATTTTTTCTTCAGTTGTTATTTTTCCTAAACATTTACCTAGTTGTATAATTTTAGTTTATATATTAATCACTAATCATTGTTTGTGTCTTACAAAGAATACCTAGTACATGTCGGATTCACATCTAGTAGATGTCAACAAAATTATTGTATTGTTCATAACTTTTACTTGTAGCATGCATGGTTGAACATCAGTTTTGTGAATTAAATAAAAAAAATTAAAAGAAAAAAAATTATGTATATTTATAAAGCTTTGAATGCATATGCGACATATTTCTACATACCATCACTCCAGCGCGATCTGATGATAATTTAAATAAAGGGTAAAATCAAGTGAAGTCTGCATATCGTTCTGCGTATCATTCCTTTAAATCAAAAGTTATAATATTATACTGCTTACCTGTACTACCTGCGGTTAAACTCGCTACTATCATAATTTACATATTTTTTTAAGTAATGTTGTGTACATCTGTAATTGGTGCATGTATTAAGTTCTAAGCCTAAGTAAAGTGTATTAGAGTATTTAATATACATGTACTGTTGATGTACCTTTTTAAATAAATAAATATGGTTATTTTTATTACTTGAGTGGTTTCAAATTAACGTAATGAGTACTAAATCATGACTTAAATATATGCATCTATAAAGTTGGAGCGTCCTTCTCTACATGATTTATTTCATTCATTTATAAAGCTTAGCGACCGCCGTTATAAAGCTTTGAATGCCTATGCGACATGCGTCTACGTAGCATCACTCAAGCTCAGCGCTCAAAGTTCAGAAATAAAAACTTCAAAAGAAATGTTTAGAATCATTCACAAGGATTGACGTAATGGTGATGGTAAAGTTCGAAATTAAGAAACCGGGCGCGAATTATTCATTATTTAAATAAAACCAAACATTTGATATTCCTAAAAGTTTACGAAGTTCATTAAAAGGAGACGTCAGCTGATCAACAAGTTAGAATGCATGTTTTCCTGATGAGGCAACACACTCCATCAAACAAATTTCATAGGATCTCATAAAAAAAAATTATAAATTGCTATATTTTTATTACGGTTATTATAATAGTTATTATAAAAAATACATTGTATAATATTTCGACCATTCAATATAAAAAATATATTTATTAATTTCGGATCTTAATAAAAGTCATTTGATTTTACACACACACACACACGCCTTTTATCCCCGAAGGGGTAGGCAGAGGCGCAGCTAGTGCACCCACTTTTCGCCGTTATTCCGTCCCATGATGTCATTTGATCTTATCCATAGATATATGATAAAAATCAACACAACGAAATTAAACCATACATATCTCCACAATTTAAGACAATGCATTCATTTATAAATGCTTCGGTTCTGCACACGCAGCTGTCATAGCAAATGATCGCTCGATGCGAACGAAGACGGATGGCTCCTGATCCTGCAATGCAAAACGTATGGCTTGTAACTGTATTCCATTTTAGGTAATACATTTGTGAACGGCTTTTGAGGATTGGGTATTTGTTTTCGATTTATTGAATTGAGCTTGATCTATGCTACATTTATACCATTGAACACTTACAAAGCCAGATAAATACTGTCCATGTTATTACAGAGAAGAAAATAAGTCTTCAATAATCTAAAAGATAAGCCATATGATTGTAGGTCAACACTATTGCTCTCGTATGTCTCTCCATAAAAATTAGTTTGTTGCAGAGGGCATAACTCTCCAACAATCTAAAAGATAAACAATATAACCGATAAATAGAATAGTGTTTCCTAATTCTAACACACGTTTCTTTGATCCACCAACTGATAAAAATAACATCTCTCAAACTCAACCCAAAAATCAAGCACTGATAACACCAATTTAATTACCGACTTAAAAAAAACATGCATTACATTAAATTATTATCGGTAACTGTCGCGTATAATTTCTAGGCACGGCGTAAACTAGTCGTGTATGCAAAACCGACGCGAGTTATATAGGCGGTCATTAGATGTGCAACACATTGTGCAGGATGTCTGGAGGCGACTCCCGAGATCTGATACACACACCGCACCTAGCTTTCTAACTGTTGTTGCGCTTAAACTGGCGATTTGGTGAATATTTTGATTTTTTGTCAAAGAATGTTCACGGCTCTATGCATGCAAGACTTTTCCCTGGATAAAAGTCTCAGTATATACTATTCCAGGATAAAAAATCCTATATATTAGTCCAGGACACGGTATTATCCCGCGGCTATTTTCCCGCCGAATTTCATCCAAAGCCGTTCAGCAGTTTCAAAATTATTCACTGTTCATTGTTTTTCTGTTATACAATGGTTCTTGTAGTAACGAAACGGGCAAGCAACATATTTTGATTAAGGTGTAGAGTTTGTGAAATTAGGACTTGTAGAGTTAGAAGCTTAGCCTGACAACTAACTTTTTGACAGTACGATATGCCATATGATCTCGTTTTTGTAACATTTAACATGAAAATATTTTTCGTGGGATTTATCTTAAAGGAAAAGAACATGAAATATACAAAAATTGAAAATACTGTAGTCATCAGTTCCTGAAAATAGCTCGTCTAACAGCACTTACGAATCAAAAGTTACTCTTTGACCCTGTCACACTATCTAAAAAAGAGAATTAAATAGCAACAAAGTTCGTATTTATTTTCCAATCAAAACTAACTAAATATTCCCCAAGTCCCAACACATAGCGCACGCAAAGCGGTTGCAGAACACTTTCTATATGAATTGTAGGTGCATGCATTGTAATGGTTACACGATACAGGAATGGAAAGTCTCCCCGGGGCCCGTGATTACCATTATATTCAATCGATACTTGCACGATCGGTGTTTTTTAACACTGCACCTTATCTATATGGTAGGAGACCAACAGCTGCACAATGAGTATATTCCGAGAGTCACTTCTATCATGCATTATCCAATAAGTAGTGAAACTTCAGTGCTTGCTCTTAATTGTATTTTAATTGACACATAAGTAAGCTTTGCTGGTAGTATAACAATCAACGACAAGGCGTACCACCCGCCATAGTGACCAACGTAAATGTGTCGCGTTCCGGAATCAGCCTGTATGCATCCGGTTTCAATGATAAAGATGGAAAAAAGAATTTTTTTTTTGCTCGACCCGGGATTCGAACCAACGACCTCTGCGCGCAAATCGTACTAGTAACGCGTACGCAATACAACTACGCCACCGAGGCAGTCAATATTATACTTTCTTTCTAGATGGTAGACAGATCTCAGTTGTTGATTTGGTACGTACCTACTCATAATAACGGTCCTTCACATAAAATAAGTACAGTTTTCTTATTTACTCCATTTTTTTTACAAAACTTCGATAAACCCATAACACAAAATACACATCGCGCCTCGATCCACGAATTAGGAGGCAGAGGTACAACCAGGACATCCACTTTTCGCCAAGTGTCTTCATTGATATCATAGAGGTCAAGCTTATCGCCATTTTGAGCACATTTCACACTCTAGGCTGATGAAATGAAATGAAATGAAAGCCAGTTTCGGCCACGGCGGCCAAATTAACCAGGTACGCAGGAGATATTATAGTGCACAAGTGTGTGCGCAATACAAAGGTGCACTCGCTATTCCTTCAATCTCATAGTCCGGTGAGACGGCAATCCGATATGACCGGAGAGAGATCAGGCGTAGGACCAACCGCTTTACGTGCTTTTCGAGGCACGGGGGTATCACACCGCCAACTTCCTGACTCCGAGCTGCGACTCAGTAATTTTATTTAAGATGGAAAAACCCAGTCACAAAGTTTTTTTTGGCCCGGCCCGGGATTCGATCCCAGGACCTCAGCGCGCAAATCGTACTCGTAATGCGTACGCAATACAACTACGCCACAGAGGCAGTCCCAGTTTTACAATATGGTAATTAGGTTAGTTCATCAACCTTCATGGAACGCCAACACAACATAAATACGGACTTAACTGAGATACAATAATACATTAAATTATATATTGCAAAATTATTGCGATACAAACATGTATTTACAGATCAATTAACTGTAATTTGCAATAAAACTTTTGCATGTAAACATACATTATGTCGTTAAACCAATAATCGTTTTATTAGAAAGCCAATCTAGTACATTAAGTATCTATATGCGCATGCAAGGTTCGTGCGTGTGCTAATAATTACTAGATTTCTCAAGTTTAAAATACTATGAAATATTATGTAATAATTAGAGACGCACACTACATTTATCCACCAAAAACAAAAACGGAAGTAGTGCACCAACTTTTCGCCGTGTAAGCTTGTGATAAGTTCACAAATTCATTCAGGCTGATACTGAGACAAAAACCCAATATCACTTTACTCGGCCTGGGATTCGAAAGCGAGACCTCAAAGCGTAAGTATTAAAGATATCGAAAAAAAATGCAGCTTAGTTAATAGCAAATGCACAAACTTTCGAATGAAAACATTAAAAATGCAAGTATTTATGATTATCAAAAGGGCAATATTGCTACTGTTAATGGAGGTTTTTAATTTTTTGTCAACTATAAACGCACTCACCGTTAAACAGATTTTGATGACATTTGGCACACAGATCGTCCATGTCCAGGATATTCATAGGTACAGGCTTACTTTTTTCTCGGAACCGAGGAACGCAGGGGTAGTCGCGAGAAACACCTAGTTAATGATAATAATGGTATTTTTATACAAACACGTTTACTTTGTAGATTATGCAATACTAGCTTTTGCCCGCGGTTCCGCCCGCGTTAAAAAGTTTTTCCGGGATTAAAGTCCCGCTTTATGTCTTCCCGGGATAAAAAGTAGCCTATGTGTTAATCCAGAACATGATCTACCCGTGTGCCAAATTTCATCGAAATCCGTTCAGTAGTTTTTGCGTGAAAGAGGAACAAACATCCATACATCCAAACATCCATACATTCTTACAAACTTTCGCCTTTATAATATTAGTAGGATAATCATTCCTTTGGCATTTTTAATATCATCAGCAAGCTTTCGTTTAAGAGCGTTTTCGTATGCGTTTAATATTCTAATAACAACTATAAATAAATCATACAACATTAGATCTAAAGTAAAACATTGAAATGTGTGCAAACACTTTCACCGGTGGGCGCACGCGACGACGACCGGTCCCGGGTTCGATTCCCGATAACGCAGCGCTTAATGAGAATACCAGTTAATTGATTTATAGACCGGTCTGTTGACTGCGTACAAAAGTGTTTGAATTGCGTTTTCGTTCTGCCTAGGTATTGGGAATTGTGATATTGAGGAACTTTATGACTAGATTTGGTTTATGAGGACCAAGAACAAAAAATGAAATGTAGTTTAACTAAAATTCAGACGCCCATTTATAAATCGGTAATGCTTAGCCAATCTTTTATTATTATATTTTGACTCAGGGACTTGAACTAGAGCATTAGTTGTGGACAGGAGGTCCTAAATTCGTATTGAAGATTAAGCAACACCGTGTAGGTTTTTATAACACAACTAGCTTTTGCCCACGGCTTCGCCCGCGTTAATAAGTTTTTCCGGGCTAAAAGTACATAAAAACCTTCCCGTTGAATCGCTCTATCCAACACATTTATGATAAAGATTAATATTATGACGTTGATAAAACTCTTAACAAATAATGCATTAATTTCGACCAAATTTGATTACCATAAAAACGGTTCTAGTGAGTTAATCTTAAAAGATAGACATATACTGTCGTGGACATTTTTTTAGATCATTTCAAGAGGAATAATTCTTTCGTTCACATATTTTTGGTATCTTGAACCGTTTTCGCAGCGCACGCAATGGAAGCCCTCAAGGATGAATAATTTTCCCCGTTTTTTTCACATTTCCCATTATTTCTTCGCTCTTAATAGTTGCATCGTGATGTTATATAGCCTATAGCCTTCCTCGATAAATGGTCTACTCAACACAAAAAGAATTTTTCAATTCGAACCAGTAGTTCCTGAGATTAGCGCAAACAAACAAACTCTTCAGCTTTATAATATTAGTATAGACTAGCTTTTGCCCACGGCTTCGCCCGCGTTAATAAGTTTTCCCGGGCTAAAAGGACATACACAAAAACCTTCCCGTTGAATCACTCTATCCAACACATTTATTTGGATAAAGATTAATATTATGACGTTGATACAACTCTTGACAAATTATGCATTAATTTCGACCAAATTTGATTACCATAAAAACGGTTCTAGAGAGTTAATCTTAAAAGATAGACACATACTATTGCGGACTTTTTTTTAGATTATTTCAAGAGAAATAATTCCTTCATACATATATTTTTAGTATCTTGAACCGTTTTCGCAGCGCACGCAATGGAAGCCCTCATGGATGAATAATTTTCCCCGCTTGTTTCACATTTTCCATTATTTCTTCGCTCCTAATAGTTGCATCGTGATGTTATATAGCCTATAGCCTTCCTCGATAAATGGTCTATTCAACACAAAAAGAATTTTTCAATTCGAACCAGTGGTTCCTGAGATTAGCGCGTTCAAACAAACAAACAAACAAACAAACAAACAAACAAACTCTTCAGCTTTATAATATTAGTATAGATTAATCTGGAATAGAGTATCTTAATGCCGATCAATAAACAGCTCTAAACGCTTTTTTTGAATCGATCGCCTAAATAGACTAATCGGAAAAGTTTTTTGGACTTGCTTATAAGCGAATTATTTTAATTGGTTTATTTTCAGGATGGGATCGAGGAATAGGAATGAGATTATTTATTGAAAACGGCAGGAGAGAGAGAAGACTAGGCGGCAGACAAGCGGTGAGTCATATAAATCACCTGAAAAAAATATGTAGCGACAATTTCACTTTCATATGTGATTAAGGGGTTCATAGACATAAAGCTAGATACCCGAAAACAAAACTCAGGACGCGTGGAGATCAACTTGTTGCTGAGAAGCACTATACACACTTACCTTTCTATTATATTAGCTCTACTGATGGTAGGTCTCTCATATGTAAGAGTCCGTCTGGGTGGGTACCACCGCAATGTCTACCTCTGCCGCCAAGCAGCAGTGTTCATGCACTGTTGTGTTTCGGTTTGAAGGACATTGTAATTTGTAAGTCAAGGTGTTGGATGGTGTTGCTGCTGTTTATGGGCGGTCGTATCGCTTACCATCAGGCGAACGGCATGCTCGTCTCGTCAATCAATTGCAATAAAAAAAACTGCTGCCCTAGCCCTATTCCCGTCACCAATGTCCGTGTTCTCTGTATCTATCAGCCCGAGCTGATTGTTCGTTGTTTAATGTAGGTATTTTAAATTGTTTAATCGGTATATGTAACTTTATTTATTTCTTATTCACTACCTTGTCATAACTTGTTATGTATACATAAGTGCTTTTTATAAGCCTACTTGATTAATAAATTATTATTTTTTCAAAGTTGTCGGCGATTGATTTAGTTGCTGGAGCAACTATTGGTTTCATAGTAGGTTGTGTTTCTCAGAATGAGCTCGACAGCATCTGCGCGGCGCCTAAATCTAACCAACTGACCAACCCAACCAATGAGAACATCAAATACTTACAAACTTCGACGCTAAATACTTTTTCAAAACAAATTTGTTTATTTATCTCCAGGAAACTTAAGTCTTTGAGCCGTTAATTACCAGCACTTGTTGGAAGACAACACAATGGTGGGCTCATATTACCCGGTGTCGGTTGCCTTCAGATTAGATTAGTTCGGTCTATCTGATTGTGGACGTCAAAACATGCCTTCAAGGAGATAATAGCCACATTTATTTACCGTAGAAATATAATAGATTAGAAGTAAAAAAAACTATAAATTATAATTATTTTTATATAATTGAAGCTATACTTTAAAATTTTGTAGTACATAGAAATAAGGTTGAAATTAGGTATGATAAAAATAAAATTGTATTACTGAGGCTGAACCCATTACCATTCCTTCATCCATCCACTTCGAGCTGATATTTCCGATTGACCAGAAAATCGTGATATATAACTTTGCCTAACTCTGGGATGGAACCCAAAGCCTCACCACTGTAATCAGATTGCACTCGCCTTATAACACCACCGAGGCAGAATATTTTACGTCGTATAAAACATGTGTTTGTCTTCTATATAAGTTACAATTATTTTTTCCTGGCCATAAATTTTATAAGGTAGAGGAAGCGACAGTAGTGTGCCAGAATCAAGCAAACTGACAGTCCGTAGTCTCTACCTACCCCTATGGGATAGAGGCGTGATACTATATATGTAGGTATAAATTTTATAAAAATGTACTGCACACTAACAAAAGTAGATTTTATCTCAAAGCTACTAAATCCATAGAACATTACCCAAACAAACTATTGAAATCCACAATACTAAATACCGAAATCCTATCTAACAATTGGTGGAGGGAAATCAATTAGTTTTCACGACAATAAATAAATACAACGCGGAGATACATATCCATATATCTGATTTTTGGACATAGATGCATTTGCCATCGAAATTGACAAGTTCACGGGAATTTAGCCTTTATGGATTGAGGATATGACTAAAATGTCGTGTGAAAAATGCATGCGAAGTTCAGTTAAGGCATAAATCGAGAGGTGACGTATGAATAAGGCATAGCACAATGCAATGTCCAGCCGGGTTCGAACAAAACACTTGAGAAATAAATCTGCATCTAACATCTAAGACCTTAAGCTATGATATCGAATGTATTGTTTAAAGGGATAATTAAAATATCTATTATTTTCTCACCACATCTTAGCTACTCGATACGTTTTTAAAATGGCAACTAATTCATTTCACATTTATTTATTAACCAGTCTCATAACATCTATCCATTATGCATTAGTGTATTTATTATTAATTCCACTGGACATAGTAATTTTCAACACGCTATCCTTGAATCCTTACGTGGTCAACATTCATCTCCCTTGTCTTCAAACACTCATAATGCTAAAAGAATCGTAGATGCGTTTCTCACTTAAACAAGGAAAAAATCAGAAGTGATTTTTGTCTCGGCTTTGACTATCTCAATAAGCTGAAATACAAAAGCAACGTTGTTATTAACACTTCGTTCCTGACGCAATAACCTGGTCAAATTAATTAATTCGTACTATCGATTCGATAGACTGCCTCGATGGCATAGTTGTATTATAGTACAACTGCAATGCCAAGGTCTCAGAGTCAATCCCCGGGTCGAACAAAGTGATATTGCATTTTTATATTCAGTATCAGCTCGGAGTCTGAAATCTGTGCCCGATATGGCGTTAGACTCACCCCTATAACATCATGAGACGGAATACGCACGGCGAAAAGTTGGTGCACTAGTTGCGCCTCTGCCTACCCAATATAAAAAATCATTAACATAAGATTTTTCCTTCCAAAAGGCATTTCACGAAATTCCACGATGCGAGTGCTCCCTGCCTAAAATCCGCATCACTCAGCGAGCTGTAAGGCGGGAGCTCCGGCTCCTTGATGTCCATAAGTCGAGTGGGCCTGACGGTATTCCCGCAGTGGTTCTTAAGACGTGCGCCCCTGAGTTGACTCCCGTTCTAACGCGTCTGTACCGTCTATCTTACGACACCAGCCAGGTTCCATCATCGTGGAAGACTGCTCGTGTCCATCCGATCCCCAAAAAGGGTGACCGGTCGGACCCTGCTAATTACAGGCCGATAGCGGTCACGTCCTTGCTCTCCAAGGTCATGGAGCGAGTTGTTAATGCTCAGCTCCTGAGGTACCTTGAGGATCGCCAGCTAATTAGCGATCGTCAATACGGTTTCCGCAGTGGTCGTTCAGCTGGTGATCTTCTTGCGTACCTCACGCACCGCTGGGCGGAGGCCGTGGAGAGCAAGGGCGAAGCTATAGCTCTTGGTCTGGATATAGCAAAGGCGTTCGACAGGGTATGGCACAGAGCTCTTCTAGCGAAGTTACCATCTTATGGAATCTCCGAGGGACTCTGCAAGTGGATTGCCAGCTTCCTGGATGGTCGTAGCATTACAGTCGTCGTTGACGGCTGCAGCTCTATGACCAAATCCGTCAATGCTGGTGTTCCACAAGGCTCGGTGCTATCGCCCACGCTCTTCATTCTGCATATCAATGACTTGTTGGATTCCATCGACAACATGCATTGCTATGCAGATGATAGTACGTGCCATGCGCGATACATCGGCCAACAGAATATCCCTCGGCGCACAGTCGAAGAAAGACGGTCACAACTTGTGTCTGAAGTCGGAAGCTCTCTGGGGCGGGCTTCTGAATGGGGTGAAAGGAATTTAGTCCAATTCAACCCATCGAAGACACAAGTTTGCGCGTTCACTGCTAAGAAGGACCCATTCGTCATGGTGCCACAGTTCCAAGGAGTTTCTCTCCACATGTCGAATAGCATTGGGATCCTCGGCGTCGAAATTTCCAGTGACGTCAAGTTTGGGAGTCATTTGGAGGACAAAGCCAAATTGGCCAGCAAAAAGTTGGGAATCCTCAACAGAGCCAAGCGGTACTTTGCGTCCGGCCACAGACTGGCGCTTTATAAAGCGCAAGTCCGACCGCACGTGGAGTACTGCTCACACCTCTGGGCAGGGGCCCCCAAACACATGCTGAGCCCACTTGACTCCCTACAACGACGGGCACTTCGCATCGTCGATGATCCCAATCTCACGGACAAGGTGGAGGCGCTGGGTATGCGGAGAGACATTGGTTCTCTTTGTATATTCTACCGCCTCTTCCATGGGGAGTGCTCTGAGGAACTGTTTAATATGGTGCCTGCCTCGCCTTTTTACCATCGCACCACTCGCCATCGCAGTGGAGTTCATCCGTACTACGTCGAATCCATCCGTAGTAGCACGGTGCGTTTTCAACGGTCTTTTTTGCCGCGCACGTGCAAACTGTGGAATGGACTCCCTGCATCGGTGTTTCCCGAGCGCTATGACCTGTCCTTCTTTAAGCGAGGTATAAAAAGAGTACTCACCTCCCGGTAGGTAACGGCTTGGTTGTGCCTCTGGCATTGCTTTAGTCCATGGGCGGCGGATACCGCTTACCATCAGGCGGACCGCTTGCTCGTTTGCCTACTAAGGCAATAAAAAAAAAAAAAAAAAAAAAAAAAAAAATTTCCTAACCCTAATTAAAAGTCGATAAAATTTTAATAATGCGTAATAGTTCGTTGGTCGATATTAATTAACACATGGCAGGACCGCTGTCGATAAATCTCTCATGTCGACATGTCGATATGTCGATGGCTGATGGCGGCCCGCGGACCGGAACACTCCGTGTTTTATAATTGCTCTACTCTATAATGTTTATGGATTTAATTGCTAATGTATTAACACGTAACAAATAGTATATGTAAATAGTATTCTGATGTTTATATTTTCCATTTTCTTATAATTTTTTGTTGCTTTCATAGAGGAACAACAAAAGTTTTGATATCCCGTATGTTATCTATGGTTACTTGTCTATTGTTTCTGCTTACACAATTTTTTTTAACACATAACCGTATTCCGAAAACATATGAAAATATACAACTTTAAAGATATTTGTCCAATTTAGTGCAAACACAGGCAGACTTAATGTAAGATGGTTATGAACGAAAAGATCCTACATATTTTTAGCCATGCCCTTAAATAAACAAAAAAAACTATCCGTACATAACATTAAAAATGGTACTTGAAGATAACATTTCCTTACATAAACCCAAATTAACAAAGCAATAACAATTATAATAAAATCCATTTTAAAAATCATTCAGAGTTTGACACACGTTTGCACTAACTGTTTGATAAGAGTTTGTTAATTAACGTTTACAATTTATTGCAGGATGTAGTTAATTGATTTTGTATGTGCTTGAGCCTATTAATATTTTAATTGATATCAAACACACCCAGTAATCGGTTAGTGCAGATTTATTTAACTTTTTCAATGCATTTTCACTTCAAGTAAATGAATTTTTTGAATTTCTGTGAAGTATATAGATCTAATTAATTCTTCAAGGACACATATATATGTCGGCAGATTCCTTTTTATTAATCTCATTGAGGGTGTCTGAATATATTACGTCGGGTAAGATGAAATAATAATCGTGCGATAAACCAGTCGGTATGTCGAACTCGTAGTGGGAGCGACAGTTGGGTGTATAAAAATGGTGCCGAATCATTTGAAGCAACTAGTTCGGTGCAGTTTAATACTTTGTGGTTACTTTGGAGGTTTTCATATCGGACAGTGCTTAGTAAAGCGGTTACTATGGTAATTAGAGTTGTTACGAGATGAGTGGATTACAATGGAGAATTTTGGTTAAGTAATTGCCTCAATATGCAATGTGTTATAATAACCAAAGTTAATAATGAATCCTGACGTGGTATTGTACTCTGTGAACAGTTTATTACGCAATAATTGACCAACGAACAATAAATAGCGAGTTAAAGAGAATTCATTTGTGACTTTTATTATGTGAACCTACGTGTATCGATATCGGCCGTCACTGTCTCCGACATATATATAATAAATTTAATAATCTAATTAATTTTCGGATGACAAAAACAGTCCGCCCCGTGACCATGAAGGCTGCAGTCTTCGAAATGTCAGGAGGAAAAATTAAACAAATCGTCTAGAAAAAATCCGTTCAGTAATTTTAATTTCAATGTCGGACATTCGTGTAAATATAAGACATCATTATAATAATTTCTTAATACTAGGACACTGGTTCCTATAGCCTAAAAATCCATGAAACATCCAATCAACGAAAGTGGTAAGTACCTACCACAACATACGGCTGTATGTTAGTAATCTCATAACGATATACTGATACTTCTTTTATAATAATCACTCTGACCACAATGTCTTCTAAGAGTGAATACGACGCTAGCATTGCTGCTTGCTGGCACAAATCAACTAGTAGCACCTACCCAGATGCCCTCTCAGATATAGTATCTATCTGGAAGTCCAAATAATAATAAATCCAGCTCTGTATTATATACTGAACACAGTTAAGCGCAGGCCTCGTCTATTACTAAAAGTATTTAGGCCTTAGTCCACCACACTTGCCTAGTCCGCGTTGGCAGACTTCACATACCGTTGAAAAGTCTTATGGATAATTGTTAGGTATATAGATTTTCTTACGAAGTTTTCTTTGCCTGTTTAATATAACTCGTTTAGTAGCTTTATAAAACCTAATGCCAATAAATGTTTTAGTCTAATAAAGCGTCACGAAATAAATAGCCCGTTACATGTCAATTAGCTCACAAAATTTACTTTTGAAGATGGGTAATAAGATCACGCTATAGTTAAGTAACCACTGGTAATACAAACGGAAGCAGGATTCTTTCACGTCTAACCGCAGGCTAGATGCATTGGTGTGTTTTTTGGCCCTATGACGTCAGACCTCCCAATACGTTAGTCTTCCGGGGAAATAAATTACTAAAACGTTACTGATCATATTTTTTGCCTCGCTAAATGTATCTACAGGAATTTTTTGCCCGACCAAGATACAACTATGCCGCACAAAACCAAGTAGTGTTAGGTTTTCTGCAGCATTTTGTTTTCAAAATGACAACTTATAAATAGTAGGTTCCTTACTAATAATCGTTGTATACGTCTATCATAGTTATACAATGTTTTGTCTCATTTCCTCTGACGGTGAATGTCATTCAACATAGCAAGACAAAACACTCAATAACTCTACTCTAATAACCTTTATTAGTCAGACGGTTAATGTTTATTTAATATCTTACGTACTAAGTTTTTCGCATACACTTTATTGGCGTGGATGCCATCTTTTTGTATATTTCCATCAGGCACCAATATATAAGCAATGCTTTCATCGAAATATAATAATAAACAATATAAGCTATTTAACATCTATTATGTTGGGGAGTAGTACTGACTAGCAATCAAAGCTACACAAAATTGCAATGACATTATTTGAAGACAAGTAAAAACAGGAACACGCTGGATGCAGGCTGTTTTTGACAGGTCTGTCTGGAAATCTTTAGGGAATTCCTATGTTCACCAGTAGACGTCATTGGCTGATGATGATGATGTAAAAACTAAAATAGTGAGACACTCATTTTGCCGTAAAGTCTCGTCCAAACAGGCCGGCATAATTTTGTTCACTGGCGAGGGATGTCCATCTCTCATCAGTCGACACTATCTGGACCCTCTACGGCTACCCTCAGGTATAGTGGGGTCACTTTAGGTATAACGCAACATTCACAATATACTTTTGAACCTCCTTACTCTTCCACATAGTAAATTCCAAAGCCGATACTAAATTGACTAGCTCACATAATTAATATGATCTATTGCTAAACGCTTGCACTAGTTCATTAATGCATTCTATCTACGCAGGTCCTAATTAATGACCATATGAATATACATGCAGTTATAAAGGGTTTCTCTAATCAAAACTTTGTTATTTATAGTGTAAAGCCGGGGCTTCTGGTGTGACAAAAGAGTATGACGCAGAGGCGGCAGTCTGTTCTAAAATTGGGATCTTATTTGTTAAGAAAGAAAGTTGTTGAAAATAAAAGAAAGTAAAGTGGTAGAATCACGCTATACACATAATATGTTTTTTTAACCTACTTCAAAAAAAGGAGACTGCCTCGGTGGTGTAGTTGTTTTATGTCTGCCTCGGTGGCGTAGTTGTATTACAGATAGATCATGTCCTGAATTAACACATAGACTTTTTATCCCGGGAAAATCTAGAGCGGGACTTTTGTCCTGGAAAAGTTTTAAACGCGAGCGGAGCCGCGGGCAAAAGCTAGTTTTATATAAAAGCTTACTTGCTAGTTTTCCAATCAAGTTTCATAAATAACCACATTATTCACTTTTGTAGAACGATTTTCCTAGTTTATTCCATTTTCAAAATTCAATTAAATTTTATTTAGATATACAAGTTTTAGACATAAAGATGAAACAAATCATTCAAATCTACTAAAAATCAACTACACAAACAAATAACAACATTAACACCATCATAATAAAACCTACAACGATCTACATGCGGTCAGCATGCTTGCTGAATTATCTGTTACGCGGAAGAATTCGAGGCAGGGTGTGTGCCAATTAATATATCGCGATAAGGTCAAAAGTTTACTATCGCTAAGGAATTCTAATTTAATAACGAAGTTTGTCTGGTCTAATGTATTACAACGATCTGATTTAATACGTGTCTGTGTCTCGTATATTTATCGGCTAATCCATACTAATATGAATGCAAAATGTTTGTCTGTTACGTTTTCACAGATCAAACTCTGTAGTGATTTTGATGAGGAGTAAATTAGATCTTGAAAGGATACAAGATGTTTCTTTTGTTTGTCACATACCAAATTGTAGGGGAGACCGGGGATAGTTGACCAAATTTCGGCTTGGACGCTTATATATTTTTTGCTTTAGTATATAATGGCAAAAAATTCTATAGGTTCAATAGTTAAACTAATAAGCTTTCGAAAGAAATACCGAAAACCTCGCTATTGTTTATAACATAGTGTACAAAAGCCATTTTGTGGAACAAGAAAATCATGTCAACCTACCCCATGCCAGGGGTTGGTGGACTATTCACTTGGGGTAAAATGACCTACAAAGTGATGGTATAAAATGCGGCAGTAAAATAAAAGAAAACACAAGAAATACTTATTTACTAATATCAATGTGCCTTATTGAGACAAAATGTCAGTAACATTTACGTAATTTACATATAATTTGTCATTTTTTGTACGATATTCGTTACTGGGGCGGAAACGAAAATCCTGCAACCAGCAGAGGGTTTACTGTTTCGAATAGTTATTTTGTAAGTGCACATGATTTTAAAATAATAAACTTTTAATAAATTTGACAAAAAACTCACTTTATTACATGTTAAGAATATCTCAATTACTACGTAGTACATTTTCTAGGTAGTCAACCAGCCCCAATACAAAGTATGTCTACCAGTCCCAAACTACTTTTTTAAATTTTAACCACATATGAGTTCTTCAAAACTGTGTCGAAATATAAATATAGTTACACTAAAATAATCATCAATAACCAAACTCTTACTTTAAATTGCTTGAAAGTACATAGCATCGAATATAAAGGCTTCAATACAAATAATGTTAAGAGGTAAATAATTACTCATAGGTATCATTTTTCGATAAATCGTTTTTTCTCCCGGATTACGTGCGTCCGCGATGCCGCGTTTGCAGTGAAGATTCGTAAACAGTTAACGGTTTTTCGTTTATATCAGGACAACGCAATACTTTAAAAGAGCTCGATTTATCGACGGTTATTCATCCTGCCCCTATCGCCAACCATCCCCGGTCTCCCCTACCCAAGCGAATTCGAGATGGTCTTGGTACTGTTTACAGGTGGTGTTATCGCTTACCATCAGGCGAACGGCATGCTCGTCTCGTCATTCAATGCAATAATAAAAAAAGTAAGTTATAAAGCTTTGAGATTTCTTGAAAGGTGTAGTTTCCAAATAAGTGTTGTATCAGATTGTGACGTCACCGAGTATTACCGGCCATAACGCTGCATGCGTGCAAAAGAGATAGCGCGATATTCCCACCACGCCCCACTTTTTACACGACAATATTTCAAATATAAATAACTGCTTTATTTTCAACCTTATTTTCTGTTACATGTAAAATAATGGACAAAATCAAAGAATAAATGTATGTACAATTTAGGAGTAATAAATAGGCAAGGGTTGCTTGTCGAACCATTTCGATTGGAACTTGATTTGAAAATGGAAAACGGAAAAACGTTGAAATTTTATTTATGTGTGCGTTGAAATCAACACAATACGGTAACTAAGCGTATTGTCCTTTCAAATCCAATGTTATAGTGACATCAAAACTTATTTTTCACACATGGAGCATCCATTCTAGATGGTCTACGGTCAGGTGGCTGAACCAAATGAGATATAAAACTATTTATATTATTTAAAACATTATTAACATTGGAATGTATTACCTCCTCAAGTGTCCCATCTACAAATTCCATAATCATAAGTTTAGTGAAAATCCAGGTTGTACCACTGAATTGATTTGCATATGCATATCCTATGATAACGAATGAGGTCGGTTTCGCTTCCTCCTGATGTTATGCTATAATGGCACCTGTGGATTGATCGTGACTTGATTTACTGTTTACATTTGGTTAGGTTTCCCACGTTGTCAACGCACATATTAGCGACTGTGTTACTAGTCCATGGACAATCTTGTGAAATAATCGTAAATTATGTGGTTTATATTGTAATGCTAAAAATAGAGAGCTTTGCAAACGCTCTACTCGGTAACTAGTTGTATTATTGAATCAAATTCAATTACAAAAAATACTTTTTTTCAGCCAGATACAAAAATATGAATAAAAACATTTATAACAAAGTTGTTAATGACTGCCTCGGTGGCGTAGTTGTACTACGGTACGACTGCAATGCTGAGGTCTTGGATTCGATCCCTAGGTCGGGCAAAGTGATATTGAGTTTTTCTATTCAGTATCAGCCTGGAGCCTGAAATTTGTGCCCGATATGGCGATAGGCTCGCCCCCTATCACATCATGGGACGGAATAACGGTGAAAAATGGATGTACTAGTTGCGCCTTGCCTATCCCTTCGGGGACAAAAGGCGTGAGTGTGTGTGTGTGTGTGTGTGTGTGTGTGTGTTGTAAATCAGTTTGATAAAAAAATTAATATGTTTCATATAGACACGATTTTGTATCAAAATTTTGATAGCCAGACGACAACTTAGACGTGAGTCGGAAGAAGCCCGCAGCCGTCCCTAATGCGCCGAAGATGGCCACCGCGGAGTTTTGGTTGGTTGTTTTCCATCTCTCCGGGCGGCTCAACGTCGGGTCGTAAGGCACGGTGAACCCAACATAACCGCTCAGTCGTTCCCCTTGAACGCTGGGCGGTAGTAATAATTCACTTTCTCCGCGTAAACAAAAAAAAAAATACCACCATAAACATCAAAAGATAATACTAGATAATATTATGTTAATAAGACTATCTAATGAAAATAGTTCTACATACTAAGGAATTATAATTAGACATATTAAGGTATCCATGAGAGCTATGCCCAAGCACTCAGTCAGTTGTGCCGTGCTCAAACCACTCAATCAACGCATTATCAAGTGCTTACTAGACGCCAGTGACGCAGCATCGACATTCCTAATATTATATTTGAATAACCATGGTAAAACTTGTAGTACACTAAATCTGCTCACTTTAAATTAATAACTCAAATAATAACTCTATTGTAAATATTCTGTGTAACTGACCAGTCGAACAAAGGCATTTTAATTATTAAACGAACTGAGACTCACTCTCAGAACCATTTAGACTATAGCTAGATAATATGCTGCCATTACACTAAGGAGGCTATAATGTAACTTCAAAACTTTATTTTTATCGTGACTGTCTCGGTGGCGTAGTTGTTTTACGGTACGATTGCAATGCTGAGCTCTCGGGTTCGATCCCCGGGTCGGGCAAAGTGATATCGGGTTTTTCTACTCAGTATCAGCCCAGAGTCTGGAATTTGTGCCCGATATGACGATAGGCGCACCCCCTATCACATCATGGGACGGAATACGCACGGCGAAAAGTGGGTGCACTAGTTGCACCTCTGCCTACCCCTTCGAGGATAACGGGCGTGTGTGTGTGTGTGTATTTTTATCGTTCTCTGCGACAAACTATTCTTCCAAAGTTATAACTATACTATATGACAATTATTTACACAAATTACATTACATTTTAACTATCACAAATAAATTTAAAATGAAACAAAAAATCCGTTGTAAAAACCCGCGCTGTCAGCGTGCGCGCGTGTATTTCTGCATGAACACATCAATCAATGCTTGCTAACGAGTAGTTTCTCCGCATATGCATAGAGAAGCCATAATTTAGGCATGGACCTAGCCACTAACTCATAGCCCGAGACACTGATTTGGAACGCATGCGATTATGCAATGCAAATATTGATTGGAGTTGGATATTGTATGTTAAATATGTGTCGAAAATTTTACGTCTGGATTCGAATTAAGAACGAAATTTAAATGCCTTTACCTTCTTATATCTTTAAAAAATGCGTGAAGATGCATTTAGAATGTTCGGCATAACTATGCCGACAGTCTGAAGATGTACCTATTTATCTCTCTTACGTGTAGTGAAGCCAATTTGCCGTGCTTTCGGTAAAAAAAATGCCTATGCCCTCACCGTAATATAATAATAAAAATTGAAGTGTCTGTGATATTTCCTAAACTCAATAGCCCGGTAGGACGTCACTTGCCGCGCGTCATTTGCCGTCGTGTGCGGAATCGGTCTCATACAATTTAATACTGCACAGTAGTGCCGTCTGCCGTCGGGGCACATGCCGTCTGCCGCGTTCTGCGGAATTACAGGTTTGGGGCCTTATTCATAAGTTTGTAAACCTATTTTAGCTATCGAATGTTTTGTCTCATTCGAACGAATTTTAAATTGAGTTTGAAGGAAGAAGACAAAACCTTCTATAAGTTTTTTTTATGGCATTAAATGGCGAGACGAGCATGCCGTTCGCTTGATGATAAGCGATACGGCTACCCATAAACAGTAGCAACACCATCCAGCACCTTGAGTTATAAAGCACTGTGTGGCATTCCACTGCGCTCGTCATCCTGAGACATAAGATGTTAAGCCTCATTAACCTAAGGACCAGTGATTATTAAGAAGATTTTTTATCTGTCCCTGTGTTCGACGTAATCTCCGATCCTCTGACCTAGATAGATTCAGATTTTTGTAGACAGACAGACGCTTCAGAGAGTATTCACCACATTATTATAAAACATGACAGGACAGGACTGCGTCGGTGGCGTAGTTGTATTACAGAACAACTGCAATGCTCGGGTTCGATACCCGTGTCGAGCAAAATTGTATTCGGTTTTTCTACTATTAGCCTTTTTTTTTTTTTTTTTTTTAAATGGCCATCTTCGGCTCATTAGGGGCGGCTGCGGGCTTCCTCCGACTCACGTCTAAGTTGTCGTCCGCAACCGCCCCTGCGCGTACCGCTTTTTGCGGTCCTTTTCCTGTTGCGGGGGCTCAGAAGCCCCCGAAACACCGTACCGTGTCCGCCTTTTTTGTGTCCGAGGCAGCGTGAGACACGCTGCCTCGGACATGTCCATCACGGGGGCCACAGAAGTTGGCTAGACTAATGGGTGGGCGGCACGTCCCACCCACCCGTGACCCCCGGAGGCCCCTATTAGTCGCCTTTTACGACAGGCAGGGGATACCGTGGTGGAATTCTCCAAACGCCCCCAATCCACAGGGCGGTCTACTATTAGCCTGGAGATAGGAATTTGTGCCCGATAGGCTCCCCTCTTATCACATCATCGAACGGAATACGCACGTTGAAAATGGGTGCATTAGTGGGGAAAAGCCTACCGGGGATAAAAAGGCGTGAGTATATACTATAAAACAAGGACAGGCGGAGCCACGAGCGCATCTTATATTACTTTTGCGTAGTAAAAGTACAGCTTTTGTATTACCACTTTTCAGTTTGAAAAGTTGTGTAAATAATAGTTATTGACGGGTCATTTGTGACCGCCCGTCGCTCCTCGATTTTCGACTGCATTGTATTGGCAGATACACAAAAAGACTTTCTCGCACGACACAGGTACAATGTACAGAAAATTCTGTACTTTGGAGTCTTATTATACAATATTTAGAATCTTTTTTGTTATAAGAATAAAGGAGAATTTTTGGGCTTCTGGCTGGAAATCTGACTCACCATAAAAACATAATAGCTGTCATTTCACGCTAGTTTTCTGTAGAACAGATGACTAACTCTTCTATGGTGTAGACTCTAAAGTCTCAATCATGGCGCTGTCATAATACAGGACAATTTAGACATTAAGTTACTAAATGAAACCACATATTTATCTCGTTGAAAATAACACTTTCCATTAAGTTATTTTAACCATAGATGTAAAATAAAAGTGTAGGTTTCGAACAAAATAAATATCAATAAAACTAGCTTTTGCCCGCGGCTCCGACCGCATTAAAAAGTTTTTCCGGGATAAAAGTCCCGGTTTATATTTTCCCGGGATAAAAAGTAGCCTATGCGTTAATCCAGGATATGATCTACCTGTGTGCCAAATTTCATCGAAATCCGTTCAGTAGTTTTTGCGCGAAAGAGCAACAAACATCCATACATCCAGACATTCTTACAAACAATCGCCTTTATATAATTAGTAGGATGTAACTGTGAGTTTATACGTCCTATTACTATATATCACTCTTTAATTCGTCGCAGCGACATTACACTTTCAGTCAGAAAATACTCATATTCGCACTAAACTACAAAATGATAAAATAATCAGAAAAGTAAAATTTAGATTTTTGTTGAAAATATTCGTTTTTCACGGATTATATTTGGCTATAACATTAGCAGAGGCAAACACGAGTGTGTGGTTTCATTTATTACCAATCAAAGTAACCCTGCATATTGCTCAACATTACAACTTCAAATCCCCTGGCATCAAACCTAAAATCAACACAACTCGTTCTCGATTAGTAAGCGCGATGTTTTTACAATGCAACCAGAAACGTAAATAGCAATCTGCAAACGAGGGTCGTTGATGTGGTATTGCGTCCACAAATCAGCTGCACTCCCGACTCGCAGGTGACACTCACGCGTGTGTGGAGAATTCATTCGCATTCTGAATTTGAAATTGGAAGCAGTTTTATAATAGTTTGGATATGGAATAGAGGTAATTTGTTTTTAAATCGTAGACAATGTCACCTAAGTATTTGTAATCTGTTAATTTGTTAACGCTTTTCTAAAAAAAGACGCCATTTGCCTTGAAGTTCAGATAATATCTATCCTTTAAGAACTTCTGGTAATATGAGTTTTCAAGACTAATAAATATCAGTTAACATCAGGTGATCCGTTTAATTTCTACCAAAACAATAGATCGACGGTCCCTACGTATACCGCGACATGTCTAAATCGATGGTTTACAGGAGAGCGATTTAAAGGTTCAATTAAAGATTAAAAAAAATAGTTATATTTTTCTCTAATATGACTTTTGAATTTAAGTATATAATTATTATAGCTTCTATTGGCAGTATTGAAAAAAATTTACATGTGCATTTTCATGGAAAACTTGATAGCTGACCGTTTCTACGTTAATTTTTAGGAATACGTCATGAGAGTTAAGTCTGATATGTCCGTTTGTACGTGGAAAACTAAATATACTTCATTTCTAACAAATGTTTAAAATGCTATGTATTATTTACGTTGTACCAAATAACTAGGTAAGAAATTGCAATATTTTGTTGGAATTTATTTACAGAAGAAGATAAATAATTAAAATAATGTTACATAACCCTTTCTACGTGGTAAGTATTTCATCTTTACTGTCAGTATCTAAAGACAAGTGGTTTAAAAAATAAATGAAATATGAAGCTAGAAAACAAGAAACATTTTTTAATATTATATTTAATTAATTAATTATATATACATATATTATGTATAACAAATATTATGAGTTACAAAACAAAATTTAGAATATTATCTCTTTAGAACGATAATGTGGTAATAATGGTTTATACTTAAAGTATTCATATTCTAAAAACACAGTAGGTACAATCAATAAAGTTTTATATTTATAGACGTAATCTAGATTATTTGGTACTATAATTCACTTTCAATAAACTATTACTGTTACTCGGAAAACTAGGGAATATGCTAATTATAATTATACAAGGCTTCTGCTCTCGGATTCGCCCGCTTGAATGAGTTTTTCCGGGACAAAAGTCCCGCCTCATATTTCCCCGGGATAAATAATACATAATATAAACCTTCCTCTTGAATCACTCTATCTATTAAAAAAAAACCGCTTCAAAATCCGTTGTGTAGTTCTAAAGATCTAAGCATACATAGGGACAGACAGCGGCAAGCGACTTTGTTTAATACTGTTTAGTGATTTCTATTCAAACCAATCAACAAACAAATAAACATTTTTAATAATCAATAGAAATAACAAAAGGGTGTTAAAAAATAGCTCTCAATTTTACTTTTAGCAGTCTCATAGATATGAGACCAGAAAAAGAAACTTAAATCAATCAAGGATCAGGATCAATACAATGATCAGTTATTAATTATATAAAAAATAGTGTAATTATATAAAATATATTGAAATCAGTCTTCATCATCAACATAACATTATTGCTGTGACTAATATTTTTAAATAAGTTATGATATTTCTGAGGTATTATCATTGTGTCTCACAAATTAATTAAATCTTTATGTTTTAAATCTGGTAAATGGATTGGTTCTCTATACAAAGGTTGAAACGTTATTTTTTGCTCTACTCTATTTCTTCCTCTTGCAATTTTATATTTTTGGCATTATCAAGTTTACTTAATTCTTCATATAAATCATATTTAAAAAGCAATTTATCAGGTTCATGTGCTAGAATTTTTACTTCTCGAATCTTATTCCAATTTATTTTATTACCATTGGCATATTTAATCCAGGTTTTTGTGTGTAACCAAGCTTTGAAATCTAGCACTAGGTCCTGATTAACTTCTACAACCTTGTATGGAGGATTGTTTTGTTTAGCCCATCTTACTAAGGTGTACCACTTGTCTGGGATATAAAATATAAGCTTATTTTTAATTGTTTTTTCAATCAAAGCATGGCCACTGTCTGCTTCATTTTGTGTACGTCCTTTTTCAAGAAACCGGTGGCATATTTTAATATTAAATGTTTTGCAAGCCCACATGTACATAAAAAAAAACAATCCGGTTACGGTTTTGGCCTGTGCAATTATCAGACCAAAAACGGAAATCTACTATACCATCCTTAAATCCTATTTTTAATAAAAAAATATAAACAACTTGCCACTTCGTTTGCACCGAGTCTTGCTATAGTTTCATCTTACACAAAACATGTCGCTTCCTTTACTCCTGCGTCAAAAACCGTCACATTGTAAACGGACAACTATCTTTTCAAACATAGTATTTCGCGTTAAGTACGACTTGTCCGTGTATACTACACGTTCCGTGAAATGTGTCGGACTTATTACCATATACGCTTCACGTATCTCGTGAAATAATTGAATAATTAAAAAAATATTAAATTGGTACATGCATATTGATAAATATAAGCATAAAATGCAATAAAAAAAAATGCCATTTTCGACATGTCTTTTTATACGTAGGGGCCGTCGAGATGGTTATTTCCGAATCTTATTTACATAAATCATTTATTTTATTTACATTCGTCAAAACATTTCCGTGACTTTGATCCTATACATAATCCGACTACACAGTGAATCTAAATCAAAACATATATTTTAGAATAGAAATCACATATTTCAACGCGGAGTTTCTAAATCCGAGCCTAATCAGCATTTCAAAGAGGTTTTAGTCCTCATAAATAATATGAATTCGTTATCAAAACGGACATGCATGGCTTTGCATAGCTTTTTGACGGTAAAGAGTATTTATTGTCACCTGATTGTCTATTTTTTGCGTGTCAATGACCGGCCATGAGACCACGATGCGTGACCGTGCGAAATTTAATGCGGCGGCGACTTGCAAAAATGACAAAATTAAAAACCGTATTGTCCGTGAAATGTAGACGCAGTGGGAGTTTCTTAACTACAAAAAAATATCTGCCTAAAACAGTATTAATAAAATGGTTGAAATTAAATGGTGCATATTTTTCACAAAAATATCAGTGATGTTTTTTCTTGTTCAAAACTAGCTTTGCACAAGATTCTAACCTACTAAAAGTTCCGCGATAAAAGTAAATATGTCATTCGAACCATAAACTATCTTTATGCAAAATATCTCATGTCGATCCGTTATTCTGTTGCTGCGCGAAAGACAAACTGACGTGGACCTTCGTATGTATAATATAATTTTATATGAACAAGACAATATATTTATCATTGTTAAAATACCGGTGGGCTATTGATTATTGCAACAGCATTTGACAATCAACTACACCAACTTATTATTGGTACTTTTTTACATGGAAATTTTTCACTCAATACAAACTGTTGCTTCGCTAACAGTGACCTAGCAGTGTCTTGTTCCGTTTTTAAGGCCCATATTGGTCATTATATAAGCGATTAACAGTTCTTGGACATTTTTTTTTTTTTTCAATGGCCATCTTCGGCGCATTAGGGACGGCTGCGGGCTTCCTCCAACTCACGGCTAAGTTGTCGCCCGCAACCGCCCAGTTCTTGGACATGAAGTCTTCTTTTTTCGGCACGTATCAAGCAAGCAAACGACTTCCTCATTAAAAAAATTCTATACTCGTGACCAAAATCACATGACATTGTGCAAGAAATCAAACCGAAGATCTCACGTTCAACTATATCCATACCAATGTGTGTTAATGCAATTCAGATTCATGTCCAAAATGTCAGCCAATGCAAGTAATGTGTGTTTAGTAGAATGTACTGAAATTTACGACGGACTATAATAGACAATCTATCACGAGTGTTCTTACGATACGGCAGTAAATTTCGGGGTATGCTATTATAGATCATTTATTGTTTTGTACAATGTATATCAACGTTGAATGCATAGGTATATGGAAATTAAACCATTTTTATGTCTTGGAATTATTTTTACAAGCTTTTGCTCGCTCGCCCGCTTTTACTCACGCCTTTTATCCCCGAAGGGGTAGGCAGAGGCGCAACTAGTGCACCCACTTTTCGCCGTTGTTCCGTCCCATGATGTGATAGGAGGCGAGCCTATCGCCATATCGGGCACAAATTCCAGACTCCGAGCTGATACTGAATAGAAAAACTCAATATCACTTTGCCCGACCCAGTGATCGAACCCGAGACCTCAGCATTGCAGTCGTACAACTACGCCACCGAGGCAGTCGACCGCTTGATGTTTTTTTTTCGAGATAAGAGTCTCGCTTTATATTTTCCCGTGATAAATAGCCTATGTCTTTCTCGATATCTCAAAGTATCTCCATATAAAATTTCATCGAAATCGGTTCAGCAGTTCCAGAGATTACTTCCTACAAACTCACAAACTTTACCTCTTTATAATATTAGTATGGATATAAATAGAGAAAGAGACGAGTAAGAGTATTTACTCTCGCTCAAATATTCTTCAAATCGGAATACAGCATTACTTTTACAACGCATGACGTCAGAAATAGACATTGTGGTGATATGAACCCAGCTAACCATGCGAGAGTCCTGGCAAAAAAACATGATGCCTTCGCTTGGACTTGATCGAATACACATAAGTAGTACAAACATTAGTTAACTTATTACATTAATTTTCCTACACTACGATGTAGTTAATAATATTACACTATATAATTTTAGTAAGGACCGAAATCATAAAACCCATTCACCGTTACAATATTAATAAGATAAAGCCAGAGCACCTTGCAACAGTTATGATATTGCCGCGTTTGATTAGCGCGGAGCGGGCGCTGCGCGGGCGCAACCGTGGGCGTGTGGTAGCGCCTACGAAGGACAATGTACCGTAAGGTATACAGCGTGGTCTGATACGCGAGTGTTTGTTTTGATATTGGCGCTATGAACTCTGTAAAATAATTGAGAATAATGATAAATCATTTTGATATGTTCATTGATATGTAGACATACATGTAGGTGTAATGCAAATTATTCAGATCATTGGTATTTTTTACCTTATAAAAAAGTTATTTGCAATTTGTGTTAGTTGGTATACCGTTTTTGCTTTAAGAAAAGTGTGCACTTTACTGAGAAGAAACCATGAAAATTTTCGCATCATATTCAATAAAAACATCTTTCGAGTCCAACATATTATGTAGGTACATCCAACTGTTGTTTAATCAATATTTCATTCACGTGTCTTATTTTAATATGCCTTACTAAAATACCGGGTGGAAGGGAAACGCTCTCGGAAACGAATACAGGTGATAGTATTGGTGATTCCTGACGTGATGGCACTCAAAAAATCGCGATCGCATTGTTACAATTTTAGTAGGATTTTCTCAAATTTCTGTACAGCTTCACGTATGGATAGATAAATCAAACTATTATTCTGAAAAACATAGTAACAAAGGTCAATATTTCAAAAAAATCGTAATGAAACACGTACATCAGCTGACGGGTTAACGACCGCAGGCCGGTCCCGGCGCAGCGCGGCGGCCGCCCAGTACTTTGTACGCTTTACATTGCGCGCGCATGAATTACGGAAATACTAAAATCGCAAATATTATCGCTTAGCTTTGCAAATGAATATAGTTTTTCGTTAATGTTATGGTTCTTCTCTCTTACCGTTCCGGTATAGAGAGCGTTTCCCTTCCACCCGGTATTATTTATTATTATTTTCTTATTCGAAATATAACACGCACAAATAAATAAAACAGAAACACCCTGTATAGAAATAGTCCCGTGGCGTTTCCATTTCGCGTTTTATAGGGTACCAGGTAACACGTGATTATCCGCACACATTGTGGCCGCGACTACCCGCCGCTCCCCGCGACTACCGCGTCTCTGCCACCGCGCACTTTCAATACTTAATGTTATTCTATTCTAAAACATTACATGCTATTGTTGTATAAAAGGCTTGTTGGAACAATATGACGTCGTTTTGGCGTATAGGGAACCATACTGATTAGGTAGGTATTTTATTATTATTAAGTATATTTGTGCGAAAATTTTAATATTTGGAATTTTCTAAGAAGTAAGCACAAAAATATCTGAATGAATTTGATGAAATTTGGCACACATATATACTCACCCCTTTTTATCCCCGAAAGAGTAAGCAGAGGCGCCAGTAATACACCCACTTTTCACCGTGCGTATTCCATCCCATGATGTGAAAGAGGTCGAGCTTATCGCCATGTCGGGCACAAGTTCCAGACTCCGGACTGATGCTGAGATAGAAAAATCCAATATCACTTTGCCCGACCCGGGGATCGAACCCGAGACCTCAGCATTGCAGTTGTAATGAATACAACTACGACACCGAGGCAGTCGATGCAATATTGATGAAATTTGGCACAGAGAGACAAAATCTTAGATTAACATTCTAATACAGGGAACTTTTTACAAAGAATACTGAACCGTGAAAAATGTTATCCCAAGAAATGCGCAGCCGAAGCCACGTGCGATATTTAGTTCTGGTCTAGAATCGCTATGCCCTGAAGGGTAGACAGGTTGTCAATTATCCACAATAAATTGTTATCGCCTCGGTGGACTGGTTGCATACTAAAACTGCGAAGAAGATCTTAGTTCGATTTTTAAATCGGTAAATATTTATTTAGAATATTTACATACATATACACTCACAGCCTTTTATCCCCGAAGGGGTAGGCAGAGGCGCAACTAGTGCACCCACTTTTCGCTGTTATTCCGTCCCATGACGTGATAGGGGGCGAGCCTATCGCCATATCGGGCACAAATTCCAGATTCCGAGCTGATACTGAATAGAAAAACTTAATATCACTTTGCCCGACCCGGGGATCGAACCCGAGACCTCAGCATTGCAGTCGTACCATAATACAACTACGCCACCGAGGCAGTCCAATCAGTTTAGAATATTACAATTGGAAAATCTCCTGATTTCCGAAACTTACTATTTGGAACGATATTACTTTCCACGTTGTAAAAGAACAAATGCTAGACAAAGCGTAAAAGTGCTTCTATCTGCTCCTTCGAAAATAAAAATAGTGACTGGCGTAAACAAAAGCTATTGTATCTATTTGTTGCAATGAACTTTATTACTGAAGCCATAAACGCTAAATCTTTTCTCGCTTAAAAACCGCCAACACATCTTCGGTTACTCTATCTTGCCCTATGACCCACACGCTGATCTAGCGTTAACTTACCATAAAAATAAATAAACCTATTCTGAACCTTATAAACATAATAGAATAGGATCATTGTGCATAGTGCAAGAAACAATAACAAATTAGAATTAAACACATGTGCCCATTACTGCGTCAAAACAAATCGTATGCAATTATGTTACAAGAAATGTGGTCTACATTTGACCAAACAATTACAATGAGTCTGGAACACGGCATTGTCTAAATACCGACAGTTTACGTTATAACTTAATGGCTATGGAATGGGCCATAACAGCCAGCGTGCATGTTGTAACGATACAAGTGACATTAGACTGAACGCACACTGCGCTTTTGCCTTTTATTAAATGTATTCAAAAATGGAACGGCAAGGAAACTAAGAACAGCCACTAGTCATTAAATTGGTTGTGTTGCCAGTAATAAGTTTTCAAAGTAAAGTAGAAAAATATAAAAAAACAGCCAGTATTTACTATTTACCCAAATATGCCAGGGTTCCAAATTTAAAATTTACAGATTGTTTAATAAATCGGTGCTTTTCAAATGTTTAAATTCATAGGTAGACCTTTCATATATTATAGGAGTCTCTATGGATAGATTTATCTACGATGTTATTTCTACAGCCAAGCAACACATACATACATATACATATACACTCACGCCTTTTATCCCCGAAGGGGTAGGCAGAGGCGCAACTAGTGCACCCACTTTTCGCCATTATTCCGTCCCATGATGTGATAGGGGGCGAGCCTATCGCCATATCGGGCACAAATTCCAGAATCCGAGATGATACTGAATAGAAAAACTCAATATCAATTTGCCCGACCCGGGAATCGAACCCGAGACCTCAGCAATGCAGTCGTACCATAGTACAACTACGCCACCGAGGCAGTCAACACAAGCCAAGCAACACAGTGCAAACATTGTAATGATCTGGTTTAAAGAACGTTATATCTAAATTACTCGGAAGCTTAGTAATTACTGCTTAATGTGATAATAATACCTATGGATTTATGAAATGAATGAAATCCTCCTAGCCAGTTTCGGCCACGGCGGCCAATCTCAACGGAGATCAGCCAGGTACGCAGGAGATATTGTAGTGCACAAGTGTGTGCGCAATACACAGGTGCACTCGCTATTCCGTCACTCTCATAGTCCGGTGAGACGGCAATCCGACATGACCGGAGAGAGATCAGGCGCAGGACCAACGGCTTTACGTGCTTTCCGAGGCACGGGGGTATCACACCGCCAACTTCCTGACTCCGAGCTGCGACTGAGTAAATTTTAAGATGGAAAAACCCAGTCACAATTTTTTTGGCTCGACCCGGGATTCGAACCCAGGACCTCAGCGCGCAAATCGTACTCGTAATGCGTACGCAATACCACTACGCCACCGAGGCAGTCGATTGCACAGAGGCAGTGGATTTATAATACACTACATTCTAAATTTATAACGATACCTAAAACGTTCTAATATCTGAGAATGACATGCGCAGAAAGGAACCACACAGACTGTGTTAATCTTAATTTATTGTGTGGATGATGTGGCCCCTATTAGCAATGCATAGATAGCTAAGAGCGAATAACATGCTTGTTTTCATCGATTTTGTGTAAAAACACTAAAATACCTCAATATAAACTTCCCATACAAAATTAAACCCAATAAAATAAACTGCACGGTAACGTTGCGCAAGCGCAGTCCAATTACAAACAAAAGACGTTAGTCAGTCACCTGTACGTGTTGCCCACATGTCCACTTATCTGAAACGGTCACGACTAGATTGGCCGATTGTTACTTTCGCGTTAAACTTTTATTATTGTCGCATTAAACGTTATGCAACGTGGACTCACGACTCTCGTACGTGTGTAAATGCCCTTATCTTGTATTTCGTATGAAGAAAGTGGGTGTGTTTTTTGGTTATCGTGGAGGGTCACCTGTTAGTCCAAATATGACTGAGGAATTGTGGGCGCGTTCACAACTGTGAAGGAATTTTTTTGGAATCAAAGAAATGGTGCATGTAGCGTTTCGAATCTCTTTATCACAGCGTATGAGTAACATGAGTTATTCATATGTTTATTTATTTATTATTATCATCAACCACATGTAGACCACTGCTGAATATAGGCTTCCCCTAAAGATTGCCAGATGGACCAGTCAAAAGCGTCGTTCATCCAGCGCGTCCATGCGACCTTTATCAAGTTGTCCGTTCATTTATCTATACTAATATTATAAAGCTGAAGAGTTTGTTTGTTTGAACGCGCTAATCTCAGGAACTACCAGTTCGAATTGAAAAAATTCTTTTTGTGTTGATAGACCATTTATCGAGGAAGGCTTTAGGCTATATAACATCACGATGCACTTATGAGGAGCGAAGAAATAATAGGAAATGTGAAATAACGGAGAAAATTATTCATCCTTGAGGGCTTCCATTGCGTGCGCTGCTAAAACGGTTCAAGATACCAAAAATATATGTATGAAAGAATTATTCCTCTTGAAATTATCTAAATAATGTCCGGGGCAGTATATGTCTATCTTTTAAGATTAACTCACTAGAACCGTTTTAATGGTAATCAAATTTGGTCGACATTAATGCATTATTTGTTAAGAGTTGTATCAAATTCATAATATTAATCTTTATCCAAATATAAATGTGTTGGATAGAGTGATTCTACGGGAAGGTTTTTATGTACTTTTAGCCCGGAAAAACTTATTAACGCCGGCGAAGCCGTGGGCAAAAGCTAGTTTATTTATAAAGCACTAAATACCCGTTACTACATTTTTTTGAAAACGAAAGTTTTCAATCAATGCGTCCTACCTATAATGACATACGGAGCCGAGACATGGACTCTCACGGAAGGGTTGGTCCACCAGTTTAAAGTCGCTCAGCGGGCTATGGAGAGAGCTATGCTCGGAGTTTCTCTGAAGGATAGAATTCGCAACGAATACATCCGACAGAGAACCAAAGTTATCGACATAGCTCAAAGGATTAGCAAGCTGAAGTGGAAGTGGGCTGGCCATATCACGCGAAGAACAGATAACCGCTGGGGTAAACGTGTTCTTGAGTGGAGACCGCGATTGGGCAAACGTAGCGTAGGACGACGTCCTCCCAGGTGGGATGACGATCTGCGAAAGACTGCAGGTAGATGCTGGATGCGGCAAGCTGAAGACAGGGCGCTATAGCGCTCATTAGGGGAAGCCAACAGTGGACTGATAAAGGCTGATGATGATGATGATGATGAAATATCCGTTAGAGTGTCGACATAAGTCTTTAGTTATTGTTACTGTCTTATCCACTTTTCATTATACCCATGCTTCGTCTATCTATGCACCACGCTAAGGTTGTTTGAGAGAGAATGAACATGGCATTAAGTCCACCTATATACCCTGTGCACAAAAAGCATAAAAAAAAATGTACGTAAATTCCAAGACCATTCATAAGTTAATTTACAATGTCACAGGGTAATGAGCTCAGAATGCCGTGCAGTTCTTTGTAATCTGTTGATAGAGTTTATGGGCACTCTAATGCTGTTACATGCTGCTTGATAAGGGTCGCAGACACACGCTAGATGCAGGCCTCTTTCAACAGGTCCATCTGGAAATCTTTAGCCTATGTCCAGCAGTGGACGTCATGTTGCTGATGATGATGATGATGAACGCTGTTACCACTATGGCCATATTGCGTACCATCAGACGGGTGACTGTAAAAGACCGAAACTAATCACTAATTATGTTAATAGTTTTATACGTTTGTTAATGCTCTTAAACAATTACTCTGTAATTGTGCAAGATTAAGTCATGACAGTAAATATGTAGAGTTGTTATTTGTAGAATGCGCACGAAGTTAATTAAATAATTATTTCGCAAATTATCACTACTGATTCGGAAGAAAGGATTGATGAATTGGATTTAAGGGATACTTAAAGGATGCTTATTATTCTTCTAATATTAGAAAAAGTTTATGAAAATGTTTAGATGTCTCTTACCCATTCACACACAAACTATTGAATGGGTTGGAATGAATGTTACCACACCGTTATAACATGTCCTTGAGTGCTTAACTTAGCTTGAAAGCCTTATTTTATGCATCGAGCTTAAAACCTTTCATCGTATAGAATATTAGATGTTGTATACAAATCATAACCTGGTGGAAATAAAAACATAACATATCCTGCTAAACAGGCGATATTACCCTCTCATCTTAAGTGAACACGGTCCATATAAAAATTGTACTAAGATGGCATACATTTTGTAAAAATAACCTACTTATCTGTCAAAATAAGTAAATGAACACACACAATCACACGATCGCACGCACGCGTGCAGTCGTGACTTCCTCGAATATCTTGGCTATTTACATTAAACCCCACTTCAATTCAACGAGTAATTGGTGTGGTATGCGTGTTTGAATTATTTCACATTCTGTATTCCATGATGTAATCAATATGGAATTGTGTGTGTTGTATGTAGGTCTTTGATCTGGTAACTCTTCTCTTTATAACACTACTAACACATATATGATAGCCAACAAATCTAAGCCCGCGAACAATCAAGTATGTCACCTTATGGTAAGTGGTTTCACGGCTCATAAACACGCATAATATTGAAATATTTTTTGGGCGCGCAAAGAGACCTCTCTGCACCCCATGGTAAGCGGATTGGGGTCCAAAAGGAGTATCATCTGGTGAGTGATGATTATACCTCAACAGTTGACACCTACCTGTTTGTAACTGGATACACAGGCTGATCCCAGAACGCAAGACGTGGGCCACTATGGCGGATACCTTTTGAATGATGGTCACTGTCCCGGTGGACGAATCCTAGCCAGTTTCTGCCACGGCGCGGCGGCTAATTTCAACGGAGACCAGCCAGGTACCCAGGAGATATTATAGTGCACAAGTGTGTGCGCAATACACATGTGCACTCGCTATTCCTTCACTCTCATAGTCGTGAGACGGCAATCTGACATGACCACAAATAGACAAATATCCTACCACCAACATGGTGTGTATGATCCTTCTTTGCATCCTTCACCCTAGACGCTGTTCTCACGAAATAGACATTTATGTCGATCATAGATATATCAGACACATTAATGTTTGATAGACAGCCGGTATTGTCCTACGTATGTCGTATGAGACATAAATCTTGACTTCGAGAATTGCTCTAATAATAGATACATTGCAGTCAATATGACGAACAAGTTGAGATGTAGCATTGCTACCAACTACTGAACCGGAAACGCGACCCGCAGGTTTTTCATATGTTCGTCGCGTCGAATAGGTAAAAAACAACTGTACTCTGCCATTTATCCCATCATAGAGAAACTAGTTCATCAAACTCAAGTATAGTTCAATCTCTGCGAAATACAGGGGTCATGTACGAATCAATTCACATATAAATCTCTGAAGTTATATCGATGATATTTGGAACAATATATCCAGGGTGGAAGCGACGCCTAAGCTACTTTTATCCCAATATTCCGGCAAAACAGAAACTTTTATTGAGAGAAAGCAAAGACATGAGTAAAGCTAGTTTCTTTAATACGATTCTTCGTGTGTCTTCCAATGCAATTTCCGATTTGCTATCGTAACTAAGTGGATAAAAACGGGCATGGTAATGTGAACGAATGAAGATATCGGTAATGTGTTATTTAAACTATCTGTTCGCTACTTACGCACAACTAGAATTGTTCGCGATCAACCGGAATACTGATCTGGTTATGCCGATAGTATGTGATTTATTTTTAACTTTATAATAATAGTAATGAGGATAATAGTAGTATGAACCGTGTAAAGGTAGGAAATAAATCACGTTTTTAACGTTATAGAAATTTAGATACTAAGCAGAAACTATGGACGAGCTGTAAGAAATCACGTGCGGTTTGTTCCTAGATACATTTACTGAGCCGTTATTGTTTCACATCTAATGTCTCAGGATATCTGGAACTGTTCTATAACCCTGCGCACTGTGTAATGGCATTGCCACACAGTTCTTTGTAATTCTCAGCTCTAGAGGTTTTACTACTGTTAATAGGCAGCTATGTGGCTTAACAAAAGGCGTAAAAGATACCGTTTCAGATGAATAGTAGATCTAACTTTAAAGGAAGCAGTAGCTAATTTAAGAACTGTATTTTTTAGACATGGCACTGACCATATGAAGCATTAATTTGCCACTCTCATAGAAGTACCACCCCAGTCGAATCCTACTAATATTATAAAGGCGAAAGTTTGTAAGAATGTATGGATGTTTGGATGTATGGATGTTTGTTCCTCTTTCACGCAAAAACTGCTAATCGGATTTCAATGAAATTTAGCACACAGTTATATCATGTCCTGGGTTAACACATAGGCTACTTTTTATCCCGGTAAAATATAAACCGGGACTTTTATACCGGAAAAACTTTTTAACGCGGGCGAAGCCGCGGGCAAAAGCTAGTCCGATATAAAATTGACTAGGCCTTCCACATGTCTAAGCATAGTAGCCGATGCAAAATCCGTCATGGCGGTAATGACCGTTTATTCCGGCTTACACATGTTATCCGAACCGTTAATTAAGTCGGGACGGGTTGTCGGAACGACTCTTGTACGATATTGATTATCAGATAAGGGTTAAGTAGAGTATGGATTTCAATGTGTGTATTGGTTATATGTAAGACTACCTCGGTGGCGTAGTTGTATTATTATTATTATTTGCGGCGCGAGTATCACGACGGGAATTGTCGTTCAGTTTGTGTTTATTGCAATTAGTCGGGACTCGGCTCGGTTGCGTCGGCGCCGCCTCACCCCCGTGCCTGCCCACCGAGGTCGGGCCGATGCGGCGTACTTCTTATATTTTAAGTAAATTTATTTTAAGTTGTATAGTACAAACTGTAATTATTTAATCATGTATGCGTGTATATTTTTTTCTATTATTTATGCAAGTAAATACCCTATATTTATATTATCTTTGTCTTTTGCTGGCATTCGTGTGACACTCCTGCGGCCCTGGCTGAAAATCAGTGTCAGATGGGCCACCCCACCTGGCGGACGTGTTTGAGTATTTCCATGTATTTTCTATTTTTTTTGTATTCCTCTGTGTACCTAACACTTTCTGCCATCTGGTCCAGAGACAATGGCCAAATAAAGATATTTTCTTTCTTTCTTTCTTTCTTTCTATTACGGTACGACTGCAATCCTCAGCATTGCTGAGGTCTCGGGCTCGATCCCCGGGTCGGGCACAGTGATATTGAGTTTTTCTATTCAGTATCAGCCCGGAGTCTGGAATTTGTGCCCGATATGGCGATAGGCTCGCCCCCTATCATATCATGGACGGAATAACGGCGAAAAGTGGGCGCACTAGTTGCGCCTCTGTCTACCCCTTCGGGGATAACAGGCGTGAGTGTATATATGTAAGACTAATGATTGTTAAAGACCATTTACAAATAACTCGTTATGTTACTTATGATATGCTGAACTAAGAAGGAAATTTAAATTATTGTTTTTCGGCTTTCATACTATGCTTAAGGTCTTTTAAGAAAATGCGGTCATTCTTATTATTATTCCCTATATTAAAGATAGCAATGTTTGGTTATTGCTTTTAACAACAAAATAAGCACTGTTTTCTAATTTATTATAAAATTTAATTAACTTGCACATGTGCATCGACAAGGCCATTGCATACAGGAAGTAACATAAAAACAAAACGCCATTCGTTGGCAAACTTAAAAACCCTATACAGAGAATGTAGCCAGAGTTAAATTTTCTATTATTATAATCATTTTATAATAGGCAATACATCCATTCTTACCTGCTTTGATGTTCAAAACAACACATCATCAATCACTCATTAATCCTAACATAAAATATAAAATCGAAATACTACACTAGTTAACATTCATAAAGCGAATTCCTATAAATCTGCATGCACAATTTATGATAGTAGAGCGTAAGGCCTCAAAAAAGCCATAGATAGAGTCCCGTTGCGATCTGCGATACATATGAATAAGCCGCGGGGCCCGTCCATCGTCGCACTATCGCATATTCTTAAATCTGTCCATATCTTTATCATTTATCTATAAACTGGATGCATGAGATGCATGGAGATTGCGGTTGGTTCACACTCGCGGGATGTGTAACGTAAAAGCAGTTTACTTTAGTTTTGATTGAAAAACCGGGGTTCGAGGTCGGACAAACAAAATTTGTATTTGTTAAATAAATTTGCGGTAAATTAGTGTGAATATTTTGAAATTTATTGTACACATCCTCTTGGAAATCGAGACAACACATTAAGTGTATTTACAAAAACCTATTTTCAATAGTTTTTAATCTGAATTTGGATGATATTATAAATTAAAAATAACTTATCGCCAAACAACAAAATACACACCATATTGATAATATATAAAAAAATATTATATACGCACATGTAGAGTATTACTAAAGACTTTTAAAGCAACGGTTATCTAAATCACTATTAATTGATTTACTGGTGGTAGGACTCTCATATGTAAGAGTCCGTCTGTGTGGGTACCACCGCAATGTCTATTTCTACGGCCAAGCAGCAGTGTGCATGCACTGTTGTGTTTCGGTTTGAAGGGTATTGTAGCCAGTGTAACTACAGGACATAATGAGACTTAACATCTTATGTTTCAGTATGACGAGCGCAGTGGAATGCCACACAGTAAGTACTTTGTAACTCAAGGTGCTGGATGGTATTGGTACTGTTTATAGGTGGTCGTATCGCTTTCAATCAGGCGAACGGCATGCTCGTCTCGTCATACGATACCATAAAAAAAAATCTAAAAAATCAATGCATAGAGCCATATTTAAAACCGCGTCGTGGTCGTGTGAATAGGCCAGTCTATATGCAGCTACTGGTGTGTGAGGCTAACCTACATCGTGACGATGCTGATGATACGCCTGCTTCCTTGCTCAGGGGCACGCAACAGTTTCCAACTTACACTCATTTGCATAACTGGAACATGTTCATTGCCAGTTTTTATGCCATAAATATATCAGACATGAACGTGGATCAAATATTCACTTTTAAACTATCATTTATGTGCATAAGGAATCTACACGAAACCCTTTTTATTTAAACTAACTCGTTTAGTTACCGGAAGTTTGTAGATAAGATCAAAATAAAATTACAGTCAGTTTGTAAATTTTAATCACCAATAAACTACGGTAAATGCATATTCTAATATAAACAGAAGACAGACTTAACGTAACATGAAGGGCTCATTCATTATACAAATTACAATTACCCACTTATGCATATCAAACCATTTGACGCTTATAAAAGGAAATATACTTCACATTCGATATTGAAACTAATAATCCATAACGTTTGCATAAAATCCAAATTCATATCGCAGGTGTGCAGCCAGTGGCCGTCAACCCACAGCCACTAGTTCCGACCCGCGCCGCATTGTCCGCGCGGCGCCACTCGCTAATAAGCCGCACTCCGGCACCCTGGCACACATACCCTCCTTTATTAGCAATTCTGATACGCGAAAGCGATATTATGGTCCCATAAGTGGAACTTAGTATCGAGCTCACAATTCCATTTTATCAAAGATATAATAGATAGTTAATAGAATGTCGGTATTACCCGCCGATACAGCGTTATTGGCCACATAAACTCTGTTGACGTAATAAGTACGGAGTTTCATATATTTGTCGGACAAATGGCTCGTTTTGCTAGATTATTGCATATATAATATCATTTTCAAGTAGGATATTTCGCTTTTATTGTGTAAATTACCATTTTACTTATTAGTGTGTGGCGTTTGGCGCGGTGTATGGAAACTAGCTGCTTATCGGTTGTTTGTGGTACTGATAGCTGTATGCAACAGTATTGGATCAGAACGAGTTCTCGCCTTACAATCCATATATTATTTGTATTAAATTGTCAATTATTTATGAGATTAAAAGTTGCTGCCCTCATAGGCGCCTTGTATTTAGTTATAAGTAAGTGGATGCATTATAGATAAGATAGATATTTATGAAAAGGAATTCCATGTCTTTATATAATACTAGCTTTTGCCCACGGCTTCGCCCACGTTAATAAGTTTTTCCGGGCTAAAAGTACATAAAAGCCTTCCCGTTGAATCACTCTATCCAACGCATTTATTTGGATAAAGATTAATATTATGACGTTGATACAACTCTTAAAAATTATGCATTAATTTCGACCAAATTTGATTACCATAAAAACGGTTCTAGTGAGTTAATCTTAAAAGATAGACATATACTGTCCCGGACATTTTTTTAGATTATTTCAAGAGGAATAATTCTTTCCTACATATATTTTTGGTATCTTGAACCGTTTTCGCAGCGCACGCAATGGAAGCCCTCAAGGATGAATAATTTTCCCCGTTTTTTTCACATTTTCCATTATTTCTTCGCTCCTAATAGTTGCATCGTGATGTTATATAGCCTAAAGCCTTCCTCGATAAATGGTCTATTCAACACAAAAATAATTTTTCAATTCGAACCAGTAGTTCCTGAGATTAGCGCGTTCAAACAAACAAACAAACAAACTCTTCAGCTTTATAATATTAGTATAGATGTATTTCACATAAATTCTACACCCTATAGAGTTTAACAAATTTTGTAATACTCAGTAAAAAGCATCGAAAAAAATTACGATTGTTATAATTGCCTACATAACATTGTTACATAGAATTAAGAATCTTCTGAAGAATATTCGTCAATTCTCTGATTTTGATCCAATCTGGGTAAAAGTAGTGGAAATTTTAGATTTTAATAATTTTGGTAGCAAATAAAAGTATAGACATATATTAATATCTTATATAAACTTCTTTTAATTGCACTGAAAAATAACGGCCTCTGAAATTTTTATTTGTGACGGTAATGATTTTTTTATTGATGGCTATGACTATTTTAACATGGTAGTGAGATAGTGTTTATTGGTAATGACTTTTTAGATGAATTATGACATTATTTGTGTTTAAGATAATTGAAAAATTAAATACTAGCTATATCTGATGGTTTAATTTTAAGTAAAGGTCAGTTTCCGGAATAAAAAAAACATAAAAGTACCATAAATTTACAGAAACGGAACAGTATTCCACAGACAGTCACGCCTTTTATCCCCGAACGAGTAGGCAGAGGTGCAACTAGTGGCCCCACTTTTCATCATTGATTCCATTAATTGTATAGTACAAGGACTTTTCACTATAATACCGAGTTATCTTTCAAAGGGTATCTAAATATGCAGGAAAGATTCAGAACGAGTAAAATAAGAGATTGGTGAAAAAAATATATTTTCGACCATGTCTGCTTTTAGGACACTGAACGCGTTTCGTTCCTTAGCCAACTTGATATTAGAATTAATACGTTTTATAATAGATAATAGAATCGCGAAATAAAACGGGTTTTTGAACTAATTGAGACAAGCAAGAATTTGAAGTGAATATATTTTTTTTGTTTTTTTTTTTAATATTATTAAATCTTTATTATAAAACACTTAACTTCTGTAAAATAAATTCTTGGTCATTCTTAGGATTTTATTTTAAAAGTAGGGTTTGCCCGTGGTTTGCCTGCGTTAAAAAGTTAAAAGTCCCGCTTTATACTTTTCCGGGATAAAAAGTAACCTATGTATTAATCTAGGACATGATCTATCCGTGTGCCAAATTTCATAGAAATCCGTCTAGTAGTTTTTGCGTGAAAGAGTAACAAACATCCATACATCCATACTTATAAACTTTCGCGTTTATATTAATTAGTAGGATTAGTATAACAAAAAAAACAAACCTGTATAGATTTAACACCGAGTATGTGAATTCGAATTAATTATTTAAAACATCTAAGATCAAATAATCTCGTACAGTAGTCATAAATTGTAACTAAGCCTGTTTGGCATTATCAGCTATAGGAAAGCTTCCCTGCAGCAGTGTTCTAATGGCGATGCTCATAACATTACTGATAATCTCTATTATATAAAAATGAATCCCTATTTTCCTGGTCACGGCATCACGCGTGAACGGCTGGACTGATTTCGTTATTTCTTTTTTTGATGTGTTTATTATTGTCAGGAGAAGGTTCTTATGAAAGAAAAAATTAAGAAAATTGCGCGGAAAAACGGCTGGACCGATTTTAATGAAATTTTTTTGTGTGTCTTCAGGTGGATTCCAGAATGGTTTAGACTCGTGTTCTAGGATTTTATTTCCTTTTTAGGGCATTACAACGTCTGTCGGGGCCGCTAGTAATGTATAATTTCCACGCCTTATGAGATTATCTCTTATTAAAGTTTTATTTATTATTAGTATTTAATGTGCTTTTTTTTGCACCTGCCTCCGTCCATCTCTACACCACCCTTAGGTTGACTGGGAGAGAATGTCTATGCCATTAAGTCCGCCTGTATACCATGTGTACAAAGTGTAAATAAATAAATAATAAAGTGTGACTTATTAGTAGTAATTATTATAACCTTTAAATGTTGTACGTTGTTGAAATTATAACCAAGGTATAATTAATTGATTTTACAGTTTATTTTTCTTTCTTCTACTTGATAACACGAACCTTGTGCGAAGACTAAAAAGAACTAAACCTTTCGAACTAGTGTAATAAAGTGTAGTGCATAATTACAGCGAACAAATAATAGTGTCAGTGCTAAGTATATATAACACATGAACAAAGTGTTTTTTATGTTATCAGACTCTAAGAGAGTGCCTAGAACATTATTCTTAGTTGTAGTAAAGTTATCACCTAGAAAATTAAGTTAGAATAATATTGCTTATTAGTCTTATAGACTAGATTGTAATTTTTTGCTAAGAACCTAGTTCTTACAACACAGGATAAAAAAAAAAAACAGTTTATTTTTGATTGTCATGAAGGCTTAAAAATTGACGACTAGGTTAAGAACACGCCGCCGATTTTTTCATTATCACCAATTACTACCCGTAAATCCTTTTTAAATTCAACAAGACTAAGTCACATATAATCTTCAACCTCGATTCTTTAATACTTCAATAATTTGGAAAAAATTATATACCTACTTCATCTTCTGAAACTCAAATATTATGCTATTCCCTATATAAACCCTTCTAATAATAAAAGAGCAAAGTAGATCACTTTATTTGATAACGCACTTGCCTGTTTACATTTTTACATCACACGTTTACATCACACATTGTAACCTTGAAGAGGTAGGCAGAGTCGCAACTAGTGCACCAACTTTTCGCTGAATGTATTCCAACACATATTGGGATAGGTGGCGAGCCTATCACCATATCTGGCACAAAATCCAGACTACGGGCGGTATTAATAAATCAATCTCAAGTTTGAGTAACATCTCAAGTAGACATAATGTATGAACAGTTCAATACATTACGTATACTTGAGATGTAATTCAAACTTGAGATTGATCTATTAATACCGCCCTACGAGCTGATACTAAGAAGAACAGCTTAATGACTTTCCCCCATATAACGTAATAAGTCATTACGCAAATAAAAATAATAATTGTATAAAAATTATACATTTTACTGGTGGTAGGTCTCTCATATGTAAGAGTCCGTCTGAGTTGGTACCACCGCAATGTCTATTTCTACCGCCAAGCAGCAGTGTGCATGTACTGTTGTGTTTCAGTTTGAAGGACATTGTAGCCAGTGTAACTACTGGACGTAATGAAACTTAACATCTTATGTCTCAGGATGACGAGCGCAGTGGAATGCCACTTACTTTGTAACTCAAGATGCTGTATGGTGTTACTACTGTTTATGGGCGGGCGTATCGCTTACCATCAGGCGAACGGCATGCTCGTCTCGTCATTCAATGCCAAAAAAAAACACTCGTATGTATTGCCACCTTAATATAAATGATTTTATGCTTATCTTAAACAACGCCAAATGTTGCCAGCGCACAGCGGATATTCGTTAAGATGTCAAATCGCCATAATTACGCGCTGTTCCGCTAAACGATTGATCCAATAACACGATACGGACGTGTGCTGATGTGAACACGCCCTTGTGTGTATTACGCTCCCACGGTCTTGTATCTAGTTTTGCATTTAATTTTGCAACCATTTTAAGTTGATCTGTGTGTTGTATAATGTTACGTACTGCAGGGAGTTCACTGCTTATGTTTAGCTTGGTAAGATTTATTGCAGGGTTCAAGCAGCATAAAAGCCTTTATATTTTAAATTCACCAAAAATTGGGGATTTTATTTTATGTGGTACAAGCAACAAATGACACTTCATTTGATGAATACCTTGTTACCTTAGAGCATTTAACAACTACTAAAGCTTATTACACATAACTCAGTCAAAAAATATACGAACTCAAATGAGGATTCAAAAAAATGAAAAAATAAGTTACTATATGACATTCAGCTAACGTAACCTACCTAAACTGTTTGTAAAGAGAAAAACCACCTAACATGTGACACTGCAGTACATTATTACTACCGTCCAGCCTTTGTGGGGCGACTGAGCAGTTATGTAAGGTTCACCGTGCCTTACGACCCAGCGTTGAGCCGCCCAGAGACATGGAAAACGTCGGACGACCGCCGACCGAGTCCTTAACACTATATAGACGCACGGCAAATTAACTAAAACTCCGTGGTGGCCATCTTCGACTTACTAGAGACGGCTGCGGGCTTCCTCTGACGGAAAGTGTCTAATTTCTAGTCTGCAATTACCCTGAGATAATAGTAAACTCGCCAAAACTAGATCATTCAATACACCATCTTCACAAAAACCACTTCCTAATTACCTGTTTCCTATTCAATTATCATTACTGCGTATACTCTTCCTAGTTGCTCGTTAGGTGAACGGTATAATGACTGTTTCAAACCGATCAGTGATCTGAGACAACCGTCAAGGGTATACAAAAACTGTTCATGTATACACCTAGCTCTAATTATGTATATTTAGATTTCCTAGTTAAAGTAATCAAAATATTGTGGTTTTTTATTTGAAAAATTGAATTCAAGTGCTCTATAATATGATGATAGGTTCAGACTCCAAATTATTGGCCGCATATAAACTACTTCTAAATGTACTTATTACAAACCCCAATAAAAATGGTATTCGCTAATATTTGTGCAGAGTTAAATGAAGAAGAGATAAACTTGAAGGTAGGACAAATGATTTCCAATCGAGATCATTTTTATCAACAAAAGAAGCTATGATTTGTCCACCGAATTTACCTTTACATTCTCTCTCAATATCAAAGACAATGCATAAGATCGTAAAGAAAACCATCTGTAGAAAAGTAGTCCATAACTCACCCCATTACGGTGTACGGTGTATGGCGTACAGTAGCTGTACTATATCTTAGAACACAATAATTCACGCATTCAAATCGAGCGACGCCATTTTTTATATCGCGTGTGTTTCGCGCCTACGTCGGCTGCGGGCGCGTCCCTAATAAAATTAGGCCTGTGTGCGTAGACTTAGGAAGGGGATAGATGTGACACAACTAGGTGTGAAGTCAAAGGGCTCGTAGTTCAGTTAGAACGGCGGCGGTTGCGGACGACAACTTAGACGTGAGTCGGAGGAAGCCCGCAGCCGTCCCTAATGCGCCGAAGATGGCCACCGTGGAGTTTTGGTTGGTATGCCGTGCGGTGTACATAGGTTAGGGACTCGGCCCCGCGGTCGCCCGACGTTTTCCATCTCTCCGGGCGGCTCAACATAACCGCTCAGTCGTTCCCCTTGAACACTGGGCGGTAGTAGTAAGTCACGTTCTCCGCGTAAACAAAAAAAAAAGGTTTCCGTGTATCATCGTCATCAGCCATATGAAGTTCACTACTGAACATAGACTACTAAAGATTTCCTAAAGATTATCAACTATGGTTGTTAACGCTTTTATTCCAATAAAATACATTATTTTCTTATTTACTACTGTAAATTCAAACTTATTTTTTAGAAAATGTAAAATGTTGTTATATAGTAAAAAATATTTTCTATTTTAGTTGGATTTTTATAAAGCATGTTTTTTTTCATTTCAGTTAAACGAATGATAACGCACAGTAATTACATTGGCTACAGTATCCTTCAAACCGAAACAACAATGCGTACACACTGTTGCTTTTTTTATGGCATCGAATGACGAGACAAGCATGCCGTTTGCCTAATGGTAAGCGATACGACCACCCCTAAACATATGAGAGTCCTACCACCAGTAAATTAACAAGCCCAGCTCACAAACACTTCCAACACCACTCATACAATACCCACTCAAAAAACCTTCAACCCCCAAAGAATTACAACTCAAGCAAATGCACCACTTTATCTGCGCTACTTTAGCTTTTTCTGTCTTTCTGTATGCTTCTGAGACCTGGACTTTAAAAGCTGCCGATCGTAAGAGAGTCGATGCGTTCGAAATGTGGTGCTGGCGTCGCATGCTCGGCATCTCATGGACAGCTCATCGCACTAATGCATCCATCTTAAGAGAGCTCAAGCTGGAACGTCAACAGAGGTTATCCTCCGTCTGCCTGAGTCGTGTTCTGAAATATTTCGGACACATAGCCCGAAGGAAACCAGACAACTTGGAGAAGTTGGTGCTCACCGGCAAGCTCGAAGGCAAGCGACCAAGAGGGCGTAGACCGCAGCGCTGGTCAGACCAGGTCGCCAACTCCTTGAATATGCCAATGAGCGTAGCCATGCACCAAGCCGAAGATCGCGCCTCGTGGAGAAGATTGCTGAATGACGTTGGACGGGATCACGATCCTCAGTAATGAGGGGCCGACTGAAGAGAGAGAGATCTGCGCTAATTAGATAACGAAGAATATCGTACATAACTCAGGCGCCTCTAGCGCTCTGTAATTCTACGTCTATAAATCGCCAGATTCGTTTCTTGTCTTTGCTCGCCTCCAAATGTTGATTTAACATGGTTTTAGTGTTATTGATTCTTTATTACGGTATTGTCTATGCGCACGCGAGATTGTTTAATTAATATAAAGCTATTGTTCACGTGATATATGGTTCGTAATTTGATAATGGGTTTGTAGTTTTGTTTGTTTTTACAATAGTAAGGTGTATGGTAACAGCATTGCATTTTTGTTTGACATACCAAATAGCTATTTTTATGCAAAGACCTTGCTTGTGGTTCTATAATAGTCCGTTTTCGTCGTAGTCTGTAGCACGATGATGTATCAATTTAAGATTTTTCAAAACAGAATCAGTAGTTTTTAAATTACCCCTGCCGTACAAAATTTACCTCATCGTAAATCAATAGAAATTATCATTTACTCATATCGTGACTTTATACGAGAGAAGATACTAACACTAAAATATTTATATACGCTGACAGAATACAAACATTCCCAACCAGTCACCCATATCAGACACCCACAATAAATTGCGAATAAAATCAAGCCATTTTAATTAGAATCCAGTTTAAACCGTGATATAGCTCGCTATGCCGTAAACAAATCGTTTCACTAATAATGCAGATTGTATCAAACATGTGGTTAATATTGTGCACGAAGTTATGTAATACACGTCGACACCTCGACTGTGTGAAATTCTAGATATGTTTGTGGTGAGTCGTGTTATTTAGTGACTTGTCTTTTATTCCCTACAAGACTTATGGTCGTGAGTCGTGACTCCGCCCGCGTGAATGACTTTTCCAGGATAAAAGTCTTGCTTTATATTTTCCTGGGATAAAAATAGCCTATATCACTCGCTGATAATGTAGCTTTATATTGGTGAAAGAATTATTCAAATCGGTCTAGTAGTTTTGGAGCCTATTCAGTGCAATCAAACAAACAAACAATCAAATCTTTCCTCTTTATCATCTTATACATAAAATTCACGTGTCACGGTGTTTGTCGCCAAACTCCTCCAAAATGGCTTGACTGATTTTCGTGATTTTTTTTGTGCATATCGGGTAGGTCTGAGAATTGGTCAACATCTATTTTTCACCCCCCTAAGTTATAAGGGTGGCCCACCCCAATTTTTTTTTAAACTACTGAACAGATCTGAAATTTGGCATACAGACCATTCCATTTTTTTGTGGAACCGACTGAGGAACGGAATCTAAGACCTTCCTAACCCATAGGCTATACACACTGACATTGTTACTGTAATTCCTGCTCTATAGTAGTTAAGTCACGGATTACTTTTCAAATAAAATTTCTGAGTAGTATTGCCACTGTTTAGCGAGCAGTTACATAACACTCACCGTAAGGCCTCGATAATAAGCGGCGATAGCCTAGTTGTCAGTAGAACGATCTGCCGAGACTAATTTTCGCAGGTTCAAAACCCAAGGGCACACACCTCTGACTTTTCAAAAAAAATATGTGTGTATTATCGCTTGCTTTAACGGGGAATGAAAACATCGTGAGGACACCTGCATACTTTCTGAATTTCGAAGGTATGTGAAGTCTGCCAACCTGCACTAGGCCAACGTGGCGGGCTAAGGCCTTAACCCTCTCAATTGTATAGAAGGCCCATGCTCAGCAGTGGGCAGTATATAATACAGGGCTGGTATGGTATAGTATGGTAAGGCCTCATTTACGGAGACGCAAGGCGTCGCGCGTTGCGTTGGGCGACGCCACTCTTCACGCCTCGCAAAAAGTTTATAAAGATAAACAACATCGTACATTGCCATACGTTTGAGATAACGCGGGCCGCTGCACGCGCCATATCGCCCGACGCGCTGCCAGAAACCACGTAACACGCGCCGCTCGTCGCCCCACGTCTCCGAAAACGAGGCCTAAAGCAAGCAATTTTCTCTTTTCTCACATCCACCTTAACCTACGACCCATAATAAGAAGTCGAGGATAGTGCTTACGGCATCCAAAAAAAATTTACTCGAATTCATTCACTTATTCAAATGATTCTTAACGACCTTTTATCCCTGATCAAGTAGTGGCGCAACTAGTGCTCAGTTCTCCAAACTTATTTCCATGCCATGATGTGATAAGACAAATTCATCAGGAAAAACTATGGATAAAAACAAAGCTGACATTATTAAATTCATCAGGCGACTGCCTCGGTGGCGTAGTTGTATTACAGTACGACTGCAAAGCTGAGGTCTCGGGTTCGATCCCCGGGTCGGGCAAAGTGATATTGAGTTTTTCTATTCAGTATCAGCTCGGAGTCTGAAATTTGTGCCCGATATGGCGATAGGCTCGCCCCCTATCACATCATGGGACGGAATAATGGCGAAAAGTGGGTGCACTAGTTGCGCCTCTGCCTACCCCTTCGGGGATAACAGGCGTGAGTGTATATGTATATGTATGTATCAGGCGATGATTGCACATAAAACGAAACACTAATTACCAATGATAAATGAACTCATTTAGTTAATAACCAGTTCCGCAACTTAGCCTGTAAATCAGAAAGTCGTTTTCGAGAGTTATTTATTTGTATAGAATTGTAATTCTATGGTCTTTGTGAAATATGATGTATTCAAAACAAAATGAATATTCTTGATCTTTGGGTACACTGACAGAATATTATAACAAACAAAATTCACGGGCAAATGTTAGTTGGAATGATTAATTAATGATTAATTACTACAAAATATGCATATTTTTCTGACATAAAATTCAATTCCAAAATTAATATAACACAACTGATACTCCAATAAATTTTCTCTACGAAATAAATACAGATAAATGCTATGATAATATATTTTAATTAAAATCTCAAATTACATCTCCTTTTTCTGCATTAGCATAAACAAGACAAGGCAACAAAGCTCTCGTCCCATACAAATCCGGCGGAAGACGTAATGCCGCCGCCATCCATATTTTCAATAAAGCGACATTCGTAGATTCATCCAGTACATGTTGAACGCATTGGGCTGCCTATCACATATCCAACTTACTAATTAAGTCAACTGAGAAGAAAGCCGTGTCTTTGACAATGTTTCCATACGTAACCGAGGTACCGTCCAGTCTAAAATAGCCTCGAAATCAAACACACCGAAGGATATCAGGGACCAACGTAATACGGACGTCTTACGGCAAAGCGGCTCGCATAGATCTATGCCTATTTAGACACGGCCAAATAAAGCGATCCTGCACACTAGCGCCACCATATCGAGTGAACAATAGGGCACGAATGACAATCGCGCGGTACTCGGGTGCCCTCATTATAGTAGCATGTGTGCTTGACTTGATATCGGTTGTGTAAGGAGATATGAGTTAGGAAGTAATTCAATGGCGCGCCGCGTTTGTCGCGCTCCGTAAATTGTGGGAATTCGTACAGTAAATTAAATTGTAATGATGCCGTTTTGCCTTTTGAGTGTAAACTGTAAATACATTGGTTTTATTCATTTGAAATGCGTATTCAGATTTATTTATTGATACTATATTTTAGAAGAAAACAACTAATATAATTAATTATACTCGTTTAACTTACATTATAATTTACTACCGATTCTAAGAAATGCATGACATACATTTAAAAATATGGCATGTCATATTCGTCATTCACACACACGTCATAAATCATATTTTGACGACTTCCTATATCTAGACATTTATCGCAAATAAGTAGTACTTTCACTGGCAGTGTGTCTCATTAGGCGAAGTCCCGTCGGCGGACGTTTCGCGTCATTAAATATGTAAATAGTTGGAATACGGGCCGTCCATTCAGACATGTCGCGACGCTGACTCTCGTAGAGTTAGCAATCTATGGAAACTGACCAGTGGATATTTTGGTTCGAACTTAGAATGAATTTTGTAGAATGTTTATTAAATAAATATCGGACATTATTTCCGCAATATTTTAATTAGGGCACAATAAATATAATTTTATGTATTTTTTAATCAACACTGTCATTATAATCCCATTACTCCAAGCATAGAAAATTACAAAATTAATACACAGGAATAAGTAAAGATTGATTTTTATAATTTAATTATGCTACTTACGATGTTACCTTACTGACTCACTAATGAGCAGCGGCATTTTCAGCTAAGAGGGTTAGGGCACGAGAGTACCATTATAATAAAAACGTATCTTTTTTACATATAAACACATAAAAAAATTATTTTACAATATACCTAAAGGACAAATAACTTTGTTATTCTAACGCCTCATTACAACTCTGAATATGATATAGACGCCACTTCTACTACATTAATAACACTATTTCCTCATAGTCCGTAATCGCATTGAACACTGACGCATGGTAAATGCTTTATATTATCAGATAACTCGGGATTATTCTATTTTATACACGTTTTATATAATCATTTAACATTTTAATCTCCTCAGAAGTATACGAGCTTATACGAATGTGGAAATTAATTTGCATTTGTACGGTAATAAATTTTGATTATTGATCAATTAGTACATACGTTTTTATTATTTGTAATTTAGGATTGATGTAATTAAGTCTCATAAACTTAAAACAAGTTTAGGAATACCGTTATGATGATGTTACTTATTTTATTTTATACTTACCGAAGAGTGACAGGCTAATTGACTTTTTTTGAAAGAAAGAAAAAGATTTTTGTTGTTGGCACAAAATGCTGATATAATAGTTTTTTTTTGCACACAATAAGAGAGACTTAGCGACGTTTGGCTACATCCGGATTTATACATTTGAAATCAGCACATTTTCAGTTTTTATGAAACAAGATAAAATATTTCTAAAGAAAATGTCATAGTGAATCATAATTTCATACGTTGATACACTAGACCCACATAATTTAATTATAACCAAATTTGGAAAGATTTAGTTTAAATTTTAGGATTCACCGTCTACCTAGCTATAACCCTTTCTGAAAGATTCAATTTCGGGAAAATCATGTAAAAACGTGCTAGATACCACTTTTAACAGGTCCATCTGGAAATCTGTACACCTGTGCTCACCAGTAGACTAGCTGTGGTTGATGATAATCAATAATTAGGCTATTTTATGACCATTCCTTCAAATTATTCAAGCTATTAGAGCAACTAACAAAATCTAGTTCTCCAATAAAATCGATACATCTTAAGCTGTGATTCGGCAAATGACGGCAAATGACGCCCGGCAGGACGTCACTTGCCGTTGTGTGCGGAATCGGTCCCATACCATTTAATACTGCATAGTAGTGCCGTCACATGCTGTTGCCGTCTGCCGTTGCCGTTGCCGTCTGCCGTCTGCCGTGTTTTGCGGAATCACAGCTTTATGCGAATTCCATTACATTTTTATCATCCCACATCCAATGGCCGACGCAAGTGACACTCAATTTCTAGCGGATGTCGTGTATGAGACTTTTATGACGATACTTAATTTTAAGTCTGTCGAATTTACTAGTGGAAGCTTTGGGGCAGCTGGTTCGATTCCCGAAATGGTCACATATATTTCGAGTAATGTGAAGCCAATTGTGTGTCATAGTTCCTGCTGCTTATGAGCAGTTAGGGTTAATAGGAATCATTGGGTATTAATGCTACAATAACGTGTGATAAAGCTCTGAGTCTCCAACATGATGGGGACCAAATGTATGCGTGCCTCTGGACAAAAAATGTTTGCAGTATCAATTACAAATCCATCTCATAAAACGAGCATATATTAATATATACATCTACATATAAATAAAATTGGAATGTCTGTTTGTAATATTCAAATAACCGTTTTTACTACATGTATATGAATATATATACGGTACATACACCAAAATAACATTTTTTACAATTTTTGTGTGTCTGTCTGTTTGTTTGTTCCGGCTAATCTCTGAAATGGCTGGACCGATTTTGACGGGACTTGTGTTGGCAGGTAGCTGATGTAATAACGAGTAACTTAGGCTACGTTTTATCCCGGGAAAATATAAAGCGGGACTTTTATCCCGGAAAAGCTTTTTAACCCAGGCGAAGCGGGCAACAGCTATATTAAATATTAAGGATTAAGGATAAATGAGACAAAAAGAAAAACAGAAATTATCGAAATAAATAATGCAAATTCATCAAAATTAAACAAGGTATAAAAACGTTCAAAGTGGAATTACATACTCTCTGTCTACCCTCAGGCTTGTTTATGTAGCAAGTAGTTGTATAGCTAAAGAAAGAACGGCTCACGTACCCGTCCACTGGCCGTCACTTCACCACACAAATTGCTTTACTGAATGTAGAAACGGCACCATGTTTTAGGGTCCCGTAAGATTTAAATGCAAATTTAATGTTTTTATAAACAAATTATAATTCAATATCTCGTCAGGAAGTTTTTGGTATTTTCTTTTATTAGATTTCTCAATTAATCAATAATTGTAAATGACTTGCTCTATTTAATAGTTTTAAAAATATATGAGTTATTTTAGTCACTTCTTGTATACATGTTAGAAAGATTGCCTCCAAAGTCCCGACGTCAAGTCAAATAAAGCCATAATAAAAACAACAAAAAACTTTGGCGAATATTGTTATTCCCTCTCGAACAAAACCTACACAAATATTTGTAATTGAGATACGTAGCCTTTTATCTAAACCCACTGATTAAGTATATAATACAGAATTTCCCCTATTATTCCCCCCTAAATTATCATAAAAACTATACGGAACTATGACTGCCTCGGTGGCGTAGTTGTATTACAGTACGACTGCAAAGCTGAGGTCTCGGGTTCGATCCCCGGGTCGGGCAAAGTGATATTGAGTTTTTCTATTCAGTATCAGCCCGGAGTCTGGAATTTGTGCCCGATAAGGCGATAGGCTCGCCCCCTATCACATCATGGGACGGAATAATGGCGAAAAGTGGGTGCACTAGTTGCGCCTCTGCCTACCCCTTCGGGGATAACAGGCGTGAGTGTATATGTATGTACTATACGGAACTCTTCCCTTCCCACAAACTTGCGCTTGTCATATTTTTTCCAGTCGCCGCTAAAATTAGCCGTCGGATTGTTATTGGTTAAATTATTCAGGAGGCGTTCGATGCCTTTAAGTGAATTTCGCGATCAAGCCACCAGTTTCACTACGCTGCATGTATAAGAAAGTCTGTATCGTGCGGTCTAATATCGATAAAAAATATTTTTAGTGCACGTCACTAGTTAGCACAAGTTTTTTCATAGACAGCATTCCAACTGCCTCGGAGGCGTAGTTGTATTACGGTACGACTGCAATACTGAGGTCTAGGAGTCGACCCCCGGGTCAGGCAGTGATATTGAGTTTTTCTACTCAGTATCAGGCCGAAGTCTGGAATTTGTGCCCGATATGGCTATAAGCTCGCATATCACATCATGAGACGGAATACGCACGGCGAAAAGTGGGTGCACTAGTTGCGCCTCTGCCTACCCCTTCGGGGATAAAGGGCGTGTGTGTGTGTGCATTCCAACAGGCTGGTATTATCGTGTTTATTGGCAAGGGGTCATCTCTTGTCAGTCGACTCTGTATCCTTCTCCACTTACCAAAACATGCACTAGAATTTTTCTGTGCCAAAAAGAAACTGAAGGCAAACATTACTGTTACTTTTGTCTTAATGGTTGTGTTATGGCAACTCTTTCAACTTTTACTTTAGACGTTTTAGTGTAAGAGGAGGATACTTAATAAAAATAATCACGTCGTGTTGGATCGGTGGAGCGCAGCGAAACAAAAAGTGTTATGTATACACAATTGGTTTTGATTTGTTTACGACTATCATAATATAAAATACATTATTTTATTCCTCCAATGAACTATTCCCCAATGGACTTCAAACCTAAGTAGGTATTTAATATAACTTTTAACTCAATACCTCAACGCGTTCCTGAAAACAAAAGTCCTAACAGAAAGACAGACGGACAACGAAGTGCACAAGACACGATACAAGACGTCCTTTTTACGGTACGGAACCCTAAAAGCGAATTTTCACCAATCACCATTGTGAAAGTTCTAGAATTAAACGTCCCATACGTCATAAAAACACACAAGCGTCCATAAACTTCGTAAACTACCGACGAGGTCGCATCCAACAACCTTAGTTATGTTTTAGTTTTCAAATAATGCCCTCACGTCTAAAACCACGCTATCCAATTTTTCATCTTTACCAAATTGTTGTAATACTTAAAAAAACAAATAACATTGAACCTGCGACTCTATTCCTTGAAAATAAGGTGTATAGTAAACATTCCAAAGGGTAAAAGTCATTTGTCGCAGCGCAAAACTATTTTAAACGTTCCAACCGCGATTACCTCAGTTTGGATGAGTTTAAAATATGATATTTGTAGTCACGTAGTCAGTATTCGCCAATGTAACCTTTTAGTTCGATAATTTATTATGAAACAGCTGTTAAGCGTTTATTTTTTCAAGTCTTACTGTTATTATTTTAAACATGCGATGTTGTTTCAGGCGGTAGGTACACTTATCTTTTATTTATATTTTTTTTTGTTTACTGCTCTTACTACGTAGAAGCTGGAAGAATACTCAAACAGTATTGCGGCATTTTTTTCAATAAAAGTAGCTTTTATGTTAATCCAAAACACGGTCTATCTCAGGGCAAATACCAATACTCGCAAATACCATTCAACATTTTATACGTGATTAACTAATAAACCTTCACACATTTTCACAGTTATTTTGAAAGATAGCAAAGACTTATTTTATGAACAGGGAACAAGAAAAGGACGGTGACATATAATAATCTCTGCCCACCCCCACAGGATAAGTGTTCCTATCAATATCACCTAAAAGACCAATGCATCCCGTACCTAATGTTCTCTACGGCTCACAGCCGAAAGAGAATTCCACGCAGTAAATCAAACTGCCACCTGAAACTTATTAAGAAATGAAATTAAGTCGGTAACCTTCCAGACCAATTTGTGGAATTTGTCTAATTAACTCGCGAACAACTAAACAAATTGATTACAAATTCACTGCAAAGTAGTGCTGTAAGAGCTTTAAAACATGAACAATCTGTGTAAGCCCAAATTCACTTGACTAATTTTTCATCCTGGCTAGTTTCTTGTGATTATAAATTTTCTTTTCCAATACCTTGCTTACACCGACATAGCTCAGCGGATTAGCTAGTTAAATGGCAGTGGGCAGGGCACATAGTTCGCAGGACTGACGGCAGATGGGGCAAAAAGTTCTCGAGTGGAGACTACGTGCTGGCAAACGCAGCGTGGGACGTCCGTCTACGAGGTGGACGAACGACTTGACCGCTTGCGATAGGTCCATCTGAAAGTCTTTTGGCGAGGCCTATGTTTAGTATTTGACTGCATATAGCTGATGATGATGATTACACCATGATTATAGGAAATCTTTTGGGGAGGCTTATGTTCAGCAGTTGACTGCATATGGGTAATAATGATGATTATACCATGCTTATACTTAGTTCCATATTTGGAACACGTTCTGAGACATGACATGTACGATCTCCTTCAAGTCAGTGATGGGAAAAGTAGTAGCCAAAACTGGTCGAAGGAAAATATCGTGGTACCAGAACACCTGGAGTGGACGGGTATTACAAACGTTGCAGAATTTTTTTACCTTTCCAAGGACTAAGGAAGATATGCTTAGCTAACTGCCAACCTTCACTAGTTGGAGAAGCATTGCAAGAAGAAAATACTATGCTAAACACCAGATAAAGTGAAGTCATGTAAGTTGCCATGATATATATAAAACATCATTATGGTTTTAGCTATAAATGAGAAAGTTTGTGAACATGTTCGGATATACGTTAGAAATAAATGCAGAAACTACTATAAAACATTATTAATTAAGTTCTCATTCAGCAATCATACCGAAAATTAAAACCCAACCACAAATACCGTAACCAACTGAAAATCCTACTAATATTATAAAGGCGAAAGTTTGTAAGAATGTATGGATGTTTGGATGTTTGGATGTATGGATGTTTGTTCCTCTTTCACGCAAAAACTACTGAACGGATTTCGATGACATTTGGCACACGGGTAGATCATGTCCTGGATTAACACATAGACTACTTTTTATCCCGGGAAAATATAAACCGGGACATTTGTCCCGGAAAAACTTTTTAATGCCGGCGGAGCCGCGGGCAAAAGCTAGTAAACGAATAATACGAATCAAACCACACCCAAATTAAAAGCAAACGATACTCATTACCATAATTTACAATCTTTATTACCAAACTTAAACATTAAATGGTTCGCGTGTCCCACATCGTAAAAATATATTGTCTGAATACTCGCGCACGTAGAGCCATAAATAACATACGGAACCCTTCCACTCAGTCTGTAATTAATAACTAGACCATACGATACAATCTTTTAGTTAAATCTGAGACGTAGGAAACGCACGCACGGATTTTCGGGAAGTTGTACATAGTACGTATATTTTTAAATTGGGATTTTGTGATGAAGTAAACTCTAGGACAAGTATATGGGCTGAACTTGTGTTTCAATGAAGCTGAACAATACCTTTAATTAATAAGCTGAACAATAGCGATTAACATAAGGTGCTAAATACCAAAGACTAACCAGAGACTCTCTGACTCCAGAAACATATACCTGACCAAGCCAAAGTCCACCTGCAACTTCTGAAACTTATGACAACATATTATTATTATAACCATGTGCCATGGCACAAGCTAGAGAAAGTGATTCATGATGCATTGCTATCTCGCTCGAACACCTGCTCCTATATGCCTATGACGTCACAATGTTGGTTACCGATTTTAGGTACATATTTAGTTTTGTGCGACCCTTATAACCATAACTTTGATATTAGGCTCAACAAAATAATGAAATAAATAACACAATTACCAACAGACGTCAACACAAACAAACAAAAACATGACTCGAATTTAATCCCAAAAGTAGCACACAATGTACACGCACTCTATTTCAGGGTCGGTTAATAGGGCGATGGCGAACAAGGCACTGTTCACACGTCCTGAAATTACAGATTAATCGCTCAGATAGTGGGCGACGTGGTTAAAAAATAAAGGCAGTATAACAGACTTTACGTGGATTATTTTTTACCATCGTCACGGAGAGTTACGTAAAACTTGTGAAATTGTTATGGCATCGAGTGGCAAGTGTTATGGAATACTTTCTGAACAGTTGGGTTTCAGTTGCGATTGAGTTTCAATAGGCCGAAGAAAATAGTTATTTTTGAACTGAAAAAATAGAGTATAAAGTGAAGTGATTACGTGTAGCTATATTTTGAAATATTTGTGTCACCTTTTTTAAAGATGCGAAAAAATCTAAATTGGAGAACTTTTCCTATTAATCATATTAACATCTTTACAGCAGTTGTCACTATTTTCAAAATAGGAAAAAACTTGGTAGGACCATTAAACTATGTAGTAATTAGGCAGTCACTGAAATGAAATAAATTTTACATTACGACATAAATATAAAATTAATAAAAATAAAAGTTAAGTACGTTTTCCTAGATTGGATCTGTAACCAAATCAAAAATACGAATTCATGCGAAACAGAACGAAATATATCAACACAAAAACGAATTCGTATCTCCTATAATCGACGAGTATGCGCTGCGGTGAGGTCTCACACGGTCTGACCGCAGCCGCTGATTACTGACCTCATGTAGGAAGCTTTGATTGGTTTTTGGTTTAACCATATCGACGGTTAGTAAACGGTAGTGGACGATAGCTTAGTTGGGAACGGAACGGTCTGCCGAGACAATGTCCGGAGGTTCAAAACCCAAGGCACGCACCTCTGTCTTTCCAAGTTACGTGTGTATTGTTTATCAATTATCGTTGACTGTTACGGAGAAGGAAAACATTATGAGAAAACCTACATACCTGAGAATTCTCCATAAGAATTTTGAAGGTGTGTGAAGTCTACCAACCCGCACTAGGCCAGCGTGGTGGACTAAGGCCTAAACCCTCTCAGTAGTAGAGGAGGCCCGTGCTCAGCAGTGGGCAGTATATAATACAGGGTTGATTGCATTGATTGCATTGGATATCGACGTTTCACGGGCTAATGGACTAAAACGAAATTTTTTCGAAAAAAATTTACCTGTGTTCAAAAGCAGAGCAAAATGTGCTGATTCTTAATATGTATGTATAAAATTCAGTGTTGCAAAAAAATGTCGTTTTAGTCAATTAGCCCGCGAACTATCGATATTTAAACCAGAGATCGAAAAATTTTAATATTATGTTCGGCCCAACGTTTAATACCGTCATCTATTTCATTTTTTTTTTTAATAAACTTAACACAGCTTCTAATCACGTCTACAGTAAAATTGCATTATATGCGGGAATTTTGTGTCATTTCGTGGGTACTTGACTGGAGCGGCATTGGGCAGAGGTTTTAATGTGGATATTTTTGAATAAGCAAAGATGTAACTGTAAGGCTAGTGGCTATTATAATCAGAAATTACGGATCCCTTCTATTTAACGACCAATAGTTTCTGATGTAAGTATTACATTTGATATTGTGTATTTTGTAAATGCATATTTTCTACAAATCTTTAGCCTGAAAACCTGTACTGAGATCACTAACAACAAATATGAATAACACATTGTGCATTTAAATATTACGCAAAACCCATGTACACACACACACACACACACACACACACTACACAGCGCAAACGACATAACAAACATCTACCAAAACTAATTCAAATCAACACTAATTACTCAAATCTCTATTTTTTACCAAAGCTACCAATTACCCACTTACAAGCCAAACACGAATGTAAAAAGGTGTTAATGTTCAATAAATGACTCGCTGGCGGGGCAGGCCTACCCACGTTAGACCGCAAATTTCCTGCCTCTTCCGTTTTGATTACAGGAATCACGCTCCGCTCCCCACACCTGCTGCGGCTTTCGAGAAGAAATACACTTCAATACATGAACAAATCTCTATGTACTTACATACATTGCATCACGCCTTTTACACCTTTCAGCGGTAGGCAGTGGTGTATGACATTCCACCAGCTATTTTTCATCATCATCATCATCAGCCTTTATCAGTCCACTGCTGGACATAGGCCTCCCCTAATGAGCGCCATAGCGCCCTGTCTTCAGCTTGCCGCATCCAGCATCTGCCTGCAGTCTTTCGCAGATCGTCATCCCACCTGGCCGGAGGGCGTCCTACACAACGTTTGCCCAGTCGCGGTCTCCACTCAAGAACACCAGCTATTTTTGGCCCCATGTAATTCAATTCCCCCCAGATTCCTGACTGATAATGAGTATAAAAACCCAATATCACTTTGCCCGACCCGGGAATCGAACCCGAGACACAGCACTGCAGTAGTACTGTGGTACAACTACGCTATCATGGGAGTCTGAATGTAACTAGTATATATGTAATATACCGTGAACATAAGTGATCTTATAGCCCACACGAGTGCACTTGAGTAATCTGGTATAAACTTCCTCCCACGGTGTTTCTATGCTATGACGTATCCTTCTGCAAACGAGGTTCAATTATTTATTTTTACAGTAGCTAAGCTGTACCTTGCATTGATGTCTATGGGCGATCAAACGCATTAAAGCCCACCCCTAGATTAAAATTTCCACTATGTAAGTTAATATTAATAAACAATATTTATGATGCGCTTTCCTACTTTCTCCTCTAAAATAGTGTACCTAACTAACCTATCTCATTTTGTTAAACTGATATGAATTTGTGTAGCATCACTACAAACCTCAATGATTTTTAAAACAGTTATTAATGATTACTTATTGCACTTATAAAAAGTACAGAAAGAGAAATAGTACGGAGAAACAACCGTTTAAAGTACCAAAAGAAAAAAATACCATAAGTTTAAAAAAATCAACCATATTTTTTGAATTGATTATCAAAAAAAATATTTTACGCATACGCATACTCACGCCTTGTATCCCAGGAGGGGTAGGCAGAAGCGCAAGTAGTGTGCCCACATTTCGCCGTACGTACTCCGTCCCATGATGTGATAGGGGGCGAGCATATCACCAATTTCCAGACTATATTGGGCACAATTTAAAGACTGAGCTGACACTGATTAGAAAAATCCAATATCAATTTGTCCGACCTGGAAATCGAACCCAAGTCAGCATTGCAGTCGTGCCGTAATACAACTTTTGTTTTATAATTTCTTATGTCTTCGTCACACTAATAACACGTCTCGAAGTGGTGGCAATTCGACGATTCATACATATATACATATACACTCACGCCTATTATCCCCGAAGGGGTAGGCAGAGGCGCAACTAGTGCACCCACTTTTCGCCGACATTCCGTCCCATGATGTGATAGGGGGCGAGCCTATCGCCATATCGGGCACAAATTCCAGACTCCGGACTGATATTGAATAGAAAAACTCAATATCACTTTGCCCGACCCGGGGATCGAACCCGAGACCTCAGCTTTGCAGTCGTACTGTAATACAACTACGCCACCGAGGCAGTTCGACGATTCAAAAGGTTTTAATTATTTATTTAAAGAAATCATGACTGCCATAAACGGTACGAACTCATTTTCAATTACATTGTATGTCATTGTGCTGCTCTTGTCTTCCTGTTAGGTATATTAGATGTCAAATAATACCATTTAGTTACTGAGTAATTACCATGACTTCGTTGTTATTTTATAGCTGAACAAATTAAAAATTTCAAAGCGTACATCCGCGCCATTTTGACTTGAGTTTTTTTCTTTAGTGTAAGTAAAGTTAATCCCTTTTATTTTATTTTATTTTCTATTTGACCGCGACTGGGCAAACGTAGTGTAGGACGCCCTCCGGCCAGGTGGGATGACGATCTGCGAAAGACTGCAGGCAGATGCTGGATGCGGCAAGCTGAAGACAGGGCGCTATGGCGCTCATTAGGGGAGGCCTATGTCCAGCAGTGGACTGATAAAGGCTGATGATGATGATGATGATGATTTTATTTTTCTGGAGAAAAAATAAAAATTGGTCATAATACGAAAGTATTAAGGCGATTTGAAATTTGAACAAGTTCAAAATTTGTTCAGGTACTGGTGTCACTGATTGTACATCCATTAATGGATAAGAAATTCGGATGGAACATTAAACTATCTAGGAATTGGGCAGTCAGTAGTTAAAATGAATGAAAATGATTCTTTTTAAACACAAATAAAAAACCAATAAACATAAAAAATAAACATGTTTTCGCAGATTCGGTTTGTACCCAACTCAAATATACGAACGAAGCATACAAATTCTTATTTCCAATAATCGATGAGGGAATAAAGGTCGCACGAACACGCTGAAGCAGGCCGCTTTTGACAGGTCCGTCTGGCAATCTCTAGAAGGCCTATGTTCAGCAGTGGACTTCATGATCATGGTGGCTGATGATGAAAATGGTTGTACAGTGTTGCTGTCTGGTAGATATAGGCATGCCGCTACCTTTCCAGATGTATCTTAACAAACTTTTCTTCACAAAACTTGAGAGAAAAATATTTAATTAAATCCAACAAAAAAATCAAAAACAAATCGAAAAACCAGTAATCATCCAACCAATTTTAATTACTAAAACGCCACTGTTTTTAACCGTATGCAAGAAATCCCCACCAAATTACTTTACCCACGTAAAAATATCACGAAATCTTGTCTGAACAAAAAATTTCCGTCTCTTAGTCACGGGCTGTGACCAATCGGACGATACTGTTGTTTTAGGCCAGTCACATCCATTCTTACACTTTTTAGGTGGATTACTATTCAATATACTGCCTGACTGCCTCGGTGGCGTAGTTGTATTGCGTACGCGTTACAAGTACAATTTGCGCGTTGAGATCATGATTTCAAATCCTGGGTCGGGCAAAAAATATTGTGACTGGATTTTTCAATCTTAAAAATTACTCAGTCGCAGCTCGGAGTCAGGAAGTTGGCGGTGTGATACCCCCGTGCCTCGGAAAGCACGTAAAGCCGTTGATTCTGCGTCTGATCTCTTTCTGGTCATGTCGGATTGCCGTCTCACCGGACTATGAGATTGAAGGAATAGCGAGTGCACCTGTATATTGCGCACATACTTTTGCACTATAATATCTCCTACGTACCTGGCCGATCTCTGTTGACATTGGCCTCCGTGGCCGAAATAGTCTAGGGAGGATTATTCTTATTACTATTCAAAATATTATAATCTGTTTTGGTGCTGATGGGTTTCAATGGTCTCAGAACCTGCTTTTTTTCATTGCATTTCCGTTGGAGGCAAATTGATTTGTACTTATTATTTATTAGTTAGGGTATGTATCTCAGAAGAAAGGGACAAATGTATATGAAAATTTAAAGCCTTTACAAGCCACGACATGGTTGATCTATTTATTATGTTCATTATATTAACGTTTTCAGATCAGTTAACTTGTACGGCAACTTCGTTCAGAGTACTGCCTAGTGTCTGTTGACATACATATTTAGTTATAAACCAAATCAAATTTTTGTCACGTCTAAAACACCGCTTTAACTCATTTAGGCTCATAAGCCGTCACGGATTTTCACTCAAGAATCGTTTATTTTTGCCCGTGTTTTTGCAACCGATGACGAAACTTAATTTGCCACAATAAGTGTTAAGTCGCAGAAAAAATAAAAAAAACGTAATTAATAAGTTTGTAAAATAATTGTTACATCTGAAACTTTTGCAATACAAACTGAATTCACCACGGCACGACGCTGAAAAACTTTCTAAAATATACATTACGCAGACCCTACTAAGAATAGTCGTACGCTTATTACGTCATTGGATTTACTCACTTTCGAAATGTATTTGATGGATTTCCTTTTTTGACGTTTTTCGCGTGGAAATAGATGGTGTTTCGACACAACGCTTCGGTTTTGCTTTTGTATATCTTGCTTCAGTAATTGGGTTAATTGGCCTCGAAGTCACCGCTAGATAACTCAATGTAGGTGTTGTATAAATTTCAAAAAACTATCCGATTAACGAACGCAACAGGTTCGAGATTCAATTATTCATTATTAGATCGATTTGTATTATTTTTTGCACGCTGTATATACCGAATTAATCTCTTCGTCTTTCAATTTGTGTCAGTTAGAGTTTCGTTTTATAAGTTTTTGTTATCATTAATACAGGCATCAAAAACTATAATTGGCAATAAATCTTAGAGCTTTGCGAAAACGAGATATCTAAGATCGATTTTGTCGCTAAGCAATCGGATCACAATGTATACTCAATTATTACATGTAATTGCGAATAAATTAGCTCAGCTTAAATTAGATATTAGTCATCGATTTTGTCGTCAAATAATCGAATCACAATCGATAATCATTATGGAGTTAAATACAATAGTATGGGATAAAAATAAAATTGATTACAATGAACATTCATCCATTCCGTTATGTCGTGAATATATTTGTTTGAGTCTCATTCAGCAAGTACCGATATTTTTAAATTATACTACTCTAAAGTGAATTAACTTTTTATTGAGTGTGTGCAATTCTTACTCACGATTACAATAACTTTTTACGTTTGGTTTGCAATGAAATGCATTATACTGAAATTACGTGTAACGGATTGCTATTTGCGAGGTTAAACTATTTACAGAATGGGATTGCATGTGTGCTGCCTTGAGAGGAACGGCATGTACAAATTCATTACACCAAATGAATATAGTTAATTTTTTTTTTGGTAACATATTTACGTAGAATCATATTTATTTTCTATTTTCACGGGTAGACTGCCTCGGTAGCGTACTTGTATCATGGTACGACAGTAATGCTGAGGTCTAGAGTTCGTTCCCCGGATTGGGCAAAGGGTTTTTCTATTCAATATTAGCTCGGAGTCTGGAATTTGTGCACGAAATGGCGATAGGCTCGCCCGCTATAACATCATTGGACGGAATACTAGCGAAAAGTGGGTGCACTAGTTGCGCCTCTGCCTACCACTTCAGGATAAAAGGCGTGCGTGTACCTATATGTATGTATGTAATCTATTGACATACATTTTTTTAAAGAGTCTTACTTAATCTTATTCTGAGGTCAATATCCTGTTTTACAATGGAGATAAAATTCAATTCGATATCAAAGTAGTTTTTCGATGAATGGTCTAACAAATTCATTCTTGAACTTAAGTTATTTTACAATTATGTAGCTCACGACTGCAATGCAATAAAAAATGCATACGTTATAATATTATGATAATAATGATTAATGTTCGTAGCCAGGGACCAAAATTTTTACCTTGTTATGGTTTTAACCCGAGTTATTTTATATGGTTAGGTTAAAAACGTATGATAATTAACCTTTTGCGTAAAAAAATTATTCGTCTATTCATATTTGGATTGATCAGCAATATTTTATTAATCTTTATTAGTAACTAGCTGTTGCCTGCGGCTCCGCCCGCGTTAAAAAGTTTTTCCGGGATAAAAAGTAGCCTATGTGTTAATCCAAGACATGAGTTATCCGTGTGCCAAATTTCATCGAAATCCGTTAAGTAGTTTTTGCGTGAAAGAGGAACAAACATCCATAAATCCAAACATCCATACATTCTTACAAACTTTCGCCTTTATAATATTAGTAGGATTAAATATTTCTGCCTCGGTGGGGTAGTTGCATCACCAGTTCGATCCCCGGGTCGGGCAAATGATATTGGGTTTTTCTACTTAGTAACAACCCGGAGTCTGGAATTTGTGCCCGATATGGCGATAGCCGCGTCAACCTATCACATCATGGGACAGAATGCGCACGGAGAAAAGTGGGTGCTCTAGTTGCCTCTCTGCCTACCCTTTCGTGGTTAAAGGGCGTGTATATGTAGGTATGTATACATAATGTTTATTAGTTTAAGAAAAATGGACGATAGCCTAGTTGGGAATGGAACGGTCTGCCGAGACAATGTCCGGAGGTTCAAAACCCAAGGCACACACCTCTGACCTTTCAAAGTTACGTGTGTATTGTTTATCAATTATCGTTCACTTTAACGGTGAAGAAAAACATCGTGAGGAAACCTACATACCTGAGAATTCTCCATAAGAATTTCGAGGGTATGTGAAGTCTGCCAACCCGCACTACGCCAGCGTGGTAGACTAAGGCCCTAAACCCTCTCAGTAGTAGAGGAGGCCCGTGCTCAGCAGTGAGCAGTATATAATACAGGGCTGGTATTATTATTAAGGAAACCTGTAAAAAATTAAATCAAATAAAAAAAATATTAAGAAAACACGGGCTACTCTTTTAAACTTGCAATATTCCATGATATGTTGACAGCTGTCATTTCAAATTTCTTATTAGAATTCTATGGGTATGGTAAAAACGACTTTCGCTTAATTCGCAAGTCATATTTGTTCTTCCGTGAATATTGACAGGTTAACCCGACTAATGGGTTCCTTGCAAACATCAAATAGCTCAAACAACTTTGTCCCATAACGTCAGATGGTCTATCGCTACATCACCTATACCGAACAACCTACTCATGGACGTATATACGGAGGGGTTCAGGGGTCTAGGCCCCCCCCCCACACCCCATTAGCTTACAATAAACCACGCTACGCTACTGACCGCTCGCATTTTCGGGGGGGATCCGGACCTCCGCTTAGCTTCGTTTCACAGTGTCATGCAAGGCAAAACCCACACCACATTTTTTTTATATCATAGGACAGGACACCCCCCCTCCCTCCTTCCCAAGAGAAACCTATAGCTACGCCCGTGAACCTACAAGTTATCCTTCCTTCCTTATCCTACATCGTATAAGACAAAGTCACTCACCGTCTCTGTACGCGATAAACTCAAAAACTGCCGATTTCCATGAAATTCGATTTGGAGATAGTTTGACCCTGGGAAGGTTTAAGGACTTTTATCCGAAAAAACTCTTTCAATCGGGTGAAGCCGCGAGCAAAAGCCAGTGGTTTATGATTTCAAAAAACAACAAATTTTAGGCCTTCCTTCAATGTGAAGAATAAGTTTACCGAATACGAAAAACACTGAAAATGTTCAAAGTAAGGGAATAACGGTAGCACAAAGCATGCCTTCATTATCACAATGTGTAGAAATACCATACAATGAAGGTGCACCCACTTGCGCTTTTTACTTTAACATTTTTCTGTTAAACGTATTCAAATTGTTGCAATTATGAATCCTCCTAGCCAGTTTCGGCCACGGCGGCCAATCTCAACGGAGATCAGCCAGGTACGCAGGAGATATTATAGTGCACAAGTGTGTGCGCAATACACAGGTGCACTCGCTATTCCTTCACTCTCATAGTCCGGTGAGACGGCAATCCGACATGACCGGAGAGAGATCAGGCGCAGGACCAACGGCTTTACGTGCTTTCCGAGGCACGGGGGTATTGTTGCAATACTTGTTATGGTAATAAGGTTTGAGACTATCATGCGTTGATTTTTAAACTCCGGTTTTCGTTTTTATGTTGCAGTTGCATAAATATTACTTATTTTGTTTGTTGTTTTATAATTTTTGAGAACGTTAATGATCTATTACACACCCTTTAGACTGAGCTTCTAGCAACCAGTTCTGATAGAAAACCTGAATATTTAAGAAATTTCACGGACTATTTTGAATTTTGTCACGATTTTGTAAAAGAGTTAAAAATGTCTTTCAATGCAATATAGGAAATAATCTAATCTCCTAAATCTACCATGAAATATAGTTTGTAAAATTAAATACAAATTTCAAATTATAAATGCTTTCGCACTAGATTTGTACACAATCTAAAAAGTGTATAAGTCTGAATTTGCGAAATTTTAATTTAACGTTCTAATTCTTATAATAACTTTTATATTCTTAGTTTCGAGAGCAAACAAGAATGAGTACGTGTCCAAATGAATACATGTTGACACTATTTCATCACGTTCATACAATATTTTATTCATTTTCTTGTTGTGCCGATTTTTTCTTGCGACACGCTCTACCTGGCGCTATCGTAACTAATCCACAAATACCATTACAGACTCTACAGCAATGGCAATAAAATGTATATTTGAATGATTGCGTGTTCTTACACTTTCAGTGCTACTTTTTTAAATTAATTGCTCGCTTTTTGCTTTGGTCAGTGACAATCTATGTTTTCCGAGAAGTAGCAGTACCCAGGCTAATAACGTCGTCTATAAAATCGCTTTACCACGTCGGGGAGACTGCCGACCCGTTAATTTGTTTGAAAAACAATCTGTATTCAGCGAAGCATACTGTCAGTAGTATTCACATACAAAAAGCTAAGGCGGGCTTGGCCAAGTGAAAATTCTGGGCTCGTTTCTTTGTAAGCAATTTTTTTATGGCATTGAATAACGAGACGAGCATGCCGTTCACCTGATGGTAGGGATACGATTACCAAGAAATAGTAGCAGCACCATCCAGCGCCGTCGTTTTTTTTTTATTGCCAGTATAGGCAGACGAGCTAGCAGCCCGCCTGATGGTAAGCGGCCATCGCTGCTCATGGACTTGGCAATGCCGGGGACACAGACAAGCCGCTGCCTACCGTAGGGACAATACTCTTTTTAAACCTCGTTTGCAGAAGGACAGGTCATAGCGCTCAGGGAACACCGACACAGGTAGTTATTACAAAGTACTGTGTGGCATTCCACTGCGCTCGTCATTCTAAGTCAAGATGTCAAGTCTCATTGTGTCCTGTAGTTACACTGGTTACAATGTCCTTCAAACCGAAACACAACAGTGCATGCACACTGCTGCTTGGCGGTAGAAATAGATATTGCGGTGGTACCCACCCAGACGGGCTCCTACATATAAGAGACCTACCACCGGTGAATGAATGTATTGAATGTAGCATGAATTTTAGACGATTTAAAGATAAATTAGTCGTTGCACAGTGAGCGAATCTCGACCGTCGAATTGAATATAAAAAAATAATTATGTTCATGACACATATTATACATATTTTTTTTTCACTCCTCTATATGAACTTTAATTGTGTCAAATCTCACACTCATGCAATAAGATTAAATAGGGTTATAAACCTTCCCGTATTAGTATGTATATACCAGGTTTTGCCGGCGGCTTCGCCTGCATGAAATATTTTTTTCTAGATAAAAGTCCCACTATATATTTACCCGGGATAAGAAGTAGTCTGAAACCTTTCCAGGGTCTCAAACTATCTCTTTACTAAATATCATCGAAATCTCTTTGGTAGTTTTTGAGTTTATCGCGTACAAAATTTGGCACCACTTTTTACCCTCTTAGGGGTTGAATTTCGCACAATTCCATCTTATTGAGCACCTACGTCTTAAAAGGAATCCCCATGCAAAATTTTAGACTCCTAGCACTTGTAGTTTCTGAGATATCATGATGATTGAGTGAGTAAGTGTAAAGTTCGCCTTTATATCTTCTATCTTCTATTATATAAAAATGAATCCCGATTTTCCTTGGTCACGGCATCACGCGTGAACGGCTGGACTGATTTCGTTATTTCTTTTTTTGATGTGTTTATTATTGTCAGGAGAAGGTTCTTATGAAAGAAAAAATTAAGAAAATTGCGCGGAAAAACGGCTGGACCGATTTTAATGATTTTTTTTCCTTTTTAGGGCAGGACAACGTCTGTCGGGGCCGCTAGTATATTATAGATATGCAAACATTTTATCTTGCATTTTTATAAACAACTTATATCTGAGAATTAGAAAATCAGTCCTTATATAAATACCATAGTGAGTCATATTTGACAATCACAATAGCCCTCCCTAATTAAGACGAGGAGTAAACTCATATCCCGGTAAGACTGCGGGAGTAAACAAAACGTATCAAAAACCGACAGAAGACATCAAAGTGGTCGTAATCCGTAAAACACACCTCTCCCGGCGAATCCCTTAATACGGCGAAAAATCTAAAGAAGTACTCGTGTGCCGTGCGAGATGGGATGTGTGGCGGGTGAGTAGAAATATAGACATTGAAAATAAAGTCTGTTTTTTTGTCAGAATTAAAATATGTGATAGTAATTCTAGATTATTTTTATGTTAGTAATATGGGACGTGTGGTGGTAGGACGTAAATATAGACATTGATGATAATGCATGCGTATGCCAAAATTAAAAGAAGTAAAAGAACAATTATGACTTTGGTAAAAAAATCCTTGTATCTAGATTATTTTTAACTGCAGCATGAATAGTCATATGGGTCCACTATTACATAGAAATCCAACGGGAAACAGCAAGTTAACAGTTGTGTTATATGCCGTCTGAAACTGCACGACAAAAAGACTGATACAACATAAATTCCCATATTTCCGGTATCCATTCCTCCTTCCTAAATATCAGCAATACAACTATAATCAGCCACTTCATTGTCTACTATTATAAAAAAATCTAAACAGCATTTCAAGTGAAGTCGTGAATGACTTGTACATAAAGGTCCTTACTAATAATCGCTTTATACGTCTGTCGTAGTTATACAATCTTTTGTCTTACTTTCTCTGACGGTAAATGTCACTTAACATAGCAAGACAAAACACTTTAATACTCTCACGAACGAACACATCGTTTATTATGAGGCAGAAAGTGGTAAAAAATACCTAATAAGTAGTTTTCTTTATTATACTACCGCTCACCTAGACATTTCACACAAGTACGAATTCTTTAAACGCCCGCAACATATACACACGAACGCCTCAAGAATTAAAAAGCAAAAACCCGTGAGGGCGCACACAAAATACACAATGTCAAAAAAGTCGCAGTCAACAAACAAAGTGAAAATAAGTAAAAAAATACAGGAAAGAAATCTCCCACATTCTTAATTTAACTTGAGTCACTACATCCCTACTTGAAGGAAACCAGAATACGTGGAGCGGTCGCGTTTATTTGTATTTTCAGTGCCGGAGGTCATGTTATACTGGATGCATGACAAGGGAGGCAAAGTAAGAAAGTCCCCATTTCTTGAGGCAGTGGTATATGTATGATATCGCGTTTTGTACGGGGCTCGCCTTGACACGCCGTTTGCGGCGACATTACGCTGGGGGCCGGAATGTACCGTGAAGCTTATTTGGATTAAGTAGAATGAATATAAAAGTATATTATGACATTGTTACATCATTTTACTTTTTATTGCTTATTTCTTAATACCAGCCATGTATTGTATAATCTGCCCAATGCTGGGTACGTGTCTCCTCTACTATAAATTTTGATCTAAGTTCACAACGCTAGCCTGGTATGGGTTGGCAAACTTCACATACTTTCCTCACGATGTTTTCTTTCAACGTTAAAGCGAACGATAATTATTATTGATAAACAATGAACATTACACACATAACTTCAAAAGTCAGAGGTGTGTACCTTGGGTTTTAAACCTGCAGAACGTCGTCTCTACAGTCTGTTCCATTCCCAATCAGGCTGACGTGCACATAATCATCAAAAATAAACACTATAACAACAAAATGTAACCGGATAAAGAATTGGAAATGGTAACGGTATATTTCATTGTAATATGTTACTGTAAAAATCAAAACTAGCACCATGTGAGAATCCTAACTTTCCGTTTTCGAGGCGAACCAAAACATAGTCCAGAGTATTAATAACACAATATCAAAATGATATTAAAACGTTACATTAAATATCTAAAGAAACGCCATCTTAAATTACCTACTACTATAATGCATGAGCAATATACAACGAAAAATGCGTATGACATTTTACAACCAAAATTTACAACGCATCGTACGCATGCCAATTTTACACATTTAAAACGCGCGCGATCAATAAAGAAACCCTAATTTCAGTCCCTTATCAGCTGACATATAAAAACTTTACCACCCTACACACACACACACACATATACACACACACACGCTACTCATTATAAGGATAACTAATCACCGAGTCGCGGAGAAAAAACGGGATTTTTTTTATTCATTAACCACCCTCTCCGGCTATCCGTGGGAGGCGGGAAAGCTGTGGAGTCGACGCAAAATATATTGTTTTAGTAACAAATTTAACTATTATTCATTGTTAAGAATAGTGATGTTAATAATTCGTAATAAAATATATGTGGGTTCTTAGAATGTCTATGTAATAATGCTTTAACTCGAGTTTTAATATAATTTTGCCATCAAATGAAACTGCGAGAACGTTTATGTACCTACTCTTGTCTTTTTAAAAATATCAGCGTTTTACCGACGTTATGCATTTATAGCGGATTTATCAAACATGCCTTGTTACTATGTATGTCTTTTTTGTATGAATCAAAAATATCTATAACATATTGCAAAACATGAAAAGATTATGATCAATTTTATTGGTATTTGCATTTATCTTCGCATAAAAATTAGTTTGTTTTCTACATATTAAAATTTACCAAAAGTTTGATCATGATTTGTTTTAACATATTCTTTGACAATACGAAATAAATAACACGTGAATGTTTCAAACACAAGCCAACTTAAAATTATCACCCAAAAACAAGCTAAAATCATTTACTCTAATATTAAACAACACAAGTCTCCACGGGTGTCGCTGTCCGCATTACACACTCCCAATGCCTTCGCAAAGCATGAATTTACATATTTGCGCTTGCTAAGTGCAATGGCTTGTACGTACGCACTTCATACGATACAATCAGCGATTAATTGATACTTTTTGACAATTGTGCAATTAGAGGATCTGCCTTTATTTTCATTTCAAATGTGATGACTAAGTGGCTTTAAAATTTAAATACGGAATAGTTTAATTAAAATGTATCGATCATAAATTGCGAATGAATTATAACTAAAATTGTATCTCTCATTGCGTGTTTTATGCGAATACATTATCCTAAGATTAGATATTGTTGAAAATCCCACATAATTTCTGATACCCGCAAGTTACAACACATCTAAATATGGCATTCACGAATGTTACTGTGCTATTTTATATTGAACAAGGTGTCACACTAAAACTTATAGTATATCTTTTTAATAACTGACAAGTATTCGTAAAGAATATTAAAAATAATAATGACAGCGGTAACTTTTAAGTATATTTATTAAATTCATGTATTCACAGGAAATATTATACAAAAAAATATAAAAGAACTTGATCGATTAGTGGTACCAGTATCTCATTGAACGTTGACGTGTAATAACAGTTTATCTGTTAGTATTCAGTCAAAGAGAGCAAAAGAAGCATTATTACATTCCTTACTTTACTTTCCGGGATATGGCTTCGAAAACAAATTCAATGATTTTTCAATGTTCAAGCCTGACGGATTATCCTTGCTAGAATGCAGCTAATTGAATACATTCTGTATTCAATTTGGTTGAAAACCTTCTTATAAAACATATGTTTTTATGAGGAACCTCGGCGGTATACGTTAGTATATTATTTAAGAAATGACAAGGCAGCGACTGTACAGAGGCTCAAGGTATCTCATACCTATAAGATCTAAGGCGGTATTACACAACCGAATCGTGTCTCGTTTAATAAAGCAAGAATCGGAGCGTCACACAAAGTCTCCGCACGACAGCCGTCAAACAAACGCTTTTCTTAAGCAAAGCAGCGCCTAATTTCAATATCCGAACCGTGGACCGTTCGAAAACTCTCTCCGGAGAATAAATTACGGCGTCTATTCAATATTTCATCAGGGCGAAAGGCCGGTTGAATATTCAAAACTAGAGACACGTAAAGGCACGCGCGAGCCATTTTTCGCGCCTATCATCTCGGTAACAAAACGCACTCGTAATTACCCCCTCCCGTGCCCCCACGGGCCCCGTGAGCCCCCTCTAACCCCCGCGACGGGGCGGCGGGGGCCGCCCAGTGACAATTATTGATCAAAAATTCTCTCTCTTCTTTCGCAAAAGAAAACTTGGACGGGTTATGTGTCAACCGGTATAGCTTGATCGTTGTAATTAGATATTTTAATTGTATTTAATTTTTGATAACATATTTTATTACTTTGTAACTAATGGTTATTGACTGCCTCGGTAGCGTAGTTGTATTACAGTACGACTGCAAAGCTGAAGGAAGTCTCGGGTTCGATCCCCGGGTCGGGTAAAGTGATATTGAGTTTTTCTATTCAGTATCAGCCCGGAGTCTAGAATTTGTGCCCGATATGGCGATAGGCTCGCCCCCTATCACATCAAGGGACGGAATAACGGCGTAAAGTCGGTGCACTAGTTGTGCCTCTGCCTACCCCTTCGGGGATAACAGGCGTGAGTGTGTGTGTGTGTATGTGTAACTTGTCATGTTATATGATTAAAAATCATTGCATTACACTTGTATAACATCTAAATAATAGAAAATAAACAATTAGATGTAAGAATCATACAAAATATAAACACCTGATATTTTCTCGTATACAAAAATAGGATCGCTATGTAATTTTAAATCTGAGTTTACAAATAAAAACCAAATCTCATTTTCCTGCACAATACAAAGTTTACTTACACCATATTAATGTCATAGTTATATTTACTAAACATCTATTACAAATAGACACATTCTATAAATACCTGCGAGGCTTAATTGTATTAACTAGATTTTATAAACCACACTATTTTGTGTATTCTACAGCTGACAGTATGTACAATTTGGGTGTTTTCTACATTGACTACTTCTGCTCAACACAACTATAATTTTCTCAAACCAAAATTCATAACATAAAAACAAATCCCCAAGTATCAACTCTTGTCAGTCGTAGTATTCGCGGCCGCCTCGGCATATTAATTGCAGGCGGCGCTACCGTCGGGTGGCAAGACACGGGGTGGCCCAGCCGCGAGGTCAACCGTCGCTTCGCCATTGTTTTGTGCGTGCCACTCCGAGCTCTACGCTTCACGCTCGGCTCTAAACTTATGTACCGTTTGTTTACTGATATGTACTGACACTTGCTGTTATATTATGCTGAAGTACACTTGATATTGGAATAAATTAATATCGCTTAATTGTACCAAATTTATCGACACGCTGTTTGTTACTGAAAAAGATTTTTACTGTTAAATTAATTGTCTGTTAATTATCTATTTATTATTATAATTACACGGAATTTATGCATGAACATGCTGTTTATCTATATAAACTGAAGGACATTTTGACTGTGGTTATGATTATTTTTTAACTATTTATTCTGAGTAATATTTATAGAAGGATATTTTTTGTTTGCTAGACTCGTGTCCCTGAACTTATAACTCCTAAGTAACATTATATTTGTAGTAATTCAGTGGTTTGTTTGCTCCATTGTCAAAGAAACATGACGAAACCTTGAATAAGTACAAATTTATCTCTTATAAGTAGGACACTAACTGGTAACTAAACTATCAGTATACCAGTTATTAGTTTAGATCGTTTTATTTTTAAATGACAATGACATAGTATGATAACAATAAAAAAAAGGTGTAAGATTTCAAATTCCATAACTGTTACTTCCATTTGCTAGTAGCGATCGGTTGATATAAATTCTAAAAGTTTTGTATGAATTAATCATTTTGGAAACACAAAAGTATGCATTACTAGCTTGTTCTCGCGGTTTTGTCTCGAATCTGGTTCGTGACAAATATTTTAAAAGATGCCAGATTAAATGTCCTGCTTACCAAATTCCTTGAAAATTAAAAATACATAAAAAAATTCTAATCATTATTCCATTGTTTACCTTTCAAGTTTTAACGTAAAGAATCAAGCGACTTCCAATTTACAAAAGCAGTTGGTAACTTTTATTAGTAAAAGGGAACATCATACTGTGAAAAACATCTATTAGTCTTGATTTTATAATAAGCTTAATTCTTAAAATAATATCTAACTTGCGTTCGAAAACATGACGGTTTGTAACATTGCATCAACATTTTTTCTTGTAACCACTTTGTCCAAAACGATGTTGCAGAGACGCACGTGAGATAATTGTAAAGTTTTTAATTTTCTAAGACGCTGTGGCGCAAAAACTTTGCGAAGTAGCACGCGGTCTGATTTCGGAAAAATAAATACTGTTAAAAAAGTGTTTTACCAAATACACTTTTAATTTTTTAAGAAACATTTTTTACTTTTCAATTAAATGCCAAGGCGAGCAGTGTTGGTCTAAAGAAATTATATATTTGAAAGCTGTAAATCAGTTATGAGTAGTTTGGCATTTGTAAAGGATGTATGTAATATATCATATTCTTCAAGTTTTTTAAGTGCTTCTGATTGACAACCGCATACCGTTTGCCTGATGGTAAGCGATACGACCACACATAAACAGTAGTAACACCATACAGAACTTTTAATTACAAAGTATTGCATTGCATTTCATTGCGCTCGTTACCCTGAGACATAAGATGTTAAATCTCATAATACCCAGTAATTACACTGGCTACAGTGTCCCTCATACCGGAACCGAACAGTGCATGCATACTGCTGCTCGGTGGTAGAAATATACATTGCGATGATGATCGAAACAAAACGACGTGTACTGATTGTCGGCAGAAATTGTAAATAGAGTTTTCCAATATGCATTTTAGGGCTTTTGTCAATTCCATAATAATTGTTCCTGATCATTATTGTTATTTAATTACATATTGATTGTATAATATAAGCGATGGAATTGTGTCGCAAAATGGTATTATATATCTATGCTGCTGCTAGACACGGGTTTCTTTACTAATGAGAGGGGTAGGGTTTTCGTTTCCCACGCTGACTTAGTGCTGGTTGTTGGTAAAATGTATATGAAATTGTTATATATCTTGTACGCTACGTATGGGTTCTGTCATTAGTTTTTAAAGACATACAAATAAATAATTCCCATAAAAATGTAGTTGAAAAAAGAAAAATTTCGTAAGTTTTAAGAAAATACTTTTACTTAGAAAAAACTTCAAAAATAACATAAATCAACCTCATTAACTGGCAATAATAGCATTGACTTATATTACACAGGCCCATTCACACTTCGATAAGTGGTAGAAGGTAACAAGGCAAGTGGGGTAAGTACTTCATAACTATAATGAATTGATCATTAATAACAGTTAGGTATGGAATCAGCTTGCGGTGCGGCACGAGTGCAGCACTGCGTCGGGCGCATAAAGCAAATCGAAAAACCGATCGCGTCGCATCGTTTCCTTCGATTTTCCTCGCTCTGTCCATTATTGTGTTTGTGAGCGCACGTATGTAAATCATTCAATCCTCCGCCGCACACACAAACACTCTCCGTCCCGCTCGCACAACCCCTTCCACACACTGCCGCGACAAGGACAGAAACAACCGAATCCACGGTGTTAATTTACGTACAGTTGGCAATTATAATTTTCGTATTGTACGCGTGTCCGTCCCTTTCTTTCGCGCGCTATTTTTTCCGTCGTCTCTTTTCCCAGGGCGGGGGTTAAGATAAAGCGGTGAAGACGCGAGAGATATGTAGAATTTTTTAATAAAAACCTCGCTTCTGTGTGCGCTAAGTGATATGGCTTGTTCTTTTTAATTTCGTTGCGAATGCGGCGGGAGCGGTATCATCTATCAAGTTTTTTTCATTCGCACACGGCGCGCCGCGGACGGTATGAAGATTACGCATGGGATATGAATATTGATTGTTTCGTTCTCGACTAATGAAAGCTTGATTGGTGAACGCCGGCGATGTGTAATGAACTCGCAGGGGAATACAGAGGGAGCGTAAAAGGTTTTTCTTTAGTTGGAAGTTTTTTTTTATTAGACGGGAGTTTTCGTGTTCAATTGAGACTGAAATGTTAATTGGATTGCAATTTATTTTCAATATTGCATTCAATGTAAACGCAAAGCTTGTACATGTGTGATAATATGCGTTGATCATCTATCACTCTCAGTATGTTACGCAGCGCTCAGAACATGTCAGTTCGTACCGCATCGTAGAGGCGCTCGCGCCGCTACATGCTACATGTATGCGTAGATGCCTCTACACGTGGGCGTGTGTGTAAAGCAAAAGAATTCAACGCGCATGCGTGCTACGTAGGACCATGTTAAAAGCTAGGTTTCAAACTGGTCATATTAGACTTAATTACGTATATATATATTTTTCCTTATCATTATCATGTGAAATTTACCAATGAAAATGTTATCAATCACATGAAATTGAGCCGAAATTATTTAGCACGATGAGAGGCGTGGCTCTCGCCGTACTGGAAAAATATTCCGATTCGGGAAATCTCATAAACTTTATATTCTAATCTAATTACATTTCGATTAACTTTTTTGGGGATCAAGAACTGGGTCTGTTTCACCGGGGAAGTGAGATCTAGACTGTCAAGTCTAACTCATAAGCAAAATTACAGTAAACATTGTTTTCTACGAATCTTTATTACAATTTATTTTAAAATACACTATCAAAAGACTTTAGAAAATGTTTGATTTTTAGAAGATAGATTTAATATTTTATAAGCGTCGGCCTAAAGTTGCATCCACTGCTTAAAAGAACACCAATGGCGGTCGACGTTAATGCTTTTATAGGTACCTGTGATATATTTCAATTAAGTACTGTCCATACGACAAAGAAAACACAATATTCACTCGTACCGGTGTATCAAAAGAGGGAACATCAAGTTTTTAAGCTATTGCATAACTTCTATCGCGGGCCTTGAGCGTGGAGACCGAATCCAAAAATTCCGTAACGAAAAAACCTGTCACCCCTCACTCCGACCGGCACACAGCGGTGATATTTTATTTTTAACTCTATCGCAACCATGTAGAGTGTAAAATTCCATAAGTAAATTTAATATCGCAGTCTTGTAAGAAAACAATATGTAAGAGGATATGAGCTGAATGTTAAACGACAAAAGTTCGAAATTACCGTGTATTTAAAAATTGTTCCAGTCAGTGAAACGTATCGAAATATCATACGCGGCGGGATGACGTGATTCTAAGTTTGAATTTTTAAAAAGTTTTTATTTTATATCTGTTTAAAGAGGTTTTTATTTAAATATTACGGCTCTGGATACTAGTCCATTGAGCCCGTCTTTCATATTTTTTTTTAGTTTTGCCATCTATCGATGAATAGCAGAACTTTTAATGACTTTTATTTTATATATGTTCAAAGAGGTTATAAATATTAGAATTTATGCAATAGCTTTACCGCGGCCGTCTCCGAGTGCCACACGTCTTTTTTTTTACTGGCAACTTTACCGTGCAAAGATAATAAAGAATGATTTTCGTATTAGGCAGTGTAAGTAATCAACCCAGCCATGTTTTTAGTGCTAGCTTTTGCCCGCGGCTCCGCCCGCGTTAAAAAGCTTTTCCGAGATAAAAGTCCCGGTTTATATTTCACGGAGATAAAAAGTAACCTATATGTTAATCCAGGACATGAGCTACTCGTGTGTCAAATTTCATCGAATTCCGTTCAGCAGTTTTTGGGTGAAAGAGTAACAAACATCCATACATCCATTCTTACAAACTTTCGCGTTTATAATATTAGTAGGATTACTATATACATTGAAAACTTTTCCATGAGAATTTTGAAGATATGTAAAGTCCGCCTATCCGCATTGCGTAAATAGATTTAGGCCTTAGTCTACCACAATGGTTGACTGCGGGTTGGCAGGAATTCTCAGGTATGTAGGTTTCCTCACGATGTTTTCCTTCACCGTTAAAGCGAACGATAATTGATAAACAATACACACGTAATGTGGAAAAGTCAGAGGTGTGTGCCTTGGGTTTTGAACTCTGAACATTCGTTTCGGCAGACTGTTCCAGTCCCAAGGCTATCGTGCATTTTGTGTTATATAGGCATTGTTAGCACCAAAACCATTTCATAAGGTTAATATCAAAATGTATCTCATTGGTCATAATGGGAGCGAAGTCGCAGGCGGAAGCTAGTTGATAACAAAGTTGGAAATGAGAATATTATTCAGTTATGAGTTCCCGGTGCTCTATAAAGGCCGTCAAGCCTTTTACAAGTAAAAATTAAATTTACTCTCGTATTCCATTACTTGATTACTTATCAAAGTATCGTTATAAATGTTAGGTAGATATTAAAGGTACTTCTTGTAAATTTCACTGAAGGATTTTTGACGTTGCTTCCTAATAGATTTAGGTAATTAACATGCTATTATCTGTCTGAGTGATATTTTCATTTACTGGTGCATATTCTCGTTATATAAGGCGATATTAAATAATTACTTTTACTTGCCTCGGTGGCGACTGACGTAGTTGTATTAGAGTATGACTACAATGCTGAGGTCTTGGGTTCGATTCCCGGGTCGAGCAAAGTGATATTGGATTTTTTTTATTTAGTAAAGCCTGGAATCTGGAATTTGTGCCCATGGCGATAGGCTCGCCCTCTATCATATTATGAGACGGAACACGGACGGTGGAAAGTGGGTGGACTAGTTGCGCCTCTGCCTACCCCATCGGGTATAGAAGGCGTGAATGTATATGTGCGTGTGTGTACTTTTTACTTAGCGATAGGCCCGGCCCACCCCTGTCATATCATGGAACGGAATACTTTACTTTCTTCGGCACTACAACCCATTGTGGATCTTGGCGTCTTCTACAATGGACTACGATGCGCGACGATCCTTGGCTATCCTCCTCCAATTGGTGAACCTTCTAAGAGCCTTGAAATCCTCATTGATACAGTCGCACTATCTCTTCCCCAGCCTTCCCTTAGGTCTCTTCCGCTGCTAACTATGGGACGGAATACGCAAGGCGAAAAGTGGGTGCATTAGTTCTGCCGCTGCCTACCTCTTCGAGGACAAAAGGCGTGAGTGTGTGTACCTAAGTACTTTTTATTAGGATAGCTAAAAATAAGTGGAACACAAATGAATGCGAGACATTTTATGGACCTTACCTGAGGACCTTCTTAAGGTCACTATAAACAGAAAAATATGTTAGGTACGAATTGGTTGCAATCGGGACCTTTTTTGTACCCGTAAATATGTATGCTTTTTCTTGTAGACTTTTTCATGCATATATTAAGAATATTCATGCATTTTCCGGATTTTTCCGATGTACATATTATGTAATCCAGTGTCTAGTAATAACATTGCGACAGTAATAGGTAAGTTATTGTAATGTTTATTAAAATAAACTGGTGGTACGTTTCTCATATGTAAGAGTCCGTCTGGGTGGGTACCACCGCAATGTCTATTCCTACCGCCAATCAGCAGTGTGCATGCATTATGGTGTTTCGGTTTGAAGGGCATTGTTGCCAGTGTAACTACTAGATATAAGGAGGCTTAACATCTTGTGTCTCAGGATGACTCGAGCGCAGTGGAATGACATTCAGTACTTTGTAACTCAAGGTGCTGGATGGTGTTGCTACTGTTAATGGGTGGTCGTATTGCTGACCATTAGGCCAACGGTATGCTCGTCTCACCATTCAATACAAAAAAACGTGTGGATGGGTTGCAAGCATGTCGCATTAAATATTTGGTTATTGCACATCTCAAAGCTTTGGTGAACATTTCATACATACATACATACATATACACTCACGCCTGTTATCCCCGAAGGGGTAGGCAGAGGTGCAACTAGTGCACCTACTTTTCGCCGTCATTCCGTCCCATGATGTGATAGGGGGCGAGCCTATCGCCATATCGGGCACAAATTCCAGACTCCGGGCTGATACTGAATAGAAAAACTCAATATCACTTTGCCCGACCCGGGGATCGAACCCGAGACCTCAGCTTTGCAGGTGAACATTTCATTATCGATTATAGAAATAATAACATGAGCTCGGTATCGTGTACTGTTTTATTGCCAAACACGGATCTCTACTACTGAGTGTTTTTACTGACACTCATAAATCCGTAAACTTTTTGTTATAAATATTTTACTTATGTGGTGTAGATGATATAAAATATTCTATTCTATAAACTAGGTGACACTTACGGCTCCGCCCGCGTGAAAGAGTTCTTCCAAGATAAAAGTCTCGCTATATATTTTTCCATTTACCTTTGTTCTTAGCTATTTTCTTCAATTCAATTTTAATTTTGAAATCCCTACTGTACCTAAATACTAGCAGAATTTTACAAAATGAACATAGATATAGCAGGTCGGGGGAAAATTTTTTCGTATTTAATATGTATAAACTTGTATTAAAATCTCTTTGGCTGTACTATTTATAAATAGCTGGTTTTTATGACAGTAAAAAGGGTACATTTAAAAAAAAAAGAGAAATCAGTAAAATTTTGTTTTTAGTTATTTTTCATTTATTTTTCTTTCGATCAAAATGAGTGAATCTAGTGAATAAATTCGATACATTTTAAAATTTTATTAAAAAAAAGGAAAAATGCACCGCAAACCGCAAATAATAATTGTGACGTTTAAGGATTTAATGCAGTGTCAGTAAGTCTCTTCAGAATTATTTAGGCAGTGTCAGGTTAACATCAAGAGAGGACTGCCAAAACTACTTGTAGCTGTTTTTTTTTTAATCAGAAGTCCCAAAATTTCGACAGCAACGGGATTATGGTATTACCCACTACATGGCAGAAAGTCATCTAACAACATGGCACCGATATACTGTTAATTAATTTAAATTAACTTTGAATAAAGAAGTCTTGAGTTTTCATAAAAAATGTGAAGAAATTTTTTCCCCACCCTAACATGTAATAAGTCGTATTGCCTTATAATTCTTATTTCATTTCCAGAAAGCATTTTTAATACAGGATTTTTCACTGAATACTTTTCATTTCTATTATTTATTTCTTCGATCATATATTACCCAACATGCAATACTTACCTTAACACGAAGTAGAATAAAATAGGAAAAACATCTCAACAATTCAAACCAGGGTATCATGAACCATTCCCATCGTCAAAGGATTGTCGGCACAAATCAGCGTAACAGAATCATGCATAGACAGATGCGTGCTTGCCGAAGCACAACGTCCACAATTATCTCATACAATTCACGGTACATCGTAACTAATTCCAAACAGAGCCACATCTATCGGGGCGGAACGTATCTGGCGATGACTGCGCGACTCCTGCGCAACCCCGCACCACTCGCGCGTGAAAGAACTAAGGATTGGAAACGTTGAACACTGTGATAAACGAAAATACCCTTTAAAGTGTTCAGAATAAGGTCTAAATTGTATTACATGAGATAAGTTAGACTTCTGATAAGTTGGTATTGGGATTTAAGCTGTCTATACTTTGGAATAGAGGTATATTTTGGTTGGTAGGTAAAAGTAATGAATGTTCAGTATAGGCGAGATGTTCTGGTCTGCGTGGTGCGCGTCGAATCGTCTTCCGGCGTTAGACGTGATTTCTTGAAGAAAGTCGAATCAATGGAACGCAGTGGACATTGGCCTCCGATTGTGATTGATTCGGGCCACGAAATGACAGCGATGGCTGTTGAATATGTTATATAACGTGCAGACATCTATATAGTCTATCCTCCGCGTGAGTCACGGACCAGTTTATATTAAATCCAAAGTTAAAAAGCCAATGTAGTAATCGGTACCATGAAAACACAAATTTTTAGTCCTACGTCACGATTATAGACAGTATTATACGAATCTTTTATGCACTTATGATCTCTCATTAAACTCGTACATTCCACATTGTATATCAGCAGTGAAATAAAAGTAATTATATTATAAGGCTCTTAAAGTTTTACCTTTACAAAATTGGAAAATAAAATCCTCCTAGCCAGTTTCGGCCACGGCGGCCAATCTCAACGGAGATCAGCCAGGTACGCAGGAGATATTATAGTGCACAAGCGTGTGCGCAATACACAGGCAATCCGACATGACCGGAGAGAGATCAGGCGCAGGACCAACGGCTTTACGTGCTTTCCGAGGCACGGGGGTATCACACCGCCAACTTCCTGACTCCGAGCTGCGACTGAGTACATTTTAAGATTGAAAAACCCAGTCACAATTTTTTTGGCTCGACCCGGGATTCGAACCCAGGACCTCAGCGCGCAAATCGTACTCGTAATGCGTACGCAATACCACTACGCCACCGAGGCAGTCAGAGCAATTGGAAAACAAGTATAACGAATACATTATAAATAAAATGAATGGTAGACTGTTGTTCAAAGTAACTTCTGTCCATTGTAACGACAGATTCATCTCTTATATCATGGGGAAATTCTGTTTTCTTCCCTATTGTATGATATGATATGGCGGTTTAATAGTATAATATGACTAACGGCTTGTACCTTCCTTATGTAGCCGCCTTTTCTATGGCTTACGCTTGTTAACCGGCTGTGAGAGCGACGGCAAATTGAAACTTATTTACCGTTTTAAAACAAAAATTGTTTATAATAGCCTTCTTATAGATATTGCGCAAAGTGAAAAAAATGGTTACGTTAAAAAAGATTTTATTTTATTAAAAGCTCTTTTGTTTTTAGAACGAATAATTTTACTTTCAGGTGACCATTTTTAATATTTTTTCTTTCGAAGGTATGACGTGAATTCTGCCAACCAGCACTAGGCCAACGTGGTGGACTAAGGCCTAAACCCTCTCAGTAGTAGAAAAGGCCCGTGTTCAGCAGTGGGCAGTATATAATACAGGGTTGGTATGGTATTTCTCTTTAAATTACTATCCCTTTCTTTTACGGGTCATATTTTTGTCTCCGAACTTCGACTATTTCTAATTGCCAGTCATTAAAACACAATATGTATCAGTTTTTTCCTAGTTCTCCTCAATCGCCCCATGTCAAGTGGCAGCGTATATAGGCGTTTACCGGGAAATCCCCGGTTCGATTCTCAGGTGAAACAACGCTTTGTATAGGCTGATCTAGAAACATTTCCTAAGGAGTCCTTCAGAGGTAGATGAAGTCTAACCTGTCGCTAAACTTTGGGGGTTAATGTCACTCGCGTCCGTAGGCTCATACTCTAGTTTCCCTACACGTGACCCCTGGGTAGTGCCAAATGAGTGACACAGTCCGTGGTGGTAGGATGCTTGCATCCGCCCGGGTAGCGACCACCGTGCTCACGGCGAAAAGACCGCCATAGTGACCCCCGCAAGGGGGCCGCGTTACGGGATCAGCCTACGCTCTCCCGGTTTCTCGGGGCGCCTGTAATTGGGTATGAGGTTGTTCCGTGTGGGTAATTCCGGATCACAGTCGGGGAAGGCGTATTGATTCGCCGGCCAGGGAGACCTGTAGAAACGGTTGACCCGCTGGCCGCCCGCGGTATAGTACAGGGGCCCAATCGAGACTAACCACCTCGAGAGGCTGCCTCACCATGCCGCGCATAATCTTGGGTGGGTCCGTCGTGCCGGTTGGTGACCGGATGTGGGGTCCCGGCGGCCCATCCCGGGAGGGTACGGGGGCCCTTCCGTCCGGCGGATCAGTTCACCTATTCCTGGCTCTCGTGTTCTGGTGCCCGTTCGGCCCACTGAGTGCCCATTTACAGGCTTCCCGATGCTTCTTCACGCATCCCATCCCCCTTCATGACAGTGCCTACAAAGAAAGCAGGTCCTACAGCGGTGCACAACCCCACCACCGCTTTCACTATGGAGTTCGCCAACATCCGCGGACTCCATACCAACCTCAATGCCGTCCACCACCATCTTGAGACGGCCCGGCCTGCTTTGCTCTTCTTGACGGAGACACAGATTCGCCGTCCGGACGATAATTCATACCTGCTGTACCCCGGCTATTCGCTTGAAGAAAACTTCAAGCCAAAGGCCGGGGTATGTTTGTATGTTCGATCGGACGTCTGTTGTCGCCGTCTGCGCTGCATGGAGGACCCTTCCTTTTCCACTTTGTGGGTGCACGTGGATTTTGGCTCCTTGAGCCGTATCTACGTGTGCCTTTACAGGTCACACCACGGGGACGATGAGACGACTCGGCTGTTCAGGTACCTCAGCCTGGCGGCGGATGACGCGCAGGTGCAGTTTCCGTCAGCGGAGATGGTGGTTTTGGGGGATTTCAACGCGCACCATGAGCTGTGGCTGGGATCCTCCAGGACTGATCATGCTGGCAGAGCTGCCCATGCATTCGCTCTGACACATGACTTGACACAACTGGTGAGCCAGCCTACCAGGATCCCGGATGTGGCGAGTCATGCGCCTTCACTGCTGGACCTTCTGCTGACGAGTCACCCGACCGGGTATCGAGTGACCGTTAGTGCCCCTCTGGGCACTTCTGATCACTGCCTGGTTGGGACGTCAATACCTATCGCTTCACCTCCACGTCCTGTGCAGGTTAAGCGAAGGGTCTAGCATTACTCGTCGGCAGATTGGGATGGTATGCGAGAATGTTTCGCATCCATCCCTTGGCGGCAGCGTTGTTTCGAGGGAAAAGATCCTTCGGCGAGTGCCGACGCTATTGCTGGCGAGGTCAGGTTAGGAATGGAATATTACATTCCTTCCTCTGAGGTCGCAAGTAAGGGCCGTGGACGCTCCTGGTTTAATCGCGCTTGCGCCGATGCTGTTGGTCAAAAACAGGCGGCGTATCGCGCTTGGATCAGGAGTCGCGCAATGAAGGATCCTAATATTGATTCCCTCAAAGCAGCTTATAACCGTGCCGCCAAGGCCTGCAAGAAGGCCTATGTTAGATCGGATGCCGCGCGGATATGTAGGATTGGGCGTGCTTTGGCCAACCATCCGACGAGCAGCCGTGCTTATTGGAGTCTGGCCAAGGCCGTCCAGTCTAACTTCTGCCGTCCCTCACTGCCGCCGCTAAGGTATCCAGATGGATCACTGGCACACAAGCCGCAGGAGAAAGCCACTCTATTGGCAAATCTCTTTGCGGCTAACTCCCGGCTCGAAGACTGTGGCTCACAGCCGCCGCCGGCGCTGTCTGATTGCGGATTCACAATGCCTGCGATCAGACAGTGCGATGTGCGGCGTGAGCTGCGGTCTCTCGACGTTCGGAAAGCCAGTGGTCCGGACGGTATACCGGCGGTGGTATTGAGAAGATGTGCAGCGGAGTTGTCTCCAGCACTGACACGCCTCTACCGTGCGTCCTACCTCTCAGGTATAGTGCCTGAATCTTGGAGGGAGGCCAATGTGCAACCGATCCCCAAAAAAGGTGATCGGACTGACCCTACCAATTACCGCCCAATCGCTATAACCTCAGTGCTATGCAAAGTCATGGAGCGGCTAATAAACTCGCACTTGACCCGCTACCTGGAGAATCACTCGTTGATCGGCGACAGACAATACGGATTTCGTCAGAACCGATCAACGGGTGACCTTCTAGCGTACGTCATGCATCGCTGGGGGGAGGCGATTGATAGGCATGGCGAGGCTCTAGCTGTGAGCCTCGACATAGCTAAGGCTTTTGATAGGGTCTGGCACCGTGGTCTCCTTTCCAAGCTTCCGGCATATGGTTTGCCCGACAACCTGTGTGCGTGGATTTCTGGCTTTCTGCATGAGCGTAGAATACGTGTCGTCGTTGATGGGCACGCTTCGAAGCTCATGTCAGTAAATGCCGGGGTTCCACAGGGCTCGGTGCTGTCGCCCACCCTGTTTCTTCTGCATATCAATGATTTGTTATCGCTTGGCAACATTCATTGTTATGCAGACGACAGCACGGTTCATGGGCGATACTACCATGAGCCCCCTGGTTTGCGGGTGGACACTGTGAGGAGGCGCAATGATCTTGTCATTGAGCTCAACCGGACTCTGGATCTCATTTCCACGTGGGGTTCCATGAACCTGGTTGAGTTCAATGCCAAGAAAACGCAGGTGTGTGCGTGCACGTGCAAAAGATCCCCGTTTTCTCCTCTCCCCAATCTTCAGGGTGTTCCACTCTTAATGCGGAATGACCTGAATATCCTTGGTATGGATATCCGCTGTGATCTGAATCCAAGGAATCACATCGAAGGCGTTATATCTGCCACATCACGCAGGGTTGGAATCCTGAACAAGGTGCGTCGGTTCTTCACGCCCGGTCAAATCTTCCGCTTGTATAAAGCACAGGTACGGCCGGGTATGGAATACTGTTCGCACCTCTGGGACGGTTCCGCCCAATACTTGCTCGATGCCTTGGATGGATTGCAGCGGCGGGCCATCCGCATTGTGGATGATGCAGACGTAACGAGCAACTTGGAGTCGCTACAATTGCGGAGGGATGTCGCTTCTCTAAGCGTGTTCTACCGTCTGTATCATGGCGAATGCTCTGAAGAGTTGTTTAATCTGATCCCCTCCTCTCCTTTCCTCAGCAGAACCACGCGTGCCGGCAACCGAAGCCACAGCTTGATGGTTAAAACCATCTCGGCCCGAACCAATAGGTTCGCCAATTCTTTTATTTGCCGCACCATCAAGCTTTGGAATAGTTTGCCGGCGCACGTGTTCCCTCCTTCCTATAATCCTGGGTCCTTCCGCCGTAGCGTGAAGAAGCAGCTCAGTAGGCCGGCATGATTGTGTCGAATGGCATGAGATAACTATCTGCTGCCATTCGATACTCTATCTGGACTGCATCGCGCTTACCATCAGGTGAGGTGCAGTCACTTTGCCGTGCCCGAATAAAAAAAAAAAAAAAATAAAAAATAAACTAAGCCAAATCGTTTCTGGAACATGCTTGAAAAGAGTGGTGCGCCGACACGACTCCACATTACAGCAATTTTTTTTATGGTTATACAAACATTTCCTGTTTTCACTGTATAAGTTGTGGCTTCAATTTGAAAGGGGCGGGGGGGGGGCAAGGTTCCGCTATTTGATACGTAACTCACCCCCCCTCCGTCCGATAGTACAACGGTACGGGAAGATAATAACATTACAGCAGTTTAAGGGCAGGTAATTGTCTATGTTTGAGTAATGAGCATGTTCATGTGAAATAGGCTTTTCAACGACATGTACAAATACGGGCCTGAAATTCTAACCAAGATATTTTATATATATTTGGATAGTGATCCCAAAAGGTATATATGTAAGGTAGGTAGGCCTTTGCAATACATGGTATAATTTTAGAGTCCTCCGATGTTAAGATTTATGTAATTTAATTTTCCTTAAAAACTGCATTTAATATGAACGTTTTTTAAAAAGTGACTTGTGTATAGAGGGCTCTAAATTTATTTTATTGGATCCAAAATCCATATTTTTCACACACACACACACACACACACACACACACACACACACACACACACACACACACACACACACACACACACACACACACACGCCTTTTGTATCTCCGAAGGGGTAGGCAGAGACGCAACTAGTGCACCCACTTGTCGCCGTTATTCCGTCCCTTGATGTGATAGAGGGCGAGCCTGTCGCCATATCGGGCACAAATTCCAGACTCCGAGCTGATATTGAATAGAAAAACTCAATATCACTTTGCCCGACCCGGGATCGAATCCGAGACCTCAGCATTGCAGTCGTACCATAATACAACTACGCCATCGAGGCAATATCCACAACATTTGAGCCTGGTTAAATTTCAAGCACCCATACAAAATAAATATCTTTCCTATAGAACTCTTTGACAGTGGCTGCCTCATATTTTCTTCTCCGTTAAAGTAACCGTTAATTAACAGTGACTAACAAGTACACACATGCCTTCGAAATTCAAAAATTCATCCCTGAACACAGTGCCTCAGCCATAATACTCTTCATTTGTAATTCCTTAATACGTATATTATAAAAGGTATATTCAACCCGAGACCACAAGGCGAATCTACTGGTCTCGCGTTGAAATCTCAGGTCGGCAGTTAGACCTATTGGGGTTTTCTGCTTATATGGCGATAAGCGTGCCCCCTATTACATTATGGGATTGATTACACAAAGAGAAAAAAAATTGCATTACGTCTTTAGTTACGCCTCTGCCAACCCCTTCAGGGAAACATACCAGTGAGTGTAAAAATACGCAAATGCTAAAGATTTTCTAGTAACATCTAAGATTTACCAGCACTATACCCATCGTTACCTGACCATAGATGAAACAACCCGCCCTAAATAAAGTCTGAATTGTTCTAAGATCATCTTTCACTTCGAACTCTTACCACTCGTTAAACCCTAGGTTTTAACCGAGCCTCGGTAAATGTCAACTATAAACACACACGGTGTGTTAAAAGTATCACATTTGCCCTCAGCTTGGTTAGGTTAGGTTAGGTTAGAATTATGAATAACTAGCTTTTGCCCGCGGCTCCGCCCGCGTTAAAAAGTTTTTCCGGGATAAAAGTCCCGCTTTATGTTTTCCCGGGATAAAAAGTAGCCTATGTGTTAATCCAAGATATGATCTATCCGTGTGCCAAGTTTCATCGAAATCCGTTCAGTAGTTTTTGCTTGAAAGAGGAACAAACATCCATACATTCTTACAAACTTTCGCCTTTATAATATTAGTAGGATTTTGTGACTTTGAAGACCATAAATAAATATTTAAACATAAAACTTCTTTAAAAAACTTCTTTCTTTTTCTTTTTTTTTACATACGGTAAGTTATGTTGGGTATCCGCCCGGATAGCAACTGTACACAAGATGTAAAAACCCGCCATTGTAATCTCGCAATTGTGTCGCGCTGGGATCAGCCTGTATATCCAGTTCAAACAGGCCGGCATAATTATGTCGACTGGCGAGAGCGAATCGTCTCTCATCAAATACCATTCCGCCCACCATCTGGTGCAGTGGAGTAATTTGTCGGTGTCCATATAAAAAACGCACAGAACATACCTTATTTTAGTGTACACAAGCATGAACACATATCTCAACTATGCGAGTTTTCAACTAACTTAGCTTAGTTTTCAGTCTGTAACCCGCAGAAGAATAGGCCCCTCTCAATAGAAGAAGAGGTCCATGCTGGGCAGTATATAATATAGGGCTGGTAACATTTTATTAACCCGCATTATACTAAAACTAAGCCCGTTTCTTTCAACTGTGGTTAGGGTGATTCTCGGTGTCATTAAACTGGACGCGCTCGCAGAGCGTCGCCTGCTCCAGGTGTTGCCAGCGCGTCCAGCTTAATAAGACCCGGACAAAAGATAACTATAGTTAAAAAAACGGAACCTAAGTCAAACTTGGGTAATGATTTTATATTTTTTTTTATTTTTATAGAATCCTGAAAAAGAAACAGTCGAAAGCGGGATAGCTTTCGACTGTTTCTTTTTCAGGATTCTATAAAAATAAAAAAAAATAAAAAAAAAAAAAAAATATAAAATCATTAACCAGGCACTACATGGCCATTGACATGTATTAAAAATCATAATATAAAATCAAACTTGGGTGTTATTGATTATGTACAGTCGTGATGAAAAAAAATATGTTGATATAACTTGATTAGTTTTTGTCTGCCTACGTTATTGGGGACACGTCGTGACGTTACATAAATGCGTTTTCAAAATTAGTCGTTTGCCATAGCGTTTACTGTTGCAGATTAAACAAAATTTCACCATAGACGAATTAAATTTATAATCGATTAATAGAGTATGAAATATCTCTTAACTAATTCGTGCGTTAACTGTGTACAGGTGGTTTTTGGTTCGGTTCCCAGGTTTCTTGTTTTTCTTAAATAAACAGTTATAATTGAATGTTTCTGATTTGAAGTTCATGGTTTGCCACAATTACTTAATTTAAGGAATATATTTAAAGATTTACGTAAGACTTCTAAGAAAACAATACTTTTGTATTAAAACCAGTAAAATTACCAATAATTATATTACCAGCTCCGTATTATATACTGTACTACTCTTGGACTCGGCTTCGTTTATTTCCGAGAGGGTTTTGGCTTTAGCCTCAGCTTGAGTTAGCAAACGCCTAAAATCATAAAAAAATTCCCAGGCATGTTATTATGAGCGTGTATATTTTTTTCTCAGTGTTTACCTTTGCCTTTAGAATGGGTGATAATTAACAATAGTACACACATAACTTCGAAAGGCCAAAGGTGTGTGCCTTAGGGGCGGTGTCCGAACCTGTGACCTTCGTCTTGGCCAGTCCATTCCATTCCCCACTAGGCTATCGTTATTTACTGTCACATTAAAATTAATGATATTTACATTGAAAAGCAGTTAAGATACAAGCTGAAAGTGAGCAAATATAAATATTATTATATAAATTCCAGACTTTTAACGTGAACAAAAAATAACTCTGTCAACATTGTAATATAAAAACAAAAATCCTCTTAACTTTTACGTCTGGCCACAAAAAAAATGTTTTAAAAATAAACAATTCCTAATTTAAATTTGTCCGACATCCGGCGGTTGCGTAACTGGCGATTCCATTTGTAAAAGTGCAAAGTGCCAGTAACCTCTGGTGCTCCTTTAATTTCAATAGTGGGGTCGGCGGCTCAAGGTCGCCGCACCGCCCGCCAGAGGGGACACTTTACGATCAGCTGATACCTCCGTTATTATATTAATACTGATATTTTTTATCTGTGTCATCTTTTTTTTGTGCGAATTTTATCTGATATTTTCGGTTGAAGATTAAAAAGACTGTAATATTTTTGTCTATATAATGATAATTACAGTTAACTAATCTAGTGCGATTAATAAATGTAAGTGGCAATACTTTTTTTTTATGGCATTAATTGACGAGACGAGCAAGCCGTTCGCCTGATGGTTAGCGATATGACCACCCCTAAATAGTAGCAACACCATCCAGCACCTTGACTTACAAAGTAGGTACTATGTGGTATTCCAAAGCGCTCGTCATCCTGAGACATAAGATTTTAAGTCTCATTATGTTCAGTAATTACACTGGCTACGATTTCCTTCAAACTGAAACACAACAGTGCATGTACACTGCTGCTTGTCGGTAGAAATAGACATTGCGGTGGTACCCACCCAGACGGACTCATACATATGAGATACCTACCACCAGTAAATTCACTCTTTGTAATGTGGTAGGCAGTATTTAATTATTATTTTCATAAGTTTGGTTGCGAAGGTTACATTTGTATTTTAATAATAAAGTCAGCATTCTATACAATTTGCCCAATGTATGTAATGTTCATGCCGTACAAAAAAGTGTTAGTATAGTAACGCTAACCTCTCGCCACTACCAGTTGCATCTGAAGTTTAGGGGCTCGATAAGAAAAGTAATAAAACCACGAATGTGGGCAGAGGGCAGCGTGGCGTGAGACGTCGGCGGGGGTGAGCGCGGCGGCGGGGCCCAGGGGAGGGGCGAGGGACGGTCATCTCCCCCTTTTTATCTCCGCAAGTCAAGGGCGCGTGGGGCAGGTTCGGCCGGCCGCCGGCTATTGACATTCTGTTTTCAAATTTACCCACTTTTTCCATTGTCCGTAACTTTTTAATATTGCGGGGGTCGTTGAACTGAATGGCCAGTGAATAGGCCCGTAACGTAATCGGACTTGTGACGTGTTCCAGTTTTAAATTTCGAACACTGCCCCCAGTTTCGCATGCGGCCAGTGTTTCTATTTATTTGTTTTTAAATATTTTTTAATTAACGAACTTGAGTGTTATTACCTTGGCCTTAATGTTGAACAAGTACAATATACATTAAATAAAAATGTATTCTCTGTATCCATTAGCCTATAAAATAAACAATGCAATGCTTACAACTCAATCCACACTGACGCATTGTAGCAAATCCACAAATCATAAACCAAAGAATGTCTTTTGAAATTTTTAATTACACTCAGGCCAAAATTAGATTCTATTAATATTTATATGATAAGGAATTATCTGTGGAGTTGTCGATTCGTCCGTCACAGTGTCCATTGGCGGAGTATCGGTCCAGATGTACCAGATATCTGTCATCTTACACAACTTAATACCACCAATGCTATCGACATATTACCATCTGTTGCTGTGGAAGTTGATGGTTTGGTTAATTCATAAAATGCCCAGTTTTTTTTTAATTATATTAAAAGACGTTTTCACCTTATCTTAAGCGTCATGAATGCAAAAAAAACATTGCATAGCATAGTAGTGCGATTGCAAATATGAAATATAAGTGTTATATTTCCAAGTCACACTGACTAACCATGGCATGACCTAATATAATAAACATATATTTTTTTACCGTGGTTGGCTGCAACGGGTTTTAACAAACTTATAACATTGATATTTACTCAATAACTATAATATATTCAAATAAATTGTGCCCAGTACCAACACAAACTTTTCCATAATTCCAACAACTAACAAGACTCCCATATCTTGTTATTCCAACTAGAAATATATTTTCTTACTTGAACCGTAGCACTATACATGAGCGTGCGTACAAAAACTCCGAAAAGTTTTGAGTGACGGGACCGCCGTCGAAAAACGATGTCGATAAGCGATACGGCAACAAAGCACTGCCGACCATCTCTATTGACAGCCGCGGGGACAGATTTGGGGGATAGTTTCGGGGGCTAAGTGTAATGACGGTTAGTCATTCGTGTTGCAGCATGGGCAATTGAGAAGAATGATGTTGAAAATGGTTTGCCATATGTGTTTTTCAATTAAAAATAACGTTAGATGTGCAAATGTGCAACTTACAATTTTTACACCAATTTATCGATATTATAAAAAGCAAAATTAATTTAACTTACTATTGCTGTCAATGATTTTTAATATAAAGAATATTACCAGAGCTTTTACATAATAACTATGTCAAATCATACTTACAAACAACGTTGCCATTAATTGGGGGGTCACGACCCCAACTCTACGCCAAATCCGTCCCTGGCAACTAGACCGTGTGCTATGTGTGAATGTTATCGACAATATCGAGATGTTATGTCGATAGCTCGACCATTACGTGCTCGTAAAAATATCATGAGAATCGAACCCGAGACGATACGATCGCGCATCTATTGTGCCGTGCGAGGGCGTGACGTGTGAGACGGGAATACTGGCCATTGTAACGTAGGCTAATGGATTATCCAAAATTAGTTTGCGTGTTAAATTCGCGCGCTTTTCTGAGATGTTATGGAGAGTCTCTACTATTCTTAATGACGCAATAAAAAATACAATTAGTTGACAACCAAGGTATCATACATAATATTTCGATCAAGATGTATGTAGAATTGATGTGGTTTCAAAACTAAATGAATCCCAATTTAAAAGTAGTCACGCAATAAACATCATACAACGAATAAAAACAACTACATGATATGAATTTTAATCCCATATAAAAAATCTATTTAAGTAAAAGCTAAAACATTAAATCTGCCCAAATATCAATACTTACTTCTTTAACAAACCATAGAAACAAACAGCGGCTACTTAGATCCTATGATGCGCGTGCGCAGCCCGACAGATGTGCCAGTCACAATGGCGGACGGGCACAAAGCCGAATGAAATCTCAGAGATATCTCGCGCGGATTACTTTACAAATTTTAAATACAATTATGTTACTGTTAACTCGAAACGTGTAATGAACTTGATATACCAGTTCACATTACGAAATCATTGTAATAGTACATTTATTTCATTATGAACTATGAGCTATGGGTGATTATTTTGTTTATAATTTTGGCAACTGGGTGATTGATCCATTTCGACATGATTCTTTTTGCTCATCTCAACTTACTTTTTTATCTTCTTTTACTATTAGAAACCACGTAAATACTGCCAATTACTATTCAGAACTCACCGTTACTTCTTACAAGATGAATAAGACTCAATTTCACTAGTCTGTGATAAAGTTCGAAATAATTAAATCTGACATTACTAGTACTTTCTGACAGAGATCTGTAAAACTAAAAACTTATACGGCAGGTAAGTTCTAAATAGACTATAAGGAACTTTACCATCATGCGGTGACTTGGTCACGTAAAAACAAGAACGTCTAACTAAGCTGTCTAGTTGGACCAAGCCGGATTTCAATGTGACCAAAAAACTCGACGGCGCGGCGCGGCTCTACGTTCCCGCTGTTTTGCTAAAAACTATATTTTTATGAATGAACGGAGAGATTATCGGATAGCAGAGGAAATGATACTACGAAGTATGGTCAATTGCAGTATTTTTTGACTAGATTTTTCTCGTTTTTCAAGTTCTTTTTCTCTGGGATTATTTTTATACCGGCCAACGCTTTATAAAATCTTCTACTTATACTTCTCTTATAAACATTCCTCAAATTTGGTACAACGTTTCCACATATAATTATCATGCGTCATAAACAAATAGACAATTATAGAACACATTCTTAGGTTTTAATTACCTCTGAATAGTCTAGTTTAAGAAAAAACCTATATCTAAATGACAAATACTTAATTTTTTTTTTGTTTGTACAAATTGCGTCATAATATTGAGACACTTATCTATACACCGAAACTCAATCACAATATATATATTTTAAGTTGTACCCAAGCCATAGTGTCCAACCTAGCCATAACACTACCTCAGTCCATTGACTTATTAGTCAAGAGTTTTAGAAATCGCCACGCAATCTTTGACGGCTTCGTCTCGGACTGTGGGCGTGTGTAGCCGGTGGAAAAAAACATATCACTCCCACTTCGACCGGTTACACGAAGACAAACTTATCAGATAAACATTGATCTACATTATCGCCCTTATGTACAGTGGGGTAGAGATTAGATCAACTGTAGATGCGTGTTGGCAGATCGCCGGTGGCCATACCACGCCTCGACACTCGTCATTGGCAGAAATAAAAACGGCAAGTACGCGTACCGTCACGTTTGAGCGGTCAGTGAAATCGTGCGATCGGTGACAATGTGTCATTTGTCGCACGACCAGTGTAACTTGAGCCGCGGGAACCACGATACCCATTGTGGCGTAAAGGCACCGCTTTGTAGCTGACCAATGTGACTTAAATCTGAAAGTTGGTTCTGGTCTATTGTACTTAATTGTTGGTGGCATAACTCGTATGTTGTGTACGAGACTCATTAGTCGAAGACTTTGAGTATAAAGTTATTTCACACAGCCCAAAACTATTATAAATGTGATGTACATAAGGCGGGTATTCATACCATGTATGAACAAACCTACAAACATCAAAAATAATATGCATGATTTAAATTCCAATATACACACGAAGTAAAACAATCTATTTTATATTCTATGAAAAACTTATAATCCAAATCTACTATAATCTACCATTTTAGAAAGTGTCATCTAAGATGGGAGTTTTTATCTAGTCATGAATGCATGACTTATCGCAAAGCAGCCGTTTGTACAAAAAATAGGTCTCGATGCAATTTTTTAAGTCTCTGAGAACGATAGAGTACGTAAAAAATTTGCATAAAATGACAGAATTTGAAACGCCTTTAACGTTTGTTATATTTCAAAAGTATTTTTTGTTATGAAACTTGTATTGACAATGCTAAAGTATAACACAGAACTTCGAAAAAGATCATCACCACAGACCACAAAAAGTTTTCTACTAATCATAAACCTCCCCTAAAGTTTTCCACACTAACGCACTGAAAACAGCTTTTCATCCAGCGACTTCCTGCTATTTGTAACAAGTAGTCTATCCATCTTGCAGGTGGGATAAAGTAGTACACGGCATTACATTGCTCTCGGTACGTAATGACATTAGATATGAAGTTATTAATGTCCAGTAAATTCGTTTATAAATTGTAAACATAATACGAGTTTATCTTTTACCTACTAATTCTACTAGTAATACGTTGTGTACTGCCAAAAGTAATTAAGGAAGTGACCTCATTTCCTCATTCAATTGAGTAAAGAAATATTACTCTACTCGATAAAGATTTGTGTATACAATCGCTAAGCTAGTTAAACGCTTGAAATGTGTCGCTGTCGTCAAAATTTCGTTTAAGTATATATATATTTTTTTGGGAATAATGATCTTCAAATTATATTCTATGCAAAATATTTTAACCCCGAGGCTTTTATATAGCAGGGGTCAAGATAAAATGGTTCATTGTGTATTTTGTGGTATATAGACCCGTTGCATCGACTGCGTCATAAAATGACACTTGCAGCTTCAGTGGAGAGACTGCAGGACAGAGGGTTTATCAGACAATGCATTGGCAGGAATACTTAGCAATATGGGACATAAACCTGTGTCTCCGAAGAACTAAAAAAAAATAATTAATACTAATTTTCTAAAGCAATTAACCACAATCAATAAACTCATAAGCCAAGACACTTCAATACATTTTGCAACATGTCTATCTGTACTAGAGTAATTCTATCTTGATAAATATTTTATCTACTCTTTAGTAGTTTATCGGTTAAACAATAGTTGATAGGTATATTGGTGATAAAATCTCCTGCATGCCAGAGTTGCTGGGCGAGTCCCCATATTTCAATTCTATGTAACCTACGTCGAAATTAACCATAGTAAAATTATCATATTAATTATTAATTAATTAATCAAATTGCAATTATTTTACCTGCAACTGATACTAATCGGAGAGGGATCCAGATAGATTCTCAAACGACTAGAGACAATTATCCTTTCCAGTTGACACAATTATACCAGCGTGTCTGAATCGGATATACACACACTAATCCCGGAACCCGACACACTTACGTGAGCCACTATTGGTGTACTGTCGCCGCTATCCTTGCCGATAAAAGCATACTACCACCAGCGATTCTTCTGAGAAACTGTGTAACTGTTAGCTGGTTATTAACAAAATCGATGCTAAATCACGCGACAAAACCCGCAAAGAAATTTCATAGAGCACGCTCACAAATTGCGATGCAACTATTGAAATGTAAATCGTTTATGGCTACCGTTATTTTGAAAAGCCGATTGGCGATAATGGATTATCAACAGTTGCGTACCGTTTGGTCAGCCGCTGTCCCACGGTCAGTGGTTATTGGTCATCACAATCAGCTTGCGACTAAGCTGGCCATAATCGGGTGTAAAATCGCGCTAGAAGGACCATTAAGATGTTGCCACACACTCGCCAAATTTATCGATTCGTCTCGGCAATTCTTTTATTTCAAAATGCTCTTGATCCAACGATTTCTATTAATTCGATAAATAGATGTATAGTTAACTCAGAGTATTGTACTCATTTTGAGGTTACGTCAACTTTGTTAAAATTTGCAACGGAAATTATTTATTGCATTCAATAAAAAATATTTTCAGATTAACTACCAAATTACATTGTTTTTTGTAAGTTTATATTGTATTTCCAATGCCGGTGCCAGACAGGGATAAATATTTGAACAAAGATTTTAACAGGCTTTTCCACACATTTGAACAAAGTTTTTCCTGCATCTGCCACACATGCTTTGCAAACACATTTGATCACAGTATTCAAATAGACAACAAATACGATGGACCGCGATTTTGTGGACACGGTATACATGTATTATTTAAGCTGACCTATAGAATTATTTATGTCATTTCTATTCTCATGGCTTTTACTATTAGGGTTTCATATACATGCTTCTCCTTCAAGCAACTCAATAAATTCAAGTAACCTATTGAGTTTCGTTGCTCCAGTACATCTTGCGAATAAACAAAGAAAACATTCCGTTCGGTGATTGTCAAGCGCAAGTGTGGCAGGCTACGCACGCATTTTAACCTTGAACGTTTTGATATGTGGTCGAAAAACCGATACAGAATGGCAAATAGGCAAATACCCGTACCACACATGTTATCAAACAAGTGTTCAAATATTATTGCTATGCGTGGAGCCGGCTTAATAAAAACCCAGTCGGATACCTCGAACTAATTACTTGGCAAATTCCTCCGTGATAATTATAACTTTATTTTCATTTAGACTGACTGACTGACTGCCTCGGTGGCGTAGCTGTATTACAGTACGACTGCAAAGCTGAGGTCTCGGGTTCGATCCCCGGTTCGGGCAAAGTGATATTGAGTTTTTCTATTCAGTATCAGTCCGGAGTCTGGAATTTGTGCCCGATATGGCGATAGGCTCGCCCCCTATCACATCATGGGACGGAATGTCGGCGAAAAGTGGGTGCACTAGTTGCGCCTCTGCCTACCCCTTCGGGGATAATAGGCGTGAGTGTATATGTATATATATATGTATTTTCATTTAGCCAATCAATTTTCTTTCCAATACATACAAAATACATCAGGTTCAAATAGATTTAAAACCGGTCAACTATCCACACAAATCCAATGTTTGGCCACATGAAATGTGATACGATAATTATGATATTGGGCATGCATAAGTCGTAAGGGCATACGTGAAAGACGGGTAATTACCACAAGGGTGGCGCGGCCTGGTACCGAACATGCCCGAATTTGCAGTACATCGTGTTTTATTTTTAGGTGATTTGTTTTGTTTTTGTTTTACGAGCTTATTAGTAGCACGGTGGAATAGAATCGATTCGTACATTGAAATATTAACTTTATATTGTTGACATTACGTGTTATTTTTACACATATTGTAATAAATTCAAAAATAGAATACTTGAAATTAATTTTAAACTGATCCTTACAAGCTAGATTATACGTAATATATTGGCTTGCTACTCTTGTGGATTCTACCGACTACTAGGTCGGAGAGATCTAAACTATGCCATCCAGGTAAATACCAACCCTCAGACCATTAATGAAGAGATCACTTCGTAGAAACGGCTACAGCGTGTATCTGTCATTTCTAATACCTAGATTTGAAATACTAACCATCACAACTCAATATTCTATAATAAGAAAACTTGATACTATATCATACTATTATAAGATGCAACTGAAAATTTTGCATCTTTGTTACAAGTAGAAACCTCGAAATAGATTTTAGGTGAAATTTTAGACATAGACAAATCCTGTCTCAGCATATGCGCTACTTTTTATCCTAGAAGATTTGACATAGACTTCCATATCAGAAAAGAACTTCCACATCGTCTATGACCAAAAACTATGTGAATGTGGATTGGATGAAGGTACCCTAGAAAACATCTTCTTTAATTGTCCAAGAATTGGTTTTCCTATTTATGACATTCTTCCTGCTGAATTTCCCCGCCCTATAAACATTAATTGTCTACTAATTAGTGATTTCGCCCAACATTTCAGATTTCTTTCTAAATTTATTAAAAATAATGATCTTAATTTATATGCCTCTATATTCGTTTTGTTATCTAGGCTCTACGCTCCTGCCATATATGCTTGATTTGTGTAGTGGTTACATTCCTTTTGCCATAAGTCATAACTAATGTCAAATGTTTTAGCTACATTGCTCTTTGCTACCATTATTTCTTGGTTATCCTCGGGTCGAAAGTTATTCTAAAAAAGTTACGATATTATTTTAACATCTACCCACTTGACATTGGCAAAATCTCCGATGAAACGGTGGAGCCATTCTTAAAAAAGAAGAAGAAGAAGACCAAAAACTATCACCAAAGAACAACTCATAACGTTTTCATACGCAAACACGCATCGAAGTTCAGCCATTTATAATATCATAAAGGTTTTAATGCAATAAAATGGTAATCGGCCTGCCAGTGAACACGGTAACACCAAGTTTTCATTTGCATTTGTCGTACGTGTGCCGTGAACTCGCGTGCGTTTTATACACACTGATTAATTACGTAGACGTGGAATTAGGTAGAATGTCTTAGAACCAATTTTCCCGCTTGCTGATAAACGCTATTTGTCTCATAATTTTATAAGCCTACCAAATATAAGTCACACTAATCTATGCTCCTAGATTGAAACTGGTGAAATCTCTCTTTAAAATGTAAGTGTTTGTTAATTATGAAAATATCATGAAATAAAGTCAGGAAAATCGTGATGCTTTCATACGAAATATATTTTATTTTGTTGATATAATTCTATTCTTATCCTAATATAAAATAAAGTTATAGGCTCGCCCCCTATCACATCATGGGACGGAATAACAGCGAAAAATGGGTGCACTAGTTGCGCCTCTGCCTACCCCTTCGGGGATAACAGGCGTGAGTGTATGTATGTGTATGTATACAATAAAGTCCTTGCTACATCTGCGTGTCTGTCTGACGAAACTCAAAATTAATAAACGTTGAAAATTTGGTACGAAGTGAGTTAGAGTTCCTAGGAAGGATATGGGCTACTTTTTATGTCAAAATTATCTCACGCGGTCTAAGCCGCTACAAAAAAACCAGTTGATAGGTAATAATTTTACATTTTGCAAATGTATAAAAATAAAGTATAACTGATGGCGTGTGCTACTTAAGTGCATATTATATGTTTTATATTTTTATAGAAACATTGAAAAAGAAACAGTCGAAAGCAGGATTTGAACCTGAGACCTCCAGCGTACCGTGCCGGTGCTCTACCAATTGAGCTATTTCGACCCTACCTTCATCTGTACAATTTCAAGTTCCCTATTTTTTCACATTATCCAGGCACTACATGGCCATTAACATGTACAAAAAATCATAATATAGTACATATTATATACTAGAACTGTAGTTGTTACTTCCAAGGGACTAATTATAATGTTTATGTATCTCATTCGCCACACGAAAATATAAACAAAGAATAGAGCTTAGTTCAATAGCCCTGGACGAACTAACGTCCAACCATCGTACCAAGCCTTTCGAATAGATCTGTTAACAAATTTTCCCCTAGACACTCTCGGGAATATTAAGCAATGCAAAACTAGCATAGCAACCCTTTCCAAATCTAGTAGTTTAGGCATTTATATTGAATCACATCTCAATCAACGACCCGACAACGGTACATTTTTTACAAATTCCACCTGCCATTTCCAGTTAGAGCCAGGTGTTGGACTCAGCTACGCGGTGATGCCTTCAATTCTTGGAATACGCGCTGACGACGCCTACTTTCTTGTGTTCTAGTTTGTTGAAGTTTTGTGTTTTATTTCACTCTATATGACTTCGATATTTTTTTTTTCGTTGACTTTTACCGAGGTTCGTAACCCGTTAGTGGGTTGCCCTCAGCATGGTCACTTAAATTAAAGGGTTGCGAGCGCCTTCTGCGTTCACCCTGAAGTCCGGTGTGGCCAGAAAAGCCGACTCTTGTCAGGCTACTGGCCGAAAGGTCGGTGTTAAAAAAAAAAAAAAAAAAGTTGACTTTTAGACCAATTAACTGTTTTCATACAGATGGTGAACATAGGGTCTACTTAAACGCTAGCATAGTAAAACTAGGAAATAATTAAAAGCAACCGTGTATAATAATGATGTATGTCTAAACATCTACTGCCATGGTGGCGCAGTTGTATTGCGCGCTCGGTACGACTTCGCTCTGAGGTCCCGGGTTTGAATCCCAAATCGAGCGACAAGTTATTTTTTCTGATCATTTCATTTCAGAATCAGCCCTTAATAGAATCTGTACCCGATATGACGATCGTCGTCAACGACGACGTCAACTTTATAGGACTGGCTGTAAAAGATCATCGTTAGAAGTTTAATTAGTCGGACAAAAGTTCTCCATCAATTAAATTATAGTTCTGAATATAAAGTAACAATCTAGATATTTTATGTACAGTAATAAATATAAGTAGCTAAACAAATTCAAAATATCAAATAGTCTATACGCGTTTAGTTAAATTGAGATGGTTTTCTATCTATATACTAAGTAATGGAAATCCGTTTTATTTTATTTTTTTGATGAGAAAAATAAAATTGCTAAGAAGTAAGGTAAGAAGTGGACAAGCGACATATACCCAATAGCACAATTTTGATGTGAATAAATAAAGCTAAAGGTCACAGTGAAAGGCTATGACGTCATTACTTTAGTAATTAAATAACAATAATCGCAATATTATGCTTCATATAAAGGACATATCCAAAAATGGGCCTGAAAATCTAAACAAGACAGTTTGTATATATTTGGATAGAACTCCTGAAAACAAGTTTTTTGCAACAAATCGTTTAATTTTAAAAACCTCAGATTTTGAGATACATGCTATTTTGTTTGGCTTAAAAACTACACTTAATAAGAATGTTTTCAAAAAAGTTGGTTAAGAATGGAGGAGTCTAAAAATAGTTTTTAATGGATCTAAGTTCCATATGTTGCCCTTTTAATATCCATAAAGTTTGAGCCTGTTTATATTTGAGGTCCAGCACCCATACAAAAAGCGGATATCTCCTTTAGGATCACCTGCTGGACTATTCTGAAGATAACCTAAAGTTTCATTAAAATCTGTACAGTTGTTTTGGAGTCCAATAAACATTTTTCTTTCTTATGGTATACTAGCTTTTGCCCGCGGCTCCGCTCGCGTTAAAAAGTTTTTCCGGGATAAAAGTCCCGCTTTATGTTTTCCCGGGATAAAAAGTAGCCTATGTGTTAATCCAGAACATGATGTACCCGTGTGCCAAATTTCATCGAAATCTGTTCAGTAGTTTTTACGTGAAAGAGGAACAAACATCCATACATCCAAACATCCATACATTCGTACAAACTTTCGCCTTTATAATATTAGTAGGATTTTTTGGAGTCCAATAATTTTTTTTCTTTCTTATGGTATATAGATCTATTGTATATGACATACGAATAATATTAATCCAATTATTAAAAAATCAGCCCTAAATTCTTAGTAGGATGTGTCAGTTCTGCGTATTTATTCTACGTTTCCGTCCGCGGCCCCGCATGGGTACGCGACATATCGCCTCTAATGAATCACAATCAACCCCAAAACGTTGCGTAACCACTCATTAATTTGTGTGATCAATATTACTCCGTAACTCGTGACGCACAACGTACAATTTACATTATTCGTTTTTTACAATGATGGGACACGCTAATCGGTCAACTAAAGTAAATAATTGCCAGAAATTTCGATTTACAGATGTATGTATGGCAATATAACAAGTCGGTTAAGTATTGTAATGTCCTACAAATTGTGAACGTCAGATAAATATCATTATATCATTTAAAGGTATAGTACAATTATAAGATCGACCATTCATGGATACAGCGTCGTCAGTTCGACTTTTTTTGACCTTTTATCAAACGTAGAGTTATTTTGGTCAGATATAAAAAAAGAATCGCTATAAATAGACCTAAAGGCATTCGGCTGGTCTAACCTAAAATAAGCCAGCGTGGTAGACTAAACCGTCTCAGTAGTCAGCGCCGGCCCATAGGTAGAGCGAGGGGCCAAAGTGTCAAATATCAAATGCGAATCGATAGACACCTTATTTATGAAAATCGGTTCAATACGAGCGACGCTAGAGTGGAACATGAAAATTATACATACATAGGGTGTTCAAATCACTACCCTCCCTTGCTTCGACGTAGTCGGGTAAAAACAATATCGAGCCAAAAAAAAGGCGGCTTTATTAAAAACACGAGTATTAGGGAGGTTTTATTCTCATATGGCATACCGTGAAGTTCCTTCTCGGGAGCCTCGCGTTGGTTTCGGCGACCACTGGCTTTACCCAGATCGAGGGCTAGGCCGGCGCTGTCAATAGTAAAGGATCACTGTGAAGTGAAATAGTACAGTCAGTAACATAAGTAGAACAAATTCGAAGCTTCAATCGCCTATACACTTTTTTGTTCTTACCAATGTTTTCTTCTCTTGGCAATAAAAGTGTTTTACCTTACTTCATACAGAAAAAAATGTTTCAATTAAACTTAACGCGTATACGCGATTTGAAATTTTGAATTTGTGCAGCTACTTGTGTAGTTAACTGTACATAGACACAGATAATATTGATATGTATATTATTAAACAAACTTAAAAATAAAATCCCTTCCTAGCCGATTTCGGCCACGGCGGCCAACAACAGAGATCAGCCAGGTACGCAGGAGATATTATAGTGCACAAGTGTGCGCGCAATACACAGGTGCAATTTCTGATTCTTCACTTTCATAGTCCCGTGAGACGGCAATGCGACATGATCGGAGAGAGATTAGCCGCAGGACCAACGGCTTTACGTTTTCGAGGCACGGGGGTATCACACCGCAGCTTCCTGACTTCGGACTGCGACAGAGTAATTTGTAAGATGGTAAAACCCAGTCATAATGTTTTTGACTCGACCCGGGATTCGAATCCAAAAGCTCAGTGCGTGAATCGTACTCGTAACGAGTACGCAATTCAACTACGTCACTGAGGCAGTCAAAATTTAAAATGAAACTTGAAATCTTAAAAACATCACGTCAAAAAACACGCGTGTTAGTTCCTTATCTCATTAAAAACTCCATACTTTCTAAGGTATTCGTGTGTATTTAAATATTTTTATGACTATGCACAGGTACATTGTGCAGGTATGGTGGTAAACGCGGCCTCTTTGTGCCCAGTGTGTTTCATATTAACACGTTTTGTTTCTAAGTACCGTTAGCGGCTTATAGGCAGTAAGCGCGGCTCAAAATTATTTGGTAATTTTTCACTCTTATTGAGTAATATAAGCTGTATACAATATACGTACCTTAAAACTCAGTAAATAGGGATGAAAATATGGAATTATTCTTTTAAAACAATTCTAACACATGACTGTAATCCACTTTAAAATTATTGTTAAATCACTCATTGCTAAATAGTTCTAAGCAAAAATTAAATTCTCTCAGTTAAGAATTTCGATCTAAGTTCAAACCTTTTCACATACATAACTCCTATTTGAGATTTTTTAAAGGAACTCTCGCCTGCTCATTGCATTGGCGACGGACAGGCTTGTGGACGCGGAAGACTCAACCACAGACTCGGGTTCAAATACTGAATCGAGTAACAATTTATGTGATTTTTCCTAACATAATTGGTAAGGGTAAGACTGCCTCGGTGGCGTAGTTGTATTACAGTACGACTGCAAAGCTGAGGTCTCGGGTTCGATCCCCGGGTCGGGCAAAGTGATATTGAGTTTTTCTATTCAGTATCAGCCCGGAGTCTAGAATTTGTGCCCGATATGGCGATAGGCTCGCCCCTATCACATCATGGGACGGAAAGACGGCGAAAAGTGGGTGCACTAGCTGCGCCTCTGCCTATCCCTTCGGGGATAACAGGCGTGAGTGTATATGTATGTATGTATGTGATTGGTAAGGTATTGAACCTAGATGAGATTGACTAAATCAATGTTTTGATGGTTGTACTATTGCTTTTCCATCATGACGCTTACCAGTAAGTGTGCAGTTTGCTCGTCCAGCCATTCAGTTGTTAACTATTCAACAAAAAATCAAAACCCATGACCCAATTCCAAAGGTCAAGAACCAGATCAATCTATCTAATTCAAACATTTATGTAAGCAATAATCACGTTATAAACTACTCAATAAAGTCGTTTTTCATACAACTCAAGTTGTTAATTTTAAACGAACATGACTCGAAAATGACTCTCCACCCGCGTGACGTGACCAAACTTAATTGTTTCAAGTTTTCTAACACGATGTCACGCACTGTGTAGAAATAACAAAATGTTGGTGTTGGATATTTCTGTCTTACTTTAATTGACACCTAATAAAAAACTTTACTAATTATACAAAAAAAAACCTGACTGCCTCGGTGGCGTAGTTGTATTATGGTACGACTGCAATGCTGAGGTCTCGGGTTCGATTCCCGGGTCGGGCAAAGTGATATTGAGTTTTTCTATTCAGTATCCGCTCGGAGTCTGGAATTTGTGCCCGATATCGCGATAGGCTCGCCTCCTATCACATCATGGGACGGAATTATGGCGAAAAGTGGGTGTACTAGATGCGCCTCTGCCTACCCCTTCGGGGATAATAGGCGTGAGTGTACATATGTAGTGTACATATGTGCATATGTATGTACAAAAAAAAAATAGGCTGTGAACAAATAACTGGGTTAAATCTTTGACAATACGTAAAGGACGCGGCTTGAATGATATTTCCTTCTGCCAAAGTTATAAAAAAATTATCATGCACACGTCTATAAAATCATATTAGTGTTCGTAAAACAATAATTGAAGATTTAGCTAAGTGTGCGTTCATATTGACCTAATAGGGTTTAACTATGCATATTATTAGGCGACCGAATACAAATGTTAAACTCCCAATGGGAAACAGAAGAGTGCATTCAACAACGCTAACGGATGACATAATAACAATGCGATACTGACTCGTAGTATAACAGTAACAATACGTCGCACTCAAAAATAACTCTTATCGTGCAATTAATCACGGTCAGTGGTCAGAGGGTAGTGCGTTCGATATAATCGACTTTAACGTAATGTGCACCAATTAATTTACGCTTTTAACGCTATGGAATTTATGGGGAGTTAATATTTTGAGGTTATGTTCGTGAAGATTTTTTTTATTAGAGGAAGCAAACGAAATTAGGAACATAGACAAGTGGTCTTCGCGCTTTCTGTCAACATATAAGAATTTATAATTTTTAATATGTATTTAAAAATTTCCTCCCACTATATATACACAATATAGTTTGAAATCAAAATAAGATTCAAAGAAAAAATAGATAGACCTTGAGAACTTTAGCTTGTGTATGAATGTGTAGATAATTTCTTTAAAAAAATATGGAACAACGGCAATCATATTTATCAAGTGCAATAGAGGATAGTTTAATTGCTAATAAGCAATGATCTATGAAATTAAATTGACACTATTAATCCTACTAATATTATAAACGCGAAAGTTTCTAAGAATGTATGGATGTTTGTTCCTCTTTCACGCAAAAACTACAGAACGGATTTCGATGAAATTTGGCCCACGGTTATATCATCTCCCGGATTAACACATAGGCTAGTTTTCCCGGGAAAATATAAAGCAGGACTTTATCCTGGAAAAACTCATTCTCGCGGGCGAGCCGCGGGCAAAAGCTAGTTACCTATAAATTCACCCCAAGAATAACTATTTCTTAAACAGAATCTATGAAACTCTACTGTTGGTAGGTTTCTTATCTGTAAGAGTCCGTCTGGGTGCGTACCACTGCAATGTCTATTTCTACAGCCAAGCAGCAGTGTCATTGGTTCAGCCAATGCTGAACCAATGACATTATAGCCAGTACAACTACGGAACGTAATGAGACTTAACATCTTATATCTCAAGATGACGAGCGCAGTGGAATGCCACACAGTACCTTCAAACTCAAGGTGGTGGATAGTGTTACTACTGTTTATGGGTGGTCGTATCGCTTACTATCACGTGAACGGTATGCTCGTCTCCTCATTCAATGAAAAAAAAACACGAAAAAACATACAAATTCCGTAGTACTATACAAACGTTACACAGCCCAGAAAATCAATGGCCAACTTAATTCTGACCTAATCGCTGCTAATAAAATCGCGTGCCACCTACAACCATTAACACATGACCTCAAATACATACGGAGGGGTACTATCGAAAAATGCTAATGCACGATGCTTATCAGGAACTTAACGCGTGAGTCGGACCACGCATAGTACGCTAAATGTAACCCTTGAACTATCTGATAACGCTTTGATTGCTGCTTACATAACTTGGCCCTCAACCTCTAAACTGTAGGGTTAAGTGTAAGGAAGTTGAGGGGTCAAGTTATTCTGGCGTGTCGTCATGCGACGTTTGAAATATGTGTAGTGACGTCACATTTATGTCAGCCGATCCATTAATGCCGTTATCTGGACTTCCGAATTCGTGTTAGGCTTTACGTTGTCCTTTATTGGTTGACGACATGACATAGTTTTCATATGGGTTTACCCATGTAAACACCTGGGAAGTCTTGTACTTCAATGGTCGTGGTTCTGAACGTGCGTATTGGCTTAAAATAAAATAAATACTTGAAATATTACACACTACGCTTTTGCTTGCTTTTCGCCAACAAAATTAGATTTAAACAAGGATCCACCACGTGTGGACGGTATATGTCCCACCACAACAGAGCCAAAAGGTTCTAGATCAGCATAATGCCAAACAATAACTTGTTTGGCGCTGATTTTCATCCAGAACCTGGCTTCGAGGAACGTCATCGAAAAAACATAAAAAGAAACACAATTTGCGTTCACTGTGTAAGTATGTGTGTGTGTGTGTGCGTGCGTGTGTCGATAAAATAAATTAATAAATAGGTAAAAGACATACAACTGATTTGAAATATAGTAATCTAGATCAATAAACAAAAGTAGAAAAATAAAAAAAAAACAAAAAACAATGACAAGGCTGTGTAAAACGCAATCCTTTGATGATATCAATATAAGATGATATAAGAAGAATACAATTTGACACAATCATAGTTAACTATTTTTAACCTATTTTAACTATTAATGTTATGCCCTGTTACATGATTTTCGATTCCAATGTATCTCAATACCAATTACTTATTTGGAAATCGCGCAAACTTAACATCAGATGTCTCCCTACAAACAATATAAGTAATGACGCTGAATAGATGGAGTAATTTAGAGATTATGATAAGAACAAAAATAATTATCGAGAATGCATGTCTTGAAAAAAACTCCAAAAGTACTTATTGAAAAGACAATAGGATTAAAAGTTGTGTATCGTAAACTAAATAAGCAAATTTCTCTCTTTTCCTTATCAGTTCCGGGTATGTGTGGGTTATAAAAGCAGGTAACCAGCTTTTGTCTAAATTACGGTAAACGATATACGCGTCTATGCGTTTTAAATACTTTTTTAATCTTTGCGTACAATTGAGTGTTGTCAAACGATTTAAATATGGAACGCTTGAAGCGAATGGGGTTTAATGTGTACATACAGGTACATTAGGCGTCACGCAGACGCTGATAGTTGCCAAGGACATTACAAGAAAGTAAAAGTATTAGCTAAAGTAAGTTAAAAGAGTTGTCATAACACAAACAGTTTGTGGGATATATTGTCTTTATCCGGAATACGCGAATAAATGTATGCATTAGTTGCGCACCTACCTACCCCTTCGGGAGTAAAAGGACTGAGTGTATGAGTATTCTTTTGTTTACGATTTATTTTGGAGCGTGACATTTTTATTTGGTTGTCCAATATCATATTCGACGGCGTTTACGCAGAAATCATGAAACAGGCCCTAACAGTTTCTGAAGTTAATGATGTAATTATAACAGTGTTTCTCGGAAACAAGTTGACACCGTCTACGCATCTTAACAATAAGTCGCTCTATTTAACATTTTTTTAACAGCTCATATCGTATAATCTATTTATTCGGTCTGCATTTCCCAGTACCGCGGTTTAGGATTACCCGTGTTAAATACCGTTAATAGAATCGACTAATGCCACGCGTCAAAAATATTGTAGCAGCCTAAATTATTTTCTAAATAGATCAATAACTGTGCTTTTATTCTTATTTATGTTGATGGGAAGAATAGTCAATGGCATACATTTATTATGACTAAGACCGGGTTTTTTCAACTGTTTTTAGGGTAATCGTCGGTGTTATTAGGCTGGACGCGGTCGCAGAGCTTCGAGTGCTCCAGGTGCTGCGAGTCCAGCTTAATAAGACCCTGTCAAAAAGATAACCACAGTTTAAAAAACGGGGCCTTAGACTTTCCTTCAGACAAGTTTGACCAAAATGCAATTTCAAACTTAATATTTTATCAAATTTACAATAATCAGCGATTTTTATAGTTAAGTGCAGTTCAGATCAGATTGAATTGCCACATTCAACTCAACGTATTAAGTACATGCAATTATGAAAATAATTATCTGTATTTATTAAGGAAAAAACTACTGCACCGGTGGCGTAGTTGTATTATGGTACGAATGCAATGCTGAGGTCTCGGGTTCGATTCCCGGGTCGGACAAAATGATATTGAGTTTTTCTATTCAGTATCAGCTCGAAGTCTAGAATTTGTGCCCGATATGGCGATAGGCTCGCCCCCTATCACATCAAGGGAAGGAATAACGGCGAAAAGTGGGTGCACTAATTGCGCCTCTGCCTACCCCTTCAGGGATAAAGGTGTGAGTGCGTGTGTGTGTGTGTGTGCGTGTGTGAAAAAAATTTTTACAAGAACTATTTTTTTATAATACCTTCTTAGGTATTGAATCACTAGACTACATTCAGAACATAATACGTAAACATCACAACATACCTCAAATTAAAGAAACACATTCCAAAGCCAAAAATACCCGCAAAAACCCAAAACAAAGGTAATAAGCAATAAATAACCAACTAAGCATTACTCATGAACTTCCAAACTCAAACGAACGAATCCGACAGACTACGGGGGGCGGAAAGTGGCGGTGCGGCGGACGGGCGTAAGGCGGATGGGCGAAAAAAAACGCCACGTGTTACTGTTGCGGTATCGTGTGAACGAGCTTTAAACGAGTCTGCTTGCAACGTGACTATTATGTTATTAGTACAGGGATGTGCGAATATGTTAGAAAAGGTAAGCATGGCGAAATCGTTGAGAGTATGGTATTTGGTCGTCTGAGGCATTGCAGTCGCTTTAGAAGTGCCTAAAGTGTTAGCGTACTTGCATTTCGTGGAGGAATCCATCAAAAATCTTCTTTTGATTCCCGATCCTCAAGTTTCCTCCTAGATTCAGCAATTCACAATTTCTCTAGCAGTATGCATTCCTAGGCATTCACTATCACTTATCAGTCGGATCTACCTGAATGTATTTTTTTACATAATTCTATAAAATACTTGTGTCCATCACCCTTTATCGACTCAGTTTCGTGAAGACAACTATTGTTTTTAAGTGTAGTATGTTGTTATTACTTGGAATAGACATTTTATGTCCTCTAACGAAGACATTCTGACGAGTCCCTTACTAATCACTTTCAGTTCTATATTTAAAAAAATGTAGAGAAATAACTATCTATCGCATCCATTATTCTTCCATCGTTGTACAACAACACATGTGCAATACAAAGCGAAGGTAAAGCAAAGCCGGCAAACTCTACGGAAAACATTGAAAATTTCGGCGCTTATCAGAATAAGGTTTAACTTTTATTTTTGGCGCCCGGGGCGGGCCCGTGTGGGCACGGACTGCACGCAGAGTTAGGAATACGATAGAAAAGAAATATGGAGTAAAATACTTTAATAATATTTTCGGTGGTATATATGGTTGCATGGTCTTATCTTTGGTTTAGCATTTATTAAAATGTTAGTTATAATGTTAGCCCATGGATAGTGCAAGTATGGCACTAAAATAGGTGGTCATTTTTTTTGAGCTACCATGATACTGTCATCTTCCTACAGTCAAACGTAAGTTTCCTAGACGCTTTTCAGTAATCAATATGATATCAAAACTTTTGAGTTACCGTGAAAATAATTGCAAATTCAAAATATAAAGCTCTATCTAGAGCACCCTTAAAGCTCAGTATAACAAAATTATTACAAAAAATTAAAAATTATTACAAAATAAGTTATTATTCGACGATATAAGAAAGACTGTATAAAAAATAACGTGAAATTGTGAAACGGTATATTATTTTATAATCGACGGCAACAACCTTGATTTACGTATTGTTTTCAGCAGGTGCGAGACGTGAAAATAAAGAAAAATAACAGATTTAACGTTATTTAAAAATGGCGGCAATTTCAGTCAAGGTTCACTTCTTCTAACCCCACGTAGGAAAAAGCGTGACAATAAAGCAACAAAAAATGTGTACTAAAACTTTCAATTTTAATAATGGTAGGTACAAAGACGTTGGATAAAACAAAAAATAAAATGTTATGTTACATTTTATATTCGGCCATTTTATATTCGAAATATTGTGCACACAAAACATTTATATCCAGCCAGCTCTACTCTGTTCTAAATTCAAACGCGATCGCACGCGAGCGAATATTTACGGCCTGTATTTCGGCCGTATGTTCTCACACGTCGTCCGATACACATCTGATTCATTACCGCGCTCTATGGCCGCGATCTACATTGTCTATGGCACGGCGGACCATAAGCAACCCGTGGATATGGACGTCGTTAACGGCTCCACACACACGAACACCGTGCCCGGCACGATCATGTATGATATGATTTATATGCGAATAGAAACTTCCGCATTGTTTGGTCTATGGTTTAAGCTTTGAATATTTTCATGTTTTTAATACTGTTTTGGCTATGATTGGCAGTCAACGACATTTGTGAATACATGACAAACTATTTTTAACTAAAACTAATTGATGCTATAAAGTCGTCCAAAGGTTAGTTAGCAGTTTTATAACTGAAAAATGTTTATTTATAAAAAGTTAATTTCTAAAAATACTTTATGAAGTTAATATTGTTTTACAACATTGATATTATGCTTACTTATTCTTTTTTTATATACGGCCTCGGAAATGTTACGCCACTGCACTTGGTAAAGTAGGATTCAGGTAGAGTGTCAGTTAGCGAGAGATGATTACTCCCTCACCAAACGATAAAATTATGCCGGCCTGTTTTTTTTAATTGCTTTGAATGACGAGACCAGCATGCCGTTCGCCTGATGGTAAGCGATACGACCACCCATAAACTATAGAAACACCATCCAGGATATTGAGTCACAAAGTACTGTGTGGCATTCTACTGCGCTCGTCATCCTGAGAAATAAGATGTTAAGTCTCTGTTCAGTAGTTCACTGGCTACAATGCCCTTGAAACCGAAACACAACAGTGCATGCACACTGCTGCTTGGCTGCTTGAAACTACGGATATACTCAAGCTGATCCCAGAACGCGACACTCTTACGTAAGCTACTATGGCGGATCCTGCCACCAGTAAAATATTCGTTAATCACTACTATTACTTACTACACACACAATATTTGGGCGCCATTAAATGACCCGCCATTTTGAAAATTATTAGCCCATACAGCTTAATGACATGCTCGAACAATATATTAACACAAACTGTACTAATAAACGTACTGCTACAAATAAATAATAATATGAACGAGTTACTTCAAATATTTGTATGCATTTGTCTTGTTCAGCGACATTTTACGCTAGGGAAAGTAATTAAAGACGCAGTTTGCGTTTATTGCAAATTTAGGGTAGTAATTTTTTTTTTATCGATGCAAATAATGGATTTTAAAGCATTACAGAAGCGCTATTGTATTATATTTCGTTAATAATTTTGAATAGGCATATCACATAGCTTTAGCTCGCTGTTTCGCTCGTGTGGAATTCAGTTTATAACAATTTATTAAAGAAAAATTTACGTATATCTTTTCTTCAGGTTCACTTAATCCGTACCTATCAAATTTTATCAAAATCGGCTCAGTGGTCGAAAGAGACAGACAAAGCTACTTAACATTTCTTAGTATGAGGTTTGTAAAATCAGAAGGGGGTATACTGCAGAAGCACCAGTGAAACCAGTGCTCTAGGGTGAATGCTGTCAGAAATAGCCAAGGTAAGACAAGCGATGCTGCATCCAACTGGGGGACGCCGCCTGGGGATGGGAGAGTATGCGGGCAGACTGGGCCTGGCAGCTTATGCGTTCTTCAATGCACAAGCTGAGCGCAACTCCTCCCTTAGCTCCTGGGGCAATGATCAATCAAGGTCAAAGTGGCGGGACGCTCCGCTGAGGGCAGTGCTGGGCAGAGACCGGCAAACTGAAAGGTGCACACCTGGAAGGGAGCCCCGATGCTTCCAAGGCCTAGCTGAGCCACGGCTGAAACTCCTTATGGTGAATGCAGCATGATACTAGCGAAGCGGGCCGACCAAAGTGAAAGTAGCAGCGCCAACTAAACTGGGATTAAGGGGTAAATAGTTCCAATGAGGTGAACTGATAACCCATCTGTATGCGATTGCATACGTCCTCACAAAACATACATACATACATGAGGTACTTTTATCACATGATGGTTATTTTAAAGAACTTCAAGTTAAAACGAACGTAACAATATTTGAGAGTTTTCAATTTTAATTCACCACTAAGCTAAATAAACAGTCAATTGACCTGTTGCAGAGTTCGTTTAAGGTTGTCGTTCTAAAAAAAGTAAAACAAATTAGATTTGTTTTGGACAATGTCAACGTGCCTACAGCTCATAGAACAACGGTACTTCAATGAAACAGGCCCGATCGGTTTACGTAGCTGATAATTATAATTACAGTATTTCATTTAGTTGTTAGTTCGATTCTTAGTTATGGAATCTGTTGTGGACCCCATAGTGGTATTTGGATTTCAAAGCGAGTACCTAATCTAAGGTTCGATCGAATTTTGGTTTAGAAGTGGTCTATTCGACCGAATTTTGACAGTATCTAAACTTTTCAACTTCGAATGTGATGAGATGTATTGTGAATTGTATTATTTACATTAATAAATTTGGGACAAGACAATCTTGGCAACTTCTAGATACAAGCATGAGACCCAAGCTAAATTAATTAATGAACCTTGTTGGTTAAACCAAACTACGCCAGGCACAACGGCCTAAGAACTTCATAATTCGAAACATACAGGCCACTCTACCGTTGACACATTCCTTATTAAAATTAAAAAAGAAACGAACATTGTCTTATTTCTTTATTCAAAACACTTAAAAAAGAACATCAAAACACACCTTGCCGAACACAATTCAAATAATGTCAAACATCGCAAACTTGATATGCACGTCGAGCGTGGGCCGCACAAGTTGGAAACTAATCTAAGTGTTTCAGTACAAGTTGGCAGACAAGCTGACGGGAAGGGGCTTTTTTTAGTTTTTAAGCTTTCAGCCAACGGAACGGCAAGTGATATGAGCATCGCATGCATGAAGGCGCTGCGCAGAGTAAGTAGAGACAGAGATTATCATTTTAATAGATTTTGAATAATCTGCCTCGGTGGTGTAGTTGTATTACGGTATGACTGCCATGCTGAGGTCTCGGGTTCGATCCCCAGGTCGGTCAGTGATATCGCATTTTTCTATTCAGTATCAGCCCGGAGTCTGGAATTTGTGCCCGATATAGCGATAGGCTCGCTCCCTATCACATCATAGGACGGAATACGCACGGCGAAAAATGAGTGCAATAATTGCGCCTCTGCCTACCCTTTCGGGGATAAAAGGCGAGAGCGTGTGTGTGTTTAATTATGATCTATAAAAAAACTCTTATTGTATCATTGGTATGGTAGTAGTATACGTGGGCTATGAATGATTTGGTTCTGTATTTTATGACCAGGTCCAAAAATAATTAATTTCAATTTTGTAATTGACAAACCATAAATGGTTTGCTCATGACAATGGACGCCAAATTCCAATGATATCAAAAAGGCGGATATAACAATGATGTGGGTGCACAATATGTCCTTCCACCCCGTTTTCACCCTCGGGAACAAGAGAGATTTGACGCAGTATAAGCAACGCAAAGGAAATATATTATTAGTACCATGCAGTGTTTTGTAATTCTAATTCCTTTATAATATTCCTTATGTTTATGGATTGTCATTCCCCAAAAGATTTAATTAATCCTTCCACAGGTCAACAAATAGCATATTTTTTGTTTTTAAACCGTCACCTGAAAAAGGCAATTTCCTTAATAAAGTATTAGCTTATTAATAGCAATACCAGTATAGCCACAAAATTCGAGTAACGCAAATTAACTATTTGTTATTACTACAATATTAGGTAATTGTAATCAGATTAATTATACTTGGCTGTTGGAACAGATTTTATTTAATATACGTCAGGGAATTTATGGGTAAAAACAAATAGTTACTAACCATAATAACAGTTATCATTGGTTAAAATTTAATACAATTAGCTAACTAGGGCACAGAACAGTCTCTGCCCAAGCCCACTCTGTCCCGAGTTCTTCCGGGCGGCAAGCCGACTACGTGAGCTCCAAATATTCATTTCTCTCGACCCGGCGCGCTTGCACGTTACACCCTTCCTCACATTGGATTTATTCACCTATTACTTCACACCTTAGTGATATATTGAAGTTAAGTAGTTTACGGAAATAAGTATATTGAGAAGTTAACTAGCTTTTGCTCGTAACTTCGTCCGATTGAAAGAGTTTTCTTGGGATTAAAAGGAGTCTATGTCGTTCCAAGGAGCTCAAACTATCTCCATACCCAATCTCATTGAAGTCTTTTGAGTTTATTGCGTTCAGACAGACAAAGCTAGGGAGTTTGTCTAATAATACGCAAGGATAGTGAGGAAGAGCTCCATTATGATTCCTGGCGACTTGTCTTTGCAATAAGTGGTTTCGGCGTGATACTACAGTGAATATTTAACAACTGAAAATTGTAATGTTTTAATGTTCTATTACTTGTTCCTCGGACCTCTCATTGTTTCTTATATACACAGATATGAAACACCCACGATTTTATTATATGTGTAAGTAAGACCCATTCCAAGTTAATAAAATAATAAGTTTTAGCTTACCATTTTGTCTAGTCGCATTATAAAATGTTTACTCTTTACTGCCTCGGTGGCGTAGTTGTATTACAGTACACCTGCAAAGCTGAGGTCTCGGGTTCGATCCCCGGGACGGGCAAAGTGATATTGAGTTTTTCTATTCAGTATCAGCTCGGAGTCTGGAATTTGTGCCCGATATGGCGATAAGCTCGCCCCCTATCACATCATGGGACGGAATAATGGCGAAAAGTGGGTGCACCAATTGCGCCTCTGCCTACCCCTTCGGGGATAACAGGCGTGAGTGTATATGTGTATGTGTGTCTTTACTGCCAGATAATTTTATGTATTAAATATCAGTTCTTTCTTGTTTAACTAGAATCTGTTAGTTCGTCGTAAGGGCCTTCATATTCGAAACTAGCGCTGCAGCAGCAACGAGCAGTGATTGTAAGCGATACAACCACCTGTAAACAGTAGCAACACCATTCAGCGTTTTGAGTTACAAAGTACTGTGTGGCATACCACTGCGCTCGTCATACTGAAACATAAGATGTTGTTTCATTATGTCCAGTAGTTACACTGGCTACAATGACCTTCAAACCGAAACAGAACAGTGCATGCACACTGCTGCTTGGCGGTAGAAATAGATATTGCGATGGTACCCACCCAGACGGACTCTTACATATGAGAGACCCACCATTAGTGTCTTTTAGCTGAATACCAAAGGAGGGTAATTTTATGCTGTTTACAAGCCCGAGAACCTGAGCAGTTGCACCGTTCACCACCTCAAAGCTGTGATTCCGCAGGACGCGACAGGCGGCAGACGGCAACGGCAGACGGTAGACGACATGTGCCGCGACGGCAGACGGCACTACTGTACACTATTAAATTGTATGAGACCGATTCCGCACAAGACGGCAAATGACGCGCGGCAAGTGACGTCCTGCCAGGCGTCATTAGCCGTCATGTGCGGAATCGGTCTCATACAATTTAATACTGCATAGTAGTGCCGTCTGCCGTCGCGGCACATGCTGTTGCCGTCTGACGCGTTCTGCGGAATCACAGCTTTAGGCTACTCCTGACTGTAGTAGCTGATAAGTGGTGAATTCTGTAAACATATGTGACATTATCCTGAGGCCACTTTGGGACTGTGGCAGCGTCGTAGCATGAAGGCTCGTGGCAAATTTATGGAATGGGGTTTCGCAGTGCAAAATACGACGATCTTTTTTTAGGAATCCTGGATGGTCCTCTTCCTCTTCTGAAGCCGGAGCCGGTGACAGTTTGCTGTCATGCCACCGTATAGATATATCACTGGATTGTGGTCTTCACTTGTGCAATTTTATTCGGTGTACATTTAATCCTATTTGGACGATGCCAGCCTATCTTATAAGTATGAACCCAGAACAAGTATCAAAATAGAGCATGACGCGTTTAGATTCATATCAGATTGATTTCAACTTGAAACTAAATCCAAACAAGCTCCAAATGAACCCCAATAGCTAACTGGTGTAATACAAGGTCTTATACTTGTTGCTTTATTATACTGGTTTACTCATAGGGTCACCCGCAAAAGTCGTTCTTCGGGATGAAGGCTGCATTTAGGATTTGTTGAACAGCCTTCAAATAAAATTTATTTGTGAATTATCGTATTAAATAGCTAAGGTAGAGACACTTTTGTATTACAAAGCGGTGAAATCGGCCCTTGGTCTGTGAAATTTCCTAGTAATAAAAAATCGACATAATGTGTATCTTATTTTAGCTACAAGTAAACAAACAAATAATAAAAGTCGTATTAGTTTTGATGGCATAAAATAAGGTTTTAAACCTTTATGGAACACACAGACACTTCAATTTTACAAATATACGTCTACAATATCTCGTCCAGTAGATTGCGCATTAAATAATGTTCTATTCATGCGTGGTTTCGTAACTAAATGAATTCCACGCCATTCGCTTGTTAACATCGATAGTCCGTTTATAAACCACCGCGTAGGTATTCAGTAGGTATAGTGTAATTATAGACTTAAACTGAGATTCAAGTTACTTTTAACATAGCTTTACACATACACGCTCACGCCTTGTATCTTTTTGAAGCAATACTTCTTTAGGCGCGTCATGAAAAATTGATGAGAGTGACATTTTACGATGCGTGCGCATGTGTGACACAAAATTCTCACGGGAAAAGTTGCCCGAAAAAGGTTGAAGCTGTTTGATGAAAACTGTTTTTTTAGGGATAATACAAACAATTACACATTATGTTACTTAAGAATAATATACAAAAGAATATAAATGCGTAACCTACACAGCATATATAGCATAAAACTTAGTTTCGCGAGCGAGAGTGAACAAGATTATTTTTGAATTTGTAGTGCATATTCTTATAATGGGTCTGAAGCTTTAATGTTGCGGATCAAGGCGTTACGAAACCCAGCCGAAGACTTATTAAACAAATATATAACAATACAATGATCATTATAAGTTTTACTTGTACGATGCAGAGGTGCGCGGAGTTCTGCATCAGTACGATTAGGAGTAAGGTCAAAAAGAGCTTTGGCAAGCACCTGTCGTCTAATATTAGTTCTTTGAACAATATAGAACAAGTTAGTAGTTAAGGCAGAGCAGTCATACCTGTTATTACACAAATCAAAAAGAAGACTCATTTCCAAAAGTAATCGTCTAATCGTATCCTCGAAGGGTCAGGCGCAACCCACTTTTCGACATGCTTATTCCGTGCCATGATGTGATAGGGGGCGAGCCTATCGCCACATCGGGCACTAATTACAGACTCCAGGCAGATACTGAAGAGAAAAACCCGACATCACTTTGCACGACCCAGGGATCGAACCCGAAACCATTGCAATCGTAGCGTAACACAACTACGGCGCCGAGGCATTTATACAGTAACTAGTAGTGCTCGCGGCTCCGCCCGCGTGAAAAAGTTTTTCCGGGATAAAAATATTTTCCCGGAATAAAAAGTAGCCTATAGCACTCAGGAGTAAAGTAGCTTCCTATGAGTGAAAGAATTTTCAATATCGGTTCAGTAGTTCCTGAGATTAGCGCGTTCAAACAAACAAACTCTTCATCTTTATAATATTAGTATAGATATAACATTTGACTGCTTCGAAACCCATGTGATTATGTCGATGGCATAACATATGTGTACGCTATGTATAACACCGCTGTCAAACAAAGTGATTTTGAATTCCAGCTCAATATCAGCCCGGAGTTTGTAATTGGTGCCCGATAAGGCAGTGGCTTATCTCCAAGCTGCACTAGTTATGCCTCTGTCTACCCTTTCGGAGATGAAGGTGTGTGTGTGTGTGTGTGTGTGTGTGTGTGTGTGTGTGTGTGTGTGTGTGCAAAATCAAGTAAATTGACATTTTGATTCCAAAATTATTATGTTTTTCTCAATTTCAATTAGAACATCTACGATTTTATCATTATTCAAATTAGTTTCTTCAGGTTAAAAAGTGTATCAACTGTCAATGTATCCCACAATCACCTGGAGACTACCTACTGAGCAGCGATAGCCTAATTAGGAATGAAACGGATTGCCAAGAAGGTCCTCAGGTTCAAAACCCAAGGCACACACCTCTGACTTTTGAATTTACATGATTTTTTTGTTATTGCATTGAATGACGAGACGAGCATGCCGTTCGCCTGTTGGTAAGTGATACGACCACCCATAAACAACACCATTCAGCACCTTGAGTTACAAAGTACTATCTATGTGGAATTCCATTGCGCTCGTCATCCTGAGACATAAGATGTTAAGTCTCATTATGTCCAGTAGATACACTGGCTACAATGTCTTTCAAACTGAAACACGACAATGCATGCACACTGGTGCTTGGCGGTTGAAATGGACATTGCGGTGGTACCCACCCAGACGTACTCTTACATATGAGAGACCTACCACCAGTAAACATATGTATTGTTCCCTTTAACAGAGAAGGAAAACATCGTCAAGAAATCCATCGACGTGTACCTATAAATCATTGTAAAGAAGAATTTCGAAGGTATGTGTAGAACCCGTACTAGATCTGAGAGGATTAACTTATGTTTAAATCCTCTCAGTAGTAGAGGCCTGTGCCAGCAGTGCGACAGTATATAATACCTATATTTTTTTTATGGCATTGAATGACGAGACGAGCATGCCGTTTGCCTGATGGTAAGCAATACGACCACCCATAAATAGTACCAACACCATCCAGCACCTTGAGTTACAAAGTACTGTGTGGCATTACACTGCGCTCGTCATCCTGAGACATAAGATGTTAAGTCTCATTATGTCCAGTAGATACACTGGCTACAATGCCCTTCAAACCGAAACACAACAGTGCATGCACACTGCTGCTTGGCGGTAGAATATAGACCCACCCAGACGTACTTTTACATAGGAGAGACCTACCACCAGTAAAATAATATTATATTATCAGGTGATCTCGCTCCGATAACAAATCTAATAACACTTAGGTTTCTTCATATTCGATTAAATTTTCATTCCATGTGACATTATGGTGCAAAAGGAAACAGTTTATAAAGGTACACTGGTTAAATCTCTGTCTATCCCTCAAATAATAAAAGCGTTAATATATTATACGTATTGTGATTCTAATATTACTGGAGGACTAGGCATCATCTATAATGAACTATAGTGTGTTTCTAAAAGCGAAAATAAGGACTTTAAAGTAAACGTTATCTTAAAGTTGTTGATCTTATACGGTTATTCTCATATAAATACCTATGGGTAGTCATAAAACATCATGTTTTTGTTAAATTTAACTTTAGAACATATTTTTATCTCAATCTTTGAGTTGCACAATGTTTGTTATTGCGTTGAATGGTTCTGTTATTAACGCCAAAAATATCACAATTATTTTCTATATCTGTTAGTGTTAGTGTAAACTTAAAACTAGTTTTAATGGGCCATTAAACATTCAACTCTAGGTTTAGAATAATACTAAGCTCGAGATAAGACTAAAATACTCACTAGTGTTTACCTCTAAAGTTCCTTCAACCAATGCAATAACTATTTTACTATCTACCTACTGCGTAAAAACAACTCCCGAAAGTTCTCGACTCGTAACGCGCGGAAAAGTTTCCAGTTTCATAAGAATATTTCAAAGTATCAGTGTAAAATATCAAACTTCGTCCATAATCCATATCTGCAAAAAATGTTCTCCGTAACGAGTCACTACGGGCGACCGCTGACGTCGCTCGGACGCGTCCCAATTGTGCGCGACCTTCGGCCGAGGGCGCGCGAGCAACAACCGCCTGTCCACCCGCCGCTCACCACCGACCACCGACCAGCGGCGACCAACGCCGGTGCCGACCGGCCTCATGCAAATCAACCGCCGCGGACTCCAAAACAACTCGTTCTTATCAAACGTTTTGTGCAGGTCGTTCATCATCGTGACCGCGCGCGTCACAACAAGCTTATCTACATCAGCCGGCGACTTCAGCGGCTTCCGGCGAATCGTAGGTATTCAAAAAATACATAGAGCGTAGGAGGCGTCACATGTGTGTAGGTATGTGCGGGCCGGGTGACACATGTGTGCGGCGCGCGGTGGAGCGGCGGCGTGCGGGCGGCGGGGCGGCGGCGCGCGGGCGGAGGGCGCGGGCGCGCGTGTGTGCGCCGGGGCGGGGCCGGGGGCGGGCCCCACACCGGCGCCGCGGCCACCGCCCGCCGCCGCGCCGGCACTCCACTCGCGCGACACCGCCGTTCCGCGCGCTCGTCTCGCGCTCTCGCTGCTCCCTCGGCGCTCACTCAGCGCTCGCGAGCCGCCCGCGACACACGTCCGCGCCGAACACGCTCCGCCGCCCTCACGCGAACAGTGTACGATACTCATACTTCACGGTGACACAGTGCTGTGCGAATCCGACCGGACGTGCGCCTCCATCCACTACGAGCGAACGGTGCCATGCGAACGTCGCACTCCGGCGGGAAGGCGATTCTTTGAGCGACGAAAGGGTTGGAGTGCGGGGCGGGCGGAGGGCGGCGCGAGGCCGCGCACGCGCCCGCCGGCGCGCCGCGCACGGTCCGGCACACGCGTTGACACCGGCGCGCGCGATGGACGACAAGCCGACGCCCGTCGGCGGCGAGGAGCACTACAGCCTGCGCTGGAACAACCACCAGGCGCACCTGCTGCGCTCCTTCGAGGCGCTGCTGCATGCAGAAACACTCGTCGATGTGACGCTCGTCTGCGCCGAGCGACGCGTACGCGCACACAAGGTGTTACTCGGCGCCTGCAGCCCGCTATTCCGTAGGATATTCAGCGAGAATCCGTGCAAACACCCCGTCATCGTGCTCAAGGACTTCCAAGGATGGGAGGTGCAAGCGGTGGTGGACTTTATGTACCGCGGCGAAGTGTCGGTGGCGCAGGAGCAACTGGGGACTGTGATTCGCGCGGGAGAGTCGCTGCAAGTGCGAGGGCTGGCCGACCAGGATCGCGAGGAGCAGGCGCGGTCGCCGCCACCAACGCCGCTGGCGCGGAGCCCGGTGCAGGCGACCCCGCCGGCGCCATCGCCGCCCGCCAGCCCGGCGAGCCCTCAGCCACGGCGCAAGCAGGCGCGCCCGCGCCGCCGCTCAGGCGAGTCGGATACGCCAGAGAACCTGTCGATGCGCCGCTCGCCGACGAGCGGGCTGAAGGCGGTGCGGCTGTCGCGGCCGCGCTCGCCGCCGAAGCAGGAGCAGCCCGACGAGCAGGAGTCGGAGGCGCCGCCGCCGCCGCGGATGTTCCCGCCACACCAGGACATGTTCCCCCCGGTGCCGCCTGCCGTCTCCGCGCTATCCCTGACGCCACCACACAGTGAGTACTGTTTATATTTAGCTTTTGTGTTTTAAATCTGAAAACTTTTTTTGCCTAAAAATGCGGCATTTTCTAAACTGTGAAGTTTATATTTCGGGTGAACAGAAATAAATAACATCTTTGGTTACTGTATTTTCTCCAGTAGATAATCAGAACAGACATCATAAGTTTTTAGATTTTACTAATTGTAGATAACAGTAGTCGGTGCATATTACCTTTGCAAGATTAACTCGGGCGCGAAACCTCGTGGGTCTAAGACAAAAAGCTTTTTAAGATGTAAAAACAAAGGTCGGTTACATCAATGCCGTTTTGGATGAGCAGTGATCGCACGTAAACAATTAGAGACAAAAACAGGACCTCGGGCACTCATTGTCACAGGCTACGTAAAAACTACCTGCCTAACAGGTGGGTAGGTAGAAATAAATATACCGAATCCCTTATGAGACTGTAATTGCAGTAGGAAGAAATTACAATAAGCTAAGGATTTATGATATCTATTGTTTTCTAAATTACGTTATGCTAAAATTACTATAATAACAAAAATATGGTGAAAAATATTTTTATTTATTCGTTCGGCTCTGAGAAGGTCGAAGTCCCCATTCGAGGCAAACAAGGAACAGAAAAACCGGCCTATTGTTTTCTTATACTCTTTCTAAATAATTAGCAATGTCATTAAAAACTAAATGTAAACACACTTTATTAAGTCATATGAAACATGTTCCAATTTTTATGAGATGAAAGATGTAATAGTTCTAAAAATATTTAATGAGTCGTATAATCTACTAGGAAACGTGGGCATAATTCTAAAAAGATTCTATGGGTTTTCTATTATAGACAATGAATATAGACCAAGCGATAAACTTAGTGCCCTATATTTGCTTCAATAATATTAACCATTTCATAAAGTATCTGTTCAACCTTGTCAGTGAATGAAGTGAGAATTTAAACTCTTCAGTCTTGACTTTGACTCCCAGACGGGGCAATCACAATTTATTTCGATTCTAAAATTGAAATTAGGTATGTCGGTTTACACCGCATATAGGGTTGACCTAACCCCTCGGGCCCTATTGCATCATAGGATTTAAACTTGATTAACATTAGTTACGCCTCAGCCTACCTCTCTGAGACAATGGCGCGAACTTTATTGAAGTTTTATAACACTTAACTTTCGTATCAAGAACACATTAGCCCACAAATCTTAATCAATATTAGAGATTAGGGATCAACATGTGTTCCACAAAGCCACTCGGTATCAGACGAATCTATGGACATATTATGTCTGTAAGTTATCTATTAGATCGCGTAAGAGCGTTTTAGCTTCTAAGTTTTGTACACATGTTTGCTTGTTTTACTTTGTATTTTTCGGAAGTTCATACTAAAAATTTCAACAATTTAGTTACTTTGAATTAAGAATAATAGTTTGATGAATTTGGTGATTGTTATCTTATGCTTATTAGGACTAATCCCTTCAAATATTATCAAAGTATAAATATTTATCCGTATTTTATTTACATGTATGAAATGGTATGCATACCCACGCCTTTTACCCCCGAAGGGGTAGGCAGAGGAAACTAGTGCACCCAATGTGCGTATTCCGTCCTATGATGTGATAGGGGGCCAGCCTATATGATAAATACAATTTTTATTGAGTTTAAGGTTTAATTACCATTGCTTACTTATCAGTATGAAGATAAGGTACTAAAAATCTAAAACTTAACCTAACCTAACTTTATCCTTCCTATTACCTGCTAAACCACTTATAAAAATGGCTTTAAAATTCGCGACCTCTAACCTAACGTGCTCCATGTCGCAGTAGGTGAGTGGGCGGCTGAGAAACGGCAGACCATGAATTCAAATCATACGAGAGAAATATTATTGTTGCACGGAAAGTATTTCCTTATAGCCTTCTTTATGTGGACTATTGCATTTAATTGCACCCAAAGTTATTTAAAATATCTCATAAGTCTATACTAACCTCCGTAGTCCATACACAGATCTATTAAACGTGTGTCGCCCAGTAAAATCAGTTTTAAATGGCATCCATTTCGCGCATGTTGCACCATAAAGCGTATGTCAGCGTAAATTTTACACTTCAATAATTATTGCCCGTGGACCACAATCCCGTATGAAAGAGGAAGCAATCCCGCTCCCATCTAGTTTTACGAGCGCTTTTCGATTTCTAGACGTGTTTATGAAGGAAATATGGCGATTGTCATAGTCTAATTTACGGAACCCGCTGGAGGTTGCACCGCTCGCGCTTGACTGAAACGGTAACTGTGACGTCATGGATTGTTTAAATATGGAATGTTGATTATTTCAAATAAATCCTTCTACTAGGGTTTAAAAAATAGGACGAGCAAAGAAACCATCTCATTAACTGTGTGATTTACAAAACCATTTTAAATACCAAAGTACCGAACGCTTCATAATATAAAACATAACAGACGAAGTCATAAACGCAGCCATTGTAGTTTTATCGCTCTAATACGTGTTCTTACTGACACAGTTCGCCTTAATTATAAATACATTTCTCGCAGGAACGTTCATTTGAATTCACTATAAGGTAAAAGTCGAGATTCCATTCCACTGTGCCAAACGAATAGCAATAATTAAGCTCAATCACCATTAAGCTATCCCACACCGACCCTTTAGGCTTCTCTCATTTGCTTATCCTTTGAAATCAATCAAGTTAATAAGGCCGACCCCTCTACGACATGTCTGTTGTGAGTTATTGCATCTAGTTATCGATCAATTACAAAACGCTACCCGCACGTTAATATTACGATTTAATGCACATTATACAACAGACCTAAAGCCTCGGGACGGAATTAGTCCAAGGAGTGGTTTTATACGTCAATTTTGTTTTATTGTTTCCTCAGTTTCGCGTATGTGCCGAGTGCTTGATTGCGCCATAATAGTTGTAGGTTGTAATGAAGGGTTGCACGCACTCCGCTCTCGTCGGCGTGCGTGGGGAAACTGAACTGAGGGGGAGCCGTTACTCAAATGTTTCGTTGTCATTGAGTTCGAAAATCAAATTTTGAATTGCCTGCACTTAGTATAAACACAGTTGTCCGAAATTTAATTAGCAGTAAAACTTTTGCAAAAATTTATTAAAACTCATCACTGGCCGCTAGTAAATTAAGCTAGAAGAAACAATCGTGAATTTCAATTTAGAATGTTTCCGCCACCGCAGGCAGATCTTTATTAGGAGTGTACATTTTATTGTTTCCTTCGTCCGTATGTGATGAGAGGTTGATTACGTTTAATAGTGGCGAGTAAAGGTAATGAGGGGTTGGGGACCACGGGCAATCACAGAGCGACAGCTTCCTGATTGCGCCCGCGCGGAATTGTCAAGCAATTCCAAATTTGATTTTCCCATTTATTTTTAATTTAAACAAGTCTATTTAGCGTCATTATGTGTAGTAAACTCGAAGGGAATGCAAGAGCGCTCTATATACATTATTTTAATAGAGATTAACAGAGAGCAAGGCAGTTTCAGCGCTGCTTCGTGTGTGGTTAGCGATTATTGCGAACTAAAAGTTTATTAACTTTTATGCTAGCACTATGAACGATTTCAGTTAATGCTACTGGGATTTGCGTTCATATCCGAAATTATGAAACGGCATTCGCTTAATGAGAAGAAATCCGGTCGAGGTGCAATTGTACTATGTATATCTACTTAATAGATTTAACTAAGCTCATGTTATATTTTAATGAAATGATACTAAATCAATCTTATTAAATATAAAAAGTAGCCTATGTGTTAATCCAGGACATTATCTACCAGTGTGCCAAATTTCATCAAAATCCGTTTAGTACTTTTTGCGTGAAAGAGTAACCAACATCCAGACATCCATACATACTTACAAACTTTCGCCTTTATAATATTAGTAGGATCCACAAATTATTTTATATAGATGCCATTTCACATGTGCTATTTTTTAACCCTTTTTTTTTACCTATTTCTGACCTTAAAAACAATAATAATTATAAAAACAATATTGAAATAAAACTACTTCAGGGTTATTTTCGCAATAAATTTGTTTAATTTTTACTCTCGACGTTTCGAAGACTTCACAGCCTTTAATTTTGTTGCTTAAAACTCCTATACAATAGTTATATTTCAATGTCGAACATTCGCATAAATGTAAGAAAACTAAGAACATTTTTTTTATTCCAAAATACATTTTTTTTTAATCTAAATTATTAGTAATATTTTACTACTGATCCAAATTATGTTCCTAGTAGGATTCCAATTACCTAACCGCATTTAGCACCACTATCTATATTGCATAAACTGAGAGCATTATCTCTCACGGACTGGTTGCAGACCGGACGAAAGTGAAAACTCTTTCCTGAACCTAGAGACTAAACTCAAATGCGTGAGTGTAACTTGGGTAATAGTCTATTTATTGCGTAACATAATTTTGTTTTACGGATATAAACTAGATTTACTAGCGGCTTCGTCTATGTAGAAGTGTCGCTATGCTATTTTTCGGAATATCAATTTTTTTACCCTTTTACTGGTGGTAGGTCTCTCATATGTAAGAGTCCGTCTGAGTGGGCACCACCGCAATGTCTATTTCTACCGCCAAGCAGCAGTGTTTGCACTGTTGTTTCGGTTTGAAGGACATTGTAGCCAGTGTAACTACTGGACATAATGAGACTTAACATCTTATGTCTCAGGATGACAAGCGCAGTGGAATGCTATAGTACTTTATAACTCAAGGTGCTGGATGGTGTTGCTACAGTTTATGGGTGGTCGTATCGCTAACCATCAGGCGAATGGCATACTCGTCTCGTCATGTTTTTACTGCAACAAATTCCAAACCTCCAAACATCTTCAAAAGTTACAAACATTATAATTTTAGAACCAAGGAGGACTTGCACGGTTTTATAAAAATCATTTATTTACACACACAATATATGTTTTATATTTAGAAAAAGGTTATTTATTTTACAACTCAATGTAAGACTAACAGGTAACTTAGAAGACAGGACTCCGTATGCCCAGTAATACCAACATCACAGTAATTTGATAATACAAAGAACTGCGTCCGATATGTCGATAGACTTGCCCTCTATCGCATCATGGAAGGGAACGCGCATCGAAACGTGGGTGCCCTGGTTGCATTTCTATCTACCCCAGATATGTAGGCGAATAATTGTTTTTTTATATAGCGTGGCACTAAATTATACTCGTTAGTAGGATCCAGAATTGACACTGTCTTATGAACCAAACCGAAACAACAATGCTTCCACATTACTTGGTAAAAGAAGTAGACAAAGCGATGTCATCGCAAATTCTATTCAAATTACTGTGTTGGCTAGACCTATTAGGTATTTATTAAGGGTATTTAGACGTAATTAAGTAATAAACTTTCGCACAAAAAATAGATTTATTGTCATCATGCTAATAAGCCGTGACAATATGCCTCGATATGATACGTAATTATTATAATATTTCCTTCGTTTACTTATTCTTAGAACATGCCAATATTCCATTATTCTAGTTTTTTCTCTATTGTCAATTTAAGTAGTTGGCCAGGTTAGTGTAATGTTTTTTTTTCTTAAATACTTTTTCTTTCCACGGTATTAGTCAGCCATTATTTGTATATGAATGAATCTTTCAAAACTCATTAGGAATCACGCATAGTATTAGGTCTTTACATATGAATTTGGCGTTTTGTATGGGAGGAATACAAAGTCGATTTTTTTTGTAAAATATAATTAATTAATCAAAATATGCACGATAGGGAGTTCATTGATCCCTTTGCTAAAACCATGGAGGCGAGAATCAATAAACTCTCTGTAGGCGGTTTGAACTGAGTTGATTTTTTTTTGGTGTAAAAAGTTATCCAAATTACGGAAAAATTGATAATCTGCTGGAGCAAGGTCCGGGGAGAACGGTGGATATCGCAGATATTCCAATTGCAGCGCTTCTAGTTTAGCGGCCGTCTGTTGTGCAGTTTGTGTGGTGTTTCAAGCCTTTTTACGTTCCCGGTTTTGCTTTAAGTGGATTAGAACAGTTTTATCACTCACACCGAAGCCTGCAACTACCTCTAAAGTGGTTTACGATGGATCTGCTTCCACAAAAGCCTATATTCCTTATTATCCACCTTGGTCTCCGGTCGTCACGAGGCTTGTTGTGAAGCTCGTTTTTTTTTATTATTTATTTGTACCGTGTTTTCTTTTGCGACACCAGCGCCATACACATAGTTAATCCTTCGAGCTGTTTATGCAGCACCGGTACCGTGATGGAACTCATACTCATAACCCTAGCGATATTTCATGTTTTCAATTGTGCTATATGAAACACGCCAAAGAAAAAACTAATCAGGAAAAAAAAATGACTGTTTTCCAAAATCAAATGTACCAGTTAAATGCAGTTATATATTTAAATTTGGAATTCGTAACCAAAAGAGAGATATTTCAGATCAAAGTTGCTAGTACGACAAAACACCAATTTCATAATTATGTAAGAACCTAATATTTATGTTATAAAATTGTAATAGGTATAAACTAACAAAAATAAGGCAAAATCTATAAAAAAAATAATTATCGCATAATAATTTAGAGCGTCTATATTCTATAATATATTAATTATAATTATTAATATTCATATTTTTCATATTTAGAACTTCCATGGTTCTAATTTCTTAGAACAGTTTGTAATGTAAGTAACATTCTGCCTTGGTGCATACTCATAATATGCGATGACCAAAAAACTCATCATTTACACTCTTCGTATAAATTGATGACATTTGTCGTATATGATGGGCAAACAAACAAACGTGTCATATACGCTTAACATGACAAATCTGTGGTTTGAACATTGGACTCGGCACTGAGGTTATGAAACTTTCAATAATATTTTTCTTATATAAAAACAATGAATGGAGACAATGTAAAGAAAAGCAGCGGGCACGTCCACGTACAAAGTAGCCAGACGACCTGATAAAGGTCGGAGAATACGTTGGATGCAGGCCGCCTCCAACGATCTAAAAATCTTAGGAAGTGAAGGACGAGGACTTAGTTTAACAGTGGAGATCCTGCGGCTGATGAAAGTCCAAGTAGTTTTTTAAGAACTTCTTCAGCTGACATTAAATGAAACTCATCGTCAATAAACACTCACAATCATAGAAGTACGCCAGCCATACCAAATCGTATTAGAAACTGAGATCACTACACATCTATTAATTACCTTCTTTGTAATCTATACTAATATTATAAAGCTGAAGAGTTTGTTTGTTTGTTTGAACGCGGTAATCTCAGGAACTACTGGTTCGAATTGAAAATTTCTTTTTGTGTTGAATAGACCATTTATCGAGGAAGGCTTTAGGCTATATAACATCACGATGCAAATATTAGGAGCGAAGAAATAATGGAAAATGTGAGAAAACGGGGAAAATTATTCATCCTTGAGGGCTTCCATTGCGTGCGCTGCGAAAACGGTTCAAGATACCAAAAATATATGTATGAAAGAATTATTCCTCTTGAAATGATCTAAAAAAATGTCCGCGACAGTATATGTCTATCTTTTAAGATTAACTCACCAGAACCGTTTTTATGGTAATTAAATTTGGTCGAAATTAATGCATTATTTGTTAAGAGTTGTATCAACGTCATAATATTAATCTTTATCCAAATAAATGTGTTGGATAGAGTGATTCAACGGGAAGGTTTTTATGTACTTTTAGCCCGGAAAAAATTATTAACGCGGGCGAAGCCGCGGGCAAAAGCTAGTAAGGACTATATGAATGGGACCTTCATGAGCTTGCTAATTGGATATGAAAAGTATCGTCGTGCCAAAGTAATACTCCTTAACGATCTTAATTTAGCTTTTTCTGGTGTCTGCTGTTTATAATCCCCAGGCTAAAATCCACATAACTTATTAACGCAACGCACCGAATGTCCTCGGGTTGTACGGATAGCGGTGACCACATACCAGAGAATGAGTCACTCGTTCTTTAAAAAAAAGTGATGACGTTAGAGTCTGCGTACAGAATGTAGCACAAGAGTACAACAATATTGTATTTACGTTAATCTGTGGCCGGGCACGCGAGGTCTTGGCCCATCGGGTACGGCCTTCAAGGGTGCGACAAAAAAGAAAAAACTGTGCAGGCGATGACATTGGCACGAACCGCTAGATACCATGCGCACACGCAAGGGCGGCAACGGTGACCAACCGGTCCGGTTTTGACGGAGTTTCTTTTTGTTTTATAAATCATGCCGTTTTTGGGGTTTGAATTAAGTTTTAATACTGTAAGTGTTTTAAAGCATCTTAATTCAAGCAATGATTTTCCTCAGACTCCACACAATCGAGCAAAATAAACTTCATTTACACTTAATTAATACTCAGTAAAACTATTATTCAAAGAGGCGATGACAATGTTAATTGTTTCCAATATTTCCCACACAATTTCGATATTGTTATAAATCATCAATGTGGCGCCTACTTCTGAGTCACAGGACCAATCACCTATGAATGAAGTGTAACGTCAACACATGGAGTACTAGACCAATTTAGATAATAATGACTCGTCAGTCGTCACTGACTCATTGAGTAGTACATCGATCTGGACAAATTAACTCATCATAATTCCTCTGAATGTTTGTGAAAATTCCAATAAAATGTACAGCGTCATTATTCATATTGATTGACGTTTATATAAATAAATCGATTATCGGTTTGATGACAATATAATAATTATTATGTTTGCGGGATTCAATATTGTATTGTAACATTAATGACGCAAAGAGGAAAGGTTGAATTAAAACCAATGCAGTACTAACTGCTATACCGTATAATTTAGTTATACAACTCTTTACTTAAAAATTACCTATAAGTCTCAATCCAATAATTTGTATTTTGAAAATCGGATTATAATTGTCTCGGAAACAACTTTAACGACGTCACCCTAGTAATGATGACAGCGAGAATAAGCTGAGTGCGCGCGCGCATTTACATTCAATCGCGGCGAGTGCGCCGGTGACCTACTTGCACTTAGCGCCTGCACTTGTAGCAACTACCACTTGACGCGACAGTATGCATAAACATGTGAATAAAAATAAATACTATTTAGCATAAAATATCAATATCAATTGATATCATATCTATAGTACTAGCGACCGCGACCGACGTTATCCTGCCCTGAAAAGGGAACAAAATTCTAGAACCCGAGTACAGTGCCATCTACTGAGTCCAATTCTTAATCTAAACTATTCTCGAATCCACCTGAAGACACGCAAAAAATTTCATTAAAGTCGGTCCAGCCGTTTAGGAGGAGTTCAGTGACATACATACGCACAGAAGAATTATATATGTAGAGATTATGAATGTAAATTATTAATAGGACTTTCCCTGCATTTCAATTAGTTCCCTTTAGTTGTTATTTTGCATCATCCAGCGCATACACAGTAACATGAAGGGCAGTAAATCAACTGCAATAATTAAATCACTCAGTTATACCTAAATACAGTTACAAAAAGCTCTTAACACCACGCGATCCTCACTATCTAGGACACAAAACAAACATGATTGACAATTCACTCAATAAAAAACATATTTACGTTCATCAATATTAAAATTACATGTTTTCCAAACAAGCCATGTACGTAATTGTTGAACATTCGCGTGTTCCTAATGTTTCCCATTGTATTGTAATAGTAAAAAAATTAACAAAGTATATAAAATCGTAATCACATACATAACTCGTCAATTACATCTTGTTTGAATGGTGTGGCCATGTTATTAGATAAAGCGAGACATTACCTACCGTAAACCTCATGAATCAAAAGTATGTTAATTTTTATTAAAAAAAATATTCTAATCAACTTTGAGATGTTCTGTATATTTATTGTATTTCGTTTCCGTACTTTTAAACATTCAAGAATATAACTTCATTTTATAAAGAAGCCCTAAAGATGCTATCAATTTTCTCATTGGGAGAGCTAAAAAGCCATGAAAATTATGGCAGTATCAAATAATTACAAAAAATGTCTAAGAAAATCCACTCTAGAACTAAAAGAATTATCAAAACACATGGTCACATCACATATCGCCGTGTAAGTTAATTGTTATTGTAATTGAGCATTGTGCATTAATTTAGCACGCCACGACCACGCCACGGACACGTCACACGCGTGCAAATAGTATATGTGTCGTGTCATGTATTGTTTACTTTTTATTGTTGATTTAATAGCGATAATTATTTTGTTTATTTATAAAGGCATTTGTTGAACATGGTTTTTGTGGCATTCAAAGTCATTGAGTTATATTAGCTGAGGAAGTACATTTTACGAGTTCGATTCCAGCTTTGATGTTAATCCTATGGTTCGATATTTGTTACTTTTGTGCTAGTAAAATATGGATATTGATTATATTACTATGCACATACTTAATTAGATTAGAAATGGCTTCCAAAATGGATCTAGGACAATCGCCGTCTAAAACATTTAAATGATAGGTTTTTATACAAATATGTCTCCAGTAAACTGACGAAGGAAGCAAATATGAGGCAATCAAATATGGTGAAATCTAAGCGAATTTGAGCATACCCTCTTTTCTGACGTTTATGTTCATAATATTATTTTTCTATAATTTTAATATAGAAAAATAATATTTGTCACTCAAACCAACAACTATGAAAATGCAACATATAATTTTGTTCCGAGCTTTTAAGTTTTGGAATGCGTAAGGCCTTTTGACGTAAACCCATCCTTTAGAAATATACTATATCAATGTTTACATTAAACCAGACACTGAATAATAATTCTATTAGTTCTGTTCTCTTTTTAGGTATCTTCGGCACGAAGACTTCACACCACAGTGAGGAGTTTTCTGAAGTTAATCACAATATTGGAATGTGTAAGCAGTCTTTAATTCATTTATATTCGTATTATATTTTTAAACAATGTTCGTACATTTTGATTTTTAAAAATAGAGTGATTTTAAAATGGAGTTACAGGCCGGAATAGATGTTGAATTTAATAAAAAAAAAAGAAACTGAAATCGGTCATTAAATATTTATGACCAGCATTTTTTTTATTATTTGTTTCATTTGTAGGGAGTTTAGTTTTAGAATGACAGACTTAAATATCTAAAAGATACATAGTTTATGAATAAGCGGAAAATTATTTTAATCCGTGTAAAAAAATGATTTACATTGATTCTAAAATAGCAAAATATAGTTTGTTCAATAATACCCTATAAATCATAGAGCAAATAGATTATATTCCTATTAAACAAGAAAACTAAATATGTATTTACAAGCTAAGATGCATAAAATGGTCGTATGAGAATAGTTAATGTGTTTGCGTAAACTTCTATTAAAGCTAACTATGACATTAAAACTTTATGTATCAATTAATTTGTTGTGTAATTAAGTTAGCGGTCCACATATTATAGCGACATAGAAGTATGAATAAAATGTTTGGAAATTCATTTCGATTGATTACTTAATCTAAATCTAGAATTTTAGTAATTTTATGGCTGAATGAGCAAGTAAACTCAATAATCAGAGAAAAGAAACCTAATGTACCCCCAGTAATGGTTTAGACTGGACAAAAACTACTCATGATATTGACGCACACTACCACAAAACGTAAATGCACAATTACTAGCATGATACTAGTCTAATTCGTCGTTTCATCTCTAGTATGGCAGGATGACATTGATATTCATTCTATGACATCGTGCAGCGAATTTCACCGAGTCTTCATAAAACCTGAGAGCAAAATTAAATAGAAAGCTCGAGTTCCAAATTTAATAATCAACTGGCCACATTAGTTCCAAAATAGTTTACAAATAGCAAATAGCGCAGCCAGACAAAATGGCATCAAAATAATTTCGTTTTAAATCCGAACAGCTCGACGTTGTGATTAAAATAGTTAAATTAATGGTCGGTGTCACTGGTTTAACGACTCGGTGCGTTCAGAATTACACAGTATATACTATGACGTTTATTGCTTACAACCGTTTTGAAATCGTGGATTTTTGAGTTACAGCATTATTGTCGATTTAAAATTAGAATTCAATTCACACTTTTTTATGTGTCAAAATTTGAAATTGGAATACAGTTTATTTTTCTTTTAAAAATTTGTGCCATTATCTTTAGAGATTTTTAGTACGAGATCTAAAATATGGCTAATCCATGCTGTTCCGCGTAACTTACGGCTATTAAAACTGAATAGGAGGGCAATCCAGTCCATAATTCCGAGTAGGATGTTCCCACAGTTATGTTACTTATCCATGACTTTATTATTAACGGGCTCTATAGAATGTTGGTGTCTTTCCGTTGCTTCATTATTTTATTAGTAAGGTCTTTTGCAGTATAAACAAACCTTTATAGTATTGACTAAACCGATAAAAATTAAATTGTTTACAACATACTGAAGACCTGTGTGATGAAGGTACTTACTGTGTTACTCATAACTGTGTTTTTAAAAAAGGAATGATAAACAACAGTTTTTGAAGTTAATTATCGATGGTCATACAGAATGCATTCACTTACCTAATGCCATCTATAATGATTAATTAATCGTCAATATCTCAGTTAATTACCTTACCTAATTAAACTAACGTAGGCCTGTAATAAATGAACGTTCCGAAAACACAGCGATTTCAAATCTGATGAGACCATTATAATTGAGATTAATCTTTTGATACAATACAAAGATTCGTTAATGCAAAAAACTGGTAAAAGTTCGCACAAAAGAATAGATGGCAAAATTTTATATACTATATGCTGGTAGAAACACAATTGCAAAGTGGACGATTCAATTACGCCGAATAATGCATCAAATTGACACAATACGAAGCAATAAACGGCGTCAAATAACAGTTTTCATTCTTGATTAACAAATGTAGGAAGTTCACGGACGTATGATTACTGATATAATCTCAACAGAATGGTGTTAAAACCAATTTCCTACTCCCTCACTTTCAAACGTTTCTTTTCTTTATTTTTTTTTTATTTCGTCTTTCATGAGCTAGTTATCGCGGCCATTTGCGAAACTAAATCATTTAACACACCTGTTGTCGTCGCGTGTATCGCGGATTTCATTAATTAAATTTAAATTTCGAATGCCTCTGTACTCTTAACAATAGAATTTAAATTTGAAAATTAATTCTACCTAATTGAATGCAAAATACTGACTGCTTTTATTTTTTTTACTTAACACTACAAAATTACTACACTAGATCTGATGAGTCATTATAGTCTAAATAAGTTCTTAATAGGACGTTAGGGCCTTTGATGGTCGCCTGAATTGTGCCTGTCTTTGTCACACCAATTGGCCTCGTGAAACTATAGAGGCAGTATATCCGCAGCCCAACAACCAAGACGATGAGTTGTACAGTCAGCAGCATAAATATCTGTACAAAATAAAAATTTCAAATCGCCTATATGCGTTAAGTTAAACTGAAAAAAAAAATTCTTCATATGAAGTAAAGCAAATCTCGTTTATTTTATTTTTGTGAAGAGAAAAAAAGATTGGTAAGAACACAAAAGTATGTAGGCAATTCGACATTTTGAATTTGTACAGCTACTTATGCCGGTGACTGCACATTTTTTTTTATTATCATTCAAACAGTAATACAAAAGTTACAATAAATAGCATCTATCAAACCACTGAGGTTTATACTAGAGCTGGTTAATCAATGTCATAGTAAGCAGGGATTCTCTAGAGTCTTACATCTAAGCGGCCCTGTACGACCGCAGCACTAACCTAACTGTATTAGTGACGTTCACTGTGACTTCATCGGGATCAACGTCATTTTCCTTTAAGATAATTACGTACATTTTATAATATTCTAAGTATTAAGGAAAATATGTTCTCAATAACTCGCGTTTAATATGAAACAGTGCGTACTTTATTACGTTTAAAAACGACGTATTTACCATGTTTTGTAAATATATTAATTACTAGCTTTTGCCCGCTGCTCCGCCCGCGTGTAATAGTTTTTCCGGGATAAAAGTCCCGCTTTATATTTTCCGGGAATAAAAAGTTTCCTATGTCCTTTCTCAGGCTCTAGACTACCTGTGTACCAAATTTCATTTAAATCGGTTCAGTAGTTTTGGCGTGAAAGCGCGACAGACAGAAATGGTCACTTTCTCATTTATATTAGTTAGGATTTGAATACAATACCAATTCCCGGTTAATTGTTACAATCTACGAGTTTATATAATTTATAACATTAATAAATCAATTAGATATTTGTATGTAACAATAGTGGATAGTGCAATACCGCGTGATTAAAAAAAGTTTTGTATTATCATTGCTAAGTTTAGTGTAGTAAGGATCAATCTCAATTGGACTTTTTGTATCACTTACACGATATTGCACTATCCCCGATCATATACACAAACGACTGTAATATGCTAAGATAAATTGAATATATTTTATTTGCAACTAAATAAGACGAGCTTACCATAGTGAACGCGATTGCCCATACGGTCATAAACAATAGCAGCATTACCCAAACCTTTGAGTGCGCGCGTCACCCTGAGACATTAGATTTTAAGTCTCATCACTTCTTCAGCATATGTATCCACCCAATGCTGAGTCCTCTTTTAATGCACGCCAAATTGTTCTGTCTTGCGCTGACTTCATCCAACTTCTTCTCGCCACCCGGACCAGGTCGTCGGTCCACCTCATAAAAGGTCTGCCCTGGTCTTGGACTGCTCAGTAATTAACGTTGACTATAATGTATTTAATACAAGGGTGTTTTGTACAAATGTTGCTTGGCAACAAATATAGCTGTAACGGTGGTGACTAGACCAACTTTCACAGTAGCCAATGTTTATAAAAAATATCTTATTATTAATATACAAAATTAGCTATTAATATTAATGAAAATACTTGATATATTTTGTATTATTAATGCAGGTAACGGGATATATCCAAAAACGAGGCTAAAATTCTAACCAAGACAGTTTATATTTGGATAGAACTCCTAAAAACTTGCCTTTTACAATAAATCCCTTAATTTTATTTTAAAGGCCTCCTATTTTGAGATTTATTTTATTTTGTTTTGTTAAAAACGACACTTAATATGAACGATTTTTTAAAATGTTAGCTATAAATGGAGGATCTAAAGATATTTTTTTATGGATCCAAGTTCCATATTTTGACCATTTAATATCCCTAGTTTGTTTATTCGACGTTGTGAGCATAAGCTATGAAATAAAGTTATGAAAATAAACGAGGAATAATACTTAACATCTAGGGCAGTTCATTAGGGGAGATCCACAAATTACGTGAGATGTTTAAGGGGGAGGGGGGGTCGAGTCAAATCTCATCTAATCTTACGTTGGAGAGAGGGGGGGTCTCGGCAAATATCACGCAATTTTTTTTCTTATTGAAACAAAAAAAAACTATACTATTTTGATTTTTTTTTTTTTTACAATAACACTCCAACACGTTTACATATTTAAGAAACGCACATTTTGAAAAATCTCACGTGAGATTGGGGGATGGGGGAGGGGGTTGAATAAAATCTCACAACATCTCACCAGGGGGGGAGGGAGGGACAGAAAATTAAAAAAAACACCTCACGTAATTTGTGGATCTCCCCTTACGTAAATCTAGGCTTTATTTACGATCTCATAACGTATGTCGTGTAGATGCAAAAATGAGATATAAATTATAATAAGTTATTGGCCTCTTAGTCTTTGTTTGGTTACACGTATGTGTATCGTTTGTTCTCAAACATTTCTTTTACTGTGAACTGGCTGATTATAATTTTATTTTTGATAATATTTTAAATTTCGAACGTGATACAAAATGCTTTTTGTCTTTTTTATTTCTTGTTAAATATTTTGAATATCGAACGTTACTTAGACAGATTATTTTTCATGAAAGCACGGTTTTGGGAAATTGAATTTTGAATATTATGTTATTAGTAAATAGTATAAAAAAGTGCTAAAAGCGCTCATCAACAATTTATGACGAAAAAGCTTTATGAGTTCTTAGAAAAGCTGCTACAACTTGGTTAAGTTAAAATCATTAAGATGACAAATATGCAATATTTTTTTTAAATAGGTGAATAATGAACTTGACAAATTATAACTAATACCTACCTGACACCTTACCTTATACCTAATACCTTATACAAATATTAACATTTCTTCAAATTGTAAAGTGCGCATTACGTAGACCGTCCTTCGATAGATAGAAATAATAATTATACAACATTATTTATGTTAATTGTAAGCAGACAGTATTTATACCTATTAAATTTTTTCATGCCGTTGAAACGTTAAAACATATTGCTCATAATTATTATGCATAATAGATTTATATTGTGTTTAACACCTTTGTTTCATATCATGTTTTTAGCAAAAATAAATTGATTTGATTTGATAAGTGATGAAATCTTGAAACCGTTTCAATGACTAACAGTAACCAACCCCACACTCAACTTATTTTTATTTGGTCCTACAAATTGGTACAGCTGCACACTGATGCATCTAGTATAATATTATTATGAATGTTTCCGTGCTTTTCACAAGAAAATATGGAACATTTTTATGACTAATTCTAAGGTCCTTATGCTTCAGATGTATTATTCGTTCAGTACATAAGCACATTTTAAACATACTTCATTGTGGGTATGGAATTTAATTTCATAAATTTTTGTTTGCTTCCATGAAGTGCACTATAAAAAAAAATCATAAATCAATGATTTATCTGGGTACTTTAGACTGTCTACTCTAAAAAAATTGAGTAGATACATGGCAGCTCTAAAATCACTACCTACAAAAATTCAAATACATAAAAAAATCGAACGCAATTCAAAAATCGAACGCCACTAGATGCGGGAAAGAATGGATGAGGCATTGCAGATTCGCGTCATTCATCCAATAATTAGTTAAGGAACAAAGTTTGAACGCCACAATTCCTAGTTTGGCTCAACTCACGCGCATGACCGCATGAACAGTGCATCGTTACTCACAAACACTGACAAATACTCGTGGTTAATTGGATGAAAATGCGCGCAGCGGACCTCCTCACTGTCCGCGCCGTATATTACACATTTTACGAGCACGCACCGCTATCAATAAAATCGTTTGTTCGAGTCGAAATCTTATGGTTTATGTGCGAAATTCACTTCCCTATTTGTTTACGTAATGTGGTTGCCGTTGGTAATTGATTTTCGATTTCGTTCAGCGATTAACTTGTAGTTTGTACTGAGATTTAATCGTGTGGGACTCGCGACCGTTGCGCTTGAGCTTTGTTTTATTTCCTCGGCAAACCTTGCTTTACTTTTTTATTACGGAAAGATATGATAATTTAGAATTTTGCTTGTCATTTGTCATGCTTCATGAATTATGATCAGGGGAATTGACGTACAATTTTATCAGACTTGGCTTTTTGATGTATGTAATAATATTCAGGATTTCCATTAACTGTCAAATCCTTTTTTTACACTCCAAATTCAAAAGTCCTATAAAGTATACATACAAACGATATATAAAAAACTACATTTGAGACCAGTTCTACAGACTGACTAGAACGGGAGATTCTCGCATTGTACTCATATTTTTTTGACTATGACTAAAATGACATACTTCCACGTCCCAAATAATGCTGTGTCATTTGCTTAGCAAATACAGGCACCTAAGGCAACAAAAGGTTTTTTTTATGTAACTGAGTGTATGTGATAACTGAATACAGTACCTACTGTATAAGATAAAAAGAACGAAATGAAACCGCGATGTTTAGCTGTCGACTAAGGTTGGGGTACAGAAAAGATAGGGCTGCCAACACTTAAATTGCCGACGCCGGACATACACGGCAAAAGTCCCGGACATTTGGGCGAAATATGGGTTTTTCCCCGGACACCTCTGAAAAATATTATGCCGTGCCTTCTTGAATGCGGGCTATTATGAATGACTTTTTAACTAAGGTTTATTTCAATTTATCGCTTATCTATAAAAAAAAATATTTCCCCTGACAACAAGTATCCAGGTTTTACCCGGACATTTTTAAAACCCCTGCCGGACGGCCCCCGGACGCCCTTCAAACTAGGACAAATCCGGGGAAATACGGACGGATGGCAGCCCTAAGAAAAGATATAATATACCGTACCGTACAACGACCGTAATACCTATGTATGGTAAAGGTCTTGCCTAATAGCTCAACCTGATGAATGGTTTATATGCAGTAAATATATCTGGCAACAGTCAAGAACCAACGTCTTTCCAAAATCGCCATTTTTTAAATATAATGTATTTACTATCTGTTCCAATGGAGTAACTTTGCCGGGTCAGTAACTAAATAAATAAAAAAGAATCTAAACTAAAATTTGAACTTAATGGAGATCGTTATCGTAAAGACAAAAACTTCTTATGACTATATTAATTTGCAAGACAATGAACCAAAAATAAAACTAACTAAAGTAAGTTTTATTAGTTGTTCAAAAAACGACTGCAATTATCCATTTAACATCTTAATCATCACAATTAGCTGTTTGATTGATGGATATAGGTTCAACATAATCTAGATGTAAATAAATAAAACATCCTTCATAATGTCTAAAAACAAAGCGTCTATTAAAGATATAAATCATTTTAATAGTTTTAAATTACATGTACTTGAACTAGCTCCAAAATGCAGATATGTCAGTGAAAACCACTTTACTGTTATTCCGGGTTCCCATCACACAACCGGAACTAGAATCACACATTACATTTAATTTTATACGAATTTAATAACAACTGAGTCGTCCATTGTACGGAGCCATGAGAAAAAGCCATCGCACGATTTTTTTCCTCCGATAAAGAGGTGCCGACTTACAATTCGGAGCAAGATTGATGCGCATGCATGATCGTATCTCCCCGCTGTGCGCGCCGGCAGTTATAATTAATATTCCATAATCTATTCAACCCTAAATGACTCGCGCGACCTTTCACCGCGGCCGCGAGCTCACCGCCGCGCGCCGCATCCATTACCAGTAGCAATATGCAGTCGTCACACATCCGTAATTGATTTAGTCCGTTAAATTCAAAATTTGAATGAGCGTTCGCTGAATGGGAACCGAAATAAGACGAACGTTCGGAAACTGCGGGCGCGGAGGGACGCGGGCGCGAGCCTCTCACCGCGCGGCACAATGACCGCAGTCGCGGCGCATACAGCCAGATCTCTCTCGATAAACAGATAAAAAAACTGTAACGAAAAAACTACATGTCATGCATCTACGTGTGCTAGTCAATTTCACAGCGACCGTCATGGGAATCGAGCGACGAATGAAGTTTAGAAAGCAATTAAAATCGTTGCCCACGAAAACGAATGCGATCAAAAAGTACGCTCGACACATGAAATCATGTACCACGCTTTTTTGTGGGTAAGACCAAGTGGCGCTATGCCCGATGCCAAATACTTCTGAGAAATGAACCATCTTCGCAAAAACATCTACAACATGTCGGTTAATGCCGATCACAATCCTCATTTCGTGCGAATACGTTGTTAACTGGGCAATAAAACATCCACCCATTGAATGAATTCAAAGAGTTTTGATTTGAAATCTTAAATGGTTAGTGTTGAATGGGAGCTGATACATCTGGCTCAGCAATGGGTTCTCTATCTGGGCCAACTGAGGTTTCAAACAAATTGAATACAATTGAAATAGCTTTGCTATGCCTATGCGTATCGAGATACATTTCACGAAAATTTAATATTAATTATTTCTATATGCATAAGTATGTATAAGTGAGTAGTAGTGTCGGACGGGGACGTCCTAGACGTACCTTCAAGGACCAAATTGGCGATCTTTTAAGACAGGGTCAAATAAGGAGTTCTTGTAACCGACGAGCATGTATGAAGAGACTGAAAACTGTGGAGGAAGCGAAAGAGGTATGCTTGAATCGTAGCACTTGGCACTCCATAGTCTCTGCCTACCCCAATGGGAGAAAGGCGTGAGTTGTTTATGTATGTAAGTAAGTATGTATTAATCACATATTATGCTACAAATTAGACCAAGAAAACCTTTCAATATCTAGAATTGAATCAAAATCACAAAATAATTCTTTCCATGACAAGTTCACGTAAACACAACATTTTGTACATTACCTAACGTTACCCCAAAACAGCCTTCAACTTTATCAAGTTAACAGAACTTAAACTGGAGTTCACTTTTTTAACATCCACAAAAAGTTGAGGAGGAAATCGAAATCCGAGGGCAACGATTACAAAGTTTATGCGATACAAAGAGGCCGCAGTGTTTTGGTTTTGGGCTCTTTAAGCATCTTGCGGTGACCACATAAGGCATTAGGCTTTTTACAATAATAAGGATGATAGCGGTTAGATCGAATCATTCGTTTCCTGTCTTGAATAGTTAGTTAATAAAATTAAATCTTTCGATATGTGTAAAATTACCTTTTGTTTCTTTACAAGGTCCGGATTTCTAATTATATTAAAATCGTATATTTATTTATATTTTGTGTCTAATATTCATATTCAGCCAATATTTTTGAGGCAGTCCTGGAGTTTTTGCGAAATGGATCCCGCGAGCTTGTGCCAGATTTATATCTATGAATCATTCAGAGACAGAACTGTATCAAATAGTGATGACAACTTCAGTCGATACTTTGATCTGGATGCCACTCCATTTAACATCAGGTGTCGTGGTTGTTTTGGAGCATCCAATAATAACAATATTAATTGTAACAGACATGTGTAAGTAACACGTATTACAAATTTGAAACTATTCTAATTAATGTAATTTTGTTATGAACATCATTAAATATTTTACTTGGAAATATTTAATGTCATTCCTTTTATTCACAGTAATGTAATTACAAATTATTTATCGCGCATGCGTGACTCACACATGAGTTATGGCGCACAATAGCTAGTTGTAGGATTGCCAATGTATTGCTGTTCTGATTCTGCGTGTTAACGTCATGCTATTATAATACATCGTACGATAGTGAGACCCTAAACTTAGGATATTACGGCTAATGTTCAGGTTTATCCTAAAATTACTTGGGCAGCAAATTTAAAACAATTTTTCGTTGCTGTATTTTTCAAACATTTTATTGCAATTCAAATATCGAATTAAAAAGGTTATTGGAAACCAAAAAAATATTTCCATAAATAAATTCTGATAATCCTATCTAGCACCAAACCAAAATATCGCAAGAGCCACTTAACAACAGTTTTGAAATCACCTAAAGTTTCTTCGCCTTCCAGTATCAATAAATCAAGATTACATCTCTATACTGAATAGATGCAAACACGTTAAATAACACATTCTTTGTACAGAAACGTTGACGTACATAGTACAAATGTATTACACACATAACAAAAGCCACTTATTTTATAATGACATGTCGCTTTCATTTTCGATTACATAATTCGTGTTTGTTAAAAATAAAATAGCTACTTGCATATTCTTTTTTTAAATAAAATTGGTGGAAATAATGAACTGGCTGTTTGCAATTCGACCTCTTTTATGCCAAAGTAATGGATTGCGATGAGTCGATAATTTTGCTCTCGCATATAGAATCGATTGGGGAAATTAAATGTTATATTAAGTAACTGCCTGTTTTTTAGAACGGTGGGCAAAATATGAAATAAACAAATATTATACTTAGTTAAAATCCGGAGTCTCAATACTCGTGAAATTGAAAAATAAATTTTAGATTCTCGAAACTTTAAGTAAATACCATTTAATCACCCGGGTTTTAAGTACTCGTCGTGATTACCTCGCCGTCTGCTATTAAGATATCTTTGAATTCTCTAGTTACGTCTCTGGACCCAAAACCTCAATCAACACTACCACAATTCCCGATCGGTACACATTTAATTGCCTCCTACAGTAATATCATACATTACGTGACCAATTCGAATGGAAATATCTTCACATATTATATTTGCGGTGGCTGGGAGTCAATTTTTCGCTTCCGTTCAGTATGTAATCGTGTGGCTGATAAAACGTTTGTGGTTTGAATAGATTGCAATGGCTAAAAAACTGGACGAAGGTACAACAAGGTGGTACGAGCGTGGAGAAGTATACATAGTATGGTAGTTTCCAACATTCTATTTTATACATAATTTTATATGTAATAGAAAAATAATACGAAAAATAAATTCTTTTGTTAAATCAGCATTAAAATTCGTTGAAAAATTAAGCAGTTATTCATATTTCAAATTTTATCGTGAGCCAAAGTGGGGACGCGGTCGCGCTATCTCTTTCGCACGCAGGCAGCGTTATGGTCGGTGACACCCGGTGACGTCACAGTCTGATATTACTGTTATTTGGCAATTACACCTTCTACCAAATTTAAAACCCTTCTAACTAATTATTTATTGCGCCAATGTTGAAAATTATTTTTCTGTTAGATTTTAGCTGCGATAGCCTAGTTGGGAGTGGAACGGACTGCCGAGACGAATGTCCACATGCTCAAAACCCAAGAGGACACAACTCTGACTTTTCTAAAAAAATAATGGTGTATTCTTTGTGAATTATCGCTCGCTTTAACGGTGAAGGAAAACATCGTGACGAAACCTGCATACCTGAGATGTTCTCTGAATTTCGAAGGTATGTGAAGTCTGCCAACCCGCACTAAACCAGCGTGGTGGACTTAAGGCCTTAGCCGTCTCAGTTGTAGAGGAGGCCCGTGCTCAGCAGTGGGCAGTATATAATACCGGACTGATATTGTATGATATGGTATGGTTAGATTTTGCATGGCATACATTTTTGAACAACGTATTAAAGAAAATTGTCTACTACCCTATTATTATGCACGAAGGGTATGCAGTAGAGCGTGCCCGGTTCTATCCTATGCCGGATTTGGCAATAGCCTGTATAGGGCGCTGCCTAGGGACGGCATAGTTGCTATGGGACCTATTTTCTCTTCCGCAGCATGCAGAACATACGGGCTCAAACTGAGTGACCTATAGAAAAGTGTGTATAAATTCTGTATATTTGTATTTGTGAATTATCACTTGCCTTAACGGTGAAAGAAAACATCACGAGGAAACCTGCATACCCTAAGAAGTTCTATATAAGAATTTGTAGATATGTGAAGTCTACCAACCTGCACTGGACTATGGGACTAACGCCTAAACCCTTTATTCCATCTTTGGCGCATTAGGGACGACTGCGAGCTTCCTCTGACTGAAGTGTCTAAGTTGTCGCCCGCAACCGACCCTGCGCGATGCCGCTTAATGCAGCCCGTCTCCTGTTGTGGGGGGAACACATCTTATCTTGCAGCGGACAGCACTCGTAAAGACCGATCTGACCCCCCCCCCTCCCCCGGCCCCTATTAGTCGCCTCCTACCCCCAAACCACAGGGTGGAAGGCCTAAACCCGCCCAGTAGTAGAGAAGGCTCGTGCCCAGCAGTGGGACCAGTGCCGGATTAGCCCATAAGCAAATTAAGCAATTGCTTAGGGCATCACGTCTTGGGGGGCACCAGAAACAGCACAAAAAATGGTAGCACATAAAAGTAAAGCTGTTTGAAAATGGTAGGGGGGCCCCACAGGCGTGAATTGCTTAGGGCATCAAGTTGTCTTAATCTGGCACTGAGTGGGACAGTATAGAAATGTAAGAATTACAAAGTAATTAATACGGAAAATCTTCCTAACGTTTAAATTTATTTGACACTGATCTAAGTACATTTTAAAATTATAAACTTTAATTTATTTGACTTTTAAATTGTGAAATTATAAATATGTCTTTCCCTTGACCAAAGGAACCCTAACACTCAACTTTAATAGACGGCCTTTCCCCGTGAAATCTGAATAGCGAACCAGTTATATAAATTGTGAAAATATTAATTATTAAGACGCGGAAAAATTAATAACAAATCGATTGTTGTGTCGAAAGTTAATTTTCTGTAGCCGAATTCGTGATGCAACACACATTGTTAACGGTTCTATGTGTTATAATTAGTTTATTTTAGATTTTTTTTTTTGCTAATTTAATCTTAATTTACTATACTTGTAATACGTCGATGGGCGTGCAGGAAAGCTGTGTTTTTAAATGTGAACCATGATTTATAATGTTACAGTAAATGTTAAACATTAGAAAGCTAATGCAGATAGTATTTTGTGATTACCATTTATTTGGAAGCACAATTGTCTTTTGTATTTGGTCGATTTATTTGATGATTTTCAGATGTCGCTTAGCTAATAGTCGCTTAGCCTGTTTTATGTATAGTAATTGTAATCAAACCTAGAAAAAACGTCATTGCTAACCCTCACTATCCGAGCTGACCACTGACGTGACAAGTGAACGGATTGTCAGGAAAACAGACGATTGAGTCATTGATATCGTAACACCTGTTGATTTGAGACCTCTTACCAATAAAAACAAGTATCCAGTTTTTAAATTGTTTGCGTTTCGAACGAAATGGTTTGTTTAGACGTGTATAGACGTTTCACGGTTGGATTATTGAAAAGTATATTAATCTTTATGTTCACCTGAAGTGGCAATGTATTTTTCTGAGAAACTATCATGGTTATAGTTACCAGTCGGATTTGAATCGAATTGTTTTTTGAAAAATAACAACGTAAGATGCTGGGATTCGAATTTATATGAATCAGATCTTTAAATAATATTTAGCGAACTTAGGTACTTAAGTACCTTTGCCAATCCTTAGGAATATAGACGTGATCAATCTAATATTTATAAACATATTCCAATATACACAGTACCTATTGGATGTTAAGGCATATGACATCGCACAAAGTTCAATAAAGAAAACAAGTACAAAAAATAACACTGAACGGAACGTAAACACACAAAAAAGTTTGCGAATTGTCTATGGAACCTTTGAATTAAAGGTGGCTTATTCCATCTATGGCTAAAATTTAATTCGTATTTCAATTACGATGCGTTATTGATTAGTGGCTGGTTATTGTTTTATTTTTTTTCGTGGACAATAGGCAATTTGAGCAGCGACGCACGTCCAGTACGTCATCATCCGTGATCCCAATAAACTGAGCATCAAAAAATGAGATGTCTGATATTAAATAGTCATCTTCGCTATTTTGTACGGCGCACAATAGCCCAGTCATTTTGGTAGTTCGTTCGGAAACAATAGAAAGTGGGGCCTCCCACCGCTTCACACGGGACTCGCCATGTTATGAGCCAGCGCAAATACATTTCAAATAGCCACGAGCGAAATTGGACGTGAGCTTACGAAATTATCACGTTAGTACCAGTAATTCATTTGTACCAATGCTCCCATGGGCCGTGTGAGCGTGTGTGCCTGTGACTTCTCTAATTTGGCAACGGTCTTTGTGATGCGATTCACACATGGGCTCCGAGCGATAGCACCAATTTTAACGATGACACAAGCTATTACATAAAACACGATTCTAGATAAGAGGCTATTGTCTATAGGCGATAATCAAGCGCCCAAGGTTTACCTGTCTTATAAATATTGACTCGCATCTAGCAGCTACTGTCTGGTATTTACTCCCCATATTATTTATGTAATGGGGACTCATGTACACGCGATCGCGGCGAACAATGCAAGGATAGACGCTGCCCATCACGAGCCCGACCTAGACTTCTTTCTTTAATTGTTCCCCACATCGATGATAACGTATATTTCAGTGAAACAATAGATTAACCCAGTTGCGGCGGCTCGCGGCGTGCGACAGCGATGCCGAGCCGGGCCGAGCCGGTCCGAGTGCTCGCGCTCGCTGTCGTCCGCCGTCCGCGCCGCCATCGCTCTCGTGTCCTTGGCTTGAGCGGCTATCTATCATGTGATCTATTGTACGTACAACCGACATCGGTATTAGATTAAAGCGATAATTAATGCTGATTCCATACGACCTAGTTTCGGCTCCGCTCGATAAAGTTAATTTACAGTTATAGTTGTAAATCTCGTTGCAAAATAAACGGCGGGCACGCGGAGCTGCCTGACCACAGACAACGAGAACTCCCACACGCTCCGCGTCACGGCGCGGCGCTCCCTCCGCGCCGCCGCTCGCCCGCTCACGGCCGCCCTTCCCGGATCGTAAACAACACGTCACGTGGCGATATGCGAATGTAACCCGACCGCGGAGAGGTGCAGGAACAGGATACGAGACTCCGATCGCGGAAGAGCCTTTTTCCGCCGCCGGGTAACGGGTGACTCATGTGAACGGCGCGCGCCACAACACATGTGCGTGACCCCGCGGGGTGCGGGAGGCGCAAACTTTTGCCTGAATGAACGGGGTGAGTCTGACAAGTTGTGTACACGAGGCACACGCGGAAGGGTTGAGCCAAGTTGCGAACTAAGTTTCGCTTTCGATTTCGACGCATGCATGTGGGGCGGCCGGACGTGCATCGATCGTAAACTTTGTTGATAACTTTAGTGGGCCAATTTTGTTTAATCGTTGCAATTAGCACTTTCACGAATGTTTGTTGTCTCACATTACTGACTGTTGTATTGTTTAACGTTTTCCGAGAGTCATATGGGGAGAGTAATAAATAGAACTTATTGATTAACCGTTTACCCATCATGGTTTTTCGATAAGTATTCAAAATAAGCGACATGTATCGACTAGACTAGAGTAATATAAAATATGTATCGAAATATATGAGACATTTGATACTTAATTATAAGCTGATACAAACACGAATTCGAAGTGCCCTGAAAATTAAGTGTAAACGCGCCATGTGACGGCTCACATATGTTGCGACTCGCGGCCGGGGTATGGCCTCTATAGCCGGACTAGAACAGGCATAATTATGTGGACTGGCGATGATCATGCCAATTCGCAATACAACTACACCAAAATACTGCCCTCGTAATTCTAAATGCAGTACTTGCAAAATTGCGGTTTCGAGAAAAACGCACTTAAATGTTTTTTTAAATCTCTACTCATTTACAAATCTCTCTTAAGCAAGATCCAAGTAATGTTAATGATTTTTTTAACCCAATGGTTAAATACGTGTTTTATGATGCCGTTTTGCTTAAAAAAGAAGATGCGAAAAATGTCGATTACTGCATTCTTTATTACGACGGCAGAATAGTCCACAATATAATTATAAGCCCGTAAACATCCTTTCGATCCATCAGAATTTTGCCAAACAAAACCAGCATAACGTATCGCCGCCGTTTCGTAAATCTTTGTTTATGCTCGAACGATCCGAAGGGGTCCGAGTTAGAAAGCGTCAAGCAGTACTAATAGACCGCAAGGTTTAGCTCGGAACGTGATGTAATGACATACAACAGTTTTATTGTATTGTTATGAAAAATCCAGTCACGACTTTGTGAAGTGAAAATCACCTATTTAGAAGTTGTTTACGGCATGCGATAAGTGTATATTCATGTGCTTTATATTTCTGACATCATATTTTGATGTAATTTGTTGCGAAATATCATTGCCTGTTTAACCTCCCATTTTTTTTATTAAACTGTGGGAAGCGGGATTTTTCAAAGTATTCCCTAGGGATGTTCTCTATTAATACAATTGAGACTGACATTCGTAAGCCCATGGACTAGATTCTAGAATAAAAAACAAAATACAATGTAAGTTCTAGTCACAAAGAGACATTTGTGCAGATCTTTCCTAAATCGATATTTTCATGATTTATTCAAAATGTAGTTTATAAAAAAAGCTCTTAAAATATAAGTATTTTATCTATATTAACATATCTGTTGGCCATTGAAGTTGACTACAGTTCTCAACCTAAAAGACTTGCTCATAATTTACTTTTTATATTAGGCAAACAAAAAATAATAGTACATCCACACAGTCCAAGACAAAATGAGAAACAGCCTTAGGCGATACTTACTAGTACTCATTTTTGATTCATTGATCAATTAACGTCAGATTAATAAATAAATGTAATTTATAAACAATAAATGAACTCGCTTACGTGTATTACTTATTAAATGAATATGTATGTACCTTTCGGAGATTAATTGAAATCATCTATATAGCTTGTTGGCAATGAAGTAATCATATTATACTGTTAGAACTAGATATTAACTTGGCGTAAACTACAAGCTTATGTGAATGTAATAGATTGATTTTACTTTTATAGACAACTAACGCCATCTATGATTTTATCTTTTGAAACAAGAAAGCTGTCGCCGAAATGAGCTCCATATAAACCAGACTTCGGCGTAAAATTGCGACTGAAAAAGGAATGTAAAAAGTAAAGAAAGTAAATATTCGATAGTTAATATTAATATATTGTAGTAGGGCTGTTAACACATAGAAAATTTTGATTTATAAATATTATTCATTCGGATTATTCTAACTCAATTAAAACTAACCCTAAAGTATTTAGTTTTTAAAATGTCTATAATTTGTACTTCCTGACCATTTAGATGTATATACTTGGTGAAAACCGATATCGGGTTACATCATAGGATTAACTCTTCCTCATACATTCACCTACATAGGTTCCCATGTTGGGAAAGTAACACGAATGCGTTCCAGCATTATTATAATTAACAAATGTAATCATACGTATGATATACTGAGGCGGATTGCTTCCTCCTTGGAATCAGGGTTGCCAGGACCGACTTACATACTTTAATTTCCTAAAAAAACACTTATACCGTGAAAAAAAAACATAAAACAACCGCTTAGTTAATATCTAAATTATTTATTACGGATATAGATTTTTTATACAATAAAATATTAGCCACGTACGTAAACTTTCCCCAACAATAGCGTAGGACCAATCTCTGATTCCTGGCAACCCTGGAGGCGCTGAATCGAGAGCTATGTATCGATAGTATGTGGGCTTATTGATTGGCGGTAATTATGCAAAATAACAAGTGACCAGCCAGTTACTGGTGCCTTAACGAGTGACACGAATTAACGATCGATAAGTATTCCAATAGTAGGGGCGGAGTTGGCGGGATCGCGGGTGACAATATACACCAAACGTTCATATAATAACAGTTAATTGCTAGGCTAAGGATTGTAGAAAATGTGGCACTGGTTTCAATATATTGCGTTATTGGATCAGTCTGTGTCTAGGTAGGCTGAAATAATTCTGACGACCGCCTTCGAAAGCGATAACTTTCGTATTTGATATATTGATTGCACTATCATTGCTAAGGTCTCGGGTTCGATCCCCGGGGCGGACAAAGTGACATTGGGCTTTTCTAGTCAGTGTCAGCCTGGAGTCTGGAGTTTGTGCCCGACATGGCTGACCAACTATCACATCATGCGACGAAATATGCACGTCGAAAAATGAGTGCACTAGTTGCGCCTCTGCTCATCCTTTCGGGGATTAAGGGCGTGACTGTGTGTATGTACTATATTTATCATACGATTCGATTAAGTCATATTTAAGCCAAACAAAATCTGTATTGAAGTTTAATGTGTGAACGAAAATAATTTCATTCCAATCATAATAATGACATGTTTATGGCATAGTACTATTTAATATAGTAAGTAATAGGTACTATTCTGTTTATTAAAAGGATATTTACTATGTTTCTGTACAAAAGTAATAAAGTGTCGCGCAATTGTTCCGTTCAAAATAACAATAAAAACAATGACAGCATTGAAATAATAGTTTTACACTTCAAAGAATCTGTTTATACTAAAAATACATTATATCACGCTACAGCAATAACATTAACGTCATTTTATATGAATTAAATTAGAATTTCATATATTGTCGCCATTTTTACAAAGCGAAGGTTCCGCATTGTGTGTTTTAAATACGACTGTACTGTCAAAGTATTTACAGAATACTTTTCACTTCTTGCACCACGAAGTCGTGACGAAGATTTTTACCGCTTATGAAAGGACGGTTGGATTCTATTAAAAATGATGTGACAATTCCTAACCGGGTTCTTGTTAATTCGGAGATGGAAGATACACGAAAAAAAAATCTTCTTGACTGTATTGAATGCATTTTGTATTCGATTGGACAGCAACACCATTCACATGAACTCGTTCAGAAGAGTCACGTTATTGAAATAAAACTTTTTTATTCCTACCTAGGATGATTCGTGGGGCTATTGAAATTAAAAAAAAACATCCAAATCTCAACAGAAAAGATGGTTGGAAGCTTGCACAGGCCTGAGATCCAGTTATACATCTTATTAAATCGGACCACAAAAAACCAACTGCCAGACCCCAAGACACTGTGAGCTCTTTCTGCGTATATGGGACCGTTAATAACAACTTATTAAAAAAAAAAAGTATAATTAAAAAATGAAGATATATATTGTAACATTAACTTTTTCGACAACCAACACCACAGTCCGCCCCGTGACCATGAATGCTATAGTCTTCGAAACATCGGGAGAAAATATAAATGTAAAAACCGCGATAAACTCCGTATAAATAGTTTTATTTCAATGTCTAACATTCGCGTTAATATACGAAATTGTTATGAGTAGCGTTATGGCGAAATTGATATCCATCTATAAAACATATCGCCATAATCCTATATCTCGTATGACAAGTTCAGCTTTACTGCGTTATATAGAAACGCGTCCGCAGCCCCCGCCCTCGCTCCTAAATCCGTCCCAGTCTAGTCGCAATAAAATCTAGACTCCAGTTATTTCTGAGTGCACACATGTATCGTTAAATGTGTTTAGTGGCAGTTTGTCTAATAAGAAGCGCAGATTAGCCAGATCTAAAAATACAACGGCTTCATACATTTATGTCGTATCCGTTCTATCGCGTACATGCACATTGATTGACTTGATATTGTACTAGTTCTCTGGAATTTATATCCACCTAGGCTCATAACTAGTTCATTAAGTTTTCTAACATTAGTATGTATATTGGCTTTCAATGATGCGAATGGTTTTAATAGAACTAGACCGCCGTATTAGGGCGCGTCGAAAAATAGGAATTATTTTTTGCGTGCGGAAATATTAACTGACAATTCGCTGTGAGTTATTAATGAAAATATTGTAGATTTTTTATGTTATTTAATTGACTTGAATTGACTTGACTGCCTCGGTGGCGTAGTTGTATTACAGTAAGACTGTAAAGCTGAGGTCTCGGGTTCGATTCCCGGGTCGGGCAAAGTGATATTGAGTTTTTCTATTCAGTATCAGCCCGGAGTCTGGAATTTGTGCCCGATATGACGATAGGCTCGCCTCCTATCACATCATGGGACGGAATAACGGTGAAAAGTAGGTGCACTAGTTGCGCCTCTGCCTACCCCTTCGGGGATAACAGGCGTGAGTGTGTGTGTGTGTGCGTGTGTGTGTGTATGTTATTTAATTAATTAATATAAAAATATATCACACAAAGGTCGAGGTAATTATTTGCAATGCATCATCACTAAAAATTAATTCAAGATAGATCGTCAAGCTGATTTAACAGCACATCTCTCATCTAAATATTAAATAATATTATCAAACATCACCCACGCTGCAGGTATGTCCGAAAAGCCTCGCGAAACCGGCTCCAAACGCGCTTTACTTCAAATGTTTGATCAAACCAAACATTATTAAACAATAATTAATTTATTCATCACTTTCCTCCTACGTCATGATTTGAGTCAAATAATAAATGAATATATACAAATTTGTCCTCATATAAACTCAATTAATAAATACAAATAAACAAATTAAACAGCAATTCCAATTTAATTAATTCATCAATAACAAATAGAAGTGCAGGATAATGTTTTTAATTTATCGTAAATAAATGCAATTGAAATTGGAATGCAAATATCAAATGTAGCGCACGACTATACGGTGTCGGGAACAAGTACCGCGCGTCAGAACGTCACAAGACAGATAATCCGAGGCTCGAAGCCACCTACGTGCGTTTTCTCCGGAGAAGTGAGCCCGCAATAAAGCAACACGAACCAATATCGATTTGTCGCATTCAGCGGACGACGACACCTGATCTTATTTACATCTCCGTTATTTTATGCAGTTATAATTTATGCTAAATTTTTTACGTAAAAATTGAATGTCTCTCGTGAAATACTATTATAAAATGTACGTGTTACCTAAAAAATATTTTTATGGCTTTCGTTTCTTTCGACGTTCTATTTTTTATAACTTTTTATGCTATAGCATAAGAAACGTCTGTATTCCAAACAATGAAAGCGAGCTTTTATCGTTTCGTAGAGCTCACGTACTACTAGCGCCATCTAGCGTCGAGTAGGCGCACTATCCATTCTCAATGATTAAAATAAACTTGAAGGTCTTAAATGTTATCTATTGGACATGGCCATGAATAAATAATATAATTAAAAAAAAATACGTTGCTTTAAAGCAGCTAAAAAAAATAAAGCATTAATTTCACTATCACCAGTTCTAATAAACACACCCTATCACAGTCTATTGAAGGTTGTTTTTCGACATTTCAACAATATCTATAGCTTATAAGTATAATATATATTCAGAATATAATAAAAAATACGGATTTGTTAGCCAACGACTTATTTGAATCTCACTGCACTAATATAATCATTTATTTACCTTCGCCAGTTAAAACGCCTATCATTCAATTTATTCTTATAAATGAATAACGAGACGAGCAACCTGCTCGCCTGGTGACGTTAGTTACGTATGATGACTAGCAACATCATCTTTTAAATCTCTATGCTCTCCGTAGTACTGCAGTGCATTTATCATCCTAAGACAAAGTTGTTAAGTCTTATAACGCGTAAAACACTGGTTACAAAGTCCAGTGACCTTCAAACCGGGACACAATACTTCGCTTTGGACTACAAAAATAAACATTACTGTGATCCTTTCCTAGCTGATTTTACGGAGATATTACAGTGCATAAGTGTGTGTTAGAGTGATACCAACTCAAAGTCCTAACAGATTCTTGCATACGAAAGACTATGGCTAGGATGGTACCCAAGGGCGGATCCAAAAGAGGGGAAATTGGGGTTATGGACTCCCTGAGCTGGGTCTAAGTGACTACTGATAATTTTTTATAATCGACTAGCTGACCCGACGAACTTCGTTCCGTCTAACAGTCGATTCTTTAATTTTTTAGTTTTTTTATTCATACCTACTTAGTAGTCTAAGTTACTCCTTATTACATCAGCTACCTGCCAATAAAAGTCCCGTCAAAATCGGTCCAGCCATTTCAGAAATTAGCCGGAACAGACAGACAAAAATTCTTAACACCCGCAGCGTCATGGAAGCTGCGTGACCATAACTTTCTTCCGAAACGATTTCATAACATAATCTTATTATTATAACAAAACTATTGTTTCAATCATTTCTCTATTGATTACTTTCAATTTCGCGCGGTTGCGAATTTGCAATTTCACTGAAATGGTTTTATTTGTTTATATTGTTTGAAATAATAAATTAACATTGGTTTATTTTTTCAATTACGTAGGGAGTCCAATACCACCGATTTGTCTATATTCAGCGTCAAGCCAGAGTGCACTTGATTTTAACACGGTATCAGGGGTAATACTTGCTGATTGGGTGCCTTTAGTTTAAATAAAGATTTGGGCAGGTAGTCGCATGGAAATATAAACGACTTATGCAGAACTCGCGAAAAAAATGTTTATGTAACATTAAAATTGCCGTTTTGCGAAGTTGTTAATGTGCACTCGTAAATTTTATGATGATATTGTGTGTCGGTACTTTTTCTGAATTGTAAAAACTGCAAAATCCCAGTCCAAAACCAAAGTCGCTACGTTATCTCGGTTTCTCCACCCTTGTGGGTTTTTCTTGAATTCTGAGCGTTTACTGTCATCTACTTAACGAAATTCTTAATTCTGAATGGCAGATAACGTGTTTACATCAACGCTCTAGAAGTCTAAAACTTGGCACACAAGTATTTAATCCATATGTGTGCATTGGAATGGATTCCATATGAACACGGTTAATAAAAAATACGTCCCACAGTCACGTTCCCTAAATTAAATATTCAGCGACATAACATTTGTTAAAAGCCTGCTCCAACTGACGTATTTTAGTTTTATTTCAAACTAAACGCCCCATGAAATTTTATTTGGATTATTTACTCTTTTTACCCGACTGCGAAAGAAGGAAGGTTATGTTATTCGAGTGTATGTATGTGTATTTCTGTGGCACGCCCTAGAGCCTAAACGGCTTGTCGCATTTTTATGTGAGTGGTCAATAGATTCGTCTTAGTTGTGAGAGTGACATTTGGTACATAAAAATAAAAAAAACAGGATCAAGTATTTTTGGCGGCAAAAAGCAACCTAAAAAAAATTTCTTTTCAAAATACATCGAGTGCGGTATCAAAATAAAGCTTTTTTACGGTGATTACGAATATTTATATACAACTTATATGTTTTGTTGGAGTTTCGAATAGGAAATGCTAATAAATCACATCACTCCTCGCACTAATAGTATGAATGCGAAGTTTGTGTCATTTTGTTACTTCACGGTAAAACAGCTTGACGGGTTTGGCTGAAATTTGGCACACAGGTAGTTTATAAAAAAAAGAAAACTAAAAAGATAACTGCGTCAATATCTGCCATCTTTATTAAACTCGTTGAAGAACTGAAAAGATGGAAACGAGATTTTAATTTGAATATTTTATTTTGGTTTTGAATAATTTTAGTTGACAGTGTTCAAACGCTGTCGGAGGCATCTGCTCACTCCGAAATTTTGTTGCTCTACCTATATCACTAACCAAATTGTGAGAAGTGAGCGTGTTATGCTCCGACAGCGTTTGGGAACACTGTCAACCAAGATTATTCCAAACCAAAATAAAATATTCAAATTAAAATCTTGTTCCTATCTTTTCAGTTCTTCAATGAACTTAATAAAGATGACAGATATTGACGCAGCCGGGGTTTTTTTTTTTAATTAGTTAAAATAGTGTCAAGATACCAACTATCAAACAAACAAATTATCGTCATAAGCCTATTGATTTAGATAAAATTTGCTACACAAATGCCAAGTTGAAGTGTGCAGTGGGCATTCTGACACAGGCAGCAAAAACCTCAAGTTATTATAACTATTTCCCATCTGAACTATTCGAACTGCATTTTTAATGTATGTTTGTTTCAGTGTTCGGCATCGACTCGCCGCTGGGGCTGTTCCCGCCCGGCATGGAGCACAAGATGTACCCGCTGATGGACGTGGAACACCGCGCGCCGCCGCTCGATGCACAGCTATTTACCAACGTTAAAAAGAAATGTGAGTCCATACCTCTATAGTGCCAGAATCGAAGTACAATTTCCATCCTGCTGGTCGTAGGATATATATCCAACCGGACAGCGAGGACCTTACAAGGTGTAAAGTCGCCGTAGTGGTCTTCGTGTGTTGCATTTTGGATCAGCCTACGCATATCTGGTCAAATAGGTTGGCATAATTGTATGGACCGGTGATGGGTAGTTTCAGTCGACATATTATCTGGACTCTACTCCACTTAACATCCAGGTACAATGAGGTTGAATTGCCGAATACATAAAAACAATATTCCATACAAATGGTCGATCATAATAAGTATAACCTAAAAACATCAGTTCGCATTACATGATTCATGGGATTTGTACTTGGGCTCCTTAGTAAGAGAAATATGTCACGATTTTTTCTTTTATACGAAGGATAAAAGACGAGCATGCCGCTCGCTTGATGGTAGGCGACACATAAACTTACTCAACAGTAGCAACGCTACTCAAATTTTGATTTGCAACGCACTTCGTAGTCGTCTGCGCTCGTCACTAAGACATAAGATATCAAGCCTCATAATGTCCAGTAATTTAATTGGCTAGACTGTCCTTGAAATCCGAACAAACAGTGCCACACATTGTTGCTTTGAAGTAAATAGACATTGCCGTGGTACCTACTCTCTCATACGAGAGACTTAACGTCTGGTAGAGTTCATACCCCTGTAACCGGAGAACCCAAATGCAAATTTCATATTCTAATGTATTGAACGAGAGCTTGGATTTGTCAACGACGGAGAAATGCACTTAATGTATTTTATATTTTGTGTACTTAAAGAAAAATTACCCAAATATAATATTGGGCCCTTGAGTCTCGAAGAAACGTCAGATACAAGTGCAAAGGCAACTGCACAATGACATTGCGAATATACAGTGTATACCAAATGATATTTCCGTCCCTTCATAGGGGAGAAACCCTACTTTTAGGCATAATTCCAATTCCAGGCGAATTCACAACTGACCTTGTGTTATCAAAATCTCAACAATGTCGCACAATATCCGTTTGCTTGGTCTACATATAGAACTTAGGTTTAAAGGAGTCTGAAAACACTGTCACTAGATTATTAGTCCACTTTTCACATAACCATGACAGCTTCTAGCTAATACAAGTAACTTTGTCCCTATAACTGTCCACAAAGTCCAATGGGACGTTTAGTGACACGCTGGTGTAAGTAGTGTCAAGTACTATTCAGTATTCTGGGGTATTATCTTCACAGGCTTTATACGGATAATTATTTCCGTGAGTCTCATTTACATTCCATACATTATATTAAACAAATGTCAGCACGATTTGCTTTTGTTTCTTTTCATTCATTTCTTTTATTTTCAAAAACTATATTTATGACAAAAAAAATAGGACATTAAAATTTTAACTCTCTGATGAATACATAACATGCGACACGGCTCTTCGCCAAAATTCCTTTTCCACCGTAAACAGAATGAAAATCTTTGTCAAACCCTATGATTTGTAACGAGTGCCTAATTCGATTTATACATGCAAAACTTCACTATTTTTATATTAAAGAATTCCGGAGTCCATATTGATTGGAACACCGAATATCTCAAAGCAAAACTCGGAATACAATTTATTGGCTATTAGCAAACAAATGGTAAACTTTTGCAAAGTTTCGCTAAACGCTAAAACTAACAAGACTACTAAACCACTTCCAGTTAAATCAAAGTGAATCAAACTCGAACAATAAACAAGTAGCGCGATAACGGAGCTGGTATAATGCATGTTGAGGCGCGCTCCGTGTCCGCCGGCCGCGTCCCGCGCGTCGAGCCCGGCTCCCGGCATACATCTCGCACGGCGCGCGAGCACTGCACTAATGTTAAACGCCCATTGTTTCCGACGCAAATGTTTATTAAGACGATCAGATAGCGTATCTCATAGGGGAACAGACGGCGAGTCTAACGTATGCTTTGAATGCGCTCGGCTCTGTGGCCGCTGTCGGCACGAGCCAGCGCTCTCGTCTATCGCTCTCGTCTCGACACACAATAGTCGTCGATCGATTAGCGCCCATCGCTCTGTGCTGCAGACACATGTTCGCCGCCCGCCGCTCCCGTCAAACGCTAACGAGCTACAAATGGAAAGCATCCTTTTTATTTTCCTTCCCGCGCGCCCTCGCGTGACCCGTGACGGCTATTAAAAGAAAAACTAATTTCCATAATAAAATATCATCGCTCCGGCAATGCGGCCGCATCGGCCAAAATTATCTGATCGGTTTCGAGTTAACGTGCCCCGTCCAAATTATAAAACTATAAAATGAGCGGAGGCGAGGCGACGTCGCGAGCGCGGCGCATGCATGTGCGCGTTCTTTTTGACAAACGGCCCGTAATAGTCGCGTGCTCGCTACGAATTAATGACGAATCGCCGCCGACGAAATGTCGTCGCAACCCGCTCATTTCGTCGTGTGTCGGTACAGAGTTATTGCCGAAACACGGTTATTAGATAGTGGTGCATTCGCGTAATGCGGCCGCGCGCGGCGCATGGCACACGGCACATGTCGTGCCGCCCGGCGCCGCCTCGCCTGCACCGCCTCGCGTACACCGCCTCGCTCGTAAATCACAAAACTCTGTTGTTTCCTAACGTAATTAGTCGGCTTAACGTTTCAGTTTAGCAGACACGAAACCCTTTGACTAGGAGCTCTACTAAAGCGTAACCTTTTGGTTCTACAGGGAGACCGAAAGGTCAACACAGCGCGCCGCGCGGCGGTCCACCTCGATCATGGACGAACGCCGAGCTGACGGAGGCGCTCCAGCACGTGTGGAACAAGAAGATGACCACCAGCCAGGCGTCACGGATATTCGGCATCCCGTACAACTCGCTGCTCATGTACGTGCGAGGCAAGTACGGCAAGAGCCTCAAGCTTGAACAACTGAGGAAGGACTGCATCGGCGCGCCGCTCGATGTACTCAACCTCAACTCCGGTAACAACAACAACAACCATCCCGCAAGCAAACACCACGACAAGGAGGATCACCAGAACGCGAGCCAAAGACCGGCCAGCTCCGAGCCGGACATCCCTTCGAACCCGATGTTCAATCCGTTCCAGCAAGGGTTCTACCCGGAGTTCCCGCCTGGCTTCCCGATGCCACTCAACATGCTGCACCTGCTTCCGCCCAACGATAAGGCGCGGGAGCTGTACCAGTCGATGCCGATGGCGCTGGACGCGCTGTCAGGCGTCACTAAGGAGGAGGACTGCAAGAGTGACCGCTCCAAGGAGAACTCTGCGGACGAGGAGGGCGAGTACCGCGCGCCGCTGCCCCCGCACCCCCCGCACCCGCCCGACGCCCGCACACTGCTGCACCACAACGGACAGGACTAACCGCCACACACGCACACTACACACACGGAGGACGACTCGCCAGCGTTGTCCGCTAATATCGCCCACTATGGAATACTAAAACTGGAATTTAATCTGTGTATTTCGTAGAGATCTCAACTATCAATAATTATTATCCTATATTTATTTGTATATTAGGACACCGCATTGTACAGCTAATATGTTATATTGTGAATTCGATTAGAATTTTTCACATGAAATACACCAAATAAATTTCAGTTTTACGAACATGAATCATATTTTTCGAAGGTATTTGTAACACCTCCGTAGCCTGTCTCGGGCGACGTCCACGTAAAAGAATATTAGTTAAATTTATATTTGAAAAGATGTGTTAATATTGTAAATGTATAATAAAATCGCGTATTTAAGTGATAGGCGATAATTTATTCTGATGGAGTGCAATAAGTATGAACGATGTTGTGATTGTTACGAGTTAAGATTATTCTGTTGTATTGTTTACATTCCGTGGCACATTCCACCACTTTATACTTGTCTAGATATTTTTGAAGCCTGACCAGAGACTAAAAACTACGATGACATACAAAACAGATTGGGTCGTGCAAAAACACCGAGCTGCAAACAATTTACTCAAAGATATTGGAAATGGTAAGTTCGGTGTTCATACCAAAATGCAGTAACCAATAATCGCTCGACTGTTAAGTGTCAACCTCTCGTGGTCGATGCAGTAAAAAATATAAATGGCACCTCCGCACAGATAAAAAATAAGCATAAGATATATTTTTTAATTTATAGTAAGGCGACATCCAATGTGTTTTTTACAATTTATATTAATTTAAACACTCCTGTTTTGTGTTAAAGTGACTGTAGATATAAAATGTTATTATATGTGCGAAACTTCTGAATCTCACCAAAGTTTGTAAAATATTTCGTAATAATAGTTATTATATTCGATGATAAACAATTTTTAAATGTAAATAATTAATGATAAATGGGATAAATTGAATTAACCATTAAATTAATGAGACATTAAGTGTCTAAAATGGTATATAGTAGTGTATTTGTAATTGTTGTAGTTGTTAGTTACTTGAGCAGGCGCGTAGCCGTGGGTCCTGACGGGGGTCAAAATGAAATCTTATTCACCTTGCATGTTACGATCATCATTTTATCATCCAGAGCTCACATCCGTTACCCCTTCACTACGTGCCTGTATGTGAATACATTATGTTCTAGTGGGGGACTCAGAAACGTCATTGGGGGGGTCCGCGATGCACTTGTCACACAGCACTCTTGTACTAGCAGCATAAGTTGCTGAACAAATACAAAATTTCAAATTGCCTACATATTTTTGTGTAATACTTTTTTACCAATCTTTTTTTTTCTCTTTACAAAAATAAAAGAGATTTACTATACCCCAAAGAAAAAAGTTTCAGTAACTTAAAGTGTACATAGGCGATTTGAAATTTTGGTATTGTACTGAAATTTATGCTGTTGATTGTACACCTCGATGTAATAAAACCATTTAATACAATAGTATAAGTGTAGGCCGAATGTATCGAATGTCTTGCCAATTGTTGCGCGAAAGCGTACGTTAGATTCTCTGTTAGTTCAAATTTATCATCCTTGGGAATTGATGGGAGGATAAACCTTCGTGTGAAAATTAAAGGTGTAAAATAAAATACGTAATGGTCGATTTACTAAGTCGCATTTGGGTAGGTAAAGAATATTCATATAAAAACTAAATAAAACAGTATGTCGATTGAAGTCGACGCTCGATCCACAAAGTAGTCAGTTTTTTCCTCACCTCATCATTTTTTATTTCATCGTTTTTCGTAATCACAAAATGACAGTGCGCGCCAGGAATAGACAAATAAAGAATCTACACTCAATGTTCAAATAAAAAGGAGCTTTCAAGATTTTAGTGAATAATGAAAGTTAGTATAATGAAGAGGTTCAACCCAACCTGGCTTTAGATAATTGTATACTATTACATAATTAGGTGTAACAGTACGTTAACGCCAAAGTCGCGTGGCTGTTTTGACAGTCTGTGACATTATTCTGTCAAAAACGTCAAACTTGGCGGTTAGAAGTAACTGTCAAAACGGCCACCCCACAACGGAGTTTAGATAGATACCGAGTCGTAACTGATGTACATACAATTTATTTGTATAAAATAATTTTATAGCTACGTTGATAATTAACGTTTCCTTATGCGACATACATTTCCAAATGGGACTGTTTTATTTTAGATTATTGTACACGACGTTGTAATTCCACGTACTCATTTTGATGTTATGCCGACAGTAGTTTCCGTGAATGAATCATTGATTTATTGAATTAATTTGTTTTAGAGGCAATGATCTGATCACCGACCTTGCATCCCAGCTACAGTTCATTCATCCACAATCTATATTAATATGAGTAATATTGAATGACAGTCATAATATACCTTACTTCCTAAATAAAAATATGCACATAAATACTTAATTAGTTCAAAATGTTGTAGGTAAAATCATTATAAAACATTTGAATAACAGTATTGTCCACACTAAGGAAAACCGACATTAAATAGAAACATCTGTTCCTTGCAGGAATTAGTCGGAAATTCTAAACTAATCCGATCATTACTGGATACCAATATAAATATAATTCACATTTAATATAAATATAATTCAGATTTAATTGATTCATTATAAAAAATCAAGACCGTTAAAAAGTGAAGACCAAAAAAGTGTTCATATCCTTTGCCCATATAGATTCTAAATTTAAAAAACGAGGTCGGTGATACGGAAATGTCACAATTAATTAAACTCAGCAAAACTTAACAGAAGACTGAACACTACTTACGAGTCTATTTTGTAAAACTTATTGTACATTAACACTAATCAATAATCACAGTATCAGTACTATCAGGCGACAGAATCACATCGTAGTACACGGTAGGCACATCATATAACAATATTATCATTACAGGGATTTTTATATGTAAAAAAAACTAATTACATTCTATTGAATATTTAATATTTTAACAGATTTTATATTGCTTTTAGTGATTCCTTTACGCTTCACCACACTAACTTTTTTTTGTATGCACTTGTGTCTGCGACTACATTTTTCACGTTGGATATGATATAAGGTCATGTGAATAAGTCCGTATGAAACGTAAATACATGTGCCAAAAGAATAATGAAATTATAATGAGCACTATATAAACTAAATATTTGGTGTTTTAGTCGTTCCTAAAGTTAATTCGCAAGTAATTCCATTAAATAGCTCAACAAAATACATTCCATTTTTAAAAGAAACTATTCAACGCATCATTGATTTATATTTAGATAATAATAAACTGAAGTGAAATAACGTCGGGAACAACTAAAATACATGCATTCGTTTCGTTTTTTAATTGAATTTTATACTTGTGTTGTGATCATAGATTGTGGTGTCGGATATTTCTTTTACCTAATTCGTACAAATTGAAGCAGTATTAGAGTGATTTTGTTAAAGTTTTAATTGAGAAGTTTTTAATTAAGTTTTGTTATTTGTTAATAATGTAAAATGAACGAAGAAATTATATGATAGTGTTTTAATGAGTTCCTTGTGAAAAGGATCTCGCTATAGCGCGTTGTCGGGACAGTTCCGTGGCACTTTGTTTCAATTACTTTGTCAGTTCAAGTTCCGAGCGATATTCGAATGAACTGAAGACTAGACGCCACCGCATTCCAGTGGTTCTTTGGAAGCTACATTCGTTTGAGTATAGAATACACAAGAGAAACACATCAGGAGCCAAATGTAAAAGCGTAAAGAATAATAATAAATAATATATTGTAATAAATCGAGTACTTACGTTTAGTTGATAGTATCTACATGTGATTTGTAATGATTTAGTAAATTTTTGAAATATTTAGTTCCTTCATTTTGTTACTTATATTTATATTACGATGTAATGCGATGGTTTAGCTCTTAGATAAATTGTTCACTCCGATAAAGAGTATAATTAATTATAAGTTGTGTAATTTAATTTGTTGTATTTTTCCTTAATATAATAATGACAAATTAAATGATATCGTTACATTAGGATGTAAAAAAGATTATCTATTTGATCTTAAAATAATACGACAAAAATATTTATGTTCTAGTATCATTCTATCGTGTAATTCAAATTGAAATGATGGAGTGATGTAGTGAAATTCGTCTACGGTCACCAACGTAAAGTGTAAAAATATAAAAAATATCAAATAACACGTTGCTGTTTCATTCACTCACTAGCAAACCCTACATCCCTAAAGAAGTTACCAAACAGTTCAGGTAATTATACAAGATACGGTCTGATATCAAAAACTAGGTATTTTTGAGATGAGGGTAGATTTATATATTTCTGAAACTAGTTATGTACAATACAAGTAATGTGGGTAGTTGCCAATATCAATAAATATGGGACTAAAATGACGAGGATAGATATTCGTTTATTAACTAACTAGTAGGTACACACGAGACGTGGGTAGCTTTGAGTATCTAGCAATGCAAAGGAGATCGGATGACCAGGCGAACCCTGCGTTGGTCATACATGCGCAGCTGGTCAAACTTTTATTAAAACCTGTGACTTGCGATTGCTGTCATTACATTCTACGATAATAACATTAAGCGGTGCTCCACGGAAATTATGATTTTTGTTGTGTTATTGTTTACGCTTGCCGCACACGTTCGGTTTCCTATATAGGTTTCCTGATTAGGAAACCGAACGTACTTACTTTCTTCGGCGCTACAACCCTTTGTGGGTCTTGGCCTCTTCTACAATGGACTGCCATGCGCGACGATCCTTGGCTATCCTCCTCCAGTTGGTGAACCTTCTAAGAGCCTTGAGATCCTCATTGATGCAATCGCACCATCTCTTCCTTGACCTTCCCCTAGGTCTCTTTTACTGCGGCTTCCAGTCAGTCATTATTTTGGGCGCCCGATTTTTATCCATTCTCTCAACGTGCCCGACCCATCTAAGACGTTGCGACTTGATGAATCTGACAATTGTTTCTTGATCCATCAGTGCATCCAGCTCGTGATTCATCCGCAAACGGAAGTCACCGCTTGCGTCCTTGACAGGTCCGAACACTTTACGTAGTACTCTCTTCTCGAAAACAGACAGTTTTTCAGTTTCCATCACTGTCAGTGACTATGTTTCACACCCATAGGTGGTTACGGAGCGGATTATGGTCTTGTCGATGGACAGCTTAGATTTAACACTAAGGTGTTTCGAGCGAAAGAGTTTACGGAGAGAATAGAAGCATCTATTGCCGGCCATGATTCTGGCTTTCACCTCATCTCCAACCCTATTCTGGCTAGACAAAATCGATCCTAGGTACTTAAAGCTGCTGACCATTTCTATTGTATAATCTCCAACAGTAACGTCCTGCAGTGGACGAGGCTTCCGCGTGCTGGCGAGGTACTTCGTTTTGCTTGCGTTTACCATCAGTCCATACTTGGCCACTTCCGTCTGGAGAGTTGTAACGTATCTTATCATGCTGCTTTGAGACCTACTCGTAATGACGATATCATCCGCATAGGCGGCCATTTGACTGGTGTTGTAGTCTATAAGCCCGTTTACTCCTACGTTTCGGATGGCTGCCTCCAGTGTAAGGTTAAAGACTATCGTAGATAGGGCATCCCCTGCCTTACTCCTGAGCGTACTTCGAAACCGAACGTGTTGGTACAAAAAACCGGACGTTTGCGCTAGTCACTCAGAATTCCGAATCTGAATTCCTGATCAGGTAACCGAACGTGTGCGGCAAGCGTTAAAAAGCGACCTTATGCTCAGCCCAGGACGTGCCGTTTTTTTTGTTAAATGTGTGCTATCCGTGTCTACCTCGCCCGCCGTCAGGATTGGCAGAATAAATTGTTTGCGCATTATTGCCATAGCGTGTCCATTGGTTAAATAGTCTAAGGTGGGTAGTCGTATTTCTTTCATAGTATGCGAGCCTAGGGCGGGAGTCAAGATGCATTTCTAATAAACTTAGGGTCATTCGGGGTAACAGCACGCAGTGGGTAAAATTTCGCATGATCAATATCTCGGAACCTATTTAGGGGGCTCAGACACTTTTTCGGCAAAATTAGGGGTGCGTCAGGGATGATGTCAGAGCCCACAAGCTATTTTACCAAGCCTCACTTGTTTAGCAAAAAAACGGCGATCAACGTGATTTTGTTGATTAGTTATCAACTATTTTGTGCTGGGAAAAGTTTATGGATAGACGGTGCATCAGTTTACAAAAGACCGTTGATTATGTTAAGTTTACTGGATTATTATAGTATTTATTTTAGCTATTAATTGTGTTCTAAAATATAACTGCATCTCAACTGACGTGTGATTGTTTAAAATATTCCCTGTTGGGTAAGAGTACGGGATTAAAAGTACGCACGCTGTTATAACTTCATTACAATGAAAAGTAACATCAAGCGTTCCTAAAATTACAGTGGTCATTAAATTACAAAAATAACTAAAGTTTGTTATAAATACAGTCTAATTAATTATGTTCCTGGTGCCTACAATAGGTGTACATTTAATGTTTATTTTTACAATATTTGTACCAAGAATAAAGGAAGTTTAAAAACATATTCCATATGATTCCATGTGTACTTATACAATTTGCAATTATATTCCTGTAGTTTACCTGCGTGCAAAGCTTACCCAGTATGCGAACTATTAACCGCATCTTTGCGTAGTTTTACCCACATGACGGGTCAAGAGTACGAATTTCTCCCGCTGCACTTAAACATGTATTGCAAAAAAACCGATGAAGCAATGTACAAAAGCTTATTAAATAATGAAAGTAGAATAAATTTCCTTTAAATAAAGTGTTAAAACGTTTATCAGGGCCCTATATTTTTGAGTGTGTAGACGATAGAAAAAAAAGTGCGTACTTTGAGCTGAATGACCCTATGTATGAGGATGCCCTATCTATGAGATTTAGATGAGGATATACATTTATTTATATTTCTGGGACACACTGTACAAGAAACAGGGTTAGTCGTATCTTCTTTCATTTTATTTGAGCCGGGTTTGTTGTTTTGGTAGAGGACCAGGATAGCAAAAAAAGTTATGGTAGACACCTTGGGTGGTGTTCGATAGAAATCGTTGTTACCTAATAAAAAGTAAACCTAAAGTAAATGCCGCTATAAGAATATTTGATGCTTCCTTGGTACTTTAAAAACCATATTATCCGTATCTTCACATTGTTACTTTCTAGTTACATTGTACAGTCAGCAGCACAAGTATCTGAACAAAATCAAAATTTCAAATCGCTTATATACGTTAAGCTAACTGAAACATTTTTTTCTTCGTTTGAAGTAAAGAAAATTTCTATTTTATATTTGCGAAAGGTTTTTTCCTTTTTTCATATTAGTAAGAACCCAAAGTATGTAGGAAATTACACAGCTGGATTCATTAGGACTTTGAAAAATAGCATATTAACCCTTCAAGCCCCGCTTATATACCGGGTCATTTTGACATTGCGTTAATAAATGAAGCCACATACTGGTCTTTGCCTCTGTTAACATTGTGCCAAAAATCATCCATGAGAAACGAAAATTTTCACCAAAAATCTCAATTTTACTATCTTGTTTTTTTTTTTAATTTTGTAGTTTAGTGCGAATATGGCGTGTGGGTGAGTGTTTTTCTGACTGAAAGTGTGATGTTGCTCCAGCAACGAATCCTTCTAGAGTAGTAGTAGTAGCATTAGGGTGTGTAAACTTAAAGTTACTTTTAATTGATATTTATTTTGTTCGAAACTTACACTTTCTATTTTACATCAAGGGTTAAAGTAATTGAATGGAAAGTTTTATTTTCAAGGACATAAGTATGTGGTTTCATTTATTAACGCTATGTCAAAATGACCTTGTATATAGATGTATGGGAAAACCCTATAATATATGTGGACACCGGTGTCCGTCGCGGGGCTTGAGGAGTCATCATGGCTCAAACCTTAATACCCCTTAACTGTTTACAAATAAGGCCGTTAAAATAAGAGAAAAAAATAAAACCACACATTAATATCACATGTAATCATACCCTTTTATTTTCAGTTTCAATAATTGTAATTTTATAAATATAAAATTATACACTAATTTACACGGTGGATATCGTGAGCGTTCAGTCACACTTCTGTGTTGAGCAAATGCAAGCATAGATTTAAATAGAGTACGGAGGCTGGATTTGATATGGCAACAGACATCAAAATAGTTATTATCTATTTAAATGGATCTTTTTATAAACAAAAAGACGTACCGTCAGCTTCAAATGAATATATACGTTACCAGGAAGACATTAGATATTTGTAATACATATGTTTTGGTTAGTTATCCACGTATACATTATTTCAGGCTGACTGTACTATGTATAATAAAGTAAACTATTACATATTCGATTTTAATTAATTAATTTTATTTGTTTAACTGTTTTTGTTTGTACTTTATTGCTTTGTAGTTAATTGGTAACTTCCGACAAAAGATTTTGAAACGAAAAAATAATCATAGATTTACTAATATCGTACATTTTCAACTACAGGAAAACTTTTTACAAACAAAAAATAAGCATACATTGGACTAAAATTACTAATCAATAATTGCATATTTATCTACTTAATCATAGTTAATACTAAATATTATTAATAATACACTGTGAACATAGCTGACTCAAATTAAAACAGATGTTGACAATTGGAATAACTTCAATATGTATGTTATATTTGGATACTCGTCTTTTGAGCCAGTAAATTATTCAGCACTAAGATGAGATGTTTGTGTAATCCAATAATATTGCATTATGGGTCTGGACTAGGCAAATGACTTGGATATACATACATCTTTTTATTCTCTTGTTCTACACGGCTAAACCGATATTGATTAAGTTTCGTACAGAGTAACCTCCCACTCCAAGAAAGGACTTAAGCTAGTTTTTATGCCACAAACAGAATTCGGTGCGGGAGAAGCCGCGAACGGAAGCTAATTATATTAAGAAATCTCTGTCACCAATCAAATCCAAACTATTTATGGAACCAGATTGTGCTTTACTTATAGGGGTTCTGTTACACAGGACAGCTTTATTAACATGGTTTCATATACTTAGTCTAGCGTTACAAATTCGATTAACTTTACAAGATGCGTCTACGCACAGTCAACTAGTTTAAAACTTCAACGTTTTGCAACTATTGAGGTTTTTATATTACAAAATATTACACTAGCCTCCTTGGGATCGGGTATGAAACGTACCCGAGCATCCGTGTTTGTGATTGGTTGGGAGACCAACACGTGACTTACATGTCAACGTCTCGACCAATCACTTTCAAACGACACGAACGTTCGTGCCACACTTTAAAGGCGTTGGTTTAAAGTACACTCCACATATTGTCAACTTTTGAGAGAAGTTTCACTAAGTACATGGAAACGGGGAACATGACACTTCAGAGCCAATATAAGCTTCTCATGTGTTTAATAAACACTTACTAACAGCATGTTAAGGAATCAATCTTAAATTTGACCTACTTACGCAAAAGGGAACTGACTAAAATATTTTTTACTCGTTGATGTTTAATCTAAAATATTTTTGTTTTACAACTAGTTGGTTGATGCATTTTATAAAGTAACAACTGAGGTATTTGAACAATGAACACACACACACACACACACACACTCACGCCTGTTATCCCCGAAGGGGTAGGCAGAGGCGCAACTAGTACACCCACTTTTCGCCATTATTTCGTCCCATGATACACGTGATAGGGGGTGAGCCTATCGCCATATCAGGCACAAATTCCAGACTCCGGGCTGATACTGAATAGAAAAACTCAATATCATTTACCCGACCCGGGGATCGAACCGAAGACCCCAGCTTTGCAGTTGAATTGAACAATGAACTATGAAAATAATAAATCTGCTATTATAGTGATCGTTTCTTTATGACCCAGTCAAATTTTATGGGCTTGTGGGCTGGTTCCCGTTTGCGTAAGTAGGTCCAATTGTTAATAGTAAGAACTTTTTTGCTGACGGTACAAATTATAAACAATGGTACGTGACTGTGAGGTGTAGATGTAAATAATAATTCTTAGTCGGATTGAGGTAACTGTTTTTTGTATGACATAATTTCCTATTTAATTCATAAATATCACACTGTTTTGTATAGTAATACAGAGAATTTACTGCATCTATTTTGGACACCTGTGATTATATTGTGAAATTTAATTTATAAATTATGTAAATAATTAGTGAACTAAATTTAAATATTTATTGACACTTTATTTATCTTTTACACTAAGAAACATGTTACATATTGGTAACACATAAGGGTTGCTGACTCGCCTTAACCTCAAGTATTGCACAACGCGTTAGCAACCGACAAGAACGCCGACGCAGCGGAACGTGCACCAGCCACGAGTCGCCGACGCAGCGCCTCGTGACCACGATTGGCGTCATCAACGGCAAGCACCTCCGCCGTGGCCCCTCGGACCGCGGTCACTTCTGGTTCACACATCGACCATTAGGCACATAAGTTTTAATTGTAATTTTAATCATTATTTCTTTAATAAATTTATTTTAATTTAATTTGCATTTTTTTGCAACTTCGGGACGCGCTCGACATAATTAACACAATACAAATATAAATATACAAATAAATAAACACATGCCATTTGAGTGTTTGTTACAAAAAAAAATGCTTTTCATCGAAAAATAAAGCATACCAATATTTATTTCTCTCATAGATGCCAGTAAATTTTCTATACTAATTCACATTTCTATAACCGATTTACACATTTGTTCGGAGTTACATTTAAGTACGTAAATCGTTCAGAAAATCAAAACGAATCATAAAAGTCTCGTATAAATAACACGACAGACAGTCTGTTATCTGCTATAGATATACTTTCTATTCTGGCGTAATTTGTATATCATTTCAGATTGTTCCAGTAGAGAACCATTACTTTCCTTTTAGTCATCAGCTCTTTATTTATATTCCAAATCAGTTATTATAATAAATTTAAATTTATTATTGAGTTTGTTATTTATCAAATACGCAAGACATAGAAAGTATATCAATATTACTGAACGCACATTTCACATTGTCTTATAATACAAATGGCAGCTGATAAGAATACCAATACATACATGTCAAATTTAAATCTAATTTCAATATGCTAAAATTCAAAACCGTTTGTAATTTTCACCATACATCAATGAATACGCTCACGTAGGCAGTGCGGTTTGTCTATTATAGTAAAACATTCATTTGCAATAATTCGAATCGATTATTGAAAAGTCCATTCGGACTAATCGCTAATCTAGTATCGATACGTGTAGTTAGTCCCTAAATAAATTTTGAATACTAAGTCATACAATAACAATAATTTATTAAATCAAATTACCTATGTTAGTACATCCTTACATCTAGCGTAAGCAGAACATTATAAGCTTATTTGGTACGTTTATTCAAAAAACATTTTTGTTAATGAAAAAAATAATCAGTGCAAATTTTCACGCCTAAAAAGCCAAATTGTATTTAAATTTCGAAGTTGCCAACATTAAAAATGGATTTATAAACAAGCAACACTGGGAGAGAAATGTAACACCTAAAGAAGAAACGCGGTCGAAATGTGTTCCGCGTCAAAGTAAACTTCTATTTACAATCCCATATTCTTTCTCCATGTACGTTCATATCACAGACCAGTGGGCAATTTATTCAACAGCTTAAACCTAACCTATATTTGAATTCGAATGCCATTGACATTTAAAGATAAACTAACAGCTCCATATGAATTATTTTAAATGCTGTCAAAGTTCGCCACTACTATTAATAATCGATTCTTAATCCTAAGCGTATCGATATCAGAAATGGAATTATCGATTCGAAACAATATTATTTCTTTTGTCACAATTATTGAACTCGTAAATGGATATAGTAAACTTACAAAATAGTTCATATTATAAATATCTATTTAACGTATTCTTGTTATTTTATTTCAATATTTTTTAACTGTTAGTAAGAAGTATAAAGGAACATACACACGGCTCAAGATGTAAGACAGAGTAAGAGAGAGACAGCACTACTTTGGTCCCAGGAGGAATTTATTACAATATCTAATGTGCATTGTGCGTTTTTCTTGTGACGGACGTAGCAGTAAACATATTCATGAAGACAAATCAAATAATTTTTCAACATTATTGTCGCATTATCGAACAAGTGGTTGTATTACTCTCAAGAACGAATTTTAAGCAAAAATTATCTTCTAAATAAATAAACAGAAGAATTCACATTCGATGCATCATTAGTACTTATCGATTATAACGAATAAAACGATAATTACAGTTTCAATACAGTTTCCTTATATGTTATTTAAATATATCGATTATCGACACCATTTCCGAGCATTGAAATCGATTTTATTATACTTAATACTTTATGTATCATCACCGATTTATCTAAAAACGTCAGCAGCATTCAGAATAATTGTACATCACAAACAATTTGGCTCATTAGGAATGGTAAACGTTTCAATGTCGTAAAATTATTTTTTAGTTACAATACAGCCGTAACGACCGCGATTCGAAGGTAACCGGACGATGTGCGGGAATGAACTGGCGAAATTTCGAAAAATAGATGATTGTGAGATTTTTTATAAAACCATTGGTCGAGATAACAATTCCAGAATTTATTCGCAGCCAATGGAATAACGAGTTTGTTAAAAATAGTCGATTTAATCGAACCGAAACAAAATCGATTAACATAAGTGTAATTCAAAGTGGCCTTTTTAGTTTTTTACTTTATCAATCGTTCTTATATATAATCTGAATGATAATACAGACTTCCGATAAATTGATCCAAGACATTCTATAATCCATCATCGCACATTCACGTCCATTTGAGCCTAACTACAATAAATAAGATATGATCCTAAACGTGCATCTACATTAACGAACGCACAATATTAATTGTTCAACGTTCAAATTAGGCGCGTTACACACGTGTGCAGTTGCAGTAAATGCATATACCGCCCGACCCTAAGAGTCCAAACAAGTAATTTTCGATACTAAAATCATTCAAATGACTGCGGCACACAGACACATACGAGGAATGCTTCATTCCAAAAATATCGATACTCTATTCTTGGCGTGTTGTCGACAATTTTCTCTCACATTCAAAATTCAAAAAACCAATTTCTCGATAATAATTACAGGATAAGTAGGGCGGACTAGGCTTGTAATCGACGCCGCGTGGCGGAGTAAGTGGCATTTTTTAAACAAAGAAACAAACATTTGTTTACATAATTTTGCAAATATTGCTATATTATTAATTTCGCAAATATATTACGACTCAAAATTTGAACTACACTATGCATATGTCTTTTTCAGTGACAACCGTCTAAGCCTATTTCAAGTAGACGTCTCATGGGATTTATATAAATTATCATTTCTTCGGTTTCTTTCCTTGAAGTTGTTCCAGTCTTCATGACAAAAATCTTATTACTCCAAAGTGACGAATCACATGGATCCAAAAAGCAATAAAATTTTATTTCAGCTGACCAGCAGTATCAATTTCGGAAAGACAAATTTATTATTGAAGATATACCTACAATTTCGCAATTAAGATTCTAAGTCTCCCCAAAAGATTCTAAACATTTTATCGAACTATTTTACTTCAATAAATTACAACAATTCATCTAACAATCGAAAACGCAATCATCGATATTGTAATTCAAACGGCCTAAAATCTATGCAAACACACAACCTCGTAATCGTACACGTGAAATCGATATCGATTATAATCGATACTCAAAAATCGACCATAAAACCATCGACAACAGCCAATCTAGATTCTAATTCACTTTTTAGCTAGATGTAAGTACCTGTTGACCACGGTGTTAAGTTCTTGGGGCAGTTTGGAGCGGTCGTACTTGTGCGAGTAACTGCGAACTATTTTCGTTAGCTGCGTGTGTAAGTCGAGTAGGGCAGTGAGACCGATGCTCCTTAGAGCCTTAGCATTCTTATATACAATGTTGTCTAACTCAGTCTTGTTTATCAGTACTTTGTCTGCTTCTGTAATAAAATAAATATATATTTTAAATTGTGAATTCCCGTAACGATAGTTTATTATAGAAGAAATAAATTTTATTGTAATGCTACCACTCCATTTTACTCCTTATTGTATTACATTATTAAAGTCATTTTTAATTTCCTCCAAATTGAAAATATAACACATTTCGAGACGTACCTCCACCAGCAGCGTCATGTCCCGAATTACGTTTCTTTGGCGACGTTTTAGCTGGAGATTTTTCTGTAGGCCTTGTCGGACTGTAAGAACAAACGAATGTCGATATAAACACGGAATTTTTATCGATGTTAATTTTTCTTTTTGCAACTATATTGCTGCATAAGTTATCCGTATGTTGTAAGTTATAGTTTTTTTATACAGGCACGAAAATGTGGCCCCACTGCACCCGATAATAATTGGAGTGTTGTCTGGATAGTATTGAAGGACGAGAAATATGTATCACTCGACAGACAACACAATTATGCTGGTCTGCATGAATTCGGATATACACCACCTGATCTTGGAATTCGACGCGCTTATGTGGACTACTATGACGGGTTTTGATCCTTGTATATGGCGGTCGTTATACAAGTATCTTACTACAAGTGTACAAGAATATATGGTTGTCGGAAGTTGGACACACGGCGGCTGGTAATGCGAAGCTAATACTTCACAATAGTCATAATTTAAACGCTATCTTTTCAATTCCAGACTGTTTTATTTCTCGTTCGCATGTTGAGAGGACAATCCTTATGTCAAGATGCATTAGAAATACACTTGACACTTACTTAGTTGAGAGCTAACCTAGAACTAACTAACGACCTTAACAGTTGATTAACATAGAACTAGCATAGTTACGCTTTGATTAGAGCTAGTTGAACACTCGATTGATTCAGCGACGACTGAACTAAGAGTGCTCCTTAAATGGTGAGGCACCCTATATTTTATACTCTCAACTGTCACTCCCACCAATAGTTTGACATCTCGACTGTTTTTTTTTTTCAAGATTATATGTATATATACTCACGCTTTTTATACCTGAAGGGGTAGGCAGAGGTGCAATCAGTGCACCTACTTTTCGCCGTTATTCCGTCCCATGATGTGATAGGGGGCGAGCCTATGGCCATATCGGGCACAAATTCCAGACTCGGAGCTGATACTGAATAGAAAAATTCAATATCACTTTGCCCGACCCGGGGATCGAACCCGAGACCTCAGCATTGCAGTCGTACCATAATACAACTACGCTACCGAAGCAGTTCAAGATTATAAGTTTAAATAAGTCGACTGTCCAACATGCTTTATAAGTAACTAGATTTTGCCCGCGGCTCCGCGCGCGTTAAAAAGTTTTTCCGGGATTAAAGTCAAACTTTTCATTTTCCCAGTATAAAATGTAGCCTATGTGTTAATCCAAGACATGTTCTACCCATGTGCCAAATTTCATCGAAATCCGTTCAGTAGTTTTTGCGTGAAAGAGTAACAAACATCCATACATGTATACATACTTACAAACTTTCCCCTTTATAATATTAGTAGTATAGTAGTATTGCAGTACCTGTCAGGCGCGGCGTAATGTTGCGGTGCGCAGGCGCAGTGCTGCCGCCGGCGGAGCGGCGCGTCGTCGTCCGAGCCCGACGGCGACGACAGCAGCGGCGTCGACGTGATCGGCTTGTTCTCCTTGCACTCCTCGTCCGTGATGCCGAGGCTGCTGTCCTTGAAGTTTTGCACCGGAGACATCTGTTATTAATTCGGATCATGTTAATATAATAAACCTAGTACTGGAGAGAATAATGCCATAGATTTTTACTTTTATCCTGACAGCCTCGGTGGCGTAGTTTTATTATGGTACGACTGCAATGGTGCGGGTCTCGGGTTCGATCGCCAGATCAGGCAAAGTGATGAGTTTTTCTATTCAATATCAGCTCGGAGTCTAGAATTTGTTCCCGATATGGCGATAGGATCGCCCCATATCACATCATGAGACGGAATAATAGCGAAAAATGGGTGAACTAGTTGCGCCTCTGCCTACCCCTTCGGGGATAAAAGGCGTGAGTTTATATGTAGATTTTTACTTTATTTCTACATAACACATTTATTTCTAACGCCAAGCAGTGTGTATGCACTGTTGTGTTTCGTTTTGAAGGATATTGTAGCCAGTGTAACTACTGGACATAGTAAGACTTAACATCCTTTAGCTCAGGATGATGAGCGCAGTGGAATGCCACACAGTACTTTGTAATTCAAGGTGCTGGATGGTGTTGCTACAGTTTATGGGTGGTCGTATCGCTTACCATCAGGCGAACGGTATGCTCGTCTCGTCATTCAAGGCAATAACAAAAAACATTATAGCCATATATATCGTACCTAATTATGTCCATGAAAGCAACACATTGGCCGAAAACATTTTACCCCCTCTCAACAGTTTGATTCAAGGCTCATATCACGATAAACTGACCTTCTGCGAAGTCCTAGGCCGCTTGACGACCAGCCCCTTAGACCACGCGTTCATCCGCCTCCGCTTCCGCTTGGCGGAGTTTGTCTCGTTCTTATCGCCGTTCTGCGAGGTGCGAGGTGTTTTACTCTCGCTATTATTTATTAACGAGTCGAGACCTTGCGCTGAAAACGGAATTTTTATGGGTATTGCAATCCGGACAGAAAATTTTTATTCAAATTAATTACGCTTGTTGAATGTCCGTTTAATTAGAAGACTCACTGAACAAATTATTATCATTATAGATCATTAAGAGACTATCTTATACGGATCAAATGATGGGCACTTCTGACGTATTAAATTCAGTTTAAGTATGTTCTACTCCAAAATGCCACTCACGTAAATTAGAAGCAGTGTATATAAAGTCAGGTAGATCGTTATCCGCCTCGTCTCCCTCCTCCTTCCGTTTCCGCGCGATCTCCTGACACTCGAGCTCGAAGTCGCTGTCCATCTCCACGTCGATCAGCGCGTGCGCATGATCACGCAGCGAACACGCCTCGTGACGTATCTGCTTGTCTGATGACGTCCTGTATACATAAAATTCGATTTAGTTTCATATCGATTATTTGTATCGATAATCTACATTGCTTTTATCGATTTCCTACATCGATAATTTAATCTACAAATAAAGCATTCGTTACTGTAGTACTGTTTCTAATAGTTTTTTTTATTAGCTTGGCAGAGAGATTATACAGGACTAGATAGTCAAGTGAATTATATTTCAGTTTAAATACTGTAGAATATATATACATTCCCATAATGAGAAAAATGAATATGCATCTTTTCCACTCTGTACCATATTTAGAAAATATTATACGTCTAAAAGCGTCTAAAGCATAATTATTATATAACTGTTCTTAAATATAAAAGACTTACTTTGCACCGCACAACATGGTGAGATTTTAAATATACTTAATTATATAGATTGGCCGACTGTTTATAATCTAACGTCGCATATCATATTTATTATATCTAAAGGTATAAACTACAGAATAATTGAAAGAACGACAAATATACTACCGTTTATCAAAACATTTCTTCATGACTTTTCATGTATTTTTTTTTTTGTTACAAAATACATATAATATTTATAATCAGTTGTTCAATCAATCATCTGTATATCTTATGATTATACTATATAGTATCTATTGCTGTTTCCGTCTTGTCTGAAAGCGCATCTCTATATATTCTTGCAATATATTAACTAATATTTTCAATCAAGACCGCATTAACATAATTCATCTAATTCGTACATGCCACAAACTAAATACCACACCATGCATAAAATAACCTAAATATGACCGGACAAAAGGTTAGAGGTTGTAATATACATAATAATGATATGTTTATGCGATATTCATTACAATAAGATCTATTATCAAGCGTCATTCATACCTATACATCCCTCTAGCCCTTTGAAAGGCACCCGGGAATATGAAAAAGAAATTTAATGTTATAAAATAAACACACAAATATATGGAAAAACATTTCGCAATTGTTAAAATTATGTTACAACGCAAATAATTGAGGGGTGGAAAATTAATAAATCACAAACCAAAAATTATTCAGATTTTAAATTACACATTTATGCATGATACGCTTATAAAACTATGACAATCATCTCAAATTGTTAGTGTCAGTAATAATTTATTTTAAACTGAAAATGATCAAAGGTATATTGCAATCAGAGACGCTACATCCCTTCAAGATCACCAAAATTATTCCCCTCCCACTTAAAGTCTATTTCACAACTTCTAAATAAACATTACTCGTTGCATAACTGTATAAATTGACCAAATACAAAGTGACATTAATCTGTGCTCCTAAATTCATGGTAATTCACTTGAAACATGTGAAACTGACCCTTAACTTATCAAACATTATCCTAACAATAGTATAACCGTAGTACAAATGTATTTAAACTATGTATTAATGTAACAAAAAGTGGACGATAGCCTAGTTGGGAATGGAACGGTCTGCCGAGACAATGTCCGGAGGTTCAAACCCGAGGCACACACCTCTGACTTTTCAAAGTTACGTGTGTATTGCTTATCAATTATCGTTCGCTATAACGGTGAAGGAAAACATCGTGAGGAAACGTGCATACCTGAGAAGTTCTTTATAAGAATTTCGAAGGTATGTCAAGTCTAGGCCAGCGTGGTGGACTATAGCCTAAACCCTCTCAGTAGTAGAGGAGGCCCGTGCTCAGCAGTGGGCAGTATATAATACAGTGCTGGTATATTTTTATCATTATTAATGAACAGTTGGCTATCTCACCTGTCCGGGTTGTACTCAAGCGCGTTGGCGCATATCAGATCTATGTCGTCCAGGAACTCCTTGGCGCAGTTGTATTTATGCATGTCCACTTTGGTCATCATGGTCTCCAGATCCATTGGCTGTTTCACTATCTCCAGGTAGTCTGTCACCTAAATAAAATTTAAATTAAATGTTTTAAAGTAAGTCTGTTATATAAAATTGTCAAGATTGTATCTCTGTTCTGCGTATTAATTAAATAACGTGAAATTTGCTGAAATGTTGTAATTCATAATTTGAAATAGAGTTCAATTTTTAAATAGTTTAGCCTAATTGCAGGCAGATTTATTAGCAACATATATGCACCAACACTGCACTTATAGAAAACAAGCGAGGAATGGCCGATTTTTCGTTTGTATATCGATTTGTTACCCTCTGTTTTTCCCAATTACCATTCGCCACCCAACATTTAGAGATTAGTCTGCGTGGTTACGAAGGCTGGCATAACTTTGTAGATGGGGGGAGCACCTCTCATCAATCAATACTCTATCAGCCCCCTTGTTCTCTAGACACACGTTATGTTTCGCTCGTAACAAGCGCGTAACGTAACTCATCGCGTTTATGACTATGGAAATTGGCATACAGAATTCTATTTAACGCTAATTACACGAAGTTAACGTAACACGGCCGCGTTACGAGTTAAGACTGTCATAGAGAATAAGGAGGCTGGGCGTCACTCCATTAACCATCGGATGCATTTTTTTTTTATGGCATCGAATGACGAGACGAGCATGCCGTTCACCTGATGGTAAGCGATACGACCACCCATGAACAGTAGCAACACCATCCAGCACCATGAGCTACAAAGCACCGTATGGCACTCCACTGCGCTCGTCATCCTGAGACGTAAGATGTTAAGTCTCATTATGTCCAGTAGTTACACTAGCTACAATGCCCTTCAAACCGAAACACAACAGTGCATGCACACTACTGCTTGGCGGTAGAAATAAACATTGCGGTGATACCCACCCAGACGGACTCTTACATATGAGAGTCCTACCACCAGTAGAGATGTAGTGGGGTCACTTTGATATACTTATAAAAAAGAAACCTTACCTCCTCCAAATCAACCGGTTTGGTGAACTTATAGAAACGCCTGTTGGAGGCGAGCTTCCTGCATATGTCGCGCAGGAATATCCTCAGCTCGCGCAGCTTGTAGTCCTCCTTGCGCTTGCGCCGCGACACCTCCTCCGCACTCTCGCGCGGCGGCGGGGGCGGTGGCGCTAAAAACATTACATTTTATATACCCAGGAAGTAATTGCGATATTCCTCAATTTAGAGGAACCAGTTACCATTAATATAACTTTGAAACTTTATATGACTGCATGGATCGTCGAATACAAACGGATGTCATTTACACCGACATCAGCAAAGCTTTGACAAAGTCAATCATGATTTACTGTTAACTAAACTATCTGAGTGTGGCTTTGGAGATCTAATGTTATGCTGGTTCGATTCTTATTTGAGAAACAGAAAATCATACGTAGTTGTGAATAATTCTCAATCAAATTCCTTTACGGCAAAATCCGGCGTTCCTCAGGGATCACACTTGGGACCTTTATTATTTATAATATTTATAAATGACCTAGTCAACTGCTTATCTGCCTCAAAAGCTTTTCTGTTTGCTGATGACCTAAAAATTGTAAAAACAATCTCAGGAAATTCCGATTGCAACTTGCTTCAAAAAGACATTGACAACATATTCGGTTGGTGTAATGAAAACGGATTGTATCTAAATGTAGATAAGTGTTATCACATATCATTCACGAGGAACACCAAAAATACAGTTAACCATAGATATTATATAGATAATACTCTACTTAATACTGTAACAGACATCCGTGACCTAGGGGTCTACATAGATAGTAAGCTTAATTTTAATATTCACATTACTAATATCACTGCTAAGTCGTACAAAATGTTAGGCTTCATCATGAGAAACGGCAGCCATTTCAAGCGCCCTTCCACAAAGATTGCTTTATATAATTCACTGGTGAGGAGTACTCTGGAGTACTGCTCCCAAGTTTAGTCCCCTCACTATGATGTCCACAAAAACAAAATAGAAAGGATACAAAGAAAATTCATAAATTATTTATCTTACAAAAATTACAGTGCTCATCATGTGACATCCTACAGTAAACGTCTCGTGTTTTATAAAATGCAGTCATTAACAGTACGCAGAAGTTATCTAGACTTAGTCTTCCTTAACAAGCTTTTAAACTCTGGTATTGACTGTCCACAGCTCCTCAATAGAATAAACATATCGACTCCGAGTCGGTTACCGAGGCTCTCAGCCTATAAATTATTTAAAGAACCATTCTTTAGAACTAATCTGAGTTACAGTTCGCCACTAACTAGAATGGTGAGAACTTACAATTATTTGCCTAATTGTTATGACATCGACATCTTTTGTGACAAATCAATCACTTTTAAGAGTAAAATTAAACGGAGAGTTTTCCTAAGTAAGTAGCGTCAAAAATTTACTAATCAGTCAATATTACTGTTACTTAAGTAATTCTGGTATACATGTTTTTTGCTTTTTTTCCTAAACCGTGTTATTATTGTCTTACTCACTAAGATCTGGATTTGAGTTATTGTATCTACCTATTCAAAATTGTTCAAACTAAAATATTAGAATTAACCTATTAACATATATCCAATCAAGTACCTCATAATTTTCCTTTGGAGTAAGTTGTAAATACCTTTAAGAGGTAACCACACGGCTCTATACCTAACCTAAGATTTTATTTAAGATAGTTGTACTGTGTATTACCTAATGGTGTTTCGAAATAAAATTAATAAATATAAAAAAAAAAAGAAGTAATTGCGAAAATATTTTAATTTAATTTATTAAAAATCTCGTCATTCTGGCGTAAAATATGGAAGTTTCTTGTACAAATGATAATGTGGCTTTAAAAAGAAAAAGCAAAAGTGCCGCCACTAAAGAAGGTAATTTTTTTAACCTCTCGAGCCCCGACCGGCCCAATCGGGCCGGTCTGACAGCTTGTCAAACTCGATATGTGTGCGTGTTGACGCGCCTTATGTGTGTGCGTGTAGGTCGATTTTCGCGTGTTGACAGACACGCGAAAAATTGCGCTTGCGCCAGTGTGGCCAGCGCTATGTACGCAAGAGGTTAAATCAAATTAAGCTATGATATTTGTTTGTGGCAGCACTTATATTTTTGTGCTGTCACACGTAGTTCCATCATGAAATGTAAACAAGCATTTACATTGAATTGATTACTGTTAAATTTTATTTTTTTATTTTGGTAAACAATCTTTCTAATTATTATAAATGCGAGTTTGTAAAAATGTTTGGATGTTCGTTCAAATAAACTCAAACAGCTGAACGGATTTGAATGAAATTTAGCACACAGATAGATCATGTCCTGGATTAACACATAGACCACTTTTATCTCGTAATTTGATCGCATTGGAAATAATGCGACTTTTGAAATAGATGACGCTGGCATCTGACAGGTGGCGCTACATACCGATACAGTTTTTAGGTACCTTTGTAGCGGGAAAGGCTTATAACGTGGGCGAAGCCGCAAACAAAACTTAATGTTCCATAAAGATTACTGCCTCGGTGGCGTAGTTGTATTACGGTACGATTGCAATGCTGAGGTTCTCGGGTTCAATCTCCGGGTCGGTCGGGCAAAGTAATTTAGATTTTTCTATTCAGTATCAGTCCGGAGTTTGGAATTTGTGCCCGATATGGCGATAAACTTGCCCCTATCACATGCGACGGAATACGCACAGCGAAGACTGGGTGCATTGATTGCGCCTCTGCCTACCCCTTCGGGGACAAAAGGCGTCTGTGTGTGTCCGTGTTCCATAAAACACCCCAAAATTTTCTAAAAGGATCAGCACCTTATGTATTCACCTTACCTCTTGGCAAAGGGGGTGGAGGCTCGTGGTTCTCTATAGGCGGTGGATCTAACAGCGCCTCCGCTATAACTGGCTTGAAGAACGCGATCACCTCAGACGCGTACGGCTCTCTCACGCGGTACACGCAGTCCTTGTACACCGGGAACAGGTCGTGGAGCTGATGGGGATACATATATAAGTTTAGGGATGACTCCGTGGCGTAGTTGTATTGCGATACGACTGCCGCGCTGTGGCTTGAGGTTCGATCTAAATTATAAAGTGATGTTTGTGTATTACTGGATTTTGGAATTCAAGTGGTTGCACTGTGGTCCTGCAATCTTACAGGCAGTATATAATACAGGGCTGGTATGGTATAATAGGGTAGTTTCCTATGTTTGATTTGGTACATTATTTTATATGTAACAGAAAATAATACGAAAAACAAATTCTTCTGTAAAATCAGAATCAAAATCGGTTGACAACTAAAGCAGTTATTGATATTTGAAATATTGTTGTGAGCAAAAGTGGGGACGTAGTGGGGATATCGTGTCATTTGTTTCGCACGCGCGCAGCGTTATGGCTGGCGACACTCAGTGACGTCACAGTCTGCTGTTTCCGTTATCTGACAGATGCCCCTTCCACCAAACTTCAAAGCTTTATAACTCATTTATTATAGCTTGTATTTTAAAAATTCATTTCTTCTAGATTTTAGAAGATATAAATATTTGATAGATGTCTTTAAAAAAAAAAGTAGCCAACTACCCTATTTTAATAGATATTTTTATGCTTACTACGGTGCGCTCATTAAGGTGTGAACGAACCTACCCACTAATACACATACGTAGTTAGAATATTGTACCTCAGGCGGCAGGTCCTCGTGCGGCAGCGGCGTGGTGGCGAGCAGCGTGGTGCGCTCCCCCGCCGCCCCCGCGCGCCACAGCTGCAGCAGCAGCGCCGCCCCCGCGCCCCCCGCACCACCCGCGACACCAGCACCGCCCGACAGCGACGACCACACCGCGCACACCTCACGCACCAGCAGCACGCAGCCGCGGTCCGCGCGACGGCACTCGGAGAACACCTGAACAATTCACTTACGATCAACCGAGTCGCTAAGGTGAGATCGGCGAGTACCAACAACAAATGTATGGAGAAGTATGAAGCACGCTACGAGTGGCCGCAACAAGAGTGGCGAGCGAGCGAGACAGATGTACAAGGGCATGGGAAGAATGCTTAACACAGATGTGAACCGCACCTCCCTTTCCGTTCCGAACCCTTCGTCCCACGCCTGTGCGCTCCGAGCAATAACTAGTAATTAATAAAGCACTAAATTTAAGTAACGTCGATGTTATATTTAAACTAACGTGACGCATGCATACGTACACTTACATATCAACTCACCGATATGAGTGCTTGTTCCTGCGTGAACGTGTGCGCTGAGTGCAGCGTCGACATACTAAGCTCTATCACAGTGCAGTTCTCTAGCTCGGCGAGCAGAGCCGGGGCTATGTGGGTGTCTGCGCATTCCCCGCTGATCAACAACGCGCTGGGTGATAGGGCGTCTCCGATCCTGTTTTATACAAATAAATGTAACAGCATCTTTGAGAAAGACTCGGGTAATTAAATGATTCATCGTTGCCGTTTAAGTAAAGCTTTTTTTTTAATAAACGAGAAGAGTCTGGATGAGCTTGAAATCTGGACAATCATTTTCGTACATATTTAGATATTTACATGTTTTTGTACATGGTAATATCCGCAACTACCTGACCGATAATATTAGTAGTAGAACAGCCCACAGTAGACAGTGTGCAGTATGCGGTGCTGCGCGAAGAGCGCGTGAGGTGTGTAGTGTGCGGGTGCGGTGTGTAGTGTGCGGTGTATGGTGCGCGGTACCTGTCTGCGAGCGCGTTGTGCAGGAGGTGCGCGGCGGCGGCGGTGTGCGGCGCGAGGAGCGGGTGCGGTGTGTAGTGTGTAGTGTGCGGTGTATGGTGCGCGGTACCTGTCTGCGAGCGCGTTGTGCAGGAGGTGCGCGGCGGCGGCGGTGTGCGGCGCGAGGAGCGGGTGCGGTGTGTAGTGTGTAGTGTGCGGTGTATGGTGCGCGGTACCTGTCTGCGAGCGCGTTGTGCAGGAGGTGCGCGGCGGCGGCGGTGTGCGGCGCGAGGAGCGGGTGCGGTGTGTAGTGTGTAGTGTGCGGTGTATGGTGCGCGGTACCTGTCTGCGAGCGCGTTGTGCAGGAGGTGCGCGGCGGCGGCGGTGTGCGGCGCGAGGAGCGGGTGCGGTGTGTAGTGTGTAGTGTGCGGTGTATGGTGCGCGGTACCTGTCTGCGAGCGCGTTGTGCAGGAGGTGCGCGGCGGCGGCGGTGTGCGGCGCGAGGAGCGGGTGCGGTGTGTAGTGTGTAGTGTGCGGTGTATGGTGCGCGGTACCTGTCTGCGAGCGCGTTGTGCAGGAGGTGCGCGGCGGCGGCGGTGTGCGGCGCGAGGAGCGGGTGCGGTGTGTAGTGTGTAGTGTGCGGTGTATGGTGCGCGGTACCTGTCTGCGAGCGCGTTGTGCAGGAGGTGCGCGGCGGCGGCGGTGTGCGGCGCGAGGAGCGGGTGCGGTGTGTAGTGTGTAGTGTGCGGTGTATGGTGCGCGGTACCTGTCTGCGAGCGCGTTGTGCAGGAGGTGCGCGGCGGCGGCGGTGTGCGGCGCGAGGAGCGGGTGCGGTGTGTAGTGTGTAGTGTGCGGTGTATGGTGCGCGGTACCTGTCTGCGAGCGCGTTGTGCAGGAGGTGCGCGGCGGCGGCGGTGTGCGGCGCGAGGAGCGGGTGCGGTGTGTAGTGTGTAGTGTGCGGTGTATGGTGCGCGGTACCTGTCTGCGAGCGCGTTGTGCAGGAGGTGCGCGGCGGCGGCGGTGTGCGGCGCGAGGAGCGGGTGCGGTGTGTAGTGTGTAGTGTGCGGTGTATGGTGCGCGGTACCTGTCTGCGAGCGCGTTGTGCAGGAGGTGCGCGGCGGCGGCGGTGTGCGGCGCGAGGAGCGGGTGCGGTGTGTAGTGTGTAGTGTGCGGTGTATGGTGCGCGGTACCTGTCTGCGAGCGCGTTGTGCAGGAGGTGCGCGGCGGCGGCGGTGTGCGGCGCGAGGAGCGGGTGCGGTGTGTAGTGTGTAGTGTGCGGTGTATGGTGCGCGGTACCTGTCTGCGAGCGCGTTGTGCAGGAGGTGCGCGGCGGCGGCGGTGTGCGGCGCGAGGAGCGGGTGCGCAGGCGCGGGCAGGCGGCGCGCGGCGAGGGGCCGGCAGCGCGCGCCCGCCGCCACCACGCACTGCATCGCATCCAATAGGTCCTGTCTAGTCACTTCCACCTGCACAACAACATACACGCCATAATTTGTTTTTTTTTTTTAAATAACCAAAGGATTTTTTTATATCATCGAATGACTAGACGAGCATGCCGTTCGCCTGGTGGTAAGCGATACGACCACCCATAAACAGTAACAACACAAAACTGCACCTTGCGTTACAAAGTACTGTGTGGCATTCCACTGCGCTCGTCATCCTGAGACATAAGGTCCAGTAGTTACACTGGCTACAATGTCCTTCAATCCGAAACAAAACAGTGCATGGACACTGCTGCTTGGCTATAGAAATAGACATTGCGGTGGTACCCACCCAGACGGACTCTTACATATGAGACCTACCACCAGTAAAATACTCAAAAGGATATTCCACAAATAAGTATAATAAACAGCAAGGCCATGAGCACAGATTAACAATAGTGCGGGGTGGGGGTGAGTCACGTAGATTAATTTATACGATAGAATTGGACGAAAGTGTGCAGTAGTCACACGTAAACCAATAGAAAACGAGCATCAAGAAATCTAAGGAACCAATCGCTTGAAATGTCGGTGTAAACGACGTTAAACTGACCAATCACGAGTGTGCTCACAACTCATACATCTATCAGAAGTATACAAAACAATAATAATGTAGAAATTTTACATCAATAAATAAGTCCAACCATGCATAAATACACTACTTACGTTTTTGGTATCAATAAGTAAAGCGTATTCGCTCTCATAAACTTGTGGATATACTCTCCGCAAGGCTTTTAATACTGCTTCCGAACACAACGCTTTGAGATCCGAACCTGGCGACAAGGAAATGAGAATATACAACGACATGGCAGGTGAATCTTATCGATATTAATTAAGCCCTCGCATGTCTGAAGAGTACCTACATGTATGCTCAAAAAAAGTGTTCATACTCTGCCGAGAGCGTACATGTACGCTCGGGCAGATTTCTGCAAAATATATGAAAACTGAACCTGTTTTTTGTTTCGCTATTTTTGGCTTTCCATTGAATGCAAGATCTTGACGTAGGTAATGTTATAATTGAGAAAAGTGGCCACCATTTTGAATTCCTTTATTTAAAGGTCAGTTGACCTCAAAATCGATATCTGGGTATAACTGGTTACAAAAGACTGATCCAATGTCAGAGTTTAAAAGTGGCCGCTATTTTGAATTTTTTGTTTTAAGAGCAATCGACCGCAAAATCGATATCTGGGTACAATTTTGGTTACTAGAGGGGTTCGTGGCGAGTCGAGATCGTTCGCAAACTCGCGACGGCGCACTGCAAGTACATTCGGGTCGTCTCCATGCCGAATATCCTTGAGCGCGCTACATAAGTATTTTTTACTTTTATACCTTTTGTTCGTACCATACTATACATACCTACAAAATAAATAAAAGTCCCCTACCTCCATACCCTCCCGTGAGGTCTGCGAGGTGTTCAAGAGTGTCTTCACTGGGCGGCGGGTGCCAGTCCTTGGTGTATATGTGCAGTATGTCCCTCCTGGCGGCGGCGCGCGGCGGCGGGAAGTGCAGCTCGCGGTCGAACCGTCCCGCGCGGCGCAGCGCCGGGTCCACCGCGTCCAGCCGGTTGGTAGCGCCTATTATTACCACTTCACCTCTGTAATGTGAGTATTTTATTTATTTATTTATTTTATTTGAATATTTTAGGAAAGCTTACAGACTTATTAATAATAGATGTTTAAAATTAAGATTGCCTCAGTGGCGTAGTTGTATTACAGTACGACTGCAAAGCTGAGGTCTCGGGTTTGATCCCCGGGTCGGGCAATGATATTGAGTTTTTCTATTCAGTATCAGCCCGGAGTCTGGAATTTGTGCCCGATATGGCGATAGGCTCGCCCCCTTTCACACCATGGGACGGAATAACGGCGAAAATTGGGTGCACTAGTTGCGCCTCTGTCTACCCTTTCGGGGATAACAGGCGTGAGTGTGTGTGTTTAAAATTAATGTGTTAGAAATTTGCTGACAACAAGCTTCCGCATATTAGTATTTCCGCATTTCCGTATTGTTTGAAACATCGATTTTCACTTATATTGATGAAAGATTAGAATACAGTACAGGCCGATTTCGCATCTGTGAACTTATAACCGCAACCGTCCGGTGGGCAACCGTCTGGGTGGGTACCACCGCAATGTCTATATCTACCGCCAAGCAGCAGTGTGTAGGCACTGTTGTTTAGGTTTGAAGGGCATTCTAGCCAGTGTAACTACAGGACATAATAAGACTTAACATCTTATGTCTGAGGATGACGAGCTCAGTGGAATGCCCACACAGTACTTAGTAACTCAAGGTGCTAGATGGTATTATGGGTGGTCGTTCGCACCAGGCGAACGGCATGCTCGTCTCGTCATTCGATGCCATAAAAAAAATTTAATGTGGCAAAAAAAACACGAAACGACTCCATTTCGTTTTATTGGGATTGGTTGAGAGACTAACACGTGAATGACATATTGGTCTCTCGATCAATCACAAACATCGAAATTAAACGACATCGTGATACGAGTTGCGTTTTTTTGGCACATTCTAAGGCTACAGGTATAGAAAGCGTGCGAGTTCATGAATGTCAATATAATTTACCGTACGAAATCCTTGCTCATTTACGCTTGTGTAAAACGATGTCCTATAGGGAGCAATATATTCCTAAATAAAATAGCCTGGGGGCTTAGGATGTGAAAAAAAAAAACACGATGCGTCTCCGCTTCGTTTTATTGTGATTGGTTGAGAGACTGACGTATCGGTTTGTTGTTTGACGTTTGTTTGTGATTGATCGAGAGACCGATACGTCAGTCTCTCAACCAATCACAATAAAACGAAGCGGAGACGCATCCTGTTTTTTTTTCACATCCTAGCCCCACTGAACTCGCATTGAAACAATGAGAATTGTGTCAATTTAAAGCTAAATATTTGATAAATTTCACTAGCCTAACCTGTCACACAACCCGTCCATCTCTGCGAGTAGCGTGCCCACTACGCTGGTGTGCACTTGCTCCTGACGGACGCTCCGCACCGGCGCCAGCGCATCGATCTCGTCGAAGAATATTATGGACGGCTTCATCTTATTCGCCTGGAAAAAGTAATTATTTGTACATCCTACTATCCTACTAATATTATAAAGGCGAAAGTTTGTAAGTATGTATGGATGTCTGGATGTATGGATGTTTGTTACTCTTTCACGCAAAAACTACTTAACCGATTTCGATGAAATTTGGCACACGGGTAGATCATGTCCTGGATTAACACATAGGCTACATTTTATCCCGGGAAAATAAAAAGCGGGACTTTTATCCCGGAAAAACTTTTTAACGCGGGCGGAGCCGCGGGCAAAATCTAGTTACGAATAATTTTATGTTTCTTGATTTTTTTTTATTTCAACAGTAATACTGCTGTAATGTATTAAAACTACTGATTAGACGAGGAATTAAGGTGCACATTACAAGTTCACTGTTTATTATATTCTATTAAGCATAATATTTAAGTTTCTTTTTCTACAATCTTGTCTAAGGGCGGTATTAATAACTCAATCTCACATTTGAGTACAATCATAAGTAGACATTTTATGTATGGAACTATAAAATAAACCAAGCTTTAGCTGTCATTTAAGAGCTTGTTCTCAGCTTTTTTGCTCAGCTGTTTGTGAATACGCGCCATTAAACAAAACTCACGCTGTCAAAATCAGTCACATATTGTAACTTGAGATGTTGTTACCAGTGCAATGCAATCAGCCCTGTATTATATACTGCCCACTGCTGAGCACGGACCTTCTCTACTACTGAGAGGGGTTAGGCCTAAGTCCACCACCCTGGCCTAGTTTAGATGTCATTTGAGCTGATATTAATATGCGTTTATTAAATAGCGACTATCTTAAGACACTGACGTCAATTTGACAGAATCTCAGCTGATATCGAATTTCAGACGGAAATTGAGTCGCATCCATTAATACGGCCCTAAGTAACAGACCAGCCAAGAACTACTAAAAAGTATTAGTTCCCATTGGCATTTAAATCTCACCTGTTGAAACAACAACTTGAGATGCCTCTCGCTCTCTCCCACCCACTTCTTCAAGCAATCAGCTCCTTTTCTCATGAAGAACGCCACTTTCCTTCCTCCAACTAAGCTGCATTCATTGGCCAAAGCCCTTGCGAGTAACGTCTTTCCCGTGCCAGGAGGACCATGGAATAGTACGCCTTTTGCCGGCCGAGTTTTAAACTTTTGGAACAAGTCTGGATACATCAATGGGAATAACACCATCTCCCTCAGACATTTTATGTGCTCCTCTAAGCCTCCGACCTGAAAAACAATGTAAGCAAATTGTGATGATAATATTAATTTCCGGGTCAATTAGGCTTTATGCATCAAAAAATTATCACTGTTATATGGGATTGCAAGTATTTATTTTTTATTAGAAGAATGGCAAATGAACCCATAGGCTACCTGCTTCATGCTTGCATATGATCACTTCCGTCCACCAACGCCTACATCGCTAGCCTACAATTTTAAGTGAAGGAAGGAAAGGAAAGAATAATGTTTCCTTAAAAAAAGATAAGTATCTATTTTGTTTATGCCAATGTTTCTTCTATTGAAATAGTTTCGATGTTACATCTGCCAGGGGTACCATGAGGGCTCAATTTTTTGAAATACAACTTAGCTTGGATATAGTATATTATACATACCGATGAGAACCTCACGCTGCGGTCCACTTCAACCGGTTGTATGTCTCTCAGTGCCCTGTCTGTTTTCTTATCATCCATTGATTTTGACTTTTGTCTGTAAAAGAAAAGTTTGCAGAGTCACAATGTATCTAGATATTAAATGTAGTTCCCAAAATTTATTTTTGTTGCTGTTTAGGTTTATATATGTACTAGCTTCTGCCAGCGGCTCCGCCCGCGTTAAAAAGTTTTTCCGGTATAAAAGTCCCGGTTTATACTTTACCGGGATAAAAGTAGCGTATGTGTTAAACCAGAACATGATCTACCTGTGTGCTAAATTTCATCGAAATCCGATCAGTAGTTTTTGCGTGAAAGAGGAACAAACATCCATACATCCAAACATCCATACATTCTTACAAACTTTCGCTTTTATAATATTAGTAGGATTCTAATCGGAAAAACATGGGGTACTAGTACATAGAGCTTGTTCAGCTTGCTGATCATGACTCTTAGCATACAGAGAATGTTTTTTTATGCGACCGCATGACGAGACGAGCAAGCCGCTCACCTGATGGTAAGCGATACGACCCCGCCCATAAACAGTATGAACTAGCAATACCATAAAACCATGGAATTACAAAGTACTAAACGGCATTCCACTGTGCTCGTCACACTGAGACATATGTTGTTATAACAAATAGTGGTAAAGAAACTTTTGATACGTTAATTTAGTTTTTTTTTTATGGTAAGTATTTTATAAATAGGCGCGACAATAAAGTCCATTGCACCTAATAGAAAGCTGAGTGGGGTTATAGATAGAGAATCGTCTAACGAGAAATGATTGTCCCTCGCCTGTCGAAAAAATTTTGCCGGCCTGTTTTGTCTATAGTAAAAAGATATGTAGCCTGTAGTATAAAAATTATTGAAAGCAAGCGCCCTTTGTATAACCGTTTTATTAAGTTTTAAATAAAGCTTCAGTGCGAAAGGAATATTATTTTTTTAGTTATCTGTGGTACATCAACATAATATATCGCACCTTTAGAACGAAAACGACACAATTCAAAAAATAGAAAATTGAGTTGTCATTTTTAAATGACTAAAAACTAGTCCCTTATTTATAAAAATGTAATAAAAAAGGGACCAATATAACAGCTTTGTCCTTTTCCTGCTTGAATATGGCTGTGTTTGAACTATTGTTGTATTGAGTACTTCGTTTTAAGTAATTTTATGACGATAACCAAATTTTCTGTCTTTTTGAATTGTGTCGTTTTCATCCTAAAGGTGCGATATATTAATAAAATAAAAAAATATCACAGGCCGATATATATGCCCATTACAGGTATACGCATCTATTGTATAAAAATTACATGTTTCAGTAAAGAAAACAAGTTTTAACAGTTTGAACTCACCTGCCCTTAGTCTTATTTTTCATAGAAACATTGAGGTCCTCCTCAGTGTCGGAGCTGGAGGTGCTGCTGCTGCTTGTGCTTGTCGGTGATTGTGCTGAAACGAGGAGCATTTACATGACAAATGATTAACTTCAGTCTTTTAACCTACCCAGTGCCGGATTAAGCAAGCGCGGGGCCCGTAGCAAATTCTTTCAAAGAGCCCTTGATCTGCTATGGGTTCGTAAGTATAAAGTGGTAAAGATACAATTTCATACTCAATAAGTTTATTTGCTATCTATAGGTTACAATTTTGTGGGTAATTAATAGTGTAGTAAATTACTATAGGCGCTGTTAAACTCTGAAAAGTACAAAAAGTCTGAGATGAAATTGCCTAGCAATTTAGAATAATTTTGATAGGAAATTAAGAATTGAAAACAGATGATACTACACAAAATATTTTTTTCAATGCATATTTCAAAGTTTACATTTAATACAAAGTATATTATATTTTTAGGAATAGCTAATGTTATATTTAATCAATGGTGTATTTTAAATAATGTTTATATTTTATATTTATTTATGTGTTTCCTTATTATTTTTTAAACTTTTACAAAGTAACTTTTCTAGATTTCATGTGGGCAAATTTAGAAATAATACTATTCGTATCAATTTCTCTGAGCAAATCATATTCTATATTCATGAGCAAATCATATTCTATATTCATCAAAGCGAGATAATTCAGCCGTTTTTGACTCATAGTGTTCCTCAACTCATTTTTTATGCGCTTTAATGTCGAAAATGAACGTTCGCCACTGCAGTTAGTGATCACGAGAGATAAATAAATGTGCGAAGCAATTTCTAAATTGGGAAAATATGATTCTAATGAATTATCAGTTAGGAATTTATAATATTTAATTTCTATAGCTCTGTTTTTCGTACTGTCAATCGCACCAGGCACATTCGTTTTGAGCAGCTCGGCAAACTGCTCTAATTCGTTCTCTAGACTGTCTTCCAAATCATTTTCATAAGCACTGACTATAATTGGTGTTTTTATAAAATCTCTTTCTTAAATCTCTCTAATACGTTCGAGTTGGAAAAAAAAATAATAAGTAGAAATTCGAAACTTAAAAAAAACTGTAGCTAATCTATAAACAAATCATATTAAGTCATTTTCGATTACTGCAGGAAAAGAAGAAAATAGTTCTAATCCCAATGAAGAATGGTAATTATTACTATGTTACATGGTTACAAAGATGTTTTAGCGATGAGAGCTACGGGTAGTCTAGTCGAGAAGTGAGTTTCCTACGAAAAATCGTTAGAATTGTGGCAAAAATATGAAAAATATAATTTTTACTTAATGTTAAAAATGGGGCTCCAACCCCAAGTGCAGCACCACAACCAAGCATTTTCTTCCAGCAGCGTACTGAGTCGGGTGCACAACAGTAACCAGTCGGGTTCTAATCTTTCCGTGTAGAAAGGGTACAACTAAAAATTCATAATTAATAAAATAAAAGATGTTTATAATTTTTTTACCGACTTCCAAAAGGAGGAGGTTCTCAATTCGTGTGTTTGTATTTTTTTTTGTATATATGTACACTGATTACTCTGAAAATTGTGAGCGTATTTCCTTGATTCCTTCTTCATTTAGTAAAAAAGGGTCACGAAGTGGTCCCATTTCAATATAATATCTTGGTTTAAGGTTCATCATTTTATGAAACAGACAGAATAGCCCTGAATAATACGAGTAATTTCATTCGACGACTTAGAAGTGCCCTTAAGAAAGTCTATTAGCAATGCATAAATTGGAGCAATTTTTTATTGGCATCATCGTCTTAAGAACATATGTAAGAATGGCTCTAACAAGAATTTGATTTTAGAGCTATTGTTCAAGCATTTATTTTATTATCAATATTATAAAATTATTGTCTATGGGGCTAGAGTTCTGAGAGTCAAAACTTTTTTTAAGAAATTTCTTCCCTTTAAGAATATTTTTTCCAATTTTCGATATCGCAAATGGTTATTAAGTTATCAAAAATCTGAGACCCCTTTTTTTGTTTATGTTTATTGTTAATAACAAATTAAAATTTTGATTTCTAGAAAAAAATGCCTTTCTCAAAATTAGATTTCCCATCTAAATGATCCCATCCAATATGAGCTATCGCTCATATTTTTGCCACAATTCTAAAATTTTTTGCAGGAAACTCACTTCTCGACTAGAATACATTTTTTATATATGTATTCATATATTTTTTATTCATTTTTAATATTTTTTTATATAATAAAAGTTTTTTTTTTTAGAATTTAAGATACCTTTTTTTAAAATGTTTTTTCATGAGGGTTATATTCAATGTAACGTACCGGGTGCCTTTTGTACCGATAAGGGATAGGAATGATAGGGTACCTATCATAAGTTTTAACAAAACACGCGTGAGACTCTCGCGTTTCGAATTGAAACTTCTTTGATTCTGGAAATAGTTTATTGAATCCATTGCTCCTTATGCATTTGGTAATGATCCCACTGTATCAGGATTAGAAAATGGTTATGAAAAATTCAATTGGAGAAAATCCCTCTTGATGTAATAAAATATTTTTTAGTCATAACTTCTATAACTCAATATATTCTAGAAAATAGATTTTGGTATATGGTTACTAAATTATACTAAAAATAATGTAGACTGTTAATTTTACAAATAAATAGAAAATTTTAACAATTTAAATCGAGCTATTTCAATTCAAGTAGACGATATCCTAGTTGAGAATGGAACGGTCTGCTGAGACAATGTCCGCAGGTTCAAAACCCAAGGCACACACCTCTGACTTAAGTTACGTGTGTATTGTTTATCAATTATCGTTCGCTTTAACGGTGAAGGAAAACATCGTGAGGAAATCCACATGCCTGAGAATTCTCCAGAAGAATTTTGAGGGTATGTGAAGTATGCCAATCCGCACTAGGCCAGCGCGGTGGACTAAGGCCTAAAACCCTCTCAGTAGTAGAGGTGGTCCGTGCCCAGCAGTGGGCAGTATATAATACAGGGCTGGTATTATTATTATTATATTTCAATTCTGCTACACATCCACACCAAGTGTTGTGTTAGAGTGCTTGCATATACGGCAGACTTTTTGTAGAGCTGATTATCAGGCCGACTGAAATTCTACATGTTTATACAAGCAACTTTTTGTAGAACTTGTGGGTTTACCGTATGAAATTATTTAAATTATTCACGCCAAGGAAATAGTCGGGTACCGAGTGTCTGACTTGGATTGTCTTAGTAGGAAAAGTTGTAACGTTTCACGTTTTCGTGACATCAAAAAAATTCAACATACCACATCTTAATAAGTTTCACTAAAAAAATTACGCTCAGGCAGAGATGAATGGGTTTAAATATGCGGGGCCCCCTTTCGCGCGGGGCCCGTAGCAATTGCTACTCTTGCTACGTGGTTAATCCGGCACTGAACCTACCCTTCTGCCTTTTTTTTTATCGCGGGGAAAAACGCGTTATCGCTACCACCACTGGGGGGTGAGTGGAACGGTTATGTTGGTTTCACACAGTCTTACGGTTCAATGTCGACGCTCGGGAGTATACCTACCCTTCTGGCTAGCAGGTTCACCAACTGAAGGAGGATAGCCAAGGATCATCGCGCATGGCAGTCCATTGTAGAAGAGGCCAAGACCCACAAAGGGTTGTCGCGTCGAAGAAAGTAAAGTAAGTTCTGCCTAGCAGTTAGAAAATTTGCGACTTTCCACAAGTCCTGCAAGCTTCAAAATTTACAGAAGTTAGCTTGCCGCGATTATTTACAGAAGTTAGCTTGCCGCGATTGTTTACAGAGTAATAGCTTGCGGAAGTAGACTCCTGCAGATTTTTTTAATTTAAACCTTATACTTTTTTAGGCATAATATAAATAAGAGTAAATAAATATTTGGTCCACACTTTTATACAAGTTATCGTTACCTCTAATTGTCTTCCTACGCAAGATATTCGGTTTTCGTTCTCTCAAGCTGTACGGCTTCTTTCTGATTGTGAATGTTTTCGCTGAAAAAAAATACTTTTATAAATTACACACATACTTCGTTTATTAATAGAAAACTGGTGGGACTGGGGTTTTAAGTTTTTTCTTCAGGTTCCACACTTGTGTATCTCAAACCTGTTTGGCATAAGACTTGATCTCTCAGAGACGCTAAGCAAGTAGAAAAAACTAAGCGTAAACTTTCCGCAACACGCATGGAGTAAGTTGCTGCGACCCCACAATGGAGTAAGAATCTGCTGACGGGAAAAGAGGAGTGACATAAACAGTATTCCTTCCTCTAGCTTAGAACGGGCCATAATTTACAAAGGAGATATTTATCGTCAATCGATATTCTTCCTAGACGCCACTTACCATCAAGTGCAATTCAGTGACTTAGCCATACCATACCAAATCTGTATATGCCCACTACTCAGCAAGGACCTAATGTGAGGCTCACAAAACTAGCTGTTACAAAAAAATACAATATAAATAATGCGTTAAATACACATCATAAATACAAATCATGTTGCTCTTCTACTACTGAGAGGGTTTAGGCCTTAGTCCACCACGCTGGCCTAGTGCGGGTTGGCACGCTGACTGCCATGCCATGGCTGAGGACTTGAGGAGTATAGCATCAGTTACCTCTGCCCCGTGTTTCAGATTGTGCGATCTGTACGAACGCCGGTTTGGGTTTGCGCGTGCGCTTCGACCGTCGCGGCTGCCGGCTGAGGGTCAGCTCGCTTCCGGACTCCGATGACGACGACTCCGACGCTAGGGAAATGGTGGATATTGACAATGTGGGATAATTGAAGATATACACACACACTCACTCACGCCTGTTATCCCCGAGGGGGTAGGCAGAGGCGCTACTAGTGCACCCACTTTTCGCCATTATTCCGTCGCATGATGTGGTAGGGGGCGAGCCTATCGCCATATCAGGCACAAATTCCAGACTCCGAGCTGATATTGAATAGAAAAACTCAATATCACTTTGCCCGACCCGGGAATCGAACACGAGACCGCAGCATTGCAGTCGTACCATAATACAACTACGCCACCGAGGCAGTCAATATATTGAAGACATATTGAATGTGAATGTGCTCCTAGTACTAATTGTGATATTTTATAGAGCGCTAAATGTAGCATGTAAAGTAACATCATGAATGCGCCAGTGGTGTTAAGGTTATGCTTGCATATTTTGGGTTATGAATCGTGAGGTTTCTTCATATGGATGCTATATTAAGCAAATGTTTTTTTTTTATTTCGTTAAATGACGAGACGAGCATGCCGTTCGCTTGATGGTAAGTGATACGACCACCCATAAACAGTAGCAACACCATCCAGCACCTGGACTTACAAAGTAGGTATAGTGTGGCATTCCACTGTGCTCATCATCTTGAGACATAAGATATTAAGTCTTATGTCCAGTAGTTACACTGGCTACAATGTCCTTTAAACCGAAACACAACAGTGCATGCACACTACTGCTTGGCGGTAGAAAAGACATTGCGATTGTTCCCACCCAGACGGACTCTTACATATTATGAGAGTCCTACCACTTATGTATTTTCCTTAGAACTGGAACACAATAGTGATTATGCACTTAACCAAACAAGCTCTCGCATATGAGACTCCCATCACATATTAACGCAAGACGTTCCATTGCTTACATTTTAAAGGAATACTCATATAATTTATAAACATGTTACTAACCCAAAATGTAGTATTGAATGCTGAACTATCATGTCAACTATAATTTAATGGTATAAACAATACAATAAAAATCACAATTTCATAAACGTATAACAAAAAATAACTAATAATTTTAGCAAAACATCAAGAAATAGAATTGACAATGTCCTGTCATGATTTGTAGTTGGCATTGTCAAAAGTATTAAACATAAAAGGTGTTACATTACCATTTTACTTTAAACTAGCTTTTGCCAGCGGCTCCGCCCGCGTGGAAGAGTTTTTCGGGGATAAGAGTCCTGGTTTATATTTCACGGGGATAATCTTCCCGTTGAATCACTCCATCCAACGCATTTATTTGGATAAAGATTAATATTATGACGTTGATACAACTCTTAACAAATAATGCATTAATTTCGACCAAATTTGATTACCATAAAAACGGTTCTAGTGAGTTAATCTTAAAAGATAGACATATACTGTCGCGGACATTTTTTTAGATCATTTTAAGAGGAATAATTCTTTCATACATATATTTTTGGTATCTTGAACCGTTTTCGCAGCGCACGCAATGGAAGCCCTCAAGGATGAATAATTTTCCCCGTTTTTTTCACATTTTCCATTATTTCTTCGCTCCTAATAGTTGCATCGTGATGTTATATAGCCTAAAGCCTTCCTCGATAAATGGTCTATTCAACACAAAAAGAATTTTTCAATTCGAACCAGTAGTTCCTGAGATTAGCGCGTTCAAACAAACAAACAAATAAACTCTTCAGCTTTATAATATTAGTATAGTCTACAATCATAAACTGTATTCACCATAGAATAAAGACTAAAGCAGTATTCACTAACGGCTGAAATTAATAAACAATCGCGATGTGTGTTCTGCTTTTATCCCCGAAGGGGTAGGCAGAGATGCAACCAGGGCACCCACTATTCGCCATGATAGAGGGCGAGTCTATCGCCATATTGGGTACAAACTGCCAACTCGGGACTGGTACTGAGCAGAAAAACCCAATATCACTTTGCCCGACCCAAGATTCGAACCCGGGACCTCGACCAAGATAGCGACCAATATTCAAGACAGTTAATTAATTTCGGCGATCAGAACATGTAATAGCAAATGTTGATATTTGCCCAGTTTTCAGATGATATACAATATACATATCATCTGAATTATCCTGATGCATCAATAAAATACAATAATGTCAGTCAACCTTTATATTTAGGCTCGCGCACCTAATGCTTCACTACATAGTACAAAACAAAGTAGCTTCCCGCTGTCTGTCTGTCCGTTATGTATTCTTAGATCTTTAAAACTACGTAAAGGATTTTGATACTTTTTTTTCTAATATTTAGAGTGATTCAAGAGGAACGTTTATATGTACTTTTATCCCGGAAAAACCTATTAACGCGGGTGGAGCCGCGGGCAAAAGCTAGTTATTTATATACGATTATTTTTTTGCTAAATCAATAGATTATAATCAGTGATACGGACCGTAACTATTACTGCAGTTGCACCAATGAAGTATTAAATTTTTTCACATAAAATCTACCTTCAGATAATATAAGAAACTCTATAGGCGTGATTCCATTAACAGCTTTCACAGGACTTAAGGTATTATACGAATCATAACTATTTTACAATAGTAGCTTTCCCCGAGAGACCTAACCACCTTACTGCTTGCACACAGCGCGACAATATGACAAGAAATAAAGCAAAACATACCTGTTTCGTTCTGGCTGTCGGGCTTCTTTGGTTTACCTCTGGTGGTCTTTCGCTTGATCGATCTGGATGGAGCTTGATTACTGCAATTAATTCAACTTATTAGTGATCAAAAGCTATAACAATTGCAATATCAAATCGATAGTTCAAATAAATTTTGCATTACATTTAAGTTCAATCGATTTTAAAATCGATTTTCAACTTCATAATCGATATTGAAATTGTATAAACCTTTCGCTATCCGGACCCGGCATCGGCTGGTCCACATCAGTCTTAACACCATCTTTAGCATTTTCCCTGTTTTCTGAATTGCCTTCTTCCCTGTTTTCTGAACTGGCTTTTTTATCTTCTCCAGGTCGTTTCTTCTCTATTACAGTTTGATTGTTCTCGTCTTCAGAATCCGAGTCATCCTAGAAGAAATATATTGTTGCAATAGTCACAAATTACATCAACACTTTCGTTGCGACTAATTACGGGCGCGATGCGAGTGCGGCTCGCACACAACTGTTATGCTGAAATTGTTTATTTATATTACTGTCTCGCTCACTCACGTCGCGCCGCCAAACGTCAGTGCGGGACAACACACACCGTGCGAGGCGACCGCACTGGTGGATAGTTCATTGTTTTGGCGACGCAACGAACGTGTTAAACAATCATTATCAGATGTAACCGATATGCCATGACTGTATTCAGAGATCTATGACAGCAAAATAGCTATGTTAGATCAGAGTGATCAAAAATAACCCTTCTTGAATAACATTAAAATATTTATTAACTTAAAAAATTTAAAACGGTAAAATAATACCCACATTGACTTTCTTACTATTGAATCTAGCGGAAGTTCGTCTCTGCCTGGACAGCTGAGTGTCTTCATCGGTGTTGGTAGGGGCGTGGTTACGTGTCTGCAAACAAAGCAACGATTTAGAAAAGTTCCTCTGCAATACATTAGCGTTAGTAATGAGATATTATTTCTTTAATATGTAGACCATGTTTCAGAAGAATAAAAATATCGATTTTGTTATATTGTGTATAGTACTGCTCGCGGCTCCACCCGCGTGAAAAAGTTTTTCCGGTACAAAAATATTTTCCCGGGATAAAAAGTAGCCTATAGCACTCAGGAGTTATGTAGCTTCCTATTAGTGAAAGAATTTTCAAAATCGGTTCAGTAGTTCCCGAGATTAGCGCGTTCAAACAAACTGTTCAGCTTTATAATATGTCGGGACAGGAAGGAAGTATAAAAAGGAATTATGATTTTTATTAATCTCATTGAGGGTGTCTGAATATATTAAGTCGGGTAAGATAAAATAATAATCGTGCGACAAACCAGTCGGTATGTCGAACTCGTAGTGGGAGTTACAGTTGGGTGTATAAAAAGAGTACCGAATCATTTGAAGCAACTAGTACGGTGCAGATCACTAATAAGTGGTAACTATGGTGGTTTCCATATCAGTCAGTGCTTAGTAAAGCGGTTACTATGTTATTTCGAGTTGTTACTAGGTGAGTTGATTATAATCACTTAACCAAACGGTTAAGTAATTGCCTCAATATGCAATGTGTTATAATAACCAAAGTTAATAATGAATCCTGACGTGGTATTGTACTCTGTGAACAGTTTATTACGCAATAATTGACCAACGAACAATAAATAGCGAGTTAAAGAGAATTCATTTGTGACTTTTATTATGTGAACCTACGTGTATCGATATCGGCCGTCACTGTCTCCGACAAATATTAGTATAGATAAGTACACTACGCCTGCAGCTTATAGAGGGCACAGTGTAGTCCTAATATGGAAAGATGCATAGGAAAGTTATCAGATGAATAAATGTAATAAGTCTGGCTTTAACTCAGGGAAGACACACAACACTATACTCCATCCTACCATTTATTTAACTTTTGACATATGCACGCCTATGAAATGTTGTAATTATTGACAAAGAAAGAAAAACAAAATAATTGACTACTTTATGGACGCCATTTTTTCTTTTCCATGGTGAAGTGACTTGCTCTCCAGCTACGATATTAATTATCGATCGATATTCGTTAAGCCTACTGATTGTGTAACAAAGATTATTCAAAACTTTATCATTGAAAAACAAAATTTGGCAGCGTAAATTAAATATTTTCTTTTTATATATCAGATAAACAATAAAATAAACTGATAAAGTTAAATATTGACAAGTTAATTGGACATAGAATATATACCTACAAAATAAATTTATAAATAAAAAATATACACATTTAAACGCTTAGGCGTGTTTATAAAACAATACAAAATGTTGAGCAAAAATAACTTCTCAATGTGTTTAATCGATCAAAACTTCTTGATAAATTAAATAGATTGTTACAAGAAATCGAATCGGTAACGCATTAGTACATCCCCAATTGATTAGACCCCGAACTGTCAAATGTTAAATAAATGGTTGGACGGACTGTAGTCCTAATAAATTAGAGCCCGCTCTAATATATCTAAAATGGATTTAAATTTTAATGACTAGTAGGACAGGTAGTTACCAATTTCTTGTTATTGTCCCTGGCCTCGTCTCCAGATGTGAACTCGTCGGAGGAGCTCGACCCTGGGAAACCATACAGGTCCGGGTAGCCCTTCACCTTGAGCTCGTTTGTTATCCAGCTCTCGTTGAAGTTGTGGTGTAACAGTTTTCGTTTGCGACAGCTGCGGCGAACATCTACGACAGGAAGAATGTTAAGTTTATTCTTCGGCCTAGTAGCAAAAAAATTAAAATAATAATTAACTACTTTTCGATCAATTCCCATTTTCGAACCATTTTAACATTATAGTTAATAATTATTCCTTTTTAAAGTACATAATTTATAGCTTATCTTTAGTAATTAATACAGAAGTTATGACTGATGTATTTTTCTTCAAACCACTCAGCTCAAAAGTGATTTCGAGAACTCAATAAATAATTATTGCCTGCATACGGGTCATTTTAATCGCAACAAAAATGAACACCGTTTATGAAAAGACTGCCGGATATTTGCGTTTCCAAGATCAATATTATGGGCGGCATGATTTCACTTTATGGAATGTTGGCGATAATTAAAATGCTTTGCTATTTTCATTCATTTATAATTTATTTTTCAACAAAAAACAGCATGGTGTCACCTGATGCTAGCTGTCTAAATGCTGTGATTGCTCAATGCTACCCACACTTTAAATTACAAAGTTCTACAAGACACTGCACTCGCCTACATATATATATACACTCACACCTTTTATCCCCGAAGGGGTAGGGTGAGGCGCAACTAGTGCACCCACTTTTGGCCATTATTCCGTCCCATGTGATAGGGGGGCGAGCCTATCGTCATATCAGGCACAAATTCCAGACTCCGAGCTGATACTGAATAGAAAAACTCAATAACACTTTGTCCGACCCAGAGATCGAACCCGAGACATCACTTCACAGGCTGCACTCGCCGCCTAGATATAAATCTTATATCTCATTTAAGTCATAATGTCCAGTAATACTGACATGAACTTCAAATAGGAACTACAAAGAACTACAGCTGCGGCAAACCATCTTTTGTAAAATTTCGCGTATCTTCGTGTTCAGGTGAATTAAACAACTTGTACTACTACAAAGTAAAGGTGATGTTTAGAGTTCAAACTAGACATTTGCATGCTGTTTCACCACCCATTCACCGCGAATACGTGACAACCGTGACATAAATGCAGTTGTTTTCTCAACAATTTTCTATAAACAATATTAGTATGCTTCCATAGTAAGTGCATTATTCCAGAAAAGTTATAAGTTTTTAACAATGCCACGATGGTTCTGCATTTTGTTTATTGTCACACTGATCACAGTGTACTTGAGTGGAACCGGCTAGCTTGCAAATCATCAACTAACAATAGATCAGTTTATATGTGTATTCTTAGTGAATATTATTATTATTGTGTGGTGGACTTGCTCAGACCTTAGTCCACCATGCTGTTGGGCAAACATCACTATTTGATTTGTGGTTCGCCACCTAATGCTAATAACTACACTAGTTACATCATGCAATACTCACTGTCCTGCATCGGTTTGTCTTCACTATCCTCCACGTAGTTCTTCCTAGGGCCGCGGCTCCGGCGAATCCGCATGCACTTGTTGGTGGAGTCATTGTCGTCTGCAAAGAACACTCTCACTTGGCGCGATCTAAAAAGAATCAACTTTCTTTATGGTGATTGTAAGAATTTGGATTAAATACCCACAGACAAGACTATCGAAATAGATTATAGTAATAGATGGGACTGACATACCACCTCTGGATAAAAGTCCTTAAATAAAAATAGAATAAAAAAAGATTACGGTAATTGTTTCTACAATATACAAGCCTTGCTAAATTTATTTGACTGTCAGTTGCCAGTTTGAGTACATTTTAAAATGTTAGTCAAGTACTAAATAAATGGTTATTGCAAGGCTAGAAATCTGTTAAGCTAGCTGAGGAATGAAATATAGGTAAACTATGCGATAACTATATGAAAACACAAAAAATATGTCTTGATACCTCACACTTACCTCCTTGAATATTTTTCCGGTTCAGTATCACTCTCAGGGAAGACGAGTCTAGGCATCTTAATAGCCCGTCGCCTACGGCTATCTGTTCATATAAAGAATCCAATTATTAAATTAAATTAACGCAATAACATCAAAACTTTTTATTATACATACATTTTTTCGGCCACCTATCGATTTTTCTTTTCCTCTCGACTTTATATTGGCTGCTTCGTAATTCACGCTGAGACCAATTTGACCCCTAAATCAACAAAATATAATATTAGCAGACACTGTCATTATATTTAATTTCATTAGAATAAATGATTTCTTGTTATTGATTTCATGTCATTTGTAAAAACAGATTTTCTCAAAAAAATCTCCATTAATATTAGGAATCCTATTAATGCATGCATTATAGTTTTCAAATCAATATATAACTATCTAAATATATCCCATGCTAAATTATTCTTAAATTTTACATAAACCCACGTATTATATGGGTATTCAATCATAAGCACATGCTAAGAATATGCCCTAAAAGCAAGTTATAATATGGCCATGCCGCTGTATATTATTTGCAGTTTATAAACACAACAAATGCATTATTTATATTCCTTACTTATTATCGGCTCATTTTAATAAACTATCCCAATCGTAACCTTTAATCCAATTCTCAGAATGTCAAAAAAACTTTGTTCTTATTGGTCCATTTTCATGATCGTTTAAAAAGATTTGACTGTGATAATTTATTGAAAATAGAATTATATCACAAAGAAATCTCTGAAATCATAAACTAGTTTTACCTGTATTTTATAATTTTTCATTATGTTTTAACCTATTTTTAATTCATTATTAAACCCAGACTGTAAACATATATTCCAGGTAAGAAAAAAAATGTTCGGTACAATATTATTGTGATTATCTTCTGGAACATTATTTTTATTCCAAAAATTGATCAAACATGAACATATAGTTTACCTACCAACAACTATCAGTGATATTATCAACACTGTGTTCCTTAAAACCCTAATATGCAGGTCATTCAACCTAAAGACTTTATTTACATCAGATTTATTGAGTTGTATGTAGGTGTACTTGTATTACACTATGACTGCAATCCTGATATCTCCATTTTCAACCCCAGGTGGGGCAAAGTGATATTAGTTTTTTTCTATTCAGTATCAGGCCAGTCCGGAATTTGTGCCCAAAAAGCCGATAGGCTCGCCCCATTGAATCGTGGGACATAATATGTGTGGCGAAGAGTCAGTGCAATTGTACTAATTTCGCCTCTGCCAACTCCTTTGGGAATATAAGGTGTTTGTATGTAACTTGTAATGATATAATTACTTGTGCAGAACCTGGTCCGTACAACTAATATCTATGTTGATGATTACTTAATTTTCATTTCTGTACTGGACTATTTAAAAGAATAATTTGGAAAATAAGGACCCACCCCATTTAACACAAGTTAACCTTTTACACCTAGGCACATATGATGTATGTCAGTTACTACGTGTTTGCTTTCCAGCGTCGATATAAGCAAAGATTGTATGAATGTATGTATGAATTTAAATGTAGCAGGCAATGTCCAGGTTTTCATAAATTCTTTTACAAAGAGGATGCCACTTTAAACTGAATGCTATAGGGAACCTATTCCTGGAAACAGAATTTTACATGGGCGGAGTCACCAACAAAACTGACTTTTCATAAGAATGTTATCACACTATTAGGGTTTTCACAAAATGAAGTGTTACATTGAATAATTATTTTCATGTGACAGAAGAAAATGAAAGTGATATTGCACAACAATTTTTAAGTACAACTACAAATACCAGACCTCCATTTTGTGTACCAAATTCAGTAAGTATAAAACTGGAGTGTAGATTTATATAATAGCTATGTTTCTGCTTGAAAAAATAAAATTCAGCAACTTTTTTCTTTGAGTGCTTGTCTAAATAACTAATAGTCATTACATTTGTTTACAAAGGCTGTTTTAAAGAGAAAATATTCTAGCAAAGGCATTGGAACATCAAATAACCATTGAAAAGGCAGCAATGGTGACACATGTACAATTTTCACAAAGAACATTATCTATAAACCAGCCTGTATCCCTGAAGGAACACATTAAAGTTATCAATAAAAGGCATCTTTGCACGTCATAATGATCACATTCTTACACTAAAAAGCTCATGCAATAATCGCAGGAAATTCCAAAGAAACAGACAGGAAGTTCGCCCAAAATCATTTTAACAGAAGCACAAGTGTGAATAATGCACAATATGCACATAATATGTTTCAGATGGAGTCACCTTCTCGTCAGAGACGCTGCCCACGTCGTTTACAGTGTAATTCTCATCATCAACCTCCCCGTTCTCTCCATTACTACGACGGGTTTTCACCATTGTATTCGTGTCGTATTTTTACATACAACACGGCAAGTCCGTTATGTAACAACCTTACAAACACTATAAGTACATGAAACAGCAAAAAACAATAGTTTTACATTTACGATAGCGTATAAAACGACAAAGGACGAAAGTTATCGGCCGCACATGTCCATCCGTAGCGCCATGTTAACGCACAATGTACTTGTGTTCTCAACTACTTTTTGAAACAACAAACTCACCAATCGCAAGCTAAGGTTTCTTATAAACACTTTTATTTAAAAAATATAGATGAATTAGATCAAGTATCAACTGATCAATCGATAAATTCGAAGAAATTCAGATGAAAATCACAAATCACGGTGTTTGTATTGACAACTGTCAAAAATTCCCGCAATTTTGACATTTTTCAGATACAAACGTTTACTGACCATTGACTATCTATAATCATGAACTTGGGTTTATTTGTTTGTAAAATAATTTATGTGCAGTGGTCTCGAACCTACCGATTTTTCGGTATATCTACCAATATTGTACTGTCCTACCGAAATGACATGATTTTTCTACGATTTTTAAAGATTCAGAAGATTCTCCCGATTTTTAAGCAATTCGAGGTGAACATCCCCTTTTTGTATTCTATTTTACGATTCCATGGTTAATATGTTACCGTTTGGGGCAAGAAGTTTATAATATATCTACGTATAAAATTCTTGGTTTGGGGCGACGCGACGGGGGGCAGTACTTTTAAAGAGACGACAAAATTTGTTGTTTGTTTTATTTTTACTTTGACGACAGGGGGGGGAGGGTACGCGGGACTCTTGTTTCTTGAAATTACCTTCTTTTGTTGGAATAATAGTCTCTAGAGTTAAAAAAAGAGATTCCATTGAATATTGCTTGTTTTTTTGCATATGCCGATTTTTGATTCAAATATACCGAATTTTCTTGGCAACTCTACCGATTTCACATATTTGTCGAGTTTTGGCGGAAACTTGGTAGTGTCATGAGGTGCTCTTGTTTTAATTCATTATTTTGGTGATACTTAGTGTTATGTTGCATAATTATGGTGGCATATTATCCAATATAGTTCTATTAAAGGGCTCAAATGAAGTGAGTTGAAATAACTGTGCTAATCAAGTGCTTTTTTGTTGCCGCCAAAACTCCTCGATAAAGTCTTGGTAAGGTAGCCACTGCTTTACTTCGACATAGTAGTTAGGAGCTAGGACTGAGGATAAAAATGTATGAAAGACGGGCTCAATGGACTAGTCTCCAGAGCCGTAATATCTAAATAAAAAAAAAACACATTTTTGTCATAGAATAAAGATGCTTATAGTCCTTATTGTGAGCATTTTGTCGTCCAAGACCACCAAGAATTTTATACCCATTAAACTTCTTGAAGACCACTGTTTATGTTTCCCGTTGTCTCTGGTTTCCCGTAGTATTTTAATCAGAGACAAATAAACAATAATTATAATGCTCTTTGGTTTATGTGCTATTTTTTATGGATCAAAACTTTATCGAGTTGTTTGTTTCGGAGAGCGATAGACATTGTATTTTATAAATAACCGCAGGTAAGAAAACAGTCATAAAGTGTAAGCAACATGTCTGAGAATCCCGACGCACCGATGTCTCCATTGGAAGACAAGGACATAAACGGCGTAACAAATAAACAAGATATTGACATGGACGAGGAGATATCGGCACGAATGACTGCTTCCTACAGCGAAATATCCTTTCACTCAGATCCTGGCCAATCGGACCATCCGGAGAAAACCATCGCACCATCTCGCCCTTATGACCTGCCCTCAGAGAATCGTAAACAGGACAAATTCCCTCTAGATTTGGACGGGCATGTACGTTACGAGGGCGACATGACGCACTATGTAGCTGATGACTTAGAGTTCAAAATTAAACTGTCTAGTCCAATAGCGAAAAGGGGAGAGACTCCAGTATTCGGTAGTTCTAGTGCCTCACGATCCAGTACTCCCTCAGGAAAACTGTACAGACAAATACTAGCACCACAGATTGGTCAGATTGATATTACTGTTCTGCATGATCTTGAATATGAAGCACAAAAAATAGCTCAATCAGTTGATAATCTTATAGAGAATTTGTCGAGCATATTGCATTCTAATTCATCTCTTACTGCTGAGAATATGGAAGTTTATAAAGATGCTGTAGGGAAGACTTGTGATGCGATGGACAATAATATTAAAAGTATGTATACTATCCTGGCAAAGGGTGAAGAAGTGTCTCAGGCCATGATCCCGGTACAAGCACAGGCAGCCAGGATAGCGGAGATAAAACGACTTTTACAGTTATTTGAAAGTAACTTCTAGTCAATTACGTCTCATAATTCTACATATGTTTAGGCATTGGGCTGTATAATAATTGATTCGTAGTGTGAAATTCATATTTGGCACCATTCAGCATAATTATGATTGCAAGTATACAAGATCCTGTAGCTTGACATTCTGCACAAAGCCTTGGAGAAAATTTATTATAGTAGAAAATTTCTAGAGATATTTTAAGCCACACATCATACACATATTATATGTTCAATCATCAACAAAATAACATATTTCTTGTTCTAAATAATTTATTAAAATAAGAACAATATTATGCTGTTATATTTGATTATTTAACATTTGAAATTACAGGTGTTCGTTTTATTTTTCCAGTCACGGGACAACAGGTATAGACACACACCTTTTATCTCCAAAAGGACAGGCAGAGGCATAAGTAGTGCACCCACTTGACGCCTTGTGTATTCTGTCCATAATTTAATGTGATGGGGACGTGTCTACTGCCATATAGGATGCAAATTCCAGATTCGGGGCAGATACTGAGTAGAAAAACCCAATATCACTTGGCCCAACCTAGGGATTGAACCCAAGACCTCAGCACTGCATTTATACCGTAATTCAACTACGCTCCCGAGGCAGGCCGAGTCTAGGCTTTATTACCTACCATTAAAATAATGGAAAACCAATATGATTTTCGGTTTCTTCCTCCTCAAATCAGAAAATCCTTGGAAATAACTCACCGAATACTGTTAGTGTTATTTGTGGTTAGTATGCAAATGTTGGTACAAATGCACTTGGTTGCATTGTGTCCACGGGCGTAGCTATAGCTTTCATGTGGGGGGGGGTCCTTGCCTTGTATGACACCGTATACACCCCACCGCCCCCCATCGCGGCGTTAGAGTTTTGTAGCCCGATCATTTTAGAAGCTTAGCGGTGGGTCCGGACCCCCTGAACCCTCCCTTATGAACGCCCATGATTATGTCTACTCCATTATTTATGTGATAAGTTTTATTTCGATATGCAGTCAGAAAGTATTTAAACAATTACAGACTTTTTAATCTGTCAATATACTTTATAATCTATATAAAAAACCTAAAATCATTCAACCATTCAATGCCATTCGCACCTTCTGTTGACGTTTCATTGACACTTGTTGTCAGTTGTCATTCTGTCAAAACGCATCGATCACGGTGGTTGTAGGCTAGGTCGAGCGCAAAAATGTATATGAAAACGGAAAATGTAAATTGAATTACTAACATGAGTATTAACATCTTTATAAGATTAAGCGTACTGTTGTTGGTCTCATGACCATTTAACAAATAGCTCCCATACAGATAAAACGTGCAATGGGTGACGTAGTAAGCTTGTTTTCTGTGATAATAATGAAATTTAAATCTAAGTTCAATGAAAGTAAGATTTATTTTAACTGTGATCTTCCCTGGGAGAGACTAAAGGGCGTTAAGTGGATGAACGAGCGGGCCACATCCAACAAGGCATATGTTCCGACCACGGTGAGTCTTGTATTTTATATGTAACTAGTAGTGCTCGCGTCTCCGCCCGCGTGAAAAAGTTTTTCCGGGACAAAAATATTTTCCCGGGATAAAAAGTAGCCTATAGCACTCAGGAGTTATGTAGCTTCCTATGAGTGAAAGAATTTTCAAAATCAGTTCAGTAGTTCCTGAGATTAGCGCATTCAAACAAACAAACAAACTCTTCAGCTTTATAATATTAGTATAGATTGTGTTCAATATCTTAGTATTCAAACTGAGCCTAATTCGAAGACTGTTGAGAATTGTTTTATTTCCTCAGAACTAAAAATTTAAGAAAAACACTATTATCTACAATATCAGGACTTAAACTAAGTGTTAATTGAAATTTGTGTGTCTATTAGACTGTTATTATATGGTCAGTGGTATCACTTGCAAAACAAGACACCACAATGCACTTATATTGATTGAATACAATAATATTGTCTCCCACTTTTTTTATAAACAAGCCATCTTATTCTAAAATCTATGATTAAGGCATATTAGCCTCAATTCCAATTATTGAATTTTCTTGAAGAAAGTTCAGTAAAAGAAAAATAAGTTGAATAGAGCTTGCAAGTTTTAAGTAACTTTGCTTCCTCAAATAAGCATTTTTAACCCCCAAGGGAAAAATTCGGGTTTTATAAGTTTAACCCTTCAAGCCCCGCTTATGTATATAGATAGATATATGGGAAAACCCTACATATATGGACAAACCCTATGTATATGGACACCGGTGTCCGTCGTGGGGCTTGAGGAGTCAAGGTATGTATCTGTGTATCTGTCTGTGGCATAGTAGCTACGCAATGAATGAACTGATTTTGGTGTAGTTTTCTTTACTCCAAAGATTATACTTTAGAAATATAATGTAGATATTATAATTTATTAACTCGTTTTTCGTTGTTTCTTGAAGATGTGTGATTTACATATTTTTTTTTAACTAGTTACACATAAACCAAAAATATGTTACACAGAATATATAAACACCCTCTGATTATTAATAACTTACCTGACTTTACTCCTCCATAGAGACAAATATGGGTCAAATTCTATTTGAAAATATATTAAATATTATCTGACTTAAGGTGATTGAATTTAGTTATTCGGTCAATATAGAATGCTGGTACTTCATCAGCCATGATTGAATTGATTAAACTTCATAAAAACAATTTTATATCACTTTTTAACTTGATAATGTTGACAAGTACTGTACTATAAAAAAAAATATTATGAGAATTTGGTTGTTATAATTAATTATCCCTACATATAATTTAATGAATTGCCAGGATCTGTATTTTTTTTATTTCACATTGTGTACATAATACATTACAATACATTAATTCATAGTAATAAATAACATTATTTGTTTTTAAAGCTGCAACACTAGTTTACTTTTGTATAATTTTGATATCTATACTAACATTATAAATAGGAAAGATTTGATTTGTTTGTTTGTAATGGATAAACTAAAAAAACTACTGAACCGATTTTGAAAATTCTTTCACTAATAGGAAGCTACATTATTCCTTAGTGCTATAGGCTACTTTTTTTTTATCCCGGGAAAACTTTTTCACGCGGGCGAAATCGTGAGCAGAAGTCTATTTTTACAAAACATCTATCGATTTAAAACCTCGCAATGTACAACGAATAACAAAACATGCGAAATATGCACAAACGGAAAACAGTGTTTTTATATATTTACATCCGCGCTAGAATAACGTTAGAAAAGATTGACGTGACCCTGTACCACTTTAAGAATAACATTCCGCACATATTTAATGCATATACGTAATATGAATGGGGGTCACAATCATAACATTTGAAACTTTTGTAAGAATTTACTGTCAAGTTATGTAGCGCCTATATTTTTGGCCGGTCTGTCGTACGTTATCTCTCCCGCCATTTACGCAAATACAAATACTAATTCAGAGACACTGATGTCTAAAAAATAGGTATATATAGCAATAAGTAGGTACTATCTGTCATACTACTGATATCATTCGTGACTATCTTCAGCCGCAAAAAAGATTGGGGTTAGCTATAAATCCTGTTGATCTGGGTAGGTATACCTAAATCCCGCTGTTACGAATACGCCCCCATTTTCACAGGCAAAATTATTTTCAGAATAATGCTTATAAATTATAGTAAAGGGTTGTATAAGAAAACACTAACATTCATTTAATATTATGAAAGATAAATTAAGTTTAATATTTTGATTTACAATGAAGAGGTAACGCCAATTGAGGCATCCACATTGATCAAGCAATTAACAGCCTCAAAAATATTTTTAAACTTCCTTGATTGCCCTTGTAAAGCTAATTAGGTTTGCGACGAGGTTTCATGCAATATATTTGTTCTCGTACATCGTATGTGTTGACAAAACTAAATACCTTATTCACATTATCGAACGAACGTACGGCTCCCTTAAAATGTCTCCAAATAACCAGGGTCGCGCCGACCGGACCCAAGACAGCGCCTGTGTGCGAAATCTATGAAGCTCCTTTGATTTTTATCCTCCTGTTTCAACATTAATATTCTTGATTTTATATTTTTATAGAATCCTGAAAAAGAAATAGTCGAAGGCGGGACTCGAACCCACGACCTCCGGCGTACCGTGCCGGTGCTCTTCCAATTGAGCTACTCCGACCCTCGCCATCGAATGCCAATTTCAGGATCCTTATTTAATTCTCTTAAAGGAGATTCATGAGATTAAAATCAAAAGAAAATTACTAAATTATGACGAAGTTAACAATGCTCTCCGTAATGTTGTGCATTGGTTTAATTTAAATAACTTATTATTAAATGCTAAAAAAACTAAATGCATTAAATTTACTATTTTTTTATTTTTTTTTAATATGGCCATCTTCGGCTCATTAGGGACGGCTGCGGGCTTCCTCCGACTCACGTCTAAGTTGTCGTCCGCAACCGCCCCTGCGCGTACCGCTGTTGCGGTCCTTTTCCTGTTGCGGCGGCTCAGAAGCCCCCGAAACACCGTACCGTGTCCGCCTTTTGGTGTCCGAGGCAGCGTGTCTCACGCTGCCTCGGACATGTCCATCACGGGGGTCACAGAAGTTGGCTAGACTAATGGGTGGGCGGCACGTCCCGCCCACCCGTGACCCCCGGAGGCCCCTATTAGTCGCCTTTTACGACAGGCAGGGGATACCGTGGTGGAATTCTCCAAACGCCCCCAATCCACAGGGCGGGAGACGTCGGTCAGTCGTCCACCCGACGCCTCCTACGTCTCGTCTGGCGGCGGGAGGGATCACCACTGCGCTGGCGATCCCTCTCGGCACTCTCCTTCCGCGAGAGGACCGCCTCGCAGAAGTGAGCCACCGCCTGCCAGGCCTCCTGGCCGCCCACCATGGAAGCGACCACGGCCGGCAGCGAGAGGTCTTCTCCGACGACTGTTCTGAGAGCGCTGCGTTCTTCATCCCAGGCTGGACAACACTCGAACGTATGTTGGGCCGTGTCCATTGGGCAGTTGTCACAATAGTGACACACGGCCGACTCCCCTATACCTACCACCCGAAACAGGAACTCACCGAAGCAGCCATGCCCGGTGAGCACCTGCGTCAGGCGGTATGTTGCCGCTCCGTGGCGCCTGTCCAGCCATTCGGCAAAGACAGGACGCACTGCCTCTACGACCCTGTGCCCCCACGACGGGGCCTCCAGCCTGAGACGCCACTCCTCCACGGCGGCTCGCCGTAAGGCGGCCCTCTTGGCCTCCACCTCCTTCAGGGCCGGACGCTTCCCGCGACTGAACGCCTCCTCCCGCCAATGGAATACATCGGCAAGGGATTTGGCGTCCAGGTCCCAGGGCAGAAATCCGGCCAATAGGCAAGCCGCCTCGAAAGAGACCATGCGGTACGCCCTGACCGCCCGCTGCGCTAAAGCTCTCTGCGGGGCGCGCAGAAGGGCGACGCAGGGGCGGCCCAGGGAGTCAGCCCAAACGGGGCTGCCATAAAGGGCTATGGACCGCACGACTCCGTGATACAGCCTCCGGCAAGGGAAGCCAGGACCTTCCAGGTTGGCAGCAGGCCGGAAAGAGCGCCCGCTGCCCGGGACAATTTAGTCCTCAACTCCTTAAAGTGGGTGCGGAATCGCCATCGGCTATCTAGGACTAAACCCAGATACTTCATGCTAGAGCCGATGGGGATCCGCACCCCCCCAACGACGATGCCGGCACCGGCCGGTGGCCCTCTCCGAGGTCCGTGAAAACACACGGCCTCGGTTTTCTCGAGGGCCACCTTCAACCCTAAACGTTGAATTCTACCAACTACTTGGCCGGTGCCCGCCGCCGCCAGAGTTGCGGCGTCCCGGAAGGTCCCAGCAGTCGCTGTGACTAACGTATCGTCGGCGTAACAAGTCACGCCGACGCCCCGGAGATTGGAACCACGGGGCACCCAATCGTACCCGATGTTCCACAGGAGAGGGCCCAAAACCGAGCCCTGTGGAACACCGCATGACTTCGCTCTTCGGTGCCACCCATCGGCGCCCGGATACACCACGTGCCTGTCAGACAGGTACGCGTGCACCAGACGCCGGAGATAGGGCGGCACCACGTGGTACCGCAGTGCCTCGTGGATGCAGGGCCAGGGCAGCGAGTTGAATGCGTTAGAAATATCTAACGACACCGCAATTACAACTTCGCCCCTAGCCACTGCATCCTCCGCCTGTGCCTTCACCCGCCGAATCGCGTGGACAGTGGAACGTCCCCTCCTAAATATATTATCATATTTAATATGCCCAACGTAAAAAAAGTAACAACAAATGTACAAATAAATGGGGAAGAGTTGGATCCTGTTGTGTCTACTACCTTTTTGGGCATCACACTAGACGCGAAGCTCCAGTGGGGACCGCATATAGCAAAGTTAGCAGGTAGATTAAGTTCAGCGGCTTATGCAGTCAGAAAAATAAGGCGTCTGACAGATGTAGAAACGGCAAGAATTGTTTATTTCAGTTATTTTCATAGCATTTTGTCGTATGGGATTCTTCTTTGGGGAAATGCTGCAGACATTAATACCGTATTTGTATTACAAAAGAGGGCTATTAGAGCTATTTACTGTCTTGGACTCCGTGTATCTCTTAGAGAAAAGTTTAAAGAGATAAACATTCTTACCGTAACATCGCAATACATTTATGAAAATCTTTTGTATGTGAGGAAAAATATCGCACATTTTGATCAAATATGCGATGTTCATAACATAAATACTAGGAATAAACATAAATATGTAATACAAGCTACTCGTCTCCATAAAATTAGACATTCTTTTGTTGGTCAATGTGTACGTTTCTTTAACAAACTTCCTAAGCATATTGTAAATCTACCAATAAAAAAATTTAAAATGACAATAAAAGACCGCCTCTGTAAAAAAGGTTACTATCGGGTTTGTGATTATCTGGAGGATACAAATGCTTGGGATTAAATTGCTCGTATTCAATCATGTTTTATAATTGTATTTTATTTCTATGTTATATATTCATTTGTAGATATAATACACTTTTTGACATGATATTTTTTCTTGACATCATGATTTTACACATTCTTACTCTGACATTTTTTAATACATTGTAATAATCTAGAAATGTATTATCTTAAGTAATTTGTGACAAATGGATATGAGCGACCGTCCCGGATAGTCCTAAGATTATATTTTTAATATATTACGTTACTCTTTTGATATACACCTTTGTTGTATCTGTTTTGTCTTGGTTAGCCACAGTCTGAGTATTCTTGCTCGCTTTAAAGTCTGTACCTGCGGCGGCGTCGTGTGCCGGGTTGGCCACTTCCCTGCAACATGGTTGAGGAGGCCGATGGGCTGGCACATGCGTCATACTCGTGAACGGGTGCTGCTTGTGTGGACTGGTCTGCTCTGATTGGTGGTTGACTTTATTGTTTACTTAAAATTAAACATATAGGTGGTTGCTTGTCTTAAGTACTCTCCGGTAATTTCGCATCTAATATCCACGTTTAAAATTAATTTTGTATTGTAAAATATGTTCTATTTAAAAAAAAAAAAAATAAGATGACAAAAGACCTACGCTGAGTTTCTTGGTGCTTCTTCTCAGGTCAGTGGGCTTTTCCGAAGCACCGGTAGAATCTTCTAGTGGATAAAAAAGTATTGTAAAAAATGACGTGTAAAAGCGCCCTTAGGGGCCTAATTACTCAATAAATGATTTGATTTGATTTGATACATGGCCATTGAAATGTATAAAAAATCATAATATAAAATTAATATTTTTTTTATACGTCCATGATTTTTTGTAATTTAAAGTTAACTTTCATGGCTCATTGTAATGCGCAGATATTTTTTTATAACTTTCAATTTAGAAACTGACCTTTCGTAAGACGTTTGTAGTAAGATAATTTGTAAATTGGCTATTGTAGCGAATGCGGCGGTTTTTATTTTTATTTTAACACAAAGCTCATAACCGTTGGGTCAACAAAATTCGAGGAGTGTAAAGTTAAAAACAGGTGTGAGTATTGTCTTCGGAGACTTGTACCTACCTACTTTCTTACCTACTCGCCTATAAATAATACATTGGTAAAGTAACAAATAATATAACATTTCATCTTGATTCCGGCGCCCCTATTATGTTTGCGCCTGTGTGCGCCGCACACTTCGCACATAGGGGCGGCGCGGCCCTACAAATAATGCAACTCGTAACTCACTGTCGTTTAATTTGGATGTTTGTGATTGATCGAGAGCCCAATATGTCAGTCACGTATTAGTCTCTCAACCAATCCCAATAATACGACAAGGACTCGTGTCATGTTTTTCGCACATTCTAAGCACACATTTCTCTTTATTAACCGACTTCAAAAAGGAAGTTCTGTATTCGATCCGTATTTATGTATGTTTGTTTGTATCGCGAGTATCTCAAAAACTACTGATCCGATTTGGACGTGGTTTTCGATATTCAAATTTATATTTCTCAGGGAAGGTTTTAGTATATAATATATGAAGATCTGATGAAGATATTCGGAGATACACTATGGAACTCTTCAATAACTAACAACTGATGGCTTGCGAATGCTCCAATCGTATATCTATGATGTATTGTTTACACCATTTCATATTTTACTAACAAAAAAGCAATAAATAAAAACTTTTTAACATAAATAAACCGATTTCAAAACCACTAAAAATCAAAAATAATTAAAATTTGTATTCGCTTAGTACATACGTATATTTGGAGTCGGTGCCTAATTTAAATTAAACAATGTTTTCGTTTATTTGTTTGTGTATTTCCTTAGGTTAGCTGGCAATTTAAATTAGGCATCGACTCCAAATATACGTACCTATATACTAAGCGAATACAACTTTTAAATATTTTTTTTCACCTATACATTTTTCCCTAGGGGACGAGGAGCAAGACGGGGTCCTTAACGTTTGGAGCATAATAAAACTGACATTTTTAAGTATTTAACCGACTTCTTTGAAAATGTAATTATTTTTAATTATTCTTACACTATCAATCTTTGAAAATAAGGAACTTTACACTTATGTAAGGTGAAAAAAGTTACCAATTTCATCAAAAGTGTCCAACACCCCAACTTGCCCCCTAGGTAGGGTAAAACGGGGTCCCCTATAGGGCAAGATGGGGTATGGGAGACATATTTTATTTTTGGTTGTAATACTTACAGGCAAAAACTGCCTCGTTGTCCTCGTCATCTATCCCAGCACAGCTATGAAATGAACGAAATCCTCCTAGACAGTTTCGGCCACGGCGGCCAATCTCAACGGAGATCAGCCAGGTACGCAGGAGATATTATAGTGCACAAGGGTGTGCGCAATACACAGGTGCACTCGCTATTCCTTCATTCTCATAGTCCAGTGAGACGGCAATCCGACATGACCGAGAGAGATCAGGCGCAGGACCAACGGGTTTACGTGCTTTCCGAGGCACGGGGATACCCCCATCACACTGCCAACTTCCTGACTCCGAGCTGCGACTGAGTATTTTTTTTTAGATGGAAAAACCCAGTCACAAAGTTTTTTGGCCCGACCCGGGATTCTAACCCAGGACCTCAGCGCGCAAATCGTCCTCGTAACGCGTACGCAATACAACTACGCCACCGAGGCAGTCCGGCACAGCTACAGTGTACCCAATAAGAGAACCCACAAAGAGAACATGCAACCTATCCTTCATTTGAATCCAAGTATTTTCCACGGCAATAAAAGCATGGGATATTATTTTCATCGTTATCACATTCTGGTGAAGAATTGGGAATATTATTGCTTTTTTCTTATTACATACAAGATAAAAATCTTTCCGCTTTATAACTTTAGCGTAGAAATAAACTAAGATACGTGCCTTGTGATCGAAACCGAAACTCTGTTTATAAAATCCGAAAGATATACGTAATACGTCTAGTTATAAAATGCGTTATGAGTACTATAGGTACATATTAATGATTCATTTCTATTATGTATAGCGATACGTAATAATATAATCGTATCGTAAATACCGATTTACGTAATATTTCATCACTACATACATGGACGTATAAAAATATACGTCCATGACTACATAGTATAAAACAAAGTCGCTTGCCGCTGTCTGTCCCTATGTCCTCATGTCCCTATGTATGCTTAGATCTTTAAAACTACGCAACGGATTTTGATGCGGTTTCTTTTAGTAGATAGAGTGATTCAAGAGGAAGGTTTATATGTATAGTACATGCATAATATAGTAGACAAACATTGCTAATTTTAGAGGTTTCTACTGTGATGTAATTACACATTTTTTTGCGCTTTCATTGTAAACGCTGGTGAAACCCTACGAGTTATATCAAAATAATGTTCCACAGTATTGTACACATTAAAAAGGTCTACAAAAAAGTCCGCGATGGTATATGTCTATCTCTTAGGGATAACTCCCAATAACAATTTTTTATCCTTTACTTTTGACAAGAAATAATGGCTTATTTACGAAGCAATTTTAAGTAATACAGCATCAATCCTTATCCGATTAAGTACCTTATATACATTGTGCATTTAATATAGATTAATATGGCCCTGTACAGCATGTAATTTAAACAAATGTTTTCAAAGATATTACAGATTTAAAATGCAGGGACATAGCGGTTGTGGCGGTACCGGCCGGGCAGCCGGCGACGCCTGCCTATAAATAGCGCATCGAAGGCCTCGCTTCTCCCTATAGCACTTTAATTTATGTTTTTGTGTGTATTCAGGTGGATTCGAATATGGTTCAGATTTACAATTCGGTCCGGGAAAATGTATAAGTAGATACTAATATTATAAAGAAGAAAAATTTGGTTGTTTGTTTATAATGGATAAATTAAATAAATACTGGTCCGATTTTAAAAAGTCTTACACTAATAGGAATAGGCTACTTTTTATCCGGGAAAAGTTCAAACCGGGACTAGTGGAGCTTTCACGGCCAGACTACTAAAACAGAACAGATTTTCATAATATGTCTTTCACCAATGGACGAAGTAATTCAAGAGGAAGGTTTGTGTGTATATTACACAAATATTCTGTATGACAGAAAAATAAATTTCGGCATATAATATTATGCTTTGCTACTTGTGCGAAGCCAGGGCGGGCCGCTAGTGTATAATAAACGATTACCGATGTTAATAAAATATGACGACCTTTGTTCGTTCAATCTGAACTTTGTATTAATACATGATTGCGCAATCATGATTGTCTTTATTTGTAAACTAGCTTTTGCCCACGGCTTCGCCCGCGTTAATAAGTTTTTCCGGGCGTAAAGTACATAAAAACCTTCCCGTTGAATCAGTCTATCCAACACATTTAATTGGATAAAAATTAATATTATGACGTTGATACAACTCTTAACAAATAATGCATTAATTTCGACCAAATTTGATTACCAAAAATACGGTTCTAGGGAGTTAATCTTAAAAGATAGACACATACTGTCGCGGACATTTTTTTAGATCATTTCAAGAGGAATAATTCTTTCATACATATATTTTTGGTATCTTGAACCGTTTTCGCAGCGCACGCAATGGAAGCCCTCAAGGATGAATAATTTTCCCCGCTTTTTTTCACATTTTCCTTTATTTCTTCGCTCCTAATAGTTGCATCGTGATGTTATATAGCCTAAAACCTTCCTCGATAAATGGTCTATTCAACACAAAAAGAATTTTTCAATTCGAACCAGTAGTTCCTCAGATTAGCGCGTTCAAACAAACTCTTCAGCTTTATAATATTAGTATAGATGTATATAGCCATAGGCCAATCTTTACTATTACATCCTAACTAATATTATAAATGCGCTTTCACGACAAAACTACTGAACCGACTTAAATAAAATTCTAGACTCTAGAGCTTGAGAATGGACATAGGTCATAGGCTATTTTTTAAAGCGAAAAAGGCTTGTAAGGAGTTGATAGGGGGTATAAAAATTGTATGGAATTATCGTCATTTTTAGAGCTAGAATCTTGAAACTTATTTTTGGGCTGTTGATTCGATATAAATAAATATGATATTTATAGTTTGTTTTACTCTTTATCCCGGGAATTTTATTTATAAAGCGGGAATTTTATCCCGGAAAAACTTTTTAACGCGGGCGGAGCCGCGTGCAAAAGCTAGTATAATATAAAAGGAAAATTGTAAAACTGATAATCGGGCAGCGCAGGTTGCTCATTTGTTGTTAAGTTAAGTTTGCTTATAATTAATTTTAAGTGCTGCGATCGGTTTTGTGAACCTATAATGAAAAAATAAGAAACCACCATCATTTAGTACTTATTTCATAAGAAATTATGTAACAAGCATACTATTACAACGAAAAATATGTTCTCTTTCACGATGGATGGTGATGTTAGCGGCTAATGAGCTTAATGTCGGAGCCATTCAGAGGTCATGAAGGTTAAGGGATATTGGCTCATTAATTTCTTTTTCCCAGGAGGGAGGGGACTTACACACTACTTTTAGGTGGTAGATTTATTCGCTTCTAGTATTTTCATTATTGATGCTGTAAATTTTATAGTTGGTCACATACACACACACGCACGCCTTTTATACCCAAAGGGAAGGCAGAGACGCTACTAATGCACCCACTTTTAGCTATGCGCATTCCATCCCATGATGTGATAGGGGGCGAGCCTATCGCCATATCGGGCACAAATTCCAGACTCCGGGCTGATACTGAATAGAAAAATCCAATATCACCTTGCCCGATCCGGAGAACGAAACCGAGACCTCAGCATTGCAATCGTACCGTAATACAACCACACCACTGCCAGTGTTGCCAACTTAACGGATTTCCCGTCATTTCTAACGGATTTGGATACGTGTGAAACGGGAAAAAATCCATCTAACGGCTGACGGGATTTGTAACGGGATAGAAATTTCATTTTTATTTGAAGGGGAGGTGTACATGTGAAAGGAGGTGTTCGTGGGGCGGCAAGAACACACGCTTGCACTCCCCCCATGCGAAAAACTATGGCTACAACAGTGTCAATTGCTGATCTAACGGATTTTTGACGGAAAAATACGACTAACTTGACGGATTTTTAAAAATCTTGTTGGCAACACTGCACCACTGCACCGTGGCAGTCATAGTTAGTCCAGCGGCTAATATTTTGTTGAGGTTGTGTACTGCTAGTGGTACTTAATCCTATGAAGATCAGTTACCATTGATGATGACGATGACCTAAGGCAAGCATTCTGCCACCAGGGAAATTCGATAATTTACCTTCCCCAGTTCCCTTAAAGTCGTAAATATCCCATCGCGAGGAGACGGAATATTTAATATGTTTCTTACATATAAGTAACCACGATACATGAATGGCAACGATTAGGTCATATCGACGAACCTGCCCTGTTATTTGGGGGCGTTTGGAGAATTCCACCACGGTATCACCTGCCTGTCGTAGGAGGCGACTAATAGGGACCAGGGGGGGGGGGGGTCGGGTCGGTTGCCACGGGTGCTGTCCGCCGCAAGATAATATGTATGCCCCCTACAAGAGGAGACGAGCTGCATTAAGCGGCACCGCGCAGGGGCGGTTGCGGACGACAACTTAGACACTTCAATCAAAGGAACCCCGCAGCCGTCCCTAATGCGTCGAGGATGACGAAACGCCAACCAACTAAAACCAAGTTCCCCATACAGGTGGAAAACGTAGCGAACGTATGCACTCATGCGCTATGCGTTGCGCCCGCGTCGATCGGCGCGCGGGAGTTGCTCACACGGTCGGTGAACGCACCGCAAGCCATCGCTGCGGTCGTGTACGGCTTGGCGTTATGCCTGCTGTTCGCTGTTTCGACCACCTTCCACTCCGTGAGCTGCTGCAGATCTGATACGTGAGTATTTTGAAGTTTATTTATTTAACTTTACATAAAAACGTTTATTGCAAGGTCTTATGTACAAGTCTATCTCTGAATAATAGATTTTATTATGTAGTAGGTGTGTATTATAAAATATATGATTTAAAAAATATTTAGTGTTCAGTGGTGAATGGGGCTAGTAGGCTGATCGTCATATTTCTCATGACCGTGGAGGGACATAGAAGTATCGCGATGGTCAGATTTTCACTGCACCGTAATCTACATAAAATACTCTCTATCAGATTCTAATACAGAGATGTTAATGCTAAATCTTTTGTTTGTGTGAATTTATGTAATACTAACTTTTGCCCGCGGCTTCGCCCGTACGGAATGTTTTTTTCCTGGGTAAAAGTCCCGTTCTACATTTTCCCCGACGGTTTGTAAATCTACACCATTCTCGAATCCACCTGAAGACACAAAAAAAAACATTAAAATCGGTTCAGCCGTTTAAAAGGACTTCAGTGACACACACGCACAAAAGAATTATATAATACTAGCGGCCCCGACAGACGTTGTCCTGCCCTAAAAAGGTAACTAAAATGGCTATTAAAAAATAAGGGTTGATCGTAGAGGGGTGAAAATTTAGGGTTGTAGGTATTTTTGTATGCTGTATCATAAAAAAATTAAAACAAAAAATTTTGTCTGAAAAATGAAAAAAAAAATTTAGGGGTGGTCCACCCTTAACATTTGGGGGGATGAAAAATAGATGTTGGCCGATTCTCATAGATACCGGATAAGCACAAAAAATTTCATCAAAATCGGTCAAGCCGTTTCGGAGGAGTATGGCAACGAAAACTGTGACACGAGAATTTTATATTATATAATATATAAAGAAATTATTAAAGTTAATAAAAACTCTATACATGACCATATCTTCTGAGGAAGTGCTATTTTGAAGCAAAATCTCTTCACGTTTTGAAACGAATATGAGTACCAAAATATAATCAACATTCATATAGGTAGGTCATATTTTACGACTTTAGTACATACAATTTTGTTTGTGATTTAATAAGGATAATAAATTATCAAACAATAAGTTGTTAATTTAGAACGACTTGCTATGGTAGCTAGCGTGCGACTTGACATCATGCATCAGGGCGAAGAGCAAAACGCTAGTGCCTCAGTGCATTATAATTCAAAGTTTTTGAGGTATTGCTACTGTTTACGAACGATCGCCAACGCTTACCATAACTCAAACAGCCCCCTTATTCTCTATGGGTGCCCGCACGCACACACACAATAATATTGTCAATAAAGTGCAAATTGTCAATAATGTTGTGTGTGTGCGCGGCGCGTATTCCGGTATTTTTCAATAATAAAAAAAAAATATTGACAATATTATTGTGTGTGTGCGGGCAGATATGACACACGTTATTGTCATCGCTCATAACAAGCGCGTAACGTAACTCATGGCGTTTATCACTACGTAAATTGGTATATAGAATACTATTTAACGCTAATTACACGAAGTTAACGTGGACTCGTTCCACCATAAACTTTTACAAAGAAATAATATGCTATCAATTATAGCAAAATTTGAAGTAATCTATCACGCTACCATTCTCAATAATAATTGGTTGTATGAATAAATTTAAGTCTTATGTTAAAGAGTTGAGGTCTAAAGTTCGCGGCAGAGCTCTTAATATTGGCAAATGAATGGGGTTAAAACAATACCGTTCTGATCGTTCATGCGTTCTTGTTAGCCCCAATCGATATAAGTATGTTGGTGAAATGTATTTTAAAGTTCGGTATTTATTTTAAAACATATCTATGTAGATAATAACATGTTAGTTTTAAAATTCAGTACCTAAAAGGGCAATTACCTAAGGGAGACATTTGTAGACAGTAGAGATGGAATTGAAATATGTTATAGGTACCTGCTTATGTGTAACTTTAATTGCTACAAGGATTCCTTCAAACCTACTGAATTATTTACGTGGGAAAGTTTCTAATCTCGTTTGAAAGTATACATACTTATAGAGATATCCACACGGGCGAAGTTCCAAGTAAAATATATCTAATAGACTTCTGCTCGCGGCTTCGCCCGCGTAAATGAGTTTCAGGGATAAAAAGCCTATGTTACTCGCTGGTAATGTAGCTTTACATTGGTGAAAGAATTTTTCAAATAGGTCCAGTAGTTTCGGAGCCTATTCAATGCAAACAAACAAATCATTCCTCTTTATAATATTGGTACCTATCGACATAAAACAAATGAAATCACACCTTAAAATCCACACAAACAGCCCATTTAAGGAATTCCTATCACGTTCAAAAACCATTATGAATTCAGCAAACCATCGTCGGCAGGAATATTTAATGATGAAGGCTCGAAAAGTTAGGCGCAGAACTTTCTAACTCGGTATACAACATGTAAAGAGTACGTAAATCTAGTTCCCTTTGATGATAAAGTTTCTTAAGTAACGTAACCGCTGATATTGTTGTTTAAGCCCAGATAGGTCAATTTAATTTTTGTAAGGCTTTTTTAAATCAAATGAGTTTTCCGAGAAATAGTTACTACATAATTAGGGACTGCAAAAAAAAAAAATGAATAACTATTTGCATGCATCGTGTAACGAACAAGTTTGTTCACAACCCGAAAGTACGAAATTAGCTATTGAGCTGAAAAGATAGGTGATTACGAACAAGAAATGGTCTCAATAGGCTTAATCGGGACTGAATGGAGCTAATAGAGCGCTACAGGTAACTAGACGAGATGATTACCGTGTTCCGTTGTGAAGGTCGCGGGTTACTTCGTCTCTAGCGCCCGAAAATAGTCTGTGTGTATCGAATTCGTAATTGTACAATTTTATTACGTTGATTTGAGATAGGTCAGTGAAGTCACCTAGACTTTTTGTCTGCTTTGAAAACTTGTAAAACGAAATGTTTGTAACAGTTTATGGAGAATTTTATAAAGAGCATATTTCGTCCTTGAAGATTAATAATGCACTGACGATTTCAATAATTTTGCGTTTTCTATTGGTTGCGGTGATTTCTTATCAGTTTTCATCCTATGGCAATAAAATACAATATATGATACACACACTCAAGCACTTTGAAAAATATACACATGATGTTGTTTATAACTTGCAAATATTGGATAAGGCATCTTTAAATTCTATTATTTTAAGCCTGAATATATCTATAAGGGATCTTTAAATTCCGACGGTATACCGTATAAGCAATTATGCTATTGAGGAATGGAGGCGGTGACCTTCGGCCAGTTCGGAACAAGGCCGACCAGCAACACAGTAACCACAACTCACCGTATTCCTCAGATAGTACGCGTAGGAAAGCGAAGAGCCAATGCACATGATACGTGTGTTCGGAAGTTACGAAATTAGGGTACGTGAACTGACGCAAACGCGCATTTAAAAAAGTGAGTTGATTAGAACATATGTCTTTTCATAGACATGGATTTTGATGAAAATGGATAAACAATTTTTTAGATATTGACAACATTATGAATACCGTTGATGATTTTAATGCAATCTTTATAAACAGTTTTTTTATGGACGATGTAACCTGCTCGAGAATTAAAGGTTTATAAATTGATTGAACCGTAAGTTTGGTGCGTGTCATCAGCTCGTTTAAAAAATGTAGATAGTTCGTAATGTCCATCGAAATAACTAAATGGACAAGAGGTCCCGAAGAGGCGATATTTGTAGTTAGTAAGTGACATTGTAATTCTTGCTGAAATTGTTTTTCTTTAGAACGTTTTTATATGTTGTTTAATGCAACACTGATGACTGCCTCGGTGGCGTAGTTGTATTGCGTATGCGTTACGAGTACGATTTGCGCGATGAGGTTCTGGGTTCGAATCCCAGGTCGAGCCAAAATATTGTGACTGGGTTTTTCCATCTTTAAAATTACTCAGTCGCAGCTTGGAGTCAGGAAGTTGGCAGTGTGATACCCCCGTGCCTCGGAAAGCACGTAAAGCCGTTGGTCCTGCGCCTGATCTCTCTCCGGTCATGTCGGATTGCCGTCTCATCGGACTATGAGAGTGAAGGAATAGCGAGTGCACCGGTGTATTGCGCACACACTTGTGCACTATAATATCTCCTGCGTACCTGGCTGATCCCCGTTGAGATTGGCCACCGTGGCCGAAACTGGCTAGGAGGATTTCAATGCAACACTAATTATAGTACTGCAATTTGTTTTATTCACTTGTCAAAATGGCTTATTGACAGCGTTTGTGAACACTGTCAATTAAGATAATTCAAAACCAAAATAAAATATTCAAATTTCTGTTTCTATCTTTTCCGTTCTTCAATGAATTTATTTAATCCTCGCATTATTTACGCACCTGCCTTCTTGTATCTCTGCACAACTTTAAATTGACTGGTAGAGAAAGCCTATAGCATTAAGTCCGCCTTTACTCCATGTATGAAGTACTAGTAGTGCTCGCGGCTCCGCCCGCGTGAAAAAGTTTTTTCACGCGGGCGGAGTTTTAGTTTGTTTGAACGCGCTAATCTCAGGAACTACTGAACCGATTTTGAAAATTCTTTCACTAATAGGAAGGCACATAACTCCTGAGTGCTATGGGCTACTTTTTATCCCGGGAAAATATGTTTGTCCCGGAAAAACTTTTTCACGCGGGCGGAGCCGCGAGCACTACTACTAAATAAATAAATTTGTTGCTTCAATCAATAGTGTCGTGATGGATTTTATGACATTTATAACCGAACAAGCTTAGGATTAAGCATCCTACATCGCGTCGGTACACGCTAATAGGAAATTAAAAAAGAAACTAGGGCGGAAATCTAAAGAGCTGACGGTCTCGGCAATTATTTATTAAACCGACCGCTTTAAATGTCAGCAAAAGTACAAGCAAACTTTGTTATCTGCTTAGTATCTTCCTATGTTTGTTTTGTATTGATTAGTTTATTTATCATCTTAATTAATGCTTACTAAGTATGAAACTTCTTTATAATCATTTAATTTTGGTCGGAATATATATTACCTAAAAATATATCTTGTGGATTACACTAATATTTATTCAGCTACGGCGCGCCCGTGAAGACTGTTAATGAGAAATAAATGTTTTCATTCCATTCTGCAGCTCATATTCTCATAACATTTTCTTCATTCGTTCGTGAGTCGTGACTCGTGGCGCGGTCCGTTGACGGCCTTAAGTTATTACATTTCTTTATGAAAAATATATTAAAGCGTGTTTTACGGACCTTAAAACCGTCATGTTTCTCATAAAATTGGTTGTTATATCCTTTACGGTGCAGACGTCAGTAAAAACGAGGGAAACTGTTTTTTTACAGACTCTATTATGTTACGGGAAAAATATAGGGTTTGGTTGTTTCAAACTAGTTGTAAATGTTTATGTTATTCTCTAAGAGCAGTAAACGTTTAAAATGGTCAGAACGAAGAGTTGGTTCACGTTACATAACATTTTATGCGATTTGATATTACTGTTAGAAACGTATCTAAATATAGTAACATGAATGAAAGCTAAATGGTATTGTGCAAAGAAATTCAGGTCTTTGCACCGGCCGCGGCCGTGCCCGCGCTTCTTTACAACCCATCTTTCCATGAGCAACTTTCTGAGCATAAAGGGTTTCAAATAGCGTGAGTGGCGACACTCACGTTATTTGAAAAGGTTTTTTGTTTTGTTTTAATATTTTTTGCTTTTCATGGATACCCTTTTCTCCCCGTTTTGATAGAAACCATGTAATAACTGGTATCATTATGCGCGGACACAAGGATACGCAGAATGATGCAGCGATAGCGTCCATACGCTATATACAGCATACTAGCTTACATACATACTGTATCCATATACAGCATACTAGCTTAAGAAAAGTTGGCCTGTTTATTTTAGTTTAATTGCAGTGTGTCACTCTATCTAGCTATATAATTAATCAAAGACATTAACAAACAGCAAACAGCCCACACCATAACGGTTACCTTTGAACTTAATTCTGTATTTAACGTTTGTTGTGAAGTCATTTTCACTGTACTGGAGATCAAAGGAATGTTTTCTGCGTTAAAGGCAAGCCTTTGAAACGTTGTCTTGTCGTGTTGAATATTCAACACAGATGCTTCTTTTGTTGTATTCATATCCGCCTGCCGGAACACAATGGAACGATTACATCAAAAAATGTTGATTTTGTGTTTAAACTGTATTTTTGTTGTCTAAGATTCGCAGTTGTAGAATAAAGAGAAATGATATGTTTTTTATTTGATTAACTTATAGTGAAATTAGAAAAGCATAAATAATTTTATAGAGCATATTGTAGTTTTTGTATAGATTTATGAGCTTATTCAGAAACAGCTTATAAATCTACTTTAGTTATCGAATGTTTTGTCTTCTTCCTTCAAATTCAATTAAAACTCGTTCGAAGAAGACAAAACATTAGATAACTAAAATTTATTTATAAATTGTTTATGAGTAAGGCCGTTAGACTTTAGAGCAATATATGCTACTTTTTAAAAAGCAAAGTATTCCTCGAATAAAATACCCTCGTTGATCCCGCTATTATGTCAAGCTATTTGTCCTCGACGCCAACATTTTAAAGCTGTCACAGGCAGCTGTGCTCGCCTCGAAGTACGTCTGATAACGTGATTGTGGCTCCAGCAAATAAGCAACGTAAAATTCGAGCACAATTGTGTGCGAAATGCCGTTCCTTATTTTTACAACTTTAATAATAATAATAATACCAGCCCTGTATTATATACTACTCACTGCTAAGCATGGGCCTCCTCTACTACTGAGAGGGTTTAAGGCCTTAACCCACCACGCTGGCCTAGTGCGGGTTGGCAGACTTCACACACCCTCGAAAATCTTATGGAGAATTCTCAGGTATGTAGGTTTCCTCACGATGTTTTCCTTCACCGTTAAAGTGAAAGAAAATTGATAAACAATACACACGTAACTTTGAAAAGTCAGAAGTGTGTGCCTTGGGTTTCGAACCTCCGGACATTGTCTCGGCAGACCGTTCCATTCCCAACTAGGCTATCGTCCACAATTTTACTTTACAGCTATTACGTCACAAGCGCTATTTGAGACTAACAACTAACAAGAATAATGCTGAGAACTATGTAACTTTGTGTAACAAACATGTTACTGTTCTTTTTTGCGTAATAACGCTAAAACGGAAATTGGGAAGAAATTGGTTGCTTTGCCATAAAGGAGAATCCAGAGTCCTTTGACTGAAATTGTGCAAGCACTGTTGTGTTCTCGTTTGAGGGACGTTCGAGACCATATAATTTCTGAGCATTATGAGACTTAATGATTATCGCAGAATGATGTAAGAAGTGTTTTGACAAGCAGTGTATAAAACAAGTCGCCGTATTAGGATAAAAAAATGTTGACTGTAACTTTAAAAGTTTGCTGACCTTTATAATATTTCAGCTTCACAAAATTCCTCCGACCAGACTGCTGCTCATAGTATATTTCAGTCCTGAGATATTTAGAGTCCTCTGATGAATATTGTATATGTCTACATCCAACTGGCTTCTAAAAATTACTTGCTCGTCGTAGTTCCGTGAGAGAGAAGTGAAATGTGTCACGAACGGCCACAGGTATCCGGTCAAATGTTTTTATGATTCGTAAATATTTGCTCCAGATTTGGATGTTACGTGACCAAAACGCTCAAATTCTTACTCTTTGTTAGTCTCAAGATTGAAGGTAATCCAATAATTCCAAGCAGTCAAACAATTTATGACCATGAACGATATTAACAATAACGATATTAAAATTAACATTCTTAGTCTCACATACATAATTAATCAACTAATTACAATTCATGCTCTTTAGAATACTTAATATTCATAATGGAGGCAAATGAAGTAAATAATGTCAGAAATTTTCGTCGAAATGGTTATTAAATATGATTCTATACCAGTGCTGTAACGAGGCGCAAAGCTTATACATATATGTTATTCTCTCAATACAAAATACTATAGAGCACTTGCCATGAAACGAGCGTCGTGCTTGTCTGGCTTGGTAAACATTGAAGATAGAGATGTGGAATAGTATCGATATAACTAATGAAAGGATATCACATATACTTTCCAGTCTACTGACTAGGGACCACCAATTATTATGATGATAAAGGATGATAAAGGCCTTGCTGCTGACAAAGGACACAATATATAGGTATGCTTGGACTGACAGACTGCAATGTTCAAGGATTGATCGAGACGTGTTGTTGGTTTAAGGTTCTTTATTAGACTGCTTACAACTTTGTTACACTATATACAATATATCTTATATACTACACACACACCACACTACAAGACTGAGACAATGAATAGACTGTATTTGGATTGCACAATACACTTAACCAAGTTGCGATGACTATGGTTAGTCGAGACTCGAGGTACATACTAGTTCCTACACATACCGGCCTACTTTGATATCCGATGAAGAAGACGAAGACTTTTCTTTGTATTGCAACTACACTTTGCTGCCAACCCGCACTAGGCCAGCGTGGTGGACTAAGGTTTTACTTTCAGTAATAGTGCCTAGAGGAGACCCGTGCTCAGCAGTGAGTAGTATATGAGACGGGGCTGATATATTTATTAAAAAAATATTCCGTATCACCCGGAGTTTGGAATTTGTGCCCGATATGGCGATAGGCGTGCCCCCTATCACATCATGGGACGGAATAACGGCGAAAAGTGGGTGCACTAGTTGCGCCTCTGCGTACCCCTTCGGGGATAAAAGGCGTGAGTGTGTGTGTGTGTCTTTATATATATTTTTTTTTGCAATTACTACTGCGAAATTCGTAAACTTGACCTTTACTGAGTAAATCTAAAATGCTACCAATTACAATTGAATACACGTGTTTTCCTAGCGCATTTCTCTGCTTACGTTCAGACTACGGCTCTACCTAACTTATTTATTAATATCCCAGTGGAAATAGAGCCGGTTTTAATTGAATAAGCGAACGTGGATTACGGCAATTGAATTCTTAATTGAAATGTCTATTAGCTTACTGGGCTGGAGGTGCCTCCAGGTAGGTTGTTTCGTGACGGAGTACATACACAGGCACACTTGGACATGCTATGTCTTTTGGTATGGCTAGCAAAAATATTCATTTCTATAAGTTGAGTGACTACTGACAGAAAGATGTGTTTTATGAATTGCATTAATGCATATTATATCGTAATAAATCCCTTACCCTTTCGACACACTTGTATATCACTATTCTAAACTACGAATATATATTTTCTACAGCGTATTACATGATTCCAGTACGTAAAATTTAAAAAAATCGAGACTCGCTGTCTAGTTCTCGTTAGAATTCCTACTTCATTTACGTTCGACTTACTCACTTTGTTATTCGGTACTAATATGTGATGCGACAAAATTCCCCCATCAGTGTGTGAAGTTCGTACAGTAAAAGCTTTAGGATTACTTTATTTCTAAAAATGTCTAGACGAAATCCATTACGTAGTACAGGAATTATTTATTTCTTAAATCGTTTAAACCATATGAACGAGTGGGGTATTTATATGGAATGGGTTGAAATAATTTTTTTATGCTAAAGAGGGTGGTTATGACTGCTAATCGCATATTCCTATTTTGTCCCAAATTGGTTACAATCACATCTGAATGTATGTTTTTTTTTAATCTTGGTACGTCATTCTGGCTACACAAAACCTAATCACAAGTACAATAATATTTTCCATTAGAAATGTGATTGATGCCCGTATCAACACCATTAAGTAATTATAGCAATAACAAAATACATCAATTACCCCTTAACGCACTTAACGCCCGAATACTCAAACGCTACTTAAATATTTGAGATGGCCTTACGGATTTAAGCATTCGTTATTGGTGAAATTGGTATACTGAAACGTCACTTATCTCTTAACCTTAAATTTAAGGCGAATCAGTTTAAGGTCCGCTTATTGATTCAAACGGTATTCACAAACACTGCTTAAAGTTTGACAGCTATGTAAGGCCTCCAAATATGGCTGTTAATCGAGATCAATTTGAGAGTGCTTCAGACTAGTCTCAAATATTTACGTTCAAATCTTTAATAATTTTATTGCGTAATAACTACTTATTATATTCTCTTTGGGTTTAATAAATCGTTTTTTTCTTCATTATTATCATTGTCTGAAGAGGAATGTGGTGTCAAAGGAAGAAATCGAGAGAAATTAAACGCTTTCGAAGAATACAATAATGATAATTTAATGTTAATGTTTGACAAATAAATATATCATATCTTATCTTAACCTCTCGAGCCCCGACCGGCCCAATCGGGCCGGTCTGACAGCTTGTCAAACTCGATATGTGTGCGTGTTGACGCGCCTTATGTGTGTGCGTGTAGGTCGATTTTCGCGTGTTGACAGACACGCGAAAAATTGCGCTTGCGCCAGTGTGGCCAGCGCTATGTACGCAAGAGGTTAACTTATCGTAAAAGAAGATTCCAACTCAGCAAGGAAACATTTCTTCATTTATGTTATTTAAAATCGGGATTATATCCAGCCGAACACAAAAAGAAACCAAACAATCTAACCGATACCCCAAGGTGATCGGAGTTATTTTTCACGCGAAACAACCAACGGTAGTACATCGTATTATGCGTAGTATGGCAGTTGAGTTAGCATATGTTGTAAATGTTTGTAAATATGCCTACTCCTGATGATAAAACTGAAATAAGAATTATAAATATTATTGTTGTTGATTTGTTTTTTTTTTCTAAAGCGGCTAATGTCAACCCTGGCATACTGCCAAGTGGCAATATAATGCCAATATAAGCTCATCACATCAAAATAATTAATAAACTATTTCTAATAATGAATATGCCATTCCTACATATTAAAAACCTAGGATGGTTTTTAAATGTACTTACTTACCATTTTTATTATGTAGCATCTGCACATAGTACATAAAATACACACGAAAATTAAATATAATAGACATATTATAACATTGTAAATCATTTTCAAACTGCGCATTGTGTTATTCGATTTATTTATATTTAACATCTTAAAAATTATACTGCGTGAAACGACACATAAATATCAAATTTATTAAAATTGTAATCGAAAACAAACTTTTTATAATCTGTAGCAAAATGAGTGTTCCTCGGCTGAGTTTTCCATCAAATCTTTAAAGTGCGTTTGAGAATGCCATTTAAAATAAGAAGCCGGCTAAAATTAAGTAGGCCTCAGATAACTTGGTTGGATGAGTAGCGTTTGAGTATTCGGGCGTAAAGCAAGTAAACAAGAAACAATATAACGCAACATAACCTATCAGACTATCGCAATGACACGTCGGCCGTCACAAGCTCCCGCATTATTCCGGTTCACCTGCATATGGGCATATAAATACCGTTCTCCCGATCGATGTCCCGGAACAAGCCGTCACTATGCCAACATAGATATAGATCTGGAGGGGGCCGTGCCACAGAATCGATACGCCTAAATACGTACATAATGTACATCTGCGACGAGAGCGGAGCGAGTTCTTTCAATATGGCGGTATTGTGTCGAGCACCGGGAATCCGGCGTGTTACGTTTGTTGAAGAAGTGGATTTCATGAAAACAATGTTCGTAATGTTGGGTGCAACTTGTCGAGAGCCTTTTAGTTCGTAACTAGAAGCCCTATAATAAGTTTTTTTTTTACTTATAAGTCGGGAAATTATAAAACAAGGGAGTCGTTCTATTTGAATTTCTTGATTCCATGTAGTCCACTGTAAGCTAGTTGATAATTTACTACTGAGTTTTTATAACTGTATGGGCTATTGAGCGTCATGCTAACAAGTTGTAAAATAGAGTATGTATCCGAGAGGATTTGATTAAATCACATACACACACCCTTTAACCCCGAAGGGGTAGGCAGAGGCGTAATTAGTTTGATTAAAGCCTTCTAAAAATAGACGAATATTGAAAACGGTTTGCTGTAATGGGAAATCATTTCCTTTCTCCCCGATCCTCAGTTATAATCAGCAACGATAAAGATTAGCTCGGCTTTGCGGGTGTTACTGATCCGTTGTTAGTTATCATTGACCCACCAATTCTTTTCACAGCGATTTACTATAAAAAAGATGTTTATTTTTTATTCACATGCTGAATATTAGGGTCGGGTGTAATGGAGCGTGTTAAGAGGCTCTTATGTTCACGCGTAAGCTGTTTGGAGCAGATGTTTTCAATAAACCCCAAACAATAAAGGTTTATATGGAACTTGTTAAAACAAAGGAAATCCGTTAAATTTAATTACTTAGAAGGTAACGGTTACCGGCTTTTAATATAAGAGAGGGCGAGTTAGAAAGTGACCTGATGGTAAGTCATCAAGGCCACCCCTAAACATATACAATACCTTATTTCATGTTCGTTTTTATTTGCATTTATCCTGCCAGTTAATAACTTAATCGCTATAGTCTACTTAGGCTGACTGTGTAGTGCGATTGTTTTCTAAGACGAGATTATATTATTAAAGTTTTTTTTTATAAATAACACAGCCGTGTTGCCCATGAATTAATTTTGTAGCGCCGAAGACTAGCTCCTTATACCATCATTTTTTTTTTTTTTTTTTATTATGGCCATCTTCGGCTCATTAGGGACGGCTGCGGGCTTCCTCCGACTCACGTCTAAGTTGTCGTCCGCAACCGCCCCTGCGCGTACCGCGTTTTTGCGGTCCTTTTTCCTGTTGCGGGGGCTCAGAAGCCCCCGAAACACCGTACCGAGTCCGCCTTTTGCTGTCCGAGGCAGCGTGAGACACGCTGCCTCGGACATGTCCATCACGGGGGCCACAGAAGTTGGCTAGACTAATGGGTGGGCGGCACGTCCCGCCCACCCGTGACCCCCGGAGGCCCCTATTAGTCGCCTTTTACGACAGGCAGGGGATACCGTGGTGGAATTCTCCAAACGCCCCCAATCCACAGGGCGGGTCCTTATACCATCATGGGACGAAAATAAGCTCTGAAAGTTGTGGGACGTACTAGTAGCGTCTCTACCTAACCCTTCGGTAATAAATAAAGTGCAAGTGGTGAAAAATACTAAGTACACTTATATAGGCCAAGTCTAAGAATATACTTCGGCCCATAACATGGCAATGATAAGAAACACGCGCCCTGCACTTTATGACCGATGGTCGGTTAATTTTAGCATAAGGTAAAAGCGTAAAGGTGTACGTAGAGGTGGTTCACATGTTATATGATTGTGTTGTTTTATTCACGTTAGCACCACGTGGTAGAATCAAAGTTGTAGTGGTAAAGCTATGCTATTTAGAATGGACATTTACAGCAGTAGCGTAGCTAGCGCGGCGCAGTAAGGGACGAGTGACTTGATTTTTTTTTTAGTTGAAGTTGGGGACATGTTTTTGCTCCCGCCCGGACCCTTGCACCGGCTTAGGTTGCCACTGAAATAGGGTGGAAAATTGTTGATCGGCTCCGGGCGGAAAAAATCCAAGCCGAGCCACTGACTTACAGCTTGAATAGATTGCCGCGGCGTAACCAAAGTATGAAATTAGCGTAAAGTTACAGCTTGCTGTTGCGATTCGTATGGTAGGGTAGGGATCACACGATGCCCGAAATAAGTCACTCCCTTTCCCTAATGCCCCTGCCCGAAGCTGATGGTATAGCAATGATTCCTTAGGTGTTTATTGGCGGTGAAGCTGACTTAACTTTAGGTGATTTACTCGTTATTATAAAAAACTTTTTAACAAAAAATAAACCGACTTCAAAACCAGTACAAATCAAAAGATAATTTAAATTTGTATTCGCTTAGTACATACATATATTTGGAGTCGATGCCTAACTTAAATTGAACAATGTTTTCGTATATTTGTTCGTGTATTTTGTTAGCTTAGCTGGCAATTTAAATTAGGCATCGACTCCAAACTATATATGTATATACTAAGCGAATACAAATTTTAATAATTTTTTATTTGTAGTGGTTTTGAAGGCGGTTTATTTTTTGTTAAAAAGTATTTAATTTATTGCTTTTTTGGTAGTTAATTATGGAATGGTGTAAACAATACATCATAGATATAATACGATTGCAGCATTCGCGAGTCATCTGCCGTTAGTTACTGAAGAGTTCCATTGTGTATCTCCGAAGATCTTCATCAGATCTTCATAAATTATATACTAAAACCTTCCTTGAAAAATAGACATTTGAATATCGAAAACCACAACCAAATCGGATCAGTAGTTTTTGAGAAACACGCGGCTATACAAATTTACATACATCCATACGGATCGAATACAGAACCTCATTTTTTGAAGTCTGTTAAAAAGTAGGCACTACTCGGAAATAACTGGTACATTTACTGTTCGCTCAGAGTTTATTTACATCCCTTGTGACTCGCAATGTAATGGGAACCTGTATCTAATAACCATAGACATAAATTCTATATTTCTCTCGAACGCGTATCGTATGTTATTAGATATTAATATACAATCATAATATAATATTGCCCGATTTAGGAATGGAACCCAGACATTTTATTGTCAAATATTATTCAGCCTAAAACGGTCACCGACCTTTGGTATTTGTAGACGTATCCCTCAACTAAATGAAAATGTGGTAAAGTTGCGGATGATTAAATTAGTTTCAATATTGATTTTCTTATCTGATGTCAGTTCGTATTGCAAAACCTTCTGTGATTTTATAATAAACTATAAATACTATTTACATTCTGATCAAAAACCTGGGGACCAGCTCTGTCGACGTTTTGTCTGGATAAGTGATGCTACTTTGTTAATATCGTCCGCCAAACACTAGAAAACCAAGGACAGTTTCCAATTGGGAATCTATATGATTTCTGACGAAGCCATTAAACATAATGGATCATCTTTGATGCAGGAATTTTAGAAAGCCGAGAACACCTTTAATAAAGCTACGATATAAACGAAAGTGCTCGAATCATACTAGATACGTTATCAACAGCTATGCATACTAGACATGCACTAAGTTAATGGAAATTTATCAATGAGCACTCCAACCGCACTCGCCATTAACCTTCGAAACTTAAGCTATATTATGTTGCTATAAATAACATGCTAGAGAAACGTGTGGAATATGTCACCGAGCCGTGAGTGGCCCTTCAGTCGATGGCACAAAGCCTATTTTAGCTAGAGTTTTAAAAGCAAAACGTACTGAAGCATCACTTTTGAGAAATTTTACAGCATCTGGCTGGTACGCAAAAAAACAAGTCATAGAAGAAAAGTTGCTGGACTTTTGCGTTTACGAGTAGTTTTTTTTATCCTTCAAAGTAGAAATCAGCGGCGCGCGGGTCTGCATCTATCTGCGGTTGACACAATTAAATCATTCTACTAAAATTATAAATGCAAAGTTTTTAAAGATGTTTAGATGTTCGAATTTTTGTTAGAAGTAAATACAGAAACATAACAGATTTGGATGAAATTTGGCACCTAAATAAACCCTGTTCCGGACTATAATTATAGCCTATTTTCATCCCTAAATGTACACAGTCTAGTGGGACTCTTATTATATGGCAAGACCTTTATGCCGGCGAAAATATCGTAATTTATGTAATAAGTAATCCTTGACTGTTACTCATTTCCACAGCTGGATCTTTTAAACATCCCATTGTTACAGTAACACGTGTTTGAACTGAATACGATAATAGGTATAAAACTAAAATAGATCCAACATTCGTCAGTGAGAATAGGAGTATGTACTATGTACCTGATGCTGATTGAAAATAAACGTTATTGTTATGTTATTATGTAGTTATTCAATATAGTTTATGGTTTCTTTAACTTATTAATAAATATTAAGACGTGGAAACCTCGCTGGCACCACGGATAGTATATTAATTAGTAAAGATTCTCAGAAAGTTGTGACCTGTAGAAGTTTATTGTACAGTTTTCTAAGTCTACACGCTGTATAATAATATTGTAACCTGTAAAACCTACTCTTGATGTTTTTAGGAAAAGGTATAATGTACTAAACAAATTAAAGACTAAAATTCACTTAGGGAATTTCAGATTCACCTCGTGCGCGAATATCTTCTGTACGAAAATAGAACAATGCATAATAAAATACATACATTTGGTCTATCCAAATGTATACAAAACTGTCTTGGCGTCTTTGCGTTGTGATTAAAATAAACAATTTTATTTTGTTTGATCTTTTCATACAAATGAACGAATTATTGAAAAAAATACATTCAAGAGATTGTTTTTGAAAATATAAGTAAAATAACACCTTGGTATTGTAACGTAAGTTCTATCTATTTACACATACACGATGCGAAAGGTGGTTTTAAAAATAAACACAGCGTTTACGTGAGCTGGACTAAGGCTTCTCGCGTGCAGTACACACAAGGTCGGCCCGCAGGAAGTCGGTACTTACTGGCTGGTCCGGACGAAACGAAAACGTTCGTGTTGTGACGATCATGTGACATTATGGCCCGATTAACATCCATTCGATCTTCCTATACTTTAACTCTGGAATCTTCAATTGTGCTATTGTGTGGAGTTCGCCGACATCTCGAGTGATGTCATTTGTCACGGGATGGTAATTTTAGCCCAAAATAGGTTACTAAGTGTAAAATGTTGTAACACAGGGTAAAATCTGTATAGATGTTTTTTTAGTACTTTAGAGTTGAGTGTGAGATGTCACAGCCTTGACCCTTACTCATCACCCAATAGTAACATCTATACTAATATTATAAAGCTGAAGAGTTTGTTTGTTTGAACGCGCTAATCTCAGGAACTACTGGTTCGAATTGAAAAATTCATTTTCTGTTGAATAGACCATTTATCGAGGAAGGCTATAGGTTATATAACAATACGATGCAACTATTAGGAGCGAAGAAATAATGGAAAATGTGAAAAAATACGGGGAAAATTATTCATCCTTGAGGGCTTCCATTGCGTGCGCTGCGAAAACGGTTCAAGATACCAAAAATATATGTATGAAAGAATTATTCCTCTTCAAATGATCTAAAAAAATGTCCGCGACAGTATATGTCTATCTTTTAAGATTAACTCACTAGAACCGTTTTTATGGTAATCAAATTTGTTCGAAATTAATGCATTATTTATTAAGAGTTGTATCAACGTAATAATATTAATCTTTATCCAATGAATATATACAGTGTCATTTCAACATTGCGTTACTAAATGAAACCACTTATTCAGCGTGACCTCTGCTAACATCGTGCAAAAAAATATCCATGGATAACGCATACTATCGCCAATAATCCCGATTATAGTTTTATAGTTTTTTGATCACGCTGTGTTTTAGCACGCTTGACTTTATTGAATGAATTACATCACAGATGGCGATGTTATTACAAAACCTATAGGATTAAGAAGGGCAAAAAGGGTTTTTGTCCGTCTGTTCCGGCTAATATCTGAAATGGCTAGACCGATTTTGACGGGACTTTTATTGGGAGGTAGCTGATGTAATAAGGAGTAACTTAGGCTACGTTTTATTCCGGAAAAGTATAAAGCGGGACTTTTCCCCGGAAAAACTTTTTAACGCGGGCGGAGCCGCAGGCAACAGCTAGTATTACATAACAATTACACACATAGTCATGATAGTAGTGCTCGCGGCTCCGCCCGCGTGAAAAAGTTTTTCCGGGACAAAAATATTTTCCCGGGATAAAAAGTAGTCTATAGCTCTCAGGAGTTATGTAGCTTCCTATTAGTGAAATAATTTTCAAAATCGGTTCTGTAGTTCCTGAGATTAGCGCGTTTAAACAAACAAACAATCAAACTCTTCATCAGTTTTATAATATTAGTATAGATAACACTCAGAAATACAATGCGCTGTTTCTGAATAACTTGATGGTTCAGTGGTTATAAACCGGGAACCGGTCCATTCGTGCTGTAGACAAAATGTCTAATAGTGTGAATACCGTGTTAAAATTAAAAGTTTCAGCTCCATTTAGTTACAATTCGCCCGGGAATACCGTAGACGTGGTGTACCGTGAGTTTCATTATAGCATTTTCCAAATTAAGGGTAGAAACTGGTATTTAAACTTTAAACTGAACGAAAGATGGTGTAATCAGTAACACTTCATTACTTGCCGTATCGTTTTTCACGTCAAAAAGGCTTCGGGGTAAAAATATGTATCTTTATAATTAAGTGCCGGTTTCTGGAAATTGTAATATAATTGAGAACAGTTTCTTACTGGATGTTTTTAATATGTTAAAATTTAAATTATTTCACATAAGGACTCTGGGGTAGTGATCTTTTAAATATAATTACTATTGTGCTTATTTACGTCGTAGGGTATCTGTCAGAAATTTCACGCAAACAAAGCTGCGTGTTAAATATAGAAAAAAAAATTACATATACCGTATCATTTCGCTTGACAATGTCAAGTTACCATCGTACAAATAAATTGCGATAAGCCTAACGCCGATAGACCTAACCTTATAAATAATGTCGGTTTTCTGAACACCAACCCCATGTCGATATGATTGATGCCTTTTACCTTGAACTGTGAAGAGGACCTACGATTGCAATATTGAAAGTAAATAGGGAATAAGCTGCCTTGAAACTTAGGATGGGTTTGACTACATGAAGTGTTTATAACTACCCAGTGTTTATAACTAAGCGTTAAATTTTTATTTTGGTACAAAGACAGGAAAGAGTTCTCTCATAATGTTCATGAAGACTGGTTATAATCTTCAATTTAAAAACCACTGTGCGTATTGCTCTTTGTTGGCAGAGAGTAGCAAAGCGATGGATACTGTTAGATCTCTTATAGCCTTTTGGATACCTAGAAGAGATCTACCCGTTATTTATTAAAATGTAAACGTCTGCAATAAAATCAAACACACAGCTCTATCCCCTAGGGTATGGGACCTATACTAATAGGCAAAACATAACCAATGTCATGGATATTAGGCACCATCAGAAACTTTCAGCCGCACAATACTCAGATCCTAAATAATTATTGTTGATCAATGAAACATTGGCCTACATATCTCCTCATGGAACAGTTTCATATTTTAATTTTATTAAAATTATTGTAACATCATCTCTGATCAGCATTATCGTGTTTGCTTTCCATACCAAAATCCGCATGAACGAGATTGTAATCTGAATTAAAACTGTATCATTTCAGAATCTGTTTACGAAAGGGTAAACGATGTAACTGGCTTCTGCGATGGCGTAGTTATATTAGGGCACGACTGCAATGCTGAGTTCTCGGGTTCGATCCCTCGGTCGGGCAGTGATAATGGGTTTTTGTAATCAGCTTCAGCCCGGAGTCTGGAATTTGTTCCCGATATGGCGATAGGCTCGCCCCCTATCATGTCATGGAACGGATTACGCACGGCGAAAGGTGGATGCACTAGTTGTGCCTTTGCCTACTCCTTTGGGGATAAAAGGCGAGTGGTGTGTGCGTGCGTGTGCGTGTGCGTGTGTGTATGTGTAATGGATGTAATTAACCGAGACTTGACTATCTTGTTTGTTCCGCTCACATGTGGTTAACAATACGATAATTGCAAAAAAATTTAACTGTTTACTGTTAACTGTTTTAAACAGTTAACAACTCGCACCAAGACGGCGCGGCGTGGTTAACAAAACGTCTCATCTCTAAATGTCAAGAGACGCACAAAATTACTCGATTTTAGCGTAATCACTACCTCGCAAATCACAATTTTCTATAATAATCTTTTTATCTAATTGCTCTGCTTCAACTTCTAATATACCAGAAAACAGCGGTCTGCTATAAAAAATCACTCAACCATTAACGTGCCTTAATACCACTGATCACCCTTATAGTCATCAGCATACAAGAAACCTTCATTACTAACACGCACTAAATTTGCAGCAAAATGAAGCACTTCCTCCACCGGTGCGATCGTGCGATGATCTACATATTCATCGCGAGCTCCTACTTCCCTTGGCTCACGGTGGGCACCCTCTCCTGCTGGATGCTGCGCGAGCTGCGCTGGGTGATCTGGCTGCTGGCAGTGCTTGGCATCACGTACCAACAGATCTTCCACGAGAGATACAAGATGCTGGAGCTACTGCTGTATCTGGTCATGGGGCTAGGTCCTGCGGCGATCATTGTCACGTCTAATGTACGTCTGCACGCTTTTTAAGGGTGGCAGGTGACGGTGCGAGTTCGGTAATTGCTAGATGTAGAATTTGGTAGTTTAATTGTCACTAATGAAGATGGCAATGATTTTGATTTAGCATCTATTTCTATCATTTTGGCCATCTTCAGTAAATTCTAACTGATGTGTATCTAGTTGCCAATGTTGTAACGTCCTGTAGCAGCTGTATCTAATTACAATGTACTCATTATAACCAAATTAGTAGCGTAAATATCTGCAGATCACCAATGCTAACTAATCTAAAGTAGTTTTTACTCTTATTGTAATTTGTTAACTGTTTTAAACCTTTGATCCGTTTAATAAAGTTGTAACCTCAAATTACGCCGTCGCTTGCCTCTCGCACCGAACTAAACAATGGTTTCGGATTCAGGCTCTTGTTGCATCGTGTTTGCACTGTGCACGCTCGCTTGTGTTAATGTCTTGTAGTTTGTACTGCATGTTGATTACTCGTCGGTGTAGTTACCTAGTAGAAGAATATTTCAAAGCTAAATTTTAAATTGTTGAATGTAGATATCAATCTCAGGGCCTATTCCATAATTTTCTCGTTACTATTAGACAGTTGATGTTTGTAGAACTCTTTTGATTATATATTTTCCAAGAATAGCTGTTGACAGTGATTCTTGTTGTTGGTCGTTTTATAATGCAAGCAACATCAAAAAGGTGGTCCTTTTTTTGTCGAGTTTGTATTTTCGACGAAAAGCATTTACTCAGAGTTCATGAAACAGGCGCTTGAAATCCTCCTACCCAGTTTCGGCCACGGCGGCCAATCTCAACGGAGATCAGCCAGGTACGCAGGAGATATTATAGTGCACAAGTGTGTGCGCAATACACAGGTGCACTCGCTATTCCTTCACTCTCATAGTCCGGTGAGACGGCAATCCGACATGACCGGAGAGAGATCAGGCGCAGGACCAACGGCTTTACGTGCGCCCCGAGGCACGGGGGTATCACACCGCCAACTTCCTGACTCCGAGCTGCGACCGAGTAAATTTTAAGATGGAAAAACCCAGTCACAATTTTTTTTTGGCTCGACCCGGGATTCGAACCCAGGACCTCAGCGCGCAAATCGTACTCGTAATGCGTACGCAATACCACTACGCCACCGAGGCAGTCCCTTAGGGATTATCCCATTTGGTTGGGACCATAAATTTCTAATTAATCTGTCTGTAATTTTGTTGAAAATACTGGCAGTGGTTCGTTCCGGCGAGCCTCGTTCCAGAGTTCAATGTTCAGTATCCCATACGCAAAGCAAAGCAGGACGATATAATTCTGCTGACTGTTGAGTTGTATCCTGAAGGTATCTGCTGAGATCGATTTATTTTTATGTTCGGTGGATTCAATCTTTATCCCACATTGTGTAGGAGCAGCATTGTACATGCAAGAATTTGATCCAGGAATTGAATTCAGAATTTCATACTACAATCTGCAGCAGTTTTAATATGAGGTCTTGTAAAACGACCTAGCTGATATAAAAACTTTCTTATAGGAAAACTTTCTTAAAGAAAAAATATTGTAGTCCCAAGTTTCGGAGCGCTGTACGACAGAAAACAATTACTCAGCGTAAACCAAATATTGACGCCTTTAGTAGACGAGAATAGAATAGGAGTGTTCAGTTGATTTAAGCCGTGTATCTACTTTATGTCATCTAGACATGTTAGTGGATCTAAATATTTATCTATATTTCAGATTCTATCGTGAATTGTATAACGTTTGTTTATGATTCTACTTCACCAAAATCATTAACATGAAGAGCAACAAAAGATCATAATCTGATATTATCATTTTCGTTTATTCATTTTTTTGATATTGCTTGTTCAACATCAGCCCCGATTATGGATTTTGTGCCCGATGTGGCATTAGGATCGCCCCCATTAGATCATAGACTGAACACACTTGGTAAAAAGTAGGTGCTCTTTTTGCACCTCTGCTTATCCCTTCAGGAATAAAAGCGTCATGTGTAAGTGGGTTTTCCACTTTTAGATATACACACACATACATACTCACGTCTTTTATCTCCGAAGGGGTAGACAGAGGCGCAACTAGTGCACCCACTTTTCGCCGTGCGTATTCCGTCCCAAGATGTGATAGGAGTGGAGCCTATCAGCATATTGGGTACACATTCCCGACTCCGGGCTAATACTGATTTGGAAAACTCAACTTTTAGATATACATTCTTTGTTTTTCTAAATAGAAACTCTTAAGATAAGAAATCATTATGTATTAAAATTATTAGTACCAATCTGATTCTTGCATAATGAATACTTTTAATAATTAAAATTAGCGCAAAATATCATACTTCTATAAACCTTAATAAACGTAATTTAAATCTTATTATGAGATGAAGCGTCTCCTCGGATACAAATAGGATTACGGAAGATAAGTTGCTGCAGGCGCAACTACTTATAAGTGCTGACGTAAAATGTCGAAGAATTGAGCGAATCGAGTTTCCTCCGAGAACCCTTTGAGAGATTAAAGACTTGAGAAGCAATTACTTGCAATCTTTGAAAAATAACGATTCAAAAAATTACTTAGATTTTGTACGATGGAAATGCTGTATTGACGATTGATTAATATCCAGAGACATCGTCTGTTATAGTGTTTATATTTAATTTCTTGTAAATCGTCATTAAACTATCAATTTTGATAATGTTCGTAAACTCAAGTCGTTCATTCATAGACACCAACAATCGTAATAATGCGATAACAGTTAATTTTGAATGACTCACGCAGTAAATGTGGATCAATCAAGCTAGCGATCGATTAAAGTGGATAACTCGTACATAATTGTATGAATTTATGAGTTGATTGAACTGTCCAAACATAAAGAGCCGTTGAAAGGGATGCTGAGTAGGTGGTCTGGGCTGGGAAGCTGGGAACTTCTGTATTATCCATTTTAAGCCCTTTGTGGAACCGTGTACCCTTTTGTGGGACATTGTAGCGTGAGGAAATTACAATACAATACAATACAAATACTCTTTATTGTAACCATTTTTAAGAAAAAATATAACAAAATATAAGGTTGATACAATTTCCTTAAGTCTGTGGTGTACAATGGGCGGCCTTATCGCTACAAGCGATCTCTTCCAGGCAACCTTTATTATACACTAGCGGCCCCGACAGACGTTGTCCTGCCCTAAAAAGGAAATAAAATCCTCGAACCCGAGTCTAAACCATTCTGGAATCCACCTGAAGACACGCAAAAAAAAAATTCATTAAAATCGGTCCAGCCGTTTTTCCGCGCAATTTTCTTAATTTTTTCTTTCATAAGAACCTTCTCCTGACAATAATAAACACATCAAAAAAATAAATAACGAAACCAGTCCAGCCGTTCACGCGTGATGCCGTGACCAGGAAAATAGGGATTAATTTTTATAGAATAGATTACTACGCATTATGTGACATCATAATATCTATTATTTCAAAGTGAGGAAAGCGCAGCAATGCTGTCATTTGAATGAATTGAATGTTGTTGTGTTTTGGGCACTCCTTATGCTTACCAGCACAGGAGCATCTTCTCTAATCTAGTCATTTATCTATAAAAATCTATCACATTTTCTTAAACTTTATGAGCACCCCTTACCTTGAAAATATCTTGTATCAAACAACCAAGTTGTCCCATCTTTGGGAAGAGGAGTTTTTTTCTCTTCAAGGCTTTGCACATCTTGTGCATTTAGCCAAAGACAAGTTGATTCAAATGTTCATTATTTCGGTTTAATCTTCTCTAGATCCCTTTTATAGTATTCTTTAGTTATTGCATAGTAGAAAGGTAGGGAAACTGTATAAGTTATAATTTAAACGTACATTTTCTTAATTCTAAACCTCTGAAACTCTAAGAGTTTTCTTAAAGAGAAACAGGTTTTTCATTTGCTCTATGTGAATATTAAATGAACGGAATTTTCTTGAGAATACTGCATAAATATCGTGGCACTTAAAGTATTTTATTTCGTTTTAATAACTGATAAAGCACGTACCGATGGTTTATTACAAGACATTTTTTGTTTAATATTTTATTTACGAGTCGTAACCTTTGAAGCGGTAACTCTTAATGTAACTACAAATTACAAGTAAACTATTTTATAGAAGTAAATTTGAATTTGTAAAGGGCCACGGCTGCTTTCGGTAGAGTGTAATTTATGTTGTACTAGCTTTTGCCCGCGGCTCCGCCCGCATTAAAAAGTTTTTCCGGGATAAAAGTCCCGGTTTATATTTTCCCGGGATAAAAAGTAGCCTATGTGTTAATCCAGGACATGATCTACCCGTGTGCCAAATTTCATCGAAATCCGTTCAGTAGTTTTTGCGTGAAAGAGGAACAAACATCCTTACATCCATACATCCAAACATCCAAACATCCATACATTCTTACAAACTTTCGCCTTTATAATATTAGTAGGATAAGTAGTCAGGGTAGGTGGGGGTCAACCACACCCATTGCCCTCTTCTAAATGTACATCTGGAAATCGACGGGAAACCTTTTAAGGACAAAGGACGAAAGTGGGAACTATATAATTTACACAAGGGAATGTTTATTTACCACAACGAACTGTAACTAATTTAACTTTTCTCTCGGCAATTTTAAACTTTGATTATGACCGCTGGTTTTAGAACTGGTGTTTTATTCAATATAGTTTATATTACTCTGTCGGTAATCAATGTTTTAGGACTCTACTTTTTGTAACTAATACATATTACGAGTTTACAATTGCGTATACAGTATGTTTTTTACATTATGTCTATTCATCAAGCCATCTAGGCAAAATTTTTATCCCAAAGATTTTTCTGGGACAAAATTGCTAATAAAAAACAGTAAAAAAAGAAACTGTGAAAGAAAGATCCAATTCTGGGTAGTAAGTTACGTTCTCGGATAACGAGTAGTGTCAAATGACAAGTTAAACATGTGGCCCCGTGAACCTTGCCTTTTGAAACAATGGCGTGTGTGCTGAGTTAGGTATTACACAAACGATTATCGTGTTGTGCATCGTACTCTATATTTATAATGTGCTCTATTAACTTCAACGTAGTGGTCATTTTGTAGGTTACTTTGTAATTCAAATGTCGAATCTTAAGATTTCAAAATTATTAAACTAGAAAAAGATAGCTAATAGTAAATAGTCACACCAAAATTATAAAAAAAAGTAGATTAGTCCTACTAAATATTTAATTTGGAAATCAGTTTCTCATAAAATTGCGTAACATTGCTTTAGTTTAGAATTATACATGCATAAATACGTCCTAATACGCCTTTGCCCCTTTTCAGGGGCAGGCAGAGTTGTTACCCACATTCACCAGAAATATTGGGTCCCATGTATTCGAGAGCTATTGTCGTTTACCGGGCACATTCCAGACTCCGATCTGATACTGAGTAGAAAAACCGAATATCACTTTGCCTGACCCGGGATTCGAACCAGAGACTTCAGCACCATAGTTGTACCGCGCGCAAAATACGACTACGCCACCGCGGCAGTCAAAATTAGAAATAACTACCTACATACTTAATAATTTACACATTTGTGTATTTATAATAATGATTAAAGGTTAGCATCTGCTCAATATTCTCTATAAATAGGTATATCCCGTCCCTATTCATCCCAAATAACCTTTCCTGGAATATATAACACCGGCTTATTTAGCATAATTTGATTAATACTTATTGAATCATGGATGGAAAGAAACGTGCCGATGGTGGTCTTTGACATTAACATATTTAAGTAATTTCTCAGGATACTTAAATATTACTGGTGATAATGTATGAATTGTAGGTACAGTCAAAAGCACATAAAACTTCACATTTATAGTACTAGTCTTATTTCTACGGCGATCGTAATATTATGAACTATACAAAGTCCAATGTGTAAAGCTTCACGTTCGCTCTTTACTGTCTTGGCTCTGCAATAAATTACAACTTCTAAATATAGTTATTATATTTATTATAAAACATTACAAAAAAAACAGTCCTAGATAACTCATGAGTTCACAACCTGCAGCATTAGGGAATCGACGCATGATTGATCCTTCAACAAAGTCAAATAAGTAAGCTTTGATACTTATCATTTTTTAATCTGTAGAGAGAGGGCAGCTACCCCTCCCTGCCCGCCTTGGCGACACTAGTTTCAACTCTGCTTTTAACCAAGCGAGTTTATAATTTTCTAAACAATTATTGCGTATGTACACTATACAGCCTCTACTTTCACAACTACCCGTGTCAATTTCCAGTGACATCATAAAATACGAGCCCCGTCCGACGTTACCAGCTTCTGCGGTCGACAAGGGTGAACTTGAACTCAAATACAAATAGGCCGCATGTAACTATCGTTTGCAGTTTATATTTTCGCAGACATTTGTTTTTATTACACATTCCACTTCAATGTTCTTATACGATTTAATGTTATTAGATATTACTGCGGGTTTTTTCAAACTTTTTATAAAGTTAATAAAATATTGTTCTAGTTTAAAAATTGTTAAAAAAAAACAGTTTATACCACAAGTATCTAGCCATCAGAGGTTATAGGTCGACATTAATACCTGCCACCACGCAGACCTAGGCTTCAAAAAGGATTAACATAGATTCCAATATTATATTATGTATGTAATTTAATGACGAGACGAGGTCATGATAGTAAGCCGCATGCTTACCCATAAACAGTAGCAATACTGCACGATAGCGCTAATCCTGTAACATTATTAATCCTTGTTAAAGATCACTACCTGTCTCACTAACTTGACTCATTGATATGTATTTTTCTTTTTCATCATTTATTGGTAATTTATTATATATGTATGTTTATTTATAAACTTATGTATATGTATGTATGTATCTATATATATATATATATATATATATATATATATATATATATATATATATATATATATATATATATATATATATATATATATATATATTTTTTTTTTGTGTATTTATTTCTATGTTATTGGTCATTCATTGTAATAGTTATATTTATTATTATTATTATTTATATTTGTCGGAGCGTCGGGTAATTTTGAAATAGTAGTCTTGCAACACAGGTCTCGATGTGAAAGTATTAGTGGGGTGACAGTTGTGAGTATAAATAAGGCGCTCGCCAGTTGAGGAGGACAGTATTGGTTTGGTCGTCGTTCAGTTTTCAACTAGTTGTCAATAGTCGCTATGGTAACTAAGTGGTTATTATGCTGGTCCTGACAAAGTGATGAGTGATGAACGAGTCACGAGTTAAAGAAATAAAAGTCAATTATGACCATTGCAAAGTGTGCGCTACGTTTTATTGGCTCCTGTGAAATCCTCGTCGACATATTGAATAACCTAAATTGTTATCTATTCACTAGACTGCCCTCTCTATCTCCTTTTCTTATATCCATCCCATGGTTGTCTGGAAGATATTGCCTAGAGCGATAAGACCGCCATTTGTACTTGTACCTTTTGTGTTATTCTTTCTTTAAATTGTGATATCAATGAATAAATGAATAAATAAAAAAAATAAATAAATAAAAATTATTAGTTAGTGCCCATTTACACCTACCTCCCCTTTTGTAAGTGTACCCTTAATATTCAACCCATATTAAAGTTTCGCAACGACGCAAAACCTAAATAAAATAAGCTAATAAGGCATCCCTAACTATAATATTTGCCTTTTTAATTTACAGTGGTTAAAACGGATATAAGGCGTAATAACTCCACCTTAATGATCACTTGCCATTAGTTGTACTGGTGTACCTACATAATCACCAAAAATATATTAAAATTACAAAATAGTTTTATAATACACATTATAATGACTAAATTGCCATATCATTATCAATGCTCAAATATTTCATCAATTTTGTGGTAGCAGGAGCCGAAGTGGCCTATCTGTCAAAATAATGTTTGAATAAAATTGGCCAAATGCAAACCATATAGACTAACCATCAATTTTCTACGAGAACATAATATTATTTAAGATATTGCACGATTACTGAATGCGTAATTAGTCAAAAGAAAACCATTCAAGATCAACTTCAAATACAACGGCTCTTCAAAAATTGATTAGAGTAACTTCGCACTAGTAGAGGTATCAAATATAAATGTTTCTTAAAAAAAAAATTCATATTAATTAAGGATTGATTTTTCAGTGATCAGATCAATTTGTTCGAATAACTCTGTAATCTTGAGTTTGTAATAGAACCTGATAAAATGACATTTATAATTTAAACAAATAAAAAATTACAGGTTTATGAATAAAATTGTTAAATTTTACATTCAGATAGATTATAATTTATTTGACGGATAATTTTTTCTAGCAATTGTAAATTCGGCTCTAATCTGGGAGCAGAGATTAGAATGTGAGTTTTGTATTTATTCAGCTTATACATTTATGTGACAAATAGCGTTTATCAGCAAATGGTGAAATTAGTCCTAAATCAACTAAAATACATTTTTAGACTTATACTCTTCGTCACTCTGGCTCCGGGCTGTTTTTCAAAGTTAATTTCCCGTGTAATTTTAGACCGCCATATTTCATATCTTTCCGCTGATACCCTCGGATATGAATAACCTTTGTGCCTACGTTATTAAATCGTTCAAAGCTGCCAAAATGTTCGTTCACCTTTCACCGTGAGACGTGACGGTGTAGTATTTTCTTGCGTGCCTTTTTCATAGCTATAACAGGTAGGTGAAAATATAGGGATTTTTTTTACTTTAAGATAAAGTCACGTATAGTATCTCCGAACGGTAGATAGTTACACAAATTGAATACGTGACGTGAAATTATTGAACATTTTTGATATATTTTGAAGCTCCTATAATGCTAAATGCAAATAATACTACAAAAACCAGTGATTTAAGTATAGGACTTTGGAGATATTGTAGCTTCCTATTTTGTAATTCCGTAGATTTTAACTATCTAGTAGCTAAACTAGTGCTAATTAATAATTGGCTACTTTACTCCCGAGACAGTAGCTGCGATGCCTTTCAACAATCGGTAATGGTAATAAAAAACAGAAAAAATGAGATTTCCGATTGATAAATCTATCGCTGGGATATGCCATTCTCATATATATAGTAGCGTTTACGATTATACAAGGGGATTTGGCTACAGAACCCAGGAATAGACGGAAAATATTACGTCTCATTAGAGGTAAAATGTTTGTATTTGTATGTAATTTGGCACACGGGTAGATCTTGTCCTGGATTAACATATATGCTACGTTTTATCCCGGTAATTTGCTGCCATGGAAAACAAAGGTTATTTTAATCTTTATGTAGATGGCGGTAGTGTCATACTGTTTATTAGGGATTTTTGTAGCGGGCTGCGGGAAAGACTTCACGCGGGCGAAACCGCTCGCAACACCTAGTACATTATAACTTGTAAAATTGTATAATAAATTATGATAAATGTTATGCCCATTAATTTAGCACTCTACGTTAAAACAACGAACATCCATTACGGTACGTTGTAAAAACAAAATATAATCCTGGACACATTCCACGTAGAGCTTGCAAATATTCGAAAATTCTTGATATTCGATCTTTTTAGGGTATTAATTAAAAAATATAAAAACTGTACTAATAATCATTGTTTTAATTGCCAGTGTCTTACTTATAGTCTAATTTCTCAAAACAAAATCTTAGTTAAAAATACAGCGTGTTAATGTTGCCAGCGTCATGGGCACCTTTGCGCCAGGAATGGTCCGGGGCGGCCTCTTCGACTAGGTTCTTTTTTGAGGAAAAAAATATTTATTAATTGAATGTTGAATTGATATTGAAAACTTAATTAAATTATTGTAGCTTTAAATTAATTTAGTTATAAGTAATTTTTTACTGATATAACTGTGACATTTGAATGTGATTTTGATTAAGAATTATGTGTTAAAAATTAAAGAACAGTTGGATTTTAACTCTTAATGTACTAAACGGACTCCTACAAAAAAGTCGGTGCTCGACACACACAACACAGTCTTAAAAATTGAAGTCTGACTATTGTAATAATATTATAATAAAATCAAAACATCAATAGCTAGTAACACACTTAAAATCTCAGTTGTATGTAGAAATAAGTACCTGATAAATTATAAACATTAATTTTTGGGTATTCATTCGAACGTAACGAGTAAAGTCGCAGTCGCACTACTCGCACTGCGATCTGCATTACAAAACTTAAAAGATTAAAAAAAAAAAGTTCAACTGAGTAAAAATGAAAATAATTATTCATTACGAGAATTATGAGATCAGATTATTGCTAATAACTAATGCTCTAACAACGTAACTTCCCGCGCGAACATTGCAAATTATATTATGGGCACGTCAAAGCTCTGAGTTTGGCGTTGTGCACATTGATCGAATATCGCAGATCTTATATTCGAATATTTGAACCTCTTTATTATTCGAATTCAAGGCCTAATTCCAGGGTGAAATTTCATGTAACAATATTTGTCATGGCTTAATTAATATGTATATTTGGAGGGGTGAACTTTTTTGTCCGCTCGACCTTCTTTTTGGTGTTTTTATAGAAAAATGGACAGAAACTTTATTTCCTTCTGAATTACAAATGTTGTTAATCAGTTATTTTGATTATTACTGTTCGTTACTTTCTTCATGTAAACAATTTCAATAATTGAAGTAAAAAGATACGAAACACTGTTTTAAAACGTTTATAAGGAAGGCTCTAGATTCTAAATTAAAATACATTTTCAGCTGTTTTCGAAATTTAAAATGACCTAATATAATAAACATTTGAAAAGATTTGTTACTGTACATAAAATTATAACTTTACGGTGTTAACGAATCATATCTATATATATAGTGCTTCTGTGCTGAACTGAACACGGAACTCCTAAAAGGCTGGATCAATTTTAATTATCCTTTTTTTTGTATCGTCAGGTGAATTCGAGAATGGTTTAAATTTACAATTCGGTCCAGAAAATGTATAGCGGAACTTTTAACCAGGAAAAAACCTTTGTGCGGGCGAAGCCGCGGGCAAAATCTAGTGTATTTATAAAATAGAAAAGTGTCTGTGTACATTCCCTATGGACACCCTAAACGGTGTGATCGATGGAAATGATTTTTTTAGATAATATTCAAATTAGCTCAGCGGGTGATCCTTTGAAAGAAGTCCGCTTTTTGTATGGGTGATGGACCTCAAAATCTAACCAATCTCAAACTTTAGGGATATTAAAGGGGCAAAATATGGAACTTGGATACATCAAAAAAATTTTTATAGACCTTCCATTCATAACTAAGTTTTTTCAAAAGTCAAAATGTTCAAATAAAGTGTAGATTTTAAGAAAAATAAAATTACATAAATATGAAAATCGGAGAGGTCTATAAAATTAAACGATTTATTGGAGTTGTATCCAAATATATATAAACTGTCTTGGTTAGAATTTCAGGCCCGTTTTGGATTTGTCCTTTGATAGCGATCGGATTAACTTTTTGACAATTTTGTATTACCATCGGCACCTGGCTATTGAGCATAGATAATTGAGCTACCCATGCGAAGCCGCTAGTTGTTATTGCTTTTTTTTCGCGGAGAAAGTGACTTATTACTACCGCCCAGCCTTCAAGGGGGGCGACTGAGCTTTTATGTTGGATTCACCGTGCCTTACGACCCAGCGTTGAGCCGCCGGGCCGAGTCCCTAACCTGGAAACTATTTGTAGTTCCACTAGAATATTGTTTTTTGCCATTCATTTACGTCATGTTACAATCTGTTTATAACTGTATGGCCTTCATAAACCAGCTTTATTAACCATTAGACCTATCTAAGTTATTTTCTGGCATATATTCTACATTGTCTTCTCATATCAGACTTATTGATTGTGTATCAGTTATCAACTTGATTATGTCTTCACATATTGCATATCGGATGTCGAGGTGTCTGTTGACGGAGGTTATGGAATCATCATTAGCACTGAGAAATGAACACACGCCGTGATATCAGTGTGCAATGTTGATTATTTTGCCTGTGTGTAAAATATAGATAGTCTGTATCATGTAGCATTCTAAACAACTGTGTAATATCTAGAAAAATATTAGTGCCCTACTTCCGATAGACGTTAGAATCATCAGAATGACTTGAGTCTGAATCACAAGCATAGAAACTACAAAACCTTGTCTAACAATGCCTGGAAAAAGTGTTTCCAAATTCCGATAATAACTTAAGATTCATCAGAATCAAAAGATTTTGTCGTAAGAATGATCAGCAATCAAACCTGAGTAGATTACCTTTGTAATAACAATCATTATTCGTACGAAATACTTAAACTCTGGTCATAATTCACATCACGTTTTGCATTGAAACAAACGATTTCAATAATAATTTCGGTATCGGAAACGTGTCACAAGTCCCGAACATTAATCTGGATTTAATGTTCCCGTTCAGTTTTGCCTTTAACGATTATTCAAATCCCGTTTTGACAATGGACATGAAATTACAATTAATCTGCAGTGTCGGGAATACTGAGATGAAAGTTTAGATGGCGTGGAATTGTTACTGTATAATTTTAGTCGAAAGAAATTTAATTCTTACGATTACCCTTTAAATGGAACGATAGGGAGTATAACTAGGAATTTCTGTAGTTTGTATGTAAAACTAAAACCCAAACTTTTTATCTCATCATCATCAGTCACGTAACGTCCACTGCTGATAGGCCTCCCTTAAGATTTCCAGACGGACCTGTCAAAAGCGGCCTTCATGAGGCGTTTTCCTGCGACTTATATCAAGTTGTCTCTCCACTTTCATCACATAAATAATTATTATTATTCTGTCGCGTCTGAGAATCCTGTCTAGTAAACTTTTCGAAAATAATGTTCCTTTTGCATGAGGCGAGGTAGTTTGAGGAGGAGCCGCTATTATGGATAATTTTTACTACATCCATCTTTTTAGAAAATCATGAGGAGTTAGGCCGTTGTATCTGCGTAACTTTGCGCTACATTCTCGGGCTCTCCGGTAACATTGAATTCTAACTCCTGAATTTGATTTTATTATTGCTAAAACTTTACATGACACAAGCTTCATAATTTAGTATTTCAAAACGTAACCATGTGTACTTAAAACATGAAAAATAGGCATATACGAACTGAAGTAAGGCCTTAGGCCACAAGTCACACATAAGTACTAACACATAGTATAAAGACTTTGCATTGCCGCGGGCTGCAAATATAAATATTATAACATTTTTACTCGGCGCGATTTTCTCCTCCATTGTTGAACCATTTTCATATCGTTTTCCTTAACCTTCAGCCCTCGCGTCCGTTCATCCGTTTGACCGCATTCTAGAGAAATAATATTGAATAAAAAAGGTTTTTTAAGCCCACTGTCTGATCTTGTTACAAAGTCTACTAGATTTATCGAAGATACAGTAACGCACTTTATCTTCATAAATCTTCATTTTCTATTTGTTTGTATGTAATTTTCGTATGTTATTGACTTGTTATACAAATATTAAGAGATTTCGCATTTAAAATGCTTTCTTCGTAATTTGTGGATGGATATATAACACATGTTTTTTTTTGCTATTAGTATATGCATAGACTTCAAACATTTTCATCAACAGATTATGGAATTCGTTTCGAGTAATGTATTACGGCATTACAGAGACCCATTTCCCTTCTTTCCTTGTCAGTGTTATCTCTGAAGCAAGGCCGGAACTAATATTGTATGCATCCGATGCGCTTCTATAACTGTGCCCATGTATGACTCAAAACTTTTTTCTGGTCTTTTCTGCGTCCAGGGTCTACGCCCTGTGCCTAAGCACCGCTGGTACCGCCCTAGTTACGACACTGTTCTCATGTGTTTAATGTCAATTTCACTATGAATAGGTGTCTTGTGGTCTAGCGTGCTCCATCTTATGCCTATCATTGTTCGAAATTTAAATCAAATGGTAGACTATATCCATATTTAGATAATATAATACCTAACATGTGTCCTCTAATATTATTTCAGGTCTTTCTCCGAAATGTATTATTTCTGTAAAACTTTTATATTCTCTTTACGTCACACTATACAAATCTGTTTAATTAACTTAATCCCAGCTTAATTGATCGACTTACCGCCGTTTTCAATAAGCGATCTCAATCGCTTTTATTGGTCGATCGCAAAAATGGACAAATCAGAGTAAAGTTTCTTTTGATATGCTTACAAATTACTTATTTTGATTGGTCATTCTCGAGATCGAACCGATGATTAAAATTGTAGTCGTTTATTGAAAATATGAGCATTTTTCAATTATCAGATAAAAGCAATTCACGGAACAAAATACAACATAAAGTATAAACAAGTTAAAAACGGTTGTTTGAAGTTTCAATACAATGTCAAATAATTTCAATCTTCAATTCAATTACACATATTTTAGGTATACCAATGATTATGTATCTAGTATTATATCCGTAGCGACTGTCGTAGTCTTTGATTTCATTTAAAACTATCTGTTTTAATAGGTAGAGACTATTGAGAATGTTAATGTGACATCGGTACATTGATATGTAAAAATACCCTACACATCAATGGTGACATATAATGAAGTTACAACTAATTCACAATCTTATAGGGATTTCATTATTCATAGTTCAGAGTTCAGACTCGGAGTATCTTGTCAACTGACAACGACTCTTAATCGTGTCACAAACTTATTGTTATACGGCCCATTTACTAATTTACAAATAAGTTTGTGTTTTAATGTGAAACACGCACTAATTACCTCATTAAAATAACGTATTGTACAATCAAATTGTTTTTGAACAATAAAACATTGGGCAATGCTTGATTCAGGCTGTGTCCTAGTTTTTTTAATAGCTTCGCGGGTTGTAAAAGTTTTAGCTATGTTTAATTATAATTTTTTATTTGCCGTCAAATGTTGAAATTATCGGTTCTGTTTCTGTGAACAATAAATGTTTATTTGAAGTAGTTTGACTGATATAACCTTTAGGGTTGTCATATATCTCCTGTCCTACCAAAGAAGTAGATAGACTCTGTTTTTAATAATTATTAATATGTAAATCATTATATAGGGTGTCTCAAAAGAAAGTTCACATTTGTTTTGGTTATTGCGTGAATGCAACTATTTTGAGGGGCGCGGGGGAAACGTCAATCGGTAGCAGTGCTGCCAGATTAGGCGACTTTTCGCCATTTAGGCTATCTTGAAGAGTGTCGGGGCGACCAAAATTGCGAATGGCGACTGGTCGCCGTTTAGGCTACGCGAATGGTGATTAGTCGCCAATTTAGGCTACTTCGGAAAATTCGTGTTTTATGCATTGTTTTTGTCGAATTTGAGGATATTTAAGATCCCCCTTACACTTTTTTTTTTTTTTTCTCTCCGCGTCCCCACATGTGGGCGACTTTAGGCTACTTCGAATTTTCTCGACTTTAGGCGACTTCAACCGTCAAACATCTGGCAACACTGATCGGTAGCCTGGCTCGGACCATGCGTTGTGCGTACGCGAGTTTTATTAAAACGGTAATTCGGTGACTGATAGGTCGTTGATCGTATTTTCATCCTGAATGATATTATGTCAAACGGTAACAAGACGCTCAGCTAATATAAAGTTTAAAGTAATCAATCTGTTTAACTTACTATCCATAGTTGTTAGTACCGGCTTTATTTTTTCAATTATTTCACCAGTCTTAAAATTTGCATGCTCGATAAGGTTTACCTATGCATACTAAACTTGTATCTCTGGGTTACAGCACCAGTTCCCAGCGATGACTGATCTGAAGCTCGGCGGAATTCTGTACCTGATCGGCGTGTTCTTCTTCAAGTCGGACGGGCGCATCCCTTTCGCCCATGCTATCTGGCACGTGTTCGTGGCCCTCGCCGCCACCGTCCACTACCTGGCCATCCTCCGCCACCTATTCCCCGAACTAAAATCTCAATGAAGACTGCCCTATACTGAATCTCCACTAGAGCTCTCTAAAGATATTTTTGTACAAGGCCGCAGATTAAATAATTCATTCGACATTACGTCGGTATGCGCGGCTGCTGTGGCTTTGTGTGTGAATCTCGTTTTGAATGGAAAATCGGTCGGATTCAAACGTGACCTTTTGACGCGACGTCGCGTCGGTCTTTTTGTTAATTATTAATCTTGAAATTTATTATCGGAAAATGTTTAGGATTTATCAAATAATTTTTGGACTGTAGTGAAATGTAACACCCTGTAACATAGCATCCCTATAAATGCGAAGTTCTCGTGTTGTCGTTCGATTCGTATTGTGCCCCACCTAGAGTTACGTTTGTTTCCGGCGCCCACGCGCTGTACTCCAATATGACCAACTCAAACATTAAGTTGTCCCATTCGACCTTCTCTACATAATGTATTGCCTCCATGTTTGATCAAACTTCCAATAATGTCTTATAGTATAATATGTTTTATATAGGATGGCAATTTTACTTCATTATGTGAATGGCTCATGGTGACCTGAATTTTGTTGATTAAGACGTTAATAGCCTGAGGCTAATAGAGCTGTAGATTTTAATGCCCATATCAATCGACAATATCGCATCATTGGTAGGTTACGGGTTGTGCCCGCTATAGCTTAGGCCACCATGAGCTGTGACAGATAAAGTATGGCGCGTTATCTCCATAACTATCTCAATGACGTGTGTACGGTGTATGTAGATGTAAAGTGTAGCGCGACATATAGCCATTTTGAATAAACGATCATATTGGCGGTTTTCGATCAATCCCGAAAATGGACCAATCAGAACAAAGCTTTTTGACATGTTTACAAATGACTTATTTTGATTGGGTTATTCTCGGGATCGGATCGAAAATTAAGATAGCGACCGTTCATTGAAAATGGCCGATAGTCGCATATAACGCACGCGACGTGCGTGCATGTGTGTATATTTTGTAAAATATTATTGAAACTATTGATCTGTTCTACTGTGTAGTATCTCAGAATCTCGAGACCAATCGAACTCTTTTAGAATAACTATTTAATGTGTATATGGGGTTTTTAGAAACGTTTATAACTAACTTATTATACTTATACGAAGCCCAGTTTTTCAGCGAAATCTTTTATACACCTAAATGTGATTTTTCCTTAGATTAGATGGTTGTAGTGTAGCTAGTGAAATGTACTATCTCGAGTACGTAAATAGAAGTTTTAAATTCGTAACAATTTTAATGATATTCCTTTGTTTTATTCGATGTCCCAATTTAGATGTTTTAAGGATTGCTCAATCGTTCGTGTGAGTTTAGATAATCTCCTAGACTTCCATAACGTTATAGGTAAGGTTCGACTCACTCCATTCTCTCCTGAACGCTATCTCTGGATGTATTCTATATAACATACTTATGTATGCAGAAGTGTGTTGTGTTGAAAGTGATGCGATAGTTGAAGATTCGATTGTTTGTAAACTAGTTAGGGTCACTGCACACGCGAAAATTTTGCAACGATTCAGCATACAGATGTGTTTAATCAGAGTTCAAGAGATGGATCGTAAAGAGCGTTATTGCAAATGCTTTGTTGTTTCGTCGTATTTCAGCGACCGTGTGTAATCAACATAAGCCACATATTGAGGAACCGGAAGGCGATTATGTCGCGGTTTCCTTCGCTAAAATTGTTTGTGTCGGTGCGAGGTTTACAGCTCTATCATTTAACAGAATTGCTGGATTTAAGGCGCGGAAATGCTGCGTCGCGTGTGTTGTGCCCCTTAGCTGTCGCGTCATGTGCAGCTTCACTCTGTTGACCTCACTATCGGATACATTAATTAAGATAATAAATACCTGTGGGGTTAGAATGTGAAAAAAAAACACGATACGTCTCCGTTTCGTTTTGTTGTGATTGGTTGAGAGACTGACGTATCGGTATTTTCATATTTGTGATTGATCGAGAGGCCGATACATCAGTCTCTCAACCAATCACAATAAAACAAAGCGGATACGCATCGTGTTTTTTTTTTCGTATTCTAACCCCACTGTAATTTTAATTAACCACATGGATGGAACGATTGTATGAAAAAATTGTTACAAAAAATACATGCTTCAAGCATATTACCGAGTGTTGCCATCGTGAATATGATTTTTAATTATCTAGTCATAACATTTGCTACAAAGGGTTTAATCATTTTAAACGTACGTTTGTGATTTTAAATGTATTAATTTGATAACACCAACCGGTTAGTCAAGGTTCTCACAGGGTAAAGACATGAATGCACAAAATTATGGACAAAATTATTGTGTTACCACCATATTGGTAGGCAACAAATTATTGTTTATATCATTGAAATACATTATTATTGGAATATAAGTGAGTTATTTTAATAATACCTAATGTTATGATGTGTATTTGAAATGTCTAGGGTAAAGCCATCAAACAGTGCGCACTACCAAAGAGTACACAACGCTTCGTTTTAGTAATATTTTTATTGTATTGGCAAGATTTTGTGATCTGTAAATGGCAGCGACCATATAGCCTCTATATAGAAATTGGCGGGCCCGAGCGTAAGTACCGCGCTTCCTCAAACCTCAAGTAGGTAGTTGCCAGAATTCATTTGAAGAAAAATATTGGGCATCTAGAGCTTGTTCTAGGGGCTAGAATAATTCAATATCACTTTGCCCGACCCGACGATCGAACCCGAGACCTCAGCATTGCAGTCGTACTGTAATACAACTACGCCACCGAGATGAAATCAAGAACATCAGATAGAAAATTATTTTTTTACCGAGGACATCCTGAAAGACGTGAAAGAAAAAATAGCAAGAGGTCCAGTGCAGTCAGTGTGGAGCCTGGGGGACATGATGAGTGCACAGACTACATCGGACTTGGAATCTTCACTTGTGACAATTACAAGGGCTGATGATCTCACTTTTTATATAAGTACGTCGCGCAATCTTAGCTTCTATGAAAGGTTCTTACTTCTTACAGCGTACTATTTGCCACACGGTACGCTAATTTGGCGCATGAGAAGAGTTCTAAGTTTATGCATTTTTAATATTTCCTGTGATAAATTTATATGTTATTTTGTTTTATGCTCCTAAAATACCAAAGTTTAATTAATATAAGAACTACAAAGTGTAATATTTACATTGATTTATATAAAAATGAAAAATTGAAAATAAAATAAAGTTTGAAAATGCGTACTCTTTGGTGGCTTTACCCTATAGTGCAAACTAATTATGTAAGGCAAGGTGTATTGTTGGGTAGAGTTTCAATTGTAATATTTATTATATTAGGGTCCTTCCAACATCATGTGCTAATATTCTATGCTCTCTTATTGTCATGTATTCAAATACGCGTATCATGACTAGATATAAGAATGTCAAGAATAATGAATCGCATCTATAAATTTAGAAGGGTCAAGTGTTCCAGTTAGCTAAGTCTAAATTTTCTAAATCTGTTCGTCTAATTAGATTCCAAATCGAACCAAACTTTTTGCGGCCTGGATGTGTTCTGCTCGACTTGTTAGTCTTCCAGAAAGATGTCGTTGGTCTTCTAAAAAATCTTCGTGAATGTGTAACTAGGAATTTGTATGTAGTGTTCCTAATGTATGGATAGCTCATAAGCGTAATAATTTATAGTCTTAACCATCTCATATCATATAATGACCATTGTTAAATTTGTTGAGTTTTTTAGTAGAACTTGCGAACAGTGTAAACAAACTGTTTTGCGATTTTATAACATTTTGGAATAGGTAACTTTAAAGATATGCAATTTAAATATAATATTGAAATTCACTGCCCAGCCTTAAGAAGTTCATCGTAAAATTAGCTAAGTAAAACCGTGACAACTAGACTGCCTGATATACTAACTTAGATTAGAACCGTCGAAACAAGTTAACATATTTTTTTTATTTGCTAAATTTATAAACTTGCAAAATGATTTTAAAGATTTAAAATGTTGAACCAGTTTTAAAATGCTTTTTAAACGAAGCCGTATTTGAAGGATAAAATACAATAATACTTTTACTGAATAAAATTTTAGGCCGTTCTTACACTAACGACATTAAATGTTTGTTTATACTGTCTGCAAATTCTATTACAACACTATATTAGTTTGATTTATGCAACAAGTCTCATTAAAAATTCAATGACAGAAATTACATACTACATGATACATCAAGAATACTTTACAGAGGCAAGATAATTTGACTTTATATCTATTATAAATGATTTATGTGTATAATGTGTAAGTAGGTACAATTAAATAAGTAATTTGTTTAAATTATAATCCATTGTGTCGGTGGCAGCTCCTACTATGTGAAGAAAAAATATGATTTAGTACGTAAGACGAACATAAGGACTATAAGTGGAAATACTTTAATCAAAAGTACACACTTCCCAAGAAAATAAATGAAATGTAATTGTTGTTTAACCAAATATTTATACAAGTACTTGGACCGGGTTTTTTTCGACTGTAGTTATGGTTTTGTTGGGTGTTATTAAATTGGACGCGCACGCAGAGCCATGGCATTGTGGGGCAGTGACGTATGAGGCGTGAGGTGATACGAGCGCGTCCAGCTTAATAACACCCACGGGCTTTCACATAGGAGGGTCCGAGGATACGAAAATGTACTGTAGGTAGATCACGTATGCACCCCCCGCCTCCAAATTCAGTTATGTTTTGGGCCTATTTCATGTTATTGGAAATGCGAAAGTTTGTGACATTGTTTGGATGTTTGTTAGAAGTGTACATGTTTTGTGGCCCGGGCTTTGTAGGTCCGGCCCCTTATATACGCCCATGATAACACCAAAACAAAAAGATACCTACAGTTGAAGAAACGGGGCCTTAGAGTTCAATTTATTTTTTGATCTGACTATAGTCGATGGTTAAACGTCTCGGCTTAAAATGTAAACTATTGATACAATATACATAATATTTCCAAACCTTATTGAATTTCTCCCACCGTCAATATTAAATTTCATTCCAAATATTTTGAATATAACATTTTTTTACAAATAATTAAAATAATAACGATATACATTTTGAGTGTAGTGGTTGCCTATATTTAAACATTGTCTTTAAATATTATTTACGTCTAGTAAATATGACAAATATTTTCAATTAAAATCAGTTTAGGTATTATGCATGTTTATAAGTCTTACTTGCGACTTCACACTAAATGCATTTAAATTATATAATAGTTTCATTTTATTGGTAATGGGACATTCTGTCGTGACTGCTGGAATACTTGACCCAAGAATTTCTCCAATTTTTTTTTGCAACCATGTCAACAGTCATTCATAGTGATAAAGAAATGACTAAAGCCTGTTTACGCGTTTTACCCAGAGGTTCTATGTTCAGATAACTTATTACATATTCGCATGTTGTAAGTGTGAAGTCGCAAGCACAGTCACAACTCACAATAGAGCAAGATTTAATATTATAATGACTGCAATGTGTAGTATATTGTACGAAATAATGTTGTTGTAAAATTCGGGTCAGCGCTGATGGATGGACTAAGAGACTGAATTCGAGCAAGGGGCAAACAATATTAATCTAGCCGTTTTCGACGTATGAAAACCACGAGGCTGTTAATTGTTTGGGGATTCAGGTTCTCAGCCACCTTTTCAGTCAGCGCTGATCCTCAGTATATTGTTGTTGATAGTAAGTACTCTTACTACATATTATTCCCAGTGACGACACTGTATAATTTTCTAACAGATAAAATAGTTATTTCATGAATGTTATCTTTGTACAACGGACCCTGGTATAGTTTTGTAGCGGTTTTTGGGAACTCAATAAATAAAAGATTTACAATTAATTTACGCATTTCATTTTAATACGCAAACCATACATAAATTACTTAAGACACTAGTGTTAATTGTAAAAATCTAGTAAAAATATTAAAATGGCGCTAGGCGTCCCTTACATCCTAGATACTGTCTTTATGCCTAAAATATCAAGACATTGCTCCATTATACGTGCTGTTACTTCACACAGCATTAATCTTTCATAATAAATCTTTACTATCTTTCCTTCCTTATCTTTTTCAACACAGAAACATTTATCATAGAATTCGGTGAATGCAGAAGATATCTCATACAAATATTCGCATAGACTGTGCAAGTACAAATCATTTGACACTTTAAGTATAATTTCAGGGAACCTTAAAAGAACTTTCCCTAATTTCCATTCGGCTTCATGTGTTAATTTTAAGCCACTCTTTTGAGCTTCAGCGAGTAATGTGTTGGTTGATATCTGAGCTGTTCTAGCTATGGACCTAATGCGAGTCAAGGCATACAGTAAATATACTGCAGTATTCCCTTTATCATCTAACATTTTGTCAAAGGAAAATATGTAATCATTTACCCTGTTGTGAGAGAGATCAGCATATTTAATACAGCCATAAGCAACTGCTTCTTGAGCCAGCTTCAATTCTTCAGGTGTGAGGATTTTATCCCGTCCCTTCTCAACCAACTTGTCTAGTGACCGTTTCAGGCCCTCATCAAGTAATTCAATGAGCTTGATAGTGTCTCCAGACCGAGTTTTAAATTTCTTCTTGTCCTCACCTAAGACAACTCCAAAGCCAACATGTTCAACCCTTTGGCCATTCTTCAGTATACCAGCCCGTCTGGCACAAGCATCGATTGTCATAAAATGTGTGTATTGACCAGCATCTGTTACATATATGAAACGGTCACCCTTTTCTTCATCTACTCGTTGTTTGATGGCTGCTAAATCTGAGGTATCGTAAGTATATCCTCCATCAGATTTTACCACAGTGAGAGGAATTCCTTCATGTTTCTCATCCCCCCACATGATCAATCTCCCTTCATCTTCTTCTAAATATCCTTGTTCCTTCAACAGTTTAACCACCGAGTCCATCCTGTCCTGATAGAACGATTCTCCTCTATCTTTGATCTTTACATCAAGTCTATCATATATCTTTTGGAACTCTTTACGAGACACCTCACAGATGAGTTTCCATGCAGCTATGTAGTCTGATTGGTGCGACTGCAGTTGGACAACACAAGCATACGCCCGCTTCTTGAATTCTTCATCCTCATCAAATCGCTTTTTAGACTCTTTGTAAAATGCCTGTAAATCTGATATAGGTGGAGACTCAGTTTTAAAATTGGGGAATTGGTCTTGTAAATGAGCAATCAGCATTCCAAACTGGGTGCCCCAATCACCCAAATGGTTCAGACGCAGCACATCATTGTTTAAAAACTCTAATATTCTACAAATACTGTCTCCAATAATAGTTGAGCGTAGATGTCCCACGTGCATTTCTTTAGCAATGTTGGGTGATGAGAAATCAACAATGACCCGATCTCTCTTCACTTGAGGAGGTTTCACACCAGATTTTAAAATGGAATTTAAAACATGTTCTGCAAATCTTTTATTTAAGTATATATTCAGAAAACCTGCTCCAGCCACTTCAATTCTTTCTATAAGAGGTGATGGTGGTGTTTTGTTCAATATATTGTTGGCCACTTCCCGAGGGTTGCTCTTGATATTTTTAGCTTTCAATAACTGGGATATTGCCATAGCAGAGTTGCACTGGTAATCGCCAAATTTCGGGTTGTTGCCAGAGAGTGTGATGACAATGGGGGGATCCACCAGATCTGGATAGGCCGATGTTATTGAATGTTCAAAAATATTTTTCAATTCATTCACAATACAAATATTTCCTTCAACGCAAGTGATGTCGGTGACTAGAATGGGTCGTTTCCTAGACTCTTTTTTTGAGCTCTCTTTTTTTGTTGAGGACGAGGAGCCTTCAGCTTTTACAGCGTTTTCGAGAATAACTAAACGGTGTTTTAGTTTCTCGTTTTCGGTTAAGAGTTGCTCGAGCCTGGGATCACCTATGAAACTGAGGTCTCCCTGTGATATCTTTTCTAGTTCTTCCTCTATAGCTTTCGCTTCTTTCTCCGCCCGGCTGGTTCGTTCTACCAACGATTTTTCAGTTGGTTCAGACATTTTGATTATGTCTCACAGTAAAGTAATAAATGAATAAATTTTCAGTGAAGCTTTCTATTTAATTTCAATCCAAATATTATAAAAATACAAAATGAAATAAAAAATATTGGAATATTATTAGGTTATGTGCCACCACCACAGATACGAACACGCAGAGACAAATAAATAAGAAACACGTTATTATTGACATTTGTGATTTGTCCGGTCATATTACAAAATTCGTTCCGAAATGTATATTTTACATTCCGTTACGTTTACGGAAAAATAATGGGAATGCCGCAATACATAATGTACCTATATGTATTGTTGCATTTCCAAGCCACGGTCCTATGAAATTAAAACTAATATTGTTTTTATAAATGTAAAAATATAACGAAAGATTATTTTATCTACATTACCTGGGGTAGCCCCAGGTTACCCTAGTAACCAAGGTCAAACAAACAGCGGCAAAAATATGTTTCAAAAGTGGCAAGTGAATGGAATTAATTTAATTAATACCTAAAAACATACATTCTTTATTTCAAAACAATATTCACCCATTTGAAATATACCACCAACCTTTGTTTAAGATCTTTATAATGAGTTTGAAGTTAGTGTTGTTTATAAAAAGATAACATTGTTCTCATGGCTCTAGGATGGCACATAAACAAAATGGGCATGATTACAACAACATGGATCTTGAGGTGCCGTTCTGGCTCGAAAACATTACCAAGTGAGTTCTTTTCATACATTTTCGCACATTTTTCCCAATGATTAATGATATGCTCTACTACGTATGCTAAAGGGTCGATAAGAATATTACAATGTACTTGGCCTGCCATGTCAAGGTTGTGCCAAGCTTTACAACCTCCCTTTGTATTTACTTTTATGTTCAGTATGTTTTGTAGGAAGATGAAAGAAACACACATTCGAAACCCTAGCAGCGATTGCTCACCCAGTCCTGATGACTACAAATTTAAAATTGAAACCTTGGATAATCACAGGTAAATTTTCTATGCACCTTAGCAGTTATGTCGGTGTACTGTATATGACAGAAAAAAATAAGTGAACTGCACGTGTAACTTGTTTTAGACTAGTGCGCAGAACCTCTTTGGACATAACAATAGATATGATGAGCAAACCACAAGTCCAACCAGTTGCACACTCCGCAGGGACTTTACGATACAATAAAGGTAGCAAACATGAAACATGTTTCCTTAATGTTCCCATATGTGTACCTATCATACATTGTTTTCAAACAATTTTGTCATTCCAGCATACAATCATAAAAATCGGAGGAAATACAACGTCAAAAATAATTTAGATTGGGGAGACTCATCGACAGCGTCCAACGATTTCCTGACTGATCTGCTACCGCATTATGTCACTCCCCGCCACACGATAATGAATAATGTCGACGAAGATTTCTACGATGTTATTCTGGGTCCCAGTAAGTAAGGTTCTTAGAGCACGATAAATTATCTGACTCGAAGGACCAATAACAGTAAATTATTCGTTTTAGGAGTAACAGAAACAAAAACTCGTAAGAAACTGGTACCAAACGAAAGCTTTGAAGATTTGCTGCAGAATACCACCCATAAGAAGTCTGCTGTAAGAAAACCAGCCAATAAATCAGCGCCTGTGGGTTCAGTACCAAGTAACGGAACGCAAAAGGGGAAAACGAAAAGTGAATTCGTAATACCCGAACTTCCCGAAGGGAGACTATTGGAAGTGAAAATTTATTCCAATTGGGGCGACAAATATTTAGTTGGTCTAAACGGAATAGAATTATTTGATTATAATGGAGATGTCGTAAATATTGAAAAAGTAAGTGAATTTAGTGTTGTATTAGGTAAGTGGAGGTTAAAGGTAGAGCCGTAAACAAGCCATAGCTGCTTGGAACATACGAAATTACAAACAGTAAGCTAGAAGTTGGGAATCGAGAGGCGAACCATTGAATTTTTAAACGCTTTTACGAGGGACTTGTTGATCATGCTTCCCATACTAAGGCATGGTTGTAACATAATATTCATTAGGTATCTATGTACATTTTACACATCATGCAAACTACTCACTTATTTTATTTAGAAGTAGGTAAATAACTACAGAAATTTTTCTCGATTATTTTCGGTGCCAATTTTCACAACGATCACATTTAGAACTCGAAAGACATCCATCATCGATACCTTTTTTAGGTATTTACCGAATACACCTTCCATACGTCCGTTAGCTCCTTTTGTTCTAAAATCTAAACCATAACCCACTTGTCGCCTCAGGTGTGGACGGACTCGGACACCGGCGACCAATCACAGCACGGGCAGGTCTCGAACGTGGCCGACGGCGTGGTGCGCACGCGCGACGAGCGCCACGCCTGGACCGCGCCCGCGCCGCACGCCGCACCCATCGCGCTCACCGTGCTGCTCACTGCAAGCGTTAGGCTGGCGCTCTTGAGGATATGGGTCAGCTCATTTTTTTATGGTTATACAAACATTTCCTGTTTTCACTGTATAAGTTGTGGCTTCAATTTGAGGGAGGCGGGGGGGGGGGGGGACAAGGTTCCGCTATTTGATACGTAACTCACCCCCCCTCTGTCCGATAGTACAACGGTACGGGAAGATATTTTATAAGCGTGAGCTCATTTGACAGCTCTAAACTTTGATATTGTTCTTGATGATGATGACTGCATCGGTAGCGTAGTTGTATTACAGTACGACTGCAAAGCTGAGGTCTAGCGTTCGATCCCCGGGTCGGGCAAAATGATATTGAGTTTTTCTATTCGGTATCAGCCCGGAGTCTGGAATTTGTGCCCGATATGGCGATAGGCTCGCCCCTTATCACATCATGGGACGGAATAACGGCGAAAAGTGGGTGCACTAGTTGTGCCTCTGCCTACCCCTTCGGGGATAACAGGCGTGAGTGTGTGTGTGAGTCACTGATTTTTGGGAAACTTAAAGAAGTACAATACTAATGTTGGGTATTGAGTCTTGAAACGTAATGTTGAGTAAGTTATACATTTTTCAGAATTACAACAAATCGCGAATACATTCTAACCGAGGCGTGAGGCTGGTACAGATTAAACTGGACGACATGGTGATATTCCACGGTGAAATTGCTAAATCTAGCGGAGAGCTGAAAGGACAACTGTCTTCGTTTGGTGATGTGAGTACGATTTAAAATAAATCTTTTAGTTCTCAACTGCTCACAGTATTGGGCTAAAAGCAACTACATCTGCAATCCTTTTTATGATGAATTGAGGTATGTACCTACAATTTATGCTTTTCTTTAATTTAGTATTGTTTTATGTATACACATATCTCTTAAAATCTAAGTACGATTTTCTTATTTTTTAGACTATTCTCTTCACAAAAGACCCAAGAATCTTGGAAGCGATAATGGTGAACGACAAGAACTTCCAAACACTGCTAAAAGACAACGAGCCTGTGCACGATAATGGAATAATCGAGAAAAGACCACCGACAGCCAACGACAAGAATAACATGAGCCCCACATCACTGCTAGAGTCTCTCGACAGCGATGATAAAGATCCTAAATATGTTGCCAAGAAGATTCAATTGACGCTCATGTCTAATTGGGGACAGAATCATTTGATAGGGTTGACGGGTATGTAAAATAAATGTATTTTTGGCTTGATAGCAAAATATCTGCTATTAGTGATGTCGAAAATAAAAATGAATAACAAGAGATGGGTGGAGATACTTTATACTTAATGACGAAAATTTACTTCATTCATATAATTCATAAAGAAGTCTATGATATTTTTCTAAAATGTAATAATAGGTAACACCAAACATATAACAAAACAAAAAACCTGACTGCATCAAAATCTGCCATCTTTATAAAATTTATTGAAGAACTGAAAAGAGAGAAACAAGATTTTAATTTGAGTATTTTATTTTGGTTTTGAATAATCTTAGTTGATAGTGTTCACAAACGCTGTCGGAGCATAACACGCTCACTTCTCATAATTTGGTTGGTGATCTAAGTAAAGCAACAAAATCTCGGTATGAGCAGATGCCTCCGACTGGGCTCCGGCTCTAGGGCGTGCCAAAGAAATATACATACATACATAGGTACACTCGAAAAATATAACCCTCCTTCTTTCGTAGTCGGGTAAAAAGGCGCATGTTGATTAACGTAAGCTTGGAATTGCCTAATCTTCAATAGGTTTCGTTAATCTTATATCAACTACAGTTTAGTTTCGTAACACAAATTAATTATCACACAGCATTACACCGAGGCTGCAAGGTAGTTATAATCTGTAAGCTTTCATCCCGTAAAGGTCAATGACGTACCTAATCCCTATTCCCTGATCGGATTACACATTGGGTTTCAGCTTTAGTGCTGTTACCTGGCGAATTTAATACTATTCAAGATACGTAAGGACTTCTTACCTGAGTTCTAACTCAGAAAATTGATTATAATTTAATTGTCAGTTGTATCGAGTTCGAATTTGTTACCTTTTCTGAGCTAAGACCTTTCGTAGGTAGGTTTAAGTACCTAATTATATCTTAATAATATTATAAAGGCGAAAGTTTGTAAGAATGTATGGATGTAAGGATGTATGGATGTTTGTTACTCTTTCACGCAAAAACTACTTAACGGATTTCGATGAAATTTGGCACACGGGTAGATCATGTCTTGGATTAACACATAGGCTACTTTTTATCCCGGGAAAATATAAAGCGGGACTTTTATCCTGGAAAAACTTTTTAATGCGGGCGGAGCCGCGGGCAAAAGCTAGTTTATTTATAATACTACTTACAAGTATGTTTTGTATCTAAACTGTTTATCATAATATTGGAATTCGCAAATATTGAAAGTACTAGCAAGTCGTCTAGTGAAGGTCTGTCTTCTAGAGGACAGTAATGTAAGGTAAGTACTGCAAATAACTGCACTTGCACCTTCCGGCTTAGCAGGTAATACGTGCTTGAACCGAATGTACTATCGAAGTTTCAATGTCTTATCACCAGGCATTGAGATCCTGAACTACACGGAGCGCGTAAAAGTCCACCGCGCCTACGCGTACATTACGAACCTTAGCGAGGAGCAGACCCCCGAAGGCGGGCTGATCGAGTGCGCCGCGCTGTTTAACGGCAGGAACGTGTCCGCCAATTTCGACGACATGTGGTGCACTAACTTCGACATGGGCAACAAGTTCTGTCACGTGGTTATGGAGTTGAAAGAACTTACCGAGATCACTGGTGAGTCACTTTATTTTTATTAGTATTACTCGCAGCTATGCCCACGTGAAAGTTTTTCCGGGGTAAAAATATTTTCCCGGTATAAAAGTAGCCTTTAGCACTCAGGAGTAATGTAGCTTCCTATTAGTGAAGGAATTTTCAAAATCGGTTCAGCAGTTCCTGAGATTAGCGCATTCAACTAAACAGACAAGTAATCAAACAAACCCTTCAGCTTTATAATAGTATAGATTTCTTCTTAATAATACTTAATAAAATTTGAAAAAAACGAGTTTCTTGTAAACACCTACTTAATTAGCGATACGTGTGTACGGTACCGACTTCTTAAAATAACTAACGAACCTATCATACGAAAACCTTATCACCCGTTAACACTTCACTGTGGGCGTACCCAGCTTTTAAATCAGGGGGAGCAGCAAATCTCAACTTTTGACCGCCGTAATTTCATATTGGTAGTCTCAATAATTCAACACAAGTGCTTCTTTTGTATGTATTCGTGGTGAATCCGGGAGAGGGATAGCTGCGCTCTCCTGCCCCGCCTGTGTCCACACACTTCCCTATCCATTGAAAGGTATTCGCATCTGGAACTACAACGCGAACATGGAGTTATCGTACATGGGCGCGAAGCACTTGCGCGTGTCGCTGGACGAGGCGGAGCTGCACTACCGCCCGCTGCTGCTGCGGCGCGCGCCCGGCGACACCTGCTACGACTTCGTGCAGCACATTGAGCTGGCGGCCATCGACGACAGGTACAAGTTACAACTGGCTCGACATATTCCATTTTTCAGTACAGTCTTTAGGTGGGCAAATAGGGAGTGGCTATAGTTTGCCGGCAAAAATTGTTTTGTGACTGAAAAATATGGTCGCTAGACAATACTGGTGCCGATTTTTTTCGGCCAGAGCACTTGTGTTACCCAAGACCAACCCTAGCTACTGCTCAGTGACTCGTCATTCTCTTGTTGTCGTCTGTATAGAATAGGATGAACAAACCGGCTACCTTAGAGTACCTAAGCAAACACGGCAGCCGATTAGCACCCACATTAGCAAAGGATTTTTTTATTATGATCTTACCTTATTATATGACCGAGTTTAGTGTGATGTAGATAAAGACATTGTTTACCAAGATTCAACGTCAATCAAAATACCCATCTACAATGTTTTCCAACTTACTTCAAAAATGCCCTCATTTCCCATCAGACTGGAGGATGCCAAAGACACGGACAGTTTCCGCATGGACTGCCTGGTGTACGGCACGAACTTGGACATGGGCGCGCCCACCGGTTTCGTACTGCAGCTGAACATCTTCTCCACTTGGGGGGACCCGTACTACGTGGGCCTCACTGGCGTGGAGTTGTATGATCTGCACGGAAACTTGGTGCCACTTACCGAGACTAGTATGTAATTTGTTTTCTTTTCGTGGTTAGCTGCTGTTAAAAGGTTTATTTGAAGGATAAAGCGCGGGCGCTTATAGCAAGCAATTAATAATGGCCCTAAATAGTTTAACACCCCCGAGACATCTCTCTCTTTGAGGTTCACGGTATGGTGTATGTAGATATTTTATGCATCATCCACTATTTATCAGAACACATTGGTTTTCAGACTACGAACTGATTAGGCTGTCGCATTTCCTAGATGTACCGAAGACGTAAATAACCTCTTATTCTAGGTGGTTAATCAGAGATCACACTACCTTATTATCCTAACATGAGTATATGAATATGTAAGATGTGTGGGTACTGCGCAGACGTGTGCGCTCACCCCGCGAGTGTGAACGCGCTGGACTCGAGCCTGCGCGACGTGCGCACGCCCGACAAGCTCATCGACGGACACAACGCCGCCGCCGGCGACGGCGCGCACTCCTGGCTGGCACCCGTGCTGCCGAATACGCTCAACAGGTTCATTAATTGTACCAATTTCAAAATAAATCGATTGAATAAGAATCGATTTTTAATTGGACTTTGGTTGATGAAATTTATTTTTTATTGTTTCAGGGTTTACTTCGTGTTTGATTTCCCGGTCACAGTGTATGCGATAAAGATTTGGAATTATGGCAAAACACCCACGCGAGGTGTTAAGGAATTTGGAGTTAGTAAAAAAATTAAACGTATCCTAATTTGTCATTCGAAAAAGTTTACGCCATAATTTTAATGTTAAATTTCGCAGGTGCTAATGGACGATCTTTTAATATACAACGGAACACTCGACTGTGCCAAAAGTGATGAAGTTATAGCTTCTCAGTGGATTTGTCTACAGAACGTCGAGGTCGATACGTTGACGCCAAGGTATGCTAGGTGTACACCTCTGACCTTATTTCTATTCGCTCTGACACGCCTGAGGGCTTCACCTTCCCCATCACGATCTACGAAAACCCTTAGATTTCCATTCTGTTCAAGAGTTTTAAATTATTATTTTTTACATTATCAATCTTATCGATTTTTGCAAACTCAATACTTCCCTTTTCCGTCTTAATCACAGACTAAATTGTCCCTAAAACACCAGTGATACAATCATAAGCTACCATTTCAGTTCGTCGGACGCGAGTCACCGCACCACGACGAGCGGCTCCAACGAGTCAGCTGACCAGACCGCTCGTCCACATACCAGCGTCAACAACGTGCGGACTTGTCACAAGCATCGGAGGCATTAGAAAACTTGCAAGTTGTGGCGTTGTGTGGAAAACGTTCAGCAAATTTTGGCAGTAACTAGTCTAGGGAGGGAGGGAAGGAGGAATGCGGCATTGTGACAAGCATCATAGGAAGAAGCTTTGAAGATATAGGGACGAGGTTTGATAAACTAGAGTGTCAAGACTTTGATAATTCCTAATGGGCTCTACAAAGAAGGATTTATGAAATATTCAAACAAAAGAGATTGGAAGGCGGGAGTCAGTGTTGTGGATTTACTTCCGAGGTGTGGAAGGGATTAAGAAATAATACAACACGCTCAGTTGCTGATGTAATTCGATCAACATTTAATTATTTTTTCACTGGTTGTACGTAGTGTGTTGTTGCGGTGGTAATGGATGCATCTAATGGTCCAACTGAGTTTACTGACCAAAGGTTTAATGTGTTTTGGCATTCATCTGTGCTTTTCTGGGGTTTAAGTTCCAAGTTGTTTCATATAGAGGGGTAATTTGGGATTAATGTTGATATGAAGAAAGCTACGCTTTCATTTGAGATTTATAAAGAAAATGTCGAATGACACCTCAGTTTGTGATGCAGAATTGGTGGTCTAAAGAAATAAAAAATATTTTTATTCTCATGAGGTATAGAAAATTTTAACAAATGCCCCATTTATAATAAGGGTAGTGCTACGTTATATTAAAAGTTTGTTAGGCGTGTAGTTCAAAAATTTTCCATAGATTGTAGAATTAGCTGGTAGATGTTTGAGGATTTTGTTCAAATCGTCACGTAAGAGCTCTGCTATAGTTCGAAAGTACAAAAACTGCAACGAATTTAAGTAATTTTCTCTACGCAAAAGTTACAACCATTGGCTTAAGACCCTGCACATATCTGGTGCATTCACAACAAGCAATGCACGGTAACGCAAGCCGAGCTGTAAACATCGATTTACGTCTAGTTAATCGACACCATAAAATCTCCTGTATAAGCTTGAAGATATCATAAAGTAGCTCGGCTTATATAAATGAACAAGGAAAGTTCTAGAATATTTCGTGCACAATTTTAATGGGTTGTATTACGTTTAATAACAATGTACTATAGTAGACTGCACACGCCAAAGTAGTATTGCTAACTGAAATACCTCAGAAAACAGGTAAAAAATAGGAAAACCAAAACGCTTATAGTAGCAAACTTAATATTCGCGTTTATCGTACACGGTCGACACCGTATGTACAGAGCTGTAAGGATAAATTGTTGTAGTGTTCTGTGACACTGTTAGCTGTTTATCGTAAATTTTGTACCATGCAATAAAAGGTTATTTGTAAATGTAGTTTTTTTTCATGATTACCTTGTAATGCTGGAGCACTAAAGGTCCTGTAATGAGTGATTTCGCCAATGTCGAGTATATACAGTTAATCACATAAGTACCTGAACAAATTCAAAACTTAAAATCGCCTGTATAACCTATACTTTTGTATCCTTTCCCAAATTTATTTTTCTCTTTACAAAAATAAAACAGATTTTTTTACATCTCACAAAGAAAAAAATGTTTCCATTAAAATATGACATTTTTAAATTGTTCAGGTGGATACACGAGCGACTGTTTATGTTGCATTGAGCTTTTTTTGGGTACACATTAATCTTAATGTTGTTTTCACATCACATATATTGTAAAAAAAATGAAAAAAAAATTACACCCACATATTCGAAGGAATAAAACAACACAATACAATTAACTTCATTTAATATTAGTTAACTTACAAATCACAGGCGGTATTTTTGTATTTCCAAATCATTTTGAAACATCGCATAACTATTTTTGGTCTACATTCTCACATCAAATATTTATTGACATATTACTTTCTGTCTTATTTAGATTATAATACTAAAAAACGTCTATTTAGTAGTAAGACCACTATAAAATTAGAGACTATAGACGTCTAAAATTCATTCATTTTGAAGATTATCCTGATTTTCGGATCCAAATAAAACAGAACCAATATATCTACGTATTAATATAATGTTATTCTATGTGAGGTAAATATTTGTAAACTATACGTCTAAAAATCTTACAAATGCTAACTGTTCGTACTCTACTGCTGTAGAGGATTCATTTTTCACACAAATCTAAGCCGATGGCAGAACCAGGCAGTTTTGCAAAGAATATCAATGCATGCGTTAGGATATGATAATACTTAGTGATCATTTTTCTTATTTTAATTTTATTAGGATTCATATATTTATATTTTGGTAATTTGTAAATCACTAAACAAAGAAAAGTCCTAAATTTTTTTACACTGATAAATATTTGAGGACTTTCACAAGACAGCATGAAAATTATATTACAAAAGCCAGGTTATTCAACGGAAGGATTTTACTTTTCCAGTATAACGATACATTAATAAGGCAGCATGAAACGAGTCAAAACTACGTCAGTCCAATATTTTTATATCAGTCAGTCGCTTTTCTAAATCCGCTAGATTGTGTGCCTTTACACATTTTAGCAAAAAACTCCACCAAGCAAACATGATTCAATAAATTATAATCTCAGAAGGGCTATTTTCCTTTGAATTTATTGTATTTTACGGCGAAACTCAAATAATTGATAGTTATTTGTAAGCATATTACTATCCGAAGCGATTTATTTTACGATACTTGGACATATTAGGATTTGTTTAAAAAAATCTTAATATCAAACAATACTCAACCCTAAATCAGCCTTATAAGACACACAATCCTAAGCATCCGCCTAATTAGTTCAATCGGAAGAAAAAAGAACGTAACTCTAAAAGCATAAAGTCTTAATTTGTCTAGCTGAAGAAGTACACAGATCGCAGGACGCTGTTGATGTCGAAATCTCCTTTGCTCGGTACCCTCTGTAGTAAGTTATTTACACGTTTCTTATTTGGCGCCCCAACGCTGCCATCTTCTAGTTCACTAAAAGTTTAAATAATTCTATTAAATATGCGTCTTGACCAGTTATTATATTTTATAGCTTTTAAAGGAAACCTTTTAAAATCAATTAATTGGTGTCATAATTGTAAAAATATAGGTGAAATCTCTATATTATCCCAAAAACTGCACATTGGATTTACTATGTTCGGCAAAGATTTACTCACCTCAAAAAGAACAATATCGAAGCAAAAGATAACTTTATGATACTCACTTTTCGGCATAACTGTACTTTTGTACGAGGAAATTCGACAGGTCATCTAGAATTGGTTGCGAGTGCAGAGCGACGAACTGTTCTCGACAAATCTGCAACAAAATTTGAGTTAAAATTAATTTCCACAATCTCGAAACCTCTTAAATTAAAATAGCATGTAAGAATAGAATCGTATCGTAAGCCATGATGCCTGAGTAAAGGTTTTTAAAAAAACGCGGATTGATTGAGACCTTTCGCAGCTAGTAATGAGCTAACCAAAAATAAACTATTTCTTGTTTAGACGTTATCGCAAAAAGAACGTAAGTTCTTAAATCTCAGTTTTTTTTTCTACGGGCACGGCTGTCACTCTACTGCACTTGATTGTAAGTGCAATGGATGTGGAGTGACGAGAGATGACCCTCGCCAATTAAATCATACTGGCGTATTTGAAACCGAATATACACATGTAAGAGTCCGTCTGGGTGGGTATCACCGCTATATCTATTTCTACCGTCAAGCAGCAGCGTGCATGCACTGTTGTTTCGGTTTGAACATTATAGCCAGTGTAACTACTGGACATAATGAGACTTAACATCTTATGTCTCAGGATGACAAGCGCAGTGGAATACCACGCAGTAATTTGTAACTCAAGGTGCTGGATGGTGTTGGTACTCTTTATGGTTGGTCGTATGAACGACATGCTCGTCTCGTCATTCAATGCAATAAAAAACGAGTTTAATTCCGGAACGCGACGTATTTACATGACCTATTATGGCGGGTTTTACGCCTTATGTACGCTGGTCGCTATAAGAGCGGATACAAATACCGGGTGGAAGGGAAACGCTCTCTATACCGGAACGGTAAGAGAGAAGAACCATAACATTAACCAAAAACTATATTCATTTGCAAAGCTAAGCGATAATACTTACGATTTTAGTATATCCGTAATTCGTGCGCGCGCAATGTAAAGCGTACAAAAAACTGGGTAGGGTACAAACTACAAAGCAAACGCCGACAAGGCGGCGCGGCGGCCACGCGGTCTTTAACCCGTCAGCTGATGTACGTGTTTCATTACGATTTTTTTGAAATATTGACCTTTTTTACTATGTTTTTCAGAATAATAGTTTGATTTATCTATCCATACGTGAAGCTGTACAGAAATTTGAGAAAATCCTACTAAAATTGTATCAATGCGATCGCGATTTTTTTAGTGCCATCACGTCAGGAATCACCGATACTATCACCTATATTCGTTTCCGAGAGCGTTTCCCTTCCACCCGGTATACTAAAGGAAAGTGTGTTATGTTACCTTGTTCATAGTGTGTACGGTGTGCGGATGCGTCCAGAAGCAATCGTGCACGGACACGAAGGAGAGCCCGGCGGCCGCGCAGTGCAGCCCCGTCAGCATCATGTGCGACGAGTCCAGCGAGTGGATGAAGTTCGGCGGGAACGCGTTGCGCTGCTTCATCGTGCACGGGCGCCTATACAACATGCAAAAAATTATATTCATTCGAATAAATCGATCATTTCGAATAATCGAATTAATCGATCATTTCGAATAATCGAATTTAATTTTAACACATCGGAATATGTAAGTTGTGTCCTAGTTGCGCCATTGCCTACTCTATGTCAGTCTATGCTAATCCCAGTCCAAGTATGATGTGGAAGATACACGAACACTATACGTACTGATGGTGATCGACGGCGGTGCGCAGATGTGCGGCGCAGGGCGGCGCGCGGCGGTAGTATGGCTGCACCACCGGCAGCCCCAGCGGCGTCACCCACTCCACACTCTCGCCACAGATGCCTGAGATCAACCTGCGGAAAATAACAATTATTTTCTACAACGTAAGACTTTTGACCATCGGGAAGCAAAACTGTTTGAAATATTGACATATCAATTTTATTAAGTTCACTCTTTAGAGTAATCATCGGTTTGCAATATTCTCAATTTAAAATATTTTAAGTGTTTCCACGCGTAAACATGCAAACAGCAAATATGCCCATGAATGTTCGATGTAACAAAAAATATTCAAATAAACAATTCATGAAATCGATATAAAATCTGTTGTATTTAAATTTCATCGATATTAAAATCGATAACGTCAAAATTATTAACATACTTGGCGCAATCGGTAAACCAGTCCTGTATAAGTTTGGTGGACGTGAACATCTCCCGTAGACTGTCGAACGTCTTCGTTGTTAAGTACTGCGAGCACGTCCACACATGTTCCTTAGGAAAATCGTCAATGTCTGCAAATAATAAAAACTTGTTTAAAAACTTTTCAAATGTCTTGAACTAAATAAAATACTTTACATTCAAGATACTTGCTAAAAATTAAATCGAGCTTGGCAAAAAGTATATCAGAGAATGATCAGTTTTGAAGCATATTAGTGTAATATTTAATCGATAACCATATAGTATCGATACAGAGCGATTTACAAACCTTACACATAATTCGACCTACCTTTCAACTGCTTGGCGATCTGCAGCCTCGCGCCAAACCTGGTGACTCCGTAGACGGTGGTCATAACAGTCTGCTTGATCACCTTCCTTCGCACGAAGTTCTCCAGGATAATGGCGGCCGGCACGCCCGCCGCCGCGTCACGGGCTCTCATCTCCTCCACCTGTGGTCAATGTATTTGTGAGATTTTTTTATTTTTTTTTTTTTGAATGGCCATCTTCGGCTCATTAGGGACGGCTGCGGGCTTCCTCTGACTCACGTCTATATTTGTGAGATTATGAATAAAATTTAAATCACTAATAAAAGATAATTTATCTGGACGTTGAACTTGATCTTGGAGTTTAATTAATTACCCAGCTTGTTGAATAAAGATTGGAGATAAAGTTAACTGTGTGGGTACTTGAGCTATCACTGAGTAATCGATTTTCAAATTGGAGCTTAACAGCTTCATGACATTGAGTTTCATCGACAAGGATTACTCCCAGGATGCCAAATTAGACCAGCTTGGCAAACTGGCTTACTCGAGGCGATTGACCTTCAAAAGCAGTATCGATACTTTGTAACACGTATTTTTTTACTCAAATATTACTATTTATAACTGTTTTTATCAGCGTTGGACTTGCGAAAATACTCGTAAAACAAACTATTTCGAAGTACCGATGTTTTGACAACCACTAATATCGATGCGAGGGATTGTTGTTTCAAACTCTAATCGGAACGCAATTTTATTTAACGTGCGTGAAAGTCGCAGTAACGCGCTGGATGCAGGCCTCTTTCAACTGGTCCATCTGGAAATCTTTAGGGGAGGCCTATGTTCAGCAGTGGACGTCATGTGGCTGATGATGATGATGAAGCTATGTGTTGCGGAAACCCTGCATTGGGCTGAATTAACCTGTCAAACCCCGCTTACATATGTAGATGTATGGGGAAACCCTATATACTCGGACTCTGGCGTCCGTCGCGGGGCTCGACGAGTCAAGGATAGAATAAGTAGTGTTACCAATGCAGCGACGGCGCTGTAGACGTCCTGCGGTCGCGGCAGCGGCGCGAGGTTGACGGCGGCGGCGCCGGCCGCGTCCCCGCCCAGCGCCGCGTAGTGCTGCAGCCCGTTACATACAAGTAGTGTTACCAATGCAGCGACGGCGCTGTAGACGTCCTGCGGTCGCGGCAGCGGCGCGAGGTTGACGGCGGCGGCGCCGGCCGCGTCCCCGCCCAGCGCCGCGTAGTGCTGCAGCCCGTTACATACAAGTAGTGTTACCAATGCAGCGACGGCGCTGTAGACGTCCTGCGGTCGCGGCAGCGGCGCGAGGTTGACGGCGGCGGCGCCGGCCGCGTCCCCGCCCAGCGCCGCGTAGTGCTGCAGCCCGTTACATACAAGTAGTGTTACCAATGCAGCGACGGCGCTGTAGACGTCCTGCGGTCGCGGCAGCGGCGCGAGGTTGACGGCGGCGGCGCCGGCCGCGTCCCCGCCCAGCGCCGCGTAGTGCTGCAGCCCGTTACATACAAGTAGTGTTACCAATGCAGCGACGGCGCTGTAGACGTCCTGCGGTCGCGGCAGCGGCGCGAGGTTGACGGCGGCGGCGCCGGCCGCGTCCCCGCCCAGCGCCGCGTAGTGCTGCAGCCCGTTACATACAAGTAGTGTTACCAATGCAGCGACGGCGCTGTAGACGTCCTGCGGTCGCGGCAGCGGCGCGAGGTTGACGGCGGCGGCGCCGGCCGCGTCCCCGCCCAGCGCCGCGTAGTGCTGCAGCCCGTTACATACAAGTAGTGTTACCAATGCAGCGACGGCGCTGTAGACGTCCTGCGGTCGCGGCAGCGGCGCGAGGTTGACGGCGGCGGCGCCGGCCGCGTCCCCGCCCAGCGCCGCGTAGTGCTGCAGCCCGTTACATACAAGTAGTGTTACCAATGCAGCGACGGCGCTGTAGACGTCCTGCGGTCGCGGCAGCGGCGCGAGGTTGACGGCGGCGGCGCCGGCCGCGTCCCCGCCCAGCGCCGCGTAGTGCTGCAGCCCGTTACATACAAGTAGTGTTACCAATGCAGCGACGGCGCTGTAGACGTCCTGCGGTCGCGGCAGCGGCGCGAGGTTGACGGCGGCGGCGCCGGCCGCGTCCCCGCCCAGCGCCGCGTAGTGCTGCAGCCCGTTACATACAAGTAGTGTTACCAATGCAGCGACGGCGCTGTAGACGTCCTGCGGTCGCGGCAGCGGCGCGAGGTTGACGGCGGCGGCGCCGGCCGCGTCCCCGCCCAGCGCCGCGTAGTGCTGCAGCCCGTTACATACAAGTAGTGTTACCAATGCAGCGACGGCGCTGTAGACGTCCTGCGGTCGCGGCAGCGGCGCGAGGTTGACGGCGGCGGCGCCGGCCGCGTCCCCGCCCAGCGCCGCGTAGTGCTGCAGCCCGTTACATACAAGTAGTGTTACCAATGCAGCGACGGCGCTGTAGACGTCCTGCGGTCGCGGCAGCGGCGCGAGGTTGACGGCGGCGGCGCCGGCCGCGTCCCCGCCCAGCGCCGCGTAGTGCTGCAGCCCGTTACATACAAGTAGTGTTACCAATGCAGCGACGGCGCTGTAGACGTCCTGCGGTCGCGGCAGCGGCGCGAGGTTGACGGCGGCGGCGCCGGCCGCGTCCCCGCCCAGCGCCGCGTAGTGCTGCAGCCCGTTACATACAAGTAGTGTTACCAATGCAGCGACGGCGCTGTAGACGTCCTGCGGTCGCGGCAGCGGCGCGAGGTTGACGGCGGCGGCGCCGGCCGCGTCCCCGCCCAGCGCCGCGTAGTGCTGCAGCCCGTTACATACAAGTAGTGTTACCAATGCAGCGACGGCGCTGTAGACGTCCTGCGGTCGCGGCAGCGGCGCGAGGTTGACGGCGGCGGCGCCGGCCGCGTCCCCGCCCAGCGCCGCGTAGTGCTGCAGCCCGTTACATACAAGTAGTGTTACCAATGCAGCGACGGCGCTGTAGACGTCCTGCGGTCGCGGCAGCGGCGCGAGGTTGACGGCGGCGGCGCCGGCCGCGTCCCCGCCCAGCGCCGCGTAGTGCTGCAGCCCGTTACACGACCCGTCCTGGTGCACCGGGAACCCGCACGAGTACTCTGCCGGGGGGGATCATATACTGACACAAGTAATTCAGCCACGATGTCAGTTTATAGCAAGTTTCATTTATAGAATAAACTAGCTTTTACCCGCGGCTCCGCCCGCGTTAAAAAGATAAAATTTAGCCTATGTATTAAACCAAGACATGATCTACCCGTGTGCCAAATTTCATCGAAATCCGTTCAGTGGTTTTTGCGTGAAGGAGTAACAAACATCCATACATCCAGACATCCATACATACTTACAAACTTTCGCCGTTATAATATTAGTATGATAGGCTAATTAGACTAAACTGGTACACCAATAGTAAACCCAAATGAATGATAGTATTCTGTTGTGTTTTATGATAAAAAAGTATTTTCTATTTGCTACCAGCCTTGCGTAACGTAACGCACAATCCAGAGAGAAACAAATAGTATATCCAGAAACTGGTTATTACCTTCAGGGTTAGGAGAGCGCACTGCGTTAGCTATCTCCATACAGCAGGCGAGCGTCTGCCACGGCTCCTCGGACTGCATCCACCAGCCCTCGCCGTCCAGCGGCCGGTCCGCAGAGTCAACAATCTTGTCCATTATACGCTCTGCGTACTCCAACCTGTGATTAGAAAAAAATAAACAGCTATTCATTAACCCCCGACAAAAAAGAGGGGTGTTATAAGTTTAGGGTGTGTATCTGTGTATCTGTGTATCTGTATGTCTGTCTGTGGCATCGTAGCTCTCAAACGAATGGACCGATTTGGACGCGGTTTTTTTTGTTTGAAAGCTGATGTGACTGCGATGGTTCTTAGCTATAATTTATGAAGATCTGTTCAGGCGTTTGAGGATTATCAGCTCATTTCCAACTTAAAAAATCCAATTGACTTTAAATTTGGTGTACTGTGACATTCAATATATTTGTAAACATGAGCTGATGCTGCGGCATCAAGTAGTCTGCGGGATACCCAACTCCTTAGCAACTTATAGCAGATATAGTGTGTTTGGGCTGATAAGGATGGGCTCAAAGAGTAGGTGATAGATAGTTGATTATCAAGGCCCCAGGATGGAGAATAAAGTAATTTAAAAAGTTTGAAATAAAAATTAAATTAAAATTTAAATAACCCCCGACACAAAAAAGCTATAAAAAGTAAAATAATAATAGTGTCTTTGTCGTTTAAGTACCTAGTAATATTTTGACACAAGCGTCCTCACGTCGGGGGACCCAACTCCGGACCAGGGAGATGAAAATACTTCTTTAGCGGTCCCTCGACGCGACGACGGTTGGGTCAAAATATTACTAGGTACTTAAACGAAAAAGACACTATTATTATTTTACTTTTTATAGCTTTTTTGTGTCGGGGGTTATTTAAATTTTAATTTAATTTTTTTTTGTTATGTGTGTTCATTGTTTAAGGTTCCTTATGAATATTCGTAGTTTTGTACGCGTTGTATGGCGGTTTTGCTCTTGAAGGTAATTTACTTTTCTAGGCAATTTTTAACCGTAAAACCATTGGCATAATTTCTTAACTTTGCAGTGCTTTATAATAGTACTCAGTTTCTTGCATAAGCTCGCTTTTTTTATTGCATTAAATGACGAAACGAGCATGCCGTCCGCCTGATGGCAAGCGATACGACCACCCTTATACAGTAGCTACACTATCCAGCACCTTGAGTTAGAAAGTACTGTGTGGCATTCCACTGCACTCTTCATCCTAAGACATAAGATGTTAAGTCTTATTATACACACACATACACTCACGCCTGTTATCCCTGAAGGGGTAGGCAGAGGCACAACTAGTGCACCCACTTTTCGCCGTTATTCCGTCCCATGATGTGATAGGGGGCGAGCCTATAGCCATATCGGGCACAAATTCCAGACTCCGAGCTGATACTGAATAGAAAAACTCAATATCACTTTGCCCGACCCGGGAATCGAACCCGAGACCTGAGCATTGTAGTCATACCTTAATACAACTACGCCATCGAGGCAGTCTTATTATGTCCAGTAGTTACACTGGCTACAATGCCCTTCAAACCGAAACATACTGTTTGACGGTAGAAATAGACATTGTGGTGGTACCCACCCAAACTGACTCTTACATATGAGACCTACCACCAGTAAAACCGCCATTCTAACGTTTGGGGATATTAGAATATACCTCTCCTCAACAGTATTCTTCTTCAATGTTCCAGTGAGGTTCACGGCGTGTAGCTTCAGCCACCTGAGGCCGTGGGGTCCGAGGGGTTTCTTGTTAGCGAAGACAAGCAGAGATCGTTGTGCGTCGGCGCCGAGCACGGACACATGCGGCGGACACGCGTACACGCGACCACGGAAGTCCATGTTGTGTGGCAGCCAGAATAACGACTCTCTAGATAGAGGACAATATTCTGGTAAAAATATAAAGTAACATCTATTGGGGATGCAATGAAATCAGCCCTGTATTATATACTACCCACTGCTGGGCACGGGCCTCCTCTATTACTGAGAGGTTAGGCCTTAGTCCACCACGCTGGCTTAGTGCGGGTTGGCAGACTTCACATACCTTCGAAATTCTTATAAAGAGCTTCTTAGGTATGCAGGTTTCCTCACGATGTTTTCCTTCGCCGTTAAAGCGAACTATAATTGATAAACAATACACACGTAACTTTGAAAAGTCAGAGGTGTGTGCCTTGGGTTTTGAACCTCCGGACATTGTCTTGGCAGACTGTTCCATTCCCAACTAGACTATCGTCCACTTTTGAGGATAAAGGACAATATTCCGGTAAAAAAACGTCAAATAACACTGTAACTGATGGTATGTACAGTAAGAGACGTCATGTTTCTCAACGATTATAGATCAGTAATACCAGCCCGTTTTAGGTATGAGTTTCAAATTTAAATATTTTGTGTTGTTTTGAGCAATATCTTTGAAATAAAGTAACGCTCTGAATGGTACGACATCAAATGATCCAAAAAGTATAAAACTTGTCACACAAAATTGGTTATTTAACCGACGAAAAAAAACGAAGGAGGTTCTCAAGTCGACTGTATATTTTTTTTATGTATGACCACGCATAATTTTTTACAGAGTAGCCTTCAAAATTGATCCCATGTAAATTTGAAAAAGGAAACACCCTAAGGGTGGGGAAAAAAGGGATGATTTATTGTTTGCTGACTCCAAATATATGTACATATTAGTTATGAAGGTTAAATAAAAAAAAAATATTATCTTTAGCTTTTTAGTTTTTTCGGCGGTTTAATTTTATTTTGAACCAATATTTTACCGAGCTATCAAAATTGGAGACGACTAGGCTGTTTCTGGCTTCCAATGGACCTGCAATTCTATGACGTAGTTAATTAACATAGACCAACCATTTTTTTTTTATCTATACTAATATTATAAAGCTGAAGAGTTTGTTTGTTTGAACGTGCTAATCTCAGGAACTACTGGTGCGAATTGAAAAATTCTTTTTGTGTTGAATAGACCATTTATCGAGGAAGGCTATAGGCTATATAACATCACGATGCAACTATTAGGAGCCAAGAAATAATGGAAAATGTGAAAAATGCGGGGAAAATTATTCATCCTTGAGGGCTTCCATTGCGTGCGCTGCGAAAACGGTTCAAGATACCAAAAATATATGTATGAAAGAATTGTTCCTCTTGAAATGATCTAAAAAAAAAGTCCGCGACAGTATATGTCTATCTTTTAAAATAAACTCTCTAGAACCGTTTTTATGGTAATCAAATTTGGTCGAAATTAATGCATTAGTTGTATCAACGTCATAATATTAATCTTTATACAAATAAATGTGTTGGATAGAGTGATTCAACGGGAAGGTTTTTATGTATGTACTTTTAGCCCGGAAAAACTTATTAACGCGGGCGAAGCCGTGGGCAAAAGCTAGTATTTAATATAATTCTACTGCCTCGGTGGCGTAGTTGTATTACAGTACGACTGCAAAGCTGAGGTCTCGGATTCGATCCCCGGGTCGGGCAAAGTGATATTGAGTTTTTCTATTCAGTATCAGCTCGGAGTCTGGAATTTGTGCCCGATATAGCGATAGGCTCGCCGCCTATCACATCATGGGACGGAATAATGGCGAAAAGTGGGTGCACTAATTGCGCCTCTGCCTACCCCTTTGGGGATAACAGGCGTGAGTGTTTTATGTATGTATATATGTATAAAATAATTCTACACAGTACACACCAACCTGAAGTGGTTAGCGAGTGACAGTTTGTAGAGTGTGTCGCACCACAGCGAGTGCATGTCGGCTCGTGCGCGTGAGATGGCGAGCCGCCGCTTCAGCGCCGCGCTCCTGTGTCCCGCGCCCGGCCCCGCCTCCTCGAACTGGGATGTGTCCAGGGACGACGCCGGTGGGGGGATGTCCAGCTTTTTGTTGCCACCGGATCTGGGATAGAGTATTTCTTGCATTAAATGTTTTATATTGTATTAATTAGGGGCTTATGTGTGAAATGAGAAAGTAAATATATGTAAAAATATGTATTAATTTGGGGTTCAAATTTATATTATGAAAATACTATCTTTTGCCCGCGACTCTGTACGCGTTAAAAAAATATTCCGGGATAAAAGTCCCGGTTTATATTTTCCCGCGATAAAAAGTTGCCTAGATCCTTACCAGGGTCTTAAACTATTCCCCTACCAAATTGCATCGCAATTGGTTGAGTGGTTTGGCTGTGACGGCTCCACTCGCGAGAAAAATTCGGGATGAAATTCCTGGGTAATGTTTTTCCGGGATAAAGGTAGCCTATGTGCTCTTCTGGATTTCGAACTATCTTTATACTTGTATTCTTGCGGTTCCGCTCGTAGAAAAGATTTTTCGAGATAATAGTTCCGGTTTATATTTTCTCGGGATAAGAAGTACCCTTGGTCCTTCCCAGAGTTTTAAACTACGTTTCTACCAAATTTCATCGAAATCGGTCAGTGGTTTAGCCGTAACGACTAGCGAGGAAAAAAGATCCGGGATAAAAGTTCGGCTTTATATTTTCCCGGGATAAAAAGTAGCTTATGTGTTAACCCAGGTCATGATCTATCCGTGTATTAAATTTCATCGAAATCCGTTCAGTAGTTTTTGCGTGAAAGAGTAATAAACATCCATACATTTATACATCTATTTCTACAAACTTTCGCATTCGCAATTAGCATTATAATATTTTTAAGTGATTTATACAATTACCTGAATATGTTAATCTGTAGATCTAGTATAGGTTTATTGATGACCCACGGCACCTCTCCCAGCTGGTTGAGACTGTCGAGCACCGGGAACAGAGTCTCTGGCGGTGCGTCCTCGAGCCGCTTCCACTGGTTGGAGACGTAGTAGGGCATGCGTATGAGCGGCGGCGCCGTGAGTAGATACGCGCCGTGGTGCGGGCGGGCCCAGGGCGCGGCGGGCGCGGCGGCGGGCGCGAGCGTGGTGCGCAGGCGCAGCGCCGTGCGCGCCGCCCCCGACCACGCGCGCCACAGCACAGGGTGCGGCTTCAGCTCCAGCCGCACCGACCGGCCCCACGGACGGTGCACCTTGTACACCGCCGGCAACTTCTTACTGCAACACACAACACAACACATAAATCTATAATAATCCTCCTAGCCAGTTTCGGCCACGGCGGCCAATCTCAACGAAGATCAGCCAGGTACGCAGGAGATATTATAGAGCACAAGTGTGTGCGCAATACACAGGTGCACTCGCTATTCCTTCACTCTCATAGTCCGGTGAGACGGCAATCCGACATGACCGGAGAGAGATCAGGCGCAGAACCAACGGCTTTACGTGCGCCCCGAGGCACGGGGGTATCACACCGCCAACTTCCTGACTCCAAGCTGCGACTGAGTGAATTTTAAGATAGAAAAACCCAGTCACTATGTTTTTGGCTCGACCCGGGATTCGAACCCAGGACCTCAGCGCGCAATTCGTACTCGTCATGCATACGCAATACAATTACGCCACCGAGGCAGTCTCTATCTATACACATATAACTTCGAAAAGCCAGCGGTGCGTGCCTTAGGTTTTGAACCTCCGGACATTGTCTCGGCAGACCGTTCCATTCCCAATTAGGCTATCGTCCACTTATTGTATCATGGATATCATTAAATACAAACAATTATCGAACTCAAACCACACAAACTGAATACCAATATTTGAACTTTAAATACTTAAAATAATTAAATAGGAATACGTATTCAATACTACTGGAAACACCAAAAATACAATCAATCTAATATCTAGACTCACACTTTAGCCTTAGATTTGAACATGTTAACGTCGATCTTGACGTCGTTTATTATAATGTTGTACAAAAACTTTCCGATGTTTTGACGCAGCTCCATCGGCCACGGCGTTTCCTCATAATCCTGTGAGAAAAACAATGGTATATATAAAAAAATTTAAAGTGTGATAACATAGGCAAACCACTAACCAAAAACAACGAAAAAAGAAAGAGAAGTGACACGTCAAAAAGGCGGCCAATAGTAAAAACTAAGCAAAATTATTTTTGTAACACTTAAACAAATGTGTTACGCTAACTGTTGCAGCCGCGTAGTTTTATCAAATAAGTTAAGAATATTTCGTTTTAAATACAGTTTCACGATGACCTAGTCTACTACTTTTTTTTTTATCGCGTATATAATCCAGTGGAGGGTAGTTTTTGTCGTCGCCTGCCTTCTCGCTGGTTCACTCGATGAGAGTCTCGTACGCGCGCCTGAACGCATGGTGCGTGTTCGTCGTTTGAATAGAACTTTCGCTTAATTTCGTTTCGTTAATTGTGGAAAGTGGTACAAGATAGTGTCTGGTGGATCCAGCAACAACCACCATCGTCGGCGCCGACCATCTAGCTTCGAGAACGGGACTCCGGTGAGTTGGCTTTGACGTATTTCAACCTTTCGACTGGATTATCGTTTTCGTATCGTTTGTATCGATTTAGTGTGTTTAGAACAGTGGCAAAGCATTTTTTGGTCCTTTCGTGCCGTGGATCCTTCTTATGGTGGAAACAGCCAAGCTGTCCCATCATCAGGAGTGACGTAATACCACGCGGTTCACACACAATACTTTCATCGTGAAACTGGTAATTTCGTTTATCGTATTGTTTCGTAGTTATTCGTATGGGAATAAGTAGGGCATCGTGCCCTGAGCTTATTCTTCCATAATTTGTTATCGTTATTTGCAACATAATATCGCCTCACAAATACGTCGTAGTCAATTCGCATAAACTCGTAGTGGTACCCACATTCGTAATTTTACAATTTCGTTTAGTCATATTTTGTCGTATTCATTACAAAACACCAAACGAACAATGTTATGTACATTGAATATGAATTAATAATATAATTGGTTGTGTTAATCTCGTTATTCGTGTTTATTTCGTTAATATTGTATTAATAGCCACACGGTCGCATTATTGTGTGACCAATTAGTGTGGCACACCCATCGCGCGTCCGTCGCCTAGGAACGTTATCGCATCGTTTCGCATATGGTAGGATAATATCGGTACAGTATAATCTATAGGCGCTAACTATATTCGATATAACGATTCAACACGAGCTGTGAACAGGCGCTAAACGTACCTGCCTGCATTTATGCATACGTATAAGGTGTACGAGCATTGGGAACTGTTGTTCTTAATCGTTATCTATTGATCTTTTTTTTTTCATGTTGTTACATTATTTGTTTGTTAAATATTTATTTGAATGGAATACAATTAAGTGTTCACTCCTATTTAAAGATAGTAGCCGTAACACAAATTGTTAACATATTTATTTGTTGTTAATAAATCAATTATAATCCAATAAATTATTATAATCAAGTATTTACACGAATTATACATTTTATTGATATAGAAATTATTATTGAATTATAGTTATAGTATCTCCGCAATTTCTTAATGAAAGCGAGACTTACTCATAGCTTCAATTTGCTTTTTTTTAATAATAATATACAGTTGATTTTATTTATACAATTATATACTTGTTTCTGGTTCATCTTATTTGTACAATATATACATTTCATTTACAGTCCACAATCCATTTTTATTTACACAGTTACCTTTTTAAATAATACATTTTGTTATCGATTTTTAAAATAAAATAAAATAAGTAAATAAAAATGTCGAAGGCCGCAGTACGCCGTAGTTTTGAATTGAAACGATCTATTGCTATCCGTCGGATAGATGAATGTTTATCGGCAGCCTTAGAGACTCAAAATGACGTCGCACGTTTACCGACTTTTTTGACTCGTTTTAGTCGTCTTGAAAATAATTGTGCTAGCTTCGAGTCGCATCACTTGAAGATTTGCTCCGAAATCGCAGACGCAGCATCTTTGGAAGAAGAGGATGTTATTCGGCAAGAGGTCGACAATAAATATTTTAAAATTATCGAAATTCATTCGACGCTCACGGCATCTCCCCAATCAAGTGGGCAGGAACTCGACATGTTTAAAACTGACCTATCTGTAAAACTACCTCGTTTGAACTTATTGCATTTTGACGGTGATATCACGTTGTGGAGCTCGTTCTATGATATGTACAATACTATGGTACATCATAACAAAAAGTTGTCGAACATAGAACGTTTCTCAATTTTGATTTCGCTTCTCTCAGGGGAACCTCTTCGACTATTGAAAGGTTATCCTCTCTCGGAAACCAACTATTTGGATGCCTACTCAGCCTTGGTTGATCGTTATCAATGCAAAAGAAAATTAGCCTTTCGTTATTGGGAGGAGTTACAAAATGTAACCCTCAAGTCTAATTCTCCCAGTGAATTGCGTCACCTCGTAGATACTTTCAACGAAAATATCGCGGTTTTAAGAAATTTGAAATTGCCCGTCAAGGATTGGGATTTCCCTCTATTTTATCTGTTATTTAATAAACTTGATCGCGATACTCGACAACGTTTTGAGTTACAAAATGAGAACAAAGATATTCCCAGTTTCGACTCCCTTCTGGAGCACCTTCGAGCGGCTAGTGAAGCCCTTGAACTGGCGGAGCCTCCCGCAAACACAGCGCGTCCTATTACTCGATCCTCTCGTCCTGGGACTTCTGGCTCGGCGACATTCACCCCGTCGGTCTCAAACCCACGCGCTGTCCTTCCTACAGGTACACAGACGCATTATAACCGACGCAATCCTACGCCTGTCACAAAAACCTTGGTAGTAAACTCACAGGCGAAATTGAACGACGCATGTGTTTTATGTAACGAACATCATGCATTATCTAAGTGTCCTATTTATTGTAACCATAACCCACGTAATAGATTCGCTATTGTTAAGGAGCACAACCGTTGTGTCAACTGCCTTCAGCAAGGGCACATTGTAAAATATTGTTGCTCCAAAATTCGTTGCTCAAAATGTGATGCGCCTCATCACACCACATTGCATTTCGAAAATTCTGTGCCATCTAAAGTCAATGATGCGCCCCCTGCTACATCTGCAACTTCGAATTCTAATGCAGCCTCGCTCGTAGCCACATCATGTTTGGTGGGTGGTTCGATGCCCTCCACGCATATTTCACTTCTCCCCACGGCCTCGGTTCAGGTTTTAGACAACTTTGGCACATATCGTACAATTCGTGTCGTGGTAGATAGTGGCAGTCAAACAAACTTTATCACTAGGAAGTGCGCCCATCGACTTGGATTAGCCTTAAAAGGGACTACATCATATGTCGAAGGCATTGGGCAATCGACATCTGTGGCGATTGATTCCACTTTGTTCCATATGCGCGGTGGACCTTCTGGTTCAAATATACTTGTTGAGGCCCTCGTTATTCCGACCATCTGTAATGAGATACCACATGATAATTTCGATATCGCTCAATGGCCACAGCTAAAGATTCTTACATTAGCAGACCCTAATTTTAACAAACCTGCTCCAATTGATGCATTGTTTGGTGTCGATATATTTAGTCGAATATTTGTAGGAGAGCGTCTTGATTGTGGGCCGGACGGACCCACAGCCTTCAAAACTAAGCTCGGTTGGATAGTGATGGGCAGGATTTCCTGCAATTCATCAGCTCCACGCACCTCCCTAGTTTCTTCGATTGAGAGTTTAGATCTCCAAATTCGTAAATTTTGGGAGATCGATGAGCTACCCAAATCCTCTCCAATCACGGACGAGGAATTGCGTTGCGAACGTCTATTCGATGAGACGCATAGCAGAAACGCCGAAGGAAGGTACATTGTTCGCTTACCATTTAAGACACCACAGCCCGAGATCGGAGACTCTTACAGTCTCGCGTATCGTCGCTTGCTGTCTCTTGAGAGACGTTTGTCGGGTAATCCTCAATTACGTGAAGAGTACAACGCCTTCATGAGAGATTACCTCGAATCGGGACATATGGAAGTGGTCCACCAGGCGCGGTCGGATTGCCCATATTACATACCGCATCACTGCGTGCTCAAGCCGAACAGTACGACCACAAAGTTGCGAGTGGTTTTCGATGCCACCGCAAGGCCAGCCAATGGGGCTGCGCTTAACGAACAGTTACTTGTTGGTCCCCGAATGCAATCGGACATCGGGTCGATTCTCCTTCGCTTTCGTTTACACTCTGTCGTATTTACTGCGGACATTAAGCAGATGTATCGCCAGATACTGGTGGCCGATACTGATCAAGACTACCAACGAATTTTGTTTAGATTTTCCCCTCAGGATCCTATCCAGGAATTCCGGCTAAAGACCGTCACTTATGGTATGGCGTCTTCAAGCTTCTTGGCTATTCGGACTATTTCGCAGGTGGCACGGGATGAAGGTGGCAATCATCCCTTGGCAGTGTCTGCATTGACTGAGGACATGTACGTTGACGATATAGTGACAGGGGCCAGCTCCTTAAATTCGGCTCGCGAATTGATGAAGGAAATCAGTGATATCTTGCGTAAAGGGTGCTTCGAATTAAGGAAATGGACAAGCAATTGTCCTTCCTTACTAGAAGACATTCCTCCTGAATATTGTCACGACGTTCGGAATTCGCTTTCATTTGATTCGCATCCCTGCTCATCGGTCATGGTTCTTGGATTAAGGTGGAAACCTGACGTTGATGCTTTCTCGTTTACTGTCACATCACTGCATGAACAGTGCACCAAGCGAAATGTTTTGTCGGAATTGGCTCGCATTTTTGACCCGCTTGGCTTTCTGACCCCACTTACATTCACATTTAAATGTATCGTACAGGATCTTTGGAGTCTCAGGCTTGATTGGGACACAGTTGCACCTGATAGGATTAGTCAAACTTGGTCTCGTTATCGCTCAGAATTTAATGCAATATCGTCTCTCGTTATTCCTCGTTTCGTTTCGGCATTAAATTCAAATAATACCGCAATACACGGCTTTTGTGACGCCTCCGAGCTAGGCTATGCAGCTGCAGTGTACTTTCGTATAAAACATAGTGACAGTCGCGTCACTACGTGCTTGATCATCTCTCGCTCCAAAGTCGCCCCTCTGAAAAGAATTTCCATTCCTCGTTTAGAATTGTGCGCCGCAGTTCTATTAGCAGATCTTATCGCATATATTCGCGAAGTGTTCCAAAATCGTATTCACTTCGATGACATCTTTTGTTGGTCAGACTCGACTATCGTTCTTGCTTGGCTAAAATCGCCGTCAGCTCGATGGAAGACTTTTGTTAGCAATCGTGTTGCTCGTATTCAGGAGAAGTTTCCATCCTCTCATTGGCACCACATCAGCTCCTCCGACAATCCCGCCGATTGCGCTTCACGCGGACTAACAATTTGTAAACTTCTTGATCATGCCTTGTGGTGGCATGGACCACATTGGTTGTCCCAGGATATTGTTCATTGGCCTGTTTCACAGCATGCCATTGAAGAATCTCCTGAAATTATCTCGGAACAACGCGATTCCAAAATCTCGTTATTTGTCGCTGTCGATAAGTTTGATGAATTTCTAAATAAACATTCGAGTCTAATTATTGTTCAACGCATCGTTGCTTACATTCTTCGTTTCATTTATAATTGTCGCAATCCTAAAAATCGTAAGTTGGATCATCTTGTCGCGTCAGAACTCCAGCAGTCGTTGCTGATGTTGGTCAAGCTCGCCCAAATTACCAGTTTTGGTAATGAGATGATAAATCTACAGCGAGGCATACCCTTGCCTAAACCGCTGCAAAAATTATGCCCTTTTCTTGATAAAGATGGTTTGATCAGGGTGGGCGGTAGACTAACTCACTCGAATCTAGATTACGACTGTAAGCATCCGTTATTATTACCTCGTCAACATCGCTTAACTTCGCTCATTATCGATCAATGTCATAATGACAATTTACATCCTGGACTTCGAACACTTAGTTTTTTGCTAGCACAAAATTTTTGGATCTTGTCACCTCGTCGTGCTATTCGTAATCGTCTATCGAAGTGCATAAAGTGTTATCGCACCAATCCAAAGCCCTTCATTCCTCGTATGGGAGATCTTCCTAAATTAAGGGTATCGGAATTGAAACCTTTTTCGTGTGTCGGTATTGATTTTGCTGGACCTTTTCCTACACACATACAACGTCGTCGTGGGGCCAAACCTTTTAAAACTTACGTTTGTTTATTTATTTGCTTCGCAACGAAAGCGGTGCATATTGAGCTTGTTGTTGGTCTGACAAGTGAAGCATTTCTGGGTGCACTTCGCAGATTCGTGTCTCGTCGTGGCCGATGCCAACGTATTCATTGCGATCATGGTACTAACTTTGTTGGTGCCCACAATATCTTAGTGTCACTCATAAAACAAGCTGCCGCTTCTGAGGCTATCGAATTTTCGTTCATACCTCCTGCTGCGCCACACTTCGGTGGCCTTTGGGAAGCCAATATTAAATCATTCAAAACACATCTCGCTCGCGTCATTGGTAATCAAATCCTAACTTACGAAGAATTCTTGACCGTGGCAACACAAATCGAAGCTTTGCTTAACTCTCGTCCGTTATGTGAAATGGGATCGGATCCCAATGATCTATCGGTATTGACTCCTGGTCATTTTCTCAATTTGGAACCACTAACATCACTTCCAGAATCTAATGTTTTGAACGTCGATCCTAATTGTTTGAATCGTTGGCAACTAGTGCAGAAAATCCATCGGGATTTCTGGAAGCGATGGCATGTGGAGTATTTGCACACGCTGAGTCAGCGCGCCAAGTGGCTCACTGACACCTCGGAACCTAAGTTAGGATCTTTAGTTCTTATTAAAGAAGAGCAACTTAAACCTCTTCGTTGGTCCCTCGGTCGTATATTACAATTGCATCCCGGAAGAGACGGTATCTCTCGCGTCGCTACCGTTAAGACACAATCAGGTCTATTGCGACGACCTTTAGTTAAATTGTGTCCCCTTCCAATCAATAGTTAATTTTAGATTTAAAATACTTCGTATTTTGGTGGGCGGAATGTTGCAGCCGCGTAGTTTTATCAAATAAGTTAAGAATATTTCGTTTTAAATACAGTTTCACGATGACCTAGTCTACTACTTTTTTTTTTATCGCGTATATAATCCAGTGGAGGGTAGTTTTTGTCGTCGCCTGCCTTCTCGCTGGTTCACTCGATGAGAGTCTCGTACGCGCGCCTGAACGCATGGTGCGTGTTCGTCGTTTGAATAGAACTTTCGCTTAATTTCGTTTCGTTAATTGTGGAAAGTGGTACAAGATAGTGTCTGGTGGATCCAGCAACAACCACCATCGTCGGCGCCGACCATCTAGCTTCGAGAACGGGACTCCGGTGAGTTGGCTTTGACGTATTTCAACCTTTCGACTGGATTATCGTTTTCGTATCGTTTGTATCGATTTAGTGTGTTTAGAACAGTGGCAAAGCACTAACCACACGTCCATTAAGACTACTTGATGCCCTAAGAAATCCACGCCTGTGGCCCCATCCATGAGTAAACTAGTATTGGTTTTTATATAAATTTTTACCCGACTGCGAAAGAAGGAAGGTTATGTTTTTCGACTGTATGTAGGTATGCATATTTCTTTGCTTTGGCACGGCCTAGAGCATAACGGGTTGTCGTATTTTTATGTGAGTGGTGTCAGAAGATTCGTCTTAGCCGTGAGAGTGACACTGGGTACATCAAAATTAAAAAAAACAATACTGAGGATTTTTGGCGGGAAAAAGTAATCTAAAAAAAAAATAATGTTTTCAAAATACATCGAGTGTGGTATCAAAATAAAGGATTTTTAACGGTGATTACGAATATATATAAAACTTATATGTTTTGTTGGAGTTTGAAATAGGAAATGCTAATAAATCACATCACACTTCTCACTAATAGTATAAATGCGAAGTTTGTGTTAGTTTGTTACTTTTTCACGGTAAAACGGCTGATATAGGTAGGGCAACAAAATGTCTGAGTGAGCGGATGCCTCCGACAGCGTTTGTGAACACTGTCAACTAAGATTATTCAAAACCGAAATAAAATATTCAAATTAAAATTTTGTTTCTATCTTTTCAGTTCTGCAATGAATGGTAGATATTGACGCAGTCGGGTTTTTTGTTTTTGTTTTAACATTTTTTTTAGTTATTTATTATGTACCTAGGAATTAAATCCAAAGCCTTTTTTTACTTATTAAAATGCGACTTACGACTTTTACAGGCATTAAATTCGCGGAAAATAGTCTTTAAGTCCAACATTATAAGCATACCTACAGGCTACACGTATATTGCACTATTGATAAAGCATTGAGCTTTTCCTGTAGCATCGTTGTTCATTTTTTATTTTATATTAGCAATTTTTTTTTTTGTGCTGTTTCTGGTGCCCCCAACTCAAGGGGTGATGCCCTAAGCAATTGCTTAATTTACTTATGGGCTAATCCGGCACTGCACACGTCGGATATAATATAAGCAAAGGGATGACAAAGAATATTATATATCGACCCCCCCCCCCCCCCGCCGATGGCTGCGCGAGTGTAGTTTCTGTGAATGACCATACCTTAGTCATGACGACGCATCAGCAAAAGAAAACATATAGCGTAATATTGTGTTGACATCTGTGTATCTTACCGTTCAATCATAATGTTTTTTTTTTAAGTTATACTTCTTTAGGCGCGTTATAAAAATTGATGGAAGTGAAATTTTACGATATGTGGATTTTACGATATGATTGATTTTTCAAGATGTTTTAAGGCCAACCGACCTCAAAATCGATGTTTGAGCGTAACTTTAGTTACAAAAGACGGATCCAATGTCGGAATTGAAAATAACTGACCGCCATTTTGAATTACTTTGATTGAAGGCCAATCGACCTCAAAATCGATATCTGAGCATAACTTTAGTTACAATTGACGGATCCAATGTCAGAATTGAAAAAACGCCGCCATTTTGAATTTCTTTGTTTTAAGGCCAATCGACTTCAAAATCGATATCTGGGCATGGCTTTAGGTACAAAGGGCAGATTTAATGTTACATTTCAAAAAAGTGACCGCCATTTTGAATTTCTTTGTTTGAAGGCCAATCGACCTCAAAATCGATATCTGAGCATGGCTTTAGATAATGATACACACCAAGCTAGCTCCTTCAGGATGTGCGTACAGGAGGGTGTCCCAGGCCTGGCGGGCGTTGAGCACGGCGCCCTGCTCCCCGCGCAGGTGCCGCCGTAAGTACCACTCGCAGTACTTCTCGTATATCGTGAACGTCTTGTCCAACACACCGTTGCGACGATATCGCTCGATTTGATATCTATTAAAATTAAAATCACATAACAGAAATATTTAATTTAAATATTTATTTAGCGCAGGTTAACCAATGTTAATCAACATATACCGGGTGGAAGGGAAACGCTCTCTATACCGGAACGCTAAGAGAGAAGAACCATAACATTAACGAAAAACTATATTCATTTACAAAGCTAAGCGATAATACTTACGATTTTAGTATTTCCGTAATTCATGCGCGCGCAATGTAAAGCGTACAAAAAACTGGGCGGCCGCCGCGCCGCGCCGGCACCGGTCCGCGGTCGTTAGCCCGTCAGCTGATGTACGTGTTTCATTACGATTTTTTTGAAATATTGACCTTTTTTACTATGTTTTTCAGAATAATAGTTTGATTTATCTATCCATACGTGAACCTGTACAGAAATTTGAGAAAATCCTACTAAAATTGTAACAATGCGATCGCGATTTTTTTAGTGCCATCACGTCAGGAATCACCAATACTATCACCTGTATTCGTTTCCGAGAGCGTTTCCCTTCCACCCGGTATGTATAATTATGGTCAATGTTTGTATGTTGACTACTGTGTTAGATAATCATACTTACTTTTGATAGACTTGCGTTCCTAAATCCCTCTGCAGTAACTTCAAAGTGGGGCTGTACGTTTCGCTTCCATCGACCAGTTTATTTATTTCAGTCATTATTAATTCCACAAATTGATCCACCTAAAATGAACAACAATCATGTAAAATATTTTTTCACAGCTAATACAAAAAAAAACTATGGCTATTTTATCCTGGCCCTGCAAATGTAAATATAGACGATTCTAAAATTACATCGCGTTGTGTATCGGTCGTGTTCATAAATATAATGTGCTCGTAATCATACAGCCTTCGGACACGATGCGCAGAATACGTTTTTATGGCGACTCGTGTGGGTCTAACCTGAATAAACTGCCATTCAATACTCACCTCTAACACTTTGAGATACGGGTACAGTGTTATCGCGGAGTGCGACGCGCTGCTCTGCGACTTAAGCGTACCGATGTTGCGTATGAATGCTTCCTTTATTACCTGACGCCACTCTGCTTCTGTCTCTTCTAGCTTCTTTCTCTGCATAAGACAATATTCCACTTATTTATGAATATTTATTTATTTATTTATTTACACTTTATACCTACATGGAGTAAAGGCGGACTTAATGCCATAGGCATTCTCTACCAGTCAACCTAAACTGGTGCAGAGATACAAGAGGGCAGGTGCGTCAATAATGGAAAATTAAATGGGGATTGAGGAAACAAATGTCTTAAAAGTATACATCCTACTGAATAAATCTATAAATAAAAATGAAAAATACTAATAAAACAATACAATAAAATACTAATAAATATATGTATAAATAGATAATGAATAACATATACATAAATTATATACAATATATACCAAATAAGTGATGATAATCACGCCAATTTTGCTGACAGTAGTTCTCGAACCTTCTTTTTGAACGCATAACGATTTGTGGATGATGTAATATTGCTAGCGGGTTTGTATCTATACTAATATTATAAAGCTGAAGAGTTTGTTCGTTTCTTTGTTTGAACGCGCTAATCTCAGGAACTACTGAAACGATTTAGAAAATTCTTTCACTAATAGGAAGCTACATAACTCCTGAGAGCTATAGGCTACTTTTTATCCCGGAAAAATATTTATGTCCCGGAAATACTTTTTCACGCGGGCGGAGCCGCGAGCACTACTAGTGATAATATATAAGACTAAAAGAAAGACTTAAAATGTTGAATAAATAAGTTTTTTAGATGATTTGATACTTGGCTATTGGCATCAAAACATATTTATAGATCCTTCCTTTTTTCGCGGAGATTACTACCGCCCAGCTTTCAAGGGGGGCGAGTGGCGACTGAGCGGTTATGTTGGGTTCTCCGTGACTTACGACCCAGCGTTGAGCCACCAAGAGATATGTAACCATCAGGCGACCACCGGGCCGAACCCCTAACCTACGTACACCGCACAGCATATCAACCAAAACTCCGCGGTGGCCTTCTCCGGCGCATTAGGGACGGCTGCGGGCTTCCTCGGACTAAGAGTGTCCAAGTTGTCGTCCGCAACCGCCCAATATTTATAGATCCGCTGATTAAATTAAAACAATCAATGAGCTTTTTTCATGATCTACAATACTAAATTCCCAAAGAGAAAATTTGGTCCTCCGACCCAGACATCGACAAAAGTTGTCACAAACTTAACAAAAAACATTATAACCAGCGTAAATACTCACACAAAACTGCACCATGGGAGCCGATTCATCTTTCACGTTGATATTCTCAACTTCAATCTCGCCCACAATCTCTGTTTCGAGTTGCTCTCTCGCTTTCTGTACCATCTGTTCCAAAGTCAATAGTCCTTCAGCGGGAGAATGCGTCAGACCTTTTCTATTCTCCGTTTGGTCTAATTTCAACTTGCCTAGAAGAGGACATACATAGTCGAGGACTGGGGGAGTGTATTGGGGTTCGAATCCAGGTTGTATTCGCCTTATTGCTTGTAATACCACTTCTCGTTGATCGTAAAGGAATTTGCTTTTGTCCAATAAGTCATTTAGGCTGATACCCTAAAATAAAATACAAATAGGGTAAATAAATGCATTTTGAAGTGTTTTTTTCCACAGCTTGAGTTTAGCCATACATTTATCACTAAGAGTATACCAAACTTGCCTTATCCTGCATAATCATATTATAATACTGCAATAAAATATGTTTGTTTTCCTCCTGACTCCTCTCTATACATTCGAAGACGGCCGCAAACGTCTGCGCGTTCACTTCCACTCTGTCCTCCGACATGAATGTTAGGAGTTCTTTTGTGTTGTCTAACATACCCTGAAATAAAGAACATTTTGCACATGTCTAGAGTGATCCCACGGGACACCTTGATACAGGCATGCCTGGTATGGATTGTAGTTGATGCATTACACATGCATTTACCTATACATGTTATTGTAAAAAATTACATAATTATTCATATTCCTAAAGATTTTCATTTTCGTTTGAATAATCAGCATCATACGAATAAATCTTATTTTTTTATTTACATTTTTAATTTTCCCCTTATATTGGCAAGGCAAAGGGTTCAAGCCGATACAGCCCAGTAATCTATACTAATAATTATAAAGAAGAAAGATTTGATTGTTTGTATTGATTAGACTCCGAAACTATCGGACCGATTTTAAAAATTCTTTCACCAATATAAAGCTACATTATCAGCGATTAACATAGGCTACTTTTTATTCCGGGAAAATATAAAGCGGGACTTTTATCCCGGAAAAACTTAATCACGCGGACCGAGCCGCGAGCAATAAGTGATATTTTTGGTTGTCTTTTTTTATCCTCTGTAGTATGTCGCAGTGCTAGCGCTAGTGCTAAAGCAGTGGCTACCTAACCAAGACTTTATCGAGAAGATTGGCGGCAACAAAAACACTTGCTTAGCACAGTTATTTCAATTCACTTCGTTTGACTCCTTTAAACATAATATACCATCATAATTATGCAATATACCACTAATTATCACCAAAATAATTAATTAAAACAAGAGCACCGGACACTCCTAATTTCCCGCCAAAACTCTCTTTTATTTATTTTGCAAATCTAGAAAAACAACAAATCTCCGAAGGCACAGGAACTTTATTTGATAGCTGTACAATATTATGCGTAAAATGATTTTTTCTTACCGTTCTTGCAAATCCCTGTAGCAAAGCGTTATAAACTTTAACATCCGTAATTTTCGGGTGGTCAGGGCTGCGCAACCCTTTCTGTCTGTAATGTTGCAACACTAATCGGCCCTGGAATAACATTATTATAATATGTATCAATTGGAAAAAATAATTTAAGCACTATCAGAGCTTAGTAAACAATATTTATGGATATATCTGGATTAAAGAAATGCACCAATCAGAATGAGGTTTGATCTCAACGCTCGTAAATTAGTTATTTTTACTGATTTTGGGGATTTATTTGACGATAGCTAATGAGATTACTAATTATTATTAGTATTGTGTTGATTGACACTCATTATCTTAAGGTTAGTGTGCATTATAATTGTGTTGGTTGATGATTGGCCTCATGTTAGGTAGATAGCTGGTCTTAAATCTAAACCAAATCATTTGTGAATCATGGTTCAATAAGTGTGCTACGCCGACCCGGCGAAGGTTAACGGCATATAAAAAAGAAGTAAAGTATATTCAAGCTCAATTTATATTTGTTACAAATTCCAATTTAGGAATGGAGACAGTGTTTCTAGCTTTTCATTTGGCTATTTACGAGCTATGGATATAATTTGCATAATACTTCTTAATATAAAATGAATTCCGAAACATTCACACAATTCTTCAGATATGATTTCTTAGTTTCAATTTGTAATTATTCTGCCATACACAATTTTAAAGCAATTCTAAGAATTGTTATGATTTCGAAAGCAATTTCTAAATAAACATAGCTACTGCAAAGTAATAAACAAACTATTTGTAAATTGCAGATATTTTATGTATAAATGTAATTTTATCTCACTTCTGGATCTTAGGAACATATTTTGGATGAATCACTGTTATCAACGTTCCAATATCACTTATCAGTTACTCAACAGATTTGACAAATAACAGAGACCATTAAAAGTAGAACATGATTATAAAAAATCTCTGTGGGCTTAGAATGAGGCAAAAAAAGACACATTTGACTGGTTGATAGGCCAACACGTGATTAACGTATTGGTCTCTCGATCAATTACAAACATCACTCATACTTCGACATCATCGAGTGTGCGGGGACACCATAAAAAAAAATAAAACAAAAATTATACGAAATCGAATCGAATTATCGAAATCCGTTCAGTAGTTTTGCGTGAAAAAGTAACAAACATACATCCATACATTCTTACAAACTTTCGAGTTTATAAAATCAGGATTAAGTAGAAGTTACTATCACTAATACTATACATAGAAAGTACTCACACATTGGTTCAGCTATAAATTACTACCCATATTTTTTGGTGTATTACCATAACTTTTGTAAAAGTACCAAAGAATCTATGCAGGCAATATCATTAAGGATAGTTTGTATGATACAAACAACTCACCTCATTAACCATGTCAAGGGAACAGAGTAGCTGCAGATGTGCACACAGCAACTTGTGCAGTGCCTCCTGTTTGCCATGCCTTTGCAGTTTTTTGATATCCTGCTTCATATGAGACTCCTGAAGGGCACGGCGCTGCTCTCGTTTCTCCTTCTTTTTCTTTTTTAATGCTTCATTGCTATAAATTTATGAATCAGAAATAACTGATATTGTCTTAAATATAAACCCTTTAACAAACCAATCATATGTATCATAAATGCTGTCAAAACTATCACTTCATAGTTTTATTTCTTTTTATTTGTTTTCATTTATATCAGTCATAAAAATTATTGATAATAATTATAAAAGTTAGTATCACATTGCAATATTGCATAATTGCATATTACTCATGTGGCATAGTGCCCACACTTTCATTCATAAAATATCAATGTTGTGGGTTTGGTAACTAGTCACAATTCATACTGATGCCAAGTTTTCAGTCAGGAAGAACTGCAGACTAAATATGTATTTGGTAGGGATGGCATCTTAAAATACCTGTCCAGCATCACACTGATTTATATTTAGGGCAGTTTTGTTGAAAATAAAAAAAAAGTATATAATTATAGTACTATTGAGAATCAAATTTATGATTTTGTTTTCTTAGTTCTTGGATGTCATATAAACAATTCCCTTTAAATCAATGTGTTCGACCTTAGCACTTTGACAATGTTATATGCATGTTAATAGCATTATTGTGTAGTCTTAAGTAAACAAATAACAATAGCATTTATACTTACGCCTTTTTTACCTTTAAGCCCTTACTAGCTATAGATTCAGCATGTTCAGGCTCAAAGTCATCTTTCTCATTGATCTCTCCATTCATCACACCATCATCATAAATGTCCTCTAAAGCTGGATGAGCAATACCTTGCCTTCTGCAATTATAATTCATATAATATAATTCAAGGGTGAACCCAGCTTTCAAGTCAGGGGGTCATATAGGCGAGGTGTAGTCATGAGTGACTCCAAGTTAATTACAAAAACAAATTAAATTATGAAGGAAATTGTATTTTATTAAAATATAAAATTACACTTCGAATTGTGCATATGTCAATAACGCCCGAATACTCAAACGCTACTCAACCAACCAAGTTATCTGAGGCCTACTTAATTTTAGCCGGCTTCTTATTTTAAATGGCATTCTCAAACGCACTTTAAAATATTTGATGGAAAACTCAACTGAGAAGCAGTCATTTTGCTACAGATTATAAAAAGTTTGTTTTCGATTACAATTTTAATAAATTTGATATTTATGTGTCGTTTCACGCAGTATAATTTTTAAGATGTTAAATATAAATGAATCGAATAACACAATGCGCAGTTTGAAAATGATTTACAATGTTATAATATGTCTATTATATTTAATTTTCGTGTATTTTATATACTATGTGCAGATGCTACATAGTAAAAATGGTAAGTATCTTTAAAAACCATCCTAGGTTTTTAATATGTAGGAATGGCATATTCATTATTAGAAATAGTTTATTAATTATTATATTCTTAACATTGATGTGATGAGTTTATATTGGCATTATATTTCCACTTGGCAGTATGTCAGGGTTGACATTAGCCGCTTTAGAAAAAAAATAAACAAGTCAACAACAATAATATTTATAATTCTTATTTCAGTTTTATCATCAGAAGTAGGCATATTTACAAACATTTACAAAATATGCTAACTCAACTGCTATACTACGCACAATACGATGTACTACCGTTAGTTGTTTCCCGTGAAAAATAACCCCGATGACCTTAGGCTATCGGTTGGATTGTTTGGCTTCTTTTTGTGTTCGGCTGGATTACATAGCTGTCAAACTTTAAGCAGTGTTTGTGAATACCATTTGAATCAATAAGCGGACCTTAAACTGAGTCGTCTTAAATTTAAGGTTAAGAGATAAGTGACGTTTCAGTATACCAATTTCAACAATAACGAATGCTTAAATCCGTAAGGCCATCTCAAATATTTAAGTAGCGTTTGAGTATTCGGGCGTAAGAGTCATTAAAATATAATCAATGGTGACCTAAACCCCGCCCGGGGGGTGCGGCATGACCAATGACCACCCTCTAACTCCACTTTTGAACATCATTGATTGCTGTATAAACATACTAAAAGATTATTTATACTTTAAATTTTTTATGAAAATCACCATGCCATTTAAGGATTCAGTTTTTTTAATTGCTTTTACAACAAGTTTAAACACTCTTGGTCATTTTTTAAATCAAAATATTGGAACAAAACCAGAAGAACATATAGAAAAATAAACAGTTAGAGTGAACTATTTGAATTATAAATTGAGGTCAACTGGCACTCAGCCAGTACTTTAATGTTTTCCTTTCCAATTTTATGATGTATGTCTAAACATGACACTTAACACTTGAAGACTTGGTATATATTATCATATGAAGCTTTCAAAAATACAGGGTTTTAGCTGCATTTTAGAACAAATTAACAATTTTTTGTATTTCAATTATTATGATATTTATAATACTTGTTCATTACAACAGAACGAACATTAATGTATAAATAAGAAAAACATTACTTACTGTAAATTAGACAGATGGTTCATAAGCTCCTGATCATATGTGTCTAGTTGTCTCTCAACAAACAAAGCTTTGAAAACTGCATGTGGACTTTTTGATAATGCATCAGCACCATCTGTTTCAGCTTTATCTGTGTCCAAATCAAACTCCTGCGTGACACCCTCACTTATTGCATATCTCAAGTCCTGTAACCTCTGATCATACAAAGTAGTCTTTTGGAAATTATAGTAACTTTCCTTCACCATGTTCAGGTATGCTTTTGTTTTGAACCTCTCCTCAATATTTGTAATTTTATGCGTAGTATACACCAATGCACATTGATCATTGTCTATGCTATTTACTTTGGAGTCTGTTGATGACTTTCTAAGGAGCTGGTCTCGTACACTTTTCAGTAACTCTGGATCAACTGGTGCATTGTCTATTTTCTTTGGTGATTTTGTTGTTAACTGATGAAGTTGGCCCAGGGATACAGGACTAGATGCCAGTTTTGATAAATGAGCCGCATGGAGTTTACTTATTGAAACTTTTGTTTCCATCATTACCTTTTCTCCAACTGTAACAGAATAACTTCAAATATTGTAACAATAAAATGATTAATCATATAAAAAATATATATTGGTATGATAACAAATGCATAACCCTCAAAGGAACATTATTATAGACACACTGAGGGTCCTTGACTGACTTGTATGAGAATTTGTTTACACTTATGATAGCAAACAATTTTAAACTAGTTAAATAAATATGTACCTTCAAGGAGTTCACCATACTTTTTGTAGCTTTTGTGCTTAGATTTCTTTTTCTGTGACTTTAACAAGCTAACCGTTCTCGTCGACTGGTGGCGCACTGTTAGAAGGTTTTCTGGAAGGAAGTGGAAACGTTATGCAACTAATAACCTTAGAGGTTATAGCTTAGTTCGTAAATATGATAAAAAATAAATAAATAATCCTTATTATTATACGAGCTTATATCTGTTGCGACTTTACCTTTGACATGCTGAGCCACTAAAATTCTTCGGCAAAAGGAACATTTTATATCGATAGCTGGCGAAATATTCGGCGAACTATTTGTTTTTAATGAAACGCTGTGTAAAGAACCTTGATATAAATTCCTTGCTGCCACAATCCGATGCATTGCCACTGTTTTAATTCAGAAACTATGAATAAAGGTAGAAAACATGCCGGAAAATAGCCAAACCACGTGAAAACGCACTTAAACGGGGCAACCAAAATATTATTTGACATATGACAGAGGACTGACAATGCTGACAGTTTAAGCAGATATTACCAGTAAGGTGAAAATGACATTATAATATTGCAATAGCGTAAAAATGGATTACAGGTGAGAAACTAAACGTACGACATAGTACGTAGAAAAAAAAGACAACCAAAAATATCACTTAAGACGAGGCTGTATGGGCTTGAACTCTTTGCCTTCCTTATAAGGGAAAATTATAAAAAAAAAACTCTTTGGCAGAGACTACCCTATATTCAAGTTACTCTATGGCAGAGACAAATAAACTAGATCGCCAACTTGTCATAATAATTTCGAGATTTCTATTTTTATCTATTTATGTAAACAAATTACCGTGTTTACATTGTTTTGAAAGTGTAAAAGTGTGTAATTCTACTCATATTATAATGGATGAAAAACAATTTGTGTGTAAGTTTGAATAAAACATAATTTTTCCGATTGTCATAATATTTTCTATGGAACTACGTCTTTAACTTGTTTTTGCTACTCAGGGACTCCGGAATTAACTCGAAGACTATTTGAATTGCGATTCGATAATGACTGGTTATTTAAAAAAAAGAAACAACCTTGGGGGTGAGTATTTCAATAAATATTGACATAAACAGTTGTATAAGAGATTTGATAACAATCAGATGTTTGATAAGATCTGCTTGAATTTTTATATAATTATTGATTTTAATTTTATTAATAGTGTGTGGTGTCATTGCAATATTACATTGTTCTTGTAATGAAAATAAAATTACCTTTGGAAGAGATTATAATGATTAAAAAAATCACAAAGTTAGCTTTTTTGTACATGAAATAGTTATATTACTCATTGTAGTTTGTAGCCAATTTTGAACCTAATTTCCTACGACTTTATTCATAAACAGTTTAACCTGTTTTACTTCTTGAATGTTTTGTTTTCTTCCCTCCTTTTTCCTACACTTAATTCAAGATTGATTGAAGAATTCAAAACATTTGATAACTAAATTAGTTTTATAAACTGTTTATGAACAAGCCTGTTAGAGTTTTAAGCCTTTGCGTTCAGCCAATTACCAATTATTAGGCTTGGGCTTTGGTTAGAAATCAACTAAAAGAGTTCAGTAGGACACTAGAGACAAAATCAAAACAGCACTCGATACAATTTTTCTATAGTGAAATATTGAGAACATTTTTGTTATAACTTTTTCAAATAGTTTGCATGATCTCAATTAGTTACTCATTTGTAATCTACGTAATTCTTTAAAGTAATATCTTCCACAGAGAATTTCGTGAGATTTTATTACAAAATGGTTTTCCTGAGGAGATGTCAGTAAAACATGTCAGGAAGAAGTGGTCATACACATATGATGTGAGTTCTTTATAATTTTTATTATTAATGGATAAATAAAACTTAGAAAAAGATATTCATATGTGAAAGATTCATTTTTTTCTCTTATAAGTGTTAATTGCTTTTTTTTTCAGATGTACAAAATTGCCAAAAAGATGAAAAATAAGGATTGGAAATTTTACAAAATGTTTGATAAGCATTATGCCAAGTCAAAAATATTAGACAAATATGAATCTTGTAAGTACAGTTTGGGTCTTATTAGACACAAAATAGTTTTGTAGGAATCACAGTACATACTTTTGAGACATTGTTTTTGTAATGTTTTGGATAAGTATAAAATGTTAACGAGTGGTGGCAGATAGTTCTTGAGTTTAATTTGAATTACACTTTGTGTGTGGACATTGTATTTTATTAATTCTCTCAGTAATTCTCTCTAAATATATCATATACCACAGTTTTAAGTGGAGGATCACACTCATACTTGCTTCCCTAAATCAAAAACAGTGACATTTCTAAGTATTACATAAGTTATGAAATTTAAATCCAAATAATTGCATAAAAATTCTAGAGCATTACTTTACGCAGCATATAAAAATGAATAATGAACCCATACAAATTGCTGTTATATTATTTTAATAAGATAAAATAATTCCAGAAATAACATTTGAAATGTTTTATTACAGGGAGTGATGAATGGCGACTTAAATTGATCACTTGTATCACAGAGACAAAGGGTCTTAACCTTGATTTTCTCACAATGTGGAGGTAATTGTACATGTAATGGCTGTTATAAAATAAACTCTATTCATTAACATTTACAGTGGTAATTTGTTTTGTAATAATAAACCATAAAACTTGCAGGGCAGTTGAAAGAGCTATGCGATGCCAAGATCTGCCCAGTGATTGTTGTGTGCAAGATATGAAAGGATTATGGCAACACATACGAACTACATTTAATGTAAGTATGACCATTTATTAATGTACGAATTAGGACTGCCTCGGTGGCGTAGTTGTATTGCGACGCGTTACGAGTACGATTTGCGCGCTGAGGTCCTGGGTTCGAATCTCGGGTCGGGCCAAAAAACTTTGTGATTGGGTTTTTCCACACACACACACCCACTCACGCCTGTTATCCCCGAAGGGGTAGGCACAGGCGCAACTAGTGTACCCACTTTTCGCCGTTATTCCGTCCCATGATGTGATAGGGGGCGAGCCTATCGCCATATCGGGCACAAATTCCAGACTCCGGGCTGATACTGAACAGAAAAACTCAATATCACTTTGCCCGACCCGGGGATCAAACCTGAGACCTCAGCTTTGCAGTCGTACTGTAATACAACCACGCCACTGAGGCAGTCTGGCAGATGAGTATTTCCATCTTAAAAAAATTACTCAGTCGCAGCTCGGAGTCAGGAAGTTGGCGGTGAGACACCCCCGTGCCTCGGAAAGCACGTAAAGCCGTTGGTCCTGCGCCTGATCTCTCTCCGGTCATGTCGGATTGCCGTCTCACCGGACTATGAGAGTGAAGGCGAATAGCGAGTGCACCTGTGTATTGCGCACACACTTGTGCCCTATAATATCTCTTGCGTACCTGGCTGATCTCCGTTGAGATTGGCCGCCGTGGCCGAAACTGGCTAGGAGGATTTTTTCACGAATTAGGATGGGAATCTAAATTTAATAGCCTGCATTAAAACTTGTGGCAAAATAACATTACAGAGTTATTAAAAAAAGTTCAAATACAATCCTTTAATATTATAAAACCAAGTCTCCACCACGTCTGTCTCTTTGAGCGCGATAAACTCAAAAACTACTGAACGGATTTTGATGAAATTTGACTTAAAGATAATTTGAGACTCTAGGAAATTCATATTTCTGCCGCACCATTAAGCTGTGGAACAGTTGGCCAGTGTATGTGTTCCTCCTACAACTTAGGGTCCTTCAAGTGGAGCGTAAAGAAGCAATTATGCAGGCCGGCATAACTGTGCCAACCGACCAGGGATGTTTATCTCTGTTTTTTTTTTTTCAATGGCCATCTTCGGCGCATTAGGGACGGCTGCGGGCTTCCTCCGACTCACGTCTAAGTTGTCGTCCGCAACCGCCCCTGCGCGTACCGCTGTTGCGGTCCTTTTCCTGTTGTTGTTGCGGGGCTCAGAAGCCCCCGCACACCGAGGGACGCCCCTGGCGTCCGAGGCAGCGTGAGACGCGCTGCCGTCCATCACGGGGGTCACAGAAGTTGGCTATACTAATAGGTGGGCGGAACATCCCGCCCACCCGTGACCCCCGGAGGCCCCTATTAGTCGCCTTTTACGACAGGCAGGGGATACCGTGGTGGAATTCTCCAAACGCCCCCAATCCACAGAGCGGGAGACGTCGGTCAGTCGTCCACCCGACGCCTCCTACGTCTCGTCTGGCGGCGGGAGGGATCACCACTGCGCTGGCGATCCCTCTCGGCACTCTCTTTCCGCGAGAGGACCGCCTCGCAGAAGCGGGCCACCGCCTGCCAGGCCTCCCGGCCGCCGACCATGGAAGCGACCACGGCCGGCAGCGAGAGGTCTTCTCCGACGACTGCTCTGAGAGCGCAGCGTTCTTCATCCCAGGCTGGACAACACTCCAACGTATGTTGGGCCGTGTCCATTGGGCAGTTGTCACAATAGTGACACACGGCCGACTCCTCTGTCCCTACCACCCGAAACAGGAACTCACCGAAGCAGCCATGCCCGGTGAGCACCTGCGTCAGGCGGTATGTTGCCGCTCCGTCGCGCCTGTCCAGCCATTCGGCAAAGACAGGACGCACTGCCTGTACGACCCTGTGCCCCCACGACGGGGCCTCCAGCCTGAGACGCCACTCCTCCACGGCGGCTCGCCGTAAGGAGGCCCTCTTGGCCTCCACCTCCTTCAGGGATGTTTATCTCTTGCCGGTCGACATTATTTTGGGCTTAACTTCATATACAATCAGGTGCAGTGAACCCACTTTGTGAAGTCACCAAGGACTTTTATGCCGAAAAGCTTTTTCACCTGGAGAAGTTGCAAGCAAAAGGTAGTTATTTATTAAAAACGAATTTCAACCCGTATGTACTTTGTTTTAGAGAAAACATCGTTTAAAAATGAAAAAAGGTGCTGAGCTGACAGAATGGCCGCTGTATGACGTCATGGTGCAATATTTTCAAAAATACGAGCCCGATCACTTGGTTAATCTCGAGAATGATTCGGCGTACACGTTTTTCCGTAAACAGAGGGACGCCACCAAATACTGCAAGAGGAAAAGAGGGATCGACGATAATGATAACGAGAATGAGTTTCAATGTGAGTATATCATGACCATAGAGAATATATTCATAGTCTGAAAATCTACAGAGAAGAGGCTTACGGCTAAGACTAATAAACGATCTCTATATCTTTGGATCGATCTTGGAAATTAACAAATCCGAATAAATATTTTTATCTATATCACATGCACAAAATTCTAGACCGCTCTGAAGTTGCAGTTAACCGTAAACGCACATGTGCACTCCTTCTCCATATATTAGAGATACACGCTAGCATGCGATTGCATCTTCACAACGAACTAGCCCCCTTAGAATGTGGCAAAATAAAAATACACGAAAGTCGTTGTCGAGGGACCAATGTTTCAGTCACGTGTTTATCTCTCAACCAATCAAAATCAAATGACACGGACTCGTGTCGTGTTTTTTTTTCTACGCGCTAAGAGAGCAGTGGGGTTAGAATGTGAAAAAAAAACACGATGCGTCTCCGCTTCGTTTTATTGTGATTGGTGGAGAGACTGACGTATCGGTATTTTGATGTTTGTGATTGACTGATACGTCAGTCTCTCAACCAATCACAATAAAACGAAGCGGAGACGCATCGTACTTTTTTTCACATTCTGACCCCACAGAATTTGGCAATAACTATATCAAAATTAAAATATGAATTTATATCATAGGGTCAAAAGATATAACGGAGTCGTTCATTCAAGTTAGACTGCAGAACGACTGGCTGTTCAGGGAGAGAAAATGGGCGTGGAAGTAAGTTTTTTCCGTCTTTATTAATTAATCGGAAGGATCGTGTATGCGTTGCCGGCACTTGTAGGAATATCTGTTCTTAAAAACAAAACACATAATGCCTTTGTCCCCGAAGGGGTAGGCAGCGGAGTAACCAGGGCACCTACTTTTTGCGTGGGGGGAAACTTACCCCATATCGGGCACAAATTCTTGACTCATTATCAGTCTGGATAATGAGCGGAAAAACGTAATATCACTTTGCTTGACCCGCGATTTGACCCCGGGTCCTCAGAGCGGTGTCCTATCGCACACGAAATTTCCTCGCCACTGAGGCAGTATTAGGTAGTGCATTTTTCTTGAAAGTCCCTAAATCGTATCGTGTCCCTAAATATTATTTCTTTTCAGTGATCTGTTGAAGATAATGTTAGACGAACACGGTTTTCCAAAAACGTTAACGTCGAGGGAGATCGGTCGTAAATGGGCAGCTACTTTTGGTGTAAGTACATCACAAACTATTGACACGCACCTATCACCCACATCTTGCTAGTTACAATAATATATCTTTATGCTTCACACTTATTATGAGCCATAAGCGCAATATTTAGTTGTCAAAATGATTAAAATTTACCAAATATCCACCGCGAAGCTACATGTTTCTCTGTGACACGCAACAGTAGGTGAAAATTGGAAATAAATGATTACATGACAAATAGACTGAAATATATTAAAACGAAATTTTACTGTTGAGAGTTTGATTACCATTTGACCACAGCATTAGGTCTCATTACGGATCATTACGGAGACGCGGGGCGTCGCGCGTGGCGTTGGGCGGGGCGGCACGAATAAAATTCAAAAATATGACGTATGAGTGTATTTACAGAGAAGCTATTTTATACGGATTGGCGCGATATTTGCGGCGAAATCCGCGGATGGCAACGACGTCTCCCATACGGCGGAGCACACAGCAGTAATTCTCCATTCTAGTGACACCCGCGGCGTCGCATGTCTCGTTACTGCGCCCGAATCGGTGCGCACCACTCTTCACGCCCCGCATCTTTATAAACAACGTCATACATTGCCATATGTTTGTGTATACGCGTGCGATGACGAGGTCCGCTACACGCGCTGCCTTTTATAAACGGAAAAATCGCCCGACGCGCCGCGGGACTCCACGCCACACGCACCGCGCGTCGCTCCGCGTCTCCGAAAACGAGGCGTTAGACTAATAATCGATTGCTTTAAACATCGTTTTTAAACGATATTTAAAGATATATCTTTTAACAGGAATATCAAAAAGCTAAAGCAACAAATAACAAATCATGGGTGTACTACACAATATTCGAGTTGTACTTGGGTGAAGGCAGTCTTAGTTTGAACCCTCTTGTTGGATGTAAGTATTCCGTACATTTAATATTTTATTTTTTACACTATATACTGTAAAAGAATTAGCTATCATCTTCTATTGTCTTTTTTACCGTCTATTTTAACGTTTAAAGAGTGATTAGATCATTAAAACATTAAAAAAATATGAATCCTCATTTTACCGGAATGCTGAGCTGATTTGATTCTACAATATGACCCTAAAATGTTTGCAGATAATGTACAATAAATAAAACAATGACACAGTAAGTGACTCCAAATATATGTGCACAACAAAGAACAAGCGATAAACAAATAATAATACAGATTAAGTAAATACACTCAGACACTAGTGCGTAATACGTTACGCACAAATGACTGTAAACTAGGCAGTAGGCACTGTTATCGTTTAATGGAATAAAGAAAGGAGATGTCCGCTTTTTGTATGGGTGCTGGGCCTCAAAATTCAATCGGGCTCACACACACACATACACTCACGCCTGTTATCCCCGAAGGGGTAGGCAGAGGCGCAACTAGTGCACCCACTTTTCGCCATTATTCCGTCCCATGATGTGATAGGGGGCGAGCCTATCGCCATATCGGGCACAAATTCCAGACTCCGAGCTGATACTGAATAGAAAAACTCAATATTACTTTGCCCGACCCGGGAATTGAACCCGAGACCTCAGCATTGTAGTCGTACCTTGATACAACTACGCCACCGAGGCAGTCAACCGGGCTCAATCTTTATAAATATTAAGGGGCAAAAATATGGATCTCGGATCCATTAAAAAAAAATTTTTTAGACGCCTCCATTTATAAAAAACTTTTTAAAGACCTTTATATTAAGCATAGTATTTACACAAAATATAATTTCATAAATCTCAAAATCTGAGGACTTTAAAATTATGTGATATGTTGCAAATGCCTAGTTTTAGGGAGTACTATTCAAATATAAAGTATCTTGGTTAGAATTTTAAGCCCGTTTTTGAACATGTCCTTTTAAAAATAGCAAGTTAAAAATAGTTCGTATCGGCTTGGCTAAGACGGAACTTGAGTGTAATTCAGCCTAGCCAGTTACTAGAGTGTAGCTTATTTCATCGATTGATCAAGTATTATGTGTTACTGTCGTTTGCGAATCTAAAGTCTATTGTTCATTTTCCAAAAATGATCCTAATCTTAATCTTCGATCCGATCCCGAGAATAACCCAATAAAAATGTCATTTGTAATGTCAAAAAAAACTTTATTCTGATTGGCCCTTTTTTGCGATGGATAGAAAAAACGATTGCGGTCGTTTATTGAAAACGGAAGTAAAACAATGTAATTCGTCTTATGTCACCTAAAAAGAGGCATAGATTAACAACTTCAAAGCAAAATAATCTCAAAATCCTGAATATTGTCGGTAATCAACGAGCCACATTATCTGTTTCTGTTTATGATGTCGTACCTACTAAAGTTTGCCCGCGGCTCCGCCCGCGTTAAAAAGTTATTCCGGGATAAAAATCCCGCTTTGTGTTTTCCCGGGATAAAAAGTAGCTTATGTGTAATCCAGGACATGATCTACCCGTGTGCCAAATTTCATCGAAATCCGTTCAATAGTTTTCCGTGAAAGAGTAACATACATAGATCCATACATTCTTACAAACTTTCGCGTTTATAATATTAATAGGAAGTTACCCGGACACTAGTTAAGTGCGTATTAATACTTCATACAGTAATAATATATACGCAGGGCAGGAAGAGTGGGTGTTCAACTTGATCAGCGCACGGACTGATCTGGACCACATGTTCGACAACTACTTGAGAGATCCCAGCTCCGCCTGGAGGTATGTGATGCGATTATTTTTAGAATTTTATTTTTATCGATTATGCGTTTTTGATTAATTGTAATCGATTATAGGGACAATCATGTAATTTAAATTATAATAGTGTTATATTATTTTGGTAATTTAGAATCAATATAAGGGATAAATAAATTTATACGAATTTGAAATTATGTACATAATTATTGACTGCCTCGGTGGCGTAGTTGTATTACGGTACGACTGCAATGCTGAGGTCTCGGGTTCGATTCCCGGGTCGGGCAAAGTGATATTGAGTTTTTCTATTCAGTATCAGCTCGGAGTCTGAAATTTGTGCCCGATATGGCGATATGCTCGCCCCCTATCACATCATGGGACGGGATAATGGTGAAAAGTGGGTGCAGTAGTTGCGCCTCTGCCTACCCCTTCGGGGATAAAGAGCGTGAGTGTATATGTATATGTATGTACATAATTATGGTGTTTTTGATACTTGCCATTTCTGCTAGTTAACTAAACTCGCTCAATATTACACTATGAGATTCTAAGGCCCTTACAGATAATTTTGTTTCAAGCTACTTATTGTATGAAGTGAATTTACCTTAAAATTATCAAAAGCTAAATTTTTCTTTGACATCATCTGTAACTTTTATCGAAAGTAGTGCATTGTGTTTAAAACAGGGAAGTTGAAAAGCGACTAAGAGTAGTCGGCCTACCACTGGACCACAGTCTGCTGGATCTGCCCGAAATATGGACGCATCTGGTCAGGACTTTCAAGGTAATAGTGCGGAAACAGCATATCACAAAATTCTTTTTTGATTTTCATGTAAATTGGCTTGATTATAGTGAGTGCGTTGAGCTATAATTGGACAAATCTATTTATAATTTAGTTTGTTTGAAGTTTAGAATTTTGCATACAAAAAGAATACACTAGTATGCCTAAGACTACTATCAATGCCTTGACCCTTAAAAAAAATCATGTCTTCCGTCATCTTGAGTCGCATCTATTTTATCAACCATAAACACAATGATTCATCCTTGCGGCATCTAAGTAAAGGCACAATGTTGCAGTGGAAAAGGAAATTCGCCAAAAAAGGTATGTTGACCGAACACTGGCCGTACTTCGAAGCGATGGCGAGGTACGTCGAGTTGCTAGACAAAAAACCCGTGAAAAAACAAAAACGTGAGATAATACATTCTGACGACGGCGACTGTAATGACGATTACGAGGATGACATGAAACTCTTCGACATTAAGAGGCAGAGGGAGGCGCAGGTGAAGCCAAAGTATGAATATGAAGATGCGAATCAGTGCCGGGCGTGTTACAGTGAGGATGGATGCGTGGATATCTTCAATGAGAAGGATGATGACGATCTCGATGTCGCGTATAAGCTGAGGGTTGTTGGAGGGATTCAGGTGAGTCTGTGTTATGATTGGTATGTTTTTTTACTTGGTTTACAAATTAATTTGAATTTTTAGGCTTAATTTTAATTACACTTAACACATTTTAAATCCTATTTATCATTAATGTATGTGAAGGAAATGTTTTACAAATAATTTCCTTAGTCATAAACTAGGACTTTGTAGCATTGACCGGCACAATTTTAACTTTTAAGTCTATGTAGCATAAATGATACAAAATGTAAACTCGTTTTACTTGCGACACCCGTAGTTACGACTCGGCAAACATGATTAACGATAACAATGTTTGTTATAGGTGGACAAATCAGACCATCTACCTTCACAAATATGCTTAAATTGTCTACAAGAACTCGAGAACGCGTTCAAATTCAGGCGAAGATGCCAAGAGTCCGACAAACAGTTTAGACATAACGCACACAGTATCAAAATCGAAATAGACAGGATAGATGACAACGAACAAGGGAATAACTATATTAATAGGAATCGTAGGGATGATAACAATGATGCGAATAGTACAAAAGAAGGATTCGATAATGACGACGTGGACATATTCGATTCAGAACCTATAATGAACACTAAACACGAGAAAGCTGTTGTCAAAGCGGAGAAGCGGATGAAAAGGAAGAAGCGAAGAATGCGCAAGATGAACTACGACTACAGCAAGATATGCGAGATCTGCGGGAAGCACACGCGGAACCTGGTCAGCCACCTGGACGCTCACACCACGGGCAAGACATACTCGTGCGACGTCTGCGAGAAGAGGTTCAAATTCAAGAGTGGCCTCATAATACACAAGGCGGTGCACGACCCCACGCCCAAGAAGACCTGTGAGGTTTGTGGCAAGACTTTCCACGTGATGGCGCAGTACAGGAGGCATTTCGTGTACCACGCTAATGAAAGGAAGTTTGAGTGCGAGACGTGCGGGAAGCGGTTCAACACAAGCGATATATTGAAGGTGCACAACAGGACGCACACCGACGAGCGGCCCTTCAGCTGCCAGGAGTGCGGCAAGTCCTTCCGCACAGCTGGGTGTGTCAGCAGGCACAAGCGCATTGTACATAGGCATGTTAGACAGAAACCTAAATAAACATGGGCACGGCCGTCACTTGTTTTTATTGACCCGATGAACCGTTATCGCCAATTTATTCAGTAGCATCCACTTATCTGCAAACATAGACCGAAGAGTTTCATTAGGTGTGATTACTAGGAAAACAAGTTATCGCCATTATTTTTGAGCGGTCGAAGTAAATAATATTAATTTATTAAAAGATTGTTAATTTTATGGCATTGTTCTGCCAGTTGCAAAATTTTGCTACAACTTGATCTCATAAAGTACACAAATAAGATAACGTTAAGCGGCCACATTGATACTGTTGACATGACCGAAATTTAAGGAGCAATGTACTTGATTATCTCGCGTTTGTTGTAATTATCCGTGATTCAGAAGGTTCCGTTGTGCGGTGGCGGCCCGGCGCCGGCACCCGTCACATTCGACGGGCTTGCGTCTGCGTTGATTGACCGATAGTGTCCAAAAATACAAGCCTCTTAACCCCTGGAATGTAGATGAGCACGCGTCAGTAAAGCGAGGCTTAGATTAGCGAGATAACTTGCAGAAGTTGACTATCGCAAGCAATTTTTACCGTGAAAACAATAATGTCATGCTGCTTCTGCAAATTTTCAAGCTTGCAGGACTTTTGACAAGTCTTACACGTATATAGACCTATTAAAATATTGCCGCTAGTGTTAATGCATTTGGATGTCTTTGCGCAATATATCCCTGCAAGAACTTGCTATCCCAAGTCATCATAAAGCTGGGAAGCAGCGCGGCGCCGGCGCATCTCCGACGCTCGCCGCGAGTCGCGACACCGCAGGGCGGGCGCCCGCCGCGGAGTTCACGTCAGTTCGCGACGGACAGCGCGCGCGGACACACTGTCTCTGTGTCTCTTTACCGCAGCCACCACGAGACCGATACAAAAACGAACAAAAGTGCTTCCTAGTTTAATTTAGAATTAAAAGGGCGACATGGCGATACATAGATTGGTGAGTATGTTTTTGTTTATTTATTTATTTTTCTCAAGATACTACCGGGATCTTGCATAATTGTATGCGGAGATTATCATTAACGTCATGTGTGGGGTTAATTGATATATTTCGCATCAACAGTTTAATGATGGTTATAATATTCCAATTACAATTTTTATTACCCTTACCAAGCTTATCGAACATAAAACTTTTATTCACAGTTCCCGCCTCATTTATTAAGCCTCATATTTTATTCATCAGCATGCCTATTTTATATCATCATATGAATACTTTATACATTTAAGTTACATAAAATAGACAGTATACTGCAATGTACGGGAGGTAGGTTTCAATTATAACTTTACAAGCGGCATTATGTGGCGCAGAGGTAATCTATAGAATAAATCTATATTATATTTATTTATTGGTTTTTATCTATTTTATATACTTATATAAAATAGATTTGTGTCATAGAATTAATCTATATACTAATTATATAAAATATATAATATATATTTGTTTTAGTTACACCATTTATAACTCGAGAACAGTCGAACCGATTATCATGTTCTTTGATTTTTTGGATTTGTACCTATCCCTTCCGAATAGCAGAGTAACTATAAAAATATGGAAAAAGTTGATGATCAAGTAAATTATGAAGAAAAATCATTTTCTCATACTTACCTTATTTTAAAAATTGAACATGGCGTTGTTTATTTTATCCTTTGACAGCTACTTCAGTTGCGCAGTCCCTGTGGCGGTCGCAAAGAGTATATTATAATGCGATGTTACCTCCTTTCATTGCATACCGTTGCGCGAGTTAGCATCTTTTTTTAGTTTTCACCAATTTTTATTCAACCGTGTTTGTATGTGAATTCTTTTTGATCAATTAACTTAATACTATTATTTTTGAAATTCATCAGCGAACAGTATGATCGTGGAAGAGGTGAAAGAGGTATGACATAATCGTACCATGTCGCGCTCAATAGTCTCTGCTTCTCTCTATCTGTATGAATAAGTGAATTTTTTATTTTGATTTTTTTTACATTTGTTGAGCTTAATTCATTTTGATAATTATTCATTTACTCTTAATAAAAGAAAACTACAAAGTGAACACAACATTCATTGATTCTGAAGCGATACGAAGTTCGCCAGGCCAGCTAGTTATGAATAAATATGGTAAAAGCTATGGGTGCGTGTATCACAATGAAAGTTTAACGGCCGCAGTGATGTCGGTATCGCTCGCGCTTTTCGCACCTTTTGTAGCGCGTTTCTGCGCACACGCAGCCGCGACGTATAGTTTGCTCTACGACATCGATCATTGAACCAAATTCTATCTTCCGTTCAAAGATATCGGTAAATAGTTAACTACAGCAGAACACCGTTTGTATTTGTGTTACGCGTGTAGTGTTTATTGTGGACACGTGAGACCAACAATAAAGATACGTAGGTATTATTTATTATCATTTGCTCTTAGTCTGCCCGCGTTTAAGTTTTTTCTCTACCTTAAGATCAACCTGTATTATATTGCTCCAGGACTTGTCTATCTGTGTGCCAAATGCCACCAGAATCCATTTTGGGGTATAATAATACCAGCCCTGTATTAAATACTGTCCACTGCTGGGCATGGGCCTCCTCTACTGAGAGGGTTTAAGCTTTAGTCCACCACGCTGGCCTAGTGCGGGTTGGTAGACTTCACATACCTTCGAAATTCTTTTAAAGAGCTTCTTAGGTATGCAGGTTTCCTCACGATGTTTTCCTTCACCATTAAAGCGAACGATAATTGATAAACAATACACACGTATGACGTAACTTTCAAAAGTCAGAGGTGTGTGCCTTGGGTTTTGAACCTCCGGACATTGTCTCGACAGACCGTTCAATTCCCAACTAGGCTATCGTCCACTTTTGGGGTAAGTGCCTGCGTTTATTTCTAGTGTTAAGATTATCTAATAATTTTAAGTTAAAAACTAGGTAAGGTTAAAGTGTAAAAACACTGATTAGCATAAATAATAATAAAAATATTTGTTGAAAGTACTCCTCTTGGCTCGGAGCTTTTGAATCGCTTGGTTTACTGGCTGACTGATGATGTCACGTTTAACCAAATTGACAATATTGGCATCCAATAACCACATGATTTATATTGAGGAATAGAAAGCTCTGCTCTGATACTAGGTATGTGCAAAATATCTATTTTGAATAATAAATTAAAAAGAAAAATACATCAGCTGTTCCACAGACCTTAAAATGCTTCGCGGTTGAAATTGTCAGATAAATATAAAATTTATAGTAATTGCTAATAATACTTGATTATTATTTTTAGTTTTAATGTTAAGGAAATATTGTGGAATATATCTTGATAAGGTGTTATATTGAGCATACTTAGTATACACCAGTCGGGGAACGAATCACTAATGTAAACGAATATTGGTGCCTAAATTTTAATTTAATTTTATCGTACTTATTCGTTAAATTCTGAAGTCTGAGTTCTTTATTTACATTATATTTTCTTTCGTCGAATATAATATGAATGCAACTACCAAGTTATTTATTGTAACACTTCACATCAGGAATTTCATAAAAGTGTACGAACTAGTTTCTAATAAGTATCTCTTTTCTTGTTATATGATAGCGATATTCCCCTTGCATCTTAAAAAAATAACGTGCGCATCTTTTGAACTTATTATTTCTCGATTTTTAATTATCTTTCTAGCCTATATGTGCCATAAATAGATTTAAATTTAAAGCTGTAACTCTTATATTTTTCCTTTTATCCGAACATTAGTTCGGGGAATCTTGCAGCGAATTGTTTGAAACGCACACGTCACTTGATTCAAGACGGCTTCTAACCTACCTACTAGACAAACTTTGGCAAGACACCAGTAATTCTCTCGAGATTTCACAAGCAGGAAAACTAAACCCTCTGTTTATACATAAAGAGTCTTAAATATTATCCATTTCTCTAATAAGGTCTGGGTCATCGTTTTTAAAAGGAAGGTTGTAATTTTGTTGTCCTTTGTATTTAAACACATTATTGTTTTTGACTGTCATGCTCAAGGCGAGTATCAGCACTTTGCCGTTCCTGTACAAAAAACGTGTTCCGACATTTTTTTTGAATATTCTATTAGCTAGGTACCTAATCATATTTTTTTTTGGAAAACATAAATGAATATAAACAAACATACTAAGCCTCATCATTCGTGGGACTTCCCATGACTTACCTAACTCAGTCTTCAAATAAATAGCCTATTAATGATGTCAGAACGCAGAACGTGAGACATCACAGCATCGGAACGCATAGAAATTAGAAACTTATACATTCAACTGGCACACATCCTCTTTTGAATTCATATATCCAAATATGGCCCAGAAGCTTAACAATAATTGTTCTCAGGTCACAAGCTCACTCATTCAAATGTAAAATAAGTCGGCGTGAAGACGGCGATAAATCGTTAGTATCTCATAAGTTATCGGATGACGTTATGTTAGGTGCGTAGTCCCAAGTTATGACTTAGGTACCTGAATCCCGGCCAAGGTCTGCATTTTGTGATTGAACTCCTTTCGCTTAGTTTTGATGTCATCGTTAAGTTTGAAATGGTGGTCGCGGGTGTGGTTGTCACAAATCGCAGAAAAATAAGCTATAAACCAACTACGTTGAGTTGTTTTTAAGTAATTTCATCCTTGTGTGTGTTACTATGTATGTGTATTTTTATAATTAACTGTGTATTAAAATAATTTTCAGCCTTTACAATGAATATTTAGTTTAAATAAATGCGCATTCCTTTCTAGTACGTAGTTGTGAAAAGAGCAGCATATTGAAAATCTGGTGATTACGCTCGTAGATGGTTGTTATAAACCTTTAAATGTACTAAATAATATTCATAAAATATTTTTTGTCGATATCTAGATTTAAGATAAAAGAAAAAGCGGATACCTACCAAAAATTAGGTTTATTTCTCGACCATTTTCTTCTCTGCGTCTCTTTAAGATTGCATTAATTCTACTAATAAAAAAGAAATATAAATGACATAGAGAATTGATTGATTACTAAAGAAATTAAAGGAATAACAAAATTTTGTATGGTGTCCATTGATGTATTAAAAACCCTAATACATCAATGATGGTGCCAGAATAAAAAAACATGCGCCTCAATAATAATTACGGTAAATTGATGATCACAAGCAAATTATACGTTTGCTGATCACATTAAAAGATAGAGTGAAGGGCCCAGTACCGCACCTAAAGCACAAAATAATGCACCATTTGCTGGCGACATTAGAATAAACGACAGGTGGTCCGTGCGACCTCATTGCATACTAACTATGACAAACTACATTAAATAATTACATAGGTCAACATTAATTGATTTAAATAACCGTGGAATGGAGTCTTCTGCCTTTTGTCACACTGCAATGTGTGGTCGTCCAACAGGCTTTTTAAGCATGGCCGTCTACCTGGCATTAACTATCTCTGGAGTTCCAGCAAAGATAATTTATAATACTATTGAAGGGTTCCAGCGTTGGGCAAATTGATTTGAAAAATATACAGTACTACCTAAGTGTTACTCGCGGCTTCGCCCGCGTGAAAAACCTTTCCCGCTACAAAAACTCTAAAACACTGTAGCGATGCATAGCGCCATCTGCACGACGCCAGTGTCATCAATTTAAAAAAAATCCTATAGGAGCACATTACTGGGATGAAAAGTATCCTATGTGTTAAATCCGGGACATAGTCTATCTGTGTGCCAAATTTCGTTCAAATCCGTTCTGCCTCTGCGTTTACTTCTAACTAACATAAAAAACCCAAACATCAATAGTTTTCACAAACTTTCGCATTTATAATATTAGTAAGATTACACGAGCTGAGAAGTGAGATCTCCCGGCCTAGAGCTTAAATCTGCTACCTTAGGGATGAAAAAACTCCGTATATTGGAATACTAAATTATTAATGGAGAATGTAAAATAGTAATAAACTTTATTCATATTCAGTGCTAGGAACTGCTCTCATAGCTGTATCAAAACCAAAAAAATATATAGAAAAAAGATCGAACTTTAGTTTTCATTGCGTCCATCGCCAGCTCTTTCTCAATATTAAAAGCTGGAACGTTGAAAATGTGTTTACTTTATGAGATCGTTAAAAAATTCTGCATTTGTAATACCTATTGAAAATCATGATCCAGCCAGTGTAGCAAGATCTCCCCTTGTTTAAATTGTAATTACATCGTATAGGTCTTGTTTGAATGGCATTTAATAACAGCTGCCCCTAATCGGCATGTCCATTGACTATCGGGTCCCTATCTAGTTCACGCATTGCACGGTATGTCTAGCTACTTATTGAATTGTAGATCTCTAAACAACTTACGATTGTCCTGTTCAATCTTATTGGGTCAAGTTAATATGAATAAACAAGACATTTCACGTGCCCCCACAATGAGATAAAGTGGAATTAATGTGACTGAATAGTTCGCGTGTTATCTAGTTCGTGTTGCATTGAATGGGCATTCATCAATCGAACATTAATAGGTATTTGGAATTTAAGTTCTGTATTGATCTTAATTCTAAATTATAATAATTTGTATTGACTAAATCTTGCTTCATTAGTTTATTTGCAGCGCGCTTGGTTGTGTCTGCATTGAATGCCCTGGTCCTTCCATCGAATTTTGCATAGAATAATTCTATAATTAAGGGTATCAATTTGCCTAAGATTTGAATTCAACGCTATACAGGGAGTTTAGTGTCACACAAGCTTTGGAATGCAAGATATTGGTATTATAATTTGAAAAAATAATTTAATTTCTAAAATTTTATTAAGTGCACTTGTCCATCAACTGTTGGAACTCAGATAACCTCGTTGATACAAAGTCTATAATAGGCGTGTTACAGATAGCATTTGATTCAATGGTTAACTATGTATTGACTATGAAAATATCTATTATACGTACCTAATAATGAATACGAAGTAACAGTCTCTTTCTTTTAAATTTAACTTATAAATATATCAATGCGTAGCTTGCAGTAGACTGACATATTCGCATGGCATAGCATTGGGTAGTGTAGTAAAAATTATCAGTGGAGATTTTAAGAGAAGGGTCAAGATAAATCGGACTTCTTTTCTAGAATACCAAGTACCTATCTACAATATAGATGGTAAGTATTATTCTATAGGCAGTGCACATGCGTTGGAATAAAACGAAGAAAAATAAGGTTTTAGTGTCACATACATCAACCTTGGAATCTAACCGCAATCTTACTGTAGTAGTAAGTGCCTGAGGGCGACAGTAACAATTCCACTAATCGACTACTGCAAAATTAAACGATAATAAAATCACAAGAAGTAGTCGGTGCTTTGTCCTGACCACACTCCACGTGATGTTAAGTATAAAATACCAAGAAAATAGTCGATCAGCAAGGGACACCATTTTTGAGCAGCACAATTATGCCGGCCCCGAGGGACCCCATAATATTATAGGAAGAGGGGAACACGGGTGCTGGTAAACTGATGAACCGCCAATGTCTATTCACAATTTTATATAGCAGATTGCTTACTTGTGATGTACAAACATCAAACAACAATTAAAACTATATCTCATTCTTTTTGCAACAAATAAATAAAACAAATGTCGACGTTTTGTTTGCGTAAGGAGAAAGGCTCCTGAACTGCAGTCGCATGATAATTGGCTATGTGAAGTTACTTAGCTACAGAATATCGATCTAAACGCGACATCGTTTATAATACTACTAGCCAACAACTGTGATGTATGGGTGATGATACTGAAGAGAGAATCTGAGGCATTAGGCGCCTTCTCTGCACGATATACATGTTTTCGTGACTATCAAAGGCGGGGAAAGATTTTATGAAGCCTAAAAAAATTGCGAGGATTTTTTTCAATACTTTATGACCTCTTCTGACGAGTAAAACACTCATGATCATGCCTTTTAGATATTTATTAATCCGAGCTGTTAATCGTATTATTCGTATTAATCGTATTATTTATATTACGATTAATGCCATTATCGACTTGCACTCTAACCAAAATTACTGTTAGGTAAGTTGAACTCTTATTGACATGGGCTCACTGCCATACTCAGATATAAAAAAGTCAATAAATAGCTGTCTTCACTAACTTGTAAACACTACTTAAATGATACTAACATAATAAAAACGTAGGCTCACGTACTCATTAATTACTTTTTTAAAATTATATGAAATCCTCCTAGCCAGTTTCGGCCACGGCGGCCAATCTCAACGGAGATCAGCCAGGTACGCAGGAGATATTATAGTGCACAAGTGTGTGCGCAATACACAGGTGCACTCGCTATTCCTTCACTCTCATAGTCCGGTGAGACGGCAATCCGACATGACCGGAGAGAGATCAGGCGCAGGACCAACGGCTTTACGTGATTTCCGAGGCACGGGGGTATCACACCGCCAACTTCCTGACTCCGACCTGCGACTGAGTAATTTTTTTTTAAGATGGAAAAACCCAGTCACTAAGTTTTTTTTTTTTGGCCCGACCCGGGATTCGAACCCAGGACCTCAGCGCGCAAATCGTACTCGTAACGCGTACGCAATACAACTACGCCACCGAGGCAGTCGGAAATTATATGTAGAGTTATTTATAATATGTAATTTCAGATCATGTTTGACAAATTGGTATTTGGAACTGATGGACTACAAACTTATAAACTCAACCACATTTTTTTTATTAAGTCATATCTTTTAATATCTCTGTTGTCTAATATATTAACGGAATCTCATCCTAAAAACGCGGAAGTCTTCACATCTCGTGCATCAGAATTTAACGCATCCACTTAGTTCTCTGAAGCCCCATACCACCGCTTTTGTACGCAGACAAGCGCGGTAGAGTATTTTTGTCCGCAATTAAAACTATAAAAAGATTTTTTACATGGTTTATAGAGAAAAAAGATAATTCTATCCTTGGTATTATTGATGTGGTGTGAGCTGATGTAATCCTAAGTAAACGTAGTATTAGCTTTTCTACTAGAACTCTACATTGATAACTCTACGTAAATATTAAAATTTTAAAATAATTCTGTATTTGTTAGCTAGTTGCTACATATCGTTGCATGGATTAAGATGAGTCTTCTGCACAAATAAGATAGAGTCTGAGTACCAAGGCTACCTATCTTTTATATCCGTTGCACTTTTGTGACAAGTATAATCTCATTTTGAACTTTTTCGAGTTCTAGATTGAGGTTTATAATAATAATACCAGCCCTGTATTATTATACTGCCCACTGCTGAGCACGGGCCTCCTCTACTGAGGGGGTTTAGGCCTTAGTCCACCACGCTGGCCTAGTGCGGGTTGGTAGACTTCACATACCCTCGAAATTCTTATAAGGAACTTCTCAGGTATGCAGGTTTCCTCACGCTGTTTTCCTTCACCGTTAAAGCGAACGATAATTGATAAACAATGCACACGTAACTTTGAAAAGTCAGAGGTGTGTGCCTTGGATTTTGAACCTCCGGACATTGTCTCGGCAGACCGTTCCATTCCCAACTAGGCTATCGTCCACTTTATTATATTTATACGAGACTGAGGTTTGAATGTGAGAATTCAAATCTTTCCTCCAATAATGTTAGCCTGTGTCGGATTCGATTAGACTTTGTCCGATATAAGTAACGTATTAGATTTATTCAAAATGTTTTCCATAACCGTTTAAAGCAAATATGTAGTTATTCCTGTAAGAGTACCGGGATAATTTCTATTAGAGTTACGTACGCAAGAATCGAAGCTTAGACCCAATCAATCAATCAGCCTGTTACTGTCAACTGCTGAACGAAGGCCTCCCCAAGTGAGCGCCACAGTTGAGCAACCCGCATCCATCCGCTACCCGCCGCCTTTCAAGTTGTCGGTCTATCATGCAGCCAAAAGACGTGCAGCTAAGTCCCAAAGTTCATTACAATATTATATATGGAAACCCTGAACAAAGGTGTTTTTTTTTATTTACATATAAAAGGCATAACACAAAAATCAATCAAACCTAAATAATACATAAGCATTTTACAAATTATAATCTGGATTGATTTCCTTAATATATGCCCTAATTGAGTTTACTGCGGTAACTAAAATAAAACTTGTACTTACTGATAATTTAGTTGCAAAAGTGTTCTTAATGTTTGGTTTTTACTAATGGCGATTGTTTTTTTTTTCTTTGCTATTACGTTACAATATTATATTTTCAATGCTACGTAAGAACAGTCCCAACTTGTTCATTATGTCGACAGTTTTATGCTTAACATAGAGCTCATTATATAGACGACACATTCTCACGATAGGGTTATAAAAAGACGTATTATTTACGAACACACGCAGCGAGAAGATGTTTGGATTACGCACTCTATAATTTGTATTGAAATTTACCAATGATAAAAGTTCAGAAGAATCTATTTGAGCGTGAATTATTTTGTGCAAGTATATTAAATCCGCCTTTTTACGTCTTTGGTCAAGTCTCTCAACTTTAAACTTAGACAACCGTTCCTCATACGAAGACAAGTTGCGGCCGAATCCGCTGCGGTAACAAATTACCTTAAGGCATTTATTTTGTATATTTTCAATGCGGTCGGAGTGGACGGAATAAAAAGGAGCCCACATTACACTCGCACATTCAAGCACAGACCTGACCAAGCTAAAATATAACAGAAGTAAACTATTTGTTTTTTTAAATGGCTGCGTGGTCCTGAAAATAAACCCAAGTAATCTATTCGATTTAGTACCTACATATGTGATTATAATGGTCGCGGTAATTTATCAAATATTATACCGAGATCCCTAACAGCGTTTTTACGTTCGAGGACATGGTTAGCGACGCTATATGAAAACAAAATTTTATTGTGTTTACGAGAAAAAGTGACAATGTGGTGTATCGATTTTGTTCTCCGTAAAGCCTAGAGTCTAGACTTTTATTTAAATACTTATTACCTACTGCTTTGTTGCCGTAGTTGTATTGCATGCACGATACGACGTCCGCTCTAAGGTCTTGGGTTCGAATCCCGGGTTGGGTAAATTGATGGGGTTTTGCTTCTCAGTATCAGCCTGGAGTGTGAAATTTGTGACCGATATGGAAATCGACTCGCCCTCAACGTATCATGGGACGCAATACACACGGCGAAAACTGTGTGTACTACCTTCACCCACCCCTTCGGTTTAATTTAATAAAATTCATTTCGTTTTCACACAGTAAGTAAGTAGTCACAATTCACAAACCTTAAACCTTTGTTACTATCTCACAAAACACAATATTATAATCGATTATCAGTAGATCTACTAGTTCTACTACTCGTTTGGTGGGCCGCACAAGTCACTCGCTAGTGTCAACTATTAGGTAATACGTTGGAATTGTAGGCCAAAGAAGAGAATATAAACAGTCGGAGTACAGGTTACACTATAGAGTAAAGGGTATTATACTGACAGTTCGTAATGCGTGTTATGTATGGAATTATTATGTATATGTTTTAATAAAATAAAAATCTACTGGTGTGGTTGCTACTTGCGGCTCTGCAAACCCTTCGTAGATCAAAATTTATGTGAGTGGAATTTTTCTTAAAATTAAAATCCTCTGTTTTAACGAGCTTTTGCTAGCTGTACCGGGGCTTGTCACTTAACATGTTTTACGACCTTAGTTTACGACACGTATCTTATTATATCTATCTTACGTGTGTATCAGATATAGACCGAGATACATAATATACAGCTGTCGGCACCCACCAGCGACCACATAGCCTCCGCTGCCACCCACACTCAATGCAGCAAATTAAAAACTAACGTCATTTTATAATCCTACTAATATTATGTGTCTCCAAAAACACACAGCATTGAGATGAAGAACGCAATCATTTGATTCGGTTAATCCAAAGATAATGTCAGTTCAATACATACCAGAATGTCCAATCTTGTTTCCCACAATTGCACCAGAAGGCGCTGCTCTACTTTCGAGCGCAACTCTAGCTGTCAACTCATAGCGTCGTTTTGATTCGAACAGATCAGTTCGGTAAAGTTATTAATTAAATTAAAACTTTACCAAATATTAATTATAAGTGACAACAAAAGTGTTAAAGTGTGTGTTGTGCACAGCATTGTATTTTTGGTAAGTTTTTGGAGCCATTTAGTAAAGACGACACGCGAAATAGAAGCGCAAACAGAATAGGTACCGGTCAAGAATATGTTGCCTCGGATGGGGAACAGATCACGACCCGAAGCTTATGCAAAATAGGTACCTGTAGGTCACCAATTTGTTGCCCCGGAACTTTATGGGGAACAAGTCTCGACTCGAAACTCATGCATATCGGATATCATTGAGTGGGTACTTCCTCATCCTTGAAATATGAGGGCATAGCTTCACCCTTATCTATGAAACGTGCGAGTACTTCTTAGCGCAGGAACAGGCACAAACATGTGCGTAAGGTTCAGATACGCGTGTCGACTCGCTAATGACTCAGTTTTATTTAGCTAATTATTCTTAAACTATTTGCTCCAATTACCAAAATTTTCTTAATATGTCCCTTTAAACTAAACATGTTAGTTACATTTAACAATAATAGGTTTCGTGATAGCTCCAGACAACCTGTTATTAGATACACCTATATTGCCTTGGGAAAATCTGGAATATAGTTGATATGAAAATAAAGACATTCCATTCACATGTATAGAATAAACACAAAGTAAACCTACAAATCTGTTGTGAAAAGCTTAGCTCAACCATGTTTTTAGGCTTAAAAACCAGTAATATATTAAGGCATTTTTATAAAATTATTGGTTATTATTAAATTACCATTACAATACTATGATTATACATGGTATTATGTAGTAAAGTAGAACTGACAATAGTGCACATAGAATTGCAGTCCATAAATGAGCATAATCAATGATTATAGCTCCGAGGCCAACCAAATTTGGCTTACATATTTTATTTCAAATTATTGAATAATAATAAAGATAAAGAAACTGGGACTAATATGTGCCCACACAATCAGATCTTAAACAAACCAATATATCAGGTTTAGAATTACCTTACTGTATGATATACCAGCTTCAAAACTGCCTGTGTATAATATATAGAGACACTACTGTCTATCTTACAGTAAGTTTCTGGATTTGTTGTGTTAAAAGTTTTGTTTCTGCTAGTCTTCTTTTGTCACAGTAACATTAATGATAATACCAGGCCTATCAGGGAACTTCAGATGAGAAAGGTTATTTTTAAAACCTTACAGGGTGAATTAATAGATATATTAGCCCTCTGCCAATTACTCAAAAAATAAAACAGGTGCTTAATTGCCATTTATTTGCACTCATACATGGACCTCATCTGAATTACCTACAATACAAATATTCTTTATTGTAACCATTTTAACATAGAAAAATAATTGAATATTATACAATTTTCTTAAATATATTATGGTGTATAATAGAGCGGCCTTATCAATGCAAGCTACCAAGTACAAGTACCTTCCTAAGAATTCTACAAAAAAGTAATTGGTGTGTTGTGAAGTTTGCAAACTAGCGCTAAACCAATATGGTGGTCAAAGGCCTATAACCTCTCAGTTGCAGAGAAGGTCAATTCCTTGCAGTAAGATAATATATTTTTCATAACAGCTATTATCATTATATTAATTGTACCTCTGAGAGAGATGTTAAAGATTTTCTCCTGGGTTAGTACTACTTTATGTTAACGTCACCCTCTTTTTTATCTAAGCATTGCGGAAGTGCACTCCTTCATTGGTTACTTAGAACGGAGAGATTGCCCAATAAACCTACTTTTGATTTGGCCTATCTTGAACTCCATGTACAATTTGCAGTAATTATGAACTGGGTTGTAGAAACCCTACACTAGAGAGGGAACAAATATGTATATGGTAATAAGGTTCACCTGCTTATTTAAAAAAAAAAAAAAAAAAAATCCAAGCAGGCTGCAAAGATCTCGGAGATGCTTGCAACCTTGAAATCTTGGGTTTGGTATGTTAATTATCAATTGTAACAACCTAACATTTTACAGCTAAATAGCTATATTCTGAATTGACTTCAAAGTATATTGAGCAGGCATCAACCTTGCAAACCATGCAATAGTCCATTGATGACTGTACTGTAAAACACTGTTGCAAGACACAGTTATTTTCTTGAGAATTCACATTGTGAGACCAAAGAATGATACTGCCTCACGGAGTACCTCAGGAACTTAAATGATGGTTTGATACAGTGGAGAACAGTAAAACTCTACTATGCAAAAAAAAAAAAAAAAATGTGAGCAGCTGCTCAAGAATTAGCCACATAATGTTCTAATGCTCAGTAGTACCAGCAGTGGTCAGTGCCTTGTAACATAAAATCCCAACCAAGTGGACATTACCAATAGGTTGTGTAAGGTGGCGTTCACTCTATATATAAAATTGACATCATTGTTACTTGATAGGTACCAAGCAGACTAAACAGTGGTGCAAATCATCTCTGAAGAGATGGACCTACCTACAATGGCACTTATTACCAACAGCCTCGGAGGCAACTTTTTATAATAAAAAGGGTGGTTGTCTTAGAAGTTCAGGTCAAGTCCGAATATTTGACAGAAAATATACCACTATTGTACAGGTTTACACAAACCCAAATTTTAAATAATTATGGGTTGGCAATATGTACTGTTTACTTTATATACTGTTTTATTACATTGCCAACGGGGGTTGCCTGCCACCCACATGAACCCCAAGGTCCCTGCATATTTAAACTGTGCAGAAGGGATATATAATAAGCAATTAAATTGACACAGTGCTTTTTAGCGCCTTAAACAGTAGGCGTAGTGGTAGTAGTATGTACTTCACTAGTAAGTGAAAGCACTAACTCACCCATGAAATCCTCCTAGCCAGTTTCGGCCACGGCGGCCAATCTCAACGGAGATCAACTCACCCAATTCAAATAATGAACCTACGGAAGGTTCTTATTGATTAAACCTCACTAGTAAGTGAGAGCATTAACATACATAATTCAAATTATAAACCTGCTAAAGGTTGTTATTGATTGAACCTCACTAGTAGGTGAGAAAATTAACATGCATAATTCAAATAATGAACCTGCAGAAAGTTCTTTTTTATTGAATCTCACTAGTAAACAACATTAATCACTATTATTCAAATAATGAACCTGTGGAAGGTTCTTATTGATTGAACCTGCGGAAGGTTCTTAGTGGTTGAACCTGCGGAGGGTTCTTAGTGATTGAACCTGCAGAAGGTTCTTAGTGATTGAACCTGCGGAAGGTTCTTAGTGATTGAACCTGCGGAAGGTCCTTATTGATTGAACCTGCGGAAGGTTCTTGACAAAATGTCTCATCAGGCAAAACTGGGGGGGGTGGAGCAAAGCTATTTGGAGCTAGGAGAAGAGAAATCACTTATTTAAGGAAAAGTGGTCTTTCACCACCTTATCCACCTTTAGTGTCCAAATAGAAAATTGTTAGTCTAGTGCAATGATAACAAATCAAAAGACATAAGGTCTAGTCATGATGCAGCTTGATTTTAATTTGCAGGCAGTACTGTTTTATTACACAAATTAATGATGTTAGATGCTTGTATAACTACTGTAGAAAAAAGTTATCAAGAGTCATCCAACAAATCCTAGATTTGTTCTATATATAACCTATGATAATTTTCAAACACATGATTTATTATAAATACCACTAGTACATCATAACTAACTTCAGGCTATGTATTTCATACCCTGCTCCCCATTTTGGAACTGTTGGGGAAGAGATTACCACTCTGCTCAGGCTGGTTCATGGGCCAAGATCTGGGTAAAGAACAAACAGCTGTGTCCAGACTATCAGGCAGTTGCTAAATAGGTATCCAGAACCCATATTATAATCTCAGCTACTCAGGTGAAAGAACTAAATTATGTGTCTCAACTCTCAGAGCAGTTAAATGACATAAAAATGTTTTATTTTATTTTTTATACCAGTCATAGAAACTGTTAAATTAGCATCAAATACCAGAGTGGCTGGCTGAATGTTTGTATTTTTAAACAAATTACTATTCATGCATTTCTGTGTAGATAGATAGATAGATAAAATAGAAGTAAAAGTTTAATTTGACTACAAATAATACATTGTATATACATAGACAACAGTCAAGTACACATCCATTTATAAAATATTGTAGCCGCAATGAGGCCCCAGCTTAGCAATATACCTAGTATTCTATCAACGGTAGCATCAAAAGGGTAGTATAATATGAATATTATAATGGAAGATATTCTGAAAAGAGCTAACCGGGAATCTGTAAGCACTTTATTGAAAGATATCTTGTCAGGAGATTTACAGACTCAGTGTTCATACTGATGTTTTATTGTAGGATAATTTTTAAAGTGTTTCAATGTATAATTTTTTGTTTTTATAAATTTTTGATCTCATTTCTCATGATACTCTTGATTTGAGTGTATAAGATACCACTTAACTATAAAGTGTTTAAAATTTTATTATTATTACTATGATCTCTTTGTGACAAATAACTAATAAGAGTTTTTAGTTTTATCCAAGCTTCTTTTTGTTAAGTTTGTTTTATGGAGTTTTTCATAAACAATTCTAGAAAAAAAAAAAAATAGTACATTCACAAATCATGTGAATTATTTCTTTTTATATTCACATAGCGTCGATTGTATTACACCAGCAGATATCAAACAGGTCTTCATCTCAATGCTGTGTGTTTTTGGAGACACATAATATAACTGTTTTGCATTAAAACAAAACAATTATTATGTGTTGAAGAAAACACACAGCATTAGTACAAGGATCTTGCTGGTGATGAAGACTTTATGAGTTGACAGCTAGAGTTGCGCTCGAAAGTAGAGCAGCGCCTTCTGGTGCAATTGTGGGAAACAAGATTGGACATTCTGGTATGTATTGAACTGACATTATCTTTGGATTAACCGAATCAAATGATTGCGTTCTTCATCTCAATGCTGTGTGTTTTCTTCAACACATAATAATTGTTTTGTTTTAATGCAAAACAGTTATATTATAAAGGCGAAAGTTTGTAAGAATGTATGGATGTTTGTTACTCTTTCACGCAAAAACTACTGAAAGGATTTCTATGAAATTTGGCACACGGGTAGATCATGTCCTGGATTAACACATAGGCTACTTTATATCTCGGGAAAATATATATAATAATTGCCCGCGGGCGGAGCCGCGGGCAAAAGCTAGTATGAAATAAATTCCAGCTCCAGTCAATCCACTAAAAGCTAGCGGGAAATATTGTTTAATTTAAACATGAGACTACCAGTCACCGCCTATATACTGTATCAGTAGTTCCACCAGATTTAAAATATAAAATTGTGTTTGTGAAACGGATAGAGCTAACACCTAAAAGTTAATAAGTTATCAACAATCACAACTTAGTAAATCTATGTTACAGGTTAAGATACAGTCAGCAACATAAGTAGCTGAACTAATTCAAAACTTCAAATCGCGCCTACACTTTTTTATTCTTACCAATTTTTGTTTTCTCTTCACAAAAATAAAATAAAGTCAATTAACTTTACCTACCACAAAGAGAAAGAAATGTTTCAATTAAACTCAACGCGTGGAGGTGATTTGAAATTTTGAATTTGTTCAGTTACTTATCTGGCTGACTGTACATGATATAAAAATATAAACTAATCCTACTAACAGACGATTAGATTTGGTATCATGCGACCAATTCGTCACGCGGTACAGTCTTCACGCCACACGATCGAACCGTACCATGCGATGTCCAGTTGTATCCAACCAAGTTTGATGGACAAGCCATCGAACCAGCCGTACCAACAATAATAATAATAATAATAATGTCCATCGAACCGTGCCCCACACGATGCGATATGGTTCGATGGCATACCATTTTAATGGTTCGGCTGTACCAAATCGCATCGTATGTGCCCACTTTAAGATAAACTTTATTACAATACCATTGCCACTCTATGCATTGCACCTAGTTAATATAACCTGTTCTGTTATTTGAATTTATTATTATGTGTCATTAAGATTTTATTGCAGCAAATAACTGAGTTCCAGGTTAGGTACCAATTAGCCATATTATATACATGTTGATTGCTGGCAACTTTGATTAATAGATATATTATTAATCAAAGGTTGGCAATTATGATAATTAAAGAAACACTTGGGGAAAGTTGACCGTTTTCACTAGGTACGTACCTTTTTATGAGCATTAGAATAATTCGTACTTTATAGTAAAATCTAGGTGTCTACTCTTAATCGTACTCTACTTCACGAAATGCTTAATTTCTGCCACGATTCTGTAACGAGAAATCGATTATCTCTTCTTTTTCGAAGCGGCGTTAGCTTCGTGGCGATTCAAAAGAGCTTGTATTATTTGAATAAATACGCATCTCTATGGTCCCTGGTATTACAGATGTTCATGGGTTGCGGTGATCACTTACCATCACGTGAACCGTATGCTCGTTTGGCCCCATATCATAAAAAACAATTAATTATTCGCTAACTTTTTCGAGATGAAAGCTAACTTAGTATTTTGTATTGTATGTAAAATCGTTTTATTTAATAAAATCGTACATAAACTCTACCAATAAACCTTAAAATATTGTGAGTTTAAAGCAAATTAAAAGAAATGATCTGCGTTATACCAAGTCTATATAATCATAAAATTTATACATTCAGTATATTTTATATCTTTAGTGTAGGTAAGTAGGTATATGATGTTTGTGAATTCCCAATTCAGATAAACATTGAACTTTTATCTCTAACTACCTATATCATATTACATACTTAGTTCAAAAAAGCGCACGCAGGCGGGAATACCACCCGTAACTCCCACAAGTAAAAGTAAAAAAAAGTACTATGCAATGTCGGTTAACCGCTAATAGCCCATGGAAATAGATAAAAGTCCATTTAACAAATTAATAGGCATCATAACTAATAGAAAAGAGAGTCTGATATTTTTTTTTATTTAATATATGTACTAAGTAGACGGCTAACATTCTGGGTACTTTTAATATTTTTAAGTAGAAATAGAAATAACGTAACATTGTATAGGTAAGAAACAAGAAAATACCTACCTATGCCTGACAGTAACTTAACAAGCACTATCTTATTAAATTCCAAGAATCAAGTACTTTACCATGATAGTAGTAAATACATCGTTGTAAACCGATACAATAATATTACACTCTTTACTATATAGGTATTGCATCTATTGTTTTATATATTTATCTTCATCCGAAGTTCAGCTCTTAGGGTCTCCAATGTTCTAATTTGTTTTGTGCACATCGAACAAAATTGTTCGACAATTAAATGCGATTCTAAAATAGCGAACCGTGATTTAGGATTAAGGTTGGGTCATAAGAGCAATATAAATGCAAAACATTCTTGGGACAATGAGAAAGGAACGTGGGGGTATCCATTCGTACGAACCAGCGACAGTATTTATTGACTGCAGAAGACTACCCTGTGCTTCAATCAACTTTAAATGCAAACACCTACGTATAATTTTCTTTGTTAACAATGTACTAAGTATTTTTCAAGAACTCTATAGAGCGTAGACGGGAGAGCCAGAAAAATCTCAAAATACTTATAAATTAAATACAAGAAAAAGAAATACGATATCAAGGTCGTATTAATTATCTTCTTTTAATGAAGATACTTAGTTATTGCTGGTTACAAAAACTCTCTGGATTTGTTAGATATTTCTATATCTGGCGGTTAGTGGCATTCTGGTGTAGAACAATATCATTGGCTGGCCCGAAACATTTGAATACTACTTATCTAGGCATACTATAAATACCTATTCAATAAAAAAACTCATAATAATGGGACACGCATACTAATAGGTCAACACTCAAATGTAATTACGGAACATGGTCTCGCCATATCAATCGCTTTTAAACATGCCCCGCGGGAGTTACAGTCAACCGTAAGGACGAATATGTGTAACGATCGTATTTAATTAACTGAGAACTTACACCTACCTATATTATACAATGCACATACAATAAAATTTTATATTATCGTGTAAAACGGAGGTACCATAATATCCATTAAGCAAGACCGGCATGATTCTGTGGAGATGCAGCGTTTTATTTCATTCATCATCATCGCACCTTTAGGATGAAAACGACACAATTAAAAAAGACAGAAAATTTAGTTATCGTCATAAAATTACTTAAAACGAAGCTCTCAATACAATAATAGTTCAAACACAGCCATATACAAGCAGGAAAAGGACAAAACTGTTATATCGTTCGCTTTTTTTATTATATTTTTATAAACATGGGACTAGTTTTTAGTCATTTAAAATTGACAACTCAATTTTCTATTTTTTGAATTGTGTCGCTTTCGTTCTAAAGGTGCGATTTATATTATCCTACAGCTGAGAGGGGCCTCCTCTGCTACTGAGTTTAGGCTTTAGTCCACCACGAACGCCTAGTGCAATTGGCAGGCATCACACACCTTCCAATTTCTCACGGAGATTTCTTGGGTAGATATAGGTAGAAGTTTTTTGACAATGTTTGAAGGCGCCTTTGTAGACCTTATCTATACTAATATTATAAAGCTGAAGAGTTTGTTTGTTTGTTTGTTTGAACGCGCTAATCTCAGGAACTACTGGTTGGAATTGAAAAATTCTTTTTGTGTTGAATAGCCCATTTATTGAGGAAGGCTATAGGCTATATAACATCACGATGCAACTATTAGGAGCGAAGAAATAATGGAATATGTGAAAGAAAACGGGGAAAATTATTCATCCTTTAGGGCTTCCATTGCGTACACTGCGAAAACGGTTCAAGATACCAAAAATATATGTATGAAAGAATTATTCCTCTTGAAATGATCTAAAAAAAATGTCCGCGACAGTATTTGTCTATCTCTAAGATTAACTCACTAGAACCGTTTTTATGGTAATCAGATTTGGTCGAAATTAATGCATTATTTGTTAAGAGTTGTATCAACGTCATAGTCATAGAGTGATTCAACGGGAAGGTTTTTATGTACTTTTAGCCCGGAAAAACTTAATAACGCGGGCGAAGCCGTGGGCAAAAGCTAGTGTTCATATAAAAGGCATAACACAGAATTCAATCCAATCTAAATAATACATAAACATTTTACTAATTATAATGTAGATTGACTTTCTTAATTATATGCACTAATTGAGTTTACCTACTGGGGAAAATAAAAATAAAACTTATACTAACATTTAGTTACAAAAGTGTACGTAATATTTCGTTTTTAATATTTACTTTTTACTGATGGAAGTTCGTTTTAATTGTTTTTTTTCTGTATGCGTTTCGATATTATATTTCATAATTCTATGTCCTGCTTGTACTTAGCATGTCGAGACATTTTTATGACCTAATTGCAATAATCGCGTTTCCAATGCATTCATATTTCTTATATATTGTGTCTATTCGATATAAAGAGCTACTACACGAGATTCAGTCTCCTGGACCTACGTCGCGCGTCCCTCCTAGTTCCTGTCAAGACTGTAAATGCTCATAAGCGCAGTATACATAAAATACCTGCTTATAAATAAATAATAGCATATAATGTACATATAAATAAACAGCACGGTCATATTACTTGATTTTATGCCAAATAAGCAGTAACCATGAGTATGCAGTATCAGTGAGTTATTTGTTTTTGCGTAGCATCTCGTTACATGAATGCCACTACAACAATTTCCATAATTAATTCCACCGCGCTTCCATGATTATGTTTTACGGACTTCCACATACTTGTTATAATTCTTTGATGTAAGTACGAAGTACAGTCACCATCATAAGTACATACATATACACTCACGCCTGTTATCTATAACGCAACTAGTGCACCCACTTTTCGCCATTATTCCGTCCCATGATGTGATAAGGGGCGAGCCTATCGACATATCGGGCACAAATTCCATCATAAGCAGCTGAAAAAATTCAAAATTTCAAATTGCCTAGGTACATACTTTTGTGTTCTTACTAATCTTTTTTTTCTCTTCACAAAAATAAAAGAGATTTGCTTTACTGCATACGAAGAAAAACATTTTTCAGTTTAACTTCACGCATATATAGGCGATTTGTAACTTTGATTTTGTACGGATATTTATGCTGCTGACTATACCTACATGCGTAAAGATTAGCGCGGGTTAATAAGCATTAATGCTTTTGTTTAGATGCCCCTTAGAAGTAAGCGAATAAACCGCTGAATAGATTTGGATGTATAGAGTATAGACATATCAAGTCCTGCCCGTGACAATGACGCAAATTTTCCACGGAAGTGCAGTGAGACTTTCATTCCAAGAGAGGGCTCCTACGCGAGCCAATGCTCAAGCAAACTGCAAAAGCTTTGAAGGCTTAGACTAACATTTGAAGGCTATTATTATAGCTGATACTGAGGTGCGAATTTGACAGCCTCTTCGCCAAAGCGTCAAGGAGTTGTGTTAATCAGAAAACTGCTCCAATTGAGTTAATCAGGAAAAATAACTACATCCTTGCAAACAAATGTTTATCCAAGACATCTGTCAGAAATCTGGGAGATGTGGTCATTATAGGACCAAAACATTCACAAGAACTGTTCATTGTAAACAATGCATATCGTAGCTCCTAATATCAACGACAAATTATTTCTAAGTTTTCGAGGCAGAAATGTGTGTGTAACTGTTGGGTGTATTTATTTATTTTTGGCTCACACGTGAGAAACATCGGTGGGACTAAACATTTTTTCTAAATTTATATGCAAGCAATAACTTCTATTAATTCTCGTGTGAAAAGATAGACTTTATTTTTCCTAACATTAATCCGTTCCCACGTGAGATGTAGACCAGTATTTTGTATCATTATATACGCCTTTTACGGCGATACCGTGACTGGTTATAGTCCGCTATGGTCATAGATTTATTGTACAAGCAAATCACCATCTTAAAAATGTACTTGGTAGGTACCGACTGCACATAGTTAACAGGATCTAACTACCTAACTTAATTGCTAAACAAATCGATAGGTTGTCAATGTAGCGCATGAAATATGAAACTGAGTTTCACACTCATTTTAATTAATCCATCATTTCAAATTCCAAAGTACAATCACTACATAGTATAAAACAAAGTCGCTTCCCGCTGTCTGTCCCTGTGTCCTCATGTCCATATGTATGATTAAATCTTTAAAACTACGCAACGGATTTTGATGCGGTTTTTTTTAATAGATAGAGTGATTCGAGAGGAAGGTTTATATGTATAACACATGCATAATATAGTAGAGGAACATTGATAATTCAAAAGGTTTCTAATGTGATGTCGTAAACACATTTTTTTGCGCTTACATTGCAGACGCTGGCTAAACTCTACGAGATAGATAAAAATAATGTACTACACTTTTGTACACCTTAAAAAGGTCTACAAAAAAGTCCGCGATGTTATATGTCTATCTCTAAGGGATAACCCACAATAACCATTTTTTATCCTTTACTTTTGACGAGAAATAATGGCTTATTTACGAAGCGATTTTAAGCAATACAGCATTAATCCTTATCCAATTAAGTACCGTAAACACATTGTGCATTTAATATAGATCAATATGGCCCTTTACAACATGTAATTTAAATAAATATTTTCGAAGATATTACAGATTTAAAATGCAGGGACATAGCGGTCGCGGCGGTACCGGACGGGGCGCCGGTGGCGCGTATCTATAAATGAGAAAGTATGGAGATAGTTTGAGATCCTGAGGAGGACATAGGCTACTTTTATCCCGGAAGAACATAACCCGGGAATTTTATACCGGTTTTTATTTCTCGCGAGTGGGACCGTCACTGTCACGCCATTGAACTGATTGCGATGAAATTTGGAAGGGACATAGCTTAAGACCCTGGGAAGGACCTAGACTAATTCTTATCCCGGTAAAACTTCACCAATGGATGGAGTGATTCAAGAAGAAGGCTTATGTGTATATTACATATATATGTAATTATAATGACAAAAAACTAATTTCAGCATATAATATGCTTTGCTACCTGAGCGAAGCTAGGGCGGGCCGCTAGTAAATAATAAGAGAGATAATGTGTTTACTATATGAATATAATACGGCGGTGCGTGCAAACGAGGCTTGCTCGTGGCTCGCCTTGTATCAGTAATGCAATTATTAAAGTTTGCCTCTATTCCCCAGAGTGTGTCGTGGGTCGCCGTGGCGCTACTATTATGCTCCCCACAAGCGTGCAGAACTAACGAACGAACTCCGTAAGTATACTCTTACATAATAAGCTTTAAACAATGATGACTTTTCGAATCATTGCGAGGTTATTGCAAAACGTTTAGTTTCGTGTTCATATGTTTGTTTACTGTTTTCGTTGATTTTATAGATAGTTTAATACTAATTAGTTATTGTTACTAAACTACTAACGTAGCCTGTTTATAGTCCATTAAACAGCACGCGCGACAACGACACGCGACAATGTTATTGGCGCTAAATAGGCAATTTTATAAATGATCAGAAACGGTCATGGTATTTTGTTTCTACGAGATATAATATCAGATGAGTTCATTTTCATAGATAATTTCAAATCAATAAGTTTCAACAATTGTCTATTTCGCAGTTATATAGGTTTTCGGCAACAAGTGGACGACATCTGCGCGGAGCCTTTACCTATCTTTGTATGTCTTTCAGTTTCCTAATTTAAATTCTTGATAGGCGGCAAAACGAAACCGTTAAAATAATATTTTTGTATCACGACGTAGTGCACTCGCAGTCAGCATGGGCCATAAATCTTCATTTAAAACAGGCGGGACAAGTTCCGTTCCATACCTCCCTATTATTGATGTTCTATCTCTAGTTAAATAATGTCCTGTTGCTTCAATATCACTAAACTTTTTTCATTTCGTGTTATGATTTAAGGTACAAATTAAACTATATTTCACCTTATGATGTGCAGTCTTGATATTTGAAATTTACAGTACTTAGGTACTTATTGCGTTATTCACACTTCAGTAACAAGAAATTGGACCTAATAATAAAACAGTGGCCTAGTTCTTGTTAGTGCATTTCGTGGTATTTTCGCGTCATCTTGTGACAATGTTATTTATGATGTCGGGAGCAACATACTAGTGTTTACTCTGAGTTCTGACATACCTATTGCATGTCCTTATTCACATAAGAATACAATACAAATTGCAAACCAACTTCAATAACAATTTATGCCATGTCTATGAGAGTTTTGCATTGTTATCTTATGAAATAAGTTCTGTTTTGCTCGTACAATAAACTCTCAAATTTAACCGACTTTAGCAGAGTGGGATGTTAATTCAACGAGTTATGACCTTACCCAGTGGATCTGTTTAGTATTTAGGCCACTAGGATATCCAGAAACTTGTATTTCTGACTACATTACCTAAAATATCATTGAGGAAAAGTTTCTCACGTCACACTCACTTTCTCTATTCAAGTGTCACTTTCTTTTAAATCTCAATTTTATTTTTAAAAACTACAAATTCAATATGTAGACCCCGAGAAGCACAGACTGTTTTTTAGTTGTTAGTAGTTTCTACATTTGAAACATCCAAAGATGTTTTATCGTCTTTTAGCACGTGTGTTGAAAGCTTTTCAGTGCGGTCACTGGGCAGTAAAACCTAGGAATTATGCCGTTTAATCTTGAACACTTTCGCGTACATTTTTTATAACGTTGTATGGGATTTTTTAGCCATACATTTTGGATACTTGCTGTTTAATCACTTCTATTAGCTCAACTTTCTCCCATTGGGTTACAATCGTGAAATAAAATTTCACTAATGTAAACAGGTCCAATACTCGTGGTTGGTAGTTATTAAATTAGAAATCTAAATATTTTTTTATTAAAATGAAACGTTCTCTTTGTATAGTCATATGGGAAAAGTTGGTCACCACCTACGCGGATAGTGATTTGCTTAACTTGTTACAAAATCTTTTACTACGTGTGTAGGTAATTTGATTATCCGATAGTTTCATTCATAATTTATATATTATTAAAAGAAAATATTCTGGGGCTGTATAATAATGGCCCTGTATTATATACTATCCCACTGCTGGGCACGGGCCTCTTCTACTAATGAGAGGGTTTAAGGCCTTTGTCCACCACGCTGGCCTAGTGCGGGTTGGTGGACTTTACCTGCCTTCGAAATTCTTAGAAAGAACTTCTTAGGTACCTACGCAGGTTTCCTCACGATGTTTTCCTTCACGATGTTAAAGCGAACGATTATTGATAAACAATACTCACGTAACTTCGAAAAGTCAGAGGTGTGTGCCTTGGGTTTTAAACCTCCGGACATTGTCTCGGCAGACCGTTCCATTCTCAACTAGGCTATCTATATAGGCTGGGGCTGTATACTTTGTAGTAATTTATTTTTTTCTCCAAATAGCTCGATAAGGTGTGTTCCGTCGGCTAGGTAACTAGTAGTCTAATAACTTATGTTATCAGGTATTGTATAAGACTGAGAAATGACAGTGACAAAGAAAGAACCTGTACTTATTTTGTTTTTCTTAGACACCGCTAAGGCACTGTCAACTTGTTGCTTAGAAACACATGTTTCAGCAACTGGAAATTTCAAAGTAGTGTAGTGTTTCTACTCAATGTCTGAGTAACTTGTGTTTTTTTTTAGCGAAGAAGAAACGCGCGATGCTATGATATCGCTGGTGCACAAGATGAGGTCGACAGAAAACAAGCTTGAGAGGCACGAATTCAGAGAAAAGGCACTCGGCGATCTCCTCAAAGCAAAGTTGACGGCCATAGAGAAGCAACACAAAGCCTTTGAACCCATGGTTGGTCTTATACAAAGGCTAGATGACAGACTGTCCAACGTAGAAACTGTGCTATTACGAGTAAGTTTACGAGTAAGTCATTTCTTTAATAATATCAATTAAATTTGTTAAAAATGGTTATCAAGAAATAAAAAAGCAAGTAATGGTAATACTAATGAACTTTTTTTACAGGATAAAGACCACGACGTGAGTGTTCAGACTAAAACAAATGAAGCATTAGAACGTATCCAAAAGACACTAGATGCCCTCAGCATTGCTGTAGCAGAAAATACGAAACAAACTAAAAACGCGCTGGAAATTGATAACAATTTAACTCTTAACGAAGATTCTCCTTTGGACCGAAGGCTGGACATTACAGATACCAAAATAGATGCTCTCAAGCTTGAAATAGAAAATCTAAAGCACACGCTGCATAAGGTTTGTAATTGTATTTATAAATTAACAACGGGGAATGCAAAGATGTTCCCACACAGCAGTTTTATGATGTTAGGTATACTGTAACATTATCTAACATATGCAATGTTTCTGAGAATTTGTTGCTATATTTTGTGATAAAATGTTAATGAAAAAAGTTATACATTATAACTCCAGTTTGGAAGCAGTGCACTATATGTTTGCGTTGATAATTACATAGAATTCATGTGATTGATTTCTATGACACAGCCGTGCAAAGACCTAATACGTTGAAATTTCAGGACACACTACGTGCAGTGTGTAGGGAGATGGCTTATGACGTAAACCCGCTCCAGAAACATATAAGCCAAGCGGAGACGTTACTCAATAAGTTCGATTCAAAATTAAACAAATACAATGAATCGGCTTTTACAAGTGTAATACCTTTGAGCAAAGCGTCGCCAGTCGACGACGCTTGGCAAAACAAAATCAGTGAAGGTAGGTATCGATACAATCACCCAATTTGGTGCTAGTACTTTCTCAAGATAAAACGCAATGTCTATTTCTACCGCCAAACAGCAGTGCGCATGCACTGTTGTGTTTCGGTTTGAAGGACAGTGTAGCCAGTGTAACTGCTGGACATAACGAGACAACATCTTGTGTCTCAGAATGACGAGCACAGAGCACATTCGATGCCATAAAAAAAAGCTAATTATATACAACCTTAAGGTGGTCGAGCATACAGTTTTCTGACTACATAATATGTATTTCATTATTATAGAATTTATTTATAATGAAAACTTAGTATTATCATCTCATACTGGGTTTTTATCAAAACTTCCCGATTGATGTGCAATGAAAAATAATTTATTTTTTACACATCTACGGAAGAAAAAAAATAATATACTTGCCAGCTGCCATACTGCTGCCATTCGTGATTGGACTGATTTTGGAAAAAATGAGGTATTTTAGTAAGTCTAAAATACCTCATTTTTTCCAAAATCAGTCCAATCACGAATTTTGGGTAATACTCTCTTAGTACTCACCTAAGTTATTAGTTATGTAAGGAACTCTTCCGGAAAATTTCATGTCTTAACAACCATCAATTTGAGCCATGCGGTGTTTGTGAGTCAGTCAATCCACAATTTCTTTTTTGTTATTTATATTTCTCTCTAGTCATGGAACGTCAAGATGAGGGCATAAAGAAGATCCAGAAACAAGTTGACGAAGCTGAGAGCATCTTGAAGGAGCTCCCAAAAAGGATAGAAGTGCAGACCGCTACTAACGAGACTCTGAGAGCAATCGCCAACGTTACCGAGAATATTAAACATAGCGCCGAAAACTGTAAGTGCGAACTATCAACAGTTTTAAAATAAGATATCGCAATTGCTTCCACCAGTGTGCGAGTGAGCTTATACATACGTGGAGAAAAATCCACCAACGGTATTACTTCATTTTAACCGACTTCAAAAAAGGAAGTTCTGTATTCGATCCGTATGTATGTATGTAAATTTGTATGGCCACGAGTTTCTCAAAAACTGCTGATCCGATTTGGATGTGGTTTTCTGATGCTCGGTCAGCACAGCTTTGATGGCAAAAGGTTAACGGAAATGTCACCGATTGAGATACAGATCCTCGATCAGCTCGGCTATCTCTAGTCTCTACAGTTTTGAGGGAAATGCTCATTTAAATTTGTCTCAAATACTTGATATTTTCCTGCATTAATGTGCAAAAGATAATAATTACGACAATATTTGTTGTTTTTACAGCGGTCACAAAAATAGAAACGAAACTTCATGAGATGAATGAGCGCTTCGCGGCAACCAACACAGACATCCAGCAGAGTCTCACAGTCAGCAACACTCTCACTGAGAAAGCTTTCGACACGTCGTTACAATTCGCAGCATTAGGGACCGACGTGAGATCATTTCTTTTTGCTTATGAACGGAATATTTAAACGTGTAGTTGATATAAGCTTATTTGATATCTTAAACTGATAGAATAGCATTAAAGGTGTTCTTTCCATCCAGATTGAAACATTAAAAAAGAGTGAAAAAATTGTAATAAAAACTGCAGACGATGTCTTTACAATGAAAAATAACTTAAAATATGCAGTGCAAGAAATATTGAATGGTGTTACGTCGATCAACGCAGCGCAGGCCAGAGTTATGAACAGAACTGTTAATGAGAGGTAATTTTACGAAAGATTACATGTATACCATCTTCACAGAAGGAAAAAAACACAAGAATACCTTTACAAATAAATATTTATTATTTTTTGTGTAACGGGACATCGTAATACAAGTCAATACTCAGCAGTAGACGTTCTGCGGCTAATAAGTCTTACAATGTTATTTTTAGGTTTGACAGCATCGAGAAAACACTGACAACAAGCCAAAAGATTGCCCTTGGTGATTTAAGCAATAAGGTAGAGTTGAAGATGTCCCAAGTCTGGGCGCAGATCGGCATGATGCATCAACAACTTTTACTTACCAAGGAATCACTATACAACGTCACTGTAAGTATAAACTAGTAGCACTTTTTTAAATCGATTAAATTTTTATCGATACATCGGTATTGCCAACATTTGATTATTGATTATTTTTTGATCCATGACCAAATATTATATAACGTTCTAATTTTGATAAATTGTAATAATATAACAATTTATCAAAATTTAAGTTCAATTTTAAACTACGAAGTTAAATTGACGCTCAAGGCCTTATATCTTGTACCTTGTATCATGTTATATAGTTCAACGGTTGTTCATTTTCACAGGATGAAACACAACACTACGCTAATAGCAGCACCAAAACAATAAACAAAGTGAAGGAAGAGGTAAATATATTATTTATTTCCATGGAAATGGTATTGATGTATGCAGTTAATACAGTGAGTGGCTTCCTTACTATCAAGTCTCAGCCGCCTCACCAGCATCTCGTTCTTGTGTGTAATACGATAAAATATGTACGAAATTAATAGTAAAGTTATGCTTGCCCCAACTACCAGCTGCTGTGCACACTTTTAAGTTAGCCCTTATGTTCCAAAGTTACCAGACTCGGCGTGTTGTTACGTAGAACACTTCAAACAAACATGTGCGTGGAAACGCGCGTAACAAAAATACCCTAAACGCGTATAAAAATACGGCGTTTATAAAACCCTTAGTAAAACCTGTTGGATTGCAGCAAAAAAAGCAAAATATATTGGGAGATTACTAAATTAATCTTATAACGACACAGCACCATTACATCGGATCAGGAAACAGAGAGTTACCAGATTACAAAAAGAAACTAAAACTACACTTAGTGTTGCCAATATTAGTAACTGTTGAATTTGAGTTTATGTTTTGACAATGTTCTAACAAAACCGACGTTTATCCTCAGGTGGGCGACATAAAAACCAGCGTAGACGCACTAAGCTCGAATATGAACTATGCGTTAGGTAAACTGGCTCTATCCACGGAGGAATTCGACCGCATCACTTCCGGCGTCGCCGACGCGTTGGCGAGCTTGAAGGAAGACATTTATAGGAAACCTACAGCTACAACCGAGGGTAACTTAACACTTTTATAATGTAAATATAATGTGATTAGTGCAGATAATAAATTGATATTCATTTCCAGACCCCGGCCCCGGACCTCATAACATTACCGAACCTGTTACATCGAAGAAACCGTAAATTGATGCCAAATGACGTAGTTGTAGAATTAGCATTAAGCGGTAGATATAAGTCGACTGAAACTTAAAGTTTTGTAAGTAAAATAAAACGCAATCCATGTTAACTTTTGCAAATATTTAATCTCTGTCATAATGTGGATCTATATATTTATATTGTACAAGTTATATGATACAATCAAAATGTTTACCGTGACAGAAGTGCCCGCCCGACAGCGAGGACCCAACATTTACATCTGTCGTACTACTAAGAAAATTGTGAATCAACCAACTGTACACACAATATATTGATATAATAATTATTGACCTTAAATAATATACACACAAATTATTTGTCTCCCATGTTTTTGTTACATTTAACCCGATTACAACCTCATTTTTACTATGTGCAATAATACATTACATATAATAACAAATGAACGATTACTGATCTGCTTAATAAGTAAACAATTATGTAAAACTGTGCCCTTACAATGAATTTGTTACGTTTATCATATTTAGTGAAATACTTGGAACAATATAACAAATGATTAAAAGAGTTATACAATATAATCGGCTATTTGTGTCTGTATAAAATTACAATAAGTTTCACACTAAAGTACAGGTTTCATACTAAATTGGTCAACTACTGAAGACAGTTTAATTCCTGACGTGGAATGTCTGGTTGGAATTTATTAAGGTAAAACGCTAGACACATTCGTTGTTATTGACAGCCTAAATTGGGACTGACTAGCTAAATATTAACAAAAACGACGTCCCAAAATTGGAACTCTTAAAGGAATGTAAATTAAACTTATCCTGATAACTTCTACATAGATATATTCACTTGACTATTGACTAAATCACGGACCACCATAACAGCAATGAGTATGCAACATCAATAACGTAGAGTAGATAAATTCGAGTCAATGAAGCGGCAATTTGAAGTACTTTACAAAAACACATTTACTAATGCAAATTTAAAATTATTGCCGTTACGATGAACTAAAACGTTACCCGTTGATTCCTAACAATAGTCAAGCAAAACAGGCAAATCTTAAATGGCAGTGGCATACCTAACATCCATATTCCATACACAAATAGCGCTCAAACATTTTTACATTACGAATGTATGTACACGGTAACCGTACATGTACACTAGTATTAATGCAAAAAATATTTACAGGGTCTTAACCGTTACGTTTTAAAAAGCACTTAACCTTCCCGCGACTCCATCCCTTGTCTCTCTCCAAACAGAAGCAAACCAAACGGTAAAAGCTAAGGAAAACATATTACAGTAAATGCTCCAAACAAGCTATTTCTTTAGTATAATACGATAATACATTGAACATGCGTTAGATAAAACATACGTCATATACAATTAATAAATACACGTTCCAAGCGATATATGAAGCTTTGTAATGATCATTAAATAATTCTAAAACATCACTTACGTCTATATAATATGAACTGAAAATAGATAAAGTTGTGAATCTATCAAAAGCCCGAATATGACGGTACATCAAGCCCTAAGTGAAGTAACGCTACGGTTGTCCATGAGACAAAACTGTATCATGTCTGTGACATCTACACTTTGTACATGCGGTATCAAAAGTGGGTCCGCGCGGTGTGGCCACTGGCCGCGGCAGGAGCGGAAGCGGGGGCGGGGAGCGGTCCAACGCCTAATTAAAAACCAACTTTACAGCAGATCAACAATTGGCCACATTGTAATATATCAAATAATGGAAAAACACACTTGGCATGCTGCAATTTCGAATAAAAGTGTAACACAGCGCGTGATTAAATCTTAATATATATAATTCTTCTGTGCGTGTGTACGTCACTGAACTCCTAAACGGCTGGACCGATTTTGTGAATTCTAGAATGGATTAAATTAACAATTGGAACCGATAGGTGGCGCTGTGCTCGGGTTCTAGGCATTTATTTCCTTTTTAAGTCAGGACAACGTCTGTCGGGGCCGCTAATTACTCAATAAAAACCTCTGTTTGTCCCTTCCAGTCAACTTAGGAAAGAATAATTCGGGCATAGTTCTTTTTAGGTATGGTTATGATGTGGTTATCATATCTAATAATTTTAAGTAGAAAAGGGACATTCCTGTCGGCACAATAGATCTACTCCGTTGCGGGAATATAAATTATTACACCATATGCTGCAGATAAGTGAAATAGGCTTTTGAAGTATACCACCTCCGGCACAGCGTTGGCTCTGTAGTCTAGCCGCGTGTTCCGCCCACCGCCGCCACCGCAAACATTTGCCTAGCGCCGACTGTACCCTACTATCTATAATTTATTAAGTCCTAACTAAGTTTCAAGTGTAAAATTGTGCCACTCAAGCGATTCTTAACGGGACATTTAAAGCCGAACGCAACCAAACTGCCTGCAAGCCCGCTACGTCCACCGCGAGGCGACGCTGCTGAATTTATCCCTATCGAATGTAATGTTTATTTCGATAAATATAATAAATTCCTGTAAGAGACAAGGTTCTCAACCCTGTTATAATTACTGAAATAATGTAATCACCGCTATCATATAAAACACCTCTACAGATTACTCTGTCTGATAATTCTATGTATAAACAGCTATGCCGAACTTCGTGACAATTTGGAGTCCCTATCGCGATACTTTCGATACATTATCTAAGTTACATACATGTGGCCGGATATAAAGATGGTGTTCATACCCTAATACCGCCCGGCGCTCACATATACTCGTAGGTCGCTATACCAATAGTTACGATAATTTCACCTTACGATGGAACTTACATAGGAAGACATACAACTATACATATACGCATTCATAAACATCGCCAAACTAAAACTGATTAACCTATTACGTAGTACATTCCACGATAAACAAAATTATTGCATTCACATTTACGTAATTAACATTACAATATAGTCGCCAATAATAACGTTTTGGAAACGTATCGAAAGAAAACCAACCGAGGCGGACAGAGAAAAGACACACTCATTACTCGTATCATAGTGAACACAAACGCACCAGAAACATGGCAAGTCGGTATACCGTACAGCGGATACCGGACCGAGCGTCGGCTCTCGACCAGTCTGCAAATAAACACGTGACCACCCCATAAATCCGAGGCACTTACATGATCTTAACAGTAATGATATACAACTACTAACTAGTGGTACAGAACGTCAGCTCATTGTCATTCCGTGAAGGGCCCGTTGATACAACGGCCGTGAAACATTTAAAGCTATGGACATGTTTCATGTACTAATCGTTAATCAATTCTAACCTAACACGGAGAGAGAAGATAGCTATCGTACACGTACAAAGTACTTAACTATTTATATTCTACGTTCAGCTCTTAAGACTTACACCAACTGACCGTTAACCAGTGCGATTACATACAAAACTTGTGTAGTAAAATGAGTGTCGGAATTCATAAAAATGTCTAATGTGCTGCCATGTTAAAAAATATACATATGTCTGTCGGTGTACGTTGAAGAAATTTAAACGAGTGCAGTAGCCAAAACCCCGCTCAGAGCGGTCGTATCGCTCGCGCTCGTGCCTTGTGCCACAGCCGATACTGACGAGCCGTGTACACTGTACGAGTCGAGTGTAGGGCGTGAGTCACGAGCGACGAGCGACGCTCGCCCGAGAAGCGGACAACGCTCCATGTCCACGCGTCATTTATGTACATATCGACACATCGCAACAACAAAACAACAACTCACTTCATGTATACTTTAAAACCGTAGGACATAACTCCTATGTACAATTAACGGGTCCAGTTATCAATTTGACTGAACATAATATCGATAAAGTACGTTCTGCGCGGGGCGCTCCTTTGAAACACGAGCTTTGGCGTCTAACTACAACTTCAATTCCTTTTATTATATTAGATCTAAACATAGTATCTACGCGCACACTGCTCCGAAACATTTCACATGACACAATGAGCCTTTTGATTTTATTAATATAACACATTTTATCCTAAATAGTGTATGGAAGTATAAAAATACTATTATCATGATTCTATTATAAAATATAAGAAATGATCGGTTATCTATTCTACAAAACGTAACTCCATGCGTTACCTGAAACGTTTCCGAGTGTTAATTACATTAAATGAAACTAAACAAACTCATCGAAAATCACAATAGTATCAAAGCTTGAAAGGTCGGGGTGCGAAACGGCCCGCGCAGAGTTTGACAAAGTATTAATCTTATGTACATATTGTCGTTCGAAGATAATAATAGGACTATCGTCTATCGGCTAGGTGGTGCGTGGGTACAAAAGGTTTACCTCCGTGTGCTCTTAGAGGAGGGGCGCGAGTGCGAATGCGTGTGGGGGGTCGCGCCCCCCGCCCGCTCCTAACTGGAGCACGAGGCCGCGGACACCGGCGACAGCGGCGAGTCGCGCGGGCATCCCGACAGCGTCACCACCACCTGCACAGGACACATGTGCACCACTCACACCACACACCGCACACCACTCACTAGTCACTACACTATCTTAACTACATTAGATACTATTGACAAGTTACTTTAGGACTCAGGGGGAGGTGCAACTAGCAGTGGCGTAACTACAGGGTGGCAGAGGTGACAAGATACCACGGGCCCCCGGCCTCCCCGACCCGACAGGGACACACATTTTTACTGGGGCCCCATGCAATGAATTTGCCACGGGCCTCCGGTGATGTAGTTACGCCACTGGCAACTAGTGCACTCACTTTTCGCGGTGTGTATTCAGTGCCATAATGTGGTAGGAAGCGAGCCTATCGCCATATCGAGTAAAAGTTCGACAGACTCCGCGCTGATACTAAGTAGAAAAATCCAATATTACTTTACCCAACTCGAGAATCGAACCCAAGATCTTAAAACAGCAGTCATACATAACAACTACGCCACCGAGGCAGTCACTAGTTACTTTAGAACACTTAAATAATACGCCAAAATATTTTTTAAGTACATCCTAATAGTAGTTTCAATTTGGATGAATTGGAGCTGAAGTAAGTCCTTTGAAAAGTGTGTTAAATCTGAATTTTAATAGGGAGAGGTGTATAACAATAACAATACCAGCCCTGTATTATATACTGCTCATTGCTGAGCACGGGCCTCCTCTACTATTGAGAGGGTTTAAGGCCTTTGTCTACCACGCTGGCCTAGTGCGGGTTGGCAGACTTCACACACCCTCGAAATTCTTAAGGAGGATTCTCAGGTGTGTAGGTTTCCTCACGATGTTTTCCTTCACCGTTAAAGTGAACGATAATTGATAAACAATACACACGTAACTTTTAAAAGTCAGAGGTGTGTGCCTTGGGTTTCGAACCTCCGGACATTGTCTCGGCAGACCGTTCCATTCCCAACTAGGCTATCATTCACTTCTGAGAGATGTATGCTATTCCATAATTAAAAATTGATAAGTTAGGACAAAGAGCCTGTCAGTATCTGGATCGTGCAGCTTTATAAATTGGGACAATATTTAAAACGACCAAAATCCGGGCGGCTGCTTTGCACATTTTATCACAAGGTAAACTTAGTTTAAACAAAATGGTAAGATTTAAGCATATTTAAATATATCCTATATAATATTTGTCATACTCTTCTTAATAATAATGATTAATCAAAACACTGAACGGAAATACACTTAAAGAAAAGTCACACAGGTTACCTTCCGGCTGCCAGCATGGTTCCTGTGCTCACATAACCACACTCCCTGCCATGTGCCCAAGTTCAGTTTCCCGTCTGTGATTGGAATGGTCAGCGACGAGCCAAGGAAACACGCCTTCACGTGAGCGGGCTGTACAACAGATAAAAAAACAAATTACGATCTATATTTACCTAAATAGGCAAAGACCAAGTATTTTTTCCTGTGTTTGCGAATTTCTTTTTGTTTTTATTTCACTTTCAAAATAGTACATTATTCAAATAATGAATATAGGGAAATTCCGTACACTAGGCGAACAGTAGTTTGTAGTTAAAGCAACCAATTATTGGTTGGTTTATGCATATTAGCATGGACTAATAAGAGTATAGACTGACGATCCCCATACATTGAAGCGTTCACCTGAAAAAGTGCAAAATCCCGGCTTATTGCTAGATGGCGCTGATAATTAGCCTGGAAACTTCAACATCTGCCGGGTTTCAAAAATGTCCCGTTAGGTGGCATTGTACCGTAAAACAAAATAGTTTAGCATTAGAATGGACATACAACAGATGGCAGTAAGGCGCTTCACACACTGCCCCGCACCACCCGCGCGGGTGCCGGGCGAGGTATGGGCACAGCGAGTTCTGCTGTACGTGATTTCTTCTAATTTGAATATACAAAAACCAAACAGATAATATCACAGTGGGTAAAATTTCGCATGGTCAATATCTCTGAACCTATTGAGGAGGCTCAGATACTTTTTCACCTAAATCAGGGGCGCGTCAGGGACGATGTCAGAGCCACAAGCTATTTTATCAAGGTTCACTTGTTTAGCGACAACCGGGGATCAACGTGATTTTGTTGATTTTTTACCAAATATTTTGCATGTGCGGTGCATCAGCTTACAAAAGTCAGTTGGTTATGTTAAGTTTACATGATTATTATAGTATTTTTTTAGGCTTTTAGGGTTAAAGGGCAGATCCAATATCAGAATTGAAAGAAGTGGCCGCCATTTAGAATTTCTTTGTTTTAAGGCCAATTGACCTCAAAATCGTTAGCTGGGAATATCTTTGGTTACGAGAGACGGATCCAAGGCTAGAATTATTTATAAATAAATTCAAAATGGCGGCCTCATATTTCAGTTCTGACATCGGATCCGTCTTTTTTAACTAAAGATATGCCCAGATACCGATTTTGAGGTCAATTGGCCTTAAAACAAAGAAATTCAAAATGGCGGCCACTTTTTCAATCCTAACTTTGGATCTGTCCTTTGTACCTAAAACCTTGTCCAGGTTTCGATTTTGAGGTTGATTGGCCTTAAAACAAAGAAATCCAAAATAGCGGCCACTTTTTCAATACATATATTTTTTTAAATATCTAGTATCCTTTTTGGTGTAAAAAGATATCTAGACACGCGGTAGCGTGTCAAGCCAAGTTCAAGCAAAGTAACTGGCTAGCAAGCGCCGAGTGTAATATTACACGAACGGAACGTAATTGTGTGTAACCGTGGGAAAAAATCTAAAAATAAAAAAAAGTTTAAAAATAGGGGGAGTCCCCATACAAAAATAAAACGTTTTTTTGTAGCGTTGGAACGTTACAAGCAGATATTTGAAACTATCCCAATATATTATGTATTATTATATTAGCTATATAACAAAAATATAAAAATAAAGTTCAGTCAAAAAAGAAGTGGTGTCCCCATACAAAAAACTTGTAATACGCGCTAAACAACCGGCCAACAATGTGTCGTCGTCGGCGCGTGGCACCACATAACTTAATACCTGCCTAGGTTTCTTTACAAAAAGTAATGATATATTTAAATGCCAATGCAGTCCATAAATACTCAAAATAATTGTAGTAGTCTGTGAGCTAAACAGTTTATAGCGCCATCTAGGCGTAATAATAACTATCGGATAAACCGATAGTTGTTTATTTTATCCATCCTCTCATTTGCGCCATTGAAATAACCATTTCAAATGATTTTATGGATCTTAGTGCCATCTAGTTGAATTCAATGTACTAAACAGCGAAGTACGCTTCAATGTATGGGGATCGTTAGTCTATACTCTTATTAGTCCATGATATTAGGTATCTGTGTCATGAAATCTATACAATCCTTGAACCAACCAATGTACAATGTAAGTCTCCTGCAAGTGATCTATTCAATCATACACCATGAGTGGCCCGGCTTAAACATCATATCAAAGACTATGTCATTATTCTTACAGAAATAATTAGTAATCTTTTTCTATATAAATATTTTTCACTTCAGTTATTTGTTTAATATTATAAAACATTAAACTTTAATCATCTCTCAATTGTATTATGAGTAAGGGACCCTTTACTTCCTTACTTCCCACTTTATGCCCACTGCAAAAGATTGAATTTAACATGATAGAGTTTGCTGTCTCGAAGGTCAGCAGGGGTTGAAAGGTTAAGAGAATCAGGCATCAAAAACTCCTTTTGCTTTATATATGTTTAGAAGCAATGGTTTATCAATTATTCTCATACAACTGATAACAGAAAAAATGCCCTGTCAACACTGAAACATTTGTGCAAAATTGAGTCACAGTTGCAAACAGTAGAATAAGTCAAAATTAACTGACCCAAATAAGGGTGGGATGAATATTCAACTAGTTGGCTTTGTTCCATCTTTATGATCAAAACAGCTTAAGTAGGTGAAGTGTCCTCTTCAGGAATGCTGTATTGACCTATGCATGATTAAGACTATGTCAGCATAAACAGAAGCAACACTCAAACTAGCTGGCCAGCCAGTTATAAATTGGCATAGATAAGGATTAACTTAGTAGGTTTTAAAGAATGATAGTAAATTAGTATTTTGTTATGTATGATTTTGTTGTAATGATAATGACTAAAACTAAGATTTCAGATAAAATAAGAAAAGGTAAAAACTTTAGGAAATATACCAACTTTATTGAAATGAAAATCTGCTGACAATGTTAGTTCCCATTAAGCTTGGTTGTACTAGACATAACACAGTCTCTGACTTCAGGGAACCAGAAGTTGGCTCTTTAAACAAAAATAATGTTCCAGATTTATATTTAGGTATTCATATAATTACATACATAATTAAATAACCATATTCCAGTATCCATCACGTTTCACACTGAAATAATTATAGTTATCTGTCATGAAAAAAACAATCTCAAAAAACAAACTGCCTCGGTGTCGTAGTCTGGCAAAGTGTTGTTGAGTTTTCTTATTCAGTATCAGCCCGGAGTCTGGAATTTGTGCCCGATATGGCGATAGGCTCGCCCCCTATCACATCATGGGACGGAATGACGGCGAAAAGTGGGCGCACTAGTTGGGCCTCTGCCTACCCCTTCTGGGATAACAGGTGTGAGTGTATATGTATATATGTGCAACTCTTATAATGAAAATATATATTTTGAGATTGGGGATCTACATAAATAATAATCTAGGTTCTGTACTATGCATATACTATATGTATTATCGAATTTGAAAAAAGTTAGAAAAAAATTTTTTAATGGCAAGAAAAGTGGCAAGTGTTGCACCATTAAGAAATCTTGATTAAATGCGCCATTTTTTGAAATAACTTGCCAAGGGTAGTGTAGTACATTTTTTTTTTTCAATATGAAGTGTCAAAGTTAACTAACAATATTTTTGTGAACCATGACACTAAAACTTAACTTATTTTATTAAATTAACAATGTGTTTTTGCATTCATTTGTAGTTGCGATTAATAGCATTGTTAATGAAGATCAGGAAATTAAAAAAATCACAGCGGAATTACGATATTGGTGATCACAGGACTTGAAAATGTGACCAAGGGTGTCGAATTTCAACTTTTTTTTTAAATGTCTACTATCGCTGAACTGAGTGATATGGATTATTTTTTTATTTTTCCCAGGACTGGTATAACTTGGCCTTTCATCCGGTCTCAGATTATCGTTGAGTTTTGGGACACCCTGTATATACTTAGCAATTTGTTTTTTTTAGAATGTAATTTTAGTTTATTTTTGTTAGCTTTATTTCATTGTATTTTGAATAACGTTATTGTTCACTCTTTTTATACCTGTGTCAATCAGTGATGCCAGACGTACCGATTTCCTGGTACATGTACCATTTTTCAGGGTCTTGTACCATGTACCAACTAAAACCTGTGTTGGTACGCAAAAGTACCAACTTTCAACATCAATGACAAAATAAAAAAAAATCTTGTATCTAAGAATATATCAATTCTCGTTGCATAATTACATCATTTGTTATTGTAATAATTTACTAATAATATTTTTTTGTTATTAATATCACTGAACACCATACATTAACAAGGACGTAAAAGTGTATAAGTAGCTGTACTATAGCATGTACCATCTTTTTTGGTGAAATACCAACTTTCAGTGACCTCTGTACCAGTATTACTGAGACACTATCTGGCATTCCTGGTATTTATTAGTGGAAACCACTGAATTTTGTAACACATTCTTTTGTTTATACATTTATTTTTTCTGTTTGTTTCCCAAATTTCAAATAAATAAATAATAATATAACTTATTCATCTGACATGTTTCCAGCCAGTGTCAATATTATAGTGTCACAATTCAACGGCCAAAACACATGATTGACATAAACAAAATCAAATTAGAATTCAATTTCGGAACTAAATAAAGATTTTGTTTTCTATGTGAGAAGTGATTAGCACAGCAAAACAGCTCACCATGTCGTCAGGGCCTTCGCAGGAGTGGCGGTAAGGCAATCCCTCCGGCACTATTTTATTGAGCATCATCTCCATGTCGTCTCTCACGTCAGGGTCCCAACTCTCGTTTAGCGCGAGACTCGCCGACGTGTGCATTACTGGAAACAACGTTCATTGATCATCTGAACATTGCGCGCGATACGTTTAATCTTAAAAATTTAATGTAGTATCAGAGGCTGATAACACATCACGAGGTTATCATAATTAAAAACTCGCGCGAGATAAATGTAGGACAAATATGACAGGTGGAGTTGCAGCGGCGGCAGCAACGCCGTCTCGATGGATACTCACTCTGGATGTGGCAGAGCCCGACCGCGAACTGGGAAAGCTCGGGCACCTGTTTGAGGATTTCCTCAGTGACCAGGTGCACGCCCCGGTGCTGCGGTCTCAAATTCAGCTTCCGTTGAAACCACGCGGATCCGATCTGAATTCCTCGGTTCGAGGCCATGTTTAATTTTTAAAAACGCTACACAACGACCGCAAGAACACAAACGATCTTACACAACATCACTTAGAACAACCTTTACATGAATTAATCCACAATTATCATAAAAGATTCATCTTCGATCTTTAAATAGTAATAAATATAACGGAGGTTATAGGACAGATTCGACACCCTATTTTCTGCGGGAAAGTGAAACAGTCGACAAATGAAAGAGAAAAACGAACTGAATGTTATCAATGTAAAAAAAAAACATTGAGATTCATTCATAAATTCATAAAAGGTATATATTGTTTCGTTTTATCAATAATACATAATTATTATAACAATTATTTAGGTTTCTACAGTCTACTAGTAAAGGCATATTTATGCTAAATCAAACGCCCTTATACAAATACTAAAATCCATGATAGTTTTTATGAATGAACAAAAACATTTTTATCTATAGCAAGTAATGCGGCGGGAAATTTTGAATTCCTACTGCATTACATACCATTTTCCCTTTTATAATTTTTTCTTTTTATTGGTAGTTACATAATAAATATAAATTTGTTTACAAAATACTTAAAAACAAAGACTTCACATCTGTACATATTACAATGATGGTATTGACCTAATAATTTCACCTATAACAGAATAATGGGAGTGCCTCGCTACGGCGCGGTAAAATGAAGGTGCGGCAGACACTCCTACAAATCAAAACAGTATTCCCAAGTTGTCCAATAAACGTGTCGACGTCGGTTTCTGAGCATTTTGCATTAAGCCAAATTATTTTTTTAAAACAATGGATCCTCTTATGGATGTGTTAAAAAACTCGGCAGACCGAGAATGGCTCGAGAAAAATGTCGCTGGCAGTAATTTACGACTGTGGCAGATAATGTTTTTCTGTTTCGCTGGGCTTACTACAATAAGTATGTATTACAAATATTTGGTACAAATAGAAATAGGAAGGCATTTCTTGTGAACAGTTTTTTTTTATCGGTAAGTATCCAAATTAGCGTAATGATAACAATTTTTGAAATATCGTGTGCTGCCTTCGGAGATGTACTAGGTGATGTTCTTCTGTCATTTATATTTGCTCCCACCTGCCCTTATTCAATATGCAGTGCCGGATTAAGACAACTTGATGCCCTAAGCAATTCGCGCCTGTGGGCCCCCCTACCATAAGTAAACTAACATCAGTCTTCAATCGCGCGGATTTTCAAACAGCTTTACTTTTATGTGCTACCATTTTTTTGTGCTGTTTCTGGTGCCCCCCAAGACGTGATGCCCTAGGCAATTGCTTAATTTGCTTATGGGCTAATCCGGCACTGCCAATATGTGGTGGGTAAACCAATCTTTTCCCGCATATCACAAAAACGATACGCCTCAAGTATCTTCTTTTAACGACGCACCACTTGACTGACGTCCACCCCTTCTGGACGAACTCGTCGCAAGACAATGGTATTAGGAATAACCAACACACAGTGATGCCCGACTAGGACATCGAAAATCAACCTCTCAGTCACAGCTAGAACACCACTACCACCATACCAGCCCTGTATTATATACTGCTCACTGCTGAGCACGGGCCTCTACAATTGAGAGGGTCTACCACCCTGGCCTAGTCCGAGTTGGCAGACTTACCATACCTTCGAAAGTCTTATAGAGAACTTCTCAGGTATGCAGGTTTTCTCACTATGTTTTTCCTTCACCGTTAAAACGAGCGATAATTCACATAGAATACACACATAACTTTATAGAAGTCAAAGGTGTGTGCCATTGGTTAAAAAAGCGGCGATAGCTTCGTTGGGAGTGGAACGGACTGCAGAGACGAATGTCCGCAGGTTCAAAACAGCTATTAAGGAAAATACTTACCTACTCAAAATATCGTCAATGGAACCCACCCACTCCACAGCCTATTCAACATTCATAACTTAGGAATTTAATATAATAACGGTCGTTTTTGCTATTTATAATCCTTATCTTAATAATAATGAGACTTGATTCACGTTTCAGTTGTAATGGTGTGCTGCTGCTTCCGCTTCCGTATCCCGCGCACTAAGCAACAGATAGAAGCAGATTACCAAAGACGAAAAATTACCACGAAGTTTCGTCAGCAACTGGAAACCATACAAGACTCAAAAATGGACGCAATGTCGTTAAAAGACGGTAGGTACTCATATGGAATTTTGAGCCCTTATTGAGTTCTAGGCTCTAGGTAGTTTTATTCATATTTTGCTACGTAAGTATTAAGAGTAGTAGATGAAAAACCAGGAGACAATATCAAGGGACCTGGCAAAGACGTAGCAAGTCAGAATCAAAATATTTGATTATATAGATGTTCTCCAATCTTTGGTATATTTTATTAGACTCGAATTTTCATTACCCAGAGAATAAAGCCACAAATTTCAATTGCCAGAGTTGGGGATACTCCAGTAATTTTAAACGCCTTAGTGCGGTTAAGCCTCAGTAAACTTAGGGCGGTATCAATAAATCAATCTCAAGTTTGAGTTACATCTCAAGTAGATAATGTATTGAATTATTAATACCGCCCATTACTCAACCTTGAGAGTGATTTATTAATACCGCCTTTAGTGTAGTTGTGCAGTTCTAAATCAAACTACTAAGTACGCATCTACTTCCCTAAACTTAGTACCTGTAAGCCTAAAAATATAAGCTCATGTAGCTCAGGTATCTTGAATGAAATGAAATTGGTTCAACATAATGCAAATAGCAACTATGTAAACTGTTAGCTAGTCTGTGATTTACGTACAATACACCGCATTTATATGACTACATTGGATTCCCGTTTATTTGCATTAAAATACACGATAAGATAACGATAAGAGACATCTGGCCATTGTTCTGCTCGGCAGCTCTGGAGTTGCTCCACGAGAAATCAGCTCCGGAAATGGCGGACAACCAGCAAGGATCGCAGCCGAGCTCCATCATGTCTCCGCAGCAGAGTGAGTTTCATTTCTACCAGCAAATTTACCAGCAAAGCAAAAAACTGTCAACTTCGTTGGATCTTTATTGGAACAATTTCGAAAATGGAACCAAAGTTAAATCTATATATTTTTTTCTATTATAAATTTAAAAATAGAACGTGTTTGAAAATTTAAAAATAGAACGTGTTTGAAAATGTAATAATAGCACTTTAATAATGCACTCGCATGTTGCAATTATAAGCAAAGGTTCATTGTTATTTGGTACACAATTTTAGTTACGTAATATGTTCCTACCTCCTACTATCCACATGTCCGACTGGACGCTTTAATTCGGGCCATTCAGTCACCAAATCAAATATAACGCTATGTACCTATACCAGTTCGGAATCGCACGTAGAATGTTACAAGCCCATAATACAACTCTTTTTCAATACCTAATACCAATAGACTAACAGTAAACATTAGTCTAAGCAGTAAACATGTTTCAGTTCAAAGTATAACGACTTTAGGGTAAAAAAAATATAAGTAAGGGGTTGTCCATTAATCACGTGAGGTTCGAAAGGGGGTCGTAAAAAATCAAGAAATATCACTACGGGGGTACACTGATATATCCCTCGTATTTATCTTTCGATGAACGCGCGATTCAAATTAGATTATACTAACCTGTATTTGAAGATCTTACACTAACATTTTTATCTTGGGTAGGGGGGGGGGGGACTAATCCTCACCACACATCACCAGGGAGGGGGAGGGGGAGGGGGTTATAAAGTTCTTACAACATCAGGTGATTAATGTACAACCCCTAACTGGTAGGAATAAATTGTAGCTTTGTCACTTGCTATTACTTACCAACACATTATAATTTGTTAGTATACTCCTAAAATAAAAAGATATTACAGTTTGAAATATTATGTGTCTGTTAAATTATTTATGTAACCTATATTATACTCGTGGACTTACCAATCAATATTTTTATTCAACGGGTTGTCTCTATCGCAATTAGTTTGACATAAACATTACTCAAAGGTATTATTGCCAAGCTTTATAATTCAAAGGTCACTTGACGCCTTTATTTGAGTTGTAACATAATGATAATTCAGTTTCCTTCATATTTCGCAGGTTCTTTGGACGCTTTCCAACCGGAAGGCGGTCAAAAGCCCGAGCCTCAGGTGTCCGGGAACAATTTCGTCAAGTTTGCGACCAAAGTGGCCAACATTTCCAAACTCGGTCAGCCCAAGTCGCCAACCTCGCCCACACCATCGGGAAACAAAATGGATTTTTGAACTAATTTCATTAATGTATGGCACAAGATGTAAACTTTTAATTATAAATAACTAATCTATATTTAGAACAATATTATGAATGTAAAATATATAACTAGTAGCACAAATAATTTGATTGTGGGCTGTTATTATTAGTTACAACTTACCACCTATGATTATAGAATGTCATTCATATAACAAGGGTTGCAGCAAACCAAACAATCAAACACAATATGACAGCTCACAAATACTTGCAAATATTTTCTACCGATCTATGTTTAATCAGCTTTATTGGTATTGCATTCATACGGATAAATTAAATAAAAGATTATTGCAGTAAGTTTTCTTTAATCTAAAAAATAAAAAATACAATATAAACGGATTTTAAATCATAAGAATAATTACATATTCACAATTTATTCAGGCGTTTAAACTGACATAAAAAACAATGCTCCTCAGTTAGCAATAACTTTAAAGCAACATTTAACTTACTTATAGTACATAAATAATACCTCTCGCGAATAAAAATTACATAAATTGAAGTTAGCCGAATATTTAAATAGTTAAAATTGTCTCTACATGCATCATTACGTTCCATTCGTACTCATAGAATGCTTTATTAATCTCACGCTTCTCATCATTTGACTTAGCGAATAAGTTTATGATAACCAATGACTGCCATCAGACGAATTTATTCTAAACTTTCAGTCCATAACACAATATATGTTTCGGCACAATCTCACCCGCACACGGCAACGAATCTACAACATATGTACTAATCCGCTCATCGCCTATAACTTAACGCACTGTATTATGTTCATTTGTTCGTCACGCGTACAGAGTACTGGCGCGCATATATAATATTGGTGTTGACAATATTTGAGCACATCGTTTCATACACAACACAGTGCGTACAATATAATACAAACGCATGTCTAGAGAGGTGTTCAAACGAGGAGCTAATCTACTTCACAAACGCCCCACTACGTACAAATTAAACGCATTAAATATGCATACGGGAGTGGTGAACGTACTCGAATTGCACTTAAATATAACTGTGTCATGTTCTAAACTAGCGACTCTACAGAACCAAAGCCGACGCGGCCTCGTAACCGAACGGACTCAACACAATCTTCACCATAAATAAGGCCATTATATCTTTACTCTTCTATACCCCTTTCATATGGAAGTACAGTGTATCTATTGAGAGATATACATTTTCACTTACATATTTATAATTGAATCAGACCTACCTAACAAGTGATGGTGGAAACATTATTTTAAAATTATCCTTTACTTATATTGCATATTATTGTGTAACTAAGGAGGAGCAATATTTAAAAATTAAACATTGAATATAATTCGTAAGAGTTTGTGCATAATACCTGTTTCGATATTCCATTGATGTCAACCGAAACTGTAAGTATAAGCTAGGTTTCATATTATACATTTTATTCTACATGAGGATTGGTAATATAATTGCATAAATTACAACAAAATTACGTAGGCTACAAGAAAATGTTCGCATCTGATGGACTAACGTCTAGGAGCAGGATAGCTCTACCGCGCCTGCGTGTCAGGGCGTACGCTACACTTTAGGAACCCAAGTTTGAACGCAGTGCCTCCGCTATAAATATAACTCTCATAATAATAAAGCATAATTTTGTTATCAACAAACCTACGGCAACATTATTCATTGACTTTACACTACACTTTAAAACCTGACAATACATATAGTACAATGTGCACGGCACGGCGACGACATGTTGAGCACAGTTGGAACATTTGGCATTTGTTTACATTATCATTAACATGACGATGCTACCGCATGAGTAAGTACTTTGTGACGATCGCGCGAAACCCAAACAATACATCATGATAAATAAATACCAAATATTTATATGACTTCTGATTTACATTGGATATAATGAAATACGCACAATTTGAATGTTTGGTAGTGAACGCGTGCAACGCATCCACAGTAGTAACGTCTCGGGGTCGGAGCGCTCACACCGCCACCGCCACCGCCGCGCAACACTCAATCTCGTCTCACAAACGTTCTGCCCCTGCAACACGCAACCACAAATAAATACAACACGTACAACAACATAACAGTTCATACAGACTATCATTGACTTTCTGAGTTTTTATTTTATTTTACAGAGAATAGATCTGTTATGCCACAGGTAATTTGATAAGTTCCTGTATAGATAATATGGGTATAAAATGCATAACAAATCTAGATGAATGGACATTCAAAAGAAAACGTCAGAATCAGCTGATATTGAGGTCAACGAACTTTACAATATCGATATTTATTCAGCTGTATCAATATAAATACAACTTTTAATGCAATAATTTTTCTCTACAACTGAATAACCAGAGAGCAAGCCGTTCGCCCGATCGGAAACGATAAGACAGTCGACAGCCAGTAACGGTGGTTCCTACCCCGCCAGTGACTTGCATATGGGAGATTTAAATTACCATCTTGTATGGAAGTGTTACGTACGTGATGGTCTTGCGCTCGGTGGGTCTGGTGGTGACTTGTGGGCGGGCACGGTTGAGCACCTTGAGCAGGTCGCCGGCCTTGGCGCGCATGCGCGAGTGCACGTACACCTTCGAGCACTTGATGTGGTAGTGCAGGTAGTCGCGGAACATGTGCAACAAGTCGATCGTGTTGTCGCGCGCCGCCGCGCACGTGTGACGCGGGAACAATACTGTAAAAATAACAAAAACGTGTTGTATTACGAGTTTACAGCAACATATACATCGTCCAAGAGATAACCATAAACAATCGCATCATGAACTTTAAATGAAACAATTATCAAACGATCAGTACTTACCAAACGTAACATAGCTGATATTTTCGCCTACTCTCGCATCGGTGTCGACGAGTTCTAGTGGAGGCTCCTTGTGGGAAAATAACACCTATGGACAAATAATATAAGATACCAAATTAAGAGGCCATTATAACTTTTGTTCGAAGTCCACGAAAATTCTCACGGAAGCGCATTTCTAAAGTCAATTGTAGCCTAGCACTACTTAAAATATGTTCACAAATATTCGTATTTAAGTTGGTAGGATAATTGAATATTTTCTGTTTTTAAGCGATATAATCTTAATTATCAAATTATGATTTGTGGACAAACTATGGTTAAGTTTATGAGTATTCTTCTTTATTATTCAACATTATTTTTATAGACACCTTTCGGCACTTTCCATTCATTGTACAGTCAGCCATATAACAACCAGTTGAACAAAATCTACATAATCACCTATATCCATTAATTTTGATTCAATATTCTTTTTGTGAAGAGATAAGAAGAATGGGTAAGTACACAAAAGTGTAGGCAATTTGAAGTTTTTAATATATTCAGATACATATGTGGCTGACTATACGTATTACTCATAAGTATTATTCCTTATTTTAACTAATTGTATACCTGCGGAGCGGTGTGCGAGGCTCTCCGGCCCTCCTTGAGCTCCTGCATGAACACCTTGCCGATGACCATGTCGTCCTCGTGTCGGAACACCGTCGAGAACACCACCGTCACGCGGTCCGCCTGCGCCTCCACGTATCTGCAACATATTGACAATGGTTTGTATAGAGAAGACAATGGTGCAAGCAGGGTACTCTACAATATGGAACAACCAAGTTTTCAATTTTTTCGTTATATTCGATAATTTAATTTATTAAAAGGCACGAAGGCTTATTTTCCGTGTAAAAAATATTTTAAATAAAAATCAATGAGACATAACATTATTTATAGATTGAACCCGATGAATCATTATGATGAATCATACAGAAAATATGTTTACGGAATTTACTTCTTCCTATTACCCCTTTGTGGGATCAAGGAGAACACATGTTGAACGCGCACATAGCGCCTTACCTCATAAGGGTGGGCAGAGACGTAATATATTCACATTCTCTGATTTTAATAATATCAAAAACCTAGAAAATTTTGGCTTGACGGAACTGCAAGTATGTGAACCAGAATCTTGTAAGAACATTTTAACTAACTCGAATTCATTTCTAAAAATTTTGCAGCAAAATATTAGAAGTCTTAACAAAAATTATGATAACCTAAGAGTTTTACTCAAAAGAATAGACTTTAGATGTGACATTATCATTCTGTCAGAATGTTGGCTATCCTCTCTTAATAACCTCCCACTCATGCCTGGATACTCTAGTTTCGCAACCACCAGAAACTATAACCAAAATGACGGAGTTGTTATTTTTATAAATAATGATCTTCATTTTAAAGTAGAAGAACCGGTAGTCTTAGAAGCTAATTGTTTTCTCATAGAGATAAGTAACGATACGGCCATAATTGCCATATACAGACCGCCTAGTTTTCTCACATTGGAAAATTTTTTACGCACTTTACAGACCGTATTAACAAAAATATCATGTTTTAAAAATATTATTTTAATCGGTGACATAAATATCAATATTAAAGAATTAAATTCAACCACATCAAGTTACCTTGATCTCCTTAATTACTTTGGCTTGATTCCAACTCATTATGAACAAACTAGAGGTTCAAGCTGTCTCGACCATGTGATTGTCAAGACTAAGTCATTTTCGTATACATTTATCTTAGAATCCGCAATCACTGATCATGAGCCCACACTATTTTGTTTATACTCAAAAGTCCAAAAAAAATACACAAAAACCAAATTGGTAAATAAAATTAACTTCAAAAACCTAATTCATGATAGTAGTAAAATTGACTTCAGTCAAATATATAATAATGACATAAGTATAAACAATTGCATGGCATACTTAATTGAAAATTTACAAAATAGAATATTGAGAAACACGATAAATATCAAAGTTCCTAGAAATAAAATTACGTTAAAACCGTGGATCACTCCTGGGCTTTTGAGATGCATAAAGACAAGAGATAGAATGCATTATAAACTGAAACGAAACCCCAACAATGACATCTTAAAAGTAACATACCTTAGGTATAGAAACTTTTGTAACAATATAACTAAAAAATGTAAGAGACAATACGAAAGTTATACACTAAAATCAGCTGGTTGTGATAATAAAAAACTTTGGAATGCTATCAAAACTATTAATAATTTAAATAAACCGAAAACTTCACCTACTGACCTATTAAATATAAAAAATACGCCACAAGACTCAGTAAACGTTGTGAATACCTTCTTGGCAAACGTTGGATTAGATCTGGCCAATAAAATCCCCTCTGATCTCCCTCCACTCCCAATAAATGTGTCAAATCCTCCTTCCAATCCCAATTCTTTTGTTTTCTTGGAAACAACCGAGGTGGAACTTAAGGGACTCATCAACAATCTCAGATCTGATTGTGGAACAGGGTGGGACAATGTCACAGCGGCAGTACTTAAAAATCTAAAAGACTCTATAATCCCTCCTCTCACCTACATATTTAATAGATGCTTGATAGAAGGGGTTTTTCCGGAAATGCTTAAAAAATCTATTGTAGTTCCTATTTTTAAAAGTGGTTGCAAAGTAAATATAACAAATTATCGCCCTATATCTTTGCTTCCTGCCATATCTAAAATTTTAGAAAGGATTATAAACAACAGACTTGTAAAATTCTTAGAAGAAAAAAACTTATTTTCAACCAACCAATATGGCTTTAGAAAGGGCAGATCTACAACCGATTGCATTCATAATTTTTCTGAACTTATTGTAAATAAATTAGACAATAGGAAAAAGTGCCTGACGATCTTTATAGACCTTCAAAAGGCCTTTGATACTGTCAGTCCATCTCGACTAATATCCAAACTTGAAAAAATGGGAATAAGAGATGTACAGTTAGACCTCTTTAAAAGCTATCTGCATAACCGCTCCCAATCAGTTAGAATTGGTGACATGCAGAGTGTTGAAATTCCTATAAATATTGGAGTCCCCCAGGGCAGTATCTTAGGACCCACTCTTTTTCTCTGCTACATAAATGATCTTTGCCAACTAAATATAAAAAACTGCAATGTAATGTCATATGCCGATGATACAACTTTAACTTTTTTTGGAAATTCATGGGAAGAAACCTTCAGTGCTGCCCAAAAAGGCTTTAATTATGTAACACATTGGCTTGCTCTTAATAAACTCACACTAAACACTACAAAAACTAAATATATGACCTTTTCAATATATGACATAACATCAAACCAATGCAACTATAACATTTATGCTCACACTTGCAACCAGGTTCTCACACCTTACTGTAACAGTTGTCCTATCATTCTTAAGACTGACTCAATTAAATATTTAGGCATAATAATTGACAAAAACTTATCTTTTAAAGAGCACATTTTACAACTAGTCCAAAAAATTAGAAAACTTACTTATATATTTAAAAATCTCAGGCATTTGGCAAACTGGAAACTGATCAAAACTGTTTATGAGTCCCTCGTTCAATCAATCCTATCCTACGGCATATCCATTTGGGGTGGTTCGAATAAAACAAATATCTTATGTGTGGAACGGGCTCAACGTTTGATCCTTAAAATTGCTCTTTTTAAACCACGCCTCTACTCAACAACCGGTCTCTATAATGATGCAAAAGTATTATCTATCAGGAAACTCTATATATTAGCAACAATTTTAAAAAAACATGACAACATTAACTTTTTGAACATAAAGGACAAGTTAAATACTAGAAGACACTATGATGTCTGTAATACTATCTCAGTAAAGACTTCGTTTGCCAAAAAGTTCTTTAGTTTTAATGGAGACAGATTATACAATAAAGCTAATAAATTACTCTCTATTGTTAATTTGTCAAAGATGGAATGTAAAAGGAAAGTTACTGATTGGCTTTTAACACTGGATTATGAAGAAACTGAACAACTACTTACTATATTATGTTAGTATTGCGTTCATTCATTTCTCACAGTGAAACAGACACACTTGTACACGCCCAAACACACACACACACACACACACACACAAATACACACACACACACACACACACACTCACACACACACTCACACACACACACACACACACACACACACACACACACACACACACACACACACACACACACATACTCACACACACACATACTCACACACACACACATACATGCACATACATACTCACACATAAAATTGCACTGTAATATTATGTAGTTTTTTTTTAACAATATTTTCCTTTCTGTTTTTTGTTTTATTTCCCATAACATTGTATTTAAAAAATAGAATCACCTTTTGCCAAAATTGTATACCTAATTTCCGTGAGGGGGAGCCAGGAGTCTATAGCACAGGGTATCCTAGTTTAGGTTCCTGTCTCCCACTATTACATAATCCATGCAATATAGGAACCTACTTAAGTTTCATGTCTGTTATTTAAGTCTCTGTATCCTAAACTCTGTATAAATCCGTTTATGTGGGAAAAATAAATAAATTATTATTATTATTATACACCCTAAATTCATCAAGTCTATATCAGCCCCATGGTTTCATGGTCAGTGACATACCCAAGTTGGAAAATGTACCAGAGTCCGCAAGTAGGATTGTAGTAGGTAACAACCCAATATCTGTTTTACTGCGGACACAAATCAGCTTGAACAAGAATCATTGTGTTTTTGTTTAAAAGGATATTGTAGTCATAATTTTCGCTTTCCATCCGGCGAGCGACATCTTCGTCGCATCGTTTAATTCTATAAAAACACTAATAACACGTTATTATCAATCTGTGAATACTAACAGCGTCTCATCCTGCCTGTAGTTGATGACGGCCCGCTTGTGCCCGACATCGCCGTCCTCCTGGAACCGGAAGTAGCGCTCGAACACGGACGCGAAACAATTCCGCTTCAGCAGTCCGACCTTCTTCACCACATCCTCCCAGTCGTCAGGGATGTTCTCCATGTCCAGGAGGAGCGAGATGTTGTATCCTGTTTATAGAATTAGTGGTCTGGTTTAATAAAACTTAGTCTTTTTGCATATAGTATGTATAAACTTGTTATAAAATCTCTTTGCTTGTACTATTTGTATCTGGCTGTTTTTGATGACACTAAAAAGGTTACATTTCAAAAAAAATCATAAAATGTTGTTTTCAGCTATTTTTCATTTATTTTTCTTTCTGTCAAAATGAGTGAACCTAATAAATAAATTCGATACATTTTAAAATTTTATTATGATAAAAGTAAAATGCACCGCAAACCGCGAAAAAAATTGTGACGTTTATGGAACTAATGTAGTGTTAGCATGAGTACCGCAAAGTTGGTTTAAGCGTTTTCAATCCAGGAATTTTGATGTCAGAGGTGCACCTCGCTATAGTCGCCGTATTACGGATAAAATGGACGCCATTTTTGAAAAGTGGAGCAAGATCGACATACCAGTAGTTACGACATAGCTGAAGAGCTGAGAATTGACTACAAACAATTTGGACCCATTTGAAAAAAGCTGGGTACACAAAAAAGCTCAGTATTTGGGTGCCACACGAGCTCACTGAACGAAACTTAATGAACCGTTCACTCATTTGCGATTCTTTATTGAATCTTAATGAAACCGCACCATTTTTGAAGAGATTGATAACTGGTGATGAAAAGTGGATCACGTACGACAAGAACGTACGAGAAAGGTCGTGGTCAAAGGTCGGCCAGGCTTCACAGACTGTGGCAAAATCTGGGTTAACTCGCAATAAGGTCATGCTGTGTGTATGGTGGGATTGGAAGGGCATAGTTCATTATGAGTTTATACCGTCAGGCAGAACCATTGATTCGGATCTCTACTGCCAACAACTAATGAGATTGAAGCAAGAAGTTGAGAGAAAGCGGCCGGAATTGATCAATAGAAAGAGTATGGTCTTTCATCACGATAACGCTAGATCACACACATCTATAGTCACTCAGCACTCAATTTCATCAACATTTGACTAGAGGAAGCAGCGGCGAGTTTATACTTTCTTTAACGGTAAGCTACTCAGGTTGTACCGCTCCGCACGTTTTGTGGGAGCAAAAAAAAGGCCACAAAATTTCCCTCATTTTATTTTCTGAAAGGTGGCAAAGGATAAACATGCCCCGTCAGTCAACACCCTATCTGGACCTCAATCCTCTTACCTTCACGTACAATGGAGCCACTTTGTCATACACATATAAAAAAGCTAAATGTCGATTAAACAGAAACGTTGAATCTCTCGAGGGATGCCAAGTCTGAGAGTATCAATAAGGCCGGGCTTATACATATTTCTAAAAGAAGGTGCAGAGACTGAGTCTTAATATAATTATCGATGTGGTAGAAAATTTTATTTATTTATTTTTACACTTTACACACTAATGTACAGGCGGACTTGAAATGGATAATTTTTTGTATGATACAACGAGCGTGTATATATTTTTTTTCACATTGATCTTCGCACAATGTTACATAGAGTTCTTATACACACTATATATTATTATGTTCTCTGTAGATTTCTCATGCGTGTAAAATACGATTGATTTATATGGTTTCAAAATATCTCCGATACAGATAAATCTTGTTAGACAAGTAGATCTCCGGCGTAATATTGACGTGTTAGATTGCAGACTACGCGTTTCTTGAATTGCAATAAACTATCCAAACTAAAAGATTTTTAGACATATTTCTTTATCCGTTATAGTAATTTTAAAGATTTAGGCATTTTCAGTCGCGGAATTTAGTTATTTACATTCAATATTTTACTATAACTATAAATCTTATCTTACTAATATTATAAAGGCGAAAGTTTGTAAGAATGTCTGGATGTATAGATGTATGGATGTTTGTTACTCTTTCACGCAAAAACTACTGTACGGATTTCGATGAAATTTGGCACACGGGTAGATCATGTCTTGGATTGACACATAGGCTACTTTTTATCCCGGGAAAACATAAAGCGGGACTTTTATCCCGGAAAAACTTTTTTACGCGGGCGGAGCCGCGGGCAAAAGCTAGTACATAATATAACAGTGTACTGAATAACGATATTGGCTATAGTAAAATATTGATATCTTTCATAGTTTTGTCTGATTGTCGCTTTCAGATTGTAAATTAGCTGTATCTCATTAGTACGAGGGGGCATGTAAATTGAAATTAGTTGACATCGGCCCTAGTTTCCGCTATTAGTTCATTAGCATTCGTCACAGGAGCAGCACTGGCGATTAGAATTGCATTATATTATAGTTGTCTAACTTTGAAACTGATAAATGCGGCGATGAACTGAATTGAATTAGGCGCTTCACACGCTGCCCCGCACCACGTTGCGTTGTGCGGGAATGCGTGTTCTTACGTTGCTTGTAAGTATCTCTTTTTGTATTGAAAAACGCATCTAAGTGGAACACACAGAAAACGCATTCACGCGCGGTGTTGCAGATCACGCGCCTACATGCAGAGAAACAAGCGTCCACGCGCGTGGGTGCGGGACAAGACGCAAGGTGTGGCACACCGAGTTCTGCTGGATTTTAACAGTCTTTTCTAATTTTATTGTATAAAATCCAAATCTGCATGATGATGCAGATCTGCACTCCCGCAATCACGCGCGTGGCTCCGTTTTCACGCACCCCGCAGCGTGGTACGGGGCAGTGTGTGAAGCGCCTTAGAGCGGGATCTAGTTCGAGGTCACTCGACAAAGCGCACTTAGACCCTGTGCGCTTTGTCGAGTGACCCCAAAATATCCCCCTACTTTTAAAATTTTGTGTATGTTGACTCATTTTAACAAAATATTAATTTGAAAGGGTCTTGTTTACTTTTTTTCTGTTTCGCCGAACATAATATATAATTATCAAAAATACGTAATATTTTGCTTTTTATTACAAAACATTAATCATTGCTGGGCAACAGTTTAAAATGGACCGCGGCTATCTTATCAATGGTGGAGCGCGACGGCGTATCTTATCACAAAATTCGACGAGGATATATTTATTTTATGTTTTAAAATATTGATTCGCTTGTGCATTTATGCGCGATTTCAACACTAACTCATTGACACTGCGTACGTTATTCAATTGATGAAATACGCCGGTGCCGCGCGGTATTGGTGTGAGAACTGACTATAAATCAAAGGGCGTGGTTCTAGTTTCGAGGTTCGAATTCACGAACTTTTATCTTAATTGAATTTTTGTAATACTTGTATATAGATATTTACGTCATTGTTTGCTGACTCAACTAAGGCCATAGGGGATTAAAACGCGAGGAATTTTTTAAGTCATATACGAAACTAATTCCAAATTTTCCTACAATGAGCACCGGCATATACACCAATATACATGAGGAATAATAATATATTAATTCGCACTACAAATATCCTTAACCGATAAACGACAGCAGTCAGAAACGCTATAAAATTATAATATTGTATCGCACCTAACTTGGCGCGTTGCATCCATCTGCTACTATGAGTAGTGCGAACTAGCGTACAATAACTGTATATTATATAGAACAACATAAAGCATAAAATGAAAGCTTTAAAATGATCACAAAATCTATGGCTAGTTTTGATATTTCAACAAAACCATAACTGGTAGAACATAGCTTCTAAAGATTGAATGTGATTTGAAAGTTACTGTAGACTGGATAATCACTAACTAATTAGGTTCAAATGCTATGCTATATGCTCTTCTGACCCTTATAGGAGCAGCATGGACTATAGATATACTCTATTGCTAACGTACTACAAAACCACGTAATTTGCTTAACAAATTAACATGTTTTACGTCATCTACGATATTGTCAACTGTAACGACATAGTATTAAAGCCTCGTCCAAGTTCTACAAGCAGACGAATGTACTTTACGTAGAAGGCTAACCTGTTACGACTACATAGTACACATTTATGTATAACACCTTATAATCCTATAGTGCTTGACCCAGCCACGTAAATTAATAACCACACCCATTAACACAATAGTTCGGCATTAAGGAAAACATGTTTAAGTACTTCTAATTAAGAAAATATTGTACTTTATGTGTATAAAATAACAATCGTTAGTTCATTGCACACATGTCTTGTGTAACTCTATATGTAAATCTGTTTGCATTCCAACTTTCTAACGCGAGAGAAATACGCGTTTATAATCAGGTTTGTTTACAATTATTGGTGTTTATATTAAACAAATGCTGATTGATTGAGTACTTTAAAAAAAACACTTATGAAGAGTTTATATAATAAATACAATTATGCTTGGTGCTGATTTCAGTTCGATAAATCGTGCCAGGGAAAAATAAGTAGAGACTATGTATATAAAAAAAAGTAATTTTAAGAGAGAATAGCACCTGTTGCCCCACTCTCCCCATTGAAATATAATGAGTTTTATAATTTAATTGTGCAACAAAACCAGCAAAATAAAAATGAATGGTATCCTATTTAAATTATCATAAGGGTGAAATAGTTCCAATGAAGGCGAACTGATCACCCGTCTGCGCGACTGCGTACGTCCCCACAAAACATACATTTAAATTATCATTCACAATTATTATTTAGTTCAATTGATATTGTGAATTGATCATAATTTACATTTAAATCAGACAAAAACTCGTTTCTGTGTCACTGTACCACTTCCTGTAGTCCAGGATTATATAGACAAATAGGACTCTCTTGCAGTCAAAATATTTGAGATTTTGAACTTTTTATGTATCACTAATAAAAATAAAAATGCATATGTAGCTAATTATAGTCGGAGGAATTGGGTGAACCTTTTACTGCATTAAAAGGCAATAATTTTTTTTCAACTTTCCATCTATTTTATAAATTTAGAGTAAACTAGAATAAAACACATTTTCAAACCACTTCCTCCACCTCAAATAATGAATAATACCTACACAGAACAGAATAGTGATGGGAACACATGCTATTATTTTTTTAAGAACCCTTGATTCTCATTTGTTCTGTTATCACTAACTTTTGGTTATAATAGGTGAATAAATCAGCCTTCATGTTGATGCATGAACCGTCAATTATTGACATAAGCAAAATGAACAATAAGTCTATTGGCTTTTTACCCATCAATGTTGTATGTATGTATGTTTTGTGGGGATGCATGCAGTTGCACAGATGGGTGGTCAGTTCACCTTGTTGCTACTATTTCACCCTTATTCCCAGTAACCCATCAATGTTATTCCAAAATTTTGTTTAATGGTAAGTATGACAAATTTCATTATGCAGATATTATAATGTAAACAAATACACTAGAAATTTAAACCTCTTCATATTTCATAATTAAAAGAAGTCAAATAAGTAAGACAAATCAGACTCACCCGACTCTGTTTCCGTGAGTAATTCTCCATAAACCCTTTTGAGAAGCTCGTCTGCCCCATGTTCTTCTAATTGCTTGTAGAACTTCAATGATATACTAACCTAAAATACAGAATTCATAAACATTTATATTGTTATGTACAAATTTATTATCTTGAATATAATGTTATGTTGCTAAATTATACTTGTCATAATTAGTACATATTCTTGTATGACCTTTTCAAAAATTTAAAAAACAGGAGAATGGCACGCTCAAATATAAATTACTTAAAATAATATATGAATGAGTAATTTCAAAATTCTATTAGTTCGTAGTAATTAAATAAATTTAATTAATAAAACAAATTTCAACATTATACTACTGTCTTCTTTCAAGACATCAAAATTATTATAAATGCTAATAAATAAATTTAAACATATTCTTAAGTTTGTCACAGTCTCAGAGTGGTAGAGTGGTTATAATAACAAAACATCATTTGAATTATAATCAAATATAGAAGAAAGCGTAAGTGTAAGATATGACAGCTTTTGAATATTTTTAAGTGTTCAAATAAAATATGGAGTCGTTAGTACTAACTAAAATGCAAACAGAGTGATTTCTAGCTGTAATAAGCCATTCTACTTTTTGTGACTGAGAAATCCATGAGAATTTGATATTATTTATAAACATATGTTTCATATTGTAAATAATAAATCAATAAAGTTTAACATACCCTAACTTTGGTTTTGTCTCCATTAACATTGGATATATGAAACAGAACTCCATCAAAATCTGCTACAGTAACATCTATTGACTCAGGCTTTAAGCTGAAAATTACAACACAAATGGTCACAAAAATATTATCTGTGTCTGAGTGGGGTGGCCAATTGCACCGCATCCAGAACAAAAGAACGCCGGTGTCACATACATTGTTTACCATTATTGGAATCCAAAAACATTTTATAGGATGTTTCCGCACGCACACAGACGAATGCTAATAAACAACCGATATGACTCATCCATGCCGAGATAGGCACCATCGCGTCATTCCCCGACCGTGACATAATCACAATTTCAACTTTATATTATCCAAGTTATTGCACTAACATAAATTTGAGTAATAAGGCGGCCAACGTGGGACCACCCTCAAAGAACTTGACACTTGTCAAGTTACTACCAAAGGGGTTATGACCGAGAAACAACCCTTGTAAAAAAATCACTTTACGGCACCACACACAACAAAATTCACGAAAGGCACGCTAAATAAACAGGTCGTAATTGTATGTACAAAAAACAGTAAACTTTCTAAGCGTAACGTACTCACCGCGCCAGTGCATTTTTATATTTAACTGTTAACGTTTCTTCTATAATTCTATTATTGATCTCGAGTAAGATCATTATTTAACAATTTATAACCTACAGTTTTTTCATAAAATCAACGCCTATAGCACCTTCATTTAATATTTTTTACGAAAATGTTTAACGATGACCGCCCGTACATAGATATCCATAAACGACAGAAAGAAAAGGAAGCTCCAAATAAATGATATATCGGCCATGTAACCATAGACTATCCAACAGAGTTGAACACTGTCAAAAGTCAAAACTCAAAGTAGTCGATTCAATTATTTATTGGGCAAGAAATCTAAAATATTTAAATTCCTGTACTAGGACAATATTTGGATGATTTGTATCCTACAGGTCCATCCCTTATCACTTAAAAATTAAAAAGTCAAGTTTGCTCTATTTTATGAATTTTGTCTATTGATCTATTTCAGAATTCAGAGACAAATAATTCTATTTGATTCTATTGCTGAAGTGTTCAGTATTTTTGTTTATATTTATTTTGGTAAAACACGTGAGAAATTACATATGTTGGACGAGTGTACGGTATGAAGCAATAATATAATAATGTCCAATCAAGTAGCTCAGTTCGTAGCGGGGCTGAAGTCGCGGAATGTGGATGTTCAGATAAAGACAGCACGCGAACTCTACCATTATGCGAAGACTGAGCTACGTGAGGTACCACAGGAGGAACTCACCCAGTTTCTGGATGAGTTCAATCATCAGATATTTGAGATGGTATCCAGTAACGACGTCCACGAGAAAAAAGGCGGAGTACTGGCTATCGGTACGTTTGTTCAACCACAAATTTTTGTAATTGTATCTTTGTAATTTAATTTAAAAATAACAATTTTAAAAGTAATTCTGAATCAAATTGGTTAGCACATAAAATAGACATGTAGCACATACTACGCCATTCAATATTGTACTGTCTACACTTAAAAAATAAAGAAAAGCAGGCACAATATTTATTTATATTGAGTCAAAACAGATTGAGTGATCAAGATTCGTTGGTACTTAATCCATAAAACAATTTGTTGGTTTGAACATTTCTATTGCTTTACAGTAAAATTATAGTGACTAAATTCAATTACACAAATTAAATTAGAAATGTGCATACTAAATATCAAGTAAATGATTGAATGATTATAATGAATAAAACAAACACACACCACATCTTTATCCCGGAAGGGGTAGGCAGAGGTACAACTTGGGCACCCACTTTTCTTCATGTGTGTCCTATCCCATAGTGTGATAAGGAGGTGAGCCTATCACTATATTGGGAACAAACTCCAGACTGCAAACTGATACCCGAGTACAAAACCCAATTAAAGTTCCTAATCTGGAATTTGAACCTGAGACCTCATAGGGGTAGTAATACTGCATAGACAATGTGACTACACCACCAAAACAAATTATAAATGAATATCTTCATTTATACAAATTTGCTAATAATATGTAATCACTAAGTATAATGGCATTTGAGGTGAGTCAGGATGATATTGCACAGTTTTTATTAGATTAAATCATGTTATATGTGATAGATTTATGCTTGTGGCTCTGCTCGCATGAAAAAGTCTTTCCAGGATAAAAATATTTTCCTGCGATAAAAAATAGCCTATAGCACTCGGGAGTAATGTAGCTTCCTATTAGTGAAAGAATTTTCAAAATCAGTCCAGCAGTTTTTAATTTTATCTATTAAAAACAAACAAATCTTTCCTCTAATATTAGTATACAGGGTCATTTTGACATTGCGTTAATAAATGAAACCACATACTCGTCTTTGCCTCTGCTAACGTTATGCCAAAAATCATCCATGAGAAACGAATATTTTCACCAGAAATCTCAAATTTACTTTCCTGATTTTTTTATCATTTTTAAGTTTAGTGCGAATATTGCGTGTGCGTGAGCATTTTTCTGACTGAAAGTATGATGTTGCCGCTGCGACTCATCCTCTTAGACTAGTAGTAGTGGCCCTAGGGCATGTAAACTTATAGTTACTTTTTATTGATATTTATTTTGTTCGAAACTTACACTTTTTTATTTTACATCTATGGTTAAAATAATTTAATGGAAAACTTTATTTTCAACGAGATAAGTATGTGGTTTCATTTATTAACGCAATGTCAAAATGACCCTGTAGATGTCTGTGCTAAGAGTATACATTTAAAAAAGTAAGTGTCGTCTTTCTGTCACCTTTACTTTACATTTACATAGAATTAGGTTGTTGGAGTCATATTGCATGAAACCTTGATCAATGCAAGATAGCCAAAACTTCATGATTAAAATAATTGATTGCGTATAAAAAAAAATTGTGAACATTTAGAAAAATGTGTTCTTATACATAGAACATGTAATTCATATGGTATTGGGCTGCTTTCACTTCTTGCTTATGAATGATACTCATCACATAAATGTATAAGCTGACCAAATTCAAATGTCACACTCTAATCTGTCTTCAAAATCAAAATGAGTACTATTCAAATTTGCTGTTTAATATGTTAACTGTGAAATAAAATTTACTTGAAACCAGCGAAACATGCCCCAACTCTCCGACACCTTGAAATATACCAATAATCATTCATAATATTATCAATTATAATAATTAAAACCATGTGTTACAGTTTGTCTAATTGGTGGTGATTGTGATACTACAAGAACTAGAATAACCAGATTTGCAAACTACCTACGCAACTTACTGCCTTCCTCTGATGTTGGGGTTATGGAGCTGGCAGCCAAGACGGTTGGCCGATTGGCCACAGTCTCCGGCATCAAACGGGCGGAATATGTTGAATTTGAAGTCAAAAGAGCCTTTGAATGGTTGTCTGAAGAACGCAATGAGGGACGACGTCATTCGGCTGTTCTATTACTCAAAGAGTTAGCCATAGCTATGCCCACATATTTCTACCAACAAGTGTCTGGCTTCTTCGATCACATCCTTGTCGCCCTTAAAGATCCTAAACAGCAAATCCGCGAGGCCGCAGCCAAGGCTTTGAGAGCTGGACTCGTAGTAACGGCTCAAAGAGAAACCGCAAAACAATCAATGGCTAAACCCCAGTGGTACATGCAGTGTTATGAAGAAGCTATGCTGTCATTTGAAGATATACCTCTGAAAGAGAAGGGTATAAGCAAAGAGGATAGAGTCCATGGAGGCTTATTGATCCTTAATGAGTTATTAAGATGCTCAAATGCTATTTGGGAGAGAAAATACACATGTTTTATGCATAACTTGGACACACAGAAAGATATAACATTGTCAGATGACATAATCTTCATAAGTACGAAACTACACAGTCCCTCAGTGAAGAGAGGGTACTTGTGTGATGGATTTAAGACTGAAAATGTTCAGTACCCAGTTCCTATTTACGGATCGGTGGTATGCTGGAAACTAATTAACGAGAAGTTTGAAAAGATTTGTCAAGGTATTCAAATATTTTAGTTCTTTTATTTATACTAACTTATTTAAGCTCACAATAAATCTCTTCATTTCAGATATAATGGCGCAGCGACTGCTAAAAACTCAAGGAGTGCCACAAATTCTCCTAATCATTATACCTAGGCTAGCTGCATTTAACAAAGAATATTTCCTCACTAAGTATCTCAGCCCTACAATGCATTACCTGATCTCATCGCTGCGTAGCCGAGAGAGGGACAGGAATATGGCGTTTACAACCATCGGTCTAATGGCGGCAGCCATCGAACACGATATAAAAAATTATATTCCTAGAATAATGGAAGTTATAAAACAAGCACTGCCTGTAAGAGATTCACAAACTAAGAAGAGAACTTGGGTAGATCCTTCTATTTTCGCTTGCATTACCTTGCTTGCTAGTTCAGTGAAAGACCTGGTAGTTAATGATATAAAGGAACTTTTGGATGCCATGTTTGCTACTGGCCTTAGTCCATCCCTAACTATATGTCTTCGAGAGCTGAGTCAAAGCCTGCCAGTTCTTAAACATGAAATATCAGAAGGTCTTCTAAAGATGCTATCGTTAGTGCTGCGGAATAAGCCATTTTTACACCCAGGTGTACCAAGCAGCTTGGAACAGCAGATGGGTAATATGAACCTTGTTATTGAACTACAAGATACAGCCAGTATTGTGTTGGCTTTACGCACACTTGGTACCTTTCAGTTTGAAGGTCAGCATAGTCTATTAGCGTTTGTTAGACGATGTGCTGACCATTTCCTGCAAAGCGAACAGCAAGAAGTTAGACTGGAAGCAGTCAAAACATCAGCCAAATTGCTTGCTGATGCTAAAGTTAGGACTATGAAGACTCCCTCACGAACGCTTACAATACTGACTGCTGAGGTTATAGGGAAGTTACTCATCGTCGCAGTAACCGATCCGGAATACGAAGTCCGTTACTGGGTACTAGAATCTTTGTATAACATATTTGACACACATTTAGCCCAAATTGAAAATCTCAGTTTTCTATTTATGGCTATAAATGACGAGCATTTAGCGATCCGTGAGCTGGCAATTTGCACTGTGGGTCGCCTGAGCACTGTCAATCCTGCATATGTCATGCCAGGTCTTAGAAAAACATTGATACAGTACCTAACGGAATTGGAACATTCTGGAATGAGCAGGAACAAAGAACAAGCGGCCAGAATGCTAGATAATCTGATACAAAACGCGCCGAAACTAGTAAAACCATACATGGAAACCATTCTGAATGTCCTTGTGCCCAAGTTAAAAGAATCTGATTCGAACCCAGGAGTAGTGATCAGTGTTCTAAAAGCCGTCGGAAATTTGGCCGATGTTCATGGTGATAACACAGGACTAAAGAAGTGTTTACCTGAATTATTATCGATTCTTCTAGAACTCTTATCAGATGCCAGTGCGACTGAAAAAAGAAGTGTCGCTTTATGGGCATTTGGACAACTCATAAGTGCTACAGGCTACGTAGTCACTCCGTACACAGAATACCCAAACCTCATGGACGTTCTATTAAATTTCCTTAAAACCGAACAACAACCTAAAGACCGGCGAGAGACCATACGAGTATTGGGGTTGTTAGGCGCATTAGATCCTTACAAACACAAGATGACGAAAGGTCTAAAACCCGATTCGACGTTAGTACCCCTAACAGATAGTAAGGCAGAAGGTAACAACTTTGACATGACAACAAGTGAGATGCTAGTTAACATGTCTTCTCCTGTGCTGGACGAATACTATCCAGCTATTGTCATATCGACACTTATGAGGATCTTACGAGACCCAACGCTACAGCAGCATCACACAAACGTGGTGCAAGCTGTGACGTTCATATTCCAATCTCTTGGAATCAAATGCGTGCCATACATCTCGCGTGTTACTCCCAGTCTGCTTTATGTAGCGCGAGCGACTGACAACAACAATTTCCGAGAGTTTCTGTTCACACAACTAGCAAGACTGATTGCTATCGTCAAGCAACACATTCGCAACTATTTAGACAAAATATTCGATCTGATAAAAGAGTTTTGGACGCCGAACAGTTCGCTACAACCCACTTTGATATTACTGGTGGAGTATATTGCTGTTGCTCTGGGGTCGGAGTTTAAAGTGTATCTGCCGCAGCTAATGCCGCAAATACTACGTGTGTTGGCTCACGACACGAGCAAAGACAGAATGGTCACTGAAAAACTTCTGTACGCATTGCAAAAGTTTGAGGATAATCTTGACGATTATATGCATTTGGTTATACCATCTATAGTGAAGTTATTTGACGCTTCAGATTGTCCTATAAACGTGGCTAAAGTTGCGATGGAGACAGTTGATTGTCTGTCGGATTCGTTGAATTACAGTGAGTTGGTGTCGAGGATCATCCATCCATTAGTGAGGAGTTTGGACACGTGCGCCCCCTTGAGACAGACGGCGATGGATACGCTTTGCGCATTAATAGTACAACTCGGTCGGAAGTACTCGGACTTTATACCTTTAGTGCAGAAGGTGGTAGTGAAGCATAGGATCCAGCATCAGAACTACGAGCTGTTGCTGTCGAGGCTGCAGTCCAGTCAAACGCTAGCAATGGACGAGTTCTTGCAGAGTACCAGGCGTAAACCAAAGAACAATAACCAGGAGGTAATTATTACTTCCATAAAGTTTAGCTGCAGGTCTATTTTCTGATACACGACAAAAGGACTGAGTGGATGATGAGATGATCACTGCCACCCACATATACCCTAAACTAGAATCGTGTTGTATTCTAGCTAGCATACTTGCGAAATGCAAAAAAAGGAAATAGACTAAGACTCAAGATTATAGCATACTAGCTTTTGCCCGCGGCTCCGCCCGCCTTAAAAGTTTTTCCGGGGTAAAAATCCCGCTTTATGTTTTCCCGGGATAAAAAGCAGCCTATGTGTTAATCCAGGACATGACCTACCCGTGTGCCAAATTTCATCGAAATCCGTTCAGTAGTTTTTGCGTGAAAGAGGAACAAACATCCATACATTCTTACAAACTTTCGCCTTTATAATATTATAGTAGGATTCGTAACTTACTGATGGCAATATTACTTATACTTACTACATAAAAAATAACTCGTCTATTTTCTAGATAAGCCTTCAGGCTAATTCGGCCAATGTCTAGACAGCCCATTTATGCTATACTTAATAGCTTTACATGGCTCTACAGTCAGCCACATAAATGGCTGAACAAATTCAAAATTTCAATTCGCCTTTACACATTGAGTTTAATTGAAATGATTTTTGTTTTCTTTGTGTGAAGAAAAGTTAATCCCTTTTATTTTATTTTCGTGAAGAGAAAACTAAAAATGATTTGGACACAAAAGTGTAGAGGCGATTTGTAATTTTGAATTTGTTCAGCTACTTATGTGGTTGACTGTAAATCAAAATATCCTCATGCTTAGCCAAATTGCTAAAGGATTACATCCTCAAAATACATAAAATACTGTTCTATTATTTGTAGGCTCGTATTGTAGTGTGCGATAGTTCCCAATCCATCCGCAAGTTGTGTGTGAATGCGCAAAACCTGAAGCTCGCGTGGACGGTGAGCAGCCGCGTGTCCAAGGACGACTGGCTGGAGTGGCTCCGGCGGTTCAGCATCGGTCTGCTTACTGAATCACACAGCCCAGCACTGAGGTTTGTCTATAACATATCTTCTTCACTTGCTTAAGTATCCTATTAGAATAACGGTTCGCAAAACACTTTTTCAAGTATATTTTAGAAAATAGGTATTTGGTTTAGCTTTTATTACCGTCCGCTTGCTTAACATCATCCTCTTAATTTATTACCAGGCGATTCATATTAGAAAATCAAAACATCTCACGTGTTATTTGAACCCAGAACCTTCTAGTCCACAGCTTGTATACTGCTGCCACTAGAGCAGAGGCTCCAAATAACTTCTCACCAGCATTTCAAGAATATAGTTGTCAATTATGAAATAAGTTTCACTCTTACATGGTCAGTATGCCTTCAGCTAACTGCAACTATTATATCAGTCATATTGACTTTCAGAGCCTGCCTAGACCTCGCACACAACTACTCCCAACTCCTCCGTGACTTGTTCAACGCTGCGTTCGTCTCCTGCTGGACGGAGCTGGACATCACGTCTCGCACAGAACTGTCTAACGCGTTGGAACAGGCCTTAACAGCACCGGACGCGCCGGAACTGGCCCATACGGTGTTAAACCTCGCGGAGTTCATGGAACATTGTGAGGGAGGCACTATACCGATATCGACTCACTTGCTCGGAGAAAGGGCGATGCATTGCAGAGCGTATGCCAAGGCGCTGCATTATAAGGTATGTTTTGTAAAGGTGTATGTAATAGCACGTAGTATCTATAGGTTATTGTGTAGCTTTAGATAATAGGATAGTGATGCAATCTTATTTGTGTTTGATTTAGGAATTATAATGTTTAGCAGTTAAGCTGCCGCCACCATAATAGGTTTGTGTATATTCTACTGTTTATTTCCTGTAGTACGATAAAATAAATAAATAATATGATAATACCAGCCCTGTATTATATACTGTCCCACTGCTGGGCACGGACCAACTCTACTACTGAGAGGTTTTAGGTCTTAGTCCACCACGCTGGCATAGGTGGGTTAAATAAATAAATAAATCATTATCCTCGTTTACACACTAAACTATTCAAATGCACTACTTTCAATTGCAAAATGGACTAAACGGTTTGTTTTTTAAAGGAAGAAGAATTCCGCAATGGCGCAACATCACAAGTGGTGGAAGCTTTGATTCACATAAATAATAAACTGCAACAGAAAGAAGCAGCCGAAGGACTCCTCGAAAGGGTGATGGCACAGCGCGAAGCAGGTGATGCCAATCTTATAGTACAGATACGGTGGTACGAGAAACTGCATAATTGGGAGAAAGCCCTGAATCTGTATGGTGAGAAATTATCAGAAGATCCGGACGACATGGACGCATATCTCGGAGAACTACGCTGTTATGAAGCACTCGGAGAATGGGTAAAGTTATACAACACGGTCTCACAAAGTTGGATGAAAATGAGCACCGATGAGAAATATAAGGCGGCGAGATTGGCCGCGGCTGCCGCGTGGGGATTAAACGAGTGGGACTCAATGGCGAAATACGTTAATTTCCTTCTAGAAAACACACAAGATGGCGCGTTCTATAGAGCTGTCCTCAATATCCATAATGGAGAGTTTGATGTGTCCAAGATGTTTATAGATCAAGCCAGGTCGTTATTAGACTCTGAACTTACAGCAGTAGCTGGGGAGAGCTATCAGAGAGCCTATGGAGCATTAGTAAATGCTCAGCTACTTGCAGAGCTAGAAGAAGTGATCACGTATAAATTAGAGGTCGAGAGAAGAGAGTCAATCAGGCAAGCGTGGTGGACGAGGTTGCAAGGAGGACAGAGACTCGTGGAAGATTGGCGCAGAATTCTGCAAGTACGTAGTTTGGTCCTCACGCCCCAAGAGGATATGGCCACTTGGCTAAAGTTTGCATCACTCTGCAGGAAGAGTGGCGCTCCTCGACAGGCTCATAAAACCTTGGTAATGTTGCTGGGTAGTGACCCAAGTAAGAACCGCGATATGCCGCTACCCACACACGAGCCAAGACTGACTCTTGCGTACGCCAAGCACTTGTGGGTGGCGGGTGACAGACAACTCGCTTACGACCAACTGCAGCGATATGTTAACAATACAGAATCCGGAGATGCGGAACACTGCAGACTTCTTGCTCGATGCCATCTAAAATTAGGTTCTTGGTGTGAATCTCTACTTGGAATCAACGATAAGTCCATACCGAAAATATTGCGTAACTACGCATCAGCGACAGATCTTTCTTCAGATTGGTATAAGGCTTGGCACGCTTGGGCGTACATGAACTTTGAAACCGTTCTCTTTTACAAACACCAAGACACTAATAAGGTCCGCGGCGAGTCTGGGGAGAAGAGACTCAGCTCTGAAACTATTCAGCAGCACACGGTGCCTGCTGTGGAGGGATTCTTTAAATCGATAAATCTGTCTCACGGCAGTTCTTTGCAAGACACCTTGCGGTTATTGACTCTCTGGTTTGATTACGGCCACTATCCAGCAGTGCACGAGGCACTGGTCGAAGGCATCAGAACGATCGAAATCAACGTGTGGCTTCAAGTGATTCCACAACTGATCGCCAGAATTGATACTCCACGAGCCTTGGTTGGGAAGTTGATTCATTCTCTACTCATTGACATAGGAAAGTCGCATCCTCAAGCTCTTGTGTATCCTCTGACAGTAGCATCAAAGTCGTCTTTCGTAGCACGGAAGAACGCCGCAAACCAAATTTTGAAGTCCATGTGTACCCATTCAAGTAACTTGGTGAACCAGGCAGCGATGATATCTGAGGAGCTGATCAGAGTAGCAATTCTATGGCATGAACAATGGCACGAGGCGTTGGAAGAGGCTTCAAGGCTGTACTTCAGCGAGAACGATGTGAACGCGATGTTCAAGACCCTAGAGCCGCTGCACGCGATGCTGGAGCGCGGGCCGCAGACGACGAAGGAGGTGTCTTTCACGCAGGCCTACGGAAGAGATCTCAACGAAGCACAAGAATGGTGCAACCGCTATAAGGTAAAATGATAGTTTACTTACCGCTAGTGTAAATGATGAGTATCTATTACAAAAAAAAAACAGGATATCTCTATGCTTGCTGGCTGCCTATATTTACCGCCAATATACTCTGACGGTGAACCATAACTTCATGTTTTTCCATTTTTTTATGTGTACCATTGCCACGATTTCCCAGGAGTCCGGTCAAGTCCGCGACCTGAACCAGGCGTGGGACCTTTACTACCACGTGTTCCGACGCATCAGCCGCCAGCTGCCGCAGCTGACGTCGCTGGAGCTGCAGTACGTGTCGCCGCGGCTGCTGAACTGCCGCGACCTGGAGCTGGCTGTCCCCGGGTCGTACGTGCCCGACCAGGATCTGATTCGCATCGCGCTTATACAAAGCAGTCTGCAGGTACAATGTTCTATTGAATTTGGACTTGTCTATAACATAATTTACATGATTTCTTGACTTATCACAGCCGAAGCCTCTGCTAATTTTTATTGCAATTTCAGCTGTATTCTCCATAACATTTTTTACATAAATACATAGTGAATAATTTTTTACATTAAAATTTTTGCATTTTACAACTCTGTCCATAGGTGATATCATCGAAACAGAGACCGCGCAGACTATGCATCCGCGGGTCCAACGGCAAAGACTACATGTTCCTCCTCAAAGGTCACGAGGACCTCAGACAAGACGAGAGAGTGATGCAACTATTCGGCCTCGTCAACACACTGTTACAAGCTGATCCGGACACTTTCCGAAGAGATCTTGCCATACAACGATACGCCGTGATACCGCTGTCCACTAACTCCGGACTTATTGGATGGGTTCCGCACTGTGATACGCTGCATTCGTTAATAAGAGATTATAGAGAAAAGAGGAAGTGTCTTTTGAATATAGAACACAGGATCATGCAGAGGATGGCGTCTGATTTGGATAAGCTTATGTTGATGCAAAAGGTAAGTGATTTTGAGTGTAATTGCCCTTTTTCATATATTGCGCCATAAACATTGACTTACAATCATATAATAATGTCGTGTTTGTTGAGATTATCCTTGGAGAAGTAGATGATTAGTACATGAAGTGGTCCTTCAAGCCGGATTTATATAATCTTTAAACGCTTTTGCCAGGTGGAAGTGTTCGAACACGCTTTAGAACATACAACAGGCGACGACTTAGCCAAGCTGCTGTGGCTCAAGAGTCCATCGTCAGAAGTGTGGTTCGAGCGTCGCACGAACTACACCCGCTCTCTGGCCGTCATGAGTATGGTGGGGTACATCCTCGGACTCGGAGACCGACACCCCTCCAATATCATGCTGGATAGAGTTACCGGCAAGTTCCTGCATATCGATTTCGGTGATTGCTTCGAAGTGGCCGTCACCAGGGACAAGTTCCCGGAGAAAATACCGTTCAGATTGACCAGGATGCTCATCAATGCTATGGAGGTAAGCAAAAATTATACAACTTCGACAACATATCAACAATTTAGTCAAATGTGATATTGTTTAGATGTCTTTTTTTATGATCCTTGTCATGAGTGTTTTATTTCACGAAACAACTAGATGCTTCTTAGTTATCTATCTCTATGACTGACTTAATTTATTTATGCGAATAAAAATATAAAAATCTATGGCGCAGATGACTGGAATAGAGGGCACATACCGCCGCACATGCGAGTCGGTAATGGAAGTGCTGCACAGACATAAAGACAGCGTGATGGCAGTACTAGAAGCCTTTGTCTACGACCCGCTACTTAACTGGAGGCTCATAGACGCCACCAGGCGTTCCCGAGCCGACGTCGAGATATGCTCTACATCAGACCCGGCCACCTCGCCACAGCCCAGCCGAAGAGTCATACAAAACGATTTGAACCAACCGGCAGAGACCAACCTCAATAAACGAGCTCTTGCTATCGTGAATAGAGTGAGAGACAAGTTGACAGGACGCGACTTCCCTCATATAGACGAGATTGTCTCTGTACAGAAGCAGGTCGATTTACTTATACAGCAAGCGACGAGTAACGAGAATCTGTGCCAGTGTTATGTAGGGTGGTGTCCGTTTTGGTAGATTTGTAGCTTCTGGTTGTAATGATTTGGTTATGTTGAGTTTGTGAATGCTAATTACTAATACAGTAAGACAGTTGAGGCCTGAAGTTAGTCACTTAACCCGCTCTCTGCGCCGTCTGTCGTTCTGCCAAAAAATAATAAATATAATGCCGCTCGTGACTAACTTCAGGCTTCAAAAGGAAGTGTGGTGGTGACAAACGCGATAAGTGGTTTTGGAAATCCGCCAGTTACAGTTAAAAAGTTATATTACGGGTCTAGTTTTATAGACTTTCATTAGTCTCGTACGACTCAAATCCTTATTTGTTCATGCAACATTATAGAGACAATCTAATACGAAACCTGGAATTGTGAGCAGGATAGCTCATATGTATTGATTGTGGCTCAGCCAAATCACGGCGATCAAATCATACGGTCTATTACTTTATATATTTTCTTACCACGCTTCTTGTTATATTTAATTTTATAGGCTAGGTTTGATGTAATTTAAATTTCTACCTAACTTCAGCCCAGTGAGTGAAAACCAATACGCTAATCCTTGAATACCTACGTCTTGTACAGTTATAGTCATTAAAGTCGGCCTGAAGTTAGTCATAGGCGGCATTGCAATATTTTCCAGGACTTGGTGACAGGTAAAGTGACTAACATCAGACTGAAGACGTCATCATTAAAGTCGGTCTGAAGTTAGTCATAAGTGGCATTGCATTATTTTCAAGTACTTGGTGACAGGTAAAGCGACTAAGTTCAGACTGAAGACAAGTTTAGTGAGCTGTACCGTTTAATACATTGTAATCTCAATAGTCGTTGAGTTTAGGAACTCTTAAGTATATGAGAATGCGTTAATATTATGTAAGGGCTTTTTGTATACCAGAAGCATATACTGCGTGTAAGGTTGGCTTGTGTTGTAAAAGATATTTGGACTCTGCGTCCCTGCTATACGACCTAAAGCGACAATGTATGTTGTGGATTGGTTAATAACTCCTTTGCAAAGCGAAGAGTATTAACGTTCATAGTGAAATGCCAATGGAGTATAACAGTATAACCAGTGGAGTCCTTAGGAGGGCGAACTGGGTAGCTACTCAAGGCCTTGCGCGATGTCGAACTGAGGACTATATATTTAGATCACCACCCTGTTTCCAAGTGCATCTTACCTATGAAATTGTTGAATGAGGATCTTTTTCTCTTGCCCGGGGACTTGCGCCTGCTGTGGCCGCTACTGAGTGTTGCAGCATTTATTTTATAAACCTATTATAAAAATAGTAATATACGCTTTGAATCAAGATAATTTGTTATAGAAAGCTTAGTTTTTTAGGTATTAGGTTAGTCTATGAAAAAGTAAACTGCGACTATAATATTTTGATACATAAAAGCTGCCACAAATTTCTGAAAGCATTCATTTTCTGTGTACAACAGAAATAGTTTTTTATAGGTTTTGATTGTCTACATTGCTTTCAATAGAACTTGCCAAGTGAACTGAATTTCTTAAACAATTGAGCGGGAAAATAAATGTTAGTAAATGACAAGGTACCCATTTTTAACCTCAGACAGAAAAAGAGTGGTATTATATTCAATAGCAATAGATATACCTACAATCCTATTTTGAATTCAAAGCAATGTGGGGTCGACACAACATTACTTTCCCTAATATTACTCAAAAAGTTTTGAGATGTTGAGTAAAATGCTGACACTATCGCAAGTTCTATTAAAAAGACTCATAAAGTGGCAAATTTTATAACATAACCGGTGTATATAAGTTATTCATTTGTTAATTTTCTATATTTTATGTAAGTGATCCTAGTGATTTGTTTTCTTACAGAAATAAACTCGATATTGTTGAAATTTGATAGTTTTATTTTGCGCTATACTGTATCATTTACTGTATAGGTAATACAGTTTTATAATTCTACAGATAATTGAAATATTGTTGTATGCAATGCAATGCAGTCAGCCCTGCATTATATACTGCCCAAACTGAACGATACTTGATAAACAATACACACGTAGTAACTGCGTTAGCCTAGTTGGGAGTGGAACGAACTGCCAAGACAAATGTCCGCAGCTTAAAAACCCACGGACACATACCTCTGACTTTTCTAAAAAGTTATGTGTATATTCTTTGTGAATTATCGCTCGCTTTAAAGGCGAAGGAAAAAATCGTGAGGAAACCTGCATACCTAAGAAGTTATCTGAATTTCGAAGGTATGTGAAGTCTGCCAACCGAACTAGGCCAGCGTGGTGGACTAAGGCCCTAACCCTCTCAGTTGTAGAGGAGGCCCGAGCTCAGCAGTGGGCAGTATAAAATACAGAGCTTGTATGGTACACACGTAACTTCGTAAATCCAGAGATGTGTGCCTTGGGTTTTGACCCTCCGGACATTGTCTCGGCAGGTGGTCTGTACTCTGTATAACTGACGGCAAACTTGAACCACTACCCCGAGGTAGTTTTGTTGTACGTAAATGTAGTGACACAGGAAACATTTATTATAGGTAAGGAATTAGCGTAATTCAGGTTGCAAAAACTTTTCAAGGAAATGAAAAATCCCAAATATCTGAGGTTTAGCTTTTGGCTGGTGATAACACCACAAGCTTTGCGAGTCGCAGTATAATTAAAATATGATTAGACTAAATGTTATTTTCTTTTTCTTCAATTCAATCAAGGCCTCATCAATCGAAAATGATCATAGGAATTCATATTGCACGATAATCTGATTTTTAAAAACACACACATAGTCACTCCTTTTATCCCCGAAGGGGTAGGTAGAGGCGCAACTAGTGCACCCACTTTTGTCAGTTATTCCGTCCCATAATGTGATAGGGGGCGAGCCTATCGCCATATCGGGCACAAATTCCAGACACCGGGCTAATACTGAATAGAAAACTCAATATCACTGCCCGACCCGGGGATCTAACCCGAGACCTCAGCATTGCAGTCGTACCACAATACAACCACGCCACCAAGGCAGTCTCATTTTTAAAAAGTAATATACAAAAAGTACCTATTTTCAAAAAGTAGCTATACAATTTAAAAATCTAAAATCACCTTCACAATGTATAGTTAAATATATTGCAATAAGAAAGACGTTGGCATTGTGTACCTAATGTCCTTGCTTTCCACCACGCAGCTGCATAATATAATGGCATTGTTTAAATGCTATATTATACGCTACTGTATAACGTTTCTTAGTTGCATACTTATTAAAATATGAATTTTATAATGTAAAAACCAAACTTGCCGTTAAAATCGATTATGTACCTGTAATGGTGACAAAAGCTGATTACCTGACGATGTCGAATGCGTTTTTAAAAAAGGTTTAAAGGCAAACAGAAAATCTTAAACAAAGGTACCTATACGATCTTTCAAGATATATTGTCTTTTTTATTATGCAAACGGGTACAATGGTTAAACTACAACCAAAAGCTTCAGTAAGTAGATTCTTCCTGTGCTCTGAGTAAGTACACTTGGCGAGAAATGACGCCGTATGACATATAGCAAGTACCTAAACGTTTTTCCTTATACACTCCACTCAAACAAATGTACAATCACAAGATTCATCGAGTATTTACCACTCTAGTGACAAGGGTTACGCATAAACTAATTTATTTGAACGTACGCAGCGTGTTGCATTTAATTTAATTTTAGATTAAAAAAATATTATTTAATTAATATATTGAAAATGTACTTTTAAGTATCTTATTACATAACTGTTGTGTTCTCAGAAGCAACTGTCTTAGTAAAATCTAGCATGAGTTTGCTTTCAGTTACCTTGTAACATGCGTATGACATGTGTGTAAATAGATTGCTATTCTGTGACCCAATTGAAATGTGCGCACAAGTGTTTGTGAAGAGAATTTATTGAAAACACCAACAGCACGACACGATCCGTCTGCAAGGGACATTCAATCACTAAACAATATCTAATCGACGAGAGATCGTTTGTATAATCAGTTGGTCGGTGACCGCGGCGCGGAGAGAACGCTCTACGTACGTACATTGTGCCCAAATCGGAAACTCGATCATGGATAACTTTAAAATAGTCAAATTTAGCGAATTAAGTAAGTACACGATCTAATTCATAAACAAGGGGTTTCTTAATGTTACATTTTTATGGAATGTTGTGAATTACAAGCAAAATTACATTTTGTGACAGTGTAATTTTATTTTGGCGCAATTATAGGTAATAATAAACTGTTATGAGTTCGTGATACTGACGAAAATAGTAACACGGTTTTGCAATTTATCGCTGTAATATTAGCAAGTGTTACATTCCAGGATAATATACCCATGAACTAAAATAAATATTTTGAGTAAAAAATTAGTCAAACACTTTTAACATTACTTTATTCTCAAAAATGCTGTGTATTTTTGTTAAAATTTCATAAAAAAACAAGTCATAGCACGACACTCGAAGAAATCTATCAGAATATGCCCCAGCTCTACCAAAAAAATGCGCAAATGACAACAACATATCTACCATATTCATTAAAAAAATTGCTAAGTAAAATAGCTACATTGATTACGACAATTATTGTTTCATCATGTACAAAACAGTAATAAAAAATGACCTTACGAATGTGACTATTTCTTATCACACGAACTGTGATATTGTATCATTCAAACACGATAATTATTCGCACATCTCCTTGACAGGCGATGCGATACAGAACCTGGTAAAGGAGGCAACCAGAGTGCGTAAGATGGCGTACTGTCCGTACTCAAACTTCGCAGTCGGTGCCACATTGCTCACAGAACAAGATTCAAGAGTATACACCGGTTGCAACATCGAGAACTCCGCAATGTCGCCGGCGATATGCGCGGAGAGAACAGCGGTGTCCAAAGCGGTGTGTGACGGATACCGCAAGTTCAAAGTTGTCGTAGTGGTGGCTGAACAACAGCAGGAGTTCACGGCCCCGTGTGGTGTCTGCAGGCAAACCCTCAATGAGTTCCACAGCTCCAGCGGAGACATGGACGTGTACCTCAGCAGGCCTGCCATGGACTTAGTGTTGTGCACCAAACTATCACACATCCTACCGCTCTCCTTCAAACTCCATAATAACGCATTTTGCAATTCATTGTGAAAGTTTGAATCATGGAAGCGCGAACGTATCTCATATCTATACTAATATTATAAAGCTGAAGAGTTTGTTTGTTTGTTTGTTTGAACGCGCTAATCTCAGGAACTACTGGTTCGAATTGAAAAATTCTTTTTGTGTTGAATAGACCATTTATCGAGGAAGGCTATAGGCTATATAACATCACGATGCAACTATTAGGAGCGGAGAAATAATGGAAAATGTGAAAAAAAACGGGGAAAATTTTTCATCCTTGAGGGCTTCCATTGCGTGCGCTGCGAAAACGGTCCAAGATACCAAAAATATATGTATGAAAGAATTATTCCTCTTGAAATGATCTAAAAAAATGTCCGCGACAGCTTATGTCTATCTTTTAAGATTAACTCACTAGAACCGTTTTTATGGTAATCAAATTTGGTCGAAATTAATGCATTATTTGTTAAGAGTTGTATCACCGTCATAATATTAATCTTTAGCCAAATAAATGTATTGGATAGAGTGATTCAACGGGAAGGTTTTCATGTACTTTTAGCCCGGAAAAACTTATTAACGCGGGCGAAGCCGTGGGCAAAAGCTAGTGCAATTATAATTATAAGGCTAAATAAGGAAACATGTAATAATGTACAATTTATTGTGTAATTAAAAGATTACAAAATACTTAATATCTAAACGATAATATATACAACTGATAAAGTAACATGAATTCAACAAATAACCTTGGACGAGGTTATGTAAAACAAACCAAATTACTTCGGGAGATTTCCAATATATCCCAGTAGACAAACCATAAACCATCAGTAAAACTGCCCACTAAGCAAAGTTATCCAGGGAACTCGCGAGGTATTAGAAAAATAGCAATTTCAGACATTATCATGAACGACCCGAAATTTTCCTCTGAATGAATACACGAATTTATCTAGCTACCTAGCGGAATTACATGAGGTTGAAACCTATTTAAAGGTCACATATTATATAAGAATACATGCACTGCAAGCTATTTTGTAAACATCACTGTATTATAGAAATGTATTTACGGACAAATGTCACGGCCACGATACTATCTTCTGTAAGTAGTTTATATTTAAACTAATATTTTGTTGGTGCATACAACGCTCACCACAAAAAAGACCATTGGTTCATTAAACATGACCTCGTCCAATGAAACTACAGTGAAATGTAACAATGAAAGTTTCATGTGGCGCAGGGACTTTCCCCGGCTTTTGTAAATACAAACATTTCTTGACGGACGGTGGGTTTGAAATTGAAACATTCAATGTTCAGCACTCAATCAATATTGTATGCCACAATCACAAAGATTGCGATAATTTCAATTGACACACACACTCACGCCTTTTATCCCAGAAGGGGTAGGCAGAAACGCAACTAATGCACTTTTCCCATGGGTATTCGATGGGGCGAGCTTATCGCCATATCGGGCACAAAATTCCAGACTCCGGGCTGATACTGAATAGAAAAATCCAATACCTAGGTACTTTGCCCGACCCGGGGATCTAACCCGAAACCTCAGCGTTGAAGTCGTGTACCGTGTATCGTCGTGTGACGTTCAATGATTTCAACTGAATATAAAAGTATTAGCAAAAGTGAGCAATAATTGATTTTATTGACGTACAAAAACCTTGAGAAATTATTAAATGTTCAAAACATTTTTGCGATAAATTCCAATTAACATTATCATTGCTTTTAATTGTATTTCCTTATCTGTTCTAAATGAGGCAGAAGTGGATAACTATATAGAATAATAATCTATTATGACCAGATTTGTTCTGCAAAATGCTAATTATGGATCTATCAGTCTTCCTGGAAAATCTATTTACGTCAGAAACGATATACAATGGCTATAATCAAGTCAAGACAGTTATGACGAAACACTTACTTAAACTTAACGACAATAAATACAGCTAAAGAAAAATAAATTATGTAAAATATAATAAGGAGAATCTATTTACAAGGATATATTTTGTACATATTTTAAATTATATAAGTAATTATCAAATCTAACACTACATTCTTCGAATCAAACATTAAGATGAAGGGTTGTGTTGTGGGCATTAGGAACTTAAGAGTTTCGGTCCAAAAATACCCAGAAACATTGCCAATGATGCTGATCATTGGTGTCAATCCGGGCGCAGACGCCAATGATGCTGATCATTGGTGTCAACCCGGGCGCAAAACCGCGACCTCCACTTTTTAATTTGATAATGTATAGAATACTGTAAACATCGTTTCAATGTGTATATATCATTGTAACCTATTCTAATAAATATGGAATACAATGCGGCATTGTTTTCTGACTCTATACAAAAAATAATGAAGCTTTAAACAATAAGCTGTAAATTACTACTTGACTTAGATTTCTTCTCTCTCTCTAAAATATATTTTTGATCAATTAACACAATTTCAATCCCCCGCACTTCTTTTTAGCAGAATTCAATGCATAAAGCAAGTGCAAATAAATTAGAAAATATACAGGTAGAGTTTTTAGCTCTGTCTTTTATGGCATCTATCGTAACCATTGAACATATAAAATGCATTATATTATTAAAAAAAAAAGAACTACATGTTTTATAAGATCACTCTTCACTACTCTCAGTAATCAGGTCACTTATAAAGATATTTGCAAAAAAAACTCACCCTGTATAATCGCTATGCGGTTACCAAAACGGACACCATCCTATATAACACTGGCACAGATTCTCGTTGCTCGTCGCTTGCTTGATCAACAAATCGACTTGCATCGGCACGCTGACCACCGACTCTACAAAGGGGAAGTCCCTTCCAGTCAACTTGTCTCTAATCCTGTTCAGTATGGCGATTGCTCGCTTGTTCAAGTTCGCTTCAGGTGGCATCTCTAACGACTCGTAGTGTAGGTGATTTCGACTTCTACTATGTAATGTGTATGAAGAGTCTATGTCGGAGGAGAACGACGATTCAGTGAGGGAATGATGCTCGTTGTCGACCAGTCGCCAGTTGAGTAGAGGATCATACACAAATGCTTCTAGGACCGCCATTACACTGTCTCTATGCTTGTGTAGTACGTGCATCACCGACTCGCATATGAAGCGGTATGTGCCTTCGATGCCGGTCGCCTAAATGAAAATTATGGTTTATAATAACTAATTACCTAGAGATGGTTTAAACATATTCAGTTCTTAATTCATATTTGAAAAATTAAAGGTAATCGCATCGCAAAACTCATCGAATTCAATTTCGGAAAACAATATTATTCTTCATGTTTGGCTGTGTATAAATCTATTCTACAAAAATGCACTAAACTTTCAATTAATGCATTAAGATACGGAGGCCGTAATTGTTTCCATTGGTTTCAATTCATTCGAACTGCCGTGACCGACATGGATTAAACACTTAACTCAATGCAATGAAGAACTCGTTTTGTCAAGCGTAGAACTCCTATCAGAAATTGTACTTAAATTAACGAATAAGATGAAGGAAAAATATACTATAACAGTTACTAAGAATAATTACAATAAATGCATCACAAGTCTTGTGACATGCGGACAATATCATCAGCTGTTGCGATAAGAGAGATGTGATAAAGAAAATTTAGTAAGATTAATTTCTGTTAATAGCAAAGTGTTGTAATATCATATACTGGAAACACCTATCGGTATCATCCGCTATTGTTCAATATGCTTCCATATTCAAGGTTTCGATAATTTCTCGTGATCGATTAATCGAAACATATGCAAAGGTTGACCCGACCTACCCAATCTAGCTTCTAACCTGTGCATCACTTCATTACATTTATCAAAAATATAATTACCCTTGTAATCAAACGTCTAGCGTACATGTCAAAAACACGCCCTTACGTCCATATCGAATACGGTCTATCATAAATTACGAAAACTCGATCATTCAAAATGAGACCGTATGCGTTGGGTGTAAGGGCGCGCGATATGGACACCAACGTCCATGTGGGCTCGACGGATTACGTCTGCGTGGGTTTGAGAATCCACTCACCTCCATAGCATTAATAAGCATCCTAGTCAGTCTGAACGGAATCTTTTCTGGAAACTTCTCCCGCGTCTGCGTCACTTCGAAGCAGTCTCCGAAGTCGATGTGCAACACCTTCCCAGTGACCCTATGCAGCATGATGTTGGAGGGGTGTCGGTCTCCGAGTCCGAGGATGTACCCCACCATACTCATGACGGCCAGAGAGCGGGTGTAGTTCGTGCGACGCTCGAACCACACTTCGGCCGTAGGACTCTTGAGCCATAGAAGTCTTGCCAAGTCGTTTCCTGGTGTCTGAGACAGTGCGTGTTCGAAGACTTCTACCTGGTTTTGAAAGCAATCGGGATTTTATAGACACCGGTAAGAAAAGTAATAACGTTACGAAAAAAGTCGTTGGGAAAATATTACATAGTGATTAGGATGCACAATATTGTGAAGGTAAAATATGGTCTTTGTTTAAGTTTTATAATTGAGATATCGCAAAAGTACACTCTGAATACTATACCATTTTTTTATCGCATCGAATGACGAGACGAGCGTGCCGTTCGCCTGATGGTAAGCAATACGACCACCCATAAACAATAGCAACACCATCCAGCACCCTGAGTTATAAAGTACTGTTTGGCATTCCACTGCGCTCGTCATCCTGAGACATATGATGTTAAGTCTCATTATGTCCTGTAGTTACACTGGCTACAATGTCCTTCAAACTGAAACACAACAGTACCCGCACACTGCTGCTTGGCGGTAGAAATAAACATTGCGGTGGTACCCACCCAGACGAACTCTTACATATAAGAGACCTACCACCAGTACAGTACCACTTACTACCACCGTCTTTGAACTTCTTAATACAAACTAATAAACCATATTTTTATTTACGCATATCTTTGGCCATTAGAATGGAATCTTTATGCGCACATAATAACATTTAAATCTAACCTTATGCTTCAACATCAACTTCTGATAATCCGACGCCATGCGCAACATGATCTGCTGTTCAGTATTCAACGCCATCTTGTTAGTCTTCTTGTCTCTATAATCGCTTATGAGATTATACAGCGTGTCACATTGGGGCACCCAGCCTATGAGGCCGGAGTTAGGCGACAGCGGTATCACAGCGTATCGCTGTATCGCTAAATCGTGCCGGTAGGTGCTACTATCGGCTTGTAGAAGAGTGTTGACCAGCCCGAACAATTGCATCACTCGCTCGTCCTGCCTGAGATCCTCGTGTCCTTTAAGAAGGAACATGTATTGCTTGCCGTCCGATCCTTGGACTGTCAAGCGTCGTGGACGCTGTTTTGATTTTATGACCTGCAGGAAACAAGTGACTTAGAAATTATTAGGTTGATGATTTTTAGACATATTTGGCGCTGGAGGTCGCGGGTTCAAATCCTGCTTTCGACTGTTTCTTTTTCAATGTTTCCATTAACAATAAAATCATATTTATAGAGGTTTTAAAAGGAGTTCAGCAATTTCTACACGTTATCAAAGCTACTTATTTAATTCATATGATATAAGTAATCTTTTAAGATTATAAATCAGTGTTTGATGAGGCAATTTTGGCGCTCCCTGCTACACAGTGATTTATGAGTGAAATACAAAAACCAAGAATCAATTCAACATTTCAAAGTTAATCTCTATAATGAAGCAGTAGAACCGCTGTGTCTGTACCACCGTGGTCTGTACATTTAAAGAAATGTGATAAAAAGAAAGGGGGGCTACTAAAGAAGAGTAATGAAAAACAAATCAGCTATTTTTATTTGTCTGTATGTTTTTTACTGCATATCTCCGAAACTACTGAACGGATTTCGATGAAATTTGACATACGGATAGATCATATCCTGGATTAACACATAGGCTACTTTTTAACCCGGAAATACTTATTCACGCTGGCGGAGCCGCGAGCAAAAGCTAGTAAGTAATATAGGTAATATTCATTATACTTTAGATAAGAAATCATTGATTAATTTCAGTATTATAAATTAATTTACATATAATAATGATAATACATTTAATAACTAACAACAGTACTGACCTGCAAATGACTGTGAATGTATGATATCCTTATAATCTTCTGATTAGGGACGTAGGAGCCAGGCACCGCTAGTTCGAAGTCTTTGCAGGTATGAAGGCGTTTGCTTACATACTGCAGTTCCAAAGACGTGAGTGAACGGAACTGCGCTTGGATACGACGAACCACGTGATAGTAAAGATCCCAAGCTTCGTTTAAATATCTGTCTTCGTTAGTGTCCTATATTTACGAAAGAAATTATAGTCGATGAAGGAAACGAGTTAATCATAGCAAATAATCTCTGGACGAATAAACCGTATAGTATAACTTATGATGGTAAATATGTTTTTATTAAGGACAAAAGGCAAGCGTCGTTCAAGCATACTGTTGAGACGAGCTAGAGAAAGCGAGTAAGTTTAATTTACGAGGGTGAAGCATTTCACTAACTTACATGACTAGTAAGTTTATCTACAAATCTAACAGTGAAGAAATACAAAGTTATAATGTTATTATGAGTAAAGTATACCTTGTACATATCGCACCAGCGCTGAGCTTCCATAAGATCCCTTCCATACATCTGCAAGAATGAAACTTCTTTCAACGTTTCCGGAGGTCTGTCTAACATGGCGTGCATTTTATCCAGAGATTTAAACATCCCTTTATAATCTTTTTCACTTAAGCAGAACCTGAAATAAAGCACTCATTATAAGGACATAATTATAGAGTTTTATTTTCACCAAATATTTGCATATCTTTTCCGCCAAAACACATCAAAACCGTTATAACACAACTTAAAACCAAAAGAATGATAATGTTGGTTTAGATGGGCGTTAGGAGATAGCTTATGATAAGCAATGATAAGTAAAATGGGTATAAAATAGTAACTGACTCCGAAGCCTACCTTGAAGCTTCATCGAGCGCTATGTATACTTGATCATGCCACAATATAGCCACCTTTATTAACTCCTCAGAAATGATTGCGGCTTCATTGACCAAGTTCTGCGAATGCGTGCACATGGTCTTCAAAATGTAATTGGCTGCGTTCTTCCTCGACACGAATGAGGACTTCGTTGCAACCGTCAATGGATAGACTAACGCTTGAGGATGCAGCTTGCCGATGTCTATCAGTAGAATATGCACCAACTTCGCCACCAAGCTTCTAGGCGAGTCAATCCTTGCTATAAGTTGTGGAATCACTTGTAGCCATATCTTGATGTCGATTTGTCGTATCCCTTCGAACAGCGCGTCGTAAATCGACGGGTGGTGTCCATGATCGAACCACAAAGTCAGAAGCCTCAATGTATCTTGTAAGGCATTTCCATTCGCCAAGCTTATAGATTTGAAAAACCCTTCAATCGCTGGTATAGTATGCGTGTTTATAAAGTCTGTTCGGGAAACTTTCTTTTCCCCGGAACCGCCAGCGATACTACTATCCGATATGTTATCTTGTTGTTTATAAAACAAAACGGTTTCGAAGTTCATGCAAGCCCACGCGTGGCACGCTTTGTACCAATCTGGTGCGAGGTTTGTTGCTTCTGCGTAATTCCTTAGAATTTCTGGTATAGATAGTTCATTGATCTCCTGTAGGGCTTCCCACCAGGAGCCGAGCTTCAAGTGGCACCGAGCCAGGAGGCGACATTGCTCTTCTGAATCGGGTTCAGCATTTTCCACAAATCTTTGCAACACTTCATAGGGATGGCGCTTATTACCGAGGTCCCACAAGTTTTTGCTGTAAGTTAGTACGATGCGAGGGTCTTGTATGCGCAAGAGCACGTCTGGATTCACGAGGGGGTCGCAGCCTATTATTGACAGCACGATTTTATGCGCTTGATTAACGGCACCGGTCTTTCGACATAATGAAGCGAATTTCAACCAAGTCTGAACATCTTCGCGGGGTGATGAGACCAGACTCCGCACTTGCAGTATCTTGCGCCAGTCATCCACTAACCGCTGCCCACCCTGCAATCTTGCCCACCAAGTATTGCGAATCGTATTCCTCCTTTCGTCTACTAATTTGTAGGTGATGATTTCTTCTAGTTCGGTGAGCAGCTGAGCGTTAACTAGAGTGCCGTAAGCTCTTTGATAGCTCTCTCCAACCACGGCTGTTAACTCCATATCCAACTGGCTCCTTGCTATATCTATGTAATGTCTAGAATCTGACCACTGACCTTCTTGAATTGATATGATGGCTCTATAAAATGCGCCTTCTTGGGAGTTATCAGGGATCAACTGGACATACTTCTTCATGGAGTCCCAGTCCTGCAGGCCCCACGAGGCTGCGGTTGCCATTTTGGCAGAGTTTAACTTTACATCCTCAGTCATGGATTCCCACTGTTCAGTTGCCAAGTTGTATAACTTACGCCACTCGCCCATAGCTTCTAAGCATCTCATTGAACCCAGCCTGGACTCGTGGTCTTGTGGCTCCACATCCAGCTTCTTGTTGTAAAGTTCCAAGGCTTGCTCCCAGTTGTTGAGTTGTTCGTACCACTGTACATGCACGTTTAGCACACACTCGCCATTCTTTTTCTGATTGATAACCTTTTCTATCAAACCGGTAGTCGCCTCCTTTCGCTGCAACTTATTGTTGATGTGGATCAGAGCCTCTATGACTTTTGTAGATGGGTTCCTGCGATACTCTTCTTCCTGCAATAGCAAAAAGATCGAATAAGATACTTTAAAGGCTGTTTCGCACAATTACACCGAAAATTATATTCTCCTACCTTGTAGTATAAAGCTTTCGCATAAGCTCTACAGTTGATGGCTGTATCTCCAAGTAATTTTATGGGTATAGGTAAGGAACCTTTTTCACAGTGTTCCATAAACTCGGCCAGATTAAGAACAGCCAGAGACAACTCCAGAGAATCAGGCACAGTGAGTGCTTTCTCTAATACAATAACAAGTTCCCTGCGAGACATGTCATCAAGTTCCGTCCAACACGACATAAACGCCGCGTTGAATAAATCGCTGGCTAATTGTGGGTAGTTTTGCGCCAAAGTAGAACAGGCTCTGTAAAGATATTTGTATTGTGATTTCGAGGCAAACCCTTGAAATAAAATAACAATACGCATATCTTACCTGATCGCCGGGCTGTTCGACTCGGTGAGGAAGCCGACGCTCAGCTGTCGCCACCATTCGGCCCAGTCTTCTTTATACACGATGTTGTTCACCGACCAACATTTTCGCAAGTTGTGCACGTTTAAAGTTAATTTTTGTATGCTCTGAAGGTCTGTTGGATTTGTGACCATCTGTTGAGAATTTAAATTAGAACAGGAAGACACATTGTTATGATTTAACTGAATGTTAAGGAAGGCTGTGTGACATCATGATTGGACTCCACTATGCTTAACATCAGGTCCAGCATCATAAGCACTTTACCATGCTAACGTAAAAAGAAGCTGTCAAGAGATTCGTGAAAATATTTTTTGTTCAAAGAAAATGATACTCACATTTTTTTTATTACGCAATCTCGAGCGAGTTTCTTCCAAGTAATCGTCATCAGATGCAAGAGTTGATATTATCTGTAATCTCGTTACTAGCACAGTGTACTGTGGGCACTGTATCTTATGTTTGATCAGTATTCTGTCCACGGACGGTATGTAATCAATATAATCACGGCCCAATTGTACAATCATGGCACGAAGGGTGCTTAGTGCAGGAAACCTCAAAGACGGATTGTTATCTATAACTTTAGCCAAAGACTGAACTATCATTGCCGAATAAGGCTTCAGGTATAAATACATAGACAAATGTTCGATCGTCTCCATAGCCAGTTTGGATATAGCGAGCGGCACATTTCTGCCGTCGAATAATTCCGTAATAGCTGGTATCACGGACAGAAGGACATCATCTAGATTGTTCTCGAACTTTTGTATTGCCAACAGCATTTTCTCGGTCAAATACCTCTCTTTGCTTGTGTCTGATTTCAATACACGCAATATATTTGGCAGTATTTTACGCAGATATATTTTGAATTCAGTACCGATAGCAACAGTAATGTGTTCTATCAGCATTATCAAAGTTGGCTGCAACTGACTGTTTGGTGTCCAGTACTCTTTGATCATATCAAATATTTCTTCTAAATAGTTTCGAATGTGTATTTTCACCACAGATATTAATTGCGCCAGTTGCGTAAGCAAAAACTCACGGAAAATGCTGTTGTCTGTTGTACGAATCACATATAGAAGGCTCGGCGTCACCCTGGATATGTATGGGACGCACTTTATCCCTAAGGATTGGAAAATAAAGGTGACTGAATGTACGACACTAATATGATGCTGTGCTAGCAGCGGGTCCCGTAACATCCGCATCAAAGATGTCACCACAATCGCAGGGTAGAATTCATCGAGAACTAGCGGCGACATGTTGACGAGCATTTCGCTTATATTCGTGTCAAAGTTATCATTCAACGATTCTTTGGTAGGTATCAAAGTAGACACAGTTTGAAAATCTATTAGTCCTTGATTGACTTTGTATTTGTAAGGATCTAGAGCACCCAACAATCCTAAGACGCGAATAGTTTCTCGACGCTCCCTCGGTTGCTGCTCTGACTTCAAAAAGTTTAGTAATAAATCCATGAGATTTGGATATTCCATGTATGGTGCGATGACGTAACCTGTAGCGCTGACTACCTGCCCAAACGACCATAACGCTACACTTCTCTTTTCAAACTGGTTTGGATCTGCCAGTATTTCGTACTGTATAGACAACAGTTCAGGCAGCCACTCGTGCAATGCACTGCCGCCTCCATTCACCTCCGCCAAGTCTCCTACAGCCTTCAAAGTTGTTGAAACCATGGTCGCATTACTCTTTTCGTCTTTTAATTTCGGTACTAGAACTTTCAGAATTGTGTCTACAAATTGGCGAGAGATCGTGGGCGCGTGCGAAATTATGTTATTCACCATTCTCAACGCTTGCTCTTTGTTACGCGCTGATTCTGAATGTTGGAGCTCTAACAAAACTTGAACAAATAGTTGTTGAAGCACCGGAGTCGTATAACTCGGGTTTAAGTTACTTAACCTTCCTACGATACACAACGCCAGTTCGCTAACATCAGAATTTGAGTCATTAACTGCGACAAAAAGACAGTCCAGATGATCCTCCACAGCAAGATACCGATCAAAAATGGGATTCATGAATATTTCTAGCACTCTATATCGTACTTCATAATCAAAATCAGAACGTCCCACAGACAAGATTTTGCCAACCGATTCATCAATAAGTTGATTTAATGTTCGTGAATTCGTTTGTACGCACTTTTCAACTGCTTTGATGAGAAGCTTTGCGGCAGTTTTCACGGCCTCTATCCTGACGTCGTGCTGCTCTGTGAGCAAGTAGTGATCTGTGCACCGCCTAATGAACGACATCATTGTATTATTCCATTCAAAGTCAAAGGACCCCAAGGTTCTCAATGCTAACATTAATTTGGTAGAGTCGTGAGGCTCCACCAACATTGCAGTTGTGAACATGTGGTATACGTGATTTTCGCTATTATTGGGGGCATATGGCTTTTTACGTAATATCAATGACAATATATTTAACAACCTATCCGTTATATCCTTCTTAATCGAAGGCATGTTTTGGCTTAATTCTTTAAAACATGTGGTCAATTGTGGACTCAGTCCAGTGGCACACATTGCGTCCAACAAACCCTTTATTTCGGCAGCAACTGTCTCTTTCATGGCTATTCCTAACAGAGTTATGCAGTTGAATAAGGGAGTTTCTATTCCATTCCGTTTTTTCGGCGTATCTTTAAGTTGTAACGTTATTTTGATGATTTCTATGATCCTTGGTAAGTATTGTTGGATATTATCCTCTACGGCGACACAAATTAAACCTAGTGTTGTGAAAGCCATTGCCTTTTCTTTCTCTCGACTCCTTAGAAATGTGATAAGGTGGTTTATAGTTGATTGTAAATGGCGCTTGGCAAACACTTCCTTATTGAAAGCTGCAAGCCTTGGTATCAATAGGAGAAGCATTTGATGAACATGGTGAGGTCTTGATATTTGTTGCGCCATTATATCTGGAATAGTACAATTTTACTGAAGATAGAAACAATGACTATCTATAATTTTTACCCGACTGCTAAAGAAGGAGGGTTATGTTTTCGGGTGTGTATATGTATGTATATTTCTTACGCCTCAGAGCTTAAATGGCTTATCGCATTTTTATGTGAGTGGTGTTAATAGATGCGTCGTAGTCGTGAAAGTGACACTGGATAAATCAGTTAAAAAAAAACAAAACTAAGGTTTTTTGGTAGCAAAAAGGAATCTCAAAAAAATTATGTTTTCAAAATACATCAAGTGTGGTATCAAAATAAAGAATTTTTAAGGGTGATTACGAATATATTTCATATATATATATATATACACATAAACACAGCAGCATAACACGCTCACTTCTCACAAACAAAATCTTGGAGTGAGCAGATGCCTCCAACTGCGTTTGTGAACACTGTAAACTAAGATTGTTCAAAATAAAATATTTCAATTGAAATCTTGTTTCTATATTTTCAATAATAATAAGTATACTATATTTTCAGTTTTTCAATGAACTTAATAACGGTGGCAGATATTGACACAGTCGGGTTTTTTTTTATTTCTTTTTAATTAATCTTATTTAAACTATGAAGAACTCACAAATTTTGAAATAAGATTTGATATTTTTTTGATGGCACTTATTATTTTCCACAAAAGTCAAGATACCTAGGTCTATTTTAATATGAATCTATTTCCTTCCCTGGGTCAAATTCATGGAAGGATAGAAAACAAATAAAGGGAGAATGTTATAATGTTTCAGTTTATACTTTATTTACGTACATACCATTAGATCGCCTGAGAAAAAAAAATAAAGTAAATTTACATAGATAAACTTATCACTTACCAGCAGAAATCTTGTCATACTCCTGCTCAATAATTTTTTTACATATAGCTGATTCATAGATAACTGGATTATTCCTGTCTTCAGAAAAGTGTTGCAGAGACCATGTGCCATGCATCTTTGGGCTGATGGAAGACATTTCATCTGACGAATCTTGCTCTGCATCAAGTTTCTGCATGAGTATTGTGTACTGCTTTTCCCAAGTGGCATTTGAACATCTCAGGAGTTCATTTAAAATCAACAGGGCTCCATGGACATGATCGTCTCTACTCAAACCCCTTTCTCTGTGAGCCTGATCAGTGAATGATGTTGTAGCCTCCTCATAACACTGGATGTACCAATGCGCCCTTTTACTTTGATCAGGTTGTTCCCTTTGAGATGTTACTACCAAGGCGACTCTTAGAGCCTTGGCACCAGCTTCCCTGATTTGTTCTTTCGGATCCCTGATCGCTAGCCTGATGTGATCGAAGAAGCCGTTTACATGTTGATAGAAGTATGATGGCATGGCTATTGCTAGTTCTCTAAGTATCAAGACAGCTGAAAGTCTTTTTGCCTCATTCCTTTCTTCGGCCAGCCATTCATAACACCTTTTAATCTCGCTCTCAACATATTCCCCCCTTTTGACCCCCAACACAGCCGCCACACGGCCCATAGTCTTTGCTCCTAGTTCCAATACATTTGTGTCATTTGAAGGGAATACATTTCTTAAGTAATTTGCATAGCGGATCGTTTTTGTTGTCTCAGTTTCTCCACTTATTAAACACACTGCAAGAATTAAACAATCCAAATGTGACAAAAGAATTCAATTTTGATAGACTATAATTAGAGGACTAGTCCACACCCCAATGCTCGAAATCAAAGGTATGCAATGAGTGGGGCACAGCAGTGTTGGTAATTGCCAGAGTTTTTGTATCTATCACATCACAGCCTACCTATGCAATTATATGGACCAAGGAAGGAGGCATCTTATAGTAAGCACAATTTGTGTGTGCTCTACGCAACAAAGATGAATTAAGTAATAGTTATCTTGGATATTCTATAAAGACACTTGTACACATATGCATATGATGAACAACATTGACAAATTATTCTTATTGGAAGTACAACTTATAAATAAGAATTCGGCAAAGCATTATTCTTATTTAGGCATAACCTAATAATTAGACTATTTAAACATATACCTATGGTTAATATTCCAGCTTTCTTCTCATTGTTATCATAGCTGGAGGTCATGGCGTGTATGTGTTGGTTGAAGTCGTCGAGCATCTGCGTGAGCGAGTCCTGCGACATCTCTCGGAGGTCCGTCTTCGCAAAATGCAAAAGGTCACGGATCGCCTTGTGCCTGGTCTCCGCATTACGAGACTTTAACCCTGCTACTAGCTCCGACACTTGGTAATTTGTCATTTTCTTTAAATATCACACAATTATATCCTAAGCGTACACTCCGATTATACCTGTAGCAGCCAGTTCAATCGACACACTGAGGAGAATACATTTCGTATCACTCAAATGTACAATATACCATGTAGCTCATGTTATTCATAATTATCAATTATATATCTGCGTTCTTTAACTACTAACAATTTTAATATAATAAAATGTAAACAAATTTTAACAAAACATGCGGCCTCGGCCATCGACACATAATTTCGTTCGTAAACATTATTTTTACTTATGTCCAAAACTTATGTCATCCTTCATTATAATCACCGAAACAATGTTTGCTGCCTGAGACAAAATATATGTTATTAATAACGTGTATTTTGTAATACTTATAATCAACAAAATAGTCAAATTAATGATAAAGTTATAATATAAAAAATAACTATGATATTTGTAAATCTGATAAAAAAAGATGAACAATTTTGAACGAAATAAACTACACACACACACACACTCACGCCCAGGATTGCCAACTCTACATCTTTTTAGGTAGATCTCAAGAACCTTATAAGATATATTATAATCTCCTTGGTAGATCTACATATTTTTCGCAAAGCCTAAAAGTCCCAGAATCTACGTATTTTCTATTGACTCGTCAAGCCCCGCGACGGACGCCGGCGTCCATATATATTGGGTTTCCCCATACATCTAAATATATAAGCGGGGCTTGACGGCTATCAAGTACCGCACGGTTACATTGGCCCGTGACGTCATCTGTCAACAAGCGAAAATCTACCTTATACGCACCCACATCAATTTTAGTTATTTGACGCTTCAAACGCGTTTAAATGAGATACAGTCTCCATGTTTCTTTATACCTTCTTTTTTGTGATCAAAGCGGATACATGTTTGTTTAGGAGCCTGTGCGTTTTTTTTTTGTTTTATTCAAGTTTACTTGGGAGAATATCCATCGCAAACATAGGACAACTTTTGCAAAGATTGCAATATTAGGGTATTTTGGATTTCCATTTGCATCACGTATTTTCCCAATCGCTCCCCAAAATTTGTCCACACTTAAAATTGTACTTGTACTACTTTCACCAGATTCCAAAAAGATGCTTACACTATTGTCGAACTAAATTTCGAAATTCGTTGTCGACTTTTTGAAGAATATATTTTCATTTTTATGGAAACATTGAAAAAGAACAGTCCAAAGCAGGACTTGAACCCGCGACCTCCAGCATACCGTGCCAGTGCTCTCCTAACCGAGTTATTTCGACCTACTTTCACCTATTCAATTTCAAGTTCCCTATTTATCTCTCCTCTCGAGCCCGGAGCGCTGGTCACACTGGCCCAAGCGCAATTTTTCGCGTGTCTGTCAACACGCGAAAATCGACCTACACGCACACACATAAGGCGCGTCAACACGCACACATATCGAGTTTGACAGCTGTCAGACCGGCCCGATTGGGCCGGTCCGGGCTCGAGAGGTTAAAGGACATGCCTAGTGAAATTTCTTGTAGGCTATATAGGCCATGTGGTGGACATGGCTTTTCATATGTATAAAATCATAAATTATATGATCTATTTTCATCTACTATATTGGGAAATTTTTATTTGCAATGTATCTTTGTAAACAACATTTTGTTGACCTAAAAATAAATATTAAGACATAGAAAACTATAAGTAGGTATTCTATTTGTATTTTCAAAATAATAAAGATAATCTTGAAATCTGCCACTTTTGTTAAATCGTCAGCGTAATCTGCCATTATTACAATTTTGGTGCCAAATCTGCCCAAATGGCAGAAATCTGCCGCAAATGGTCACACTGCGCGGCGCCACAGTCATTTTTTTTTTTGCTAATTTATTCATGTCCATGGATACAAAGTCCTTCAGACGCATACTTGTTTCTTTTTTAATTATCCTCAGTACTTACTAACTACTATGTCAAAGTAAAGCAGTGGTTACCTTACCAAGACTTTATCGAGGAGTTTTGGCGGCAACAAAAAAGCACTTGATTAGCACAGTTATTTCAATTCACTTCATTTGAGCCCTTTAATAGAACTATATTGGATAATATACCACCATAATTATGCAACATAACACTAAGTATCACCAAAATAATGAATTAAAACAAGAGCACCTCATGACACTACCAAGTTCCCGCCAAAACTCGCGCCACAGTCATGCGACGTAATGTTGCTAACTTTAAGGTATTAGACGTCCCGAAATCAATAAAAGTTTACGGTATAATTATTTTTTAGTGATTATAAAAAAGTAAAACAAAAACTTCAACACTATTGCTGTATTCGAAGAATCTACGTTACGGGGATTGAGGGTAGGTAGGGGATTAAGGGTTACCGGGACGGGTTTAAATTTTTTTTTTTTATTATTATTTCATTTTGAATGCTTTACAGCATTCCATAAAAATAGAACAAGCTTGCAAAATCATCAAAACTTCGTATATAAAATTAAATATTAAAAAAGGGGGGAAATTCAAATAACTAGTTTTATTTCAGTATTTTAGTTTGTTTTAGCACAATAAATCGAGAGATATGATAGTAAAATCGGTATATTGGGAGACGACAGACAGAATCGGTAGATCTCCCGATAAATCGGGTACTTTTGCAACACTGCACGTAAACAGCACCAGACAACGACAACATGGCCGATCTGTGACATCTGTCATGATTAGTTCCACATATTGCCGCGGGACTTCTTTCGTGAGACAGACTTTAGTATTATAATGCTCTTTGGTCAAAGCACTCTATAGCGTTTCAAATTGTTTTACCGATGGCGTAAATTGGCACCCCTGTAGGCCAAGATGGTGGACACTGGACATTATGAAGAAAATTCCCGCCGTTTCAGTTTTAAAAAATAGGGCTACCAGAGGATCAATGTATTTCCTTGAATAAAACACCATAATATCAAAAATAATAAACAATAACTGTATAATATAGAAACAACAATAAATAAATGGCCCGTGTAATTATACAATGTAATATGTTTTATGTTTTTTGGGCTGACTTGTCATAAATGTTTTTTAATAATTACTTACCTCCATGACTCATTAAAAAAATTATGTCATTCCATTATGATAAGAAATATTCGTCTTGTTTAATTTATTAATGTATTATCCTAAATCTATAAACATAGTTAATCATGGATTAGTGGATAAGCATTTACTGGTGGTAGGACTCTCATATGTAAGAGTCCGTCTGGGTGGGTACCACCGCAATGTTTATTTCTACCGCCAAGCAGCAGTGTGCATGCACTGTTGTGTTTCGGTATTAAGGGCATTGTAGCCAGTGTAACTACAGGACATAATGAGACTTAACATCTTACGTCTCAGGATGATGAGCGCAGTGGAGTGCCATACGGTGCTTTGTAGCTCAAGGTGCTGGGTGGTGTTTCTACTGTTTATGGGTGGTCGTATCGCTTACCATCAGGTGAACGGCATGCTCGTCTCGTCATTCGATGCCATAAAAAAAAAGTTTATTTAGCTGCTAGATGTCTACCCACCCATTAATTATTTTTATAGTGTTTGATTTACTTCCCTAAGTTGCAGATTAGTTCCATAGTGTAATTTCGTGACATAATAATTATTTGTTGTCATGCACCATACATCTTACGAAAAAGAAATATTTATTTGAAACTACAAAGCTGGTTAATGTTTTGTTACTAGACAAAATATATTCACATCACAAAAAAAGATGTGTGGCACTCAGAGACTGCTGCGGTAAAGCTATTGCATAGCATTTTTTATCAACTTATGTAATTATAATTATATTTTTTTTTTATTGTCCAAATTTCACTGGTGCCGTAACGCCGAAACTCTAAGCAGGCAATTCGAATATTTATAACCTCTTTGAATATATATAAAATGAATAAAAAAAAATCAAACTTAGAATCACGTCATACCACCACGGGGACATTCTCATCAACTGTGCGCGTTTGACATTTCGATACGTTTCACGGACTAGAACAATTTTTAAATACACGGTAATTTCGACCTTTTATCGTTTAACATTCAGCTCATATCCTCTTACATATTGTATTCTTAAAATACTGCGATATTATATTTACTTATGGAATTTTACACTCTACATGGTTGTGATAGAGTTGAAAATAAAATATCACTGCTGTGCCGGTTGGAGTGAGGGGTGTTAGGTTATTTTTTCGTTACGGAATTTCTGGATCCAGTGTCCACGCTCAAGGCCCGTGATTGAAGCTATGCAATAGCTTAAAAATCCTTTATTTCAAAATAAAATATTTTGTGATATATGTGATGTAGCAGCACTGCATACACCTTGTGCCAACATAAGGCCATCGTAACTTAAAGTTAAACGCACCTTACCATTTTTATTGGTGGAAATTGAAATCATTGATGTCCCCGAAATACAAACTTTCATTGCAATCTGTACCCTGAGAATAAGGCATTAGTTATTATTCTGAGTCTGTACCAATATTACTGAGACACTATCTGGTAAGTGGGTTTTTTCCCAATTTAGACACTTTGGTAGCTTTTTTGAGTTTCAACGTTGCACGCCTCGGCACTATAGCGCTAATACAAAAATCTGGAAAAAAAATCAATTTTATCTAGTACCTACTTTCAATATAATTATTTTTTAGTTTTTGTCTTCACAGATAAATAAGACATAACATATTCCATTACGATTTTTTCAATTATTCTATCTCAGTCTGACTCACAGCCGGTTACATGACAGACAAAGATAAACAATATTCATTCTTGCATCCCAGACAAGGATGACGCGTATATTTTCAATACTTTCTCGTCATTGTCATTGTACACTGTACAGCCACAAACGTCAAACAGCTGAGCGAGGTGACTGACTTGCCGTTGTGTGGCTTGCTATTCATTCTTGAACAGATTTCCCAAACGGATTGGAGAGAAACATCAGATACATAAGACGCAGTGAAGAGAACAAATAATAAACCATCAATATGAGTGAACTGAGTCAGGAGGAGGTAAGTAGAAATTATGTTTTATAAACGAACCCTCGCGTACTACGTATGGCAGTCTAATTTCGTAACAAAACAAAGCGTCGGTTGTGAACGTCGCCGCGCGCACGACGCACTCGCACGTGGTATAGAATCACGGTGTTTTGGTTGCAGATACGAAGACGTCGTTTGGCGCGTCTCGCGGCACTCAGTGGCGCGGGGTCCACTCCCTCCTCGGCCAGTCCACCGGCCACCCCCAGTGCGTCGATGCTTTCCCCCGACATACAAAGCCCACAGCCCCGCCTGTCACCCGCCCCGATCCCGCGGGGTTCCACCGAACCCAGCACCCCTGATGCTAATGCCAACAGGGAGCCCAATTTTTCAGATGCAGTCAGATCAGATCAGTCCGACCAGACTAAAATACCAGCTGATGGATTGATAGTGACAGAAAAAACTGACAATAACTTGCTTGATGAAATGGCAGATGCTAAAATGACAGATCTCTCTCAGACAAGACGGTATAGCAGTTTTGATTCCATGGGTGAAGACACATTATTAAGTTGTGGGTCAGTGAGAGTAGGCAGTTTGCCACATTCAACCGTTGGTGGTTCAGAAGGGGCATCGACAAGGGAGGACAGTACATCCAGGTCAATATCGCCAGCCCAGTTTGTAGAGCCATCTCCAGTGCGGCCAAGGCCTACCACTGCATCACCAAGTTGTTCACGCCGGTCTTTATCCATGGAAGTGGATGATGTTTCAGAGAGAAACTCACAGTCCGAGTCACAACAAGAGCCAATGGAGGTAAGTGTACATAACAGCACCTGAACTAAGATGTCACCTTTATCCATTAGATAATACAGTTGGCAACTCGATGTATTGGCATACTAGTTGTCTAACATTGAGTTGCATAATATGCAAACTAATTGGAAATTTTTATTAAGACAAAAATATGGCCTACTGAAGTAAGTTTGAATTCTGGAAATGTGAAGCCAGCGTAACAGGAGCAATGTTTTCTTATGAGTTATCTTTCTTCAAGAATGTCCTTATTATTGCATCAAATGTTCTGAAGGGAAAATACAAATATATTTTATGTATACATTTCGTTATAGACAGTAGTGTAGTGACAAACAAGAAACATAACATGTTTACTCTGTACTGATTTACATAAGATGTTTGAATGCTACATCAATGTTTATATTAAAGTTTAAAGTATTTTCTCATTAATGATTTTACTCATATTACAGTGACATTTTTAAATTGTTCCCTATTGACTGCATATTATAGTCTCTTCAAGTACATCTCTCCATAATGCTATACATTTTTAGAGCTTCTTTATTTGTTCATAAAATATTTTTGAAAAATATAGCCTAGTAAAGTGGTGAAAGCCTAGTTGGGAGTAGAATGGACAACTGAGACGAATGTCCGCAAGTTCAAAATCCAAGGGCACACACCTCTGAATTCTCAAAAGCTATCTGTATATTCTTTGTAAATTATCACTTGCCTGAATGGTGTTGGAAAACATCATGAGGAAACATACATACTGATAAGTTCTCTATATAAAGGTATGTGTTGTCTACCAACCTGCCCAAGACCAGCATGGTGGACTAAGGCCTAAACCCTCTTAGTTGTAAAGGAGACCTGTGCCCAGGCAATGGGATAGTATGTAATACAGGGCTGGTACTATTATTCATATTATTATCCTACAAATATTTCAAACACGAAAGTTTGTAAGAATGTATATTTGTTACTCATTCACGCCAAAACTACTGAACAGATTTCGAAGAAATTTTGGACACAGGTAGATCATGTCCTGGAATAACACATAGGCTACTTTTTATCCTGGGAAAATATCAAGCGAGACTTTTATCCCGGAAAAACTTTTTAATGCTGGGTGGAGCCGCAGGGAAATATATTATATAGCCAGGAGATGTGGGGAATGAGTAACACACTGAGATAAAACATTTTTTGTAATTTTAATTTGGTATTCATTATACTTGGTTTCCTGGAAATTCTGTAACTTTTGTTATACTATGGTACCACGGAATTACAATTGTGGGACAGCCATAAATATATACATATTATACCAAAGTATACCATACATGGGAGTGGTTTTCTTAATTAGGAAGGCAGAATTAACAAGTCCTAATAAATTATTTATAAAGTGTGTAGATATTTATTTACACTTCTGGAAAAACGTTACCAAACATACCTTCTGTCCCAACTGCAGAGGTATTGTAAAATTATGGATTACCTCTCCAGGTCCATTGTTTTTTTGTTCAACTGTTTCTGATCACAAAGAAATTATAGAAAGAAAAGAAGTTATAAAACTTCCAGAATCAAAATGAATAACAGAGAAATACTTAGCTCTACTATATTAAAAAAGTTGAAGGGTTGCGAGCGCCTTCTGCAGGCACCCAAAAGACCGGTGTTCTTTCATAAGCCGACCCTCGTCAGGCTAGAAAGAGTAATGTCAGGGACAAAAAAAAAAAAAAAAAGATAATCCAAACCATTATTTTCCTACCACTCATGAATCACTGGAATATTATGTGTTCCATTTCTGGAGTCTAACTTCAGAAAGTATTTGCCTTTATTGATTTTCTAGGTTAATCCACATCAATATGAACATATAAAATGAAGATACCACTGAATTAAATAATGTAAAGAACATCAAGAATCTGACAGCTATGAAGTTTAGATGAGATTCTAGTCTTGTATTCAAATGCTTGCTTAGGCTTATATAGAGACATTTCCACTTGCGGAGGAACAAGCACAAACTAGTTTTATAGATGTGTATGAACGACTTATTTTCATTACTACCATGTATAGGTGGAAGAGAACGACTCGTCATCGTCGCCGGCGCGCAAGATCCACAGGTCGCGCACGGTGAGCTGCACAGAGTTGACTGAGGACCAGTTGCGGCACATCGTCGCCAAAATACTGCAGGTGTCGTGGTCGGACGAATGCGCCGGTAAGTACAAACATGGATTGTTTAATTGCAAAACGAATACTATTATACTTACTCTATAGCAGATATCGATAAACGATCTCAATCTTTATTTTCGGTTTGATCTGGAGAAACCAATCAATATATCATTTGTAGGAATGTCAAAAAACTGTATTCTGATTGGTACATTTTTGCGATCGATTTAAAAAAACGATTGCGATAGTTATTTCAAATTTAAAAAACGATTTTGTTTAAGTCTGAAAACAGATTGAACCATTTTTTTTTATTTAAGTTGTAGACAATGTGAAAAAAAATGCTTAATATTATACTGAGAATGTACGATTTTATATTGAAAAAAAATAAAGAAATTGTCATCCTTTAAGCGACTTTTTCATCAATAAATAATTTTTGTTAGTTAGTTTCAAGCATGATTTTGATGAAAACGACAAGTTTGAGTCTCCGTACAACAAAATTTCTGAGGCAGACATTGGAAGTTGGTGGATAGATTGAAATTAAAGAAAGATATTAAAAATCTGGCTCGTTTATTCCATTAGTGCTGAGACATTCTTTCAGATCATGTATTATAAATTAATCATAACAGTTTAATTTTTTAACAAAATCACGATGAAAAGTTGACTGAAATAGTCGAAATTTTAGATACGGCCTCTTAATTCTCGCCATTGTTATGTCCATGTAAGAGTCAGTATTTAAGTGTAAAAGCACCCAAATTTCTATAGTCATCTTTATTTGTCACCTCAAAGATTATAGTTTTTATAATATCTATATTGATATTATAAAGAGGAAAAGTTTGTGAGCTTGTATGTAGGATTGTGGGAGCTAATCTCTTCAACTGCAGAACCGATTTTGAAAAAAAAAAATTACTAATAGGATGCCACATTGCTCCTGAGTGCTATAGGCTACTTTTTATCCCAGGGAAATGTAAAGCGGGACTTTTATCCCGAAAAAACTTTAACGCAGGCGGAGTTGCGGGCAAAAGCTACTATAATATAAAATAAACCCCTAAAGAAGTAAAATGAAATGTGACATACATAATAGGATAAAAAGCTTGTTTGTGTCGACTTGTTCTCTGTTAATTAAAATCTCAACAAAAGTATAACATTGTCCCTTTCAAACAACTTGCCAAAGTAAATAAACTTCACAAAGGTGTATCAGGACAATGAGAACAAAGTAACGCCTATTGTATAATCATTAATGAATCCTTATAAAGAACGATACGCATATATTTTTGGTTTTGTACGAGTGTGTACTTTTGATTTACTGGAATGAGTTATAGATAATGTTATGTAACGTTGCTTTTTGTTGCAGGCGGTATCTTCGTGCCATCAGTCGCGGCGTCGTTGCTCGACAACCCTAAACTATCATTGAACGAACTGATCTCTGAAGCATTAATGGATGTTATCACACAGATAGCGGATGGTTCAGACCCGCTAAACCAAAAACTGATAGCTGTGTCTGAGACGTCTAAGAGGCTAAACGAAGACTGCGGCGACGACACGCTGACGAGCGGACCCCTCGGCTCCGAGTCGGACCCTGATAAATCTGACTGTCCCACCCCATCGCTACCTATCCCTAAGAACATGCCCACGCAAGGTCTAGCAGTCAGTTATATACTAAGATTTTACAACAACATCAATCTTTACGAGCGGGAACATCCCAAGAAGAGTTCCGAGCCGCCTTTGAGTGACCTATTGCAGAGTTTGAGAACTTTACTGGTGAACCACTTAGTGCTAGTGCTACGGAAAGGGTTCGACCTGGAGAAGTGTCGGAAGTCACCGCTGTTGCCGTACATGCTCATAGGGAACACGCCCACTGGGCTCATTCCCGAGCTTCTGCTAGCCACCTACCAAGATAAGGAAGCTTTTGAAGAGGTAACTGCACAGTTTAATTATTGTTTTGATTATTAAATTAACGTTCTTAATTAGACTAACACGTTCTTATTGTTTTGTCTTTGTAGTTTTTGTCTTGCATATTGAATTGTTGTGTTTTAGGATTAAAATAATACGTATTAGGGGGGCACAGGTTACGTGATATTTACGGTCTTTGCTCACATTGTGGAATATTGATGCTTTTTAAGCACAATTAAATGGCTATACAATTATGCGACGCGTCGTTGTATTTTCTGCAAGTCAAGATTGTTGGCTATGCCATTATTGATGTCAAATCATTAAACATTGAAGTTAAGTTTCTAGGGTAAGACAATTATTCCTATGCATACTCACGCCTTTTTATCCCTGAAGGGGTAGGCAGAGACGCCACTAGTGCACCTACCTTTTGCAGTGCGTATTCGGTCCCATTATGTGATAGGCAGCGATTCTGGTCTGATACTGATTAGAAAAACCCAATATGACTGCCCGCCTCTTAGATCGAACTAGAGACCTCAGCATTGCAGTCGTACCGTAAGACAAATACACCACCGAGGCATTCAAATATTCCTAAACCACAACAAAACATAATATACAGATGTATAATAAATATGAATTGACTTTTTTCTTTCTAAAGACAAAAGACATTATTACAGGCTTTTAGTGTTTGTACCATATTATGAATCCAGTGGATTCCTGTTAGGCATTGACATAGAAACAAACCCCTTATTTATCAATGGTGTCAGGATTTAAATATTTTGCACACTTGCACATGTCGAAGTCACCGCTAGGCGCTAGTGCATCATAGCTAGCGCCGGACCCCCTGTCTCCCCCCCCTTATATGGGGTCATTTTGACATTGCGTTAATAAATGAGACCAAATACTGGTCTTTGCCTCTGCTAACATTGTGCCAAAAATTATCCATGAGAAACGAACATTTTCACAAAAAATCTCAATTTTACTATCCTGATTTTTTTATAATTTTGTAGTTTAGTGCGAATATGGCGTGTGGCTGAATGTTTTTCTGACCGAAAGTGTGATGTTGTTGCAGCAATGAATCCTTCTATTAGTATTCTATGAGTAGGTAGTATTCCCAAGAGTAGGTAGTAGTGGCATTAGGGCGTGTCAGGCGTGTCCCGGGTCGAGCTAAAAAAATTGTGACTGGGTTTTTTCATCTTAAAAATTTACTCAGTCGCAGCTCGGAGTCAGGAAGTTGGCGGTGTGATACCCCCGTGCCTCGGAAAGCACGTAAAGCCGTTGGTCCTGCGCCTGATCTCTCTCCGGTCATGTCGGATTACCGTCTCACCGGACTATGAGAGTGAAGGCATAGCGAGTGCACCTGTGTATTGCGCACACACTTGTGCACTATAATATCTCCTGCGTACCTGGCTGATCTCCGTTGAGATTGGCCGCCGTGGCCGAAAACTGGCTAGGAGGATTTTTTTTTTCAGTGGCATTAGGGCGTGTAAACTTAAAGTTACTTTTTATTGATATTTATTTTGTTCGAAACTTACACGTTTTTTATTTTACATTAATGGTTAAAATAACTGAATGGAAAGTGTTATTTCAAGGAGGTAAGTATGTGGTTTCATTTATGAACGCTATGTCAAAATTACCTTGTATACGCCCATGGATTAGTGATCACCACGAGTGTAACGTTAACGTAAGTTAAGTGGACGATAGCCTAGTTGGGAATGGAATGGTCTGTCGAGACAATGTCTGGAGGTTCGAAACCCAAGGCACTCACCTCTGACTTTTCAAAGTTACGTGTGTATTGACTATCAATTATCGGTCACTTTAACGGCGAAGGAAAACATCGTGAGGATACCTACATATCTGAGAATTCTCCATAAGAATTTCGAGAGTGTGTGAAGTCTGCCAACCCGCACTAGGCCAGCGTGGTAGACTAAGGCCTAAAACCCTCTCAGTAGTAGAGGAGGCCCGTGCTCAGAGACTATCCCGCCCTCACACCCGCCACTGCAACTCCTGTAAGCCAGGATCAGCAGTGAGCAGTATATAATACAGGGCTGGTATTATTATTATATTATTACGTGACTGCCTCGGTGGCGTGGTTGTATTACGGTACGACTGCAAAGCTGGGGTCTCGGGTTTTTATCCCCGGGTCGAGCAAAGTGATATTGAGTTTTTCTATTCAGTATCAGCCCGGAGTCTGGAATTTGTGCCCGATATGGCGATAAGCTCGCCCCCTATCACATCATGGGACGGATTAATGGCGAAAAGTGGGTGCACTAGTTGCGCCTCTGCCTGCCACTTCGGGGATAAAAGGCGTGAGAGTATATGTATTTGTATGTATATTATAGTAGTGCTCGCGGCTCCGCCCGCGTGAAAAAGTTTTTCTGGGATAAAAAGTAGTCTATAGCACTCAGGAGTTATGTAGCTTCTTATTAGTGAAAAAAATTTCAAAATCGGTTCAGTAGTTCCTGAGATCAGCGCGTTCAAACAAAGAAACTCTTCAGCTTTATAATATTAGTATAGATAGTATAGATGATGTGTGTAACGTAGGTGTTCGTGGGGCTGTTGATGGGCGTGCGCGAGGAGATGCGGCGGTGCGTGTCGCCGCTGGCGGGGCGCGGTCACGGCGCGGCGCTGCGTGCGCTGCGGGCCCTGTGCGAGGTGCGCTGCGGGCCGAGGCACGCGCGCCGCCCCGTGTGCGAGCTGCTGGCCGCGCTGCCCAGCCTGTGCGTGGACCCCGTCACCACCGCGCCGGGCAGGGAGATCGCGCGCGTCTCATTCCTCGGACCGTTCTTTGCGGTAACTGTTCTTTTTTTTCTTTCTCTTTGGCAAGGCGCGGTTTGCGTATCTGTCAGTGTCAAAGTTTTTGGTTAAAATAAGTTGCAGTTGTATTGTTTCTTTTTTATACTCACTATGTCGAAGTAAAGCAGTGGCTACCCTACCAAGACTTTCTCGAGGAGTTTTAGCGGCAACAAAAAAAACACTTGATTAGCACAGTTGTTTCAATTCACTGCATTTGAGCCCTTTAATAGAACTAACTATATTGGATAATACACCACCATAATTATGCAATATAACACCAAGTATCACCAAAATAATGAATTAAAACAAGAGCACCTCATGACACTTCCACGTTCCCGCCAAATCTCCTGGTAACTATTTTATGCTCATAATATCACAACACGTGTGTTTTCCAATGATCAATTGGTTTTGATATTACTTGATTTTTTTTATGGCATTGAATGACGAGACGAGCATACCGTTCGCCTGATGGTAAGCAATACGACCACCCATAAACAGTAGCAACACAATACTACACCTTGAGTTACAAAGTACTGTGTGGCATTCCACTGCGCTCGTCATCCTGAGACATAAGATGTTACGTCTCACTATGTCATGTAGTTACACTGGCTACAATGTCCTTCAAACCAAAACAACAATGCATGCACACTTTGCTTAACGGTAGAAATAAACATTGCAGTGGTACCCACTTAGACAGACTCTCACATATGAGAGATGTACCACCAGTAAAATTACTTAAATGGACAAAATATTATTTGCTATTACAAAATATTTAGGCGCTGTTCTTCATTATTATAAAAGTCTTCCCAAAATCCAACTAACAATTATTTAGATTAAATGCCAAATACTTGACAAATTGACTAATTATTTATTTCGAAAAATTTCACTAGATATCACTGTTCGCGGAAGAGAACCCTCGCCTAGCAGAGCGCCTGTTCGGTATGGGCACGGGCGACCGTAGCCTCGCGTTCGCGCTACAACGCGAGATCGAGGCGAGTCGCAACACGTTGCACAACATCTGCCACAACATCCTGCTGTGTCCGGAGGCGCGGGAGCCCTTCCTCAACTACTTCGCGGCCCTGCTGCAGATGAACGAGCGACGAGCTCAACTGCAGACCGATGAGAGATCGCTTGCGGGTGAGCAAACTTTTCATCGTAATGCACTGACTCTTAGGCTTCTCCCAGACAGACATTAAAAGGCCCAACAAAATCGGTTAAAGTAGATGAAAGTTAATTGTTACTTGCATATGGAAAACTTTAAACATGTAAAGAAAAGAAAGAAAAGAAAGAAAGAAAGAAAAACCATTTATTAGTACATGTACATGTAGTATGTACATGTTAAGGGAAAATAAATGTTACCGTAAACTTTTAATTACCATAAAGTACCTATTATATTTGTGAGAGCACTAGATAAATCCTCATAATCAAAATTGCTTGACGTAGCAAAGCCTTTGAAATATTTCTCTATTGTGGACAATTGCAGTAACAGAATAATGGGCAGGGTTTATTAGATAATTGTTTGATCCGAGGTGCTTTAAATCATTGGTATTCCCGTTGAGTTTAAAAATGTATTTCTTGCTTTATCTCAACACAAAAAACAAGTGCATTCAATATACGCGCGTTAAAGGCACGTTCCACGCCGAACTTTTGGGCGCATCCTGACTCTATTTATTTCGACATAACAACAAAAAATAATATTAGCATTCAATACGTACTCGACGCGCTGCGGATATGTAAAGTCCCGCTAAAATAGACAGCGTACATATTTCGCTCAAGTGTCGCTCACCTCCGCCGTCTAATAGATGAATTCGTGTTGGCATACAGCCAGATAATATAGTTTGAGTTTTAATTCGCGGACATTACTTTTTTTTAGTAAACATTTAGTTTGTGAGTATACACACACACAAAATGTTTAAAATAGATAATGAACAAGAAGTTGATTTGACATAATGGAAAGTGTTTGCGAAAGGTTTTTCTGTACGGAATATTATAAAAAATTAAACCGCGCCAAAACACGAGACAATATATGTCTCGTGTTTTAACCTACCGAGTCATATAGCGAAAAAAAATTGGATAAAAAACAAAGATAAATTGTTATAACACAACAAAGTCTTAAATTTTTCAAATTCTGTCTATCGGAACACATTCATTGCATAATTAGTATTTAGTCCTCGGACTTATCTTTTTTATTTCATTTACATAGCCATAGAATTCGGTGCAGTCATGCAGTGGAATAAATTTCAATAAAAATCATGCGCTATCCCAATCCAGATTGGAGAGTTACTTTTGTATTAGGGTGAAGGTTGCAATATGTATGTAAGTACGGTTAGCAACAAAAGGGACAGATATCTAACATTAATTCAATGCCAAATAAATTTTACGAACGCCCGCAGAAAACGTCTATTTCATTTCCTTGTGCAAGTTCTGGGTACTGTTGATTCTCTTTATGGGCTGGCGTTTGTTTGAACAATACGTTCGTAATAACATAATGACACCAACAAGATGGAAATATTCTGTCACGAACCTAGTCAATGAAACTGATATAAAAAAAAATCACAAGTTTCATCCCAAGTACTAATTAAAGTGACTGCCTCGGTGGCGTAGTTGTATTGCGTACGCGTTACGAGTACGATTTGCGCGCTGAGGTCCTGAGTTCGAATCCGGGGTCGGGTCAAAAAACTTTGTGACTGGGTTTTTCCATCTTAAAAAAATTACTCAGTCGCAGCTCGGAGTCAGGAAGTTGGCGGTGTGATACCCCCGTGCCTCGGGGCGCACGTAAATCCGTTGGTCCTGCCCCTGATCTCTCTCCGGTCATGTCGGATTGCCGTCTCACCGGACTATGAGAGTGAAGGAATAGCGAGTGCACCTGTATTACGCACACGCTTGTGCACTATAATATCTCCTGCGTACCTGGCTGATGTTCGTTGAGATTGGTCGCCGTGGCCGAAACTGGCTAGGAGGATAATTAAAGTAATTCATATTGAAATAAAGTGTGTTGTGTCTCCCAATTGTGGTTTGTAAACGATTGTTTTATTTGTGCCACATACGTTTCGGTCATTGTTTATGCAGTAGTAAGTTAGCATTAATTTTAATTTGACGTTTCATTTTACGTAAAATAATTTCATTGCTAAATATGGCCCATTTCAAATATTTGCTAACTTTTGTTGTCGAATGTACACTCGATTACCTTCAGAACTGGCATCACACATTACATTTCCACCATGAGACATAATTTATGTGAAATTATTAAGAATTTCCGCGAAATCGGTGGAAATAAGTGTTATTTTTCCGCGCCAATTTTCCCTATACTTTGCTTCACATGAAATCAATAGTCTCGAATGAGGAAATCGTAATGACCTCTGTGGTCACTATCGTGCAATAATTACTGTACTGTAATTAATTTAGTGTAATAGCCAATACTAATAAGAATCAAAGAAAAACTGATAATTTATTGCATACATACTTGTATGTAGATTGAAGTCAATCCTTGAAATACTGACTTACATACGATAGGGTTACTTGATTATCGAATTTATATGAAACATGTTAATGCAAATTGGTAATGTAAGGTTCATGTCTCGCAATAAAATCGATTATGAAGAATAATAATAATATTTTGTGGCTGGGTCTTTTGTATACTTGAAAAAATAACTCCGTCAATATAATGGAAAACCCAGTAAATCATTGCCTCGATTCAAACTTATAATGAGGAAAGATTGCACTCTTTTGTATTGTGTGTCAACAAGGGTCAATCTCCTCATATTGGGTACTGGAAATTTTAGAAATTTAAATTTATTTAGCACGTTGGTAGACTTTACATTCCTTCAAAATTCTTATTAAGACATATCAGATAAATCGCACCTTTAGGATGAAAACGACACAATTCAAAAAGATAGAAAATTGAGTTATCGTCATAAAATTATTTAAAACTAAGTTTCCAATACAACAATAGTTCAAACACAGACATATTCAAGCAGGAAAAGGACAAAGCTGTTATATCGGTCCCTTTTTTATTACATTTTTATAAATAAGGGACTAGTTTTTAGTCATTTAAAAATGACAACTCAACTTTCTATTTTTTGAATTGTGTCGTTTTCGTTCTAAAAGCGCGAAATGTTGCTTCACAATATTTTCCTTTGTAAGCTTATAACAATAATTACCATGAGAATTGTAAGTATGTAATTCGTTAAAAGCAGATTCATGTGCCCTGAGTATCAACACGAGATGATTAATGAGCTCTAGATCTTCGGCTTTAGTCCGATCCGCTCCTTTTCTATCGTTGCTAGATCTCAAGTCAAGAAGGAAAATAACATAAATACGCATTTTACTGCGTTGTAAACTACATAACGGAAGCATAATGTTCAGTGTACCTGTTTTTGTTTTGTGCGCGAATTTCGTGGATTATTTGGATACAATCCAATGTTTCGCATCGGCGCTAATTTTATAGTTTTTGTATTTAAATCGGCGCTATTGCGTTTTGTTTTTATCGTGTGAACAGAGTCTGAACTCTTTTCTGCGCGTCTTCCTGCTAGAAAGAAATGTTGTTTATTCAAGTTTACATTTTACGCAGTTGCCATAGAAATTGGTTTCAATTAATGGAATTGCATAAACCCGAGGAACTGACATTGTTTTCGTATGATATTGTACCTAATATGTTTTTAAATTTAGTTAAAGCAGTGATAAAAAAATAAATCCCATAAATAACTTTGTTTGTGGCCTAACTACATTACGCTCGTTACTTAAATTACCAAATAATATCTAGTGTACCAATTTATTGCAATTATTGTCCGAATTCCAATGTTGCCGCACTTGTAATGTATATAACGGTTTTTTTTTTATTACATCGAATAACGATGCGAGCATGCCGTTCGCCCGATGGCAAGCAATACGACCACCCATAAACAGTAGCAACACCATCCAGCACCTTGACTTACAAAATACTGTGTGGTATTCCACTGCGCTTGTCATCCTGAGACACTGACTACAAAGTCCTTCAAACCGAAACACAACAGTACATGCACACTGGTGCTTGCCGGTAGAAATATACATTGCGGTGGTACCCACCCAGACGGACTCTTACATATGAGAGACCTACCACCAGTAAACTGGTTGCAAATTGCAGGCGACGGGTTCATGCTGAACGTGTGCTCGGTGCTGCAGCTGCTGTCGGTCCGCATCAAGCTGGAGCGCGTGTACCCGCTGTACACCTTCCAGCCAGACACGTGGGTCAACGTGCGAGATGAGACGAGGCTCTATTTCACCGCGCAGGAGGCCCAGGACTGGCTCGATTCACTCAGTGAGTTACATGCACAAAACATCTATAGGTAGACTTGATGGAAATTCTCTTATTTTACTTCACCGTCAAAGGAAATACTCATAATGAATCATTTTATGAATAATAAGCTTTTGAGTTTGAAAAGTCCCGCTTTATATTTTTTCAGATAAAAAGGTAGTCTATAGCACTCAGGAGTAATGTAGCTTCCTATTAGTAAACTATTTTTTTAAATTGGTCCAGTAGTTCCAGAGATTAGCCCCTACAAACGTACAGACAAATTTATCCTGTTTGTAATATTAGTATATATTTATAAGTTAACAATACATACCGTGGGTTGGCCAATGTGCGTTTGTAATATTATCGCAGTTTATTAATATGTGTTTCGTTTGTCAGACAATGACCCGAGCCACAAGTGGCCCGAGGCGAAGTTCCAGACGGTGTGCTGGTTCCTTACACTGCACATGCATCATGTCGCACTCATACCCGCGCTCCACACGCACCAGCGACGTATCCGGTGAGTGAATGACTGTTACTCTTTCTCTCTCTCTCTGTCGTTTCTTTCTCTCTTGGTAAAGGAATATAAGTTGTACGTGTGCTTTGGTAAACTTTAATTTTACAGTGAAACTAAAACTTACAATGAAAAATCAACAATGCTTAGATAAAATCAATTTTTAATTGTTAATAATTTAAGTTTGTTTGTAAACTGTTAAGTGTGGTATTGTAAAAAAAATACATCCCATGCACTAAAGTATGCATCTTTATATGCTATATGTTAATTTATTAATTGATAAAAAACATTTCAAATAACAGCTTACAGTAAATGTACACCCAAAAATTATAAAACTAAATAACATTACACATTTAATATTCCGCAGAGCGTACCGTGACCTTCAGAAGGTGATCGAGGAGTTGGCGGTGGCTGAACCGCAGTGGCGCAACAGTTTCTCAGCGCTGCGCAACCGCGAGCTGCTCAGGCGATGGAGGAGACAAGTCAAACGCCTACACAGGTCACGCATATATATTTTTATAGCTTATGGAGGTAGCCTATAACAGCCTACCTTAGTATAAATGGTCATGTTAAAACTCAAACTCAAATCATTTATTATGTAATTAGGCCGCTAGGGGCACTTTTACACGTCATTTTTAACCATGTTTTTTTTAAACTATAAGATTCTACCAGTGCTTCGGAAAAGCCCACTGACCTGAAAAGAAGCACCAAGAAACTCAGCAAGAAAAAGTTTGTGTGATCAGTTTTTGTTACCATCTTAATCTTGTTATGTGTTTGGTGTTATTTCGTAACTTATTGTTATTTCGTGGCAATCGCAACATATACTTTGTACAGTATACATAGTTACAATACTTTGTATGTACAGTCAGACACATAAGTAGCTGAACAAATACATAATTCCAAATCGTCTCTACGCGAATTTATTTGATACAATTTTTTTCTTCTTGTAAAGTAAAATTTATATCCCCTTTATTTTATTTTTGTGAAGAGAAAATAATAATTGGTAAGAATATAAAAGTGAAATACGGTTTGAAGTTTTGAATTTGTTCAGCTATTTATGTGGCTGACTGTATGTCTGACATATACAAGGTGAATTTTTTATGTGGTCCTAGAGGGCGAAATCTGAAACTATTAGAAATGAAGTTAAAAATACTCAAAGGAGTCGGGCCCAATTTTGATGAGAGTAAAATTGCATCATTGCATTTTTGATACAGAATAATGACAATATTTCATATATGGAGACGTGTGAACGTGTGATGTTGGTTGTGTGCAGGTCGAAGCTGTGTGCAGAAGCAGCGCTGCTGGACAGCGAGGTGATGCGGCGCAGCGTGCAGTTCTACTCGAGCGCATGCGCACTGCTCGCCTCGCAGCTCAGCGCGGCGCAGGCGGCACAGGACGCACAGGATGCACAGGACGCACAGGACGCGGCGCCCGGCACCAGCGTGGCGCCCGCCATGCTCGCCTTCCGCGCCACGCCCGAGTGGTACGTCGAGGACGTCGCCGAGTTCATGCTGTTTGCTGTGCAGTGAGTATTACGATTGTTATGAGGTACAGTTTATCACTATCATGGTTCTTCTAATTTTTCCAGCTGGCTGTAATTCGTTCCATTGTAGAGTCGACGCTACACCATTCAAAGTTGTTGCAAAAACAATTTTTCTTAAGGGTATCCAGCCCCGAGTGAATCTTGTGAATACCCTTATTCTGGAACAACCTGTTAAAATTACTGGAAAAAAATTGAGAACATATTAATTAGTTAAATACTATATGATGACACCTCCAATTTAACATATTTTTTCATCACATTTCGGTTTTCTTATTCCATTTATCTAATCTTATTCCAGATACGTGCCGCAAGTAGTGGCGGACTACATAGAGGATCCGATAATCACGTGGCTGCTCAGCGCGATATGCCACTCGCATCTAATAAAGAATCCATACCTGGTAGCCAAGATCGTCGAGGTCCTATTCGTGATTCATCTCTCCGTGCCGTTGAAGATGAAGAACGTTTACGAGAAGTTCATGGACCATCCGATGTCGCAGACCGCGTTACCTAGCGCCTTGATGAAGTTCTACACGGATATTGAGACCACCGGGCAGAGTACTGAGTTCTATGACAAGTTCACGATACGATTCCACATTAGCATCATACTTAAGGGCATGTGGGAGCGGCCGATACATAAACAGGTAATTTTCAGTTATCTTTTCTTTACGTAGGTGCAAAGATCTACGAAGAGTTGAAAGCTGTTATGGATAAAACGTCCCTGATTTTAATTATGTCCAGGCAAGATATACGCGGATTTGCTTTTATGAACTTCAAGTTTTTGGTCCTTCGAGCCAGATCAATTGCTACTAATATGTTGTGTCGCAACAATTGTTGAACTAACAATATATTTTCAATGATTGATAGCATTGATTGGATAACTTTAATTATTAATAATGCTGTAAACATACATTATCAAGTTACTAAAATTTTGGTCCTCCGAGCCAGAACAATTGTCACTAATGCATTGTATAGCGACATTATTTAATAATAATAATTATGGCGATAGGCTCGCCCCCTATCACATCATGGGACGGAATAATGGCGAAAAGTGGGTGCACTAGTTGCTCCTCTGCCTACCCCTTCGGGGATAACAGGCGTGAGTGTATATGTATATTGTTTAATAATAATATTTAATACTGAGACCCATTTGATTGGATAACTTCAATGGTTAATAATGTAGTAGACAGACATTTACCAAGACCGTATTTTGCAGGCGATCGTGAAGGAGTCTCGCTCGGGCCGCCAGTTCGTCAAGTTCATAAACATGTTGATGAACGACACCACGTTCTTGCTCGACGAATGTCTTACGGTATGTTTTAATTTGGTCTAAAAATATAAAATGTATCTTAGTTCATATGTATGGTCGATTTGGATTCCATTGATCATAATATCTTGCTCGCTAGTATCATAAATTACTATTGCCTAACATGATGAACACGTAGCTTGCCTCTGATGGAACATATGTAATATCTACATGTGTACTCAGTTTAATTTTAGTCGGGTTTTTTTTTCGTAAGTGGCTTACAAATATAACAGCTACTTTATTAAATGATGATGTACGCAATATGATTGTTTCATAATGATTGATATGTATGTTATGTTCCTGTGTGCAGTACTTGAAGCGCATCCACGAGGCGCAGGAGAGTGCGGCGGGGGCGGGGGCGGGTGCGGCGGGGGGCGAGGCACGCGCACGCGCACTCGCGCAGGACGAGAGGCAGTGCCGCTCATACCTCACGCTCGCCAGGTAAACTAAAGCTGTGATTCCGCAGGACGCCGCAGACGGCAGACGGCAAATGCTGTCGGACGTCACTTGCCGTCGTATAGGTACAACTCTTTTTTACCCCCTTAGGGGTTGGTTGAATTTCGCAAAATCCCGTCTTAGTGAGCACCTAGGATAGAAGGAACCCCCATGCAAAATTTGAGACTCCTAGCACTTGTAGTTTCTGAGATTTCGTGATGAGTGGATGGGTGAGTGAGTGACCTTTCTTTTTTATAATATATTAGATAGACTTGAAGAAGGCTCTCATAAAACTTTGATAAAAGCACTAGTGAAAATTAATAAAACATCGCTTTTTACGCTTGTCAACACGTGCATAATATAAAACTGCAACGGCAGTACTGTGTTTGTTCGGGAGTGCCGTCTGCCGCTACGCGTCAACACTTAAGTGACGTCCTGCCACGCATCATTTGCCGTCGTGTGCGGAATCGCTCTCATACAATTTCCAGAGATTCCACATTATATATCCTAAATATTTTTAGTTACTTCTCATTTTTGAAAATAAGAAAATTATTATAACATCAATATCGACGAGAGAAAAGTTAAATGGCTCATGTGACATTAAGTTTCATACATACCATGCACCAGCCATGTAACCAGCACATTACCCTGTTTTTTTATATATTTAAAAACAAATTAAACTAAATGTTGTTCAAGTCAAGGCTTTCTCCAGTCAATATCGATTTGAAAATGTAACCTTTTCATATGTTCTGTATTTTTCATTTGTCGCACAGAGAAACAGTAGACATGCTGGAGTACCTGACTGTGGAGATCAAGGAGCCGTTCCTGCGCAGCGAGCTGGTGGACCGGCTCGCCTCCATGCTCAACTTCAACCTGCAGCAGCTGTGCGGACCCAAGTGTAAAAACCTAAAGGTAGGTACAGAATTAGGATATTTTTATGTTATTACTTGTATTATATATGGGTCGACCACCTGCGGATAACTTATTTTTTTATCATAATGTAGGGGTCAAACTTACCAACGTGTGGACAAAATAGAATTTTAAACAACTATTTTGCTTTTGAGAAAAAACTACAGCTGTTCACGAAATAAATTAAATTCAGACACAAACACCCTACAGATAGATATATGTGAGCACACTCGTGATAGGTCAGTTTGAGTCCATCCTGCCGATCTTACGAGCGATTGGTTCTTTAATCGACGGTCATTGTCCATTGGCTTACATGTGTCATGCGCATGTACAATCAGCAGCATAACTATCTGTACAAAATCAAAATGTCAAATCGCCTATATACGCGTTAAGTTTAACTGAAAAACAATTCTTTATATGAAGTAAAGCAAATGTCTTTTATTTTATTTTTGTGAAGAGAAAAAAAGATTGGTAAGTACACAAAAGTATGTAGGCAATTTGAAATTTTGCATTTTTTCAGCTACTTATAATGCTGACTGTACACATACGCAGCGCCTAGAAAACTGAGGAAATATTCAGGTTTCAGTGGTGTTTTTCTAATACAAACTACATTTCGCAGGTCCGACGTCCAGAGAAGTATGGCTGGGAGCCCAGACGGTTGTTGAGCCAGCTGGTCGACATCTACCTGCATCTCGACTCGCCGCTGTTCCACGCCGCGCTGGCCGCTGACGAGGTACTTATATATCGCACCTTTAGGATGAAAACGACACAATTCAAAAAGATAGAAAATTCGGTTATCGTCATAAAATTACCTAAAACGAAGTACTCAATACAACAATAGTTCAAAAACAGCCATATTCAAGTAGGAAAAGGACAAAGCTGTTATATCGGTCCCTTTTTTATTACATTTTTATAAATAAGAGACTAGTTTTTAGTCATTTAAAAATGACAACTCAATTTTCTATTTTTTGAATTGTGTCGTTTTCGTTCTAAAGGTGCGATATATTCACTTAGATTATTGTGAGTGCTCTATATACCCACCTACCACTGAACATAGGCTTCCGATAAGGATAATTCTGTTAACAGAATGGTGGTCAATAGTTTACGACTGTCAGTATTTTGGCAACATTAAAGACGAAAAAGATATTCATATTATTAATACAAATATTCATGAAAAATGTACATTTCAAATGACTGTAACAAGTATTAGACTTTGCTGTGGTATTTTTTTAACACACACACACGCCTTTTATCCCTGAACCGGTAGGCACAGGCGCAACTAGTGCACCCACTTTTCGCCGTTATTCCGTCCCATGATGTGATAGGGGGCGAGCCTATCGCCATATCGGGACAAATTCTAGACTCCGAGCTGATACTGAATAGAAAAACTCAATATCACTTTGCCCGACCCGGGGATTGAAGCCGAAACCTCGGCATTGCAGACGTACCATAATGCAACTACGCCACCGAGGCAGTATTTTTTAAGACTTAAAAAATATATTTAAAACTGTTAACAATATGGTTATAAACTTTCAGAGATCATTCCGCAAAGAGTTGTTCGAGGAGGCGGCCATACGGTTAGCCAAGTCTTGCATCAAGACTCCTACGGAAATAGAGCGTTTCAAATCGCTTGCAGACAATGCATATCAAATTGCTGGTAAATATATTTGTTTATTTACTTCCTATTATTGTCGGTCAGTGTTTTGTATTAGAAAAAAACAATAAAAGAACAATACCTATATCTATTTTGTCGTCTTTTCAGTATCAAATCAACAAAAGAGCGATGAATTTGCCGACGCTCCCGAGGAATTCAGAGATCCACTTATGGACACCCTTATGACCGACCCTGTGGTTTTACCCTCAGGAAAGGTGAGTGTTTGACCCTAAACTGTATATGTATAGCAGTGTTGGGCATTAATCAATTAATTGTCAATTATCTTGTTAATTGACTAAAAAAGTAATTGCAAATTGCACTTGAACTTTTAATTGCATCTTGCAATTAAATTAATTTGATTAACGTGTGTTAATTGTAACTCGCAATTAAAATAATTCCAATTAACTTTTTTAGTTGATTAATGAAACAATTAAAACTAACAATTAACTTTATGTATCAAAATCAAATTAGTAAAGATTAAGGAGAATTAAACTATAAGTATTGGACTTTAGACGAATAAAAAAGTGGTCAAAGGCTGTAAGTATAGCTTATTTTTCCTAAATCTTTCTTTCTAAATAAAAAAAACTGCTAGTAGATAAAAAAATGAATATTTCCTTTCAATATGTGTTTATTTTTATGCATAACAATGCAACAGCATTGATAAATATTTCTACAGCGTAGGTATTTTACATTTTTTTGCTGAGGAATGCCAACATATGCAACTTCTCAATAGATATTTTGAGATAAAAAGTATTTTTATTAAATACAACACACCTTTGCCATCATCAGCTGACAAATCTGCCAAAGAGTCACAAACTGTCAGACAGCATGTTCGAGAAGAGAGTGGTACTGAAGTGTAATTTAAATTATTACAAGAAGTTTTAAATCGTTATTGTCTATCTAATCATGTTTGATTAACCCCTGGAATGCCGGGCTCAGTTTGCGTAAAAAATGCTTTCGTGCCGCCCATACATTTGAAAAAATCGGATTTTAGGTGTAAAGGAGGTTCCAATTTATACACCATAAAATTCTTTTAGTACGAATTTTGAAATTATTTATTTACTTATTTATTATGGATCAATGGTCACTAAAATATTCAGAAACATTGTGAGATTTGGCATAGACGGCCGCCATTTTGAATTTCTTCGTTTTAAGGCCAATTGACTTCAAAATCAATATCTGGGCAGACCTTTAGGTACAGAAGACGGATCCAATGTTAGAATGGAAAAAAGTGGCCGCCATTTTGAATTTCTTTGTTTTAAGGCCAATCGACCTCAAAATCGATATCTGGGCAAGCCTTTAGGTACAGAAAACGGATCCAATGTTAGAATGGAAAAAAGTGGGCGCCATTTTAAATTTCTTTGTTTTAAGGCCAATCGACCTCAAAATCGATATCTGGGCAGACCTTTAGGTACAGAAGACGGATCCAATGTTAGAATGGAAAAAAGTGGCCGCCATTTTGAATTTCTTTGTTTTAAGGCCAATCGACCTCAAAATCGATATCTGGGCAAGCCTTTAGGTACAGAAGACGGATCCAATGTTAGAATGGAAAAAAGTGGCCGCCATTTTGAATTTCTTTGTTTTAAGGCCAATCGACCTCAAAATCGATATCTGGGCAGGCCTTTAGGTACAGAAGATGGTTCCAATGTTAGAATTGAAAAAAGTGGCCGCCATTTTGAATTTCTTTGTTGTAAGGCCAATCGACCTCAAAATCGATATCTGGGCAATGCTGTATGTATAAAAGACGGATCCAATGTTAGAATTGAAAAAAGTGGCCGCCATTTTGAATTTCTTTGTTTTAAGACCAATCGACCTCAAAATCGATATCTGGGCAAAGCTGTATGTATAAAAGACGGACCCAATGTTAGAATTGAAAAAGTGGCAGCTATTTTGAATTTCTTTGTTTTAAGGCCAATCGACCTCAAAATCGATATCTGGGCAGGCCTTTAGGTACAAAAGACGGATCCAATGTTAGAATGGAAAAAAATGGCCGCCATTTTGAATTTCTTTGTTTTAAGGCCAATGGACCTCAAAATCGATATCTGGGCAGGACTGTAGGTACAAAAGACGGATCCTATGTTAGAATTGAAAAAGTGGCCGCCATTTTGAATTTGTTTGTTTTAAGACCAATCGACCTCAAAATCGTTTGGTTTTAAGACTAATGGGATTTAAGATAGATATTTGGGTTTGTCTTTAGCCAAACAGAATAAATCGAGGTTGTAATTTTACTAATTTAACAATTTAAATACGCAATCACATCAAAATTAGATACTTATAAAAATGATAGATGATGGTGATGAAGTAACATTGGAACCATCTTCTGTACCTAAAGGCCTGCCCAGATATCGATTTTGAGGTCGATTGGTCTTAAAACAAAGAAATTCAAAATGGTGGCCACTTTTTTCAATTCTAACATTGGATCCGTCTTTTATACATACAGCCTTGCCCAGATATCGATTTTGAGGTCGATTGGTCTTAAAACAAAGAAATTCAAAATGGCGGTCACTTTTTTCAATTCTAACATTGGATCCGTCTTTTATACATACAGCATTGCCCAGATATCGATTTTGAGGTCGATTGGTCTTAAAACAAAGAAAATCAAAATGGCGGCCACTTTTTTCAATTCTAACATTGGAACCATCTTCTGTACCTAAAGGCCTGCCCAGATATCGATTTTGAGGTCGATTGGCCTTAAAACAAAGAAATTCAAAATGGCGGCCACTTTTTTCAATTCTAACATTGGAGCCGTCTTTTGTACTTAAATCCATGTCCAGGTATCGATTTTGAGGTCAATCGGCCTCAAAACAAAGAAGTTCAAAATGGCGGCCACTTTTCTCAATTCTCATATATGATTAAGGTTTGCATCCAATGGAAACAAAAAATAAGCTAAAAAGAAACCACCTGTAGATGTTCAGTTTTCATACATTTTGCAGAAATCGGCCCGAGCGTGGATCCACGCTCCCGGCAGAGTTTGAACACTTTTTTTGAGCGTGGATCCACGCTCCCGGCACGCGAGGGCTTAAAGTTATTGATTATTATTGTGATGGGTCTTTTATGTGTTGCCAACATATTTATTTAACTATATGAAAATATGGGGGGGCACTATTCTACTACCCGCAACCACACGGGTATATTGTATATTTATATATACCGGCTTTATATTATGCAGCAGTATTTTATTAATTGTAATTTTTAATTAAAATTAACTAAGCAATTGAAAATTAATTAATTGTTAATTGCTATTAATACAGTTAACAATTAAATAATTGTTAATTGTAAGTTTTCACAATTACAATTGATTAATTGTTAATTGTAAGTTTTCACAATTACAATTGATTAATTGTTAATTGTAAGTTTTCACAATTACAATTGATTAATTGTTAATCTTTAATTGTTCTTGCGATTAAAATTTGCCCAACACTGATGTATAGTAACCCTTGTATACAATAACTTACCATGGTAATTATTGGACTTGATCATTGTAAATAGTGTTAACAACTCTAATTTACTCTTTTGGTGCTTTTATTCCATTCATTAAAATTTACGTCAATTAAATTATACTACGAAGATCTTTAAAATTAGCTAAAAAAGAGTTTTTAATCATCTGGAAGGGGAAGTTTCAAATGACAAAGATGCACGTACTAAGAAGTGACGTCACCGGACATGGCGCGAACATAAGAAACAGCGACCATTATAGCCTCTAGACAACTAATAACAGGCGATTGGTTTCGGGAAACATATCTGACTAATAGATCAGATGTAGCTTGTCGTTCAATATCTTCAAGTCTTTTGTGGCCACAACTGTGAGCTGTAAACAATTCCACATTATCAGTGGTGTTATAAAAACAAACAGACTTGGGATTTCAGAAAAATAGCATTAGTTTTCATATCTATGTGAATTCGAAAGTTATCTTATTCCAGCCATTATGTATTAAAAGTTTTAGCATTGAGGCCCGTTACATTATATATGCATTTCTTTGAGACTTGGGTCAATTTTACGCTATCTCTATTGCTTAGGTTGTTCAGCACTACATGAGAAACTAGCTTTTGCCCGTGGCTCCGCCCGCGTGAAGGAGTTTTTCCGGGATAAAAGTCCCGCTTTATATTTTCCCGGGATAAAATGTAGCCTATGTGTTAATCCAGGACATTATCTACCATTGTGCCAAATTTCATCGAAATCCGTTAAGTAGTTTTTGCGTGAAAGAGTAACAAACATCCATACATACTTACAAACTTTCGCCTTTATAATATTAGTAAGATGACGCACCCAATAAAAATAGTGTTTCTATGGCTACGTAAAACGTACGTAAACGTAAAAAATGAAGTACCCCGCTTCCTCAAACCTGAGGTAGTTGACAGAATTAATTTGAATAATAATATAGGGCATTAGGTATCTAGGGGCTATATAGTCACATAAGAAAGCAACAGCGGGATAATCTTACTACGAGTCGACCATATAGCACACTGGTGTCAATTTTGTAAATAAATTTTTGTAACGCATTGTTTCAGGTTATGGACAGATCTGTGATATTGCGTCATCTGCTGAATAGTTCTACAGATCCTTTCAACAGGCAGCCGCTGACAGAAGACCAATTGCGTCCAGGTTCGTTTAAATTTAGTTTCAATAATATATCCAGACAAAACTATAGGTATCATTCGAATTAAAGTTCCAAAATAAAATAATCAACATAATAATATTTTATATTGATTTTAAAATAATTAATGTTTACCTTAGTGTTGCATATCGATAGTCAAGGTGAAAGCAATAGTATCGACAGTCTATCGATTTTATTGTCACATGTCAATACTATCGATAGCTCTCCATGTGCAATACTATTGATAACAGCGGTATTATCGATAATATCGATAGTATTGCTCTTATGAATACTAATGCCGGTAAAGCTATCGATAGTATCGACAGTCCATACTATCGATAGTATTGATAGCTCTCCATGTGCAATAACAGCGATACTATCGATAATATCGATTGTATTGCTCTTATCAATACTATTGTCGGTAGAAAGCTATCGATACTATCGATAGTATTGACTTAGGCAATACAATCAATACTACAATCGATATCCTGAATAGTTTTCGAGGTCAACCATCGATAGTCAAACTATCGATGGTTCTGCAACACTTGTTTACCTTCGGTATTTTTGATATAAAATAAATCAAGTTTTTTTGTTTCATGACAGCAACTGAACTGAAAGAGAAGATACAGCAATGGCAACGTGAAAAGAAAATGACGTAAGCGTCAGAAGCCAACAGTCTAAAGTCTGATGTATATAACGTACGCGTTTATAAACACTACCGGTTGGACTTTTCCGCCTTTTATTGGATTATTGTCCACATGCATGAATGTGAGATTATTCCAAATATGTATGTTAGTGTGAATGTTTCGTGGAGTTGGAAACTAGTAAGATACTAAAATATTATGCAAACAAATGATATGAGGCGCGAAGAAAAAGGTTTTAACTTATTGCGGCAGGCGATAATCGGCCGCACAAACATGCCATCCCGAATGGAGGTCGTTCACATCATATTACATTAAATATGATAAATATATGTGAAACAAATCTCTTATTAAAATGCACCAAATTTAAATACAATAAGATATGAATTAGATCACAAATGCTTTTATCGAGATGTGTTGTAAATATGGGCCTAAATTAAAAGTAACGAACATGACATTTCCTGGATAAGGTGCTTGTTTAGATTTGAGTGTCTCTTTCAGCATTTTCAAATGGCGAAACATGGGCACTGTTTATGTATTTAGCATGAGTTGTGTAAGCTGCATTTTATGGAAATTCGACAATTGTGTGCAAGTAATTTCGTTAGATCAATAGTGCATTAGTTTAACTAATGGATATACTTAGATATAGTTATATGAAACCTATATAGGAATTGTATGGAATGTTGAAGACTTCTTATTTTTGAGCATAAAGAAGATTAGCAAAATGTATTTAATTATTTTATGGATTTAATTACTATTTGTGTTTAGTGATATTTCATTTAGTCCATTTTAGCCAATATGGTTTTGTATTATCTCTTATATCAAAGTGATTTTGTTCCTCGTTAATACTAGATAATCCTTTGAAGTGGATTTTCGATTTATATTTGTAGCAATCATAATATTATTATTAGTATTCTCACTGAAAATTAGCACAGTATAATAAGTTATAATGAAATATTAAACTGTTCTAATCACTGCCAAGTATGTCACTGTAATTTACTTTGTAGTACAGGCATTCCTGGATGCAACGCCATTTCTTTAAATTACATGGTCTCACTTGTATAATAATTTGACTTGTGATTATCTTTATATTACAAACATTCTATGCTAGAGGACACTTATGTTGATTATATCAATAAATGTAAAAAAATGTGGATTATTGTTTTTATGTTAAAACAATGTGTGTTCCTTTAAAAAAACATTTATTTGGTATTATTAAATAGCTAATTACATAAATAAATTATTGTCGTTTCACAATTTTGAGATTCCCTAACAATATCAAAATGACTAGGCTTATTCTGAAGGCATTGATAAACATACAATAAGAGTACAATAAATAATTTCTCTGCTTAGTAATTTCTTCAGAATATACCTACTATATGATTACAATATTCAGTACAACTAAGAAATGAAGAGGTAGCTTAAGAAGACTGTAGTTTATTTAAATTTATTTTATTCATAATGTTTATTACTACTGATATTTTCTATAAATAAATAATTTTAGACACGCAAAATGTACCATAGTTGCATACATAAAGTTAGAAAATGGAAATATTACTCCCGTTTGAGATGTTGCAATGGTCAAAGCCGCGCTATTTATACCCATGACAAGTGACTTCCTGTACACAATTTAATTTGCATGCACATTAACATAGATCAATCGGAAACACGAATACATATTGTGGTTTTCTAGGGCCTCTTCCAATACCGATTTTGTGTTAAAACATGTGATATAATATCTTCTAACTGACATGTTTTGACCCTAATTTTATAAACCTCTTTAGACAGACTGCTCATCTGGTTCATCAAGTGTGATAACTGATAACAAACTGAATAACCACAATAGGATTGTAAATATTAACGGGATGCTTTAAATGAACTATTAATTTAGTACAGTTAACATTGACATTCAATGGTTTTTTAGCACAGGCTATAGAAACATGTCCTGTGAAAACAAATAAATAGTAAAGATTATGAGAAAATTTCAAAATAGAGTTCTTGACTCGTCAAGCTGCGCTATGGACACTGGCGTCTGAGTATATAGGGTTTCTCCATACATCTATATATATAAGCAGGGTTTAATGGTCTTTTAAACTATCAACATTTTCATTTGAACATAATATTGAATAGTCAAGAGCATGGTCGAGCATTGCATGCTGAATCTAATTCTCATTTGTTGACATGGAATATGTGGCTTAATAATCAATAGTAATCATTTCTTAATAAATATGGCCAGTGTATCTCATAATATTACGACAATGTTGTCAATCCATGCATTGCTAATTAAATGTTAATAATTTAAAGGCTACTTTGAGGTAACAATAACAATGCATTGGGGTTTACTGTAAAATGCAAAATTAATCTAATAAAAATGCATAAAATTGTTTATTATAATTTGTGCCTTGTGCTAACTTTAATACAAGAATGAGAACTGTAGGCACTGACTGCACTATTTTCAGTGTTCCTATACACATAATCTTATCTCTTACACAATACCTTTTCTTCACAACATAGCAGTATTCATTCATAGAATTATAAAGGCCATTTTTGCATAACATTTCATAAGCTCAATAAGTACACATTGGCATATATTTAGTCGCAATGTTTACCGAAGAAGAAATGGAAGTCTATTAGCAAATAAACAAGAGATCATGTACAGCATGCCAAAATAGAAATTGAGTCTTGCCGTTTGCCTTGGCACATAAGACATGGTGTCAGGACTTCTAAACCTCCTTTCTATTTCAAATGCTCTAGGTAAGGTTAACATTGGTAGTAAGAACCACAGAGAACAACGCACTGATACCACCACAAACATAATATAGGGAGTAAATAATAAGAAAGCATACAGTAAGTACGATGAAGTTCTTCCTATTAATATTGCTAGAGTTACAATTTCAGCTTTGCTGTCAATCTCCAAATCTCTTGTGTTATTGCTATGGAGGATAGCCTCTGTGTTTAAGGCCAGGGGTATGGCATAATATATTATCGGCCAGTCCACTCTGCCTGTCTGTGCTAAGAATGCAAACACTACTGAAACAGGTCCAAATGTGACTAGAACTAAGATATCACCTAATGCTATATACTTTAAACCAATGCCACCAGTATACAGGAAGGATGATGATAGTCCTCCAAAGTACACTAGGGCCAAATGCTCCATGCGTGCCGGTGACAGTATCACCAACGGGACAAAGAATGCACAACCTGCCAGGTACAGTAAAGCACCAAGGGATACCACTTCATCTATACTCAAAATATGGTCGACTAAAGTCCTGTCGTCCGATTTCCGGTTATCAATTCCCTTGACGAAATCGAAGTATGTGTTGACAATGTTGCCGGCGCCGTGCACGGGCACCACGGTGCACAGCGTCAGCAGCAGCGTGCACCAACTGAAGCCAGTGTCGCCGGGCAGCCGGTATGCGAGTGCCGCGCCCAGCAGCGTAGGCAGCAGGCTCGCGCTCAGCGACCACGGCCGCAGGGCCACCACATACGTGCGCACTTTCATCAAGGGGTTCCGAGTCTGTATTGTCTTTTCCTTAGGCTGTTCGAGTAGGTTTCCTTCGACTACAGTATCCTCTTCCATTTTTCTGTTGTTATCCATTCTACATTTACTTGAACTTAGCTAATTATTGTCACTCAACATTGTTTTCTTTTACTTTTTGTATTTACCCTAAACTTACTTAGATAATGTACACAACTGGCGTATTATAATGCTCTTTGCAACTGGCTTTACAATTCACATACCAAATAAGCGAAGTGACGGAAGTGTTGCCTTCAATTGATAATCCACCATTTCTCTTACATCAAAAAATCCTATGACATACAAAGTGGTATAGGTACCGTAAACTTGAACTCATTTATTGTTTCTGTAAGAAATAAATAATTATATCAAAATTTAAACTTATTTTGAATATTAACAAGAAACAGTAAAACGATTATATTACTTTTTTATATTTTGATACATAAAAAAATATTTTAAAACAGTCGCGAAATCACGAAATGCAACACTTGAAAAATAAAATAAAAAACGTCTAAACCAAAGAGCATTATAATACTACGGAAAGTCTAAACGACAGCAATTATTTTTTTTTTTTAATTTAATTATTACGGCTCTGGATACTAGTCCATTGAGCCCGTCTTTCATATATTTTCATCCTCAGTCCTAACTCCTAACTAATATGTCGAAGTAAAGCAGTGGCTACCTTACCAAGACTTTATCAAGGAGTTTTGGCGGCAACGAAAAAACACTTGATTGGCACAGTTATTTCAATTCACTTCATTTGAGCACTTTAATAGAACTATATTGGATAATATACCACCATAATTATGCAATATAACACTAAGTATCACCAAAATAATGAATTAAAACAAGAGCACCTCATGACACTTCCACATTCCCGCCAAAACTCCACAGCAATTATCAATAGCCAGTGCTGCCAACTCCAAGAAACCAAAAAACAACAGATGGCTTATAAAAAAAATAGTAGATTGGGGGTTTTGACCGAGGAGCTAAAAAAAAAAGGTCCTGCACTTAGAGTAAGTATAACTACGTATAGAGCGCGTGTATGCAAGTAGGAACAATAGGCACGGGTGGGAACATCGTCCTGCGCCGGCCGCAAGCGCTTTACTCGCTTGTAGTCACTCGAGTAGGAACGGTGTGAGCACACGCGAGTGAGATCTATGCGAATATTTGATTATTAATACTGCAAAATGATTAAACGTTCTGTGGAATATTGTAAAAACGACACTCGGAAACAAACTAAACTGAATTCTAATATCACGTTTCACAGGCAAGCCATATTTCAATATATTTTTAGGTAAAATTGAAATCACGCGTCGCGGTATGAAAGGTGCACGGGAGGCGAACACTTGTACTCCCCGCACTGCCCCGCGCCCCGCTTTTTCGATAGTGATGTTACGCGTCGATACCAGAATCGATGAAATATTTTCATATTATAGCATACGTATTTATTACTATCGAAGGCGATGCTTAATATAATGTAGCTTAGGTAACTGTTTTTGTCTGTGTGTGATTTTTAAGCCAATTAATAATTGCCTTTTTGTTTATGAAATGAAAAAAATAATTACTGTTCCTAAAAATTTACCGATTACGATGATATTTTTAAGCTATTGCATAGCTTCTATCGCGCCTTGACAGTATAAGTTAGCAATCATTAAGACATATTTTTTTGACATTTTTTTTAACATTGGTAATAAATATTTAAAAAACTAGACGTGACTATTTTAGGCTTGGGGAGATTAGCTAAGAAATCCATGGTGCGATGCTCGGTTTATATCCATTGGTTCAATTATAATAGATATCCATTAATATTCTTGGTTCTTCTTGCTTGTAGAAACTGCTCTTGAGGTACCGTGTTTATAAATCATTCCACATGGCACTACACTAATTCGCAGCATGGCTTTTATCTATATTAACGCAATAGGCTTAAAATTACTCACAAGGCCATATTTTGTAGAACCACAATTTTTTAACAACAATATGTACCGCGCCGCCGGACCTTTATCGATAACTGTTGCGTTGGTGCTGCTCGCGTGCCCATCCCTAGCAGTCGCCAACATTTCTAAATAAGTAGCTATAGTTCACCTGCCTACGCCGGGTAGTGGGCGCACGGTACGATATTAGCGCTCTATAGGTACTTATACATACTCTAAGGTCCTGCACCATTTTATGTCGTACTAATTTACTAACCTATGCACAAAAACAGTGAAAATGCATGTAAAAACCAGTAAAAAATCTTTAAAACAAAAAACAGTAAATTCGACTTTAAACAAAAAACAGGGATGAAAAAGCAAAAACAGTAAATCTACTGTTAAAACAGTAGGGTTGGCAACACTGTCAATAGTGTACATTAAATATCGATTGAACTATCGATACCATAATTTTTTTTCTATCGAAGCTATCGATACATTTTTTTTAAATATCGATATATTGAACTATATTACTCTTTCATACGTTATTCCGCTAATATGAGTAGTAACGTTAAAACTGTCAAATTAAAGCCTAATATGAAATCTGATACAGGAAAATCAGTTTAACCTCTCGGGTCCCGACCGGCCCAATCGGGCCGGTCTGACAGCTGTCAAACTCGATATGTGTGCGTGTTGACGCGCCTTATGTGTGTGCGTGTAGGTCGATTTTCGCGTGTTGACAGACACGCGAAAAATTGCGCTTGGGCCAGTGTGGCCAGCGCTTGGTACCCGAGAGGTAAAGCAGCCTTAAAAAAATTATAGTAAAGTCTGTCTCACGAAAGAAGTCTCGCAGACGGGGCGCCACAGTCATGCGACGTAATGTTACTAACTTTAACCCTTTAAATGATTCGCGTACACACGGGTGTTCGGAGCATTCATTGGCGGCACGCGATGTTCGAACACCCGGGTGTTCATAAGGAATGTGCTACGATTGGCCTATTATTTCGCCCAGACAAGTGCGTTCTCAATACTCTTTCGCTTCATAGTTCCGTTCGTTCGTTCCTCAATAATCATTTTTGTAAAAGAAAACGAACTTCTTGGAGCAAAAATTAGAAAAAAAAATTAAAAACCATTTGACATGTTTGAAAAGTCACTTAGCTGGATTTACGTTCGGCATCGGAGAGTGTGTCAGTGTTTGAAAATGGATTCACGCCGAAAACGGTAAGTATTCTTATATGATTCTTATATGAAATTACTGAGAAAATAACGTAGATCATATTTTTAGTGATGGTTTCTTAAAATTGAGTGTTAAAATTAGTGAAAAAAGCGTCAAACTTTTGGAGAGGGAAAAATACGATAGATTGCGCGGCATATTTGGCCAGATTTTGTTAGTCAAATATGCTGTGAGTGATAAGAATTGTATGTAACTTTGTCAATATATTATTAAGTTATCGGGAAAACCGAGTTTATGTGCATAATTATACAGTTTTGATTCATAAAAGTCGAAAAATCGGGAAATGATATGATTCATAGGTAGCCATTTTGACACTTGCTATCGAAATTACATAGGGTTGGCACAAACATTCAGTTTGCAACAAATTTATGCCATGAAATATTTTTATATCAATATGAATTAAAATATAAATTTATTTAATTTTTATTGCACTGGTATAGTACAAATGGCGGACTTAATGCCAAAAGGCATTCTCTACCGGTCAATCAAATGGTAGTACAGATAGTTAAATATATTTAATATTATTTGTTTACCCTATTAGGATGTAGATAAGATAAATAAGGAGAAAGGAGCTCTAAATATTTTAAGATAGTGTAAAAAAAAATAGGGACCCTTTTTATATTAGGGCAATTTTTAAATTGTTTTTAATAAAATATATTTCCTTCTAATTTTAATTTGTAATTTCATTTATTTATTTGAATTACAATTGACTGTTTCTTTTAGATTAGCGAGACTGAGATCAACATCGGGGTCGGAGCGATCTCGCTCGGCGACCCCGAACCCGCAACACGCCTCCCAAAGGCCATCCGTGGCGAGGCGTGCCCTTATAATGGGCCTCTCTTTAGAGGGGCCCAAAAGGAAGTCACCGGAGTGCGTGGCTCCACCGCCGAAAAGGCAGTAAGTATTTATTTTGTATTCCAAAGATGAAAGGAAACATATTTATAGATAGATAGATACACTTTATTGCACATATTGCAACAACATTACAGAACTACTAACATCTGATTATATAAATCATGTTTCCCCAACTACGCTCAAACCTATTCTGCATTGTGTCTTACGTATTTACTACCTACTACCTTTTATTTTCAGAGCTCTCCTCGTCAACCAGACTCCCGGAGGGTCATTTAGGGTCACAGGAGACTCTGTTCCTGTTACCCAAACCCCCGGGGGTAATGTACGCCTCGATATGGTGGATCCATCGTCTCTGAAGTAAGTTTCTTAGACAGAAATAATATTGCTTTATAGTAATATATTATGTGAGTTATAAGTTAACTAATTTACGTTTACTTGCAGCGCAAACGTTTTAGAGCGTGTCGAGGCGATGGACATGTCTGATGAGGAGGCAGAAGAGGTCATGAGGAGAGCCCCGTGGCATGTTCGGCGGTGGATGGGTGATTTAGGGCAGCAGGGTCGGGAATGTCATACTCCAAAGCCACTTTCGCCCACTACTACAGCAGAGGACCTTAACAACACTTCCGGTATTGTTAGTGTTCACGAACCTAGCAATGCTCGAAGTGTACTTAAGGTTCCCTCTGTTGACGCTGATGTTGGTCCTTCAACGTCAGGGTTGATGGGCGCAACACTGAAGCCGGTGGGTGGGCGGGAGTACCAAGGCAGTGATTTAGATAGTGAGTTCGACGACGAGTTCGACGTTTCTCCTATAGAAACCACTGCTTTGGCGGGTGGAGGACGAGATATTCCTGATGACGAGGAACTAGATCAACCCGTTAGAGAAGTTATACACGCTATGGAGAGGGCAATGGATGATGTAGCTGATCGTTTGCTTGGCGTTTCGACTAGTTTCGATTGGTCACAAGACTTTGAGTCTTTCAGGGGTGTTCCTGAAGTTTTTTCAGGGCCATCCCCTGGTCCACTCAAAGACTATGATACGCCTTATGATGCTTTTACTGACATCTGGAGTAACGACATTATGGAGCTTATCGCCAATGAAACTAACCGTTATGCCAAACAAACCATCGATGCTTTGAAGGCGCAAGGTACATTAAAACCGACATCTCGTCTGCATCAGTGGCATGACACTAATGCGGACGAGATAGCGGTATTGTTTGCTGTTTTTATGTATATGGGCATTGATTGTAGATCATCTCAATATGAATACTGGAAGGCAAATGATTTCCTTGAAATGCCCAGATTCAAGGAACTTTTGTCTTATAATCGCTATATTCTTCTGAGCAAATTTCTTCACTTTGTTGATAACTCTGATGTGAGTCAGAACTTGTCACATAGTGAAGGACTTGTTTCAAAGAAGTTAGCGAAACTACAGCCAGTGATTTCGCAACTCAGTTTAAAATTTTCTTCTCTTTACAATTTGCGTAAAGAAATTTCGATTGACGAGTCATTGACCTTATTCAAGGGCCGCTTGTCCTTTGTCCAAACGATAAGGTCAAAGGCTGCGCGTTTCGGTATCAAGTCATACGAGCTCTGTGAATCACACACCGGCTATCTATATAAATTTTCTATTTACACGGGGAAGAACTCTGAACACAGCTCTGCTGCTGTCGCACTTAGTGCTGATTTAGGAGACAAGACTACTCAGGTAGTTCTCGGTCTATTGAAGGGCTTGGAGCATCGGGGACATTGCGTAACTATGGATAATTTTTATAATTGTCCATCGTTAGCACGGTACCTGAAATCTCTGGGATTCGACTGTTTGGGAACATTACGTATAAATCGTAAGCACGTGCCTCGTGACATCAATAGAATCCCGAAGAGTGTGGAAAGGGGTGCTATCGTAGCACGTCAGTGTGGCGATGTTTCCATCATTGCATGGAAAGACGCCAAGCTGGTGACTACGATTTCTACCTACCATACCGACGAGACTTATATTGGATCGAAGGCAGGGAATGCGTTAGTAAAGCCTGTGTGTGTGAGAGATTACAACAGTACGATGGGAGGACTTGATCTGAAAGATCAAAAACTCTCAACGTATTTGTTGGAGCGAAAGAGAGGAGTGAAATGGTATATTAAGATGTTTAAACGTCTGCTGAATGCAAGCATTCACAACGCTTTCGTTATGTACGTCAGCTCCTTGTGTCGTCGCAACATGGTTCCCACGACACATTGTGATTTCCGCTACAAGCTAGCTAAATCTCTAGTGGAAGAGCACCACCACAGTCCACCAGCGATTAGAGAGCAAGCAGGGGAAGTTATGAGGTTGAGGCGGGATGTTGTGCACGAGCCCAAATATGAGCCTGGCAGAAACAAACGAAAGCGGTGTGTAGTTTGCTATCGGCAGAATAAGGACAAAATGGTGCATACTCAATGCGTGACCTGTGGAGATTTCTTGTGCTTTGAAACTTGTTGGAGAGAATGGCATTCTCTTCCCAAGCTGAAGGGCCAAGAATCTCGTGGTCGGAAAAGGACACGTAATGAGTAAGTTCAATTTGTCTGTGAATGGTGTGTGAAAGCGAGATTTGAAGATCTTACAATTTATACTGAATGTGTTCAAACAATCTCTTTCAATGACAAGGACAAGTGTCGCCTGGTACTTATCGGTAAACCAGAAGTTACTGATAGGTAACCGTCATCACTAGGTAGAGTTCTTGGGGCTCTGGGCAGGGGTTACTACCCCTTCTTTCTTCACGGTACAATCCAAATTCATTTTGAGATATCTTGTCATGTCCATGTACTTATTACGGCACCTTGTATCTTGGGTCTTTTTCATACATTGCCTTCACCCTGACACATAGCATTTTATGACCCTTTAACAGGTTTTCTAGTTTTGCTGGTTAAGGTTCTTTTTTACATTTTTGAATATTTTTATTACTTTTTTTGTTTATTTTTATTCCTTTTTTTTAATTGTAAATAGTTTTTATAGAATAAAACTCCATGACTTTTCTTTTTGTTTTCTTTACCCAGTGTTTATGATATGTATATATATATATAATAATAATAATTGTAAATAATAAGAATGATTGGGACAACTTTCGTATTGACGTAGTTCGATTTTGGAAGAACAGCTTGGCTGAAAACTATTCTTCCATATAATCACTTTACATAGGTACATTACATTACAAAATTCTAAAACACTTTTTATTTTTACCAAAAGTTAGTCAGAATTGTCATTACTTTCAATTTAAATAAAATAGGTTCCCCATTGTTCTTATCATTTCCAACTTATCACTAAATATTTTTCGCAACAAAAGGTAGCCTATGGCTTCTAAAGTATAATCAATCTCTAAACAAAATTGGTTCAGCAATTTACACGTAAACAAACCTCGAGAATGCAATGCACGTACAGTGACCTACATATCAATCTATAATTATTTTGCAATATCACCCCTATTACAATTGCATAAGCGTGCTGCCGTCCGTAAATAATCTGAGGGAAAAAAAATAGGTACCTATCTCATAATTTTTTCATAGGCAGACGATGTAGCGTGTCAACTAGATAGTCTAAAACACGTTCTATTTTATTATTCTGGACCAATATAAATAATTTTGAACATACCTTGAATAAAGAAACAGGCAGCTCGTAATAATTTTATAGGCAGACGAAGTCGCGGGCCCTGACTAGTACTTTATAATTGGAACATAGATACGTACCGAAAAGGAAAGTAAATAAATATACAACTGCTTGTAGTACTATTTTCTAATTTAGTTTTGTCATAAAATAATATTTGCTAATATTGCAAACATTTGTCTTATTAGAAAGGAATAACTAGGTGATAACACAGTTATACAATTTTTAAATACGTTCTAGTTAATTATTTAGAAGCAATAGAAAATCCTTAGAGCAAAAAGTAAACAAGAAAAAACAAATTTTTTTTCGACTATACTTTGATTTTTTGTCAACCCTAGCGTATTGTTTTTTGTCGGGAACGAGCGCGCATGGCGGGGACGGGTGTCGTTTTTTGTCGCTGTGGTTACAAAAGTTTTATGAAGTGGATATCGTTATTCAAAGTGTATAATTTATGTGATCGTTTCTTGATAATGTAAACATTGTAGTGTAAGTGTTATTTCCGTGGTTCTAAATGCTGAATTAGTCTAAACAAGTCATCAAAGTCAATGGATGGTGCATAAATGCATGAATCTAATAATCAACCCGTGATTTCAACATCAAGTAAGCTTTAATTACTATGTATTCTTTAATTGTCGGATAGGAAATTTCATGGAGATTACGGTGATATATAATTATTGTAGTAAAAATTGAAAGAAATGTTAGAATAAATCGATTATTTGATATCATAACAAAAAAAAAGAGCGGGCTGTCAAAGAGCTGTCATTAGCGACACAATTCAAATTGACAGACTCTATCGTACCATGGGTTAAAGTGCTAGACGTCCCGAAATCAATAAAAGTCTACGGTATGATTATTTTTAAGTGATTATAAAACAATTAACAAATATGTTAACATTATTGCTGTATTCGAAGAATCTGCGTTACGGGGATTTAGGTAAGGTAGGTGATTTATATAAATTTAATAGAAATACAGCAAGCTTGCAAATTTTTAAGAAGCGTATAGAAATGTAAAATTAAATAAAAAATGACGGGACAATTTTTATCATCATCATCATCATTTAATCATCTGTAGGCAGAAATAAGCTTTTATTTCTGCCTACAGATGATTCCTCAAAAATAAGTACAACTCTAACGAGTGACGCTATAATTGATATTAGACAATATTTGTAAAAGCCAACAATTAATAGTGACGAGTGTCTAATAAAATGGTGGCTTAAAAGTAATTTAAAATCATTGCAAAGTTTTGCATTTCTGTACTTATGTGCACCGGCACGCCCTGTGGTATGGCGGCATTTAAAGAATTCCGCCATGGTACTCCCTGCCTGTCGTAAGAGGCGACTAAAATGGGGCTATTGGGAATTGCGGATGCGCAGCGGGTAATACGCAGTCTCAAGTCTACGGTAGGACGGAATCATCGTGCTGCCATTACAGAAGGGGAATTCTGAGCCCAAAGAGACGTGCTGCGAAGCGGTATTGCGCGGACACGGGTCCGGCGAATTAGGATGCATTCACGACCCCCCGGAACTGTCCCACATGCGCAGAAGCAGGCTACCGCGGGTTTTAGTAGGTATGCCGGCATAATTTGAGGGACCCGTTCCAGTGGTCATTTAGGTGGCATCTGGGTCGGAAGGCCAGTAGTCCGACATAACTTTTCTTCCCCTCCCTAGGCTTAGAACAAGTATCCATAAGAAGGATTTTTCCTGCGGCATAATTCCTAGTGAGCGATTTTTTTCCACAGCTCGTTTAATACACAGTGACCGCAGAAATCGCCTGAAAACAAAATATTGTAACGAACTATTTTTAAATCAAAATATTACACATTTTGAAAATTAATCTATTGAATTTTATTGTTCCCAATTTGTTTAAAAATATAATAAATAATAAGTATATTTTTTTGGACTTTAATTGTTTTTTTTTTACATCAATTTCAAACGCATTTCAGAGTTATTTAATTAATAATTGAAGTGACATTCAAAAACTATCGACACTATCGATAGACTATCGATAGTTTACAAAAAATCCTCGATAGTATCGAAACATGAGACGATCGATGTTTAACGAACACTAATGATCAATGATAGATCAGAGCCAGTGCTGCCAACAAGATTTTGAAAAATCCGTCCATTTCCCTGTATATTTCAGTCAAAAATCTGTTAAATTTTTTATTCGTCAATAACGTATCGCGATATTCGGTATCGCGAGTTTGACTGCCGACATTTGTTTTTTTTTATTTTTATACTAAAACCTTATTGCGTAGGTAGGAACGACGATTATCACTTTTATGACAGGAGCTGTCATGGCCCAAATGAGCTAAGCGGGCCTGAACTAATAATAGCCCTAAAATTTCTAGAGTTCTATGTACATGGATAAAGCTTTCACAAGGAGCGGGGGGGGGGGGCGTAGTGTGGTTCTTTCCAGTTTCCGCCTAAATAACCTTCAACAAATCAGTCACGTATACCCCCCCCCCCGGCCCTTCCCTTCCTATACTTTTGAGTAATGTAAAACGCATATTTCGCTGAAGGTAGGTTTCGTCCCGTTCAATATTCCGCCAGCCGTTAGAAAAAAATTTCCCGTTTTAAAGTTATCCAAATCCGTTAGATATGTCGGGAAATTCGTTAAGTTGGCAACACTGCTCATAGCAATTAGCATTTGCCCAGGGAATCCAGGGATGCCAGATAGTATCTTAGTAATACTGGTACGGATGTCACTGGGAGTTGATATTTGTCCAAAAAAATGGTAATCAGGCAGTAACATAAATTAATTGCAACTATAACATAAAAGTGCAGCATAAAATCAGTATTTTATGCTGCACTTTTAAGAATATTATATCAAGTCTTCTTGCATGATTTCATGCTGTGAAAACGAAAATATTAACAAGGCAGTCCTTGTTGCTAGTACGAACTTTATAACTTGAAAAATCTGTATTCACTTTCTTCGGTGATCTTCTCTTTTTATAGGTCCCCAGAAATTTGAAAAAATCGTACTAAAATTGTAACAATGCGATCGCGATTTTTTTAGTGCCATCACGTCAGGAATCACCAATACTATCACCTGTATTCGTTTCCGAGAGCGTTTCCCTTCCACCCGGTATGTCATTTCCAAACATTTTGACCTTCCGAAACCGTAAACGCTATCAGAAAAGGGATTTTGTCAAGACCCCCAGGAAATTGGTACGTCTGGCATCCCTGCCTTTACCATTTAGCAAGTACCTAGCACAAATGTCAAACCGCAAACGTCACAAAATTAGCGTTGTTATCATCACAGGGATGGGTCTGTACTCGATTCATAAAGCAACATTTCGATTAATTACAAACTGCCTCGGTCGGTGGCGTAGTTGTATTACGGAAGGCCTATATGCTGAGGTCTCGAGTTCGATCCCGAAGTCGGGTAAGGTGCTATTGGATTTTTCTATACAGTATCAGCCTGATAAACGACGATAAAGATACGACGGGACGACTTGATAAAGGTCGCAGGAACGCGCTGGATGCCGGCCAGTTTTACAAATCCGTCTGGAAATCTTTGGGGGAGGCCTATGTTCAGCAGTGGACGTCATGTGGCTGATGATGATGATGATGATCAGCATGGAGTCTGGAATTTTTGCACGGTATGGCGGTAGGCTCGTCCCCTATCACATCATGGGACGGAATACAAACGGCGAAAACTGACAACAAAATAATCACAACTTAAGTTATTATTCTGAGTTAAAAAGCCAAGCTGGGTCGGTCGCTGTCATTGTGTTTGTAAATATATTAGACAGACAGAGCAATGCGAACATGCAATACGCTTCGCAGCCTGTCACAACTCACAGAGATGCACGATGTGTGAGTGAGCGTCGTGTAGTTACTCGCCGGCAAACGGTCAAGGTTGCGCGTGTAGGGATACCTACTCTAGATAATTTACCCAAGTTTCTTTGCACTTTTGTTGAAAGAATTGGGCAAATAAAACAATGATTTTGTTTATGTTCTCAAATCATCTATGTTTTTATGGTTTACAAAAACAGTTAAATTCTGAAAATTCTGCAATTTAAAATACAAAAATCTTGGCCGTAGCTAAAAGTCGTGCGAGTTGCAGTCAAAGTGTTAAAACATTAAAATCCGTCTCTTTGTGTTTGCTTCCGAAAATTTGTTCTTTTAGATTTGACGTTGTGATTTATATTTGAGCAATTTACAAATGTATTAACATCTTAGTACAAATTACGTCATACATATTTATTATTCTCTAAATTATATTTTTAATAATTATATACATCTATTTAATATTTCAAATTTAAACTGAACTTTACTGACTGTGTTGACTATCCTTTTCCAGTGCTTTTATCATTTTATTGTAATTAATTATTTTTGCATGCAATCAAAAATTATTTTTTAATGATGCCAAAGAAGTATAACTTCTCACGCGCGTACATTCGTAGACGCACCGATTTTTTTTACTTTCAACAAACTTATTTGATGTTGTTGACTACAATTAGTGGTATTACTTAAAATGGTATGACCGACAAACTATTTATTTTGCGACTTAGTAACTATGCGGAATGGAGGAAGATGTAACTATGCGGTCTTTTTCAATAAAATATCTTATTACGTACTCAAGACACCCTACAAATATTATTCACTAGGGTAATATTTTACCATAATTATACGTGAATTAAATGATTTTACGATGTTTGCAGAGCATTGAAAATGAACACGAATAGCTAAATGTACAATCTCCCAACATTCCAGCAAATTGCCCCAGTAATAAACTGGCAACACCGCGGTGTCTGAGCCGCCTCGAATCTATGAAATAATAATATCATGTTTACTCTTAAAATAGTGGTTAAACGACAAAACTTATCGGTGGACAGTGATTATGGTGTTACTATGATACTTTCCAACTTAATTGTGACACAATTTTATAGCATAAACCCGCACATTTTTATTAATTTTGTGAGGTCGTAACGGTCCAGTGATTGAATTGATACTGGCGTACGTAACGAGCAAGTCTACCAATTTTGGTAGACTTTTTTTGACAGGTTTTCTGCGGCTCATGCTCTGTCTTTATTAGTCTAAGATATATACTAATACTATAAAGCTGAAGAGTTTGTTTGTTTGAACGCGCTAGTCTCAGGAACTACTGAACCGATTTTGGAAAATTCTTTCACTAATAGGAAGCTACTTTACTTTTGAGTGCTATAGGCTACTTTTTATCCCGGGAAAATATTATTATCCCGGAAAAACTTTTTCACGCGGGCGGAGCCGCGAGCACTACTAGTGAAGTAATAAATCCACTCGGTGATATCATATCTATGCGTGCTATAACAAACTTAACACTCAGGGTAAAAATAAAATTCATTAATTAATTAACTACTTTTATTATTATTTTTTTCCTGGATGCAACCTTTCCTCTATCAACTTAACCCAATTATCAAACTGTAAATTATCTTCTTCGTCCAATTCGTCACAAAACCTATCAATCTCATCTTCCGTTACAGCAGCTTCTTCCCCCGACAGAAATTGTTTTTTATTACAAACATTTTTGTCTTTGGATTTTTGAGAATTATCCTCATCGTGGCCGTCGTCATTAAAAATAATTTTCTTATTTTTTGGCATCGACACATTAGCTGCATCCATATTTTTATCCCTTTTCTTGCTTTTCTCTTTTTTTGTTTCACTTATAAGATTAACGTCAGTGTTATCCGCCTCCAAATGTTTATATATTTTATTTGTCTGTTTACTTTCGTCTGAATCATGCTTTGCATCACTCGCAACAACATTATTTTTGTTTATTTTATTTATCTTTTCATGTACTGGTTCATTTACATCAGCATTAGTAGCCTCGGTATTTACATGTTTTCTCTTTTTATTTGTCCGTGTGTCACTTACGATATCTTCAGCACCGGTGGTTTTATATTTATTTTTCTTACCCATAATTCTGAAATAGAAATTAGGACCCATTATTCTTCTCTTTATTAACACAAACTCACACCTTTTATGCCCGAAGGGGTAGCAGGGCGCACCCACTTTTCGGCGTGCGTATTCCTTGCCATAATGCGATAAGAGGCGCGCCTATCGCCATATTAGACTCAACTTTTAAACGCCGGGCTGATACTGAATAGAAAAACCCAATACCACTTTGTCTGACCGGAGGATAGAACCCGATACACCACCGAGGCAGTCACTGCAGGCGTGTATTTCTTCATCACAGCAAAAAATATAAGTCTCCCCTGCATAATATAGTAAGTTACCTATAATATAATTTTTTTAAACTTGTGTTCCTACATTCAGACTTAATTTCAAATTATAATTATGGTAACTTTACGACTTTCTTGGCTTTTTAAAAGACTATATACCTTCTTCTAAAGCACCTGATTTGCTTGGGGAGAAAATTGTATGTAGGTATTTATAAGTATTATGTACCTACTATTATTATGAATAAACCGCATAAATTGGGCTGAATCTTGTGGCTACACCCTGCAGTCACATTGCATTGCATATTTTGGTAAGTCGTTCGTCATTCGTGTTCTAAAAATAAATATACTTAGAGCTTTTTATCCACCAGCTCCCAAAATACAATATCATTTGCCGACATTTGTTTTATGTTCCTTTTTTTGTAACAATATGAAATTAAGATTGTTGAATTACATTATAGATTATCAGGCTTATAAGTATAGACAAACCCAGCCAAAATACTTAAAGACCTAGAAAGATATGCATAATATAATATACGCGTAGTCCATGCCGTATAATCGGCAATTGTAAAGTTATTTTAGTTTTTTATTGTTAATGGAACAGGTTCTAATATTTAACAAAAGAGCATTAATGAGGTCTGTGTTTACAACAAAATATGCGTTGTTTAAATACCTCTTTAGACTACTCGTTAGAAACAAATAAAATTACGTAAAACTATAATTAATTATTAATGTCCATCATTACCACAATTCAAGAATTTATTTATTTAATTACATAATATTACTATCTAATGAAAACTTTTATCATTCATTAAAAGCTGTATGACTGTTACATTATCTTCAATCCAAGGTACACAACTGCACAGTTTAGTAGACAACGATTACCGCTTAAACTGCAAACTGTGTAATGTCTGTACATTTTTAAGTTTTAGTTTTTTTTTCTGTACTGTGTACAAGAACCTACTATTGATAAAGGGTTTTAAATGACAGTTATACGGAAGCTCAACTTCAATGAACTTTGCACTCAGCCGTTGTAATTGAAAAAGAAAATGAGTTTAAATTGCAACTACATAAACTATCGTGCTGGGCAGAGACTAGTCCTTAACACTGTAGACACTAAACTGCATATTGTATAGGTAGAAACTAGGAACCTCATGTACTGTCACTCAAATCAAAACGTTGCGCCACCAGCCCATTTGTCCGGTCGCTCAATGCCAATTGCCACTTACATCAGGAGCGCCTAGATAGAGGCACCTAAAATAAATAAATGCGCACCTCAATTTGTAAGGGTCTGAGATCGCCCGAGTAAGTACTTCAAGATGGTTACTAGAATTGCAACCTAACAATAAATGCACAATAACACAGTTTTATCCAAGATAAAAGTATATGTGTATGAAATCTATTGTGCAAAGTGTAATTGTATTTTACAATGGAGTTGCAATGGATGTATAAAAACTTAGATATAAAAACAACAGAAAACAGAAACATCAAATTAAATGATAAAATTGAAGAGAATGAATTGGTCGAGGGATAGTGAAGACAACCTCGCAACAAATGAAGATTAATACATCGCGTGATTGGATTTAACATTGAAGGATTGTTTGTATTAGCTTATTTGTTGACTACCACTCTTGTGCCCCAAAGTTTTGCCGTATTACAGATATGTTATATTAAAAACAGTTTCTAAAACATCTTAATCCGTTCTGATACCACTTTATTTTTTTTTTGTGCTAATAATGTGGCATGCGGTTTCGCTAAGATTTACAATCACTGAAGAACAGTACGTATTTACGAAATTCGAATTACTAACATCTGCCTGGCAGTATTAGATTAATGTTAAAAGTTTCTATTTTTTTATCAAAACATTAATGTAACGAATCTAAAAACACCACACGCACTACTGCTGAATTGACTTGACAGGCCTCATTCTTTTGAAATATAGTTTTTATTTCCCGAGCATGCATATTATTTGAATTAAATATGAATATGAAATTGGCAAGAGTAGTCCATTACAAATTTTGGCATGAGTGCTAATTACTGTCATCGATAGATTTACCTCATAAACTATTCTTTTGTTATCACTACATGTAATGTTTTGGTCGCGCTCGAATGAACTGTGTAATCCTTCTCTAGAATCGAAATCAAATCTTTCGCCGGACGCCGATTACTGAACATCCAACACATGTAGGAAATGAAAATATTTATACCAGGTAGCCAAAACATAAATAATTTGCACCTGTTATCTGGAAGCCGAAGCTAATATCTATCGAACTATATTTATTGGCTTTAAGTCAGTGAACGGTTGAAGTGTACGATAAACATACGGGCCACTCATTGAGATAACGAATACAAACAATCAGTCTTTATGTAACATTCAGTCTATGGAGTGTTCAGTTGCGGTGCAAGCCAATGCGGGCGCGATGCCACCAGACGCGAATCGTGATCCGCCGCCAGTCGCCGCGCCGGTCGCCACCCACCGCACTTCACTGCAGACTGTCGCAATTTACCAATTGAAACAGACCGGTGCGCGCGTCGACTACGCTCGCTGATACATCACGTGTTTTAATTCGAATTTGCTTTGTGAACAATGTCGGAGAACCAATATATCTTGGGTATGGACATTGGGACGACATCGGTGAAAGTTTGCGTGTACGATCCACACGCTAAAGAAATTGTGGCCAACCAATGCAAGGACACTGCGGCAAACATACCCAGTGATCAAGGGATTGAAGGCAACAAGCAGGATGTGCCGAAAATAGTATCAGCTGTACATTATTGTGTCTCCCGGCTCCCTAGAGATGTCCTACGACACGTGACTAAAATAGGAGTTTGTGGACAGATGCACGGTGTCGTTTTGTGGAGAGATCGGTGAGTTCTTTGAACATGATTTTGTACGATAAATATACGACTATATAGATTTTTTACGATTAGAGTGAATAACATTTGTTCATTTTCCTTATTTCAGGGCATGGGAAAAGATCGAAAAGGATGGAATGGTCATTCGTTTTGAAGGAACACGAGAAAACATGTCGGCATTGTACACATGGCAAGACTCAAGATGTAAACCAGAATTTTTAGATTCTCTACCAAAGCCTGATTCTCATTTAAAGTGCTACTCTGGATATGGATGTGCTACTCTGCTATGGATGCTGAAGCATAAACCAGAAAAGCTTAAGAATTTTAAATATTCAGCTACTGTTCAAGACTTCATAGTAACAATGCTTTGTGATTTGGAGACACCAGTAATGTCAGATCAAAATGCAGCAAGCTGGGGCTACTTCAACACGACAGATAACACATGGAATATTGATATTCTCAAGTCTATTGATTTTCCTGTAGAGCTCCTTCCAAAAATCGTCAAAAGTGGAGATATTGCTGGCAAATTAAATTCATCATGGAATGGTATTCCAGCAGGTACCCCTGTGGGAATAGCTTTAGGGGATTTACAATGCTCTATTATAGCAACTCTTGAAAATACTCAAGATGCTGTGCTCAATATTTCCACATCTGCTCAACTGGCCTTTGTAGTGAATTCAATTTCAGATTTTGGCTGTAACACCATTGAGCATTTGCCATATTTCAATAACACATACTTAGTTGTGGCAGCTTCTCTAAATGGAGGTAATGTGTTAGCAACATTCGTAAAAATGTTGCAACAATGGATGCTTGAGTTTGGGTTCCCAATTCCACAATCTAAGGTATGGGAGAAGTTGATAGCATTGGGGCTGGAAGCACAAACATCTTCAGCTATGAACATTACTCCTCATTTGCTTGGTGAAAGACACACACCAACAGCTAAAGCCTCAGTTGAAAATATTGATCTTTCCAATATACAACTTGGCAGTGTATTTAGATCACTGTGTGATAGCATAGTGCAGAATTTACACACCATGATGCCTAAGGATATATTAAGTACTGCCAACATAAAGAGGATAGTGGGGAATGGTTCAGGCTTATCCAGAAACTCTGTGTTGCAAAGAGCTGTAGAACATTATTATAATTTGCCTTTAGAATTTACATGTGGAGGAGATGCAGCTAAAGGTGCTGCTATTGCAGTTATATAAATAGAAGCTTACTCAATAAAAAAATATGAATTTATTTTACAAAAATCATATCAATAAATTATTCATTAATCATAACATAATATTAACCAGTCGGCTGTCCTACCTTTACAATGCTCAGCTGGGGGTGTACCCCCTGGGATGTATCCCAGCCATTATTAATTTTTCTACATTATTAAAATTTGCTTATATATGGGTGAATGTCATGACAGTTGTACAACTGTTATTGGTCCAACTGATTGACTCATGGTACCATGAGTCAATCAGTTGGACCAATAAATAATTGTATTCATATAGCAATTGCTGTAACGATATCTTATATTGTTTAATAAGTTATATTTATTTTGTTTGTCATTTTACTGTTACATACATGTATGACATCTGAATGAAAATAAGCTATGTTGATTTGTTGTTACATATAAGTTGTGTTACATAAAGTTCTATTTTTATGTGCATTTATTGGTGCAGGCACTGAAAGTGCTTTCAATAAAGTAGCTATATTGTAAAAAAAAACTTTTTCTTTTTAAGCTATATTTAAACAAACAAAACAGTATAATGATAAAACATGCCTTTATTAAATTGAAATCACATATTGGATAAAGGAGGTATAGTTCGGGAACACTTTTTAAAAATGTAAACAGAATTGTATATCTTTGCCTTTCCAAAAAATTTTAATGCACTACATTTCATTTGAATTTAGAGTTAATCATTTCCTTGGTCTAGTGTGGGCATATTATGTGCACAATAGAAAAACAGGTATCATGTTTGATACCCAGCTCAGGCACCACATTATTAGTTTTTATAAGTTAATTTGCCTGGGTCTGGTTCCCCAGAAGGGATTGACTTCAGGTAGATAGGAAGTTAGTCAGTTCTAACGATACCAAATAGTTTTATTAACATGCCTAGATATTGCGCCGACCCTACATTTGAGTGAGAATGACAGCTGGGTTACTCTTGACGCCAAGATAATTCTAATACCAATGTCAATCCAATTCCAATCTCAATTTGTACATCACATGATTTCGTACTCTTGAAACGCAATTTATTGTAATTGGATTAAAATTAGAATTGCATTGTCATTGGGTGACGGGTTCGTCGTTAAAAATGAAGTTAGCTGACATTAGAGATGTCAGAAGCTTCAAAGAAATCGGTAAAACAAACATTAAAGACAAAAATCTTAGCAATTACCGGTGAAATCCTTTATCCATAAGTAAAATTCATTTCTCTTCCAATATTTAATATTTTCACGCACGTCTCATTAAAAAAATATATTAAAACTAGCTTTTGCCCACGGCTTCGCCCACGTTAATAAGTTTTTCCGGGCTAAAAGTACATACATAAAAACCTTCCCGTTGAATCACTCTATCCAACACATTTATTTGGATAAAGATTAATATTATTACGTTGATACAACTCTTAACAAATAATGCATTAATTTCGACCAAATTTGATTACCATAAAAACGGTTCTAGTGAGTTAATCTTAAAAGATAGACACATACTCTCGCAGACATTTTTTTAGATCATTTTAAGAGGAATAATTCTTGCATACATATATTTTTGGTATCTTGAACCGTTTTCGCAGCGCACGCAATGAAAGCCCTCAAGGATGAATAATTTTCGCCGCTTTTTTCACTTTTTCCATTATTTCTTCGCTCCTAATAGTTGCATCGTGATGTTATATAGCATACAGCCTTCCTCAATAAATGGTCTATTCAACACAAAAATAATTTTTCAATTCGCACCAGTAGTTCCTGAGATTAGCGCGATCAAACAAACAAACAAACAAACTCTTCAGCTTTATAATATTAGTATAGATGAATGTATTTGAAAGATTGAGGCTGTATGCTGTTTGTCCTTTGCCATGGACTGTTTTTTAAAACGTCGAATATTTACGGGAACTAAAATAATTATTTGTGATATTTGATTTTATTGTTTTACTCACAATTTTATTTAGCATTCTTTATTCCACACATTCCACATAAAGTTTCTTAATAATCAAGGTATGCTTACTTAAGCGCCAACGTTGTTGTGTTATCATCATTTGGCGCTTTGGTTAAGATTTAAAGTCTTGTAACAGGAGTTTGAAGTCATAACTGGCATTAGTTGTATTAGTTTCTGTTTTCACTTATAACAAAACCATTTTCGAGCGTAGAAGATGTTGTCTCTAATTTTATTATGAAGGTATAGTGTTTTATGTTTGTAAAGTTCCTTCAATTGGATTATATCCTTATTTAACGGTGATGTGTGTGCATTTGCTTATATAAGTAATCTGACTGTGTGCATTTTGTTTTTATTTAGTTAAAATAGGTAAATAAATTCGCAAAATACTGAAAAAGCAGTATTTGGTTGTTAAAATTCGTTATGCGTGAATTTTTACACCTAGAAAGGCGAAGATATTCGGTACCATATAGCCTAAAAATGTTTTTTATGTACATGAAAATATCTAGACCAACTTACGTGCAAATTGAAGCCTAAGTAGATTTTTTGGAAAGCCACCCGGGCATGGCAAAAGGGCTTTTAAAAAGTGCGTATGCCGTCACCTGCTTTATACACCGAGATACCGGCTATTGGGATACAATGAGCCCCTTAGTACCTCCAACAAGGCGCTGGTAGCTCCCGGTGGTGTAAAAAGACAACGCTACTAATATCTAAACGTTAAAATACGAACTTTAATTTAGCAAATGGTACTTGAGAAACATTTTTTACTCAGATTATTGATTTGAAATATTTAGGTTACGTTAATGATTATGATAAAGATAGATCTAGAAGTACTAGTTTTAAATTTAGGTAATATTTCACTTTTTCTTTTGGGTTACGGGTAGATATGGTTTCAACTCTATGTACAAATTTTCAAATAAAAGTTTTTTTTATTCGAAAAATTGCTCGAAATTCATCGTCTGGTAAGGACAATATAAGGTATTATAGGTATAAATATATAGGTATAATAAGGTTTTGAAAGGCCTCGACATTCTTCCCTCATTTTTCCTTCTTTTTAATTCCCGTAATCGGGTATTGTGCAATAACTTATAGGCGAACACCAAAGTTACCATTTCAATACATTATTCTTAAAAATTTCCAATGAAAATTTAATACAATAAAAGTAAAATTACTATTTTTTTTATTGAAATTTTTTCTTTGACAACGCAATCACACCGCAATCTAATATCAATTTGAAATGTCAAAATCACGTCAAGAGTACCGCTAACGAATTTTCCAATGTCAATCCCAATTGAGTTTAGTTAATTAAATAGCCACCTAATATTGGTCCAATGTGGCGCTGGTGTGATTTTCAAGAATACCAAATCCAATTGGACAATATCCAATCGATCGGTATTGGCGTCGAGAGTAGCCTAGCAGGTGTCAGAAGAAGATATATTTAATTTGGAACACTAGTTTTGTATAACTTGCAAATTGCAATCTATTTATTGGACCTTGGGTGGTAATCATATTGGACAAGCTTGGCTTACCTAAGTTTAGATGAATAAATACCAGCCCTGTATATACTGTCCCACAGATGGGCACAGGCCTCCTCTACTATGAGGATTTAGGCCTTAGTCCGTCACACTGACCTATCGCGGGTTGGTAGACTTCACATACGTTTGAAATTCTTATGGACAACTTCTCAGGTATGTAGGTTTCCTCACAATTATTTCTGTGATAATTCACAAAGAATGTACACATAACTTTTAGAAAAGTCATTCATCTCGAGCCTCGGTAGTCCAGACTCCGTTCCACTCCCAACTAGACTATCGCCGCTTATTTGCATTAGAATAATACGTCTCGGGCCTCGGTAGTCCCGAGTCCGTTCCACTCCCAACTAGACTATCGCCGCTTATTTGCATTAGAATAATTCGTCTCGGGCCTCGGTAGTCCCGAGTCCGTTTCACTCCCAACTAGAGTATCGCCACTTATTTGGATTAGAATAAATAAAATATTCCTTAAATAGTAGATCCCGAAAGAGTAGAACTAATCTTTTTAAATAGAGAGTTCGATAGAATAACTGGAATAAATATTTTTCTAATACCATCTTGGTTTGGACAAGATTATTACTTTTTTCTACAGTATAAAACGTTTAAGGGTACTCCTGGAGTGTAGGAGTACCCTTAACCAACGAAAATGTATGAAAAGAACTATGAATGTGGAAGAGGCGAAAGAAGCTTGACAAGATCGTAGCATGTGGCGCTCAATAGTCTCTGCCTACCCCTATGGGATAAGGGCGTGAGTGTGTATGTATGTATAAAACGTTTCATCGTTTTTAGGGAATTAGTTTTGTACAATAAGTACCTAATGAGAAACAAGAATGTAACTTAAAAATACGATACAGCCATATAATCAAAAATACGTACGGTACCTAGTATTCATTTGATGCTATTCTGATTGGGTGAACTTTAACTCCTTTTTATCTCGAATCAGTTTTGTGATTTATCTTATCACAATGTATTTTTTTATGATAAATTAGTGAATTGAGAGCACAGATGACAGAACACTATTACTCTAGGGGTGCGTTCCACTAAGCGTTCACAACGCCCAAAATACTCTTTTGGCCGTTCCACATGGCGACCAGAGACAAATAAGACTACGATTGTTGTGGTCGCGGCCAGTGTTGCCAGATGTTTGACGGTTGAAGTCGCCGAAAATTCATTGCGAAGTAGCCCAAAAGTCGCCTCTTTGTATATGGAGAGGTGAAGGAGCAAAAAAAAAAACCTTCCCAATTTCTGATTCCTACTGGTCCACCGTGGCGAAAATTCGAAGTAGCTTAAAGTCGCCCACGTGTGTGGGGACGCGGAGAGCAAAAAAAAAAACATGGTCCCCAGTTTTAAATGATTGTGTGTAAGGGGGTACCCTCAAAGCTATATAAATATCCTCAAATTCGACAAAAACAATGCATAAAACACAAACTTTCCGAAGTAGCCTAAATTGGCGACTAATCACGATTCGGGTAGCCTAAACGGCGACCAGTCGCCATTCGCAATTTTTGGTCGCCCCAACACTCTTCAATATAGCCTAAATGGCGAAAAGTCGCCTAATCTGGCAGCACTGGTCGCGGCGATAACGTCATTAATGATTACTCACGCTCACGAGAAGCCCACAACGACTCATCTCTGGAGGTGGGTCGAAGTGAGCGTTCAGAAAAAATGCAAAGTTGTCAAAACTAAAAGGTCGAAGTTTTCTAATTTCACGATTATAATTTTCTAAAATTCTATTCCATTCTTCATCTGAACTGGATGAACTAGTACTTTCGACAGTATTATTGCATGCACGCATCATCAAATAACCTAGTGTTGTCGCTAAAGACATTTTGAATCTATTTGAATGTAAAATAATTGAATACTTCATTGAAATTACATGTAAAAATTGAATTATACATTTATTTTTCGACATAAACCAACTTCACTTATAATTATTAAAATTTACACTTAATAATGGTAGCCTAACCCATTAATTCATTATTTTGGTGATACTTAGTGTTATATTGCATAATTATGGTGGTATATTATCCAGTTCTAGTGCTCAAATGAAGTGAATTGAAATAAATGTGCCAATGTGTGTGTGTTTTTTCGTTGCCGCCAAAACTCCGTGATAAAGTCTTGGTAAGGTAGCCACTGCTTTACTACGACATAGTACGTAGGGAAAAAAAAGGGGAACCTAAAATATCACTTGAGATGAGGCTGTATGGGCTTGAACCCTTTGCCTTCCCTATAAGGGAAAATTATAAAAAAAATTAAATGTAAAATTTGACGTTTGTCAAGTTTGCACCAGAGGTTTGGTTTGCACAAAACGGGAACACATGTTAGTTCTTGAAGCAAACAAAATATATAATAATGACTAGATTCGCACGTGCCAAAGGTTCAAAGGCTTCTAATGAGAGAGCTCCTGAAGATGGAACACCATGGGAAGTTATGAAAGAACAATTATTACGAGCAAAACAAGACAATGAAGAAACCAAGAAGAGAGAGCAGGTGAGGTTTAAATTATTACTTAATTATTCCTCCATTAAATTCTACTCAGAACTAAAAGTGTTGTGCTGTTTATTATAGTAACCACTATGTATATGCCATACATACACACACTCACAACTTTTATCTCCGAAAGGGTAGGGCGTAACTAGTGCAACCTAATTTCACCATGAGTATTCTGTACCAAAATGTACCGCGGATTCTTAGGTCACGTGTACACCCTCCTCCCCCGTCACCAAATCCAGTGATTTTTTTGCATGTCAGAGTTTATGAAAATGTTTGAACATAGGCATTCAAATGTGTACATGTTTTGTGGCCCAGATTATTATTGTTGTAAGTTAAGGGGGAAGGGTCTGTACCCCCAAAACCCCCCCTCATATACTCCCACGGTATTCTGTGCTTTGATGTGATAGGGGGCAAGCCTGTGGCTATGTCGACAGTAGATTCCATATTCCGGGCTAAAGGTGAGTTGAAAAACCCAATATCACAAACTGGAGACCTAAGAATGATAGTTGTATAGCACTCTTAATACAAATATGGTCTGACACTTGACATTGGCGAAATCACTGATAAACGGTGGAAGCCACAAAACGAAAAGAAGAAGAATACAAATATGCCACTGATAGTTATATTTTCATGTCTGTCATAAACTTATTCATCTATATCAGTTTGTATAGCAACTTATACAAACCAATTTGTAGTTTTTAAAAGATATTCATTTTACTATATAATACACAGTTAATGTCACAATCTTTTTTTTTAATAGGATTATGACAAGACATTCATAATAACCATCATTATCAAAATTTTCCACATAAACTTTTTCAGGCAGAGAAGACACGCATAGAAAACTATGAAAATTTTATTAAAGAGCAAAAGATTAGCAAAAGAAAGGCTACATGGTGTGACTTTCCAGAAACACAGGATACAAAAAAAAAATTGAACAAAACTGATGCCTCTTCTTCAAAAAAGCAAAAGCAAAATAAACCAAAGACTAGCAATGTTTTTGAACAATTAGAAACCACCTCCAGTGGTGATAAAGGCGATGTAGTTAATATGAAACGAAATAAGAAGAAAAAGAGGAATAAACCAACAACAAACACAAATCAAGATTTGTCCAATACACAGGAAAAATCTAATGATGACACAATTAGTGCAGAACTTCAGGAAAATAATAAAAATCAAGCAACTGCATCAACTGAGAAAAATGATATTAAGTCACCAATTGAATCAAAAAAGCAGAAGAAAAAGAAGAAAAAGCCTAAAAATGTTTCAGTAACTGAAAGCAATGATAGTAACGCAAATAATAATATTGACATAGAAAGTCCCAGTAAAGAGCCAGTTGAAAATAACAAAAGCTTCAATAGTGTGAAATATAACAAAAATGATAAAAAAAATAAAAAGTTGCAAGACACTGGGGCACCTATTCGGAGAAAACCTATAGATGACCATAGTTTTCAAATTATTATTAATGGAAAAGATGTTGAGTTGGTTAGATTTGAGGGTTTTCCGATTATGAAGAAGGATGCAGAAAGACTGCAAGAGTTGAAAACGAGTATGATCAAGAAAGGTATACCGAAAAGTGAGGTCCAAAGAACAATTAAACTGGAAAGGCGTAGGGCTGAAAAGGCATTGGCAAGATTGAAGAAAGATGTGTGTTATAACTGCAGGAAGGGTGGTCACAATTTATCAGACTGTCCTGAATTGAAAACTAAGATACCAGGAGTTGATGGAACTAATGACGGGGTTTGCTTCAAATGTGGATCAACAGAGCACAGACAGTTTGAATGCAAAGTACAGAGAGATAAAGAGTTTAGATTTGCTACTTGTTTTATATGCAAGGATCAGGTGGGTGGTCAATTATGTTTTTCTTTTCTTATTAGTGACTTTCATTTATTGGTTCAAATATCACACTTCCATATATTCTATATATTCTGCTTATGTGATCTCTTGTATCTTTATGAGCACTTTTGATTCTAAATGCCCATGGACCATCTAAATCATAAACAATCAGGGCAACCAAATAAACAATTTCACCACATAAAATATCTTACAAATGTGTTATTTTTCAGGGTCACATTGCAAGGCAGTGTCCTGACAATCCAAAGGGATTGTATCCAAATGGTGGTGCCTGCAAACTGTGTGGTGATGTCACACACTTGAAGAAAGATTGTCCTACAGTGAGATTATTCGATTCCTATACTGCTATGCTACAATCCCTAATATTTTATGATTTCTCTTTAAACAGTTCAAAACATCTCCATTAGATTCTTTATACTTATGTTTTTCATTTTTATAAATTTTATATGTTATTAAAATATATCTTTTGTCTATTTCCAGACTAAAGACCACAAAGAAGAGTCTTCAGTTAAGTTACAAACTCTAAATGATTCCAATCTGGAAGACATAGGGCAGAAGCCAAATGCCGCAGTTCCTGACGAAACAGTTAGGAAACCCAAGAAAATTAAATTTTAGCAATATTTATTATAAATTATTGAATAAAGAATAAACTTATAATCATTACAACAACTGTTTTAAAATAAAAAAAATATTTATAGAGATCAATATAATTACATGTCTTTTTTTATAACTAAAACTAAATGACATACTAATATACACTTCACAACATAATCCAATTACAAAAAGATGATATTCAAAGAGATTGTTATCCAATAAATCAATTTAAATACAACTTATTAAAATATTAACATTTAATTCATATAGCCAATTAGTCCTTTGAGGGAGGTAAGTACAATTAAAATATGTAAAAATATATGTATAAACAGATGATATAAATGTTGAAAATTAAACAATGGCACAAAGTGGTGCGCGTGCGCATCGTTTGATATAAGCTGAAAAATCGCTGTCTCGCTCTAGCTTCGCCCTGGCTGAATTTTTTTCATGTAAGGTATTTTTCTTGAATGTTGCAGTTAACGCAGAGTCGACACGAACAACATAATATTTAAATCAGTAAGTCATTACCCCACCTCGCCCCACACAATTATAAAGATTCAACACTTGCTTTCAATTGTTCCATTGACTGCTGTGCTATCTGCCCACTAATGCCTTCAGGGCTCTGTGGGTCTTCCCGCATTAATATCCTTGCTGCGTCGGCCAAACACCTGATAGGTTCTTGCAGTCGTTCTTTCAATTGGTCTTGCGTGATAATCCCTGCTGCAAACTCATTTCGAGATAAGAACATTAGTGGTGCATGCAGCTCGTAAAGCATCATCCCTGCCAATAAAAAAAAAACGATTTCAATTCATTGGTGACGAATCTGGAAACAAAAGATGTTGTATAGACAATAGATATGGGTACAATCTTAGACTAACAGGTACATTATAGATTAATTATAGTTGGCATGATATTCGCAGTCAATAGGGAACGTGCATGTCGTAAGCTCTGCCATCTGGTGGCGCAATCTGACTCTTATTCAGCACATCGATACATGGCATTTTTTTTTTATTTTTTTTAGGGCCTTCTTTGGCGCATTAGGGACGGCTGCGGGCTTCCTCCGACTCACGTCTAAGTTGTCGTCCGCAACCGCCCCTGCTCGTACCGCTGTTGCGGTCCTTTTTCCCTGTTGCGGGGGCTCAGAAGCCCCCGAAACACCGTACCGTGTCCACCTTGACGTAAAACATTCATATTAGAAGGATGAAAAAATAAATTAATTTGTTTATAATGTATTGCTGAATAAATCAAAATAAAATCATTTTTGATCAAGTATGCTTATAAAAAAGCACTTATGACAAGGTAGAGACAATGACAAAGGTACATAATATAACAATTAAATAATTTAAAGTAAGTACCTACATTAAATAACGAACAACCAGCACGGGCTGATAGGTACAAAGGGCACGGACATTGGGGACGGGAATAGGGCTAGGGAAGGAGAAGTGGAGCTGATATAAAAGAAAGGGAAGGAGTATCTTTACATTGCGAGGAAAGGAAACGCCACGGTCCTCGCCGGCGAGAATAAAAAGGTCCTAGCCTAGATAGCCTACCAGCCTTTGACTAGCTACCTAAGCGATGTCGACCCGAAGAAGAAAGGCAGAAAGAAACTCCGGGCTTAATTTTTTCGTTCTTCTTCTTTTAAATTATGGCTTCCACCGATGATCTATCGGTGATTTCGCCAATGTCAAGTAATAATAGCAGATATAATTTTTTCGTCATCAATTATTATGATTTATTTTTTTTTTATTTTTTTTTTATTTATTCACTCTTTTTTGCACAAGATATCACAATTTAAAGAAAGAATAACACAAAAGGTACAAGTACAAATGGCGGTCTTATCGCTCTAGGCAATATCTTCCAGACAACCATGGGATGGATATAAGAAAAGGAGATAGAGAGGGCAGTCTAGTGAATAGATAATAATTCAGGTTATTCAATATAAATAATAATAATAATAAATATAACTATTACAATGAATGACCAATAACATAGAAATAAATACACAATATATATATATATATATATATATATATATATATATATATATATATATAATGACGGATTTACGGTAAATGTTGCTCCAGTGTGAAGTTAGAACAAATGTTGATCCACCTATTTTGCCTGTATACTCCGCTCCTCGTCTCGCAAACTGATATACTTTGATCCGTGCTTGATGCGCGTGTGACGTCGGTGGATCTGCACTCACAGGTTTTCAACATACTCGTCGACGTTTTGACCAACATTTGTGGATCCATTAACGGTCAAAAAAATGATACTGAATGTGATTACTTTGATCCAGAATATATTTAACTTATATGCGACATTTACTTTGACTAAGTTGATCCGGAGCCAAAATTGACTAATAGGTACTACACAAAGCGGCAAAATTCCTGATTCTACTGTTTTCTCCTGTTTTTGAAGTCATACTTCTTTAGGCGCGTTATGAAAAATTTAATGGAGTGAAATTTTACGATGCGCGCATGTGTGACACGAAATTTTCTCACGGGAGAATTATCATATATTTTAAAAAAAATACTGTATGGTTATTACACAGATTAATTTATGAATGGATGTAGCCCTAAGATATAAATAAAATACTACTAAGAAAGCAAAGAACTACTAGTTCCCATCTAAAAAAAAGCATATTTTGGCCACACTTCGTATCAATAATATTCGGCTGGAACCCATCCTACTAATATTATAAACTCCAAAGTTTGTAAGAATGGATGTTTGTTACTCTTTCACGCAAAAACTACTAAACGGATTTTGATGAAATTTGATACACGGGTAGATCATGTCCTGGAATACATAGGCTACTTTTATCCCGGGAAAATATAAAGCGGTACTTTTATCCCGGATTTATTTTTCTCGCGAGTCGTAAGTCGTAACGGCTAAACCATAGACCGATTTCGATGAAAGGACATGTCCAAAAATGGGCCTGAAAATTTAAACAAGACAATTTATATATATTTGGATAAAAGTTCTGAAAACTAGCCTTTTACAATAAATAGTTTAATTTTAAAGACCTCCAATTTTGAGATACATGCTGTTTTTTTTGGCTTGAAAACCACACTTAATATGAATGTTTTAAAAAAAGTTGGTTATGAATGGAGGGGTCTAAAAATATTTTTTTGATGGATCTAAGTTTCATATGTTGCCCTCTTATATCCCCAAAGTTTGACCCTGTTTAGATTTTGGGGCCCAGCACCCATACAAAAAGCGGACAACTCCTTTGGTAGAGAGATAGTTTAAGACCTTGGGAAGGACCTAGGGTACTTCTTATCCCGGGAAAATATAAACCGGGACTTTAATCCTGAAAAATCGTACTCTGCGAGTGGAACCGCAAGAAAAGAAGTATGGAGATAGTTTGAGGTCCAGAGAAGGACATAGGCTACTTTTATTCCGGAAAAACATATACCGGAAATTGTATACCGGACTTTTTAATCTCGCCGTTGGAGCCGTAACGACCAAACCAATGAATCTATTTCAATGAAATTTAGTAAGGAGATAGTTTAAGACCCTGGGATGGGAAGGACCTAGGCCACTTCTTATCCTGGGAAAATATAAACCGGGACTTTTATCCCGGAAATTTTTTTTAACGCGGGCGGGGCCGCGGGCAAAAGCTAGAAATATAAATAAATTATTGTTCTAAAAAGTTTCCTTTTTTATCCACATGTGACTCTTGTGTCGATTTTGTGCTGCCACCTATAGTTCCTGCACGTTCCCTGTGTAATCAAGTCATTATGGGAAAAAAATCTTAAGCGAAATTTTTGGAGTCAGGCAGGCCACTTGCGTTACCTCAGCGGGCTGCAAGTTGAGTATATTATCTACTTTAATCGCTAAGGAATATTCAATTTTTAATATGACGCAATTTGATTTTAACGCGCCGCACTTTGGGTATATTTGTTATGACTTGTGAGTTGTCAGTATAAGGGGGATTTTGAGCATTCACTTCCATACAAGTCAACCGTAAACTGGATTTGTGATTTGTAATACTTAGGTACACTGCAAATGATGTATCTATAGTGTGTGTGAGCACTACTAAAGTCAATAAAAATTTTGAACGCGTTTAGATAATATGTGCTGTAGGTACCCATATACGTATTCTTTGTTGGCTCGTATCTATACTAATATTATAAAGCTGAAGAGTTTGTTTGTTTGAACACGCTAATCTCAGGAACTACTGAACCGATTTTGAAAATTCTTTCATAGGAAGCTACATAACTCCTGAGTGCTATAGGCTACTTTTTATCCCAGGAAAATATTTTTGTCCCGGAAAAACTTTTTCACGCGGGCGGAGCCGCGAACACTACTAGTATAATATAAAGTTACATACGCATCACCGCACACACGCAACATTTACTGGCTTTACGTGTAACCTCAGCGAAACTACAAGAATAGCCAATAGATTATTTATAACACTATATAATAAACTACACTTTGATCTTTAATCTTAGTCCAAGTAATGACTGTTTACTTAATTAATCGGTCAATACATGATAACAATATGATTATTCACCCACGATTAGGGTAACTGCGTATAATTTTATCGTAGGTAGAACTCTACCTACTGTGGCGTCACCACACCACTTGGAAACGAAACAGTTTACATTCCACGTATAAGACGCCGGCCGTGGGAAACTTAAGAGCGGAAACAATTCACCACTCAACGTACAAGTGACCTCAGAGCTTCGCTGGCAGGCCCACCACAATCTACAATCAAATTGTGTATTTATATATAAGCTTTACGCATTTCCTCTCCACAAACTGTCTTCATAGCCACTTGCATACTCTGTACCTACTCGGTCCAATACATCACCTTGAATCCGTCACTGAATTTCATTACTAAGTAGGACACAAAACCCTACACTATACTATAAAATTATTCGTTGTACATCATTAATAAACTACGACATGCGTGCATCAAGCATATCGGGTTGGCATGAGTTATTGACATAGTTAACATTGGCATTGCCAAATTCAAATGACCACAATATAAAATAATTTATTAATGATTTAGTTCTTAATTAAGGATAGATGTAATGCGTACAAATGATTTGAGCCAATGTTAATTTAAGGGTTATGTACCCTAGATGTATAACAGAGGTCAGCGCAAAGAATGAATGCTCATAAAATAAATTAGTAATTCCGAAAATGGCAAGTATTCGTAGGTAGTATACATATGGAAGAGGTAGAAAAGAGTGAAAGCATCAAGAGCGTAGCCAGTTTTGCAAAACGAAAATTTCATGTTGGGATTATCTCCCAATTATAATTTAACCCAAGTACCTACATACGAAAGTATGTACTTGGGTTGAATCTAGAAGTAGTGGGGCAATGCCCCTCTTCCTTCACCTGCTTACGCCCTTAGGACAGTAGTTTTTCGTCACGAAGAGGCTAGGCAGAAACTCAAAGAGAATTATAATACTACGGAAACAGAGACTAGTGAGTGCCCTGAATAGCCTTTGCCTACCCTCACATCGTTCACGCTTATTTTTGTAACAAACGTACCGCGCATTCTAGTCTCTCCAGGTGATATAACGTCCAAGGTTTTGAGCACCAGGCGGCAGAATTCTGCCTTCCTCTCCAACATCACGTCAGGTAGCTCGTCGATACTGTACCCATCCACACGGCCGTATAGCTGGGCTAAGGTGTGCTTGATTGACAGTAGTATTGAATGTCGCGGATGGAATACTGTTTTGTACTGAAAAAAAAGTGAGTATGTTTATGAATTGGTTTTTACGCATGTTTTTATACAGCATAATGAAGAGGTTAGCTATTTAGGAGCCCAATGTGTTCATTGGGCTCCTAAGTTGCTAATCTCGTTTATCGACATTGTTATGTCTATAGGTACTAGGTAGGTACCTATAGAGAAGCATAAAAACTAGCATAAAAAATCTGGAAAAGCACTATGTAAAGTAATACCTACTACTCTTGTCATATATTATAGATATAGTAATCTCATGCTTAATGTCCTGTAAATTCGCTAGATATGAGATAAACCATTTTTAAAGCCTCTGATGTTATTAAATCACAAAACATCTACAATTCAATATATTTTCCACTAATATATTTATTAAATTACTTTCATAATAGTAGCTTCTCGTTGTTCTATGGCTTGCGGTCCTGGCAACAGAGCATCCAGCTGCTCCACCTCTGCCTGCACCACGTTTAACATCTTGCGCATAGCGCCTGCAGATGTCTGGAAGCCGCAGCTTCTATCTGAACATTTCCATGACGCCTCGTTATCTGAAATGTTTCAAATATCGTAATCCTGCAAGTTTTTTCTAACCATAAAAATTTTCGCTTAATTTATCCGTCCTAGAAAAAAATTACGTAATTTTTCAATTTGCAGTTGTATGTAGTTTCTATTACTTTTTCTATTATTACAAATACAGGTACGATTTTTTCTTCTATTTTGTAATATTGCTAATTAACCAGTAATTTTTGAACTGATACAATGGCCAGCGATCGTCAAGAGCAATACGGGTCAGCATAGCGGCTCTTTCACACATTACTTATCCAAAAAAATAGAAATACTTATAAGCCAGACTCTACTAACCAAAAACCCTTATGAATTGTACACACGGATTACTTGTAGGTACTGTGATTTCTATTTTTTTTATGGCATTGAATGACCACACGAGCATGTTGTTCGCCTGATGGTAAGCGATACGACCGCCCATAAACAGTATTAACACCATACAGCACCTTGAGTTGCAAAGTACTGTGTGGCATTCCACTGCGCTCGTCATCCTGAGACATAAGATATTAGGTCTCACTATGTTCAGTAGTTACACTGGCTACAATGTCCTTCAAACCGAAACACAACAGTACATACACACTGGTGCTTGGCGGTAGATATAGACATTGCGGTGGTACCCACCCAGACGGACTGTTACATATGAGATTCCTTTAACCACCACTAGTAGTAGGTATAGGTACCTAGTTTATGAATGTAGTGACAAGTACCTACTATAGACGCTTTTAAAAAATTGATAGTATCTACATACAACTTACCCAAAGGATTAGAAGACACTATGATCCCAATATCACATTTACTACACTTTAAGGTGCTCAAATGTGTGCCCAGTTCTATGGGGTCAGCGCAACGTGCGCAGTCGCAGTTGAAGAATTTCGACTCTAGCAAGAGTTCGCGCCGGACTATGGTAGGAAAGAGCGCGTAAGTATAACAAAGGGTGAGAATATCTCCTGACTTTATGGGTACTGCCGCTCTCACTTGAACCCTGGGGATGAATTCAATTAATTGTCCATACATTGTACTTATGTTATAAATGTGAAAATAACTGGGGCTATATATGTCTGTCAGATGCTTCGCTTTCACGGCTGAACCACTGAACCGATTTCGATGAAACTTAATAGTTTGAGACCCCGGGAACCACATAGGCTACCTTTTCCCCAGAAAACTTTCACTCAGGTGCAGCCGTGAGCAAAACATAGTTTTTTTTTGTCTGTAGTTTGTTAGTTTAATATTTCTTTGTATCACTATGTTTGATGACAAGTCGTGTTTTGATTTATTAAATCTCGATGAAGCCGTACTTGTAAAATGATGTTGATAGAAGATTTAAATAAATGAAATGAAAATAATTTAATTAATCTTTTAAAAGGAAGGCGGGAGTACATAAGTTCCTTATATAGATACTTGTATAAGTTAAGTCGCTAAAAATAAGGACTTCGTTAGTAGTTGCTGTAGCTCCGCCATTTTTAAATTCACTTACTGATAATCATTTTGTATAGTGTGTACAATATTGGGTACACAGCTGTGTGCGGCAATAGAAAGCCGAGGATATATGGCACGAATGCTGAATCCTCCCCGGGATGGAACTTCTATAGAGTTCACCTGCAAATATAGATGAAATAATTATATAAGTACCAATTAAAATTGCTTTTTATTTTATTTGTGTATCGTGCTGACAATTAATGTGCATTATAAAACAAATTTTAAAGGGATTTCGTTTTTAGAGTTCCGAAATCAATAACAGATTTTGACCAATATCGACAGATCGATCCCGAAAATAAACAACATTCATTTATTCTGATTGGACCATTTCCGCGATGAATCTGGAGAAATTGATTATAATCGTTTAATGATTTCGGCCGTTTGAGTTGAGTTATATTTCAATTAATGTCGACATAAAGTTCAAACGGCGCGGTGTTGAAGCTTGTGATCTATTTTAGAGTCAAAGAGCTTGTGCTTCACTACGATCTCTAAACACTATATCTAAGTAAGTACCTAGGCAGACATACCAACGTCTTACGTTTAAAATTTGCAATTTAAATATTAGCCAACTGTTATACCGTTACTATAGCTATAACAATAAAATAATTTAAAAAAAGATCTAAACAGGCGTGATCCATTTGTCAGTCTCTCGTGGCGCTAATATTAGTTGTTCGGTTACCTCTAAAATTCCGCAGACCCTTTGCACTAGGTGTTTGTCGAATCGGCTGCCAAGTTTGCAATGATCTAACAAAAATCCCACGATGTTGATTTGATCTGCTTCCCAGGTGGGTCGTACTTTCCTCTCCTCTGTATGAGTTTCCATTATTTCCAGTTCGCGTTGCCATCGCTCTGGGTCATTTTCCTTTGCCAACAATATCCTTAAAAGGATGCAATAGCCCTTTACTTGAATTTGAAAGTTAACTCCTATGCATGTTTTGGTACGGGAATAGATGCAAATTTTTTGTGGACTCAATTTCAGATATTTTTCTGAAAAGTGAGCGTAGTCCAGATCTATCAACCATTTGCGGATTTGGAAAGAATCCAAGTGTGTTAAAGATTTCTAATGATTTTTTCTTAACTGACTTCAAACCAGACACATTGCATTGTCTTCTTGGTCGTATCCAATTACCAACATAACTTTTATTTTCATTAGAAACTAGAAAGGTAGCATCAGCACTAGGTAAGTTTCAAGCGCGGCGAACAGAGTAGGTACATAATATTGTGGCAACAAATTAGTGTTTTTAGGAATTTAGAATCTCTTAGAATTAGGAAATTTCGGTCTAAACTTAGTGCGTAAAGTATTTATTTCTTACTTCGAAAAAGTGCCCAAGACTATTATATATAAAGTATAGTATTTTTAAATACCGTAAAGGAGTAATACAATCAAGTTGTGGAGAACTTGCCGTCCAATCTTCCACTGGTTGGAAGCGGACCTTCGCAGCGGAAAACACTGCGCATTCTCCTGCATGTTGGGGTGATGATTCGCATTCGGCGCTGCATATTGGCCAACCGCAGTTTGAACAAGCTATGTTCTCCACAGGAGAATAACATCCAAGACATAACGGCGGGGTATCTGAAGAAATACGACAATGTTTCATAATCCATGAAATGAAATGTGATTGAATCAAGGATGGTTTACACGTGCACCGTAATTTCGAAATATTCAACATTAACATAACTTTAAACTGATAGTTGAACTTTACTTTAAAACGGTTTAAAATAACATTGAGTTATAATTAAAATATTTATCTACCAATTTACCTGGCTTAGGTCCCAATGCAAACGGAGTATCCGTTAGTATTAACTCGCCGCCTTCCAAATCTTTATTGGCGACCAAAAATCGCCCGTACTTATCATTCTGCTGGACATCGTACTGGCAAACGTCACTATTAGCCATGCTTACATTCACGTAACAAAAATTAAAAGCAAGTACACATGAATTTACGTGATTAATAGTGAAACGACTGACAGTCTCTGAACTACGTTAGCGTCTATAATAAGATTCGAGTTCGAGAATTGGGCCGACCACTCTCCATACATGCAATATGGGTTCACATTCGCAGATCTCAGTCGATGCTAGCCAATATACCGGGTGGAAGGGAAACGCTCTCGGAAACGAATACAGGTGATAGTATTGGTGATTCCTGGCGTGATGGCACTAAAAAAATCGCGATCGCATTGTTACAATTTTAGTAGGATTTCTCAAATTTCTGTACAGCTTCACGTATGGATAGATAACTCGTAACTATTATTTTGAAAAACATAGTACAAAAGGTCAATATTTCAAAAAAATCGTAATGAAACACGTACATCAGCTGACGGGTTAACGACCGCGTGGCCGGCGCAGCGCGGCGGCCGCCGCCTTGTCGGCGTTTGCTTTGTAGTTTGTACCCTACCCAGTTTTTTGTACGTTTTACATTGCGCGCGCATGAATTACGGAAATACTAAAATCGTAAGTATTATCGCTTAGCTTTGCAAATAAATATAGTTTTTCGTTAATGTTATGGTTCTTCTCTCTTACCGTTCCGGTATAGAGAGCGTTTCCCTTCCACCCCGTATACATAACTACATACAAAGGAGACCGTAAAACTTAGTATAGGTATCCCTTTGTTCGGTTTCAATGTACCTAAGTAAAACAATTATTTTTAGTACTTAGGTATAGATAGGTGCTTTACTTGCTACGTGCAGTCCCCATGTAATCAGTGACGGTCAAGTTTTTTACCTAATACTAGCAAACTAAATCTAGGTAGGTACCTATGTGCGTTTTATAGACACTTTTTGCCATTTATTAGCCGTTAGTCCTACCCTTAACTACGCCAGAAAAATCGTGGATGCCCCGCCCTTTACCCATCTCAAAGATTGCAATGAAATGCAATTCTATCAGCCCTGTATTATATACTACCCACTGCTGAGCACGGGCCTCCTCTACTACGGAAAGGGGTTAGGCCTTTGTCCACTACGCTGGCATAGTGCGGGTTGGCACATGGCAGACTTCACATACCTACCCTCTAAATTCTTATGGAGAAGTCTCGGGTATGTGTAATGTATATTGTGTAACTGCTACAAATGGCAACCCTTTTCTGGAAAAAGGACTCCGTCGAACTCGGTCGGATGTAGGTACCCGTTTCTACAATAAATACCTAAATATGGTAACAAATTGGCTCTACATAGTGTCGATTCCCGAAGTCAATGAGTGTTCATACGATAAGACAGGCTGGCATGATCTTGATTGTCCAGAGACGCAATATCTTTCATCAGTCGATATGTTACTTACCATCAGGTGTAGAGTAACTATACCTACCTACTTTGTCGCATCCGAATATAAATAGTGGCCCAGTAGATTAAGATGTTTCATTTTTTGCCAATCTAGGTGGTCTGGCCCTATCATAATTTTTTCTACATCTCCTTTGAGCTAAATGGTTTTTAATAATTATGTCAATTTTTGAGTATTTATTCGACACCACAAATAGCAGCAGCGTATGGGAATTCTGGCGAAACTGTAAATTTCCAGCAGTAATAGCATTAACGCAAGAAACGATACCGTGCCTTCGAACCGTAAGTACCTAGCGAAACAGAAGTACATAATTAACTGGATATTGGAATACTGGCTCACTCCGATGCTCGTCGATCACAGGGCTTAAATAAGTTAGGTGAACTTTTGAAGAGTTTTAGTGCAAATACAAGATTACTGTAATATAGTAGCATAGTGATCACACCCGGTCAGTAGTTCTAGCAATCGATTTTAGATTCCAATATTTACCTAATTTGATTTTTTTTTTTTATGTTTTCAATAGGATGGCTCCCTGGGACAAATGGTGATTTGCAAGGATGATGAGGGCCAGAGAGTATCCTGTCCTTGCACCAAAGACGAAGACGATGGCGATGATGAAGGTTACAACTTTACATTCTTCAGAAGGTTTTGGTCTTTTAGCAATGTGAGTACTACAATATAAGATCTTTTAGCAATTAGCATGGGCGTAGCTATAGCTTTCACAACTGTATGTGCCCTGTGGTGCTAAATACCAAAATATCAGTGGCGTAGCGTGGGTTCTTGCCGCCCCATGACACCAAGAAACCTCCTTTCAACAAATAAGTCACGTAACCCCCCGGTCAATTGCAAATACCTAGGCATTATAATGTGTACATGTTTTGTTGCCCGGATTATTTTTGTCGTAAGCTAAGGGGGTCCGGACCAAAAACCCCCCTCATATACGTCCATGGCGATTAGTATTTAGCTCATAAAGAGATTTTCTACGAGACACTCCTTATCAAATATGTTTTAGTAACTTAATACATTCACTGCCACATTGTATTTTACCATTAATTGACGGGAACCAGATAACTAGTAAAATTAAGTACAATTATTATGCAAGAATCGAACTTGCGAACTCTTATTGTTGTTTCCTCGTCTTGTTGATCAGTCGGTTTCGCGCAAGTGTCTAAGATAAAAGCTGCTTTTAGACTTGTTTAAGTAATAATCTTTTAGACTGTCCCAGATTTGCATGGAGATTGAAAATTTTATAGATTGTGCAATGGAAATAAATCGCAAAATTCTAAAATATTTGAATTTTACGTAAATTATTATTATTATGGAATTTTTTGGTGTCAAATAAAAACTTCATGCTTTTGAAAATGTTACACGAAAAAAGCATTGATTACTTTTTTAAATTTCGCGGTCATTATTGCTTTTCGCACTAAAGGAGAAGCTGAACTTTATGAAATTAAATTTTACATGTCACTAGTTCGTAAGGAAACAATAAAACATTTTATAATTATTTGTGTAATTTCGTTATTACAGATATAAATCTCGTGTCTATACAATAATTGAGTATATGTATTGATCAGCTTTGAGTTAAAGCGAGACGTCACTGTCACCGCATTTAGTCAATTGAAGTTATTATTATATCAGCTTTGAATAATTCTCATCATAATTCACGCTAATACAAGAATAATTCTTAAAATAATATTTTAATACTTTTCTACATGATCTTAGATCAGTTAGTTACAAAATCGTATTGTGAGAATCACGTCAATAACGCTAGTTCCGGTGTTTACGCCCTCTTGCGGCTCGTTGCGAATGTTAAAATTGTCTTGTGGTGTGGTGCAGGTCTCGTACTCGGCAATTTGCCTGGAATTCGCAGTTAAATTGTTTCAATTTGTGACTTGATATAAACCGCAGTGAGTAAATCTTTGCTTTATTTAAGAAATAACGATGTAGTAAGAATTGTTAATGTGTTAGCGTATAATTCTATTTAGGTTACAACTTGTGGCCTGCGCCGGTCATAACGGAGCCTTATCGACGTCATATTCTTATTTTATTATTTTTCTTCGTTTTTGTACTTAAAGACGACTGAAAAAATAAAAGTGCCACAGTTGTTTATGTATGGTTGCCAAAATATACTGCGATTCTCTCGTAATTGCTAAACTGAAACATCAATAAGAAGTACTCAATTAAATCGACGCATGTGATTAATACCTTTGAAATTAGACTTCGCTACTTTTACACGAAGGTCAAGTTTACGACCATCGAAGAGTAGTAGGCCTTTCATTTTTCTGTAAATTGTTATTTCTCATCTACGTATGAGGGAAAGGAAATTATCGAATGATGCTTGTTATGTAATACTGAGAGTGAAATTCATGTCTCTGCGTCGATCTCGACCCTGACATAGCTGGCACTAGTTATTTAATTTGCAGATCGCCTTTAAGCTTGTCTCTGTTAGCCTTATCATTTCCGAGGTCATGCGGCGCATAGACCATTCATAACTCATGAATAACGGTTTCGGAAGGTTAAAGACACTTTTAGGTTATGATTTCTATAGCTGAAAAAATTTAGTAGCAAATTTCACGATAAAATGTGTAGTATAAGTGAGCGATTATTTGCAGGGCATGGCTCCCCCATACTATGCTGACCTTGGAAAGAAGGCCAACGATGTGTTCGGCAAAGGCTATCATTTCGGAGTCTTCAAACTAGACCTGAAGACTAAGAGCGAATCTGGTGTGGAGTTCAGCAGTGGTATTGTCTCCAATCAGGAGAGTGGAAAGGTATGCCAATTGCATGTAAAATTTACTAGTCATGTACAGCTCACTCAGCAGTATAGAATGGAATCAGCTACAATCAATGTTTTCAGGTGGTTTTCTAACACTTTATACTAAGCCAAGATTTATTGCTTATTCTCCTATTTGAAACTTCTCAAATTTATCTTTCATAAAATAAGAAAAATCAAAGACATGCATAATTAAAAACAAAATAAATCCTTTAAAACTGCACAAATATGTTCAAATGAGTCTCAAAACCAGAACATGTCATATTATTATTATATACTTTGAGCACTCGGTAAGTATACTGTACAGAAAGTATTGACATAAATACCACTGTCTCTTCAAAGATTACAAGATAAGCTGATAAGAATTCTAAATAATTAAAAATGTGTCAGATGCATATCAACTATAATAAAATTATTAGTAGAGATAAATTATGTAATCCATCTAAAATACCAAAATAAAGCTTATAATATTAACCCGTCAAGCCCCGCTTATATATACAGATGTATGGAAAATCTATACTAATATTATAAAGCTGAAGAGTTTGTTTGTTTGAACGCGCTAATCTCAGGAACTACTGGTTCGAATTGAAAAATTCTTTTTTATTGAATAGACCATTTATCGAGGAAGGCTTTAGGCTATATAACATCACGATGCAACTATTGGGAGCGAAGAAATAATGGAAAATGTGAAATTATACGGGGAAAATTATTCATCCTTGAGGGCTTCCACTGCGTGCGCTGCCAAAACGGTTCAAGATACCAAAAATATATGTATGAAAGAATTATTCCTCTTGAAGTGATCTAAAAAAATGTCCGGGACAGTATATGTTTATCTTTTAAGATTAACTCACTAGAACCGTTTTTATGGTAATGAAATTTGGTCGAAATTAATGCATTATTTGTTAAGAGTTGTATCAACGTCATAGTCATAGAGTGATTCAACGGGAAGGTTTTTATGTACTTTTAGCCCGGAAAAACTTATTAACACTGGCGAAGCCGTGGGCAAAAGCTAGTTCTATTATAAAGATATTCATTGTATCATTCCAAATAAAAAAAAGTAAGTGTAATGTACAGTAATTTAAAATGTGAAATTTTAATTTGTTCCAGGTATTCGGAAGCCTTTCCTCTAAATACGCCGTGAAGGACTACGGACTTACGTTCACAGAAAAATGGAACACAGACAACACACTGGCCACAGACATCACTATTCAAGACAAAATCGCCGCCGGTCTCAAGGTAACACTTGAGGGGACCTTTGCACCACAGACCGGGTAAGTCATGCTTGCGCATACATCTTTGTACACATTGAAAATGTTTGTACAAGTGGAACTTCTTAGTATGCAGTGGTTACACAATGTATCTAGTACTTACATTAAAACGTTAGGCTTATTTCAATGCTTGATCAATTGCAGTCCATAAAGAAATCCAGTAATGGCTCGTCAAATATCTTAACTGAAATTGTTATAAAATATTTATTATTCGTCGAAAACAGCCCATAGCATGTATGTTCTAAACCAGGAGCAAGACCGGCAAACTGAAGACCTCGTTCGTGAACGACACCGTAGCGGTGAACACCAACTTGGACCTTGACTTGGCCGGTCCCGTGGTGGACGTGGCGGCCGTTCTCAACTACCAGGGCTGGCTCGCCGGCGTGCACACGCAGTTCGATACACAGAAGGCCAAGTTCTCCAAGAACAACTTCGCCCTCGGGTACCAGACCAACGACTTTGCCCTACACACCAATGTGTAAGTGATTTGACTTATTTTGATTTTTTATTTTCAATATTCAGTAACTGCTTTTCAGTCAATAAAATGCTTTATGTTAATCTAAAGAGTAACATTCGTAATGGTTGATTGAAATGTCTTAATATTTCTAGATCTAATGAAACTGATTAGAGCAACACTAATGCATCTTTTACCGTGCTTTGTACGCAATTTCTTACGTTATGTGCGATAATTATGACCTCATTAGCGCAAAACAAAGTATGTCATAAAACGAAAGGTTCGCAGCGATTGATTACTGCGGCAATAGGGTTATTGATTTTATACGATTGCATAACACTTGCCCTAGTTGATGTTCAGCAAGGATGTCGCTTGTTATGTAAACCAGTCACGGACCAGTTAGTACCAACAGAATTATTGTCCTAATGTGTGCGCACTTTTTGTATTACATCGTGTTCTACTGTGAACCTCTAGCCATCTTAACACTAGCTACTCTTTAGTCACTGCTACATTGTCACTTGTTTACAAAATTACATTGAGTATAAAAATACATGACGCTGAAAACCGTCATTGTCGAACAAATACGTTTAAGTATTTATTACTTTCGCACACATTGTAATGACGGAATGGTCCATTGTAAATGGTTTCTTTCGTAATTTAGTGACAATGGCAAGGACTTCGGCGGTTCCATCTACCAGAAGGTGTCTGACAAGCTGGACTGTGGCATCAGCATGAAGTGGACCGCGGGCTCGGCTGACACGCTGTTCGGCGTCGGCGCAAAGTTCGCCCTCGAACAGGACGCCTCCCTCCACGCCAAGATCAACAACAAATCTCTCATCGGACTTGGTTACCAACAGAAGTTGCGCCCAGGTGAGTTCTACATCAGCTTGATGGATGTGTTTTCCGATTTTTTCTATTGTCATGTGATAACGCATTATATTACTTTTTCACGCATGACTACGTTATCAGTGTTATCTTTTAAAAACAATCTGCCGATGTGTGGGGAGGTGAGATTTGTTACGCAACACACGTGACATGATTTGTGTTGTGGTTTCAGGCGTGACTCTGACGCTGTCTGCCGCCATCGACGGACAGAACTTCAACGCCGGCGGCCACAAGGTCGGCGTCGCCCTCGAACTTGAGCCCTAAGACTCCGGGCCAGCTCCTTTAGTATTGTAGATAATATATAATGCAATATCTGTTATACACATATAACGGGTTACAAAGCGATTATAGCAAATCAATTTATTAAATACAGCATCTTCAAGTGTTCTCTGCATATTGTACTTTGGCGTTCAAAACGCATCAATAAAATTGTCGAACTTTCGGGCGGTTACTTCTAAGTGGTGAACGCGGATTAGCGTTGGTCGCTCTATTATTTCTATTTCAAGATGGCGGATGCGCTTACTTCCTCAAAACGTTATTATTAGCGTTCCAATGTATAATGTATTTATATAAGCACGCGGCAAAACGAGCATCTTTACTAAATGTTCTGATTGCATCTATTACGTCATCCATGTCTGTTGTCATCTTGTAAATAAATACCCATGGCGTATTATCCTATTGATTGAATGGTAATAAAAATGAATAGTCTGTTGGAATCATATGCGACATTGTTTTATTAGACCTGCGACCTTTCCTGACCTCAGTTCCTTTGAATAAATTCTGTATCTTGATGTGATTAACTGTTTTCTATGTCGATGGATGCGATGAGTACGATATACATACATTTAGAAATGATATTTATTTATTGATTTGATGCCTTTATATTTTGTTTTTAATTTAATAAAGTGTTTTGAACAGTGTCCTTATGTTCTGTTGCATTTTTATAACATACACACATACATTCAACACATCTACATTCCCTGGGGTTTAGGCTATAAGTGCACACAAAATCACTTGTGTATATCATATAGCAGATTTACTTAACTTTCACATACGCCTATTGCATTAATTCCAAAACGGCAAATCCATTTTTAAAAACACCGTATTTTGCCACATACATTTTAAACCTAATCTATGTTTATTTTTTTTAAGTCCTACAAACGCTATCACATGCATTTTTGCGCATAGGTACCTACCCTATCTTGAGAAAACCCTGATTCAAAGAGCATTATGATACTCCCGGATTCGTACGCGCCGCTTCGTATTTTTCTTGGCTCTAACGCCCGAATGCACAATCGTTGCTTAGTGCTTGCGACATGGCAGACTTCGCAGTGGCGTAAGCCAGGGTGCTCTGATTGGATAATATTGGAATACAATTTTGCTTCAGTTCGCTGGCAGATAAAGTTGTTGCAGGCGTTACTTATTTGTTGAAATGCCTTTAAGGTGCCCAGGGGCAGCTTTTGGGTACCTAATAGACACTGGACGATAGACTAATTTTTTTTCTTTGACCGCCTCCTTTATATAGCTACGCCTATGGTATGTTTGAAAATCTTGGGTAACCCGATCTAGAAGCCAAAAACCCAGGTTGTTTAAAAATAAATGAAATTTCATCTATGGTACGCAACATATTTTTATTTAGTAAACATGGTTACACAAATTACTGAATCATTTCTTCTTCCATAAGCTTTGCCATCCACTCAGGCTCGGCGGCTGCGATCTTCTCTATCAAACTATTCACTTGATAGCACAAGCTTTGAATCTGCTTATCCCATTGCGGCAAAATCTCTCGAGCTGTAAATAATAAAATCTTACAAAATCAAAGCTATATACTATACCTATACTTATCTTATGGTCTGCAACCAACTTTAAAATAACTACATAAATGAGTAAATGATGAAGGCCATACTTGAAAGAAATTGTCATGAAACACAGAGCTCTTGACCTATCGTGACGTCATACTCTAACCCGACGACACTATCTGTACAAGTCTCGGAATTTTGGCATTGAATTGTTTGAATTTTCGTATAAAATATTTTAACATCTATATAACATTTCCATAGTTTGTTAGCAGTTTCATTACTCTTATTTGTATTTGATTATATAATAAATGTAAAATATTAATAATGGCTTTATAGCCACACGACTTCCACAGCTGAACATAGGCCTCCCCCAAAGATTTCCAGACGGACCAGTCAAAAGCGGCCCGCATCCACAAATTCACCCACCAATCTATAGGTAGAATAAATTCATAGACTGCCTAGGTGGCGTAGTTGTATTATGGTACTACTGCAGTGCTGAGGTCTCGGGTTCGATTCCCGGGTCGGGCAAAGTGATATTGAGTTTTTCTATTCAGTATTAGCTCGGAGTCTGGAATTTGTGCCCGATATGGCGATAGGCTCGCCCCCTATCACCATGGGACGGAATAACGGCGAAAAGTGGGTGCACTAGTTGCGCCTCTGCCTACCCCTTCGGGGATAAAAGGCTTGAGTGTATATGATGTATATGTATGTAATAAATTCATAATTCAACAATGCTTTCCGCAAACCCTAAACAAAGTCACAAGTTTGAGAGCTGGAACTCAAACTTGGAGACTTTCCCACATAGCATACTCTACAAATACACAACAGAGTCAAGAAAACAAAAACAAAGAGCCATAAATAACGAAAACGCAATATATGATGCACGTGTAAACACGCTCCCAAATTGGATTTCATTTGTTATTGAAAGTATTGCCAAATTCACCTTTACCTCTCCAAATACTTAACATTTCAAGTACACAACTGATAATATAATTATTACAAATTAAATTAACTACATTAGTCGGCAATTTAAATTTATAGATTACATTATTGTGGAATTAGGGAGACCTCATGCTTGTCCCAGGGCAGTCCTTAAATAAAAAAAATTATTTTGCCACTATTTTTGACGACTTTCTTTTAGCTCACCATATTTTTGCTAGCAAAAGCTCAGAACAAAGAGCTCGAGCCTCTACCCCTAGTCCGGTGGCGGTCCTCCCTAGTTTCTAGGGCCTAATTTTTTTTTCTCTTTGGCAAGGCGCGGTTTGCGCATCTGACAGTGTCAAAGTATTGGGTTAGACATTTTTTTAAGTATAAGTTGCAGCTGTTGTATTGTTTCTTTGTTATACTCAGTACTAACTACCTACTATGTCAAAGTAAAGCAGTGGCTACCTTATCCAAAACTTTGTTGAGAAGTTTTGGCGGTAACAAAAAAAGCACTTGATTAACAATGTTATTTCAATTCACTTCATTTGAGCCCTTTAATAGAACTTTATTGGACAATTTACCACCATAATTATGCAATATAACACTAAGTATCACCAAAATAATGAATTGTTTTGAGCACCTCATGACACTTCTACCTTCCCGCCAAAACTGTCTTCTAGGTCCTCGGGCAACCTTCCCATCCTAAAGCCGGTACTCATCATTACATACTATAAAACAAAGTCCCCCTATCGCATCTGATAATGTCTGAACACGATAAACCCAAAAACTACCCAACGCATTTTCATATGTCTTTCACCAATGGATGGAGTGATTCAAGAGAAAGCTTACACACATAGATATATTACATAAATATTTAGTATGAAAAAAAAACAAATTTCAGCATGTAATATTATGCTTTGCTATCTGTGCGAAGCCATGGCGGGCCGCTAGTTCGCTAATAAAATCCAAGTACATACTCTCAAAGTGCACGACGGAGCTGATCTGGTCGATGTACCCGTTCATGCGCCCCTCGCTGATCATGTGGCTGGCGATGCGCTCGGCGCGGGCGGGCGGCGTCTCCAGCAGCGCGCCCAGCTCCTCGAACGTGATGTTGTTGTACAGCTTGCTCGCTGACAGCAGGTTGTGCTCGAACACGGCGCGGTCCAGGATCGTCGAGCCGTCTGATGTAGACGCCTGGATAATTGGACCCAGTTATGCCAAAATGTACCAATCCACAAATTATCTAAAAATAAGTTATTCACTTTTAACACGCAATTAGTCCAAATGTGATACTTTACAACTCAGCAAAAATGAAGAGCAGGCGACACAACTAATTGCGACCTGTTTAAAAGAAATAACTAACAAATAACAATATAGAATTTTTGTGTATAAGTAGTTGGTACATTTTGGCATAACTCGGTCCAATTACACTCATTCATTACAGCAGCTGGATGCATAAAGCAGCAGACCGGGCTCTATATCTTGGGAGAGGCCTATGTCCAGCAGTGGACTGCAACGGGCTGATGATGATACATTAAACATACATAGACAGACAACTATTAAAGCTTTTGCACCTTGCTTATTTCGTTCCACGATGGGAGTGGGGGCACCGGGCAAGCAACCGAATATCACTTTACTTTAAAACAGAGCGTATTCCCACCTAAAAGGCCGGCAACGCATCTCTGTACTCCCTACTGTTGCCGATGTTCATGGGCGGCGGTGATCACTTACCATCAGATGAGCCGTATGCTCGTTTGCCCCCTATATCATGAAAAAATAAAGACGTGGCACTCGGAGACTGCCGCGGTAAAGCTATTGCATAGCATTTTTTATCAACTGATGTAATTAGAATTATTTATTTATTTTATTTGTTTCTATTGTCCAAATTTCACTCGTGCCCTAACGCCGACACTCTAAGCAGGCAATTCTAATATTTATAACCTCTTTGAACAGATATAAAATAAAAACTTTTTAAAAATTCAAACTCAGAATCACGTTTGACATTTCGATACGTTTCACTGACTGGAACAATTTTTAAATACACGGTAATTTCGACCTTCTATCGTTTAACATTCAGCTCATATCCTCTTATATATTGTATTCTTACAAGACTGCGATATTAAATTTACTTATGGAATTTTACACTCTACATGTTTGTGATAGAGTTGAAAATAAAATATCACCACTGTGCCGGTCGGAGTGAGGGGTGTTAGGTTATTTTTTCGTTACGGAATTTCTGGATTCGGTATCCACGCTCAAGGCCCGCGATAGAAGCTATGCAATAGCTTAAAAAAAAAGACGCGGAGATCGAACCAAGACTACAGCACGGTCGTCGCGTCGTCCCGAATTATACTCTACATCAAGACAAAAAAAAAAAGATAGTAAAATTATTGTAATTCTTTTACTGGAATACAATCACCTTCTGGTGTGTCTGCATGAGAGCTTCAAACTCGTGTAACTCCGAGCGCCTGATGATGCGGTCGAGATACATTTTTTCTAAAATAGAGTAAGCTGGCAGCTGTTGGCAGCGTTCATCCTTGAAGAGTGTTGCTAACATCCTGGACCTCTGTTGACCTGTAGGTACAAGAAAATATGAAATAAGGCAGTATTTACAGTATTTTTTCACGTTACGTTTTACAATGTACGCATAGGTAACAGGTTGCTCTCAAATGCTTCCAATAAAAGGGAAAATAACACAATTTTAATTTGACCAAGGTTATTCATTATGATGGGAGTACTAATGATTATTCATTTGTGTGCAAGTACTCCACTGCTAAGCTAAACTTCTTAACAGCCATGGTAAATATGATCATATGATCTAATCAACTATCGTCATATTCATCTTGAGAATCTTACTATCTTATATACATACATACACACACTGATACCCTTATCCCATGAGGGGTAGGCAGAGACTATTGAGCGCCACATTCTATGATCTAGACACACCTCATTCGCCTCTTCCACATTCATAGTTGTACTCATTATATCTTATCTTACTATTATAAATGTGAGTTGTGAAAATGTTTGGATGTTTGTAAGAAGTAAACGTGGAAACAGCTGAGCTGATTTGGATGAAAATTTGCACACAGATAGACCACGTCCTGGATTAACACATTAGCTACTTTTTATTCCGGTAATTTCCCACGGGAAATAATTGACTTTTTTATCTGATTCTTTAGATCGATGGCTCTGGCGTCGAACTCGCACGTGGGCAAAGCCGCGAGCAACATCTAGTAAATCGTACTAAATAAGTCATCTGTAAGCATTTCAATTAAATTGTAATAATAATAAGTGGACGATAGCCCAGCTGGGAATGGAACGGTCTGCCGAGACAATGTCCGGAGGTTCGAAACCCAAGGCAGAAACCTCTGACGTATCAAAGTTACGTGTGTATTGTTTATCAATTATCGTTCACTTTAACGGTGAAGGAAAACATCGTGAGGAAACCTCATACCTGAGAATTCTCCATAAGAATTTCGAGGGTGTGTGAAGTCTGCCAACCCACACTAGGCCAGCGTAGTGGACTAAGGCCTTAAAACCTCTTAGTAGCAGAGGAGGCCGGTGCTCAGCAGTGAGCAGTATATAATACAGGGCTGGTATTATTGTTATTGTTATTCTTATTATTACTATTATATAATAATTACCCGCTGATGCAAGAACTGTGCAAATAAGAGCATTCCTGAGACAAGTCATTCTCTCATCCTCATGTATTATGTTTCTATAAGACAGTTCATTGTATCGCTGTGCTGCTTCTATAAATTTCCTGCAAAAAACAATAATTGATGAAACCATTTTTTGCACTATTTTACTTTACTGGACTGTAATATGAATTTGCATATTCTATCCATTTTCGCCAGTTTTTGCATATAATCGCTAAAGTCATGTAATGGTGCATAATGCATATTTCGGGTTTTTTTTTCTATCTGGCTCTGTCCTTTAGGACAATTTTGCCAATGTCAAGTGAGGCAGATACACGTGCAGAAGAAAAATAAAAAAAAAAAACACTACGCCAGATGGCCAGAGAAAACAGAAATAGACAACACTGTGAAACAACAAAATCCGGTCTCTATAAGTATTCTGACACATATTAGCATAAAAGTCAATACATGTTTTAGTTTGTCAAAGCATGGTAAAATTTGTAAAACAACACATGAAGTAACAGAGACACCTAATGCTCTTTTAAACAGCTTTTATGGTTAGTTTGGCTATTGCATAAATATGCGTAACAACTGAAGCGCCATTCATTCTTGGAATGGCCATCACATATAATACAGCAACAATGATATAACTAGATTAGTACTCATTATTAAGCCCAAAAATGAAATTGATCTACTATTTAACTAGCTTATGGGTTCAATTGCTATAATAATGCTATAAAAATACATAAAATTACCTTCTATAATCTAAAACCCTGGCATAACACACTTTGTAGTAAATCTGTAGTTGTTCATTGGTGGTCTCAGCTTGAAGTAAAGATGCTCTGTTCACAAATGCTTCAGCCTGCACAGGGTCATCAACTTCCAAATATAAACGGGCTATCTTCAGGTATGTTTCTAACTTATAGTCTACTGAATATTGTCTGTAAAAGGATATACAAAATTAATAACTTTCTAACTATATTATAAAGCATGTTGAAGAGCCTAATATGCTTAGTCTTCTTGACCTGCCTGCAGTAAGTATAGAAGTAAATGATGAGAAGTAGAACTAATGTTGTGACGCCCCATTAGGGTGGGAAATGATGTTAGTGAATACTGATAACAATGTTTCCTTACATATACGCGAATGTTGGACATTGAAATTAAACTACTATAACAAAACATTGGGAGAATAAAATGAAAATCTGCGATAAAATCCGTTATAGTAGATTAATTTCAATACTGAGAGCAAATTACTGATAAATAGTAGATCTGGTAAATACCATCCACAATAAAACAACCTTGGGTCATACACTAGGCCAGCGTGGTGGACTGGGGCCTGAATACCCTCAGTAGGGTTGGTATAATTATAATTAATATTAGTGAATATTGCATAATATAAAATATAGCTTAAATATATTCCACTATGTACACATTGTTAATTTCACATACTTTTGTCCAGTTTCCAATGGTATGCCTACAAGTACATTTGCAGCTTCTTTCCAATTCTGGTTACGCTCGTAGATATCAGCCAAGTGTTGTCTGATGCTGGCCACCTGAACGTAACACAATATTTTACACCATTAATACCATAGAAACTTTTGAGCCATGCACACCCGCTTGCTTCAATTTCTGTCAAGGTGCTCACATAAAACCTTACACAGTATTTCTAAACATACCTGTTCTTCAAATGAGATGACTCTGGGCTGTATCACATCTAGTGCGAAATGTGATACTTCCTGAGACACATTGTCAGGTAGCAGAGCCAGGTGTGTGCTTACATCGGTCAACAGTTGTCTGGATATTACTAGACTCACATTTTCATTCACAACTGTAAGAACAAAATCATTATGTTTTTAACATTTTAACTTTTCAAAATTACGTTTGTATTGTTTATCAATTATTATTTGCTTTAACAGTGAAAGAAAACATTGTGAGGAAACCTGCATACTAAAGAAGTTCTTTATAAGAATTTTTAAGTCTACCAACCCGCACTAGGCCTGCATGGTGGAGTAAAGCTGTGATTCCGTAGGACGCGGCAGACAAAAATAAGAAAATACCCTAGCACAACAGAAATAGAGGCTTCATATCAATTTATTTTGATTGGAATTATAACACAATAAATAACATTAGTGTTGAAAATTAGTAATAAGATTTTATCTGGTGAAAAATATTTCAATAATTTTTTTGTGTAGGAAATTTACTAGTGGTAGAATTCTCATAATAATATGTAAGAGTCCGTCTGGGTGGGTACCACCGCAATGTTTATTTCTACTGCCAAACAGCAGTGTGCATGCACTGTTGTTTTTCAGTTTGAAGGGCATTGTAGCCTGTATACCTACAAGACATAGTGAGACTTAACATCTTATGTCTCAGGATGACGAGCGCAGTGGAATGCCATACAGTACTTTGTGACTCAAGGTGCTGGATGGTATTTCTACTGTTTATGGGTGGTCGGCATGCTCGTCTCGTCATTCAATGCCATAAAAAAAACTTACTTGCTTCTACAAATGCTTTTAGTGATTCAGCCAATTCTCCATCAGTATTTTTCAGAATTTCTGTAAGAACATTGCGATACCTAAATGTGAACAAACAATTATTGATTAGATAGGGGTAATTACATAAACATTCCCATGTTTGTATTATAGGCCCCACCATTCATAAGTAACTTTAAAAGCATTCATATTAACCTGACAACGCCCACAACTATAGTTGCAATATATACCTGGATACTGGCATGCGACGTGGGTGTTGACAGTTTAAGTGTAGTTTTCAAACTATACAAAATTGCATAAATATCTAAATCAGAGGTCTTTAAATTACACGATTTATTGTAAAATGCTAGTTTTCAAAATTTCTATACAAATATATTATGTAAACTGTTTTGGTTAGAATTACAGGCCCGTTTTTAGACATGTCTTTTATTGATTGAATTTCAGACCTCATGGATCAAAATCATGTTATTGTATAGTAATTATCTTGTTATTATAATTATTATCATTATAGTCATTACCTAAATTCTATGTCACGATATGAATCGTGAGCCTTGTCTATATGCCCAAAACCTGTTTAACATGGTACTAAACACGTCGAGACCAATAATTAGAATCTCTGTGAATTGTGACCCGTTGGTTTATTTTATAATAATCTACAATTTGTTTCCAAATACATTTGTTGTTTACTCACTTTTCTGCTTGATCTTTATGCAAGCCCCCAGAATTCCTCAGTTCGTTCAGATATTGGCGTACACCTTGTAAATTCAGAGGCATAATTGAAATATCTTGAAAAATCTGTACCTTTTCTTGTGTTTTATTTTTGCGGTTTTTTGCAGTTTTTGACAATGAAGATTTTTTTTAATAATTTTCCCTTATATGGAAGGCAAAGGGTTTGAGCCCATACAGCCTCGTCTTAAGTGATATTTTTGGTTCTTTTTTTTTCCTGTGTACTATGTCGTAGTAAAGCAATGGCTACCTTACCAAGACTTCATCGAGGAGCTTTGGAGGCAACAAAAAAACATTTTATTGGCACAGTTATTTCAATTCACTTCATTTGAGCCCTTTAACAGAACTATATTGGATAATATACCATCATAGTTATGCAATATAACGCTGAGTATCACTAAAATAATGAATTAAAACAAGAGCATCTCACGACACTTCCAAGTTCCTGCCAAAAACTCTGAGAAATCCTCAGAGTAATAATGACTTTAGTTATTATTCTGAGAAGAAATCAGTATATGACAGATTTCAAAAATTAATCAAAATAGCCGTCACTTCTGTGAAACTAAGACCAAGGATCTTATATCTAAAATGGATTGATCCGACACAATAAAAATTCAACCTTATTTCTAGAACGTTAGGGTTTGTATTTGCGTACATTATACGTAGTTGAAATTCTGTACCGAGCAAGAGAGCTTCTAAAGGGAGCTCTGTCCCTCTCTTGTGACTGTTTTTTGTACGGTAACCATGTTTTCTTTGTAGAATTGGGTGGTCCAGTATTTATTTTTTATGACATTTGTAAAAAATAAATGTATTTTTAATAGTGCAGTGTTTTATTGTTGAATAGCTTCACATGAAGTTATTATTCTATCATATAATTAAAACTTACGCGAGACATATTATACTACTAGAAAAAACGGTTTCACTCACGTATTCTTGGTCAGAATCTGCGGCAAAAGCTACATAGGTGAGACAGGATCACAGGACGCAACGTGGTTACTAGACTGACTGAACACATTAGGTGTTTGAAGAAATTGGACAGGAATGGCTCTGCGGTCTCTGAGCACGCGTTGGATTCGGACGTTTCCCATTACATCCGCTTCAATAAGACCAAAGTATTGGCCCGTGAAAAGTCTTTCGGGCCACGTAAAATACGTGAGGCCATTGAAATAAGTAAGCGCCCGAATTTCAACCGTGACGTAGGCTGGACGTTGCTGACTACTTGGAAACCGATTCTCCAAACCGTACATAAGTCCATCAACAGCCCTACACGAGGAATCAACACAGTCAGTTCAGCACACACAAACGTTCTACATGCACCGGTAGTGTCTGATGATGATGGTCTAGCAGCTACGACATCTTCGGAATCCTCCGAACCACCCCCACTCCACCCGTCAAGCCGTGTTTTACGTTTCGCAAGGCGGGCGGTGGTGCGGTCGCGGGGCTGACATAGGTCAAGAGGCCTCCGTGACACGACGTCCTCTTAGCACTCGTCCATGAAGATGACCTACTTAATAGGTCGAACTGGACGGCGATTTTGACCAGGAATACGTGCGTGTAATCGTTTATTCTAGTAATACTTTATCCTTCATAATATGATATTTTTCTAAAGAATTATTCACTATGTTAAATTCATTTTCTGCAAAAATGTGTAAAAAGCAAAGTCATTGGACACAAAATTTGACTCTGGGCTAATATTGGGTAAATATTACGTAAAAAAAATACGACCCGAACCATGCTATTACTACTGTGCACACTACTTTTTGAATCATAAAATAAATTGAAACACATTTGATATACCAACAGATTAAAATTTTATGCAAAAATTAGGTATAGACACACAAATTATTATTAAAAAAATACGAATATTACGTGTAATGGCTACACTGTTAGAAAGAGATGGCAAGGTCCTTCGAGGGTACACTCTTCGGAACAGAATAGATATTGTCGTAAGCATTTTATATGTGTATAAGTTCCTTGACTACGACAATTTTGACATTTTGGCAGCATGGCTATTCACCTTAGCCAGTTAACAATAATATTAATTTTTATTAACTTATAACTATAATATTATAATATGGCTGGGCTTAGATACATCTGGAATGTCGTTCTATGTAATCAGACCATGTGACTATAAAGGAAACGATTCTTTTATTTTTTTTAAAATCACCTTCAACATAATTTAGCTCTTTTTCGTAAGTTCACCTTTTCCAATGAAAAAGTTTAAGGGAATAAATTACTAACTAACTGATTCTTCATACAATTGGTTAATAAATTTACGAATAAAATACACACACTATCCTACATATGGTTTGTTCATCTCGTCATTCAATGCCATAAAAAAAAAACAGAATTCTTTAGGCAGTTCAGGTTAACATTAAGAGAGGACTGCCAAAACTACTTGTTGCGTACTTTGATCAGAAGCTCCATTTCTACAGCAACGCGATCATGATACTACATACAAGATGACAGAAAGCCACCGAAAAAAATCGTACACATATAACCAAATGTAAATAAACTTTGAAAAAAAGTCTTGAGTTTTCATAATATAAAATGCAAAGTAACTTTTTCCACAACCTAATATTTATCCTACTATCCTACTAATCTCCTTTCAAACATCGCAACTTTAGGTCGGTATTAATAAATACCCCATCCCGTAACTCACAGGAAAAAGGGCATTTATTCTCCCCTTACTATTATTATGTGTGTAGAAGGTAGTTAATAATATTGGTGAAATCGGCTACTATCTAATATTTATTCTACTAATATTATAAACGCGAAAGTTTGTAAGAATGTATGGATGTCTAGATGTATGGATGTTTGTTCCTCTTTCACGCAAAAACTACTGATCGGAATTCGATGAAATTTTGCACACGGGTAAATCATGTCCTGGATTAACACATAGGCTACTTTTTATTCCGGGAAATATAAAGCGGGACTTTTATCCCAGAAAAACATATTCAGGCGGGCGGAGCCGCGGGCAAAAGCTAGTATCAAATAAAGTAACATTCCTGATGTAATATTCATTCCATGCTGAAAACTTTATAAAATCGATGAGACAATCGGAAAGATGGTAAGTCTCAAGGTAACCATAGACTTTTTTGCTCATCTTGTTTCTAGTTTTTATTTCATAACGTTGGCTACATGTGACGTATAAAAAAAATTAAAAGAAGCGCCATTGAAATTTTGGGTACTTTTGTGGAAATATTATGTAAATAAATCAAATAAATCAATTTTACACCACTAGAAACGAAAACTTGTGGAATTACCTGCATTTCTAATATATTATTATATCGTTTGATGTGCCGTGTTATTGGAGAAAGCAGTTTTAAAGAGTGTCGATTTGTTTTCAACCGTGGCGACTTGTGAGACTTCGGTCGGAGCTATTTGACAAGCTAAAATGGCGGCCCCTTTTGAACTCAAAAATGATTTTATTGTATTCATTTGCTGCTTTTGAATATAAATGCTGCATTGCAATTTGTAATACTTTATGTTAGGAATAAGATAAAAGCTTATTAGACATGGATCATAACTTGGACGACTCTTTAAACTTGGAAGGTGCTATGGAGAGTGTTAGTATTGTGCTGTTATTTTTATGAGGATCTCTTTATTTATTGAAATTATTTTAGTACTTTGAATTATTTGATGTGGTTATTGTATTCTATCGCTGGATACAATCTGTACTGAATATTTTTTAAGTTATTGGGGAGCTGTATACTAATTTTCTAGAATTATGTTGTCATTATACATTTATTTTGTTTTGTATACTGTACACTACACCCCACGATTTAAATACAAATAATCGGTTTTATTTAAAATCTATATCAATAAATGATGCATTGTGTAAAGAAACTACGAATTAAAAACAAAATGTATCTATGTGAGGAAGGAAGTGGCAAACATATTGTTAATACAAATTATATTTATGTTCCTTTTATAAATATTACATTCTTTTTAAAAACTGTTATAAGAAATAAACTGCTTTTTAGAACTGTACGGTATTTGTTGAAACTTTCTAAGGGAATTTATAATCTAATATTAGAAAATGTCATATTATAGATAATTTAATTATAAATAGTGCTTGAAATTTGACTATGTAATTGAATGTATATGAAAAATACATACATAAACTTTATTTTTATGCACTCTATAGTATAAACTTTAATTATGCCAAATCTCACACTCTATGTGCGCTATGTGCTTAAAATAATCATTTAAATTGAACCATGGGGCAAAAAATTATTACTAAACAAACATAAAAAATATATGACGAATAAGTAACCTCACTCTTTTTGGAGTCGGTTAAAAAAGGGATATAAAGTTTTTCTTCACACATTGACATACAGATTTTGTATTAAATAAATTTTTTTGTAGGGATTTATATTATTTATGTATCTCTGGGCTTAGAATGGGGCAAAAAATACGTAACTCGAAAGACTATGTTGTTTAATTTAGACATTTGTGATTGGTCAAGAGACCAATACATCAGTCATGTATGTGTTACTTTCTCAACCAATCCCAACATACCGAAATGGAGTCGTGACATGTTTTTTTGCAACACTCCTAGCTCACAGGTCTATTTTTGAGCACAATTTAAAATAGAACAGTTCCAAAATTATATTCAGAAGATTTTAACCATGTGATGCTTATTTTTATTAGCACATTTGTTTATTTGCAGATGGATTTTGATCATTCGGGAGAAGTGGTCAATCAGGCAGATATCACACTGGAGACAAGTGAGCATGAAGGAGAGATCCCCATGGAGTTTGAGGAACAGCAAATGTTAATGGACACTGGAACTGAAGAAATAATTGGTAACAACAATATAATACCGATGATTTAGTTCACTAAAATGATGAGAAATAGATTTAATACATCTTTTGTATGTGTGTACAGCAGTCCTGCAGTAATCCGGTTATCTAAATCTAACTTTTTTATAAGTACATAATTTATTGGATTACAAGGTACTCCTTTTGTGAAAACTTCCAGACTACAGGGGGTTGGTGGCAGTACCTTATAGTTGGGCAAACGACTATCCGACACTGTGTCGCGAAATTTTTGTTGGATTACCACGGTTCTGCTGTATTAGATTAATATTATAATCTTATACATTTTATTTTAATGCAATAAATAACACAAAAATAAATTTTTACTTTTTGTTAGTATTCTAATGATTTCACTTTATACAATGCATTTTTATTATTGCAGTTACAGATTTTATGGGTGACCAGTTCACTCTCCAAGAGTATTCCGTGCAAGATGAACAGATAGTTGACTCCAATGTGACTGTTGAGCTGAATGTATGTAACATTTTATGCTTTAAACATTCAATAAGTTGTAATTGCGAAAAAGAAAATAATAAGGCTGTAAATACGAGCTTTTCATAATAATGACAAAAGTCTGGTATTCATGTACCATCTTCACCAGTGCTGGTAAATATTTAAACTATAATTTTATATAACCTTTTTAAAAATCTCTTATTTATAGCAAATGGGTACAATGACCTCGCAGTCAGAGACCATGATAGACTTGCAGCTGGAAGCTGAGACTATTCCACAGAGCATCAGACAAACAACTGCAGTTCAGCCCAAATTTATATCTGTTAAGGTAAATTATAATTTTATTAGACATGTTTTTTTTTATTGTATGGGAGTCACACCTAAGTTGTTATTTAATTTTTTTTTAGATCAGCACTAATAGCACAAAAACGTCATTATATTTTTTGACTTGTAGATTTAGCATTTGAAGATTTTTTTTATTTTTAATTATGGAATAATAGTGCTTCCTAATATTTTTTTCATAGCTTAGTCAAGTCTTTAAATACGACATGGAAAAAGTGAGTATACAAAATAGACACTATTGCAGACTCCAGCATCCACACGGACAATGAAGAAGGCAGAGGCTGCAGCGGTGCCGCGGCAAGTGGCGATAGCCCCGAAGCCCCCGAAGCTGGTGCAGACGCAGAAGGCGACATTCTCGTCGGGGAAGCAGTATGCGATTGCGCCCAAACCCGTGGCCCTCGTCATGAACAAGAGCTTGAAGAAGGTGTCGTTGACTAGTGTGCAGGGAGCCAAGGGAAACTCTGTTATAAGGAGTGAGTTTATTAATAGCTTAGAATGCACATGTACTAAATTATACAGTATAATTTGGCATCTGATCAGAGTCTAATACTGATATCTGCTTTTGACTTATCTTCGGTCCAAAAAACCAACCAACCAATATAAAAAAATATATATTTTTAAGTAATTTTGGGGCTGGTACAATTAAATATGAAAGTAGCAAAATTCAGTGCATAAAAATGCTATTAAATAATAATTTGGTCAAATGTGTCCACAAAAAACCTATTTTATAGTAATGTGGACATCATTTTTAACAGCTTTTACACTAAAAGTTTATCGCCATTTTGATTGAAGCAAGTTATTTACAATATTTATTATAGCACCAGTAAACAAACAGTATGTTATGCTGCCAACTGACGGCTCTCAGAAAATAAAGCTGATGTCTGCCAGACCAGGCACCACCCTGCAGTGTGTTCCGTCTAGTTCGCAACATGTAAGTGATTATGAAGAGTTTTCATATAGATTGCAAAATTTCGTTAATCAGATCACTGATATAAAATAATTAAATTTCTTAATAGAAGACTACTCAATGTGTAAATCATAACATTCTCTCAGTGTTCTTATTAAAGCTAAACAATTTTTCTGATATATTTGTGTCGTGAGGTATTGTAGCTCAAAATTATATTGTGACTTGATTTGTTGCAGGCACAGTTAATACCAAATAAGCCTCTAAGTGCAACACAAATTGCTAAGCCCATTGTGGGAAAAGTCATTATGCCAGGTACGCATGTGTTTTTTATTTATATATTTTTGTGGTACAATGTATATTATATAGTGTGGTGGTGTGTAAACGTTTATTGCCAGCTAGATTTTATGATTTATTATTGTTTATGCTTTAATTGCACAGTAGTTGGTTGTGAAACAAGATGTGTGGATTCAGTTTTGCACTAGGAAATGTTTATATGAACTGCAAAGATTTGTTTGGTTCATACTTTTTCTATTTCATCCCATAGACCATGATCTAACAAGAAAGTGCTACATCTAAAACCCTACCCTTTTAGGGTATTTTCCTATGTTAGATTTTGTACACTGATCTATACAAATAATACGAAAAGAAGCCCTTCTGTGAAGTCGGAATTAAAATTGGTTAAGAAATGAGGCAGTAATTCATATTTCAAATATTTCAGTGTTTAGGAGTGGGCGCGTAGTGGGGATATCGCTTCATCTTTCTGCATTGTTATTTCTGATCACGTTACGTGCGCGTACTGCAACTCTTTTCTCGTCTCTTGACACTTACCCTTTTTACCGAAATTTAAAGCCTTAACTGGATTTTATTTTATGCTATTGCATAACTTCTATCGCGGGCCTTGAGCGTGGAGACCGAATCCAGAAATTCCGTAACGAAAAAATAACCTGACACCCCTCACTCCGACCGGCACAGCGGTGATATTTTATTTTCAACTCTATCGCAACCATGTAGAGTGTAAAATTCCATAAGTAAATTTAATATCGCAGTCTTGTAAGAATATAGTATGTAAGAGGATATGAGCTCAATGTTAAACGAAAAAAGGTCTAAATTACCGTGTATTTAACAATTGTTCCAGTCAGTGAAACGTATCGAAATGTCAAACGCGCGCAGTTGATGAGAATGTCGCCGTGGCGGGATGACGTGATTCTAAGTTTGAATTTTTAAAAAGTTTTTATTTTATATCTGTTCAAAGAGGTTATAAATATAATAATTGCCTGCTTTAGAGTTTCGGCGTTAGGGCACGAGTGAAATTTGGACAATAGAAAATAAATAAATAATTATAATTACATAAGTTGATAAAAAATGCTATGCAATAGCTTTACCGCGGCAGTCTCCGAGTGCCACACTTTTTTTTTCATCATCATCATCATCAATCATCATCATCAGCCACATCACGTCCACAGCTGAACATAGACCCCCAAAAATTTCCAGATAGAAATTATTAACATTACTATTTATAGGACGTAAAAATTTTATAAAAGTAGAAAACAAAACTAATCGAGGACCTTATTGCAGGTGCATCCAATCCAGATGCGAACAATCAGCCCGCTGTGATTCGGAAGCTGATGCCCGCGACCAGTGCTACCACACGGTACGTCATGCAGCCCAAAACAGTGCCCATCTTCATTGGCGGCAACAAGGTATTGACAGGAAAAGTAATCTATTATTAATAGGGTGAAAACTCGAAATTTCCGTAAACAAAAACGTAATATATTTTCCTTTTGAAGCATGTATTGACAACAATATCATTTTTGGCCAGATTTAAAATAGGATAAGTTTACCTCTCAAGTCTAAATAGATTCAGTAAATTGTGGGTACACTATTTGTATTTGCATATAGTTTCGGAGATAAAGGTGTGATCTAATGATATGTTTTTTATGTTAAGGTTCTACTGGCGTCTCCCACAAAACAAGGAGTAAAACTTGGGAACAAGAAACAACAAATTATAGCTATTAAATCTTCACCGCAGAAACTAATGCCAATCACTACACAAGGTAAAGCATGGCTACTTATACTATTTAACCAATGGACACAATATGGCAATAATGCGCAAACAATTTTTTCTGTCAATCCTGACGGGGGGCGAGATAGACACGGATAGCACACATTTAATTTAAAAAATCCACATGTGCAGGGCTGAATATAAGGTCGCTTTTTACACAATAACACAATAAAAATCACATTTTCTGGAGAGCACCGCTTCATCATCGTAGAATGTAATGACAACAATCGCAAGTTACATAGGTTTTAATAAAAGTTTATGACCAGCTGCGCATTTATGATCAACGAAGGGTTTGCATGGTCATCCCATCTCCTTGTTAAATGAATGCTCTAAGCATGGCTACCATATTGTCGTTGCAAATATAAAATCCCTTGTGTGCTGTGAGAAAACCTACTTAGCCAAGAATTTGACATAAGAAATTCCGAAGTTTTTTGTTATCTGCCAACTGGCACCAGACTAGCGTAGTGGACTGAGGCTTGAACCTTCTGTAATAGAGAATGCTCTATGATACAAGGCAGGTATTATATGCGTAATATGCACCTATACACAATTAGATCATAATTCAATACTATATTTAACTGTTAGTTTATTATTATTTTGGTTGATTGTTTTTTTTTTGTATGCAGCTGCCACAACCAAGAAGGTAGTGATAACAGCAAATCCAGACAACGTCATATTGAAGACTACGGCGCCGCCAAAAGCACCCACGGTAAGTAAATAATAATGTGGGATATTATATCTGGAATGAAATGAATACTATTAAATATAATAAAATATTCAGACTCTACACATAATAAAATTGTATGTCAGTGTTTTCACATTTATATTCTTTCCTTTGTCTGTATTTAATGTTCAATATTTCATGAAGTCAAGTTGTATGATTATTTATTTTATATCTTACACAAGAAACAGGCTATAATCGCGTACACATTGTATACAAAATTACTTGAAAGTTTTTAACATAATAATAACCGCAAAACTTGTATATATTAAAATGCCTCTAAACTACACAATATTTATGTTTGTTTGTAGGTGTCAAAAGACGGAAACATTGTATTGCAGGGACAACGCACGCAACTACATCAAATAAATGTACCAGGGAAAGGGGTATGTTCGAATTATTACGATTTATGCATGTTACAAAATATGTTTACACCATCATTATTACGTATACATGTATGTTCGTTTTTGAAGGATTCAATTGCCATTCATGTGAGATATTGCTAGTCGGTAACTAAGTAAGGGTAATTTTTTTTTTTTTACGCGGAGGAAGTGACTTATTACTACCGCCTAGTGTTCAAGGGGAACTACTTAGCGGTTATGTTGGGTTCACCGTGCCTTACGACCCGACGTTGAGCCGCCCGGAGAGATGGAAAACGTCGGGCGGCCGCCGGGCCGAGTCCCTAACCTATGTACACCGCACGGCATACTAACCAAAACTCCGCGGTGGCCATCTTAGGCGCATTAGGGACGGCTGCGGGCTTCCTCCGACTCACGTCTAAGTTGTCGTCCGCAACCGCCCCTGCAAGTAAGGGTAATAAAGATTTTTTTTGTCACCAGATCCAGTACATCCGCCTGATAACGAACTCAGCGACGACTCCGTCTGCAGGGTCGAGTGGGTCGAGCGTGTCCACGCCGGCGCCCAAGCCCGGCTCGTGGGGTCCGCCGCTCGCACCCGCCAAGAGCTTCGTACTCACCGACACCAAGGGTCAGCACAAACACCTTACATCGCACCTTTAGGAGGAAAACGACACAATCAAAAAGATAGAAAATTGGGTTTACGTCATAAAATTACTTAAAACGAAGTACTTAACACAACAATAGTTCAAACACAGCCATATTCAAGCTGGAAAAGGTCAAAACTGTTATATCGGTCCCTTTTTTATTATATTTTTATAAGTAAGGGACTAGTTTTTAGTCATTTAAAATTGACAACTCAATTTTCAATTTTTTGAATTATGTCGTTTTCGTTCTAAACGTGTCACATATTACAGCTGGAAAACAACTTTAGCTCTTAATAGGACATATTTATCTGCCTGAATAGCAAGCACTGTACACAAGGCGTTATGACCCCATAGTGGTCTAGCCAACTTCTGTGACCCCCGTGATGGACGGCAGCGTGTCTCACGCTGCCTCGGACGCCAAGGGCGTCCTTCGGTGTACGGGGGTTTCTGAGCCCCCGCAACAACAGGAGAAGGACCGCAACAGCGGTACGCGCGGGGGCGGTTGCGGACGACAACTTAGACGTAAGTCGGAGGAAGCCCGCAGCCGTCCCTAATGCGCCGAAGATGGCCACCGCGTTATACTTTAGTAAAAACCGCATATTTTACCTTTTATATATAGTGTTGAAAAATAGTAGTGCTGCTTTGATTACTAAATGCTAGCTTTATAGGGCAAATAGTAAACCATCAAGGTATGCTGTTGCTTGTTTGTCTACTCATATATTTGAAAAATGTACTGAGATGTGTTTCACCTTTTGTGATATTATCACACTGCAGTATTGTATTATTTTGATTGTTGCAGGAAATTTAATTCAAATGACTGCAGAAAAAATGGTCGCTGGTCAACCGCCACCTTTAGTTATCACTGGAAACGTTGGTACGACCGGTAAAGGCACTTATCACTATTTAAATATAACATTGCTGCTGATTTTCTAAATCAAATTCTATTTCAAATATTTAGTACTAAATAAATTATAGTAGGTACACTTTAAGTCGTCTGCAAACCTTTAAAATTCAAGTATTTACACTCGGTGATCTCTTTCGTTAACAGGTAAAAAGAACTGGAATATGCGTTTAAATTAAAAATGTCATTACTTAAATTCAAATGTGATAGTTTTCTCTGTTTGAAATTCAATTTATTAAATGTAGAACATTTAACAAATCATACAAATTTATTGGCACATGTCATTGTAACTGTGACGAATATAATAATTATTTTATCATGTTTGGTTGTGCAGTGCCAAAGCAGGAGAGAAAGCTGGTGAGGATAGCGCCGGTCACCAGCAAAAGCGGGCAGACTGTCACGGTATGGAAACTGAACAATTTAGTACCGTTTAATATTAATGGAAATCTCTGTTTCGCCTACGTGTCGACGGGCAACAAGACCTACGAGTACCTGCTAGTGTTGGGTAGGACACCACATAAAAAAGCGTTTGTAAGAAACGCACTTTTTTGCACTAAGCCAGTACAATGTCTCACTACAAATGAGGCGAGGCGTACTGAAGCTTGGCGATACGTTTGAAGTAACGAGTACAAATATGACAATGTTCATTGAAGAATGACGTGCTATTGTAATTTGTAGCATGCGTCTCGCTCCCTTTCTATCCTCTTCCTTTAGTTTTACTGAGACAGAGAGTGAGTAAAGCGATTCCGCGACTACCACGACACAAAATTTGAAGTAGTACAATATAAAATGTTGAGCCGCTCTTATGTCTCTTGTATGTCCTACCCAACACTAGTACCTGCTGGGGCTGTACGAGGAGTCAGGGGCACAAGCTCAAGGCGCTGGTGCAGGAGGGCCAGCAGTACTTGCAACTTTCTCACCAATTTTACCATATCAAATATTATTATAGTTAATTTTTAACAAAGACTAAGGCCTGATTTCACCATGCTCTGTTAGTTACTTTAATAGCCTGTTAACTGTATTACCGGGCTGTTACGGTTTTTGAGTGTCCCATTCTAACAGGTGATTATCTTAACAAGGCATTTTTTCATGGGACTTAAGATAAATTAACATTAGCGTTTATTTTAATGCTCAATTAACGCTCATTAAATATAAAAAATGGTGAAATGGGACTTAACATTTCAAATAAAAGCTGTATATTATGCTTACAGCAGGCTGCAGTGCGGTCTTCACAGAGCCTGTTAGCGCCAGTGGCGCCAACGAAGACGGAAGAACAGGAAGAGCAAATACCGGAGCAGTCGGAAGAGGAACAGATTGAGCAGGAAGTGGAGGCCATTCTCGAGGAACACGCCAACGATATGTTACATACGATCGACGTCAAATACGAGAGAATGCAGGTACCGCATTTATTGAGAAACTAAATTTTTTTACATGCAGATTCACTTGCGCAAAACTTTTACATACCAACAGGATTAAAAAAAAAGGTTTTATTACTCATTATTCGCTTCTCCTGGTTATTTTATGCATAACTAATTAATTTAGAAACATGGAAACTCAAACATTTTTTTAGATATGTATACTGTATAGAATATAGATGATCTATGGTATAGATTCTATACTAATATGGCTAAAGCTGAAGGTAATTATTATTGAACGCGATAATCGGTGGATACTCTTAACTTTTTTTTTCATTTAAGGCAATGGCTACACTATTTTAATCTAGCAATATTAGTTAAGAAATGTTTTTTTACAGAGCCCCATCATAGAAGAAACGGCGCAGAGTATGGACAGTAACGACAATAGCAAAGAGGAAGAACACCCGCTGATCGTCATACCCTCCACATTTAGACAAATACAAACCCAATACAAGGATTACACGGACAGCAATAAACAGAAGGATAATGTTCTATCCTATTCCGATGATGATTCCAGACATTTATTGGTGAGTGATTTGTTAAAAAGTATTTTCGTGTACATATTATAAGGTTCATTCTAATTATCGTAATACTAAAAAATCATTTATGAAAACTACCAAAGGGATGTGATTTATAAATTCTTTCTACAACCATAATTTATAAATGTTCCTGTTACTAAATATCTGTCTAAGCACAGTATATAAATTTGGAGAACACTAGCTGAAGTTGTCTCGAGTTCACTAAAATTTTCATAAGTATAATTTTGTATTGATGTTATATTACTGCATTCAGAAGTAATTTTATTTGACTTTAGGAAGAATCACAATCTTTAAACAACATGGTGAATGTGGATGCTGAGATAGCGCCGTATCAGTCGCCGCCGACACCGCAAGCTCTCTCGGACAGTGGTGAGGGGTACATAAATTACATACACACAAACACTCACGGCTTTATATCCCCGAAGGGATAGGCAGAAGCGCAAACAGGGCACTCACTTTTCGCCGTGCCTATTCCGTCCCATGATGTGATAGAGGGCGAGCCTATCACCATATTGGGCATAAATTCCAAACTGATACTGAATAGAAAAACACCATATCACTGCCTGACTCGGGAATCGAACGCGAGACCTCAGCATTGCAGTCGTACCATAATACAACTGCGCCACCAAGGCAGCAGACACTTTGTAAAGCCTGTGTAAATAAATACATCTAATTTGCACATAATAAGTTAATGTTTTTAACATGTCATCACAGATATAGTGACAACTGACCTCGGACTGAGGCCACGGAAGGCGTGCAATTGCACCAAGTCTCAGTGCCTCAAGTTGTACTGCGATTGCTTCGCCAACGGGGAGTTCTGCAACAGCTGCAACTGCAACAACTGCCACAACAACCTCGAGAACGAGGAATTGCGGCAGAAGGCCATCAGAGCATGCCTCGACAGGAACCCTAATGCATTCAGGTAAGGTGGTCTTCATGAGCCAAGTGCATTACAGTTGGTAGTGAAACGAATTGTCTGCTTGGTGTTTGTTGTACAACTAGTGATACTTGAAAACTATGTGTGATGAACGTAGAGTATGTTATGAGTACCTAGTTAAAATTTATTTACGGCTGAAATTTTTCCAGGAAAATTGTAACGGAATTTTGTCTTGAAATTTTAGTATACTACAGCGAACTTAACCTTTATTGATTAAGAAAAAAGAAAATAAGTATATCCTTATATAATAATTTCAAATGCGGAATAGTACCAAAGCTAAATTATTATCATTATCAAATTGTCATCGCAGGCCAAAAATCGGTAAATCGAAAAGCGGCGGTCCAGAAATAATACGTCGACACAACAAAGGCTGCAACTGTAAAAGAAGTGGCTGTCTCAAGAATTACTGTGAATGTTATGAAGTAAGTTACATATAATAAAAGTTAATTATATCTTTATCTTATGTTACTTTGTAGTCTATGATTGTTACAAGTATATCCATTATCCAAACCAATTAATTAACAGGTGTTCTATAAGAAACACAAGTGCGTTATTTATATTTGATAATTACATGTATGTTATCCCACAGGCAAAAATCGCGTGCACGGCCATGTGCAAGTGCGTCGGATGTCGAAACGTAGAGGAAACACTGGAAAGGAGACGCAGTATGCAGCTGAGGGAAAAACTCGCTGACTCCTCGTTTAGACCGCCCACCATTGGACAAGCAAAGTAAGTAGACCTATACAATTCTCCAATCTACTTCTCTCCAAAAATCTCAATATCACTTTGCCCGACCCGGGGATCGGACCCGAGACCTCAGCATTGCAATCGTACCATAATACCACTACGCCCCTGAGGCAGTCATTTATGTAATAAGTTATGTATGTTATGTGTATGCGCGTTGCAGACAGCCTTGCAGCTTCATGACGTCGGAGGTGATCGAGGCGGTGTGCCAGTGCCTGGTGGCTGCGGCGGTGGAGAGCGGCGCGGAGGCAGAGGTCGCAGTGGAGGCTGAAGCGGACGCGGAGGAAGAAGAGCCAGACCCCATGCGCGACGTCATCGAAGAGTTTGCGCGCTGTCTGCAGGAGATCATCGGTGCCTCGCACCACGCTGGACCGCAAGAGGTTCAGTAACAGGCACAAGTCAAGACTCAAGAGCACATATGAACAGTGTAAAAATCGGACAATAGTATAGAAGCCTCATGGCATGTGTAAGCCGACAGACAGCGAGCATAGACTGAGGAACCAATCGCGTGAATCGTCAAGTTAGATGTCAAACCGACCAATCACAAGTGTGTTCACGACTCAGCCCTCTGTATCACTACTCATAATTTTTAGTAGTGCCCTGTGGTTATCAGTGACGATTTGATCCTCTTATGCTGGAAAAAGGCCTAACGAACCAACGCGGACGAGTTTATGTGGATGATACACTGAAGGCATTTAATGCGTGCGAAGACCTTTGATAGCGTTTGGCCGTATACTACTGGTGTCGGATCATCAATGAAGGGAGCGTACAGACTAATCGGCGGAAATTATTCTTAATTTCCAATTTGTACAAATTTACAAATATAAGGTTCAACCTTATATGTTGGCAGTTGGTATAATTTAAGGCATGGGGAAACTAATATGAAACTTAGGGAATTGCCAAATACATTAGGTTTTGTATTGTAAATTTATAGGTCGTGAATGAATTTGCAATATTGATTTTTCAGGGGCATGTTTAACAACCGGGAAATAATCCCGCCATCAAGAGAAGGTAAAGATTAGTATAATCTGGCATTAATCCACATATTATGTGTTTAGGCTTTGACTTCATTAATATGGTATCTTCTACATAGTGAAGAATGTACTGGTAATATTTTGTAACTTGTAAAGATAATGAAAATGTGATAGAAATAGCATAGGAGCAAATGAAATGATTAACCCGTCGCTTATCTCACAACATCGTTTAACATTAACCATTTTTTATATAAAAAAAAAATAGAATATTCTTAAACTGGCACAAGACAAAAATTGATGCAATAATTATTTAAGTAATGCTAATTATATAGGTTTGACAAGACTGTTGTAATTATTGTCATTACTGTTTTTCTAACGTGTATGGGGCAACAATTGTACATTTTTTATGATATCAGATTTTAATATGTTGTTTTCGTATGTACAGAATAATGTGGTTATTGTAAATATAAAATTTTACTAGTCATAAGAGTACCTTTTATAGGTAAAAAATATTGTATATAGCGACAATAAATTTATTTCTACAAAAGTGAAACGGTATTTTACTTAATAATTAATGTTATTTATGTTTAACTTAAACCTATTAGAGTTGGTTAAGCATTGCTCAATTAAATAATTGACAACATTAAAAATCGCCGTGGCCTAGTTTAAATCTACTATAATTTAATGTCCGCCACATTACCGTTTTGAATTACAGCTGATCAAGTAAATACTGTCAAAAGCATTGATATGTAAAAAAAAAAACAAAAGAAGAAGATTACAGTAAGGCCTTGTCCAGAAAGGGCGAATTCGCCGCGAAACGTTTCGCGCGAAATCATTCGCGCGTTGGTGAGATACTAGACACCATTACATCGCGTCCACAAGCATCGTCCACTACGCCAGACTCTCGACTCGCGCGTATTGTGCGCGAGTCGGGGTACTAGGGACGGGGTGCTGGGTGGGAATGTCTATTTCTACCACCAAGCAGCAGCGTGCATGCACTGTTGTGTTTCGGCTTGAAGGGCATTGTAGCCAGTGTAACTACTGGACATAATGAGACTTAACATCATGTCTCAGGATGACGAGTGCAGTGGAATGCCACACAGTACTTTGTAATTCAAGGTGCTGGATGGTGTTGGTACTGTTTATAGGTGGTCGTATCGCTTACCATCAGGCGAACGGCATGCTCGTCTCGTCATTCGATACCATAAAAAAATATCAGTAACCGAATTATTTCTAAAACATTTTTTTATGATATAGAGGGCAAATGAGCATACGGTTCACCTGATTGTAAGAGATCACCGCCGCCAATGAACATCTGCAATACCAGGGGGCATAGAGATGCGCTGCCGGCTTTTATAAAATAGTATAACAATAGAGGAAGCCAAGACAGATTCTTCTTAATTTTTACCGCTAAAAATACCCGGGTATGAACATTTTCTATAAATAAACACCGGCAGTTTTCAGTTAGCTAAAGCACGTGCCGTTCGGCGGTTCAGTGGACTGGTTAAGATTCGTACTATTTACTACCTGACGCGATTAAATAGTTCTAGTTATTAAAACACCATGAGCGTTAAATATGAAATTCGGAATTCGGAAAATCTAGGCAGGTGTGTGATTTTTTTTGTATGCATTAAAACAAGATACATAATGAAATAATAAAATAGCGTGGTAAAAAATCTGGAGGATTAAAAAAAGTGATAGCAAAACTGTATAATTTTACGTACCTATGCAGTGACTTATGGAGAGGAATTTAACCTTTTCAAACCTGTAATTTCGCCTCGCTATACGCTTAGAGAAATATGCGAGTGTTGAATATATGCATCGATTTTAAAGATTTTTCTAAATTAATTCGATAAAAATAGTCAATAGTTCGACGGTAAATATTGAAATTAACCTTCAATATGAAGTTAAAAAAATGCTTAGATCTCTTTGGGAGACAATCTTAACTTAGGAGGTGTTAAAAGTTACTGATAGATTACGAAGGTTCCTATTCAAATCGATAGACCAAAATTTCAAAATGAATATACACGAAGACTGCGGATTAAAGAACCTCACATGTTTTGTAGATACTTAATAGCTGCGAAAGATTTGAAGGCGGGCGAGACGATCCTCTCTGACGAGCCGTTCGTCCTAGGCCCTAACATGGACACGTCTTTGGTTTGCTTCAACTGCTACTTGCCGCTGATCAGTAAGTTCGTTGTGTGTAAGAACTGCGCCGTGACGCCAATATGCCCTGGAGAAGGGTGTCCAGAACCATTGGCCAAAAGTAAGTATTCACCATTGGTTCTTAAATATTTAAAAACCATTTACTAGTGAACATTTAAATAAAATAATACAAATAAAAACTTGTATGTTTTCGAGTTTGGTTTTCAATCAGGAATTATGAGGGAATTAAAATTTTAAACGTAGTTTGCCATAGAAGGTCCCAATATTTGTTGGGGGCCCTTCCAGCGCCGGATTTATACTCCTAAAGTACAAATACATCAATGGTACAGGCCCATTCATTTGTGCCGCTCCGCATGTCATGCGTACGGAGGGCGGAGGCCCATTTATGCGGGAGCAAATAAAAAAGTCTCCGAACTTTTGGGTTCCGCTTAAGTTTAGAGTATGGCCTCAGAAGTGAGCCTAGAGTTCGGGAGCTCCGTATCATTGATATAGCTCATACAGCGGTAGCTATGCCCCTGATTTTAAATCATCTAGATTTTTATTTTTTTTATTTATTTTTTTATTTATTTATTTTTCATTTACATCTTCATCTTCTTTTCAAGATTGAAAAGAAATCAACCGCTTTATCACTAGAAAGGAACGTGACCTTTTGTCTTATCACTGCTTATTTATTGTTACGCCACGAAATCCTATGGGATTATAAATTTACTCGTTTTGAATCCAAAATATTCAGAAGTTTTAAAAATAGGTGGCTTTAAAATCTAAATACGGCCCCGGTGGCTTAGGACGTAAAAAAAAAACATGATGCGTCTCCGCTTTGTTTTATAGTGATTGGTCGAGAGACTGACGTATCGGTCTCTTGATCAATCACAAACATCAAAATACCGATACGTCAGTCACTCAACCAATCACAATAAAACGAAGCGGAGACGCATCATGTTTTTTTTTCACGTCCTAGCCGGACTGGTCATTATTATTATTTGTACATAAGTGCTATCGCCATTACGCCAAAAATTTAAAACGATCTTTCAGAATGGCATAACAACGCAGAATGCGAGTTCTTCAGAAGTCTAAAGCTCACTATAGGTTTAAGCCCGATGACGATGATGCAAAATGTGGGCTCTTTGTTAGTTCTGCGAACTCTGCTAATGAGGCAAGCCGAGCCCAAATCATGGGAGACGTTTATCCAACTCGAAACACATTTAGACGAAAGGAAAACCTCCGGAGTATGTGACTTCTACGAGAACACAGTAAAGGTGCGTATCGATTTTATGGATCACGTGGTATTACATTTCAAAATAACGTTCGAGTAACGTAATCGTGTTACATGCACCTATCTACAGAGTTTTATGGGTAGGTAGACAAGATTTTTCGACTAGGGATATGCCATTGGGGTTGCGTTTTTTATTTAAGAGGGAAGGTTAATTATGCGTCTCTCCCACAGAACACAATATTATTTTGAAATTTACCTGAATGGGACTAATCTATTACCCCCAAGACGTAGCCTAGAACCCCTCTGGTCCTTCTATTGGAGTCCATTTATTCTACAAATACTTTAAATTTCACCAATTTAATGACTTTACCAAATTCTGCAGTTTATAAAAAACCTCAACCTACTGAGCGACAGAGATGACAAAGACTTGGTGCAAAAGATATGCGCGGCCATCGACGTGAACAGTTTCGAAGTACGCGGCCCTGCGATTACTGCAATCGGGTGTGCTGAGAGTCTACGAGGTGTTTATTTAAAAGCAGCACTGTTTGCCCATGATTGCGTTGCTAACACTCACATGTCGATAAATGATAATAATCTTCTGGTGTGCCATGCGAGTGTGGATATAAAGAAAGGGGAGACGATTTATTACAATTATACTGATCCGTTGAAGGTAAATATATCAATGATCCTACTTTGAAATATCTTGTGTAAGGAAATCGTTGATAAGGTGGATATTTATTTATTTTATTTTATTTGGAAAACTAACAGTCTCAACCATCTCATCTAATAATTATTAATCATACTGTAATATAGTTGACTAATTACCATTTAGGTACATCTATCTAATTCATATCCACGTGGATATGCTAAAAAATGTTTATTTAAAAAAACTTTCCTACTCGAATATCTCATAAAACCCAAATAAATAGAAATATTTGTTCCAATAGAAACAGGGCCGCATTTGGGGGTCTGGAGACTCTGGGGCAACGAAAGGAGCGGAGGCCTCTAATTATTTTATCTCTACTGTGACAGCCTCGGCGTAGTAGCCCCACCTACCTTCCCCTAAATCCGGCCCTGAATAGAAGACTTTTTTAATTTATCCTTTTTTAATACTAAAGGGCACAACGATTAGACAAAAGCATTTATTAATCGGCAAGTACTTCAAATGTTCGTGCAATCGCTGCTCGGATTTGACCGAGTTGGGAACGTACATGAGTTCCGCGATTTGTCCCGGGTGTAAGAAAGGATACATTTCCCACACTAGCGAGGAGGAGTGGTCTTGCAATGAATGTGAGAAACAATTTCCGAACGTGGATATTGGCCGTAAGGTCCAATGCTGTGCGGATAAACTGGACGTTATAAGTAAGTTTAGTATTTAATGGTGTCTCAATTACGCGGCCTAAGTGGCAAGATAAGTTTACGACTATAAGATTTGTAGATTTTTTTAATTCATATTTTATCGGACTGCCTCGGTGGCGTAGTTGTATTACAGTACGACTGCAAAGCTGGGGTCTCGGGTTCGATCCCCAGGTCAGGCAAAGTGATATTCAGTATCAACCCGGAGTCTGGAATTTGTGCCCGATATGGCGATAGGCTCGCTCCCTATCACATCATGGGACGGAATAACTGCGAAAAGTGGATGCACTAGTTGCGCCTTCTGCCTACCCCTTCGGGGATAACAGGTGTGTGTGTGTATTTTATCACTGGAATCATTCTGTCTATGATTGTCAGAAGGACCTACCACGAAACCGAGCAAGTTTAAGTGATGTTATATTCTTATGTTTCAGAAAAGTCCACGGCTCCGCCCGCGTTAAAAAGTTTTTCCGGGATAAAAGTCCCGTTTTTTATTTTCCCAGGATAGAATATAGCCTATGTGTTAATCCAGGACATGATCTACCCGTGTGACAAATTTCAACGAAATCAGTTCAGTAGTTTTTGCGTGAAAGAGTAACAAACGAACATACTTCAAACTTTCGGGTTTATAATATTAGTAGGATTACCTTTTGTATATATTGCATATTCCATAAATATTGTACCTATCCCTTTGGTATGTTCACTTGATTCCGTCCCTGTTATTTACTTACTTTATCAATAAACTCATTGAAATACATGTTGTTTTTAGACAAAAAAGACCAAAAAGAATTAGAAGAGTACATAAGGAATGTGTCGTTAATTTTGGCGCCGAATCATTACTTATTGTTGGACGCTAAACAGCGGTTAGCAGGAGTTTTAAGAGATACAATCAACAGAGAACCACACCCATTGAAGAAGATAATAAGGCGTAAATTGGAACTGTGTAAAGAACTAATGCCTGTCCTGGAAAAGCTTTGTCCAGGCATATCTAGGACCAAAGGTATCGTTATCTATTGTCATTTTAGTACCTGTAGGTACACTGTTTGTTAGTTTCTAATCGGATTTTTATTCTATATTTCAGCAATCACGTTATACGAACTCCACGCGGCTATTGTAATGTTGGCCAAGAAAATGTTTGATGGACGAGAATTAAATGCTTCGACATATATGGTAAATATTGTACATTTAGATAGAGTGGGGTCCCCAACCCCAAAATTTAAAAACTAGGATTTGAAGTTGGAAACACAAGACAATTCAGTTTAATCACAGAACGCGATAATAGATTGGCAATTGTGTTAATAATATTCGCTGAGTACTGTGGCGAATGTACGCCGTACTTGTTGTACATATTAGGGCATCTAATACCGGATGATTTTCAATTCCGTAACTGAGTTACGATACTACTGGTTTGATTCCGGGATTCCGGAACTAGAACCGGAATTTTTTAAAAAGTGTAGGAAGTACATATCGGTGAATAGGTATTTTATTATTGCATTCCAATGCAATTGCCTGAAATTGCCTAATATATACAACATGGCTAATAAATAAATGTAGATGGTACCGAAAAACACTAAATGGAATAAAATTTTAAGATACATGACCTTACCAGGGTACTTGAAAAACCCACGACGTTGCTTAAAAGCTGTCCAGGACACTAAAAATTAGGAAATGTCCTGGAAAAATGGCTACAGGCAACACAAAAATATTGTAATATAACTATAATAACAAAATGGTACGGGGCCTACCTTAATAGAGCCCATAATAATTTATATTAACACGGCTCCAATTACTTTTCCTTTTCATTATATTAATAATGTTGTTCTCAGGACGAATTACAAAGCGCAGAGAAATATTTAAAACGATCCTTGGAGATGTTATTTGTCGAACCTGGCAATTCTCCAGAAGGCGAGTTATGCGCTAAAGCATTAGAGGAATATAGAGCGCTAAAAGGAACTATGAGCAAATTATTAGATGCGTTGTACGCTGAAGGCAAAGTGTTCGTTAGTGAAGTGCAAGAATGACAGCATTATTATAAAATAAACAATAAAAATGAATCTTTGTTTGCATTAAAACAAATATCAAGACACTGTAGGTAACTGTGATTAAATAAAAAAATACTTGGTGAAGTTAGTGACCGTGTGTGGAAGTTGTAGCATCTTCTGACGAGTTGTGTTTTTTTTAATTCAGTGCATATTTTTTACGAAATTCATCTCCAAATGATGGCATTCCTATTTACAGACTGACTGCTAAGGACGATAATATGAGCTCTCTTATTGTTATACTGGTCTTTAATATATAAAATAAGGTGCAGGGCCGGATTAGCCTCAAGGCATATTACTCAAATGCCTTTCGTCCCGAGGAAAAAAATATGCGAATTCTATTTAACATTAGGTATTTAACAAACCTGACGACAATATTATTGACTTGATTATCTTTTGCATTATATTTCAATACATCTTGCATACATTTTAAACTATTAAAAAAACATGCACTTAATTTTTGATGCAGTTGGTTAATTAGGTTATGGTAGAAAAAATATATTTTAGGAAGTAAGGAAAGGGAAAAGAGGCCTCAAGGGGACAATACCTAGGGGCCCCGAAATTCTTAATCCGGCCCTGGCCGTATCCCATAAAAGATTTCTTCCTTTAAATCGATAGATTTGCTATTTAAACTAAAAAATCCGCTTTTACCCCGTTCAATAAAAATACCTATCAAAATTACCCGTCATGACAAAATCGCTTAAATCGCTAATTAAAAGTACTCTCACTCAGCCGTGCATGGCCTTGAAATAATTACCTACAGCCGCGCGGTACGTAAACACGCCATAGGGCTGCCCGTCTACAGTATTTTAATTTAGTCTAAGATACACGAGTTTCTTTCTAGTACATACATACACACCCACGCCTTTTATTCCCGAAGGGGTAGGCAGTCGCGCAACTAGTGCACCCACTTTTCGACGTGCGTATTCCGTCCCATGATGTGATAAGGGGCGAGCCTATCGTCATTTCGGGCACAAATTCCAAGCTCCGGGCTGATACTGAATAGCAAAATCCAATACCACTGTGCCCGACCCAGGGATCGAACCCAAGACCTCAGCATTGCAATCGTACCGTTATACAACTAAGCCACCGAGGCAGACAATTTTGAGATTGATAAAATATTATTTAAAAAATGAATGTCTTTGTGAATGAAATAAGAAGTGTTGAATTAAAATACATGTTGACTTTTTTTTAACACCTTTATAAGTCGGAGGCATCTGCTCCCTCCGAAATTTAGTTGCTCTACCTATATCACCAATCATATTATGAGAAGTGAGCGTGTTATGTCTCCGACAGCGTTTGTGAACACTGTCAACTAAGATTATTCAAAACCAAAATAAAATATTCAAATTAAAATCTTGTTTCTATCTTTTCACTTCTTAAATAAATTTTATAAAGATGGCAGATTTTGACGCAGACGAGTTTTTTGTTTTGTTTTACTTAATATTTTTTTTATACAATAAACCGTTTAATTTTAAAGAGCTCCGGTTTTGAGGTTTATGTAATTTAATTTAGCTTAAAAATGACACAAAAGCTAGTTATAAATGTCCCTCCATTTGTAACTAACTTTTGTCTAAAAATAGTTTTTTGTGGATCCAAGATACATAATATTTTGCTTCTTTTAACCCTACATACAAAAAGCGGACACCTTACATTTTGTTTTGTCGCCTGTTCGTTGTCGTTGTTGTTGGTTTTTAATGTCAAAAATATATAGCTTCTGCCCGTGGCTCCGCCCGCGTTAGAATGTTTTTCCAGGATAAAAGTTCCGCTTATATTTTCCCGGGATAAAAAGTAGTCTATGTGTTAATCCAGGACATAATCTACCCGTGTGCCAAATTTCATAAAAGAGTAACAAATATACCTACATCCATACATACATTCTTACAAACTTTCGCGTTTATAATATTAGTAGGATACGCATAAACCTTTCTCTTGAATCACACCGACCATTGTTGAAAAACGAATGAAAATCCGTTCGATAGTGTTTGAGTTTATCGCGTTCAAGAGACAAACAGATGCGATAGGGACTTTGTTTTATAAGAAGAAGTGATGTAAGGACATATCTTTAAAAATAAAAAGATAAAAAACTGCAAAAAACAATCCGTGATAAAAGTTCCGGTTTATGTTTCTTCGGGATAAGCAGTAGCCTGTTTCCTTCTCTGGGTCTCAAACTATCTCCATACCTATTTGTTTACGGACCCACCCACAAACAAATATTTACCGGGATTAAAGTTTCGGTTTAGGTTTTCCCGGGATAAGAAGTAGCCTAGGTCCTTCCCAGGGTCTTAAACTATGTCCCTTCCAAATTTCATCGAAATCGGTTCAGGGGTTTGACCGTGACTGCTCCACTCGCGAGACCAAAAAAATCCGGGATAAAATTCCCGATTTATGTTTTTCCGAGATAAAAGTAGTCTATGTCCTCCTCTGGATCTCAACTATCTTTATAATAAATTGCTCGCGGTTTCAACCAAGATTGTTTTTTCCGGGATAAAAGCTCCGGTTTATATTTTCCCAGGATAAGAAGCACCCTAGGTCCTTCCTAGAGTCTTAAACTATCTCCCTGCCAAATTTCATCGAAATCGGTTCAGTGGTTTGGCCGTGATAGCTCCACTCGCGCGAAAAGAAAATACGGGATAAAAGTCCCGGCTTATATTTTTCCGGGATAAAAAGTAACCTATGTCCTTTCTCGGGCTCTAGACTATCTGTGTACCAAATTTCATTTCAATCGGTTCAGTAGTTTTGCCTCGGTGGCGTAGTGGTATTGCGTACGCATTACGAGTACGATTTGCGCGCTGAGGTCCTGGGTTCGAATCCCGGGTCGAGCCAAAAAAATTGTGACTGGGTTTTTCCATCTTAAAATTTACTCAGTCGCAGCTCGGAGTCAGGAAGTTGGCGGTGTGATACCCCCGTGCCTCGGAAAGCACGTAAAGCCGTTGGTCCTGCGCCTGTTCTCTCTCCGGTCATGTCGGATTGCCGTCTCACCGGACTATGAGAGTGAAGGAATAGCGAGTGCACCTGTGTATTGCGCACACACTTGTGCACTATAATATCTCCTGCGTACCTGGCTGATCTCCGTTGAGATTGGCCGCCGTGGCCGAAACTGGCTAGGAGGATTTCATAGTTTTGGCGTGAAAGCGCAACAGACAGACAGACAGACAGTTACTTTCGCATTTATAATTTCAGTAAGTATTAGGTCCAATGTGGCAAAGAGAATATGTAACACTGCAATGTGGAATGTTAAATGCTCCAAGGGTCCACTGTATGTATTTATAGTGCGTTTCAACTTTAAGTTCCGATGGCGTCCACGTGATGTTGGCAACAAGGTATATGCAGTGCTGCTACATCACAAAAAATGTGTTTCCTTCAAATAAAGGTTTTTTTTTTGTAATGAGAACATGTTTTGTTTGGTAACAAAACAAGAATATTTTCAAATAAAATTTTAAAGTAAGGTAGGTAAGCATAAACTATGTACCCACTTTTCAAATAATTTATTATAAAAAACATTGAATTCAACCGTAAGTACGTAATAATTAACTAGCTTTGTAGTTTCCAATAAATATTTCTATTTTCTAAGATATATGGTGCAGAACTACAAATAGTCATGTCACGAAATTACACTATGGAATTAATCTGCAACTTACGGAAGTAAATCAAACACTACAAACATAATTGATAAGTGGGAAGATATTTAGCAGCTCAATCAGCTTTAATACACGTTATTAATCTTCTAACACGTTATTAACTATATTTATAGATTTAGGATAACACATTAATAAATAAAACAAGACGAATATTTCTTTATCATACCATACCATACCATATCAGCCCTGTAATACTGCCCACTGCTGAGCACGGGCCTCCTCTACAGCTGAGAGGGTTCAGGCCTTAGTCCACCACGCTGGCCTAGTGCGGGTTGGCAGACTTCACATACCTTCGAAATTCAGAGAACTTCTCAGGTATGCAGGTTTCCTCACGATGTTTTCCTTCACCGTTAAAGCGAGCGATAATTCACAAAGAATACACACATAATTTTTTTTTAGAAAAGTCAGAGGTGTGTGCCCTTGGGTTTCGAACCTGCGGACATTGAAACGGCAGTCCGTTCCACTCCCAACTAGGCTATCGCTGCTTGGATATTCTTTATCATAATGGAGTGAAATTATTTTTTTAATGAGCAATTATGACAAGTCAGCACAATAAACACATACATATTAATAATCACATATATAAATAGCAAGTATAATTACACTGGCTATTTATTTGTTGTTATTTTAACGATGTTATAAAATTATTGTTTATTATTTTTGATATGGTATTTTATTCAAGAAAATACTTTGATCCTCTGGTAGCCCTATTTGTCAGACAGGGTGCCAATTTACGCCATCGGTAAAAAGATTTGAAACGCACTATAGTAAGATTTTCCGTAGTATTATAATGCTCTTTGAGGAAGATTTTCAATTTGATAATTTCCAGACGAATATGAAACTGTCAGAATTATCTGTCAACTGTCTGCACCTATAAGACCAAAAAATGTTGTTAAAATATTAGTAAATCTTCAGCAATTTTATAAGATTGTTGGATTCAAACATATTTTTCTCAATAAAATACATAATCAGCAAAACCCGTAAAAATCCTTATAATTCCATCAAATCGAAAATAATCAGCCAACATACCACTAATAGTGAGTGTGAATTTCGACTTGTGGAGGTAAGAATTAACCATTAATATTTATGTGTTTTTAAGTTTTGACTCCGATGTTCTGATAACTATTGTTAATGCTTGTAGCCCAGCCATGGCGGATCAATCATCAATATTAGCGCTGATTATACTAGCGGTCGGCGTTACTGTGCATTTCTCTCTGCATAAAGTAGAGGAAGGACATGTCGGCGTTTATTATAGAGTACGTATACAATAGGTAGTTGATCAAGGAAGCTATAATGTTATTTAACATTGCGCATTATACATATTGAATTTGTTTAAAACATTGAAGGTTTCTTTCTCTGATAGTAGATATTACTTAGTAATTGTTACTATGGTTAATCATATTAACAACTGAAGGTTTTATCGATTTATGCATTATTTAGTAACGCAGTATTCTAATGACTAGTCTTCAATTTACACAGTTCCAAAGATATATTTTTAATGGTTATGTTAGTTTAATATTTTTGTTGTTATTTTAGGGAGGTGCATTGCTACCGGTGACTAGCCAGCCTGGCTTCCACATGATGATTCCACTTTTAACTTCATATAAATCTATTCAGGTACCTATTTGATGTATTTGGTGGTAGTCTGGGTTTTAGTATGCAACTTTTTAGTATGCAATTTTGTGTAATTTTTCTCTTGTATTTTAATAGCAGTATGTATGTATTTTAATAGTTTAATGCATAGAACACCACTATAATTTAAGTTCTCAGCTTGTAAAATTCGAATTAACGTAGTTCAAGATTAGGAAAATTAAATTCACATGGTTTAAAAACACATATTGTTGTATCTTTATAGGGATATTATAATGAATAAAATGCCTCTTTACACTACATTTCTGCAAATCCTACGGAAAAATACTCAACATGACCATAATAATTTAAAACAAAATTGGCTTATGAACTTTAATATGTTAATTACTATTTCACTCCATTATGAACTACCTCTGTGGCGTATGTATTATGGTATGACTGCAATGCTGTCTTGGGATCGATTCCCAAATCTGCCAAATCAATATTGGGTTTTAAATTCAGTATCAGCCCAGAGTCTGGAATTTGTGCCTGATATGGTGATAGGATCGCCCCCTATCGCATTATGGGATGGAATAGGCATGCTGAAAAGTGGGTGTATTAGTTGTGCCTCTGCCTGCCACTTCAGGGATAAAAGGCATGAGTGAGTGTGTATGAAACACTGGTTTACAAATAACAGCGTGCTTCAATTCCTTTGTAGACAACATTGCAAACTGATGAAGTGAAGAATGTGCCATGTGGTACTAGTGGGGGTGTCATGATTTACTTTGAGAGAATCGAGGTTGTCAACAAACTGGAGCCAGTCAGTGGTAAGAGTTTTATGATAAACTTGTATTAAAACTATTTTGGCATAGTCAATTTCCTAGTGTATTTAGATATTATGGCAATGAATGCCTTTTATAAATGCATTAAATGTTGATGAATCCATGCACGAATTATTTTACATTAGAAAACAATAGTTAAATTAGTCAAAGTTTAAAGACAATCTATAGATTCAGTATGTAATAAAGTATTTTTTTTATCTACAGTGGCTAAACATTCAGTCTTAAAATAACCTAAAGTACATATAAGAAACTGCATCATGTTGTTCTTGTGTTCTATGGTAAATGGAAGACACCCTCTCCATTACAGTGTTGGACATGGTACGTAACTTCACTGCCGAGTACGACAAGACACTGATATTTAACAAAGTGCACCATGAGTTGAACCAGTTCTGCAGCGCTCACACCCTGCACGAAGTCTATATTGATCTTTTTGATCAGATAGATGAGAATTTACGAACGGTGGGTTTATTATATATTTATTTATACAACAGTTACATGATAATTGTTGGTGTACATTTATTAGTGTAGCAGTTTTGTGTTGTTAATTAAACTCTTCGTTTTGGTTTCCACATATCATTTCTTTTAAAGGCAAAAATGTGACAAATTCTTTATGGTTATTTGCACACAAGATTAGTTAAGCAATTTAATGTTAGGTACCTGTTTGGTAACATTGTTTTCTATTTTGAATAATATGAAACAAATTGTTATAATTATGTTGCTAAGTATAATCTTGTACATATTTTAGAGTAATTATAAATATTGTCTGTTTCTGAAGGCACTTCAAAGGGATTTGGATGAAATGGCGCCAGGACTAAGAGTGCAAGCTGTTCGCGTGACCAAGCCTAAGATCCCTGAGGCTATTCGAAAGAACTATGAACTTATGGAAGCAGAGAAATCAAAGCTTCTCATAGCAGCGCAACATCAAAAGGTTTGTACATGGAAAAGATTTTTCAGGATTTTTATTTGTGTAATAATTTTGTGTTTTAAATATTATTTATACACACACTCACGCTTTTTTATCTCCGAAGGGGTAGGCAGAGGCGCAACTAATGCACCCACTTTTCGCCGTGAGTATTCTGTCCCATGATGGGGATTGAACCGATACAACTGTACCATAATAAAATCAAAGCCATCAAGGTGAGTAATATTTATACTTATGTAAAATTTTTTTTTTACAGGTTGTGGAAAAGGAGGCAGAAACAGCGCGTCGTAAAGCAATCATCGAAGCAGAAAAAGAAGCTCAGGTCGCCAAAATTCAATATGAGCAGAAAATCATGGAGAAAGAATCTCTACAGAAAATTGAACTCATAGAAGACAGCATTCACAAGGCTAAACAACAAACAAAAGCAGAGGCTGATTACTATCATCTGAAAAAACAGGCTGAAGCTAACAAACTTTTGCTAACTAAAGAGTATTTAGAACTGAAGAGATATGAAGCTCTTGCCCTCAATAACAAGATCTATTTTGGCAGCGACATTCCTAACATGTTTTTGCAAGCCAATGTCGGAGATAGTGTCCCGATTCCAAAAAGTGTGCAGGTTGAATGAGTTTTAATTACCCTGTCAAAACACCCACTAGTCATTGAATAATCCCAAGTGTCCCAGTTTTGACATGACAATAAAATCACTGTACTTTTTGTGATAGTCCTGTGCAGTGCTGCGTGCATTAACTATTGTGCGATTGTGATTGTGTTGTAACATAAAAGTGCATGTAGTAGATATGCTATGCTAGGCATCTATGATAAGGATAGCATTTTTTTTTTCTTACATGTTGTCAAATTGATTTATCACAATCTTATTTTTGACTGATTAATATATTGGTGTTCTATGTAAATAGCTTTTTAATGCAATAAAATAAGTAATTGATGTAAAATGTGATTTTATTGAAAAGATGGCTTATAAATTAAGGTGGCTTCATATTTTAGATTTTGTTAAATGCAGCAATATCTACAGACTGGACGAAATCTTCGAATTCTTGGATTTTTTCAGTCAGAAGGTCAACTGATACTTTGTCGTCCTCAATGACACACATGATCTGCAGTTTGTTGATACCATAACCAACGGGAACAAGTTTGGAAGCTCCCCACAAGAGGCCATCCATTTCAATGGTGCGCACTTGGTTTTCCATTTCCTTCATGTCAGTCTCATCATCCCATGGTTTGACATCAAGGAGTATAGATGACTTGGCAATGAGTGTTGGTTTTTTGGACTTCTTGTCAGCATACGCTTTAAGGCGCTCCTCACGGATTCTAGCTGCTTCCGCATCCTATGCAAGTATGAATATTCCAATAAGTAATACACATTTCATGTGAAACTGTGAAATCTATAATTTATATAAACTGTATTTAAATATAAAAAAACTTTTTCATCATAATTCATACTCTTATAAAAATATATAAAAATAACTGGTGGCTTCTAAACCTCCAAGATAAAACTAGGTATTACAGTCAATAAGTATATATAAAAATATTCTACCAAGCGATAAGTAAAGAATAGTCAAAATATGTACAATTTATTAGGATTAAAATTTTTATTATTAGAAAACTAGTACCACATACAGTGGCTGTAATTTGATGGCAAAAAAAATATAATAACTGACCTCTTCCTCATCGCCAGATCCGAACAGATCGACATCATCATCGTCGTCGTCCTTGGCGGCGGGGGCAGGGGCCGTGGGCTTGCCGCCGGCCGTCAGGGGGCTCGCTCCCTGTGGCCATGACTTGCGTTCGTCACCGCCGTACGACGCGATGTGCTTGTACCATCTTAAGGCGTGGGGCAGTGTGGCAGCTGGGGCCTTTCCAACTTGTTCGAAAACCTGAACATCAGCTTGAGTGGGCGTGTACCTAGAAAAGAGATAAAAATTGCTCTAGATATGAACTGACAATTTACCAGATGGAAGGTGAATGTCACGGTCAAAGTTAACAAGGACGGTTTACTGTTCTTACGGTAAACGTAAATAATCTCTTGAATGTGTATTTTTCTCTCATTTCTATACGGTACCATGACGGTATAGGTTATAAATGTGAGGGGTTGACGTGTACGAAGTTTTTAGTACTACAATTTATAATAAAATGACTTACCCAGACACGTAACTCCTCTCTGCTAAATATTGGTTCAGTTCGTTGAGCCCTTGGGCGGTTTTAACGTCTCCTACTGCCATTTTTTTGTGGAAATTTCGTTTAAATTCTTTTGAGAACCACACGGCCCGGCAGACAGCAAATGTGAAAGACAGAGAAAGGTAATCTATTGAAGTGGGACAGCTGATTCTACTCTATGGCATTCACATTTTTTCCTGGTATAATCGACTAAATTTGTTAACCTTGTCTATACAAGGTAGAATTCTGCAGTCTGCACATCCCTTTAAAATTGGCATTTGACGGTTTCCGTAGTATTATAATGCTCTTTGCACAGAGTACTTTATAATATACTGAAATAGAGATATCTCTCCGGCCTTTTTCTTGGTAACAAGTTTACAGCGCCATCTGCATTAGTTTTATAGACATAATATCACACTACATAATGCTATATAGGTAGGTACTCTAGTAAGTAGTATCAATGTATAAAAATCAGACTATTCAAATTTTAATTCAGGGCAAATGTAAATAAAACGAAGAAATGAAGTAAAACATTTATTTGACAAGAACTAGATATATTCACATAATATTATATATTTGGACCATAAATATTGAACAGAAAAAGATGAAGATAGACTTAAAAATATAATACTAAAGTAAAACTAATACATTGAATATAAACACTAATCGCATTATTTGTAATTTCAACCGGATTCAATTGGACATACAATATGATTTTCTAATATTTTTTTTACTTTGTGATAATATGAGACCTTGTACTTCAAAGATGAAGGAGGGACATCAAATAAGATTTCAATGATTATTTTTTGCTGAGTTCAGCATAGCTGCAAAATGCTGCCATATTAAGAATATTGTTATTTGCCCCTGAACTTCGAAGGACTCCTCAAATAGGATGGGAAATGATTCTTATAGTAATGGTTTCCATTACATCTGCTTTTAGCATACAAAAAAAGAAAAATCTTTTTAAAAAAACAATCTACTTCCAAACTACTACAAACCAAAAACAAATTCTACTTTACATAACACATATGGCTTAATAAGAAATTACTATAACACAAGCAATGTAATTTAAATTAAGCGCAGACGCCTAAAAATACTTAATGTGCACATCTTTATATTAGTATGTGAAGAAAGACCTTTGTACCCCTTTTTAAGCACATTGCGCGTACGAAGGAGTGAGATTTGGTATCTTTAAAGTTCGTATAGAGGACGGAAGAAAAATAAAATGTTATTAAATTCGATGGACGAATTTCGACCACTGGATGACCAGAAACATAAAAACCCGAGTTGGACAGAAAATATGGCTTGTGATTTTATAATTTCTTATTAAACTGTATACACAATGTAAACTATTTTCTTTTTATTTTAGTTATGTCTATTTACCTTTCTTTTAAAGCACTTTTAAAAATAGTTTTTGCTTTTACTTTCAACCTATCTTCATCATCATTGCAGTTACTTTTTCCACATATGTCCTTACAATAATTGTGAATCAAAACCTAGAAGAGATATTTAATAAGCATTTAATTACATCTTCTTTGTATGCAGGACAATTTAAAAAATTAAATTCTAAAAACATAAGAACATATGTTTTGATCAATTCTTTTGTATTATTGATTTGTATATGATGATGTGTGGGCCACAGGTATTTTTCCATCAAAGAGAATCTTCGGCCCTTGTTTTTCTTCTTAACTTCTCTGAATTGCATCATTGTTATTACTTTTGCTGTTGTGCATAATTTTCCATAGAAGCCAATAGTGCTGGGTTATTCATTATCTTTTTAGCTGCTTTGAGGCTAACAGACTGCTTTTTTACTTTATTACAGAATTTACTTAATTTAATCTGTGCTGAAACTAGCTTGATACAGTTTATGTTCTGCAAGAGTTACTTTTGCATGCTTTTTTACTGTTTTCGTGATATAGGTGTGCTACCTATTATTTGGTGACTTAACCTGAAAAATTAATGTAGGTAGTGTCTTGTAAACAGATTTTTAAATAAAAGCTAAACTCTTATAGACACGTTTAGAGGAAAATGCAAGCAAATATAATACGTGTAAACCTAAATGCTTCAGTGGCATAGTTGTATGATGGTATGGCTGCAGAACTGAGGTCTCAGGTTTGGCCAAAGTGGTTTTCCTACTCAGGAGCAGCCCAGAGTCTGGAATATGTGCCCCATATGGCGATAGACTCGCCCTCTATCCACATCATAGGACGAAATACACACAGTGAAAAGTAGGTGCATTAGTTGCACCTCTGCCTACCACTTCGGGGATAAAAGGCGTGAGTTTGTGTGTGTGATAAACCTAAATATAAATAAAATAAGTAACTACATAATACCTTTATTTATAACATTCTCAGGCTGAGAACCTTTTTTTGCTGCTACAATCTGCTTCATAATAGGATCTGAAATATAATTAATATGACTTAAATTAAGTGGTTGAATGACGCGAAAGTATGTATATGAAGAGTTAACGATAGGGAATATGTGTACACATAAATATGTATTTAGCATTGCACACTATTTTTTTAAGTAAATTATGAGCAATACCAATGCTGGTACCTCTATTTCAGCATATGCATACACCTATATATGACAAACAGTGATTAAGGTAACTAATAATTAAGGTAACTAACCTGTATTTTCTTTCTTAGCTATGTCAGTTTGTGATTCTTCAGTACGCAATGTAGCTGAAGTTGAACATGCAGGGAATGATGGCAAAACTTTAGAAGCTACAGATGTATCTCAAGATGTTGTAGTTGGTGTTGGTAAAGAATCATTTGTCTTTGTCTCATTGGTCTTCTTACTTCATATTGAAAGTTTGGAAGAGACAAAGGCCCTGTAAACACCAGAGATAAATAAGTCATCTTATATTTACTTATTTACGTATTTATTTATTTATTTTATTTTAGGAAGACTTACAGACTAATACAACTTATAAATAATCACTTGAATTAACATATTGCTTTAAATAGTCTCCACATATATGTAACAATATAATGCACCTTACTACAAACTAAGTTTTTTTTGTATCAATATATTTTTTTTATTGTAATTGACTCGCCAAACCCCGCTATGGACGCCAGCGTCCGAGTATATAGGGTTTCCCCATACATCTATTCATATAAGCAGGGTTTTACGGGTTAATTATATCCCACACTTTGACTACACGCCAAAAATGTGCTTTCATTTATACAAATCAGCTAACTTGATATTAATGACTAACAACAACCTTAATCATTATCAGTTTATAAAGCTATTTCTTTTAGTTATACAGGGTCATTTTGACATTGCGTTAATTAATGAAACCACATACTTCTCTCGCTAAAAATAACACTTTTCATTTAATTATTTTAACCATAGATGTAAAATAAGAAAGTGCAAGTTTCGAACAAAATAAATATCAATAAAAAGTAACTTTAAGTTTACACGCCCTAATGCCATTAAGACTGCTCTAGGAGAATTCGTCGCAGCAGCAACATTACACTTTCAGTCAGAAATACACGACCGCACACAACATATTCGCACTAAACTATTAAATGAAAAAATTGGAATACTACAACCGGGATTTTTGGCGAAAGTATTCGTTATTCATTGATAATTTTTAGCATAATGTTAGCAGAGGTATAGACGAATATGTGGTTTCATTTAGTAACGCAATGTAAATAGAATGTTTTGTCTTCCTTTGAACTCAATTCAAAATTTGTTTGAAGAAAACAACACATATTTTGATAATTAAAAGGACTATAATTCAGCTTTTTCTGCATTTACTTCTAACAAACATCCAAAAATAATCTAAAACTTTCACATTTATACTATTAGTAAGATAAGATACCAACCTGGCAAATTTATTGTCGGCACTGCAACATTGCTAAGCCTGTTGTTTCTACAGCAAAATTTTTCTTCATAGTGTGCATGAGACGCACTGCGATGTCTATAAATGTCTTCATTTCCTGAACCAATTATGTTACCACCAATTGTGAGAACCCATATATTGAAACACTCTCTATCTTGCTGGATTTGGAAACAAAATAAATGTTAAGTTGAATGTGAACCTGAAAAACAAATGTTTCAAAGTTAGGATAATATAATTATATATAATTTTTGATACCAAATAAAAGTATGACTTTAAATAAGTTTCATGATCCTCATTATGGAGCGGTCACCAACCAGTAAGAGAAGTTTTACCTACATATATCAAAACTATTTTATCATAATATTATGCCTCATTATTAAATATTTATAAAAGCGGCATTAAGAAAATGAAGAAAATGTAATATTTGAGTATGGTAGTAAGCACAGAGTACTTTATAATATGGATTATCTTTTATATCCATTTGATATCCTCCAGTTGGCTCACATCCTGCTCTACGATATTGTTAAATAAGAGCTTAGCTTAGCCGGTTTGCATAGGTGTGCTTTAACACATTAATTGCCAATCAACTTGCGTATTGTTTTATTTAATTCCCACAGTAATACACACCATACCCACTACTGGGTTAAACATGTTACACCATAAAGGACATGTGGCAAATTAATCAAATGGGGCCCCTTCTAACATGGAAAATCTGTATCTATATACAATGGCGGCCTTAATAGGCGCGGGGCTTAAGGTGTGAACAAAAGAAAGGTCCCAGTTCAATCCCAATACAAAAAATTACGTTTGAGGTCTAGTTTGGAGGCTATATTTTGCCGGTTAGGGGTTCAGGTTAGTTTTCGTGCCGGTCGGCACTAAAAAGCAATATGATACAATATAACTTACCTCCTGATTCCATACACCCAGGAACACAATACTTTTTTCTTGATATCGACATAATGAGAGCCTTATCTCACAAATAAATCAACAGAATGAAGATACGAGTCACTGTCTCACGAAAACACTTCGAGTCTATATCTTACTGCACAGAAACTCATATGAAGTAATTATCACAGCAACGGGAGGAGAAATTTTCAACTCAATGGATTATTATGATAATAGAAGTGGCAATCTACAACAAAACGAGAATTCTGATAAACAACAAGTATTATTATTTGTTTGACTTTGGACCGCGTTAACCAGATTTCGTCATTTTTAATGTTGCCAGGATAGTAGAAAAATTTCTTACCGTTTAGCTTCACCAGTAAACTTAAAACTCCTGGATTCTATTACTTTGCAACTGATTTGGCTTATATTTGATCATAAAATTTTATAAATCAAAATTAATTAGCATGCTAATAAAATTTGATTATGATAGATTGATTTTTTTGTACCAGTTTTCATTATTATTCTACCAAAGTGCAGAAATTCAAAGTTCGGTCGTGAAAATTATCTGGCTATTTTAAAGAGGTCCTAAACGCACCCAGAATACTTTTGTAAGCATGTTATCTCATTTAGCAAATTTACACTTGCGATAACATAACCCTAGCGACATCTGGGAACGTTTTATGGAAAGAGTAAATTATAAGGCTGCTAAATTGAAAATGATCAAGATCAGGTATACGTACCATTCTACTCCCGTACAACTAAAATTAGTACAGTAATCTGTCTGAAGTTACCGTCACCAATGTACTAAGATTGCATAGCCTGGCTCTTTGTTTGACGGGTTTGAAACTGTCACCCGAAAATTTTGTAATATTTTAGGTACGATTTTTATGAAAATACAACGCAAATACTTAGTAGTATCATTTATTCTAAGTTAATCTACTTTTCTTAGGAATAAAAAGGTAGTTGGTGGTCGTATAATAGTGATAAATATATAGGTTAGGTATTCATACTTATGTAACAATAACAGATGATTTTGTCGCATTTGATTACTTTAATATGTATTTTATAGTATCTATTTCCTTTCAAAGTATTTGCGTTTTAATGAGTACAGTGCGTTGTGTTAAAATCGGTGGAAACAAGTATTGGTGATGTAGTGAATGTGTATGTATATTGGCTGCAGAAAATGCTGCGCCAGCCTCTCTCCCGGGCGCTTGCGCTGACGTCGCCGACTCGTGCAGCCCCGCTGGCGGCGCGGCGTTTCGCAGACCAGGTCCAAGCGCGACCCGACAATGTGGAAGTCTTCATTGATGACCAACCTGTTTATGTGGCACCAGGCACTACAGTATTACAGGTAATTACTGATTTTTGTTATATCTGTCGATATTGTGAAGATCCCATAGGTAAAGTGCATAAATAAACCTGCTAGTATTACAATAATCTGATTTATTTATTGCACAAGATTGTGCTTATGTGATATTCACTGAATCCAATGTCTAGCTTTGGGTAGCATAATATAAAAAGGGCACTAGTTTATTACATCTTGAAGGTGGTGAAACTGATGTAATAACACAAATTAAATGTAAAAACTCACTAGTCAGTCATTTTTTAACAATCTATGATTTTATTATTATCAATACATAGTATAAAACAAAGTCGTTTCTTGCTCTCAGTCTGTTCTTATGTATGCTTAGATCTTTAAAACTATGGATATTGATGTAGTTTTTTTAATAGATAGAATAATTCAAGAGGAAGGTTTATATGTACACAACACATGCATAATATCACTGATAATTTTAGGGGTTTCTAATGTGAAGTTGTAAATAAACATTTTTTTTGCATATAAATTGCATACATTGGATAAATGCTACGAGACAGATCAAAATAATGTATTACAGTATTGTACAACATAAAAAGGTCCATGATAGCATAATATGTTTATCTTTTAGAGATAATCCACTATAACCATTTTTTAGCCTTTACTTTTTACGAGAAATAATGGCTTATTTACGAAGCAATTTTAAGCAATACAGCATTAATCCTTATCCAATTAAGTACCTTAAATACATTGTGCATTTAATATAGATCAATATGGCCCTATACAGCAGGTAATTTACATAAATATTTTTGAAGATATTACAAATTTTAAATGCAGGGACAGTCGTTGTGGCGGTACCTACCCAGGGGCAGTTGGCGCGTGCCTACAAATAGCGCGTTGAAGGCCGCGCTTTGCCTTACAGCACTCTATGTTTTTGTGTGTGGTGAATTCAAAATTAGTTCAGATTTACAATTTGGTTCAGAAAAATGTATAGTTTGTATATACAAAGTGTCTTTTATATAGGAAAAACTAATTTATTTATATTTAATTTTGTAGAGTGAATTGATAGGATCTATTTTTTAACTTAGGAAATCTTAAAATATTGATAGAGAAACACTTATTATTACAAAGTTGATGTATGTAGTGATTTAATTCTCTATTTCAAAGTCTGTTTTTATACTGTATGGCTTTCTACATGCACTAGTAATTTCGTGATTTGTCTATGTTTCATATCTTCTATATTTCTTAACTTTCTTTGAACTCCACAGACTCTACACGTACCCACTCAACTGGTGCACATCATACGAGATTTCCTATCGAATCGCGGTTTCAAATATCGCGTGGAGGGAACTCTCTCTTCCCGTCACTCCATCACGGCCGGAGTCTCGCAAGGCTCTGCCCTCTCCCCCTTTCTTTTCTCACTGTATACTAGTGATATCCCCAAACCTAAGAACGCCCATCTGGCGCTCTTCGCGGACGACACCGCAATCTACGCCTCACGTAGAGACCACGACAATGTGGTGCGCACTTTGCAGGCCGCCGCCGACAAGCTCGGCGAGTGGTTCCACAAATGGCAAATCACCGTCAATCCCACCAAAAGTCAGGCTATCCCTTCCACTAAGAAAAAGCGAGTCCATGTGCCCCACACCTCAGTCTGCATGTCCAACCATGTCATCCCCTGGACGGACACAGCCAAATATCTAGGAGTTACCCTTGATCAGAGGTTGACCTTCATCCCACATATAAACGCGGTACGTGCGCGAGCCGCATTCGCGATGGGCCAATTGCATTGGCTCTTAAACAGGAAAAGTAAAATGTCAATCCGCAACAAGATTAGGATCTTCACGACTTGCATTCGACCTATCATGACGTACGCATCGCCCGTATTCGCCCATTTACCGCCTGCTCGATTTCAGCGTATGCAGGTCTTACAAAATAGAATGCACAGACATGCACTTGGTGCCCCGTGGTACGTTCGCAACCGCAACCTCCACGTGGACACCAACATGCCGACCATCAGGCATTTCATGCATATGGCCTGCAGACGCTACTTCGATCGGGCGGTAAATCACTTAAACACGTTAGTCCTTAAAGCGTCAATATATACTCCATTCGAACGCGCCAAATGGAGACGGCAGCGTTCGGTATTAACCGATCCAGAGGACGAAATCACTGGCCATCCGTTGTAAGAACGAGTTCTTGAAACTCCAACACTCCATAAGACCGCAGTTCCGTCCTCGCCGTCGAGGACCTCGCCGCGTTCCCCGTCGCCCCCCCGACCTTCCTAGCAGTTCCGGCCCGCGTGCGGCTGACAACATAATCTAACAGGATTAGGCCTAAAAACTAATCTTTCCCTAATCGTTGATGTCTCATCCTCTTTCAGTGGCGGTCCTGAGTCGAGGTTCGTAACCCATTAGTGGATTGCCCTCAGCATGGTCACTTAATTCAAAGGGTTGCGAGGGCCTTCTGCGTGCACCCTAAAGACTGGTGTGACCAGAAAAGCCGACTCGCGTCATGCTACTGGCAGTACGGCCAATAAAAAAAAAAGCTTTGAATTCCAAAATTCTGAGCAGGAGTGATTAAAAGATTGTAGATTTTTATAGTTTCTGTTGAATTGTGTATATTTTGCCCAAGCCAATGAATTGATTTGAATATTTGCAATTATCACTAATCAACTATATTAATTAATAAATAAATTGGTACTAAAGTAAACCATTATTCTTTGCCCACCACAGGCAGCTGCCCAAGTAGGTGTTGAAATACCACGTTTCTGTTACCATGAACGCTTGGCTGTCGCTGGAAACTGCAGGATGTGTTTGGTTGAAGTGGAAAAGTCTCCTAAGCCCGTAGCAGCTTGTGCCATGCCCGTGATGAAGGGTATGAGGGTGAAGACCAACTCAGACCTTACAAGGAAGGCCCGTGAGGGTGTCATGGAGTTCTTGCTGGTAAACCACCCATTGGACTGTCCCATTTGTGACCAGGGTGGTGAATGTGACCTCCAGGATCAGTCTATGGCTTTCGGGTCTGATAAAAGTCGGTTCACCGACATTCATTTCTCCGGAAAGAGGTGCGTGATCATTTATGTTGTGCTTTTGAATATGTTTTTATAGATTATTTATGCATAATTTTTTACATATGCGGACCGACCCAAAGCGAAAGTGACAGCGCCACCCAAACTGGGACTAAGGGTGTAATAGTTCCAAGGAGGTGAACTGATCACCCATCGGTGGGACTGTATATGTCCCCAACATACATACATACATATTAAACAACTTTTTAAAATAATTCTTCAGAAATAATGTCAACCATTAAAAATATGTATTATGTAGTTGGACTTTCATTACTTATTAAATTAACTCTCTGATAAGATAAAATGTACATGTTTACTTATGAATCTATAATAGCAAAATGTAAAACATATCAGGATTTGAAATAATTCTAAGTTTGGGATCAGGTTGTTAGTAAGAAATTGCATTTAAGGAATATTCTCAACCTCCCAAACGTTTAATATTGATTTGACCACTATTCTCACAGCTACCACTATATAATCAGTAGTTATTACAGCACAAAATGATTAAAACGATAAAATCAATACTGTAATGATGGCACAATGTAACATAAACATCTACATTTGAAATCAATATTACACTTGAAAAGAATAAATAACAATATTAATTACTTAATCCAACAGTTGTTATACAAAACTCCAAGAAGAACAAATGGCTTTGGATGGCGAGCACCATGATTCTCCATAAACAGCAGTAATAGCACTCCAAATCATTTGTATTACAAAACTTTGGACTGAACCATCGCTTAAGTATCAACTACAATTAACCTTTGGTTGTTTTATATAAATGGTGAATATCCAGAGCCGTGGAGGACAAGGACGTAGGCCCCCTGATCAAGACCATCATGACCCGTTGCATCCACTGCACGCGGTGCATCCGTTTCGCGTCAGAGGTCGCGGGCGTCGACGACTTCGGTACCACTGGCAGAGGCACTGATATGCAGGTGGATCCTTTTTGTAATGGTCTTCGATTTTAACAATTTCGCAGGTAAAATGCGATGCGTTGGCTGGTGACCTAAAAAAATCCTCAGTTGAAAATCGCATGAGGCCCTTAAGGACAAGGTCCGGATTGGTAGCCCAGTTCGCTCCTTCCTAAGGCCGCAACTGATGAGTGTCTGACGTTATCTAGTTCTAGGCAAATTGTGTTGGAATAACGCTTGGATGCTGCTGTATTTAAAATTAGTCGTAACTATTTACTATATTGGTTTACTGTCACTGCCCATTAGGAAAGTGGAAGGTCTTAAATTCTATGCATAGATGTTGAGCTACGAATGTCACTCCAATGTGTTAAATGGAGAATAATATAACGATTATGCAAAAACAATATAATTTATAATATCAACAATTATAACATAAAATTTACAACAATAAATTATGTTGTAGGTCGGAACATATGTGGAGAAAATGTTCCTGTCGGAGCTGTCAGGCAACATCATCGACTTATGTCCCGTGGGGGCGCTCACTTCTAAACCCTACAGCTTCGCCGCACGACCCTGGGAGACCAGGAGGGTATGTTATACTTTAAACAAAATAATACATTGAGTGCCTGCGACTTTCTGGATATGAATTAATACAATTTTAGATTGAAGCATTTGGCAAAACATAATAGGGTGTTAAATGATAAAGGTTGAGGCTGGACTTTTGATCTACAACAGTAAATGTTAAAATAATAATATTTTATTTATTTATTTTACCACATTTTATTTTATAAAATATCTAAGGTATTACGCCTAATATTGGTGTTTATATTGCAGATTGACTCGGTGGACGTGTTGGACCCGCTGGGAAGCAACATAGTTGTTGCGACACGAACCAACGAAGTTTTGCGCATACTTCCTCGGACCAATGAGGTAAGGGTTGTATTAATAACCACTATGCATTTTCTTATCCCAATAAATATAACATATTTTTAGCTAATATGGTGATCTACTTGTGGTAGGACTCTCATATGTAAGAGTCTGTCTGGAGGGTACCACCTCAATGTTTATTTCTACCACCTAGTAGCAGTTTGCTGTTGTGTTTCGGTTTGATGGACATTGTAGCCAGTGTAATTACTGGACATAATCAGACTTAAAATCTTGTGTCTCAGGATGACGAGCGCAGTGAAGTACCACACAGCACTTTAAGTCAAGGTGCTGGATGGTGTTTCTACTGGTTATGGGTGGCTTTATCGCTTACTATCAGGCGAACGGCATGCTCGTCTCGTCATTCAAAGCAAATTCAATGTAACTGGATAGTAAATATTATTGCCAAATAGTAGTCTCTACATTGATTACCCGCCGCAGCATCAATATTGGGCCTTCTGTGACTTGACGTCATAATATTTCTCAGAGTAGTGTTGTTGTCATTTGTAGTTAAAGGTATGTCTGTATGGTGTTTTTACTATTTATTAGTGGTGATGACGCTAACAATCGTCATTCAGTTGTACTAAAAATAAACATCTTCAAAAACATTTACGTTTATAATGTATATTTCGATGTAATTTTTTTTTATATCGGTACGTGAATGCGATCCAAATGCACCCCTTGTTATTCGTCACAATAGGGTAGTTTGCTATATTTAATTTCGTAAATTATTTTATACTAGCTTTGCCCGCGGCTCCGCCCGTGTTTAAGTTTTTTTTTATATTTTCCCGAGATAAAAAGTAGCCTCTGTGTTAATCCAGGCTGTTAATAAATGACTAAAAACTAGACTCTTATTTATAAAAATATAATAAAAAAGGGACCGATATAACAGTTTTGTCCTTTTCCTGCTTGAATATGGCTATTTATGAACTATTATTGTATTGAGCACTTCGTTTCAAGTAATTTTATGACGATAACTCAATTTTCTGTCTTTTTGAATTGTGTCGTTTTCATCCTAAAGGTGCGAATTGTGTTTTGTAGGAAATCAACGAGGAATGGCTGGCGGACAAGTCCCGGTTCGCATGCGATGGCCTGAAGCGGCAGCGGCTGGTGACGCCGATGCTGGCCGACAGCCGCGGGAACCTCACGCCGTGCGAGTGGGAGGACGCCATCGTCGCCGCCGCCAGGGCACTCAAGGGCTGCCCGCCTGACAAGGTTTGCATGCAAACTTCTTAGAAATATTGTCTAATACTTTTTTTTTTTTTTTTTTAGTTGATTATGGGGCATTATCCCAAAACAATTTATGATGCAATTAAAACTGGATTAATAAGATCACAATGTTATGCTCACGTACAGAAGCTGAAAATATAAACCTACTAGATTTAGCCTGCGGCTCCGCCTGCGTTAAAAAGTTTTTCCGGGATAAAAGTCCCGCTTTTTATTTTCCAGGGATAAAATGTAGCCTATGTGTTAGTCCAGGACATGATCTACCCGTGTGCCAAATTTCATTGAAATCCGTTCAGCAGTTTTTTTTTCGTGAAAGAGTAACAAAAATCCATACATCCAGACATCCATACATACTTACAAACTTTTGCCTTTTATATTGGTAGGATTCAATGTGATCAAGGAATGGAAATACTAGAGGAAAGTGATACTAAAAATATTATTGGCATCTGCCATAAAGTGGGACAAACACGCACCTATTTAATGTGTCTAACTCAAAGCAAAAAGTTACGTTTCGCCAATAAAACTGCTATAAGTTTAGAACACTCCTCATTTATGGCAGCTGCTGGCCGTGGCGGGAGACCTGGCGGACGCGGAGTCGCTGGTGTCGCTGAAGGACTTGCTCAACAAGCTCGGCTCCGAGCACACCTGCACCGAACAGTACTTCCCGCTAGAGGGCGCCGGCATCGACTTCCGCTCATCGTACCTGCTCAACACTAAGATCGCTAGTGAGTCAAATGAACTTTAAACAGTTTAAATCGATTTTAGCTATCGAATGTTTCATTTTCTTAGAAGGATATTGAATTGAGTCAGAAGGAAGAAGACAAAACATTCGATTACTAAAATTGGTTTATAAACTGTTTATGAATAAGGTTGTTAGTTTACTTGTAGTTTGTTTGTAGAGGACAAACTCTAGAATTACTGAAATAATATCGCATTAACACACCTATGTATCCCCAAGGGGTCAGGCAAAGACCAAATAAGTGCAATTGAAAATTGTAAATTTTGTTGCGTTTATATCTGACCTATGAATTACATCGTTGAAGACTATAGTGTTCTTCAGTGGCTTAGGCTATATTTAATTTAAATGTGATTACTACTATTTCTATTATTAAAAATGGGTGCCGTAGGTGCACCTCAGTCTAGCCCTTCGGGGATAAAGGCGTGATGGCGTGCGCGCGTGTGCGTGCATGTGCGTGTGAGTGCGTGCGTGTGCGTGTGAGTGCGTGCGTGTGCGTGTGAGTGCGTGCGTGCGTGTGTGTGTCTGCTTTTATCACCAAAATTTAAGCCCTATATTTATTATCTTTATTTTCGTTAGAATTACAGTTGATATTCTCCAACAGATGTGGAGGAGGCAGACTTCGTCCTTCTGATCGGCACAAACATCCGCTTCGAGGCGCCGCTGCTGAACGCACGCATCCGCAAGGCGTTCATACACAAGGAGACCGACGTCGCGCTTGTCGGACCCAACGTTGATCTCACTTATGATTATATGGTAATGATTCCTTATGTTTACGCGAATGTTAGACATTGAAATTAAACAATTATTACGGATTTTATCGCGGGTTTTTAATTTTATTTTCTCCCGACGTTTCGAAGGCTTTTCAGCACTTCGTGGTCACGGGGCGGACTGAGGTGTAGGTGGTCCGAAAAGTTAATGTAACAAATCTACCTTCAATTTATAATTATACAATATTAAGGTGTTAGCTTTTACTACCACCTACACCTCAGTCCGCCCCGTGACCACGAAGTGCTGAAAAGCCTTCGAAACGTCGGGAGAAAATAAAATTAAAAACCCGCGATAAAATCCGTAATAATTGTTTAATTTCAATGATTATATGGTAAGGTATTATTGAGTGGAATGACACGTATAAACAGTGGTCGGGGCGATCTCGCGAATGCAAAAATTGGACGAAAGTGTATAGTAGTCGCTTGGCACGTGTCAGCCAATAAACAACGAGCAGTGACTGAGGAACCAATCGCGTGAATCATCGGCGCGTTGGACGTCAAACTAACCAATGACGAGTGAGTGTGCGCATGACTCGTATCTCAAACGATTAAATGATAAAACGAGATTTATTTAGGAGTCTTCTATGACGGCGTGAGTATGTATGTATATGCCTTCTACAGCGGCTGATTTCAATGAACGATCATAATCTATGGATTAAACGCGAAAATAAACTATTCAAAAAGTTTGTTTGAGATGCTTATATTTTATTGTGAATGGTTTCAATTCCGGGATCGATCTCAAGATAGCGATTGGGATCTTGTATTAGTTTGTGCTATTTTTAAGAACTTTTTATTTTGACCTATAGATTATTTTACCTTTTTTAAAACAGCATGTTGGCGACTCGGCGTCTATCGTTAAAGACCTAGCCACGGGCACGTCCGCTCACGAAGTCCTCAAGCGTCTGGAGTCGGCCAAGCGTCCTATCGTCATCCTGGGCGCCGACCAGCTGAAGACGCAAGAGGGCAGCGCTTTACTCGCCTACACGCAGGAGCTTGCGCTCCGCTTACAGGATAAACTTCAGGATAAGAATTGGAAGGTAATGTCAACCGTTTGTGCCTTAGCAAGATATCAAAATAATATACCTAGGCATTAGTCAGTAACTTTGAAGATTAAGGGGTGCGAAGTTTGACTATTAAGTAAAATGTGTTCCCAAAGAAGAAAAATATTTGGTCCTTCAAGCCGGATCATCAACACAAATGCTTTTCGGCACTTAATTTTTACCTTTACTTATAAAGTTTCATAATATCTCAAATCGTTTTACAATACACATAAAGCAGAAGAGGTACTGTAGAAGATTTTTTGACATAGATACACCTATGTTTAAGTTCAATCTTTATTCACGTTCAGGTGTTGAACGTGCTCCAACGCACTGCGTCTCAAGTGGCGGCGCTGGATATTGGCTACAAGCCGGGCGTGGGAAAGGTGCTGGAGTCCGGGCCCAAAGTGGTATACCTGCTCGGCGCTGATTCTGGCGTTGTCACGCGCGAGTCTCTGCCTAAAGACGCTGTTGTTATTTACCAAGGTAAAATATTGCTGGAGGTTGCTTTTATGAGACAAAGGTGTAGTTTAAATGTTCAACAACTTAATGTTTACGTTCTGTATCAATAGATATTTTTATTTTTTGTATTCAAAAATAACGACGATTACGGCACCATAGTATGTCATTCGACTATTATATAAGAGCAAAAAGTGACGTACCGACTATCGGTACGCATGATAGATAGTATGTACTACTATGGATGCGCACGCGCAGGTCACCACGGCGACGCGGGCGCGCAGGCGGCGGACATCGTGCTGCCCGGCGCCGCCTACACGGAGAAGCGCGCCACCTACGTCAACGCGGAGGGACGCGCGCAGCAGACACTCGTCGCCGTCACGCCGCCCGGCAAGGCCAGGGAGGACTGGAAGATCATCAGGTACCGCATATTTTACACAAAAAAGGATTAAATAGAAACTGTAGTCCAGATAAAATGTTTACAAAGGAGATAAGTGGCGTCTTTCGACCGCGTAAAAATTTGTCTCTGTACTGAATGTACGCCAGTTGACAATGGTGTGTCGGAACGTGATTCGCTATGTTAGATTTTTAATGATAAATATTACTTTGTATGAACGAAATCAGAATTTTATATAGGTTAAGCAAAATAAAAGACGTCTAGTAAAGTCAAGATAGAACAGACCAGAGAGCATAAAAATATATATTTTTTAAATCATAATGTTACGTTACATTTCACACAATAATCTATGATCCAACAGTTAAAGTGATTATAAATAAATTGTGTGCCATTACAGAGCTCTGTCGGAGGTAGTGGGCGCGCGGCTGCCGTACGACAACTTGGACGAGGTGCGCACGCGCATGAGTGAGATCAGCCCCGCGCTCGTGTCCTACGGCGACGTGCAGGACAACAACTACTTCGCACAGGCTAGAGCGCTCGCACAGGTAACTTAATTATTTTATTTTTACATATACATATACACTTACGCCTTTTATCCCAAAAGGGTAGGCAGAGGCGCAACTAGTGCACCCACTTTTCGCCATTAATCCGTCCCTCGATTTGATAGGGGGCGAGCCTATCGCCATATCGGGCACAAATTCCAAACTCCGAGCTGATACTGAATAGAAAAACTCAATATCACTTTGCCCGACCCGGGCATCAAACCCGAGACCTCAGCATTGCAGTCGTACCATAATACAACTACTACCAAGGCAGTTTATTTTTATTATATTGTAGTAGACTGCCTAATTGGCGTAGTTGTATTGCGGTGTGATTGCAATGCTGAAGTTTCGGCATCGGACAATGAGGTATTGGGATTTTATATTCAGTATCAGCCCGTAGTCGGGAATTGGAGCCCGATATGGCGATGAGCTCGCCCCCAATTACCTCACGGGATGAAATACGCACGGCGAAAAGTGAGTGCACTAGCTGCGCTGCCTACCCCTTCGGGGATAAAAGGCGTGAGCGTGTGTATGTATATTGTAGTTCTACTCAATTAGACATTATGTTTAAACTATACACACAAGTTTAACGTGAAATATATTTATAGCTTTATTTATATCTTTGTGTAACGTAATTAATTTAATATTTTTCGCGAATAGAGCCTTCAGAAGCCTGTATCGGGCAAATTGGACGTGCAGCTCAAGACTCTGGAAGACTACTTCATGACGGACTCGATCAGCCGCGCTTCTCCCACCATGGCCAAGTGCGTGCAGGCCGTACTCAAACAAAAACAGTCGCCATACTAAACAGTCTCCAAGCTATAGTCCGTGCAACTATGTATTTAACTTTTGACAGTTCCGTTTCTAATCTATTAGGGATGTACTAATGCGTTACCGATTCGATTTCTTGTAGCAATCGATTTAATATATGCAGAAGTCTTGATCGATTAAACACATTGAATTATTATTTTTCCTCAACAATTTGTATTGTTTTATAAACATGCCTAAGCATTTAAATGTGTATATTTTCTGTTTATAAATTTATTCTGTAGGTATATATTCTATATCCAATATCGTTTTGTCAAAATTTAACTTGAATAGTTTATTTTATCGGTTATTATATACTTACGCATATATAAAAATATTTTTTTAAATTTACACTGCGAAATTTTATATTTCAATGTAAAAGTTTTGAATTATTTTTGTTACACAATCAGTGGGCTTAACGAATATCGATTGATAATTAATACCGGAGCTGAACATCAAGTCCTTTCACCATGGAAACCAAAAAATTGGCGTCTATAAAGTATTAAATTATTTTGTTTCGATTCCTTGTCAAGAATTATAAAATTTCGTAGGCGTGCATATGTCAAAGTTAAATAAATGGTTGGACGGATTATAAATATATATATTTTTAAATTCTGGGCTCGCAACAAAACGTGGCAGTACGTCATACAATCTTTGTAATAAGCTGTTGTCGTAAGATTCCATTCGCCGCAATTGCAGTGTATATCGATTTTTATTTTTTAATTTTTATCAGCGAGTCGGCGATGTGATAGCTATATTTATATATTCTGACGCTATTCTTAAAGCCAATGCGGTACCATACAGAAACCATAGTCTACAATGCTCTTTCCTTATAGAGATTGTAATAGACATTGTGATTTAAAGCTATTTATTTTGTTATTTAATAAATAAGCGTAAATGTTGCACTTTTCAAAATATCTTTATCATGTTATTCGGTAGAACAGAATGCAGTGGAGCTGTAACGGTACGTCGTGAATGAAAGGACATTTTTGTAAATAGGAAATGTTGTAGGAACTATTAAATAATCTTAGTATCATAATGTGTGTTTAATTTATAATAATCCAAACAATTAGTAATTGGGGACGGGTAATGAAGTCGAATCCAAGTTATGAAGTCTTCTGTAGTTCTGGAAATTGAAAATTTATCTAAGTACGATAATCAATGTTAAATTATTGTCACGATTGTTGATTGGTGGGCACACAATTTTCAATATTTGAAAATGGTAGACTGATGACGTAAACAATGTCTACCGTGGGTTTAGAATGTGACAAAAGAACACGACACGACTCCGTTTCGTTTTATTGGGATTGGCCGAGAGACTAACACGTGATTGACGTATTGTTCTCTTGATCAATAACAAAAATCAAAATTAAACGACATCGTCTTACGAGTTGCGTTTTTTTTTGCCAAATTCTAAGCCCACTGCGGCCGCGCTGACCACTGTGTCACAGAAAAACCACGTGAAATCACAGTTTGCTCTGCATGTCGTATCATCATCATCATAATCAACATCAGCCTTTATCAGTCCACTGCTGGACATAGGCCTCCCTTAATGAGCGCCATAGCGCCCTATCATCAGCTTGCCGCATCAAGCATCCACCTGCAGTCTTTCGCAGATCGTCATCCCACCTGGCCGGAGGGCGTCCTATACTACATTTGCCCAGTCGCGGTCTTCACTCAAGAAATGGTACGTCATGTCGTATGGTAAATGAGAATCCGGAGACCCAAATATTTCTTTCCTAATCCTGTTTCCTTTCGTTTATGGTTTGAAACTACATTGGCAAACAAAAGCAGGTGAAATACAGAGTATTTGGCTGTATCATACATCAACTACTTTTCGTGCCATGTTCTTGTATGCGCACTCCTGTAGAGTTTGGTCGGCGACGAGCGCGAACTGTTCGTGCGCGGCCTTGGTCCCACTCCAAGCTGACGGCTCCTCTAAACGCTTCTTCAGTTCACCAGTCAACTTGTTTTGTGGCTTCAAGAATTCTAGTTTGGTACCTACAAATATGGTAGAGTTTTAAATCCTCGTAAATATATAATGTCAAGTAATGACTGCAGTAAAATAAAATAAAATAAAAAATAAATAAAATATAAACATAATTTGAACTCGACTGGATAGCAACTACTAGTTGATTATACATAGTAAAATCTAGTAAACTACTTGTGATTCGTTCTAACGAATCTCGTTTTGGTGTAGGTACTTACAATGCAGAAAGATAGCGACCAACAGTTTGTATAGAGTGCATTAGGGGCCGTTATTATAATTATTGTTTCACAAAGAACTCTATGTTATAATTTGATATCTATACTAGTATTATAAAGCTGAAGAGTTTGTTTGTTTGTTTGTTTGAACGCGCTAATCTCAGGAACTACTGGTTCGAATTGAAAAATTATGTTTGTGTGGAATAGACCATTTATCGAGGAAGGCTTTAGGCTATGTAACATCACGATGCAACTATTAGGAGCGAAGAAATAATGGGACATGTGAAAAAAACGGGGAAAATTATTCATCCTTGAGGGCTTCCATTGCGTGCGCTGCGAAAACGGTTCAAGATACCAAAAATATATGTATAAAAGAATTATTCCTCTTGAAATGATCTAAAAAAATGTCCGCGACAGTATATGTCTATCTTTTAAGGTTAACTCACTGGAACCGTTTTTATGGTTATCAAATTTGGTCGAAATTAATGCATTATTTGTTAAGAGTTGTATCAACGTCATAATTTTAATCTTTATCCAAATAAATGTGTTGGATAGAGTGATTCAACAAGAAGGTTTTATGTACTTTTAGCCCGGAAAAACTTATAACGCGGGCGAAGCCGTGGGCAAAAGCTAGTAGTTAAATAAAACATCAATGGTTCTATGATATCTAGTGTGTAGTAAACAACAAAGTGTAAACTGTCGCGCTTATATTCGTATGTAAAGCGTTAATTTAATTAACACATCGTCCAGACTCATTAATCACGTATCGCCTTGAACTTTTCAATGTGACTAGACAAGAATACACTTACGTACTGACCACTAATATGAAAGTATTAAAGGCACATTTATTTTTAATTTTTGAAATATAATATCCATCAATGCTGAATAACAATCAACTAATTAACTCCGTTAGTAATTCAGTGAGGCTAGGATGTGAAAAAAAAAACACGATGCGTCTCCGCTTCGTTTTATTATGATTGGTTGAGAGACTGACGTATCGGTATTTTGATGTTTGTGATTGACCGACACGTCAGTCTCTCAACCAACCACAAAAAAACGAAACGGAGACGCATCGCGTTTTCTTTTCACATCCTAGCCCCACAGGGTATTATACCCCCTAACGTCGCATACACAGGTTTAAACAACCTTATGTCTGTTTCCCTTACATTAACACAATAACTGGACAAACTATGTAATGGTTATTTCGTGCTTTGTCTGGACACCCCGGCCATTATTTAAAATGACCAGTCATTCTATACAATGACTTGACAAAGTGAAAAATAGCTGTTGCATGCTTTGCCTAAATACCCCGGACATTCTATACAATGACTGGACAAAGTAAGTATTGGTTATTTCATGCTTTGCCTAAAAACCCCCTGGTTATTCTATACAATTACTGGACAAAGTAAATAATGGTTAATTCATGCTTTGCCTGAACACACCGGTCTTCTTTAAAATGACCAGTCATTCTATACAATGACATGACAAAGTAAATAATGGTTATTTTATGCTTTGCCTAAAAACATCCCGGTCATTCTATACAATAACTGGACAAAGTGTGTAATGGTTATTCCATGCTTTGCCTAAATACTCCGGTCATAGAATGACTAGACAAAGTAATTAATTGTCAATTCATGCTTTGCCTGAACAACCCACTTTTTTAATTCGCAACGGGATCTCACCAACGGCCCAATGGCTAATGATTCACAAAAAATGTGCAGTGCTTATGTTGAAAAGCTAACCAAGGCCCTGATATGAAAAAATATTATAAATTACAACTAATATATTTATACATTCGGTTTCTAAATACTTCTAAATACTGCGGCTGCTAGGCGACCAAAATTTACAAATGCCTTTAGCCTCTTTGGAAGTTGGTTGACGGGGAACGCGGTGAGGTCCTCGACGGCGAGGACGGAACTGCGGTCTTGTGGAGTGTTGGAGTTTCAAGAACTCGTTCTTATGGCGGATGGCCAGAGTGATTTCGTCCTCTGGATCGGTTAATACGGAACGCGGCCGTCTCCATTTGGCGCGGTCCAATGGAGATTATTATACATTGGGAAGCCCTGACTCTATGACTCTAAGCACACAGAACAAAAAGGGTGATACTCGACATTCCCCATTTTTTTCTAGTTAACCATTTTAGATATTGGCAGCACTGTACCTGACAGACGTTAAATCGGTTTAAAGGATAATAATAGATAATAGATCCTAATATTATACAACCCGGGTCATAACATTCGGTTACACCAAGATTACACTGACAAATAAAGTTATATTATTATTTTACGACTGCAAAGCTTGAGGTCTCGGGTTCGATCCCCGGGTCGGGCAAAGTGATATTGAGTTTTTCAATTCAGTATCAGCCCGGAGTCTGGAATTTGTGCCCGATATGGCGATGGGCTCGCCCCCTATCACATCATGGGACGGAATAACGGCGAAAAGTGGGTGCACTAGTTGCGCCTCTGCCTACCCCTTCGGGGATAACAGGCGCGTGTGTGTGTGTGTGTTTATGTATACATCTATACAATACATATGCTAAAACTATTATCTTACTATCACGATGGTCACGATTGGCGCAATTTCTTGTATTTATCCGTTTTTGTACGTTTGAAGCCGGTATCAAGCATTGTTTATCGCAAGTATATTTCTCGGCACATTTTTCTTGGTTTATCTCGATGTTTTTGTTAAATTGGGACGATGCCTTTAATTCTTTGCCATTAAATCCTGCTTTATTTGTTTCTTCTGCATCTTTGACAAGATTTCTAAGGTTGAAATTAAATATTAATATTATAATAACTTGTGATAATACATAAAAAAAAAAATTAATAGAATGAAATTTAATATCTTACTGCTTCTCCATATATTTGATTCTGTCGTCAATAAATTGATATCGTTTGTTTTGCGTTTGCAGGCAATCCTCGATTATTTTGTAAACATGTCTATGTTGCGCTGTCTCTTGCTTATCTTTGTGGATCTGTTAGGAGCATAAGTATTCAATGCCTATTTAGATAAATAAACGAATTAAATTGAGTTAAGTGTACTTTGCCGATTTTTGTTGCAACAGTTATAAAATTACGAAACTCGTGATAATACACAGGACAGGATAGCTGGGTAAAATATCTTTACTCAGTGTGTTTCTTTAAGTCACTTGAGATGGTTCAACATTACCTTATTAAAAACTTTTTGTATTTTACATTTGCGTCTGTCCTGTTCTTTCTGGTATAATTTAATCAATGCGTCATCTATCTCATCTTGTTTTTTACGCTGATCTTTAAAAGATTGTTGAATAACCTCATATTCTTTTAAAGATTTTCGGTATTCTTTCATGACTTCATCCTAAAAATTATTAAAATTTTAAAACAAATGAAAAATTGTAAAAGGACAATGAAATATACAAATTGGTATTTTCTTTTACTTCTAAATAATTTTCATCTATAAGTAGAGGCTTAATTTCTTCGCTTTGTTGTCTTAAGAGATATTCTGCCTCTTTTTCTTTCTTTTCTTGCCTGCAACGATAATTTAATATTATTTTTGTTTTTAGCTTAATATGTTTGTTAATTTTTTTTAAACTTACATCCATTTGTTTTCTCTGATACATTCAACAGCACGTCGTTTATTTTGTTCTATATGTTTTTCATGATTTTTATCCAAATTAAAAGTGCAATATGAACTAGAATTGGGTGTGGGTTTTTCAGTAGTGTCTTGCCTTATCTTTTTCTGAAATTGTACTTGAGCATCTCTTTCTTCCAGAGTTTTTGATTCGAGTAGGGCACTATTGCGAAATATCTTTGTCAATAATAATGTATTATTAAAGGTACGACAATGTTTTTATGTAACTACTGCAATAACACTTAATTTTTTTGTTGATGGTACGGAATTCTGTTAGTTACATTATGTTCAATCATTCTTTCAAAACAAAATTAAATCTAGTTCTACATATTTCAAGAGAGTAGTAATTGCTTTTCTTTTTTTTAATATGACGAGACGAGCATGTTGCTCGCCTGATGATAAATGATACGACCGATTATAAACACAAGTTCTGTATGATACCTACTGGTACAATGGGTATCATACAGAACTTCCACATGGGAATGTTGCGATACCAATTTACAAGAGTAGAAATTCGTCTTCATAACGGATTAACATCTTACAATGTCGTGGCTGTCGATAGCATAGACATTATATTACAAGTTTTAGAACCGACTACACCACGGGCTGGTATAGACCCTGATAGCCTACTCGGAACTTATCTGCGATAATCTAGAACTTTTGGTTTCATAGGTCTTGAATAGAAATATCTGGCAGAAATTACTAATGATGTGTCAGATTTATTTGTTACGCAACATTATATAATTTTGCGTAACAAATAAACCTAATTATATGCCAGATAGTTATCAAGAACCGATGAAAATGGCCCTCAGCTTACTAATATAATTTTTACATTAACAGTCTTTTCAATATATTATGTGTACTTGTGTTTTACATATCTATAGTTATAACATATATGATTATTTGAAGCGAGCTCACAATAAATAAATAAGTTATACTGCATCACCTTATTAACTGCTTGCCATAACAGCTATCCTCGAAAATCAATTTTCTGGCTCTCCTGACCGCATCAGTTCTAAATGTTTTTATCTTGCCTGTCTTCCTGTCTCTAATTAGCGCCATGTCCTTTTCACGTTGTATTTTCTCTTGCTCTCCAACTTGTTTTATGTGTTCCTTTAAATGATATCAAGTTTGTATTTTAATGTACTTAATAAAAAAAAACATTGTGTACATATAAAACCATAAAAAAGTATGATGTTGCATTGAATTGTCTTCTTCTTCTCAGTTGGACACTTTCGGCAGATTGTTCGTGGTTGTTGTGATGGTAATACATGGAAAGATGTCAGCGTTGTCAGTCTTCTCGGCGATGTTTGTAGGTCTACTAATGCTTCTCCAAGTTTGACGGTTAGTAGCGCTGCGTTCACACTGTCATGGAGGACTGTGTTGTCGTTTTAATCAAGTCAGTCCAGCGAATGGGCGATCTGCCTCTAGCTCTTTTTCCTTCTACCTGTCCTTTGACCAGCAGTCTTTCCATAGAGTCCCCGTTTCTAGATATATGACCGATGAACTTTAAGACACGTTGTTGAATGGTCGACGACAACCTAATTGAATTGCATTGAATTGTAGTTAATTATTTTTTTAACACGATAATTATTGGTGATTTTCTTTATAATTGCAGTGCAGACTGCAGAGTGCAGCTATAGAAGATACCATTCAATTCGCGAAAACGGACGCCAAACTCAAATTTTATTGCGTCTCGTTTATAAGTGCTAGAATAGTAAGAAACATAAAGGAATTGTTGGTGAATTACATAATCAGATATAAATATTTTTTTATAACTCATGTTTAGTTTATAATGTAACTATGGAGCTATTATATGTAAGTGCTTACTTCAATGCTGCCTGGCCATGATTTTATCCATTCCTGAGATTTCTCTACCAATCCTTTAAGATAATCTTCATTGTGTTTCACAGGTTTTCCTGTTGGATGTTCAGTTTGTTTCTTTAATCTCTCCCAAACGGATTTGTGAATTACTAAAGGTCGATGAAAATTCATCAAAAATATTACTCATTTAATTCTTTAAAAATGTTGTAAATCATAAAAGTGAGCTTTATCCAGTAGGCTTTAGCTTACGTCGATTAACAACACTCAAGATTTACCGTCGAAAAGGTCGCATATTTTTATTGCCCATTGTAATATAATAGGTTCAAATAGAATCGTATTATGCAGAAATGATGAAACTCAAAATCTGATCAAAATTTAAGTAATCGTTCGGAACTATCTCAGTCGATCCGTTCTAATCATTCTGTACTTAGATACAATTAGATATGACGTAGTCCTATCACAAAAGCAACTTAATTCCATGCAACATTGGTGTAGGTCATGAATCTGAAATGAATTTGTTTACCGTACGTAAAAGGACCACCATCCGATCATAATACAGAGAAACATTAACGTTTGCCTTTATTTAGTCAAGTATTTATGGATTTAATATTGTAATTAGTGGAGATGGCGGGTGTGGTGGCAAATTGAGCGCGATAGTGTAGGACCATTTGCCGCGTGACGTCTGCGCCATCAGTCAATGTCGCGATGCCCGCTGTATATTTTTGCATAAAAATAACTTACACAGCACTAGGAAGTGTTTGATAAATCGCTTTAGTGGGAAAGCTTTATGCTAACAAACTGGTTTGTTGCTGCTGTGACAAATTGGTATGCACAATTGAAAATGTAGGGGACGCTTTTCGCTGTACTGAATGTATGAAAATATGGGTGTTGTTATTCGTAAATTAATGATCGAAATGTTGGGACTTTGAAATGGAGCCATATAGCCAGCCATAGTAATCAATATAAGCTAGATATATTAATCAATTTGCTTTATATGAGTAGCATGGAATTGGAATTTGTGCCTATTAAGTTGACGAATTTTAGTCGTTCATTTTTGCCTATCCCCGCGGGATTCAGGCGTGAGCTAAATGTCTAATATTATTGCACCTCTCGTAGATATCATTTTTTTTGTCCCTGACATTACTCTTTCTAGCCTGACGAGGGTCGGCTTATGAAAGAACACCGGTCTTTTGGGTGAGTGCAGAAGGCGCTCGCAACCCTTAAAATTAAGCGACCACGCTGAGGGCGACCCACTAACGGGTCACGAACCTCGGCTCAGGGCGGCCACTGAGAGGATAAGACATCAGCGTTTGGGGAAACATGGTTTTTAACCTAATCCTATTCATGTGTTCGTAGTCTTCGGCACGCGGGCCGGAACTGCTAAGAGAGGTCAGGGTGACGGGGAATGCGACGAGGTCCTCGACGGCGAGGACGGTACAGCGGTCTTGTGGAGTGTAACAGCTTTTGATGCTCGATCTTTTCGCGAATGGCCAGAGTGATTTCGTCCTCTGGATCTGTCAGTACTGAACGCGGTCGTCTCCATTTGGCGCGATCAAATGGAGTCGTAGATATCAAAGCGTACAAAGACATCTGCAAAGTTAAATTTATTTTCCTTAAAACCATTCCTTGTTACTAATACTCACCAAAACTTTATTATTGGTAACGAAGTACAAAACAAAACAGAGGGAATAAATATAAATCGTCAGCATAATGTGTCGGACAACACGTGCGAGATTTGTCGGACAGTTTGTATCTGTCCAACCTTTTCATGTATGCAGGAAATAAATATCCATTCGTCTTACTAGCTCGTTTTTCCAATCCCATAACACAGACACATTTATTTTGTTTATGTATAATTTATGTTTCTAGTTGGGATACTAACATTGCATATTGTTATTAACTTAAATTATTTAATGAGTTAAACACGATGTATTATTTGTCAGTCAGCTTTCTTAAAATAAATAGATATTACAATTGAAAATTACTGGAGTAAACAGTTTTCAACGACTTTTGCATGATTCCGACCACGAAGTAAAGAGAAAATGGAGTTAGCAAAGCATCAATTTACTAAGAAAACCAATGTCGCCAAACTCACACATCCACATACTATTTCTTTCCCTGTTCTGTGATTCCGACCATGCATGGTATGAATTCATATTAGTAGATGTATTGATTTTTTATTAGCGTTGCAGTCGAACAAAATCATAATAAGAGCTTTATAATTGTGATTCAAAATAAATAAGCTATTTATTTAAAAACGGTAGATGGAGCAAAAAAGTTCTCGAGTAGAAACTACGTACCTACTGGCAAGCGCAGTTGGCCGTCCACCTGCAAGGTGGAGAGACGACTTGATAAAGGTCGCAGGAACACTCTAGATGCAGGCCGCTTTTGACAGGTCTATCTGGAAATCTTTAGGGGAGGCCCATGTTCAGCAATGGAAGTCATGTGGCTGATGATGATGATGATATGAAAAACAAATGAACCCATTAAAATAAAACTATATATTAAAATCTATTAACTAATGTTTAAGGTTGAAGTTTGAATACAAACGCAAATTGCGCTGTACTCACTTTAATAAATAGTAGGTATTAAACTTTATACAATGTTCATAAGATTCTTTAAAGATTTTCATCAGAGGTGAATCTCTAAAACCGTCAAGAGTCACATTACATAAGATTACTGTCAGTTTGTTTTACTATTTTTCCATTACATATAAATCACCTAAATCCCTAACATAGATTACGTTTCCGTAGCAAGCGGTGTAACGATTGGAAACCCCCAAGATATATGCCTGAGCATGTAGATTTATTCATGAAACTGTTTCACTATGCATTTGATGGTCTTGAGTGGGAAATCTGAACCGTACTCTATGATTTGCATAAGTAACGTGTAATGTCCATTCGCATTTCGCAGGGGACATATGGATAAGTTACTCTATAGTACTTGAAGTTTTCTGTGACGGAGTGTTTGCAACTGGCGCAGTAAGCTACGGACTACGAGATTTTAAATGATCAAAATGGAGGCCTATTTCAGAAGTTTCAAGTTAATTTCATTCAATAGTAATCGTTTTTACATAACATTTATTTGAGAGCATTGATTAGAGTGCAACTTTTGTAGTTAGTATTTGGATTAGGTATATGACAAACAGTACTCACCGAGAAGTTGTGAAACAAGCTGTTAGTTTCTTACTTTTTTTATCGAATTATGTTCTAAAACAATATGGATTTTTCAGCCTGACTTTAAAATTATGATATAATAAGTGTAATTTTATTCCGAATGATCTCTATTACAGGACATTTTTGTATTAATTGCTATGTTATGTAATCTTAATACAGGCTACGTTTTTATTTATATTTATTATCTACTAGCTTTTGCCCGCGGCTCCGCCTGCGTGAATGAGTTTTTTCGGGATAAAAGTCCCGCTTTATATTTTTCCGGAATAAAAAGTAGCCTATGTGTTAATCCAGGACATGACATCCATACATTCTTACAAACTTTCGCGTTTATAATATTAGTAGGCTAGACTTCTGCTCGCGGCTTCGCCCATGTGAATGAGTTTTTCCGGGATAAAAGTCTCGCTTTATATTTCTCCTAGATAAATTATGTATATAAACTTTCCTCTTGAATCACTCTATCTATTTAAAAAAACCGCATCTAAATCCGTTGCGTAGTTTTAAAGATCTAAGCATACATATGGACATACAGCGGGAAGCGACTTTGTTTTATACTATGTAGTGATGATAATCCTACTAATATCCTACTAATATTATAAAGGCGAAAGTTTGTAAGAATGTATGGATGTTTGGATGTTTAGATGTTTGGATGTAAGGATGTTTGTTCCTCTTTCACGCAAAAACTACTGTACGGATTTCGATGAAATTTGGCACACGGGTAGATCATGTCCCGGATTAACACATAGGCTACTTTTTATCCCGGGAAAATATAAAGCGGGACTTTTATCCCGGAAAAACTTTTTTAAAGCGGGCGGAGCCGCGGGCAAAAGCTAGTAGTAGGATAAAAAATAAGAGTAAAGATATTTTGGCATAATTATCGTACTATTACCAGTCGGAAATAACACAATTCTGAGGATCTACTTCTTAATAATAATGTAAGAAAAGTAAAAACGTCCTCTTTCGATTGTGTTGTTTGTTTGCCCGCAGTGTACACGTGTTTAGCATTTATTAATTGGTAAGTTAAGTTTTAACGTTTAACACATTTATCGACGTTTTTTGTAGAGCGAGCGCGTCGCCGGGCGCCACTTGAGATCGAGCGAGAGTCGCGCTCGCCTGTCCCTCGTAACACTTGACATTTCAGCAGGTATCCTGGCAGCGTACACGCTGTACGTTCAAGGCAAAATTTCTCACTGCCCTACAATTATAATATGTATGTGATCATAAATTTATGTGTCTAAACTTCCATATGTTTAGACTCATACTACTAATATTATAAAGGCGAAAGTTTGTAAGTATGTATGGATGTCTGGATGTATGGATGTTTGTTACTCTTTCACGCACAAACTACTGAACGGATTTCGATGAAATTTGACACACGGGTAGATCATGTCTTGGATTAACACATAGGCTACATTTTATCCCGGGAAAATAAAAAGCGGACTTTTATCCCGCATAAACTTCTTAACGCGGGAGAAGCCGCGGGCAAAATCTAGTTACTTATATTTTTTTCAGTATCCAATGATAAGAAATACAGATGATATACAGTAATTTGAAAATTAAATTGGCTATATAATTTACGTTAATAAAATATATCAGATTACTGCTGATAGCATTGTAAATGAATAGTAAAAAGTTATGAAACATAAGTTCTAATATTAATTTAACAAATAACTTTATAGCCAATAGCTCTCTGAAAACACAAATGTTAGTTTCTGAAAATTATTACCAAAGCACAATAAACAAAGTAACATTCATACATAAACTTACCCCGCATCGCCAGTTTTCTTTATTACACTCGAAATGTTTAAGTCATAGCTCTCAGGAATTTACGTACGTCCAATTTGTTCAGGAATTAGGCCCATCTGTGCACCGTTTAAATTAAAAGTAATTTTCTTATGCAGAATTAATTAATGACTAACGAGCTCAATAGGGTTCATCAAGCGGAAGCGGGTGGGTGCGATAGATGTTTGCCGCAGGGCGTTAGAAAGAAAGAGACAAATATATAAGAGGCTGGAGTTGAATGAATTTTATGCCGGTCTATTTAGTAAAGCGTCAATTTGGCGCAAGTGAGGTCGTGAGTTAGATTGTAGCGGTCACTGTCAAAAAAGCGCGCGAATTCATGAACGTGTTTTGTGGATGTGATAAAAGTTTTTTTATGTTTTGTATCCAAGGTAATAATAAACCTATATCTAAATAGTTTTTAAACAGTTTGTAGCCGCTTTGTCGGCATTATCTTGTTGGTTTAATAAAGCGATGAAGGACAAATTGCCGCATCTTTGATGCAATTTATTTATTAGGCATACTTAGAACATAGAGTACATAAAGAGCGAATAATAAAGATAAGAGGTATCCTAGCACACTCTTTCAAATTTTGTACACGGTCAATTATATATAATATTAAATCATTTATTATTTATCAGGCTTGCGGCAGTGACAACATCTGTTGAGGTAAGAGGTAAAGCTCTTACACTTTGAAATCCTCTGTTTCACTTTTTTTTCAACTTAGGTGCGTTCTCATTAGATTTTTAAAAAAATCACAGTTTGCCGCCAAATAGGTCGACAATAAATGGTGATCTTTCTTAAAAAAAGGAAGATAGAAACATAATATACGTGTCCAATACGCGTTATAAGTATAATTTTTTGAGAGAAATTTGACCTAGTTGAATCTTTTTTCATAGTACATTAAGTATACCTACTTAGAATATTTTTATATAAAAAACTAGATTGTAGTAAATAGCATGCATTAAGAGTTAATTCAGATATAGTCTGGTAGAGCCAGTTCCAACGTCTATTTCCAAAAAGTATTTCTTTGACATTTTTTATATTCAAAAGTAACAGTTATTTGATGTAAATATAAAATCCAGGTATTACCAACCTGAAATATTCAGTATCTATATATCACAAAAGTGATTTAGTGTACAAGAAAATTCATGACTATGATTGATAATTATTATTGTAGAGTCCTAAAAAGGTAAACATGTCAAGTGTGAACTTGATATACAGCAATTGGGACCTATACTTTAAAACCTAGTTCCTATAGCTTCATACCCTTTTCAGAAGTGATACAATTCAGTGAAAAAATGCCATCCAGTTAACCCCACAGTCTCCCATAAAACTCTACACGCTCTTATCTACCGATTACCGGCACATTATTCTTCGTACTTGGCCTAAAGTTGTTTATGCGTAAACTTTACCCTGTAACAGTTCTACGAAAGTCCAAGTTTAAGAGTCGACTCCGCGAGAGCAATAAAGCATTTTTATTTTAGTTACGGACTTCTAGGCGTTCGGGAGTCGGTCCGTTTTCGGTGATTTGTGCGAAAAGTTACGTGTGCCCGATACATGTATAGTCTAGACGTATGGGGTAAATTCTCTTTCTTTTCGTAATACACGAGAGAACAAAAACCAAATAGTTTCTAATATGCTTGAAAAAGTAGTTGATTAATGTATGTGGATGTAGAGTAGTTTCTTTACGGGCCAAAACATTGTTAAACGAGATATCCTGGGTTTGATTTCGATACCGACACATATTTTTATGATTACAAATATTTGTTTAAGTCTACGGTTATGAAAAAACAACGGTGACCGTTTTTTGTTTGGAATCTTGTAATACTATTTAGATTATATAAATATATACTATATATTTTAGATTATATAAATGTACTCATAATCATAAGTAGAAACAAATATAAGATCCTTTAATCAAACAAATTTCAATCATTTCACGAAGCCTAATTGCTAACATGAGTCTACTGCGACGCTAGATTTATCAAAATTCAGATACTTGGAAAGACCTTTTGGAGTCTTCCAAGATTATTTATATCTAGTTTTGTTTGTTGGCCGATAAGAATACACGCATAACATATTATTCTCAGAATAACATATCACGAAAGATATTAAATAGTATATTGACATACATAATGTTTCTACGAACTAATTATAAAATTGATTTGACTGCCCCAGTGGTGTAGTTGTATTGCGAGCGCGGTATTACACCGCCCTGAGGTCCCAGGTTCGAATCCGGGTTGTGCGAAGTTATATTGGGTTTTTCCGTTCAGTTACAGCCTGGAGTCTAGAATTTGTGCCCGATATGGCAACAAGCTCATCAATATCACATTGTGTCATGGAATACAGAGGGCGAAAAGTGGGTGCGTTGGTTGTAACTCTACCCACCCCTTCGATGATAAAGTCGTGATGTTATGTGTACATTGATTTCTTGTCACATATTCCTTTTGTGATTCTTGAAGCGCCGCGACATTCTATATCTTCACAGTGTCTCGTTTGGCATAGTGACAGTCCTGCGTAGGGGTAGTTCTGGTTAGAAAGTTCTGGCACTGAACCAACCGCTAAATCAACCTGTCTACAAGTTGCATATGCCAGGTAAAGTTATTGTATTAGGAGCCAAAATCTATGTAACTCGTTTTTGCAGTCCCATACAATTTTGATAATGCAAAAATAAAGTTGAGTATTTTTATAAATTAAATAAATCAATTATCTTTATTATTTCTGCCTGTAAGTTTCTTTGCATGAGAGCCTAAAACCACAGGGTTATTTTTTATTTTATTTAATACTAGATTTTGCCTGCGGCTCCGCCCGCGTTAATAAGTTTTTCCGAGATAAAAGTCCCGCTTTTTATTTTCCCAGGATAAAATGTAGCCTATGTCCAGGACATGATCTACCCGTGTACCAAATTGCATCGAAATCATACATCCAGACATCCATCCATACACACTTACAAACTTTCGCCTTTATAATATTAGTAGGATTTGGGAAACACACATAACAATGACAAGTAAAACATAGATAATTACTAAATATAATATAAAATCCAACAAAAGTTATGTATAGAAAGTAATATTCAACAAAATCCCACTATATAGGTCAAACTACGAACGTTAATAAAATTTTTAGTAGTTCTTCTAAAAGAAAATAAGTTAAATAATCTGATTTATCAATATGCTTTATAAGAATTCAAAGGGTGAAGGCTCGAGCTACTATAGACTATATACACAGTGCACGTGTGTATGTAACTTATCTATAAACATGTGCAAGTTTAATTTGTTTAGTTTTCGCATACAGCATTGCAAACTGTGAGTTTATACTGTGCACATTTTTTTAGACGTGGGAAAAATGCGTTGTGTTTTGAAATCTACCATTTCGAAAGTTACAACTTGATAAAAATAAACACAAACACACACTTACGCCTTTTATCTCCAAAGGGGTAAACAGAGGCGCAACTAGTGCACCCACTTTTCGCCGTTATTCTGCCTCGTGGTGTGATAGGGGGCGAGCCTATCGCCATATCGGGCACAAATCCCAAACTCCGAGCTGATACTGAATAGAAAAACTCATTATCACTTTGCCCGACCCGGGGATCGAACCCAAACCTCAGCATTGCAGTCGTACTGTAATGCAACTACGCCACCGAGGCAGTCACACGTGGAAGATATTTTTTGTCAACACATTATTATTTGCGTACATGCTAAAAAATCTTGTCACTAATTATATTTGTGACGGAGCGTATCTTAATTTTAGATGTAGATGGCTTGAATCGTGAATTATTGCCGGTGTTAATATTGAAGTCTTTTTACAAACAACATAATAAGCAGCCCGTTATAAGTTAATCCAAATTAAAACTACTGCAGATGAACTTTAAAACTACTTTTATACTTCTAAACCTTACTTATTGATATACTAGCTTTTGCCCACGGCTTCGCCCGCGTTATTAAGTTTTCCGGGCTAAAAGTACATAAAAACCTTCCCGTTGAATCACTCTATCCAACACATTTATTTGGATAAAGATTAATATTATGACGTTGATACAACTCTTAACAAATAATGCATTAATTTCGACCAAATTTGATTACCATAAAAACGGTTCTAGTGAGTTAATCTTAAAAGATAAACATATACTGTCGCGGACATTTTTTTAGATCATTTCAAGAGGAATAATTTATTCATACATATATTTTTGGTATCTTGAACCGTTTTCGCAGCGCACGCAATGGAAGCCCTCAAGGATGAATAATTTTCCCCGTTTTTTTCACATTTTCCATTATTTCTTCGCTCCTAACAGTTGCATCGTGATCTTATATAGCCTAAAGCCTTCCTAGATAAATGATCTATTCAACACAAAAATAATTTTTCAATTCGAACCAGTAGTTCCTGAGATTAGCGCGTTCAAACAAACAAACAAACTCTTCAGCTTTATAATATTACTATAGATTCTAGATGTTTATGCTTGTGTTTGTTAAATAAAGAAGGAAATCGTGGGTTCTTAAGATTTTATTGAGCTACAATTGGCGTGTTTTTAAGTTTATGCTACGTTACCATTTGGTTTATACGAATTACAGTATTGGTTCTAAAGACTGTTAAGCAATTGACTACGTATACGTATCACTTCTCTGAACTTATCAATATTTATAGATTATAACCGATGACATATTTATTGTAGTACAACGAGCACTTAATTTTCAAACCCACTTAATAGAACACGTCCCGAAGGACTCAACAAACAACTCCCGTGATACTGATTTCCAATTAGCCACATAAAACACTTGAACGTATGGTAAATCCCCTAAGCGTTGAGCACAGTGACGCAGCGTGTCTCCGTCGTGTCGTTAATGAAAACGGGAACACACACTAATTAGTCTCCATGCACAGATAAACTCGCGAAACGCAATAAATTGTACAGATTCCCGGCGCCGACTTTGATATCACGTGCACGTTACGGGCAACGAAAGATCCTTGGTTACTATCAATAACAATTAGCCTATGCTTCCATGTTCAGAACATATTATTATACGCAGTTAGTTGTCATCTAGTGGTGAGTGGTGGTTCAACCGTCGAATCCTACTAATGTTATAAAGGCGAAAGTTTGTAAGAACGTATGGATGTTTGGATGTATGGATGTTTGTTACTCTTTCACGCAAAAACTACTGAACGGATTTCGATGAAATTTGGCACACGGGTAGATCATGTCCTGGATTAACACATAGGCTACATTTTATCCCGGGAAAACATAAAGCGGGAGTTTTATCCCGGAAAAACTTTTTAACGCGGGCGGAGCCGCGGGCAAAAGCTAGTTTAATATATTTGTACACACGTACAGTCACCAGCATAAGTATCTGAACAAATTCGAAATTTCAAATTGCCTACATACTGTGTGTTCTTACTAATATTTTTTTCTCTTCATAAAAATAAAATAAAAGATTTGCATTTATTCATACAAAGACTTTTGTTTCAGTTTAATTAAACGCGTATATAGGCGATTTGAAAATTTGATTTTGTACAGATATTTATGCTGCTCACTGTACATAGTATCAGAGGTGTATCCTCTTCTTCTTTTCTTCGTGGGTGTACCACACACATATCGCCTGCTATTATTCGGTCCCACGTAATAAGGGGCGGGCCTATTGCCATTAAAATTTATCGGGCACATTTCCAGACTCCGGCCTGATACTGAGTAGAAACATCCAATATCACTTTACCCGACCCGGGAATCGAACCCGAGACCCCAGTATTCCAGTCGTATCGTTACAACTACGTCACCGAGGCAGTCGGTAATGTGTTTGTAACAGATATACAGGAATGTATTTTTTCTCTATAACTTTAATTATGAAAAATCACACTCGTGCATGCGCGCAATGTACTTAAAAAGGGGCACAAAGATCAATAATCTATATTATTAATATAAAATAAAAGCCATACGACAGAGTGATAGATTAGACTTCTCAGTCTAAACTTACCGAGGTTCTTTCATAGCACTTTTAGATTCTTTATAACTTTACGTGCCCCTAGCGGCTTATTTAGAGTGTATTGTGTCGTAGTAAGGCTGCGGAAAAAATCTAATCTAACTAAAGAGCTAATTAACTTCCAGCACTGGGTTGTTTACAACTAGAGAAGGTAGATGTAGGTTTTGAACCAGGGATTAAATTAAAAGAGCTGTTTTTCATTCTGATTAAATAGGTTTGGGAAAAACCCCGTAAGACACGGAAATTCCGTTTAGTTTCCTCTTAGGATAGTGAGAAATAGAGACAATATATGCACTATTTTTTACATTATTTAATTTTTTCATTCAAAATTAAATTATTGGGGACCCCAATACTATTTGATCACTGCAGACCCATTTAACACATATCCGTCCATACGGGCTGATACGGGTATATATATCCATGATGCTATTGTGCGTTTTGATACACGATACGATACTGTAGAATATGGATTTGTATATTAATTAACTCGTGATAATCTTACACGTGACATGTGTATTTTGGACAATGGTTCTTCAGGCATAGCAACCGGCACACTGCAACTGTAGTCAAAACTCTAAGTAGCCAAGCTCTAGCACTTCTTTCTAGTCATAATATGTGTGCCTGCTGTACTACTGAGAAGGAGGCCTTAGTCAACCACGCCGGCCTAGTGACGGTTGGCAGACTTCACATACCTTCGAAATTCCAATGTAGAATTCTTAGGTATGTAGATTTCCTCAGAATGTTTTTCTTCACCGTTAAACATAAACAATACACTAGTAACATTGAAAAGTCAGAGGCGTGTGCCTTAGGTTTTGAATACGTGGGTCTTGGTTCCAGCAGCCAGCTCTATTTCTAACTAGGCTATCTTTATACATAGATTATATCTTTATTGATACCTATTTTTTTTTGTTTACAGATGCCATAACGCCGAAATAATGGGAACGGCAAAGCGTTCGGCGGCGAGGAGAGCCGGCCTGTGGTGGAAGTCCGGGTTGTTCGTCGCAGCTGTTGCATTGTCTTACGTGAATGCGCAGGGTATGTGAAATATATATGGAAAAACTTATAATATATACATCTACACTAGTCTTAGGAGGAAAAATTTTTATGTTTGTTACGAATAAACCCAAAAGCAACTACTGCACCAATTTTTTAAATTCTTTCACCAATATAAAGCTACATTATCATTAAGTACTTTTTATCCTGGAAAAATATAAAGCGGGCCTTTTATCACGGAAAAACTTTTTCACGCGGACGGAGCCTCGAGCAAAATTCTAGTGTAAAATATAGAGCGTAGCCGTAGACATGGCAGTGGAAAATTGAAATTAACGAGAGATGGTAGAGTCGCATCAGTGGCAAGTAGTAATCTTTGTGTTGAATCTTTAACAAACTGAATGTCGTCTTAGTATGTTTCTATATTTGATGTAGGTGAACACCAGGAAAGCATTTTTGAAACGGCAGAGATATCTCTTCGGACGCATGACTATAATAAAATACTATTATGTTATAAAAATGATACTACCAAAATAATTTACTTTTAATGCATCGATTAGTATAACTTTCATCTAAAACTAATTTAGGGGCGTATTCTATTAATTATCTTAAAATCTCGTAACTTTGTGGGCAGTTTTCGCGACGTTCCTTAATGGAAGCATTATACGTTTATTAATGTTTCCGTTTCCAATCCCTTTAATTGATTTTGATTCAGCCATGCCACGCTAATGTCGGATCTCGGCATGACTTATCAAATGCTTTTAGACACGGGCATAAGTTTACTCTGTATGTAGGTATATTACATATTTATGTGTTAGTAATATTCAAAATCATCACATTGGTATAAAGTTCGATATTCGAAGACTGATTTATTTATTTATTTATTTGAAGCTAGCTTTTGCTTGCGGTTTCACCCGTATGAAAGAGCTTTTCCGTAATAATAGTCCTGTTACATATTCTTCTGATATATGAAGTAGCCTATGCCCTTTCCAGGGTTTCAAACTAATTTCCATACCAAATTTTATCGAATTCCGATGCTAGTATCTGATTTAATCGCGTTCAGATAGATATACAGACGCGGCGGGGGTTTTTGTTTTGTAATTGTAAGGATATTTTGTTTAGCTGTTTGGTTTGTAACTTATCGACTATTAAGAAAAATTCAAATATATTTGTATATTTAAAATCTCTAAAGTCAGCCAGCCATGTGGTAACTGGTATGACGTGTGGTGTGACAGACCTACCACAACATCATTAAGATGTGCATTGACCTTTAGTCTTCGTAATGCAAGTATACCTCTCTCTCATTCAGGTTTAAATATTATATCTGGAAACTCTGAATCACTGCTTTGTCTATTATCGCTGCAAAAAATTGCGTGCGCGCTTTATAATATTTCGGTTTGCAGGGCTTCAGTGTATTCACCTAATGGTCAACATGAACCTTGCCTAAATCGACCTTTAGATGAGCAAGGGAATGCAATTTGATCTTGTGATCACGGCAGGCTGACTTTTATAATGTTTGAAGCTAGAACTTGCGGCAACTTGCTGATGTGATGGATGGAGAATTGCCATGATCTGTAATGTTTTGTGATTCAAAATTGTGTATGGCTTGGTATTGTATATGAGCAATTATGACGATTACAATTAAACTAGCAACTTCCTCGGCATTCTTCGAAACTATCTTAATTAACTTGGTGTACTTATCTATACTAATATTATAAAGCTGAAGAGTTTGTTTGTTTGAACGTGATAATCTCAGGAACTACTGAACCGATTTTGAAAATTCTTTCACTAATAGGAAGCTACTTTACTCCTGAGTGCTATAGGCTACTTTTTATCCCGGGAAAATATTTTTATCCCGGAAGAACTTTTTCACGCGGGCGGAGCCGCGAGCACTACTAGTATCTAAATATATTCGTAACATTTTTATAATTATGCACGCAATCTTCAGATATTGCATTAGTTAGTAGAAGCCATTAATAACTGGCACGGAAGTCGATCAGTAAATAACGTTATCAAACACTGTTCTGGTATGAGAAGTGAATTATTAATAGCGGCTCCCTACAACTATATTTTGCATAATAAGAGTGAATGCTGGGTGTTGACAGGGTATTATATTAACGTCTAGATATTTCTAGTTTTTTTATGTAACGCAATAATCTGGTTTTGTGGCTAGTTAGCAAATGCTGTAGGTTTTGACATACCTTTAATGCAAGTAATACTGTAATAGGTGTCAATAACATTATCATCATCATCTTCCTGCCCTGGTCCCAAATTACGGACAATAACATTAACATTGTGTCAATAACATTATATTAGACACAATTTATTCTAACAATAGCACACTTTTAATTTTGAAAGGACCGTTCTGAAGACATATCCGTAGAAGTAGTTTGGAAAACTATGATTGACGAAGTTAACTATTTGTTTAAGCTAAACCATATAAATATTATGTTGGAGAATATAAGAGGACATCAACCCTATGAGATATGTACATTCTTTAGGTTAATGAGGAATCATGTTATCAAGAATTCTGTGAATTATGAATTTGTCACATATTCTAAGAGCCAGTTTAGAAAGGCAAAACTTGGTAAGATCATTCATTTATCTACTTGAATCCCAGATCAGATACGGGAAATGTACTACAGTACTTGTAGCGGATTCGAAAGTGCCTTAGCATGGACTTGACTATAATAAAACCGATGATAAACAAAATATTTTAGCTATAAACGGAATTATCAAATTTGAAATTGCTTCAATCTCCTTTCGTTAAAGTTGTTCATTCTAAGTAAATATTATTAACTTTGTTGTGGGTGGGTAGACATACTTATTATTATTATTATGTTATTCATCGATTATTATTATTAATTTGCTTCATTCGGTATTACTGCCTTAAAGTGATATAAGTAATGCCCAAATTGTACCTTGTCCAAATTATCAATTATGATGTAGGTTTTAGTTTTTATTATTTTTGAACCTAATAACATTGAGTACCGACTAGTTTCTAGGGATCATATGAACGTAGATCTAAAAAATATCGGAATTATGAGATATTTTTCAACAATTAACCACATCGTAAACAATTTTAACTTGAACACCGTTAGTTTGAGCTGCGATTTTCTTGTTCCTAATCACATAATTGCAGCTGAACAAATGTTCCTCCAGAGCTATCAGCTAGATCAGCTGTTTCCTATAATTTGTTACAACGAAATCTCGCTTTTACTGATGGATTACACTGGTACCGTAACAACTTTGTAATTACACGTACTTTCACTGTAATTATATATAAATCAATTACGCTGTTCATAATTTTATGGAAATGGGAAAATTGTACGAACTTTTGTAAATATGTAGAGATGTTTAATATCGGTGCTGTTTTTGAAGAATTGAACATAACGGACTTGGTTTGTTATTGTGGATGCAAAGGAACATGCATTTCGCCGTACAAATATTGCAATATCGCGAAATTCACACATTCTCCCCAGGCCCATATTATGGTAAATATTTCACGTATTCATGAGTCAACAGCGCATCAGAAATATCTTAAAATTTATATATCATAAATATCACAGCAAATATGACATTCAAACGGCGCGTCAACATATTTCAAGCGTTACCGTTCTTAAAAGATATCAAGTGTGTACTTTTTATTACTTGGTAATAATACCAAACGATATGAATAAGGGGTCGTTAGAGGAAATAGATCAAAAGCTTTATACAGTCATCTGTAACTGTCACAGCTACTTTATTGTGGTCTGGCAACAGCTGTTGTCGTACGGTCGTCTGGTTCCCAATGTTTTCATACTTGAACAAATATTTTGTCCTTTACTACAGCGTCTCATTCGTCTAGTCATCTATTGGGTTGTGATCTGTGAGGTTCGATTCACAGACAATTTGTTTATTTTCGATCTTTAAAAAAACCTTGAGATGCACGGAATTGCATTGTAAATAAATTTTATGTTTATTATGATGATCTTGCCACCTACAATTATCTATATACCATATCATGGGTAGGTTATGATTTTTTTATTGCATCGAATGACGAGACGAGCATGCCGTTCGCTTGATGGTAAGCGATACGACCACCCATAAGCAGTAGTAACACCATCCAGCACCTTGAGTTACTAAGTACTGTGTGGCATTCCACTGTGCTCGTCATCGTGAGACATAAGATGTTAAGTGTCATTATTTCCTGTAGTTACACTGGCTACAATGTCCTTCAAACCGAAACACAACAGTGCATGCACACTGCTGCTTGGGGTAGAAATAGACATTGCGGTGGTACTCACCCAGACGGACTCTTACATAATATAAGAGTCCTACCACCAGTAAAGTAATGTGAGTGCATTATTTGCGCCTTATTTACCACTTCGGGGCAAAGCTGCGAACCTATGTATATTATAGACGTAATGAACAAACTATTGCCTGTGAGAAAACTGGGAAATTAAAGCCGGTACACTAATGGCTTTTTCAACGTTCAGTTACTAAAGTGCATGTGCTGCTCGAAAGTTAAGCATAATGTATGGAAATTCACAGATCGTTATTATATCGCACCTGTAATCGAAACGAATTGGATTCATAAACATGGAAAAAAAGATAATTAATTAGAAAAAATAACGTAGTTTTTTTTTAGAGAAAAATGTAAATTAATAATTATAACGATAGTGAATGATTACTGCGGCTCGTGGACACCTACATAACAATGTCAAGGGAATCGTGAGCTTCGTATTGATATCACAAGAAAGATAAAAAGGTTTAATTCTCTGGCCTCTCGGAAGACATAAATAAAGTAGTTTCCCCTTGGATTTCTATCAATGGTACCCTCTCGGTCGAGCCAGCTTCTTCTTAACACTAACAAAATGTCAATTGAATCTAATGCAAGTTTGGTAATTTGGAACCAATCATATTTATTATGATTATGTCGTAAGACAAAATAGCAAATATCACGGGATTTCATAACACATTCCGTATATTGATTGAATATTGTTTCATTTCAGATATGTCAGCGTGTTGCGACAAAGCTCTCGGGACGTGTCGGAGTGTGTGCGAAAAGGTAACAGAGAATTTATTAATACTTGACGTAAAATTATTTCATTAGTCATATTGGACATGTGATTTTTAAGCTTGTCGATCCCACTGCTGGGACTGCTTTACAGTAATTATAGTTGAGTATGTTGGGCTGAGAATTAGCAACTTTAGTCTGTTATGAATGTGTTCTTGAGTTGAATTTCCGTTGTAACAGTTTATACTTTATCTGTACTAATATTGGGGAGTGTTTTTGGTTTTGTACGGGGTAAACTTTTGAACAACTCAACCAAGACTAGTCTCGGAAAAAGTTTTAGACTTCTCTCAATAACAGAAAGATACTACAATATTGTACTATTTTAGAATAAATAACCATAGGCATATTTTAATTTGCCTTTTTGAAACGCGCACGGATGAATTAATAGAGCTAGTTAAAATTAGAGATCAAAGCCAAGTGCCGTTTTTCCTGCTCGTTCATTTCCCGCTTAATTAACTCATGAGCGAAATTGTCACAAATCCCACTAATAAACTTTACATTTCATCCATGCAATAAAATATGCCATTCATATACTCTCAGAATAAACACAGGTTCAAGCTATTGTCATCGTGATTAGTACATTCTCGAAGGAACAAGTGGCGATCCAATCGATAAAATTTTCCCATGAAGTTGACCGTATCGTGTGACACGAACAACTTATGTATTCTCCAAAGCAAAAGACATTCCCCTCCATAGAATCTTAATCGTAACTCAAGTATTTCCAATCAAAGTTTTCAGTGGAAAGCTATATTGACTAATTATGTGGATTTATTGCTTCCCTGGAACATTTTTTTGTCTCCGATATTTTTACCCCGGCCGGCGAGGTCATTCAATATCTTAATGCTTTCTTTGATTTTATTTATATAGTGAGTTATGTCTGTAGTTTGTGGAGTAATTAAAATGTCCAACATTTGAATACGTGTTTTAAATTTTAGAGATTTGTCAAATTCGTTTTATATAGATGTTCTTAATTACTTATATTTTAATATATTTTGTTATTTATTGCTGAAATTTGATATCGTGAGACGATTATAGAACGATTTCTATTTGTTCCTTCATTTTATCATTGCGATTTGGGATTGGATATCGACTACAAAAGTTCAATCATTAGACATTTTTGATTAAAATACTTCTTACCAACAATCCTACCGATGACTTCTCGTAGTTACCCAACGCTCTAGTCGCCTTCGTTCACATAAATCTTTTAATATCCAAAATCTAAAAGAACGCATAACACCAATAACAGGAGGCACATGTTTCCTTGGTTCATTGGGACGCTAAAGGAAATCATCGGTGCCAACGTCGTTCCTAATCATTGCTGCACGTCCTTTTCTGAGTAAGCGCGTCGTGTGAATAAAAGGTGATATATTAACTCACGTAAGAAGATACTATTCACTAATACATTCGTATTTAATTCCGTCTCGTTAGGGAACGCGGCGTGACGGCCGCTTCCTCCCTCGTAACACTGTTTGAATAAATTATAACTTCGATACTAACAAAAATGTGAGTCAGATATTAAATCGAAATATTGACTATTGTATGTTAACTGGTATCTCGGGATCCGCAACTAGCGTACTAAGTATCTCTAAACCCAAATTGCAGAAGGATGAGAAATAGAAGAAGAGAGACTGTCACCTGTAATATATCTTTAACGTACAGTGAGAGAAGCTACATTTGTCATTGATTGATATATTAAATTTTCGACTGCATTTCCTGTCAGGTGCAGTGTAGTTTATTGCTGAGGCGCCAGGGTAAAAATGTACCTGCACCGATTCAATTCTATACAGGTTTACTGTTTTATGACACATTTCATTAGAAAATATGTGTTCCATTGAGTTGAGTTTGTGCATGATTTCGTGATATGGTTACGTAATAATATAGCTAACGTCGTATATCTAACAATAGTGAAATAGAAGTCTTTGTTTCGTTCTAAGATTTTTCTACCTTGACTATTTAAGCTTTTCCGAAGTGACACCCCTACTTCAAGTTATATCACGTGACACCTTTATACCGTAGTTAAGAGAGGACTTAGAGTCTAGCGAACAACGTTTTTCAACTTAACTCTTTGTTTAGGTAACAAGTTACAATGTGGAAAGTGAACATTGTGAAACTTAATCCAAACAATATCGTTTTTTTATATCAGTAAAACATAACATTTTTTTTAGACATCCTTTTTAATTTGAAGAATGCGCCCTTCAAATAATGTACTTTAATCAAGCCATAGGGGCCAAGAGAGTACAAAATGGCTCTTCATTGAACCTTCAATTACACGTACTTAACCCTCTATCGTTTCGAGTAATTGAACTTCGCTAACCAAACGTTTTTAGGAAATGATAATTGCAGAACAATTTTATACCTAATTACAAGTTATCGATGCTATATTGTTTACTATTAATGGAAGGGTAATTGATACCGTTATGGCCCTAGATGACAGGGGACATGCATCCAGTGTAATAACTTAATGACGCCTTCATTTCACTTTCAGCCTAGACAGGGTAATGACATGTATAAGGTTGTAATAATATGCTTTCATCACGGGTTTTCCTGAAATCGATGGTTCTAGTTTGCGGGTAAATACTCTGCAGTAATTTTAGTTGTGACTATTACCGAAGCTATGTTAGCAGTATTGACATGATAGGAAATTTGTGTTATATGACGAAATAGTTATAAGTAATCCCTTTTAAATATTATTATATTTCTTCATCTCTAAGAATTTGAATCAAAAGTATATAAAAACTACCTCTCACTAAACTAAATTCGCTGAGAATCGTCCAAAACCTTAATGAACTTTCTCAGGCACTTTTTACGACAGACAGGGGACACAACGCTTGTGTAATGCAAGTCAGCCCCGAGAGAGCATTAAACATCCCTCGGCTTAACCCAGAATCCAAATTATTTTCACAGCCGATAAAAAAACCTATGTTTAGCAGTCTCTCGGTGATGTAGCATTTAATTAGGGGCGAGATTAAAGAAGCTTTCTCTCTTCTAATAATAAACGTCGCCCTGCGAATTCCTACAGTCTACAAATTAGGATTCTTCGTATGTAATACTAAAATACAGTACGTCGAATAAGCTTCTGTCATCAAACAAATGAATTTGTGGCTTGTAATTCTCTTAGGTTTAATAAAAATGCGCTTTCATCATTACTTCGCAAAGGAAGTCGGCAATTATTAGTTTGGACGCGAAACTAATATTTCATCACATTACACTTTCCGGTTGGTCGTTTTTAAATAAATCCACCGCTACTGAATTGTGTTCGGCTCGTAAATTGTACATGATTTTATTAAATGGCAAAGACGGATCTGCGTGGCACATACCGAGCGCCACAACAGACTGCGAAAAATGTATTATTCGCTATTCTAATAGAACAGGGAGCTTTTAACGCGGTGATGGATAGTGCATCATGTGAACACGCGTCTTTATTGCTTGTACAAAGTGAAATGTTCTATAAATTGAAAAATATCGCCGTTATTTATTACTCATCTAATACACAAAATATATTTTACTATTCGCGACGCAAGTTTTAAATATTTTCAGCGGTGCTACTGTCGGCTTCAGGCGGCTAGATCAAAGATAACGGTGTCTTTGATGTGTTCACCGAATGACCCAGGTTGTCGCGACTGTTTCTAAATTTGTCTGTATGGACGAATGCTCGTGGGATGCGAAATGAAAGTTTGAAGAACGGCGCGCTGTTTTTGTCAACATTATATTTTTGGTTGAATGAAAAAGATATATTCTGAATTTTAATTATATGCAATTAACGTCGCCATAATACTAATTGTGTATTGCAAACCGAAAATAATTCTAAAAAAAATCATGAAAAAAAACTTAATTTGAATTCAGAGGACAATATAACTAGTGGCATTGAGTTATTTCGAACGCACATAATTTTTATTTATCGCAGCGCATGGAAATTAAAATGCAAATTCGGGTGCATGTATTGTGAGATAGGACAATTACGACGCGGTCCAGGTGTAGTATCGGGAATTTGTGACACGTGATCGGTATGCCGATCCGAGCGGGTCGCTCTCATGCATCTCACGTAGCGCCGACTATACTGGCGTTTACCAGACAGCTACGCTTTCGGCTTATGTGAATAATGTTTGATTGTCACATAATAGATGTCACACTTAATTTGTTTAAGTGTTTGAAATTAGTGAGAGGAAGGATAATATCTACTATGTTAGGTACATTCTAAGAGAGTTTTAAAGGCGTTTGGAGGAGCAGTGCGGATAGTTATTTTTCACAATTGGCGCCATTTTGGGTAGAGATTACTGTATATATGGAAAAATTACTACAGGGTTAATGGAATGGCCTATACAAAGATTTTATGTCCCAATAGACTAGGAATTTTGACCTTGAATTCTAGCCTAAGATTCAGACCATGGGATTGACATAAGATAATTTTTTATCGAATTTGGTTATGTTGTCTTATCATTGTCCAAGACACAACCCAAAACTGAAACCTAATGCAGAGTCATGACGTAAAGTGTTATCGTCGATTGAGTTCCAATAACTCAAAATGTATGACTTATTGTTCGACGATTGTTATATTTTGTTGCAGTAGCTAAGTATATCATTACTTCTACACACTTTGCTTGTGCCCGACTCTACATGAGTGCTTGATATGATCATAGTGAAGCAATTTTGAAAATACATGTTTAATATTGTTTTAATTTATTTTCTTTTATAAATACTACGCAAACGATTTTACCACGGAGGAAAAAGCATTTTACAGAGCACATAACGACATGTACAGCACAATATTCTTAAGATAAGACGAATATTTAAAAGTAATTAATTGAAAGTAGCGAGATTTAGTACTTCTCTCGTGGCATCGTCTTTCAAAAGTTGCGAAAATAAACAAACGAATGTGACAGTCGGTTCAAAGCGTATGAAAATAGATACGTTTGAAATCCTTTCATGTCTGTCCGTCCTCCGTCCCGCGTCCGCGACACGGCGTATCGGAAGACATCTCACTGTGCTTCGACGCCTATTATTAAGGGTTTGACAATGCCAAGAAATATTGGGATTTTCTAGAATTTTCTGAAAATGGTTATGGAATGGCGTCAATATAAATTATCTGGACATAATGTTATTGTTTTGCAATAACAATGTATCGTAACACTATACCGAAGTATTTCTTCTACAAATCGCTGCTGTTAATATACCTATGGCTTTTAAAACATAAGTTTGTCTCTATTCTTATTTGCTGAATACTAAGAGTAGCAAACATTTAAGTTGCATAACATCACAACTTAAGTAGTTCTCAAATTAGCGTTTACTATAATAAATATGTGAATCATGTAGACTAAAATAACTATTTCAGCTGAGAATACTTGATTATTGTCACACGTAATTACATTTCTGGGAAGTATCATGTGTGAACGACAATTATATCAAGTGAATTGTGGCAGCATGGAAGGCGGGAATTAGGCCGGCACGGGAATGTCGCCACGTCATTAATCACAGGCCAGCCGTCGCTGTTGACGTCTTCAGTGTATTAGCCAAACTTTATTGCTTTTCTGACAAGCAGCTTAGTGGAAAAGGCACATGCTTCACCATAAACGTCCTAAATAAGTTTTGGAAACCACCCCTCTATGGTATATTACAAAAATTGTGTTTACGGCGCCGCTGTATCCGGCTATAGTTCGTGAATAGTTCAAAGTCAGCTATTTCTGAGGGGACCGTACTCGGCTGTATGTAAATCAAGAAATAGGAATGGCATCAAGACAAATTTACAAAGAGACATCAAAGCGTTGATGGAGACGGCGTTCTGATTTCGTCCTTTGATTACCGACCGAGTTTGTCCCGCTGCTATTTTGGATCCGTTGTATTTATGCTATTAATTATGCTTCAGATATCGTACGTTTATAATGCGAGACAAATCAATGAATATATTTACATGTGTGACCGCAGATGTCGAAATCGCGTTTGATGTACAGCTTGTGTATGGAATCCATTTGAATTAATTAAGAAAATCCGAGAATATATTAAATCATATTCCTATTCATATTCTTTCATTATGTGTTGTAGAATCCACCTTAACACAATTTTGATGTCCTATATCCATTCTTACTAGTTTCAGTAATGTTGTACTTACTGAAACGTTTTTAAGTTTCTTTTGTTAGTTTCGAAGAATTGTATGCCACAAGTTATCACGATTCTTTCTGTTATCGTAATAATATTTCGAAAGCACGCGACAGGCGCCAGATATCATGTTCCGAACAGTGCTTCAAGAGAAGTGACGAGACAGGAATAGTAATAACGAGTTGAATATCACGACATATATTCGACCTAGCATGCCACCCTGAAATAAAAAATAAATAACATTGAATGACAATTACGGTCTTGCAATCGATATCCATGGTTTGGATCTCAGAATAATAACTAAAGCCAGTTTGGATTATAGGTAGTTAGGATATTGAAGGTGATTAACTTTGGGTTAAACAAGTAAATCTTGGTTTGCTAACAATATTTTGCCATTTTTATGGGCAGCGATAGTCAGTTGCTCTGGTGACCGATTTTCTCACATGCTCGCATTCTGCTGAAAATGAAACGTTTGAGAAATACTATACCAAAATGAAGTATATAGAACTTGCAAACAAGCATATATAACCCCAGGAAAAGAGTTTATAAACTCTGCTAAAATAAAATTCTAAAGCGACAGCTCAAAACTACGTCACAACCGTCACAATGCGGTAGCATGTTACGGATCGTCCTCTTGCATCGCTTTCCTTGTGGCTACAATCACAGACAGTCAGCCGTCAGCAGTCCCTAGTCGCTAAACTATTTAGGGCATCACTCGGTTTGCATCTGACGTTTTGTTCTTACAACCGATGGCTTCCTTTGTGTTTTAATTAGCGCTGGATGGCACTCCACTTTATTGGTTGTGGTATTTCAATATACCTCGTTTGAGTGTTAATTATCTTTATTGGCGTATAAACTGTATGGAAGTTATTATTAGACTAAGAGTTATGATCAATTTGAATCGCTCTGTGATAGCTAATGGGTTTGTGTTCTTTAGATAGCGTTATGGGGTGATGCGGAACTGCTTGATTGGACGGTTTTATTAGCTTGAAAAAGTTACATTTTGCTTGACCTCACCACAGTACAGCTAAAGCGTTGCGCAGATGCTGCCATCTTGTTGCCAAGAAACACCTCTATGAAACTGACAGTCGGCGAAGTTTCTGAAGTCTCAAAGTAAGAATTTCAAAGTCACGTTAATCTACATAAATTAAGAAAGTGAACGATCCAAAAATATATTTATTTTTTGGTAAAATTATAGGCTTATCATTAGGATGATTCATTTTTCTGCTTCATAAATGATGTTTCATTTAAAGCCTTCGCGTAATACTTTAAACGGAGCCGTTGCTTTACCTTTGCGCTGTAATTTCAGTCTCATATTGAGAGCGGAATTATTTTACTTCAAATAAGGTTCTTTATTTTTGAAGCTATTTCGTACTTTTTGCTCAATGTGCTTTATATGGACACGTTTCATAAGATGTCCTTTGTGAATTATAGCTCTGTTTGACTAAAACGAGAATGCACAAAGGCACAATGTATCAGAACAGTAAAATTTTATAAGAGCTACTAGCGGCCCCGACAGACGTTGTCCTGCCCTAAAAAGGAAATGAAATCCTAGAACCCGAGTACAGCGCCACCTACCGGATCTAATTGTTAATCGAAACTATTCTCAAACCCACCTGAGGACACAAAAAAATCATTAAAATCGGTCCAGCCGCTTAGGAGGAATTCAGTGACATACACGTTTAATATGGCGGTTAAGTATTCTTAAATTTTCAAATTTTCCGCGTAATTTTCTTGCAAAAAACCTCCCTGCCACCAAATGAGTCCTTATTTAACGAAATTTTAAAATCCCTAAACACCCCCACCCCCCCGTAAATAATACCTAACCATATTTTTTTCCGGAAAAAAATCCCGAATAAAATTCCTGGTGTCTGTTTTCCGGGATAATAGTAGCCTATGGGCGGTATTAATAGGTCAATCTCAAGTTTGAGTTACATCTCAAGTAGACATAATGTATTGAACTGTTCATACATTATGTCTACTTGAGATGTAACTCAAACTTGAGATTGATATCCTTTGGATCACAAACTATCTCCATACTTATTTTCATACGGTTCCACTGGCAAAAAACTATTTTCCGAGATTAAGGTCCCGGTTTATATTTTCCCGGGATATGCAGTAGCCTAGATTCTTCCCAGGGTTTAAAACTATCTCCCTGCCGAATTGCATCGCTATCGGTTCAGTGGTTTAGTCGTGGCGGCTCCACTCGCGAGAAATTAAAATCCGGGATATAATTCCCGGTTTATCTTTTTCCGGGATAAGAGTAATTATGTCCTCAACTGGATCTCGAAATAACTCTATACTTGTTTTCTTGCGGTTCCACTGGCAGAAAACAATAATCCGGGATAAAAGTCCCGGTTTATATTTTCCCGGGATAAAAAGTATCCTATGTCCGTCTCCTGGTTCTGAGCTACCTCTCCACTAATTTTCAGGTAAATCCGTTCAGCCATTCTTGAGTTATAAGTGGTGTAACTAACACCACTTTCTTTTATATATATAGATTACTATTACGTCGGTATACGCAAAATGAATGTGTTGGTTGCGTTCCGAATTCTAATAGTTTCATTGTGTTGGTTATTCGTCATGAATGGTGCCGTATGTTTAGCAGCGTCAGCGATATGTTATTGGGTCCAAGAGGCTCTTAGAATAAGTGTGTTATTATAAAAAAGGTTCGGGTTCAGTTCATTAATTGAGTTATATATTTGATTGTATTTCCATAGAAACTTTGCGATGAAATGGGCTTCAGTAAGGTTTCAGTATAACATTTCAATTACTCGATTCTCTAGATATTATTCGGAAATATTTTTGAACCAGCGTTTTGAACTCATGAACTCACTCATTTATTTAATTAAACCAAAAAAGTTTTAATATGCCACTGATTGATTAGTGCAACTTCTCTCCTATATAGGTACCTACTATTTTCGAAGGTTATCTAATGGATTCAGGCCAACTATTTCGTTGAGCTTTTGGTAGAGCACACATACCTACAGCAGGTAGCTAAATAACAAACTTTACATACAGCATCAAACCGACAAAGTGCTTTCCGAAAATTCAGAACTACTGATTGAGTTGAGCAATGAGCTCGTATTCAGATTGTGCTTGAAAAAAAAATTTCAAACGAAAATCGTACTCAAATCGTAATAACACCTAGAGTCCATTATAATATCCTTTCACACTAGCAGGATAACCATTGTATGCATTTGGATATGATCGATGTCGTTTCCAGGAAGTTTAACACAATCCCAGCCCGCGGATTCCATCCACGTATGTCGCAGGACGTGTTCAGTCAGGGCGTCGGTGCCTCGCTGATGTCAACTACATCCGATTGTCTCATGGCAGACCACCTCAATAACTTTATGGTACTATGGTGCGTTGTTATTGTCATGCGCATCGGATTGAATAATGATTGGATTGTTTCAACAAAAAATGCTAGAGCCAAATGCCATTGGTTAGAATAATAGGAATGTGTTGCGGTGTGAATCTTTGGTTCTGTCGTGTCTCCGTCGGTTTTAGTTAAATTTACTTTTGTGGCTGGCTAGATTTGTCTACAGAATATGATTCAATCGGGGCCGTGCCGTCGTTTCTCGTATGGGTACGGTACTCAGTCTATAGGGAGTAGGGAGCCGAAGAGGATCGGGAGACTAGAACCCCATGTCTCTGCTAAATCACATTAATTTGGACCAAAGTTAAATTATGCATGAGGGTGTGACTCACTCTTCAAATATTGACTTCTGGTAATTATATTTTTGAACGTGATCAGAATTATGAATTTTTCATGCGTACCCCTAAAAATAATTGCGTAGGTAACGTCGCTCTACTTCCACCAGTATTGGGATTATAGGCATAAATCTAAATTTAATTTATGATTATAGTTCCATCTTTTTAAGTAACTTATACATACATACATACATAGTATCACGTCTCTATCCCATAGGGGTAGGCCGAGACTTTGGATCGCCACTTTGCTCGATTCTGGCACACTACTTTCGCTTCCTCTACCTTCATCAATCTTTTCATGCACTCACGCCGGTTCAGGGTACTTTTGACCTGGCCTCTACTTAGAATGTCAGATATCTGACATTCGAAGGTTCGGTGCGGTCGATCCCTGCCGGCCCTTTCATCCACACTCGCCGTATATATCCTCTTTGTCAGTCTCCTATCATCCATCCTTTCCAAATGCCCAAACCACATTAGCATACCCTTCTCAATTTTGGTCACTACATCCTCTGCCACTCCACACGTGTCCATCACCCTAGTATTCCGCACTCTATCACACACAGTCACTCCACTCATGCTTCTTAAGGCTCTCATTTCTACTGCTTTAATCTTACTTTCATGCTTTTTCTGCCATACCTAACTTTCACTACCATACATTAGAGTTGGTAATAACACTCCTCTATAGACAGCCAGTCATGCCTTTTTGGACACATTCCGGCTACCCATAAAGGAGTGCAACGCTCCATTCACCCGATTTCCTGCTCTCACTTATGATCACATTATATTAGTATATAACAGTTTAAAAACTCCAATTCCATTATTGCTAGTTTAGTTTTTATTTCTAGCGTAAATAGGTGTCTTTGCAATACCACAAAGTAACTTATGCTGAAACTTTTAGGTTATGAAATATACGAAATGAGCCATATTGACATTTATTTGGTCGTAAAACCCGGACTAGTGAAAACAAGTTGAAGGTACGATGGAGAGTATGGGTGTGATGCTGGCAATAAACAAAACTTCAATTTTACTGGTGCTACGGGAGTTCATACATTAGATGAAGTGTTGTATATTCATCCATACGAGAATTAGACTGGAAAGTGTACTATTGTTTACGAAATAAGTTGTCGCAAAGATGCTATTCACTGATCGCACTAATTCCGGAGCAGCGGCAATGACCTGTAAATATGAAGTCAAAACTTTAGTGTCAGTTACTATGAAAATTTTTTTTTATTAAACTAACCAATGTGTTTTTCAAACGGCCTTACACCTCTCTATCGCCGAAGAGGTTATTTGAGCACTGAACCGATGTCATAATGTTAATAATTTGAAAATACATTTTATCCGTTATAGGTATGAAGCATGAAACTTTAATGAAACCTTTCACTCCTATTCTTCAACAACTTGTAGAGATGACAACTGTATGGTTTCTCGAACGTAAAATGAACTGTAAATCTATAGCTGCCTATAAAGTACATTCGTTTACAAGTGTTTTTATTGCTTATGAATAATAGTTGCTTGTCCAGCGACCAAGCGCTTAAGCTGCTCGCAGGATTTCCTACTTGACGCCTGTTTTGCTTGATAACAACCGCCAACAGGGAGCGACGTCCTCACGAACTCACAAAGATTTATGTACAGTCTTTAATCATCTGGAATAATAAGATCTTAGTACAAAATAGGGACTAGTTTTCTCTGTCTATGAAATATTACCAGTTAGTGTCGTGGTTGCGATTTGTAGGTGAAAGATACAAATTATAGTTCTTATATCGAAACGCAACACCATAAACTTATTTGCTGAAAAAAAAGGTAAGCTCTTACATTTCAGAAGATTGTTCTATAGGTGTAAATATCAAGCAATAAAACTTGAAATCTACCAACGCCTGTTGGTTTCAAATTCCTTTTGAAACCAAATATCTGTCTATTTACATAGTACATTTGATGTTCATTCACCGTTTCTTCAGTATTTTTTTATTAATGATACACGCACGTTTATTTTCTCCTAAATACTTAGGGCATTCGTATTTTGTAGTACATATTTATAGTATTATTTCCATTCTCTTGATGTTTGTCTTCGATGGGTTTGGGAGTAGTGAAAAATGCCAGGTATTTGTGTCTGTCGCATTAGGAAGTTATATTAATACGTTGGTAAGTGTTGCCAAAAGATATACAGCGTCGATGAAAGCTTTCAGACGAGCCGTGAATCACCGACAAGACAAAACTGTATTTTAAAGTGGAAATAAATTACGTCTGCTTTTATCTTATTATATTTTATTCTTTTCCCTTTGTACGAAGCAAAGTTATTTGACGGAAATATAAATAGATGTATAAATTATCCATGCGGCAAAATTCTGTTTGTTACGGGCACAGAAAATTCTGTTTATTTTCATAGAATCAAATTACGATATTTATCGGCATGTATGTATGTCGGTTCTACAACTTACATATTATTCGTCTACATTATAATAATCTCAATCGTCCTCGCTGTTCCTGGGTGTGTCAATTCAATAGGAATTCTCAACAGACATTTGTATTGTTTGTCGAGTACAATTTAATGTTAATAAGTGAGTGAGCAAATGAAGACAAACCGCGATCGCCGATGGGGTGGGTGGTATCGGATATATGCCCCTGATTTGTATACAATGAACATTGTTCCGACACCTCGTGAGACGCAAACCGCCATGTTAATCGATCACGATTATGTTGCTTGAGTTTTATGTTTTATTTAATAGGGACGCAAATAGACACTTCATAACTAACTGGCTATTGTGCGGGAATTGCGTTGAAGTTTATAGTGAGTCTGTCTCAGTTGATCTGTCAACAATATTATGCATTAGTTGTCTATAACTACAACTACTACAACCATAAGATACCATTGAAAACTTTAAGGGCATTACAGACCAGTTATTACAACATAAATTTACATTTACGAAACAATTTCGAAAATTAATAGGTCCATGCTGGTACTGTAATATGAAGCTAGCTATAACTCTTCATTTAAAGACGTGAGTTCGGTAATATTTCGGAGAAGCAGTAATTAAAACGCGTTATCAGTCATCAGTCATCTTGTGTATACGGACTACCTCTGGAGCGACGAACTGCGATAACCTCTAGCACTCTGTGAAATGTTGATAACCAAATCTCTATGCACGCTTCTTGCCACTTATGCACACACATTTGATATTATAATTTAATTTCACACAGTTTTACGTTCTCCAATGATTACTGGGTGGTTGGTTGCTAGCGGTTTTTCATATGTAAGAGTGCATCTGAGTAGGTATAATTTTGTGTACTTTACTTAATACTCTGTACACAGTAAAACGGATTGTGGAAATGAACTCTTAGGATCGTAAATTATGCCTAACTATAATTCCATTGCTGAAAAGTTATTTTCCAAGTCTAAACACGTTTCACGGTCGAGCGTGAATAAATCAGTTATAAATTTCATTTAGATCATTTTGCGTGCTTCTCGGCTAATAAGGCAACCATTATAGACATACACCAGTCCAAATGACTTCCGCGAATCCACTTTACCCATAAGGTTTCAGCGAGTTTATTTGAAATTTGATTTAGGTAAACTACGTGAATTTCTGGGAAAACAGAAAACCATATTACCTACAGAGTGTCTGACTTCCAACTATTTTACTGTGTTATCTTATGTATAGAAATAAAAAGACTAATATGTAAATTCTGAAAAGGTCTTCTTGTTTAAATCAGGCCTTGAACTTCTACACTTCGTTTGATCTTGAGCATTAGTGTTTTTGAAACATTTACACGATACGCAACGATGCTTACTTTCTTATGATGGTCTCTTCTGTCTGCTACTTACTCCTAAAGACCAAAATCTAAGATTAGTAAGTTTGAATATATGAGTCGACAAATAATTGTGAAGTAGATTTTACAGTTAAACAAATACACACACTCACGCCTTTATCCCCGAAGGGGTAGGCAGAGGCATATCTCGTGCACTTACTTTTCGCCGTTATTCCGTCCCATGATGTGATAGGCGGCGAGCCTATCGCCATATCGGGCATAAATTCCAGACTCCGGGTTGATACTAAATAGAAAAACTCAATATCACTTTGCCCGACCCGGGAATTGAACCCAAGACCTCAGCATTACAGTGGTACCGTAATACAACTACGCCACCGAGGTAGTTAAACATATTTCCCAATAAAAGAAAAACGAACGGCACTCAAGTTAAACTTGTAGTTACAAAACACATCTAAATTGAACACTGAAATGGCGCGTAACTGGATATTTTAAAAGGATACAGGATAGTCACAAGCTTGTACAGCGTTTGTGTCAATTAATATCATTAAGCGAGTCAAATGTGGCCCAATAAGTGTGGTAACGGGCGCTAACACGTGTTTATTACCATCTAAACAGTTCCCTTTGCTGGTTTATTGCGTTTTAAGCGCGCGGTTTTACCACGCACAATATTCGAATTTTAAACGCGTATGATGTGGCTGCTCCATTTGCGTTGATTTAGGTTACGAATTTGATGTTGTTTGGAGGAAGTTGGCTTGGATTTGTAACGTTTTTAATGTTAATGCGTTTATGCTTATGTAACTTTTAAACACATATGAAACCAGTTTGTAATATGGTGCACTGTTTGTATCTCTGCCTCGGCATAAAGTAGTGATGCATATTTGTTTGTTTATTAACCATTTTCAAGATGCAAGCTACAATTATTTTTATAATTCATGCGGTCATGTTGCAGCAAATTAACAAGTATTTTTGAAGTTTGAATTTTGTTACAAACCCCTCGTATATTTTCATACGGATATAAGCGGATAGATGTGCATGAATTCTCGTTTACCGTTATAATCCTATTGAAGTCATTGATGCATTAAAAAACCATTGAAGTGTTAGAAACTGGGAACTTGTGTCATGCTAACTTTCACAGAATGTAAATAAATAGATGCGCATACATAAAACATGTAGTATATATTGAGTTTGAGCAATAAATCAACAGTTCTAAGCGTACCGGCGTATCTGCAGTTTGTATGCGAATTAATACGCACGAAACGTACGCGTTATACTCGTACTATGTGCGTGATCTGCTATTTTTATTTTAGTTCCCACTGTCTTATTGTTTTGGTATTTTATTTGTAGCTTTGCAGTTAATAAATCTATCAAAGTTGTTGTTCGTTGCTTTTAGATTAGCATAGAAGTTATTTGTAAACATTAACTTTCTATTGTGAATGTCTCTGTTATAAAATGCGTAGACATTTTAGTCAGTAGGTAATTAATTACCTCCGCTGTCCGATTAATACCGATACTTTTTCATGATACAGAGGAACATAGATTCTACTGTCGATCTTCTAGAAAAGGAACAAAATTGTATGGAAGATCGTCGTAGGTTGTGCTATAGTCTATATTCTATAAATAAAGGCTCGCTCTTTTCGCACTTCTATAGCTTATTTAAATGTTTTGTTCCAGATTTCGTTGGTTGAAATGGCTACCGATGCCAACATGCTTGAAGAGTCTCTACCAAATATATACAAGTTTTGCGGACCGCACTTAGTAAGTATCAACTTTGTCTTGGACTTCACGTAATTTCCTCGTTACTGAATTTATAATACCGCAACACTTCTTGACTTGACTGCATAATTAACTAAATTAAAATTAGAGCAGTTTCCTGAAAGTATTCACGTTTAAATTGGTTTTAAAAATTTATTTTAGTAACTAGCCCTCAAAGTTGTGTTACCTTGGATAGTCAAATAGTTGTCATCAATTTTCGAATGCTTTATTTCGTCGGAGTGTAAGGCGATATCATCCTTTCAACCAGTTTCGTTCGCGTCTATTGAGTGTTTAGTTTGAAATAAATCTTCATTCAGTGTCGTCAATAAACCGCCTATCGCTTTGTATTGTAATTGGGAGGGTTTTGGATTTCCTTCTGCTATTAAATACCACGTTACCGCTATATCGTATTACTAAAGAGAAATCATGCTCAATTTATCGATTTTTATATAATTAATTATTTATATCCTTTCAGACGGAGTTTTGGATATGCATGAATAATACTATTCACGGTAAGATTATGCTTAAAATAGTTTGATCAGTTCTACCTAACTATTAAGCACATCGTTTTGGTGTTATTAAAGATTTACTGTCTGAATATTTGATTGATTGTTGTTGATATTTAGTTTGGAAATGGAAGAACTTTAACTAGAAAGCAGTAGACTTTTAATTACAAAAGCGCATAAAAACTGACATAATAAACATTGCACAAAAAATTCATTTCTTTTTAGACGTGATGTCAGGTTCAGGATGGTGGGGCCGCGCCTGCTGTGCGCTGGGCAGGTCCACCACATGCCGGCACGCGTGTGCCTTGGCGCGGGACGAGAACTCTCTCGCAGAATGCAGGAGATCAGACGAGATACCACTGTTCGACTGTGTCAAACGACAGAGAGAAGCACAAAAGTGTTGTTGTGAGTATATAACAATACTATCTTGGCAGTGCCCCTTAAAAGTTCAATACACACATTCAACACTATAGGCTATAGTCCTAATACTACTAACAGACGATTAGATTTGGTATCATGCGACCAATTAGTCACGCGGTACAGTCTTCACGCCACACGATCGAACCGTACCATGCGATGTACAGTTGTATCCAACCAAGTTTGATGGACAAGCCATCGAACCAGCCGTACCAACAATAATAATAATAATGTCCATCGAACCGTGCCCCACACGATGCGATATGGTTCGATGGCATACCATTTTAATGGTTCGGCTGTACCAAATCGCATCGTATGTGCCCACTTTTAGAAATTTTTGGTTCAATGTAGTTCTGCCACTGCAAAATTTATAAGTAACAGTTATAACAGTATATTCGAAAATGAAATTTAATAGAGGACATCTGCGAGTAACTTTTATATACATATAGTAGACTTTTTCTCGCGGCTCCGCCCGCGTGAATGAGTTTTTCCGGGATAAACGTCCCGCTGTATATTTTTCCGGGATAAAAAGTAGCCCATGCTACTGGCTGGTAATGTAGCATTATATTTGTGAAAGAAAGAAAGAACTTTTAAAATCGGGCCAGTACTTTTTGATTTTATTCGTTACATACATACGTTATAAGCCTTACATAAATATAAATCTTTCCTGTTTATAATATTAGTATAGAATATAAATTACTAAGTCAGTGCATGACTGAAATGTGAATGTTAAAGTAATACTGTCGTCCTTTAAGATTGCAATATGTCCTAAATCTATCTTTACTTCGTGTCCTAAATGAATAAGATGAAATATCTCTTCTTAACTATGAATAATTTCTAGTAGCTCTTTGTATGCTGGATGCTTCCTTGAAAGTACTAAATTATATTTTAATTTATAAACTGAATAATAGTACAATAATATTAATAGTCTGCCTCGGTGGCGTAGTTGTATTACAGTACGACTGCAAAGCTGAGGGCTCGGGTTCGATCCCCGGGTCGGGCAAAGTGATATTGAGTTTTTCTATTCAGTATCAGTCCGGAGTCTGGAAGTTGTGCCCGATATGGCGATAGGCTCGCCCCCTATCACATCATGGGACGGAATGTCGGCGAAAAGTGGCTGCACTAGTTGCGCCTCTGCCTACCCCTTTGGGGATAACAGCCGTGAGTGTATATGTATGTATGTAATATTAATAGTATTTTCAATTAATTTTGCTCATAGTACCTTACATTACCAAGGTGTTTGATCTGTGACCTAAAATGATACCATGTTTAACTTTTACGGCGCTTTCAGTAGACTAGATACAAACAAACAAGCACTACGTAGAATGAAGAATCTATTAGTTGAGGAAATGCAGTACATTAAAGGAACTGGATATTCTGTAGACTGTTTATGTAGAACGAATTCTTATGAGTTCGGTAAAACCTTTAATACCTAGTGGCACATTGACGGTGGGAAGACGTGAGGAAACGTATTTAAAAATACATTACAACTTTGTTCTGGAAAAATAAATGTACAGAAAGCTGCAAATCTGGCAGAACAAAATTGCTTATGAAGTTTGTTAAATGAATGCGCTTCATAGTTTTGAATAATACCATGAATTGCATGTTATCAAATATCGGAAATTAAAATTTCGTTTGTGTTTTTTTATCGAAGGTTACGTACTAAACATTAAAAATGATAATATTATAATACAGGACAAAATGACGCGGAAACAATCAAGACGACTGCACTTGATGGCAATTATTCTCGTTTAGTTATAATGTTAGTCCGACCAACAAGAGCCGTTGTAGATCTCTTGACGCTTCGCACTTGCCTGAATTGTATCGAAATATCATCAGATCTAAGGGTACCGCAGATCATGAGGGTTAAAAGTGATGTAAGCTTCCTATCCTCAGCACAGACGCAGTCGGTGGCCTGTCACATGGCGTGCCGCGAAGTGCTGTGGAGGGTGGACCAGCCGCGCGCCGTCTCAGAGGCCAAGAGTCGCGCCATCGAAGAGTGTACCGACTCGCACGACCTGACGCAATGTTTACTGCAGCTGACCGCTCCAATATCTGCTGATACTACGAAATGTGAGTAAACATTTGAACTTAGATATTATTAAATACGAGCTTGGATAGATTGAGATGGATTTGATTAACATTTCGTGGATCATTAGATCGTTTAGATCGCGCAGAAATGCTGTCAACTTGTTGTAGAGAAACATTTCGCTTCTATAACACTAGCATTTGCTGAAGTTGACAGCATTTTCCCGACTCCAATAAAATATTTTTTCTTAACTATCTGGTCATGTCAAAACACTTTGTCAAGCCTGACTAAATCAGAATTAATTTAATTGTTTTCGACTTCCAGATCTATCTTGTTGTGACAAGGCTACTTCGTCGGAATGTCGCGTCGCTTGCGAGAGAGTTCTACGACGGACAGACGACACTCAAGAAATATTCGAGGACTTGACAGCTGACTGTGGGCTACCAGGAATAGTCGACAGCTTTTGGCAATGTTTCCTGAGGAAATCTGCCGCGCCGGGCAGCAAAGACTTTATCCCTCTGGATGTCGCCAAACTGCATTGTTGTTTAAAGGTAATATATTTTTATTAGAAGCGATGTCTAATATCGAATAAAAATATAGATGTAAGATTGGTGTCTGCCTAAATGTTTTTAGAAAACAGCTATTTTCTTTAAGATCATAATTTAATCATATGAAAGTACTTAGAATGTTTTGCAACGACTAGACTGTTCCCCGTCATTGTCCACCAAACAAAAAGGTTAAACTAGGGTATACTCTCTCAATTAACATGAACAGTTGATTAACAGGCGACGACGAAGAACTGTCGTGACTTGTGCTATCAGACGTTCAACACGGGCTGGCAGGAGTACTGGCAGAAGTTCTACTCTGAGTGTATTGGCGACCCCCAGGAATTGAACATGTCGCAATGTATGGAAGAAGGTAAAGCTATCTTTCCACTTCTTATAAATATGGACTTAGCAATTTGGCTAAGGGTAAAGAAAAATAATATTTGCCATTAAATATCTTAAAGAAACAAAAGGTTTATGATCAACCCTTTCTTCGCATTCAGGACAAGACACCTCGAAGGACATCTACATTTTGCCAGCTATGTTAGGTTCCTCGTAATTGTGCGAGTCTATTACCTTGTACCGGGCATAATTTCAGACTCCCTACTGATGCTGAGGAGAAGAATATTTTGGCTTTTAATGATGATTGGGTTGACGTTAATGATGAAGATTTTTGATTATTATTTTCATTTTCCAGTGGAAGCTCCGTGTTCGTTGGGTTGTTCGGGTCTGACGTATTGTAGCCAGATGAACAACCGGCCCTCGACGCTGTTCCGCTCGTGCAACGCGCAGGCCGACCTTGAGGCGCACATGTTCGTTGCGGAACAAAAGCTAAGTAGGTAAGATGATGTTTGCTTTGTTTTGAATTTATAGATTGATGACTCAGTTGCTTAGTTTGCCTGGAATAAGTAGTTTAATGGATAACGATTTTCTGTTATTATGTAATTGATTAAGACGGTGTTGACAGTTTCAAGAATAGGTATGATTGTTTGCTTCAGGTCTGTTACTGTGGCTGGTTATCCCGTAGCGTTGAAGAATTCTAGTCAATGTCCCATTGACATGTGGAAGAGTATTGCTTGTGCGTTACATGTCAAGCCGTGTACATCTAAGGTAAGATACTTTTATATAATTTTGCTATGTATATCTAATTTAAAATTACCACCATTCTAAAACTTATGTCTCAAGAACCATCGTCTGATTGTATCGAAAGTATTGAGAAAATTGCTCACATCTTACATTCTAGTGTACCGAGCACAATATAATGTCATACAATATCTAGTGTCTGAAATTTCTGGATCGGAATGTTATTGTGACAAGGTAGGGGCGGGAAATCTTTCCCGTGTATCATCAAGCGATATCTATCATCTTGTCTCATCATTAAGTATACGCATCTTGGCATGACACATTCTATCTAAATAAAATCTCCATTGTCACTGTCAGCGTCAAAGATTCTAGTGCCGTTTGATCAGCCCATGATTTTATATGAGTCACTAGATTTCGCCCGAGGCTCCGCCCGCGTTAAATAGTTTTTCCGAGATAAAAGTCCCACTTTTTATTTCCCCGGGACAAAATATATCCTATGTGTTAATCCAGGACATGATCTACCCGTGCGCCAAATTTCATCGAAATCCGTTCAGTAGTTTTTGCGTGAAAGAGTAACAAACATCCATACATCCATACATACTTACAAACTTTCGCCATTATAATATTACTAGCTTTTGCCCGCGGCTTCGCCCGCGTTAATAAGTTTTTTCGGGCTAAAAGTACATAAAAACCTTCCCGTTGAATCACTCTATCTAATAAAAAAACCGCATCAAAATCCGTAACGTAGTTTTAAAGATCTAAGCATACATAGGGACATAGGGACAGACAGCGGGAAGCGACTTCGTTTTATTTAACCCCCGACAAAAAGAGGGGAGTTATAAGTTTAGGGTGTGTATCTGTATGTCTGTCTGTGGCATCGTAGCTCTCAAACGAATGGACCGATTTGGACGCGTTTTTTTTTCTTAGCTATAATTTATGAAGATCTCTTCAGGCGTTTGAGGATTATCAGCTCATTTCCAACTTGAAAAATCCGATTGACATTAAATTTGGTGTACTGTGACTTTCAATATTTTTTTTTTTTTTTTTTTTTTTTTTTATTATGATTCACAAAACTGATGTACAATTTTATATATAACAAATATGAAAAATATCCTTCTTAAGACTACTTATCAATTATTGACATCTACTTGATGTGAATACAGCTAGCGTATATTACAGTGCTATATTATTTTACGGTACTTAATAAAAAGTCATAGTTATGGTAGAAGATAACAATAATTTCAAGCATAATAATAAGAAAACAAAAAATTATTTTAACAACGTTTTTAAATTTTTCCTAACGAAGGCCATCGAACCAATAAAAATGTCGAGATCATTGCGTATAGAATTTGCTAAATCAAGTATTCTGCATAATGGTGAGTTTGAACCTAAATTTGTCCGGCAACTTGGAGATACAAATGTTTTTCGGTTGCGTAGGCGACTACAGGGACGCGGAATGCTTATATTTATTGATTGTAGTAGTTGGGGTGAATCAATTTTATTATGTAGTAATTTATATAAAAACATGAGATCAGAGATTTTTCGTCGAGCGTTGAGAGTGGTCATCTTATAATGATCCAGTCTATCAGCGTATGAATTTAAAATGCGGCATTTATTGTCTGAGTAACATAAATGATATAAAAATCTCTTTTGGACCATCTCTATTCTGTTAGAGTGCACTTGGTAAAATGGATTCCAGACAGGGCTACAATATTCTAAAATACTCCTAATGATGCTATTGTAAACACATATTGTTGTTTGAGGTTCCTTAAATATTTTCATTTCACGGACTATAAAGCCAGATAATTTAGAGGATTTGCAAATAATATGGTCAAAGTGATTTCTAAAACTTAATTTGTTATCAAATATTACGCCTAGGTCTTTAATATTAGCAACTTCAGAGAGAGGATAATTGTGTATGACATAATGCGGTGTATAAGTTATTTTTTTCCGACTAAATTTAATAACATGACATTTATCATAGTTTAAGAGCATGCAATTTTCTTGACACCACCCAAATATTTTGTCTATATCAGATTGAAGTGTTCTGATGTCAGCTGCGGTTTTTATTGTACGATATAATTTTAAGTCGTCTGCAAACAATTTACATTTGGAATCAATATTATGACATATATCGTTTATAAAGACTAGGAAAAATAAGGGACCCAAATGGGAACCCTGAGGCACTCCTGACGGTACTGTGAATTGGGTGGAAGTGAACCCTCTTATAGCTACTAATTGTGAACGATTCCTTAAGTATGACTCGCACCACCGCAATAATGAACCGTGTATTCCCATGATAGCTAACTTATTTAGGAGTATATCATGATCCACTAAATCAAACGCCTTCCTGAAATCAGTGTATATAGAGTGAACTTCGTGATTAGCATCCAAAGCTATCGATTTGTAAACATGAGCTGATGCTGCGGCATCAAGTAGTCTGATACCCAACTCCTTAGCAACTTATAGCAGATATAGTGTGTTTGGGCTCATAAGGATGGGCTCAACGAGTAGGTGATAGATAGTTTTTATCAAGGCCCCATGATGGAGAATAAAGTAATTTAAAAAGTTTGAAATAAAAAATTAAATTAAAATTTAAATAACCCCTGACACAAAAAATCTCTAAAAAGTAAAATAATAATAGTGGGTCAAAATATTACTAGGTACTTAAACGACAAAGACACTATTATTATTTTACTTTTTAGAGATTTTTTGTGTCGGGGATTATTTAAATTTTAATTTAATTTTTTTATACTATGTGTTAGTAGGATATGATTATCTTTGCGTTCAGGGGTACAGCAGCCTGCTATGCGCGGCGGAGTGTTCCCGCGCGGTGTCGCTGTGCGTGGAGTGGGGCGCGGAGGCGGGCGCGGAGGGAGGCGCGTGGCCGCTGCGGACGGACGCGCCGGTGTCCGCGCACGCGCTGTGCGCCCGCCTCACGCCGCGCGACCCCGCCGCGCCGTGCGTCTCGCTGCAGGAGTTTGTGTCGCCTAGTGAGTACACGCCTGTAACTACTGGACATAATGAGACTTAACATCTTATGTCTTAGGATGACGAGCGCAGTGGAATGCCACACAGAGCTTTGTAAATCAAGGTTCTGGATGGTATTTCTACTGTTTATGGGTGGTCGTATCGCTCACCATCAGGCGAACGGCATCCTCGTCTCGTCATACAATGCTATAAATAAAAACTTTTAATTATGTGGCCTCTTTCAATTAAAGGAGATTTATACGTAATTAATTGTGGTGCTGGCGTCGCATGCTCGGCATCTCATGGACAGCTCATCGCACTAATGCATCCATCTTAAGAGAGCTCAAGCTGGAACGTCAACAGAGGCTATCCTCCGCCTGTCTGAGTCGTGTTCTGAAATATTTCGGACACATAGCCCGAAGGAAACCAGACAACTTGGAGAAGTTGGTGCTCACCGGCAAGCTCGAAGGCAAGCGACCAAGAGGGCGTAGACCGCAGCGCTGGTCAGACCAGGTCGCCAACTCCTTGAATATGCCAATGAGCGTAGCCATGCACCAAGCCGAAGATCGCGCCTCGTGGAGAAGATTGCTGAATGACGTTGGACGGGATCACGATCCTCAGTAATGAGGGGCCGACTGAAGAGAGAGAGATACGTAATTAATAAAATTGGAGTGTCTGTAATATTGAACGTTTTTTACTACATGTATATGAATATATATACGGTACATCTCCGAAATGGCTGGACCGATTTTGACGGGACTTTTATTGGCAAGTAGCTGATGTAATAAGGAGTAACTTAGGCTACGTTTTATCCTGGGAAAATGTAAAGCGCTACTTTTATCCCGGAAAAACTTTTTAATGCAAGCGGAGCCGCGGGCAACAGCTAGTTATTAATATAATTCTCTGTTAAATTTTCTTTTTCCGTTTCTGTTGACTTTTTATTTATCATTATACTGGGTCATTTTTAAAAATCTCATTGAAAATAACACTTTCCGTTGAGTTATTTGAGCCATAGGTAGATGTAAAATAAAGAATTGGAAATTGTGAATAAAATAAACATCAATAAAAAGTAACTTTAAGTTTACATAACCTAATGCCACTACTACTAATTTAAGAGCATTCGACGCAGGGACAACATGGCACTTTCAGTCAGAAAAACACTCACGCACACGCCATATTCGCACTAAACTACTAAATGATAAAAAAGTCTGGAAAGTAAAATTGAGATTTCTAGTGAAAATATTAGTTTTTAATGGATGATTTTTGGCATAATGTTAGTAGAGGCCACGAAGAAAAGAAGAAGAGGCAAATACGAGTATCAGTTTCATTTATTAACGCAATGACAAAATAATCCTGTATAATTATGTTCCTATCATAGCCAAAGTAGTTTCAAACCATGCTAATATCTCATTGTGATGATAATCTACAGGTTCCGAGCCACCTCTCCTGACTGCAAAGGAAGCGGTGACGTCACCGTGTGCGGGGTCTCCGTGCAATGGAACGCAGGTGTGCGTCATCAACAGGAACTGTCTGCACGGCGGCGCCTGCTCGCGGTACCAGTGTATTGATGGCTGTCCTTTGGGTAAAATTCACATCACCACAACCCCTATAAGCACCACCACCGACATTATCATAATCATCTTAGCTACCAATATCATAGTAATCAGTATCGCTAATTTACTAGGGCTACTGTCTAATACATTCCTGTTTATCTTGTTGAGTAAATAAAGAAAGCACTTTTCTACCAGAAGGTTGGTTTTGTACTCGTTGCCTACCAGATGTCTTCAATGTAAGGAAATAAGAGAAATTAATAAACCAAGTGACGAGGTAGATTATATAAACTTAAATAAATGTTTGGTTTTCAGGTGAAAGTAATTCGTACATAGTTCCTCACGGGTCCTGGGTGCGGGTGCCTTCGCTGGACTCTTCCCAGAAATTGTGTTTCAAGATATGCAAGTGTGCGAACAAAGCTTTAACTAAGTGTCAGCCACTACCATGCGTTCCAGTCGAAAACTGCAACCTCCATGATACTGTTATATTGAATGGTATGCCGATTCATAGCTTTTATACTATTTTACTAGATGCATCCTTTGTCTTGTATTTAGTTGAAATTCATTTTACTTTCTTTCTTTTTTTCTATAGGTAAATTATGTCTTACTTTTTTGCTTTGAAATTGAAACTTCAAAATTTGATGAATGTTTCCAAGGGAAGGATTATTATCGTAATTATTGTAACATCAATTTTGTTTATTTTGTCTCTTACCTAGAAATATTTCTTAGTTCCAACTTTCTTCAACTTTTATCGGAGACTTCCATTTCAACTATCTAATTTTTCCTTTATCTACGTAATCATAGCTTTTTAATTTTCATGCGTTCTACACTATGAACTACAGCAATTTTCAAAGCTTGGATGTTCTTATTTTTAAGCTCCTAGATTGTTAGTTTTCATCACTCAAATGTTATCCAGGTGCGAAGTATTACATGGAGTGCAACGCGTGCACGTGCCTGAGCGGCGAGCGCGTGTGCTCGCGGCGTGCGTGCGGCGTGGGGGGCGCGGGGGGCGCGGGGGGCTCGGGCGCCGCGCGGCTGCTCACCGGCCTGCCCTGTAATTGTCCCCCACACCACATGCCTGTCAGAACATCGCATAGACTCTTCCCGAATGTTTGTCTTGCTAAGTAAGTGGAACTTTCTTATGGGCTGTGACGTGAAGACCAATGAATCGATTCATAACTTCTTGTATTGATAGCAGATATACAACAGCCATAAAGAGTTTTGTAATGTTAGCCCAGTAAATTAACCTTAAATATTTTTTGTGTGGGCCAAAAGCCTTTCGCCTCCTGCCAACCCTAATAATATTAGCATTTGTATCTCGGTAGATGCGCGGGCGCAACGGACGCGGAGATCGAGTTCGGTGTGCGCGGCGCATGCGCGAGCGCGTCGTGTGCGCGGCGCCACGCGTGCCTGCCCGCGCACAACGTGTGTCTCTCGCGTCTGCAGACCTCCTGTCCGCAGCATGTTTGCGGTAAGACGCAATGAGCTGTGATTCCGCAGAACGTGGCAGACAGCATGTGCCGCGACGGCAGACGGCACTACTATACTGTATTACATTGTATCAGACCGATTCCGCACACGACGGCAAATGACGCCCGGTAGGATGTCACTTGCCGCGCGTCTGCCGCGTCCTGCGGAATCACAGCTTTAGCTACCGCGTCCTTTTTTGAGTAGGGACTTACCAAAAACGTTTTCAATCAAGATTTTTTCTTGGTCTCTATTTATTTTACAGTAGTTAACAGTGATAATGTATCAACATTTCTAGCAAAAGGAGTCTTAAAAGTGTCTTTTAACATTTTTTTCCCTGCCAGGTAAAAGAAATTATACATTACGATTTATGACTAATTACTGATGGTTTTTCCTTTATTCTTCGAAAAATTGTGTCTTGAGTGTAACTTATTCTAATATCACGTTGTTGGAACCCCTCTAATTAATTACAACGAAAATTATAATCACAAATTCCACCTTGGATCACCAATGTATTATTGTTTAGTGAACACAATGTCATGCCACACGCAGCCTGCGATGCCGGTGTGCGATACAGACGGTCGCACACACGCCAACCCGTGCCACCTCGTCATGAGCGGCCGGAAGCTCGCCTACTGGGGACAGTGTCTTGAAGGGTGCTCTAGTGTTAGTATTACTTTAATCTGAATAATCATTACATTGACCTTTTTAAACCGACGTCAGAACAGAGACAAATGTAATAAAGGAATAAATGAGGTACTGGGTCTTCTGATGGTAAGTGATGAATACTCCATTTAGTGCACAATTCCGGAAGAATATGCCGTGCATTATCGACTTTGAGATTTTTGGAGAAACTGTGTATAGATTTTTAAACAACGTTCAAAATATCCTCGTGCAATTCTCGATTTTATACCTCTAATGGCATTAGGATTAACACACATTAAATTTAATTTAATCACAGACCGGTACAGTATGCGGCGTAAACGGCGTCACATACACATCAGAATGCGCCGCGTGGGCGGAGTACGCCAGCGTCGATTACACCGGGCCCTGCCTAGCAGTGGGATCTATCTCAGACATCATGGAACCAAAATGCACCTTCGATAGAATAATATGCCCCCCACTGAAAAAGCCAAAGTGCCTCGGCTTCACAGCACCAGGAGCCTGCTGCCCTCGATGTGGTGGGGCTCTCAGGATCCTATATTCAAAGAAACAGATCGATAGAGCGCTATATGGAATAAACATATCAGCTTCAGTTATAAATCTGAACAATGTCCTAAAAGGTCTAGACAGACATGTTAAGATAGCCGAATGTGCACTCAGAGGATATTTAACAATAGAGACGGAAATTTTCGTAACAGTGGAATCTTTGTTACATAACCCAACGGATTTGCAAATGCAAATGTGTGTTTTAGAAGCTGAGAAGATAGCAGACCTGATTAATAGGGAAAGTGCGTTGATAACAAGTGATCTGGGACTTAGTGCTTTGTCGTACGCGTTGATTGTTCATTCAGAGCCGAGTAGAGGTGTGTTGGGTGCTAACTTATCGGTATTACCAGTTTTGGTGTCGTATGTATGTATATTAGTGCTGAGGTAGGATTCGAGAGAGACTGTAGATAGTGGTGCTAGTTTTTGAACGAATACGTAGCTTAAGAAACATTGTTGATGTATGTTGTTTGCTTTATTAGATAATGAAAATCAGAACAATGCTTTTTCTAGAAACTACATGTTTCTTATTATATCAACTTAGATGCTGTTAACCAAGTTGATATACGTTTTTGTAAATATTGTTGTTGTAAAAATATAACACCAAATATTTTAGTGCCATTGTATGAGAATTACCAATAGAGATTATGCTTTGGTCTGCTTTAATGTTTTCGGGCACGATAAAAAGCCTTTTAAGTGAGTTCGCGGTGCCATTCTTGTAGATGTAACTGAGTGTAACATAGATAGGGAACTGACTGCCATAAGCATTTTATGCAGATTTATACAAAAGACATTTTTTGAATGTAGTCTTTATGCCAAATGTGTATTACTATTTTGTTATTAATTGTTAAATTTTTAGTTGTGGACTTTGTGACTGTGGCTTCGTTAGTGATGGTAATAAATACATGTGAGACCATGATTTAAGTTGAACCAAATGTTAATATAGGAATAAATAAATAAAATATTAATCCAACTGAAGGGCTCCAAAGGAATGATCTCATCAGAGAACTGTAAAAATCAATGTACAGACGCGAAATTCTAAAAGATTTACAATATGTATAGATTATAAGATGAATATATTTGTTTACGCTTAAAGAGATTATTAAAATAGAAACATAAGTACAATATGATTTTATTTTTCACGTAACACTGAACAAACGAGGAATATAATGTTATAATGTGAGTTTATATATCACAATGAATAGATCACTCATTATTAAATTCTGATAAGTCTTTTTTGTCGAAAAATATATTGATTCTATCAAGCAGTTGAGGATCGGTGACAGTCTTGGCGAGCTGCACGAATCCGCCCTGAAGCACCGGGTGGATCAGTTGGAAGCGGTCGAGGGAAAACGTCAGGACTAGTTCCAGATATGCTGTTAGGATGTTTTGGAAGCAATTCCTTTGTACTTCAGTATCCTAGAAATAAATTCCTCAATTAAGAAATTGCCATTTCCTTTATATCCAATATAAAAAAGTCTAATAACGAACTCGAACAAAACGTTAGATCTCAAATATAGATTTGGGATCTTTCATCATCATCTCGAATCTTCAGGAGATTCTAGAAACTTAAATGAATTTGGAAAATGTTATTGTTGGCTATAGTACTTACTTTACTTATGCTGACTGCTCTTTGCTGCTCTATTTCCGGCGGCACAGGTTGTGGTGGAATCAATGATTCAATGTTTTTAGGTTTCTCTTGTGAAGCTCCATCACATATTATAATGTTCACCTTACGTCCATCTGCCCGTTTTTCTATGGAGTCAGAGGTACTCATATTTTGCTCCTTTAGAGGACTCTCTGCATGTTCAATAATCTCAATAGTTTTGATGGTTGGGCTTGCAGTTCTGACCGTGACCTCTTTAGTAACTTGATTATCTGAACATGCGCTAGGTTCATCACTAGTGCCAACGTTATTCACAGGACCTTCATTGTTTTCAGCATGTACGTCAACCTTTATTGTTGTTTGACTGTTTGCTTTAAAGTCTGCAAATGTAAACGGTTTTCGATTTGGCTTATCTAAGTTTTCTCCTACTTTCTTATCTTCATTTTCTTTAGTATCAGCAACATTTTCACCAGGCGTAACTGCTGTATTTTGAGCATAATATCTTTCATATTGATTAGAAGACGAGTCACTATCTATAGAACTACAAGACATTCTGTCTTTTATTGTATCTGGGTCATCGAAATCTGATACATTAATCAAATGTTTCACATAACTGTTGCACAGCAGTTCCCAAGTATTTTTTAAATCAAATATTTTCGTCACGAATTGGTCGTACTCGAGGGTCAAATTTAAAGTTGTCGTATAATTGTGTAAAATTATTGATATGTCTGTCGCTTTCAATTTGAATCTATGGACACCGCTGAAAAATATTTCTGTCAAAGCAATGATTTTGATAAGCCAAGACGATGTTGTTTGCTTATATAAGTTTGCCGCGTGGTCCAGATTAGATACTTTTTGTACCAAAAACTTTAGTCCTGGTCTCGTATCAAATTGCATCGCCCTTCTAAAAGACAATTCTAAACTTTTTAGTAATAAGTCAACATTATCACAGCTTAAGAAGAATTTGTAATTGCAAATATTTGCACCGGTTTTTAAACTCTCCAATAGAATACTGTTTATGCCATGAAATACATCCGATGATGCTTGAATGAGAACGGTTGCGATAATCTGAATTAATATTTGGTGTGCAAGTAATCCTACAACTAATCCTCTGTGGGGAATCCTAACAGTGAAAAACTCTGGATTCAAAGAATTTATAGATTCTTGCAAGTAGATGAGGAAGATGTAGCTTCTGTCATCAATAAGCATCAAGTTTTGTGAAGAATTTTTCGACGTTGCTTTGGCGTGACTCTCTCCCTTCAGTTGTTCAGTTAGAAATACTTGCTGAGCCATCGCGTGAAGTCTCACATTGTCGTTTACTGAGCAATCCCTCCGCGCTGCTACTTTGACGATAGCTAAATCGCCATAAAAGCTGTTGGAATTTTCTTTAAAAGCATACGTCAACTGTTTCAAAGGCGTCAAGCTGACATTGCACGCTCTATGAAGACTAGTACAAACGACTTCCCACTGATTATCGGTTAATAAATGCCCTGACGTAAATATTATGTGTCGTATACATGATGCTCCCAGTCGAGCAATAGGTTCTTGTGGTTGCGCAATACACTCCACTAAAATCAGCATAATTTGCTTTAAAGCGAATGTCGCTTCAGTGCTTTCAAAGGGTTCAATCTCTACTAACTCCCCTTTTTCATTTGTAGTGGATCTTTCAACGTTTATTTGTTGTAAATGATGCAGGTACACTACAATAGTGTCTGTAGTTAAGCCGCAACATTGTTTGAAGTTCGGCATTACACTATCCCAGTGTGTGTTCACGTTTGCTATCTGTCTCAGCCAATTTTGTACTGTCGGCAGTAAGATATGATTTATGCAGTGAAGGCCGAAATGAGTTCCTGGCACTTCTACTATATTCCTTAGCAACTTGAATAGAGTTTCCATTGCCGCTGGTTGATTCTTTTTTGAACATACTACTGTAGCAGAAATCAGCCCCTCGATCAAAACATACCACACTTTCAGTATATTACTTGGTTTGTCTAATTTCAACAGACAATTGTTCGTAGTATTGGATGGCGGTAGACTAGTGGAAAGCTTTTTGTAAGAAATAAGTTCTTCCTCGCAATGTTCATTTGTTACATATTTAGTAATATCTAAAGACGTGCTAGGTATTATTGGATCAACCACAGAAAGTGGCAGGTCTCCTTTAATTCTGTTTCCTGTGTTGAATATGGGGCATTTAGGCATATTGTACATCATAGTCAAAATGTCTGCACAACTCTCCAAGTGATACAATGCCTCTCTACACATATCAACTATGACTTTTTCCGATTTTTCTTCGCTCATTGGAATGAATTTGCTATTCTTTGAGAATTTCAAACTGAGATTCGGTTTCGTTTGTGTTGGTGTAGTTGCTTTCTTCGGTTTGACTTCAGTAGCTTGTACTTCGTCGTAATGCAAACCTTTAATGTGACTCAACAGACATAAAATGCAATCAAGAGCTGCATTAGCGAAGACCAAAGTATTATCGGTGCTGAGAAACACTTTGAAAATTTCCAGAATAGCCGAATATTGATTGGCATTATTAGCAGCGCGTAGAGTATTAAACAATGGCCTCCATCCAGATCTAATTTCCATTCTATTAGTTTCAACGAATTCACAGATACAAGAAATAATTTGCTCCTGAAAATATAAAACTGTAATTGAGAAGAATTAAGTTAAGAAACACGGCCTTAAAATTTTAAATGTTTGTTTGTTTACCTGAATATCGTCATCACAAAGCTCTAAACAAAGAAGGTTTTCGAAAGGTTTCAACAGAGCTTCGTTGAAGTGGAAATGTGGTAATTCCACTTGTTGGTTCAGAAGTGCTGTGGCACAATCGTGGAGACATTGTATCGCTAGACTCGATATTTGTATGTCTTTATGACAGGCAGCCTACAAATGAAAATAGCAATTAATGGTTTAAGAATAGGAGACCATCCTATGTCTGATTTGTACATTATTCTATATGTAATCGTAAATAGTACGAAAAAGAAAAACCGTTCTGCGGAAACTGCATTAAAATCGGTTAAGAAATGAGGCAGTAATTCATATTTCAAATATTGCAATGGGAAGCAGTAGGCGTGTAGCGGGGTTATCGCTTCACCTTTTTCTTTCGCATGCGTTGTAATCAAGAAGTTCATATCCAAAAGCTTCTTGATTGTAATTCTTGATGACGTGTATGTGGGTATTGCGCGGCTTTCCTGTTCCTTGACACTTATCCCTTCTACCGAAATTTAAAGGCTTATAACTTGTTGATTTTTTATTAGATTTTAATCATTCTTAGAGTTAGAATCTATATAACGTAAATATTTGATAAACGTAAAGAACAAAAATGAGTCCGGTACCCTATTATACATAGACTGTCGTTCTAAATAAAGGTAAGATAATTTTCCTTTGCCAATGATAATACTCATTTAAAAATATTTTAAAACGAACATACCTGCATAAAGTGCGGTCCTACAACTGTCCATATGGCCATGCGGTGCGCCAAGGGTCTCGCAGCCCGCAGACAGCGGAGCGCCACGTCCCCCCCCCTACAGAGGGCCCGGACTGCCTCGCCCCCTCCCCCGCCCCCTCCCCCCGACCCGCGGGTGGTACTCCCGCGGCGCCACCACGTCGCGTTGTTGTTGACTACGTCTTGCTCCCATGATGAGAAAAGCTGGTATAAGTTTTGAGTACAATTCATTTTGATATCCTGATAGGATCAACTATTCAGAAAATTAATTCGTTTACATTCAGAATTTATATTTCCAACCTTTACAGAACGTAATGTTTGTACTGCTCGCTGCTGAGCACGGGCCTCTTCTACTACTGAGAGGGTTAAGGCCTTAGTCCACCACGCTGGCCTAGTGCGGGTTTGCAGACCTCACATACCCTCGAAATTTTTATAGGGAATCCTCGGGTATGTAGGTTTCCTCACAATGTTTTCCTTCACCGTTAAAGCGAACGATAATTGATAAACAATACACATATTACATCGAGAAGTTAGAGGTGGCTTGGTGTTTGAACCACCGGACACTGCCTCGGCAAACCGTTCCATTCCCAACTAGGCTATCGTATTTAAGTTTAGCATAGTTCAAATCCATAGACAGACCACTGTGACTTACATATATATGTACATACATACATATACACTCACGCCTGTTATCCCCGAAGGTGTAGGCAGAGGTGCAACTAGTGCACCCACTTTTCGCCGTCATTCCGTCCCATGATGTGATGGGGGGCGAGCCTATTGCCATATCGGGCACAAATTCCAGACTCCGGGCTGATACTGAATAGAAAAACTCAATATCACTTTGCCCGACCCGGGGATCGAACCCGAGACTTCAGCTTTGCAGTCGTACTGTAATACAACTACGCCACCGAGGCAGTCAACTGTGACTTACACGAGGAATTAAATACATTACCAGTCTATGCTGATGTGCCACCAGCCTCTGTAGTGCGGCACGTAGAGTGGGCAGCGTGGTGGTGGCAGCGAGCCGCGTGAACAGAGTGTCAGCCGCAGCGGACAAGGCGCAGCACACACGGGCAGCGCCGGAGCCTGATATCACGTTACCACCCTGGAATAGGAAGGATTGGATCAGTACTTCTTTGGATGGATGATTATTTTCATTGAAATCATCCTAGCCAGTTTCGGCCACAGCGGCCAATCTCAAATCAGGTACGCAGGAGATATTATAGTGCACAAGTGTGTGCGCAATACACAGGTGCACTCGCTATTCCTTCACTCATATAGTCCGGTGAGACGGCAATCCGACATGGCCGGAGAGAGGTCAGGCGCAGGACCAACGGCTCTACGTGCTTTCTGAGGCACGGGGGTATCACACCGCTAACTTCCTGACTCCGAGCTGCGACTGAGTAATTTTTTTAAGATGGAAAAACCCAGTCACAAAGTTTTTTGACCCGACCTGGGATTCGAACCCAGGACCTCAGCGCGCAAATCGTACTCGTAACTCGTACGCAATACAACTACGCCACCGAGGCAGTCAATGGATCAGGATGGATGATTATTTTCATTAATAATGAATGACTGCCTCAGTGGCGTATTTGTATAGTGGTACGACTGCGATGCTGAGGTCTTGGGTTCGATCCCCGAGTCGGGCAAAGTGATATTGGGTTTTTCTATTCAGTATCAGCTCGGAGTCTGGAATTTGTGCCCGATATGGCGATAGGCTCGCCCCCTGTCACATCATGGGACGGAATAACGGCGAAAAGTGGGTGCACTAGTTGCGCCTCTGCCTACCCCTTCGGGAATAAAAGGCGTGAGTGTGTGTGTATTTTCATTAAGGGATTAAATGTAAACTCGATACAAAAGTTTACCAACGTCTTTTCTGTGATTTCGACAGGGTTAACAACACAACTGAGGCCGTATTCAAGAATTCAAAGATAATAATTGCCTATCTATAATTTACTGGTGGTAGGACTCTTATATGCAAGACGCGTCTGGGTGGGTACCACCGCAATGTCTACTTCTACCGCCAAGCAGCAGTGTGCATGCACTGTTGTATTTCGGTTTGAAGGGCATTGTAGCCAGTGTAACTACAGGACATAATGAGACTTAACATTTTATGCCTCAGGATGACGAGCGCAGTGGAATGCCACACAGAGCTTTGTAATTCAAGGCGCTGGATGGTGTTTCTACTGTTTATGAGTGGTCGTATCGCTTACCATCAGGTGAACGGCATGCTCGTCTCGTCATTCGATGCAGTAAAAAAAAATCGTTGACGCTAACGTTATATGTATGGAACTGCCATAACCTAGTGATAAACTTATTATTATGATATGACATTTCCATAACTTTTTTATCCGACTACGTTTTGTGTTCTGTTAGCGTCAACGATTGTATGCCTTCTTATCTACGGCCCCGATGAGAATTTTATTTAAAAAACGTAACCTACAATTTTTCATCGGATTTTATGATAGCTCGCTAGTAATCTAGTAGAAAATATATATAAATATTAGAGAATTAAAGGAATATCCTTTTTTCTTACCTCTTGACGACACGTTTCGACAATTTTGGCAACAGACATGTCATTATTCAAATGATTTTCTAGTACTGGTTGCAAAAAGTTAAACACGTCCACACTGCAATGTAAGAATATAATTAGAGTATAAGATCAAGAATACTTCGGCAGGGACTTCAAGAATGTAAGATTTTAAAGTCAAGTCTGCCAGCGAGTGAAACCTTTCACATTATTCATTAAATTTTTCCCAGAAATTATAAGGATTCCTCAGGTAATACGCAAGTAACAACACCACTCACGGTGGTGTTACTGTTGGTTTCATGACATATCGATATTATTAGACAAGCGACTTTCCAATCTCATTTCGAAGTTAGTAGCATAAAATAGAAAAATTTGCAAAATCAATCAATCACTTTTCTACTGGTGGTAGATCTCTCATACGTGAGAGTCCGTTTGGGTGGGTACTACGCAATGTCTATTTCTACCGACAAGAATTAAAGCGCATGCACTGTTGTGTTTCGGTTTGAAGGACATTGTAGCCAGTGTAACTACTGGACGTAATGAGACTTAACATCTTATGTTTCATGATGACGAGCGCAGTGGAATGCCACACAGTACTTTGTAACTCAAAGTGCTGGATGGTGTTGCTACTGTTTATGGGTGATCGTATCGCTTACCAACAGGCAAACGGCATGCTCGCCTCGTCATTTAATGCCATAAAAAAAATCACATACATTACATTTCTACACAAGATAAGGAAAAAAGTATTAAGTTACCAAGTCTCATCATCCCTGCCATCCAGTCCAAGTTTGGCATCAGCTTGCAGTATAGAGACAGTCTTGTTCCTGCCAGTCTGCATGGTGACTATCGGCGTGGCGTTGTTGCCCTGATGTCCGAACAGAGCGTGTTCGAAGCTCGACACGTACTGACACGCTGTGAATATGTGCTCCCAACATTCGTGGGCCTTGGAACCTAGCTCTAGACCTCCTGGAATTATATAAAGTCATAGCGAAAAATCACTACACAAATATTTTAGAAACGAAGCGAAGAATATATCAGATAAACGATAAATGAATTGAAGACCCAGGATTATAATTGTAGCACGTAGTTAATAGGGTATATGGGAATTCGGAGGAGAGTGGGGAGTTATTATGTTTGCATCAACAAATGTTACAGCTGCAAAATGCGTAAAATTAAATGGCCATGGAAATACACCTGGGAGCTAAAAAATCGTATATATACTAAGACACAAAATCCTTAATAATTTAGGGTGTCCAGCCTTTTTACCCAAATATCCGGCCAAAATGGCTGGTCTGTAAGGTTTGACGACCTGGCAACCCTAACCGTATACAAGGTGTATTCATTACACTACTTTGCTCATCCCTATCTTTCTATTTGATTAATTTCGTTGCGGGCTAAAGACAGATTAGTGTTCCCTGAGATTTGTCAAGTTTCACCGCTTGGTGTCATACAAATACAATAAATACAATGGAACAAACACAACAAAAGCAATACAATAGACAGTAGATACAGATCATAAAATACAATACGTGTTGTTGAACACCCGGTATCCAAAAAAGATTTAACTTGAGTTATGGACACCGAAAATAAAATGTCATAAAGTCATAAAATGCGTACCACTGCTGATCCTGGCTTACAGGAGTTGCACGGGCGGGTGTGAGGGCGGGATAGTCTCTGCTTGGCGAAAATTTTGCCGGCGGTCAAATATCTATGGCATATTCTAGCTTTTCCCAGATGAATCACTAGGTTTTAATGCATGAGAAGGTAGCAATTAATATTTACCTGTAATCAATATATCTAGTGAAAGAGCATGCGTTGATAGTATTTTGCCATTGGGTGGTTGCGATATAGCTGAGTTTGCTAATAAAGCCAGAATGCTGCTGCATCGGTTCTGCAAACTTAACGTGTTGCTAACTCTTGCGGCCTAGAATTCATAAAAATAATAAATAAAGATATTACAAGATATAGACTAAGGACTAATAAATCAGGTAGTATAAAGTTTTTTCTCTCGCCTGTAATCCTTTTGAATCCAATCCTCGAATGAAGGATTAAGACTTATTGCGGCTTATTATACGATTAGCCAGATTAGTGAAAAACATCGTATAAGCAGACTTTAGTCACCATTGATAATTATTGGACGTTTATATATTTTTTTCCTGATGCTACACGGCAAAGTGAGTTACCCTGCACTTTAAGGTAACCTCAAATATTACTCCAACTAACAAAAGAGCTTGTGTTACTTGATGATTGCCGGTATTATGATACCATGCCTTACTTCAGCAGATTGTTTATTATGTGTACGGTAATAGCTGTGCAGTCGGGTACAAAATATGTCTGACACCGTTCCATAATTAATATTGGTAAGGAGAACAGTATCTTCAAAGTCACCTTGTGCAATCCTTCCAAGCATTGAATCGTGAGGCCCTCCCATGCAATCTGTTTCCTTTTGCCAAACGTATTGATCTTCTTCGATATGATACCGTGCAACTTCTGCTTCTTATTCCTGTATCCTGTTAATGGCACGCTCAGCACTGTCACCATGGAATCCCAAATGCATGTGAGAATTCTGTTAAAAAATGTATAAAGAAAATAGTTGATATGTACGTAATATAAAGTTTCCGGTGTTTTCTTAATTTGTGAAACAACAAATACAATCACGCCTTTATCTCCGAAGAGGTTAGCAGAGGTGCAAGTAATTTGATGAAATCTTAAAATATAAAATTGATATTACTAACTCAACTTGTTATACTTTAGTATACAACCACTTAGCAATGGTATATAAAAGACTTTATTGATTTACCTTCTATAGCATTTTTATAAAAAGCTACTACTTGCCTTCTAGCCCATCGTAAGCTGGCCTGATGTTGCGGCGAATCATTGGTGTTGTTGTACAACATCGAAACTTCCTTCAGTTTCTGCCAGTCAGACATCACAGGGCTTTGGTCTAAACCACCCAGATCTGAAAGTAAAATCACATAATATAGTATATCTGGATTTTACAAGTCAAATAAAATAACTTTAAATAAAATTTTTAATAATAGAATCTAACGAACAAAGTTAAAATTAATTGTACACAGAAACTAGAGTTAAAAGGGTTTCTATTTCATAGGAATTATACGAGAAACCAAAGATTCGTCTTACTATATTCATGGGAATCCCTTGCTATTACTTCAATTTTCTCATAGCTACCTGACAACAAATGTATCAGAGGATGATCAGACAGTGGAGCATCCTTCAACAAGTCGTTGGCTAATATCTGCTGGTACAGCTCTCGAAGCCATGTCGCTGACAAGTAAACCAACACTCCACTGCCTTGGACCTCCTCCACGAACTCGTCTTCTGTCATTGACACTTGAACTTTCTGAAAGAAAACTTCTTGATATTATATGGATTTAAAAGTCGAAGGTGGCTCGACTGGTGTTATAGTAGGTATAGGTAAGTCAGGAAATCTACACAATTTTTACTGAAATATTAAAAATCTTAAACCGAAGGATTACTTGAATAACTGTAAAATGAACAATAAAAAATAGGAGATAGTAACGAAGATGTAGGCAAAAGTGGTCTGACATTTAAACAAATATTACAATCATCCTTAAATCTTGAGGAATAATTAAACTTACCGCAGGATCACTATAGTAATTAGTTCTTCTTTGCTTCAAAGTCAATAACAAGGCAGCGTATGTGGCGAGATAGACGCCATCAGCGTTCATGATACACGAGGTGGCGGGAGGCTGCGCCGCGTTGTGTTGACAACACTTGGATGCAAACTCTTGCATCGCTTCGTCTACCTGGAGAGCAGATACATAGAAAATATTTTTATTGCAGTAGACGGCTAATTAGAATTGAGCACGATGTTAATTTGTTGCACCAGATGGATCAAATTCTAAATAGCAAGTTGATAAGGAACATAATACCTCTATACAAGTCCTGAGGTTTAGCAGTTTCGGTAGCAATGTGTTTTGTAAGGTCTTCACAAATTGCCGCGCGTTGTGTCTCTCTAGGTCGACATTGCATTCTGTTACGGTACATCTGAAATTAACAAAATAATATTCAATACTTGCAGTTAGAAAGTGTTTTTGAAACATTTTCGAATTATAATTCAAATTAATTTATTATTAACTGACTGCCTCGGTGGCGTAGTTGTATTACAGTACGACTGCAATGCTGAGGTCTCGGGTTCGATACCCGGGTCAGGCAAAGTGATATTGGGTTTTTTTACTCAGTATCAACTCGGAGTCTGGAATTTGTGCCCGATATGGCGATAGGCTCGCCGGCTATCACAACATGGGACGGAATACGCACGGCGAAAAGTGGGTGCACTAGCTGTAGCTATGCCTACCCCTTCGCGGATAACGGGCGTGAGTGTGCGTGTGTGTGATTTATTATTATGGTTAACATCTATATTCAAATTGATATTCAAAAGATCGATACTGTTTTATTATAAAGATGGTCTTGATTTTTTTAAACAAAATTTATTTATTGTTTTAAGCTATATCTTGATTTACATTACGTTATTACCTGCCAAGATTTAAAGTCCTGGGTACAGCTTTGGTTTTGTCATTGAGTGTTATCTTGTCGGTATCGTTACACGTCGGGTTGCTAGCTCTGGTCGGTAGGAACACATTATCAGCATCCGAGTCTGCTTCACCATCACTGCCGGAACTTACATTTTCTGGTCCCGAAGTATCTAACCAAGATAAGGTAAACCTCGGTAAAAAAAATATCCCTACTTAAACGTTTGTTGTTAAATATTTTATGAAACTTATTACTTAGTCGCAAGTACACAAAATGCTGATATCTTTGAATATTTGTATAATATTCTATTACTCACAAATCACAATTTGCATGTCCACATTTTGACAGTTTTGCTTTTATCTATATTCTAGTGCTATATAAAATATTATACACCTACCTGAAGAATCGTGTTCTTTTGGCTCATTGTTTTGAAGTACAGCAACGACATCTCTGAAAACAATGATATTTTCACTAACTTTAGTAGGTACACGAAAATCAACCATACCACTACAATATAGGTGCCATTACCTGTAAGGACTAGGAAGTCTAGCTAAAGTCTGGTACGTAAGTGGTCCCGTGTAATCAGCATCCTGTAACTTCGGCCAATGTTGCAGTATCAGTGAAACTACTTCTGGTGATAAGTACTCGTCAGTTCCCGAGCACAGTTTCTCTAAAGCATCCAGTAGAGACACTACGCATTCTACGGCAGCTGCAACTATGTCTGGATTACCGCTGCGACCGCATTCTTCTATCCCGTCCATTATTCTGGGAACAAAAGGAACAATATTAGTGCGTCATTTTAGCATTAAGATTTAACAAGGTATGTTTAATTAATGATCAAACTGATAGTATAAACATTTTTTTATCAAGTTTTCATATGGCACTTCAGGCCGGAACTTGTTATTGATCCTGTTAGGAAATAGTCAAATCTGAAGTTATGCTTTTTGACGTCCGTGTAACTCTATTTACATAAAGACATTGGCAAAATCACCGCTGCAACGGTGGAGCCATAACCTAAAACAAGAAGAAGAATAACATTTTTTTTATTCCTAACATTTCGGATTAATAAGCATAGGTACCTAAAAGACGGCAGGAAAGAAATAAAAATGACCAGACATCAAATTATTACTTATTTCAAGGAAGCAAAAAAAAAGTAAGTTAATTTACAAACATCTCGGACTGCCTCGGTGGCGTAGTTGTATTACAGTACGACTGCAAAGCTGAGGTCTCGGGTTCGATCCCCGGGTTGGGCAAAGTGATATTGAGTTTTTCTATTCAATATCATCCCGGAGTCTGGAATTTGTGCCCGATATGGCGATAGGCTTCCCTATCACATCATGGGACGGAATAACGGCGAAAAGTGGGTGCACTAGTTGCGCCTCTGCCTACCACTTCGGCATAACAGGCGTGAGTGTGTGTGTGTTAAATTACAAAATGAAAATTGTCAATGACGCTGTTACATGATACCCACAGGCGCAGTATAGCCATATCATCGCTGCGCTCGTGGCGGTCGTGCCGGTGGTGCCGGTCGTGCCGGTCGTGCCGGTCGTGCCGGTCGTGCCGGTCGTGCAGCACCACGAGCCGCGCGAGGCGCCGCGCGTGCAGCAGGTCGCGAGCGCTGCGCAGCGCGTCGAGCCGGTGCGGCGCCGCGGGGTACAGCAGCATGCGGTGGTACAGCGCCTCCAGCACCGGACGCAGGTCCGACAGCCCTCCCACGAGCCGCACCAGCTGGTTCGCTATGCTGAATAACAAACAAATGGGCCCAGTTTTGCCAAAATGTACCAATCCACAAATTATCTAAAAATAAGTTATTTTCTTTTAACACTCAATTAATCCAAATGTGATACTTTACAACTCAGCAAAAACTAACAGCAAGCGATACAACTAATGGCAACCTGTTTAAAAGAAGAAAGAAAAAAATAGGTATTTGCGTATAAAATACAGCTGTAACAAATAACAATATAGCAATTTTGTTTGTAAGTAGTTGATACATTTTAGCATAACACGGTCCAAATGGTTATATAATAAAAATAAATATATATAATTGTAAATTAAAGGTAGCTTTTCGGACCACCTACATCTCAGTCCACCCCACGAAATGCTGAAAAACCTTCGAAACGTCGGGAGAATAATAAAATAAAAAACCGCGATAAAATCCATTATAATAGTATAATTTCAATGTCTAACATTCGCGTAAACATAAGGAATCATTAAACAAATGGTGTCTATTTTTTTTTAGCTTTTATGCGTTGATGAATGACTTTACAATGATTAATAAATTAACTTCCTTTATTTATCATCAACTATCAAATTCAGTAAATACTGAGGGTAAAACTAAGAGATGGAGGTGTTAAGTATAGTCTTGGTGAATACGTAAAAAAAATATATCTACCTGTAAATAGCCTTAGCTTGTTTATTATTGAAACTTGGAGCTGAATTTAGGGCACCAGAGCCTCTTCCTGAATCATCCACTGTATGACCTTCGTGTTCTCTGAAAAACAATCTCCCATTAATCAACTATATTCACAAGATTATCTAACTTGTTGCATGAATAAAACAAAAGCTTACCTTGACTTGATATTTTTGTCCACACGAGGGGTTCCTAAGAAAGATATGAGCGAAGGACAAAACTTCTGCCACAGGAACGTTGTGAAATGTGAGTTGTCACTCACCCGCTCGGAGAGACTTGACATCAAAGTCAGTAAGCAATCCAGGAAGAAAAGAGCTAGCGGGTTTTGTTTAGGGATTCTGAAAACAAGAAAAATGATTTGAGTACTTTCTTAACACTATACTTATTGAACGGTAAAATCAACTATACCTATTGAATTGATTGCTACCGTAAATAAATTTATTGATTTAGTAAAAACCGACAATGATAATATAATAAAAGGATAAAATAATTAGCTGGTGACTATGAACACGCACCCTCACGCCTTGTATCTCCGAAGGGGTACGCAGAGGTGAAACTAGTTGCACCCACTTTTCGCCGTGCTTATTCCGTCCTATGATGTAATAGGCGGCGAGTCTGTTGCCATATCGGGCACAAATTCCAGACTCCGAGCTGATACTGCATAGAAAAACTCAATATCACTTTACCCAACCTGAGGATCAAACCCGAGACTTCAGCATTGCAGTCGTACGATAATACAACTACGCCACAGTCATGACTATGAACTATTGCTATTTATTTCTACCACAATACGAAATCAAGTCTATCAATTTTGATTCTAATTGCGCGAATCACTTCTTTATTAAGCAAGTTAATAACTTACTGTTGAGTTTCGGACAATCTGCTGCACAAATACTGTATGACTGGTATCACTTCGCTGTAACAGCCTACAGCTACTATGTGATTTCTGCCTAGTGGTGAACCTTCTGATAAAAGTTCTTGACATTCTTCATCTGGAATGAAGATTACGCCTTAAAAACTACGCAGTTTCATATTAAATTGGGTAACTTCGATGATTTTTTTTTTTTTTTTTTTTTTTTTTTTATTTTATTCAAGAGGAACAGAAAACAGTTACACATTAAAAGCTAAAAAAAAAGGAATTTACATCTATATTACATTAATAAACATGTAACCAACACCACTGTTCACAGATTAACAGAAAAAAACGTTATATAGAAGTAACAAACGTCTATTACTGATCACATAGTTTACAATAAGTTCGTGGAAAGTAAATCATAAATTGAGTTTTTAAATATTTGCTTTGAAAGAGAGAAAATGTCAACACTATGAAAATGTGTATTGTAGATTTCGACTAATCGACGGATAGGTGCACGAACCCCGGCATTGGTCTTACATGAGCCTGTGTGGAACAACCTTGGCACGCGCACCTCCCGTCGCATAACAGTCCTAGGTACTATATAACATAGTTTATTTGTAATGTCCATACAGTCAAATCTGTTATTACATATACCATATAGCATCATTACACTAATAAACAAACGTCTGGATTGTAAAGTAAGAATCTTATGTTGATTTAATAGCTGCTCATGCTGGACATTTAAACGGCAGCATTTATAGTTAATAACGCGCATAAATTTTTTCTGAACTATTTCTAATCTATCATTATACTTGTCGTAGAGAGGATTCCAAATGGGTACAGCATATTCTAGTTGGGATCTTATTAGCGTTTTATAAAGCAAAAGAAAAGTAGAGGGGCGAACGAAGTCACACGAGGATCGCATAACGAAGCCAAACATCTGAAAAGCTTTGTTTACAATAATGTCAATATGCTTATCAAAGTGCAAACAGGAATCCAGTGTAATTCCTAAGTCGCGCACAGAGTCTACTTTATTTAAAATTGCATCATTTAAAGAGTAGTTGAAGTGGATTTTCTTTTTGTTTTTAGTGAAGGATATGATAAAGCATTTAGGAAGACTAAGGAAAAGTTTGTTGTCTCGGCAGTAATTGTTAAATAAGTTGAGGTCTTTTTGAAGAAGTAAGCAATCATTTGTGGTTTTGCAGGCTTTGTATATTTTTATGTCGTCAGCATACATTAAAAATTTAGAGGAAATAAAACATTTTTTTACATCGTTAACATATATGTTGAATAGAAAAGGACCTAAAATAGATCCTTGTGGGACTCCTGATTTGACAACTATCATTTCAGATTCAAGACCATTAAGAACAACTTTTTGAGTCCTGTTAAAAATGTAAGAGACAAACCAACGAAGTAAATTGCCTCGAATCCCATTGAAGGCAATCTTTTCCATAAGTAGTTTATGATCCACCTTGTCGAAAGCCTTCTGAAAATCTGTATATATGGAATCTACTTGAATACGGCGATCCATATTTTCAAAAAGGAAATCCGTGTATAACATAAGATTCGTTAAAGCAGAGCGTCGTTTAACGAAACCATGCTGTTCAGGTATGATAAGATGATGGAAGTGTGGATACAGCACGCCGTGGACGAGTCTCTCAAAAAGCTTAGACAAGGTGGACAGGATGGAAATGGGTCGGTAATTCGCTATGCAGGCCTTGTCACCATTTTTATAAATCGGGGTAATAAAAGCTCTCTTCCATATATCGGGAAACACTCCTTACATATATGATATTACATTTCAATAGTGGCGCATAATGTGGATCACGCCGTGCAAGCTTTACATCTTATGTCAATAAAATTATCTATCTACTAAGTTTTTTTTTCTATAACAGAGCCACATTTTTATGTTTGCTTTTGTAATCTATACTAATATTATAAAGCTGGAGAGTTTGTTTGAACGCGCTAATCTCAGGAACTACTGAGCCGATTTTGAAAATTCTTTCACTAATAGGAAGCAACATAACTCCTGAGTGCTATAGGCTACTTTTTATCACGGGAAAATATTTTTGTCCCGGAAAAACTTATTTACGCGGGCGGAGCCGCGAGCACTACTAGTTGATTAACAAAAAGACCACACATCCACGATAGACACTCAGCCCACATACCCAGCTGTGCACAGTAAGCTCTCAGAGCCTGTGCTGCAGCGGCCCTGGCTGCAGCGGCGACGTGGTGGGCCGCAGCGGCAGCCTCCGCACAACGACCGCACGCCCACACACACAGCCGCCCGTTCAGGGTGCGACGAGGAGAGAGAGCCAGTGAAAGGTACATGCGGAATATTTGTACCTGGCAAAGAAAACAGTTGTACAAACACATTACTCCTGAATGTAAACCATCAAAGCTCGGTCATCCAGGTGCTTTTTAATTATGCGGTAATGCATTGTATAGCTCAATAGCTAAGTGATTCCATCGAAAGAAGGAAAAAATGTTACAACTAGCCCCTCGCTCCCTATTTGAAGGATACTTATAAATATGAAAAAACGGAATGGAAATTGTAGACAGAAAACATGAAATAAAATATCCATTTGCGAATGAAACATGCTTTCTTATTAGGAAATACACTGAAGGCAAAATTACTTTGCCAGCTCATTTAATTAGTGCCAGGCGCATTTACCATATTACCTGAGAAAAGTCCGTCCCCAAGTTTGTTCCATTGCGGACTTCGTTCCCCTATTCCTTTAGTATTCATTCTAAAGTGAATTATGCAGTAATTAAATTATTACGAGTACGTCACACGCTCTAACACTTGGATTATCATCTGCGGCGTAGGTGAAAAGGATAACTCTTTGCGTGGGTTTAATAATATATTTGAAATAACATGTCTTCAAATTCTGACTAAGACACTTTATACATATTTAGAGATTACTCCCAAAAACTAGTATCTTTGGAATAAATCCTATAATTTTAAAGTCCTCCGATTTTCAGATTTATGTAATTTTATTTTGCTTATAAACTAAACTTAATATAAATGTTTTAAAAAGTGTGTTATAAATGAAGGGGTCAGAGAATATTTTTAAATGGATCCAAGATTCATATATTTACCCCTTTAATATCCATAAAGTCTGGTATAAATTTGAGGGCCGGCACCCATACAAAAAGCGAACATTTCCTTTATACTAAAGATATACCTACTAACAGAAGTCAAAATACTGATTATTTATAAAATCAATACTTCACAAAGAAATAAATGAAAAAGAAAAGTAAATAAAACTTGTAATATTAAAATAAGATTAGGAGTACCTAAGTTGCTTTGGAATCGTAAAATTATAAAAGGGTCCTAGTGAACTTCAGGGAAGCTCAATTTTAATCAAAATATGCCATCATAAAATAAGATTATTATTTTATTAACGTACCTGTGTATCTGGTAACTGGTACATGACCGAAGTGGTCGCACACAGCAGCTGCGACGGCATCCATAGCGAGTCATCTTCAGGCTCGATACCCCTGTGGAATCTGTCGTCACGGAGGAGTTTCTGCAACAGTAACAAGACGAAGTATTATTGGTCAATTTGTATTATATATCACGTAGTTTTCTTGGCCAGTTAAGTTAATCCATTGTTATCGCCCTCTGTCTCTAAAAACAATACAGCACATGTCGGAATTAACTAGGGAATGCAATAAAGAGCGACAATAGCTGTTAGATTACACTTTATACAATATTTACACATGAGTTTAAGCTTCCATCAAGAAGCCTCTAGCACGCAACTCTACAATAAAAGCCAAATCATTTGAGTTCACGGTACGAAATCGTTTCTACAAATCACAAAGTAAAAACTCGTCTATTTTGCTGTTTCACACGTCTTATTTCGAAAGTAACTCGTCAATAATATTTATTTCTTGCATGGGGTGCATATTCTCGATAAATCCAGAACGGTACGAGTGAAGCTTAATTTCGAGAGTGCTTAGAGTAGCTATGGAGAGATTGTGGTGAGGCATGCCCATTCAGTAAAAATCCCGTATTTTTTAAACTCGCTACGGCAAGTTACTACATTGTGCTTGAAGGTCAAGAAAACTGTCGACTAGCCCTCGAACTACAAGATATACAAGGCCTTTACGTATTACCGCTTTACGTATATTTCTTGGTGAAATGTGCCAATGGATTGCTTAACATTTTGGTTCGGATTGAAATGTGCGAGAAAATGAAGGTGTAGATTCACAAGCTACCTCACGTGATCCTGTTAAAGTGTTGAAGAATGGAAAATATTTAAAACAAAGTTCAAAAAAGAGTATCTGCTCATCTTTTTACTTACATGAAATCCTTGCAGAGCAAAACTGACGAGACGTGGCCTCTTGGTCTCTAGCGCGATTTGTAGCGGTAAAAGACAAGCGCGGCGCAGCTCGTATGAGGGCCGACGAGCGTTGCTCTCTTGTACGCAGAGTATTTCTAGAGCCAATGGAAAATAGGCTTAGGTTATTTGGTGATCTATCCCTCCCTATATCGACGGCTCCGTAGAACAAAGTCGTATATGCAAAATGAAGCTTTTCAGTAGAGCGCTTTGAAAGTCTAAGTTAATTGTGAAAGTCACAAGTTATAGTGAACAAAACATTATATTCTATAGGGTTCAGTAACAACTTTGAACTTAATGTGTGAAAATAGCACTAATTCGCACATGAATACAAACTCACGACTTTCAAAGCGCTCTACTGAAAAGCTAACATTTTGCATATACGACTTTGTTCTACGGAGCCGTCGATATCCTATCATTTACTGGGTAGTTTCAAAACTACATGGTGTTTAATATTTTACCAACGATTACTGATAAGATATCGCATCTTACATATTTATAATCTTCTAAATCTATAATTATCTTTATTTTTCGCTTGTGCATAAAATGCAGTCATTGCTTTAACTGATTGTAAAAATTAACGTATAGAATTGTTATTAAATTTTATGTTCACTATGAGAAAAGGTGCCGTATCACCAGCACTAAACCAGTATATAGGTTCGCGACTCAAGAGCGTGTGTCAATGCTACCAGTACAAAGCATTTTCATCATAAAGATATTAACATATAATAGAAGCAATTTATTGCGGTTATTAAAGTTTTGGTCAGACTGCCTCGGTGGCTTAGTGGTATTACGGTACGACTACAGTGCTAAGGTCTCGGGTTTTATTATCGGATCGGGCAAAGTGATATTGGGTTTTTGTACTCAGTATCAGCCCGGAGCCTGGGAATGTGCTCGGTAAATGGCAATAGGTCCGCCCTCTATTACATGGGACCTAACACGGAGTAAAGATAATGTCCTGTGGGACCTAACATGGCTGGCGAAATATGGATGTGATGTATCACAGACATAGAGGTGAAAAAGGTGTACCTCTGCCTATTCCTGTAAATGGAAAAGGCGTGATATATATCTATGTATGTGTATGTTATTGTTTTTAGGGCCACATAAATGTCATTGATCGATAAATGAAAACACTGACTTACACAAAATGAGTTCAATAATATTAATAGGTGTACAAATGGAAATTATTCTTGTTTTTGTTACAATATCAAAAACCTTCGAAATATTTTATGTATCAAAACAGTACCCAAGAGGAAATTACAAATAACTTATCTGAAAGGCATTTCGATCGTCCAATACGAAATAGAGACATCACAAGTATGTAACAATAGAATAAATTATCCCAAACAAATGGTTGCTCGGTGCTACAAGAATGATTGTAACAGCTTTGCCGAGTAAAATAATACTTTATTCATATACTTGATATTGCGGTATTTTTGTAACAAAGACAAGATATGTCAAGGCCTTTATAGTGTTAAAAAATCCCTAAGGATTGTACGGGTGTTGGGCCACGTCTTTTGAGTGGTTATGTACATAGGCTATATCGGCAGTTTACGAATAGCACATTGGTGTGCTGTCCCCGCGCTTTAAACCGAGGGTGTGGGGTAAGCCAGCGGGCTATGCGCAAAGCATGACAAGACAAAAGCTATTTTGCCTACACTGCATTTGCAAGTTGTAAAGTTTTAGTTCACAATTGCTTAGCTCACGTAAAGGTTTCTTATAATAGATAAATACGTAGCATATTAAAGTACGCTGTAACTAGTAACCATGCATGACAAAATAGTGTAATTTTTTTTTTGTTGAGAAATAATACTAGTGTTAATGTCTATCTATTTACAAAAGCTCGAGTGTTCACTGAAGCTCTATTAAAAGTGTGTTTTATAAAGTTAAAATATCCTGTTATAAAACTGATTACGGACAAATAAGATCAATAAACGCCTTTGCAAAACTTACGAAAACGGGTAACATTCAATGTAGCGATTAAAAACCTGAAATATTTGCATTACGAGATCAGTTAAATCTTCGCGTCGACCTAAAGCAATATTCACATTAACATTATGAAGAGGCAAAGTTTGTAGATTTGTGACTACGATAGTGCTACCTAATCTCTGGAACTCCTGAAGTGTCGCAGAGCATTGGCTATGTTTTATGTAAATTTCTTTCCTTTTATTCCGGGAAGAATTTCTCGAGGATGGAGTCGTGAGCGTAAGCGAGTAGCTATCAATAAAGTAAATTAGACATTTTATTTTTATTGACTGCCTCGGTGGCGTAGTTGTATTACAGTACGACTGCAAAGCTGTGGTCTCGGGTTCAATCCCCGGGTCGGGCAAAGTGATATTGAGTTTTTCTATTCAGTATCAGCTCGGAGTCTGGAATTTGTGCCCGATATGGCGATGGGCTCGCCCCCTGTCACATCATGGGACGGAATAATGGCGAAAAGTGGGTGCACTAGTTGCGCCTCTGCCTACCCCTTCGGGGATAACAGGCGTGAGTGTATATGTATAATATATGTAGACATTTTATTGTTTATACTATACTTATAACAATTTAATAAATTGATAGTAACCCACTAGAATGAGTCGACAGTGGCGTGAATGGTCACGTGTTTCAGCCGAAAGTTTCTCGTAGTTTCAAAACAAGATATTAATAATGTTTCGTAGTGTCTCACCTTGGCCTATATATTGAAAACTAGGTACACAATATTGGGTAGATTAGACTGGATTGCCTCAGAGCTATTTACGTCCTTCGATGCTTCGATCAACGTCCTACCTATACTATTCTACTTATACTGATTATGTTTACAAACAAAAATCAGAAAATTTGACGTAAATCCTTGATTATCAAAGGCCGATGAGAAAAACACAGATTTTAAATTCCCTAAAATACCATAAGACAGTAGTGAACATGAACAATTAATCTGTTATGTTTTGATAGAATAGCTTTAACATCTTCCTAGGCGACATAGGGAATGCATATACCTCTAGCACAAGGCTAAATGGAACTAGCACAAGGGTAAAGGAATTTTAGAGGCAGAGCTTGCGCTGATGGTCATACATACAAGATCTGAAAGATATTGTGGATAACCATTGATCCCAGAAACGAAAAGATTTAAAAAATTGAGGTTGTGCCCCTGATCTGTTGAATGGAATATAAATGATTTGCTATTTGGGGTAAGTCCTCAGAATTGGCCTAGATTAGATACCCGATTGTGCAATAGTATATGACTTTCCTAATTACTAGTTCCGCAGTCGCCGCCAGTATAATATTGATGAATAGATAAATATTACTTAGGTTAGGAAAACATCGTTTGGAAATCTGCATATCTGATAAATTCTTTAGAATAATTAAGGTAATCGTAGTGAATAGTGATATGCTCAATGTCATAAAAGAGTAGATACTAATTTGTGTCTTAATTATAACCGTAATATCATCATAACCTTTGCAGACATTCTTTTGCGTGGGAGGAGGGAAACCAGGTTTTTATTTCGTTTTGCTTAGTTATCATTCTTTGCTTGCAGCCTTATGTTGTCGCTGAACTTACTTAAGGGATTGAAGTTAATTTGTGGAACATTTTAGACAGCTTAGGTGCTTTTTCGGCCATCAAATAACAATAAATACAATTAACTGCTTGATAAATTTGAGACCACATCATGCGTTAGTCGTAATGTTTTTTTATTGCATTGAATGACGAAACGAGCATGCCGTTCGCCTGATGGTAAGCGATACGACCATAAACAGTAGAGACACCATCCAGCACCTTGAGTTACAAAGTACTGTGTGGCATTCCACTGCCCTCGTCATCCTGAGACATAAGATGTTATGTGTCTTTATGTCCAGTAGTTACACTGGCTATAATGTCCTTCAAACCGAAACACAACAGTGCATGCGCACTGCTGCTTGGCGGTAGAAATAGACATTGCGGTGGCAACCACCCAGACGGACTCTTACGTATGAGAGACCTACCACCAGTAATGGTTTATATACCTAAATACGGGCTTGAAATTGTTCAAATCACCAAAGTTCACCCCCATTTTGCAAAGGGCTTACATAGAGACCTATACTTAAGCATAAAGGCGAAAAATTTAGGTGTGCCACTACTCTGCCTACCCCTGAAAAAGGCGTGAATACTATGCATATCTATGAAATGGCATATCTATGATGGCATATTAGATATTAAAAGAAATAGATTAAGTGGCGGGAACATAATGAGTTTAATGAAGTGCTTGCAGCAGGTATAAATAGAAAAACTCTACATTAATCTATCTAGCAAGGAACAGTGGTAGGAAGGAATTGATACGTATATCTAGCATGAAATCATCCATTTAAATGTAGCCAAATGCATAATTCTCTATAAATAAATCTTAAATCTTCAAGAACTATTGATTTAACAACATTGAAGTTCAAGCTGGCGCGACGTGAAAATTCTTCGAGCAAAGTTGCAACCCCGCATACATACATAGATATATACTTTAAACAGTTACCCAATGCATCTTGACAAGTCTTCCTCAAGGTCGTCAGCTTAGGTCCAGTAGCTTCCTTGAAAATATCTTGCAGGAGCTCCTCCATGTCTGTAGGATGCTTCTAACATTTGACGCCCACTTCACGCCACCTTTACAAATGCTATACGTGCACTAAACAAACATACAACGGTGCTCATAGCGTTTAAAAGCAAACTGATGTTTGAGTGGGTGTTAACATAAAACCCTTATCAAGCTGTACTACGTAGACACTGTTATGGAGCATGCTCAGTTAGAAAATCAATACATCGAAAACACCACGCTTAGAGTCCATTTTCACGCAACAGGTTGTTTTGTATATAATAGTAACGAATTTACATGCGCGTTTCGAATTACAATATTATAATTATTTAAGTTTGATAAGTTGGAGCCGTAATATATAGATTTTTCGAGTAAAATGTATGATGTATATCGTGTTTTATTATCACTGCATCTATTTTTTATTAAAAAATTAGACGCAGAAGAGTCATAAAAGATATTTTATTATTTGTATAATGATTTTGGTCATACTTTTAAAATAAAATGTATAAAATAAATGATAGAAATTAAATAAATGTGTAAATTCATTTAAATTTCGCGCAAAGACATTTTTTTTATAATTTTCCCTTATAGGGAAGGCAAAGGGTTCAAGCCCATACAGCCTCGTCTTAAGTAATATTTTTATAGTCCATCCAACCATTTATTTAACTTTTGACAGTTCGTTTTCTAATCAATTGGGAATGTACTAATGCGTTACCGATTTGATTTCTTGTAACAATTGATTTCATTTATTAAGAAGTTTTAATCGATTAAACATCAATAAAAATTAAATTTATTCTGTACGTATATGTTCTATCCTACCAATATTATAAATGCGAAAGTTTGTAAGAATGTATGGATGTATAGACGATAGATGTATGGCTGTTTGTTCCTCTTTCACGCAAAAACTACTGAACGGATTTTGATAAGATTTGGCACACGGGTAGATCATGTCCTGGATTAACATATAGGCTACATTTTATCCCGGGAAAATAAAAAGCGGAACTTTCATACCGCAAAAATCTTTTTACCGCGGGCGGAGCCGCGGGCAAAAACTAGTATCCAATATTTTTGTCAATATTTAACTTTAATAGTTTATTTTATTGGTTATCATATATATTTACACATATATAAAAATAAAATATTAAATTTACACCGCCAAATTTTATTTTTCAATGAAATAGTTTTGAATTTATCTTTGTTACACAATCGGTGGGATTAACGAAAATCGATCGATAGCAAGTCGCTTCAATATGTAAAACAATAAGTGATGTCCATAAAGGAGTCAATTATTTTGTTTTCCATTCCTTGTCAATAATTATAAAATTTCGTAGGCGTGCATTTGTCAAAAGTTAAATAAATGGTTGGACGGACTATACTAGTTGTCTTTTTTTAACCTACGTACTATGTCGTAGTAAAAAGGAGTAGCTACTTTACCAAGACTTTATTGAGGAGATTTGGAGGCAGCAAAAAAACACTTGATTGGCAGTTATTTCAATTCACTTCATTTGAACCTTTAGAATTGTATTGGATGATATACCACCATAATTATGCAATATAAAAAATAATGAATTAATTAAGCTTTTTAAGATATTATTAGCATAATAATGCTTCTGCTCATGTTATCTGTCAATAAAATATTTATAACCATTGACACCATCCCCAGCTGAGCCGACGCGACGTCATGTACGGGACAAATGTACCGCCGCACCGCGCCTCTTGTATATCCTAACAACACTAATGTCTGGCACCTTCGCTATTTTTGAGATGGTCACCTTTCACAGCTGTCAAATAGTTGTCAGAAAAGGCCAAAATAAAAATGGTATCTTGGAGTGGTTTAGGCCGATCTTTCGGCATTAATTTGTTGCGAAATTTGAAGAATTCACCAAATCTAACTCAGAATGTGACCTTTTCTACCAGCAATGCCTTAAAGGCCGGCCATGGACACGAAGTAATGGCCATCCAGCCTTCCAGGTACGGGCTCTACATAACCGATTACCTAACCAAATTTTTACATTTTTGTTTACTGTTTTTATGCTTACTGTATAAGGATTTTATTTATTCACGTCAAAATAGCATAAACTGTTAAAAATATCAAATTTACCTCAATTTAAAGCTTATGTTGATATATAACCTAAACTGATTACAGATGGCAATGGCACAAATTCAAGGATATGCTGCACTACTACGTGATGGTCGGTCTGATACCGGTGGGTGCGGTGGTGTTCTACGCCAACGTGTTCATCGGGCCGGCTCAGCTCACGCCCATTCCTGAGGGATATACTCCTAAGCACTGGGAGTATCACAGACACCCCATCACCAGGTTCATAGCGCGCTATATCCACAACAACCCGCAGCAGGTGTGTAATTGTGGTAAAATATTAATTTGTCTTTTTTCTGATTCAGGCATATTTTTTAATAACAATATTATTTGCTTTGAATTGAATATAAAGAAATACTATAAAATATGGCTGAATCATTTTGTATATCATCAGGAATAGTGCAATATTGCATACCTAGCACTGGTATATACTGCCTAAGCGAAGAAAAAGACAAATTTAAATTGATAAATAAAATGCAAGGTAAACAGAACACTCAATGTTAGCAATCTCCTGACAAACTTCAATATTGTGTTTACACAATTTTCAATTTTCCAAATCCATTTACCAAAGCTAGTTATGGGATATTGCATTATTCCTCACAATATCTAGCAATAGCCCAATCAAATGTAATGAAATAAAAACTTAATTGTGTGTTCAGTGTTTAAAATAATTGGTATTGATACCAGTTTCTTATTGCATTGTGGTAAATGCAAGGCGAAATTAAGCTATATTTAATTTACATGACTAACTTTATCAATTTGTGTGGAATTAGTGATGTAACAAAAAAAACTAAAGCCTATGTACCTTTTTGGGCTTCTGTACCAAATCATCAAATCAGTTTGGTGGTTAAGCTGTGAAGTGAAACAGAAAGATATGGCTACTTTTTTATTTATGAAATTATTAAGCAATGTTAACTGTTTGGTGGCAAGTGCCAAGAAACATTTGGGTATAGATTTCATTGTAATGGACTTATTCCTATAATATGGGTCCATCTTGTATCAGATTTTCTTTAACCCTGTCCATTATGATTTGCCAACTATGGTATTAAAGTATGCACTGTAACAAACACAATTTGGAATTTATTCCTAAGTCTGTAGTGTGTTGGCAAATGGAGTATGCAATGTGGATAAAATATGAATTTCACCAGTTTCTAACAAAACCGACTTCATAAATCTTTAGAAGGAGTCTTATTACTATTTGCGTGTAATATTTTTTTATAGTAAGGTAAAGCTTGTAGAAATCATGTAACAGTCCTTGGCCACTGCCACTTTTACACTTACCTTTTTCCTTTTAAATTCACTGACTCCACAAAGTCATAATTCATTTCTCTAATTATTCTGGATTTGAATTTTATGCAAGCAGAGATGTATAAACAAGAGCTAGTGATTTGTGATAGCTAGTTTTTTTGCCAGGCCCTTGATTTCGGTAATATCATTTTGTTAAAATCTTATTATTGTCTTTAATATCTTGACTTGTTCCCACAGGCGCCCTAGATAGGAAACCTATCATTGCGAGAAAATTGATAATTCATGTTTATATTTTGAATTTCTCAGGAATATGAAAAATTCTTACATTTCATTGATGAAGAGAAACAAAAGATGAAGCTGCGTGGGTTGGAGAAGGAAGTCACGAAGAAAATGTCTGAGCGCAATGATTACCAAGCATACTACTACAAACCCATGGTCAACAAATACCTCCGTGCTAACAAGAAGACTGGTGACGAGCTTTGGGACCGTCTTGGTGACAACTACAAGGAATAAATTGATTTTCGAAGCTGTGCAGATAGTCATAGAGCTAGTAATCAAGTGAACTGTTCACAATTTCAACATGTAGATCAATAAACCATCTTTTTGTTGACTATGATTTTGTTGTCTTTGTTGTTATTGCAAAGAATCAACCTCTGCATTACAGCATTCTGATTTTAGAGAAAATTGTTTATATATAACCCTTGTTAAGCCTTGTTCAAGGATTTTAGTTTTTAATAATTTAATACTGAAACAGTTTTGTGAAATAAAATAAGTGAGTATGGTAACATTGTTATTTATTTCTTACAGGAAATTTCTAACGATTGACAATAATAAATTCCGACATGTGGAACACTTATAAAATTAATGTCAACACTTATCTAGCAATATGCTACCGCGACCTGTTGTGTGGCTACGTTATATTTCCCGCTATAGGCTAATATTACAACTGTCTGATGAATAGATTTGAAAGATCAGATAATAGATGTTAAAGAATATTCATTACAATTTATTACAATTCGCTTCAATAAAGTAGATTAATATATTTGGAAATTGATAGGATTTGTTGTGATTACGATAACTAAGGAACTAATTTAAACTATGGTAGTAAACATCTTGACATAAACTATTCATTTTAGAACGTAGCTTGATAATTAGATAAATATATTTGGGTTGTTTATGTAACATTGAATACTTTGTACTTTTTAAAATAAAATGTGTAAAATTATCCCAAGATTCATAAGAATTAATGCAATTATTTTAATATTTGTTACCGAAAGCTTCCCATATATGATATAAGTAGGTAAACTAAGTACGAACGAATTGTTTAATAATAAATCACCAGTTTGGCGGTGCCGGAGTCCACAAAGCTCTTAACTAGACTGTTACACAAGTAAATTACAAAACGATATGATTTCCCATTCTTTCAGTCTTCGCAGTTTGTAGAGTTCCAACTATAATCCAACAACTATGTATCTTAGATTGCTTTTCATTATAACATTATAACTTTAAAACTATTTACATTTCTAAGTTAAATAACAATTTCGATTAGAAATTGCAACTAAGCTAAATAATTCTAACAAAATTGTAAAACATAGTATCAAAGCGTAAACAGAATAATACGTTTCCGATTGAAGTAAAATAATATTAAAATAACCGTATTTTAATTATGTTTGCACTACGCTAGACTATTAATTTAATATACGCTATTTAAAATTTTACGATTCGTCAATAATAACAATTTTCGAATCGAATATAGATAAGACGGCTACGAGTTTCTACAATTAAAAATTGAAACGGTATAACTTTATTTACTTTTTTCTTTTTCCGCCTGAGCCGCTAGCTTGGCTTCTTTTTTGGCCTTTTTCTTTTCTTCCTTCGCTAGCAGTTTCGCTTGTCGCTCCTCCTCTTTAGCTAACAACTTCGCTTGTCGCTCTTCTTCTTTAGCTTGTTGTTTAGCTTCTTTTTTCGCTTCTTTTTCTGCTTTTAATCTTAACTTTTCTTCTTTTTTCCTTTCGGCTATTTCATTTTTTCTGTTATCACTACTTTCATCTTTTTTATTTTTGTCATCGTGCTTTGATTTTTCATCTTCTTTCTTCTTTTTGTCATCTTTCTTTGGTTTCGATTTGGGGTTATCTTTTTTCCGTTCAGTCTCTTTACTTTGATCTCTGGACGGGGGCGGGTCGTCGTTATTCGATGGTTTGAGAGGCCGGAAAAAGTGTTGTTTGTCTTTTTGCGGTGAAGTTTCTAGCTGGGTTACAATTTTCTGGGCACATCTGAGAACAAAAAAGAGCTGTTGTAAGAATCAAGCCAATCCTTGTACTGTATGCTTATTGTGGACTACGATTTACTGATGGTAATAAATTAGTTTTTCTTGCCTTATTCTAGTAGAAGTGGAAGCAACAGCTGCTGCACTTTCTCGTCTGCCTTCTCGAAACTCTCTTTGGAATTCTCTTATTGGAGGTAGCCGGCCGGAAGGCTCGCCGATGGGCCCTCCCGTGTAACTGTGAACTTGGTACTCTTGGAGTCGAGCCTAGAATAAAAAAGAAAACTTTAATTGCACACAACGAATTGTACCGTGTTATCGTTATTCATCCATTTTATTATATTTTACATGTAACTTTGATGACCTTAATTTCTACATTACGTTAATATTGACCGTAAAAATAAGTTACCTATCATGCTCGCGTTATTATTGACTGCGACTGCCTCGGTGGCGTAGTTGTATTACAGTACGACTGCAAAGTTAAGGTCTCGGTTTCGATCCCTGGGTCGGGCAAAGTGATATTGAGTTTTTCTGTTCAGTATCAGTCTGGAATTTGTGCCCGATATGGCGATAGGCTCGCCCCCTATCACATCATGGGACGGAATAATGGCGAAAAGTGGGTGCACTAGTTGCGCCTCTGCCTACCCCTTCGGGGATAACAGGCGTGAGTGTATATGTATGTATGTATGTATTATAATATTTTACATGTAACTTTGATGACGTTAATTCCTACATTAGGTTAATATTGACCGTAAAAATAAGTTACCTATCATGCTCGCGTTATTATTTAAGTAGGTCCGAAAAATGGTTAGGTACTTTTAGATATTATCATGTTAAGATGTCTTGATGATGGAGTATACCTACGTACAATATGATATGCATAGAAAAAACATATAACAATATTTGTTCATTCATATAGGGTCGATTATGAAACATATACCTAACAACGTTTCGTTATCAAAATACGTCTAGCTCGTATTTTTTGGAAAGTGGTGATATTTTTAAGGTCTAAGTATACTGTGAGTAGCAAGTAACACATAAATAATTATAATTCAAAATCAAAATCCTTAGAGCAGCACATTATGTTTTAGTACTCATACAATTTTTTATTACCTATACCTACTTTGTACTAGATCTTTGTATAGATTTGAAATTTGATCCATGCAGGATAATAAGCCATACGCAATGATGATGACTAGATAAGTTTTTTTTCTTGCTACTGAATGACGAGATGAGCAAGCCGATCGCCTGATGGTAAGCGATACAACCAACCAAAAACAGTAGCAATACCTTATAGAACTTTTAAGTATAAAATACTTCGCGGCACTCCACTGCTTTCGGCACCCTGAGACATAAGATGTTAAATCTCATAATGCCCAGTAATTACGCTGGCTACAATATCCTTCAAACCGAAACACTATAGTGCTTGCACACTCTTGGTGGTAGAAATAGACATTGCGGTGGTACCTAACTGTAATGTATGGGTTTAATATTGATAAACTGAGGGTAATTTGTTACCGTTTAGTACGGATCGTACGGTCGCGCCAGTCTGCGAATATACGTCTGATAGTGAAGTTGTCGTTTCATTGCTGCGTCTATACTCCCGATTATTCCCGAAATACTTCAGTGGCGACGAGAATCGAGTCTTACGCGTACCGTAATTGGCAAAAATAAATAAAACAATTATAAAAATGTGTATTGGAAAGATCGCGGAATTTAAATTACAGACGGACGATTGGCGGTTATACATATAACGTTTAGAACAATACTTTCTAGTGAACAAAATTTCGAGTGAATTACAAGTGCCTACTCTAATAACCGTCATGGGGGCAGAGTGCTATGAGCTGTTGGTTAATTTGTGTACGCCGGTAAAGCCCAAGGACAAAACATTTGCACAGTTAACGGAAATTATGGAAAAACATCTGCAGCCAAAACCGAGTGAGTTAGCGGAGCGATATAAGTTCAGGCATAGGAAACAAAATGAAGGGGAAACTATATCGGAATACACGGCGGTATTGAAGAGAATGTCCAAGACGTGTGAATTTGGAACATGGCTGGAGGAAAGTCTGAGAGACCAACTAGTTTGTGGCATAACCAATGAAACTATACGACAACGGTTGTTCGCCGAAACTAAATTAGACTTCGGCAAGGCGTATACGTTAGCAGTGAACTTGGAGGCAGCAGAAAAAGATGCAGCTGCGGTGGAGGAACAGGCAAGGTCACCGAGCGAGGCGATTCGGACGACGTCGGTGACGTGTCAAGCAATGGCGGCGGCAAGAACGTGGCGGAAAGGTGCGGCGAACATCACGCGGGATATCAGCGGATCGGCGCATGAGGCGCGAGGGCGCGTTGGGCGCGCTTCGCAGACATCGAGTCATGTGCGTTCGGTTGAGCGGGCGCAGCCGGCTGAGCGGGCTCAGCACCAGTGCCGGGCATGCGGCGCTCGGCATGATGCTGCCACGTGCAAGTTTGCGCGTTATGTCTGCCGGGTATGCAACCGACAAGGACATCTGCGGCGTATGTGTCCTAATTTAGCGGGACATCACAACGTTGACCTGATGCAAGTAAGGGAAGCCGACATGGGTGACGGTGCGGATAGCGATGAGGTAACATATGTTAACGGTTGCAAATTAGCTGTTACACAATGCAGCCCTATGTATATAGAACTGAACGTTAATGGTAGTAATATTAAAATGGAGTGCGATACCGGCAGTGCAGTGTCGTGTATAAGTCAAGAATGCTACATTAAGCTGTTTAAAAATTTGAAGCTGAATCCGTGTCTTTTAACACTTAGATATTACGCGGGTGAATCTGTAAAACCACTTGGAGTGTTACTACCCGTAGTGAAATATAAGAATATATGTAAAAAATTAGAACTTTTTGTTATTAAAAATGGAAAAACTATTCTTTTAGGTCAACAATGGATGGCCGAACTAAAAATACAATTACCGGTAGTTAACTATGAATGTAATAATGTTATGATGTTTAGAGACAATGTATTTGATATATCTGCTTTCAGTTCCAAATATTGTGATGTGTTCGCGGACGGCCTGGGTCGATTCACCGGCGGCACGGTGAGCATTCACGTACGCGAGGGAGCGCGGCCGGTGTTCATGCGTGCGCGCCCGCTGGCGTATGCACTGCGCGAGCCTGTGGAGCAGACGCTCGCTCAGTTGCAGCGCGATGGCATCCTCTCGCCGGTGGAACGTTCTGACTGGGCGACGCCTATAGTACCAGTCGTCAAGAAGGACGGTAACATCAGAATTTGCGCAGATTACAAATTAACTTTAAATAAAGTCATTGAGGTTGACCGTTATCCCTTGCCTAGGATAGAAGAATTGCTGCTTTGTTTGAAGGGGGGACAACATTTTAGTAAAGTAGACCTGTCGCAGGCATATGCCCAATTTGAACTAGATGATAGTAAGAAATATACGGTGATTAATACACATAAGGGATTGTTCATGTATAACAGACTTGTTTATGGGCTGTCGTCTAGTCCGGGGATTTTTCAAAGACGGCTAGAACAGTTATTCGCCGATTTGCCTCACGTGGGGGTATTTTTAGATGATATTATTATTACGGGTCCCACGAGGGAGGCTCATATGCGTAATTTAGGTAAAGTATTCGATCGTTTAAAACAGTACGGCCTAAGAGTTAAAAAAGAGAAATGTGTATTCTTTGCCGAGTCCGTTAATTACTTAGGTCATACTATCACAAAAGAAGGCGTTCAAACTTGTCCGGATAAGGTTAAAACTATAATTAATACGCCAGCCCCGACTAACGTTTCTGAATTACGCGCATTTATCGGTTTAGTTATGCACTATGGAAAGTTTGTCAAGAATATTAGTACAATTTTATCCCCTTTGTATAACCTACTGTTCCATATGTATATCTGCGCATGTCGAATGTTGGCTAGTCGTTGCTAAGCGATATATAAACAGTGTGCAAATAGCTAGTGGTTTGATTGCCTGTTTTTCCTTTATTACTGCTAATAAAAGCATATATACAATACATAACAATTGGCGACGAGGATGGGATCGGGAACAACTTTTGGCGTTTTGTCTACGTTTGATTACTCAACAAACGACTGGGGCACTTTTAAATCACGTTTGTCCCAATGGTTCTTAGCCAACGACATAACCGATGTTTCGGACAAGGCGAAAATTAAAAAAACAGGCAATCAAACCACTAGCTATTTGCACACTGTTTATATATCGCTTAGCAACGACTAGCCAACATTCGACATGCGCAGATATACATATGGAACACCTACTTAAATCAGGTGTGATATACTGTTGGAATAAGGAGTGTCAGGAAGCTTTTGATAAGGTTAAATGTCTCTTAACCAGCAGTGAAGTTTTAATGCATTACTCTCCAGAGTTACCGGTAATTTTAACGACGGATGCCAGTAGCGTCGGCATAGGCGCAGTGATATCGCACGCCACGTCAAATGGCGAACGACCGGTAGCATACGCGTCGCGCTCACTCACGCAAACCGAACGCGCTTATTCACAAATCGACCGGGAGGGTCTTCGGAATTCGTAAATTTCACCAATATCTTTACGGGCGTAAGTTCATATTAAGAACAGATCACAAACCTTTAACGTATATTTTTGGTAATAAGGTGGGTATTCCCGTGATGGCCGCATCGAGGCTGCAGCGTTGGGCAGTATTATTATCTGGATATCATTACGACATAGAATATGTAGCATCAAGTAGGAATTGCGCGGATGCTTTATCACGCCTACCATGTACAGAGATTAAGGAAAGTATACCAAATACTTATGTTAATTTCGTAGAAAAATTTTTGCCCCTTACGAGTGAACATGTTAGGAAAGCGACCCACAATGATAGGACTCTTAGTAGGATTTTCGCGTACATTCAGTCTGGCTGGCCTCTTGCATGCACGGAGCCTAAAATTCAACCATATTTTGCTAGACGAAATGAACTGTACATCGAATGTGGGTGTATAATGTGGGGCTATCGAATGGTAATACCAAGTTCGTTACAGAATAACATATTGGAACAATTGCTTAGCAGTCACATGGGGATAGTGAGGACAAAAAGTCTTGCCCGTAGCTACGTATGGTGGCCTAATATAGATGCAGCGGTGGAAATGATTTGTAAACAATGTGAGACTTGTGCGGCGGAGGCGGATGCTCCGCAACGGGCTCCTATGCAGCCGTGGCCGTATCACGCGCAACCCTGGACTAGAATACACATAGATTTCTTAGGTCCATATAAGGGCTTAACATTTTTGGTTCTCATTGATTCTTCTTCAAAATGGTTAGAAATTTTTGAAATGACACGTACTAACGCGACGAACGTTATTAAAATATTAAGATCTACTTTTGCTAGGTTCGGATTACCTCAGGAGTTAGTGTCGGATCAAGGCCCGCCATTTACGAGCTCAGAATTTAAGTTATTTTTAAATAATAACGGTATCAGACAATTTTTCTCGCCAGCGTATCACCCATCCTCTAATGGTGCAGCGGAGAACGCAGTCAAACTATGTAAACGGGCTATAAGAAAAGCGCATAGAGACCGAGTAGACATTGATACGGCTTTACAAACGTTTCTACTGGCATACCGAAATACCGTGCATAGTACAACCGGAGAAACCCCAGCCATGCTATTGCAGAGGCGGCCACTACGATCAAGGCTGGACTTTCTGCGTTCCGAGCGTTTTATAAAAGATAAGGTTCGCGAAGCCCAGCATCGACAGGTCAAAAATGCTTATGGGGCTCCTCGAGCCTTTACAGAGGACGATACAGTTTGGGTTCGGGAGTATGGCAGTCGGGATAAATGGGTAAAAGGTACCGTGAAAGGGGTAGATAGTGTGCGTAGGTATTCAGTATTGAGGGATGACGGTCAACTTATTAAACGGCATGTTGATCAAATGCGGCGCAGGTCGCGATTATCTGATGTTACTTGTCCTGAAGATAACAACGAGATCCACGGCGAGGAAGAGAAGGTCAGTGCCTCGCATAGCGATAACGTGCCGGCCTCATCTCCTGAAACGGCGCTGGGGAGTGAGAGTAAAGAGAAGGAATATTTAAATGAGGATAGTCAAAGCAACGTTTCTTTGAAGCAATCTTTTGATTTACCTTCACCTCCTAAGCCCCCGGTGAATCGATACTCAAAGCGAATACGTAAACCAGTTGATAGATTTATGATAGATATAGATTAAGTAAAAATATAACTATTAATTAATATTAATTAAAAATAAAGATGTAGTATTGTATTGTGGTGGAGGTGTAATGTATGGGTTTAATATTGATAAACTGAGGGTAATTTGTTACCGTTTTGTACGGATCGTACGGTCGCGCCAGTCTGCGAATATACGTCTGATAGTGAAGTTGTCGTTTCATTGCTGCGTCTATACTCCCGATTATTCCCGAAATACTTCACTAACCAGACGGCCCGTTCATATCCGAGGTACACTACCACCTGTACCTATTTATTAACACATCGGGCGCTGTCTTAGTTCCTTTCAATTGTAAAATCGGAGCTTCATACAGCAGCTTTACCTTCATGCTATGATGCTGCGAACGTCGTAATGAGTTGGAGGCGGGCTGACGCGGCCGCGGAGGCATGGACGCCTGCGGCACTCGAGGTATCGCCCCTAAACACGCTCCCCCACACTTGGCTCCACCGCATAGCTTTGTTGAACATGCACTCGCCACGTTACCACCACTGTTTGATGACACAGAAGAAACTCCTGAAGATGAAATTATCGAAAACGATTATAAAAGAGAAGCTCTTGTGGTGTAAGTATAGAATACAAGAAAAGGAAGTTTGATTTATGCAGGAATCAAAATGGATAAAGATTCATGTATTATTGGAAAAACTGATTCTCTTGAAAGCTGTGGAGGAAATATAAAGGCATCAGGATGTTAGAAAATTGTATGTATCATACTTTGGCGTATAGAATTTTTCGCTCTACTTTGTCTTTATGATGTCATTTTATGTGTGTTGGATTTATAAATTAAAAGTATTAGATGAAGTAGGAACAAGGAAATTCTGTTTGTAGAATATTTATAGTCATTAGCGCATTACGCAAGTCACGGAAGCAAGCAATTTCCATAGATTAATATTGAAAAAAAAAAAGAACATTGTACTAAATTATACCCAATAAACACCGCAAGAACCGCAAGAATTGATTTAGGGCTTTTTTTATAGAAATAGGTATTTTTATAGGAATATGACTACCTACTTTTATGTTTTATACTTCTATAGCAAATTGTTTGTCATAGACAGTCCCCACCTACGTATCTATACCATTATATGGGTTGAGACTCTATCAGAAAGATAATCCGAGTCTATTTTAAATTGAGTTTGGGTTCAAAACATTGGCGTAAAAAAAAAAATATGTACAATCCTTCCGATATACTGACCTGAGAGAGAGGATTCGCCGCTTGTGACCGAGTAGAGAGAAGCTGAGGCTGGCACAGACCTGGCACCGACGGAGTAACTAGACACGGAGCCTGGCACACCCCATGACCTGCCGCTACCGCTTGATACCTGAAAAATACAACAGTGGATTGTAAATATAAGTTTTCTCAGTCCAGTGATGTACTTAAATCGTTAATCCTTCACAAACTATTTTTAGCGTGTGCTATCTAGTTTGCAACTTTCAAATACCCATACCTCTAAGTATATACAGTCGTATACCTACAATGTAGGCGACCGACAAGACAGTTGGTTTTATATTAATTAAGATAACGTCATAAGCTGGGTACTCACTTAGCAGTGTTACATGTATCACATACTGTATCAACCTGCAAGTGGGTACGGCACGTCCACGGTCTACCGCGTATCTAGCTCTATCTACTACGAGCACACTGCGAGCCGCCTTTGTGTTCGCAGTGATACCGCCACTCGGCGGGTCACTGTGAGCTTACAACGCTCCACGCGCGAGCGGCTCGCAGTGGGTTCATGCCTACGTACTTACTTGATACCGTATCTGATACATTACATGCTACACTGCTAAGTGAGTACCCAGCTATACGCAACGAATTACTGAAATAGTGAAGTTTTATGATATGGAAAGAATTTAACATCAGTTTAAAATTTTGATTATCATATTCATCATCGCTAGGCTTTGCCATTTTATCAGTCCAGGAGATTTCATACCCTTATTCTCCTCACCTGCCAACTCTTGCTCGTAACGAGTCGCGGCGCCTGGCGCAACCTCAAGATCTTGGCGCGGCAGATGACGCAGCGCAGCGGGAGCAGACGCTGGCTGACTGCCATCTGTATAGTCTTTACGAAGCAGCGCCGGCACACCACTCGGTGGCCACACGGCGACGTCTGCATCGTGGCCTTCGCGTTCACGCATATCACACACTGGAAACAACGCTACGGAGTTATATAAACACAACATTCTGAAGTATGGGGCGTATGTGGATAACTTTTGGTATATAAAAGTCATTGACCCATAAATAGTAAAATCGCCGTGAACTATCTACAAAGCTTTTCATGGCACCGAAGCTCAACATCCTGAGATATCACAGGTTACGTCCTGGTGGAATGACTGGGCGGCACTTTTAGGTGGGCGGCAAAATACGTGAAATAAACCTTGTTTTAGTGAGAGGGAGGGGGGGGGGGTCACGTGTCATTCTGATTTGTTAAAATAAAGTGTCCTTTTTTCGATGCCTTAGGGCGACAAAATTTAAATTTTGGGTCTGCTTTGGGTGGTAAGAACCCGCGTTACGCCACTGTATGGGGCCATAACTTATCACCCTCAAAACCCATTCTAATACCGATTTGTGTGTCACAAAATATGTACGAGGATATATTTTATCACAGAGTACCACTATCTAATAGAAATATAGCAAAAGTAGCGTGTGTAGAGTTGCCTCTTTTGAATTGCCATTTTTCAATATTATCTTCCTAGGCTCCATATACCAACGTTTTTGTTAAAGAATATGCTATAACGTAAGGGTTATACCACATCATGGATTCGGTACCCACGGCAGTAGCTACAGCATTCACATGGGGGGTGGGATTCTTGCCTTGCATGACACCGTATACAACCCAGGTAACGGCATTAGAGTGTGGACATGTCTTGTAGCCCGATCATTTTAGAAGCTAAGGGAGGGGGGGGGGGGCGGATCCCCAAAATATCAGCGGTCAGTGGCGTAACGTGGTTTATTATAAGCTAAGGGGGAGTCCGGACCCCTTGAACCCCTCCTTATATACACCCCATGGCTACACTCCTTCGAGGATAAAGGCGTGGTGTGTGTGTTTGTGTTATAGGTACCTACAAAAGGATTTTATGATACCTACTCCAGTCAGTTTCAGATACCTATACACAAACATGGTGTTTACTTCGCTTAACAGTAATTGATGTAGGCACTTGGAAAACTACGAGAGTTCGTTAATTTAACCATTGTGATCGAATTGAACTATAGTGTTTTAACTCCTCCTGGCAAAGGTGACTGAAGTGGTTTGACCCATAGCGAGTACCTAACCTAACAATTCACTAAAATGATTTTTATTTCATCGGCAATATGGCACTGGTGCTATATTTTATTGTTAGTCTAAGTTTTATTATAGCGCAGTCATATTTATGTTAATAGATTATATTGATAACGCCGTATTGAAAATACGAAGTAGTCGAGATAAATAAGCAGAAGTAATGATACTAGAATAAAAAAAAAGTTTTTATGTATTTTAAATTGTTGCAAATCGTCTAAGTTTATTATTTTAATTTTAACACATTAACAAACACAATTTTTGAACTCGGTGCTCTTTTTTACCTCGACATGAAATTCGCGCCAAGTTAATATCTTGTTAGAATAACTTTGAATACCGTGTAAAGGATGAGAAAAAATACTTGTAATCTCTATTGTTTGTGTCTAGCTTCTGGCAATATAACATTTAGAAAACCGAAGCGATAAAATTCAGCGGAACGTTACGGCATTTTGCAATGACTGATAATTTAACTGATTGAATGTCGATAGACCTTGACCCGCAGGTAGGGCACAACGTAGGCTTTGATTCAGCTTAACTTTATAAGGTTTACATTGTTTTTCTTTGCCTTCAAATCGTAGGGACCGACACTTTTTTATGGCATTGAATGACGAGACAAACATGCCGTTCGCCTGATGTTAAGCGATACGACCATCCATAAACAGCAGCAACACCATCCTACTCTTTGTTTCACGGACCAGGCTCTATAAATGCATGCATTTATGTGAAATTTAAATACGGTGCAGTAATTATTGATATATGATGAAAAAAAACTATTTTGTAGAGTCAGAATAATGTGCCTAAAATTATACAGCAACATTAGTTGATAAGTGTTAGAAACGAAACAATCTTCTCCCATAACTTGTCTAACAACTCCAAAGGGTAGGTATTTCCAACTGTTTATTTCTGTATTTTTATAAGAAATCTCGTTTCCATTGGAGATAACCTTATTAACGCCTTTGCGTACTAAAATTCCACAAAATGTTATATAAACATTACATAACAATGAAAAATTAAGTAAACCTTGAACTAGTTGCGTACGTAATGCCATAATTTAGCTACGAAAAAATCAACTGAAAACGCAAGAACGTTGCTCTATAGCTTTTATATCACGTAACATCAGTGTAACGATTTTACGTAACGTTTGAGAACGCAGTTGTTGTATTTCCTACTAGTACATTTGTTTAAGTTTCTAAAGTTACACCAATAAATATCTGTTAATGTATAATGATGGATGTGTACATAATAACCTATTGTTCTCTTGTCTGTTCTTTATTAGAAGTAAGTACTCTATTTTTCTAAATTATATTTAAAAAACGATTGAGAGATAATACACTTAATTGTCTTTTTTTATTGTTTGTGGAAGAAGCTCTACAATACGCTTTTACTTTTGATTTTATTTTGTCCTCTTGTTTCTTTCCTGAAAGTATCCTGTCTATTTACGTAGACTGTTTCATATTGACGAGTATTAGTATACTCACTTCTTCCTCAGGCGACGTAGCTAGTTCAGGTTCATTTTCCTCCAGTTTATTGAGCAATTTGTCCTGTAACAAAGAATTAAAGTTTAAACCAAGAATATGTTTTCCGAATGCTTGTGATGTCTTGTCCCTGATACGTCATTTAAATGTTTCGCCCTTGTATCTAAAGACCTTACAGAGTTTAAACACCAACTACGTAGAGACAAGGACGAAGTATAACATAAAGGAATTTATTAAGCTATATTTTTATTTTTAGTGCAAAAACAAATTGGCTACTGTCGAATATAAGTGATTCGCTTTGGGTGTTTTGTGGAGTGGAAAGGTAAGTAGATCGACCAGGGGCTGTCGATTAGCTGCCTTTCTACATAGAAAACAAAAATAAATTATGGAATGACATATCCTAACACCTACGTTCGTCGCTAGGGTATTATTTCCATATTTCTTTTTATTTCTATTAGCTTTAACGCTTTAAAAAAAGCATCTTGACTTCCGCGTCTTTCGAGGAAGGATGGATTAATATAAAATGCAAAAAGTTTCTGTGCCTCTAATTTATTTCTCTAATTATCTAATCCATTCCCATTTTGTTATGAAGAATGAAATATTAAATTATATAAACTGTTTGGAGATTGTTCAATTACCCTAATAATATACTACGTACCTATAATATTCTATAATTAATTTCTAGGTCAAATTCTATTCATACCTAAATTGAATACCTGTTGCCCAGATTGCATACCCATTAAGGTATATGTGTGTTTACCCTATGTAACTGCAACGTGATTCTCTAAATGGTGGTAGATATTTAAAAGTAATTTTGTACATACCTACTTATTACGTAATATGTACGAAGTGACCTAAGTTTCTATTTTTAACTTCCGCGTAGCTATTAAAGTAAACAATTAATATTATTTAGGTATTATTGTGTTAAAGTAAGCATAAACTGAATAAATTAATAACAATTAACTTCTATACAATAAACTGCTGGTAATTAATTTACTAGTGTTAGGACTCTCATATTTAAGAGTCCGTTTGGGTGGGTACCACCGCAATGTCTATTTCTACCGCCAAGCAGCAGTGTGTATGCACTGTTGTGATTCGGTTTGAAGGATATTGTTGCCAGTGTATCTACAGGACATAATGAGACTTAACATCTTATGTAACATCGCAGTGGAATGCCACACAGTACTTTGTAACTTAAGGTGCTGTATGGTGTTACTAGTGTTTATGGGCGGTCGTATCGCTTACCATCAGGCGAACGGTATGTTCGTCTCGTCATTCAATGCCATAAAAAAACTATTGAATTCCTTCATTTATCAACATCATATTATTAAATTAGAAATAGTTTTGTGATTGTATCGCGAAATTAGTAATCTATACTAATATTATAAAGCTGAAGAGTTTGTTTGTTTGTTTGAACGCGCTAATCTCAGGAACTAATGAACCGATTTTAAAAATTCTTTCACTAATAGGAAGCTACTTTACTCCTGAGTGCTATAGGCTACTTGTTATCGCGGGAAAATATTTTTATACCGGAAAAACTTTTTCACGCGGGCGGAGCCGCGAGCACTACTAGTATTATATATATAGTTCACGGACTAATTGACTTTTTTTGCGACATTGAGCTTTATGAATATTTTGAATCAACACATTTTTTTCTTATTAATTAAACGTAGTTAATTTTTCGAAAAAAGAATGTCAGATAAATCAACTAGCCCGAAAACCGTATTCTTATGTATTCACCTATTCTTATAAGGAATAACAATATCAACATTTTTTTTTAAATTCCCACGTTATGGTCGTTTTTATCACATTTAAAAGTAGTTGTACCCAGGTAATTATTTACAAGTACCTACTGTATTTTATACGCAGGTTCCACTTATAATTTGGAGTGTAAAATATTTGCTGGAATTATAGAAACCAGAATTAAAAAAAAACATAGTTTGAATGAGCACGTTCAAAACCAAATGCGAATTCGTGTCAAGGAAGACTTAAGTAATTATGTAATAAAGTACTGAGAGAATACCACTCGTGCCACGCTCAATATTCCTTTAACTACGAGCAACCTTACTCAATAAATTGAGTTCTATTGTCAAAATCAATAAGTATTATAATTTATGTAAGCCCTTCATGTTTTTCTCGAAATGAGGCGGGGTCTGCCATCTATCAAACAATTGGGCACACAGAACTCAGAACCGCGCACTCCTAAAGAAGTGGAGTGAACTGAGAACCGAGATTTCTAAAGAGAGTGGGGTTTCCATTGAACATTAATTGTATCATCACACCAGTCCCCTATTCATCAAATATTACAAGTCTACAAGCTCACAAGTTACATCTTAAAGATTTTTTTTACAATTTCTTATAAATTATGTTCATGAAATACTTTTACTAGACTTGTAGATTGTATCAACTTGTGGTGGTGACAATGGCACTGCAATGGTGACGTCTCGGGTTCGATCCCCGGGTCGGGCAAAGTGATACTAGGTTTTTCTATTCAGTATTAGCTCGAAGTCTGGAATTTGTGCCCAATATGGCGATAGACTCGCCCACTATCATACCATGGGATGCAGTATGCATAGCCTGCACCTACTTCGTGCGTCTGCCTACCCCTTCGAGGATAAAAGCCGTGAGTGTGTATGTCTGTATCATCTTGCATTTTAAATTTACAAGACTTCTTTTGATGCATTACCAAATAATGTTTCTATCATTTTTATACGTCGGTAATATAGAAATTACGGTAAAATAACTAGTCAAGTTAATGTTAAAAATAAAAACAATTTGCAATAATTTGATTTTTGTGCGTAAATAACCAAAATAATAAAACAATAAATAAATAAACTTTAATAATAAAACCTATTTTATTAGTTTCATGAATTATGATTTATGGTTAAAACTTTAATGTTCGTTTATAAGCCACTTAAAGTTTGAAAAAAACAGGATGGTCTATTGCAGACCCATGTAGGTACTTTAAAACCTTTCTTGGAGATAAATAACATGGTAGCAAATCATTCCCGCCAGGCATTGATTTTGTTACTCTTCGAATTACACTTCTTCAATTAATTCGTGATAAAACGATTTATTTACTTATTTATTTTATTACGGTGCACCAACAGAATATTATATATTAACAAATTGGTAAAATATATTATTGGCTTCTATATAAGTGCCCAGTTTATTAAACGTTACGAGGCTTGTATTACAATAATGCGTTCATCAAAACTAAATGAATATACTACAAGCTACAAGTGATATCACTTGTATTATAAGTACTTTTTACACTTGTATTTGTTATTTCTGTTTATCAAAAATGCCTTTGTAACATGTAGCTTGTAACTTGTGGCGAAAAAGTTGAAGAGTAATTGTGGATTCGTAATATGTGTTACAAGCCAATAGTATCTCTTTCTACTCTGTTATAATTACGTTTTTAGATAGTTTATAGGTAAATTCAATACAAGTTTGTGATTTCCGAATCGGATTTCGACAGTTTTGGGGTATAAGTCGGTGATTCAAGAAGTAGCAAATCAATTAATGGCGGGAATGATTTGCCCTCATATTATTATTCTCAAAGTTTTTTTTAAGTACTTTGTATAGTTCGTCAATAGACCACTAGTTTTTCCAAACTTTAAGTCGTGCATAAAAGATGGTTAAATTTGTAATCATAATTCAAATAACTAATATAATGAGTTTTAAAATAGGTTTTTACATACAAAATCAGACTACGTACATGTAAGAAAAACAAACATTGCCTTGGCTAGTTATTGTCAATAGTTATTATACCATAATTTCTACCTTACCAACATAAGATCGCATCTTTGCTTCAATAACCTCATACATCTAGAAGATTCCATACTTAAATAACACTTTACTAAAGCAAAGAGGCGATACAAAACTATATATTTTTTATAAACATATCAAAAATTAAAAAAATGACTTGTTAATTAAAAATACAAGTATGTACCATCTACAAGTCTTGTGAAATTATTTGATGAACGTAATTTACACAGTCTTGTATAAATATTCTTGTATCTTGTAACTTGTGGGTTAGTAGACACATATTTCTATGAACGCATCTCACAAGAATTTGTAAAAATGTTTTTGTAGCACTTAACTTATGACCTCCTAGACTTCTATCTTTTGATAAAAGGGCATTTTGCCTTGTTTATAAAACTTTATAACTTTTTTGAAACAAGTTACAAGCTAGAAAGGCATTTATGATAAACAAAACCACAAATACAACTGTGAGAAAGAACTTGTTATGCAAGTGATATTACTTGTAGCTTGTAGTTTACACATATAGTTTTGATGAATGCATTTTTGTAAAGTGGGCTAATTTACAAGAGAAAACGCTTGTAATACAAGGCTTGTAACGTTTGATAAACAGGGCACAGGTTTTGTCCGAGGTTCCGCCTGCGTCAAAGACTTTTCTTAGATTTAATGTACCACTGTATACTTCTCTAGGATAATGAGTAACCTATATATTAATGCAGGACATGGTTTATCTATGAATCAGAATATTTTTTTTCATGGAATATACATATAAATATAGGTAATATAAAATTAATTTATACAAATTCCTTAAGTGCTTTTTGCTACGTTTATTTACAAACATCCGAGCATCTCCACTTTCGCATATAATATACGTAGGATGAACGAGAAGCATAATGCGCAGGCTTGAACAATACATACGGGTACAGTAATAACAGCTACTTACAACTGATTACCTACTTTAAAGTGCATACAATTGTTGTCAATTACGTCCAACCATAATAATTTATCTGTATGTCTGTTCGCTAAGCATGTAAAACTGAATTGATTTTAGAGGGGCTTTTTCAGTTTAAAAACATAATATTATTTTCTAAGCGCATTTATTTTTCCAAACAGTGGAGAGTATAGAGTCATGTTTATACGTGGTATAGAACATGGTAGGTTTCTAGGTGTAGATAGATATTAGCCCAAAAATAATTATAAAATAATTAAGTACAAATTCAAAATTATTTGTAATTCATTACTTAAATTATGTAGTAGGTACTAGCTTTTGCCCGCGGCTCCGCTCGCGTGAATGAGTTTTTTCGGTAAAAGTCCCGTTTTAGATTTTCCCGGGATAAAAATTAAAGTAGCCTATGTGTTATTCCAGGAAATGATCTACCCGTGTGCCAAATTTCATCGAAATCTGATCAGTGGTTTTTGCGTGAAAGAGGAACAAACATCCATACATCCATACATTCTTAAAAAATTTCGCCTTTATAATATTATTAATTAATAAACATAATTGTTTTAACTGGCATTATTTCTGAATTGTCGTGTAACAATAAATAAACTATAATAAATAAACTGAATAAATAAATTAAAATATTAAAACAATAAGTAAGATTTATGTCGTTGACATTGTACCAATTATTAACCGTGATTTAAGTGAAGAAATCAATTCGATGGAGGCAAGACTTTCGAGTGGTTTTTGTCTTTGATTTGCGTAATTATGGCATCCATCGGTGGTTTTATTTCAGTTAACAAATAACCCCTGAGACGATAACAGCAGATTTGTTTTGATCCGTAAAAAAAATCAGTGGCGGCCGGGCATGACAGCGTGAGTGATGTGTGCACGTGGGGTTTAAAAAATGCACGATCTGGTATAACATTCATATCATAATATTTCCGTGCGTCATTACGGACCAGTGGCAATTTTCTACGAGGTTTGTTTAAATCTAAATATTTCCCGCGCAAAATTAAATACTTTTTTTTGTTGCAAAGGCGTTAACTGTGCGGACAATGCGTTATGTGCGTCGTGGTGTATTGAGATGATATTACGTGATTAGTGTATTTTTTTAAATAGTGCAGTATTATTTTTTAAATTATGGTGTTACCGCAGTCGGCTTGTCATTTGGCATCATTTGTTATTGGTAAGTCTTTGTTTTTGTTTTGCATTATTGGGACACGTCTTTGCATCTGTATTAATAAAAAAAGTTAAGTGATAACTTATTAAGACATCCTGATCTATATTGTTGTGCAATATGTACAGAGTTGCTTTAAGGTAAAAAAAGTAATCATATTTTTTTTCCTAAGTTTCTGTCACTACATGTATTCTATTTTCATACTGTATGTCGCATTTTTTAAATTTAGATTTTAATAAACAAAAGAAGTTGATATGCAGATTATAATCAGTGATGTTTAGATGTTATCATATTTAAAGGATAAAAACTAGGCATTTATGTTTGTTGGTCTGAATAAAACGTGACCAGAATTTTGGAACTTACAATAACTAAACTAAAAGCTTATATGAGGATGCTGTGTTGTACATAAATTATCGTAACATAGTCTCAAACTGTAGGCAAAAGACTATCCACAAGAGTAGCTTCAAAATGTAGCAGCTTAGTAATAAAAAGATTAATATTTAATGAACTATGTGCATAAATAAGTCCGAATCGTGTAAAATTATTAGCTATAAAAAATAAATGTTATTTTATAAAATAAATATTGAATTAAATGATAGAAAGAGTATAAATTTTATCATTCATAAAAACACTAATCTTAATATTAGTTTATAACTGTTTATTCGTAAAAATGTAATTGTGATTGTTGGTACATATTTATTTGGTAAGCATATAAGAATGGTCCTTATATAATAAGAAAACTATAGCAATGTTTATGTGTAGACTGTTGATGTTCCTATGATTAATAAATAATGATAATCATTATTGGCGACGAGGGACGTAAACTATTAGATGGGATTCATTACTTCTTGCGTACTTAAAAAGTGTTCTAAAGTAAAAAAAAAAACTTGAGAGGTGTCAAGGGACACCCGGATGGAACGAAGTTGTTTTCGATTAATTAGTGAAGATATTGTAATAAAATTTTATTTCTTTTAAGTTATAATAATAATTGTATATTTCATTAAAACGTTACCACATCAATGAAAACGTTTACTTCTACCTACACAATAGTTATGTCATCGAATCACGATTATCACCTAAGCAAGCATTGACATTAAAATTAACATACAACTAACGAAAAAAAAACTACTCTAAAAAGCATTTAAATCTAAGAGTATGTATACGTAGTTATACTTACTCTAAGATTTAAATTGTCTTTTTTTATTTAAATTTCGAATGTCACTTTTACGGCCAGTTCTTTATTGTTACTGGCTGGTTTCACAGGGCAAGTATAAAAGTGTCGTGACAACTTTTATAAAAGTGTCGTGACAAGTTTTCGTAAGATTTTTTTCCGTCTAGCCCCCTTTCATAACGCGCGATAAGGAACTTCGTTCCAAAAATTGCTTTTTTCACAAAATATATTTCAGTGTTTTAGTAGTTTTAATTAGAGAAAATGACTAAAGTCTCTGTTAAATGTAAGGACGTGTTTGTTATCTTTGCTCTACATTCATTTACGCAATAGGTTTGCGGTTAGTTTTTAATATTTATGACATCGTAAATTGTTAAGAACTAAGCCTAAAATGTTTCGTAATAGAGAGCGTGCACGAACCATAGCGGGCAGCACAAAATCGACACAAGAGCCACATGTGGATAAAAAAAATCTTTTTAGAAGAATAATTATTTATTTATTACTAGCTTTTTCCCGCGGCTCCGCCCACGTGAATGTGTTTTCTCGGGATAAAAGTCCCGCTTTATATTTTCCCGGGACAAAAGTAGATTATGTGTTAATCCAAGACATGATCTACCCGCGAGCCAAAATTCGTCGAAATGCGATCAGTAGTTTTTGCGTGAAAGAGGAACATACATCCAGACATCCATACATTCTTACAAACTTTCGCGTTTATAATATTAGTAGGATTAGTAGGAAATTCTTTTAATATGACAAAAATGATAAAATATGTTTTCCCGTGGAATATTATTAATACCAAGCGTGTCCAGAATATGCTTTTTTTTACATTGGAGCTAGCAAAATTAGGAGGTATGTTCCCTTAATTACAGATTTTTTTGTATTCAATATTATGTTCAAAACATTTTTATTCTTATAAATTACGTAATGAGACATTTCCAAATGCTTTTGGAACTCATAACTACGTATTTTTATACAGTTTTTATTATTTTTGTCGATGTTCACACAACCATGACATGCAGGTACTTATACTCTTCTTGGCAACATAATAGAACTTCACACCATTTAATTTATTTTTCTGTTTTCGAGCATCCAGATACACAGCAATACATTATTAAAAAATTTAAGTGTTATTTTTCATCCTTTTAATACGAATATTTTATGTCAATGCCAAGTATCGATGTGCTGTAAATGAGTTCGATTGCGCCACCAGATGGCACAGTTTACGACGTGCACGTTCCATATAGTAAAAAAATATATTACTGCGGTGAAAACAGTTTTTCGTAATGTTCAAGTTATTATATGCAAGGTACACTGTCTATAAACTGTAGATACCTGCACTGTTAAGAGAATTAAAAGAATATTATTTCCTGTGATGCTGTGTTAGTGACTTCGATTCCGCAACGCTAGCATGTGACAAAAAATGTTCAATAATAAGTAATGTGTGAACACATCCTTAAAAATAAAAAGATCAAAAACCGCGAGTCAAGTCAAGTCAAATCAAATAATCTTTTTTTTTTTTTTTTTTTTTAATTTATTAAGAAACCAACGGCGTTTACAAATAATAACTTATTTTATAAATATATTATCCAAAATGTAAGGCTAAAATAGGTTTCAATCTATATCTAATTAGTATATTAGTATGCGCAGATAAAAATAATAATAATATATACAACTAGCTTTTGCCCGCGGCTCCGCCCGCATTAAAAAGTTTTTCCGGGATAAAAGTCGCTGTTTATATTTTCCCGGGATAAAAAGTAGCCTATGTGTTAATCCAGGACATGATCTACCCGTGTGCCAAATTTTATCGAAATCTGTTCGGTAGTTTTTGCGTGAAAGAGGAACAAACATCCTTACATCCATACATCCAAACATCCAAACATCCATACATTCTTACAAACTTTCGCCTTTATAATATTAGTAGGATGAATTTATGGTGTACTAAACAATGCATAATCACAAAGTGAAGAAATGCCATACCCTCTCAAATCAAATGAAGAAAGTGTTTTATACATACATCTTTTAGAGAAAAAACAAAAAAAAAAATATACAAGTATTTGTTATTAATGTGCTGAGCATGCAATCGTCGTGGGTTCGAGTCCCGCCTTCGACTGTTTCTTTTTCAGGATTCTATAAAAATATAAAATCTATACATCCATTCTTACAAACTTTCGCGTTTATAGTATTAGTAGGATTGGATCCGCCCACGTGAAAATGTTTTTCCGGGATAAAAGTCCCGCTATATATTTTCGCGAGATAATAAATAGCCTATGTCCAGGGTCTCAAACTATCTCACTACCAAATTTCATCTAAATCCGTTCAGTGATTTGGCCATGATAGCATAACAGACTGACCACTTTCCCATTTATAAGTGTGAATGACCTATATTTTACAATATGATGATGCGTTTGAACCAATTTTACTTATCCTATTTCCTACTAATATTATAAAGGCGAAAGTTTGTAAGTATGTATGGATGTATGGATGTTTGTTATTCTTTCACGCAAAAACTACTGAACAGATTTCCATGAATTTGCATGCAATTTCCATGAAATAACACATAGGCTATATTTTATTCCGGGAAAATAATAAGGAACTTGGTTCCAAAAAGCGGGATTTTTATCCCGGAAAAACTATTTAACGCGGGCGGAGCCGCGGGCAAAATCTAGTAAGTTATAACAGCCAGTTTAATTTTTTGATTCAGAGTAACAAACACTTTTAATGTTACTTTAGCTTAAATGACGACGCTCGTGTTGTGGGAACTCATGTAGAATTTAGATTTACAATATTTTTTTAATTCCATTGTTTAATATTTTTCAGAAAGTCTGTTAAAAATTTAAATTTATGTTAATCTCACGAAACTGACTTGTTTGTAAAATCAAAATCAAATGAGTAATTATTTTAATTAAGTACCTATGATTGCGAATTAAAGTTATTTTGAGATGAAATTATATTGTCTACAGTGCTGATATACTGTATTAGCATTTACCTGTCTACTTGAGGGCAACACTTTTTTATGAAGAATTTCTATGAGTTCAAATTATAATTCATGTGTTAATTGTATATATTAATATTATAAATGGTCAGACTTATTTATACTCACCTTTGTTACTTTGTTCCGAGACAAAATTTGGAAACATGTTGAAAATCTTTCAATAAATAAAAACCTATACTTTATTTCATATTCTCATTTAACGGGAGTTTAAAGCTGGCGAAGCCACGATCAAAGTCTAGATAAAAGTATACACATAAAATGAATCCAGTATTACTTCTGAAAATAAACGGTGTGACATGAATCATGAGTTGAAATCCTCCTAGCCAGTTTCGGCCACAGCGGCCAATCTCAACGGAGATCAGCCAGGTACGCAGGAGAGATTATAGTGCACAAGTGTGTGCGCAATACACAGGTGCACTCGCTATTCCTTCAATCTCATAGTCCGATGAGACGGCAATCCGACATGACCGGAGAGAGATCAGGCGCAGGACCAACGGCTTTACGTGCTTTCCGAGGCACGGGGGTATCAAACCGCCAACTTCCTGACTCCGAGCTGCGACTGAGTACATTTTAAGATGAAAATACCCAGTCACAATTTTTTTGGCTCGACTCGGGATTCGAACCCAGGACCTCAGCGCGCAAATCATACTCGTAACTCGTACGCAATACAATACAACTACGCCACCGAGGCAGTCCAATCATGAGTTATTACATCAAATAGTGTAGCAAATTGTAGTACCATGGAGTAGAACAATAGTAATGTTAATTAAATTTCATTTTGTTTTATATAGAATACACAATGCCTATGAAATTCAAAACAACGCTAACGCATGGACGCTAATGCTTAAATAAAAACATAACTTGATTATATAATTACAGTAATATTAAAAGGTTTTGTTTGAGTTTGTAATAAAGAAAATTTTCTCCCCAATTATTGATCCGATCATACACTAATAGGTAGCTCTACTTTATACTTAGCTACTATAAGGTACTTTTATCCTGGGAACAGGCTCTTAGGCGGGTAGAGACTCGACCGAATTAGACCCAAATAAAAAGAACATCTTACATTTTAAACGTTTATTTAAATTTGATTCGATTACTGAGTATATTCAGGACTTTTCTTGTTGGGAAGTGTTTCGGGGTAATTTTTATTAACACTTTAAAACTACCGGGTGCTACTACCGCATGCTTGTCTTATTACATAATGTTACTTTTCGCGATATTTAATATTCAATTGATTCTGACGGGTACAAAGGTCAAGTACAACGTGCACTATCGTCCTGTTTATTATGTTAATAGATAGACTAATAAAACCCCCGTTCATTACATTTTATTTATAAATGGATTCAATGCCGTGGATTTTGCTACAATATTTATAGAATATCGTGGGTCTTATTATTTTATATAACTTTATTACACATGGACGTAAGTAATCATTTTGCGGAGAGGCGTGTGTCCTGGATAAAAATAATAGTTAAAAAACTAAAATTTTAGTTCGATTTTCTATAGAGCGTGTTTTTAATTTTTTTTAACTATTATTTATTTTTCATTTTTTAGTTCTGTTCTACTAGTTTAACAGAATATGTCACTAAAAATAAACCAAGGCGCTATCGTATAACAAGTAGGCTTTCACGAAAAATAAATAAACTATTATTTATTCATTTTATAGTTGGATTTTCTATAAAAGCATGTTTTTAGTTTGAAATATTGAACTGTCATCGGTTCTTGATAAGCATGCCAAATTTCGATTTTATCAGACGTGTTGAAGGGGGACAAAATCATGTTCAAAGTTTCCGTTACCTACATACATACATACATACGTCTGAAGCTAATAAAAGCGTGTTAAAAAGTGACTTCCGCATACTTACTTGAAGATTTGATGAGTTTGGTCGTGTAAAAATTTAAAGCAGAAGGATTGCTTCAATATTCTGTACACGATCACCACGCAATTTCTAGTGGGGTGGGTACGGAACATCAAGCCCCCCTCTAGATACGTCTATGTTACAACTATAATTATTATTGTATCACAACGAGTCAGCGACGACATTTATGAACGTAAATCGGCCCTCCTTTCTTTACTTCGTGATCGGCCCGTTCGACCGGAATGTTTCCATAAAAAGGGTTTTCCAGCCAGTTGCTGAGTTTCGTACTTTCACGACTAGTGTTTTCTTGTAATTCACAGAGACCGATTATTATCTTTGTCAACATCACGAGTAGGCGCTCAACCGTAACATCATACAAAAAATAGTTACTGGCTGTCTACTCGCTATGAGTTGGTAGAATTCTTTTTTTTAATTTTCTTTTTGTTAATGGCCCTACTGCCAGTAGCCCGACGCGAGTCGGCTTTTCAGGCCACACCGGTCTTTATGGTGAACGCAGAAGGCGCTCGCAACCCTATTGGTAGAATTCATATACATAGTACAGTACTGCGAAAAGTCAGAGGTGTGTCTTGTGTTTTGAACTAGCGGACATTCGTCTCATCAATCCGTTCCGTTTGCAACTAGGATATAGTGTTCTTTCGTTGTTATTAAGTTGTAAAAAATAAGTCTTTCGTACCTTTATTACACGTGGAGATAAACAAAGTTATTTCCTATTTGAGGCCCTTACTCACCACCATTAGATAATATTGAATCGTTTGCATCCCATGCACGGAAACTCTAGGATCCATTACCATAATGAGTATACATAAGTATATTTGAATTGTAATTCATTTAAATTGATTATAATTTGCTTGACTTAGGTAAATGCTTAGACAATTTATAAGGTAAATGTAGCATTTGTGTTAATTCATGTAAAAACAAATATAGATAATGTTAATTGAATTGTTAAACAAATATAAATAATTATGTAAGTGTGGTAGAATCTCTGTAGTAGGTACTTATTTATTTCTTTATATATTTTATGCGTTTATAAGCAAAAGTTGTTAACGTAAATTAGCTGAAACTGGAACTTCCTACGGTTATTTGGTCCTTTTTGGAGGACTATTTGTAGGTATGAAAGATCTAGATTCTAGAATCGGCTTGCCAAGCTCTAAAAATGTCACTTTATTAGGCATTTTACCTTGAAAGCTGGACAACCAAACATTATTTTATTAAACACTATATAAAATTAGTTATTTAATGACTGCTAGGTTTATTTGAAATCTAATATTAATTGTTTTTTTTGCACAAATGTTATGTTCTTTTTGTTTGATTTCTTTCGTTTGATGGCTATATTAATACATATTTAACAACGGTAATTTTATAGAATTAGTCATTTATCTAAATACTTCATAAATCTGCATAGCGGTTTCTATTGCTAATATTGCATAATATACTATTGTCCTTTTTTTTTTGCAGTTTGGTGAGCTAACCCTTAAATAAAATTAATTGTTGCTAACGATAATGAAATGCAGATTAATTCTCATTGACAAGGTCTTTATTCTAATTTTATATTGACTATTTATTTATGCTAAGATTTTAAAAGCTTAGTTCAAGAATACAAGATACCTGTACGAAATATCTAATGCGGATAAAATGAAGGTGTAAGATCTTTGCTTAGCCCTAAAATGTATGTATTTTTAAACAAGTGCTATTGTTATTGTTCTTTGTGAATTATCGCTCAGTTTAACGGTGACGAAACCTGCATGCCTGAGAAGTTCTCTGAATTTCAAAGGTATGTGAAGTCTGGCAACCCGCACTAGGCCAGCGTGGTGGACTTAGGCCTTAACTGCTTGGACTGCCTTGGTGGTGTAGTTGTTTTACGTACGCGGTACGGGTACGACTATTACGCTGAGATCTCGGGTTGGGCTAAAACATATTATGACTGGGTTTTGCATTTCAAGAATTACTCAGTCACAGCTCGGATTTAGGAAGTTGGCGGTGTGATACCCCGTGCCTCGGAAAAGACACATAAAGACATTGGCCCTGCACCTGATCTCTCTGGTCATGTCGGATTGGCGGACTATGACAGTGATGGAATAATGAGGGAATCTGTGTATTGCGCACACACTTGTGCACAACATCTCCTGCGTACCTGGCTGATCTCCGTTGAGATTGGCCGCCGTGGCCGAAATCCAACTAAGAGGGATTGTTATCGGATATTATGTTTCAGGTATAGCGGAGATATGGTACATGTCATCCCCAGTTGGACACTGCGACAACTGTTGTGCTCGAGATGACACCGTTGATATACAGTACAAATTATTTACTAGGTAAGTAGTTAGTTTTAAGTCATATTCAAGAAATATAAATATGTATTTTCAAAAGGGCATATGTATTTTCGTTTATTTGATATTTCGATATTGCTAGAGGATTAGAAACTTCTTGGCGTTTCTACTAGTGTCGTAAATAGCATTCATACACCCAGTACGAACTTCTATAACTGAAGTCTTGCATATTCCCAAAGTTGGTACTGGTCTGGTCATTTCTACGTCACTCCAGGATCCCTATGCCTGACTGTTGTGCACCGTCCTGGTTATAGCACTTAGCACTTGTCTCATAAGGGCAGATTTATAAAACGCTAACTTTTCTGAAAGAAAAAAAGGCCTGATCAAATTTATGAGTAAGGCAGACGATTAAGGACAAAGTTGTAGAATGATCTAAGAGGGGAAGATAGAATAAGTAGTTGAAGTGGAGTGATATTATGTAAGTGTTGCATGTATCTATCCAGGACTGTGGTATGCGGATGGTAAAAACCGTAAGAATCATTAAGCTAAAAGAATCACTTAAAACATAAAAAATACACGCCTATATCCCAAAAGGAGTAGGCAGATGTGTACCCGGGGTAACTGTTATCATGTGTATATCCCAATATCACTTTGCCTGTTTCGAGATTAGAACAAGGGACGTCATAGCGGTGTCGCAACGTGAAATACAACTACGCGACCGAGGCAGTAACACACAATAAAAAGACTTAAATGGATAAAAACAAAATTGGTTGAATTAGCGCTACATGGAATAATATTTAATTAAATCATTATATTTTTAGGTTAAGTCCAACAGAATACCAAATAATACCGCCGGGTGATCAGAATGCGCTGCGGGCCACCAACTTTAACGCAGTCAACCCAACTGTGATATACTTGATGGGTTTCTCTGAGTCTAGCACTGGGGTCAGTACAAGGACGTTAAGAGAAGGTAAGTCTGTAATTGAAGCATTAGCTTTGTTAGATGTGTACCTTAAAGAATGGTTGGGTTTGGAATTGTTGGATTCTTACATCAGGCGATTGTATATTTTATTTTAATAATAATATCTGGAAATTCCTCGGAACTTTAGGTATTGGTAAAGGGAAAAACCTTAACTTCCCTGGTGCGATTGTTGGTTTGGATGATATCAATCGTCATTTCCCCACCTCTATTTTGTTTGACCACCAAATCAAGAGTCGTACCTTGGATTTCCTGGCTGGCCTTCCGCGCCTTAACATCACACCCTTCCTATTTTCTCCAGTTTCTCCAGACGAGATCAAAAAGGTCATTCTAGCAATCAAATCCAATGCAACGGGCTACGACAATATCAGCCGTCGTATGATAGTCCTTGTATTGGATTATGTTTTCCCTGCCATTTCCCATATTATTAATACCTCCCTTAGCACTGACATTTTCCCATCTACATGGCGGAAAGCCTTTGTTATTCCCCTCCCAAAAGTCCCAAACCCCTCCCTCGTGAACCACTTCCGACCTATATCCATTCTCCCTTTCCTTTCCAAGGTGCTGGAGGCCTGTGTGTATAAGCAGCTGTCTAAGTATGTCCACCTTAACAATTTGCTAAATCCTTTGCAGTCTGGCTTTCGGCCTGGGCACAGCACTACTTCCGCGCTCCTTAAAGTGACTGGCGATATTAGAGCGGGCATGGATGATACTAAGGTCACTGTGTTGGCCTTGGTTGATTTCTCGAATGCGTTTAATACCGTCAGTCACGACATCCTCTTATCCATCCTTTCCCACCTTTCGGTCTCTTCTGTAGCACTGGAATGGTTCTCCTCCTATCTTCGAGGGCGTCAGCAATCGGTGCGAATTAACGATTCATCGTCATTATGGTGTAATCTTGATGCTGGTGTCCCTCAAGGCGGTATACTCTCCCCTTTGCTATTTTCTTTGTTTATTAATCTCGTTACCCAAAATCTTCAGTGCACGTACCATCTTTACGCCGATGACTTGCAATTGTACTCCCAGGCGAGTGTGGACAGTGTATCCATAGCAGTAGACCTAGTAAATAGGGATCTAGCTCACATAAAGAGCTGGTCTGACAGTTTTGGTTTGTCTGTTAACCCGTCCAAATGTCAAGCCATACTCGTGGGCAGCCCAAGGATGCTCAGCAGGCTGAATACCTCGACCATTCCACCTGTCTTATATGGTAACGTTATCATCGCGTGGTCAAGAATCTTGGTTTGCTTATGGATTCCACTGTGAGCTGGCGGGTCCAGATTACTTCTGTTTGTCAGAGAGTTACCGGTGCTCTCTGTGCTCTTTACCGTTTGAAAAATTTTCTCCCTGTCAAAACTAAAGCAATGCTTGTGCAATCCCTTATCCTTCCTATAATAGACTACGGTGATGTGTGCTATTTTGATCTGAATGCAGACCAACTCAATAAACTTGACCGCCTTCTGAATAACTGCATTCGATTCATTTTCAATCTTCGTAAATATGACCATGTATCTCAATACCGCTCTCAGCTGAAATGGCTGCCCATACGTCAACGCCGTTCTTTGCGTGCCCTTACTACACTTTTCTCTTTACTTTTTTCTCCCACTTCACCTTCCTACTTATCTTCTCAATTCCAGTACCTAAGTAGTACTCATGATAAAAACCTTCGCTCTTCAAAAAATCTTCTGCTTAAGTGTCCCACTCACAGTTCTGAATTTACTCACTCTTCCTTTGCAATTCAATCCATTCTTCTTTGGAATGCACTCCCACTCGATGTTAGGACGACCACGAATCGTTTTGCATTTAAAACAAAGGTTCGACTGCTGTTGCTTAACGAGCTGATGAAATCATCATAATAATCTATGCTATTATATTATTAGGTATATGTATTTTATATTATGTATTTTATTTATTATTATTTGGGTTTATTTGTTTATATTGTATTCGTTATCATGTTTAGTAAGTGTATTCGTCTTGTGTACTTCTTATATTTATGTTTTTTTTTTTATTTTTTTATTTTAGTTTTTTTTTCCTCCTTCTTTCTCATTTTATGTTATATCATTATTTATTACACCTACCTATGTTATTTATCTCTGCATCACCCTAAGGTTGGCTGGTAGAGAATGCCATCGGCATTAAGTCCGCCTTATACATTGTTGCATAAAAGTAATAAAATAAATAAATATATTTTATTTTATAGAACTGAATGGCGAGACCAAGATATTGCTCATGTGCTGGCAATCGTCTCGATCTCCCATACATAAAACCAACATTCGAACTTTGAATTATAAAGCAGTGCGTAGAATTCTGCTCGTCACACTGGGATATGAAATAATAATTCCAAGATTGGATGTTACTTTTCATACGTTTCGCTATATTTTTTATGACAACACACACACACACATTCACGCCTGTTATCCCCGAAGGGGTAGGCAGAGGCGCAACCAGTGCACCCATTTTTCGCCGTTATTCCGTCCCATGATGTGATAGGGGGCGAGCCTATCGCCATGTCGGGCACAAATTTCAGACTCCGAGCTGATATTGAATAGAAAAACTCAGTATCACATTGCCCGACTCGGGAATCGAACCCGAGACCTCAGCATTGCAGTCGTACCATAATACAACTACGCCACCGAGGCAGTAAATAGATAATTGATATTAAAATATTGTTGAACCTCTGAATTCCTTCATAAATAAACGTGACAATATGTTTGATAGACTTGTAAATTTCGTGAATAACTGAAAACGCTGGCCAAGGGCGTTTTGGACACGCACGAACATCAGAATGTATAAAGTTTACTCATGTCACTACATAGTCAAAGAATACTCACTATTATTTATTTATTTATTTATTTATTACTTCTTATACAATGTATAAAGGCGGACTTAATGCCGAAGGCATTCTCTACCAGTCAACCTTAGGGTGATGCAGAGATAAACAATAAAGGTAGGCGTAATAAATAATCAACATAAAATGAGCAAGGAAAAAAAAAAGTATAAATATAAAAAGTACACAATACGAATACACTACTAAACATGGTAACGAATACAATATAAATATATAAATCTAAATAATAATAATAATAATATATAAAATACATAATAATTTATTATTAAATACATAATAATAATATATAAATACATATACCTAATAATAAAATAGAAGACGTATTACTGTATTGTATAGTATTTTAATGCAACAAAATTATAGTAATTTCTTTACCGTGTTACACCTTCTAATGTACCTTCGAAGTGGTGTGCAAAAACGTCATTACAGTGATAGGATGGGGAATGATAGAAAAGTTGATTTCCGGAACTGATACTATAAAAAAAAATATTCAAAAAAAGAAAAACCTGACTGTGTCAATAACTACCAGCTTTTTTTTATTGCGTCGAATGACGAGACGAGCATGCCGTTTAGCTGATGGTGAGCGATACGACCGTTCATGAACAGTAGAAATACCATCCAGTACCTTGAGTTACAAAGTACTGTGTGGCATTCCACTGCGCTCGTCATCCTGAGACATAAGATGTTAAGTCTCATTATGTCTTGTAGTTACACTGACTACAACGCCCTTCAAACTGAAACACAACAGTGCACACTGCTGCTTGGCGATAGAAATAGACATTGCGGTGGTACCCACCCAGACGGACTCTTATATATGAGAGTCCTACCACCATGATTATTAAATTCATTGAAGAACTGAAACGATAGAAAAAAGATTTTAATTCGAATATTTTATTTTGGTTTTGAATAATCTTAGTTGACAGTGCTCACAAACGCAGTCGGAGGCATCTGTTCACTCCGAGATTTTGTTGCTCTACTTATATCACCAACCAAATTATGAGAAGTGAGCGTGTTATACCAGTGTCACTCTCACGACTAAGACGAATTTATTGACACCACTCACACAAAAATACGACAAGCCGTTTAGGCTCTAGGGCGTTCCACAGAAATATATAATTCTCCTAGCCGGTTTCGGCCACGGCGGCCAATCTCAACGGAGATAAGCCAGGTACGCAGGAGATATTATAGTGCAGAAGTGTGTGCGCAATACACAGGTGCACTCGCTATTCCTTCCTCATAGTCCGGTGAGACGGCAATCCGACATGACCGGAGAGAGATCAGGCGCAGGACCAACGGCTTTACATGCTTTTTGAGGCACGGGGGTATCACATCGCCAACTTCCTGACTCCGAGCTGCGACTGAGTAAATTTTAAGATGGAAAAACCCAGTCGCAATGTTTTTGGCTCGACCCGGGATTCGAACGCAGGACCTCAGCGCGCAAATCGTACTCGTAATGCGTACGCAATACAACTACGCCACCGAGGCAGTCAAGCCACAGAAATATACATACATACACTCGAAAAACATATCTCTCCTTCTTTCGCAGTCGGGTCGTGTTTGGATTTGTATGTTTTTTGTCGTTAAAACCCACGTAAGTTGATTATGATTGGACTTATGCCACATACTTATGCTATATGGACAACCGCCCATTTATCAACATACATGGGCGGTTGTATGAGATATCCCGTCGATAAGTCTACCGTTAAGGTATATAGTTCTCATAAATAATGTAGCGTTAAAGAATATAGAAAGGCTTGGTTACGGCTCCAGCTGTACTGAAACCAAGTATTAGTTTACTAATTATTTACCGAGTTATGTATACTCCAAAAACGTATTGTTAGCACTTAAATATTTTGTGAGGGTATATGTAAAGCCCCTTATACATGTTGGCCGAGCCTAAGCCAACGCGAGCGGCGGCAAATATGTACAAGGCAAGTGCTAACGTCCATACGTTCGACAAGTTCGTCGAATGACAATGCAAGCGGCCAATGTAGACGAGAGTTTGTAGAGCTATCCACACGTTGGCCACTGTCAGTATTTATTACGCACTGAAACACTATGGACGTCGACATTGAAGTTTAAAGCCGCCTATACACGCTGGCCGAGCGTTGACGAGCGATGGCCAATGCCATTATGTAGACAGCTTATTTGCCTTGACTCGTCATCGCTCGGTGTCGCTCGCCTAGTTGGCCGAATGAAGCCAACCACCAAAGTGTGTAGAGATCATTTGGCGCAACTTGTGTACGCTCGCCGTCACTCGTGATCAGTTGCCTCACTTCGGATTGGTGTCGGTTTTTGTGCACAAATCAAAGGCGCTCGTCTGCGCTCGGCCAACAGCGTCCACACGTTTGTCTACTCGCCATTACACGGCTGACATTGTCGCTGTCAGACTGAATACTGCTGCATAAAGCCGCCTATACACGCTGGCCGAGCGTTGCCGAACGATGGCCAACGCCATCATGTAGACAGCTTATTTGCCTTGACTGGTCATCGCTCGGTGTCGCTCGCCTAGTTGGCCGAATGAAGCCAAGCACCAACGTGTATAGAGATATTTTGGCGCAACTTGTGTTCGCTCGCTGTCACTCGTGATCACTTGCCTCACTTCGGATCGGTGTCGGTTTTTGTGCACAAATCAAAGGCGCTCGTCTGCGCTCGGCCAACAGCGTCCACATATTTGTCTACCTGCCATTACACGGTTGATATCTGTCGGTCTCAGACGCCTATAAAACTTCAATGTCGACGTCCATAGTGTTTCAATGCGTAATAAATACTGACAGTGGCCAACGTGTGGATAGCTCTACAAACTCTCGTCTACATTGGCCGCTTGCATTGTCATTCGACGAACTTGTCGAACGTATGGACGTTAGCACTTGCCTTGAACATATTTGCCGCCGCTCGCGTTGGCTTAGGCTCGGCCAACATCTATAAGGGGCTTTATGAATACTGACAGTGGCCAACGTGTGGATAGCTCTACAAACTCTCGTCTACATTGGCCGCTTGCATTGTCATTCGACGAACTTGTCGAATGTGTGGACGTTAGCAATTGCCTTGTACATATTTGCCACCGCTCGGGTTGGCTTACGCTCGGCCAACATGTATAGGTGGCTTTATAGGCGTCTGAGAGCGACAGATATCAACCGTGTAATGGCGGGTAGACAAATATGTGGACGCTGTTGGCCGAGCGCAGACGAGCGCCTTTGATTTGTGCACAAAAACCGACACCGATCCGAAGTGAGGCAAGTGATCACGAGTGACAGCGAGCGAACACAAGTTGCGCCAAATGATCTCTACACACGTTGGTGCTTGGCTTCATTCGGCCAACTAGGCTAATGCTTGGTGGCCTATGATACTTCTCAAGTTAAAAATACGAGGTTGCTATAGGAATATATATTCCCTTATTTACACATACTTCTCGTACGGAACAACCAAACTGAAACTTGGCCACCACGCCGTGTCGAAGCCGCTGACGATGGGATGTCCACAAGGTTCGGTTGTAGGTCCTTACTTATGGAATTTGGGCTTCGATGATTTTCTTTCGATTCCTTTACCTGTGGGGTGCACTTTGACCGGATATGCGGATGACGGATTATTACTCATAGAGTCAAATAGTAGATCGGGGCTAGAAAGCTTGGCGGATACGTCTTTACAATTGATATCTGAATGGGGTGTAAGAAACCGCCTTACCTTTGCACCGCAGAAAACGTTCCAACTGCTTTTAAAGGGAATATTAAAATCACCGCCACGAATTAAATTTAATAATATCACTGTCAAGAGAAAAGAATCGGTTTGTTATTTAGGGTTAATCTTAGAGAGAAATTTTTCTTTTGTGGAACACATAAGAAACGTTGGAGAAAAATCAAAAAGGAACTTTTACGCTTTGACAAGGATATCGACTTCTACGTGGGGACTATCTTTCACTACACTCAAAGTCATTTATGGAGCGACTTACTTAGCATGTATTACATACGGATCACCTGTATGGGCCGATAGGGCTACTATCGGTGCTGTGCGCAGAAAACTGCTCCAGAGTCAACGTCTGGCGTTGATATTCTTGTGTAAGGCGTATAGAACTGTTAGTACGGAAGCTTTGCCTGTCCTTGCGGGCGTACTCCCAGTCGATTTGGAGGTACAGCGTCGTGCCGCTATGTATTACTCCACTAGAGAGGATATGGACAAACGGTTTCTGACGTCGCGTGAGCTCTTAAGAACCAACAGATTATTTAAACCGCACACTGATGTACACAATGAGCTTTTAAACGAATGGCAATATAGATGGGACGTATCCTCGAAAGGGCGTCATTTATATAAATACTTTCCATGCGTTCGCGATCGCCTAAATAAAACTTGGCTAGAAATAGATCATTGTGTATCGCAATTTCTTACCGGTCACGGTAGTTTTAAGGGCAAACTATTTTCATTTAGGCTGGTTGACTCTCCTGTGTGCCCATGCTCTACACCTGGTTACGTGTATGAACAGTCTGCGCATCACGTACTTTGGGAGTGTGGTCTTTGGCATGATGAGCGCAACATCATGCTGGATAGTATGCAAGTAACATCTGGGGTTGTATACTACATGGACCTTGTAGAGACTAGACGGAATTTCCGTGCTTTCCGGCGTTTTTGCCATACCTATTATTGGAATCAAATTTGACAGCTCAAATGATAGGACCCTTTCATTGAATTTTTATCCGTGGTGCTTTACAACTGGCTTTTCTAGTTGTAAACGTCTCTAAACTTGAGGTTAAAATACCTCCTTAGTTCATTATTTTTGTCTGCCGCTTTGCTATGGAGGGAAGTGGACAATTAATATTTCCAACTCCTCCCTATCTTTCTTGTTGATTAATTTCGTTGCGGGTTACAGACATATTAGTGTTCCCTGAGACTTGCCGAGCTTCACCGCTCGGTGTCATAAAATGCGTGCCATTGCCGATCCTGGCTTACAGGAGTTGCAGTGGCGGGTGTGAGGGCGGGATAGTCTCTAGGCGAGCAACACCGAGCGATGACCAGTCAAGGCAAATAAGCTGTCTACATGATGGCGTTGGCCATCGCTCGGCAACGCTCGGCCAGCGTGTATAGGCGGCTTTAGAACCAGTCGAAATGCATACATGCACACTCATTCGGGCTTTTTCGGTCTCAGTCTTGGCTTAGTCGCATTTGATCAACGACTCTTGTACCGGTCGGTTAATTGGCGATATCTTTGAGAAAGTATTTCTGTAAAATCAGTGGTAGATACTTTTTATTTGACTCGTCAAGCCCCGCTACGGACGCCGGCGTCCGAGTATATAGGGTTTTCCCATACATCTATATATAAGCGGGTTTGACGGGTTCAATCAAAAACGCTTCACTGTCTCCGTGACGTAGTTGTATTATGGTACGACTGCAATGCTGAAGTCTGTGGTTCCATCCCCGGATCGGGCAAAGTGATATTGAGTTTTTCTATTCTGTATCAGCTCGGAGTCTGAAATTTGTGCCCGATATGGCGATAGGGTCGCCTCCTATCACATCATAGGACGGAATAATGGCGAAAAGTGGGTACACTAGTTGCGCTTCTGCCTACTCCTTCAGGGGATAAAAGGCGTATATCAGTATATGTATATGTAAAATCGCTGAGTGTATATGTATATGTATATGTAAAATCGCTTCAGTTTCACAGTATATTATCTGTTATTGTTTTCTTCAACACGAATGCTTAATAATTCAGTTACATAATATTTAAATTAAGTAATCTGAACCAAGTTGTGGCGTTTAATGTCTTTACCCTGGTTAGTTAATAGAGCCATCTGTAATTTATGGTAAGCAAACGCTATAGTTAATGGCAATAAAAATATGTTATTGCTTCTGGATATCGGTTATTAAATTTCATGGTGTTTGTTTATTTTCGCTACCCTATTTAATATTAACGTTAATTGTACATTAAATTATGCAATTAATAATATATGTAGATATAAAAGAGAGTAGAGTTAGTTACACCATTTATAACTCGAGAACGGTTGATCCGATTTTCGTGTTCCTAGATTTTTTGGATTTGTACCCCTTCCGAATAGCAGAATAACTAAAAAAATATGGAAAAAGTTCATGATCAAGGAAATTATGAAGAAAATTCATTTTTTCAAACATTTTATTTGTAATTATAAAAACGAACATGGCGTTGTTTTTAGACAGCTGCTTCAGTTGCGCGCAGTCCCTGTGGCGGTCGCAAAGAGTATATTGTATTGTCACGTTACCGCCTTTCCTTGCATACTTTGCGCGATTTTTATTCAGTTATCAACCGTCTTTGTATTTGAATGCGTTTCAATGAATTCTCTTCTTACGATTGTGTCGCAAATTCATCAGTGAAAAGTTTTTTCAAAGAGTTGAGTTCCAACTCTCGATCGGATCGAACCCGAGACCTCAGCTTTGCAGTCGTACTGTAATACCACTACGCCACCGAGGCAGTCCTAGATAATATTATGAAGATAAGCTAAGAGTGACATTATTAAGAAAATCTGATTTTAGTTCGTATAAAACTATAAAATTGCAGAGCATTTTGTTCAAATTTGAAGGCATTAGGAGACTGAGAGCGCTGCGCTGGAGAGAGTAAGTTTCGAATTCGGCTTGGCTAAGAACATTTTCAACTATTTCATACTTATAATACAGCAGGTAGATATGTACATAAAGGATCAAATGTTCAATATCTACGTTTTCTATGTTTTCTAAATTTAAAAATATTTCATTTTGCCTTACAGTTTTGGTTCCCTAGTGCTCAAAATTATTATAGCCTATTGCAAAGAGCATATAATACTACGGGCCTATTGGCTTCGTAGCGGTAACGTTCTCATAGTTCCTCGACTACCATAAATTTATAGGCTGCGACTCTCAATTTGTCTGTATCGTTTAAACGTCAATTTTCGTATACACAGAAAAGTATTTTAGGCTGTGTGTTCGAATTACTAAGGTCTTTTCCATAAGGTACATGTTGGAGAAATATTTGGCCAGAACAAAACAGTCTTTTGTGAATTCGTAAACTTGGAAAAGACTTATGATCGTGTGTCGAGGAATAAGCGGTGGTAAACGCTTAGACTAACAGGTAAACGGTGTTATTATGGGACTAAGGGCCGCCTAGTGAGGGCATTGAAGGGTCCACAATAACAACTCCAAGGCCTGTATCAGGGTAAAGGGAGTAGAACAGGAATTCGCAATACTGTGCTGTTGCCGCCACTTATTGGAAGTGAATGCTGGTGTGGCAGAAGAAACACGAAAGTCGAGTAAATATGGTGGAAATGTACTCCTTACAGAGTATATTGTGTGAAGTCACTATTTCTTATCGCATGGGATATTATGGTATGAGAAAGATGTAAATTGAAGGATGATGGCATGACAAATTAAAAGAAGTATGCTGAGATAATTTCGGGCATGTAGAGGATGGATGAGACGAGTCACGAAAGGTATTTATGCGAATGTGCATGGTACGAATGAAGGAGATGCCCATAACCGGCGAAAATGTATGATGAGAAGTATGAATGTGGAAGAGGTGAAAGAGGTAGGTATACCATTATCTCTCTGTCTCTGTGTATGAATATATGACTTTTGTACATAATATGTTGAGCTTAATTGATTTCGATAATTCAATTAACGTTAATAAAATCTAATAAGTGAACACAATATTCATTGATTCTGAAGCGATACGAAGTTTGCGGGGCCAGTTTGTTATTACATAATTTAAAAGTTGAAGAGCCATCCGCTACATTTTAACCTCTAATTTAAAAAGTAAATAATACCTCAGATTTATAAAACTTGTCATATTTCATAAATTTATGAGTTCCTTTTGTAATAAAAAAAATACAAAAGCTGCTTCCTCACACAATCATTCCGAGAATAAATAAGATACCTATTCAGATAATATTATAATCACGTTATTAAGAATTCACGTTTATTTATTCTTAGCACATCTATCATCAGGTGAATATAATTTCATCGCGGTAGATTGGTCACGTCTCATCGTCTTCCCATGGTAAGTAAATCAATTAATCAATTAATTAATTATGATAATTAATTTTGGTCTCATCTCAGTGGTGGTGTGTTCTATCTTCCTGGATGAGACAAGTGTTTATGAGAGTTTTTGGTTGGAATAAGAAAGTAGGATCTCAATTTTTTTGGATTTTCTTTTTCACTGAGATTTTGGGTTCAGATTTGGAATTTGAGCTAGGCACGATGTTGTCGCCCCCTGTCTTGTCATGGGGCGGATTAAAACTATGTGAAATATGGGTGCCTCTGTAGCGTAGTTGTATTACGGTATGATTGCAATGCTAAGGTCTTGGGTTCGATTCTCGGGTCAGGCAAACTTATTGGGTTTTGAATTCAGTATCAGCCCGGAGTCAGAAATTTGATCCCGATGTGGTGATAGGCTCGCCCCCTGTCACATCATGGGGCGGAATACACACGGCGAGAAGTGGGTGTACTAGTTGTGCCTCTGCCTACCCCTTCGGGGACAAAAGGCGTGAGTGTGTGTGTGTGTGTGTGTGTGAAATATGGGTACACTAATTACCGCCCATCCCTTCGTTGAGAAAACGCATAACTGCAAGTGTGGAATACGCAAGAAACTAGAAACACACGATAAACTATCATATTTTATGATTCGTTGATCTCATTTTAGTTCGGTGGAATAAAACCTTATGCTGCCGATATGGTCGCTCCCCGGGGAAAGCGTTTAAGTCGTGTATTTATTACTCGATGGCCGTCAGCTAACGATATTTTATTTATACGAATTTCCTACATTTAGACGTGTATCTTTTGTGTCTGCACGCTTTATCTGAAAAAGGGTAAAATTCTGGAATCCATTTAGGAACGTAGTATTTAGATAGTTTATAATATGTAAAAATCTTGAACGTACTAATCGTTGGGATTACTAAAATTTTTCGACAGCAATTATGCCCGAATATTATATTTTTATTCGGAAAAAAAGAATTTAACTAAAGAAGCTATATAACTCCTGAGTGCTATAGGCTACATTTTATCCCGGGAAAATATTTTTGTGCCGGAAAAACGTTTTCACGCGGGCGGAGCCGCGAGCATTACTAGTATTATATAAAACTGTTGAAGTTGTTGTGGTGAGACTGCCTCTGTGGCGTAATTGCATTACGGTATGACTGCAATGCTGAGGTCTCGGGTTGGATCCCCGGGTCGGGCAAAGTGATATTGAGTTTTTCTATTCAGTATCAGCTCGGAGCCTGGAATTTGTGCTCGATATGGCGATAGGCTCGCCCCCTTTCACACCATGGGAACGGCGAAATGAGGGTGCACTAGTTGCGCCTCTGCCTACCCCTTCGGGGATTAAAGGCGTGAGTGTATATGTATGTATGTATGTAACTGTTGAATATTATATTATGAAAAATATGTATGGAATACTCCGTTGAATACTTTCATAGGAGCTGACGTATCCCTTATTACGTTTACATCGATTTGCCACAAAGCACGAACCGTGCCCGCGACAGCATTCAGATAACCTGATATGAGACAGTGATGAATTCGCAGAATATTGAAGCAGAGACGTCGCGCCGTCGATTTCCATTTCCATTTAATCTTGTATGCTCTTATGGAATTGGATTATCCAATAGGAAGCTATAGGTCTTTTTTTAGATGGAAGTATTTAAAAATAAATACAAAAAAAAAACACACACACACACACACACACTCACGCCTTTTATCCGAGAAGGGGTAGGCAGGGGCACAACTAGTGCACCCACTTTTCGCCATTATTCCGTCCCATGATGTGATAGGAGGCGAGCCTATCGCCATATCGGACACAAACTCCAGACTCCGAGCTGATACTGAATAGAAAAACTCAATATCACTTTGCCCGACCCGGGGATCGAATCCAAGACCTCAGCATTGCAGTCGTATCATAATACAACTACTCCACCGAGTACCATACAAAAAACATGCCTACCAATGTTTTTTATGGTTACGTGATGTGTGATATTATGGTATTATAGCTTTTGCCCGCGGCTCCGCCCGCTTTAAAAAGTTTTTCCGGGATAAAAGTCCCGCTGTATATTTTCCCGGGATAAAAAGTAAGCTATGAGTCAATCCAGGACATGATCCACCCGTGTGCCAAATTTCATCGAAATCCGTTCAGTAGTTTTTGCGTGAAAGAGTAACAAACATCCATGCATTCTTACAAACTTTCGCCTTTATAATATTAGTAGGATTATGGAGACTGTTTTAGGCTTCCCTATGCTAAATGTCAACGGTACCCTGTCACTAATCCCATGTCGTACCGTCTGTCTCACGGTCTGCCTAGGTCAATCTTTAACGAACTATGGAGGAAGGGGGTATAAATTATCACAACCATTTTTTTATTGCTTTTGTTGTGGTACGAAACTGAATCCCTATTGTATTTAATCGATTGTTGTATCCCTCATTACATGCTGTGTATTCGTATTTTAAAACAGCAATGTCTGTTTGATTTCTAATAGTCATTTATTACTCATTATAATATGGTTATTAAAAAGTCGCTTCTTATTCAAGATACTTTTCAAGAATATTCCGTTTAAAATATAGAAACTACAACTCGTACCTATAGACTAAGTTAATTCAAAGGCCATGGGAATTTAATAACGAAGAAATATAAAGAAATATTTAAATTGAATGTGTAGATAATAGACGTCTGTGTAATACAATACCAAGTGTAATCAGGTTCAGGATATTTGTTTTTGATGTAGAATTTTAAAATGTGTAAGTTACTAGCTTTTGCCCGCAGCTCCGCCCGCGGTAAAAAGTTTTTCTGGGATAAAAGTCCCGCTTTATATTTTCCCAGGATAAAAAGTAGCCTATGTGTTAATCAAGGACATGATCTACCCGTGTGCCAAATTTCATCGAAATCCATTCAACAGTTTTTGCACGAAAGTGTAACAAACATCCATACATCCATACTTTCTTACAAAATTTCGCGTTTATAATGTTAGTAGGATGTTTAAAATAAATTAACGTACGATCACGCCTTTTCCCCTTTTGAGGAGCAGGTATAGGTGAAACACATATAATTGCACCTCGGCTTACCACTTCGGGGCTCGAAGTCGTGAGTGTGTCCATACATTATTTAAATATTAACCTAAATCCAAATACCTAAGATCTGGCACCGACATCAACATTTGTTACATTATTTCTAGGTACATCTCCGCAGTAAGGAACACGCGGTACATGGGCAAGAGGCTGGCAGACTTCATACAATTTCTAGATGGTGTTGGCATACCGGCATCGTCTCTGCATGTTATAGGCTTCTCGCTAGGAGCTGAAGCCGCCGGCTTCGCTGGCAAGGAGTTGAAGATACGAGGATTAAGAATCGGAAGGATAACAGGTACCTAAGTGTATGAAAATACAAGTCAATATATCCAGGGTTAAGCAGAAATGTATCTTAATTACGCTAGTTATTTATATACATATAATTTTCCTTAAAATTCTCCATCATAACATCAAATACTAACAAAGTCTAGAAAATGACTTGATTCGTAATCATTAAATTTATCTGTTTATTTAAAAAAGGGTATAAAATAGACATTATTAAATTTTACAGGTCTAGATCCTGCCTACCCAGGTTACAGTCTCACTAACAGCGACGAGCACCTCGCGCGAGGCGACGCGATATTCGTCGACGTGGTCCACACCAACCCCGGTATCTTCGGCTTCCCGCTACCCATAGGGGACGTTGACTTCTATCCCAACGCTGGGAAGTGGATCCAACCCGGCTGTTGGGTCGACGAGCTGATCAAGAATAGGGAGTTTAGGTTTATTTGTAAGTGTTTTTACATAAGACTATGCGTGTTTTCAAAATCTGATAGGTATGTGGAGTCAGTTGCCTTTCTCTGAATACGCCCAAGAGTAAAAGGCGAAATAATCCCGGCCGCTTACAAACACACACATGTAAGAGGAAAAAGGACTGACAACGGATTTTTTTTGGGCAGCCGAAAGCTCAGTTCTACCTTTGACAGCAGGGTGTACCTATCGGTCAATACACAAAATTTAGGATCATGTATTTAAAGTATTTGTGTCAAGTAATATATATCCCATCAAAAACATAAATGTGAAATATGGAAGCCAAGCCTAATATTAAGAATATGCGTGCTTGTCGATTTCACTGACAAAATAATTGAAATCTAAATGGTTGCCAAGTCCTGTATATAATCTTGAAAATTATTTATAAGAACACACTGTATTCTAAAATAAATTGAAACTAATATTTCTCTGTTTTTCTGCCACATCATAGTATGATATTTAAAAATATAACTTCTTAAATTTGAATAGTCTACACCGTCTATCCATAAACTTTTCCCAGCACAAAATAGTTGATAACTAATCACGTTGATCGCCGTTTTTCGCTAAACAAGTGAGGCTTGGTAAAATAGCTTGTGGGCTCTGACATAATCCCTGACGCACCACTAATTTAGCCGAAAAAGTGTCTGAGCCCCTTTAATAGGTTCCGAGATATTGACAATGCGAAATTTTACCCACTGCGTGCTGTTACCCCGAATGACCCTACGGGTGGTAGGTCTCTCGTATGCGTAGGTACGTGTCTGGATAGGTACTACGGCAATGTCTATTTCTACCACGAAGCAGCAATAAAAAATAATAAGCGGAGTTTTGGTTGGTATGCCGTGCGGTGTACATAGGTTAGGGACTCGGCCCGGCGGTCGCCCGACGTTTTCCATCTCTCCGGGCGGCTCAACGTCGGGTCGTAAGGCACGGTGAACCCAACATAGCCGCTCAGTCGTTCCCCTTGAACACTGGGCGGTAGTAATAAGTCACTTTCACCGCGTCAACAAGAAAAAAAAAAGACAGTACTTTGTGACTCGAAGTTATGTGCGGCGTTCCTGCTGTGTATGGGCGGTCGTATCGCTTACCACCAGACGAACAGCATGCTCATATCGTCATTTAATTTCAATAAAAAAACATGGATATTTGCCGTTAATCTCTGATTTGTGACAGCTAAAGTACGAAAAATGAACTTTAAAAACTGCTGTGGCGTAGAAAATTCCTGACCAATTTAATTTACCATGTTCATCTAAGAAAGAGATAAATATAAATACACCACCTATTTAATTTGACTGTAGCATAGGTCCCGTAAAATACACGATACAAAATATAAATAGTTGAAAAGAAAATACATTTTGCCTTATGTTTTTCGTTCCTTGAATATAGTATCATGAGATTCCCTAAGTAGTAAGTGATTATAGAAATTATATTTCTAACAAATCTAACATCATAAGGTATAACTTCTAATCTGATTACACACCGAATATAAAACCAGAACGAGCTGTAACGGAGTTGTGTAGATCATTTATATTTTACTGCAAACTGTAACAGCTGTAATAAAGCTCGTTTACTGTTCACTGTTACCGTAACGCGATGTTCGGTTCCAATTACTTTTCTTTGTCGTCCTCTGATTAGCTTTTCATTATAATTGCACTTAGATACTTTCTATTCCGATGTAAACTTTTCTTTTATTTAGTTGAAAGGTTTTTTTATAAAAAGGTATGTGATATATTACGAAAGGTTTGTGTGTAAAAGTTGTGTTGTTTATAAATATTATATTTATGAATATCAATTGGAGTGAATGTGAGTAATGCACTCGCAGCAATTTATTTTCCTTCTTTTCACTTTTACAACACTATAGTGCCTACTACCGTCATATGTAGGTACTACATATCCTTTTAAAATATTATTGCCGCCCAACTAACGAGAAGTTAATAATAGCTTTTTGAAAAACAATCGTTTTTGCGTAACCGTAGTAACTCTCCCCGGAGAATCCTTACCCCGCGGGCCGCAGCATCCCTGCTGTGACGTCATACCATCGATCGCCTCCCGCCGAAATATGCGGTTAGGGTTGTTAAACAATGTCTGGCTGACGTTATTAAAATTTTGTTTTTCGTAACAAAGCTTTGATCAAAACAATAGGTGCTTCAATTTAGAATTTCGATAAATTCCGTTATTTTTGAATCTAGGATTCTAATTTTGAATAGGTTAAAGTGGCCTAGGTATTCAAATATTATAACAAAATTGTTAAGAGTTAAGAATGAATTTCTGATCGATTCATGCTTTGTCGAAGTGTGTACTTTGTGTTTAAAATTGAGAAATGTAGTTCACGATTTGCAAGTATTGACGAAAGAGGAAATGACGCCTTCATAGAGCGGTTGCGAACAAGTAGTTTAGTATAAAGTAATTAGTTTGTCAAGGTATGTCTTGAGGAAATATTTTTGTTTGGACTAATTCTTGTGAGAGCGTCGTAATAGGATTTTAAGCATTAAAGGAAGAATCAAAACAAAATTTAGGCAAGTGAGAAAGATAGAAGTATCATGGTAACAAGCATAACCAAGAAACCTAAAATGCTTGAGGAACCATGAGTCATCGTTGTAGCTATATAAATAAATAATTGAGAATGAAGCGTGGAAGATTCTTTTGACTTAAACGCAACAATAAAGTTGCGGCTTTCGGTCAATCTATAATGAAAGAGTCATATCACCAGTCATATCAGTATCGTATCAGTCAGGCTGATGCTGCAGCAAGATGAATGGGGGTTCCCGTTGTTGTCACAATACATATAATTATATTATTTTTGTTTGTATTCAGTTCTTTCTCTCTTTTTTATAGAATGTACATTTCATACTGTTATTGTACGAAAAATATTTCATTCTTTCTTTTTTCTTTATATCTATACCGGAGTCTACTACTTGATGGTTTAAGGGCGGCCTGTTACCCATCTTCCGTAAAAGCTGTAATTCATGACGGACTAAACTGTCTTTGGATGAACGCGTTGTTACAAGATCCGGTTTGGACTTAAAAATATGGAATGTGATTTCATTCACAGAAATGTACTGCAACCATGGCAAAATGTATTAACTATTTACATCAGTTTCAGATACCCTTTTTCTCTATTTGTTTTTCTTTATGTATAAAATTTTATCACATATGGATTTTTTATTACGAAATTGTCGAGCAGCGCATTCGTTGGCTTACCGCCAAGGGCTGATCGCAACGGCAAAATGTCAATAGCAGATTAGTTATAGGACCTCCACTCGCGATATCACAAAACATTCAATGGAGCTAAATGTTACCAGGTTACGAGCTAAAATTTGAAACAGGCCTGATATTTAACGTGTTTTAGGTCAAACGCCAACGATGTTTTTCAGATTTGGAACGATTGAAAGTCTTAGATATTTTTTCGTTGTCCTTGCGTATACTTTATGTGTGGCATTGACTGCCTCGGTGGCGTAGTTGTATTGCGTATGCGTTACGAGTACGATTTTCGCGCTGAGGTCCTGGGTTCGAATCCCGGGTCGAGCCAAAAATATTGTGACTGGGTTTTTTCATCTTTAAAATTACTCAGTGGCAGCTCGGAGTCAGGAAGTTGGCGGTGTGATACCCCCGTGCCTCGGAAAGCACGTAAAGCCGTTGGTCCTGCGCCTGATCTCTCTCCGGTCATGTCGGATTGCCGTCTCATCGGACTATGAGAGTGAAGGAATAGCGAGTGCACCTGTATATTGCGCACACGCTTGTGCACTATAATATCTCCTGCGTACCTGGCTGATCTCCGTTGAGATTGGCCGCCGTGGCCGAAACTGGCTAGGAGGATTTCATTTCATGTGTTATACCATGAATTTAAGAAAATACTATCCAATGTGATATTTGCCTGCAAAAAATCGGGTGTAGAGGTACTTGTGATATTTCGTGTGTAATTGAATTTTCGAGATATTAGTTTTGCCGAGCTAGAGACATAATATAAAGTGTTCTGCGTAGTGTGCGAGTTAAAAGGAAATGAATCAACGTTGCTTTATTTATTCATAACAGTGCATTCCGCCAACTGCTGCCCATTAGCCATTAGCGTTCTCTCTTTTAGACCATTCATCCGTATCTTGAATCAATAACTTATAATATCAACGTAATGTTACATCAATAACAATAACAGTATATACAGAGTTTGGCGGCGAAAGGATGGTCTCGCCGCAGTAGAGGAACAGATGGTTGCGTTCCTCTATGGAAGGGAATTTCCAGTCAGGCAGATGTTGTGCCTGACCGGCCGCAGCCCCTCCGATGGTTCTTACTCGGAGGTTGTATTTGCATCGCTCAAATATTGCAAGTGCGATTCAGGATCGTGTGGTGCCATCTAGTAGTGTTACTGTGCGTTATTTCTTGATCGTCGATACCACTTGTCGATGTCCGATGTATGAGTGTCGGGTCATCTTGTTGACAACTTATTTAGTTAGTTCCCAGCCAATGTTGATAGGTGGCAGTGTTGTTAGTTATGCCGCCACACAGAGCAATCGTAATAATTTGTACGTTAATATCCGGTTTTGAACAAAGCTGACATAATTATTTAGACTGGTGGTAAGAGTCCGTCTGGGTGGGTACCACCGCAATGCCTATTTCTACCGCCAAGCAGCAGTGTGCATGCTCTATTGTGTTTCGGTTTGAAGGGCATTGTAGCCAGTGTAACTACAGGACATAATACAGGACATAATGAGACTTAACATCTTATGTCTCAGGATGACGAGCGCAGTGGAATGCCATACAGTACTTTGTAACTCAAGGCGCTGGATGGTGTTGCTACTGTTTATGGGTGGTCGTATCGCTTACCATCAGGCGAATGGCTTGCTCGTCTCGGCATTCGATACAATAAAAAAAAGTATTTAGACTATTATAGCAAGGGATAATCATCTCTCGCCAGCCTCTACGTATAGCGGAATCACCTAACACTTGAAATAAATTATTAGTGCTTAGAATAAGTTTACTAAATTTTGATGTATAAAATGTTTCTTTTTTTCCAGATGGGTGCAGTCACGTGCGAGCGTGGCGCTTGTACGCCGAGTCTTTATCTAATCCCCTGGGCTTCCCTGCCACTCTGTGCAGGGACTGGAAATCCGCCACCGCCCGTTGCAGGTTTCAGACCAACGGGTATATGGGAGTCAGAGCTGGCCATCCGTGAGTATGATTTTTATGCTGATTGTGAATCATCTTATTAAGCTTATTTTTAATTAAGCAATGGATAAGTTTTATTTAAAGTCAGAACAAAGCAACAGAATTATATCAAGAAAGAATGTGTTACTGGAATGAAATATTTGCTTTCGCAAGTTCAAAAGTCCTTGCAACAATAAGTCGTATATTTATCTCTAAAGGTTTGATAATAAATCAAACAAAATCCAAGTTACTATCTACACTATCCAGTGACACACAATGGCCATTCGGTCTTCTGTCATGCTCAACTGCTCACGCAGATTGGAATCGATAGGTCACGCGACGTTGGTCTGTCAATATTTACAGTGGGTTTTGCAAAAAGCTCCCCATCGGGTTTGAGCTTCGAGCTATAGCAGAGATTGAGTTCTTAGAGGGCTTATTGAAGGGGTTTTTATTAAGATCAAACTGAATGACGTGACAATTTAGTTTGCGTGATAGGAAACGTCACGATAGCCCATAAACAGTATTAACATGACATGGCTTTGCATCATCTCATTTTGAGACATTTAAATCTATACTAACATTAGAAAGAGGAAAGATTTGATTGTTTGCAATGAATAGGCTCGGAAACTACTGGACCGATTTAAAAAAAACCTTCACCAATATAAAGCTACATTATCAGTTGGTAACCTAGGCTACTTTTTGTCCCGGAAAAACTCATTCACGATGGCGGAGTCGCGAGCAGAGGTATAGCCTTGTTTAAACTGGCACACCGGAGCTGCTTGGCGGCAGAAATACTAGTGTCGCCAAATCCCACGCGTTGGTATCTTCAAATATCTATACTTACATTCACATTTTAAATTAGTAAGATATAGGGCTGCCATCATCTAAATTGCCGACGCCGGATAAACACGGCAAAAATCCCGGAAATTTGGGCGAAATATGGGCATTTCCCCGGTCACCTATGAAAAAATATTTTGCCATTCCTTCTTGAATGCGGGGAAATGCATGAAGTTTTAACTAAGATTTATTTCAATTTGTCGCTCATCTATAAAAAATGGATTTCCCCTGACAACAAAAGTGTCCGGGTTTTGCCCGGACAATTTTTAAAACCCCGGCCGGACGGCCCCGGACGCCCTTCAAACTAGGACAAATCCGGGGAAATCCGGACGGATGGCAGCCCTAGTAAGATAGTTCCATGCAGATAACTGGTATTTAGATATCTCTTGTTTTTTTCTGTATGATGTCTTTTCTTTAAATAAAACCAGCCAAAAAAGCCTCGGAGGGTTTAAACTTAGCGATATAAGAAGACATAGCTACAGTGATTGCCACTTGCCTATTTGCCTTTTGCACTTCAACGGTTGCCCACAGGCCCCACAGGGCAGTGAAGCAAAATTAAAATTGTATTTGTAAAGTTTTGACATATTTATTTTATTGTTGCAGGATGTCTGGAAAAATGTATTTGGAGACTAGAGAAAGACCTCCGTTTGCCAAAAATGGTCCATAAGTATTAACTTTAATATTGTTAGAATTTGTTTGTTGTTGAATAGTTTACCATTGGCATTTACATTACCAGAGGCATGATTCTCTATGACATTGTTAACTCGTAACGCGGCCGCGTCACGCTCACTTCGTGTAATGGGCGTAAAATGGTATTCTGTATGCCAATTTCCATAGTGATAAACGCGACGAGTTACGTTACGCGCTTGTTACGAACGGTGAAAATAACGCGTGTCATAGAGAATAAGGGGGCTGGTCAGAATAAAACAGTTAGATATAATAAATATTTTATTTTTGAATGTTATGAATTTTTTTTTATTTTTACATTTCACTGACAGCAACATTGGTTATGTATTATTATTATTTTTAACATTTCAGGTTGCAATCTAGCTAAAATTCATTACTAATTCATGTAGCACTTACCAAAACAAACTGTTTTTTCTAAATAATTCTTTATACGATGGACTAAAACTTTTTTTTTTAAATAACTCTCTACTAAGGAATGAACTTGTTTATTGGAAACACCGACCATTATTTCTTGAAGAGCTACACTTATTTTTCTAATGACGGAGCAAAAACGGAGGCATACCTTTTTCATTGAACGTGGCTTTTTCTTTTGATCGTTAAAACGACTAGTAATATCACGCACGAAATTAGCAGTAGGCGCGGCGAATATTAATTATAGAGTAGAATATAAAATGAACCCTATACATTTACTTACTACAGAACTTCTAATAACTAACAGCAGATTGCTATTTAATCCTCAATGAATGCATCTGTTCAGAAGCTAACAGTCATGTGAAGGAGTTTCAAAACGGATTTTGGAAATACATTTATAGGTACCACTAAAATTAGCGAGATTTCTGAACGCACTCAATTCTAATGAAGACAACAATGGTAGTCTTCGGTTTTCTGTTCGTATTCCATTATGCAGTTTTAGATCTTTAAAACCTGTATGCCGCTTCTAACCTTATAAGGCGATATGATTCTCATGTTAGATGCACCGCACAATCATCCAAATGATGATAATGTCTTGGAATGTGGAAATTCTTCACCATAACCATACGGCATCTCTCGCACTCGTTCATCATAAGCTCATCATACCAACTATGGGCTAGGTTCACGTTGTATTGGATATGGTCGAATGCTGTATCAAGAAGGTCCAATTCAAGCATGTTCAACCTTCCGGGCAGGTCAAACTTCCGGCATATTCCGTGGTTGTTTAGCAGCATCCCTATAGCCATGTATCTAACCATCAAACAAAACATAATATTAGATTTAAAATAATACGCAACAGTAAATAAGGTTAAGTGCAAAGTATACAGAGATTTGTCATTTCCATTTTTTTTTCTACGAAGAGAAAATGTTGAGTACGCAAATCCTACTACATATTTTTCGTTTGCCCAACATGTCATAACTCACAAGTCGGCAATTTTACAAAACACAATGTTGAATTTGTATAGTATAAGCTGTATATCAGCTTCAATTTATAACACAATATTGTTCGCTGCAATAAGCTCGGGATTTAGGGCTTGACTGACCTATTAAGTCAGCATACGACCTCATATGCCACGATTCGTGACAGCTGAAAGAGTAAAACCAACTTTGTGAAACATCAACATTTTAATCACGAATAGAAATACAACTCATTGACATTAAAAATTTAAACATCACTAAAAAGGACAATAAATTTGAAACACCAACAGATTCACATATTGACGTAGGCGCAATCATCAAATCTCTGATAGGCTTTGGGTGTGAAGAATTGCATTTGACAAGCCTCGAGTCTATTCGAAGAGCTGCAGTACTTGTCATACCAGTCTTCCACTATCTTTAGTTTGACGCAAAGTTCGCATAACGCGAAGTCAACTTGTTTAATTTCCCACTCGGTCATCTTCGGCAGGCCTAGGTTTTTGGAGATTCCACTGCCACCGATCTCCACCGTATTTGCTATGAATCTGCAGCAAAATACCTTGTTGTACTCTTCAATTGAATGTTGGTTTTGCATTACTCACGAAAATATACCTACTAACGTTTAACTTGTTATTTCTCAAGTTGACGCGCAGATGGAAATAACATTGAAAATGCAAGAAGATGGTATTTTTAAACCATTTAAGAAGACCGTCAGGTAGTTTTGGATACGTGTGTATTTACCTATATTACATGTATAGTACCAGTGTTATAAATATAGATCCATTTAAAAGTCGATTGTAGTTGTTTATTATATAACATTTTATATAGCGGGTCATATACGGATATAGCTTAAAATAACTCACGAATAGTAATCATGTATAAGGGCGTCACCAGCCGATGGCCCGGTTGTGCAAGTTGATATGGAGAATGAGAAAAGTATGAATTGTAGGTAAAGCCGAGAGCACATGAAGCTTTTCACTTGTAGTACGAGCGAATCTACAGCGATTATAAAAGTAACGGTACAGAGTCCAACGTGTAAAGCTTCACGAACTCTTGACTGTAGAATAAATAAAACTTGTAAATAATTGGCATTTGGAAACTTTTTTAGAATCTCTAGGGGGGTAGCTGAAGGCGACGCCCTTGATAATGTCTAATTCAAAATAGGTATATCCTACGAAGTTATAACCTACCATTTCTTCAATGAATACGTAAGTACATACTATTATTATATTCAGGAGAAAAATACTACCTGGCAGGGGAAATCACTTGACCAGCATCAGTCTCAACAAATCCAGATACTCTCGGTATATCATGGCAGAGTAGTGCATGAGCTACTTTCGTGACCAAACCAGCTAAAGCATGAGCTTCACTAAGATCTGCAGCTCTCAGACAAGCACCATCATTTCTTGTTACCGCTGAAGGAGCGCAGCGGATGGTATCCGTCATCATTAGCGCATTGTGCTGTGGTAAAAATAATAATTTTAGATGGTACACTTTATCTTGATATTAAATTCTTTGTAGAATTTAATACATTCCAATAGGTCGGCTAAGGGATTGTAATTGGATTCACTGGATTAGGCATTGGATGTGTTAACTTCTTTGATTGTTTTTACGGCTTCCTTCAAAGCCGTGCTTTGATTTTCTAGTTTGTAGGCTTTTGATACTAATAGGTTTGAGAAGGTAGAAAGATTGTAATAATAATAAAGGAACAATTCTATAGTAGATTTAATTTGAAGAACTTATACCCTTGCAAAGTCAAAATATTCCACTGCTTTCGAAAACAAGGGCACCAATGATTCTCCTTCAGTTCCCCCCACTATCGGCACTCTTGTATACCGTGGTTCAAGGCATAGAGCTCTTGCTGCTAACGTGCTTGCTCGCATTTCGGGAACGGCCACAGAACCCAACAACTTCCGAGGATCGTACCATCCCGTCTCTTTTAACGTCTGAGGAAGATGACAGGTATTAATAATATTTTGTCCGTAATTTTTTTTTATGATATGGGAGGCAAATGAGCATACGGTTCACCTGATGGTAAGTGATCACCGCCGCCCATCAACATCTGCAATACCGGGGGTACAGAGATAGGTTGCCGGCCTTTTAGGTGGGAATACGCTCGGTAATTAGATCTCATTCAATCAATAGGAGATGTCAGCTTTTTGTATGGGTGCTGGTCCTCAAATTTCTTACCAGGCTCAAACTTTGTGCATATTAAAGAGACAAAAATATGAATCGTGGATCCATAAAAAAAAATTTACCCTTCCATTTATAACTAACTTTCTCATAAACGTTCATTTTAACTGAAGCATAAATCTCAAAATCGGAGGACTTTTAAATTATATGTTTTATTGCAAAGTTCTAATTTTTGGCAGTAGAATCCAAATATATATGTAAGGGAATTATATTGAGTAAAACCTCGTTATGACATTGATTACTGTTATAGGCTGGTTTGTCGAAAATTAAGTTGTCGATGTCAATGTGAAACGTCATATCTTTCTGTCAGTAGAACGCTTGATCGAGCGTAGTGTTGGTATTCTCTTTGCGATCGAGGCATAATTAGTTTCTCAAAGAGCGTTATGGATACTACGGAAACTCTATCTCGAGACGGCGGCTGCACCGGTTGTGCGCACTGATTGAAAATTACCATTATGGCGGATATCAACGACGATGAGATTCTAATCTATCTGAATCCGCGACATATATAAAGTATCTTGGTTCACAATTTTCTCGTTTCTGGACATGTCCTTTACTCTTAATAGTGCTAAGAGGAGGGTAATACGAAAGAAACTTGTTCTATTGTATTGTATAATGTATATTTTTATACAAATCGATAAATAACCAATCAGGTTAGAATCTCTCAATGAGACAAAAAATAAACTGCCTGAAATTATTTAAAACTATTTAATCTTGCAACAATATGCCAACAATGGTGGCCTTGCAGTTGTCCTTCTGTAAAACAACGGGCACTTTTTAATCCGATATTTATGTCAGATCTAATCTGTCATTGTATTTTTTATCGCCGCACAGGTTGTAGATTGTCTTTTAAATGAATCAATATGAGGTCGCAAATTTGAAACCAAGTGAAGGTGTAATTACTTTGTAAGAGTCAAATATTTTATATCTATTTGTATAGTGGTTGATATTTATTTATTTTATTACCTTACAGTCAACCTTAGGGTGGTGTAGAGAGGGACGGATATTCAGGTTTTAAAATCACGATTAATGTTACAATGAGTTGGAATATCTAAATATTATTTTGAAACCTAAATTCGGTGTTTTTTGCTCATATTTACGTGATTATGTAAGTCTTTTGTTTGTCACAATTTTTTTACGGCATTAAATGACGAGACGAGCATGCCGTTTGCCTGATGGTAAGCGTTACGACCGCCCATAAACAGTAGCAACACCATCCAGCATCTTGAGTTACAAAGTACTGTGCGCTCGTCATCGTGAGACATAAGATGTTAGGTCTCATTATGTCCAGTAGTTAGACTGGCTACAATGTCCTTCAAACCGGAACACAACAGTGCATGCACACTGCTGCTTGGCGATAGAAATAGATGGATTGGCGGTACCTAAATGTTTGTTTTATGACTTGATGGAAAGAGTGATATTAAAATGTAAAATATTGTGAATCTAAACATTTTATACAATTTTTCCATTTCAAAAGTTGTTTATTAAATTTATGATCATTCTTTGAAAAATCTGCCTCACCTCCGTATCTAGGCCACAATATAAGAGTTTCGTATAAAAGGATTAACAACGCCTGAAACAATTGAGTTAATTCACAGGTCAAACTGTTCTTTTACGGCGGTAAGGCATGACTGATAAACGGAGTTTTGTTGAAAAGCTAAAATCGCGTGACAAAACTCGCCTATTTACATAATTTATGATCTACGATTGCATAATGATGATGGAAACTACCGCTTTATAATTCTCCATAAGTAGCAAAGGTTATTAACCGAAGATGATGAGAGCTGAGAAAAAATACTTTTAAATGTGGGATAATAAGGGCTGATTTTGCAACAGTCAAATACAAGTTATTTATCCTTCTTCCTATCCTACTTAATATTATAAAGGCGAAAGTTTGTAAGAATGTATGGATGTTTGTTCCTTTTTCACGCAAAAACTACTGAACGGATTTTGATGAAATTTGGCACACGGGTAGATCATATCCTGGATTAGCACATAAGCTACTTTTTATCCCGGGAAAACATAAAGCGAGACTTTTATCCCGGAAAAACTTTTTAACGCGGGCGGAGCCGCGGGTAAAGCTAGTAGGTTATAATAAGGTAAACAAATTAAGAATGCCAGTTATCTAAATAAAGTACTCCAATTGTTCACTTTTATATTTAACCAAGTTATAATTTATTCAATAAATAATTTAATAAATGAGACTCGGCTCTAATAGCAATAAGATTTTGAGTACTAATAATATTGTACACATCGACTTTCGCTCATCATAAAGATCTTTACGCTAAAATGACAAAAACGTCACGCTTGAAAACATCCAAAATTCCAACCAACAATTCCAGAGACACCAATTTGTATTGTATGGCGCATCAATTCGTCAATTGTTAGAAGCGCAAAATGAATTGCTTCCAAGTTCTGTCGACGAGCAATCATTCCGTCTAGGCTGCGAACCGAATACGATCCAATATTCCAAGTTTCTGTTCCCAATTCCATACGCGGTATGACAAAAAATTGCTCCGAATTTTTATCGTATGAGGCGTACGTCAGATGAATGGGAACAAAAACACCAACTAATTTTCTTGGGACGTGCCCTTACTACTTGTTTCGCTCAAGTCGGGTCGATTTATCCATATAAGCTGTTAAAATCATATTTATAAAGAAATAATATTACTGGCTTAGGTTTGGTAAATTGGCTCAGGTTTGGTAATTTGAGATGTCATATCTTAATAGTAAGCTTAGTTTAGGTCCAAATATTAGTTTAGAAACGACTTTGCTACGTAGTCAGTTTGACATTCTTCTTGTATTTGTGCAACCATGTTGCCAATGCCGATGATATTAGCTTCCAAATTTCAGCAACTATTAATCCTAGAAATATTATATATGTCATAAAATGCATATATCGTCTCTAATGAGCAAGGTTATGTTTCGTCGTGAAATTGTTTCAAAATTTCGTTTAAGGTCATAAAATAATACCACCATTTGGTAGGGGCAGCGTATTTGTTCGCAACATTACTCCGTTCGAGAAATGTTGACCTTCTCAAATTACCAAGATAGACAAACAGTGTCCGTGAAATGCGTCTGCGATAATAAAAGGTTTATTTGGGTTATTATCATTGGCTGGCGGCACTTTCTATTTATGTCGTCTACGACAAGGACAGCTTACGAAGGTATACCCCATGATATACATAATACGTGTGGCATTTAGTGTAGGTACTTGAAAATGTCAAGGGGTAAAATGGGAGTTGATGGCTTTTAATACTGTTCTAAGTCTATTACCGCTAAAACTATCGGAGAAAAGCAATTACATGTTTTATGGGTGAACCAGACTCTGCGGCAGTAGGGAATTAACAGGCCACAGTCTTTAATGAAAGTAAAAAGAAAACCACAATCTTTATTAGTCGTATATTTTAAAACTATACATTTGCTATCCGTGATGGGACGAACAGTCACCAATTACACGGGTCGCAGCACACGATCGTAGTCGAAAATGTCTCGTCACACAAATCGTGGAGTTACAAATGGGATCGGTGGGAGACAACGCAATTTCGACGGAGATTGTGAACCAAGTAATAATGTTCTGTGTTGTGAACGCTCAGAAGTAGCGCACTGGGGACCTTGTAAAATATTTATCACTAAACTGGCTGGTTATATTTTTTATTGGACAATGACGATCTTCGTTCATCCAAGTCGGAAAGTTGGAAAATTATTTTACTTTTTGTAATAAGTAATGACGTTATTCTGCCGAAAGATGTAACATAGCCATTGGATCTAGAATAGTAATTATTTAAGCCTTATTCACGTGTTTTTAGTGCAAAATAAAATAATGTATTTTGTTAATCTACAAAACTGCTAGAAATTAGGTACCATTTCTGTAAATCAAGTATTAGGTATCTTTTACATTTATCCTTTCGTTAGTCATATTCTTTGATAATATTAAGCTGCACAACAGCTATATTCTAAATATATTGGTTGAATTTCGAGCCCAATTCATCTTAACCCTAAGAAATATGAGGCCGATAAACCACCCCGAAGACTTAATTAAAACAATAAAATTTATTGACTGTCCGTTAGTGGATGTGTGACCCAATTGCATACCGCTTCCGACTTCAATGAAAACATTATATATTTAGTGGAGTAAAAGGATTGCCAGAAATAAAAACAAAGTTCGATCGACGCGAGTTTATTGTCATAATGGATCATCTTCTACTTTGTGTTTGAAATGCTTTTGAGCCATAATTGAAGTTTTGTGGACTACCCCACATTCAAAAACGCTAATACTGCAACTTGCTTATCCATGATTGACATTGCATTCCATTTTATTGCATGAAGCGATCAAGTAGGTATGGATTTAATAAACTTAAATGTTCCTTCCTCCTTACAACTGAGTTAATTTAAAACAAAAGTTTTACTAGTTTACTTTAATAGACCTAACTACATCACCATGATTTATACGGGTTTAATTTCAATGTTAGTTTTCTTTTGTCCACCTCTTGTCATATTTATCTCATAATATTACCAACTGTTAAATCTGTCTATGCAAACTGTTTACGATCCGATAATAGGGGAGAGCTGATTTTATGATTGTTGATAGACATCTTAATAACGCGTTATGAATGTAATCAACCCCCGTTGTGACCGTTTTAATTACCATTCCGTTATGTGGGTCACCTGTTACGGTTCAATGAACTGTTAATTAATTTATATGAATTACTTTTTTAATCGGAGAGTTTAGTTCTTTCAGTAACACGCAATGTTTGATAAAAGTTTGAGACTGGTAGGTAGTTGTTCGAATGTGGAATTAATAACGAATAATAATGAATACAGAGTAATAGTTCATCATCAGAATCGTTTTGTCTTAGTTTTTACAAACGGCTTATAGTTCACTCCTTTTAATGGAAACGTAATACATAAAAGATAAAAGAATATACCTCGGCAACCAGCGGCACCATGCAATCAATAGGGCTGGCACAAACTATGATGAACGCTTTAGGACATTCGTTTGCTATGGCGTCTGCATAATGTTTCACGATAGGTGCTTGGTAACAAAACCGTTTCTCAAAGTCCATGTCCTGGTTCAAGTAACCATTTTCCAGCATCAGGACTATATCAGTATTCTGGGAAGCAGGAAAAAATATTGGAAAGGTATTCATTGTTACCTATTATTTACAAGTGGTCTATACTCAATCTTTAATCATACACACACTCACGCCTTTTAGCCCCGAAGGGGTAAGCAGAAGCGCAACTAGTGCACCCACTTTTCGCCGTGCGTATTCCGTCCCATGATGTGATAGGGGGTTAGCCTATTGCTATATCGGGCACAAATTCCAGACTCCGGGCTGATACTGAATGGAAAAACTCAATATCACTTTGTCCATTCCGGCGATCAAACCCGAAACCTTAGCATTGCAGTCATACCGTAATACAACTACGCTACCGAGGCAGTCATCAATCTTGTATCAGTAATAAGACTTGACAACCCAGGGTCTTTATCTTTTGTAAGGAAGCATGTAGAGATTCTGTAAGTGCAGGTGAGTGTATGAAGAACCCATTTAAAAAAAAATCTTACGACTGCCTCGGTGGCGTAGTTGTATTACAGTACGACTGCAAAGCTGACGTCTCGGGTTCGATCCCCGGGTCGGGCAAAGTGATAGTGAGTGTTTCTATTCAGTATCAGCCCGGAGTCTGGAATTTGTGCCCCATATGGCGATAGGCTCGCCGTCTATCACATCATGGGACGGAATAACGGCGAAAAGTGGGTGCACTAGTTGCGCATCTGCCTACCCCTTCGGGGATAACAGGCGTGAGTGTATATGTATGTATATGTAAAAACTAATCTGTTAAAAGAAGCCTATCAATACATTCATAATTATACTTTCTAAAATCCAGCAGGAAATTTGAAACAAAAGACTATTAAAAATTAAATATTTAAATATTACATATTTAAATTTCAAACACATTCACAAAGAAGTAAGTTTTATATGTTCTAATATATAATAGTTAAACTATAATTAGAAAACATCAGCTTAGTATAATACCTGCTAAATATCCAATTATAGCTATATGGTAAATAGAATCTATGACGTCAATGATACCACATTAACCGCATGATGTATTAATTTCAATTTTTCATATTCAACAGACCAAGCCTGCAACTTAGCACCTGGTCGCTATAGTATAATATGATAATGAATAACCACACATTTTAATAGCGAGCAATAAAGTCATTGACGTCAGTAAAAATTGTATTAACTTACATTTTTCAGTAAAATTGGCGAATGCGACCGATTAAAGGCTGTTATGTATATAATCTTTTTAGACTGCATTGCAGGTACTATTAGTTTTAATATATAATGAATTGTATTATTTATAAGCTAGTAAAATTATTGTTTATCGTGCGAATAAAGCTTTGTTTCTCTGGACATAGAACGACGAACATGGTTGCTCACTGCACCTTAGTATAAATCCAACGCCGCAGTTGAAAAAAATGTGTTAACTGAGCTGAATAATTGCTTAAAAGTTGGACGCAAGACCAATAATATGCTTATCGTATCTTCTTTTAAATAATGGCTCATAATTTACTTGAGATAAGTCGTTAAAAGAGATACACGATACTGGAGTGTCGGACGAGGCATTAAAGAGATATATGCCAGGCTCCTGCAGCCAGCTCGGTGGATGTTACTAGCCTAAGTGTTTATAGATCGAACGAGAATTACTTAAAAGTCTAATGTATAGTACCACCTCAAATATGTTTTAGTAAAGACTTGACTTGTAGCTCTAGTGAAATTGAAATTGGTAGGAGGAATTATATTGGCAGTGATGAATATTTATAAATTGGGAGAAGAAACAGCAGTAATTAATGAGGTACAAGTACAAATCAAAATTGCTAGATGTGATACTTCTCTAATATTTTCTGGTATCAAAGCCAATACATATGCAATATGAAATAGTCAACACTCTTAACAAAACTGAACCGAGGAAACAATCGCAATAGGTAGGGAATTGATTGTCGCTTGAACTTTGTAATCCAATAAAAGCCGGTGTTTGGCCTAATCCCCGTTTGTTAATTAGCGAGTGTACAGTCAATTCTATGGAATGTTTAATAGTATGAGTAGTGCTGGCAATAAGGAATTTGGATATAGGTAAATACGATATACTTATTGAGATGTTTATTATGGCACTTGAGAGGATGGGCATTTAGTACTTTACTATATAGGTAGACATACTTTTATTTAACTAACATTTGTCTTCCGTTTGCCCTTTCTATAAAGCTACTTATAGCGTTATGACTATGTTAAACTAATGTAAGTTTATAGAGCATTTATTTTGTAACTACTATGTAGATAAGTTTGAGTATCGGGGAAAAGTTCTACCTAGTTTTTCTCGGCTACCTCTATTGACAATTTTAAAAGCAACTATTTTGGAAACTTTAGTTAACAGAATATGGATGGCAATATCCTACTAATATTATAAAGGCGAAAGTTTGTAAGAATGTATGGATGTTTGGATGTTTGGATGTTTGGATGTATGGATGTATGGATGTAAGGATGTTTGTTCCTCTTTCACGCAAAAACTACTAAACGGATTTCGATGATATTTGGCACACGGGTAGATCATGTCCTGGATTAACACATAGGCTACTTTTTATCCCGGGAAAATATAAACCGGGACTTTTATCCCGGAAAAACTTTTTAATGCGGGCGGAGCCGCGGGCAAAAGCTAGTTAGAAATAAATGTGTATCGATACCTATATTTTGGTAACGTCAATGTAACTTTGAAAGCTATGTTATTTCTAATATACATAGTTCTAGTTTCATAAGGGGAGTTACCAATATATAAAAGGCAGAAACTAAAAGAGCAAGAACACTAATAGCTTTCCCATTCGCACATAATTCCAAGATTGCACCATTCACTACTAAATTATACCTTTGATTATAATAATATCAATGCAAACTTTTACCAAGCTTTACGTGTGTTTTTACAGTCGTACTTAGGTTGGGAGTATTGATTGGCACCCCACATGGGGTCAACGGCACCCTCGCCTACTTGCAAATACCATGCATTGACTATGAAAGGAATGGAATAAAAACCCATTTCCAATTGATTCTAGCGCTATTATTAACTCAAATTGCTTTTATTTTTAGACAGCCTTCTCCCAACATTCTGATTTACAAAGGTTCTATTACGCATTTTCAACTTTTTCATAATTGAATTTGGTACCTCAATCCTTAGGTATTCGTGTAAATACATTTTTTTTTCTCTTTTAAACATGACTCAGATCCTTAATGCTTTTAAATGATTAAATCACAGGAATTATATTTTTCAAGGTTTTATTGCATGATTATGTATAGATAAACCTACGAAATTAGTTATACAAGAAACACAGGTATGTATGTCGTAAAAATTCTCAGACTATTCAAGCAATTTTATTCACCGTTAACAACGTTAACGTTGTTCAAGAATAAGTTTAACCACTGGATATGCATCAAACTTAGTCTTCGTTAAAAGTTGCAAATCAATCCGCAAACACAAACATTTCAGTTCTTCTCGAAGAGAAAACTAAAATCTCAATGCAGCCAGCTACATAGACAGGGTAACTTAGTTGAAAACGGCGCAAGTTTGCACTAAGTCTGACATTTGGCACTAGGCGGTCTGAGCGCCAAGATATGCAAATTCTAAAATGTTCTACAAGCGAAGTTGTTGACAACTCGCCTATTTTTATCTGATTATATGAATTATGACCTTGGAGATTTGTTAGGGCTTTCGAGTATATGAGTTATTGGTAACTAACGCCGAAACATGGACAAGAAAACAAAAAAAATACCAATACTTTAAAATGTTAAAAACTCAGCAATTGATTTTAATCTAAATATTGACTCTAGATGAATACTCTACCCACCCTTGGTAACAAAATAAATACAATTTATGGCCAAATTAAATTATAGTTAACACTATTCACCTATTGTTCTTAATAGAGAAATTCCAATAGATAATAAATAATGTAAGAAGTACACAGACTATTCATAACAGCAAACTGGTGGAATAAATTATGTGGTTGAGCTAATTAACAAATATCTATACGATATGCAAATATAGCTGCAGCTACAATCTAATATTAAACATAATTATTAGATATGGACTACGTTATGCATCCAATTATATTTTGAATGTTTATTAGTATTCCAGAAATTTGTAATTTGGTGAAGTTCGTGTGCGATTTTATCAATAAGGATCGAATACGTAAGTATAGTTTTAGTGACAGTATATATTATATAAAAATACTGTATTATTAATATCTTCTAGCAATACGTTACGCGATACAATTACAATAGCCACTGACACCGAGCTAGTAGAATCCAAATACATAGTACCTGCAAACATCGCTCCAGCTCATTGCAAGCACAGCTGAAAGCTTGAACCAAACAATTGGTGTTGATGTGCTGAAGGTCATGTACTACTTCGCAAAGGTCGCGCGTGCACTCCGCACACTCTGTATCCGTGGCTTCGTACAGGCGTAACCTGTAACGGAATTGGGAGGGCACAGGCCGTTATCGAACTGCATCATTGGGAATCTCGGATGAATCTAACGGTCAGTTTGCTGAAAACCTTAGTCATCAAATTTTGTCTATTTGGAGTTCAGTTTAGATATATGTTTGGACTTGCCCGTGTAGATAGACGGAAGTCTTAATTTATAGTATTGTGAATAATAAAATATACAAAGGTCTGATTGATAATATAGAAGATGATTTACCAATTCTAATGGTGATTTGGAACAAACAAAAGCAATTATGTAATTTTAACTTATTTCTTTACAACATCGCAACTTGACAGCGCAATCGACTAAGGTTTACCCTTGAAGCAATAGTCAATGTTTGTAAATATTCATGGAAATAAGTCACAATTCAAAGATAGAGCCATACTCGGATACCTTTACCGATTCAAGAATTAAAGAACTACATGGCCAATCCCCACAAGCTAATGCTATTAGCGACCATAAACAAGTACCTAACGCTATCAATGTAAACGTATGAACTGAGTTTCAAGCAATAAAAACCGAGTGATAAACATAGAGAGTCGACGGTAGTCACGGATTGCTCGTAAAATCCTGCTTGCTTTTATAACGTTCGGCTGAATATCAATATAATGGTATGTGTAATGTCCTAGTAAAAATTTGATGCTTTGAATGGAGACATTCTTGAGAGAATGGTAGAACACGGGAGTGAGATTTTGAAAGCGTGACAATATTTACCTAGTGTTTGCTGGTACGATATGTAAGCACACATGCTTATATATGCACATATTATCATCATTTTATAAAAGTGATGATATTTAGTTTAAGAATAAGGAGTGAGTTTGGTTGATGAGTGATAAGGGATAGTTTGAGTATTTATATTTAAACAAAAAAATGTTTTTCACAAACTCGTGGGTACAACTAGTTTCATCAATGTCGAGTATTCTAGAAAAGGAAGACCAATTTTTTTTTTATTTTGTTGTAGTTTGTGACAACTGACAAGGTAGTGAAATTTGTGAAATCATTAAATCCAAGACATTTATGGCGTTCTTGAGCAGTGAAAAGAAAGGTTATATTGTCCCAAAACAACACAAACTAAGTTATTACACTTATAATACAAATGGAAACATTTCACCAGACTAATATTTGATCTTGTTTATGCATATTTCGTTTAAAATGTGCCTTCAAATTAAATACGTCTAGGTTATATTACAAATTGATTTAACATCAGCATCAAAAAAGATACAATACACAAATAAAATTGAACACAGTGAACACATCCGGCAATTTGTTTAGGTAACAAAATGGCATCTTTTCAACTGGTACAGAGCGGTTCCTGCGGGATCTTCTTCAATTCATGAGCTTCATCCAAGTCTTAGTTCTTATTTTACGACCGGCTGCTATAATATTTCAGAACGTGAAAGTTACCCTTTCTTATGTTCAACTTTTGAATTTTTCATGGTCACTATCACTATGGGGGACATTAATGGATTTAGAAGTGCTAAGTTCAACTTTCTTCTTTGTCTACGAAAAGTCAAAATTAATATTTTGGGGTATGACAGTTATTTTGAATTTAATTTCGTATCATGTGAATTTAAAGAAATAGATCATTAATTAACCTACATTTATATTCGTCCTTCTTGGAAATTTTAATTCGAACCAATTCCTTCCAAACCTCTAAAAATGAAACCCAACTTTCGCAAGTCTGTTTGCCAGGATCTTATACAAAACTACATCCACATAGTACTTTTGTTTAGTTCTGGCACATTTCACTCGTTTTCTGCATATTCATCAATCATAACGCGCTCCCGAGACCATTTCCTTTTGCATACAAATGAGAAAAGCGAAATATAAATAGCGCTAGTGAAGGGAATATCAAAACAAACTGAAATATTTGTTTACTTACCATGAAAATTTTTAATTACATAATTCGACTTAAGGGAATCGATGTTGTTGATTTAAAAATATATTCGATATAAATAAGGAATTTTAGTTTGGGGTCGAAACGGTCACATAAACGGTAAAGGGCAAGCGATAAATTTGATACGGGCTGTACAACCCGTGTCGTGACGTCGCAGCAGATGAACGGTCTCCAAGGACCGAAAACGGGTAATTTTATGAGTGTTGCTCCAACACTTTCTCTGCTGAACCAAGAAATGTCTATTTCACAACATCCTGTTGAAATTTATTGAATGTTCTAATGATAGAAAAGCATTTGAAGGGTGTTGGACTTTGATCAGTTATTAGATGACATTGTATTGTGTATATTCGCTACCGAACTAGTTTATTATATTAACCAACTGCAGAAGTACTTATTGTTGGAAACGAGCAAGTGGGTAATCTGATGGTACTTATGATCATCATAACTTATTCTCGAAGCGCTTGGGTAAGTACGTTACCACCTTTTCAGAGAACGACCTCGTTGAGAGGGGAAACTGAAACAACAGGGAAAGTTGTTACTTTCCGCCAGTTTCTGCGTATACAAGTAATAATAGCACGACTGCATTAAAACTATAGAGTGCTATTTAAATACCCGAGTGCGGAGCTCGCAGCTCGTAACAATTTAAGAGGGAAGTTGTGACGTCACGACCGTTGGGTTGCAGCGAATCACATAAATATCATGAATTAGTGGAAGGCGTGAGGAAATGTGACGTTTATATTTCCGAGTTACGAAAATTTATTGATATTGCCCTCGTAAATGTTTCGGAAGAATCAATCACAACAGCGACGGGAAAATATACTGACCATACGGGGAACTACACTGTTATAGTGTAGTTTCGGGGGAATAATAAAGCTATAGTGTTGTTGAGACGAACAGAAAGTTGAGTATAAAGTGAGGTTGCTAGGAGACGAATCACTCTTGGCCCCTTGGGGGATAGTGTCAAGCTATTTGGATAAACAAAAGTTGCTATTTATAGTTCTATTTTAGCAGCTGGCATAATTGAAGTTAAGAGAATCTGGAATGACTGAGAAACGTTGGTTAATAATTTCATACACGTAGTAGTTTCATTGGTAGCCTTGAAGTATTGTAGTCTACTCAGGAATTGACGAGCTTATTTTGTACCCCATGATTTTTAAGGGGGTAAGTATAAACTACACCGAACAAAAAAGAGCAAATGGGCGTCACTTTGTCTTTAAAATTTGTTCATGTTTTGATTGCCTGAACTGTTAATGGAGCTCAGAACTCACTACTTTTATAAATATAGGTACTAACACTCGTCGAATGAGACGGTATAGAATTATTATCAGACACATGCATCGGTAAGCGGTTCCCCAATTAGAGTTAGCAGTAAAAAGGTGAATTTCTAAAACTGGGACGGGGTTAATGAGAAATGCGGTCGAATAAAACTTAATTAGTTAAGCGTTTTAATTACACAATTTGTAGGAGAGCCCAAATAATGTCGAAATGTGTGTCTTCCATTTGCGTAATGTTTAATGTCGCTTAATAGTGTGTACTTTTATGTATATTGCTTATTGCAGTTTTGCACGTGCCCTTTTATTTACAGGTTATGTTTTGTCGTTTTTTCTCCCGTTTGCTTTGTCTAATTGAGGATACTATCGCCACACTGAGGAATGAGTTTTATAATTAAACATGTTCACTGAGATATTTTATAAGTAAAGTTGTAGTACCAAGAATAATGTGATCAAATATTAATATCTATGCCATCGTTACAAGTTGATAATAATTAAATCCGTCAACAATCAGGTGACCCAAAATAGGTATACAGTCTTACACGACCTTTCTATGAATTGTATAACTATTGATTTCTAGATTCTGTTGTAACGTTCTGATAAGACTTAAGTATAACGTCTAAAGTCATAACATTTCAGTAACACGAATCATTTATACACACACACACTCACGCCTGTTATCCCCGAAGGGGTAGGCAGAAGCGCAACTAGTGCACCCACTTTTCGCCGTTATTCCGTCCCATGATGTGATAGGGGGCGAGCCTATCGCCATATCGGGCACAAATTCCAGACTCCGGGCTGATACTGAATAGAAAAACTCATATCACTTTGCCCGACCCGGGAATCGAACCCGAGACCTCAGCTTTGCAGTCGTACTGTAATATAACTACGCCACCGAGGCAGTCTGTACTGTAATTATATAATCAAGTATTTTTTTTGTTTAAACATTAGCGTTTATGCGTTAGCGTTGTTTTGAATCTCATAATCATTTATAAAAAAAATAAAAAACATTGATGTACTGCCTTGGCGACGTAGTTGTATCACAGTACGACTAACGTGTGGAGGTCTCGGGTTTGAATCCCGAGTTGGGTAAATTGATTTTTCAGGTTTTTCCATTCAGTATCAGCTAGGAATCTGGAACTTGTGCCCGATATGGCAATAGGCTTGTCCCCTATCACATCATGGGATGAAATACACATGACGAAAAGTGGGTGCACAAATTAGACCTCTGCCTATGCCCTCGGAGATAAAAGGGGTTAGTGTGTGCGCGTATACATTTTCATTGATTTCTATATTTTGCAATGTTCTGAAAAGAATTGTGTTTAAATTGTTCAGTTTGTCGCTATAGTTGTAGGGATACGATCGTCACAGGAGCAAGTAGCGACTACCGGCTGAATGCCTTGACCTACAATTTCCCTTAACTCAACGAGTCCATTCCACGGAGTCACTTTAAACTGGTTAGTCGCTAATGAAAATCTAGCCGAGATTGTAGTTTAGCACGAACATTAGTAATCTTGAAAGATAAAAAAAACATTTAGGGTAAATAGCTTTTAGATTATGTAAGAATAAAAAATAGGTAGAATAAAGATGCTTAGAGTGGTTGGTAACTTATAACATCATAATTATCCATACATTACTTGCAACTTGATTTGATAGTATCCTGTAAAGTACTAGCCAACCTTTTCTAAAAAAACAATTCTCATACAACCGTTACGCCCTCAACAAATATATATAATTTTTTTGTTGAAATTAAATGTCGAGACGAGCATGCCCCTCAGTGATGGTAAGCAATACGACCATAAACAGAAGCAACACCATAGTGAGTTTTGAATTACAAAGTAATGCGAGGCGTTCCACTGCGTTCGTCACCCTGACTAGACGTAAATAATTGTTGCCTGATAATGGCCCGTCAAATCTATACTTAATATTATAAAGCTGAAGAGTTTGTTTGTTTGTTTGAACGCGCTAATCTCAGGAACTACTGGTTCGAATTGAAAAAATATTTTTGTGTTGAATAGATCATTTATCGAGGAAGGCTTTAGGCTATATAACATCACGATGCAACTATTAGGAGCGAAGAAACAATGGAAAACGTGAAAAAAAGGGGAAAATTATTCATCATTGAGGGCTTCCATTGCGTGTGCTGCGAAAACGGTTTAAGATACCAAAAATATATGTACGAGAGAATTATTCCTCTTGAAATGATCTAAAAAATTTCCGCGACAGTATATGTCTATCTTTTAAGATTAACTCACTAGAACCGTTTTTATGGTAATCAAATTTGGTACACAGATATTTTAGAGCTTGAAAAAGGACATAGGTTACTTTTTATCCCCGTGAATATAAAACGGGACTTTTATCTCGGAAAAACTCTTTCACGCGGGCGGAGCCGCTGGCAAAAGCTAGTTAATAATGTGTCGCATTATAAGTTTGTAAAATATTACTCACTTCTTGATACAAGGGCACTGTTTCAGCAATAGTGCTACGTATTGCCCTACCGGCGTGTCGGCACCAAGCACCGATACCTGCACGCCTGGCCGAGGCTCCGGCACCGGAGGCAGTGTCTTCTTCGGAGGAGGGAGCGCCTTCGGTTCAGCCTCTTTCGGCTCCTTGCAAACCTTTTTGCATTCAAGGCGGCGAAATGGCGCTAGTAAAGATAGATCAGAAAGATTGGTAGGTAGTGCCTAAGATCTCCTAGACATTAATCTATACTAATATTATGAAGTTGAAGAGTTTGTTTGTTTGGTTGAAAGCGCTAATCTCAGGACCTACTGAACCGATTTTGAAAATTCTTTCACTAATAGCAAGCTATATTACTCTTATAGCATGGGCTATTTTTTATCCCGGAAAATATTTTTATCCTGAAAAACATTTTTACGCGGGCGGAGCCGCGAGCAGTACTATATTGTATAAAGTATGTAGAATCAAATATAAGGTTAACTCGACAACTTTTAAGGGAAATGCAGGAGCTACAGTTTAGTCTATTCCAGCCTCATGATTGAAGAAGCTTCAATAATAAAATTTTAAAACTCTTGTTAGATCTCATAACATGCTATTAAATGTTTTACAATCTTTACAAGACGTAATACGAGGTCTGCAACTAGGTTTATTGTTTATTACGAGTGTCTGCTGGTGAAATTTGTATGCCCAATATGGCGATAGCCTCGCCCCCTATCATTTGTGGTGAAAAGTGAATACACACTACAACGGAAATAAAGGCGTGCGAGTGTGTGATTTATTACTAATATTTATGCATTTTTTTTTCAATGCTTGGTTGCTCTGGTTTTAAATTTAGTATTTTCAGAGCCTTCCATTATATCAGCTTGATGGCATTGGCTATTATCCAGAGACCAAAGGTTATTAAACTGAATTTTATTTACAATCAGTAGGCTATATTTAGAGGTACAAAATGAAAAAAATTTACAGTTCGGTTTAACAAGATTTCAAGAACATTTATTTGATGCAACAGTAAGCATAGCTCATCTATTTTTATTATCCATTGAAAGAACGCGCCATTTGAAAGCAATGCAGCGTGTTATGTAGCTTGTTTTTATTCTACGATTCCTGTTGATGAATAATGCCAACATGTATTTTTTTTATAGGTTAAGTGGTAGTAGCAGAAGAGGATTTTGTAGAGCATTATTTCTTACACAGTTTTTGGGTGTCGTCAGTTTTCTATGATAATTACATCATAATATAAGTACTAACTTCCAAAATTGGTGCCTCCTTCTATAACTTTCATTTTAATTCTGTGTAATATTCCTCCCTTCTTCTTTGTCCTTCTTTCACAAGGTTGAGGACACACTGGATCTACTTCAGGTGGAATATCCACTTTAGCTCTTCTACAGCCATCATCACCGACTTTCTTTGCAAAGGTTCTCACTAGAACCCCTTCATTTGTCAGAGTCAAGAATTTTGGCACACTAACTAAATTAGAACATAATTGCCTCGTCCTAGAAAAAATATTTAATAGTAACATTGTTATTTTTATAATTTATTTTAAAAGGGGTGAATTTTGTTGCTGTCGTGAAATTATTTTTTGACGTGAATGTTTTTCTTTTTTGAATACGAGCTTTGTGGAAGGGATTCATTAGCTGCCAGAGTCTTAATAAATATAAGAAGATTAAGTTTATGCAGGTCTTAACAGCGAGGTTAATTAAAACATAAAGATACGTAGCAAAAAATATTGTGTAAAAATATAAGGAAATGCGTATAAAAAGTCAAATTTACTATGAATGGAAAACAAAACACGGATGAACAATAAAAAATATAAAAATAAAATCATATTTCCCCCATACAACTTTTAACGTTCATAAAAAACTCTATCCAATCTATGAGCTATTCCATATTAATCGATGCTCGAAGACAAAGCTTCTGATATTTATAATGGACGACAATAGATCGTCGAGAGGGAAAGCCAGAGGTGTCAACGTTTTGCCTTGACACTGTAGTATTTATAGTGCATACTCGGACGTTATTGCCCTATTTCCTGCCTAGTCTTTCTAAAATTAGTTTACTTTTAATCAACACTCCTCATCTGCAGTTGCTACGTTGAATTCAAGATATTATTTTGTGAGAATGTACTTTGTGTTGCTTTTCGAAGTTACAGTTTTGAATGACTTTTTAGGATAGCTCTAAGCCGTTTGTATGTTTAATTAATTACTTTGAGTTGCTTGGTTTGGTAAAGATACATATACCTAATTATTTGATTTTAATAAGGATTTGAGAGATAAGGATGTGACAATTGGATACTGTCGAAAAATAAATATTAATAGCATATTATGAGCCGTAATTTAGGTCATCTGCCAAATATTTCGGAGATACTAGCTTTGGATAAAAGTTGATGATGTAAATATAAAATTAAAATTAATTAAAATATTTGTATAGTTTAGATACTTTTTGACACGAACAGATGTAAAGAAATTACTGGATTTTATGTTAGGAAAGTTCGTGTTAGACTGGAAAATAACTTAGCAACCAGCACTCCTTACAAAATTAATATCAAGACTGAATCTCATATTTTGTGATTATTATTATTATTATATAAGCCATCTTTTTAACCCATCTTTTTAAGCCAGCCCTGTATTAAATACTGTCTGTCCCACTGCTGAGCACGGGCCCCCTCTACTACTGAGAAGGTTTAGGCCTTAATTCACCACGCTGGCCTAGTGCGGGTTGGAAGACTTTACATACCTTCGAAGTTCTTATAAAGAGCTTCTTAGGTATGCAGGTTTCCTCACGATATTTTCCTTCACCGTTAAAGCGAACGATAATTGATAAACAATACACATGTCACTTTGAAAAGTCAGAGGTGTGTGCCTTGGGTTTTGAACCTTCGGACATTGTCTCGGCAGACCGTTCCATTCCCAACTAGGCTATCGTCCACTTTCTTGGTTTGAAAAGACAAATTGAAATGATGAAGAAAGATGGCTTAGCAAAGCATAAACTGTGTGTTTTGAAGTATAACCATAGTTATTCCAGAAAACATGTTGAATTATTTAAAATATTTCACTTAGGGTCATAACGGGATGACCAATTTTTTAATTTAGCTGAGTAGCCGGCCGCCGCTCTGCTCACCCGATGTAATCTTATAATAATGGAGTTTCCGCTATTTAACTCCATTGCCAACCCAATTCCAAATGGACATTTGATACAGAAACTCTGACAGCACTGGTAGCTTTTGTTATTTCATTATAAGTTAAAGCTTGAATTTTCCGAACCACTGGGTGTGAGAGTCTGCAAGTTGAATGCTTGTCAGAATAAAGATTAATTTGGTTCTAAAGAATCGTTATCTATATGTTTCACAAAACACTATATCTAAAGACACGAGGACTATCAAAATTACTACGTATAAGGTTGCAGGGCATTATGAGACTTAACATGTAACGTTTGACCAACACAGTGCGGTGTTTGATATAATGCGAAAATTTCGAAGGCGTTGTTAGTTATTCGGGGCATAAGGTAACTAATTTGCTTTTAGGTCTTTCATCATGTGATGATGTCCACTGCTGGGCTTAGGTCTATCAGTTGCAATAAAATAATTAACTTAAACCTCTTAAATAATACAAGTATACATTATTTAGATTCCGTCAAATATTCTGTCTGTGGTCATAGTTTTTAACCGACGAGAAAAACGGATGAGGTACTAAAGTCAATGTGTGCAGTCAGCCACATAAATGGCTGAACAAATTCAAAGTTTCAATTCGCCTCTACGCATGAAGTTTAATTGACAAGATTTTCTTTTTCTTTGTGTGAAGTAAAGTTAATCCCTTTTATTTTATTTTCGTGAAGAGAAAACTAAAATTGATAAGAACACAAAAGTGTAGAGTCGGTTTGTAATTTTGAATTTGTTCAGCTTCTTATGTGGCTGAATGTATATATATATATATATATATATATATTTTATATATGACCACGCGTAACTTTTTACAGAGTAGCCCGATTCTAAAAATGTTTTTTTTGGCTTGAATTGGATTGAGTATACCTCGATATTGGCCCCATGTAAATTTGGAAAAATTAGAGGTGATTTATTATTCACTCCCATATTTTAATGCTGAGTTGTGTAGTAATAAGCATGTAGTTTATAGCCACAAAAATTTGTAAAATAAAAACTTTTTAACAAACAAATTAAACCGCCGACAAAACTAAAATGAGAAAAATAATAATCTTTTTTTATTAAACGTAATAACTAATATATACGTATATTTGGAGTCGGCGCCTAATTTAAATTGCCAGCTAAGCCAAGAAAATACACGAACAAATATACGAGAACAATTTTCAATTTAAATTAGGCATCGACTCCAAATATACGTATATATTAGTTATTAAGGTAAAAATTTTTTTTTATTATTTTTGCTTTTCAGTTTTTTCGGAGGATAATTTTTTTTCTTAAAAAGTTTTATTTTTTTATAGATAGAATTCGGTGTTATTTTGCTTTTTGCATGTTTTAAACATAACAACAAAAATGGTTTAGCCATTAAAACGTCTAATTCCAACTAGTTCGCTGTAGGTACGCTAATATTTGAACAAGATAACGTTCATAAATGTTTGCACCATTTCCCAAAGTAGAAGAGACGACGAAAGGAACTACTATGCCAACCCCTAGTCGATGTACCTTCCAACATTAGCCTCTTTAATTAAAAATAACACGAGATTGCTCGGTAATCCATCAAGTTGTCTGCGTCAGGAAATTGAGACGGCAGTGCCAAAGAGAATTACAATACATCCATATGTACTGCTTTGCCCCGTGGCAGAGCAGTTTTTTGGTTCACTTGAAGCGTATTTGGTCAAGGCCCGTTCAGCCCATTAGTACGTTTGTGGCCGTAAACCTTTCGTTTACGAGCTCAGACCTTTTTGAACATGGTTTAGGTTGCATACTGCGTTGAGTGATAACTGATTTGTTGAGTGGTAATGTACGTGTATGTTTATAGCATTCTAGCTTTACTCTAGTATAATTATTAAAGAATGAAAAATTTAAGTAATCCCTATTATATTATGTAAACAACTTGAGGGAAATAAAAGACTTTTTTATTTATTATTGCAATAGGCTGGCCCCTGATGTTTAACAGGATAAATATAGCGACGAGTGGGTGCAATCAAGCCTTTAACTACCTCTTTGGCGATAAAGTCGTGATTCTAATATGTATGTATGTATGAGTCATATTGTGTAAACATCGCGTGTGAATCAGGGCTCGCGTTCTGGCACACCTACATGGCAGAGGTCACGTTTGCGCTTTCAGGCCTTGCCAATGCCTTGCCTTGGTAAAGACATCGAGGGACGAATGTAAAATGTGTCTCGAAATTTATTTATAGTGTATATTTGGTGGGTTTTTTGTGCTTTGATGGTTATAATTGGAGGGCTTTTTGTTGAACCGTTGTAAATTGCTAGTATTTTTATATGTATGTGTCATGTTTTGTTCAAATTGTAGAAATAAGATAATCTATACGAATATTATAAAGCTGAAGAGTTTGTTTGTTTGTTTGTTTGTTTGTTTGTTTGAACGCGCTAATCTCAGGAACTACTGGTGCGAATTGAAAAATTCTTTTTGTGTTGAATAGACCATTTATCGAGGAAGGCTATAGGCTATATAACATCACGATGCAACTATTAGGAGCGAAGAAATAATGGAAAATGTGAAAAATGCGGGGAAAATTATTCATCCTTGAGGGCTTCCATTGCGTGCGCTGCGAAAACGGTTCAAGATACCAAAAATATATGTATGAAAGAATTATTCCTCTTGAAATGATCTAAAAAAAAGTCTGCGACAGTATATGTCTATCTTTTAAAATAAACTCTCTAGAACAGTTTTTATGGTAATGAAATTTGGTCGAAATTAATGCATTATTTGTTAAGAGTTGTATCAACGTCATAATATTAATCTTTATACAAATAAATGTGTTGGATAGAGTGATTCAACGGGAAGGTTTTTATGTATGTACTTTTAGCCCGGAAAAACTTATTAACGCGGGCGAAGCCGTGGGCAAAAGCTAGTGTGTTATATAATGTATAGAACTGTAATGACACAATAAGATACATAACACGACATTTTGTTATTTTTAATATACTGTAAAGTGACATCACTATGTTACATGAGATTAAGCATAGAAAGGTCCAAGAATTTTTTTAATAAATATGAAGCAGGTCCTTCTGGACCAGACCTGCTGTGTGCTGAAATACATGATATTATTTTAGATATTCTTGAACTTAGCCAGCCGACTGGCCACATCGGTGGGAACGTTTACTTAATAGTCCGGTCGGTGAATAATGTTTTCCGTGTAAGATTGATGGCGTCCCCCGTCGTCCACACTCGACCTTCCCACGTTACTTGAATAAAAACAGCGAAAATAACCTATATTGAGGAGTTAACATACTTTATTCCATAATACTGATTAGTATTATCAATTCAGTACACAATAATTGCAGAAGTTAGTATAAATGCTTAGTCAGACAACTAAGTCGACTGTTCCACGTACGATTATCAAGTAATTTTCATGTAATGACGTATCAGACACAAGACATAGGCATATTCAACCACGTTTAAAATCCTTTTCATTGCAAACCCAACCGTAGTGCTTGCTGATAAAGTCTACTCACGATTTTGGTGTTGAGATGCATAAGCTCCCGCTCGGTGACGCGGCGCCGCGCGGTCTCCATTTGCTGCTGGCGGTACTGGTTGTATTTGTACAGCAAATACATTCCGGGCAGAGCCAACACCACGAACGGTCGCATCAGGCTCGACGACGTAGACGCGCGCTGCGGCATCTTTTCAATACCATTCTTTATTTTCTTCTCAAATACTATTTTTGCCGACTGTACTTGCGCTCACACGGTTTCTGATTATGTACTTCAACATCTCTATCATACAGATCATTTTGCAACGTCACAATTATCACTAAATGGAAGATTCGGTAATTTATTTACCCTAAGGCTAATGATACAAGCACTTATGACACTGCGGGGTTTCTATGTTAAAATTGGATTATTGCTTTAGAAATAGACCTATTTATTTACACTGAATTAATCAGGATCGATTTGCTGCCATTCTGAATCTGAAACAAGCAAAAACAATTATTGGGATCAGCTTAAATGTATAGATTTTAGTGTAAATGCCTTACAATAGTCTTAAAAAAAACTATTTTGATAAATATCGCAATTTCCATAACAACATCAAGTATGACATACGTAGAAAATCTAGATAGCGTTGAAAATAGGTTAGTAATTTGCCAGCATGTTTCGCGTTATGCCAAATCGGAGATAAAAACGATTTTGCGTGATCCGGCATTTAATCGGACGAATATTGCCAGATTCCACATATTGCGTAAGTTTACAGTACGGTTATTTGGATTTCGGTATGTACACGTAGTAAAAAGTTTTATTTTACATATACATATACACTCACGCCTTTATCCCCGAAGGAGTAGGCAGAGGCGTAACTAGTGCACCCACTTTTCGCCATTATTCCGTCCCATGATGTGATAGGCGGCGAGCCTCTCGCCATACCGGGTACAAATTCCAGACTCCGAGCTGATACTGAATAGAAATATTCAATATCACTGCCCGACTCGGGAATCGAACTCGAGACCTCAGCATTGCAGTCGTACCATAATACAACTACGCCACCGAGGCAGTCACATTTTATTTTAGAATTCTAAAAATGTATATTACTCAAATTATACTCCACGACTTACTGTTTCTACACATTCCGTCTGTACCTTTCACAGTAGAAATATTTAAACTTAACCCTGAAATTATTGTGAAATCGATCAACACTTTTCACGAATCGCGTGAAGATTGAACCAAGTTGGAAGTAAATGAAGCTGAAGCTTTCAATTTGGGCGACAATCCGCTGGAAGATGGATTATTGCCATAAATTAGCTGATAACAAACCTGCCTGCATTGGCGGAATAGGCAATTTTGGCGAAGTTTGGTATAGGGTACGAGCCGGGTCAGCCGGGGTTGTTTATTTTAGGAATAATATTTTACTAAAATTATACGAAGGATTGTGAAGATATTGGAATTGTATTTCCGTAGTATTATAATGCTCTTTGTGCATGACATTTTGGACAGATGGATAATGCCTTAGATTTAGATTACGTATTGTCCTGGATAATTGTACAGTTGGACTCTTTTTCCCGTGTAGATTCAAAGCGGAGATGTCAGTTAAATCTATACTAATATTATAAAGCTGAAGAGTTTGTTTGTTTGTTTGTTTGTTTGAACGCGCTAATCTCAGGAACTACTGGTTCGAATTGAAAAATTCTTTTTGTGTTGAATAGCCCATTTATCGAGGAAGGCTATAGGCTATATAACATCACGATGCAACTATTAGGAGCGAAGAAATAATGGAAAATGTGAAAGAAAACGGGGAAAATTATTCATCCTTGAGGGCTTCCATTGCGTGCACTGCGAAAACGGTTCAAGATACCAAAAATATATGTATGAAAGAATTATTCCTCTTAAAATTATCTAAAAAAATGTCCGCGACAGTATATGTCTATCTTTTAAGATTACCTCACTAGAACCGTTTTTATGGTAATCAAATTTGGTCGAAATTAATGCATTATTTGTTAAGAGTTGTATCAACGTCATAATCATAGAGTGATTCAACGGGAAGGTTTTTATGTATGTAATTTTAGCCCGGAAAAACTTATTAACGCGGGCGAAGCCGTGGGCAAAAGCTAGTCTGATAATATTTAGATAGCATGGAAATCGATTTTAATATAGAAAACCATAAAGTTTTTAAATATCATTAAAATTCTTAAATGTCATTTATTAAGAACATAAAAACCGGCTTATATGTCAATTGCTAGTAATAAAACCTATCATCATGAAAACAAAACATACATAAAAAGTAATAGAATTGCAGCCATCTTTGACTATTTGTTGTTTGTAACATAACGCTGGAAAGATAGCATCAAAAGTCAATTAGAACTTCAATATTTACATCATTTTATGATAATTATTATTTTAAATGTTAGCATGACTTCTATAGCTAGCCATACTGCATGACAGGACACTTGGAGAAAACACCATTGAAATCCTCCTAGCCAGTTTTCGGCCACGGCGGCCAATCTCAACGGAGATCAGCCAGGTACGCAGGAGATATTATAGTGCACAAGTGTGTGCGCAATACACAGGTGCACTCACTATTCCTTCACTCTCATAGTCCGGTGAGACGGCAATCCGACATGACCGGAGAGAGATCAGGCGCAGGACCAAGGGCTTTACGTGCTTTCCGAGGCACGGGGGTATCACACCGCCAACTTCCTGACTCCGAGCTGCGACTGGGTAATTTTTTTAAGATGGAAATACCCAGTCACAAAGTTTTTTGGCCCGACCCGGGATTCGAACCCAGGACCTCAGCGCACGAATCGTACTCGTAACGCGTACGCAATACAACTACGCCACCGAGGCAGTCCACCAAAACACCATTAATAATTTAAAGAAATATAAGTATTAAACTTTAAATGCAAGCTGAAATTTTTATGAGTAATCTACTCAAGTATTCGATTCATCTCTTAGTTCTCAGTTTTCAGTTAGGAGCCATTTCCGAATTTATTCCAAGACGACCAAATTCTCCGAACTTTCATGACAATTCTCATAAACCCTTATAGCGTAGATTTTGTTATATAGTTATTAATAGCACATGTCAGCGACTGGATAGAGCCAATAGTTGATTGATGGCTTCCCCTCGAGAGTAATGCGACTCGTAATAGGTTCTTTCCTCGTCATTACGTCTATAAATATGACCGTTACGTCTCTAATAATCCAAACTGCGTAGTATTTGCCTCGTTGCCTCTATCATTACGGTATGTGGAAGATAAAATGCATGGTAATTTTGTAAGGCTTACTGATTATGGACTGTTCCATTATTTTATAATTTTAGAAGTGGACAGGTATTTATGAAATCGTATTTTCAACATTAATTGTCTTGCGAAAATTGCAAGATCTACCTGTTGGGATTACCTAAACAAACAAGTAAGAACACATAATTTAAAAGAAATAAAAAAAACAAAAAGGTGAATAATAATAAACATGAAAAAATATTAGAAGAAAATTTACATGTAAAGGAAAGTGACAGAAATGCACAGTGTATATGGATGGGATTTTAAGCCACAAGTACCACTTCTCGGAACTCTGTACTATCACTTCAGAGGTCTACGAAAAACAGTCATAAGAAAATATGCCCCATGTATTTTCATCTTGAAAAAAATCTGTGCACATCTCACCATATAAAATATAATATTATTACAATGATACAGATTAAAAAACCAATGAATGAATGAACTCATGATTAACAATTATTGATTTTTTTCAGTGATAAAACTCGTTGTTATGAATAATCATGTTATACATATTATAAGCCTTAAGACATAAGAGAATTCGATTTAGAAACAATACATTCCCAGAGGATATTGAATAGCAGCGGCTAGCGGAAGCTCGGATAATTAATAATAAATAGTTTTTGCTGATAACATAATATTTAATGAGGTTCTTCCAGTACCTAACCTCTTCAAATTTTTTATCTGTCTTCGTTGAAACTGGAGAATGTTAGCGCGAACATTTATAAAAGTAGTTTCTATTGTATTTCATGAATGAAAAGGAAATATCACGACCAAGAACCAATCATTGTCTCTCTTCACCTCTGGCTCGACAAATATCGATCAGGTACGCAATAAAATGGAAACTATCGCTTTAACATCGATGGTATAAGCCGGTGCCAGTCTTCGAGTGGATGTAGAGATACAATCGACGCACGTTCCAATAAGTCGATCTACGACATTGAACTTGTGTTCAATAGATTATAGAATAATTGATTACTATTCAAATTCTGATTTGCTTCCGTGTTTCTTACTATTTACAATGGAATGACAATTGTGTTTTATCAGATGAATTGTACGTGATTGTTGTATACGTTGGTAGTTCTTAACTGATTCTACAAACTCGAGTAACCTCCTAAGAGATTATTATCCTAATATTATTTATTTATTGAAAGATATAGCATTGGCTTATCACTATACATTACACTGATACAATGTTAAAATAGTTTTAAATTCCATATGAATCGCCTATTTGCGATTAAATGATTAAATTAAGAATTCAGTATTATTATGTGAAGTCATCAGACTATTTGTTATGGGTATTTTCAATGAAAAATGACGTATCCTCTGAAAAAAGTATTATTATAGATGAATGATACAGTGGCAAAAATTCAAATGAGACCATAAAGAGCTCTTTAAGTCCTCGACCTCGGTGGATATCAAGTGGCAACAGTGCTTGAGCCGTGTTAAACGCTCTATGGCTTCTCCTTGCACTATATTTAGCAAAGCGATTTGCATTTACTTAGAACAGAGTTCATTCATGAAAGGGATGTTAGAATATATTTGCCACCCAGACAGTGTGCAAGCACTGTTGCTTTCCAGTTTGAACTTTTGAAGGACGTCGTAAACAAGGTAATTGCTGGGCATTATAAAACTTGATCATAGTAAAATAAGTCCAGTTCCTTTGCTATTAAAGTTCTGGCTGGTTCTCTACTTTTTTTTATGGCATCGAATGACGTGACGAGCATGCCGTTCACCTGATGGCAAGCGATACGACGACCCATAAACAGTAGAAACACCATCAACACCTTGAGCTACAAAGCACCGTATGGCACTCCACTGCGCTCGTCATCCTGAGACGTAAGATGTTAAGTCTCATTATGTCCTGTAGTTACACTGGCTACAATGGCCTTCAAACCGATACACAACAGTGCATGCATACTGCTGCTTGGCGGTAGAAATAAGCATTGCGGTGGTACCCACCCAGACGGACTCTTACATATGAGAGTCCTACCACCACTTTTTGACAAGAATATCCTGTCTCTCAGCATCAAGCAAGTGGCTTGCTCATATTGCGATTTAGTTGAATATAACAGTAAATGTATATTTTTATGACAATTATGTCGTTGTGTTGTGTAAGCTAACCTCCAAATCCTTAACTTCTCATTCTTTCACACCCTGACTGCTCACAAATATCCAAAGTGTAATTTTAAAACATAATATAAATATTTTTTTGTTTATGTTTTCTCGTACAAAAAACTGCGATTAAATTTTCTTTGTATCTGTTCCACGCATTGCGCGCTATTGTCTATTTTGTTCAAGGATGTGACCTAAATGGCGGTTTATATTTCCGATATCAAGGCTACATATAACTTCATTTAACTTCTGCATTTACGCATATTTGTATGAAAAACTTAATAATAATAATTAAGACGGAGCAAAGATTAATTTAATTACAACATGTATGACTAGCTTTTTACACAAGCGTGTTTCAAAAAAAGCGTGGGGTGCTTTTTAAGATATTATTAGAATGATAATCCTTGTACTCATATTATCTGTCAATAAAATATTTATAGCTATTGACACTATGCACGCTTTTTTTTTACAATAAAATACATGTTTTTCTTACACTATTCTCAATTCAAGTTTATTAATAGTTTATTTTCTATTTTTAGTTGGATTTTTTATAAAGCGTGTTTTTTAGTTTTTATAAACTATTATTTATTTTTCATTTTTTAGTTCACTAAAAAGTAGGATTTTTAAAAATGCGAACTTATATAGTTTCGCTTGCTTGTAAACCATGGCACGATCTAATTCTATGCTGGCGACATTTATTGAAGCACAAGGAAAACTTAAGTATTATTTATTTAGTTGGATTTCTATGAAAACGTATTTTTTAGTTTCAAATATTGTATTGCCATCGGTCCTTGATAAGTACCTACCGATGCCAAATAACGATTTAATCCAACCTTTTGAAGTAGGTCAAAATCATGTTCAAAGTGTAAGTTACATACATACAGACATACATACATACATATGTCTGAAGCTAATAAAAGCGTGTTAAAAAGGATTTTATTATAATCTTTTAAACAATTGAAATGATTCTCCCTCACTCCATGTTCTATATTTAGTTATATCCACGGTTATATCGTCAGATGTTAGTGTCATGCTTCAAATAGCGCCAACGAGCTCTCAGAGGCAACGACGAAATAGTATTCGCTTGATTGCTCCAACGGATAACAACCGCGTAACGAGATTAGGTGTTCCGCAAGCTCGGAGAATCTTATGCATCGGCTCATGCATTGCATGTAGTCACAGATAGTGTTGGAGCTGTTGGAACTTGGGACCAATATTGGGTTATAGATTTTTGTAAGTGTTCGGTAAAGAATTCGGCTATAAATTTTATTCAGCTGTATAATAAGAAAGTAATATTTAAAGGACTAGACTTCTGCTCGCGGCTTTGCCCGCGTGAATGAGTTTTTCCGGGTTAAAAGTCCCGCTTTATATTTCTCCGGGTTAAATTATACATATAAACTTTTTTCTTGAATCACTCTATCTATTAAAAAAAAACCGCATCAAAATCTGTCGCGTAGTTTTAAAAATCTAAGCATACATAGGGACAGACAGCGGGATGGACTTTGTTTTATACTATGTAGTGATGGTTTAAATAAAAAAGACATATAAAATAAATAGAGTTTAAATAGTCGATGAAGATATGGTTAGATTACGTGCCAAAAATTTGGAACATTTTAATGTGTTCTCCATCTCTAAATATTGATCGACTATCATGGTTTAAAAATGTATAGAATGTTATTGGTACTCAAGGAAGTAAGCCTTCGCCTCGAAGCCCTGTTTAAAAGCTGTGAATAAAAGATTTATAACAATGGATTAACATTAATAGAAATTAAATATACGTAATTCATTATATTATATGCGAGGTTAGTTAAAAGGTATGGAAAACGGTTGTTGACACCGTAAATTGCTTTTATTAATAAACAACAAAAACATAAAAGGTAAAGCTTTTTCATTAATGTCGTAAGTTAACAAATGAAATAAGGCACGAGCATCTAATCCACAAAATATATTAATGTATGGTACTTTACAATGAACTTTAATTATTTTTCTCTGCTAATTATGAATTGCGATAGTATATCCAGTCTTACTTGTTTCATTAATTCATGTTTAATTAGTGCTTCTAAGCCGATGCTCGGCCTTACAGAAGCACTCTTAGAGCATTTGGTTCTATTTTTAGTCTACCGTAGGGAGTGTCCCAAGCAACGACCTGCAACAGTCGAATGAGAGTTACTACATCCTACCAATATTATAAAGGCGAAAGTTTGTAAGAATGTATGAATGTTTGGATGTATGGATGTTTGTTACTCTTTCACGCAAAAACTACTGAACGGATTTCGATGAAATTTGGCACACGAGTAGATTATGTTCTGGATTAACACATAGGCTACTTTTTATCCCGGGACAATATAAAGCGGGACTTTTATCCCGGGAAAACTCATTCACGCGGGCGGAGCCGCGGGCAAAAGCTAGTAAACCATAACATATTGGTAAGCTGAAATTAAATTTATTGTTGAGGAAAGGTCTGATAATTCAGTTGCTAATAAAGGAAATTAAGAATAGTAAGGGTAATTGGACTTTAGAATAACATGAAATTGTTTCGTTCAGATATAAATAGTAATAAATATGATTCAAATGTTGCTGTTTTGTAAACAAAACAGGAACTTTGCACCTTCATCATCTTGCGTTCTTACCACACTAAGTAGTATCGAATAGCAAAAGTTTGAAAGTTCGCAACAAATATAGACATACCGTACAGACAATCTTTCTAACTTTACTCCATTATTTGGTTGGCAGACAAATTGGCCGACACCGTCTAGTGCCTGCTGCATGCATTATGCAAAAAGGGGCAGTGATTTTAAAAAGTTTCAGATGGCAGAATCATTAAGTATAAAGGGTGCATACTGAAAAATTGCAGAATAAGTTTCATAAAACGGTTTGCTGTTAATATTTTGTCTATGTTGTGTATGTGATATTTTTAACTTTATACTCTGGGCGTTTTGTAAAGTCTGTGATATAACTGACAACTTGACAGACCACTGGGTTTGCGCCAGAACGACCTGAATCACAGCTATTAATTGTTAAAGTATAAGTTTAAAAGCAATAAAAAGTTTAGAAGATACTCTGGAATTTAATTACATAAAAGTCTGATGTATTCTTTTTAGTGGTTATGGGCATTACATCAGTCATTTTATAAAGTTATTCAACATATATAAAAAAACCCTAAAAAGCTCTGGGAATCTATAAGACGCTTTACTCACTCCTCCTTGAGGAAAAGTAATTCATCCGAACTCTGTAATATCACTTGTAATGCCCATAAGTCAATAAATTACTGCAACAGATATTTCTCTTCCGTAGGACAAAACCTTGCGAACAAAATTCTTACGCAATTGAATGAGTCACAGGACTCACTAGCTGCTCGAATTAGTAATTCCTCATCTCCGTTACATTCGCTGTTTTTTCACCCTATTAACGCTGACGAAGTCCGAAGTCTTATTTCCCAATTAGACGACAAAAGTGCTCCGGGTTTAGATGGATTTAGTAACCGTGTTATAAAGCGCCTAAAAGACTACATTGTGGTTCCGCTGACTGGGATTTTCAATTCTAGCCTCACTTCGGGTATATTTCCAGAGCCTTGGAAGGAATCCATGGTGATACCCATTCACAAGGGCGGCAATTTAAATCTCCCGGAACACTATAGACCCATATCCCTACTAAGCTCGTTTTCTAAGTTACTGGAAAGAATCGTAAACAAGCAGCTAGTCGCATTTCTTGAATCAAATCACCTGCTTTCTGATAATCAACATGGTTTTCGGCAACATAGATCTTCCGAACAGGCTGTTTCCCTACTCACCAATATTGTTTCAAAGCATCTCGATAAAGGAAGAAGCTGTCTGGGTGTCTTTCTTGACCTTGCAAAGGCGTTTGACACTGTGTCCATTCCGATCCTTCTTCGTAAACTGGAAAGCATTGGAGTTAGAGGCACATGCTTAAACTGGTTTACGAGCTATCTCAGAGGACGAAGACAGCGCACAAAAGTGGGAGACATCATCAGCGACCCCCTAACAGTATCTTTCGGTGTCCCCCAGGGTAGCATCCTTGGTCCGACACTCTTTCTTGTCTATATTAACAACTTCTCACGTAGTAAACTGACTAACGCAAACATTATCAATTACGCTGACGACACCGCCATAATTTTTTACGATGCCTCCTGGGAAAGATTACAACTCACCACACAAAAAGGCCTTCAAGTCGTTGCTGACAGGCTAAATACCAACCTATTAACATTGAATGCTTCCAAGACAAATTATATCTGCTTTCATAAATCGACATCTTCAGCCCCTCCAGCACAACTTTCCCTGGCAATACACTCATGCCCATCAATAGAGACCTTAGGGCCAACTCTTCCTTGTAACTGCCCAAAAATCTCCAGAACTACTTCCACTAAATATTTAGGCATTATTATTGATGAAAAGTTATCCTTCAAAGAACACATTTCCACCACTGCAGCTCGGGTCAGGAAACTAATGTACTCCTTCAAAATTCTTAGGAACATAGCAAGCCCCAACCTTCTAAAATGTATTTATTTCTCCTTATTTCAATCTATCCTTTCGTACTGCATACTGGCATGGGGCGGAGCAGCCACCTCACACCTACTTGGCTTGGAGAGAGCGCAGAGGGCCGTCATTAAGGTCATACTAAAAAAACACTTTCGGTTCCCCACAGACCTCCTTTTTAGGGAATTCCAGGTTCTAAGCATCAGAAGACTTTTCATTCTCAGGGCACTTCTAGAATGTCACAGAGAAGTTCCCTCCATCCAAGAATTTAACACCATAGCTGCAAAGCGTACCTTTATTATACCAGTTCCTCCGGTTCGAACTGTTTTTGCTCGTCGTTTTAGCTTCTACATGAAACCATATTTATATAATAAATACAATAAAATACATAAAATCTACAAACTCAACTACTGGGAAGCTAAAAATAATATCACAAAAGAATTGCTCAAGTGGTCCCATTCACACACTGAAGACTTTATGAAAAGCATGAGCTAAGCTTAATATCGTGGTCATTTATTTTTGCTTATATTTATTTGTTTTTAAACCTAGTTTTTATTAGATTTAATCTGAGCCTTCTTTGTAGTCTCTTGATAATATTTTAAGCACGGCACACCTGTCCAAAATGTCACTCCTATGTATTACACTCTACGAGACAGGCATTGCCTAGTGTAGAGTGTTTTGTTATATCTCCCGGTGTAATTCTGTTTTTTGGAAATAAATTATTATTATTATGTTGTATCTTTCCTGCGGGAAATCACGGCACGAAGACCGGTCCTTTTGGAAGGCTTGCGTGGGGATATGGATCCAACACGTAGAGGCCCCTTTAAGATACATTACTCTAGTTGGGATGTGTACGCCTTACGGGTACTCTCTCTGTCTGTACTTAAGGAGGAAATACAGCCAAAGACAGCGCCCGTAAGGCGTAAGGACTATTGCAGAGAAGATGGGAATTATACTGGGTCTATGGATGGGATCTAGATGGACTGGATGCTGGGCTATTGATTGAGACAACGGGACGCCTGCCAAGTAAAATGTCTCAATCATTTGTATTCAAGGCAGACGGTGACTTGCCCCCCACTAGATGGGCATCCCAAAAAGTGGCGTATGCCAAGGACGCAACATCGGTGTGGGTGGCTAAAGGGTGTCGAGAGGTGTGCACCGATTTCACCATCGCGGGTCGCTAACGCGTCCCGGAGTGGGCTTCCTCGCTATTATGCAGATTGAGCACTTCCACCCTGGAGCTCAGGTTCTTAGCTCTTGCGATTTCCACCCCTAGCCGGCCAGTTAAGGCAAGCCAAGGGTCAGGGGGTCTCATTTAGCCCCCACGGAATCAGGGTACGCGGTGTCGCCACTCACCGACGGCTCGCCACAAAGCCGCCCGTGCGGGCTTATTATTATTATTATTATGTTGTATCTTTCCTGCGGGAGAGCACGGCACGAAGACCGGTCCTTTTGGAAGGCTTGCGTGGGGATATGGATCCAACACGTAGAGGCCCCTTTAAGATACATTACTCTAGTTGGGACGTGTACGCCTTACGGGTACTCTCTCTGTCTGTACTTAAGGAGGAAATACAGCCAAAGACAGCACCCGTAAGGCGTAAGGACTATTGCAGAGAAGATGGGAATTACACTGGGTCTATGGATGGGATCTAGATGGACTGGTTGCTGGGCTATTGAATGAGACAACGGGACGCCTGCCAAGTAAAATGTCTCAATCATTTGTATTCAAGGCAGACGGTGACTTGCCCCCCACTAGATGGGCATCCCAAAAAGTGGCGTATGCCAAGGACGCAACATCGGTGTGGGTGGCTAAAGGGTGTCGAGAGGTGTGCACCGATTTCACCATCGCGGGTCGCTAACGCGTCCCGGAGTGGGCTTCCTCGCTATTATGCAGATTGAGCACTTCCACCCTGGAGCTCAGGTTCTTAGCTCTTGCGATTTCCACCCCTAGACGGCCAGTTAAGGCAAGCCAAGGGTCAGGGGGTCTCATTTAGCCCCCTCGGAATCAGGGTACGCGGTGTCGCCACTCACCGACGGCTCGCCACAAAGCCGCCCCTGCGGGCTTATTATTATTATGTTGTATCTTTCCTGCGGGAAATCACGGCACGAAGACCGGTCCTTTTGGAAGGCTTGCGTGGGGATATGGATCCAACACGTAGAGGCCCCTTTAAGATACATTACTCTAGTTGGCATGTGTACGCCTTACGGGTACTCTCTCTGTCTGTACTTAAGGAGGAAATACAGCCAAAGACAGCGCCCGTAAGGCGTAAAGACTATTGCAGAGAAGATGGGAATTATACTGGGTCTATGGATGGGATCTAGATGGACTGGTTACTGGGCTATTGATTGAGACAACGGGACGCCTGCCAAGTAAAATGTCTCAATCATTTGTATTCAAGGCAGACGGTGACTTGCCCCCCACTAGATGGGCATCCCAAAAAGTGGCGTATGCCAAGGACGCAACATCGGTGTGGGTGGCTAAAGGGTGTCGAGAGGTGTGCACCGATTTCACCATCGCGGGTCGCTAACGCGTCCCGGAGTGGGCTTCCTCACTATTATGCAGATTGAGCACTTCCACCCTGGAGCTCAGGTTCTTAGCTCTTGCGATTTCCACCCCTAGCCGGCCAGTTAAGGCAAGCCAAGGGTCAGGGGGTCTCATTTAGCCCCCACGGAATCAGGGTACGCGGTGTCGCCACTCACCGACGGCTCGCCACAAAGCCGCCCCTGCGGGCTTATTATTATTATTATTATTATTATATATATACTTTAATTCTGATAAAAACTGGCCAAGTCAAATCTAACCTACTTTAAGATCTCACATTTTTAAATAACAGCAATTGTTAGGTATAGGTATCCAATAAAGCAAAGAAATAGAGTTTGGTACTTGTTCATAATGTTAGTTTGTTCCTATAAATCCTCGCCGGTCGACACAATTTTTTGGGCTTCACTACATTTACCATCAGATGCAGTGAAGCCACTTTGTCGAGCCGTCGATAAAAAAATAAAAATAAATATATATTTGTATTTTGCATAGAACTTGGCACTCATTTAGATCTTCATTATTTTTGCGGCGAAGCCCGCAGCTAAGCATAATTTTTGTATTGAATTAAAAAATACATGAGATAACATGGAGATTTGGTAGTGTTACAAAATACACAAACGCGACTAAGAGTTATCTTCAAAAGGCTAATCAGGTTAAAAGCTAAGCCTTTGACTCGGTCTGAATGGGAGCCAAATGACACCACGCTAACTAGGTATAACAGTTTGTGATGTTTACATTATTAATGGAGTTATCTTTCGAGGACTCTCAGAATGAGGGGATTTTCTTTTAACTTTTCCTTCATAAAATTGAGCATTTGACTTATTTTCAAAATATGTTTTGGTTGACATGAATATGAAAATGAATATTAGTCATATTAAATAGCTGCATTTATAACTATGCTGTCATTATTATCATGATCAGCCATATGACGTCTACTGTCGAATATAAACCTCCTCTAAGGATTTCCAGGCAGACCAGTCATAAGCGGCCTGCATCCAGCGAGTGCTGTATTGGCTATAAATTTAAGATTCAATGAGATGACAAGAATAGTTGAATATCAGAGAGGTAAAGAATCTTGAAATACGTAGTCGTGACGTCCCTCCTTTGTTTAAGCAATGGGCTAAACATTCTATATATTTTACATTTTCAAAATGAGTCCAACTGTATCTTTGTTCGAATTTTCTTAAGGATATCCTGCATTAAATCAAATTCTAAGTTCCTAAACCAGTAATATTTCTAGCGTAAGCTTTTGTGAGAGTAATAGCCCTGCGGTCTCCAAGTGTTCATGAATAACGTAGCGAATGGAGTCTTCAACTTACTTTTTTGCCGCCTATTTACGTTTACCTTTACTTATTCACTATACTTTAAAGTTTGGTAAAGGAACGCCTTTGAGAGGGGATAAGTAAAAAAGCGCAAAAAATGTAGTGGTAGTTGTTTAGTCGACTTCTCAGAAGATAATCATGATATACCCATTACCTACTGTTGGCAGAACATATGGTCTTTTGCTGGAGTCCCTTTTCACACAAATGAAAGAAGCAATCTAAACCTAAAATGGGGTGAGTTAAACTCTTAATATATCTGTAGTCGTTTTATGTATCGTGTTGTGGAATATCTGAACTGCTCTGAACAATATACTTTTAATACACTAATGAATTTCAGCTACCAACTATTAAATCTATTCTGAAGACTATCCTTATGATTCTTTATCTTACTTCTTACTAAAATTATAAATGCGAATGTTTGTGTTGGATGTTTGTATGTTTGGATGTTTGTTATAAGTAATGTCAGAAGCAGCTAAATGGATTTGGATGAAATTTGGCACACGGATAGACCATGTCCTGGATCACATATAGGCTATTATTATATATCGGTTACTTACTCCCCTAGGAAATATTTGTATTTTTAATCTGATGTTTATGTAGATGGCACTGTTGTCGTACAAATGGCGCCAGGGATCGCTACAATGATTTATGATTTTTGTAGCGGGAAAGCTTTTCATGCGAGTGACGCCGCGTGCAACACCTAGTATTTTATATTTGCAATATTAGGTAAGATTTTTAAATGGGATCGAATGACGAGACGAGCATGCCGTTCCCCTGAGGGTAAGCGATACGACCACCCATAAACAGTAGAAATACCATACAGCACCTTGAGTTACAAAGTACTGTGTGGCATTCCACTGCGCTCGTCATCCTGAGACATAAGTCTCACTATGTCCTGTAGTTAAACTGGCTACAATGCCCTTCAAACCAAAACACAACAGTGCATGCACCACTGTGCAGTAGCAGCAGTCGATATAGACATTGCGGTGGTATCCACCCAGACGGACTCTTACATATGAGGGTTTTACCACCGGTAAGAATTGTAATATATTGCAAATTTTATTAGCAATATCTGACTGATTTAAATCCGTTAAGTCAATATCGCTTGATATGATGAACTGACATACGAAACTAAAGAGGGGCTTAGTTTCTTTCAAAGTAGTACGATTCCTTGTGAAGCCATCATGCAAAAAGTGACAAGACATCCGGGACGCTCCGGCGTCGCGCTATGTTATTTTTTCTTTCGTTTTAAAAGCTTTTTTGTTTCTTTTGTCAAGTATTCTCGGGAGTAGTTTGAGACAAATTCTTTCGTTATTGTAGGAGTTTGTTAAAGTTATTTTTGATATAATCATTACCCAATTGACTAGCAAATGTGAATTTGTTAAACGCGTTTTAGATTAATTAAATTTGCAAAAAGATATGCCCAGGAAGTCAATTAGTATTGAACACAATTAGGAAATTGTGTATTTTACTTACCACTATAGGTTGTAAGAAAAATATTTTATTGTATCACTTATAGTTCTCAATACATACTTACATACATGGCATTACATACTTCCACAGTCAACACGGTTGCTGTAGCGACTGTAGCCCAAATGCGTTTCTACAAGCGTAGAAAAAAAATTATGGAAATATTCCTTGCGTCAGACTTGTCGATTAGGTATGTCATTTGCACGGTCATTTGCATACATTATTTGTTATTGTTTTGCCGTTAACGCTTGTAGAAAATCAATTTGGCTATGGGTCATGAATCAATCACCTTCATGCTTAAAACTACGAAGCCAAAAAGCAATATCTAAAGATAGAATTTTCTTTGTTTCCATATTGTGCCATAACTTCAGTTTTGATCATACTGAAGTATTCTTTGTATCTCGCAACTGTCGAGCCGTTCTTTTGTCTCACATGGTCCTGGCAATACAGCTTGTAAGTAAATCGCCCCTTGTCTTTCTATTTTTAAAAGAAAGCCTTTTATTGTAAGGTGAACGAAGCGTGTCGGTTTAGTTACTCCTTTGTTCTCGTGAAATTATTAAATTGAGGTTTACAAAGGGATGAATTAGGTACTTCTTCAAACACGGAGAAGAATGTGCCGTGGCATTTAGAAATAATGCTCCGAAAGGAAGTTATGTTTCCATATATTCGATTTAGATGGATAGATTTTGCAATTCCATATCGTATTCTTAATATGAGATAATCTGAGCTGAATCGTGGACAGAAAAGGATTGTAGAGTGGGCCATTGACAGGTAATAATATAAAATATATTATGCTCTAGACACTAGAGGCGTAAGAGGGAAGGGGGTCTGCCCCGGGTACCAGGCACCAAGGGGTGACAACTTTGACTTACTTGTATGGTCAAAGAAATTTGATAGAACATTGTATGTAAAAAACCTAGTAAAAATTGTTTGTGAGGATGTTATTTTGTTTTGAAATTTGTTAGAAGTTGTTGCGTCTATGAGAGTGTATTTATTTGTTAATATAACGGCCTGCGACTACGGTTAAGTCAAGGAAATCAAAGCTCAAAAAATCTACTATATACCTACATTAATCTTTCATCTTCCGTGAGAAAAGATTACTCATTTAATGGATAATTTACCAACAATCTTTTAGTCCACATAAGTGTAACAAACGCCGCTGGCTCTAGATGAATCGAAAAAAGTTATCACTGAATTATGAATTTTAAACAAGGTTTCACATATAATTAAGCAGGATTTAATGATAAAATTTTGACGTAAACGCATTTCTAAAAACCTCATTAATAGGTACGTGTAAATGTAGACAAGTGACCTTTACATCGACCTCTAACTCTTTAGGCCAGTTCTGCCGGCCAAGGGGCGAAGCGTGACGTCACGTCCGCAGCCGGCCGTGCCGCAGCGCGCCAAATAACCGACATTTCAACTGTCCCGCTGAAATTATGGTGTTGTCAAACAAAATGGAACTACCGCAATGTTAACAACGTCCGCGGAATAAACGTTTTTGTATGGCTCTGAGTTTGATCTTGATAGATAATTTCTTCGTGCTATTCGGGTAAATTTTAATTTTGGAAATTTTGACAATTTGGTACAGATGTGATGTTTTACTCTGACTGATTAGATTGCTGATGGCTTGTTAGTTAGCGGCATAAAAATGAAAGCACTTTCTAGAATGAAATGCTTCTGTATGTTGCATATTAAAAGAAGGTAAAGTAATTAATCATTTATTATTACATTGTTAATCATGTATTTACAACTTCAGAAGAAAAGTATGTCTCGCTAAAAGACGTTGAATAGTTTTTGTTACTTCCCAAGTTCCAAAGGCCCAAAAACACCGAAGAGTCGACTGCATCAAATGTAACATTAATCATTCATTCATTTTCATTCGCTCCATACTTCATTTCGAGTTGTACCTCACGTGCTATTCCTACGAATAAATATTTCATCACACCATACATTTCAAGAGTTTACTTTAACACAATGTTTACACGCTCCTCGCAAACTAACGCTTTTACACTAAACAGCTATTGCGAATTTGATTATACGTGGTTTTTGTTGTGGTGTTTTTAATATAGATGATGATGAGTAATAAAGTTTAAATATCTAAGAAAATCATGATTGGTACTTTATTTCGTCCTTTTCATAGCTCTTATAGCTGATATGGACGTAGGTATTTTACGATCATCATGTAATTAAACTTATAATGTGCTTTCGGAAGAATCACTCAAAAATATACCATTTACTATCTAACATTGTATTTTATCCACGCAAGTTATTTGATTTAATCCCTTCCACAATAGAACACCTCAGGGCGGTTCGTTGAGCCGCGGTTTAGTAGTAACTTTGATCCAGGATCAAACTTTAAAGTTGCTGACTTGTAAAGCTTGTCTGCTATAGTTTAATATCCCTGTATACTACACCTTCCTCACAGTATAAGCGCGTGTTAAGTTTGTGAAATTATGTTCTAATGACGAATAGTGTCCTATATTATATCGTAAAAGGATTTACACACTAGTGCATCTGCGAAAAATATTACTATTCTTTAAAAAAAGTCATTTACTAGGTGGCTAGATTTTTTTGACTCCTCAAGCCCCGCGACGGACACCGGTGTCCAGGGTATATAGGGTAGGGTGTATAGGGTTTTCCCATACATCTATATATATATATATATAAGCGGGGCTTGAAGGCTTTATATGTTTATTAAAAATGAATGCTATTCAACACTAACGGAAAAAGAATTTTCAAAATTGACGCAATAATAAGTCAATTATTATGCTTTGAAATTTGATAAGTGGGTAGATGCTGATTTCACAGCACAATTTCTTTTTCGTATTATTTTCTGTTACAAATTATTGTACAAAATAGAACATAGGAAACTACCTTATCACCGAAGAAAAAAAATATACGTCCACAAAAATTATGATTACGTGGAAATCAGACTAGATCGTGTTAAAATACGCAAATATCTGTTACCTTACACAAAAAGTTATATAGAATTCGTAGAATACATGAATATATGAATATTCATAATAGTTTCGTGAATATTGATGAAATTAAAAAGTATGCTGAAAAGGCCATCGGCACTGGTGTTGCTCATGTATATTTTAATTTTGAGTGCGATGTCAGTATATTTTTAATGCCCAATTTAATCTGTATGCTTGTACGAATTAATTATGTTGGACATTTGTCTGAATGATGTGATTGTTTAGGGTGTTATTTACGCCTTGTTTTCACTGAGGAATGTTTATACGTAATATTCAATATGATTACCAACGTTGCACTGCACCAGCACCACCATAGCAGCCCTGTGTTATTTATTCACTTCCCTCTGCTGAGCACGGGCTTCCTCTACTACTGGGATGGTTTCAGGTATTTGACCGATTTAAAAAAAAATCTGTGTACAAATTTTCCGGGCACCTTTTTTTTAGGTCACAAAAGGAGAATTTGTAACCAGTACTGCTACTTATACGTTGCTAATCTATGGTGTTATATTTCATCAGTGATGATATCAACAACAAAAAAAAATATTAGTAAATTATTACAATAACTAATGATGTAATTATGCAACAAGAATTGATATACATTCTTAGATAGAAGATAAAAATATTAATTTTTTCATTGATGTTGAAAGTTGGTACTTTTGCGTACCAACACAGGTATTAGTTGGTACATGGTACAAGACCCTGAAAAATGGTACATGTACCAGGAAATTGGTACGTCTGGCATCACTGGAGGGTTTAGGCCTTAGTCCACTACGCTGGCCTACTGCGGGTTAGCAGACTTCACATGCTTACGAACTTTTTTTTTTTAAATTCTCACGTATGTAGGTTTCCTCAAGATGTTTTCCTTCACCGTTAAAGCGAAGGATAATTGATAAACTCAGAGGTATGAGCCTTGGATATTGAAACTGTTGAATAGTGCGCTACTTTTATAAAAGCATAGATAGGCAAACAAGAAAGTGGGTCATCTGGTGCTAAGCCACCTACTGTCGATAAACATTTGCATTTCTAGAAACATTATGGATACCTACGCGTCTGATCTTAAAGGAATATTTGGAAAAGGATGGAGTAGCCTCCGGGTAGTTTTTTTTTGAGGCAGAAATGCTACCACGAATGATCAATTTATTGTACTCAACAAGACTGTTAACAAAATTTGTTAGGTACATTTTAACAATACAGTCAGGTATATAATCGTGGACCCTATGGGGCGCAGCAAAAAAATACAACAATTATTACAGTATGGTTCTACTACTCTACTGTACAAGACAAGTGGTGTATATCGAAATATTATAGCTCATATGTAGAGTGCTCCAAGATGTTCAGTAATTGCAATCCTTTATTAAATTTATGATAACAAATACTAACTTCAAATTAAAACATAAACATTGACCAACATAAAATATCTACCTCGTAAAATTATAATAAATTATGCACAACCATGAAACGTTTTTAGGGCGCATCTATTTACTCCCTCTGCATGCAGAGTCACATTTTTAGTGCAAATACAAATTGCAAAGGGAAAAGGCGTGCAAAGTGCGTTACATGTTTTATCTAATCTTACAATGAATAACTCTATCCGATCTCTCGTTCTAACCTTACTGGGATCATATTTATTAGGATTGAGGATGCCTACTATCGTCAAAATCATACATCAAATACATGCTGTTGTAAATTTATTACGTCAAGCCGTGCCTCCAACCTGAGCTACATATAATGATTTATTAATAGGTAGAAATGTCACTGTACTTATTTTTGGTATGACCTGCATCAAAAATATTTTGAAACCACTGAAAACGTAGGTATTTACCAGGCCATATTTGATCCGGGAAATGTAAAATTCACCATAACTGGCAATAAAAGAATACTATACTCCTATGGCAACGATGCAATGCCGCGCGCGACGGATGACGCAAAACGACATCATCTAGTGCAATCAACATCCCCTTTGTTGCTCGCCACGTGTCACTAATTGTTGCTATGTAATTGGATCTCCGTCAATTTCCTTTCAAAGAAAAATCGAAATCATTCATCATATTGAGGTTTGTAATCTTTATGTAATATAAGCAATCTTTAGTAGCATTTGGCATTCAATTTCCTTGTGATGAACGAACAAGAAATAGAGGTAAATAAGTAAACATTCAATAGGACCATGAACTAAATAATTATGTGCATGAAGTTAATAATAGTATTTACGATTAGAAAAGTAAAATGCATTTTGCCACAACCATTATTTGACAAGAGGAAATTGCGGAACCATACCAGCCCTGTATTATACAGGGTAATTTTTAGATTGGGGTAGTAAATGAAACCATATATTCGTCTATATCTGCTAACATCGTGCTAAAATCATCAATGAATAACGAACACTTTCAAAATCACCCTGTATACTGCCCACTGCTGAGCACGGGCCTCCTCTGCAACTGAGAGGGTTTAGGCCTTACTCAACCACGCTGGCCTAGTGCAGGTAGGCAGACTTCATTCATTCAATTGCGGAACATCATTATAAAGTAAAACATGTTTAAAATTTACAACTAGATTGAGTTTAAATAAAAAAATATATGCTTTAAACATAACAATTCTCCATAATACATATCCACTAATGCAACAAACACTCGGCAAAACAAATTCAACTTATAAAAATTCAAACGAATTTATTATGCACATCGTTCCAATAACATTTATGAATTCAAATTTACGAACTTCCAGCCACGATAGATATTGCCGTACAACTGAAAAAACATCTGATCGCAACCCTAACTATTCCACTCGGAGTTAGAAACAAGAAAAAACAACCAGCAGTAGTCCAACTCTTCGCTCTGATTAACCCAACTGCGGTACGGGCTATTCTTTAGATGGAACTTGTAGGGTTGGCACACTCCGGTTGCTGACTCATTGTATGTAGGGACATCCTTTGTCATATTCTATCGCAAATATATCTGATTCACCATTTTATTGATATGAGTTTAAAACCCTGAGGGTTTAGCGACCTTTTATTTTATACATGCTTTATGAAATATTGTTCTAGAACCTGTAAAAGTTATTGATACGCTAGGATTCATTTGAAATCGCGTAAATTGTGCAATGCGACCTTTGTGGATCAATATCATAACAGTGGCTATATGGCGAAACCAATCTCTCTCGTTATAAGAAAGAAATTTGAAAGTGCAATTTTTTTCCGGCGCGGCCTATAAAAATAAGTATTTACTGACGGCGATACAGATATTAAAATTTCCATTAGGGACGATGAAAATCAGTGAGTTTAATCTTTATTCAAAGCTGTACTACGTCAGTGGCACGTCGGCCGCATCGGACGTGTGACTTACGCGTGTGTACTTTGTTGTGTCTTTCTATTGTTTGCTCATTTGTGCTACTAAAAAGAGGAAGGAAAGATGGATAGTGGTGACGATGATGAGGACATAAGTGACTCAGAGTTTTTGATGAATTGTGAGCGTGCTGTGGGAGGTTATGATAGGGAAGTTTTTTTAAAAGAAAGTGCAAGTGAAGAAGTCAAGAGGAATAATGTGGAGAAGAGGAAGACGAGAGAGGATGACAATATTGAAGAAGATGAATTTATTACTGTTGAAAGAAGAAGGGCGAAACGTCGTATTATAGGAAAAAATGCAGATGAACAAAATCAAATGAGGGTAGTTCAAAATAAAAATGTTGACCTCGGTGATAAGGTGAAGGAAGTTTGTGTCACGTCTACTGAATGTCTTCCTAAACAAATGGCAATGGCAAAATTACTAAGGAGTGAAAATATAAAAGGAATTACTAGGATTAAATACAAGAGTTTCAATAAAGTTCTTATTCAGTTTGAAAATAAAGATGAAGCAAAAAAATTGTTAGACTGTCACAAATTAAAGGAAATGGGCTTTAGAACCCAATTGATAGATGAATTATCTGTATGTTATGGAACTGTTAAGGGTGTTGACCTCGAATTGAGTGAAAAAGATATTTTAGAAGAGGTCTTGGAGTGTGACACGAAAATGATATCTGTTAAAAGATTAAAAAAATTATCTTCAGATGGTAAATGGGTAGACAGTGAAGCAGTACGAATTTGTTTTGAGGGTAATAAATTACCATCATATGTTTATGGTTACGGATGTCGTTTTAAAGTTAACAGTTACATATTCCCTGTAAGTCAATGCTCAGGGTGTTGGAAGTTTGGCCATGTATTAAAGTTCTGCCCATTAAAAAAGAAATTATGTCCGAAATGTGGGGGTAACCATGAGAACTGTGATGTTACATCCCTAACATGCCTAAATTGTAAAGGGTCGCACTTTGTATTGGACAAAAATTGTCCTGTGTTTTTAAAAGAAAAAGCAATAAGGAAAATTATGAGTGAAGAACAAGTACCTTACCGCATAGCATTACAATTATTCATTGAGAAGCGTAAGGAATGCATCGAATCATCTGAAACTCTTCATAATGAATTTGTTTCTTCAGTTGTAATACCCGAAGTTTACAAAAGTCCTATTTTACATGAAAAACGTAGGATGGATAAACAGGATCAACGAGAACGGGGTGAAGGATGTTTAATGTCACAAGAATCGAAGTCGCAGACCTACAGGGATTGTGTTACTCAAGGAAGAGAGAAAGAAGCGACAATATCTAGACCGACAGGGAGTGGAGAAGGAATAAAAGTGGATAAAGGGAAAAATTACAGCGGCAGAGAGAAATTGTTAGATAAATTAAATTTTGCAAACTTTTGGCTGAAATTTAAAAACATTATATTTTCAAATTCTAAGTTCGAAGATAAAATATTATTACTTTTTAAGCTGTTTTATGAGGAGTGTAAAAAAATTGTTGTTGATATTTTTCTAAAAGGAGGATTTATGGAAACATTATTAAATTTAAATAATGGATAAGTCACAAAATATACAAATTAATATATTACAATGGAACGCTCAAAGTCTAAAAAACAAAGTAGTTATTTGTGAACAACTCTTAATTCAGGAAAAGATCCACATTGCTATTATATCTGAGACTTGGTTAAACAGTGAAATTTATCTTAGAATTAGCGGTTATCAAATTTTTCGTTCGGATAGGTATGATGGTTATGGAGGGGTCGCAATCCTTGTGCATAATTCTATCCAAGCTCATTTATATTCTATGTCTATTCAAAATTCAGGAGTAGAGATTGTCTGTGTTAAATTAGGCAACTGCAAAGATTTAGAACATGTGATAGGTGTTTATTGTCCATCTTCTATACATACTCGGCCCTCAGACTGGGATGCCATCTTTTCATCATTTTCCGAAAAGACATTAATAGCCGGTGATTTCAATGGCCACCATAGCAACTGGTCTTACAAGACTGACGCAAGAGGTACTCAAATTTGGGATACATGTTTAGAAAACGCCTTCGTTTGCCTCAATAATGGTATGGCCACTAGAGTTAAACTAGTCAATGGAGTTATACAAGAATCCTCTCCTGATATAACTTTTGCTTCATCAGATATAGGTATTTTAACATCATGGCAGGTTTGTAATGAAAACTTAGGTAGTGATCATTTAACTATTAAAGTGGCTCTTAATATACCAAACAGTTATAATTTTTGTAGGAAAAGAAATTTTAAAAAAGCGCGCTGGGATCAGTACAGTCAATGGCTTACAAATAATTATAATATAGGCATTAGTGAAGATGTACAGCAAACTTACGATTTATTTTTAGATAAAATTAACGATGCTGCTGATAAATGTATTCCAACTATTAAATACTGTTATAAGCCAACTAGTTCCTTTAAACCGAAACCTTATTGGAGTGTGGAGCTGTCAAAAATAGTTGCAGAACGTCGCTTAGCACTATCCCGTTTTCGTCGTAACCCTACCCCTCAAAATCTGAGCATTTTGGAACAAAAGACGAAAGAATCACATAAGTTAATTTCCAAAGCTAAAACTAAAAGCTGGTATACATTTTGTGATTCTATTAATGAGTTAACTTCAGCGCATGAAATGTGGCACCGTTTGCGGTGGATTAAGGGTATCAAAGTGACAAAAAAACCTCCTTCCGTCCATAGTCAAAATGAATTACTACGTTCACTGGCTCCTGATTACGTTCAAGGACCCAGGCCTAGTTTTGCTTCGAAAAATGATACATTGGATTCTAATTTTACTATTCCAGAACTAGTAAGCTGTATAAAAAAAAAAGATTCCGCTCCTGGGGTAGACGGCATCTCCTACTCTATGGTGTATTATCTACCGGATAGGTATAAAAATCTTTTACTTGGCATATATAATAGCATTTTTAGATATGGTGTGATGCCAGTGCAGTGGCGTATTATTAGAATAATTCCAATTCCAAAAGGGGGTAGTAATAGCGCGGAATCGAAGCTACGACCTATCTCTCTCCTGTCCTGTTTGTGCAAAATTTTTCATTTAATGATAATGAAACGATTAGAATGGTATATTGAAAAGGAAAAGATTTTATCTCCCAGAACTGTAGGCTTTAGAAAATCTTTCTCGTGTATTGACGCCTTGACCCGCTTAGTTTCCTATATACAAATTGGTTTTTCTAAAAACATTCCCACCTTAGTGTGTTTTCTTGATATAAGCAACGCCTACAATAATGTCTCAATTGATGCAGCAACTCATATATTAGATAGCCTCGGGTTAGGTTCAAAAATATGTAACTATATTTGGTCGTTTTTGAGCGAGAGGCAACTGAAAATTTATGATGATACCAATAGAGAAGAGGCGCTTATTAGATGGACAAATAAGGGCTTAGCGCAGGGTGATCCTTTATCTCCTTTAATCTTCAACTTAATAACACACAAATTATGTAAATTACCTTTTAAAATAGAGATGACTCAATATGCTGATGACTTTGTGATGTATGTCAATGATAGTGACATTAAAAAAGCAGAGACCTTAATTCAAAATTCTATTAATTCGGCTATTCTTCTCTTAAATGAGCTTGGTTTAGAATTGTCTCCTAGTAAATCGTCTTTTTGCGTATTTAGTAGAGGACGAAAGAGGCTCCCTATTACGATAAAAGCTTATGGGCATTGTCTTCCTTTCTCAGAATCAACTAAATACCTTGGTATGTGTCTGGATCGGGGTCTTAGATGGGGTGATCAAATAGATGCGATTGTTGAAAGATGTTCAAAATATGTAAATATTTTAAAAATGCTTGTAGGAAGCTCTTGGGGGGTACATACAAAACACATGAGAAGGTTATATATTTCATTAATTAGAAGTCGTATGGACTATGGCTGTTTTCTTTTCGATTCCTGTGCTGCAGTTCACTCTTTAAAATTAGATAGACTTCAAAATCAAGCTTTACGATTAATAGGTGGTTTTATTAAAACAACTCCCATACATGTTATGGAAAGTGAGTTGAACATTGTCCCCCTATTTCTAAGAAGACAATACTTGGCGTATAAATACACTCTAAAAATGACATCTTGGCTTAATAATGTCAACATTTCGCTGATCTCTAATCTAAGTCAGCTGTGTAGTAACAGATTCTGGGAGAGAAAGAGAAAGCCATTACTTGTAAAGTCTTTCAATGAGATAAGACACTCTAAAGTAAATAGTCATGAAGTTCTCAACATGTTTTCTTTATATACTTGGGTTTCATCCATAGATATTAGTAATATAATTAACTGTGACCTTGAATGTATTAAACTCCCGAAAGCTAATATCCATCCTAATATTTTAATTGGAGACGTGCTGTCAGAATTAGACGAGGTCTACAATGGCTGGTATAAAATTTTCACGGACGGGTCTAAAGGTCCGCAGGGTTCCGGAGCTGGAGTGTTTATCCCACATTTGCCATATAGAGTCGGTTTTAAAGTTGTTGGGGATGTATCCATCATGTCTTTGGAACTCATTGCAATTTTTCAGGCCATCTCTTATGTCAACAGTCAAAACTGGAGAAAAATAGTAATACTTTCAGACAGCAAGAGTGCCTTACAGAACATAGCTCGATGCGCCTCTGGCCGCAGAGGTACATCGCTAGCTTACGAAATATTAAAATGCATAACATCCCTAACCAAAAAGGGTAAAAGCATTAAGTTGCAATGGGTTCCAGCACACAGTGGTTTAAGAGGAAATGAAGAGGCTGATCAAATAGCGAAATTAGCAGCTTTAGATGGTGTTATATTTAATTATACTCCAGATTATTGGGAAATTATGTACAAGTATAAAATTATATGCTACGACAAGTGGAAAGACCATTTTGAAAACCTTTCAACTAATAAAGGCATATGGTATAGATCTATACAAAGTGCTCCGCCGCGGGTACTTTGGTTTGATGACATACTGTCGAGGAACTACATTAAGTTAGCATTAAGACTTCGTTCAGGACACTATCCATCAGCAAAGTTTGCATTCTTAATTAAAAAGGTGAGCTCTCCAAATTGTGTTGTATGTAATATCCCAGAAGATATCCAACATTTGCTGATGGAGTGTGAACGGACCAAAAATGAACGAGATTCGTTACTGGATGAGTTTGACTTAAATATGCTAGACGTCGGTTTACTCCAAAGTATTTTATCAAACCCAAAATCAGATGTTGCCAGGAAACTTTGTAAAATAATAACAGTTATCCAGTAGCTACGGTCGGGGCTCATTTTTTATGTATTTTTTTTTTGTTTATAAATTAAAATATTATAAGTTGTAACTAGGTTATAAGGTACTATGGGGTTGGCATATCCTTGATGGATAAAAACCCCGAAATAAATAAAGATTAAAAAAAAAAAAAAAAAAAAAAAAGCTGTACTACAAATAAATCATTCAAGATTTGATAAATACTTTGTTCTATCTCGGTAGTAAAATCAGGCTCAATCCATTGGATTTTCTAGCCTAATTCAACGTTACAAAGCTGTAAATAATCTAGCTACAAATCATAGGCCTAAGCTAACTCTCTGAATGGATTAACAAATACCGTTCGGCTTTCAAAGTAGAAACAAACAGAAACAGAATAGAAACATTTAACGAACTATAATTAACCGCATGTCAGTTTGTTCGGCCTGGATTGTGTTTCGAATAGCACAATAGCAAATTGAATTGTATGTTTGTAGATACGGTGAAATTATTGTTCAGTCAGAAAGTTCGAATTGACTAAACATGTTAATAAAACAGAATTTATTTTTGATGAACATACAACTGGATTCGATGACGATGATGCGAGGCCGCTCAAAGATTTGGAATATTATCATCACCATCATCAGCCACATGACGATGATCCATGATGATCCACTGCTGAACATAGGCCACCCCCAAAGATTTTCAGACGGACCTGTCAAAAGCGGCCCGCATCCAGCGCGTTCCTACGACGTTTATCAATCTTATTTGTAATATACTGACTGTGATTTTAATTACAATGGAATCGGTATTTCAAATGAACTTGGAGAATCGATTTACTTAAAACCGTAAGACGTATTGATTGCAGCGTTTCAGTAAATAGTAGGATCAAGATTGAAAATGCTGGTTTGCTCAGAATCGAGGCAAGTTGCGAGACAAGAACCACAGTGCTCAGAGTTAATATTGGAGCTCTGTCCATCCAACTCAAGTTCTGCTTATAATCACCTAAGAATTTTAAGATTCTGAATGACTTGATATATTTGCAGCCCGTTTATAAGAGTTTATACAATCCATCTTTTACGAAATTCTGACAAAATTCGCAAACTAAAAGGATAGTCTTATTTCATACATTTATCCAGGCACTCGATTCCTCTTATAATATAATAATACAATACCAGCCCTGTATTATATACTGCTCACTGCTGAACACGGGCCTCCTCTACTACTGAGAGGGGTTAAGGCCTTAGTCCACCACGCTGGCCTAGTGCGGGTTGGCAGACTTCAAACACCCTCGAAATTCTTATAGAGAATTCTCAGGTATGTAGGTTTCCTCACGGTGTTTTCCTTCACCGCTAAAGTGAACGATAATTGATAAACAATACACACGTAACTTTTGAAAAGTCAGAGGTGTGTGCCGTGGGTTTCGAACCTCCGGATATTGTCTCGGCAGACCGTTCCATTCCCAACTAGGCTATCGTCCACTTCCTCTTAAACTATAAAAAAATATACTAATAAATCTACTAATTTTCCTTAGCATTTATTAAACTTTGATAATCAAACAACATTCATACATTTCAATGAATCATTGAAGATAGGTACAGTCAGCCACATAAAGATCTGCACAAATTCAAAGTTTAAAATCGCCTATACGCGTTCACTTCAATTAAAACATTATTTTTTCTTTGTGTAAAGTAAAGTAAAGCCCTTTAATTTTATTTTTGTGCAGAGAAAACGAAAATTGGTAGGAACACAAAAGTGTGGAGGCGTTTTGAATTTGTTCAGCCATTTATGTGGCTGACTGTACATGTATTGCGTATATGTCAATACTACCCCTGGGCATATCTTTCCATATTTTACAGAATTCTTGTCACTCCCACAGTTCGCTTAGTCAGTTCCAACTCGTGCCGTAGTCTGCTGCCAAATGTAAAGTGCAATATCAACTTTTCCGGGACGAGTGCTGAAACACGACGTATTATTTTTCGTAGAAGAAACGTAGGCATTTTTAATTAAATGACGCGACGTGCATGTCACTTGCATGATGGTAAGTAACGTCTTCAAACAGTACAAATTCTACTCAAAACTTCAGAGAATAAAGAATTGGGCAGTATTCATAACTCTGACAAAATATTCTGATTGTTCTGGGCGTGGTACCTAGAAGTACTTCGCATAGCCTGTGCTCTAGATATGAGGTTTGGTCAATACAACTAACAACATAAACTAATATTACCCGCTTAAAATTCAGCTAATTATAATGTTATTTTTACATACACTATATTTGTACTCTGCTAGAGTACTAAAATCCTGAATATTATTCTCCATAATGAGTGGAGAACTAAGAATGGGACAAAAGTACACAGCAATCAACTTTAACATTTAAAAACAAAAAGGACTATTCAACGCCGAACAAATACGTCTTTTCGTCACTCTTAGAAGTAAAATAGATCGTAAGCGACATGACTTGGAACTTTAGCCGCCCTAATGAGATAATACCATTAAGCAGAAACTGTTTTCTTTGGATTACGAAATTTTACATAACCATTACAATGAGACCTCGAGCTTTTTTCGGCTATAATCACCAGTGGGGTAATCGGCTTTGGATACGAATATTTCCTTGATCATAATCCGTATTATATGGAACATAATGACTTGGTTTTTGACGTACACTTTATATAAATACGCTTTATTTCTGGAATAATTTACAATACCTTCACCCGTTGATGTATAATTCCCAGAATTTCGTATAAGCCAATCAAATTTCATAATTATTACTGCGCCGTTCTTTCAGAGAATTCTTTAGTTTTTGTCAACTCATAATGTGACTTCTCAAAACCTATTCCATTATATGAAATGAAATGAAATCATTTTGCGAATCCATAAAATGTTAAACATTACTTAGATTCAGTCAATTTTTACTCTACCACCAGTTCGGAAAGCAGTTTCCACCATAGAAGAACGGGCGAGAAACTCTAGGCTTGCTCTTTTCCAAATCAGTTCAAAGGTATAAATTAGGTACAGTGTATTATAAAAATATTTATTTGTTTAGAGCAGTTCATATATTTACTTGCATAATAATAAATTCTCAATTCCCATTCAAGTGTACAACCCTGTCAGGAATCCCGTAATAATTTGGTGATCTATACTTGTCTAATAAAGGTATTATTAACTATTAGTTTTGAGACATAGTAAGCGAAATAGGCAGACCAGTCCAGACAAGCAGCACCCGTTCACGAGTATGACGCATAAGTATATACTAACCTATATTAATATGAAATTGTGTTAGATGTTCTATCTCATACTGCAGCGATTAAACATAGTAATAAAGTTTGTATCGAGAAACTTCCTTGTGCATCCGATATAAACTATCTAGGTACTACGGTAGGTATAGGGTAACGTGATTATTACGAATATATTAGACAAGTGTACTATCTCTGTCAAGGAGAAATAGACGTTTCTTGTGACGAAGGTGGGTAGACAGTAAGCGTCTAACTAACATTGTTAATGTAAAAATTTGTAAATATTGTTTGGATGTTTATTACCCAATAATGTGCAAAACTGATAAATGTATTTAGTCCCGTCCTGGATTAAGATATAGGATTGTTTTTATTACAGAGAAATTGTCCAAGTAATTCGTATTATGATTTCGATTTACATAGTTACTGACGAGTGACCATTAAAGCCTATAGAAAAACTTCACTGCCACCTAGTGAATCTTGACTTTTATAAGAAGAAATGTTTTGAAACATGGACACATTTTTGCTTGCATTGAACACAGTAACAAATACGAATATGTATTTTTTTTTTCAATGAAATAAGTAAACAAGAGCTTTTTATTTCGACAAAATGAGATCCTATACGCGAATTTGCCTGTACTAAATTAAAATTAAATTTTGATTCAAGAAGGGTCAAAGGGGTGTACAAAGCGTCTGTCTGCTGTCACATTAATCATTCCCTTTCACAAATCCTTTGGTCCGCGACCCTTCGCGACGTGAATTGTAATCCTCTTACCATACACAAATGTCTGTTTATGATATTAACGGGTACCGCTTTGCGGTTAAGTGATGGTGACCCCCAAAATTCAAAGATTGGTTTGTTATTTCTGTCCGGCTTTTTCATAAAATTATTAGTGTTTTGGTCTTTAACCTATATATTATATTTATAATCCTCCTTTTATGTATTCCTCGTTATCTATTAGAGTTCTATGTTTGAAGCATCCTACGTTAGAAAGCTTAACAGCGTGTTAGGGCCCACACAGTTGGAATTCCCTCACTGTAATCTGGAGCACAAATTAAGTAATAACTGTTTTTTATAACAACGGTATTAAATAATTATCATGAAGATTGCAACAGAAGAAACAAATACTTGAAACAGAAACGCACTGATGTAATGCATTTCAAAGTTGTCTTCGTAACCATTTGCATAAATCACTTCAAGCAGATAGTTTTCGTTTTAAATGCTTTCTACTTTATGATTTATGGGTTATTTTACTCCATATTCTAGAGTTCCGCTTGCTCCATATTTAGCAGCTTTATAGTCTTCAGAATTCATATTTTTTAATAAATTTTTAATATGAATATATGTGTTATCCCTCCTTACATAAAAATAAAATAAAACTAAGGCCCCCGCCGCGTCTGTCTACCTGAACGCGATAAACCCAAATCTATTTAACGGATTTCGACGAAATTTAGTATGGAGATAGTTTGAGACTCTGGAAACATTGGCTACTCACACGAGGGAACCCTGAGGGCTTTTATTTCGATACCCAGGTTACGAAACGTTTAGTTTGAGTTTTCCCAACCTAGGATGGGAATACACAGAACTGCTTTACGTTAGGCACGTGATCAGTAGCAAAAATAAGTCAGACATATTCTGAAACAGTTTTAAAAGGTGTGAAGCACTGCTCTTAGTCGCGTGGAATAAGGTCATATTGATGATGGCTTTTATTCTTTTGTAATTGGTAATATGTATATTTTATGGCATTGAATGACGAACGAGCATGCCGTTCACCTAATGGTGAGCGATACGACCGCTCATAAACAGTAACAACACCATCCAGCACCTTGAGTTACAAAGTACTGTGTGGTATTCCGCTGCGCTCGTCATCCTGAGACATAAGATGTTAAGTCTTATTATGGCATGTAGTTACACTAGCTACAATGTCCTTCAAACCGAAACATAACAGTGCATTCACACTGCTACTTGGCGGTAGTAATAGACATTGCGGTGGCACCCACCCAGATGGACGCTTACATATGAGAGACCTACCACCAGTAAAAACAACAACAATAACATTGGGAGCAAGTGAGTTGACTGGAAGTTGAACACCGAACCGTATTATATTAGTCATGACGCAAGATATTATTGCATCTGCATAAATAATTTACAATGTGACATACATTCAAGTAATGATTCATATGCTGCATGCTCCTCAAAAATCCTATTATCTTACATAAACTCATGGATAGGTATTGTACATTCAAATGAGTATAAAATTTTAAATAGAGGTATAGTTAGCTACTATAGTAAGTAAAAAAAATATTTGTTTCCCGAAGTGTTGTTGCTATATGGAAATTGGAAAACTAGCCGAGGTGAAAGTAATTATACTAAAAGCAAATGAAATCATATCAGTATTGCGTGAAAATTGTCACCAAAACAGCGGCCACCGTCACCAATACAATACAACGAATGAACGACACGTTTTTGTTCTGAATTATTGAGCACTACGGAATCTAATTTCTAATCAGAATTAAACAAAGGAGACGTATTAAAACGTCGTACGATTTAGATCTTTATTTGCTACGTGCTTGTTCAGTCATTCAGTTTACTTAGGTCCTTCATGAGTCTGCGACGGCACGAATTCCTACTACAATATAACTTCTTTGTCTCCGTTGTTTTTTTAGTAAATGTCACGAAATGTCTTTAGCAAAATCGATGATTGACTGGTGGTGGGTATACAATCGACGCATTTTAAGTTATTTTGCATTAGGCATCTCGTGATCAATTTTCTACGTATATGCTCACCTGCCAATCAAGGGCAACTTTCGACCTTAAACCGGCTGTAACTCACCTTATCAAAACAACGCAGCGGTCACGTTTCACTACGGGAAGACAACGGCCGGCCGACAGTCCTACGTCCCGGCACACAGAATTGACATGACGCACACTATACAGGTGTTTGTTAACACATCGGGACATAGTTTTATTCATGAACAGGGCTCCATGCGCTTGCTGGTGGGTTGATGCCGACCGGCAGGCGAGCGCGCTAGCCGGCGCGCCGCCTCACTTTGACTGAAGTACGCGCTTGTCGAGCGCTTTTTGCGCAGGCGTCGTTACCGCACGGGATCGGCCGAAATTCACCCCTGTTCCCCTGGCAAGGAAGGTCATATCTGCTTTAAACACTGATTGTATTTTCAACAGTATTTTGGTTGTCCTAACAGCTATATTTGAATGACGATTGTGTGTAAATTGATCTATTTTACAGGGCAGTATGGCGCGTGCCGCACTGCACATGGTGGTAATTAAATATGTGTTTGACAATACGGGCTCCGGAGGCTGTGTTCTGGTGACGTCAATGTGCCAAAGGCTGTGATGAGCGCGTTCGCGCGGAAGTCGTTGTCGATGTGTAATCGAGCAACTTCGTTGAAAGAGATTGGGAACTGCATTTAGATCGTGAAGCTTTTTAGTTTCAATGCCTTTGTGACGTTCTGTTCTTTAGCTGCATTGAAATGCCTTAGTTCTAATAACAATTCCGATTCTTTCGAGGTATGTATGTCATTGGTGTTAGGTTTCTCGTATGCAAATGCCCGTCTGGGTGGTACCACCGCAATGCCTATATCTACCGACAAACAACAGTGTGCAAGAATGGTCGTGTTTCGGTTTGAGGGACATTGTAACCAGCGTAATTACTGGATAGTAGGAGACTTAATATTACATCTTTTCTCAGAGCGATGAGCGCAGTGGAATGCAACGCAGTACTTCGAAATTCAAAGGTTTATGCAGCGTTATCTACTGTTTACGGGCGGTCGCGGTCGTACCGCTTCCCTTCAGATAAGCGGCATGCTCGTCTCGTCATTTAAATGCAGTAAAAAATATTTTACCTATTCCATGATTCCAATGATAGCCCAGAAAGGTTATGGCGTGGTTTGTTATTTGGAATCTAATGCCTGTGACCAGTGGCAGCTTCAAGTCGGCTAAGATTATTTGCAGCTAACTTTAGCGCAGTGGAATGCCACACAGTACTTTGTGTATTGCTACTGTTTATGGGTTGTCGTATCGCTTACCATCAGGCGAACGGCTTGCTCGTCTCGTCATTCAATTCCATAAAAAAAAACATTATATTGGGCATCGACTAGGTACTTTATTTGTGGTTCCATATCACACATCGTTTTAGGGGCGAAATTACGTTTTAGGAGACATAGAGTATCAGGCGCAACAAAAACGTTAGAGTCGTATAGTTTTTCTGGTTAATTTTTAATAAACTAATGCAGTATTTAGCAATTAGCATCACCGTATGCAGTCTGCAACTTTCAACATAGACGTAAAATAATAAATACCCAACCCAATACCCATAACCCAATACAAATAACCCATCTTGCATACTCGTGCGCGTATGTATACTCATGTTTATACAAATAAAAATTATCTTATCTTATCTTATCCAAATATTTTCATAGCAACCGGTTCCGAATTATTGCTAAACTATTTCTGCTTTGTTTGCATACTCGGCCATCGCTCTTGAACGGATGCGAATACGATACAACAGAAATAGAATACGCGAATGATCTGATTCATTTATTGCCTTCCATTTAGCAGGTTTAGTGAGTTTTAGGAAAAGACACACACAGTTTCGACTTTTATCCTTTAAGGGCTAGGCAGAGGCGCAACTAGTGCACCCGCTTTTCGCCGTGCGTATTCCCATAATATGATGTGATTGAGGGCGAGCCTATCTCCATATCGGACACAAATTCCAGCCTCCGGACTGATACTGCATAGAAAAATCAAATATCACTTTGCCCGATCGAACCCGAGACCTCAGCATTGCAGTCGTGCCGTAACAACTATGCTACCGAGGCCGTCACTAGTTAATAGTTTTATAAATATAGGTATATCTAATATAATCATCGTTTGTTTCACTACAATAATAGATACCATTCTTACTGTTATGTGCATGTTGCGCCGACCCCAGCATGGAGTGTGGTAAGATAGGTAAAAGGTGATGACGTGCTGCGGCGAAAGTTAAGAAGGTGAATATTTTTTTTCTGATACAAAATTGTCTTAACAATCAATAGTCTTTACTTTCAATATGCTAAATCTAAAGTGTGAAGAATGTGTGAAGTAGTATTTTTGTTTTTGAAGAATATTGTGAATTTATGTAGATTTGTGATTAAAATTGAATTTCTTTCTATTTTAAGACATTTTTAACATCTCCCGTATGGTCTAGTGGCTAGGATACCTGGCTTTCACCCAGGAGGCTCGGGTTCGATTCCCGGTACGGGAATTCATTTTTGCTTTTGTAAAGATTTTTTGACGTAGCTATTTACTCAATTACGATTTTATTTAAATGCTCTAAAAAACTAAATTGAATCAAACCTTGTTTAATACTATGTAGAGATAAAAACTTGTCGCAAGATTTACTTTTGTCAAGATCAAGCTACATAATTATGGTATTATCTACACAAGTAAATCTCGGCGACAAGTTTTTATGTCTATGTAGTATTTAACAAAGTTCGATTCAATTTTAAGCTATTTTTTTCTTTTTAGAGCATTTGAATAAAAACTTGTATAAACAAATATGTACTTTTAATAAAAAACTTGAGAGGTGTCAAGGGACACCCGGATGGAACGAAGTTGTTTTCGATTAATTAGTGAAGATATTGTAATAAAATTTTTTTTCTTTTAAGTTATAATAATAGCTGTATATTTCATTAAAACGTTACCACATCAATGAAAACATTTACTTCTACCTTCACAATAGATAAATCACGATCATCACCTAAGCAAGCATTGACATTAAAATTAACATACAACTAACGAAAAAAAAAACTACCTACTCTAAAAAGCATTTAAATCTTAGAGTATGTATACGTACCTAGTTATACTTACTCTAAGATTTAAATTGTCTTTTTTTATTTAAATTTCGAACCAGTTCTTTATTGTTACTGGCTGGTTTCACAGAGCAAGTATAAAAGTGTCGTGACAATTTTTATAAAAGTGTCGTGGCAACTTTTCGTAAGAATTTTTTCCGTCTAGCCCCCTTTCACAACGCGCGATAAGGAACTTCTTTCCAATTATTTTTACTTTCTAGTTTTTTTTTCAAGTTATTCTCAGCAAGTTCTTTCATTTGATACCCATATTATGGCCGTGCACAAAAATAACTAGTCCATATTCTTCGTCCGCCCGCCATATTGAATTCGGAATGACGTCACTTAGCTAACATGCATTGTCACCCAATCTGAACGTGTATGCAAAATTTCAACACAATCGGTTGAGGGTAACTAGTTCAAAATTGACTTGCAAGATTCAACACAGTATTATTCAATTAGTATTCAACACACATTTAACACAGTGGTGATTAATGTATAAGTAGTGGTAATTGACAAATTGGTAAAATTATGGTGTTTTAGATACTTTAGTAGTGTTTTAATTGAGGGCATCTTCTACTTAGAAGGATAGGATACCGCCTTAGCACCTACAGCTATAATATTGTTCACATGCTCGGTAGGATTTAATTTTTGCTTAATACTCCTGATAAAATAATATAGCAAATTCTCCGTTATGAGTTTTAAGCATTCAAAATACATTCCATACATCGCACCTTTAGAACGAAAACGACACAATTAAAAAAAATCGGAAATTGAGTTATCGTCATAAAATGACTTGAAACTGGTCCCATTTTCATAAAAATATAATAAAAAAGGCCTGATGTAACAGTTTGGTCCTTTTCCCGTTTGAATATGGCCGTGTTTGAGCTATTATTCTATTGAGAACTTCGTTTTAAGTCATTTTATAACTATAACCTAATATTCGATTTTTTTTAATTGTGTCGTTTTCGTTCTACAGGTGCGACATTTTGACCTTTCCGTAACCGTAAACGCTAACATAAAATGGATTTTGTCTAGACCCCCAGGGAACACTAATACATTCGCGAACTCATTTAAGCTTCATTAAGATGGAACAATTACCCATTGCTTAAAAAGTTACGCCATCTGAACATGCTCGCGTTGATTTACTTACAAAACGAATCTTGACAGACTTTCAACAAAACTAATATTACTAAAAATCGTTGCGCACGATTGTTGAAAGTACCTAAAGATTGAAACGTTTAATTGATATTAAACGAAAACAAATTGTCTTTTGAGGCATCTAATATTTAAAAGAGGGATACCTCAGTTGTGATGATAATTTAAAAAAAAAATAATTAAATCTATACTAATATTATAAAGCTGAAGAGTTTGTTTGTTTGTTTGTTTGTTTGAACGCGCTAATCTCAGGAACTACTGGTTCGAATTGAAAAATTCTTTTTGTGTCGAATAGACCATTTATCGAGGAAGGCTTTAGGCTATATAACATCACGATGCAACTATTAGGAGCGAAGAAATAATGGAAAATGTGAAAAAAACGGGGAAAATTATTCATCCTTGAGGGCTTCCATTGCGTGCTCTGCGAAAACGGTCCAAGATACCAAAAATATTTGTATGAAAGAATTATTCCTCTTGAAATGATTTTAAAAAATGTCCGCCGCAGTATATGTCTATCTTTTAAGATTAACTCTCTAGAACCGTTATTATGGTAATCAAATTTGGTCGAAATTAGTGCATTATTTGTTAAGAGTTGTATCAACGTCATAATATTAATCTTTATCCAAATAAATGTGTTGGATAGAGTGATTCAACGGGAAGGTTTTTATGTATGTACTTTTAGCCCGGAAAAACTTATTAACGCGAGCGAAGCCGTGGGCAAAAGCTAATGATTTATAATTTACTGCCTCGGTGGCGTAGTTGTATTACAGTACGACTGCAAAGCTGGGGTCTTGGGTTCGATCCCCGGGTCGGGCAAAGTGATATTGAGTTTTTCTATTCAGTATCAGCCCGGAGTCTGAAATTTGTACCCGATATGGCGATAGGCTCACCCCCTATCACATCATGGGACGGAATAACGGCGATAAGTGGGTGCACTAGTTGCGCCTTTGCCTACCCCTTCGGGGATAACAGGCATGAGTATGTGTGTGTATGTGATTTATAATTTCGCATAGCATTAGTAACCTTCGATAGCTCAGTTGGTAGAGCGGTGGACTGTAGAGGTTTGAGATGCTGATATCCATAGGTCGCTGGTTCAAATCCGGCTCGAAGGAATATTTTTTAATATTGTCAAGTTTTTGCACTTCATGTTTTATACTGTCATAAATAATAAACATTAGTAGTAATAAACTTAGAGGTAATTTCAGTGGCTTATTATCACATCCTCATTACTGGCAATGAATAAGTTATTTTAACCTGCTACTTTCTTACTTAATCTGGCTTCAATGTGCCCATATTGGAGTAATAACACTTTTTCAAGCATGTTGCAGAAACGATTTGGCTGAGTTTTCTTAGATTAATTCAGAAGCAATAATTACAGTTATCAATGTTTTTTGACTCTGCTAAAACAAAATATACCATTAATATAATTAATATTATAAAAAAAATTGTCGATATTAAAAAGAAAAGATTTTTTTACGATTCCGGTCCCCCAAACCTCTATCTGAAATACATTACGTGCCAGAAACTTGTTTTTAATTTTTAATATGAAGATAAAGTAATATTGTTATTGCTAATTGTAAATTTAAAAAGTTTATACTGGCTATAAAATATTAGACGCTGCGGACAGGATTCGAACCTGTGCGGGTAGAACCCAATGGATTTCAAGTCCATCTCCTTAACCACTCGGACACCGCAGCTGATAACCATGTAGACGAAATAACCAGCTTTATTTAAGAACGCATTTTTTTATTTATTTCAAATAAATATTATAATCAATGTTTTCAGTTTTAATGATATTTTATAGGTAGTAAGCATTTACAACTATATATAAAATAATTTCCATTTATTTTATCCTTCCTTTGGTTTTTTCAATATAGTATATTTCAACTCTGCATACCAGTACAATGCCTACAACGCTTTTATCAACCATAATTGGTCATTAGTTACAATCATAATTAATCCTGATAATATTGTAAACGCGAAAGTTTGTAAGTATGCATGTATGGATTTTCGTTACTCTTTCACGCAAAAACTACTAATCGGATTTCAATAAAAAATTTCACACGTGTAGATCATGTCGTGGATTAACACATAGGCTATTTTGTATCCCGCGAAAATATAAAGCGGGTTTTTTATTCGGGAAAAACTTTTTATAGCGGGCGGAACCGCGGGCAAAAGCTAGTTGTGTAGTATACACAAAGTAATTAATACTCTTATTAGTCTATGGTAAAGATTATCCATAGTATATTATTTTATTACAGTAATAATATACATATATATATAGTAAAATTTTATTCATTAAAATTTCAGGAAAATAATAAGCGGAACCTAATGAATATAATATTATCATTGAAAGAATACTAATAATCAAAATAATGTGTCTATTTAGCGCCATCTCTTAATAATAGTTAAATAAAACTTAATTAAGAGGTAGGCTTAAGAATTATGCTACTCAACACTAGATGGCAGTAGTAGTCCATAAGGTTTTGTTTTAAATCTCTTCGACACTAGATGGCGCTGTTAAATTAACCGCCACAGCTGTTCAGTCATCTGCTTTTGAAATGTCACGAGTCTTATTTTGCAAATGTATTAACTAAAAAGACAGGCAATAATTATTCGTGCACGTAAACAATAATTATTAACAATACTTCTACTATGTACGTAGCTAATGATAAAATGAACATACAATTTATAAATAACGGACGGGTATCTTCATTAAAATTTCATCTTCCACTTTTCTAGACAATTTATTATTGTGCTCGTCAACTCGTTCAAAAGCTCGGAAATTCGCAGGAAAGTTTTGTTCTTTGAAATTGTTTTATGCCTACTTACCTGCACTGGACACCAACTTTCGTTGTTCTATGCTCACAGTAGGTACAAAATGCTTTTTGCTATTGCCATAATTATAGATATCTAATTATTATTATGTATGTTGATTTTAGACTAGTAAAGCCTTTAAATTATAATATCATTAGTATTTTACGTTAAGTGATTTCTAGTGTGTAGTGAACTGTAAAAAGTGGGTGAAGACTTTTCTATTATTTTCTATTATACGTAACTTCGCGTCTATAGTTATAAAGGATTTTAGTGGGAATTCAATATTACATATATACATATACATATACACTCACGCCTGTTATCCCCGAAGGGGTGGGCAGAGGCGCAACCAGTGCACGCAGCTTTCGCCATTATTCCGTCCCATGATGTGATAGGGGGCGAGCCTATCGCCATATCGGGCACAAATTCCAGACTCCAAGCTGATACCGAATAGAAAAACTCAATATCATATACCCGGGGATCGAACCCGAGACCTCAGCTTTGCAGTCGTACTGTAATACAACTACGCCACCGAGGCAGGAATTCAATATTATTATAAAATAAATAAAATACTTTATTCATCACGTAGGCGAACAAAGTTGCACTTATAAGTCAAGATACATTAAATTGATTAAATTAATAATTATAATCAATACCAAAGGTCACTTATATCACTACTTACATTTTTATTGGGAGTAAAATCAATGATGAGAAATAAAAAAAGAAGCCAGCTCAGACTGGCAGGAAAGGGGATATAATATAGAGAACATTTTTATTTAAAATTAATGGGAGGAACGCGTCGCGATCCTCACTGGTGAGGACACTATAGCCCCTAGCCTAGCTAGTCTACCAGCCTTTCACTAGCTACCTAAGCGATGAGGACCCGAAGAAGAAAGGCAGAAAGAAACTCCGGGCTTAATTTTTTGTCATCAATTGTCCATTGAATCTTTATATACTTAGATTTTTTTTCAAGTCTTTTGCAAACAAAGTCCGATTAGTTATATAAGCTAATGCACACACATCACCGTCAAATAGCGACACATTTTTCTAAGTACAGAACGTTATGTGTTATACTTACTGCAAATATTATGTGATACAATCCGGGCTTACTTTTTTGTCATCAATTTTACTCGTTGTTTTCTCTCTTTTTTCAATACTTTTGTGCTGTTATATAAGCTAATACACGCACATTACCGTTGAAATGAGATAAAATCCAAATGAAGGGATTTAATACCTGGACAGGCATGAACAATTACTTAAAACTGGTCATAACAAAAAAAAACGGTGTACAACGTGCATTTGCCTACATTTACAAAAATATCTTTGTTATTTTGCTTTTCCTACTTTCCATCGTTTTGGGCTAATAAAAAAATTATTGTAAGTGGCAAATGGCAACATTGCGTTTTGTCCACTGTGACTAGTGACTGAATTTTAGGGTAGGTAGTACTACTACCTATCTAATGAGTTCGAATGTTATCAAACCAGCCCCTGCTTGTTTAAAATATAAGTCCTTATTATCCTACTAATATTATAAATACTGTAATGTGGTAGATGTCAATTACCAAAGTTTCGCCAACTTTCGAAAGAGTATATTGGAGGATAATGGGGTGCAGGCACTGTTTCTGGTGGTATATAGAATTAAGTAGTCCTGATCTTGTTTTGTTTTCTCCTTTTTTAATTTCTTTATTCAATTGGGCTCCACGCCCGGTTTAACGCTTATTTTATTTACAAGCACATCGTTTGTAACAGTCATTTAGTTTGAAGTTATGACTTTTATATCATGCACGCTGTGTTTACATAAGTTGGTTTGTCACATTTAGATTAACACTATAACTATATTTAATACAACACAATGTAATAATGTGAAAGCCGCTGGTGGACTTAATTAAAATAAATTAATAAATAAAAAAATAAAATTAAGGCGAAAGTTTGTAAGAATGGATGTTTGTTACTCGGTCACGCAAAAAACTAGCATACTAACGGATTTCGATGAACTTTGGCACACGGGTAGATCATGTCCTGGATTAACAGGTAGGTAGGTTGTCCCGGGAAAATATAAGGCGGGATGTATATCCCGAAAAAAAACTTTTTAACGAGGGCGTAGCCACAGGCAAAAGCTAGTTTGTTTTATATATTTTGCTTTTCTACGACGTTTATCGCCGTCCCTTATTGTATTTGAAAGTTCAAGGTCTATGGAATTAGTGAGCACGGTAAAAAAATTGGTTACAGCAGAAATACAGTCTGGCATTACTAGACACATTTAACTAGTTAATATGTTGGCATAGGATTTGTTCTTTAACTACTAAAACAACCTTTTTATAATATTTGTTATACTACAAACATTGAAGTATTAAAAAACCCTACATCAATGGCTACAAAGAATGTAATAACAATAGGATATAACTCGCGTCACATTACACAATCGATGGGAGTTTCGCGTATCTAGTCCAACATTCTTGGTGTGTGTACCAACTCGTTATTATAACTAAAACGCTTCGGCTTCTAATAAGACATCCGTGACAAGACAAACATACTTTTTACCACTTTATACAATCACTTAGACAGTTTTTTCCAAATCACGTTGGCCAGGAAGCGCCGGCTGGCCTTCACGGTTAACGGTCCAATTGTACAGAACGTTTACTAGCCAATTTGTTGTTTTATGTAAACTGTTTTTCATTTTGGGCGCTTTATAAAGAAGAAATACTATGTAATCTGCAATGCGCTTATGATAATATGATGTATCTAGTTATTTTAATACTTATACTGCATAAAAGGTAGATACTTGAACTTTAAAGTACTTACCACCTAAAGGTGATTTATCAGCTTTTTACTACCTGTTGTAAAGATCTTTACATAATATTTGGTATATTCATTTATGCTCGTAAATGTTTAGATTGAAAATCTAAATAAACATTCATCGCATACGAACATTTTGAATCATACAAAAAATGCATATCAAACTCCGTAAGATTCTCGCAAGTGATTTTCAAAAATCCAGTTAACACCTAAACCCTATTTATACCCGGTCCTAAGTCGGTAATAAATTCTGTAAACTTTAGTACTATGTGAGGAGAAGACAGACAGGTATAAAAACAAAAATGTATTGGTGTAAGTCGTAAAAGTTGCATTAGAGAGGGCTCACTAATGTAAACACTGCAGGCGGGTACGGAATGGTTTGTAGGATAACTTTATGTGAACTGATCTTTATTTATGTGTAATACTTAAAACAGTAGTTGATGTTTTCGGTTCAAAGAATATAATTCAAATTCAAATTGTTTATTTAAAATTTTAGACTTACAAAGACTTAAAAATTATACAAAAAATACATAAATATCACAAGAATCAGTTCTTACATACACAAATTACCAGCGGTTCCCAAACTAGGCAAGGCCTGTATCTTGGGAAACCAACATTCGAGATAAAAATAAATTTAGAACCTTAAGTTGTAAGTTAGTATACAGAATAAGCAACTGCTGAAATAAAATATAAAATAATAGTAATAAGTAAAACTATTGATAGATTTTCCAGAACAAAAGAGATTAATCTATAATTGAAAAGGCTTACACTATAGACTCAGTAACATCATAGTTAATACTTTTTAACCAGCTCGTGAGTTTTTTGGAACACCGATACATTGGGCAGTCTCTGAATGAACACAATTTAGCAACCATACACCATATAATATTTATGGTTTAAAAAGTTCCCAAGATACGCTGTCGCTCGGTAAAGCAAAGTAAAAATGAATGTTAGGCTACACACTCTAATATAACTCATGTTACATACGCTACTGGGGCAGTCATGTTTTATATAGCCATGTTAGGCTATTGCGTGCAAAATTGATATTGCTTTAAAAATAACTGAGTTTTCATTACGTTTTAATATTAACACTTACTAAATAGTACGGTATATTCGCTATTTATCACATAGAAAAGCTACAGCACTTGTTATCCTTAATTGGCATTACTGTCATATTCGTGACAACCTGAATAATGCTAACTATAAGAATTTATCAGCCTGTCACGAAATGGTCACAAGTATTTTGTTTGTGACCAAAACCGTTCTAAGAACGCTAAAATGAGATAATTGAGGAACAGCGCCATTTTAGTAACATAAAATACTTGATGGTCTTTTCTTAATAATCAAGAATTAAAAGTAACAATATAAAGTACAATTATTTACAACAAAATTATTTATACATTGCTTTCTTATGAAAAGGGTTAGAAGTACATAACATAATTATTAACGAAGGATAGAAATTGAAAGCATTTTTTCTCTGACGTTACTGAAATTCAACAAGCCAACGTCTCAAGCGTATAAGGACGGTCCCAACAAAGCGATTAAACTCTCCACAGGCACTGAACTTTATAGTTATTGAATCGTCGACAATCGTTAACATCCCCTTTTAAAATAACATCTTGCTTCACAGTATTTACTAACAGATAAATGGTCTATGCAAAGGACATATTTGTTTTTGTCTATGGATGGCGCCATTTTATCAGATGCTTGAGAACGTCCATTTGTTTGCCAAACTAGATAATAGAATTGAATATTTGTAAATATTAGATATGAAAATAATCGATTATTTTAATATACTTTTCATGTTCCAAAAGGAAGAAAGCAATGCTTACTAAACAGTCGTGAAACAATAGATAAGATTAGGATTCCCGATTTCGATACCGCGTAGGTATTTTGATGAGAAACTGGTTTGTTCTTAACAACGAAAGTTTATAGACATTATGATGACCCAAAAAAGTACTTACGGAGGTGGATCAATGAAATGTATATTCTGGAATATTTATATCATTGAACGATGATTGACTCCTCAAGCCCCGCGACGAACACCGGTGTCCTTATATATATAGGGTTTTCCCATCTATATATAAGCGGGGCTTGAAGGGTTAATCATAAATATTGGTAATATTCTTTAATTCCGAAAATAAGCAAATAATTTTTTGTCTATGTCCATTTCACTTCAAGAGTCTCTTTGATGGACTAAATAAAAAAATCGAAAGGAGCATAAGAAATGTTGTTATAATTTTCTTACGATCCTTGCCTTGACGTCACGACTAGTGCATCTATGGCGCAATGTCTCGTTTTGTTAGCGCACAATAATGTTTACAAATTCTTTCTTGCTGCCTGTTTGTGGTTCTGTTTATCGTGTTGCGCGTGCGCAAGTAACACTTCCACGAACTTGTATTTTGTATCAGATAACTGATGCATATCGACGTCACTGAAGCGGGTAAAGTTTGATTTTGTGAACTGCCTTGGGTGATAAAGTTTTTGTGTTGATCACCTGTCTTGAGGACGAGGACGACCAAGGAAGAGGTGGATGGATTGTGTAAGAGATGATATGAGAGAAAAGGGCGTGAATGACTTGATGACGAAAGATAGAGGAGAATGGAAGAGAAAAACATGTTGCGCCGACCCCAAGTAATTTGGGACCAGGGCAGGAAGATGATGATGACTTGTCTATTTTTTTTTATACTTTTTTGATAATGTGAAACTATTTTAATATTAGACAGTATGCCTACCATCACAGGTTGTTTTGGGCTGTCATCCCAAAGGGCTGGCTTGACGTGCTGCAAGACTTAAGAGACAACAATTTCATTGATGAGGATATTCAAAATTAGGTAAAGTAGAAGATTCATAGTAGTAAGACGTTCGATGGCGTATAAAGATCGGGATAACGCCAGACAGAAAGAAAAAAATTGTCTTTCTACGCCAGAGTTGTGGAATAATGTTCCCGTGGACATCAACTTAATTATCTTCCATGATTGAACCGCCCAGTATAATAAAAAGAAAATAATAAAATTATGCAATATTTCTCATTGACAATACGCACGGCGAAAAGTGAATGCACTAGTTGCGCTCCTGCCTACCCCGTAGGGAATAAAATGCATGTGTATGTATTGTATGCACCGTACTTACCAGCATTATATAATGCTGTATAATATATTATAAAGAAATCATTTTTTTGTTGTCATTTTCTTTGTAATTGCATATATTGTGTGTGTGTGTTGTGGGCAATAAATGTTTATATTATTATTATTATGATCAACTATCTAGACGCTTCAATAAAACTATGATTTTATAATATTACTTCACAAAGGTATTACGTGAGTAATACAGAAAGTTATTTATAATATAACTGATGGATGGGGTTGCCCAAAACTTCACAAACTAGTTATTGTTAGTGAAATAGTGAAAGTAACATAAATCATCGGGTAATTACATTATATAAGTATTGGCTCTTATATTTAAAATGAATCAAGTTAGTTATGTTGACTAGTTTAATTAGAAGCTTATAAAATTACAGACACTCGAGTTTCTGATGTTGGCAGTATATTACAATATTCGCCTGGAAGTATATACCGAGGGAAAAAAAATTTGCAAGTATCTAACCTCATTTTTATGCTCTCCACTGTATTTGTAGGTGAACAGTACCTAGCTAAAACATTATTTGAAAATAATAAACTATGTATTTACTACTTCTAAAGACGTAGAGCTATTGACTGTTTTGCAATAAGCAATAACGATAGTAGAATAGATTTTCTTTCTTTATTTCTATACTTCTATACTAATATTATAAAGCTGAAGAGTTTGTTTGTTTGAACGCGCTAATCTCAGGAACTACTGAACCGATTTTGAAAATTCTTTCATTAATAGGAAGCTACATAACTCCTGAGTGCTATAGGCTACTTTTTATCCCGGGAAAATATTTTTGTCCCGGAAAAACTTTTTCACGCGGGCGGAGCCGCGAGCACTACTACTAGTCATAAATATTATTGAATCTAACTCTCTCATTCAAGTTCTTTGAGTAATTTATTTAGCTTTTGAATTGTTAATTTGGTGATCCCATTAACTTTCTAGGGCATCTTAAACCAGGGTGAAAGAGTATTATCTTAGAGTATTTATGCAATGGAGACGATATGGCAATAATGCGCAAACATTTTTTTCTGTCAACCCTGACGAGGAGCGAGGTAAACACGGATAGCACATATTTAACAAAAAAAAACCACACGTGCAGGGCTGAATATAAGGTCGCTTTTTACACAATAACACAGTAAAAATCACAATTTCTGTGGATCATCGGTTGATGTCATTATCGTAGAATGTAATGACAGCGATCGCAAGTCACATAGGTTTTAATAAAAGTTTATGACCAGCTGCGCATTTATTACTAGCGACGGGTTCGCCTGGTCATCCCTTCTTGTTAAATGCTCTAAGATTATAAGGATAAGTATCATAAGAACTGTTCGATCGGTTCTTAAAAACAAACGCGCAGTTCTATAACGCTTTATTTACACTTGATTGGCTGCTGCGGTTGTCATCGAAGCTGACCGCAGCTCACGGCCCACGAGGTGCGACAGGTGTGCGCGCCACCGCGTCACGTTGTCTACCACGCTCTACACTTACATCGCTGTATTACTATGATTCTGCGTAGGGTTGCCATCACCTATACCGGGTGGAAGGGAAACGCTCTCTATACCGGAACGGTAAGAGAGAAGAACCATAACATTAACGAAAAACTATATTCATTTGCAAAGCTAAGCGATAATACTTACGATTTTAGTATTTCCGTAATTCATGCGCGAGCAATGTAAAGCGTACAAACTACAAAGCAAACGCCGACAAGGCAGCGCGGCGGCCACGCGGTCGTTAACCCGTCAGCTGATGTACGTGTTTCATTACGTTTTTTTTTTAAATATTGACCTTTTTTATTATGTTTTTCAGAATAATAGTTTGATTTATCTATCCATACGTGAAGCTGTACAGAAATTTGAGAAAATCCTACTAAAATTGTAACAATGCGATCGCGATTTTTTTAGTACCATCACGTCAGAAATCACCAATATTATCTACCTGTTTTCGTTTCCGAGAGCGTTTTCCTTCCATCCGGTATTTTGCCGTGCCTTCTTGAATGCGGGTTATTATGAATGAATTTTTAACTAAGGTATATTTCAATTTATCGCTTATCTATAAAAAAATGATTTCCCCTGCCAAGTGTGCGGGTTTCACCCGGACACTTTTTAAAATCCCTGCCGGACGGTCCCCGGACGCCCTTCAAACTAAGACAAATCCGGGGCAATCCGGACGGATGGCAGCCCTAATTCTGCGTGTAGGTCGTGGTATAGGAGATTGTTTTTATATTTAAACTATAAGTGTTGCACGCGAATTCGTCCGTGTGAAAACCATTATTTTCCATGGAAGCAAATTAACGGAATAAAACGTCCAGGATATACCTGCGTGCCAAATTTCATCCGAATCAGTTTAGTTGTTTCTATGTTTACTTGTAACAAACATCCATTTTCACAAAATTTTGCATTAATACTACTAGTAAATTAAATAAGACTAGGTTTTAGGCTTGAGACAAAAGTACAGGTTTGTACTTTTCAGGAGTATAATAACGGGGATATTTAGGATATAGTCTATTATCCTGGCGAATATCCAAATTTGTTCAATGGTTTTTGGGTTTACTTCTAACAAACATTATATTTATAAACTTTCATATTCACGTAATATATTAGTAGTCAAACTAGTAGAAATTATATTTTATTGTCTGTAATCAATACAATATTCATGTTTTTTATCGCATTGAATGACGAGACAAGCATGCTGTTCGCCTGATGGTAAGCGATACGACAACCCATAACCAGTAGCAACACCATCCAGCACCTTGAGTTCCAAAGTACTGTGTGGTATTCCACTGCGCTCATCATCATAAGATGTTAAGTCTCATTATGTTCATTACTTAAACTGGCTACAATTTCCTTCAAACCGACACACAATAGTGCAAGCACACTGATGCTTGGCGGTAGAAATAGACATTGCTGTGGTACCCACCCAGACGGACTCTTACATATTACCACCAATAAGTTATTTTATTATTGAAACAATGAAAACTGTTAAAAATACTCATGCCCATAAACACAACGTTCCGCTTCACCGAACGTGATCGCAAGAATCCAATGAAAGGCATAGCTTGGATTGGAAAAGAAAAACCTGTCCAAGCGAATCCAATCCATGGATGTTTCACTTTTACATTTCTCTTCCATCCATGGAACTTATTTGCATGGTACATACGTTCTTACATTTTTTGTAATCTTTACAAAGTTAGCTGTAGGTACTTTTGTTTTCTTAACTTTTTTGACAAAAATATTATTCTATTAAATTGCGTGGTATTTAACCACTGGGATTAGTTCCGCCTAGTAATACCTACAATTTAATTTAAATATACCATTCTCTCTCTCTTCCTTAACAAACGGCGATAGCCTAGTTGGGAGTGGAACGTACTGCCGAGACGAATATCAGCAGGATCAAAACCCAAGGGTGCTTGCCCTTTGATTTTTCTAAAAAAGTTATGTGTGTATTCTTTGTGAATTATCACTCGCTTTAACGGCGAAGGAAAGTATCGTGAGTAAACCTGCATACTTGAAAAGGTCTCTATAAGAATTTCGAAGGTATGTGAAGTCTGCCAACCCGCACTAGGCCAGCGTGGTGGATTAAGACCTAAACCCTTCCTGTTTTAGAGGAGAGGCCCGTGCTCACCAGTTAGCAGTATATAATACAAGGCTGGTGTGTTACAATGTTTCTTTCATTTTTATTCTTTGCTTTCATTTAAGGGGTTTTTGCCAATACTCGCCAAGCTTGGCAGGCGGGTTGGCGAGCGTACGGAACGAACCTTGATAAAGGTCGCAGGGCACACTGGATGCATGCCGCTTTCAACAGGATCGTTTGGAAATCTTTAGGGGAGGCCTATTTTAGCAGTGGATTTCACGCGGCTGACTATGATGATGAAATATACCATATTTCATTATAACTTATGGGCAAACAATTAAAGAACATGACGGATTGGAATTGTTTTGTCTTTAAATTTGAGTGTGCTATGTTTATTATTTATTTTATTTATTATAAATGCAGTGCATTTCTCCTAGCCAGTTTCGGCCACGGCGGCCAATCTCAACGGAGATCAGCCAGGTACGCAGGAGATATTATAGTGCACAAGTGTGTGCGCAATACACATGTGCACTCGCTATGCCTTCACTCTCATAGTCCGGTGAGACGGCAATCCGACATGACCGGAGAGAGATCAGGCGCAGGACCAACGGCTTTACGTGCGCCCCGAGGCACGGGGGTATCACACCGCCAACTTCCTGACTCCGAGCTGCGACTGAGTAAATTTTACGATATGAGTATAAATATATGTATATTCAAAATATACAGATTTGACATAAGATAAAATAAGACTTCTAAGGAAATATGAATAATGAGTGACTTTCTGTTCGTCAAACCCATAAAATCATAAAGATATAGTCGAGCATCTTATTCTCTGTTTAAATTTATCTCAAAGCAGAAATCGATCCCAAGACCTTTTATTTTACAACCGTCTCATCACCCACTATGCTAAAAAGGCTTTCATATTCTATTTAAGTATTCTATTCACGTTTATAGAAAAACCACATAGAAAATGAACGAAGCTTTCTCTATCGAATCAATAAATAAGGACAGAAAGTGCAATGGAAAAGTAAGAGATATAGAGATTGTGCCGCCCGTAGACATGAAGGATGTAGGTATATGCTATAGAGTATAGACCTATAGGAAAGCGGAAGACATTTGCCGTAACATCACTTTGTCCTTGTCTAAAGGGATCAATTACACGTTCCATTATGTATTCATGTGTCTATTCCTCCCATTATTGTTAATAAAAAATATTTCATCCCTTTTTTTATCTCCTGTCTCCTGCCAGTCCAAGCTGGCGTCTTTGTTTATGTTTCATTGATTTTACTCCCTATAAATAATGACTGTAGTTATACAGTGACTTTTTGTAATAATAATAATTATTATTTTAATATATTATGACTTATAAGTGTAACTGTGTTCGCCTTTGTGACGAATAAAGTATTTTATTTAATTACTTTAATGCTTAAGGATATTATTTGTTATTAAAAAGTTTTTATTTATTGCTTCTTTGTTAGTTAATTATGGAATAATGTAAACAATACATCATAGATAAACGATTGCAGCATTCGCAAGTCATCTGCTGCTAGTTATTGAAGAGTTCCATTGTGTATCTCCGAAGATCTTCATCAGATCTTCATAAATTATATACTAAAACCTTCCCTGAAAAATATACATTTCAATATCGAAATCCACATCCAAATCGGATCAGTAGTTTTTGAGAAACACGCGGCCATACCAATTTACATACATACAAACATACATACATACGGATTGAATACAGAACCTCCTTTTTGAAGTCGGTTAAAAATGGGCCTTAAGAATGACATTGACCAAACTTTACAAAGGTTTTAGTTTGAGCTAATAAACAAAACGAATTAAATGAATAATATTATGTTCATACCGACTTGTAATGTAAACGAAAAATTTGATTTCTTTGTTTCTTTTATTGTATAATGAGCACTTAATACATTTTGCGTGCGTAACAAGTAAGGCTGCAATTTATAATTTAACTAGGTGATGCTCGCGGCTTCACTCGGTATAAAATTAAAAAACTGTAAATTTTTCGAGATAAGAAGTAGTGTCTATGTATTGGTCCAGGGCATTATCTATCTTCGTGTCAAATTTAACCTAAGCCCATTCAAGATATTTTGTGTTTATTTCTAACAAACATCAAAGCACTCAGACGATTTTACACACTTTCGCATTTATAATATTAAAACATTTGAACACGTTTCATTACTTTAAGTTCTCACGGTGGCTACACAATTGATAAAAAACATCGTAAGATTTGATCTCCTTTGTTCGCAGATAAGAATATTGAGTCATACGTTGTTATATAAGAGAACGTATTGATTTGCATGGCCTTCTGTTTTATTCATTCACGGTAAATTTGTTAATCGGTATGTTATAATGTTATTTCATACTTGTAATAAATATTAAGTGATGGCCCACAAAGAAAAATTATACAGCTTCATAGGTAGTTCATTTTACAACCTACATAAATATGATTTGGAATATTTTAAAATTACGCGGACTATTTTAAAGTTCCGTAGCAAAAATCAAGATAAGGCTGTCGTCGTTCTTCGATCACATCTCCAGAAACAAAGACTCTGTTGAAAGACAAGTCCAAGGATGAGTAAAGGGAAAAAGAAGCAAATACCCACTGGACTGACTTGATTAAAACGGCAACAATGTTCTCCAAGACAGAGTGTACACGCAGTGTTTCTAATCGACAATAATATAGATGCCTTAATTCTGCAAGCATAGCCGAGAAGACTGACGACGTTGACAAGTTTCAATATATCACCCTCGCGACAACCAAGACCGCTCTGTCGAGAATGCCCGACTAAGAAGAAGATGTAGCAAAAAAGGAACCCCATTATACCGATGATTTAGTAAAGGCCGCAGAAACGCGCTGGATGCGCTTTTGACAGGTCCATCTGGAAATCTTTGGGGGAGGCCTATGTTCAGCAGTTGATGTCATGTGGCTGATGATGATGATGATGATGATTATACCTTGGAGCTATTCGTTCGCCAATTTATAAGTCGTAGTTATAGTTTCCAGTATTCGTATAGGTAAGTGTTAGCGATTTCCTACATTGTATGTCTCACCAATTATCTGTTCTGAACCTATATTATTATCTTTCGATATTAATATGGGTTCAAAGTATATCATTATTGATTAGTGATTACCTTTGAGTCACGATGACGGCGAACAATTAATTATTGAGACTAAAATCACTTAAATAAAACGCTATTTATTATTGGAATCCACTTGAGATATTGTCGATGAAAAGATATTAAATCATCTTTAGAAGTTAAACTTTCTACTTCTTTTTCTTTTAAAGCAAGTACTAAGCCTGAGCCTTCTATAAAGCATGGTACAACGAGCTTCCCTGGCCTTTTATTATGAAATCTCTTAGGTATGCCAACATGATGATAATTTACCTTTGTAAAACGAATGCACGAAGGTATATTTCGGAAACAATGCTTATCAGATGTTCATAATGTTATCTGTGTATCGCTGTATCATTAGACATATGATTGGCGTATCCCATGTACCGTGACATGAGTAAATTGTTGCCACTTTTGTCTGTCCATCACTTGCAACATAGAAATTGATTGTGTATGAATTTTTTCTAGTATTGTTTGTTCAGTTCATTGAATGTCAGTAATCGATGTATTGAATGATGAAATATATGTCATATAGTTGTTAATTATATTTTAATATTACGTGAACATAAATGTTTTAATTGTTATTCATTGTATAAATCGAGGTTATGTTTTGAATAATATTATATTAATAACACTAAGATAGTACTCAATAATTATTTCACATTTTATCATAATTTTAATGATAAACTAAAGTGTTTACGCCACGGAAAATATAGTGACCCTATTTTCTGGAACCACATAATGATTAAGTTAGATGCGAAGACATGAAGGCCTGTATTATAGTAAAAATTAAACGAATTCAGTGTTCGTCTTCTTTTTTAAAGTTGGTAAAAAGTCAGCAAGAGTGTCACTAGGTCGTTCTCGTTTAAGAAATTAATGTTGCAGAATTAATCTGATAGTTCTGTCATAAAGAAGATGGTAGATTTTATGATCCATGATGATGACGTCCAACTTTGAGAAAGAGGTCAATCGGCGAATCCAGCTCGGATGGGCAGCGTTCGGGAAACTAAGCAAGGTCTTCTCGTTCAAAATACCTCAGTGCCTGAAGACAAAAGTCTTCAATCAATGTGTGTTACCAGTGATGAATGACATACGGCACTGAGACATGGCCTCTGACTATGGGCCGCCTAAGACGGCTCACGGTCACTCACAGAAATGAGGAGATCCGTAGAAGAACGAAAGTCACTGACATAGCCCAACGGATAAGCAAGCTGAAGTGGCGGTGGGCAGGGCACATAGTTCGAAGAACTGACGGCAGATGGGGCAAAAAATTTCTCGAGTGGAGACCACGTACTGGCAAGCGCAGCGTCAGCCGTCCACCTGCAAGGTGGACCGATGATTTAGTAAAGGCCGCAGGAACGCGCTGGATGCGGGCCGCTTTTGACAGGTCCATCTGGAAATCCCGACTATGTTCAGCAGTGGTCGTCATGTGGCTGATGATGATGATGATGAGATATTATGATAATCATAAATAAGATGGCAACTCAAGTGTAGTTTTTGTCTCCAATAATGTTCAATGATATAGTGTGATAGTATGATAGAATGAAGATGTCCATATACCCATGAATCCCCTTCGTTAGCCCAATTGATAGAGCGGTAGACTGTAGACGGAAGATATTGTTATCCTTAGGTCGCTGGTTCAAATCCGGCTCGAAGGATGCTTCTACACGATTTTTTTTTGGTATTATAAAAAAAATATTAGACGGTAAGACGAATTGATATACGTCGTTATCTCAATTTAGCGTCAGCAAAATTTTACGATAATGGCAGGAAAGGTAATTAAATGTAATCAATTAAAATTTATTTGCTAATATCAATTGAAAGTAGAACCCCTTTGAGTGGTAAAGGATCAAGGAAGCACGTAGTCCGTAGTAGACAGTAAATATGTAATATAGGGCTGGCAGGTATACGGCATAGAGGAGAATGGAAGAGAAAAACATGTTGCGCCTACCACAAGTAATCTGGGACAAGGGCAGGAAGATGGTGATGAGGTATATGGCATCTAAACTTTATTCCAACAAAATAACAACATTTACTATACACACACACTCACGCCTGTTATCCCCGAAGGGGTAGGCAGAGGCGCAACTAGTGCACCCACTTTTCGGCGTTATTCCGTCCCATGATGTGATAGGGGGCGAGCCTATCGCCATGTCGGGCACAAATTCCAGACTCCGAGCTGATACTGAATAGAAAAACTCAATATCACTTTGCCCGACCCGGGGATCGAACCCGGGACCTTAGCTTTGCAGTCGTACTGTAATACAACTACGCCCCCAAGGCAGTACTATACACGCTGGAAATAACGAAATTGAAGTAATAAATCAAGAAAATGAATCTAATGAAACTGGTATAATATTGTGAATGGAGTTTAACTAGTCGTATGATCAAAGGCAACTAACCTGGCGCTTTAAAAATTGACACTTATATTCAGATTTAGATTCCAAATGTTGAGCATCTTTATAATGCTCTATTCTTCTATTCCATATGATAAAGTTCACTCATTCGATGGCTATGTTGTTATTTATGCAAAAAAGAATGTACGATTTATTCGCATGAAGATAGTTTAAGGCAGCTATACTCAATCTGCGGCCCGTTCGGTTTTTTCAAGTGACCTATCTGACCTAATAACAATCAATAATACTAAAGAAACTTTTCCAAGATCACTTGAGCGAATCTTATAAGAATAAAATTATTCCGTTCACTGTGAATACTTTTAATGGAATACATAAAACTTTAAATACCTATGTTATTAGAGACTTAAGTAGGTCAATGAATTGATATTGCGGCTCGAGGCCCTATAACTATGGTGTCTTTGTACTCCTTTTTAAAAAAGGTTAAGAACGACAATTTTAAGGTCTTGGAAGTGAAGTGGGCTACATTTGTCTAAGCAGTGATAAAACCTGTACTCAGACGTTGCTGCAAGAACCACAGTGCCAGGTTTTACTCATAATTTTCTTTTTTTTGGTAATGGCCCTACTGCCAGTAGCCTGACACGAGTCGGCTTTTCTGGCCACACCGGTGTTTAGGGTGAACGCAGAAGGCGCTCGCAACCCTTTGAATTAAGTGACCATGCTGAGGGCAACCCACTAACGGGTTACGAACCTCGGCCCAGGACGGCCACTGAGAGAGGATGAGACATCAACGATTAGGGAAAGATTGGTTTTTAGGCCTAATCCTATTAGATTGTGCTGTCATCGGCACGCGGGCTTACTCATCAGCAGCAATGTTGTTGTACGACGAAGAAATGGTATAATATACCCACATTTTGCGTGCTTTGTTATGTCGCATGTGATCAGTTCTTGTTATTTCAAAAATTCAAAAATTGTTAAGGCGTTAACTTAGTTGCCTTGCCTCTTGCATAAACGCGTCCAATGTCACCGAAAGTACGGTGTCATTGGCATTTCCATTCACCCGAGATATTATCTGAAAAGCTTTTAGCTCTGTGATAATTAACATTATTTCAATGGTCAATGATTCTCGAGACAATTTGATTCAGTATACCACGGGAGAGAATAACTCATTTGCCTCAGAGTAGTGGCTCAGTTTTATTAGTACCTACATGTTTTTGAGGGTTCCGTGCATATTATAGGAATATTGAATCATTGAACGATAATTTTTCATAATTGAAATAAAAAATATTCAGTAAAATTTGTTTTACTAAATAATTTTATTAAAATTTATTGAAATAAATCAATTTGAAAGTCTCGAAATTGCTTTAAGATATTTTTATGCAATACAATGAAAGGTAACATTGCATTTAAGCTTTTATTAGTGTTATATCTAATTATGATTTTAATTTATAAGAAACTTATCGATTATTTCTTCTTTTCCTACTCATAATCCTACCCCAATGTGGAATTAGCGCAAAACCAACTTTAAAGCTGTGGAAACAACGTAATTTTTAGAACCAGCCACCTGCTCATGATAGACTCTCCTGGGGTATGACTGTTAACTTGTCGATGACTTTCGATCTTAATTGATTGACTCGGATCGTACTGAACTCACGAAAACATTAATAAAGTGTTACGATTTGGCCAATCTGTTTTTTTAGAAAGCAATAAATTCGAAATGATTTTCGTCTATTTGCTTTCGCTAGTCTATTCACTCGAATAAACATAATTTCACGATTCATTACATTTGAAATTATTCGATGCGGGCTTCTGAAGTTGAGACGGCTCATATTTATTTCAATAGTAGATGACCTTGTTTTTATATCAATCAAATGTCTATTACACTAATCGATTTTAAAAGTTTATTTTTAATGCAATACCATATTCCTCACTTTATTTAGTAAAACATTATTTAAAATTTTATTTACTTTTATTTTATATTGTCTTTGTCTGTATTTATGCCTGGACTTGTCAGAATCCAAATTACCTTTTGGTATATTTCATTGTTTTTACCCAACTGCGAAAGAAGGAGGGTTATGTTTTTCGAGTGTATGTATGTATATTTCTTTGGCATGCTCTAGAGCCTTAACGACTTGTCGTATTTTTATGTGAGTGTGTCAATAGATTTGTCTAAGTCGTGAGAGTGACATTGGGTACATCAAAATAACAAAAAAACGAAATTAGGGATTTTTGGCGGTAAGAAGTAACGTAAAAAAATATGTGGTATCGAAATAAATATTTTTTAACGGTGATCACGAATATATACACAACTTATATGTTCTATTGAAGGTTGGAATAAGAAATGCTAATAAAGGTTCTTGAAAACTGAAAAGATGGAAATAAAAAAAAAATTAAACAAAACAAAAAACCCGACTGTGTCAAAATCTGCCATATTTATAAAATGTGTTGAAGAACTGAAAATATAGAAACAAGACTTTAATTTGAATATTTTATTTTGCATCTGCTCCCTCCGAGATTTTGTTGCGTTACCTATACCACCAACCAAATTATGAGAAGTGAGCGTGTTATGCCTCCAACAGCGTTTGTGAACACTGTCAACTAAGATTATTCAAAACCAAAATAAAATATTCAAATTAAAGTCTTGTTTCTATCTTTTCAGTTCTTCAATGAATTTAATAAAGATGGCAGATATTGACGCAGTCGGTTTTTTTATTTTTTTAAAATATATTTTTCTATCTATCATAGTAAAGTTTTGACGCCTTAAAAAATTAATTACTCTGAACAAGGTACTTTAAGCATTAAATGGTTTCCGAGGTAGCGCAAATAGTAACACGGGTCAATGAACCTGCCAACCGAAACTTGGCACAATCTGCTTGTTACATATCTGGCTGGATAGTTGCCAGACTGACTGGCAGGATCTAAATTGCGTAACCGTATAACCTTTTCGCCAGGTGGGGAGTCGTTAATGGAAAGTGTGGCTTATTTGCAATATGATTACTAAAATGTCATTATAAATAGTAACAGCCACACTTACGCTGGATGCGGGCTGCTCAAGACAATGGTTGGCGCTTATTTGGGGAGACCTACGTTCAGTAGTGGACTGCATTACACTGACTGCTGTTAGAAATGTGTGATAAACCGCCGTTTTTTCGACCAAATCGATTTTTTCAAGCCGCCCCTAAAATGGACTTATGAGAACAACGTTTTTTCGACATTGTTGTAAGCACAAATGAAGAACACGCTAGATACAGGCTGCTTTTAACAGGTCCGTTTGGTAATCTTTAGGGGAGACTTAAGTTCAGCAGTGGAGTTCATGTGAATGATGACGATGATGATTACAAATGACTTATTTGGATTGGTTTATTCTCAGGATTGAATCGAGTATTAAGATTGTGATCGTTTGTTAAAAACAGTTATTAGTATTTAGTGTCAATATAATTACAGTAGGAACGCGATTAACCGGACTAATTGTTGTCGTGAGTCATTCGGATAATCGAAAATCCGGATAATCGAATGTATGAAGAAAAGCAGGTTTTGTACATATTCGACTTGTAGGCTTAGAATAGGCGTTATTATTCTTTGCTTGTAGGTATTTAATATAATTGGTCGCGGTTGATAGTCGCGAAAACGTATAACTGACGGCCGGATAATTGAGTTTCTACTGTAATCTAACTCGTGTTTAAATGTTTGTACCTGTGCTTGACTTTGGCAAATAAATTATTTTGTATCGCTCTTGGTCTTGCTAGGGACATAATATGAAGCAGAGGTAATACAAAATAAATTGCAAGAGCTATGAGAGATGTGTGCCAAGATGTAATAACAGCAAGTAAGGTTTTGTTACAAATTAAAATGACGTTAAGTTATCAAGCTCAGTAACCAAGTATCGTATTTGACGTTCGACATATTTACGACGGCCTTATTCATTTTTTCTTCAAGCTTCGTTCTAAAGAAACTTATGATGCCTCATTTAGACTGTTGGGGAATAATCAATGCAAATACATGACTATGAATAATGAGTTACGAATCCACCCGAATAGGCTGTTTTTTTTTACACATTAGTATTTGTGATTATTATAAGTGACCTTTTGTATCAATAATAATTATTATAATCAATTTAATGTAAGATACATCATTATTAGTAGTAAGACTCATCATAAGTGCAACTATGTTCGCCTACGTGATGAATAAATTATTTTATTTATTCGTCTGTACTCGTCAAGTATCTAAAACAGGGGTGACAATACTGTCAAATAGCGGAACGAAAAATGTAAATTTTGTTTCGGAAAGGGAACATTAAGCTAACGACTTGATGATTCTCAATCGAGTATAAAATTGTAATATAATTAACACTATGCCATACATTTACTGAATATAATTATGTAATTTCCAGATCTTTACAAATATAAAGCTTAACAAATAATACCCAATATATCATGTCAATATGCTAAATTCAATGCAGTTTTATCACCATACACACCGTAAATAGCCTGATGTACATTCCATCCAGCTGCCTACATTGATGCTGAATACAATTAACGTAGCATTGTCCTCCCACGGGGAGCGACGACCCTCCATTGTTCCTTTGGGGTATTGGCCTAGGCTTTATTAATTATTAATTATCCTTATTTAGCCTGTAATAAGTTTGGTAAAATTGCTAGGTAAGATTTGCTAATGGTGAATTCCAAAAGAATTCATAAATCATTTAGGTTTTGATACTACTATAATCTGTAGTAGACATTCCTTTTTTCCTTAAGTATAGGTAACTAAAGTTTCAATCATTATGGGCCCAATTGGAACATTAAACCTTCACATTGGAAACGATATAGTCTGATGAGAACGTCAACAAATTATGACTGTTAACAGTTTATGAATTAATGTACATTATTCATCTGCAATTTTGCCAATCGAAGTTTCTAGAACTCACCTCTGCGGTTAGAGATTAAAAACAAAGAGGATTAATTTGACAAAGGTTTACAAAACATCGAAGTATAATGGCAGAGCTCAGCTCGGTCGGCGACCGACACAAAGAGCATGTAACTGTACACTGGACAAAATATTTACACACCACATCAAACGCGTCCGCGGGACTTATTGGTACCTTGGACTTTGGGACATTTTTTTTAACGCGGGGTTATCGGCCAGATGCCTGACGAGAGTCGGCTTTTCTGGCCACACCGGACTTTAGGGTGAACGCTTTAGGCGCTCGCAACCCTTTAAGTTTAGAACGTTGGAGCAAAATATAACAATAGTGATGGTGCCTACATAGAGGGTAGGCAAAGAAGGAATGAGTGCTGTCATAGTTGGTCATTTATGTTTGGAGACAAGCTTAAAGTCAATCTGAATGAAAGATGATCAATAACATAAATCCTTGATGATCAATAATGTGTTACTTACGTGTCATGCCAATAACGTTCCTTAAAGGACGAGAGCATTAATTGAAATTATTGTTTTTATCATAAGTAATTACACAACATAATTTGTCAATCGTGAAGAACTAGTGGTAATGAAAACCTCTTTATGCGAGTGATTATGTAAGAAAGGTATATATGTACCTACTACATATATTTTGGGATCGCAAAGCTCGTTTTACGTAAATCAACCACCGGCACAAACCATTTTGGATCTTATTAACCTTGACAACACGATGACTAAGTTTGACAACCGAACGGATCAAGATTAAATGATCGAAGCATCAATTTAATCAACTCAAGGTAACAATGCACGTCAGCTGTGTACCGAATCGTTTGCGTCGATTTGGGTTTAAGAAATACACTGTGCCAGCCACGAATTGGATTTTTACACGAAATCGCAATGGGCCACTGCTTCATACCGGAGATGCCATCTAAGTATACAATAATACAAGATTCTTGTATTTAACCGACTTCAAAAAGGAGGTTCTGTATTCGATCCGTATGTATTTATGTATATATGTATGTATGTATGTATGTAAATTTGTATGGCCGCGAGTTTCTCAAAAACTACTGATCCGATTTGGATATGGATGTTCAAATGTATAGTTTTCAGGGAAGGTTTTAATATATAATTTATGAAGATTTCATGAAGATCTTCGGAGATACACAATGGAACTCTTCAATAAATAACAGCAGATGATGATGATGCACCGACGAAGGCTCCAAGCGGGCTCACGCCCAGACTCTTCTGCGCACTCCGCCGCGCACGTCCTACTCGTTACGACTTAATGTCACATCACACACACGTACGTGTATGATAAAACACACATGCCCGTAACGGTAGTGTATAGGCAAAACGCTTCAGCGCCATCCTATACATATATTTGGAGTCGGTGCCTAATTTAAATTTAACAACGTTTTCGCATATTTGATCTTGTATTTCCTTGGCTTAGCTGGCAATTTAAATTAGGCATCGACTCCAAATATACGTATATACTAAGCGAATATAAAGTTGAATTATTTTTTGGTTTGCAGTGGTTTTGAAGTCGGTTTACTTTTTAATATTCTATTTGAAAAACTTTGGTTCGTGACCCGTTAGTGGGTCGCCCTCAGCGTGGTCGCTTAAATTTTAAGGGTTGCGAGCGCCTTCTGCACTCACCCAAAAGACCGGTGTTCTTTCATAAGCCGACCCTCGTCAGGCTAGAAAGAGTAATGTCAGGGACAAAAAAAAAATTTGAAAAACTGAAGAACTTTTTCGGAGCTTTCATCCACATGAAAAACGTGTGAATTTTATGCGACTTGTGAAATATGGAATATGAGAATAATATGCTTTTTGTTGTTTGCAAGTGATTTTTTTCAGGATGTCAAACTACTGGGCCACGAGTTGGTAAGTGGGTTACCTCCGCTCAAGAACACCCACAAAGAAGGTTTTATAGTTCGAGTATATTGGAGAACCGACATTTAAAAACAGGAGTTTGAAGTGGATAACGCTTGGGTTTTTAGACCACCGCATCGACTCCTTCAGGAAAACATAGAGTTTACAGTTATATATTATTTAGAAGTTAAATTAATTGTTACCTAGATTAATACGCGAAAATAAAAACAATCGTTGATAGTGGAAAAATCCACTCAATGTATCCGCGCGTCAACAATGTAAAACTTTATTGATTACACTTTAATTGCTATACCATAAAATCCAAATTCCATTACTTATGTAGTTTATTAGAGTGTTATAATTTGTTATGCATTTCATAAAAAGAGTCACAGATTAATAAGCTAAAAATATTACGTGCGAGACCAAACGTTAGCAAATTCTCGTTCATTTACGCCACACTAATGAGATGTCTGAATAAACTGTCAAGACAACATAATAATTAATATTGTTGACAACCGTAAATGAATGCAACTAATTAACAGCTTTTTACTGTACCTAGTTAAAACAAGTAAAAAACCAAGTTCAAAGTTCTTTTGAGAAAATTCGCAGGAAATGTGAGTTCAACATAATGAGAATGAATTAGCCGTCGCGAAATTGTTTTAGTGTCGCTGACCTGTGGTAATTGACGCAAAATTCCGTAATGGTTTCAAAATTATACATTTATCAATGTTAGTGTGTCTTGGTTTTAGCTCTTAATATAAAACGAACGTTTTAAAGTTGCTTTTTTATTAAGTTACTAAAGTTTCACTAAATTATACTTAATATTATACCGTAAAAACCCTCAACACGAAAACGTTCATAATAGGGTAGTTGACTACTTTTTTTTAAATACATTTATCAAACATTTATGTCTTCTAAAATATAGAGGAAAAAGAATTTTTAAAACACAAGCAATAATAAATGAGTTATAAAGCTTTGAAGTTTGGTGGAAGGGGCATCTGTGAGATAACGGACACAGCAGAATGTGACGTTACTGAGTGTCGCCAGCCATAACGCTGCGTGCGTGCGAAACAAATGACGCGATATCCCCACTACGTCCCCACTTTTGCTCATAACAATATTTCAAATATGAATAACTGCTTTAGTTGTCAACCAATTTTGATTCTGATTTTACAGAAGAATTTGTTTTTCGTATTATTTTCTGTTACATATAAAATCATGTACCAAATCAAACATAGGAAACTACCCAATTATATTTGACCTATAAAGTTTGTAGCACATAGTCTTGATACGTTATGATATTTAGTTACATTTTTTATTACATTTGTGTACTTGTTCACAAATAACGCCTTATAACATTAGAGTAATTATCCAATGGACACGATATTATGTTAATAATGCGCAAACAATTTTTTCTGCCAATCATGACGGGGGGCGAGGTAGACACGGATAGCACACATTTAACAAAAAAATACCACACGTGCCGGGCTGAATATAAGGTCCCTTTTTACACAATAACACAACAAAAATCACAATTTCTGTGGCGCACCGCTTAATGCTTGGCTTAATGTCATTATCGTAGACATAGAGTACGTTTCTTAGGACGGTATGAATAAATAAATAATGAATATTGAACTCTTCATACATTATGTCTACTTGAGATGTAACTCAAACTTGAGACAGATTTATTATTACCGCCCTTAATATCATAGAATGTAATGACAGCGATCGCAAGGCACCTAGGTTTTAATAAAAGTTTATGACCAGCTGCGCATGTATGACCAACGAAGGGTTCGCCTGGTCATCCCATCTCCTTTGCATTGCTAGATACTCAAAGCATTTGTGAAGTTGTTCACAAGTAACGCCTTATAACACCCGTTTGTTTGCGTCGGGGTTAGAAATCAACATCTAAGAAAATCAGCATAAATTAAGCCGAATGGTTTCCAGTAAGTACCTGGAAATTATTTTAAATTTTGTACTAGGCGATTAATATACAAAAAAATAATCGAAAATCAATACTAATTCGGAAAGCGAAAACCGTACTGAATAACAATAGATAGTTTTTATATTTATATCCGGGATTATGCGGTCACAGTTTTAGTTGTACCTAAGTATGCGTTTACTTTTGAAGAAAGTTGGCGCTTTGAGTAATTTCGTGCCAAATTAAAGGATTTGAGTCTATAATAATGGCAATTTATTTCCCAATTTTTATATTAATAGCAGTTTAGTAGAAAGTATAGTTACGGTAAAATGTTAGTCATCTAACTATACTACGAGGGAAATGTGAGGTAAAGTGGCTACGTGCATAGTTACGCATCCTACTATTACACTTACGTAGGTACATTTAGCATTTTATAATGACACGCAGTAGCCTAATTCTTACCGGAAAATACCACGAGATACGTGCTAAGTAGGCCTTTTTATTTCTAAAGGTAACTAAAATAACAACAGTACGCAATGATACAATCATAATTCACATAATATTTCACCTGAGACATGATTTTGGTAATTTAAGCACAAACAAGGTTTTTTAGTAGTCACTATCTTACTCTAGCCGATAAACTCCCTCCAGCGACCCATCATAATGGAAAATCAATGAGTATCGTTGGAGATTGGCTGTAGAAAATCACAAGCTAATGCTCTGTTTAGTTATTACTAGTTTTTGCTGGCGGCTTCGCCCGCGTGAAAAACAATTTGTCGGAAGTCCTGCTTTATAAAAAAAAATTGAAATCGGTGCAGTAGTTTTTGAGTTCATTCGTTACAAACATAAAAATCTTTCCTCTTTATAATATTTATACTGTAGTTTGGCCATGTAATTGTATAGTAGAACAATATGGAGATTACAGCACCAAAAATTGAGTTTAGATGGTCATACATTTCACGATACCCGAGAAATTACCCAATCATTAAGACAACGATCTTTCTGGAATGTTCGTAACCCGATATTTGTGACACATCGTTAGTCAGATCGTTATGGTGTTCCACAAGACAAATGAGTTTAAAATTCACCGGGGTCAACATCTCGCTTCCGAGAATACGATGGGCGGCACCATTGTTTTGTAGTTTCTTGTAATTAAATCAAATGTGCTGTGTAATTTGAGTAAGTGAGTCGAGATTTTTTTAAACTGATTTTTTTTATAAAATTATGTTAAAGTTCATAGCTTCGTTATGAATTTTATATATTTTGATTTGTTTGTGTATGGCAATACTTAAGGTCTTTTCTAGTCCGTTTTGTCTTACATAATGTTCCAAATAAACCAGTGATTTGAATGTAGCTATGATTTACAAGGATGAAGCTGTGATATGCTTCACCATGGTTCCATAATGAAGTTGAACGTCCCAGCACGTGGTTAGGAAGCGTTTATCTGCGTCCTTCACGGCACATGCGCACTAAATACTAATCTCACGGCCAGCTTCCTGCTCCGGTTGTTACCACCGATTAAACCAACATGTGAATAATGCGCTTTAAATTTCTTTTTTTGAATTATGAATTATTAGGTAATTCAAAAATTAAAAACACTTGTTTTTTTTCTATTTTTAAATTTAACGAAATAACGGCCAGTAATTAAATTCAAAAAATATCAAATGAATCAGCGCAGTAATTCCTAAAATTATAATATTTAAGCATAGAGAAATATAACAACAATCTACAATATTCAATCAAAATTTCATACGACTTTCTATCGTATTCTTCTCCTATACCTACTGTAAAGTATAACTATACTATCCTGTATCCTTGCTATACTCTATCAGTAATGTCACAGAACTGAACTCTTGTGATCAGTTCGATTCTCACGCTTTATACCCAGTGCCGATGATCCGAGGTCATGTGGGTAGCATCATCCGCTCCACTGAGGTCTGGTCACTGAACTGATTCACGGTTAGTTTTAATTACAAAACAAACCAACATGCGTTGATTTAGAAGATTATGGATGAGTTGGGTTCAAAAATAAAAAATAAATATAAGGTTTAATAGGATTTATTTGTGTTAGTAAGTATTCAGATAGTTATTGAAAATAATTAGACTCTTTATGCGTAAATATTAAAATATCAATTTATTAACCACAGAAATACCACAGTAGTTTGTTTTAGGATTGAATATTAAACGTCATTTGAAATAAACATTGATATCTATGTAGGTACATTATAATTATTATTTAATTTCCATTTCTACATTAAACACAAAGGCCCTGCAAATTAAGTGATATTGCAATTTAATAATAAATAGCAGATATTAATAAAGAGGTAAAATTAATTACAGTTAATCTAGTTGAACGGAAGCTGCTTGTTAATGCGGGTTGGTTATCAAGACTTTCACTGATCGTTGCGAAAATCTGCCGCGTAGTTATGTTGCTAACATTGATAACATTATGTTCCGGAATGTTCTAATTTAAAAAAAAACATGTAATCTTACTCCGATTGGTGGCGCTGTTGGATATAGAGATTTGTCAAAATATTATAATCTTGATTATTGAAAAAAACTACGTTTGTATAATTAGGAAGACAAATTACTGCTGTGTAAAGAATTATGGTACATTGTTTTTTTTATTGCATTGAATGACGAGACGAGCATGCCGTTCGCCTGATGGTAAGCGATACGACCACCTATAAACAGTAGCAACACCATCCAGCACCTTGAGTTACAAAGTACTGTGTGGCATTCCACTGTGTTCGCCATCCTTAGACACAAGATATTAAGTCTCATTATGTCCAGTAGTTGAACTGGCTACAATATCCTTCAAATCGAAACACAACAGTGCATGCAGACTGCTGTTTGGCGGTAGAAATAGACATTGCGGTGGTACCCACCCAGACGGACTCTTACATATGAGAGACCTACCACCAGCATATTAAAACATTATTTTAGGTGTGACAATTTGCAAAAATATTATCTTCTAATTGTATGCTTCACAAAGCTTATTTTTTATTGCAGTTAAATGACGAACAGCATGTCGCTCGACTGATGGTAAGCGATATGACCGCCAATGCACACTAACAACACCATATAAAGCATTGAAACTAGATTTTACTGGTGGTAGGTCTCTCATATGTAAGTAAGTATAAGTGACATACAAGGTTGATTAAACGGTGAGGCTTTATTTCTAGCTACATATGTAATGTACCATATACAAGCTCTACACCAAATTTCAGTTCAATAGGAGGAATAGTTTAGCCACAGTATAGATTTTTCGTGTTTGCAAAACTACATCGGGATGTATATCTGCCCTAACAGCTGACCGAGAGTCTAAACATAGTTATCTAAGGTCATGTAAGGTGCGTGACCTTAAATATCAACAAAATTAGGAGACGTTGCCCCTCTATCAGCCAATAATCACGTCAAAGTGAGTCTTAATCTTAGTACAATAAGAACGAAAACACAATAACATTACATCATAACTTTGTAACATAAACAAAGAAGCGATTAATACATAGACCTGGGTCATTCCAATCTTCAAAAATTCAAAGAACTGTTTTAGTTTTTTTTGTGTGTCGCCGTAATTGCTCCGGGACATGAGACGCCTTGCGAAAGCGCCTGAGCCGCTTCCTAGGTACAATCTTATTATTGCTTACGCGCCATTTTGAGAATATCTAAATATTGCTTTTTGTTTATGTGATAGGACACTAATGTAAATGTATTAAAAAGTGATAGTGTTTATTTATTTCTTTGTGTGATAAGAGCACCGATCTTTTGTATGTTTGTGTTTGGTTTCTGTAACTTTGTGACAGCGAAAATTTTTAAATTTGTACTTGAGACCCACCCGCTTATGCGCCGAGCTACCTATCTATTTGTATTTGCCGGTCAGCTCATCGGCGACATGAAAGACAACAAAATGCGACGTTGCCGTTTTGTCACGCAGATGACCGCAGGTTACTGTAAATATTTATAAATGGTGTTTGCATATTAAATTGATAGAACTTGTTAGAAAAAAGTGATTTTCTATTATTATCTTTATCGAGTTTTTGACCGTTTCGAATTATTTCCGAGCCGATATGGAGTACTCTCTCCATTTTAGTGCCCCTGGATCATAGCAACCTTGTATAGTAAGTCTTATAATACCCAGTAATTACGCTGGCCACAATGTGCTTCAAACAGAAACACAACAGTGAGCATGTATATTGTAGTAGAAATAGATAGGTATAACGGTGGTAATCAAACAGACCAAATCATACTAGAAACCTAGCACCATTAAAGTAAGTAAATTGTTTCACACGAACCAACTTTTAAATCGTAGTTTTGAGTATTGATATACTATTAATATCTAGTTACATGTGCCCAGTCCATTGCCAAAAAATTAAATGGCGAAGGACTGGGCACATGTTCGACACACAAAGGAAAAGTGGACAAATAATAACGGAGTGGTACCCTAGGGGTGAAAAAAAAGTAAAGGGAGAGAGTGTAAGGGCTGGGAAGATATTAGGAAAATAGCGAGCCCTGAGTGGACCAGTTTAGCCAAAGATCGAGTTGCATGGAAATCCTTGGAAGAGGCCTTTGTCGTAGAACAAGCTATTGCAATAAAGAATCCGATTGCCGATATAACGAAATAGTTATGTAAGTAATAGTTAAATTAAAAAAGTCTTAATATTGTAACTAGTAGTAGGGTACAGCAATAAAGGCTTATTTTATTTTTATTTTATTATACTAACTAGCTTTTGCCCGCGGCTCCGCCCGCGTTATAAAGTTTTTCCGGGATAAAAGTCCCGCTTTATGTTTTCCCGGGATAAAAAGTAGCCTATGTGTTAATCCAGGACATGATCTACTCGTGTGCCAAATTTCATCGAAATCCGTTCAGTAGTTTTTGCGTGAAAGAGGAACAAACATTCAGACATTCTTACAAACTTTCGCCTTTATAATATTAGTATGATAACAACTAACCAAACGCGTTTTGCCACCTGCTCACAACTTAAACCACTATTACGTGACATATAACACAAATTCGATCAACTTGTATTACACAAAGTATTTTTTCTTGTTATCGCTATAGTTCATGTTATCCAAGACGTGTGTCGTATGTTACTTGTACTCGCTTCCCTAGTTAGGTAATGTGTCTTTGCTAGATTTCTTCATTGTTTAGATCTTGATCTATGGAGCGCTATACGTATATTAATTTTGTGACAAACTGAGAGTTTGTGACATATCTGGATAATCAGAGGAGAATTTTCGGAATTGATATTGGAATTTCGAAATTTTTACAGTTATCTTTAAAGCGGACGGAGCTGTCAACAGAATATTTGCCTTATTTATAATCAGATTTTAACTTAGCGTTTTTTTTGTTTTCGAGGAGAATGTGACTTATTACTACCGCCCAGCCTTCAAGGGGGGCGACTGAGCGGTTATGTTGGGTTCACCGTGCCTTACGACCCAGCGTTGAGCCGCCGGGCCGAGTCCCTAACCTAAGTACACCGCACGGCATACCAACTAAAACTCCGCGGTGGCCATCTTCAGCGCATTAGGGACGGCTGCGGGTTTCCCCGGACTAAGAGTGTCTAAGTTGTCGTCCGCAGCCGCCCCTGCGCGGTGCCGCCTAATGCAGCCCGTCTCCTGTTTGGGGGGGCTCAGAAGCCCCCGCGCACCAAAGGACGCCCTCGGCTTCAACGGCAACGTGAAGCCTACCTGCCACACTGCCGTCCATCACGGGGGTCGCAGCAATGTGCTAATAAACACGCACAAAACTAAAGACCGACAGCCCCCTGCTGCCCACCCGCGACCCCCGGTGGCCCCTATTAGTCGCCTTTTACGACAGGCAAGGGATATCGTAGTGGAATTCTCCAAACGCCCCCAATCCACAGGGCGAACCGTTTTCGACTGCAACATTCTTTCTTAGAAGAAAAGTAAGATCGTTCTCTATCTAAAAATCTAATCCCGAAGAGATTAAACAAGCTAATAAAATAAATATATAAACGCAAATTGAAATTTTAAATCGATTTCCTGACGATCATTTCAAGACTGCCGATTATTGAGTCACAAAATTAATCGAGGCATGAAAACTAGTTCTTTCAAACACCTTTCACTTGATCAGACATCACAATATTAAAAATTTACGCTCATCGATCATGCCCCACTCTACTTCTATACTTATAATCAAAATTAGGACACTGAAAAAAGTTTGATTTATAAATACATGATTCCGACTGCCGATGAATACTTTTTAGACTTTGGATATTATTATTTTGTTTGTAACAGACTGCTGAAGGAGAATAATTAAACCGCCAAGCGAATGTAAAGCGACACACGTGTTGAAAGACGTCTTTTTTTTAGATAAATAACAAATCAAATGCTAACGATAACGAATGAATAGTGGGCTGGATAATAAACTAACCATACAAATATCTAAAAGCCTAATATCATAAAATAAGCTCATACCAGCTGCTTTCTATAAGAGTAGGCTGATATCGAAAAAAAAAACTTTATTTATCACGTAGACGAACATAGTTGCTCTTATGTCACGTCAAGAAACATAAAATTAATTATAATAATTAATATTAATACAAAAGCTCACTTATATAACTAGAGGCATTTTTATTTGAAGTAAAATCAATGATGAAAAATAAACGAAAAATACCAGCTCGGGCTGGCAGGAAAGGACATATAAAAAAAATATTTAATCATCTTTATTAAAATATAATGGGAGGAACTCGCCGCGATCCTCACCGTTGAGGACACTACAGGCCCTAGCCTAGCTAACCTACCACTACCTTTCACTAGGTACCTAAGCGATGACAACCCGAAGAAGGAAGGCAGAAAGAAACTCTATTGTCATCAATTGTTAATTGAACTTTTTTTTTCATTATCTTTGTGCATACAAAGTCAGATAAGTAATATGTATAAGCTAATGCATAAGTAACTCATATGTAGATTGAAAAATGCTAAAATGATGTAATAAAACCAACCTAATTTAGAGGCTGATAAAAGCCACCTGTAGCATGTACAGTCACCCACAGAAGTAGCTGAACAAATTCAAAACCTTATATCGCATTTACACTTTTTTTTTCTCCACAAAAATAAAATTCAAGGTATTTACTTTAATACTACTAACAGACGATTAGATTTGGTATCATGCGACCAATTCGTCACGCGGTACAGTCTTCACGCCACACGATCGAACCGTACCATGCGATGTCCAGTTGTATGCAACCAAGTTTGATGGACAAGCCATCCAACCAGCCGTACCAACAATAATAATAATAATGTCCATCGAACCGTGCCCCACACGATGCGATATGGTTCGATGGCATACCATTTTAATGGTTCGGCTGTACCAAATCGTATCGTATGTGCCCACTTTAATTCACAACAAGTACAAAAAACTTTCAATTCAGCTTAGCGTGTAAAGGCGATCAAAAAGTTTTGAGTTTGTTCACCTACTTTTGTGGCTGACTGTACATGTGCATACATATGACGCAGACTATACGATCAGACTTTTAATAAAACACCCGCATTTGACGAAATCTCAGAGTAATTATTTAATACTTAAATTTAATTGAGCTAGGTCGTAGGTCGGCTTGGTTGACTTCAGGATCAAAGTATAAATATCCGGTCGTTTATTAAAACAATTGACAAATAAGTATTTACAGTCTTTGCTATTACTTTAATCTGTTTGAAATCTGTTACAAAGAGGACTGGTGGTAGGACTTTCATATGTAAGAGTCCGTCGGGTGGGTACCACCGCAATGTCTATTTCTACCGCCAAGCAGCAGTGTGCATGCACTGTTGTGTTTCGGTTTGAAGGGCATAATAATGGACATAATGAGACTTAACATCTTATGTCTCAGGATGACGAGCGTAGTGGAATGCCAGACAGTACTTTGTAACTCAAGGTGCTGGATAGTGTTTCTACTGTTTATAGGTGGTCGTATCGCTTACCATCAGGCGAACGGCATGCTCGTCTCGTCATTCAATGCAATAAAAAAAGACTTCTACGTTCGCACTGATCAGAAAATAAATAATTCAAAACTTTAATCTGATTACAACAATGTCGCTACTGATCGAAAAGTATGTACTAGCGATTAATCATTTATTTAAAATAGCTTTAAGTGAATAAAAACTGGACCAAAATTAGTAATGTTATGTTGGTAAATTAGTGTCATAAATCATAACATTATCTAGGTACTTTTTAAAAAGTCTAATCTTTGGTTTGCCCACGACATATATCCGTACATTTGCATAATTAGACTTGTAAATATTACGTATGGAGTTCAGTAATTGCGATAGTGATGTGGTAACCCGCACTTGTTATTTATAATTCATAACTTTATCTGCAATTAGTACTATCTATGAATTCTTCGCTTTAACCAATAAATTATTTGACAACCCTAACTTGCTCATAAAACTTCCTCAGACTTTAAGCATAAAATGTAGAGATATATTGTTTTAATTGTTCGCCTATCTTTATGTATATAATTGTTCTGTGCGTATGTATGTCACTGAACTCCTCGTAAACGGCTGGGCAGATTTTATAATGATTTTTTTTGTTTATTTTTTTTATGGTTTAATATTTTTTTTTGTTAGGTGGTTTCGAGAATGGTTTAGATTAACAATTGGATTCGGTAGGTGGCGCTGTACTCAGGTCCTAGGATTTTATTTTCCTTTTTAGGGCAGGATAACGTCTGTCGGAGCCCCTAGTAATATATATGTTATATACGTAAATAAAGTGATTCAGTAATTATATTTTACGCCATAAGTTACATTCAGTTTACTCAACGAATCGTTTTGGCCTTCTCAATTCTTATCTAAGTGCTCCCCCTTAGGGGTCGCCAACACAATTCCTCCGAGTGTTGTCGAGGACGCTAGTAATATACATAAATATATATGTTATACACGTAAATACAGTGATTCAGTAATGATGTTTTGCGCCATAAGTTATATTCAGTTTACTCAACGAATCGTCTCGCCCTTCTCAATTCTTATCTAAGTGCTCCTCCTTAGGGGCGTGAACGCAATTCCTCCGAATGTATGCGTTTATAGTGTTAAGTGTTCAGTCACCAGCTTTCTGAATAAGAAAAAAAAGCAATGTATTGAGTAACCCCGTTCTTTTGGAATGAGTTAAAAAAGTTTTTATTTGTGTCAGAATACCGATTTATTCCCATAACGTATAGGAAGTGAGGGACCAGTAAGAAGGCACGTTTGTTAAACAATACCTTCTCGGAAGTACCCCTTGTCATGTATCAATAGCATCCGTTATTCAAAAAAAGGATTTTTCAATCTTTATGCGTCGAGTAATTGATACAACTAAACTATTGTATCCAGTGTGCTAAGCATTTGGAAATATACGTACTATAATTAATTACGTAAGTATTGGCAGGTAGCCAGACTTTAATTATAATACCTGATTTAGATACTTACCGTGTAAAAACGTAGATTTAGTCACGAACACGAGTGTGTACGCTTATTTGTGTGTATTCGTTACTCATAAATTCATAGTCATATTTATCCTCCATAGTTATTCGCCAATAGTTTCAATGAACACACACACACTCACGCCTTTTTATCCCTGAAGGGGTAGGCAGACGCGCAACTAAGTACCTATACCACTTTTCGCCGTGCGTATTCCATCCCATGATGTGATAGGGGGCGTGCCTATCGCCATATAGAGCACAAATTCTAGACTCTGGGCGGATACTGAATTCTAAAAAAAATCAATATCACTATGTCTGACTATGTCGGAGATCGAATCCGAGACCTCAGGATCGCAGTTGTCTCGTCAGTATTCTTCTGGCGTGAGGAGGCATCACGTCTCGGGCGGAGACTGGCCCCGAGGGAGGTCACGGCCCAACTGGCCTCCATCCGCAGCGCAGCCGTGGAGGAGTGGCATACCAGGCTGGAGAGCCCGAGTGCGGGCTTGAGGACTGTCGCGGCAGTGCGACCTGTCTTCATAAGATGGTTAGACAGGCGCCACGGTGCGCCGACGTTCCGTCTGACACAGATGCTGTCGGGCCACGGGTGTTTCGGCTCGTTTCTGTGTCGGATTGGAAAGGAGGAGTCCGCCGTGTGCCATCATTGTGGCAACGGTCGCGAGGACACAGTCCAACACACTCTCGAGGAGTGCCCAGCCTGGGACCTACAACGCAGCGCTCTTAGAGCAGTCGTCGGAGGGGACCTCTCGCTGCCAGCCGTGGTGACCGCCATGGTCGGCGGCTGGAGGTCATGGCGAGCTATGGCCTCCTTCTGCGAGTGCGTCATCTCGCGGAAGGAGAGCGCCGAGCGGGATCGTGAGCAGAGTGATCCCGCCCGTAGCCAGAGGAGACGAAGGAGGCGTCGGGTGGACGACTGACCGGCGCCTCGTGCCCTGTGGTACGGGGGCATCTAAAGAATTTCACCACGGCATCCCCTGCCTGTCGTAAGAGGCGACTAAATGGGGTAAGCGAGAGTCGCAGGGCGAGCAGTGGGGGTCTGCCCGCTCAACTACTCTAATGTAAGCGACTACGAGGTGGACGACAATGCGGGTGGTCGGTCTCCTGCAGTCGTAAACGCAAAGCGTGCTTTTGAGGTCGGAGGCTTCTCAGCCTCCTCATTTTGAGAGGGGCTGCAATGCGGCATCGCGCTGGGGCGGTTCCGTGCAGCTATCTCTGTGCAACAAGGTACCCCGGGACCGTCCCGTAGGCGCCGAAGAAGGCCACCGCGGGTTTTGGTTGGTATGCCGGTGTAGGGTGTACATAGTGTTAGGGACTCGGTCCAATGCTCGCTCGGATGAAGCTATACTCCCGAGTGTCGGCATTGGACCGTAAGACCGTGTGAAACCAACATAACCGTTCCACTCACCCCCGAGTGGTGGTAGCGATAACGCGTTTTTCCCCGCGATAAAAAAAAAAAGGATCGCAGTTGTACTACGATACAACTACCTCACCGAGGCAGTCAATCTAGTCTCAATGAAGTATTAAGCTGTGACGGTATCCCCTGCCTGTCGTAATTCATTTCATTAGTTAGTCTAGCCAACTTCTGTGACCCCCGTGATGGACGGCAGCGTGGCGGTTAGGCCTCACGCTGCCGTTGACACCGAGAGCGTCCTTTGGTGCGCGGGGCTTCTGAGCCCCCCACCCCCCCAACTACAGAAGACGGACCGCGATAGCGGTACGCGTAGGGCCGGTTGCGGACGACAACTTAGACGTGAGTCGGAGGAAGCCCGCAGCCGTCCCTAATGCGCCGAAGATGACCACCGCGGAGTTTTGATTGGTATGCCGTGCGTTGTATATAGGTTAGGAACTCGGCCCGGCGGTCGCCCGACGTTTTCGGCGTAAGGCACGGTGAACCTAACATAACCGCTCAATCGTTCCCCTTGAACGCTGAGCGGTAGTAACAAGTAGCTCTCTCCGCATAAAAAAAATAATAATAATTATGGTATGGAAGTTAATTAGAAAACCAAACTATATTACACATCTACTAACAGGATTTTTTTGGCAACCATGATCCGTATGGGATCCATAATTATCCATATTATATGGAAAATAAAACTTCAGATCTACCGGACTTTTTTCAAAACCGATATTCATACTGGCATATATGGACAGCTGTTGAGAGATGAATCCCTTTTGTTGAAAGTGCGACTAATAGGGGTCACTAACCGTGCAAGGATCCACTCGCTTACGACCCCACAAGGGAGGACGTTAGGGTATAGACCCCGATATTTTAATATATTTTTATTGTAGAATTAATCAGTATTTTTTTACAAAATGATCCAGATGTCAGTGACCTTTTACGTGTAATTTGCGTTGAGATGGAAACTGTTAAAGGTCACTTGTTATTAACCTTTACTGAATAATACGGATCAATTGATATTTAGATACCGTTCAGATAATTCTTATTAAAGACAATTTAACGGCTGTTAATGCTAACTGATCTTAATTAATGTTGTAAAGCGATCAGATGGATCTTCAACTAAACCGGGAGTTCCCAAGTTTGATCCAAATTGAGGTCAGACAGTTTTGAATAACGGTTTTGTAAGCGAAAAATGCAACATTGTTCCTTCAGAGTTCCATGATTAAAATCATCATTATTCTTGTCTTGTGATTCCAATTTATTAGACGGCACAGCAGGTCTTCAGCTGAAAATGATAAATATTTATTTAACTCAATAATAAATATTTATTTTTCACACTCGAAACAATTTCTAAAAGCTCTTTTGGACTTATGTTGTTACCTCATGTAACATTTATAAAGGTTACCTTGTTTCGTCATCGCATCCTAAGCATCCTCAAGATGTCCACGGGTTGCACTTTTGCAATCCGGAATAGCGACGTGACTGTATCTCTAGTGCTCGACATTTATCTAAGCTAACTGGCACACGCTTGCGACATCGGGCACCTATTCTGAGTACGCCGTACTCATCACACGAACTAGTTACGCTTGTGTCATAATTGCAGTGTGGTTTGCTTTTATTTTTTCCTTATTGTTTTTTAATAGTAGTTTTTAAATGGCTTGCGATTTCTTGCAGGCTTGGTGGATCGTAAATCAGCCATTGCAAATTTTTTTTATTATTTTATTGTAAATGCTAGCAAACCAGAAGGTAGATTTCATATACACCGTTAGTGAGAGAAGAGCCGTGATTCTTGAATACCCTGCAAACTTAAAAAAAACAAATAGTGATTAGAAAAACGAGGGCTATTTAGGCCTACGAAAGTTAGTAGGTAAAAAGCAAGAAGAATATAATATGAAAGCTATTAGTTCTGTTTAGATATTTTTTTAGTTCAATTCGATTATTTTAAACATCACTCTAAACGTAACTGAAGTTCGCAGTCCTATAACATTAACTAGTCATGGTCCACACAATTGCATAAATAAAACAGACATAATTTTTTTAAGTGTGTTCTGGAATTCTGAACCAAGTGGTACTAGTATTTGAGTGTTGCGTTAGTTAACATCAGCTCTATTTGCGTCGTGCTCAGGTTGTCTCTTATTTGGTTGTTTAAAAAGTAATAATTGTACACCTTACATAACTGTATTGTGACATAATTAGGTTTGTTGTTTGCTTTTAGCGATACACAGTCACTATCATATGTAGGTGAACAAATTCAAATTTTCAAATTGCCTACATACTTTTGTGTTCTTACTAATCTTTTTTTTTCACAAAAATAAAATGAAAGAGATTTGCTTTACTCCATACGAAGAAAAAAAAAATTTCAGTTTAACTTAACGCGTATATAGGCGATTTGAAATTTTGATTTTGTACAAATATTTATGCTGCTGACTCTACAGCTTGTTGGAAGCGATGTGCAACGTGTTGCAATGGTATCAATAATAACTCCACATAGATATACGAGTTGATAATGTTATGTAGCTTACTTGTTAAAGCAAAGTGGATTTTTTTAACGATAAAGAGTTTTTGGTGGTAGGTCTCTCGTATGCTAGGGGCAATCTGGGTAGATACCACTGCATATCTAGTCCTACCGCTAGGCAGTGTGTATTGTTGTGTTCCGGTTTGAAGGATATTGTAGCCAGCATAATTACTGAGCATTATGAGACATAACATCTACTTAGAGTGAGGAGCGCAGCGGTGAGCAGTAATGTACTTTGTGATTAAAAGTTCTGTATGTCATTGCTACTATTTATGGGTCGTATAGCTTACAATCAGATAAGCGGCATGCTCGTCTCGTCATTCAGAAGCAATAAAAAAACTCAAAAAAATTTATGTTCGCGTTTAATTTGTAAGTAGGTTATTGTTGACACACTAATTCTTAAATACTATGTATAAATATAGTTATTGCTCAGCAGCTATAGGTATTCACATTCCTGACTCCACAAGATACGAGTCATGTACATACACATATGTATATCTTGTAAGATGCGAGTCATGTATGTCTAAGGCCTTCTGTACACGTAAACCGACGTCATGCGCACGCTATCAATTAACTTGTCTGCAGCTTGCTTGCATTTTGCGTAGAAACAAACAAAGTAAACATTCTTAGAAAGAAAAATTGGGCAGGACGGATTTGAAATTGATTTTCGCGTGATTTTCTAAACACTGCCTTTGTCACCTTTGTGTGAAAAGCCTCATGAGGTCAGAAGTAACTTCCTTGTATATTTCTTGGTCATTATTTTATTGCTCATAACCGTAGTAATGTAAAACAGGCGGATGTTGCATGCGTTTGCATATCGTTGAGTCTTTTATACAATTAATTATACTAATTAACGCATTTATGAAGGTTTTATTGAATAGAGGTGTTGGTCAGATCTTTTGTAGTTCACGTGCATGTGTTACACAGGAATATCGGCGATAGCCTAGTTGGAAGTTGAACGGACTGCTGTGAAGAATGTCCGCAGGTTCAAAACCTAAGGGCACACACCTGACTTTTCTAAAGTTATGTGTGTATTCTTTGTGAATTATCGCATGCTTTAACGGTGAAAGAAAACATCGTGAGGAAACCTGCATACCTGAGAAGTTCTTTATAAGAATTTTGAAGGTATGTGAAGTTTACCAACCGCACTAGATTAGAGTGGTGGACTAAGGCCTAAACCCTCTCAGTAGCAGAAGTTAGCCCGTGCCCAGCAGTGGGATAGTAAACATGGTATTATTATTTTTATAATTATTATCTGTGACATAAATACTGCTATGTTGGAAGTACGTGCGTATTTTTTAAGGAGTATGTCCTATATTTTCAGTCTTATCGTATTTCAAACACTTAGATATTTAAATGTACGTTACATGCACCACCACTGGATAGCCGATATTCAATAGTGTTTTTAGCTGCACCAGACAATGTCAGTCTTATTTATAAAAAATCGCTAAGCTATGCTTCGATGCGTCTAACTAGTCTGCTCTAAATCAATGCTTAACTTTAGTTTTTTACATATCAATGCTTTTGACAGTATTTACTGAATTCAAAACCCACCATCTTGCTTTTTAAGTAGGTTTAAACTAGGCCACGACGATGTTTAATTTTGACAGTTATTTAATTAAGCAATGCTTAAGCATCTCTTAACGCTAAAACAAGTTTATAAGTAAGACTGTATGTCTCATGTATGGTAGAGTCCGTACAAGTAGATACTGTGTAGGTTATTGCATAAAAGTAGCCAATATGCAAGCATTGCTGTGTTCTGGGTTTGAAGGATATTGTGATCACCGTCTTAAGGAATGAGAAAGAATATTGAGTGTCATAATGGCGAGTGCAGTTCAGTACAATGTAGGGCTTTGTACTTACTACTTATGAGTGAATGAAACTCGTCACAAAAATCTATGCTCCGGAATAAATGGTAATAAAATGAGTACTATTGATATTAGCGGTTTAATATAGCTGTCAAATAAAATTTACTTGAAACTGTTTGTATAGGCTTCAGTACAATCTTCACTAATATTATAAATGCGAAAGTAACTATGTCTATCCGTCTGTCGCGCTTTCACGCCAAAACTACTGAACCGATTAAATTGAAATTTGGTACGCAAATAGTCTAGAGCTTGAGAAAGGATATAGGGTACTCTTTATCCCGGGAAAATATAAAGCGGGACTTTTATACCGGAAAAACTTTTTCACGCGGGTGGAGTCGCGAGCAAAAGCTAGTAGTACTATGAAAAGCAACAAAACTTATACTGATCGACAGAGATGCTTCTCTTATATCTTATATCTTCTCTCTCTATTATAATATGCTTATTATACATATAAAAGCATATGAACATATGATAAATCAATATGAACATATAAAATCCTGTATTTTTTATAATCTGGCAGCCCTGACCCCGTGCGTGCGTAGAGTCCGGTGTTTATTTACGATGGACCACGTGGCGACCTCCAAGGACGGATGTGTCCCACGCTCGTGCAAGAATGTGCCGATACTGTATGAAGAAATATATTTATTAAAGTGTCAAGATATATTTGAATATTTTATTTTATTCAGGCATAGGTGACAGACTAAAAACTCTTACTATAAATAAAAACTTTTTAACAAAACATAAACCGACTTCAAAACCACTACAAACCAAAAAAAAAAAAAATATGTTCGCTCACTATACGTATATTTGGAGTCGTACATACGGGTCGAATACAGAACGTCGTTTTTTGAAGTCGGATAAAATGTGCATAATGTGACCATATTAATGGTGTAAAATTAAACACTCCAATAAAAGCTACGCACGACGTTACTAAAATAAATAATATATTTTGTTATACATACCAATAGGTATGTATAACAAAACATATTAATCTAATTGATTTTGAGTTTTTCTACTCATTTTCAGTCCATCATTTGGGGTTTGTGCCCGATATGGCGATAGGTTCGCCCCTTGTCACATCATGGAACGGAAACTCTTATTAGTCCATGGGAATGCGCACGGCAAAAAGTGGGTGCAAAAGTTGTGCCTCTGTCTACCCCTTTGGGGATAAAAAACGTGAGTGTGTGTGTATGTAAGTATGTAAATCGAGGAAAATCTATAATTAGAATTGTTGATGTAACGTAATTAAGTATTATACTTAATAATTCATCGGAAAATAGCTGTTAATGCAACAGGAAAAGGATGATAATTTTAAAATTAGTATTTAATACAATACAATATTCTGCATGGTTTGTGTAAACATTGTCTGAATATAATTGGCAAATTGTCTAATAATGGTTTTATTATAATTCATACACATATTTATAGATTATAAGGATACGGTATTGGTTAATAATATTATAATTTAAGCATTAGCAATAAATTTCGGTGCATTCAATAACATTTGGTTACTGGTCAACAACCGTAAATCAATCCGAAATAATAAATCACACAGTAACTTGTTGCCGTTCAAAACAATGTCACCTAAATTGTTTTATATACCTGGCAGTTATTGTGAAATTATTAACGTCACACTTTGTGAATTATTAGCAAATTTTAATTGATACTTTACGTAGAAGATAAAATTTCATTTAAAATTTATATAGACATATTTTACTTATGTAATAATAGGACAGTGATTTAAAACAAAAACAAACAAGAGTATTGTCCCTACGGTAGGCAGCGGCAGCAGTACTGGACGCTTACCATCAGGCGGGCCGCTAGCACGTCTGCCTATAACAGCAATAAAAAAAATCTACTACCAAACATAGGAATTAAAATGTTAGAAATGCCTTTCGAAATATGTAGTTAAACGTGGGTGCCTAAAATAAATTAATCGCCTTGTTTGTACAGCTTACTTAAATTTATTTCACTATGGGTAATTTGATTTTAGGTTACACAATTTAGGCGCTGCGCAGACGCTGTCAACTTGTATCCCGGAAACAAATCTTAAAGTTGCCGTCAGCTTTTGCGCTAAGATCAATTAATGCTATAAATACGCGAAGAGCAAGTGTACACTGTAACAAAGACGCAACCTTGAATGTGATGATTTATTCTTCTACACTGACATTTAAATTGATTTATAAACTAATCTGACAGTTGTCAGAGATAAGCTTATTAACTGTATTGTCTCCGAGGTGAGTGGAAGCTAAAAATGGTAATTAATGTACAGTTTCGAAATAAGAGATTTATATTTGAATAGCATTTTGTTTGTTTGTTGAGACTATTTTGTATAATACAGTTAATGATATAGGATAGGATTTGATCTACAGATCATATTGAAAAGGAGATCGACGATATGGATAATATAATGCATACAATGTTTCGTCAACGATTTATATGAAAATCTTAAATAGAGAAGAAATACATTTAAACGTTTTATTTTTAACATTGACCGGTTATAGATAAATATATAAAATGAGAAAAAAGGTAATATCTAAATATGGAATGTGGCATAGAAATTACATAGGTACGCTGTTGTATCTGTCAATATTCGAATTTCAAAAATATTCCGCACCAGACGTGCGAAACGGCCCCATATTATACGGTGCGATCCGTTGTTACGATGAATCTGAAGAAAATTGTGACGATCCATCGCGTCGAACTGTCATGCCGCTCAATGCACGAAACGATTGGTCGTTGCGATCGGCGATCGTTCATATTGGAGCCCGCCTTAGGCAGACTGAGACTGAAGGGCCTCATACACGATCCGTCGTTTCAGACCGATCGCAACGCAGATCGATGGTCTATGTCCAAATCGTAAATGATTTACTTGATCGAATACGATATCTTGAAGGTCGTAACGATAGATCGACGGTGTATGGCTCTTTGCGATCGACGCGACCATTAGATTTTTCAACGTAATTTTTGTTCCATCGATACTTTCTTACATACTTAGTACAAAACAAAGTCTCCCGCCGCGTTTGTACGCGATAAACTCAAATACTACCAAATGTATTTCAATGAAATTTAATATGGAGATAGTTTGAGACTCTGGGAAGATTTTAGGTTAGTTTTTATCCCGGGAAAAATCTGACGCGAGCGAAGCCGTAAGCAAAACTAGTATATTAACATGCTAACTCTATATGTCCATTTATCTGCTACGCTTTCACGGCCAAACTACTGAATCAATTTTATTGAAATTTACAATCAGCCCTGTATTATATACTGCCCATTGCTGAGCACGGGCCTCTTTTACTACTGAGAGGGGTTAGGCCTTAGTCCACCACGCTGGCCTAGTGCGGGTTGGCAGACTTCACACACTCTCCAAAATAATTATGGAGAATTCTCAGGTATGTAAGTTTCCTCAAGATGTTTTCCTTCACCGTTAAAGTGAACGATAATTGATAAACAATACTTTGAAATTTAGTGTGGAGTAAATTTAAACCATAAGTAAGCACATAAACTGTTTTTAATCTCGGAAAGGTACATAGTGGAACTTTTATTCCGGAAACCTAGTTCACGCGGTTGGAGCAGCGAGTAAAAGCTAGTAACATCTATGCTGGATATTTTATCGGAAGCTGAGCCATTTAAGTTAGCTATAGAAATACTTTTTGCTACAACTGACAGGTGGATACAATAGATAAGGCCGGCTATCAATACAATTATCTTTTTTCATTAATCCCCTTAAATGTTAGCCTTGAAATGAACAATGTGCGCACCGGGTACAATTAGATTTATTTAGCAATGCGCTTCGGAATGTTGATTATGTTAATTAAAAATATAGAATTGTGTTTTGCAAGGTTCTTGTTTTGTTTTTATATAATAAATTGACCCTGTCTGCTTGATAGTTATGATTTTAAATAAATATACCCTTAAGTAAACGCCGCGCAGATGTCCTTTTGTTGCCAAAAAAGTCTATAATAAAGTGTCGTTACCAGTGGATAGTTGCTGAAGTGTGTTCGGCAACAAGTTGACATCTTGGGGGTTCACCCAGGATGAGTTGAGATCCGTCAAATCATTAAGAGTAATGATCCTGACCGGGTTTAGCCAATCTAGTGGGGCTAGTATGTCAAAAAAACACGATGCGTCTCCGCTTCGTTTTATTGTGAATGGTTGAGTGACTGACGTATCGGTATTTTGATGTTTGTGATTGATCGAGAGACCGACACGTGAGTCTCTAAACCAATCGCAATAAAACGAAGCGGAGACGCATCGTGTTTTTTTCCCGTCCTAGCCCCACAGAGCCTTTCCATGGTATTTCTATTTAAATATCAGATTGTTTTAGTAAGGCACTAATACAGTTCATTAGAGCGATTTCGATCACTAGACTTAGTTACAATTGACCAGCCTAACCGCACATGCAATCAAATCCGACCGATATAATATACCGAGAATTCTACAGGCGTCGTGTCATAGAAACCACAATAAATGATATTTCGAGCCCCACATTTCGTTTGTCCGAGTGTAACGGTGCCTTAATGACATAATAATAGAGCCGATGGACGCGCGTGTGTGTAATTGCCCAACTCGGGTGCTGGGGGAGATGTATCGCGGATTCGTAGAAATAAGATTGGACTAGTTTTATATCCTATTTTTGATTCGTTTGACAATAAATTAATACAAATATTTACTTGTTTGTTCAGTGTTTTGTATTCAATAATCATTATGTAATACAAAGAAATTAAAAATAAAAGACATTTAAATTAATGTCTATTATTTAAGATGGTTATATAATATATTGTATTTTATTATATCATGTTGATTAAAAAAGGCCCAATCGTAATTCATTGAGCCGCCATTGATATCAGACAGACCAGAGAGAATGTAGTCATTTTTTAAATATAAAGGCGCCTTGCTTGACCTCACCATGTAGTACATGGTAGGTTATAAACTGTATATTGAGAAATATACAAACTTTGAGCTATAGATCAAATTGAATTACGTACGTGATCCAATCTGTTGAATAAATTATGTTCGTTTTGATAGTTGCAATTCGCCATCGTTAGTTTCGTTTTCAACTAATTCTTAGTTTTGAAATACGTTTAATCTGAAATCTTAGTTATTTTGATCTGGACGAGGTTTTGTAAGTATATTATGGGTCCACATATTCGTAAGGATTTAGGGATCTTTAAAAAGTACATTTTACTACTATAAATATCGGCAATACATCGATAAAGATTATTGTAGTATTGCAGGTGAATAGAGTGTTGCACATGCCCTTTAATATACAAAAATAAATCAAATGAAAACCAAATAACAATCTTCCCATCACAAAGGTGAGCAAATTAGCAGCGGCATATAACCAACTGCAATAGTTTTATTATTTCGCCCTGTGGATTGGGGGCGTTTGGAGAATTCCACCACGGTATCCCCTGCCTGTCGTAAAAGGCGACTAATAGGGGCCTCCGGGGGTCACGGGTGGGCGGGAGGGGCCGTCCACCTATTAGTCTAGCCAACTTCTGTGACCCCCGTGATGGACGGCAGCGTGTCTCACGCTGCCTCGGACGCCAAAGGCGTCCTTCGGTGTACGGGGGCTTCTGAGCCCCCGCAACAACAGGAGAAGGACCGCAACAGCGGTACGCGCAGGGGCGGTTGCGGACGACAACTTAGACGTGAGTCGGAGGAAGCCCGCAGCCGTCCCTAATGCGCCGAAGATGGCCACCGCGGAGTTTTAGTTGGTATGCCGTGCGGTGTACATAGGTTAGGGACTCGGCCCGGCGCGCCGGCGGTCGCCCGACGTTTTCCATCTTTCCGGGCGGCTCAACGTCGGGTCGTAAGGCACGGTGAACCCAACATAACCGCTCAGTCGTTCCCCTTGAACACTGGGCGGTAGTAATAAGTCACTTTCTCCGCGTCAACAAAAAAAAAAATAGTTTTATTATTCCTAACTTACACAATTTTGATCATTTTCATATATTCAAAAAACAATATCAATATTATATGAAAAATAATATCACAATAAATATAACCTATCCATAATTGTGAGTACAAAATAATTTCAGAGACGATATTTTGTCGTGATTGTTCGTGGACCGTCCCTCGTATAATTTATGTAATTCGGACACATACGAAACTTAAACGCCAACTTTATTGTTACGTGTGAAATAGTAAGAGACTTTCGTAATTAATGCGTTACATTAGAATAATTGGTATTGTTTTAAAATAATTACGGTGCTTTTGTAACTGAACTTTAATTGTTTTTGGGTCATAGTTTAATGTTAGTAATGAATTACATAGACTGAAAATGTTTGTAGTGATGTCAGGATATTTTTATTAATAGACCAAGCAATGGAATCACTGACCGCCTCGGTGGCGTAGTTATATTACGGTACGATTGCAATGCTGAGGTCTCGGGTTTGATCCTCAGGTCGGGCAATGTAATATTGGATTTTTCTATTCAGTATCAGCTCGGAGTCTAGAATTTGTGCCCGATATGGCGATAGGCTCGCCCCCTATCACATCAGGGGACGGAATACGCACGGCGAAAAGTGGGTGCAGTAGTCGCGCCACTGCCCACCCCTACGGTCATAAAAGGCGTGAGTTTGTGTGTGCATTGGAATAACATAATATGTGTATGTTATTTTTTATTTAAATTAACTGACTGGCCAATAATAGAAGTCGTTGTTGGTAGTTAGATAGCCACACTTCAGAGTTAGTCCTGGGTTACATCTCGGAAGATAGACTGGATTTTTTAAGACCTTCCAGATATTATTATTTTACTATACTATACCTATTTATCCAGAACAAGCTTATTGCTATAAAATCAATTATTTCTATTACATAAAGATGTTCATATTTCCATGCATCCGCTTCGATAGCTCAGTTGGTAGAGCGGTGGACTGTAGAGGGTAAGATATTGTTATCCATAGGTCGCAGGTTCAAATCCGACTCGACGTACGATTTTAAATTTTTATTCTCGCGTACTTACAAATTATGCCTACCCGAGACCAGACAGATAGAAAGAAACGAGCCTACAAAAACACTGACCTTTGCTATATTACCTACTAGCTATATCATGTTTCTTGAAATTTATAAATATGTAACGCTATGTGCAATAAATTAATTTTGAAACGTTTATAATATTTTCGATAAATCACCATATCCAAATAGGCCATTAATTCATGTCAAATATTATTTGTAAGGTTGGTATCTGTTCCCACGCAATACTAAATGATGAACGTCATCTAAACAAAATTAATGAGTGAACATGCATAAGTTATAAGCTATTAGGAAACTTAATGTCTCATTTAAAGTAATAAAAATTAACTTAATATAAAAAATGGGAACGTTTGTGAAGATGTTTGGATCTTTCTAGAAGTAAACGCGGAAACCGCTGAACGGATTTGGATGTAATTTGGCACACAGATAGACCGTATCTTGGAGTAATATATAGGCTACTTTTTATCCCGAAAAAATGTATTACTGGGGAAAAATTACATAGACGAAGCCGCAAGAAACACCTAGTAAAGTCATATTTTCCCTTACGAAAGTTCTCATAACCTTGTATGGGAATTATCAAAACCAAGAGAAAGTTCAATGGCAGTGGTCTTGGTGACCAATTTTAAGTACAACATTTATTTGTAGCCGAGTAACATAAATATACGTATAGGTAACCAAGGGAAAGTACAGTTCAAAGAACTCGTAAATATTAGTTTTTGAAGGCTTATATGATTTATAGGGGCTGGAACTACACATTAATGGGAGTGGTTTTAATTAGGCAACGTACCGCAAGGTCATTACCATATTGAAAGATGTTTTACAAAGTATGTGATTAGAATGGAAAGATTTAACACTCTATTAACACAATAGCCAATTTCTCCGTTACAAAGGCATAAGTTATAATATACTTTACAAAGTATTTGATTAAGAAAAGATTTTAAACAAAATTATCATTTTACGGCGACTTTTGCTTTCTACATCGCTGGAAACGAAGTTTAGCACTACTATTAATATTTTATTAAGATGGATTTTTATCTCTTCTAAAAATGGTAAATGAAGATCAGTGGAAGGACAAGACGTTTTGAAATAATGTAGAAGATGAGGCTAGCAAATTCATAATATGTCGATTAGTAAGAGCATAATTTGAAAACAACGAATTTCTCAATGTAAAACCACAGTTTCAATGTAAGAATCAAGAATGTACACAACATTTCACTCTTTCAAATTATATTCACACTGTCGTAAGTAACCAGATGACATAAAATAAATACTCGTTTTATTTACGCGCAATACAAAGCGAATCCCATGTGGTCCGCATCTCAACCACGTGTGGTATGAAACTTTTTGCTAAAAGTTTTTTGCATTGAATTCCTTTGCCAACGGTTTTTATATAAAAAAAAATAAACTCACTCACCAGGCTCACGTAGTGTGCGACAATGCCAAGGACAGCTTGGACGTGTCCCCCGCGATTATTTAGCTATTTTAGCACCTACACAGTACGTGATGATAATTCGAAACCTACTTTAAGTAATTTTATCAAGGTTATAACTCATAACTTACAAATTATACATGTTTTATCACTGTAATAAAATTTCACTTCTTTGGTCTAGTGGCAGTGTGACTCGTGCACCGTGGGGTGCTAGATACAATTTTCAAGTCGGGTCTAACTATTTTTTAACTTGCCCGGCTCCTGGATTCAGATGATAATCAGGCAGTAAATTGGCCAAATGCTTTTATGCAACAATTGTTTTTGCGTTTTGGTACAACGGCCCTTTATCATGGTGAGAGAGAAGGTCTTAGAGGAATATAACTTAAGCAATAAAAACGGCAGAAGATTAGGACTTGGCAATGGTTGCAAAGCGATGGTTGGAATTTGATCCCGAGAAAGATTCCAATAATTACGGAATTTTTCGTGCGTCAGAGTTGTATCTGCATTTCATATAATTAAGTAGGTTCGAAATATTTAGGTTGCAACTGTTAGTGTTTTGTAGGTCTTTGGCGGTCTACTGACCTTTTCGTAGAAAATTTGCTCAATATTTTTCTGCAATTGTTTGCCCTTTATTATTGTTGAACTCGAACCGATTTCAATTAAAGGATCCTTAATTTGGTCTCCATTGCCCATTTTTGTTGCCTTGTGAGTATTTGTAATGAAGAATGTATCAGAATATGCAGATTAATTTGTTTTATTTTATTGAACAAAGTAGATACCTACATTTTTTTTATAAACTGTTGGAAACAATTTTATCTTAACCCGCCCAACCCCGCTTGTATATATATGTATGCGGAAACCCCATATACTCGGACGCCGGCGTCCGTCGCGGAGCTTGACGAGTCAAAATTGGTTGAAACACAATAAAAATGATACAGTTAGATTAATAAAACCTAAAGCTATCTGGTAATGAGTATCTTAAACCCAAAACGCGAACGATAGATTCTCTGTTTTCTGTAGTAAACATATTTTTCATTGTTTAAATAAAATAGCAAACAATTTGTTACATAGATTTAACATACGGATTATTCTACTAGCTACGTTGACTTGCTATGAACAAGCTGCATTCATTGTAACTGATTTGAAAATATGTAGGTACGCGAGTTCCAAGTAGAGTAGTCTAAATGAATCTATGTGAGCTTGTAAAAACCAACCCTGCAGTAATTCACGCAATTAAAATAATCCTGCCAGTGGCCGACTCCATTACTAATACTTATTTCTATGTGATTCAATACCTATCAGCGACTATATAACCCCTAGACTCCTAATAACAGACGATCGGCTTCGGGCAACACATCTGACAAATAGATCCAATGTAGCTGACCGTTCAAAATCTTCAAGTCAGTTGCGACCACAACTGTGAGCTGTAATTACTTCCGTGTTTGCGAATAAATAACTATTGTAATGGCCCCGTGCACAATAAAATGGTGTGGTATAAATAGCCATAATTAAAATTTTCTGAAAAATGGCATTACATTTCACAGGTAAGTCAATAACGACACATAATCACATTTTATTTAAAATTTTACGGAGTTCATCTTAGACTGGCCATTTGGGTGTTTACGCGCCATCTTGTTATATTTGCATCTCTTTCCGACGAAAGTACTTTTTACATTTTCTATTTCGTTTTGTTTTTTAGCATGAAAAGTAAGTGATACACCAAAAGGATTTGTCGATAGTTCTATCGATAAAATTAAAAATAAGAGAAACTATCGCCCGAATATTCAACTAATCAATTTATCTGAGGCCTATTTAATTTTAACAGGCTTTTTATTTTAAATGTTTAGTTCAGTAGTAATAGCTAGTTCATTTTAAAAATGATTAGGATATATTTTTGACTAGCGGTATCAGAAATGTTATTAGGATAATTTTTTATTTTGTTTGTTGATTATAACAATTATTTTGAGTTATTCCTTGTGTTATTCCTACAAGTCAGCTCTAATATTCTTGTTAATGTCGATGAGACTTACTAAGCGCCATCTGTCATTTCATAACATAAATAGTTTCGTTAAAATGTTAATATGTTTAATAAATAATAATAATATTACTATAAAACTTTATTACATAAAAGTAATATCGATAAAAAATCGTGTTTTCATTTAACTCGTCCCATCCCTATGCCTATGTTTCCAAGGTTATATAATGCGATAAGGTGTTGGAAGAACCAATCATAATGCAGTACCCCGCTTCCTCAAACCTCAGGTAGTTGACAGAATTAATTTGAAGAGAAATATTGAACATTAGGAGTCTAGGGGTTATAATATAGTCGCTGATACCGATAAAGAGTAAAGTTAAGTTTAGACTACGACAGTATGCACCGTACACTCATTGTATACACCTAGTGTCTATATTTGAATACAGGTGTCTCGAAATGTCACAAGAGATGTACCCGTATAGATACTTGACACTCGATGTATACACTGAGTGGACGGTGTATAGAGTTGTAGTCCAAATCAGGCTTAACAGTTGAGAAAGTCACTAGTTGAATTTACTCCTGGATATAAACTGTTAATTGTTAGTTACTGTTGACCAATAGCGAAATTGGAACAAATATTTGCAAAATCTAATAACTATGTAGTGTATACATCAATAATTGCATATGGAAAAATAAGGCTAAAATGATTACCACCCCAAAATAAAGTCGCCCAATGTGGCTGTTTTAACTGCTGAACGGTATAGCTTTATTTAGCAAATTTTAGTCAACATAATAACACATAGTTCTTAGAAAACCGTTCTGCCAAATATTTTAACTAATTGCTATTTCATTTATAAAGCTAAATAAAAAGTGTTTTATATTGAACATCCGTCGGAGAAAGTTTTGGTTGATACAAAGAGATAAAAAAGCTTCGAGATGGCGCCAAGCGCCAAGTTTTGACACGCATAAATGATAGCTGATTGTCATAATATCTTTTTTTTTGCAATCTTTTTTTAAACAATTCGAAAAAGGAGTAGGTTCTCGTTGATGTGATTATATTATATTTCTCAGAATTACAGATTTTTGTTCGCCGTGCCGCCTGCGTGGAATACCTTTTCCGGTAAATAGGTGTACTTTTGTTATGTGAAGTGTTAATCCAGATCTCGAACTATCTGCGTCTCAAGTTTCAAATGTATTTGTTCAGTTTATGTATTTTGAAATAAGAAATGTAATGACGCTGTACAATATTGCAATTCTGTTATTTCAATTTGGATTATATTTTCCTTAAAGATAGTGTTTCCATATAAAGGTACTGTTATTAATTCAGAATAACCCAGTAATATTGACCAAGTATGTATACAGATGTAATGTCTCTAAACTTATGATTTAACCGTAAATTTTATTACAAGCCAAAATCAATCGTCCTTTAGTCACACACGTCATGTAACTAACAAACAAGTCCCAAGAAAAATCTCGGCCTTCGTAAGCCCTTATAATGCATCTAGAACGTTCTATTCCAATGTATTAACTACTGCTAATTCAGAATCTACATTATACTCATTAAAGCTATCAACAACATAATCATTGAAATTAATTTGCATGTTAATAATACAAAAGGGTTAATGGCGCACACTCGTTTCAATTATCTACAGACAAACAAACAGACGCCAGACAAAATAAGAAGAGATCGTCGCTTGATTAATTATTGAAGCGGCCTGCACTTTCTATTTAAAGATTACTTTCAGTGCTAAATTGAAGTGGATGTGAGGGGAGATGTACTTAATCCTTACTACGTTTGTTAAATAAAACAAGATGTCACTGGTTCAAGCAATTAAGAAATCTGACCGTTGGCTTTTAATTTTGTTAGTGTATTTGATGGTATGTATATTATATCATGGAATGGTCAGACGATTCATATAAAACAGCTTACATTACTATATTAACAAAGTTTTTAATACAGTACTAGCGGCTTGCTCCGGTTTCGAACGAGTAGCACTAATTAATATCTATAGTTAGACGCCGATGATTTGCAAAATTTTGCAAGTACACAAAATTATCAAAATGTAAATAAAATCGTCTTCTGATAACTACCAAACTTCACAGAATCACCCGTTGTGCTAATCTGAAAATTTCACTAAGATCGTCCAGCCATTTTGGAGTCCATAGGAAACTAGGAAGGGAAGAAACATTATTATCATCATCATCGGCCACATGACGTCCACTGCTGAACATAGGCCTCCCTTAAAGATATCCAGACGGACCTGTCTAAAGCAGCCTGCTTCCAGCGTGTTCGTGCGACCTTTATTAAGTCTTCTGTACACCTTGCAGGTGGACGTACTACGCTGCACTAGCCGGTGCGTGGTCGTAACTCGAGAACTTTTTTGCCCTATCTGCCGTCAGTTCTGCGAACTATTTGCCCTGCCCGGTACCACTCTAGCTTGCTAATCTGCTGGGCTTTCATTCTTCTACGGATCTCCATACATAACATGACATAAATAGGTACACGACATTATTTTAGTAAAGATCAATTAGGAAGATTCCAAAAGCTATTTTGTTTTATAGTTATAGCATCCGGCACATTAGTTCAGTAGATTTGGACCACAAATTTTGCAAAGATATTTCTCTGTAAGAATAACTTCATCCATTTTCCACTTCTCTGAATTAAAACATCTGCTTAAAGCTCAAATGTATTTTGATATAACCAATGAACAAATGGCTACACAATTTAATGTTGAAGAGGTTCATTATGTTGAACACGTACCACACAAAATTTTGATTTTTATTATTGAAGATAGCGGCTTGTCCTATTACGTTTGTTTATAACGGCCATGTGTCATTAATAAAATGACTTTGATGTTATTCGGTATAGCACTCTGTATAATTACCCAAGTGTTTGATAAATATAGTGTTATTAAAGTTCTATCAAGAGACAAACAAGCACCAGTACCTAGTTTAATAAGTATAAAAAGGTTGTATGTTACATTATTCGTTTTGTGACATAGAACTGTGTAATCGTCAGCCATGTTGGGACAGTACAAAATATGACTAACATAAGATATGGTCTAAATATACTTCCACGCGTGGTTCTACCCAGCGGTTCCCCCCTGCAATGATGGACTTTGCAACATTTTAACAAACTGCTAAAATATAATGAGGTTTTACATTGCTGCTTTTACTACACAGCAATGTGCATGTTGCTTATATCTCCGTAATGCACATCGAAGTTATGAAGTGGGTCGTTGTTTCAAGTCGTTTTCAGTAAATGCGGCGCTATCGGTGTCCTAAATGTGTCACAGCAGTGACTCAAGCGCCAAACGGGATGTGCGAAATGGGATTTGTGACACTTGCACAGTATTGTGTTGCAAAACAAAAGTACAAGTTTTCTGGCTTGTTCTGACTAATGTTGCACCTGAGTTTACTTTTTATTTTATTTTACGATAATATGACTTCTCTTTGAATTGTTTTTTCTAAGTTGAAATCTGGCCCGACGAAAGTTTTAACCATGACAACTGCTTTCTCAAATATGCTTAAAAAATATTTAGCGTTGACTTCTCATTAGGGTAGGATTGGAATATGTGGAAAAAGGCAGGATTATGTAATAAGAGTAACAACCAATTAATATACTGATGGTAAGAACAATATAGCGTCAATTTTATCTCGACTGACGAGGTACATCGTGGCCCTCAATAGACATTGAACACACTACATAAAACAATTGAATATTTTAAGAACATATACATATACACTCACGCCTATTATCCTCGAAGGGGTAGGCAGAGGCTCAAACTAGTACACCCACTTTTCGCCATTATTCCGTCCCATGATGTGATAGGGGGCGAGCCTATCGCCATATCGGGCACAAATTCCAGACTCCGAGCTGATATTGAATAGAAAAACTCAATATCACTTTGCCCGACCCGGGAATCGAACCCGAGACCTCAGCATTGCAGTCGTACCATAATACAACTACGCCACCGAGGCAGTCAATATTATAAGAATATTTTAAGAAGAACTGAAATATATGATGTTTTCATAAAATACTATTAAACTCTACCCACTAGTGTATAGTGTGTATATGCACACACACACCGTCACGTTCGTTATCCCCGAACTAGCGCCAGCTTTTCGCCGTGCATATTCCGTCCCATGATGTGATAGGGGGTGAGCCTTTCGCCATATCGGACACAAATTCCAGACTCTGGGTTGATGTTGGTAGAAAAACCCAATATCACTTTGCTCGTCCCGGGGATCGAGCCCGAGACTTCAGCATTACCGTAACACAACTATGCCACCGAATCAATTTACCCACTTTCAGGATTTAAAATTGATTCCCAATAACATTTTGTATATTTTATTCAAATGTTATTACATATTAAATTAATTAAAAGCTTAATCATTCATAGAGTTAAAATACAGTGAGGTACATTAAAATATAGTTTCCTTTATCAATTATCCTCCTAGCGTATAATGCGGTCGTAACGCCCATAGTGATTATTTTTAAGTCTCCATTGTTTTAAGTCACGCATTTAAACAAGATTTAGAAGATTGAAATCTATACTAATTATAGGTGTCCGAAGATAAAAGTTAAATCGGGTAAAGGATTCCTCCGGTTTACCGTTAAGTATTCGGGATCAACGAAGATCGGATGAGAGATACGTTTAAAAAATTAATATTCAATTATGAGAAGTCATAAAATTGATTTGAGATAGGATATTTTTTTAGGAGATTGTCTATTTTACCAGTGTTTATTGATTATTAGGGATGTAATTGAAAAGCAACGATAAATGTGTAAAACATTGGGATGTATTTACGGTTTTGAATTAGTAATAAAATGTCATAATATAGATTTTTGTTATGAAATAGCTTTTGTTTTAAATAAATTATAATTTATTTATTTTATTACTTTATTCCACACGTATACTAAGGTTGACCTCTCTCCGGTCATGTCGGATAACCATCTCACCGGACTATGAGAGTGAAGGAATAGCGAGTGCACCTGTGTATTGCGCACACACTTGTGCACTATAATATCTCCTGCGTGCCAGGCTGATCTCCGTTGAGATTGGTCGCCGTGGCCGAAACTGGCTAGGAGGATTTCATACTAAGGTAGTGTAACCTGACCATAGCATGGTTCCTACCATGACTCACCATCCATGTATTGGTATTTTTTTTGTGCTGTAATTGAAAAACACCACAATTTTTGTTAGTTCTTTTAATTACTAAAATTTGTAATAATATGTACTGATAATATGTTGCAATTCAATCAAAGCGGTTTTTTTATATTTTTTCATGAAACGATATTAAAATTAAGTGCACCATACATAGTTCAGTTACCTAAGTATAAATCACATTTAGGTAGTTACAGAATTTGCATACCTACAATTAAATGACTGTTTCAATTTTTACGGTTTCAAATCTCATAATGGCATGACTGTTGGTATTTTAAAATCCAAATATTACTTTTGCATGAATAGAGCTTTCATTACCAAGATGTTTCTTATCAGTCGACGGTCCCATAGAACAAAGTCGTATATGCAAAATGTTAGCTTTTCAGTAGAGCGCTTTGAAAGTCGTAAGTTTGTATTCATGTGCGAATTAGTGCTATTTTCACACATTAGGTTCAAAGTTGTTACTGAACCCTATAGAATATAATGTTTCGTTCATGTATAACTTGTGATTTTCACAATTAACTTAGACTTTCAAAGCGCTCTACTGAAAAGCTTCATTTTGCATATACGACTTTGTTCTATGGGACCGTCGATCTGTATTACGAAATATCAAATTATGTCAAATACAAGTGAACAATACCGCAGTAAAGATATCGTTTTACAATATTTGTGAATATCTGAATTACGACTTTCGTACCACTCACAAAGTCGAAAATCAATGAATGGCTAATAAATTCTTTTGTAGAGGACGCACCCACCGACGACCTGTCGCACGAACGGCGCACAGGGTACCCACATATTAAATGGATATTATAATATGTAAAATTAGAGGAAAATAGTTTAACCTCGAAGAAAATCATAAAATTAATTTTATTTATTAAAATACGAAAACATTATATTATATTGATTCAAAATATTGAATTTAATGACAATTTAAATCATTGCTCTTCCAATTGGTTGCAAGCATTAAAATATTACAACTTAAATGGACTTTGTTTCACACACAGAGATCCTAAAAAATGTGTTTGATGAATGTTGTTTGTGTGTGTTTGACGTCTGATGTTAAACGCCACACATCTTCCTACAAGGGTAAGATGCACTTCTAAGAACTTTGTAGCACTCGGTATGCTGAGAAATTGTATTCATTTGTATAATAATATAGCATTAAATACCCTGTTAGGATGTCGGCATTAATTCTATTAACTAAGTGTAAAAAAGTATACATTAATTGCTATTGATAACATCCGAAGAGAAGAGAATTCAATATTACACTGGCTATTGTGTTACCCAAACAGAAAATTTACTTTATTACTATACAACCTGTCGAGCCCGGAGCGCTGGCCACACTGGCGCAAGCGCAATTTTCGCGTGTCTGTCAACACGCGAAAATCGACCTACACGCACACACATAAGGCGCGTCAACACGCACACATATCGAGTTTGACAGCTGTCAGACCGGCCCGATCGGGCCGGTCGACGCTCGACAGGTTAAATATATTCTGTATAAATAATAATGCACATTCATACGTGAGGAACAACAGGCATCGACTTGTTATTGTAAGCTTTATCTACTCTGAGCTACTCAGATTTGAGTCACGAAAAAACAATTGTTTGTCACTATCGTAAATATTGACGTAAATTGAGTCCGACTGCCTCGGTGGCGTAGTTGTATTACAGTATGACTGCAAAGCTGAGGGCTCGGGTTCGATGCCCGGGTCGTGCAAAGTGATATTAAGTTTTTCTATTCAGTATCAGCTCTGAGTCTGGAATTTGTGCCTGATATGGCGATAGGATCGCCCCCTATCACATCATGGGACGGAATAATGGCGAAAAGTGGGTGCACTAGTTGCGCCTCTGCCTACCCCTTCGGGGATAACAGGCGTGAGTGTATATGTATGTATGTATATGTATTGAGTCAAATAGTTGATTGGGTTTTTTACTAGATTAATCTATGAATATTTGTAAATATTTTGTTTTATAGTGAGGTTGATGTCAGTTTTATAAAACCGGGATTATACTATCGTCTTATAGAGAACGGCCGCAATATGCTTGGTTTCTAAAACTGGTTTGTCAAAGAGATACATGAGACTTATTAAATTGAATTAATAACTACGCATAAACAATACATAATTTTAATCACATAACATAGAAAAATCCAATTTTCTTTTAAATGATGGTCACAATGTAATGCTAACCTAGTTATGTTGACGCGCCTTTGATGGCGTGTTGCGTTTTTGGGCCGTAGTTCAAAGTTATTACGCGCGATCCAAATTGTTGACCTGAAAGATCGATCCAACACTATGTTTTGGTTTAATTAGTTCACATACATACGCACTTACGCCTTTATTCCGTAAACGTAGCTTCGGCATAAAGGCGTAACTGAGACCTAGTACCTACGCGCGTAGAGACCATCAAGCGTCGCATGATGTTAGTTTCAATTGTGTCTTTTCATATTATTTTGAAGATTCTTATTGTTATATCATGTTCGTGGAATTATCGCATATTAAAAATAATTTTAATAAAGAAACAATGAACAATATGCAATAATTAAATGTTTAATATAATGTAAGTATATACACAAATATAGCAAACATTTATCATTTCAATAGGAAAATCAATAAAAATATTGGGAATGGAAAGTTAACTTGGAACTTACGCTTGACGCCATTCATGATTTTAATCGTAATGGCTCACTGGCAGTGGTGGGTAAACCCCGATGATGGCTCTCTCAAAATAGTATCCGCCAGAGAGGCGACAAACACACGCAATATAAAATATGTATGTAGCCAGCAAAGATATAATACATAGCAGGGAATATCACACATTTGCTTAAGAAATCGATGGTTTAGTTCGCCTTTATAAAGTGTCGTATCTGACACTTACGTTTAGGTTAACTTCTGTCCCAAAGCGAATTATCTTTTTACAACTCGATGAGTATTAGAGTTCTGTATTTGTATGTCTCATATTATATGCAGCAAAGATAGAACTGTAAAACGAAGTATGTGCATGTTATCTGAAAATGATCTCAGATCCCAAGGTGATAAGGGTCAGACGATGATTCATAATATTAAGATACGTTACAGTTAATTAGAAATAAACTTTTCTTATAGGATTTTGTGAAATTTTACATAACAACTGGTCCTAAACGCTCCCTTGCATTAAAACATGTGTCTTTCAGATCTTCGCTTTAATCTGCCATAATCGTAATTTATGAACAGAGGGGACATCTGTATAAGCAACTGGAATTTGTTTAGGGCACAAAGGGAATACAAATCTAAAAAGAATATCCCACAACAGCATTATACACAAATATGAGTCTTAGGCCACTCTATGTAGAGTTCGAAGATTATTTCTCAAGTGGTAACGCAAGTTTGTACAGTTGAAAGCAATTCGTCAGTGTTGAAATAAGAAGCCACAGTGGTTGATGTAGCTACCCTTTACTGGACTCGTTTATGATTAATGTACATGTATATCAGAGAGACTGTTTGTTATAAATGACCGCTAAAGTTAGAATCGTGAATGCTTTGCATCTTAAACGTGTTTTGATACAATGATACAGATTTAGGTTGGTTTAATGGTGGATTGTATTACAGCGTACATGAGTGTTAATTACTTAAATAATTTTGGAATTTTTTTTAAAATACATTCCAAGCAATGATTAATCAAAAAGAATTCAATTCGGAGAGGTGAAAACAAAAATCCATAAACCAAAAAGTGAATTAGCTAAAGTGATTTAATAACACCCAAAAATACCATTTTTAAAACCATGTCAGTAAAATATGTTTAGTCAGTTATTTTGTCAGTAATTTAAAATTTTCCGATTGCTATGTAATGAGTGTACACTGTAAAGCATTTTTTCACAATAAATAAAAATAGCTAGATCAAATTTTCAAATACATTTGTGACTAACATAAAGTTCACACTTTTTACATTATTTGATCTTGTACAGTTTATAGGTCACGATTAAAATCTCATAATAAGAATTAAAAGAGCAGGAGTTGAAATATCGGAGGGATGAAAACTTTTATTAAAGTAAAAAACGCATTCTGGACATTTTTAAAAGCATGTTTATTGTGTCACAAAATAGGGGAGCGCGTTCCCAAGGACATAACTCTGTATTAGACCTCGCATTTTGTAGAGACAGATCACGTAGGCCATGATAACCCTTCAAAACATTTATTACTTTAGATCTTTGCAATAGAGCGCTAATTACTTTGACCTTATCCAGGGAGAAACTGTCAACTCGAATGATGGAGCAACGTAGCAGCAAATCTTTCTTAGAAGCCACCCAAATCCTGGAGTATTTTATTTAAAAAATGGAGATTAATCTCTTAGGAGGTGTGAAGTTTAACTAGGGCAGTTGATGTTCTTCTTGGAAATTGTAATATGTTTTTTGTTCTTCACTGATTACAACTCTTAATAGGTTGTTAGTGTAAGTTAACATGTTTCACCTTTAGGATGGAAACGACACAATTTAAAAAGATAGAAAATTGAGTTGTCATCATAAAATTACTTAAAACCAAGTTCTCAATACAACAATAGTTGAAACACAGCTATATTCAAGCAGGAAAAGGATAAAACTGTTATATAGTTCCCTTTTTTATTATATTTTTATATATAAGGGACTAGTTTTTAGTAATTTAAAAATGACAACTGAATTTTCTATTTTTTGAAATGTGTCGTTTTCGTTCTGAAGGTGCGATGTGTATGTGCTAAAGATTATTATGTAATCGACAGTATAGCAATTCTAAGTGCAATACTTGACGCAATATTATTTATTATCACATTATGTACATTTTATTTTGGATGTATATTATCTGGATGTTTATTTTAGAATTCAGTAGTTGACAAACTGAAAGTGATTTTTTTGATCGTAGCAATAAGAACGAATCCGCTCTAGATAGCCTAAGAATCTGGGGAATTATGCGTTCCGACGAACTTAAAGGGCGATATAGAATTTAATAGTAGAAGTCATTGGAAGAAGTATGCGATCTACTATAATGGATAAAGTTAGATAGTCCTTCAAGCTCACTCGTAGTTCCCTGCGAAAATATGCCACAAATCATAATTACACACACACACACACACACACACACACACACACACACACACACGCACACGCACACGCACACGCACACGCACACGCACACGCACACGCAGTCGCACACGCACACGCACACGCACACACACACACACACACAAAAACACACACACACCTATTATCCCCGAAGGGGTAGGCAGAGGCGCAACCAGTGCACCCACTTTTCGCCGTTATTCCGTCCCATGATGGGAGCCTAGCGCCATATTGGGCACAAATTCTGCACCTGATATGTGAAGTGAAGCACAAAAATTATCTATCGGCGAGAGATGAACATCCCTGGTTGGTCAGCACAGTTATGCCGGCCTAAATAATTGATTCTTCTATAAAAAATGAGTTGATCATAATCCACCATATTAATGTTACTGAAAGGATTGTATTTTAAACCAGTTGTAATTATTATGAGTCAGCTTCTATTTTTTAATATTTAGACCCTCTTTTAAAAGCATAAGTTTGAATGCATCAGTTATGTTTTGTTCATAGATAAAAAGAGGTATCGGTTGGAGTGCATTGGAGCGATTAGCGTCCTTGTTTATAGTTTTTTTATATTGTCGATGGATGATTTACGATTTGCTTTCTTTTTTTTGGGATAGTATCTGGTTGGTAGCCGGCTCAAGCGTCACCATTTTTTATCTTTTATCTTAGTTACGTGTTCTAAAGAAATATTAATACGTCATGTGTATTGACAGGTTAAGTAGAGAGAGTGTTTTGGTGAATTGAATTATCATTTTAGATTAGGTTCATTTTCTCTAAATGTTGAAAATTACGTTACGGACCATAAGTAGTTAATTTGTCCTTGAATGTATAATAATACCAGCCCTGTATTATATACTGCTCACTGCTGAGCACGGGCCTCCTCTACTACTGAGAGGGGTTAGGCGTTAGTCCACCACGCTGGCCTAGTGCGAGTTTGCAGACTTCACAGACCCTCGAAATTCTTATGGAGAATTCTCAGGTATGTAGGTTTCCTCACGATGTTTTCCTTCATCGTTAAAGTGAACGATAATTGATAAACAATACACACGTAACTTTGAAAAGTCAGAGGTGTGTGCCTTGGGTTGCGAACCTCCGGACATTGTCTCGGCAGACCGTTCCATTCCCCCAACTAGGCTATCGTCCACTACCTTGAATGTATACTGTTTTAATAATAAGATCAATAAAAGCATTTTCAAATATGTTAGTTTAGTACTTATGACTGCAATAAATTTGCCGGGTCACTAACTAGATTTATACGGGTTGTTCAAAAAACCCATTTTACGGCAGTTCTGTTAGGGTGAGAATGCTGTGAGGGACTATATATTTTTCTTTAGCATTATTTTTATTCAGCCCTCATTTTCACTAAGAGGGAGACAAAAAATCCAAATCCTGTACGCAATGTTATGTTAAATTCAACTTTCCGGTCAATAAAGTTCTTTTGTAAATCTATTATCATAACAGGATGAAATACGACAAGTCTTAACTCGTAAACAACTCATTGTGAGTCGTTAAAAATTTTATTACTTCAAATTTAAAGGAGGACGGTAAAATAGTCGTAAAATGTTGCCACCCGTTAGGCAAATGTAATCCTAACTGGCTTACATCTGTCTGCGAAATCCCTTAGTGTTGCCAGTGTGAAAATCACTGGACCGATGGAGGGAATTTTATAGACAATAATGTTTTATTGTAGGCTTTTGTATAACGGATAATATTACAACGTCTGAGAAAACGACAGAGAAATGAAATAGATGATAAAAGTTATCATTCCGATAATTGCTAGTGATACGGTGTTAAATACCATAATATGGAATAAACTTTCATTAATTAGAAACATTATAAGTAATAAAAGGAAATAAACATAAACGAAGGTTAATGTTTCATACATCTATTCAGATAAGTAGGCCTCTCAAACAAAAGGATCGTTTTATTATCCAGTAATATAATGTGATGTGAAAGTCCTATTCAAATCGGATCAGCAGAGAGAAAATCGCGGACATATAAAAATAAATGTACATACGGGTCGAATACACAACCTCTTTTTTTGAAGTCGGTAAAAATGATCGCAATTTTGGCCTTAAGGTACTAAATTTTGATCGTACACATGCTAGTTGATGGTCAAACCTGAAGGCATTTTTAGAAAAGTTTAAAGGAAAAGTGCCCTATTAAATATAATACAGTTTTAAACGCAATTCTGGAAATTTATAGACAGACATCCACAATCGCTTTGAATTAATTTAAGCCATGAATACCAAATGAGCCGCAAGACACCAATAAACGATTTGAAGACCCATTAACGCAAATGGTTCGCACATTTCCCAACCGGGAATGAAAGGAACATTCACAAATTGTCTTGAACACAATACGTACTGTACCGAGATTCTTTGTACTGGCCACATGGCAAAGGCGACAAAAAAATTGGCGCCAAATCGTGAAAGGCGTCGCCCGACTACGTTTTAGAGTGGCAATGCGACTGTGCTGACTGGATATGTTTATATTGTGACAGTGGGTATTTAGTGTACGTTAGTGCACGTTTAAAATTACTTATTAGTTTTAGTCGAAATATTGCAGCATGATTGGATTCAAGAATTGTTTGTAGCAATTAGCAACCTTCTTAACGTTTGCAAGCAAACCGATTAAACTGAAAATGAGTTGCTTTTAATATTCAGCAAAGGTTTCTGACGCATTCAGAAAAAATACAAGTATTGTTATCTTTAGCTGTACAATTTCTTACTTAAATAACACTTTTCTTATTATTTACAAAGGATACCAAAGAATATGTAAAAAGAAGTTTAATTTAGTCAAATGAGAGAGATATGCACTCGCAAATCGCAATATCAATCATGGATTTATTATGATAGACAAGATAAAGATGCCTCATCTTTACATGAGTGCAATACACATCACTACCTACATGAATATAGCTAGATTTGCAGTATAAGTATTTGAAAAAATTCAAAATTTAAAATTGCCTTTTTGCTTTTGTGTTCTTACTAATCTTTATTTTGTCGTCGCGAAAATAAAATAAGAGAATTAGTTCACTTAAAAGGAAGAACGACGATGGACGATAGCCTAGTTGGGAATGGAACGGTCTGCCAAGACAATGTCCGGAGGTTCGAAACCCAAGGCACACACTTCTGACTTTTCAAAGTTACGTGTGTATTGTTTATCAATTATCGTTCGCTTTAACGGTGAAGGAAAACATCCTGAGGAAACCTGCACACTTAAGAAGTTCTTTATAAGAATTTCGAAGGTATGTGAAGTCTGCCAACCCGCACTATGCCAGCGTGGTGGACTAAGGCCTAAACCCTCTCGGTAGTAGAGGAGGCCCGTGATCAGCAGTGGGACAGTATTTAATACAGGGCTGGTATTATTTATATTATCAAAAGGAAGAAATCAAAATTTTCAGTTTAACTTGACGCGTCAATAGGGGATTTGAAATTTTGATTTTGTTCAAATATTTATGCTGCTGACTGTACAGAAAGTAACTGCTCAACAGACAAATATTGTTATTTACGAAATTGTAAATCCTACTAATACTATAAAGGCGAAAGTTTGTAAGAATGTATGGATGTTTGGATGTATGGATGTTTGTTCCTCTTTCGCGCAAAAACTACTGAACGGATTTCGATGAAATTTTGCGCACGGGTAGATCATGTCCTGGATTAACACATAGGCTACTTTTTATCCCGGGAAAACATATAGCGGGACTTTTATACCGGAAAAACTTTTTAACGCGGGCGGAGCTGCGGGCAAAAGCTAGTGTTAATATATGTGAAAGGTACAGCGGTAATTAATTCTAAGTAGTACGATATTAGTTTCTTACTTCAATCGGTTAATGATCATTTATTTAGGTCGTTAACTTCGTGAAACCTCAGTAAAACTTTTTGGAAATTAATGTATTTTCAGCTTCGTTTAATGGTATACTGATTGTAAATTATTTATTTATTTATTTATAAACTCTTTATTGTACATCCAAGGCAAAGTGGAAATAACAAATATACAAAATAAACTAGGCTAAACAATAAGAAGTACAAATGGTGGTCTTATCGCAATTGGCGATTTCTTCCAGACAACCTTTGGATGGATTTAGTTAAGAAAAATTAATTTATTTATTTCGAACTAAGGAAACTCATCCAGAGTTTTTGTGCGTTTACAATATGGATTACTACTTGGTAGGTACTCTTGTATGCGAACTTTGATTGTCCTTGTGGATAATCTACAAAGTACTTTGTCTTTTTCTTATATGAGCTGTATTACTTTGTAAGTGGTAGTCTCGCTGTAAACATAATATATGTCTACGTTGTGTATGGGCTGTCTTTATTTTGAACTAGCTTTTGCCCGCGGCTCCACCCGCGTTAATGAGTTTTTCCGGGATAAAAGTCCCGTTTTATATTTTCCCGGGATAAAAAGTAGCCTGTGTGTTAATCCAGGACATGATCTACCCGTGTGCCAAATTTCATCGAAATCCGTTCAGTAGTTTTTGCGTGAAAGAGTAACAAACATCCATACATCCATACATCCAGATATTCTTACAAACTTTCACCTTTATAATATTAGTAGGATAGTAGGATTAGTACCTACACAAGGGTCATTCTTAAATATTTGCTCCCAAATACGTTTTAAAAATAATCGTGACTAAAACAAAGTATCAAATATAACTAAACATGTATACGTAATAATGATATAAATTTTTCGCCTGCTGCTAACGTTATCGTTCAGTCCATTTAGCTCCGGCTTAAACAAAATCGTTTTTATCTGTCACGATTGGCGCCGGTCGGATACAGTTGTCGGTGGCGACAAATTATCGCAACTCTGGAGGTCGCTGTTTCGACGGATGTCGCGAGTTAATATAAAATAAATGCATTCGGGAATGCAATAATATAAATCTAATTTTAGACTTAAATTAACAACGAGGTCAATGCTTCCCGATGTATGCTGGCAGTTTAATCATAAGTAATAAGAGGATAAGTCAGGAGAGGCGTATACCCGCCACATCTGTATTAAGTTTGTTTGAAAGTATCTCTCTTCGTTGAGTAAGTTTCTTCCAAATCCATTCAGCGGGTTCTCAATTTTCTTCTAACAAACAGGATAGTTTGTTCACTTTTCACAAATTTTCGCTAAAAAAATATTGGGTGGTATTACGTGTGCGAAGAGGGCAATGCAATGCAATCAGCCCTGTATTAGGCACTGCCCACTGCTGAGCACGGGCCTCCTCTACTACTGAGAGGGGTTAAGCCTTAGTCTACCCCGCTGGCCTAGTGCGGGTTGGCAGACTTCACATACCCTCTAAATCCTTATGGAGAATTCTCATGTATGTAGGATTCCTCACGATGTTTTCCTTCACCGTTAAACGATAATTGATAAACAATACACACGTTATTTCGAAAAGTCAGAGGTGTGTGCCTTTGGTTTTGAACCTTCGGACATTGTCTCGACAGACCGTTCCATTCCCAACTAGGTTATCGTCCGGATAGCCGATGAGGGAAATATTAATTATTAATTGTCTACGAAAACTGAAACCTTGAAAAATAAACGCACAGTTGCGGAAACCACTAACGGAAGCTCACTGATTAATGCGTATGAGGAAAAAAACACCAGTGTAGGGAATTCCATTGATTTATAACAAAGGGAGTAATTATTGTTTTCTAGATTTGTATTACGTGTCAGTAAACCTTTTACAAATATAGACTGTTTAAAATTAATTTACAATTCATATGTACAAAGCATCCTCGATTACTGTAGTACCGTCTGGACACCAAATTATATTACTTATATTAATAGTATTGAAACCATACAACACAAATTTGTCAAACACCTTAACTATAGGCAACATAAATACTCTAGCAACTACAAAGAATCATGTAGATACCATAAGCTCATCAGCCTTGAAAACAGGCGCACATTGATGGACATGACTTTTCTGCATGGTATATGTAACGGATACATTGACTGTCCAGATCTCGCTACTAAATTACTGTATTTTTCAGTGCCAAGAAATCGTACACGTCATGTGAAGCTTTTTGCAGTCTCTCACGTATCCACGAATTATGCACATAACTCAATTGTTAATAGACTACACAAAGTCTATAACAACAAGTTTTTTATGACTGATATTTTTCACGATGGCAAATAACGCTTTAAATACGATATATTAAAGATCCTACAAGAAGGCAATGTGTAGAATACCCGCGCACGCTCACGCAAACACACACACACACACACGCATACATACACACACACACACACACACACACACACACACACACACACACACACACACACACACACACGCATACATACACACACACATACATACATACATACATACACACACACACACACACACACACACACACACACACACACACACACACACAAATACCTATTGGATACAAATTGAAATAAAAGAAAAAAGATAATGATTTACTTTTTTAGGCTGCCTGATCTTTATTGTACTGTTAATATAATGTAAATCCGAATTTGGCTGTGAGATATGTCATACTTGTTTGCATTAATTTAATTTAGAGAGCTGTGGATTTTTGTAAAATAAATAAAATAAAATAAATAGACCTACTATGATTTTGTCTCTGCACCGCCTCAGGTTGACTGGTAGAGAATACCTTCGGCATTAAGTCCGCCTTTACATAACTATGTATAAAGTGCAATAAATAAGTACATTAACGATTATACACTCCCCCTCCTTAGTGTGATCTGTCAAAACTATCAAAATTCGAAACTCTAGTTTAAATCATATCTCTGATCAAAACTATCACCCAAAATTAGTAAGGCATAGTGAAACTAAGCTAAAGATCATAAGAGTATTATAAAACTAAGTGAACTTTATGATTTTCCGCAGTAAATTACAATACTCTTTGATTATAATGCTACGGAGACTAAAGAGCATCATGAATGCCCCGTGCAAAAACATGCACCAAAAAACATGGGCAAATGAGTCGACATCCAGATCGCAAAGGCCAAAAGAGTACAACTATTAGGTAAGTAAGTAATGTAATAAAATGAGTACCAACTATCTCTCCGATATTATCGATACCTCTTCGATTATCGATTGTTGTTCACCTAGAACTTTGAATCGATAGTAAAAATTAAATTAATAGAAATACATTTAAAGTGCCTACCTAATACATATTGTTAAAATTTCATGAACGTGACCTGTAGGGATTCTCATCCCAGGTTTAACCAGCGCTAGTTTTTTACCAGCTTATTCTGAATTGGGGCCGTTTTTGTAACGAGCAAATTTAATTTAAGTGAGCTGAGTGAATATTTTTTAATGTTACAAATAAATATGTTTCTTTCTTTATAAATATTTGAATTAAATCAATTTTTTTAATTATTTTTTTTATACGGGCGCTAAATGACGCCTCTGCACCTGATATTAAGTGGAGAAGGGACTAGATAAACAGTGATATTAATTAGTGTAGGTATACCTAATTCTGCATAGTTCTGTACCTAATCTATCTATACCTTGGAACTGATTTTGAAAAGAGCGAGAGAGTTTCTTGACGTTCTTCTCGGGTGGAAACTGCTTTCTGAATTGATGGTAGAGTAAAAATTTACTGAATCTAAGTAACGTTTAACATTTTATGGATTCAAATGAATGATTTCATTTCAATTAAATATTAACAAAAGCCATGTTTATTCTGTTGCCATATGAAATTTATTGGTCTTAATGTTGGGTCGACGCAAAAATAATTTTATGCAACATTAAAGCCAGTTAAAGAAGATAAATATGTGTAATTGTAAGTACATAATAATACCTAAAGCTAACATTCCTTGTTGATGATTTATTCAAGTTTAATTAATTTGTTTTTAATTGAACACGACGGAAGCTCTACACGTGTCGTCGCGTCATCATTTGTAATAATAATAAAGTAGATCAATAAAACAGACGTATCTTGTTAAAGATCTATATCAATTTCAATGGTCACTATTGTCGAACAACGTTGTGTTTGCTATTGCAAACGGAAAAATATTTAGCTCTGTTTCTACTTTTTAGTAACGTATTTTAACAATAACTTACATTCTATGTTCTTAAATATGATGTAAACTTGACATTATATTCTAATCCTCTCAATCTATTCTAATGACTGCCTCGGTGGCGTAGTTGTATTAAGGTACGACTACAATGCTGAGGTCTCGGGTACGATTCCCGGGTCGGGCAAAGTGATATTGAGTTTTTATATTCAGTATCAGCTCGGAGTCTGGAATTTGTGCCCGATACGGCGATAGGCTCGCCCCCTATCACATCATGGGACGGAATAACGGCGAAAAGTGGGTGCACTAGTTGCGCCTCTGCCTACCCCTTCGGGGATAACAGGCGTGAGTGTATATGTGTATGTGTGTATATTCTAATCCTATTTGATAAGTAACTAAGTTAATGCCATAAAAAATAAAAGAAATACAGTGGGCTTAGAATATAATAAAAAAAAACACGACACGTCTCCGTTTCGTTTTATTGGGATTGGTTGAGAGCCTAACACGTGACTAACGTATTGGTCTCTCGATCAATCACAAACATCAAAATTAAAGGACATCGTTTTACGAGTTGCGTCTTTCCACAGATCTAAACGCTGTCACGAAGAAAAAGAAGTGACGATTCTGGTAACGAAAGTTTTATAACGAAAATGCTGTTTTATAAATAATTCGTTTTTGTTTGGAGTTCCTCCCGCGTGAAATAGTTTTTCTAGAATTAATTTCTCGCTACATAGTTTTCCGGATAAAAAGTAGCCCTTGTCCTTCCCGGGATCTCAAACTATCTCGATACTAAATTTCATCGAATTCTGTTCGAAAGTATTGATTTTATCGCGTTCAGACAGACTGACAAACAAACAGAAGCAACGGGGGACTTGGTTTTATAATGTGCAGTGATGTAAGGGTTTAAGGATAAGATTGATTGGGAATGGAACGGTCTGCCGAGACAATGTCCGGAGGTTTTGAACCTCCGGACCCAAGGCACACACCTCTGACTTTTCAAAATTACGTGTGTATTGTTTAGCAATTATCGTTCGCTTTAACAGGGAAAGAAATTATCATGAGAAAATCGGTAGGTATACCTAAGAAGTTCTTCATAAGAATTTCGAAGGTATGTGAAGTCTACCAACCCGCACTAGGCCAGCGTGGTGGACTAAGGCCTAACCCCTCTTAGTAGTAGACTAAGGCCTAACCCCTTTTAGTAGGACTAGTATTATTAAATGCTTATAGATGTTATTTTCGAAACTTCAATTGGCAACACCACAGTTTATTAAAAAAGATAAAGAATTTCATATAGAGTCAGATGATCTATTCGATTGTGGAGATCATGGACATCAAAACAATCCATTAACAAACGATACTCAGTATTTAGTTACAACCTTGTAAGTGGAGGCAGGCCGCCGCCCGACCGTGACAAATGGCAAAACGGTCGCGTTTATATTTATAGTGTATGCTAAATTAATTTTATGTTCTTTACAAAGCAGGTTACATCTGTAAAATCATAAACTCTGATATAACAGTAACTTGATGGCTTTAGGCGGCCTTCGTAAAAAATAAATGTGGAGGCGGTTCAGTCAATGCGTATTCCCAGCCATCGTCAACTTCTAATTTATGTATCTATACATATGTATCTTTACCGACTTACTAAAACACAATAGGTACCTACTGAAAATATTGTTTGTTGAAATGTAAGAACGCGGTAATCTGTCTCTCCAATGCTTCGATTATGAAAATTATTTCACTTGTAGGATAATATCTACATTACCCTGGGTCAGAATTTTTGTTCGGTAAATCTACGTATCCTCGGGTGTAGCCGCGAATAATTATGTAGTTAACATCAATAGATTTATTTTGATTATTTTCAAGGACAATTGCATTGCTCTACAACTACAATCATCTTGCTTCTCTGGTATCTTCCTTTAAATGCTAGTTATGAATAATGAGATGTCACGAGTCAATTTATTCAGTTTGTCAATTGTCAATACAAATCACGACGTTATCTGTTTTCAACAAATCGACAAGGCCGGCGCCACCCGCGGCGCGCAAATTCGTTATCACATTATCAAGCCAGGAAACACTATCAAAAGCGACACGGGGAAGTTCCTACAGTTTGATTCAATGAGCGGTTGATGCTTGCAGCCTTGTGCGTGATCTCTGTTCACACGCTAGTCGGCGCACGCGCATGTCGCTCACGAGCGCTATGTATGTAATTGTTATCCACTATACTTTAGCACAATTTATTATATTGTGGTCAGGGTACGTTGTTGTTGTTTTGATATGGTAAGGTTTTCTTGAGGAACTCCGCTGTTTACTGATGGCTTTGATACTAATATGTTGAATGCCGTGTAGTACTTTTAGGGCCTGTTTCACCACCTTCGAGTAAAGTATCGAGTAGACTAATCGCCAGTTAAAGTCACCCGTAGCTGCACGTGTCAATTTCACCACGTTCGAGTAGCACTAATCATATGATAAACTGACCCGTAACCTACTTGCCACGTCGTCTGCCAAGTAGCGTGTTTACTTGACGGTTAAATTAAATCACAGAGTTAAGATTAATGAACATTTGTCTATCTATTATCTAAAAATGGATTTAATTGATATCAATAGTTGGATGAATTAGAATATTCTACGCTGCAACGGATATCGAGGATTCGGGTATTTAAATTCCGTGTTGATTATTTTACGGACTCAGATGAAACTGATTTTTTCGCTAAATTCCGTCTGTCGAAGTATGCCATGAACCAAGTGCATAACTTAATAAGACACAAAATAATTTCTAAAATTCCTTTTGTAACAAGGTTTGGTATTTTATTACAAGTGATACTAAAATGTCCCGCTCATGTAATGAAAAGTTTGCACTTCTATCTCTTTTAACTTTATCCATGATAATTTATAAAAAAATTAAAACCACTCGAAATAATTCCCTAACCTAAAACGCAACAAACAACACAAAAAATGAAACGACTACCTGCCAAAGACGTTTGAAGAGTATCGTTGACTTAATATTGAACGAATGTAACGTATGATTTGTTACTTCATTCACTTAACCGGTAAGTTGTTACTCGAAGCTTCATTTTTGCTTGTGAAATTGATAGAAGATACTCGTAAGTTTTACTTGCCAGTTAACGTTAATTGGGAAGTAACTAATCAACACTTTACTTGGAGATGGTGAAAGAGACCCTTAATGTTACAATCGTGACAGTGATACCATAGTGATACTCAAAATTTGTAGTTTATGGGGTCGTGCCATAGAATGAAAATATTTGATGTGTTATATTTTCCAAAACCTGATTACAATGGTTTGTTTCCGGTGGTAGAATGATTTCACAGGAAATCAACACATAAAGTGATTGTTTTCAAAAAAGTAGCGTAATTGTGCTGTGGGTTGTAACGAACCTTATAGCTATTACTTTAGCCACTATTTTACAGAACATGATAAAACTGTTAGTAAATAATTGACAAATCCCCTCGGTCAGTGATCATTAAAATTTGATAAACTACCATAAATATGTGTTTATGGTTCACCTGAAGTATATCTACTGTCGCAAAGATCTTTGGTCAAACTACAAACTAGACTGGCGCCAGCTGTATCAAGTAACCCACGACCCTAGATAAGTAAGTGCAGATTACTAAAGTCTAGACTTAATGGAATATTAAACCGATCAATTATGGATTATGCAATACTTAGTATTATTAAATGCTAAGTCACGTAGGCTTGGAAGATTTCAAGCTTGATACTTATATATTTTTTTGATAGCCTACCATTGACTACTTATTTCAGGCCATTGTGAATATACGGAAAATGAACATTACGAGATTTTGTTGTTAGTATAGTTTTGCTTAGGTACCACATAATTTCCTAAATCCTATTAATATTATAAAGGCGAAAGTTTGTAAGAATGTATGGATGTTTGAATGTATGGATGTTTGTTCCTCTTTCACGCAAAAACTACTGAACGGATTTCGATGAAATTTGGCGCACGGGTACATCATGTCCTGGATTAACACATAGGCTACTTTTATCCCGGTAAAACATAAAGCGGGACTTTTATCCCGGAAAAACTTTTTAACGCGGGCGAAGCCGCGGGCAAAAGCTAATTATTTCATAATTGAATGAGATATTAAAAATCAAGCCTACACCAAAAATATATCTGACGCCACCATTCAGCTTCGATAATTCTATGTATTTACTTCAACATAATTAGCAACTTTGCATAACAGAGGGCGTTGTTGATTACACCTTACAGATACATCACGTCATGTTGCGCATCATTTATGAAATCGCGTGCTAAAGAGCAAAGTGGCCAAACGTTCCATGATCACGTAAAGCCCTATTACAATTCCATTGTACATATCTTCATTTATAAACATGCTTACTCCTTAAGATGGGTTAGCCAGAATCCCAAGACCAAAGTGTAATCCCAAATATTCAGGTTTATTTTTATCTAAACTGTGAACTAAATAATAGGGTAGTTTCCTATGTTTGATTTTGTACATTATTTTATATATAACAGAACATAATACGAAAACTAAATTCTTCTGTAAAATCACAATCAAAATTGGTTGACAACTAAAGCAGATATTCATATTGGAAATATTGTTGTGAGCAAGAGTGGGGGCGTAGTGGGGATATCGCTTCATCTGTTTCGCACGCAAGCAGCGTTATGGCTGGCGACTCTCGGTGACGTCACATTCTGCTGTTTCCGTTATCTGACAGTTGCCCCTTCCACCAAACTTTAAAGCTTAAAACTCGTTTATTAAAGCTTGAATTTTAACAAAATATTTTTCCTCTAGATTTTAGAAGACGTAAATTTTTGATAAATGTATTTAAAAAAAGTAGTCAACTACCCTATTATGTTGCACTATCCAGAAATCGAGTCCAGAATCTTATGGTCCAAATCGAAATTTCGCAGCCACTACATCAATGATGCGATTCACTCACATCAATTGTTCAGAATAATCAAGGCCTTAATAGAGTTGTTTCGTCACCATTGGAACATTCATAGCATTTACCTTCATCAAAATTAGCAATAGATTGCACCTCTTTGTTTCAAAATTATTTAATCCTTTACTTACAGGCGAAGGTCGATAAGGCATTGGTCAAAGCGGAGGCGGAACAACGGCTCATCGAAAGGCACGGATCAATTCGTATTTTGATTGAGTTTTCTTATTTACGTGACTTCGTGGATTGAATTTCTAACGAGGCCATACTAACTTGTAACATTAATTAAGACAAAATTTAGACACGAGATTTATCATTTAAATAGGTAGGTATTTGAGATTTAAATTTTGATTTCAAATGTAGGATTTGGTTGTGATACGAGGTATTTCTACGTCATATTTACTGGGATAATTTTGTGCGTTGGCATCAATCTAACATAGATGACTGCTGTAGATATTCATGGCGGTGATCACTTACCATCAGGTGACAAATTTGCTTGTCCACTTTACAATAAAAAAGCCCGGCAGAATACAAAACCAAGTTGATTGTTTCGTTACGAATGCTGCACTCGTCTAAACCTTGAATGATAGAAGGAAAATTATAATGTTATACAATGATGAGTAGTAACATAAGAATGGCGCCAAAATTTGAGGATGAAGGGAGATCAAAGAAAAGATTAATGTACTAGACAGATCCGCATATAAAGTTATTTAAAAAGGAAATGAAAAAGGAAAAACCAAAAAAACTGTGTATTCAATATTTGATTATCAGAATAAACGTGGGGATTTTATAAAACAAATTTAGTTTTTATTATATCTCGTAGATATTTTAAATTTATTTTATTGTCTGTAATGTTCCTTTCATTCATTCCGGGGTCGGCGCAACACACTTAGGCAGTTTTCCAGAGAGCATTTGACTCACCTTTTACTACAATTCGTCTGCTTCATATTAACCCCGTCTGGGGGTTCTGTAAGAAAATTTATTAGGAAGTGTTACCCGACCTGTGAATAGAACTCAGGACCTCCAGATCCAGAAGAAAATGAAGGATGTATTATAGTCGTGTTAAGAGTATTCATTTTAAGATTAGACGTTAACCTTCAACAAAGCAAACGTAGTAACAGTAGAAAGACTGAAGTAATCAGTGTATGATGAAATGTGATGAAACATGCAGATACGCTTCAAACCGCATAATTACGAATTATTAATGGTTTACCCATACACTAGATAATTACTTCTTGCTTCATACCACTACCCCAAAAGAATTCAGGTGTTAGTGAAAGGAAAATCCACAACTTTCTCGTTATCTAACAGACAATTTTTCATTAATAATAAAAGTATAATTAACAGTCAAAGTAAAATCCATAAGAATACTGGCTGTAAGTGACTTGAAAATTTAATTAAACATGACAAGTTTACGCTTAATGCTAGCAATTCGCATTAACAAATTTCTTTGGAAATGTCTATGTAATTACAACCGCAATCGTGTAGGTATTCGCAATTGTTCCACATTCCGTTAATGTTTGTATATTCCGTGACTCAGTTAACGTCAGAATCATAATTAATTAGACTGCGATTCATTATACACGATGCATCTTCAGATCTTTTGTTCTGAGCTTAGGGTGAGCACATTTTCGTTACGATTTCGTTGTCTGTTTTTACTTTAGTTTCTACATTGTTTTTAAAGTTACAGCTATAATAATAATCTGTGATTGTAACTGCTTTGGACTTTCAACTATTTTGAATAATTGACTAAGCTCAACCGATTAAACTAATCCTCTTATTGCCTAGGCGTTTAAGTCTAATGTACTTAATTTTCTGTCTGTTATAATTCATTTGTTTTATTGTAATCGTCGTTGATGGTCCTAAATAAATAAATTCATTCATCTCCTTGTTGACTTCCTCGTCGTTATTCATAGCCGATTGCAGACAAAATCGAATGTTGGTTTTATGAGACGAGACTAAAAGAATTTAAGTAATAAATCAAACATTATCTTGATATCAATGTTTCCAATGCCATCTCAGTAATCGAACACCACAATAGGCGTCACGCTTGATAGATCCCTTGGCAAAAAAATCATATACCTACGCATTGTCACAACAATCGTATAAAAGATAAGTTTATTGCCTGGAGATAATATTATGAATAGTACTTTATACTATTTCTTTTTTAAGTTATTACGGAAATTAAACGCGTGGGAGAACAAAAAATGCCATTGCTTTTTTGCACATCCATAAAGGCGTTATATTAATGGAATGAGAATAAAAGTATGATATTGAAATAATGAGATCTATTATGGCGATTTGATCGGAGCTATGTATTTTTGTTATCGGCGCATATCACCAATCTGATTTTATACATCTATGCACTATACACCTCTTCGAAAGACAATTGGAAAGTTATAGGGGTTTATAAATTAAAGCTTGGTGGCTCAGAGTGCTGGATGGTGTTTCTATTGTTTATGGGTAGTCGTATCGCTTACCATCGGACGATCTGCAAGCTCTCGTTATTCAATACCACAAAAAAAAAGATGCAATATATCTCTCCCACCTACATAATGAGGGCGTCCACTTACATAAATAAATACTCGCCCACACGTCATCAGTGCAAAAACTACAAGAAAAGGTAAACGTCGCAAAGCATTTTGTAGCTACATTGATTGGTATTTATGGTAAACACCTTTTTTTTTTTTTTTTTTTTTTTTATGGCCATCTTCGGCTCATTAGGGACGGCTGCGGGCTTCCTCCGACTCACGTCTAAGTTGTCGTCCGCAACCGCCCCTGCGCGTACCGCGTTTTTGCGGTCCTTTTTCCTGTTGCGGGGGCTCAGAAGCCCCCGAAACATCGTACCGTGTCCGCCTTTTGCTGTCCGAGGCAGCGTGAGACACGCTGCCTCGGACATGTCCATCACGGGGGCCACAGAAGTTGGCTAGACTAATGGGTGGGCGGCACGTCCCGCCCACCCGTGACCCCCGGAGGCCCCTATTAGTCGCCTTTTACGACAGGCAGGGGATACCGTGGTGGAATTCTCCAAACGCCCCCAATCCACAGGGCGGGAGACGTCGGTCAGTCGTCCACCCGACGCCTCCTACGTCTCGTCTGGCGGCGGGAGGGATCACCACTGCGCTGGCGATCCCTCTCGGCACTCTCCTTCCGCGAGAGGACCGCCTCGCAGAAGTGGGCCACCGCCTGCCAGGCCTCCCGGCCGCCGACCATGGAAGCGACCACGGCCGGCAGCGAGAGGTCTTCTCCGACGACTGTTCTGAGAGCGCTGCGTTCTTCATCCCAGGCTGGACAACACTCCAACGTATGTTGGGCCGTGTCCATAGGGCAGTTGTCACAATAGTGACACACGGCCGACTCCTCTATCCCTACCACCCGAAACAGGAACTCACCGAAGCAGCCATGCCCGGTGAGCACCTGCGTCAGGCGGTATGTTGCCGCTCCGTGGCGCCTGTCCAGCCATTCGGCAAAGACAGGACGCACTGCCTCTACGACCCGGTGCCCCCACGACGGGGCCTCCAGCCTGAGACGCCACTCCTCCACGGCGGCTCGCCGTAAGGCGGCCCTCTTGGCCTCCACCTCCTTCAGGGCCGGACGCTCCCCGCGACTGAACGCCTCCTCCCGCCAATGGAATACATCGGCAAGGGATTTGGCGTCCAGGTCCCAGGGCAGAAATCCGGCCAATAGGCAAGCCGCCTCGAAAGAGACCGTGCGGTACGCCCTGACCGCCCGCTGCGCTAAAGCTCTCTGCGGGGCGCGCAGAAGGGCGACGCAGGGGCGGCCCAGGGAGTCAGCCCAAACGGGGCTGCCATAAAGGGCTATGGACCGCACGACTCCGTGATACAGCCTCCGGCAAGGGAAGCCGGGACCTTCCAGGTTGGGCAGCAGGCGGGAAAGAGCGCCCGCTGCCCGGGACAATTTCGTCCTCAACTCCTTAAAGTGGGTGCGGAATCGCCATCGGCTATCCAGGACTAAACCTAGATACCTCATGCTAGAGCCGATGGGGATCCGCACCCCCCCAACGACGATGCCGGCACCGGCCGGTGGCCCTCTCCGAGGTCCGTGAAAACACACAGCCTCGGTTTTCTCGAGGGCCACCTTCAAACCTAAACGTTGAATTCTTCCAACTACTTGGCCGGTGCCCGCCGCCGCCAGAGTTGCGGCGTCCCGGAAGGTCCCAGCAGTCGCTGTGACTAACGTATCGTCGGCGTAACATGTCACGCCGACGCCCCGGAGATTGGAACCACGGAGCACCCAGTCGTACCCGATGTTCCACAGGAGAGGGCCCAAAACCGAGCCCTGTGGAACACCGCACGACATCGTTCTTCGGTGCCACCCATCGGCGCCCGGATACACCACGTGCCTGTCAGACAGGTACGCGTGCACCAGACGCCGGAGATAGGGCGGCACCACGTGGTACCGCAGTGCCTCGTGGATGCAGGGCCAGGGCAGCGAGTTGAATGCGTTAGAAATGTCTAACGACACTGCTATCACTACACTGCCCGTGGCCACTGCATCCTCCGCCTGTGCCTTCACCCGCAGAATCGCGTGGACAGTGGAACGTCCCCTCCTAAATCCAAACTGCTCGTCGGCCAGATTTGGTCCGACCCCTTCAAGGTGCTCGACGAGGCGGGTATGAATGATGCGCTCGAAGAGCTTTGCCACCTCGTCGAGCAACACGATGGGCCGGTAGGCCGACGGCGACTCTGCGGGTCGTCCTCCCTTCTTCAGCAGGACGAGCTTCCCGGTTTTCCAACGCACCGGGAAGACGCCCTGCTCCAGGCAGGCGGTGAATAAGCTGCGGAGCCTCGGGCCCAGGTACTCGAGGGCTAGCACCCAGGCTTTCCCGGGGATGCCATCGAGCCCTGGGGCCGTGTTTTTGCTCCGCAGCCGAAGCACTGCCGCCCGCATTTCAGCGGGCGAAACCTCCGGGATATTCCTTGCCGGATTCTCACTCGACGATGACGCCACATCCGGTGGCGCCATCGGTGGAGGAGTGAACTCCTCGGTGGCCGGGAACAAGGCCGCGACGACGTTGGCCAGTAATTCTGGCCGGAGACTCTGCGACATCGGGGGCGCCGCTGGGCGAAGCTTCTTCATCACCAGACGGTAAGGGCGCCCCCACGGGTCCCTGTCGAGAGTCCCCACGAACGCCTTACGTGCCGCGACCTTGGCCCCATGAATGGCCACCCGCAGCGCTCTCTTTGCCTCTTTGTAGAGGCCATAGAGCTGCCGCTCCTGGTCTGCGTGATTCTCATCTCTTAGCCGGCGACGACGATGCCTGGCGTATCGGCGGCGCGCAGCCACGCACGACGCGCGCAACTGCGCTAGCTCCGCCGACCACCAGTACACCTGTCGCACCGGCGAACGGCGGAGAGCTCGGGGCATGCCGGCGTCGCAGACATCCGACATTGCCACCCCGAACCACTCCGCCTCCTGCTCAACCCGTACCGGCCCGTCCGGCACGGGGAGCCACGACATGACCAGAGCGGCCAGCACTAGGGCCTCCCCATCGAGGCGACGAAGCGCCCACCGCGGGCCGTCCTGATTTGGGGCACTCGGTACACCACCGGACTGGACACTCGGGGACGCGGAGACGCCGAACCTGACGTAACGATGGTCCGACAACGTCTCCACGCCCACGAGGACTCTCCAGTCCCGGACACGGCGTGCGACGGCGGCACTCGCAAACGACAGGTCTATAATCGACCCGCCGTTGTGCCGCACGCACGTGTCCACCGACCCCCTGTTCAGGACGACCAGGCCGACAGAGATCGCCCATTCCTCCAGGACCCGACCACGACCGCTCGTCGCCGGCGAACCCCAAGCCACGGACTTGGCGTTGAAGTCGCCGGCGACGACCGCCGGGTGAGGTTGGCCTTGTTCCACCAAGGCCCCCAGCCGAACGAGGAAAGACTCAAATTCGGCGAGGGGTCTGTTGGGAGAAAAGTACACTCCTACTATCCAAATGTCTCCCAACAGAACCGCCACGCATCCCCTGTCCTTCGCTACTTTTTCGAAGGGTGGGGAGCCAGCGGCGCCCCGGCTGATGATAGCCACCAAGCCGTCAAGGTCCCCAGCCCAGTTATCCCGGGGGGGGACAAAGTACGGCTCAGCGACCACGGCCACTTGCACCGACCACTGCGCCAGGCTTTGGGACAACAGGTTCTGGGCACTGGCACAGTGGTTGATGTTCGCCTGGAGGAAATTTAATTCCATTATTGGGCGATCTCTACCACATCCATCGCGGCCCCTTGCGGTGGGCTCGCTGACTGCGGCTGGGTCGAAGCCCCAGCGGCAGCAGCACTTCGTATCCCGTCGCGGCGCCTATCGCGACGGGAGGGGGCGGGACACGCCTTCCCGCCCACCGGATGCTTGGCGGGCCTCCCTGCGGCCGCGCAGACTGCGCAGTTCGGCGCGGCCTCGCATCCGCGGGCTTTGTGGCCCGGTTTGCCGCAGCGATAACAGAGATCGCTGCGGTCCGGTCCTCCGGTGCAGGTGCTCTGCGTGTGTCCGTGCTCAAGGCAACGGAAACAGCGCATCGGGCGCGCCCCTAGCACCGTCACCCGGGCCACTGTCCACCCCACCATCAGGCGGCCCGCCTTTATTTTCTGTGCCACTTTAGTTGGCACCTTGGCCCAAACTGCGCTCAGGCCGGAGCGGTCAGGCCGGATCTGTCCGACCTTGACGGCGTCGACTGCGCACTCGCCAGCAACGCTGAGTGCCGCTGCGACCGTCTCGGAAGTGGCTGCCGGATCCAACTCCGACAGCCGCAGCTCAGTGCACTTGGTGGGCCGGGAGATTTGGACATCTTCCGACCCGCCAAAGCATTCCCTCAGCCTTGCGGCGAGGGAGTCCGCCTTCCGCTCCGACTCAGCCCCGGGCACCTCATACAGCATGGCACCCGTGGCTGCCACCTTGGGCCTCAGCCTGTCAATGCCGAGGCCGGCGAGGTCCACGCGGTGCTGAGCGTCCGTCAGCACCTTGGCGTAGGTTAGGCCCTTGGCCACCGCCGCCGGCGTCAGCGACAGCACTATGGCCGCCGAGCGTGGCTGACGCAGTTTGGGCTCCTTGCGCCTCTGCCTCTTCTTCTGCGGCTTCGCCGCAGGCGCCGCAGCGGGGCTGGGCTTCCCCCGCTTCTTCTTCCCTACCACCACGGTCCATTCAGCGTCCATGGACGCTGGGGCCGGTGGCAGTGGGCGGGGCTCCCTCGGAGCGGACTTCGCGACGGGGGGAGCAGGAGGACCACGTTTCCCCCTCCCCTTCTGGGGCACCCCAGACGGTCCAGCGACCGCCACGGCAGCAGAGGTGGAGGGCCCGGCCCCGATGGCAGGAGCCTTAAGAGGAGGAGCAGGCTGCACTGCTCCTTTCCCTTTCCCCCTCCCCTTCCCCTTAGAGGAAGGCTGGGGAGCTCCCCCAACGAAACCACCCTGGACGGGGAGTGGTATGTCCCCGGGGGTGGACCTTCTCTCATGGGCCAGTGGAGGCCTCTGGGCCGGCCCTGCGAGGACGGACTCCATCCTGGCCTGCCACTTGGCCTCCACTGCTGCCAGCTCCTCCAGACGGCGAAGGAGGGAAGCGTTTTCACGCTTCAGCTCCTTCACCGCCTCCTCTAGTTTGGCGCATTTATCGCGCCACTTCTTGGCCTCGCCTTTAGGGCGAGCACTCGGTGCCGGTTCCGCCGCCGCCGCGACAGCCACCTCCTCGGCGGGCACCTTTGGGTCGGCGGAGCGAAGGACCATGCCTTCCCCGCTCTCCACCCTTCTCGCCCTTTGGCGGGCCTCCCTGCGCTTTATGAGGTCGCGCACCCTCTCCCTTGGCTTCGGTTCGACGAATACGTCGACCGAAGCTGGGCCTCCCCTGCCACGTCCAGCAGTCGTCTGCGACTTCGGAGTTGGCTCCTCCGTGTCGCTTCCCAGGGACGACCTGCTGCCCTTGTCCAGCTCGGAACGTTTCCTCCAGAGCCTATGGCTCCGAGTGGAGGAAACGCTCCCACTCGACTCCGAGTCGACGCCTGTGGACATCTTCTCCGCGCCGACTCTTCGTCCACCATCAACGGGCTTTCGCCCACCAGTCTCCGCCTCTCCAGCCGAAACTGGGGTAGGCACCCTCGTCAAAATAATTTTCGGGTTTAAATTTTTGTCATTCATAATGAATCCCACGAGTATGGGGGAAATAAAGAGTCCACCCAGGCAGTGCCCCCTGTACCTGGGTAAGCCTAGCGTAACCCGCCAAGAGGGTCGGCCGGTACTCTGGCGGGGGTCGCACTAGTGACCGAACTACCCATCGGCCATGCATCCCCTCGCGGTGCGCCGCCGCTTGGGATTCGGGGAACTTTTTATAGAGGTTTTCTCCCTCGTGGTCCGGGCGATTAAGCCAAGACCCTCGGTCCAGCAGGAGCGCGAGACATGTCCACGGACCTCCATACTAGATTACGATCTGCAACGGTGACAGCGGAGAGGAAGGTTCCCCTCCGCTGCCTGCTCGGGGCGGTGTTAGCGCACACCGAGCCCGTCGACACTCCCGGATGAACCGGGAGCCGCCCGAATAAACGGGCCCACCATCTAAAAACGCGGCAGCCACCACAAAAAGCGGCGACGACCGCCGAGACCACTGTTGTCAGGATATTGGCCGTAGCGCCGATCAACTCGACCGACGCTCCGTTGCCCAGGGTGCACCACGTGGAGGTTTCCTGACTTCGCACCCCTGGTAAACACCTTGGATTACTGATTGAGTCACTTACGACCAATTTAAAGGAGCCCGCCCACTTGCGAAGTGGGATGCTAAGGTCACTGCACATCGGTTCGTTATCGAATTGCAACTCTTTGTAGGCGTACCGACGAGTGCGTCATTTGGAGTGACCAGACTGTTTTATTTTGCAAAGTTAAAAATAAACGATGTGGTTTTTTTGTGGTAACTATTTCATTGTTATTTCAGTTTTGCGTTCCCGTTTCACAATGTTGTGGTTGCGACGTTCGATAAAACTGGGTGTGATAATTGTGACATTTAAGATAGTTCTGATTTTATTAACTTTATTGGTGAACCCATAAAAGTAGTTATCAATAATAATCCCTGTGGTGCTGTTAAGGAGCTAGACCTATTTTTAAATCAAACTACAGAAGTAAGAACTGATTTTCTAAAATAATAGTTGACAGTAAACTATCAAGGAACAACTTCTTCCCCCTTATAAGCTGGTCACAGGCGCATTCATTGATCGAGACCGCATGGGCTATTGACGCGCTTATAAATGATAGCGAAGTAAATTGTCCTGACAGGACTGAGTAGTGCAATGAACCTACCTACTGTAACTTATTTATGGATCAATTGACCGCGATATTTGGTAACGTAAGTTCATAGTAACAGTTGTGATATAAAAAAAATTAAGATTTATCAAAATTAAAAATAACGTGATAGAAACTTCATTGACATGCAGGATGATAAACAGGATTTAGTTGGAAGTAACAGTTCTGTTCTGGGATTTAGTTTCATCTTTGATTATTACGACTTACTAATATTTTAATTTTATCATTGACTGCCTCGGTGGCGTAGTGGTATTGCGTACGCATTACGAGTACGATTTGCGCGCTGAGGTCCTGGGTTCGAATCCCGGGTCGAGCCGAAAAAAATTGTGACTGGGTTTTTCCATCTTAAAATTTACTCAGTCGCAGCTCGGAGTCAGGAAGTTGGCGGTGTGATACCCCCGTGCCTCGGAAAGCACGTAAAGCCGTTGGTCCTGCGCCTGATCTCTCTCCGGTCATGTCGGATTGCCGTCTCACCGGACTATGAGAGTGAAGGAATAGCGAGTGCACCTGTGTATTGCGCACACACTTGTGCACTATAATATCTCCTGCGTACCTGGCTGATCTTCGTTGAGATTGGCCGCCGTGGCCGAAACTGGCTAGGAGGATTTTTTTCATTCAATTTTATCAACCACCCACAGATAAAGAGGGGTGTTATTTAACCCTTTACAAATATTAATGGATAAATAGAAAGCTAAGTAATTAATATGTTTAATTGCAAATAAGAATTTATGTATATTACTTTATCACTAACTTAACTGAATTCTAAGATTATAATACAGCCCACAAGTTACGTATTATTACATAACATTACTATAATATTGTTCTTTATTATAATGTACGGCACCTACTCTAGGATCTTACTTGAGATTATTGTCTGGTTGAGTTATAAACTATTGTCTTATTGTCTATTTTCGATTGGAGTAAAACGTGTAGGATCTGCACGTAATGCGTGGGTTCACAATTTAGCTTCTAGAATGGTTGTATCTTTTATCCAATTGAATGACGAGACGATCATGCCACTCGTCTTGTGGTAAGCGTCACGATTATCCAGAAACAGTAGCAACGCCATCTGAACTCGTGAATTACGCAGCACTGCCTAGCATTACGCTTTTCTATGTGACATTCTATTTACAGCCTTATGTCTAGTAATTACATGCCTCTCTGCCTACCCCTTCGGGGATAAAAGGCGTGAGTGTATGTATTAGACATTGCAACAGTATCTAACTACTCAAGTATGAGAGACCTATGATCAAATTTTGAGTCGATAAAACTGACGACTTGACCTCTACATTATTAGGTCGGTACGAAAATTAAACTTTAAGAAAGGTGGATGCACTACTTGACAAAAAAGATGTACCTTAAGTGTAGTATATAACTTACTTGGACTGAATTATATCAGACCATAGTATAATACAGAATCTTACATTGCATAATTTAGTTCATGTAAATCCATTTTAAGATCTCGTACGTAATTCTCAGTACAAAGAGTACATTTGCCACACGTTTTCTAACGGCATCCTTGAATGCAATTTGTTAGTCAAAGACCTGCAGCCCACACGTACAAAACTGCACAACAGTTACGGCGAAACTACTGGGCGATTGATCAATATCAATACTACGGATTCCTCATGAGCAAATATATAAATGTTATGATTTATGTTAATTATATTGTTTCATTGACTAATTATCTTTTATTAAATTGCTTATAACATGATGTGGATGTACAACAAAACTTTTCGTTCGATAAAACGGCATAAAAGTAAGAAATCTTTTGAAAGGTAAATACGAAAAAAAATATAAGGTTATCAATATAATATTATGTAAATACCAGAAAAGATGTAAACAGCCAACAAAATCTAAGGCAAGAAAGTAATTAACACCAACGAAAGTACAAGATTAGCGAGCAGAGAACTTGGATGCCCGGAAAGAAAAATAGATTAGTTCCGTGATAACTTTCGTAGCAAATACCCCGGCGAGGATTTATTTATTTACAGTTTCCTCAGCTTTGAAAATGATGCGGCATTTCATTAAATATCTAACCAATTAACCACGATCCTTAGAAAAAAAATCCGAAAGAGACTCCATCTTATTTTTGCCTCATTAGCGCTTTATTTTATCTCATAAATTGATTTTACAATAAAAATCGCCCATTAATGGATATTAATGCACGCACGTAATACATGGTTACGTAAACTATAAACTATAGCCGTAAAGCATGTAGAAAGAAGTGATGAGTCGGTCAGACGGCGCGGCGCCGCAGCTGCGCACGCGCATCCCATCGGAACCGGTCCGGCAATCCGCTTACTGACCGGTTTGTACGCGCATTTTCCCTTTGTATTTTCTTTTGCGCGTGCCTTCATAGAAATCGAAATGAATGGGTGCGATTCACTTAGGTTTACTGTGGTAGATAAATGATCAGTGAAATTGGGTTAATACATATTACACAGTTTTGAATACTTTATAAATAGTAATGAAAAGTGAAAAATATGTTGAGGCTGAGAAACATATACTGGTAATTTTTTTTAAGTCATCATCTGCATAACGACTTATTACTTGACTAGGTAGCCGCAGGACACCTAGACTTTTTCATTATAATGATGTAGATTCAATGATAATTGTTATACAATTCTTAAGAACGATTCATAGCATGTGGTTGGACTTGGCAGCGGTTAATACAAACGAAGTAATATAAATACTATTGCGTAATAAGACTATAGTGTAAAGTGTAAACCTTATTATATCAAAGGGAACGTACTACGTTCATTGAAAACAATCGTAGGATTAAATATTATATTCACTAAGTGTTGCACGCGGCTTCCCCCGCATTAAAAGCCTTTCCAGATACAAAAGTACCTGAACACTACGACGTCAGCGCTTTCCATTTAAAAATCAGATTAAAAATGCCATTTTTTCCCATAGCAGCAAATTACCGGGATAAAAGTAGCCTAAATCTACAAAGTATCCAGCACATCGTCGAACCGTGTGCGAAATTTCATCCAAATCTGTTTAGTTGTTTCTGTATCCAAATATTTTCACTAACTTTCGCTTTTATAAATATGTAATAAAAGTATATCGCACGGAAGAAAACGTACCCAATCCCTGTGAAATGAAAAACAATAAAAATATAACTCATTCCTTTTATTGTGCCTTTTAATTAGGTCATTAATATGATAAATATAATATTCAAAACTCTTTAAATAAATCACAAACAAAAGAAAGTAAAATCTAATTTACATCTCAACCCTCGAAGCTTTTTAATTTGAATATTAGACAAAGGTTCCAAACACATTATTTATGTCCGGGTGATAGCGGAATACTCTAATAAAAGTCTTATTTACGATTAATATTTTATGACTCGCCTTATTAATTCAATTGTGTCTCAAGAACAACGAGGTTTATTAACGTGAGTAAATAATAGTAAAAGGAATACTGTTATAATTAATTGTAAGTTGTGTGAATATGTAGAATTATGACTTTTTTTTAAAGCAGTCATTATTTTTTTTATATCTCTTTTAGTAATCTCTTTTGTTCAGGGCAACAAAATATATGATTTTTTTTGGTTCGTAACTTTTGTCTAATACGGCAATATGCTTGCGCCCTAACACATCACAGCCGGCACTGGAAATAAGTTTGGCGAATGATGATTCTAGCTCAGTGGGTTCTTGCCGCCAAAACCAACCCAAAATTTGCCACCCCATGTCACCAAAACTTAAAATGTGTAAAAGGCTGTATTTTACGCTTTTTGCTGCCCCTAACAGTGGCGGGTGGCCCCTTCCTCTCGCCCCAACTACGCTACGCCACTAATCTATGTTTCTGCCGCCAAGCAACAGTGTGCATGCACTGTTGTGTTCCGGTTTGAAGGACATTGTAGCCAGTGTAACTACAGGACATAATGAGACTTACCATCTTATGTCTCAGGATGACGAGCGCAGTAGAATGCCACACAGTACTTTGTAACTCTAGGTGCTGAATGGTGTTTCTACTGTTTATGGGTGGTCGTATCGCTTACCATCAGGCGAACGGCATGCTCGTCTCGTCATTCGATGCAATAAAAAAAATGAAGCTACAATCCATCTTTTATTCACGCGGCCATTTCATCCACCAAATATAATTAACATCAAAAAACTACATCCAAATCGGATCAGTAGTTTTTGAGAAACTCGCGGCCATACAAATTTACATACATACATACGGATCGAATACAGGCCCTTCTTTTTGAAGTCGGTTAAAAATATTGTTTCTACTCTATCAGGCATTATTTAGAAAGTCTCGTATCAGGACTCCATTGGGTTATATCACTTTAAACTGACTCTACAAAATGACTACAACTCATGAAAGGCAATCAGAGTTTAACGTATGTATTGAATGGCCATAAAAATAGATAGTTTATTCTTCTGTTTTGTGGGTAATTAGTGTCTACTTTCACGTCCGCGTATAACATTACTGTTATGTGATTGATTAAAGTTATAGGTAAATACTATAGAAAGTAATTATTAACTGGCAATAAATTATATAATATACTTGTTGTATTGACTTTTATTTCGTTTCATCATGATTTCGAACATTCGAGTAAAATTTATTTCAATGATATTATATCCCGAGAGAATTCTATATTATTATGTCTTAGTTCGCCATTTCATAATAAGATGAGTTAGCTTGCCCCTAATTAAGATAGATATTTTAAATATAATCCCTCTCTTTCTTGTTAGGCCAATGAATTGTAATTCATAACTATGAAAAGTAGTTTTTACTAGCCGGAGACGAAATGCACAATGAATATCTATAAGAGTTGTAGTAATCAGTTAACACACCTATTATAGATGTTGGAACTTGGATAGACATAAACAAAACAGACCCACGTCACTCCGTACCTACTTTCTTGACATATTTTTTATATAATATTCTTAGAAGCGTCGATGTATCATTAAAAATAGACAAAATCAGATGAATGTTTCAAGGAAAAGAAAAATAAACGGTGTATCATGAACATAATAGCTATATTAATTTTTTTATCAATTAGATAGGTACTTATTACAATAGAAAAATGCATATATAATCTATATTACGTTTAGATTCTTCTCAGGGATTGCGTTACGCTACTTTGTAAACAGTATCTAGGAAGTAATAATCTATTTAAAAAACAATTTACTGTGTATTAACTCAATACTTTACTCCATCGATAGGGCTATAGTTATTGCAATGATAAACCCATCTACAGTAATTAAGCCCTCGCGTGCCGGGAGCGTGGATCCACGCTCAAAAAAAGTGTTCAAACTCTGCCGGGAGCGTGGATCCACGCTCGGGCCGATTTCTGCAAAATGTATGAAAACTGAACATCTACAGGTGGTTTCTTTTTAGCTTATTTTTTGTTTCCATTGGATGCAAATCTTAATCATATATGAGAATTGAGAAAAGTGGCCGCCATTTTGAACTTCTTTGTTTTGAGGCCGATTGGCCTCAAAATCGATACCTGGACATGGCTTTAAGTACAAAAGACGGATCCAATGTCAGAATTGAAAAAAGTGGCCGCCATTTTGAATTTCTTTGTTTTAAGGCCAATCGACCTCAAAATCGATATCTGGGCAGGCCTTTCGGTACAGAAGACGGATCCAATGTTAGAATTGAAAAAAGTGGCTGCCATTTTGAATTTCTTTGTTTTAAGGCCAATCGACCTCAAAATCGATATCTGGGCAAGCCTTTAGGTACAGAAGACGGATCCAATGTTAGAATTGAAAAAAAGTGACCGCCATTTTGAATTTCTTTGTTTTAAGGCCAATCGACCTCAAAATCGATATCTGGGCAAGGCTGTATGTACAAAAGACGGATCCAATGTTAGAATTGAAAAAAGTGGCCGCCATTTTGAATTTCTTCATTTTAAGGCCAATCGACCTCAAAATCGATATCTGGGCAAGCCTTTAGGTACAGAAGATGGATCCAATGTTAGAATTGAAAAAACTGGCCGCCATTTTGAATTTCTTTGTTTTAAGGCCAATCGACCTCAAAATCGATATCTGGGCAAGCCTTTAGGTACAGAAGACGGATCCAATGTTAGAATTGAAAAAAGTGGACGCCATTTTGAATTTCTTTGTTTTAAGGCTAATCGACCTCAAAATCGATATCTGGGCAGGCCTTTAGGTTCAGAAGATGGTTCCAATGTTAGAATTGAAAAAAGTGGCCGCCATTTTGAATTTCTTTGTTTTAAGGCCAATCGACCTCAAAATCGATATCTGGGCAAGCCTTTAGGTACAGAAGATGGATCCAATGTTAGAATTGAAAAAAGTGGCCGCCATTTTGAATTTCTTTGTTTTAAGGCCAATCGACCTCAAAATCGATATCTGGGCAGGCCTTTAGGTACAGAAGATGGTTCCAATGTTAGAATTGAAAAAGTGGCCGCCATTTTGAATTTCTTTGTTTTAAGGCCAATCGACCTCAAAATCGATATCTGGGCATGGCTTTAGGTACAAAGGGCAGATCTAATAGAATTGAAAAAGTGGTCGCCATTTTGAATTTCTTTGTTTTAAGGCCAATTGACCTCAAAATCGATACTGGGCATGGCGTTGATAGTAAAAGTCATAATTATTTAATGCTAGACTTATGAAAAGTGGTCGCCATTTTGAACTTCTTTGTTTTAAGACTGATTGTATTTAAGATAGATATTTTTTTTTCCCGCGGTGGCCATCTTCCGCGCATTAGGGACGGCTGCGGGCTTCCTCCTACTCACGTCTAAGTTGTCGTCCGCAACCGCCCCTGCGCGTACCGCTGCTGCGGTCCGTCTCCTGTTGTTGCGGGGGCTCAGAAGCCCCCGTACACCGAAGGACGCCCTTGGCGTCCGAGGCAGCGTGAGGCACGCTGCCGTCCATCACGGGGGTCACAGAAGTTGGCTAGACTAATAGGTGGAAGGCAGTGACCCCCGGAGGCCCCTATTAGTCGCCTTTTACGACAGGCAGGGGATACCATGGTGGAATTCTCCAACGCCCCCAATCCACAGGGCGGGAGATGTCGGTCAGTCATTCACCCGACGCCTTCTACGTCTCGTCTGGCGGCGGGAGGGATCACCACTGCGCTGGCGATCCCTCTCGGCACTCTCCTTCCGCGAGAGGAAAGATAGATATTTGGGCTTGTCTTTAGCCAAATAGAATAACTCTAGGTTGGAATTTTAAGAACTGCATTCCATGTTAAATGTTCTTGTTTTAAGGGCTATTGGTTTTAAAATCTAAATCCGCTGGATATGGCCACAAACTATAGTAGGTTTTAATTATAGATTTTTTAAATATTATGGCCACCATCAATGCTTATTCAATTCTCTTCAATAACGCAGCTTTGTTACGTCGCAAAATAAAGAATTGAAGAAGAAAAAAGTGTCTCGTGGCAGCAAACAGCAAATAAAGTAAATTCTTCGGTGAAAGCATCAAAATCGGTTAAAAATCAGGGAGTCGTTAACAATTCAACGATTGCTATAAGTATAATTAGCCGCGTAGTAGAAATTATCTTATTATATTTTTCTTTATTTACCCCCCATCACCAGACTTAAAAGGCTACTCAGGTTGATAACCTTATTCATTTTTAAAAGTATCTAATTTTGATGTGATTGCGTATTTAAATTGTTAAATTACTAAAATTACAACCTCGATTTATTCTGTTTGGCTAAAGACAAGCCCAAATATCTATCTTAAATCCCATTAGTGTTAAAACAAAACGATGCCCAAGTATCGATTTTGAGGTCGATTGGTCTTAAAACAAAGAAATTCAAAGTGGCGGTCACTTTTTTCAATTCTAACATTGGAACCATCTTCTGTACCTAAAGGCTTGCCCGGATATCGATTTTGAGGTCGATTGGCCTTAAAACAAAGAAATTCAAAATGGCGGTCACTTTTTTCCATTCTAACATTGGATCCGTCTTCTGTACCTAAAGGCTTGCCCAGATATCGATTTTGAGGTAGATTGGCCTTAAAATGAAGAAATTCAAAATGGCGGCCACTTTTTTCAATTCTAACATTGGATCCGTCTTCTGTACCTAAAGGCTTGCCCAGATATCGATTTTGAGGTCGATTGGCCTTAAAACAAAGAAATTCAAAATGGCGGTCACTTTTTTCCATTCTAACATTGGATCCGTCTTCTGTACCTAAAGGCTTGTCCAGATATCGATTTTGAGGTCGATTGGCCTTAAAACAAAGAAATTCAAAATGGCGGCCACTTTTTTCCATTCTAACATTGGATCCGTCTTCTGTACCTAAAGGCCTGCCCAGATATCGATTTTGAGGCCGATTGGCCTTAAAACAAAGAAATTCAAAATGGCGGCCACTTTTTTCAACTCTAACATTGGATCCGTATTTTGTACCTACAGGCCTGCCCAGATATCGATTTTGAAGTCAATTGGCCTTAAAACGAAGAAATTCAAAATGGCGGCCGTCTATGCCAAATCTCACAATGTTTCTAAATATTTTAGTGACCATTGATCCATAATAAATAAGTAAATAAATAATTTCAAAATTCGTACTAAAAGAATTTTATGGTGTATAAATTGGAACATCCTTTACACCTAAAATCCGATTTTTTCAAATGTATGGGCGGCACGCAAGCGTTTTTTACGCAAACTGAGCCCGGCATTCCAGGGGTTAATAGAAGTAGAAAAAATGTGCACTCGCTTTCTAGAAAAATACATAGCTCTTTGACATTTTAAAAACGCCAGTTCAAAAGTGCATCCAAAATCTAGTGTTCCATACATTTCTAGCTATTTATCTAATCGACGTCAAATACTAAGATTTAATCAGCTCTAAGATACCCCGATAATGTTGCTTCCCTGCACAAAATAGCCTGTCACAGAAGGTCACGGTTCGAATTTGTTTATATGACAAATGTAAATGCATCCATCTTGATCATGGCTTGAACCAAAATGGCGGCGTGACGTAATCGAGTTCCTTTTTTGAATATGTTTCAAAGATAGCTATTATGACTCATAACTTCATTAGTAGTCAATACAATGTTATAATATGTTTCATATATTTGGCCTGTTTAATTAAATTACTATTTCAATTAAATTGAAATTGCCCAAAAACTATTTCGAAGGTATGTGAATTCTGCTAACCCGCACTAGGCCAGCTTACAACCCTCTCAATAGTAGAGGAGGCCCATGCTTAGCAGTGGACAGTAATTTTATAATAAGTGCATACAGAGCGGGTATAGTATGGTAATGAAATGAAATGAAATAAAATCATTTATTCGAATCCATAAAATGTTAAACATTACTTAGATTCAGTCAATTTTTACTCTATCACCAGTTCGGAAAGCATTTTCCACCAGAGAAGAACGGGCAGGAAACTCTAGGGTTGCTCTTTTCAAAATCAGTTCAAAGGTATGAATTAGGTACCTACAGTGCATAATACAAATATACATATTACATATACAGATCTTTCCCTAATCGTTAATGTCTCATCCTCTCTCAGTGGCCGTCCTGAGCCGAGGTTCGTAACCCGTTAGTGGGTTGCCCTCAGCATGGTCACTTAATTCAAAGGGTTGGGAGCGCCTTCTGCGTTCGCCCTAAAGACCGGTGTGGCCAGAAAAGCCGACTCGCGTCAGGCTACTGGCAGTAGGGCCATTACATAAAAAAAAAACATATACAGATTTTTATTTTGTTTAAAGCAGTTCATATGTTTACTTGCGTCATAATAAATTCTCAACTCCAAATTGGTAGATTGGTATGGGCATATTATATCCCCATACGTGTAGTTATAATAAAACAACGCAAACTATAATGTATCACATCCGGGAAATATTTTAATACGAACTCGTATAAACGCGTAAACTATGTAACCCAAAAGCTGGTCTAGTCACTAGTCACCACAGATGTGCAAATGAACTGATAACGAAATTGGAATATTGAATTCAATGATAATGTATTAGAGTCTGTAAAATAGGAACAGCTTGCCAGGAATAGACAGGATGACGGGAGAACCTAGATGGCTTCCCTCACTTCCCGCATCAACAGATCTACATAATATAGCAGATAAATAAGTACGACAATTCAACTAATTATTAGAAAAGAAGACAACTTTTATCTAATATGAACTTGTGACTATGACGATTGAGGGAATTTAAGAGCTTTGATTGGATGTTATGTTAAAAACATTATTGGGACTAGATCAATCGGTCCTTTTACAAAGTGCGTAGTTACTACACATAACATAATGTAGTCAGGTTTTTTTTCTATTGTCATATAGCTATGATTCGTCGCAGTATCATTTTATGATGTCAGGAAAAACAATAGTTGTGGGTTAAGGTACCTATTATTTTAATATGAGACAAAGTGTGAAAGAGGATTAACGAATAAGTTGCTTTTTTTAGGTTTTGCGGTTGTTTGTGTAGCATATTGGTAGTAGCATAGTTGAATTAGGAGTACCGCTTTTGTGCAACACTGCTACATCTCTTTTGTGTATTGTTTATGCGATACATGAGTATTTTGCACATAGTATTGTAATATTAAAATATAATAATAATAATCCTCTTAGCCAGTTTCGGTCACGGCGGCCAATCTCAAGGGAGGTGCACTCGCTATTCCTTTACTCTCATAGCCAGGTGAGACGGCAATCCGACATGACCGGAGAGAGATCAGGCACAGGACTAACGGTTTTACATGCTTCGAGGCACGGGGGTATCACACCGCCAACTTCCTGACTCCGAGCTGCGACTGAGTATTTTTTTAAGATGGAAAATCCCAGTCACAATGTTTTTGGCTCGAACCGGGATTCGAACCCAGTGTAAACAAGGTGTTGTTAGGGCCCTGTCTGCGTCAGTAATCGTACGATCTAGACTCAGTAGTTTATTTTTGCTATAGTAAAAATATGTTTAATGGTTCGTACATACAATGTCATAAACTGAACCTCTTTATAATCTTTGTAAAGATAAAAAAACTATTAAAGAAAGTTAAGGCTACCTTAATAAAGATATTAGGTACAGATAATTATTGAAAGAGTGAAGTCACAAGATGTCGTCAGCTAGAATTGATATAAACTATAAAGCATAAAAGGGAAACGGGTAATAAAATCTAAAAATAACATCAGTGAGTTCAATTTATTGCGATGGTAAGATAAGGCCTTGGGTTGAGGGCTTCATCGGCCGCGCCGAGAGATCAGAATGGGGAGTCCTTTGCTAAACTGTAGGGTGATTTGAAAAAGGTGTAGCATACTACATTTTAATAAACAACGCTTGAAGTTGTCCGAATATGAGATTCAAATGTGTTGGTAAATGAAAGTCAAATACTTAGATATTAATTTAATTTTGTAATACATTACGTAGGGAGGTACATGTATTTGCTATGAATTTGACAACGCCTCGGTAAACTGATAATTGTTGAGGCGCGCTCGCAGTTGCAAATAATATCACTGTAGTTTCTAAGCAAACTCCAAATAAGTATTGACACTGATATTATATCATAACACCTTGGACGCATCATTCAGACATTAAATTAGCAATACGACGTATTTTTTTATTTTTAAACACATTTAGAAACAAGATATTTTAGGACTTTTAGGACTCAGGTTTTGAAGGTTATAAATGATGTTGACAATCATTGATCCCTCTTACAGTTGTAACTGTTGCATATTTTGATTTCTTTTTTGATTTTTTTCCCCTATTTTTTAAGTATTAAGTTAAAAAGCAGTTCCATTCAGTGCATGCTGTGACGCCTGAAGGTAATGCCTTTAACACGTGTTTTACTTGAATGTTTATTTAGTTATAGGTAAGTTTTATTGTAATTACCACTGGATGTCCTAATAAAATAAAATAAAAATATTGACAAATAAACACATATTACATTCGTTTTATTCACACCATGTGAAGATGCAAAGTGTAATATTATACACTCCGGATGCATGACCGCAGCCAAGACATGACTCAAACTGATTAAAAGGATATTCAAACATGAAGGCATTAATATAATGGAGTGCTTAATTTACGCCATGGCCCATGAGTAATTTGTGGAATTCTTTATTTGTTTTTAACCCTGATGAGGAAGCATTTTATCAATCTCTGTTAATCCAAGGACGCATCCAGGGAGAGGGTCATGAACCAAGCCCTCTCCTCCTACGCTAGGTATAGGTGACTACTAATATTTTTTTATAATCGATTTGGAGTCTTTATGAAGTCCTCCTAGCCAGTTTCGGCCACGGCGGCCAATCTCAACGGAGATCAGCCAGGTACGCAGGAGATATTACAGTGCACAAGTGTGTGCGCAATACACAGGTGCACTCTCTATTCCTTCACTCTCATAGTCCGGTGAGACGGCAATCCGACATGACCGGAGAGAAATCAGGCGCAGGACCAACGGCTTTACGTGCTTTCCGAGGCACGGGGGTATCACACCGCCAACTTCCTGACTCCGAGCTGCGACTGAGTAAATTTTAAGATGGAAAAACCCAGTCACAATTTTTTTTGGCTCGACCCGGGATTCGAACCCAGGACCTCAGCGCGCAAATCGTACTCGTAATGCGTACGCAATACCACTACGCCACCGAGGCAGTCTTTACTGACTAGACCTCGACTATATGACCTACCCCCCGTCCTTGACGTAAAAGCTGGATTTACCATTGTGTTAATCAGGCATTGTCATGTTCTTGCTGAAGTAAAATGAAGTTACCAGAATTAATGGGGATAATAAGCATCATCTGATATATCAGAATGGCTATTTTAGTACGATGCCTAATTCTGCTTCAGTGATTCATATCGATCCTTTTGAAATGGGTAACTATATACAAGCGTAAGTGAGTATATCTGTCTCTCCATAACCGCATTGAAATGGCCATAAAACAATACGTTAAACTTGCTATACTTTATTATTATTACGTCCGCACATTTTAATCGCGATTGTTTTCGCGCCATTTGCTGAATCAATAGTTGCTTTCCTTGTAACGCGCAGTTGTTTTTTGTGTTTGCGAATTCTTTTCGATAATATTATTACGTATTTATTATAAGTATATATCAGTGTTTTTCAACGTGTGGGTCGCGAACCTCTGGGGCGTCGCGAAGCCTCCATACGGGGGGTCGCAAAGAAGTCACGAAACTACCCCAGTATCAAAAAAGCAATAAAGATAGATTGACTAAGAAAAGGATAAAGTTTTTGTAAGATAATACACCACTTTTGTAAGTTAATACAAATTAACAAAAACTAATATAGCGAAATATTTTTTTTAAAAAAGGTAAAAAACACTGGTATAGATAATGTACTAATAATACCCTTGAGATAAAATCAAGTCTTAAAAGATTTCTCTCACACCTTTCAATATAGTTTGTACTTTGTCTTTAAATAAGTTTAATTATGTGCTATTCAAAACAACAAGTATTTATACAAGGATCTATACTCAGATTGGGCAGAAGGTGTGCATATCAATAACGTGCGTATGAAAAAAGTGCGTATTACCTAAGGTCATCGTGTGCATTGACTCTTTTAGCATTATCAACAAAGCTCAAATTTGAAATCAGATTGCAGGTTTAAACACATACATTGTATACTTAAGATGCAAATTCATGATGATTTAACAATATTTAAAAATATATAAAAGACGATAGTGACAAAATGCATCCGTATAATAAATTATCGAGTGCTGATGTCCAACCGATGCGCCCGTTCGTGATCACATGTTTATCTCCTCTATGTCAAAATTTAGATAACGTAGAGATCACGCTGCGCCTCCATATTTGCGGAGCGTTCAACTCACGATATATTTAATATAATGTTTTGAATATGAACATCTAGTAATCATCTTCATTTAAGATCGTTCACTTTGGCGTCTAAATTGAAAATATTTGAAGGTTTTGTTTGATCTTACTATTCTTTGAGTCTTTTGTATTTAAAAACTGGCATGACAATTTTTTTTTGTTAATGGCCCTACTGCCAGTAGCCTGACGCGAGTCGGCTTTTCTGACCACACCGGTGTTTAGGGTGAACGCAGAAGGCGCTCGCAACCCTTTGAATTAAGTGACCATGCTGAGGGCAACCCACTAACGCGTTACGAACCTCGGCTCAGGACGGCCACTGAGAGAGGATGAGACATCAACGATTAGGGAAAGATTGGTTTTTAGGCGTAATCCTATTTGATTGTGTTGTCATCTGCACGCAGGCCGGAACTGCTAGGGGGTCGTGGGGGGGGGGGGGGACGGGGAACGCGGCGAGGTCCTCGACGGCGAGGACGGAACTGCGGTCTTGTGGAGTGTTGGTGTTTCAAGAACTCTTTCTTACGGCGGATGGCCGGAGTGATTTCGTCCTCTGGATCGGTTAATACGGAACGCGGCCGTCTCCATTTGGCGCGTTCGAATGGAGTGGTATGACAATGATGTACGAAATTATTGAGTCAAAAATAAACATTTCGGGCTAAAACTGAAGAATGTTATACACAAGTACTTAAGGCTTATTGCGAAAGCACTTCAAAATAAGGACTGCATATTTGTGAGAGATAAGATTGTTTATCTTATCTGCACCATAAACGACCCATAGACAAGTCGTTGCACCACTAAGTACTGTTTTGATTTGTTATTGAACAACTCATGACTTATTTATTGTGAGGGTTTTACGTTACATTTTTCTTTTCTGTAATTATGAAAGTTTGTAAATGTTTCGACGTTTTATTGGCGTATCATGTAGGCATAAACTGCTCAATGGCTTTGGATAAAATGTGATGCTTAGATAGACCAAGTTATAAATTAACTTATTCATAAGTAAATAGACTATTTTTTAACAAACGCAAGAAGTAGTAACTGTTAAGTTTGACATTTGCTAAGTTACGTAATGATTAACTAGAAAAGAAGAGACTAGTAACAGCTGAACTGATAGAATTAATCTTGAATGAAATAATCCCGTCCGAAAGAGATAGGATGCCCAAAGAATATATAAAATCCTTGGACAAAAAACAACAAACGTTTAAAAAAGGAACTAAAAAATGAAATACGCGCCAAAGTAAGGTCGATCCACACCGCACGATAAATAAAGACATGGCATATTGAGGTCTTCAGATAAAGAGCCGATAATGAGCTCGCGTGTGCTTACATTGTCTGCCTTGTCTGCTCGATTTAACATTGGGTATGCTAAGATTGATTTATTTAGTTTCGTATGGTTATTAATAGTTTATTTCACTTGTTTTTACCTTCCAGAACGACCTGGATATTAATCAGGTATTCATAGGTTACGGTGTTTGTTCGTTCAATAAAGACTTACTTGATTAATCGTTTTAGTATAATGATTCCTTAAGTTTACACGAATGTTAGACATTGCAATCAACTCCTCACTCCGCCCCGTGACTATAAAGTGCTGCTAAGCCTTCGAAACGTCGGGAGAGAAATAAAAAAAAATGCGGAAAAATCCGTTACTAGACACAGTTTAATTTTAATCATTTTAGGCTAATGGAAGCATAAGTCAGTTTTGCATACAGGACTTAGATGTATTTTATTTTATTTTCGATTTTATACTTCGCCGAAGTCGGGATTAAAACCATTTGTAAAGGAAAAGTATTTTAGTTTTAAGATATGCAATTTACATAATCCAATAAGGCGATAATATTTAATTATAATATAATGAAGAGCAGGAAATACACCAGGGCCGGATGGATTGGAGACATCCGCGCCACTGGGAACAATGGCGGGCCTGTCACGCTGCGCAGTCGAGGCTACAGTCTACACCGAGGATGTGAACAGCTAAGTTATACGGTTCAAACGAATGACCTAACTTAACGGTAATTAAACAAAATAATATTCAATTTGTAGCTGTAGTTTCCTAATTGGTGATATACATACCGTACTGATAAACATTGATTTTCAAGAAACATAGTACCTACATCCTGGATTGGAAATTATTTATAAATAATCTCTAATGTGTAGTATAAACTTTGCTTTCCTTCTTTAATGTACATTTTTCTAGCAAGCTTATGCTTTTTGATAAGATTAAAATCGAAGCTAGCATATGGAGTTATATGAGACAGGACTGATCTCTCTTATCGATAGAGCACTGTACCCAGTATCTCAGCCATTTTATAGTTCGCAGTTCAAGAGTTGGGATATCTTAACAGTATATCAGGCAAGCGACTTCTTCATCGCTTAATTCACTGTTTACAAAACTAGAACGTAACCATCAATTCATCTTTAGCATCATTATCAGCCTTTAGAAGTACACTGTTTCCAGACCAACTTGTTAGAAACCGCCTGCATCCAGCGAGTTCTTGCGAGCCAATATTCTGTTGTATTATCAAAGGAGACGGGCGAAATTGGGCTTGATCTTACACTTATGAAACATGTATCAATATTTTTCTTCTATTTTTATATCTCCCATTTAAAAATATTACATTGTATTACAATGAGGAAAAGAAAGTCATATATATTATGAATTATAATTGACTTCCTTTATCGGTATCATCAGGCCGTCCTCTACAATGTTGTTAGTTATAAACACTGAACCAAGGTACTATGAAGTTTTGCCCGTCTCCTTTATTATTTGCCCTAGGTCGTAAACAGACATATCACATATCAGATAGAATTCATATGCAGTGATATAACACGACCTACGAAACGCTGACCGTTATATCAAATTGTTTAAGAAAGTAAATGACAGGATGTTTACAATAGATATGGTTGAAATGTGCCCGCATATCGGGGCCATTTCCGCCGCATCCGAAGGTTCTCGTTCAATGTCGTCTTCGTTTAAATTGGAAGTAAATTGATTTGCTAAATGGAGGCCGATACGTAACATGCAATTATTTAATAAAGGAATTCTATCATTCTATTGTGTTGTCGAATAAAGCATAGGTACATATCGTTAAAAGGTAGATTGCTATTAATTTCTTACGTTATTGAGTTTTTCTACTCAGTACAGTAAATGGCAACAGATAAGCCTAGTTAGGAGTGCAACGGACTGCCGAGATGAATGTCCGCAGGTTCAAACCCAAAGGGGCACACACCTCAGACATTTCTAAAAAAAATATATGTTTGTATTCTTTATGAATATCTCTCGCTTTGACGGTGAAGGAAAACATCGTGAGGAAACCAGTATACTTGAGGAGTTCTCTGAATTTCGAACGTATGTGAAGTCTGCCAACCCGCACTAGGCCAGTGTTGTGGATTAAGGTCTTAACCCTCTCAGTTGGAGAGGAGGACCGTGTTCAGCACTGGGCAGTATATAATACAGGGCTGTTATGACATTGTATGGTGAGCAGTGTTTAGAAATGTGGCCTATAAAAAAAATAATCCTATCCATACATCCTTTAGTAGCTGTATGATATCCACGTGTGCCCATTTTTCACACTAAGAATTAACAAACGTACCTCCCAAACAAAATATTGTATGGATGTTCTCAAATTGGGTTAACAAACTGCCCGAGGTATTTAACCTTCATACACGTATAGTTTTTGTTGTTCACACAATAGCCGATGTTAATTATAGCGCTACACTGCATCATTTCTATTAAATGATTTTTATACTTGATTATCAGTCTGACATGCTGTTATTAGAAATGATACGTTACAAACTCAGTACATACAATGCAATACTTTGTATGTAGTGAATATCTAGTTGGTGAGCTGTTCAACCACGTCTTTCATAAAAATGAAGTTTTATGTGTGTGTGTGTGTGTATTAAAACATTAAAACAACACAATAACAACGAAACAACAATTACAACCGTAGTGGAACAGACAAGCGGCTTATTCGAATTCTCGTATAAACAAAACAACAAAACCCAACTGCGTCAAAATCTGCCTGCCATCTTTATAAAATGTATTGAATAACTGAAAAGATAGAAACAAGATTTTAATTTGAAAATTTAGTTTCGGTTTCAAATAATCTTAGTTATTCTTAATTTTGCATTCTCGGCTACTCATGACACTAAAAGTACCCTAAGATACAGGCATGGCCTAGTTTGGGGACCCCTGACAACGTTGTGAAGCTCAACTCAGATATACCAATTATTTTTAATGTACCTAATTGTTAATTTTTGTTATCTCTGTGTTTTTGTAGCAATGAAGTTTAACTTAAATTAAAGTGTTTACAAACGCTGTGGAGGCATATCGCGTTTATTTCTCATAATTTGGTTGGTGATATAGGTAAAGCAGCAAATTCTCAGAGGGAGCAGATGCCTACGACTGTGTTTATGAACACTGCCAACTAAGATTATTCAAAACAAAAATAAAATATTCAAATGAAAATCTTGTTTCTATCTTTTGTTTTATTTTTATGCACCCAGTGTCACTCGTACGACTTAGACGAATCTATTGACACCACTCACATAAAAATACGAGAAGCCATTTAGGCTCTAGGGCGTGCCAAAGAAATACATACACTCGAAAAACATAACCCTCCTTCTTTCGCAGCCGGGTAAAAAGTGTTGTCTCATCGTTGTAGTAATACTTTGCCACCTCGGACTTTATATTAACAAATTTCCCAAGACGTAACGTATTTGCACACGTTTAATTACTAAACCCGAGTTTCACAAGTGAGTTTTGTTTAACATCAAACTGAGCAAAGCAAATTTCGGTCGCACCCTCGCTTGCGACACGACGCCCGAAGCCGAATTGACATAATCAACGCAACGATGTGTAGTCTTGCCTTTCTTTAGAAAGGTACGTATTCTTGTTGACATATCGAGTGTTGTGTGTATGTTTTCGGCAAAACCTTGTATGCCACAGTTGTTCCGAATGATCAATGCTAGTTGAATAATAACTTTTGTAGGTGATATTCACAACTATGAGTAAAAATATTAGTCTTCGTAACGCATCGGGAGATGAACCATGCGTTCAGAACATTAGATGGCCACTGAAAATCAGCGCTGTGTTTTGGTTTACCTAACCCAGTTTATGCTAATATGGCCACCTAGTTTTTTTTTTCTTTTTTTTGGCCATCTAGTTGTCGTGGTGAATTTTATATTGTACTTTGTTTGTTTATTTTTTTTTTATGTATCACGTGTACCGCGGCAATAAATTGTTTTTTCTTTCTTTCTTCTTTCAACCTTGTGTGAAATGATTAGGTGAGTTTGATCCCTCATCGGATCGAATGTTTATTTAGTCCGCCTGTTCTTGTTATGCTGTGAATATTGGATCTTTGTATGTGTCAAGTATTTTATAGCTATTAAGAATATTTCGATTATCACCTCTAAATGTTACTTACTCTTCAATGTACAAGTCGAACTGTAAACTGAACCTACCCCTAAATAAATGATGATGAAATAAGTGCTGTCCACTTAAACGGTATAATACCTAGACTTGTCAAGACGAAGAAGGCTCGGACTATATGTATATTATATAAAATATGTATAATTAATTACATTCGTATTCGTCTGCAAATGTAAATCAGACGGAAATATACTACTGAAGAAAACCTATAAGTTCTTAGCTGAAAATAAGATTATACTTTCCGCATAATGCCGAGTATATACCAAGTAGTAACTCACTGCAGTGTTAGCCAACCGTCGGTTGAAAAATTATTCAGTTGATCCACTTTCTTCGTTTATTATAACTCAATCAGTTGTCGGTATAAGTCTTATTCTATTAACCTGATACTCCAAACTCCAAAGTTACTACTGATCTTATTTTTTCATAAAGATTTTTTTGTTCCTGTATAGTCCCAGGCCTCGCCAAAAAATTCATGGTTATGTCCAATTTTATCCATTGTTTGTGTTTCATTTTATGACGGCTAGTGCAGCAGAATCACTAGTAATGCTTTAGCCTGCTTAGCATACGTAGCTCTTAATAACAAATAGTCATAACAAATACTACAACCTTGGAATTTCGCTAGCCTACATATATCAAAATTGTTGTCTTTTTAACCATGGCCATGATGAGACAATATTGAAGGCCTTAAACACATAATGATAGATTCATAGAATGTGTTAATATTCAATGGTTGGATTGTTATTTTTTACATAAAGGAGGGAAAGGACTAAGTACCAATTGATGCCAATTAGTCACCATTAAATATGAACGTTCATAATACAAGAAGAGTCAAAGTAAAAATATCTTTTATGTTTAACTAACAGTACTATTCTATTATCCTATCCTACTAATATAAAGGCGAAAGTTTGTAAGAATGTATGAATGTTTGGATATATGGATGTTTGTTCCTCTTTCACGCAAAAACTACTGAACGGATTTCGATGAAATTTGGCACACGGGTACATCATGTCCTGGATTAACACATAGGCTACTTTTTATCCCGGGAAAACATAAAGCGGGACTTTTATCCCGGAAAAACTTTTTAACGCGGGCGGAGCCGCGGGCAAAAGCTAGTAATAATATATACCCGTTACGGTTTGACTTAAATCACTAGACCGAGATAAGTTTGCTAATCCGAGTATACGTACGTATGTTAAATTTATGGTCTATGGAAAGGTTCTACTAGGTCTATGGAAAAATGACACTAAAAACCGTTTTTAATTAAATGACAAGAACAATTATAAGTAAATAGAACAGCAACATAAAACAGGCTTCTAGATTAGCACTAAGTACTAACTGGCAAACACCTGACAAGGCCAGTAGTGTTCAATTAGAAATAAAGTTAGAAACACAAACATTTGTAAATGCAGGCACGTTGGTCCTTGACAAAGCAAACAAATTGCAATCCATCGGTTTAACTTGTCCTATAACTGGTTAAGCCACATTTATTCTGCATGTTTTAATCGCTATTACGTTAATTGTAGAGTTCAAAATCGCTTGAGATACAATGACATAAATTACAGTGTCACGTACACGTTTAGGTACCTTTGGGAATATATAGTCATTGTTTACTGATGGATTAATTATTTATTACTGCGGAGGATTATAGAAAAGCATTTTAATTAGAGGCTGTGCCGCTCTACTGATCTACTGACTTCCTTGTATAAAAGACTGAACTATCAATACAATATTAGCAACCTTCGGACATGGCCAGTACGCTTTCGATTATCACGAATGATTATTTGCTTTGAATATAGTTTCTGAATTGAAATACTATCCTACGGTTTCGAAAGCGTTGGTGCCATTGAATTCTAGTATACTAGGCTTTTTCTATGTTTCTATGGTTTTAGTTATCTAACAAAAGACAATGAAGAAAAACCTATCCTCGAATGAAGTATGAATGCTATTGGTATTATTGTTATGACGTTCACTTAATATGAAGTATAAAAAACTAGTTTTAAGTCTCCATAGACATATACTTTCCCAAATAAAGCAATTGCAGGTTCAAAATTAAATTTCAATTAAGTCATACGGGTAAGGTTGGTAATCGAAATATTAGCATTAGATATATATTTCCTTTTAACGCTGAATCAACATTTACTTACCTTGTCCTACTTATTATTAAAAGGCTGAAAGTGATAATTTGCACAGGTGATATTCTACAAACGCTATAAAATGATTTCGATGACGTTGTAAATGAAATTTGATTTAGCATCACTACAAAAAATGTAATGTAACTGAAAAATATGTGCGGAAAACATAATTGCAGTAGTTATTAAGCGACAGAAAGTTATATTGCAGAAATTTAGCTGATGACATTTTTCTTTATTAGGATTCTCCCGGTTAGTTCTTTGACAGATCGTGTAGCCGAGGGAATTTCTTGCACCGCTTCTTTTTCGCAGCGATAACACGTTCCCAAGCGGTGGTGGATTCATGACGATTCAAAAGAGCTTGTAAAAAACACTATCAATAGTGTGAAATAATTTGACGGAAATAACTGTTTATTTGCATGTTTTACGAATTCACACATTCACAAAACGGCCCAACGGAAGACCAGCGCTGGTTTTTACCAGCTTATGCTGAGTTGGGGTCGTTTTTGTGACGAGCAAAATTAATTTAAGAATTCTTAGTACTTAATTATGTTGTAATAATGCTTATTACAAATAAATATTTTCTTTCTTTCTTTCTAATTACAATTAAAAGGTCATCTAATTTATCTTCGGAGATCTCTGTTTAGGCAGACGTGAAGGCTATATCAAGTAAGTATAAACAAATGTTTTCATAAGACACTGGCGTTATTATGCTAATTGACCACAACATTATATAATTAATAATTATTATGCAAAAATCAAGTAAACAACACTATGTTCCCAATAGTGAAATAAATTGCACCATTTATAAGGAAAATGAATGTTTATTTCCTTAGGTCGCACCAATACCAGTTGTGTAAAATGGAGCGAAATCGTAAAAAGTACGCCAACACGAGTGTATAAACTAAATGTCACTTGAATTTAAGGCAGTAGAGCCTTTTATATGTAATGGAAAGGCCAGAGCCAAGAAAAAAGAAATCCTGGTTGGTGATTGTATAGTTTCGAATGAAAATGTAGATATTAATGTAAAGAATTAAAAAACATAGTGTAACTACAGGACATAATGAGACATCGTATGTCTCGGATGACGAGCGCAGTGGAATGCCATACAGTACTTTGTAACTCAAGGTGTTGGATGGTGTTGCTACTATTTATGGGTGGTCGTATCGTTTACCATCAGGCGAACGGCATGCTCGTCTCGTCATTCAATGCCTTAAAAAAAAACAGAAAATTAAAATTATTGCAATAGGATTGGTAATAAATAAATATTGTGGGCTATCTACCTACTATTATAATCATTGGAAAAATGACCTATGTTAAAGAATGCATTACATGCAGCTGATTCTCGAAACTTTATGTAAGAGTCCGTCTGGGTGGGTCCGTCCGTAAGAGTCCGCAATGTCTATTTCTAACGCCAAGCAGCAGTGTGCATGCACGGTTGTGTTTCGGTTTGCAGGATATTTTAGGCAGTGTAGCCAATGAGGCTTAACATCTTATGTCTCAGGATGTCGAGCGCAGTGAAATGCCACACAGTAGGTACTCTGTAACTCAAGGTGCTGGATGGTGTTGCTACTGTTTATGAGTGGTCGTATCGCTTACCATCAGGCGAACGGCATGCTCGTCTCATCATTCAATGACATAAGAAAAAAACATTGTCGATAATTACAGTCGTTTTATACTATCCAATCACGTAATTATTAATGCCTTTAAAGGCTTATCGAGACACGCGGCAGCGTGTCAAGCCAAGCAAAAAAAAAAAAAGTCGAAGCTGCCTAGTGTAGTTTCACCCGAACCATTTGGAGCGACTTTTGACGCCTCTTTAACTCAAAATCTATTTAACGTAAATACCTAAGATTTGGTTTATGTATTAAACTCCCTCAAGTTAACTAGAATCCCAAATTTCATAAATATAGCTTAAACGATCATTGAGATACTAGCATCTAAAAATCGGCATTTTTATCACTGACTGACATATAGATCAAAAACCTAACCCACTTCCAGATGACCTAGAAAGTTGAAATTTGGTGTCCAGATAGGTAATTGTATGTATACAAAGGAAAAAATCTGAAAACAATACATTTTTAAGATTTGAAACATTTTCCAAGCAATCGGAAAATCTGCATACTATCTATAAATTATCTTTAGAATAATGAACGTTTAGGCGTACACGTCCATTGATGCTTTATTTTACTTTAAATACTATTTACCTTGATCCATTAATTATGTTCCCTCCGTATTAGGGCACCACTTTTGCTTGATTTTTTCCATAAATTTTCCGACTTTAGACAGAGCTGTTGTGGGACACGGCGGTAGGTTCCTATAGATACGTGATATGCCTATCAGCAACTCGTGCCCACTCTTAAGTCTTTTATATTATATATTTACTTCTGTTTCGAGATCAAATTAAAAATTTATGATTTCTACAATGTTTATTTACATCTTAAGACGTTTATTATTTTGACATGAGATGACATTCGACGTTCTATCATAATACTTGCGAATCATAGAGTTTAAGTAATTATTAAATAGAGGTTTTTCTACCAAGAGGACTTCATCGCGTGCACATAGCAGGACGATGAAGTGGTTTACGGCTTTTAATACATTGTTTATTTTCTTTCTAAAATAAGAAACTTCATAAATATTGATCAAAGGTAATTTCTTACGTAATTGTTTTAATTACTTAACTCAATATTTTAATAAATAATATCTTTACAAAAAGTTATGATATCCCATCAAAAACATAAATGTGAAATGTGGAAGCCAAGTCTAATATTAATTTAAGCTCAAGATTTGTCTTGGCTAGTTTTATCAGAAAACATTTTTTTTTTCGAAGAGTAAGATATGTTGACTTTACAATATATAAACAGTAACATAAAGATAAGTTTATTAGTCAAATATAAGAAAAATTGTATGTGAAGACTAGCCAAGTCTAATCTTGAGCTTAAATTAATATTAGACTTGGCTTCCACATTTCACATTTATGTTTTTGATGGGATTATATGTTAACTCGAAGGCTGTTCTCGCACTACATTAAAATGTGACATCGCAAACGCTCTAAGAATCTATCATTAAGTACATGTATTTTTATTTTCCAAACATTCAGCAACGTGCTAACTTGATTTACGTTCAAATATAGCTTATACATGGTGTCATTTATGCATATATTTAGATTTCCTGCATGCCGGCACGCGTCGTAAGGACATCGTGGGAATAATTATTAGCCTTTAACGTATTCACGATGGCCTCCATTATAATATGATCACAATAAACAATCGTGGAGATGTGTGTATGGCGAATAGCCCTCGTCCGGCTGGTATGGCCTTAGATCTATTGTCAGGGGGACACGACAGTTCAAGAATAGGTTATAGTTATGTAACTTCAATGTTCTAAAGGTTTCAAAAGACTAATTATATTCCTATTAAACCAAGATATATTGAAATGGGACCACTTCGAGGCCCTTTTTTACTAAATAAAGAAGGAATCAAGGAAATACACTTACCATTTTTAGAGAAATCACTGTACATACACATTACATTGAATTGAGAACCTTCTCCTTTTTTGGAAGACGGTTAATAAAATTAATGGACTTCACGGTAATAGTCATGTAAAAAAAATGGATTATTATGGATATATTATCGCCTTCCTATATAATTGTTTAACTTTTTGTCATTTATTAAACTAAAAACAACCAGAGCTTTCCTTCTTTTCTATTAGAAATAAACTGTGTAGATACTTTGCCCATATAAAACAATATGGACCAAGTAACGATAAGAAATTTGCCTGAAATATTAGCTAGTAGACTAAGTTATATCCAGGGCATTCCAGTGCGTCCGGCCTTTGAATTAACCATAGCATTACGTAAGTGGCACGGTAGACCACAAGCCGCTGGCTTTGCCCTAAATGAGGCGATTAATGGGTGCACATGTTTTGTAGTGGAAGACTATTTTGAAGACACGGCTTGCAAATACACACACACACACACCCTCACGCCGTTTAGCCCCAAAGGGGTAGGCAGAGGCGCAACTAGTGCACCCACTTTTCGCCGTTATTCCGTCCCATGATGTGATAGGGGGCGAGCCTATCGCCATATCGGGCACAAATTCCAGACTCCGAGCTGATATTGAATAGAAAACTCAATATCACTTTGCCCGACCCGGGGATCGAACCCGAGACCTCAGTATTGCAGTCGTACCAAATAATTGCAAAATGCTTGCAAATAATACGAGCTTAATTGAAAAATGCTGTTTATACGCAAATAACACTTAAAACAAATCATACAAGTAAATACATGTTATGTTATGTTACACAATAATTGAAGGTTGTTTATTTGCCAATAATACTTAGTAAAAATTAATACCAGTAGGAATAAATTAATAATAATTGACTGTTATAATAACTACATAATATTATTATGTACATACGACTCCATCATACATTATTATGAATGTAATTTTGTTCAGGTCGGGTTTAGTTATTCGGGCGCCCCGGGTAAAATTTTTTGGGGCCCTTTTTCTGGCGTCCTACAGTTAAGGACCCAACTGCTTCTTTTCAACAAAACGTTGATGATGACATTCTAGTAGTATGTGGCGCCCTCCCTTTGACCTGGCGCCCTAGAAGATCAATCACTTTGAATTACAAAGTATCGCGTGGCACTCCACTGCGCTCGTCACTCTGAGACATAAGATGTTAACTCTCATAACACCCAGTAATAACGCTGACTACAGTGTCCTTCAAACGGGAACATAACAGTACATGCACACTGCTGCTTGACGGTAGAAATAGACACTGCGGTAGTACCTACCCAGGCGGCTTCTCGCGTAGGAGAGACCCACCAGTAAATTAAAAAATTTAAAAGAACTACCTACCAAGAAACTGAAAGAAATCTAAGTATAGATAATAAAGCGTATTATTTTTTTTACGATTGAGCAAGTTTTACCGCACACATGTGCTATTAATTTCATGACTAGTTGTCATTCTAGTGCCATAATTAGCAAGCCACTCACGAAGTAAAGATCTTTTCTGTGAAGCCACTCATTGTTTATTTAGTTGCACGTCTGCTGCCATTGTCAACACCCGGAGATTGTGCGACCGTGGACTTTATTTCCCAACCATCGGCGAAAATTTACTAAAAAGAACTAAACTTCACTAGATACGAGATGTAATAACTCTGCCTTGAAAATAAACCCTGATCATGGTTAAAGCTTTTTGTATTAGAAGGCTAACGAACGTTGTGGGTCAATTACGTATACAACAAGTTCATAAGCAATTTTTAATCTTGGGTCACTTGGGTTTACTTAAAATTAACCATGTAGGTGGTTGCTTGACTTAGGTACTCTCCATTAATTTCGCATTTAATATCCACATTTAAAATTAAATTTGTATTGTTACTTGTGATTTGTATAATATATTCTATTTAAAAAAAAATAAGATGCCAAAAGACCTACGCTGAGTTTCTTGGTGCTTCTTCTCAGGTCAGTGGACTTTTCCGAAGCACCGGTAGAATCTTTTAGTTGATAAAAAGTATAGTAGAAAATAACGTGTAAAAGCGCCCTTAGGGGCCTAATTACTTAATAAATGAAACAACTGACAATGACACGAAACGCTAAATCAAAGCCACAGTCAGGGTGGCCAATTACCTACAATTTTACTGGTGGTATGTCTCTCGTATGTAAGTCTTTCTGGGCGGGTAGGTACCACCGCAATGTCTATTTCTACCGCCGAGCAGCAGTGTGCATGTACTATTGTGTTTCGGTGTGAAGGACATTGTAGCCAGTGTAGCCAATGAGGCTTAACATCTTAGGTCTTAGGATGACGAGCGCAGTGGAATGCCACACAGTACTTTGTAAGTCAAGGTGCTGGATGGTGTTGGTACTGTTTATGGGTGGTTAGATCGCTTACCATCAGGCGAACGGCATGCTCGTCTCGTAATTAAATACCATAAATATAGTTGTATCTATGTAAGGTACAAGCAGCTATAACCACCTACGTGGTACATTACTACAAACAATATTATTAGGATAAAACGTTTTGTGAGGGTATTTGTAACGTACTGACCAGTTATGAAAAACAGTAGAGATATCAAACTAGTAGTGGAAGTGACAGTTGTACACAGTTGGGTGTATAAAAAGGATGCCGTATCGATATGCACGTTCTTTCGGTCTCAGTCGGGCCCAGTCAGTATCATTCGTAGGCTTAGTGGCAGTTGAGTAAGTTGTGCATTTTACTCTCGTAACGGTCAGTCGGTTATATTATCTTTGTGAAAGTATTTCTGTAACATCAGTACAACAATATTATATCATACTGTTTCATATTAAATAGTCCATTGCGCATTCTTTGATTATCATGAGATGCGAAGTCAGGCGTGATTTTGTAAACAAATGTATTGATATGAATGAATGAGTGTTCTGCATACGAGTGCAAGTAACTCGACTAATTATAGCGAGCGGCGACCCGCAGATAACCTCACTGCCAGTGCTGGTCACTTAGCTTAGTTTTAATTAATGTTGCTATTCGAATATGAACGTTGTTTCGCTGGTGGTAGGATATACACACGTGGATAGCGACCAAGGTGTAAAATCCGCCATAGTGGCATACGTGTGCCGCGTTCTGGTATGAAGCTGTGTAGGTTTTAAATAGGCCTACATAATTGTGTACACTGTCAAGCGATAATGATCTCACATCAATCGAAAACCCATTGCGACAACACTTACCACAAAATTATAAACTCGGTGGTAGGTCCCTCTTACACGAAAGTCCGGCTGGGTAGATATCAGCATAAGTAGTGCCTATTTCTGCCGCTAAATCTTGTATCAACATTGTTGTGTTTTGGCTTGAATGACATTGTAGCCAGTGTAGGTAACTACCGGGAATATATTATAATGTCATGGGGCTGTATTAATAGATACACATCAATGTCGCTCTAAAGTGCGATATCAACTGAGATACTGTCAAATTAAGGTCAGCATCTTAAGATAGTAGCTATTAAATAAACCCATATTAATAACAGCTCTAATTACAGAAGTAACAGCGCCCACTCAGCTGAGAACATGCTCTTAAATGACAGCTTAAGCTTGGTTTATTAAATAGTTCAATACATTAAATGTCTACTTGAGATTTTACTTAAATCCTACTAATATTATAAAGGCGAAAGTTTGTAAGAATGTATGGATGTTTGGATGTATGGATGTTTGTTCCTCTTTCACGCAAAAACTACTGAAATTTGGCACACGGGTAGATCATGTCCTGGATTAACACATAGGCTACTTTTTATCCCGGGAAAATATAAATCGGGACTTTTATCCCGGAAAAACTTTTTAATGCGAGCGGAGCCGCGGGCAAAAGCTAGTAAAACTTAGATTTATTAATACCGCCCTTAGATCGAGCGCAATGAAATGTCATGATTTGCTAGTTGTGGTGATGGTCCTATTTATGGGCAGCTTTATCGCTTAGTTTCTGTAGTTCCTATAATACTCTTTGGTCGCTTACCAACAAGCGAGCAGCGTGTTCGTCTCGTCATTTATTTGTTTTAAAAGATCAGTAGGCGTATCCCATATGAAATGTTGCCTGCTAAAATGCATTACTTCTACGAATTTAATTTGCCTAATTGATCTTTAAAAGCGCTTAAAGGTGGGTTTGTTAAGGAAAGGCGAGGTGGGATAAGGTTAGCAATGCTTCACACTTTGCAGAGCATTTACCTTAACTTTGAGTTGACTTTCCATGTAGTAATGCATATTATAAAAGGATAATATAACATTTATTCTATATAATGTAGAATCCGCCGCTTCGTCCGCAAAAAAGTTGGTCTCAAAAATTCACCACGAGGTGTAAAGTCGCGAACGCTTCTTTTAGAGGGGTACAAGTAGCTCACCTTGAACCCTAAATACATTGGTTGAATATCTCATATCATACACTCGTTTCCATAAATTCATTTTTTTAATTTCATTCCGTTTTCATAAATTATTTTAATGGAATAAACCAATGGTTATAACTTATAAGTTATGACCAATGGTTTTATGCAATTATACAACTTACTAAAACTTATAAAACCGCCATTTGTACCTACTTCTTGTTTCAGTGTAGTCTCTATTGTATATGTATATGTTTATTGTATGTTTTGATGTACAATAAAGAATTTAAATAAATAAATACCTGTTTAATTTGATAATGTTTATCAAAAAGTATATAATAATTATAATAAATTGTAATGTTTTTATCTATATAACGAAGCATTAAGAAAACTTTGTTATACGTACATTCATTATAATATCTTGTTTCAGCTATAATAATAACTATTAACAGGTAAATACTGAATTGTGGGTTATATGAGAAAACTTAATGCATTTAATTTGTGTTTTCGACGAAATCAAGGGATAAGCACGCTGCTCGCTTGGTATTCCCCACGATTATTCATAAATAGGAGTAACTTTGAATGACAAAGCTCTATATAACATTGTGGTCATCGTAATTAGTCGTAGAATGTAAGGCTCATAAAAAATGACTGCCTCGGTGGCGTAGTTGTATTATGGTACGACTACAATGCTGAGGTCTCGGGTTCGATTCCCGGGTCGGGCAAAGTGATATTGAGTTTTTCTATTCAGTATCAGCTCGGAGTCTGGGATTTGTGCCCGATATGGCGATAGGCTCGCCCCCTATCACATCATGGGACGGAATAACGGCGAAAATTGGGTGCACTAGTTGCGCCTCTGCCTACCCCTTCGGGGATAACAGGCGTGAGTGTATATGTATATGTATAAAAGAAACGATATTATATTAATAAATTAAGTATAAAGTTTTCTATTCAGTATCAGCCCGGAGTCTGGAATTTGTGCCCGATATGTCGATAGGCTCGCCCCCTATCACATCATGGGACGGAATAATGGCGAAAAGTGGGTGCACTAGTTGCGCCTCTACCTACCCCTTCGGGGATAACAGGCGTGAGTGTATATGTATGTATGTATGTAAGTATAAATATAGAAATCCCATTTATTTATTGTGTATAATATAACCAATATTTTTATTACCTATGCCTAGAATAAACGGACGTTTCGAAATTATTACGTAAACATACGTCTCATCTTTAAGTTCACGGCAGCACATGATTTTAAGAAATATTAAGTCTCAACACTCGTATAGACATAAAAGTAAAAAGAATCTCCCCGGCGGGGAATCGAACCCCGGTCTCCCGCGTGACAGGCGTGGATACTTACCACTATACTACCGAGGATTTTACTTACATTGTAAAAAAATTGTAGAAAAGTCTGCTCTGCAAGTAAATAATACCACAAGATTTTTGGCAAATATATTGTATCTTAAGGTAATAGTAATTATACTCATTTTATCACTGGTTCACAAGATAATAAAAATCTACTGTTAAAACATGGGTTAGTTAGTACTGGAACAGCATAATAAGTACCGCATGAATGTATGAAACGACATATTTTTGTTGTTAAGAAAATAATTGACTGAGTAATTAAGCTTAGTTAAGTAATAATTCAGTGAGTAATTAAGCTATTTTATATCCAGGAAACACACTTATACAAAGGCAAAGCCATGAGGAAAAGCAAGTCGTTAATAAAGTTTATTTTAAGGGTATTATATCATTTTTTTTTTGTTTACGCGGAGAAAGTGAATTATTACTACCGCCCAGTGTGCAAGGGGAACGACTGAGCGGTTATGTTGGGTTCACCGTGCCTTACGACCCGACGTTGAGCCGCCCGGAGAGATGGAAAACGTCGGGCGACCGCCGGGCCGAGTCCCTAACCTATGTACACCGCACGGCATACCAACCAAAACTCCGCGGTGGCCATCTTCGGCGCATTAGGGACGGCTACGAGCTTCCTCCGATTCACGTCTAAGTTGTCGTCCGCAACCGCCCCTATTATATCATAGCATACAAATCATAGCATAAATACGGTGAAATGCAAGTTGCCTAATCGCAGAACCAAAGCGTATGCAATAGCGTAAGTGATACACGTTTTCCGTCTCCGACAAAAACCTCTTAATATATCCGTATGACGATATTGCGATTGCGATCGCAACTATGAGTCCATATCGATAACATACTAGATAAAAATACCATATGCAGTGGACGAGTTACATAGTGCACGGTATTCAATTATTTCCTGCCAGTACCTTAAATATTTTGTAGTTATTTTTATTTAACCCTTTACGGCTTTGACAATATTCGCCGCAATTATGTGTTGGATTACTTACTTTTGTTGAAGTTCTAGAATTACTTTTAAAGTCTTTCCAAAGTTCTTTTATTCTCGGTTTCAACTCTGCCTTCCGCAGTGATAAAAATATAATTCTTCATCTCACCAAGTGACATGAGTCTTCCGTTCCAACTTTAAACAGTTTTTTAAGACAATGGTAGTGGGCCGGTCGAGCCGGGTCAATCGTGATGTAGACAAAATATAAGTTTACAACGTCGCTCTACCACATTTATCGTGCTGCATTTTATCATATGTAATTCACGACATGGGATTATTATGTCGTATACAATATCCCGGGGATCTACTAAGAAAGTCACCCTATTACTTTTGAAATGCAGAAGTGGACTTTTCCTGTAACTTAATTACAATAAAATAAATAGGACTTAAGTGCTATATTTATTAAGACATTAAACATAATTATCACGTTATATTACTTTCACTTACAGTTTCCGCGTTTTAAAAGGACGGTGAAATGGGTACCAATTACATTGAAAGATCACGTTAAAGCTTATGGATAATTTTTATGTTAAATTTAATTACAATTAGTACGGATTGAATATTTTAAGGTGGACTTTATTAATGAAGATAGACTTCAATAATGGAAGTAAAGATACTAGAATATAGAGCTAACAATCTCTTATAGCTCTACCAATTGTAAAATAAATCACCAGAGGTTTTTCATGGCTTCATGTCCATAGTTGAAAAAAAAATACTTTGCACATTTGTTTCACCCGTATACATTTTTTTTGTTTTGTTTGCTCCTTCGTGGTAAAAAGAGAATGCAAAGACGCTTAGCCATGCAGTATAGTCTGCTGTTTAACCCGTAAACATCTTTAATTTTTGTTGTGACGCTGATAGGGGTGAAAACCTAAATGTTTTTAGTCTATGGTCATCCCACTCTTATTTTGTTGAGCTTAAAATTACTTGCCTTCATTGACGTACACCCAGTTTTAAAAAACGTAAAAATCATTGGCTATTATACTAAATTCAAAAATACAAGAAACGTGATTGATTGGTATTTGGTAGATGGGCAATATTTCAGTACGAAGCACGCTCGGCCTCGTAACGGATCCCACGCGTGTCCGCCATCGGATTTGCGTGTTTCACGGTTTAATAACTGATGTATGCGTATTTGTTTAAAGTTACATAATTAATTAGAATGTTGCTCTATAGAATTTTAACTTGATTAAGCTCGCGTGATGGTCATTTCCTTTGGGATTGTGTTGTTTTGGGACGCCAGTCAAATAAAAAATTAATAGGTATACAAAATATTATCTTAACAACTAACCATGGCGGTGATAGTCAAATAAAAAAAGTCTCAAAGCCAAGACGATCGATCGATTCGATCCCAAGCAAGGCAGGGCACGCACAATTGTTACTTCAATTACCTGTATTGATTGTTAATTATAGCTCGCTTTAGGGACGGATAAAGTCGTCTGGACATCCCAGAGCACAGCGACACGGATGCACGGTTTATATTCATTTATTTCTACCGAAATTAGGAATACAATATTTATTTAACTAGATAACAAATAATGTATAGGTATGCTTGTAGCTAATATAGTTATTAGGTACTGATCATGATCCCGCTCGAGGACAGAATGTACATAACTTTTAACTATAGTTCCCTTTACTTTTAAGTTACCTACCTCTCTCTTTACTTTTATTTGTTGACAGGCTTACATCCACACAGCATCAACATTATGCGGATAAGGGTCGGACTGGCACATGTCAATATGTCGTCGCATACCTATCACAAAGTTTCATATTTTATAATTCGTGATTTTCATTTCATTCGTGATTGACTGCCTTGGTGGGGGAGTTGTATTTTGGTATAACTGCAATTTTGGGTTTGATCCCCGGGTCGGGCAAAGTGACATTGGGTTTTTCTATTCATTGTTAGCCCGGAGTCTGGACTTTGTGCCCGATATGGCGATAGGCTCGCCCCCTATCACATCATGGGACGGAATACGCACTGCGAAATGTGGGTCCACTTGTATAATAGCGGGCGTGAGTGTGTGTGTGTGAAAATTCCGTTTGCGGCACACGATGAGACTTACACACAGAACTTACGACGTGCACGTTCCCCATTAACCTCAATTCAATCAAGGGTTTTAAACGAACAAGAAAAACATATTCATAACTGGCGTGCAGTCACTTCCGTATATTGCTCGAGTCTCGACATAAACATGTCAGCAGCGTATCACCGTGGCTCCGAGAAAGTGTTACATGATTTGTGTGACCTTTTACATGATCACCACGCGTTGCATCTAAAGCGGCCCGCACACGGACTAATCATTCATAACATACGACTATAATCAGCCGATATGCTGTGACTGAGAAACCATGATCTAGAAATTACTAAATTAATCCTGATGTATTAAACTGACTATACTGGGTAACGCAAGATAGTCAAAATTGTATGTCAAGCAACGGAAGATCGCGTTCTTTGCCGCGACGGTTGCCTGGATTGTGATTTATGATGGAGTATCTTACTGAACGTACACCGGTTCTCTGCAACTCTTCGGAATGTCTTTGGCTGGTAGTTATATTAAATTTTGCATGGTTGATTTATCTTGGCAAAAGCTTTGCCGTTGCATTTTTTATTTTATAAATCAATAAATACATCAATCAAATTGTGCCTTAAATGGTAGTCAAGTCTACTGTAAAAAAATACACATCTAATTGAGAACTTCTTCCTTTTTTGGAAGTCGGTTAAAAAGTAGTTTAAACGTAATTTTCCGGTACAAACACGATATGTTGCTTTGATCTAGGTAATTGATTCAACGGTAATTGATTAATTGGTTTCAACAGGAGCTCGTAGACCATGATGATTTCATAGCTGAGTGATGTCGATTGGAATCGCGCGTGGGATTGCCGTGTTTTACTGCCACTTTTGATAGGGACTTAAGTCGTTGGATCTGGTCAAGTCTACTAGTCAGATATCGAATGTACCTATGGGAAATATTGAAGGTTATAAATATTATACGAAAGCATAGTAAGTATGTAATATACACTTTGTACAATAGTTTGATAGTAAATTCAATGTAATTAATACTAAATGTGATAGTTTTGTTTTGTGACTAAAGAACTGGGCTCTATGCAGGGGCATGATTCTCTATGACATTGTCAACTCGTAACGCGGCCGCGTCACGTTCACTTCGTGTAATGTGCGTAAAATGGTATTCTGTATGCCAATTTCCATAGTAATAAACGCGATGAGTTACGTTACGCGCTTGTTACGAGCGATGAAAATAACGCGTGTCATAGAGAATAAGGGGGCAGGTTATACAAAAAACTGCGAAGTAACCGCTATGCTATTGTTTTATGCCCTCAGTGTTTGCTTGAGAATTTACCCCATAACCTCACGACAGTTCAAGTCCGCTCACGCTTAACAATGTGCCTTGAAATTAAAATATATGCGAAATCATGAATATGTAAGTGTAATAAGAAATTTGTACTTCGCATCTGTCACTTGGTCAAAGGTGAAATGAGTAATGTTATTGTTTGTCATGACGCGATGATACAATAGTAGACATCTAAACGTGTTTACTTGAGCGTACCGACACTTATTTGTTGTCCTAGTTTATGGGTTCATGACCGGGCTCATTCAAATAATATTCGCTAGAATCCAATATACGCTGCCCTGAGGCATAATAAAAGAAACCATATTATAAAGTACTAGTAGTGCTCGCGGCTCCACCCGCGTAAAAAAGTTTTTCCAGGACAAAAAGTAGCCTATAGCACTCAGGAGTTAGGTAGCTTCCTATTAGTGAAAGAATTTTCAAAATCGGTTCAGTAGTTCCTGAGATTAGCGCGTTCAAACAAACAAACAAACTCTTCAGCTTTATAATATTAGTATAGATATATGCTTGTAACCCAATGAATTGTAATATAATTTTGCTGGTTAATATATTGGTGCACAATATTGAAGCTTTAAATACTTACTTACACACTCACACCTTTTATCCCCGAAGGGGTAGGCAGAGGCGCAACTAGTGCACCCACTTTTCGCCGTTATTCCGTCCCGTGATGTGATAGAGGGCGAGCCTATAGCCAAGATACTTACTTATAACTTAGAATCTTAAATCTTGCCCAAACGAAAAGAATAATACTATTTTGTTAATTAGTTGATAAGTTTTTACAAATAAACAATCATATTAAACATATGAGAAAATCTTTACTACATTACTTCCTGTGTGAACTTACTGTTGCCGATAATGTTTCGATACCACTATGTATATTGTATAACCATTTCGATCAATCATCATCTATTATGGCTGGCATTGAATGTACATATAATTACTGAGTGTAGTCTCAGTAATAATATCGATAAAAAACTATTTTAATGATTTTAAATCTATGATATATCTATATTGATACGTTATCTACTGGAATAATCTTTTGATCAGTCACACGTGTTTAGAACGCCTTATTTTGTCGTCGCCCACTCGTCTAACTCTCGACACACTGTCGATACATCATGCTTTTACCATATATAGAAACTACCCAAACAGGCTATTGTGACACATATTACGATAGATGTAGAGGCGAATATCGCCCATCAAACTCCTTGTCAGAATGAGTAATGCTTACATAAGCTCCTTCAGAGCGTGGGTCTGAAAGCTTAAACTTTTATTGATATTATTTTAAACATTTTCGTTCGTTTTATTAGAGTTTGCACTTAACTACTTTTAGTATTATCGATTTTTATTAATTTTAAGGTGATAAGTCGTAATAACAAACATTATTTTAAACACGATCCTATTTCATATTTCAATGATTACCTAAGACTTTAAAAGGATATCAAGCTTAAAAGGAGAAGATATGAACAATGATTCATAACGAGTCTGACAAAAGATGGCCTAAACATATTTATCCGCAAATTTCTCAATATTTGCGGAATAGCAACCTTATAATGGAAATGACATCAGTATTTACGAGCAGGTACATTATCCGCAAGTGAATGACTTATCAATACATAATTTAGTTATATTCAAGATCTATATAAGTAAACTGACTTTCATTACCGTTCTGAGCATAACCTAACCCAACCCAAACTAGCCTAACCTAGCAGACAATGTAAACATTACTTTATCAATTGTTTATTTAACATGTCATAATTTTGTCAATAAAAATATTTACAAACCACATGAACCACCATAAAATACAAGATTAAATAAATATACGTCCATGTCCATTTCACGGGACACTAAAATTAATTTTGTTTCCTAATGTCAAACGTTTATACAAAACAGACGATAATCGTGGACCAATATATTTATATCGTCTTGGGAAATATTTAAAGCGGGTGCTACGTGACAGTCGGCATGTAGCGATACGGGACCCGGGATGACTTTGTTCTTAGATTCGTTTTTGGCCGATAGGGTATAGAATGCAATATCACGTTACACTATAACTACCATGCACATTCCAGTTCAACATATTCTCTTGCTGTTTCAGCAATAAAGACGTGTATTGCAAATCATTTGTAATTTTCGTTTGTTGGTGCTCTCAGATCACAACAAACTGTGTGATCTGAGTTGGTGCTGATAGCGTATATAACGAATATAATATTATATTACACTTTACACTATAACTACAATAGTATAATTTTATAGACCAACGCACTTTCTTGTAATTTTATGGCCTTAAAACCCATGTTAAAAACTATGACTTTGAAGTAACGTCTTGTTATCGCTTTGTTGTGAGATAGGTGAAAACAGTTATACCATTTCCTAAGTTACTGTTTAAAATTTTATTGACCTATCCATCTATGTATTTAGGTGACGTTATTGGAAAAAATTATGTGAGAACATTTTGATTTGTAGCTAAATGTCTATTAATTTAAATCACACTCTTGTATGTAAACGCAGATAATAAAAATCAATTCATAGTTTTATTTCTTTTCCCTTTCATTTGGATTATATCCAAACTATTAATTATAGCCAACGAATCTTGGTACGAGAACTTTTTTCATCCACTTCAAATCCGTTTATTTCTTCCTGGTTACCAAAGTTCTTAAAAACATAGTCCAAATTCCACTTATAAAATAACGCATTGGGACCACCCGTTGGGCAATTATTCAGTACGTCAGAGCCAATGACGTGGGAACCTATAACCCTCCCAAATACGTGCTTGGGACAATGGATGACTTCACACAGAGGCATTCGTGTTAACGAATGTACGGTAATGAGAAGTGACGTGTACCCCTTGCCTCCTTTCTAGGGGCAATCTAAGAAATACTTGTAATGAGGAAATGTAATTAGACCACTTTTAATTGCGGTTATACGTGAAATTATGAGTTGTGGTGACGCTAAGTGCCTTAGCTGACGTGGTATTGACGCTAACATTTAGGTTTGAGGAAACAAAGATAGTTTGAGGTGAGGGTTAGGTAAATCTTTACGTATAAACCAAAAACATAGCTTCTCAAATACAAAAAACTTGTTGTTGTTCTTCACATTACATATTGTCAAAATGTATCGAAAAGTAATGGATTGCGCACATTCATTGCAGTTGAATTTGAAGAATAGCCTTAAGCGTATTATAAGTTAGTTTTGCATACCGTGATTGCATTCGCGATAAACAAAAGTGGAGTAACCAACTATTCAAATGAATATAATGAAACACATTTCGAAAACCATTCCATTTGATTTGTCATCAGCACGTAAAATATTTTTAAATGCATTATCGCAACGCATAAAACCATTGCACAATGAAAAAAGGTATTAAAAAAAAACCTTTTGCGAAATAAGTAAAGTTCAAGCGATAGATCGCGTTTCGACGGTTTGAAGTTCAATTGTTTGGAAACAAACTCTTTGTGTGGACGACAATGGAGAAAATATTGCTATCTGATGGAGAATTTTTATTTGACTGAGCGGTGTGCAGAATCGCTTTATTTTTATATGTTTACACCTTGAAGATGTACAATAGGTCACAATGATTCGTGATTGATTTGCTTTAATATCAACTGATGGTAAGCAACAGTTATCAATAATCGTTAGTAAACATTTAACACGCATGTTTTGGTTGGCAACCGCGTACAGCTTGATAAATGTCTGGGCTATTATTCAGACAATTCTATGGAGTTTGTGTTGCTTTATCATTATATCGTCAATAGTTACTAAGTACATTGTATCATCGAAGATGCTTAAATCAATTCTGTACTATTCAGCCTCGTTAAAGAAAATAAAAAGACCGGAAAGCAAAATATCTAATTAGACATCAAGTTATGACTGCCACATCTGGCACTTAAGCGCATACCACACATTGCTTAGACTTCGTAACTTATTTATAGCAATGACGCACTTTCGGCTCCCGGAGACAATTTACTTATCAGACCGCTCGGAATAGAAAAGAATTCCGAAATTTGAATAACTGTAAGCAAAAATATTTGTTTACCTGCGTTAGTTCAAGAAATTTGAACACGAACTTCTTTATCGAGATCTGCCGGCAAGTAAGTGTTCAGATAATATCAGTTTGCACAATGCGTCTTACTACCGCGCTGTATTGTGTTTACACCCTTTTAAAATGTTGCCACAATATTTGTTGATCGTGGTGAGAGAATCATGACTTGATTGCGTGAATTATTTATGAGGAAGAGAATAATTTGGTTCTTACCTATTGGATTTACTCTATATCAAGTCTAAAGTTTATCTCCTATACTACAGTGTTTACAATCGTACTCAAATTGATATTTAAAACGTAAATCTATTTTAAAATAGGTGATAACGGCACTGTACGCTTGCCACTGAGTACTACACCCTATAGATCAGACACAGAACACGACAATACTATCACATAGATTATGGGCAGTAGTAATTAGTGACTTACGAAACCCGTACTAAACCAGCGTGGTGGACTAAGGCCTAAACCACTCTCTCAGTCGCAGAGGAGGTAGGTGTTCAGCAGTGGACAATGTATAATACAGGGCTGGTATGGTATGGTAAAGCAGTGATATTTATGCAGACGGACAAACAAAATACCTAACTTTTAAATACATACTGTACATGATTATTTTTGGCTAAGGTGGACAATGTGTATTACTCAGCAAGTTTTTTTTTTTTTTTTTTTTTTATTCGGGCACGGCAAAGTGACTGCACCTCACCTGATGGTAAGCGCGATGCAGTCCAGATAGAGTATCGAATGGCAGCAGATGGTTATCTCATGCCATTCGACACAATCATGCCGGCCTACTGAGCTGCTTCTTCACGCTACGGCGGAAGGACCCAGGATTATAGGAAGGAGGGAACACGTGCGCCGGTAAACTATTCCAAAGCTGTCTGTGATAGATGCACAAGTCTAAACTTGTATTAAAATGACTTTAATGTCACTTTTTAAAAATCTGGTAGCTCGTGCTCTCCGCTGCCATGCCATTACCGCAGTGTATAATTAATTTCAAATGTCATACGATAACGATGTTTATTCAGAATTTCTTAATGTTATATTTCTTACGAGGTTGTCGTCGATGTCCTGCTGGGCTTAAGTGTTGAATGACAAATGATTTTATATAAGGAACAGAAAACCGTTACACAGTCGGATTCTTCTTTCATTTATTGTAGCATAAACTTATTTTTTTGGTTTAATTTAATTAGCAAACGGATATTAGATTCATGATTCAATATTATATTTCCCTTAAAACTAGTAAATACAAGACCTTTGAAAATAAGTAAATAACTATATTTAACTGTTAGGGGGAGCCACAGAAACAATATGATTACCTTTATATAGATAGATATTTGAACAACAATTAACTATAAGTCTAGAAGCGAAACCCCAGAATACAATGAAGATTAAATAAAAAATTAAACTACAAAATAGCAAAAAAATATATTTTAGCTTATTCTTCATAAAGCTCCATCTTATCACCGCTGTCATGTCGAAATACCAAAACAGTTGCACGATTATATCGCGTAGTTACAATGCACGTAAGTACGAGTGACTTTCGCAAACTAAACGAAATCATTACCATTGTTGAAAATTATTCTTTATGTATGATTCTTTACTGGTGGTAGGTCTCTCATATGTAAGAGTTCGTCTGGGTATGTACCACCGCAATGTCTATTTCTACCGCCAAGCAGCAGTATCCATGCACTGTTGTGTTTCCGTTTGAAGAGCACTGTAGCCAGTAACTACTGGACATAATGGGACTTAACATCTTATGTCTCAGGATGACGAGCGCAGTGGAATGCCACACAGGACTTTGTACCTCAAGGTGCAGTATGGTGTTGCTACTGTTTATGGGTGGTCGTATCGCTTACCATCAGGCAAACAGCATGCTCGTCTCGTCATACAATGCCATAAAAAAAAATATATTTAAACAACATTCGGAAGGACACAGACCGTTACAGTTACCTATATGGATTCAAGAATGAAGCTTGTAGGTATACAAACTGCAGCTTTCATTTTATTATTACATATTACGTGTATGTAAAAGATTTGAGTTAAAAGTTTGAAGACTTGTTACATAAGTATGTTGCACTCCGTGACAAAATTATAAACGTGGTTTCTTTTCTTTAAATAATCCCATATTAAGGCCTACAAAGTGATCCTTTCCATAGTTTTATGTTTAGACTAGCTTTTGCCCACGGCTTCGCCCGCGTTAATAAGTTTTTCCGGGCTAAAAGTACATAAAAACCTTCCCGTTGAATCACTCTATGACTATGACGTTGATACAACTCTTAACAAATAATGCATTAATTTCGACCAAATTTGATTACCATAAAAACGGTTCTAGTGAGTTAATCTTAAAAGATAGACATATACTGTCGCGGACATTTTTTTAGATCATTTCAAGAGGAATAATTCTTTCATACATATATTTTAGGTATCTTGAACCGTTTTCGCAGCGCACGCAATGGAAGCCCTCAAGGATGAATAATTTTCCCCGTTTTTTTCACATTTTCCATTATTTCTTCGCTCCTAATAGTTGCATCGTGATGTTATATAGCCTATAGCCTTCCTCGATAAATGGTATATTCCACACAAAAAGAATTTTTCAATTCGAACCAGTAGTTCCTGAGATTAGCGCGTTCAAACAAACAAACAAACAAACAAACTCTTCAGCTTTATAATATTAGTATAGATTAGCGTTGAATGTGCTCAACGGATTCACTTTATTTCCCTATTATTAATGAATCCACGTCAATCAAAATGTATTTATCGTATACCATTTCAACATGAATAGCAAAACAATTTATTTCTTTATTGAAATAATTAAGTCTGCCTCGGTGGCGTAGTTGTATTACGGTACGACTGCAATGCTGAGGTCTCGGGTTCGATCCCCGGGTCGGGCAAAGTGATATTGAGTTTTTCTATTCAGTATCGGCTCGGAGTCTGGAATTTGCGCCTGATATGGCGATAGGCTCGCCCCCTATCACATCATGGGACGGAATAATGGCGAAAAGTGGGTGCACTAGTTGCGCGTCTGCCTACCACTTCGGGGATAAAAAAGGCGTGAGTGTATATGTATGTATAAATATCATTATCGTAAGGAAATAAACAAAACTCTGTTAAAAATTTTCGGGTTTAATACCTCTTAAATAATTGTTTGTAATACAAAATGTCGAACAAGATTGTCTTCATAATTATTGGAACGAAGTTCCTTATCACGCGTTGTGAAAGGGGGCTAGACGGAAAAAAATCTTACGAAAATTTGTCACGACACTTTTATAAAAATTGTCACGACACTTTTATACTTGCCCTGTGAAACCAGCCAGTAACAATAAAGAACTGGTTCGAAATTTAAATAAAAAAAGACAATTTAAATCTTAGAGTAAGTATAACTACGTATACATACTCTAAGATTTAAATGCTTTATACAGTAGTTTTTTTTTCGTTAGTTGTAAGCATAGGTGACGATCGTGATTCCAATACATATCTATTGTGTAGGTAGAAGTAAATGTTTTCATTGATGTGGTAACGTTGTAATGAAATATACAATTATTATTATAACTTAAAAGAAATAAAATTTTACTACAATATCTTCACTAATTAATCGAAAACAACTTCGTTCCATCCGGGTGTCCCTTGACACTTCTCAAGTTTTTTTATTTACCTTGGTATGCCATATATTAACAATCTCAACTTTATATATCCTACAAAGTTATATAACTTTTCTATCATTACAAAGTACACAATATCGTATAGAACTGATTAGTATGACGGAATTCCTGTTACTAACTAGCAATTTGCCGTCAGTCAAACGTGACAACTAGAATACTCTATTATTCTTCCTATGTAATTACAAATACGGCATTTAGACTAATTTCCTCAACTCTTGTTAGTATTTGGATGCAGCTGAATCAATCAAGTGCTAATTTTTTGCGTTTTATGGAAATCAATTTTCTTCATTGTTCAAGGTTCCTCTTTCCTTTCTGTGGTCAATGTTCACATATTCTTCATTAATTAATTACTTTGTATTGTCATGAACCATGAAATTGACAACTATAAATTAGTAAGAATGTTTCTGCAATGTTTACAAAAGTGATTTGAGAAATATACAAAAAGTCAAATAGTATTTACCTAATCTCAATATTAAGCTACAATAAGAATACACTTCCACTGACAAATGCCGTCAAATCGCTACTTTACTGAAACAATAGTTACGGTAATTTGATGTAATGACGGTAATGAAGCAATTCAGGGGCACTTATATGTAGTGAAAGTGAGGTGAATTGTCCAAAACTGCGCAATAGCATCTATTTTCTGACTCTCGAATAAACTTTTTTCATCTTAGTTTCAAACGACAGCCACGTTTTCAAACAAAGATTATTTTTTATCAAGATGACAGTTACAGAACATTTGATTAAGTTACTGATTTATTATGCAATAAAATTCCTTTGACGCTTTGGTATTAAGTAATAACTTGTCTTAGAGTTCATTGCGACTTGTCTTCTGAGAATTTAATGACAGAATTCTTGGTATTTTTAAAATAACATTACTACAAGTAAAGTATTTCCGTCATAATTGTATCAAGATATTTATACTCTTAATTTTCAGAATAGTCGATAAATTGTTCAATAAATAAATAACCGGTTTGCCACTAAGCGACTTTTTGAATACGGCATAGCTATCGGCGGCACTGATCAGAACCAAATCATTTTACCATACACCCCTGTACCAAACAATAACAACAATGGCAAATATTTCCGAATCATTACAGCCGGCTGCCTTTACAATGGTGCCTTTATATTCTGGTAATGATCTTACGCACTCATAACTTCTAGTAGGTATATGCAAATCGTATCCTGTCGTAGAATCTGTATTCCCACGGAGTGTCGCACGGCGCACAATAAGGGTCTTTTTGAATCGTCCCCTAGCGGGTCTCGGTTTTTTACCACAGTGTCGTTTTAATGATTCCGAACTATTTCTTGTTTACCTTTCACTTTTATCTATGTTCTTTCAGGGGTGGTGTCTTTGGACAAGGGATGAATAATGTTTCCTACTTTAATTGAACGTCTGAATGTTCCTTTAACGGTTTTTTGTTATTTATCGACTTGGACAAGTAGGATATTGGCAATTTGTGTTACATGTTTTTTGTAGGGATTTGACACACCTCTGGTTCGTTAGAGAAGTATTTTGTCGACAGAATATTCAGAAAACGTAAAAAAACACTTATAAACACGTGCAAGAATATCGGCTACTGATTCCGACACTAATAATTGTATACTTTGTGGTTGCCAATTTGTTTGTCTCTTGATAGAATGCATTAATTTATATTCTTATCTTAATTCGATGAACGATTTCAATGTAAATGTGTCTTACATATTTATATTACTAATTATAAAAGAATTCAGTTTTCAAGGTTGACTAATATAAAAGAATAAAGCCAAAAGGATTCTTGTCACTTTAAGTGAAATAATTATTGCTATACATCGCAAAGCATACGAAGATATCTATAAATGCCTAATAAATCTGGCAGACACCAAGACATTCCCTACAAGGGCCCCCACTCATAGCATTTAAATGGTACGCACCAAATCAGTCACAGACGGCATCCAAATCATTTCAAAGACTGGTAATGATCAGTAACCCGACGCATCTCGAGTAACATTTGGGATAATGGGATGCTGCGTTATGACTGGGCCATTGTGTAGCGTGTCCGCCTGTCAATCGGAACACCGTGAAATCCACGACCTTCGGACCTACCGCAATGGTTTATGTCTAATGGGATTTGATAAGATATTAGAGTACTTGTTGGTTACTTATGTCATACCGCGGCTACACTCGTGTTTATTTTTCTAAATTTTGTTGTACTGAGCCGTATTTCATTTAAAACGTTGACGACACTTATTGGGTTACTTTATTTTATTTTTATTTTATTTTATTATGTAAGTCTTATACAAAATCATTATTTGATAATTATTTAAGTTAAAATTGTACAACGTAAATATATCCGAAGGACGGGCGTAAATAGCTGTAACACAGTTTTTAACTACAACAGCTATTATCGTTCACTTTTGTTTATGTATATTTTTAAAAAATGTGGTTCAAATAAAGATTTTATTTTTTTTATTTTTTTATTATTTTACTTGCCATTTAAGTAATTTTTTTTATTAGTGAGGTATTAGATTGATATCTCCTTTGGATGTTAGTTTTCGTGTATCGTGAAATATGACATTTTGAGTTTTTAACACGTAGGTCATACGGGCTATTAAATTTGTGGGCATTTCGAATGCGGAGTAGACTTGAGTTGCCTACAATTATAATTTATACCGATATGCCCACAGGCTAGCCATCTATCATAATAATTACCTCTTATCACTATCATAAATATAATGGATGGAAATGAAAAATACAATGGAAAGTATACTCCCTCTAAAATATAGGGACACCGGAACTATGTACGGCAATGAGTTGATTTTTGACTGGCACTGACTTACTGAACAGATTGAGCAATGAAAAAAGTGTTTACTATAGTAGAAGACAAATCTACATTGCGAATACATCATGTCCTTTTTCTGTAGACCGATAGACATTCATTAGGTAGGTACATCCTTCTATGGCGCCAATCTCTATAATATTTCTCTCACACTTTTCTATGCTTACGTATTTACTTGTCAGCTTGACATTAATATAATTATTGTCATCTAACGTTATCTAGCAAAAAATCTGTAAGGACTAGGACTAGGACTATGACACATCAAGCCATTGAAACAAAAATTTGAAGATCTTATATTACACATAAAAATCTCCAACAAACAGACACCACTGCTGTTTGACGTTACAAGTCTCTATAAGTATTTTTGTAAGATGATTCGTGATTTTGTCAGTAATTGGTTTGAATCGATTATTTTGATACTTATAGCTTTCATGTTTATGTAATAGACGCTATTAGAATATTTAAGTTTTATCTGTGTTTATTATTATTTATTATAATACAATAATTGATAGAGTTTTGTCAATTCTATTTGACCTTTATAGACGGCATAGAAGTGCTTTTATAACTTAGCCAGCGGGCTCAAATGATCAATATATTTGGTAGCTATTTATGATATACTAAAAAAGCAAAACACCTATTAAAAACAGATAATAAAATCCAGACTGAATTATGAAGGCAAAGGCGATGACATTTAACCAAATTAGTTTAGGCGCCGAAATCCACCTACCATATTGAAGTTTTATAATGAAATCTTCACCCACGACTTGCCTTATAAAACTTTAGTCAACCTTTTTCAACTTAAAACCTCATTTCTGATTCACTTGGATTACCAATTTAGATTGAAAAGGTGGTAGATGCAAGATTGTACCCAATTAGAATTGTTCCCAGAATGAAAGTGAGATGTTAATCTATAAACTATAGTGAGAAATTTCCATACACGTAAGTGTAGCGAAATCTTCATTATCGGCAATGTCATCGCACTGTGAGATGAAATGGTTTTTATGCTGATTCCACCTGATTGGGAGCACGTAGATAAATAAAAAGTGACAAGAAATGTTGATAGATCAAAGCGGCATCGCTGTAAATATAAAAGACTAGCTTCTGCCAGCGTCTCCGCCCGCGTTAAACAGTTTTTCCGGTATAATAATCCCGGTTTATATTTTACCGGGATAAAAAGTAGCCTATGTGTTAATCCAGAACATGATCTACTTGTGTGCTAAATTTCATCAAAATCCGATCAGTAGTTTTTGCGTGAAAGAGGAACAAACATCCATACATTCTTACAAACTTTCGCCTTTATAATATTAGTAGGCGTAGACTTCTGCTCGCGGTACCGCCCGCCTGAAAAAGTTCTTTCGGAATAAAAATATTTTCCCGGGATAAAAATTTACCTATAGAGCTCAGGAATAGTGTAGCTTCCTATTAGTGAAAGAATTCAAAAGCGGTCCAGTAGTTTTTTAGTTTGTCCATTACAAACAAACCTTCAAATCTTTCCTATTTATAATATAGATAATCTGCTATGAATAAGAAGATATTCTAGATTTTAATTTTTGAAAATATATAATAAGACATTTTTAATCAATGCACGTTTGGAGCAGTCGGTGTTCTGTTTTTCCCTTTTGCATATTATTGAAATGTTACTATAGGAGTTTATTTACAGCTTATATACTTAGGGCGGTAATCTCACATTTGCAGCCGTGGTGTGTGCCGGCAGAGTTGAATAGCCCCCCCCCCCTCTTCTTACCGAGGAGTTGTAAGAGGCGACTGAGGTAATAGGCAGCACCGCAACTTCATCTGCTCATAATGATTGCTTAGAGAAGGAAAACTTGACACAACCCCGGAACGGTATCTCCGTAAGGCACGAGCCAGTTCCTGCAACCGACCCGGCACCCTATGTATCGACTCGTCGTTCCTGTGGGTACCTACTGCCGGGTTATAATTTATTGTGGAGACATTTCACCCACCATAGCTTCTAAGTTGGGTGGAGACCAACACTGTTGGTCTCTACAGCCACCAAAGAAAATGTCTCAGAAGAACCTCCAACAGTTGACGTTGTTTAAATCATCTACAATAGATGTATTAGGCCAATGAATCTCACATTTGAATAAAATTTCAAATATAAATTTAATGTATACTACTATTTAATAAACCAAGCTTAAGCTGTCATTTAATAGCATGTTCTCAGCTGAGTGGGCGCTGTTACATAAACAAAAATTAACTGTCAAAATCCGTCACATATTGTAACTTAAGATTGTCATTTGAGCTGATGTCAATATGGGTTTATTAAGTAGCGGCTATCTTAAGATCCCGACCTTAATTTGACAGTGTCTTAGCTTATGTACTTCAGAGCGATATTGAGTTGCATCTATTATAAGTGACCAAAATTGTTCAATCTAAAATTATAATCAATGTTTTTTGAGAGTACAAAGAAAGGACAACACAAATACAATAGATTGTTCAACTTTTATTACCAACACTTACCCAAATTCCACAACTAAGCAGGATTACGCATTACACACATCAAATAATTAACTTGTTCAATATTTGCCCACTAATTCAGCCATTTGTAATCGTACACTAAACAATGATACGGAATGATTTCTAAACATTCTTAGCAAATAGCCGATGGAGCGTGTCTAAACGTTACCTACGCTGGAAACACGTTCGGTAATGCGTGAAGGATATGTCTAAACGCCGGTTTTAGTACTAGGAAACTAGGCTCTGTGCTAGAATACTTAAGTACTTTGTTGTATACACTTTTTCTCGTTCTGCCCGCGTTTAAAAGTTTTTCTGGGATAAAAGACCGGCTATACAATATTTTCTTGTGATAAAAATAATCTATGTGCTATTCTAGATTATAATCTATCTCTGTACCCGCTCAGCCATTTTAGAGTAAGTGAGTTACAAACATCTATCCAAACATTCGCATTTATAATAATGCAGACTTTTCCGCTGCAAAAGTCTTTATAACTGTTAACAAAATCGGAATAATATTGATCATTATTTTCCATGGGAGCATATTTTTTTATATTTTGCGCCGGGAAAAAACGCGTCATCGCTATGTGGGGGGTTCAATGGCACAGTTATATTGATTTCACTTGTCTTACGGCCGAATGCCAACACTCGGGAGTATAGCGTCATCCAGGCGAGCATTGGACCGAGTCATGGGAGCATATTACCGGAATAAAAAGTAGCCTATGTGTTACTCCAGGATATGGTTTAACCCTCTGCCAAATTTCATCTTAATCCGTTCAGCAGTTTCTGTGTTTACTTCTAACAAACATCCAACCATTTTCACAAATTTTCGCATTTGTAATATTATTACTAATACCAATCATACTTCTTACGAAGTAAGATTATATAATTGGAAAGAGCCTACTTGCCTGATGATAGGTGCTTCAAATGTCAGCACATTTGTGTTGCTACTTCATGTCAGAAATAGACAAAACAGTATAGATCCTAGAGTGGGTACTGGAATGGAATTTGACACGTGAGAGCCTTCTCACCTTTGAGTGATCCATCAAATTTCCATATCTTAACTCTAAAGAGAGCTAGATTAGTAAGAAATGATAAAAGTTTCAATTTATGCTGACACTGCAGTGACACTTAGGCCTGATGTGGAATACATTGTAATTCAAATAAAATGTCGACCAACGTGAGACAACGTGCCGCGCCTTTCGTTTTGTTTTGCATGACGTTCATACGCGACTCCTAATCTACAAATCGATACCTCCCACGTAAGTTGTTGTATGCCACAAAAATGCCGTTTAGCGTTTTTACTGAAAACGATCCCAATTTCCTATATTCTATGCATTCAAAGTGAAAAAATTACGAAAATACGATTTAATCAAGGTTTTTCCAGACGTATTTTGTTGTAACTTTCGAACGAGAACGGACTACAATAGTGTATAGACCTTTGCAATGGTTTACGTGGGGTGTGGGGTGGGAAGAATCACGCACTCGCGTGTCGTATTGGTCACATACAACTGACTACGCCGGACTTACAACCAGCCGCACGCGAAAGGAAGCGATTAAGTTCTCCCAAAATTAACTCATGTCATTAAATTACTGCAAATATATAACAATGAAACATACAAGTATAATAACAACTGGGCGTAGACTAAGTGATTTGGTCAATAATACGAGACAACAAATTAGCAGTTCCGAGACACCCATTCAAAATAATAATGTTTCATTAAGCGAAATAGAACTAAATAGTTTTCGTGATTCAAGCCTGTGAAATATTACTTGTATGTTTCATTTTGTAATATTTTATTGAGATTTATGAGGTCAATGTTACTTTTTGGTGGTGATACCAACCTAAAATGTTGTATAGATTACTTACAGCAGTATACGTCGTTGAGCATTAATTAAAAACATTGTATGTAATACATACAACATTTTACGTTTACATACAAATAAAAATATTGTTGTATGTTATGAATACAACAGTTTACGTTGCTATTACTTTTATTTTTACTCAAATTCATTGTTGTATGTCAAAAATCTTTTCTGAAATTGAGTCTTATAAGCAATATATAAAATGCTGTGTCCTGACTAGCTAACTTTATGACTGACCTATGAACGCAGAACCTAAACAACTGGGCCTTGAGACGAAGAGTGAGAGTGAAATTTGGTGGATTTCTTCCTTATACTATGTAAGCATTCGACAAAAAAGGATTTCCAGGAATTAGTCCATTACCAATAAGTTTCAACGAATCGGAAATTAATGAGCTATCAATATGATAGATGGATATATATTTTTAATAACCTCAAACTGTCAATAAATTCTACTACAAAGTAGTCAAATCTTGAGACCCTTCCCCTTTTTGTAATATCAATCACTTGGACTACGACTGTGATAACGATTTCTGCCCCTATTATATACAAAAGGAAAGTTTATCAGCATTTGACATTGCACCTCAACCCTCACCAGCACCTCTTTCTAGCTGCTCTTCATATACAACAATAAACAATAGTCCACTGTCGGATATTTCGAATAATAGTCCCAGCACAAGTAACCGCCGTCGTCAATCAAGGACAGATGAAGGTAATGTAAGAAAAATACATTAATGAATGGATAAATAGTAAGAGAACATGTTTACGTGATTTAGGAAGAGAATATAGGTATGTCAAGAAAAGGTAAAATTCCAGCAAGTAGAAAGATGGTCAAGCCATGTTGCTGTTAAGTTACATTATACGAGGAAAATGTCGAACAAATTATGTTTATACGGACTAGGTTTCCCATCTTAAAAATTACTATACTCAGTCACAACTCACAGTTCGCAGTCAGGAAGTTTGCGGTGTGATACCCCGTGCCTCGGAAAGCACGTAAATCGTTGGTCCTACGCCTGATCTCTCCCCGGTCATGTTGGATTGCCATCTCATTGACTATAAGAGTGAAGGAATAGCGAGTGCACCTGTGTATTGCACACACACTTGTGCACTATAATGTCTCCTGCGTGCCTTACTCATCTCCGTTGAGATTGGCCGTCGTGGCTAAAATCAGCTAGGAAGGGATATTTTTAACTATAAAGAGCTTTTGATTGAGTGTAATCTTTCAAGATATACGTGGTTTAATGGAATAAAATATAAGAAGTCCTGGTATGTGCAGAAGATCCTTTTAAAATTGAAAATCGGTACGTTTTGGCATACAATAATGCTGTAACGATTTCCATTAATAACAATACCCGAAGATGCCAAAGAAATAGTATGGAGCTGAGCTATGCCCTCTCTATGCCAACCATCTCCCCTTAACAAAGGCAAAATATTGTGATGACATAATTAGCCTCTGTCACAGTGGAATTAATCCAGCCACATATAACGACTTTTTCAGGAGTTTAGGTATCTCTTTTTGCTGGCTTTCATAACAATGTTCAATTTTCTGATCCGGGATAATACATAAAGTAGTCGTTTTTTTTTTAATTTCTTTTAATCATGTATTTTCGTTTTTATTATTGATTCTCATAGAAATAATATTAGTTTTTGTTTTAAATTAATAATGGAAGATATTATCTGTTTTTATAAGTATACGTAAATGTTAATTATTTTATTTTTTCAAAGATGTTGAATATCTAGTATTGGTTGTCCCTTTTAAAAAAATAAAGAAATCTATCCATTATAATATTTCTTTCTGATTTCTTAACCTACAGTTTGTTTAAATATAATAATACACACATAATTTTTTAACCGATGTGTATTGTTATTACCACATACAGTGGATTGAGACTTATATTTTTCAGTGTATACTATTGTAATTAACATATACAACAATTAACGACACCTAAACTCCGCTGTATAACGTTGTAAGTATGAGATACTACAACCGGCGCAGCCTGTACTCCGCAGTAAAATGTTGTATGAACGATATCTCAGAAAATACACATATTTTTGAAATTATTTTTCAACACAGTTAAGAATACTATTAATTAAATACATATACCAAATTTCATACAGCTACAATGATAAATGCAGTGTTTAGGCCAATTTGAATCTTTAAAATACTCTACTGTAAAATTGCGATTTTGGGGATACAACAACTTACGTAGGAGGTATCGAAATATTATTTATTTTATTATATCACGACTTCGGTAATACGCACACAACACGTCACTATCGTAGCGTATTGAATACAATGTGTAATGGATTTTATAGTTTTCCAAAATTCCAAACATCGACGTAACATTTATTACACTAAAAATGTCTTTCATTTACTATATGAAGACAAATTGAAATATCCCAATAAAGTATTTATATCATGGGTTCCAATTACCAGTGGACAGTACAATACCGGTACATCACACCGGTAGGCAGATGGCTGTTAATGGATGTTTGTTGTAAACAATACGCTTCCTATGTGTTGTGATCAATGGACCAGCTGGAACTTTCACTAACACACAATGATGTTTCTGTATTTAATATTATGTTGTGGCACAATAAATGCTATTATACATCAGATGCATTATACAGTTGCAGTTTGAAGGTTTTATAAAAATAAATACGTTTTGATTTAAAAGATAAGTGATTATAAGGGGTGAACACATTCAACCGTAACGTGTAGTTCTTAAAAATAAATACTGTTAACTGTATAGTCAAATAAGCAAATAATGCAGATAAGCTATACAGAGATATATGAGGTACTTGAGAACGAGTAGATAAATATAGAGCTGGACTTTAACATTGTGAGGTCCATATAACATTTTTTTTATAGTTAAATCAAGAAAATAGAAACAGTTGTGTCTTTAATATGAGTCCAAAAACCTAGAAGACGGTCTTAAATTCTACATTAATATTATCATAATACCTACTTATCAAAGTTGCAATGATTGACTATTCTCCTGTCTTTCTGGTTATCTAGGTATCGTTTTCTCTATTTATGCAGTCAAATAGCATTTTATGCATAATTTCACTCATCGTCATTATGTTCAGGTACTTAAGCCATGGATTTTTTTAGATACATTACCAATTTTCTTGAAATTTAATGTTTTCTGGCAACTGTTTATTGGCGCTAAATTTCTTGATGCCTAATTTTTTCGAAAAATAGCTGCGTAAGATAGCTATTTTCTGTAACTCCTAGCCTACGCAGCCTCTCAGACCTCAGTATACACTAGAAAGTGATTTTCACTTGTTTTTCGTTTACTTGCAACATCCAAATGAAATGGTGGCGCTCCATATGAAGTTTGTTTTTGCAGACCAAACAAGTCTCCCACGTAAAATCATAAGCAAACAGTAAATAAGTAGGTATGTGGGTGAAATGTAATGACGACTGAAACCTGTACAGCAAATCTATACTAATATTATAAAGAGGAATTTGTTGGTTTGTAATAATTATACTCAAAAACTACTGGAACGATTTTGTAAATTCTTTCGCTAATGGAAAGCTACATTACTCTTGAGTGCTATAGGCTACTTTTTATCCCGGGAAAATATTTTTATCTCGGATAAACTTTATCACGCGTGAGGACATGTGAGCAGAAATCTAGTTACTTATAAAACAAATCCTTACAGCAAGTTCTTTAAATTATATACAGGCGACGGAACAAGAAGTATTGAACTCGATTCCCAAGAAAATAAGCCGTGTGGGGATTTTCTTGATCGGCAAGTCGGTTTTTTTTAGTAGGCGGTCCTGCAGTCAACATCGGGGGAATCCTGCGAATGGGATACTGTAGGCGCCCGGCTTGGCGACTGAAGGGCCTGGGAAGGAAGTGGAAGATGGAAGGGAAAGTGGGGGAAGGGAGGAAGGTTCCCAGGATAGGCGGAAAGAGAAAAGGGTGCCAGCAAGTCGGTTAGATATAGTTATATCTACATACATATACAATATAGCTCTACATGTATAGAAGGAGATGTCTACTTTTTGTATGGGTGCTGGGCCTCAAAAACTACGCTTAATATGAACGTTTTTAAAAAGTTAGTTATAAATAAAGCGGTATAAAAATGACTGCCTCGGTGGCGTAGTTGTATTACAGTACGACTGCAAAGCTGAGGTCTCGGGTTCGATCCCCGGGTCGGGCAAAGTGATATTGAGTTTTTCTATTCAGTATCAGCCCGGAGTCTGGAATTTGTGCCCGATATGGCGATAGGCTCGCCCCCTATCACATCATGGGACGGAATAACGGCGAAAAGTGGGTGCACTAGTTGCGCCTCTGCCTACCCCCACGGGGATAACAGGCGTGAGTGTGTGTGTGTGTATAAAAATATTTTCAATGGTTCCAAGATCCATATTTTTGCCCCTTTAATATCCCTAAAGTTTGAGCCTGGTTATATTTTGATACCCATACAAAAAGCGGGCATGGAGATGCCTGCTTAGGAGGAGTTAAGGAGCTTCAACATTACTATTAAAACATTTTAATTAACATTCTCTATGTAATAATCTTAATTGTTGACATTTGTGACGCGTTAAGTATCATTTAAGTAGTATGTTTTATAGGAACCAACAAAAAAGTTTTGTTATGAGTTTATGTCTTGCAATCTATACTAATATTATAAAGCTGAAGAGTTTGTATGTTTGTTTGAACGCGCTAATCTCAGGAACTACTGAACCGATTTTGAAAATTCTTTCACAAATAGGAAGCTACACAACTCCTGAGTGCTATAGGCTACTTTTTATCCCGGGAAAATATATTTGTCCCGGAAAAACTTTTTCACGCGGGCGGAGCCGCGAGCACTACTAGTTGTTAAATATGAAAGAAACAATTTCGGTTGATATAGACTCACTCTGTGGGCTTAGAATGTGGTAAAAAAATCGCAACTCGTAACGATGTCGTTTTATTTTGATGTTTGTGATTGGTCGAGAGACCAATACGTCAGTCACGTGTTAGTCTCTCAGCCAATCCACGAAACGGAGTGTGTGTTTTTTGCCATATTCTAAGCCCACTATTTATATATATAAGCCCGGATTTACTTGCTTTTGTTGGCACTACTGTCTTAAAGAAATCCTACTTGAAACAGCAGTTTTACGTTTTGTAACATCAGGGGCATTTCGGGAGTCTTCAAATCAAATTAAATCTTCTTGTTTTTTCTGTTCCCACTGCCTTTCCTTAATAATGGTCATGCAATTTATTTGACGTCACACTTAATTAATTACGACTTCATGTTATGAAGGTGAGCTTTTGTTTGTGAAATTTTGTGGTAAATATAAGGAAATACATAATTTATATATAAGTAAAAAATTGGATCTCAACACAAAAGTAAATTGAAATGTACACTTCAATAGCCATAAACGCATGTAATCAGACACTACATAAGCTATCTGTAATAATTTCATAATTATTACAAGTTACTTTCGACAAAGATTTCGTAACTCAGTTGCTTCGTACAAGTTTAACGAACCATGTGAAATGTTTGCAAATTATATGAATATTGTGCACTTCTATTGTTGGTAATGTTGTAAAAAACACTCATTAGGTATATTACAATTATACTTTGTTTTAGTTGTTGTTTCTTATGAGTTAATGTTTTGGAAATGTTTCACTGGGACATGACTTGTTTGATAAAAATCAAGCTTGTATAAAGTCTTTGCATAAGAGCCAGGCTGAATTGTATCTGGTTTAATTCTTTAAATGTTATTTTTTGTGGCTTTTGCAGTTTCATCAAATAAGTTGGCAAGCGTTTTTAGCTTAGACAATAAAAGATACAACTAAATCTATCTCATTTATATTAAGTAGCGACAATTACGTATTTGTACTTATATGGGAACTTTGAAAGCAAAGCAACGTTGGATGTTGACGCTTTAATTCGCTACAAATATGCCTAAAGAAGCGAGAATACATTGAATAGAACGATGCATATGTATATAGCCGTTAACGACATATAAGGGTAATTATTAATTTGTAATAGTATAATTTTAGATCGCCCAGCACATGCTTGTTACGTCAATTACTAGCAGACGGTAGCATAAAAAGTAATATTTTATTTATAAACAATTATCGCACCATCAATACATCAAACGTGGGCTATAAGTCAATTTGTTTAGCCTCGCTAACATAATAGCAGATACAGTGCGCAAGCGCATCCCACTCTTACTTTCTGCACTGTCAGTGCGTAGAGTTACAAAATGTCCATACTTGAGAAAATATTTTTTCTTCATACTAGCCTTTGATAAGTTCAAATGAATACATTCATGCGTTTTATTGCTCACTAAACAACTTCCACTTAAAATGTCGTTTACTGGGCTTTATCTTTTATCTGTGTACTTATTAGTTCACTGTTGTGACTTTAAATAGCTCATCTTAGTAAACACATGGAAAAATGTAAATGCCTTATTTGCTGGCCGGCTGAAGGAAAATAGGCATAGTAATAAGATTAAAATAAGTCACGTTCTTGACTCATATTAATTTTAAAGAAAACATAAATATTTTTACTATAACAGATGGCTGTTAGACTTTGATACCTTTGCATATCTTTTTCAGGAAAAATATGTGTTTAAAAATGGAATATGCATTCAATTATGAATACAACGATGACTCGAGCACGCCCAGCGCTCAAGTTGACCTAAATATTATCGTTTCTAAAAGTTTCGTGGTCTGCAATGGAATTTGCGGCACGACTACTTGTGGTCCCCTTTGTTAGCTTCGTGTTGTGAAGTTTGGTTCGGTCCTACTGCTTGATAGAAGCTATAATATCTGCTGAAATAATACTTCTTTATAACACTAATACAATTACTAAAACAAATAATTAAAAAGCATTACGATAGTATAAGTTAGTATATTTTAATGCTAGAACCAATACTTATGGAGTAAGCTTATCGCAAAGAATTGCTGTTACAACACACTCCAAATGGATATTGATCAATAAGGTAAATTTTTTTGTTTATTAGGAGAAAATTTCCCTGCTTTTGGAACGAAGTTCCTTATTTATCAAGTAAAGTTGTTGCTATAACTAAATGATGCTGGGTAGTTGATTACTTTTTTTTAATACATTTATCAAAAATTTTGTGACTGCATCGGTGGCGTAGTTGTATTACGGTACGACTGCAATGCTGAGGTATCGGGTTTGATCCCCGGGTCGGGCAAAGTGATATTGGATTTTCTATTTAATAATAGATAGATATAGATAATAGATACAGATAGATATAGATAAAAGGCGTGAATATGCGCTATCAAAAATGTATGCCATCCAAAATCTAACCGAAAATAATTTTTAAAAATTGGGGCAATATTTAGTAAGTTATAAAGCTTTTATACTTGATGGAAGGAATCTTTGTCAAATAACAGTAATATCATACTGTGACGTCACCAGAGTCGCTGGCCATAATAATGCGTGCGTGCGAAAGAGATAGCGCGATATCCCCTCCACGTCCCTACTTTTGCTCACAACAATATTTCAAATATGAGTAACTGCTTTAACCAATTTCGATGCTGATTTTATACTAGTTGATCTAGTTTCAGATTTTATATAATTGGCTATAGCGCAGGTTACTCTCATCATTCCGTTCTGAGCAGCCGACTCGAGCGGACCTTTTGTTTGTCGCAGTACCTGCTGCGACATTCCATTGTTCCGTCCGAGTACCTGCTCGGTGCGTTCCGTAGCGACCTCGCTACAGCCAAGGCCAAACAGGTAGCAAAGGGGCAACCCTTTGCTATTTTGTTAGCCTATTTCGGGCCAAGCCGCGTCCTTTTCAGGACAGGGTTTAGCCCAATTTGTTTCTTATCGACGTTTGGCCCCTTCAGGGCGTTGGCTCGGCGGAAACCTAACGGTGCTAACAAGCCGAGTCGCGTCACCGGCAACGCGCTGCGCCCCTTCAGGGCAAGGCAAAGCCGACGGGTACGGATCCGGAGGCTGCGGAGGCACACCGCAGTCTCTCCCGTATATCACCTTCCCAACCCTACCCTTTCCTTAAAATCCATCCCGTGTATCGGTTGAGCGTGCGGCCTCCGGCCAATACCGTTTACGGTACACGGACTGCTAGGAACCCTTTTGCACAATAAGACTGGCAAAAGGGATACAAGCTTAGGGCACACCTAATTTTAAGTACACCCCCCCTCGCCTATACCCGGCGGGGAGGGACACGCACTCACTCACCCCCGGGCGTTCCTACCCGGGGACTTAGTTCATCGCGTCCCACACCGCGTCGCGATCCGCGCTCGTTTCGTTTTGTGTGAACCCGCCTGGTTTCTTCTGTGTGTTCTTTACAGGCGGTGCACACCCGGGATTAGTGAACACACACGCGGCCCCCAAATCATTTTCTACCATAGGCTCGGACTCAGCCGCCAATATGGCTGATTCTGGGCCGATGGATTTGGCTCCCGAGCGGCCTGTCGTCGCCGCTCAAACCATTAGCGCTCCCCTCACCGTGCCCATTATCTCAAAGGAGGAGATAATGAACATGGTAAGGGAGATGTTCCGGTCGGACAACGCGGTCCGACAAGAAATTATTTCTATGGCTAGGGAAGCCAGGGAACCGTCTGCGTCCTCAGACACCTCGGAGTCGTCCGAGGCTACGACCTCGACAGAGACCACCGAAACCTCGGGCGGCTCCGCGGAGTCTGAAGAGGAAATGGACACGTCCCCCAGCCAACCCGAAGCCACTAACAACCCTAAAAAACGGCCGATCTCGGCCTCTTCCTCCGCCTGTGAATCCGGGGAGGAGTCGTCCTCGTCGGAACGCGACGAGGACGGCTTCACCACGGTGAAAAACAGCCGGAGGAAGAAGCAGAGAAGCGTCGCTGCTCCCGCACCAGCCTCCCCATCCGCGCCTTCTGCGCCTTCCGCGCCTTCAGCGCCAACCGCGTCCGCGTCTGCGTCGACGCCGCCACCGCCGCCGACTCAACCAAAGGGGCCTAAAAAACCCCCGAGGTTGAACCTCCAAATCCCCTCAAATATGTCCATTCGGGACATATTTGACGAACTGCGCAAACAGCGCATATCCATCTCCTCTAACTCGTGGAATAAGATCCACAAGCTTCTTGCCCTGCAGCCCGCCTCAATCGCGGACCACAGGGCGCTGACCAAATTTTTAGATGCCAAGAAATGGCACTATTTCACTTACTCCTTGCCTGACGAGCGGCGCTTCCGCTACGTCATTCGCGGTATCCCAGTCCAAATGTCGACTCTCGAGGTCAAAGAAGGCCTTGAAGAGAAAGGCATAGTCACCTTAGAAGTGCACAGGATGCACAGACAGTCCCGCGCCTCCCGGCCGGGAATTCAATACGAGATGGTTCTCGCCATCCTCCAGTCCCCTTCCGACGTCAAAAGACTATTTGAGATAAAAGATATCTCGGGGCTAGGCGGCTTCACCGTCGAAGCCCCACACAAATCGACCCAGATAGGGCAGTGTCACAACTGCCAGAAATACGGCCACAATTCTCGTGGCTGTCGCCTCCCCGCCAGGTGCGTCAAGTGCCTCGGCGAACACGGCACATCCGAGTGCCCCCGTCCCATGGACCGCTCTCAGTGCACGGAGCCGCCTTCGTGCACCAACTGTCGGCAAACCGGCCATCCAGCGAATTATCGCGGATGCCCTCGCGCCCCCAAAAGAGTTGCCAAAGCTCCTAAAGCTGCGGCTCCCTCGGCCCCTCAGGCCACCACATTCAAACTGGCACCTGCGCCAGTGCGCAACCCGTGGTTTCCTCCCACGGCGCGCGCTGAACCCATTTCTCAGGCCCCCAGCGGAGTCACTCCCGCTGCCCCGGCCTCTACTCGACCCTCTCCTCCCCCAGCTGTGGCTCCTTCTTCAAAGGCAGCCCAGCCCAAACCAAAACCCAAACCCACCACCCCTCCCACCCCTTCTCAGTCGGCGACGGTGGCGGCGAAAGCAAGCGACGCCTCTTCCTCAGTCGCCTCACTATTAGGCTCCCCGGAGATAATGATTCTCCACGGGAAACTTTTCGAGCGTTCCCGTCTACTCACCCGTACGGGAGTAGAAGACCCCCTTCTCATAGCTGAGATCGCTCTGATCCAGCAACAAATCTTCGAGGCTACAGTTAACGCTGTGCGTCTCCCCTCTTTAATTTCATAAATGGCTACCAACGCCAGACAACTCCCCCAGCGGACAAAACCTCGCTCCCTCAGAGTGGGGTTTTTCAATTGTAACGGCATTCGGGACCAAAAAGCCGAAATTTCTTCTTTTGTCCGCGACAACCAAATTGACGTTTTCCTCATCCAGGAAACGTTCCTTAAGCCCTCTCACCGCGATCCCAACATCCCTAACTTCAAACTGGTGCGAAATGATCGTACCAGTGGCCGTTTAGGAGGCACTCTCATTTATTACAAAAGGTCCCTTCATTGTATTCCATTAGAATCACCGATAAGCTTGAGCAGCATTGAGGCTTCGGTCTGCAGGCTAGCCATGACCGGACACCCGCCGATCACCATCATATCGGCCTATCTCTCGCCCACTAAGGAGCTTCACTCCAACGAACTCGAAACCCTATTTGATCTGGGGGATTCCGTCATTTTGGCGGGAGACCTCAATGCCAAGAACACTCTCTGGAACTGCAACTCGACCAACGAGCGAGGTGCAGTCCTAGAGAGTTGTCTTGACACAATCAATCTAAGCCTATTGGTTCCTTCAGAACCTACCCACTATAGTTACAACGACGACCACCGACCGGACATACTCGACGTGGCACTTGTACGGAACGTAAGCCTTAGCGTGCGTTCCATGCAAGTGTTACAAGAGTTAGACTCTGACCACAGACCTGTGATCCTCGATCTAGTCCCCGAAAACAGTCCAACAGACACAGGTCCTAATATTCCGATGAAGGTGAAAACGAATTGGCGCCTTTTGGGCACCAAGCTCGCGGACACCTCATCCACTGATCTCTCCGCGATCCCGACCAACATCGTGACTCCTGAGGAAACGACCAGCGCGATACGCGTCTTCACCGACCACCTTCAGAACGTCTTGAGCGAAAGCTCCGAGAGGGTGCCAGAGACTGTTCACAGTCACTGGCAACTTCCCGAAGACGTTCGGTGGTGGGTGAGGTTGCGTAACGCTACGCTCAAAGCCTGCGCGACGAGACCCGTCCCGGAACGACGACATCTTGCGCGCTACCTCCAACGTGAGGTTAAGCGTCGCATAAAAGAGGTCGTCGATTCGAGGTGGGACACTCGCCTTGCCGATATCGATCCGACACATACCGCCTTTTGGCAACTGGTTCGTTCCTTCAAGAGAAACGATGTGGCCTCCATGCCTCCGCTCAATCGTCCGAATCAACGCCCGGCGTTTGATGACGACGAGAAAGCGGAACTACTGGCCGGCAGCCTGGAGTCTCAATGCTCGCTCTCCTCTGTACCCGTAGATGACGACATTCTTGTTGCGGTTGACACCTTCGTCGAAGATAGGAACGCGGTCCGGCCACCGCCAGTCTCTATACCGCGACCGCTATACGACAACGTCAACCCGGACGTCGACCCGCCGCCCGATCCCCTTGCGCCGGTGACGATCGAAGAAGTCACCACTCTGATCAAGGCACTCAAACGTAGGAAAGCCCCCGGGGGCGATCTAATCCCTACTCGTATGATTAAGATGCTCCCGGAGCATCTAGTTCAAATTCTTACCTCTATCTATGACGCCGCGTTTCGTAACTGCATCTTCCCAGAGGTCTGGAAAGAGGCAGTTGTGATAGGAATCCACAAGCCGGGGAAACCCGCTTTCGAACCCTCCTCTTATAGGCCCATCAGTCTGCTCAGTACTCTGGGCAAAATCTACGAGCGGATCGTCCTCGACCGCCTTAAAATAGTAGCTTTCAATCAAAATTTGATCCCTCCAGAACAGTTTGGCTTTCGCCCTAGACACAGTTGTGTCAATCAGGTGCTCCGCATCACGGAGTACGTCCACGAACAATTCCGTAAAGGAATGCCTACCGGTGCTATTTTCTTCGATATCGAAAAAGCATTCGACAGGGTGTGGCACAACGGCTTGCTTTTCAAGCTGTACACTCTCAACGTGCCCACACAACTCGTGCACATCATACGAGATTTCCTGTCGAATCGCGGTTTCAGATATCGCGTGGAGGGAACTCTCTCTTCCCGACACACCATCACGGCCGGAGTCCCGCAAGGCTCCGCCCTGTCCCCCTTTCTATTCTCGCTGTACACAAGCGACATCCCTAGACCACAAAACGCCCATCTGGCACTATTCGCGGATGATACCGCAATATACGCTTCACGTATAGACCCCGACAAAGTGGTGCGCACTTTGCAAACCGCCGCCGACGAACTCGGTGAGTGGTTCCGCAAATGGCGAATCACCGTCAATCCCACCAAAAGTCAGGCCATCCTTTTCACTCGGAAAAGGAAAGTCCATGTCCCTCACTTTTCAGTCCGCATGTCCGACCAGGTTATTCCCTGGAAGGGCCAAGCCAAATATTTAGGAGTAACCCTTGATCAGAGGTTGACCTTCATCCCACACGTAAATGCGGTACGCGCGCGAGCCGCATTCGCGATGAGCCAGCTTCACTGGCTCCTAAACAAAAATAGTAAGATGTCAATCCGCAACAAGATTAGGATCTTTAAAACATGCATCCGTCCGATAATGACATACGCGTCGCCCGTATTCGCTCATTTACCGCCCGGTCGCCTTCAGCGAATGCAGGTGCTTCAAAATCGATTCTTACGACATGCACTTGGTGCCCCGTGGTACGTTCGCAATCGCAACCTCCACGTGGACACCAATATGCCGACCATCAGGCACTTCATGCAGTGCGCCAGCAGACGCTATTTCGACAGGGCGGTAAACCACCCGAACACGCTTATCCGTAAAGCGTCTATATATACTCCATTTGACCGCGCCAAATGGAGACGACCGCGATCAGTCCTGACCGATCCAGAGGACGAAATCACTCTAGCTTTACGCGAAAAGAACGAGCATTTAAAGCTCATACACTCCACAAGACCGCTGTACCGTCCTCGCCGTCGAGGACCTCGTCGCGTTCCCCATAACCCTGCCCTCTCGTAGCAGTTCCGGCCCGCGTGCCGAAGACTACAATCAACACGTAAAATAGGATTAGGTTAAAAACCATATTCCCCAAACGTTGATGTCTTATCCTCTCAGTGGCCGCCCTGAGCCGAGGTCGTGACCCATTAGTGGGTCGCCCTCAGCGTGGTCGCTTAAATTTAAGGGTTGCGAGCGCCTTCTGCGCTCACCCACAAGACCGGTGTTCTTGTATAAGCCGACCCTCGTCAGGCTAACAAGAGTTTAGTCAGGGACACAAAAAAGGTTACTCTAATGTCATATTAGTACTTTAACTCAACTCATATCATATCGAACATGGAAAGTAAATACCTACGTGATTATTATAATTAAAATGTGGGAAATTATTATAAATGATCTTATTTATGGTTCGAAAATAGGTAATGTAGCAAAATCAATAAAAATAAATTAGTTAAAGGTTAAATAGCAGAATTTCTTTTTCGTATTATTTTCTATTACACATAAAACAATTTACAAAATGAAACATAAGAAACTACCCTATTCAATATTTAGATTTTTTTTGTAATCTTGACCCAAACGATTAGCGATAAAATTGTTTTAGCACACGTATGAGTGTGACGTCACCTTGACTTGTGAAAAAGCTGTACTTTCACGACTCCATGACTAATTGCCTCCTTCACGACTATTGTTCTTATCGGTTTTTACGCAATGCTCGATTTGTTCACTTTTGGGAGCCGTGCGAATAATTTTTATGTCATCTTTTGATGTTATACAATAGTTAAGTCGTTAAGGTTTATTGTTCGATGATATTACGGAGTGTTATTTAATATAAGCATAAAAAGGGTTGTGAAGAATGAAGTAGAGTTGAATCGAAAGTAGAGTTAGAAACTATAACATACATTTACGAAAAATAATTTTTAATATCTACAATAAACATCAATTTTTAAATACCATCAGCGAACGGTATGCTGGTCTCGTCATTCAATGTTACAAAAATAATACCAAAGAACAATCAAAATCTCCAGTACTGGAAAATTGTAGTTTTTACAGGTTTTTACTCGCTTGCCAGCTTTAGGTAAGCGATTCGTGTAAACATAAATTGCACCATCACGCGAGGTGCTGTAGAATGGCCCTGACAACTTTTCGTAAAAATGTTACTTTATTGTTGAAAAACAGTGCAATGTTATTATAAATATTATTGCTTCAAAAATTCAAGGTAAATCGCGGCACCGAATAAAGTGTGGTAACGCTTTACATTTAATTTTAAAGGTCTAAGGATTGGTCGTAACAATTTGATACGGTCTCACGATTTTTTGACCGCAACCAACATTTATAGAACATATTACACGAACTATGTAACATTAAATATAACTGGACCAATTAAATTCAATGAAGACCAAAAGCACCGACAACCAGCTAGGGATAGCCATTGGTAACAAAGTTGCTATCTGGTTCTAAAAGACAACTTACAGAAATGGACCGCAACCAACATTCATAGAATGTATTACACGAACTAGATAACTTTTAATATAGCACCTATTAAATTCAATGGAGATGAACAACCAACGGGGAAGAGCCATTGCTGACGTGGTTGCTAGCCGCCGGCTGGTTCCAAAACACGGTTCACAGAAATTAATTACTATTTTGTTTTTACTAACAATAAATATTATACCTAACCACATTATACATAATACTGTATGACTATACCTAAAGTAGTAACAGCTAATGCATCTCCATCTAAGTAGGTCGCACCATCTGGCCGTAACTTGCCCTTTCTTCTCGTTAATCGCTCTATATTTACCCTGAGTACATAATTCTGTCACAAACAAACAACATATCAGTCGACCTAATTAACTAACGGTCCGCCGCGACTTTCCCCGCAGTAAGTCCGTTCATTAATTGTCGATACGCGTGGAGCGATCTTGTTCCACTGTGTGGTTAATCAGCTCATATGTCATATTTAATGAACCAGTTTCATTAAAAATTGACAGACCTGCGTTTTGAACCCTTTGATTTATTTTTAATCCGTGTCATTTAATATAGATATGTCATTCGAAAGAGATATGTAATAAATTATTAACAGGTTTACGCTGATATCACCTGACATGATATGTTATACATAAAACACACATATTTTTTTAGGTAGGCGGTCCTGCAGTCAACCCCGGGGAAACCTGCAAATGGGATACTGGAGTCTCCCGGCTTGACAACTGCAGGGGCCTGGGGAAGGATATGGAAGAGGAAGATGGAAGGGAAAGTGGGGGAAGACAGGAAGGTATAAATTTGCTACTCGTCACATAAATGTATACTATTTACTGGTGGTAGGTCTCTCATATGTAAGATTCCGCCTGGGTGGGTACCACCGCAATGTCTATTACCGACCGACAGCAGCTTGCATGCACTGTTGTGTTTCGGTTTGAAGGACATTGTAGCCAGCGTATTGGACATATGACTTAACATCTTGTGTCTCAGGATAACGAGCGCAGTGGAATGCCACACAGTACTTAGTAACTCAAGGTGCTGGATGGTGGTGGTACTGTTTATGGGTGGTCGTATCGCTTACCATCAGGTGAACGGCATGCTCGTCGCGGCATTCACAGCAATAAAAAAAAATAACCCAACAAAATACGAAAGTCACACTGTAATCTATGCTGCCAAATAAATTGTCCTAAAATGACTACTATCTACATACTTACCTAGTAATATTCATCTTACAAAACTCTGCCTTTAATATTTCTAACCGTAGTCTAGTAATTTAATAATAAATTATCTACAATATTTCATAACTGCAGGAGGGCAGTGTGATAATAAAATGTTACTAGTTTAAGATTCGTCAAAGGGTTTTCGATTACATCAATTCGTGACAGTAAATTCACGGTTATACGATAAAAATTGAGTGTTGGAAGAAAGCTTCCTATATTTCGATGCACGTAAGCCGTAGCAAATTTGTAACTTCTAGAAAATTCGAATGCGTGTAATCGTAATAAATAGGAACATTACATATTATTCTTTTTGTTTCTTTCTTATTATACACGAATACACTTACTTTCAGCTATATGTATTTGAAAAACTATTTGGTTGAAGCGCTATACGGTATCTTGTATCCGTGAGGCCTGATTTTTAATCATCAGAAAACACTTGTCCATTAATTATAATCTGACCTAACAGGGATTCTAAAAAATAACCAATTTTATTTAAACTGCAATTTTGTTTTAATCGTATTATATTCTATGAATATCTATTATCTTACGCATACTCACGCCTTTTAACCCCGAAAGAGCAGGCAGAGGCGCAACTAGTGCACCCACTTTTCGCCGTGCGTATTCCGTCCCATGATATGATAGGGGCGAGCCTATCGCCATGACGGGCAAAAATTCCAGACTCCGGGCTGATACTGATTGGAAAAACCAAATATCACTTAGCCCGACCCGGGGATTGAACCCACGACCTCAGCATTGCAGTCGTACCGTAATACAACTACGCCACCGACGCAGTCACTATTACCTCTTGGTTATAAATTCCAAGTACAGCTTCCTTCATATATTAGCACGACCCGGCATTTCACTTGAACAATGGAAGAAGCAAATGGCATCGTACAATGCCATTCAAATACGAATAAGATCGACTTGCGCCATATTGTGTGTCTAAATAATGAAATATTATATGAAGCTAATTTTGCAATAACCTTTTAATTTAAAATTTGATGTAAAGCTGTGATTCCGCAGAACGCGGCAGACGGCAACGGCAGACAGCAACAGCATGTGCCGTGACGGCAGACGACATTACTGTGCACTATTAAATTGTATGAGATCGATTCCGCACACGACGTCACTTGCCGTCGTGTGCGGAATCGGTCTCATACAATAATTTAAAACTGCATAATAGTGCCGTCTGCCGTCACAGCACATGCCGTCTGCCGTCTGCCGCTGCCGTCTGCCGTCTGCCGTCTGCCGCATCCTGCGGAATCACAGCTTAAGAGTCAATTAGACAAAATAAAATAAACCGACAATAAGACATAAGACATTGATATGCTTATAATGCTTATAAGTTTTCTATGCAAATTTTGTACTTTTTAAGTGACATTTCACACATAAAGGTCATTGACGTTCCTATTCTCATTTAAATCGCATTGTACGTCTTTTTCATGGGTGTGACATCAATTTTGTCATTTTAATTATTAGCCTCTGTCCGGGGAGCTGTTGGTTTGTCACGCACGAACCCTTTTTTATTTGGTGTAATGAGTAATCAGGCGCCAGGCTTGTAGCCGCCTATCCCTGTCGTCAGGATTAATTTATGTCTCCCCACTTCTTGACTCATTGTTCGAAATATTCTTTCACACGAATCGATCTTCGCTGACTCAATTGAAGTTTACAAAGTCCTTATATGTACACGGAGAATTTTGGTTTATTTTTGCCTTGTTTTTCTTTCGAAGGTTGGGTTGAAAGTATTTTTAAATAGCCATAAGTATATACTTTCGATTTTTGAAACAGCTGTTTTGAAACTGCCACTTTACCTAGTTTTTCTGTAAGTAAGAGGTAATATCCTGATCAAGATGGCCTATTCATGATTTACACATAGCTGGCAACAATGTGGCTCTGTATACCCATCAATTAAAAAATTGTGATTAAATATTATTAGGCCTACATTCGTAATGATAACTTATGTTCGATAATTCTAGTTTGACTTCCTGCCAATTCTAGGCAGTATTCATTCGGCAACTGATTACCAGAATAACCCTGTAAAATATGGAACTTTACTCACGGAAATCCTTAAATATTTGCTTAAATTGTGGTGTAATTTGATATAAATACGATAATAGTAGCCACTCAACACAAATTAGGTGTTATTAAAGCTTTTAAAGTTATGACCAACAAGAATAATGTTAATTATAAGGTATGTTTGATAGTAAACAGAACAATTGTTAGTCAAAATTAGTAAATAAATGATTAAAAAACATCGTGGTCTATAACAAAAAGACAAGAAAAAATAAATGAAAAACGTTACCAACGTTTTAGTTGCATGTTGTTTTTACATAAAGCCTTTTTTTATATTGCCGTCGAGTTATCTTTATAACATAAAATGTTTTTTATCTTATCTTCATAAAAGCGGAAAGCTACTCACTCAGAACATATCACGAAATTTGCTGAGTGGCGAGTCTACCGCAACACATATGAATTTGAAAATAGGCTTTAAAGTCTTTATTAGCAAAAGATTTTACAGAAATATAGTCTTTAATGCAGTACCCACGACTAAAACTAAACTTGAATATCAAAATATGTATAAAAAGTGTTTCTATTACTAGTTTACTTCACCATCGATCACCAACAAAATGTGTAACGATTAAGCCATCATCGGTTTGTGTCGAAAGCTATAAATTCTAACCGATAAGCGTGAAAGTAAATAATATAACTCAACAAACATCCGCTTCCCGAAGTATCTAGATGGAAACATAAAAAATCATCGCCGTTCATCCATAATGAAATATGAGAAACAGCATGCTTGATGATGCAAGAGTTCATAATAGCTATTGCTTCATATATTCTTCATCAATATCAGTTCAAAAAAGATTCATTGATTCATTTATGAGTATTTCTCCAAATAAATGTACGTAACAAAATGTTTTTTACGATTAATCCTACTAATATTATAAAGGCGAAAGTTTGTAAGAATGTATGGATGTTTGGATGTTTGGATGTATGGATGTAAGGATGTTTGTTCCTCTTTCACGCAAAAACTACTGAACGGATTTCGATGAAATTTGGCACACGGGTAGATCATGTCCTGGATTAACACATAGGCTACTTTTTATCCCGGGAAAATATAAACCGGGACTTTTATCCCGGAAAAACTTTTTAATGCGGGCGGAGCCGCGGGCAAAAGCTAGTAATATTATAATCCGATTAATGCATTCGCTAGCTTTAATTTCTTGCTATATTACTAATATATGTATATTCCCAAAGTTACGATGTACTGCTAGGCTGTCCATTTAATTAATTGATTCACGTATTCATAGCGTTTTTTACGTAATGCAATGAGTATCATTGCTTACTGGTAATTTGATATTACTGGTATAGACAATTTTTTCATCTTCTGTCTATTTAATTAATTGCTCTTTCAAGTAAATGATTGCTTGTAAATATTTCCTTTTCTGAATAATCGGCCTTCTGATCAGTATAGCAATTTTCCTATACCATATTTGGGCCAACAATATTCTTCCGATCAATCACACCTTAATGCACTTCTCTTTCCGTTATATTTATAGTCGTTATAATTATGGCATCCGTACTCAATTCTGTCATTGAAAGTACAAGGCTTCATTGCCATTTCACAAATTATAAATATTGATGATAGTATTATGATTAAAAGATATAATACACGGTGCAAGCTGCGATTACGCTCGTACGAAGCCAGCTTGCACTAGCAATGCTGCAATTAGGGCAGGCTTCCAAATAGATAAATTTTGAAGAGGTATTTTTTTATATCTACTTTAAGTTCAAAAGACACTTATTAAGTATATGTGTATTTTAAGTGTTGTAAACAGAAATATTAATGATTTAATTCGTAATTACAGAAATGTAATAAAAACAAGGACACAGATCACAATCAAATATACTATCAAGAGTTAAATGCGTTTTATTAAACCTATGCTTCATTTATGCTTCATACAGACAGATTAATATTAATACTGTGAGACTGTGACTCAGTTACCATCGTGATTAACCGCGAGATAACATTACATTCGTTCGCTGGAAAAAACAAAAAACACGTGTTTTTGCTACTGTCTAGTGTGCCAGCGATTTGTGAATTCAAGTATGGATCCAGGTGGTATCTAAGGGGTGATATATAGTATATACCATTTGGATGTTTCTTTTTGACCACACAGGAAATATAATTTTAAACAAAACTTAAATAAACAAGTTAGAAGAGCATTCTAGTCCATGTATTACCTAAATGTTTTAGTAGCATAAATTTTTATTTTGCCAACCGCTGTTTTAACTTAAAAACGTTTCAAAGACAATAATGTTTATACCATGACGCAATTTTTTTATTAATCGCACGGAAGCTGAATAACTTCGTACTACTAAGAACTAAACTGATAAATTGGTACTGAAATTATCACAGTTAATCTGTGTGGGCAAATCTTCCGCTTCATGCATACACATTAATCTCATTACACATTCGTGTCAACTACATTTGGTTTAACTGTATCATAGACATTTTTAAGAAATAGCGGAAACTCTAATATAATAAGAACGTTGAAAGAATGGGGTCTGATGTTTAAAATTATAAAGTAACGGTCTTGAAAGACGACCGAAGTCCGTTAACAATAAAACAAACTAAAAGATTATTGATATAAAATCATCAAACAGGTTTCAATTCCGAACTTTAATACCATAAAAAATATTCATTTTAGTAAATGATAAAATTGGATTAACATAATATTATAGGTAATACCTAATAATATGGTATTTAATAAAAATCACGGTGAGGTTGACGAATACAGGCAACTTTCAAAGCGAAGTAAGAGGGCCCCAATATCTACTCTCATTGCATGTCTGTCTCGAATATTCCCAAACATAAGTGGGTGGTATGCAGAAATTAATCAAACTGGAAGCAAAACAGCAATCTCATTGTGGATATACCGCAAGCCTTTTATACTCTGTCAAACGTGGTCAAAAACTTTTGTGGAATAGATTTTTTCTGTTTCATAACGGTAGCGAACACCTACATCGATATGAGTGTGTGTAGCCTTAATCATTTAATAGGGTAGTTTTCTATGTTTGATTTAGTACATTATTTTAGATGTAACAGAAAATCATACGCAAACGAAATTCTTCTGTGAAATCAGCATCAAAATCGATTGAAAAATAAAGCAGTTATTCAATTTCAAGAGCGAAAATTGGGGGGAGACGGGGATATCGCGCAATCTCTTTCACACGCACGCAGTGTTATGACCGTCGGCGCTTGGTGACGTCACAGCCTAGTATAGCTGTTATTTGACAACTACCCCTTCTACCAAATTCCAAAGCTTTATAATTTACTATTGCGCCAATTTTGAAAATTCTTTTTCCATTAGATTTTCGATAGCATACATTATCCATAATTGTATTGAAAAAGTAGTCAACTATCCTATTTAATGCATTTAGGAATAAGCACGGGGGTAGGTATAGCTTATACATGAGGGGAGGGGGGTCCGAGGATACCAAAATGTCAGTGTCGTAGCGTGGGTTCTTGCCGCCCAAAAAAACCTTCTTTCAACCAATAAGTCACGTATGCACCTCCCCCCACTAGTCACGAAAATTTGATGTGTACATGTTTTGTGGCCCGGGTTAAAGTACTGTGTTAGTAGAGTAAACGGTTTGAGACAATGGTGTTAAAAACATAAGAGTAGTAGAGGTAAATTAACAAAGCTAAATTTGCAAGAATGTACAATAAGATTATGCTAGTTAGCCAGTAGATTAACAAATAAACTCCCATTGTTTTAAAAATTTCAACTCTGCACAATTCCAGGATAATGTCATCTGAAATAGTTATGCTAATTAAATTTGGCGTTATTGAAATTAATTTGAACATCTTGTTAGCTTAGCGGATTACAGAGATTTTTGATGAATTAAATTACACACACACACGCCTGTTATCCCCGAAGGGGTAGGCAAAGGCGCAACTAGTGCACCCACTTTTCGCCGTTATTCCGTCCCATGATGTGATAGGGGGCGAGCCTATCGCCATATCGGGCACAAATTCCAGACTCCGGGCTGATACTGAATTGAAAAACTCAATATCACTTTGCCCGACCCGGGGATCGAACCCGAGACCTCAAGCTTTGCAGTCGTACTGTAATACAACTACGCCACCAAGGCAGTCTATATGAATTAAATTAAACATTGATAATAAGCCAAAGATGCAACGGTAATGTTATAATCAAGAAAAATAATACGATTTTGATATTAGACAAAAAATTGAATGAGACTTAACATGTTATGTCTCAGGATGACGAGCGCAGTAGAATGCCACACAGTATTTTGCTACTGTTTATGGGTGGTCGTATCGCTTACCAACAGGCGAACGGCATGCTCGTCTCGTCATTCGTTGACATAAAAAAAATGTACAACTAAAAATTACTTACTAGACTTCTAAATAATAAAACCGAGAAATCTCCACACTATTTTTATACGCCCAGATAGGGGTCGATTAATTGAGGACAATGTCCATCAATTGTGACAAGATTAACTGTTTGAAAACGTTCCCCGAACTGACCCATTTGTCTGAACTGGATCTTAGACGGTCACACTTTCGTCTTTCTGATATGGGTTTAATCCTTACTAGACATTTTTTTCTCATAGTAAAAGCAGCTGTTTCTTTATCTATTTTACCGGTTTCTGAAGATGAATTTGAATAGTAAAGCCGGACTATGGATACTGGTTTGATTCAATTATTTGTCGCTTGAATGTCTACTGGTTTTGGTTATTGTTTCTTGTTTTAATAAAAAGACGTATCGCATAATCTCTGGGTATTTCTTTTCTGAGACACTTTCCTTGTTTACCTGAGCCACCGAATTTCGAGACGAAAATAACGTTGAAAAACTATCATTTCATTAGTAGGATCCTAACTAACACGATAATTTTACATTTTTATACACACACACACACACACACACGAACTATATCCACCAAGGGGTAGGTAGAAGCGCAACTAAATAGGGGGCGAGCCTATCGCAATATCGGGTACTAATTCTAGACTCCGAGCTGATACTGAATAGAAAAACTCAATTTTGCTCGACCCGGAGATCGAACCCGAGACGTCAGCATTGCAGTCGTACCGTAAAACAACTACGCCACCGAGGCAGTCAACGTAAAGTTAACCTACATTTTTACATACAAGATAAGACGTTGTACAATGCGAAACCAAAACTATTTTAAATGGCGCAAACTCAGATATTTTTTTATGGTATTGTTCTTATGTTATAGATAGTTTTGTTTTACGTAAATGAGTCAAAGTCTCTATCTGGTATACTTGGAAGAGATTTTGGCTGACCGATTGTGCTGACAAAGATAGGTTTCACACTTTCACTAAACATTCTGTAAATGTTTTAGGAATTACAATACCTTATTAATACAAGAAGCATTTACGTTTTGTTTTTGGAAACATACCATAAATTTCAATCACGGTTACTATATTTCTTGTTCTGTCAGTCGAAATCCCTCTCTAATGTAGAGTCGGCGGGGCAGCAGACTGTTTGACACACGTAGCACAAAGGATTCAGCTTATTTTACGGCTGGATGCCTGTATAATTGCACCCCTTTCTGGTGGACCCAATCCTGGGTAAGCCTTGTTGCCCAACCTAGCAATCGAACCGTGTACCTATTAATCCATAGCCATATAATTCCATTAGAAAAAGAAAACATAAAGTTCAGAATCCCTACTTATTACATAATACCTAAATTTTTCTCTGTCATATGTAATCTAAACCAAACAATATTAAAAATAAAGCGACAAAAACTGAAAGGAAACGAAACTAGGACGATTGCCATAAAGATAATCCGTAAATTAACAACTAACACACTTTAGTTGCGAATTCACACCGGACACCTACATTTAGCTATCGTTCGTTCGTCGATATTTATTTATCTATTAGGTAAACTAACAGTATAATATATATTATAATTAAAATCAATACTTCTAAATACATTCAGGACATTGGCTGTAATACTTATATCTCTATTACCTATAGCATCTAAATTGTCTCTTTTATAAATCTACATAACTCAATAAACAATCCTCTAATATTTTAATGAGTATCATTCGCACTAAATATTTCTAATAAATATTGTCTATTCCCATCTTAGGCGCTTTTATAAGTATAATCCACCCTTCTAAACGAGGTTTCACGGCCTTGATCTTTCTACATACAACTTTATTATTGACATTTAACTACAGTGTTGAATTTGAACCTTCTACGCAAACATTGTTTAAAACAGTGCCTCTTACTTCGACTCCGCTTGAAATCGAAAGTTTACGAAAAAAAATTATATGATAGCTTCCTCAGATCGGTAATATCTTGCACAGTCATTTTATATTTATATTAAAATTCCTACCAATATCTGTGTTATGAAGAAATTACTAATGAAATGGTTGCTGTAAGTCATTAGTTTTTTCCTCACTGAAGAAAATTAAGAAAAAAATATCCGAACTAAATTACTCAGAAAATTCTGAAATCTTCGTGCATTTCCTTACCTCTTACTATACTCAAGGTGGGTGGAACTTAAGTTCAATTACTGTTTTTTTCGTGACTTAGCTCTACACATTTCCTAAAAAATTTCACCATAATGTCTGACCAATCCTGGTACAAGGACCGCTATTGGGCAAACGGAGCGTACTATTTTAGAGTCAATAGAACAAAGCAACATCATTATTTTTTTATATTTGTGACATAAACACAAACAAATATGTTCAGTCGATCACGACATAGGTATCTGTTTGTATACTGACCTCGCACCTGCCTCCAATGTGCTATTCGATACAGCATTCGATTCGCAGCATCCAACCATCTCTCTCTAACCACGAGCATCGAAAAGGAATGGAAGAGCAGATGTCACATTGAATTGAGCAGGATAAGGACATATCTGTTACGATCACCTAAAAAAATGGTATCGTCACGTTCACGGTCAGCGCATTCACTGACCGAATTATCTTGTAAATAGGTATTTTGTGGGTAAACATTGTGTTTTAATAGAGCAATATAATGTTTCGCTAAAATATTTTAGTATCTAGTTGTAGTTAACGGTCTAAAATGGCCTAGATAGTTGTTTGGATTTTGTTAAATTGCAGGTATTGGCAATAGCACAGTAGTTTCTTGAGGGTTCTCTGACTAATAGTAAGCAATTTTTATAGTAGAACCGCCTTGGTAGAGTAGCAGTACATGTCAGATTTTCATTGGTTCATACATCAATTAAGCCAGGAATATTAGTTGTGATTTGTCTCTCGCCATTTCCCTAACACCAAATTTACATCTCGTAAAAGTGCCCAATTCTGGTCTCACTTTTTAAATTTCCGAACACCCAATTTACATGTCTTAAAAACATGGTCAACATCCGCAACATCACATGGGCAGATGGGATTGGCACGACCCTAGAAGATTTTGAACCTGTAGTCACAATAAAGTATTTTTTCCTCAATGACGAGGCGTCCGCTCACTAGTAAGCGCCGCGAAAATCTGCTAAGAATAGCAATACCACATAATGTATTAAATAGAAAAATCCAGCACAGAATTGCTCTCATTTCTATTAGGTGTAAAGTGTTACAATGCTCAGGAGATATGTATCCAACAGCACGTTTACAGTTAGATGACGGAAGAAATGGGCTATAGGTACCTAGTATTTAGCCGAACTCCCGCATGTCCGATACCATTTATCTAGTACTATACAGTAATTTAACGCTGATGACAATACTAATATTGAAATATTTAATTTAACAGCTCAAATAACTTTAATAAATCAATTAATTATAACTGGAGCCGCGCCAACAGATCCGCAGGAATTCTAAGTAGTCCAACAAGTACTTCAAGACAGAAAGCATATCTCATAAATGTCAGAGAAGTATTATCCATTGTGAAATATTAAGATATCGTGAATGTAATCTAATCTAACGTTTGATTGATACCAAGCAGTATGATAACCGATAGCCGGTATTGATTAGATTATGCTTTAACAATGTCTTATGAGACCGCTGTGGGTGCAAATAATTTCTTGGAAAAAATATCCTATTATAAACAGATTTATATTGGTTTTAAGTAATCGATTACTACTTAAGAGGCTATTATACAAAGCAATAAAGGTTAAAACCTGGACGGTTAAATAGATTATTTAAGCTTCATACTCAATTTGGGTTCATACTATAGTCAACCTTTTTATTGGCTTTTTAACCACACAGAATTGTCTAGTAATTTTCATGGCTTGTAAATCATTAACGAAATATACTGAAACTTTACGATCTCGGATGTCCGTTAAACCCATTGTCACAGTCCAAATTATAATCCCCGCTACCTGTCTCAACTCTCAACCCTCGGCTTCCTTTGTGCGTTTTTCTATCCAAATATCTCTTTGTCTGTTTTTTGTAAACTGAATTAAGGATTGTGAGGTTGCAGTGAACATTCGACACGGCTGCATTCCAGCTGTTAATTTGTAGTAAACATGCTGGTGTTAGAAAGAGACAGTTGTTGTCCTTGTCTGTTCAATTGGGTCGTATAACCTATAATATTCTACGCATGGTATTTGATACTGGTAGTGTCATGTTTTTAATTTGTAATTGTATTATACGGTTGGTTTTAGTTGGTGTTGAGCAAAATTGTTTAAAATTTCATTTGATTTACCATTTTATTGGTTATACAATCCTTCACCGATCTCGGAGTCCTTTATTAGTTTCTATAATACTAAGTCTTAATGAATTGCGGATTACACCATCTTAGTTATTTACTGTTCCAAGAATTTAATTTCAGCCTTTATATTATGTAGTACAATTAACATCTCAAACTATATGCACTGGTTCTATGTCTACCTCATCTGCTACCAAGATGTAATTAGTTGCTCTCAATAAACATCCGCAACATTTGTTCGCAATGTTTTTCGTCGTCTAAGCCAGGAAGAGAAACAATAGCTGGGTCTTACAATAAAATTTGAAAGTATCCGGAAGTCTACCGTTCTTTCTTAAATTAGAATTTTGCAAACACCCAGACAATAGTTGTAACCGTATTATGTATTTCCTGCTTTTTTTTCAATGGAGTGCGGAGCAACTTAATGTATAAAATGAGTTAAATTAACTTTTACTATTAATCTAATTATAATCCACAAACCTCAGTGGAATAATCAGCTTTTGTTAGATTCACTCTTTAGAAACCTGCGATTCATAGTAAGATATTATAGTCTTTTCCAATTACTAGACTTGAGTTTTGAAACTTATTTTAATGCGAGGATTTAAATTTATTATTATCTACAGACCTCAGTACGGTAGATTACATTATTCAATTTTGAGAAGTAATGACTCACATGCAATCATTAAGATTACTTCCAATATGCTTTAGTTATCAAATAAACAAATCATTCGACAGATAATAAACTCTGACAAGAACTTCAGTAAATAATAATCATTATAGTTACTTGGAAGACCAATTAATGTTTGTATGTAACTTATTTCGTTCCATTAACGGGGTGGATGTTTATACAAACAATCTTATGAAACTTTAATACGTGATGTCCCCAAATCATTCCGACAATATATTTAAATTAATCAATCTAGTTCGACAACTGGCGTATCAATTGTCTTGTGACAAATTGACGCGTTAGCCCCAAAGCGACTGGTGCAAGGCTACGGAAAGTCACCGCGAATAACTTACGCAATTCACTTGCATGCGCCACCAAAAATTATCGCAATTTGCTCAATCCCACGCTCGAAATGTAAATGAAACGACCTCATAAATGATAATACATCTCATTTTATTTATATTAGGTACTTCTAAATACTTTTAAGTTTTAACAGTCTTAAAACGAACGACTTAGCGAGATAGCGGTCAACGCCGGTAATGTATCACTACAACAGTCACTTTATGTACATTATATACCGGATGCTAGACACGAGGCATCAAGCACATGTGAGTGAGGCAAAGGCGCGTGGCGCGTGGTTCGGCGGCGCGCTGTGTCTCTGCAGCAAGCTGGTCGCGCACGGGCCCGCGCCCCGCGCCACCGCCTCGAAGAACTGCCTCAGGTCACTCACGGACCGCGTCGGCGGCGCTTGCAGGTCGTGCAGAGAAGCCGCCCGCCGTGGCGTCGTCTCTGGCACGATCGTCGGCCGCGCTAGCTGCTCACTACTTCTTGCGAGACTTCCAGCTCGCTTCGATAGAGACTCGAATAGCGCCCTGCGTTCCTTTACCGGAACGTACTGGGCTACCGCTTCGTGAGCGTTAGGCGAGCAGGATCTCGCTCGCGTCTCCAGCGAGGATGTCTTCCGCCTTGCCGCCTCCATGGCGTAGCGGCCCCGCTCCGCGCCTCCGGCTGTTCCCTCCCAGCGCTTTAAGTATCGACGACCTTGCTCTGATTCAGATCTTGCCGCGCGCGGCAGCGTGTGGTGCTGCTGCGTGCTCGCGTTCAATTTACTACAGCTGTCACATTTCATGACTTTCGCTTTCCGCACCGGTGCGTCGAGCACGTCGGCGGTTTTCAGCGCGTCCAGGGACAGAGTGAGGTCGAGGCTGCGATCGGACGATGAGTCGTAGTCGTCGTCTTCCACGACGATGCCCTCATCCGTTGCGGCGGGGGAGTGGTCCCGGCGCGTCAGCTGCGTCTCCGTTGGCGTTAGCAACCTTCGACGAGCTCTCGGCGGCGGGCGCGGCGGGCAGGCGGGCGTCTCCTGCTGGGGAGCCTCCTTCTTTGGTTCTCGACTGGCGGTGTCCGCCGCAGACAGTACGTCCAGAAATCGCACCTGTGGTAAAGGTGTTTGTCCAAGAATTTCGACGCAGAGCGCGCGTACCCATCTCGCGTATTCCGCCGCATTGCAAGTCTGCAACAAAATGTCTCAATTAAACCAACTATGAAAGACGTTTGGAATTTATGATTTGAACGTGAAAGCAAAACCGACATTCATTTGAATAAATAAACATAACGGAAAACGTATGCAAAACACGGAGGGTGATAATAATGAAACAGCTGATCGTTAGGACAGAACTAGTCACGGTCATATTACATTAACACGTACGCGGCCAGATAGGGTCGCATTATATCGAGCGGTTTCGTCAAACTTGTTTCTTTTAGATGTCAACACCTTCGCGCTTCTAGCCCTTCTTATGTTAATAGTACCATCAAAAGGTCGCAGGCACAAAGCCTTTGATTTACGGGTGTTTCGTTTTATTGAGGTTTATTAAAGTGAGCGAGTCGTGAGAAAGGCGCTTCTCGAAGGGGATCGGCCGATGTCTTGCAAGACGTTACGTTCTCTCATGATTTCTTCTATTATACTGGTTACTTTATAAAACTCTCCTGTCTGCATAGATATACCTATATACGAAATTATATTTGGCGATTGCGTATTTCGATACATCTTTCGCCGTCATGTCATTTCAGGAGAAATGGTATCGCAATACGTGATTCGGCATGACAGCTGATACCGTCGACAACATTAGGTATGCTCAGCCATTGAGGCATGTTTACTGTGAATAGATCTATGTAATTATGTTTCTACAGACACAAATAGATTCTTTTTGAACATTTTGTGTCAAACTACTCGAGTTTAGATGCTTTTATCCCACCCCAGATTGGGATGGGATTAAAGCAGGTAAATGATATTTTATGCCTTTTATCCCCCAAGGGGTAGGCAGACGCGCTACTAGTGCACCCACTTTTCGCAGTTATTCTGTCCCATAATGTGATAGGGGGAGATCCTATCGCCATATCGGGCACAAATTCCAGACTCCGAGAATAGAAAAACTCAATATCACTTTGCCCGACCCGGGGATCGAACCCGAGACCTCAGCATTGCAGTCGTACCATAATACAACCACGCCACCGAGGCAGTCTTATGCAGCATGCATCGGAAAAATAAATACCTATTTGTTTTGTCAGAATATTATTGGCACCTACATGATGATTTCTAGTGGCTTACGTGATCTTCACACACATAAATATGCACATAATCGTTTACTCGTAAAACTAACATTGACTTATTTGTGTTGGTCATCGGAAACCGACGATTACGGACCATCATAAAATGAAACGCTAATTGCATTTGTACAAGATATAGAATACTTTTAAATCACACGCTTTATTTACCTTGGCCTTATAATAAATGGAAATTAACGAGATAATTGGTTTCAAAGAAAGAAGCTGAGAAGTAATAAGTTATTGGGGCATACATTTACTTCACAAATTCATTTGGAAATCTAAATATTGTATCAGTCATGGTTCCATTTAGAAGAAGCAGACATCAAATATTCAAACGATAACAAATCATCTCTTCAACAAACATTTCTCCTTCAACGAATAAACCCGAAAGTATCGATTTAATTCCAATCTATTTGAAATTGAATAATCGAAATGCGTTGTTCTGCATGCAATAATAGCGATTCTTTTGCGATCGATACCGCGCCTACGCTTCCCGGACATTGTAAAATCACTTACAGCACGGAAATGAAAGCAGCGAGAACATTTACAAAACAACCACTCGACTCGACAAAGAAAACATATCGAAAGCGACACTCACAATCGTTAATGGTAAAAACGTGTACAAATTTATATTGAGAACTGATTGTTAAATCTTATCTGTTTCTCATTTTTATACTTGCGAATTTGCAATCAAAAAGCCAAGCGAATTACATCCTGAACTAATAAATGAATCGGTGGCGAAAGTGTTTCTTTGAAACGCAACGAGACCTTTTCATCTAACGGTGGGGCAGCCACGCTGATTAACAAGAGGAAGTTAAAATATTACAATTAATGAAACGAACCATCCAATTACTTTGAAGTTTGATGGCCAATCATAGTTCTTATGATTAACGAGTCTGTTATTTCTCATTGGTCGTCACGGTTTTTGGATTAAATGTACGTTAATCATGTCACTGATGACTTCTTTGTTACGGTAAATTAAAAACAGTGCGGTTGTGATGGGGTAGAAAACTTGAGGAATTAGATTAGTGCCAAATATGGCGATAAGTTAAACCACTATCACATCACAGAAATTAGTACCTACCTAAATTATTTGCACATGCCGATGTTCCGGATGGAAGCCTGATCATTATAATATTGCAATTAAGTCGAATATGGTCATTTGTAAAACAGCATTTGGAAGTTTACCTGTATCAGATGAATCATATCGTCTGTTTACATTGTTTAAGCAGGGTATCGATTTTTCTACCGTTGACCTCATCAAGGTCGGTGTGTTCAATAAGTAATTGTGATATTGGTTTAATACTATTTAATATTTTTTTTTTGCTGTAAACTGTCATTACTACTTCGTCGACCGCTCAAGGAGCTCACTTAACAAACCGTTTCTTGATTACTAAGAGTCAGTCTACAATCAACAGCGTTGTACACAGCTTACCAAACCACCATACCATACCAGCCCTGTATTATATACTGCTCACTGCTGAGCACGGGCCTCCTCTGGAGAGGGTTTAGTCCGTAGTCCACCACGTTGGCCTAGTGCGGGTTGGAAGACTTCACATACCTTCGAAATTCTTATAGAGAACTTCTTAGATATGCAGGTTTCCTCACGATGTTTCACCGTTAAAGCGAGCGATAATTCACAAAGAATACACACATAACTTTTCAGGAAAGTCAGAGGTGCGTGCCCTTGGGCTTTGAACCTGCGGACATTCGTCTCAGCAGTCCGTTCCACTCCAAACTAATATTGACCAACCTGTTGGCTACCGCATTAAATATAATTCGATCGTTTTAAATGCAGACTAATCTTTCAGACTCTATGACCTCTGGTATTAACTTTAAAGCTTTTCCCAGTTATGTAAAAAAAAAATTACCTGAAATGTGGCAACGGCAATGTCGTCACGGAGCCTCGATAGCTGGAACGCGTTGGGCAGCGCGGTAGCGGTGCGCAGGTGCAAGTCGCGCAAGGGCAGCCGTGCCGCCGGTCGCCTGGGTAGCGTGCCGTCGCGCCAGGCGAGCAGGCAGCCACCGCGGACCGCGGCGCGCACCCACGCCCACGACTCACTGTCATCATTGTAATACTGACGGAGTACCCCTGTGGAAGAAAGGGATTTTTAGGTATCGCATAAAGTTAACTAGGGTAATTTATCTTGTAAGAACGTTCCCGGAACTTAAGAAATTGGGCAGTGCAGTTTTCAATTACTTCAGAACTGAAGATGAAGATCAACTATCTTTAACGTTAGATTTTTTTTTATCATAAGTAATATAAATTTTATTTTATACCTACGATCTCAGCAAACTGTGTCAGTTCCTATGCACTAAAAAGAAAGGGATTAACAGACTGTAAGGAATTGAAGTTCCTTAATGAGGATATTATATTATCATCCGCTGAAGATATCGATTAATTTCATCGAATTCGTGATTGCGTGCCTTGTACTTCGCATTGCAATCGTGGGTTTGGACTGCCCACAGTAAAACTACTAAGCCCGCATAATATACCCCTCTCAAGTCTCATCATATTTCATACCCTACATTAGATATAATCACTTTACAAACAAACAATAAAATGCATCTACAATCCAAACTCGCTCCATTTGTCCGTCAGCTGAACGATTTGATTTAATTTTTTGCAATCTTTTTTCAAGTAGATAATAGCTAACTACCTCAATGCGGTTTTTGCAGAATCAATAGACAAGTAAACAAAGACTGTTTGTTTGTTTTTGCTTCCACAAAAACTCAATAGTTAAACGATCATTTAGGTTGGGCACTCGAGTGACGCGGATTTAAAGTCGACGGCGTTACTCACTAGCGCCAATGAAACTAACTTTGGAGATATTAAAAATGATTGACGATCCAAGAAAATATATAAACATAGTGTCTTCATACTGAAAGTTAAGGATACATGAAGTAGCCTTAGCTGACTTGTTTTAACACTGCGATTTTCCTTACTGGTCTTTTATGATCTTTAAAGTAGCTGACACATGGAGTGACATACCGCGTATAAAATGCATGATTATCTTATAATGATACATGATGTTATTCATATTCAATATAGGTCGGGCAATAATATAGTTGAATCATTATGTCCATCCGACAATGATAAATCTACTAGCAATTATAGTAATGATGAATAGTAAGATTGATAATAAGAAAAAAACAATAAGAACAATAAGGAGAATTTAATGTATAACGAAATTGTAAATAGTAATATTTGAGCTTTGTGCTTGATACTAAAGTTTATACAAATTTTCAAAGCAATTTATTATTCTACGTTGCAATCCCACAGTAGACTTGAAGACAGTAATACGGTTATTCTTTAGATTAAAACTGAAGACAAACTCAACTGAACTAAACGTTTATATTCTCACGACATTTGCGTTACTGTACTGCACATTAGTGTCAATTACTCAGAGGCAGATGCATGTATCACATGTTATGCCACAAGCGAGTCGCTGCGTTACATTTAATCAAGTTTTTCTCCCGGGTACGGCCGTAATAAAATGCATAATGGCACTCAGGAATAATCCTACTAATATTATAAAGGCGAAAGTTTGTAAGAATGTATGGATGTTTGGATGTATGGATGTAAGGATGTTTGTTCCTCTTTCACGCAAAAATTACTGAACGGATTTCGATGAAATTTGGCACACGAGTAGATCATGTCCTGGATTAACACATAGGCTACTTTTTATCCCGGGAAAATATAAACCGGGACTTTTATCCCGGAAAAACTTTTTAATGCGGGCGGAGCCGCGGGCAAAAGCTAGTATATTATAAAGCTATTGATGTACCAAATATTGTAATCGGATCATTGATTACAGAGATTAGAGCGTACAAAAAATGATTATCTTTAGATTGTTTATTATAGCAGATTATGTGAAAGAGATGACATAATATAATATAACCGATTTCAAATGTTAGTTTACAGTATAGAATTTATATAATTAGATAATGTATGCACACATTTCTACCACTGCCTATGTGGCGTTGTTGTATTATAATACGACTGCAGTCTGAGGTCTTGTGTTCGATCCTCGGGTCGGGCAGTGATGGTTTTCTTACTCAGTATCAGTCCAAAATCTGGAATTTGTGGCCGATATGGCGATAGGCTCGCCTTCTATCGCATCATGGGACGTAATACTCACGGCAAAAAGTAGGTGCACTTGTTGCGCCCCTATCTACCCCTTCGGGGAAAAGATACGAGTGTGTATGTATATTGTACATTTCTAGCACTCAGAAAAATAAAGTTCCACATTGCAAAACAAGCATACTAAAGTAACGTATGGCAGTAATTTCAAGCTGTCGCGTCGCGTCGTGAGCAATGGCTCTGGCAGCTTAGCATAATAGTTCTGATCATCCAATTTGTAGCACACAAAGTTATTGAATACTAACTGCATACATTTTATCTGATGAATTGCAAATTTGAATTAACAGTTGCCTATCTACTGACATAAAAGCTAAGGTATACATGTTAGTAGATAGATCGATGATAAGTCAACCTGATAAGTCTTCAGTAGACAATGTATGGTCAAGTTCAAGTCACCGGCTCTTTGTGCGATGGTTATCAATGAGAACGCGCGTTGGTCGCGCTTTCTGGCATTATTTACGCGCTTTCACGCCTAGCCCTGTGCAGCAGAATTATTTACTTCACACGTACATTGTTATGTACATATGTGACTGATATTTGTAATTGTAAGATGTTATATAATCGTGGGTGTTCGTACGCACAAATACATACTTTATCTCATATAAATATTCTACTTTTACTGCAATAGGAACGCAAGTTACGAAATACCTAGGTACAAGGAGACAAAACATAAAATAATATAATGCAATTGTTATAGACAATGAAACAGCCGTTAAAGGTGTGAATTTTAAATCGACTAGTCAGGAAAAATGCGTTACGCAAATATGACTTCTAGGAGCTCTAGGTCTGCTTGATGGACGAAACAAGGAAAAGTAGTAAGGGATTCGACGGTTCTGGAGCACGTTCGGGGGCCGGTTGGCGCCACACTGGCCTAGTTCGTCAATCATTTCGATTGCTCCAATTTCGGCGCGTACAATCCGCGAATTAACCCGCGGATTAAATCAATACCTACCGCGAATGATTCCGCGGATTAAATTAATACCTACCGCGAATGATTCCGCGGATTTAATTAATACCTACCGCGAAAAATTCCGCGGATTTAATTAATACCTACCGCGAAAAATTCCGCGGATTTAATTAATACCTACCGCGAATGAATCCGCGGATTTAATTAATACCAACCGCGAATTAATCCGCGGATTCCATTTCATATCGCCCGCGAGATAGATATAAACCGCGAATTGGAGTTGCATGGTTTACGGTCCTCTCAAGCTTGTACCTTTTCCCTTTGTTTCGTTGTGCTTTTGTATTTCTACAGCGACCCTTTTTTACTTTTTATTTGAAGAATACAAATGTCTTTGTTCCTATGGACTCGTGTTTCTAGTTAAAAACCGTTTACAATTACCCATTACTCACCCTTTATGCATTACGGGCAGTGTTTATAATACATAAATCAATCGTTACAATACACCATACGTTTCTCAAATTCTAAGTAAAACCCTTCGGGTCTTCTCATTGTCAATGATTAATTGCCTGTCCATTATTTTTAACAACAGTTACGGATCCTATTATTCCCATTTCCTGATGTTACGTATTCAATGGAACGTTCAAAGTGAAAGTTGAACATGTTGGATCCTGTCTGCAAGGAAACAATACTCGCTCTCCATATAAAAGCCAAACTCAAAATCACATGATATCGTATTCCACTCTGTGCTCTCTTCGAAGTGTGATCTCCAGTTGTTGGTAATAGTGAAGTGATAGTAAAACAGTGTAATAGTAAATACTGAAGCTGATATAAAATGAATGTAAGTACCTTCTTATACTTTGATCTAAAATTGTTATAACCAGATGTTTTATTAATTGTATTTGTTATGTCTTGTTCACTGGGTTAATGCATTTTAGTTGTATTTGATCTCTTATTTAATTTATCAAAGTTACTGTAGTGCATTTTATTTCACATACCTATAAGTGTTTATCATACAATACTTCCTTAACCAATTTGTTTTATTTACAGTTTTATTTTCGTTACATTTGATCTCTTATTAAATTATCAATGTTACTTTAGTGTACATTTATACTTCGCATACCTATAAGTATTTATCATATAATACTTCCTTAACCGATTTGTTTTATTAACAGTTTTATTTCATTTTATTACAGTTTTCGGAAAATACTTTCAAAAATTACTATTATGCTGAAGATATAGATGAACCTAGTGATGAAGAAGGTACACTCGCCTTTAAAGTCAAAAAAGCGATAATAGCAAACAAAAGATCCATGGAATGCAACAACATTGACGAATTTTTCGAAAAACCTAAGAAAAGGAAGACAACGACAAAAAAATCATCTAGTGTTGGTCGAGCGACGAGTGGTGGTGTTTCATACATAAAAACAAACAGCGATGACAGCAGTTCTGCATCACACCTCATAAAAATTGAGGTGTATGATGTTAATAAAATAAAAAACATCGCACCGACGGAACAATGGAAACATGCTGATGTGCGGGTTAAATATTACGCGGAAAACGAGAGTGACAAAAACTTGCAATCTATCAAGGACACGGTATACAATATAACCAAAGACTTAGCGAGTAAGGACGATTGTGTTAAATATTTTATAGACAACGAGAAATGAACAAAGTGCCAGTGCGTATCAGTGTTTTAAAATCATAATTTTAGTCATATACTTTATTCTAAGAAACTATTATTGTAATAACTATACCTATTTTAATTTAATTTACATTGTATTGTATTTTAACTTTGTACTATTTTAAGTTACATGCTTAACAGATTACTTCGTTTTTGATTCTAGAACTCTTTGTGTTGTTGCTAAGTATTAATGTAAATAGTAATAAGTCTTTTTAGTGTTTTTCATGCTCATGCTTACGATTGTAAAGTTATTACGAACATTCATTAATTGTTTGGAAGAATTATAAGTTTGTATGGGGTTATTAATTCTCAATAAAGAAAAATCATTCATTCATTTTCATATTTCATTTATTCTCCTCAAAACATGATTTAAATAAACCAGTTAAAAACACATCATTGCCTATTGTATTATCACTAAATAATACTTGAAAATCTTTAAGACTCTGACCATAATATTTATAGTACAGATACATTAAACAGTACTCTCCACAAACTATAGTAAAGTCATTTTGAATTCGGTTTGTATTGTAATTCCACATTCTAGAATTCCTCGCTAAAAACATTCGGTGGTATCCTTGAGGTGGTCGACCGTATGAATCAAAGTACTGTCCAAAACCATTCTGATCTATGTGTATGGCAACCCAGTGAGAACCTGGTTTGTTATCAGAGTCTAAGTTGCTAACTACATATGTAGGAGTTACTACATGTATTGGTAGGCGATTGGCTGCATATACATTATATTCAATACATGGATCAATTTTCTTTAAGTAATTCTGTATTTCTATTGTATTCATTTTTATTTATCGAATCGCTGCAGAATCTTATCAAGTCGAATGATAAAGTGGTAATGCCGTATATAAGGTTAAGAAGACACTATTATGGTACTTATGTGGTAAGTTTTCTATTTTTTGTGGGGTTGCAAGGATTATGATAAAACAAAAAACTTAATATTTTTTAATTCATTTTATTCGTAACTTACATCTAACAGAAAATCTGAATTAAATTATTCATACTTAATCTAATCTTAAACAGTTAATTTTGTTTTCTTAACTACTATAATCTACTGAAATGTTGCGGTTTTTATCTATTTCAATAACATTATCAAACTCCGCATAAACAATACAATTAATAGTTTGTGACAAAGCTGTTTCAAAACGCACTTCTAATCTCACACTACCATGCTTTACAAGATTCCAATGACTTGAAGAGTTTGCTGATAAATCAGGTGTCAAATCAAATGCCAACATACAATACCCTTGAGCGTATTGTTCTCGGGATATCCCATTACCTTCATTTAGAAAGTGTATACCTGTTCCCGAAAACAATGTATGATATACTGAAGTAAAAATATTGTTCTCAAATGAGGGTTGTAAAGCCTTTGATGGTATTTGTTGGCCGTCTATATATAAACTAAAAGTATTAATGTCATAATTTTGAAAGTTAAATGGGTTCTTAGTGAGGTTTCCATTGAAAGCAGCGTTATTTACAAATCCTACTATACACCTTTTAGGTAATTGCCCTAAGAAAATGTTATCTAGAGTTTTTCCTTGAACACCTGATGGAATTGTTAAAACTTTAACTTCAGCTCGAGTAATGGGGTATTTGGCTGTGGTAGAAGCTAAGACCTTTTGATGAGCAAGTAACACGCTGGGATTGATTCGTGCTCTACGAATTATCAAAGATGCATCCGTAATAGATACCTTTAATTTAAGGTCACCTGTAGAGGCCATTAGATTGAAATTTTCTCTAGAACGAACTAACTTAACACAAATATCAACACCATTGATTAAAAATTTTTCTTGATTGAATAAATCGCCATGCAAGTGACCAATCATTTCCAATTCTTTGCTTTCACTGGCTAGTTCTTGTCTCTTAGTAAATCCTTTATTAGTATCATCGGTGGAATCCATTTTTCCAGCTGTATCTTCATACCATAAGCCACAGGTGAGGTGAGAATTTTTTGCCGCAGGAGCATAGTTCAATAAGTTTTCTATGTACGCACGATAAGCATATGTGTTATTGGGTGGTGATACAAGTTTTTGATTTAAGTACACATCAAGTTGACTGAAGAGTGAGTGCAACCAATTGTTCACCGGAGCAACGACCGTAGATGCGGTGAGTTTGGTGTTATCTTGATTTACTATTTTCGCTTTCAAGTGAATTAACGTATGAGATAAATCTATGTAGTCATCTCCTGCCCCAGGAATTTGAAATTCTATAGGACCATCATCGGCAAGAGATGAAATTGGTTTATAATGGATCCAATTTCCACTTTCAATGCTAGTTTGAGTCGATGGCAATGCAAACAAATCCAATTCGGACTTAATACATTCACAGGAATGACTATGTAAAAAAGACATTTTAATTAATTGTTAGAAAAAATGTCTTTAATTTGTTTTGAAGTAATTTTTGATTTTTTTAGAGCTTTCACTTTCGCGGTCAACGACGGAATGACTCCAGGTAGACGTTTTCGTTTTGTTATATATCCTGATCCAGACATATTGATTTTATTTATTTTTTCATCGGCCTTGCGTTTCAAGTTGGTACCAACTTCTTTAAGACGTGCTTTTATTGAATCTTCCATAGGTCGCGCACTAACCATATCTGTCAATAGCCCAACACCAGCACTTAATGCCTCTTTACCAACAGCTCGAACACCGCTAGATAGTAATGGTAAAACTGACCTAAACAGTCCCCCAAGAAAACTACCGATTCCATGTCCTTTTTGATAAGGCGCCCCTTTATATACCACCCCTATACCTGAACCAGCCTGATGAGAATAATACCGTTGATAAGGGCATGATATGTCGGAGCGTTCAAAATGCATTATAATTTTTTAAAATGTAGTTTAACACACACCGTTCCAAACTGAAATGGTATCTTTTGTCCGGTGCTCGACCTTATATCTATTTCGATGGTATCGAATTCTCTTCGCATTACTGATAAGTAATGTGGAGGTGAAAATACATGCATTTTATTCGCACCATAGATGTATTTTGAGGGATCTAATGGTATAACTCTTAGAAGAGGTGTCATTACATCACCTACAATTTGAGGTTCAACTATATCGCAGTAAACGAATAGTTGAGATGGTAACCCTAAATGTAAATTAGCTGGACATTTTGCTAAATTCTTTTCAACGAGATTTCTGTTTGGTTCAAATCCCAACTGTAAGCCTAGTTTAGGAGATAATGTCACAGATTTAATTGTTTCGTCTAATACAGAAACAGACACAAATTTGGATATATTATCGTAGCGGAATTTGATTTTTTCCCTTATATTATTTAATGCTGATAAAATATGGTTAATATTATCATAGTTTGTGGCAGGTATATGAGTCTTATAATATACTGTGGATAGTTTGTCTTCATGGGGCATTTTCATGATTTTTGTTATGTAAATAACATTCTCATGATCTTGAACAGTAAACATGGTGCATGGATATTGGAATTCAACGATTCCTACACACCATTCTCCTTCCAATATTATGGGTTTGGGTAATTTTGTTGAAAAAATTGATGTTTTGTTCTCAGGAAAGTATTCCATTGAACTATTGCTAAGTAAAGTTAAATAAAAATCCTTAATCATATTTTTTTCAAACTGGAAGCTAAAATCCAACTATTAAATTTGTTCGGATAACCTTTCCACTTAACTAACACTTGTTGTCTGCTGCCAGAGTAACGAGAACGAATTATTTTATCGATCTTGTGTTCAATGGTGGGGTCATAAATGACCTTTTGTAATTCTCGTTCATAAAACGTTCCTACTATCTCTTCACCATCTAAATCTTTAATAGTATAAACAGGCCACGGAGTACGTTCTATTATAGAAGAAATCACAAATATTTCATCGCTCCAATTAGATTCATAACCTTTTTGGAATACATGTTTATATTTGGTTATTCTAACATGATCACCGAGATGAAACATAGGTGGTATATTTTTTGATGATTTTCCAGATTTTTCATATAAATTACTCCAAACTGTCATTATATTATTAGAATTAACATCTGAAGGACACATTTTAATACTAGAATGAAAACTGTGATTGTAAGAGTGTATCAAATTCTGCAAAATATCAATATATTTATGTGTATTCTTGTGTGTAAAATAGCGCCACATCTTCATTTTTAGCGTTCTTTGAAATCTTTCTACAATACTTGCTTTGATGTCTGGATTATTTGTAGTATAGTAATTAATGTTTTTTGTTTTAAAATATCTTTGAACATCTTTTGATACGAATTCAGTGCCTTTATCAGATTGAATGTGTGTAGGTGTGGTACTAGCTTCATTAAATATACTATCGAAACACTTTTTTACGGTTTCAGAATTTTTCTTTTGCAAGGGTCTGGCATATGCATATTTGCTAAAAACATCAATAACACAAAGAATGTAATTGAAACCTTTATTATCTTTAGAATAAGTTCGCATGTCACTTAAATCGGCTTGCCAAAGTTCATTGAGATTAGAGAGAACGTATTTGTTTCGAGCGAATCTTCTATGTACTGGTTTATGGAGTGTATACGTAGATTGAGATTGCAACCAGTTTTTAACTTCTTCCTTTTTCATTTTACCTTTTATAGCTTTTGATAATTTGTCGATATTACTATATCCAGCGGGGTGTGATACATCATAATAAATTTGATTTATTTCTAATAAGGGGTCCATTTTTCCCAATCAATCTTTTTCTTAATTTTATTTGCGTGTTTAATTTCACTAGTTGGTGTCAAATATACCTCTGTGTTTTGTGGCGGTTGTTCTTCGATGTCTTTTTGAAGTTGAGCTATGTACTCACGTCTTTTTGGGTTGCCAATATATGTTAAAGGTATTTTCAAATCTTTTAACGCTTTAGCAAATTTTTCCCAACCGGGTGGGTCGTTGTTTTTCAATGGTCGCAGTGTATCGCTTATTAAATCGATAATGTTACTGTTAGGAATTACTTCATTATCCACAATCACTGTGCCAGCATCATTCCAATAAATTTTGTTTTTATTTAGCGACACCGAATTCAATAATAACTCACCTTTTTTTACATATGTTTTTGGTATTAAATTTAAAATTTGTTCTGTTGAATAGAAAGGTTTTTTTTCGAGTGTAAAATGTTCTTGTTGCTTCTGTTCATCACTCAGTGTCTGACTGACAACTACATCTTTATTCTTGATATCATTATTTATATTAAAATTTTTCCAGCTTTCAGATGAGGGTTTATTGTAATCGTCATTTGAAGTTATTATAGGGAGTTCAATGGGACGACGATCTTCTTCCATAAAGTGGAGATATCTTTGTAAAATTTGTAAGTATAATTTACACTTTTTTCGATCATCCATATTACTGCTGAGTATTTTTTCCATTTCGCTATCTAAACGAGAGGTAGGATTTTCATTTCTTTTTTGATTTAACTTATCTATTAAACTTGGGTCAACTAACAGCATTTTTTTGGCGTGTTCCATTTTAAACCAGTCCACTTATCAATCCACTCAAAATAGAACCCAATATGATCGGAAGAAATGCACCACCTTTTTGAACTATTATATTCTTTCTTATTTTATTTGTACTTTTACGTACTAATTTTCGTAATAAGTTTTTGTATTTTTTTAGTTTATTCTTCGATTTTTCTTCAAGATTTATATTTCCTTGTAAAACATTATGAATACATTCACAAATAAAATTAATTTCGTTTTCGTTACACACTTTTAAAAGAGCTTGTTGATGTTTAGGTTTAAGCTTATAAAGAGCATTTAATAAGTGTTCATGCGTCTTTAAGCGTCGATCCATCATTTGCAAATGACGGGTATTTGTTGGTTTTTGACATATTTAAACTCTTTTGTGGGAATGTACACTGTAGGATGACCATCAGAAGGAAAGATCTTTGATTTAATTCGACACATATCAAAAGTATCTTGTTTTAGATCTATCATCAAATAGCCATGTGCTTCTTTTGTAGCATCTCTGTATGAATCTTCTATGAATTTGCTATTTTCTGGTGATACTTGTCGCGCTAAGTAACGTATTTGAGTTTTATCACGTGGGTTTTTGAAATAAATGATGTAGTTTGAATTCAAAGAAATGTCTCTTTGTCCTTTACCTTGATGAAATAAATTTTGAGTAATGTAAAATACACTCAAGTTCCTATGATGACTACCTTTAGTAAATATGTCGACAATGCGACCATCAGATTCCCTCATAAGATCATCGATAATGATAAGGTTAGCTTCCTTTCCATCAAACATATTCATATCTGGTATACCCTGATAATAGTTTACATTTGGTACATCATATAAGGGTTGCATCTCATCAAAACACCAAGTAATTTGATGAAAAGTGGTGTTACACATATCATTAATGTATTTAATAAAGTTTGTTACAAAATTAGACTTTCCACACCCACTTGGACCTGCAACTATGGCAGTAAAAGGATGATAAAAGTGAAACATTTTTAAATGCACGTGTGAACTCGAAAAGCGCTTCGGATTGAATAAAACAAGAAGATACGATTGAATGTATTATATTGAATTTTTTTTGTTTTACATACAAAGATTACATAATATTCAAATAGTTTGAAAAATGATCACATACAATTCAAAGATGTTTTCAAAAATATTACTGTAATAAAATTAATATAAATTAAAGTTAAATCAGATATAAGAATAAACTTCCTACAGACATTCAAATTTGCATCTTATTTTTCATGATACACAAAATAGTTGTCATAGTATCACAATAAAAAAAAAAAAAAAAGTACATAATAAAGACAGAACATTAAAATAACAAACATACACACACACACATTAACATACATATTTTCGTTGTACAGAATTCATTGATAAAATCAAATGTCCTTTATTTTATAATGACCCCATGCAAGAGTATCTGTTGAATTCTCTATTAAATAACGTTTTGTGTCATTGTGTGATAAAGATATCTTATTGATTTTTTGTGTAAATATAGCATGTTTAATTGATTTGAATCTTATCATTTCACTGTATTGCGTTTTCTTTTCATATAAACATGATTTATAATCGCTGAGACAAAATTTTTTTGTGACACTTTTATTAATCCCTTTTGCTTTACATATACATTTATTTTGCACATCCATTGCATACATTTTAGAGCGAAGACCTACAAACTCTTTAAGAATTTTTCCGTTATTTTCGTCTTTAAAAAATCCTAACCGTTTTTTATTCAATAATGGTAAACCATATTCATTATTTGGTGGATAGTCTGACGTATCAAAGTAGTTGGCTAAATCAAGTTTTATATCAGCATAATAATTTTGCGTAAATATTTGATATATTAAACTATCGGTATCAGTATATAGTAATTTAATATTATCTTGATATTTCACTTTCATATAATCGTAATGGAAATCGTATAGTAATGTTTTCGATATATCTAAAATACAAAAACCGAGGTAAATTGGTTTATTATATAAAACGTTAGTTTTGTTTAATTGTATTGCAACTAAGCTCTCTGAGAATATAGATAAACTATGGAATTCTGGTCTTGCTATCAAAGATTGAGCACCTTGAGTTTTGCCACGATTTAACCAATGATTTATTAATTTGACATGTACTCGCTTTCTTACATTTTCCATTGTTTTACCAAAAACAGAATTATTCATAAGTTTAAAAAAATCTTTCTCAAAATCTGAAGTAGCTAATGATCGCATATGAGTGTTTAAGTCTATGTAACTTTTCAACCATGCAGATTGTTCAAATTTTAAAATTCTATGAATTTTAACTAATCTGAGACCATTTTTTAAACATTGTTTGAGGTTTCTATAATGAATGACGTAATTTTTTTTATCTTTTAAATTTGGAATCAGTTTCTTGTCTTTGCTGCTTCCTAAACATACGTTTTCTGGACAAAATGGAAAATCTGAATGAAAATCATGTAAAGTTTTTGAATATTCTAAATCTACTTCCAATATAAACCCATTTTTGGCATCATCGGCTATATTAAAATCTGTATCTATGTCGACCCATTCAAATTTGCCTGTCGGGAGACATTGGGACATAGCCCAACCATAAAGGTTATTTGCGTCTAAGTACATCAAAAATGAAGATGGTTTATTTGAATTGTATTCCGACATAAATATGTTATTTGCCACTGCATGTCTATTGCTGCATTGTGATATACCACCCCGAATATTATTTGCTATAAACGTAACCTTGTCGATATCTGTTAAGAGTTCCAAATTTATCTTGGTAAAATTTAACATAGCATCCCAACTTAAACCAGGTGCTGTATAATAGTGGGCAGGATCTAAACCATATGTTTTAAGACAGACATCCCTAAAATTTTCAAATATATCTGCTAACAACAATACATCTGTTTTTAAATACAGGTCTGAATATTCACCCATATTCTTACAATTAAAATGTTTCCACACGTCTTGGGCATGATGGTATTCACTTTCTGTAATGTGACTATCATTTAAAGAACTATAAAACTGATTGCGAGTGGGAAGAGAAGTTATTTTTAAAGAATCAAATGTTGTCATGTATTCGTATGGATATACACCTTTTCTTATTAAACGTTTAAAATCTTCTTCACATGGATATTTTAACTTGAGTTCACGAAATTGTTCGGGTAGTAAGTTCTGAGCTAATTTGTTAAGGCTACTTGACATAAATTTAAAAGAATCAAGAAATCGTAATTTTACAACTCTGTTGTTGATTTGTAAAACTTTAGAAAAAGAAATGTATTTTTCCTTGTTCTCAGGAATAAGTTCAATGTCACCTTTCTCGAAATCAAGACCATGCACTATGAAATGAGCGTCATAATTACTTAAATTATGTAAAAACACTGGTACAAAATTAGGAGCTTTGTATTTCTGAGAGCATACTCTATGAGCTACACCTTCATATACTCCAGTATGCCAATTGTAAGATACTGTGCTATCATTGTTTAATTTAGTAGCACAAATGTAACACGAATCACTTTGACTGATATTTATTTCATTTTCTTCAGTTAACGGTAAAGGTGATTTTACAAAAGAATTTTTTTTACAGATATTTTCTAAATCTGTGTTAATGAATTGCATAAATTTTAGTGCGCAATCTTGTCCTGTATAAGACCTATATACTGAAAGATTATCATCATACGAACATTTAACATAATACCCAAAACTATACGTTTCATGTTTTTGAATATTAACAGTTGAAGATTGATTTGGATTGTTAGAACAACTCTCTATTGGATTTAAAAATGCTTCAAAGTCAGCATACACAACGAATGGAACTCTTAATTTACGTTCATAGTTATTAAATGAAATTTGGTTTGATGGTATTAATTCATTAAACCAGTTTCTTTTGCTATCGCTTTCCGATGGTAAATTTGTGCTCACATTGAAACAGTCGTTTTCTTGGTGTCGTTTTAAATTATGTAATGATGGAAAACTTAATAAACACCCATCACAAATATGAACTGCATGTTCAGAAGTCGATAACTGTTTAGATAATAATCTCGAGAGGTTTTTAATAAAACAGTAATGACCTTTAGAACCTTGAGATATATACAATAAGTTCAAGTGAGTAGTTTTTCGGCGTTTCGTAAAGTGTAATGGACCTACAACTTTATTTGATTTGCTTATTGAATCATATTGTAATCCAAAAACATTAATACTCATACTGTTCAATTTTTCAAACTTATGGATGTCGTTAATTTTTATAGGAAACGATAGGTTATCAAATTTTAACTTATTTTTGTGTATTATATAAGATGATACCCTATTGGAACTATGAGTGACTGGAAATAATCCTGACAAAACTGCCCAACGAAAGCATTCGTGATCGTTATTTTGAACATTGATTATAGCTTTCTTGTGTTTTATGTCTAACGGTAGGTCTATGTATGAAGATCCACGCAATGGGTTAAATTTGTTGATATTCATATCCAAGTGATTTATTTTAACTAAACTCCATCCACTACCTTTTTTTTGAAAATTTGTCATTTTGTTTGTGATTTCGGTAATTATAGATGAGAAAATAATATCTTTATCATCACCTTGACAAACAAGATAGTTTGAAATTTGAAAATCAAAAATATTTTGTAGATTTTTAGTTTCTTGTGTGAAATCCGCATTGAGAATAAAATTAACTTTTACAACAGAATATTCTAAAATAGATCGTTCTAGTAATGTGTATATTATATTTTTAATATTTTGTAAAAATAATTCAGGTGATTCAAACTGCGTATCAGAAACTAAATTAGATTTCACTCGATATGTAATAATTCTATTACCAAAAGCAGTATCAATGAATTGAACATTAGGTAGATTATTATCTCTTCTAATTAAATTATTTTTATGTTTATTGCTCTTATAGTGACTGGTCATATATTTTTTTGACACATGTATGTGACACTCAGGACATTCAATTTTATCATTATGCTGTTCTGTACTTACATTTACAACGGTACCCAGCGATGATGTAGATGTTGAAGGAGCTTCAAGACGAATATTTTTTCTTCTATTTAACGGATCCTCTTCAAACAACTCAGTTGTCGCTAATCTTTTTCTTTTTCTGCTACCTTCTCCATTCTGCATAGATCTGATGAATAAGAAAACTGTTAAAAATTGTGATCTCACGTAATAAGCTTCTTACTATATTTCTATTCTTTAAATAGATACTAACATGTTTTGTTATTTACACTGAAAACAATATGCTTTCATTGATAATACACCATCAATATCATCCTCATCGGTATGAGTTTGCTGTAAGGTTCTATGACCACTACATGGTGTAAAATAAGGAGAAATATCAGGATCTCCCAACATTGACACTGGCAAAACATTTTGTATATACCAAAACCGTATGAAACGATGATATTTATTTAGAATAATATTTTTATCGAAACTAGCAATCTCACTCTGCGATAAACTAGAAATATCAAACGAGTGGTACATTTCCGTTGCACACTAATGTTAAAAATATAAACGGGAGAAACAAGTGGAATGATTGTGCAAAGATGTCCCAACCATTATAAATACTTGAATTGTATCCCCTCTTCGTGGATTCCCAAAACATGTTGCAACAAGTCTTAACATAATAAAAAATGTTATACTTACGTTTCAACTTGTCTTTGTTCCATTTTATCACAGAGCTCGTAAAGTTCTTTGTCGTATTGTGATGACATCAGGTCCATAGATTCAATGTTCTCGAGAAGTGCGACGAGTTCCATGTTGTGTAAATCACAGCTTGATATTGCATCCATCGTGAGCAATGTCTTCGTAGTACCTTCTTACTTTAATAAACACTACCCTAAACAATGCAATTTAACTTTAAACTATCCAAACAATTAATGAATGTTCGTAATAACTTTACAATCGTAAGCATGAGCATGAAAAACACTAAAAAGACTTATTACTATTTACATTAATACTTAGCAACAACACAAAGAGTTCTAGAATCAAAAACGAAGTAATCTGTTAAGCATGTAACTTAAAATAGTACAAAGTTAAAATACAATACAATGTAAATTAAATTAAAATAGGTATAGTTATTACAATAATAGTTTCTTAGAATAAAGTATATGACTAAAATTATGATTTTAAAACACTGATACGCACTGGCACTTTGTTCATTTCTCGTTGTCTATAAAATATTTAACACAATCGTCCTTACTCGCTAAGTCTTTGGTTATATTGTATACCGTGTCCTTGATAGATTGCAAGTTTTTGTCACTCTCGTTTTCCGCGTAATATTTAACCCGCACATCAGCATGTTTCCATTGTTCCGTCGGTGCGATGTTTTTTATTTTATTAACATCATACACCTCAATTTTTATGAGGTGTGATGCAGAACTGCTGTCATCGCTGTTTGTTTTTATGTATGAAACACCACCACTCGTCGCTCGACCAACACTAGATGATTTTTTTGTCGTTGTCTTCCTTTTCTTAGGTTTTTCGAAAAATTCGTCAATGTTGTTGCATTCCATGGATCTTTTGTTTGCTATTATCGCTTTTTTGACTTTAAAGGCGAGTGTACCTTCTTCATCACTAGGTTCATCTATATCTTCAGCATAATAGTAATTTTTGAAAGTATTTTCCGAAAACTGTAATAAAATGAAATAAAACTGTTAATAAAACAAATCGGTTAAGGAAGTATTATATGATAAATACTTATAGGTATGCGAAGTATAAATGTACACTAAAGTAACATTGATAATTTAATAAGAGATCAAATGTAACGAAAATAAAACTGTAAATAAAACAAATTGGTTAAGGAAGTATTGTATGATAAACACTTATAGGTATGTGAAATAAAATGCACTACAGTAACTTTGATAAATTAAATAAGAGATCAAATACAACTAAAATGCATTAACCCAGTGAACAAGACATAACAAATACAATTAATAAAACATCTGGTTATAACAATTTTAGATCAAAGTATAAGAAGGTACTTACATTCATTTTATATCAGCTTCAGTATTTACTATTACACTGTTTTACTATCACTTCACTATTACCAACAACTGGAGATCACACTTCGAAGAGAGCACAGAGTGGAATACGATATCATGTGATTTTGAGTTTGGCTTTTATATGGAGAGCGAGTATTGTTTCCTTGCAGACAGGATCCAACATGTTCAACTTTCACTTTGAACGTTCCATTGAATACGTAACATCAGGAAATGGGAATAATAGGATCCGTAACTGTTGTTAAAAATAATGGACAGGCAATTAATCATTGACAATGAGAAGACCCGAAGGGTTTTACTTAGAATTTGAGAAACGTATGGTGTATTGTAACGATTGATTTATGTATTATAAACACTGCCCGTAATGCATAAAGGGTGAGTAATGGGTAATTGTAAACGGTTTTTAACTAGAAACACGAGTCCATAGGAACAAAGACATTTGTATTCTTCAAATAAAAAGTAAAAAAGGGTCGCTGTAGAAATACAAAAGCACAACGAAACAAAGGGAAAAGGTACAAGCTTGAGAGGACCGTAAACCATGCAACTCCAATTCGCGGTTTATATCTATCTCGCGGGCGATATGAAATGGAATCCGCGGATTAATTCGCGGTTGGTATTAATTAAATCCGCGGATTCATTCGCGGTAGGTATTAATTAAATCCGCGGAATTTTTCGCGGTAGGTATTAATTAAATCCGCGGAATTTTTCGCGGTAGGTATTAATTAAATCCGCGGAATCATTCGCGGTAGGTATTAATTTAATCCGCGGAATCATTCGCGGTAGGTATTGATTTAATCCGCGGGTTAATTCGCGGATTGTACGCGCCGAAATTGGAGCAATCGAAATGATTGACGAACTAGGCCAGTGTGGCGCCAACCGGCCCCCGAACGTGCTCCAGAACCGTCGAATCCCTTACTACTAGGAAACGGTCCTTAATGAAGAGTAGCTTTAGATACATACCTACCTACATTTAAATGGTCATCCCTATACGTTATCTTTTGTTACAAACAAAAATATTATCGCCGTAAGAGGCAAGCTGGTATCATTTCGATACACATTTAATTGTAAGGAGTTCAAAACGAATTTCACCCTATTTGTTACAAAAATGAGGAAGAAAATTACACACGTAAGTATTATATCATCTAACGTAAACTATTTATTTGAAATTCCACGCTTATTTAAAACATTTTTTTTGTAATCTCCTGATCTAATTTAAACAATAACAATCTAGATACAATAATTATGAGCGTATAAAATGGTTGGCGCGAGATGACCTAATGCCACAGTGACTGAGTAAGCGTTGCGACCGGGTTGACGGAATGAGAGTAGCGGTATAGATGGCACGTGTCTCTGTAATCGATAAAACTCATTAGAAAACGTAATGATATGGTGTTAAAATTGTAAATGTAGTGCCAATAAAAGTCGGGCACAAACAATGTATCCAGCGGTCACCAAAATTGTATCTTATTGTTTTATGTTATGATTGTCATTAGCAAAGAGAATATAAACACTACGTTAGGTCATGAGCGCCAATGAGCTACTATAAAACGGATTTAACGGTAATGATATTGTTTATTGTTTATGATGCATACTCATTACCCAGGGATGCTATTATCTTCTACTAGCTTTTGCCCGCGGCTCCGCCCGCTTTAAAAAGATTTTCCGGGATAAAAGTCCCGCTATATATTTTCCCGGGATAAAAAGTAGCCTATGTGTTAATCCAGGACACGATCTACCTGTGTGCCAAATAAGATCGAAATCCGTTCAGTAGTTTTTGCGTGAAAGAGGAACAAACATCCATACATCCAGACATCCATACATCCATGCATCCATACATAGGTACTTACAAACTTTCGCCTTTATAATATTAGTAAGACTGTCTATGGATTTTCTGTGCAAATGATTTTGTACATGGTATCAAAAAATTCATCCCTTCAGTATGTAAAGACGAAACATGTGGGAAGGAAAATATAAATGTAAACAAATATCTTCAGTCTTCACAATTTTTAAAGTTGTCTATATTTTCAATACTTACTTATTCTAAATTTATTTCGGGCTTTATTCGGGCTTATCCATAATATGGAAATGCTAACCCCATAGAACTTTTTACATTTCCTTATTCTACAGATCGTATTCTAACACATATTACAGATATTATTTTGACAATTTTTTATTATTTTGTTTACTTTTAGTTTCTACGTTAATTAAATATAGTGAAGTCAAGTAATAGTACGGGTTTTGCGGTTTTCTAATAAAAAAAATATTTTTAGATAGGTATGTGCTACATTTTTAAATAGATACCAATATGCCGGAATTAAATATCTTAGCTTTGTTAGGAATTTCGTTGTGTAACTTAGAATCTAAATACATTTGAATAATAAATCAACTTTTGAGTTCCATTAGCGTCGTTTTTGTACAATTTAGTACATTTAAATATGATTTATGAAGTTAATAATGTTGAAAGTCAAGTAGCTACTTAGTAATAAAATTGAGACAAAAATGAGGCTGGGATTAGTATTTACTGAAAATGTATGTGACATAACGTAAGATTCCAATATTATAATTGTCAGAAAATGGGCGGCAAACGAAACCAATAAAGGAATGTATAAATAAAATGAAAAAGTAAATTGGTGACAAATCTTATACCCGTTTTTTTTCGAAATTAATACAAACTGATTATATTTATAAGATCTAGATTGAAATGAGTAACCTATGATTATGAAAGGTCTGAAAATTTTGCAGTTACATTCTTAGATGTTATAGGTATTATATTTAAAAAAAAATACCAATCCTGAAACCATCATTAGAAATAGATCTAGTATTCTAATTTAGTTCATTAAATGAAATTAATGTTTTTTAAGGTAGGTATATTGAATACTTTCTGCCAATAAACACGCTATCACAACCAGTTTTACTAACGTTTACGAATTCGTTATTTAAATTAGATTCGAGTAGGTAGGTAAAATTACTAAGTCAGATTAGGAAAAATGAATTACAGTTTGGAGTGGTGTTCAATACAACTTTCAAACAATATAAACAAAAATTTTACTTGTTTTTAAAAAAATTATAGTGTGTACTGTGTAAGTACATCAACAATTATTGTTTAACAGTATTAAATTAAAACTATGTTTAATAAGTGCGTACCATTTAGTTAATATTTTGCTGACAAAAATCATGTTTTCAAAGAAGTAAATCCTAAATACACACTATAATATTATTTATTTAAATATAAATTGCATATTAAAAGACACTTTAGATTTTTTATTAGAAGAAAACTAACATTTGGATAGAGTGGTTCCTTTAGTTTTTTTTAATGAAGATACCTATAGCTAGCCTTAAGCATGAAGAAAATCACTAGCTATGTTTCCTCAATTTTGGTACCATTTTTTATATATTCTATTGCACTATAATATAGGTACCTACTTAGGTAGGTTCCTACATAATTGTAATTTTACTGTGATTAGGGAAGGAAATACTCACTAGGTAAACAAATACGTAGGTACTAACACAATAAAATTAGCACTAAGTAGCCAAGTCATAAATATTATTAAATAATACCGAAGTAGGTAGGTATATATGTTATGTTCGTCAATGAACTAAATACAATAGACGTAAGTAGGTAAAACAATATAGTAATTGTATTAAAGTCCATAAATAAGTACCTATTGTTTTTTCCTTCTTGAATATCTGTTATGGCACCAAAGTAGGTTTATATATTGAATCTGCCTCGGTGGCGTAGTGGTATTGCGTACGCATTACGAGTACGATTTGCGCGCTGAGGTCCTGGGTTCGAATCCCGGGTCGAGCCAAAAAAATTGTGACTGGGTTTTTCCATCTTAAAATTTACTCAGTCGCAGCTCGGAGTCAGGAAGTTGGCGGTGTGATACCCCCGTGCCTCGGAAAGCACGTAAAGCCGTTGGTCCTGCGCCTGATCTCTCTCCGGTCATGTCGGATTGCCGTCTCACCGGACTATGAGAGTGAAGGAATAGCGAGTGCACCTGTCTATTGCGCACACACTTGTGCACTATAATATCTCCTGCGTACCTGGCTGATCTCCGTTGAGATTGGCCGCCGTGGCCGAAACTGGCTAGGAGGATTTCATATATTGAATATCGCGAGGTAAAGGTTTATGTGTTTTGAATGGAAACCAAAGTGAGTGCATTAGTTGCGCCCTCGTCTACTTTTCCCGGGATTTAAAGGCAATGTGTGCAGAAGTGTGCGTGTGTTACCTCAGGGTTGTAAATAAAGTACCTAATGTACCTACTTAAAATACTCCAATTGTAGCTGCTTATTTTAAATTATATAATACCTAGGCACGTACTTTTACATTTTAAAATAAAATAATGAATGCTTGTGACATTTAAAGGACTATAATAAGGATATTTTTCACATCCTTACCTAGTGCTTAGCTACGTTTTACAAGGCTACGCTAACTTCTTAAGCCAGGTGATACATAATCCAACTGACCGTGTTTTAATATATTCCAATTACTTATGACAGATGTGTATTATAAAAAGTCACTCAATAAGGATGCATTGTGAACAGCAGTGTTTGAAAACGTATTTACCTATTACCTTCTTACTAATGTATTCTTATTATTCGAGTCAACAACCTATAATTGCTTTTGATAATGTATCTGTCCGGTTTGTCTGTTTGTTGTTTTATGCCTTATTTTAAAGTGGTTACATCATAGAATGGTTATATGTTTAAGCAAATAGTCGATCTTACCTGATATCCTGAAATTGGGGTCTGCAGGTGTAGGAACTGGTCCTGGTGTCAGCTCAGGGCGGAGTTTCCTTAATCCGGCCACCACCCGCGGCGCCGGAGACTGCTCTCCCACAAGCATCGCCTCACCATAACATCGCACTGATAAACACTACACAATAATTGATTATAAACATCACAATTAATCACCGCAAATAATGTTTATAATGCACGACTTTCTATTCCACAACACAATTTCAAACTGTCAACTGTCAAATTAAATTCGTATTCAAACGTCGAAAATATAGTTCGTTAATAAAAATCGCGCGCAACACATCTTGTCTTTCGTATTACGATTACTATATGTGTGACACGACTAACCGGCCGGCCGGCACTTCATTGAATGAATGGAGTTAGCTTGTGTGAATTGTATCGTTCCCCACTCTACTCCGTTTACTACGAAGATTGTTTAGTCGTTAGTGAAAAGTTTTGCGACATATGCTGCCATCTATTAGCGAGTAGCTATTATTGACTTGTATCATTTGGTCGTGAATATACAAGAGACACCTATTGGAAAACGTTAACAACTTTCAATAATTACTTTAAATTAACAGAGATGGCGCTGTCATAATCAGGCAGCGCCATCTATGTATGGTAAATTAAACTTTTTCGAATTCGATATCACTAAAATGCTGTTATTTTTAACTGTTATCGTGCCACATAGGATATAAAATTTTTATTCTTAGCGCACATAGATGGCGCTATGAGATGTATGCTGAAAATGATTCTACATTCTAATTACCTAGGTACTTAATTACAGAGTAATAACTTTCATGTAGGTATATTATTTTTATTCATGGTATATTCATGTATTTTTTTTAATTGATTTAAAAATTTGCTAAGATGTTTTTTCTAACAAAATTCATTGCGAATTTTTTTTTATCCGTGGAGATGATGCTTGGCTGCAAATTTTTCCTACATCATACTTAGTACCAACAGATTCTACAACATTGATTTAAATCTACAAGAGCAATTTTAATTATAATAATAGTGACTGAATCTACTTAGACATCGGGCATTCAATTCCGAACTCCCAACTCTTTATTCCAAATCAGCTGGCATCAACATGGAACCAGATCTATCCTATTTTTCATCATGACCTTTAAACATATACAAACTTTTCTTCCGCAAATACACATATACACTCACGCCTTTTATGCCCGAAGGGGTAGGCAGAGGCGCAACTTGTGCACCCACTTTTCGCCATTATTCCGTCCGATGATGTGATAGGGGGCGAGTCTATCGCCATATCGAGCACAAATTCCAGAATCCAGACGCCACTAAGCTGGCACTGAGTATAAAAGTCTAGTATCACTTTTTCCGACCCAGGATTCCAAACAAGCACTTTAGCGCGGTATCGCACCCAATACACTACCCTACCGAGGCACTCTAGGTACCAAGATATATAATTAAATTCTGTAATTACTTGATTACCTATTTTATTAAATGGAATATCGAATTGAGCGTCTTTATAGGTAGGTTAACGTATACGGTCTTATGCTTGTTTTTTAATAATTACTTATATCCGCGATATTTCACTTTATGGGCCTCATATATTTTCTCAGATCTTCCTTGTTTTAAAGGTACCCTTTTACCTACTATAAAAAAAAAAGAACGGAATTTTAAATATAGTGCAAGGATCACACTACGTATATCGTTTCGAATCTGCGTATAATTAAAGTGTAGAGAATTGGCATTTAAAGTAGGTACGTAAAACGTAAAGAATGAAAAATTACACATTGAAATAACTGTTTCCACTCGTTTTACTTTATTCATTTTGTGTTGAGGCAAGTAATTATTGGTCTCATAAATGGCCGATGTTATTACATTCTGTGTTGGAAGTAATAAAAACTAAAGTTCAGTAAATTCATTTTATTCTTTTTTGTTGTTTGTTACATTAAAGGCATACAAAAACACTTCCTGAACCGCGTACATAATTCATCAATCTTACATTTGGAAGACTACTTTCTGTTCATAGGAAGACATCGAGATCCAATCAATGGCACATAAATATTACATATTACAAACATTAATAAACTAACAATTATTATGTAATTTATCTTATTCTAAGTACACACAAAGGCACAGACTATCACTATAGTTAAAATATAAATTAAAACGAATTAAAGCTTTTCATGGAAGAAACTATAAATATCACAATAAGTAAGTAATGCGAGGTAAAACACCATCACCAAGGGCGCCACTTGCTCTCCTCGTCTGCCGGCGGTCTGTCCTCTTGGCGATCTTTTTTCTCACCGTAAAAACCCTCGTGCTGACGTCTCGCCGCCTCCTGCTTTTTATATTCTTGATACTCAAGCAATTTCCTTTTCTTTTTTGGCGGCAAGTTGCTGTAATCCATCGGAAATTCGCACTGTTCCGGAACACTTGCCGCCACTTCTTTGCTCTCGCTCAAAGGTGTTTCCGGTTGATTACTTCCTTGGTAAGGCACCGACTTTTTCGGCGAATGAGCCTCGACGGATTTTATCGGTGATCTAACCTTTCTGAGATCTAACGTGTCATTGTTCAAGGGGATATCGGCTAAAGAATACTGATACGGGAACTCGCTTTTGTAAGCGTCATTTCTGTGTAAATACTTTGCTTCTGTTAACTCGGGCCGCACGTTCGCATCGTAATTCTCGTTGCCTCGTTTGTCCATTATGTGTTGTCGGATTTTTTGCAGGATAATATCCTTAGCCTCGGGTGGCACTCGGTTGAAATATGCGTTGAAATATGAAATATGCGTTCCTTTGTGCATTGACAGGGGCGTTGGATGGCTCTGTGCCGTGATTCGGTTCGACGAGCTTGTCTACGGTTGTAAGTAATCCCGTAGAAGATTTTTGTATGATTTTTGGACTGGGTCTATTGTATAACCAGGATTTCGATCCTCCATCTCCGGAATATAAGGAGTCTTCGGCGTCCGATGAAGATCTTTCGTGATCGCTGTAGTACTGTTGTCTATCTGTAATGACGTATGACGGCGAAGCAGGCGGTGAGAAGTGAGCCCTATCAGGAACTTGAATTGTTAAAGGCTGCGCTGTTATCAGTCTCGATAAGTGGTTGATTAAATTCTGGCTGACGTTTGCATCTAAGTCAGGCACGGACATGATAAACCGACACGCTTCTGCGGCGCAATGGCCGAATCCCGCTTGGAATTTCTTCGCCTCCACGACCGGATCCTTCGGGCTGTGCAACTTCGTAAGATGGTTAACGGTTAACTCAAGGATGTCGGCCTTCTCCAGCTTGCTCAGGTTGTCGTCATCGATCTGTAGATAAAGAAAAAGGTAAAGTATTTCTCACGCTACAAGCGGCGCGACATTAATATAACTGTAAGTTCCAACAAGCCGACACTCCTGTTTCTTAATGGAACTTGTACTTTTATTCCAGTTTCGCCGGCCATCGCGAGTGTTCGTAATAAACAGAAGGACGACCGGTTCCGTGATAAAAATAAAAGGGCCGTGTGAATGGATGATGGATTGAATTTTGATGACAGGTAAAAGGGTAGTGTATTTTTTCACATGCAATTACATAGATGATAAGAAAATAGTGATGCGTATTTTTAGTATAATAATAAATAGTTTGTTTACCTCCAAAGCGCCGACCATGAGGTCTTTGAGTTCGTCGAGGCAGCGGTTGATGCGCGCGCGCCGCTTGCGCTCCAACAAGGGCTTCGTTATCTTCTTATATTTCGCAGTTTTTGACAACGGTGCTGGCTCCGAAGACATTTTGTTATCTGCCGAACAACATGTATGATTTAATGAAAATAATTAACAATTTAATCGTGTTCCATTAACACATATAACTTCAATTCATCTAAAAGTATCGTTAAAACAACCAGCTTTAAACTGAATCAAATCAAAACAAAACGAAACGAGACTAGACCCAAACAGTAAACAAAAGACTCGCTACTTACATATTTCACCTTGATATTCACAGTCACTGACACACACTAGAATTCACAGGACGAGCGTCGCAGCCCGCGGCGCGGTACCCACTGCCTGAAAAAAGCCTCTGCCCTACCGCCCCCGCCGCTCCGCCGCGCCGCCCCCTGGGCCCTACCCCGCGCCCTTCTCCCATTCATGCCCTGCGCAACCACGTGTGGCCCGGTCGAGTTACATGCGTAACATACTTTCCCAGACAATTCCAGTATATTTTTTTGCGAAATCGGGAAGGTTACTCTAGCGTTAAGTACGTAATTAGCCCTTGATTAAATGAGCAGGTATAGAAGTAACTATATGATATTCTTATTTACAAAAAATGCCTTGGTAGGTGACATGTTGTTTATTTTATTACCTTTTTTGTCGTAAATTTTGAATAAATAACTTAACACGTGCTATTTAAATCTTTAATATTGCGATATCGACTCGAACTCTACATATTACTGAACTCTATCTGATACTAAATTTTAAACGTGACATGGCGTTTTATTAAGAAATCCAATATAATAATAAATTGATATTGCTACGACCTTTTTAAATTTTATGACATGCTCCTACAAGTTTAGTATCAGTTTATACATAATTCGTATTGTAGAGATAGCAAAGTCCCTTTTTGTTCCGTTCTCTATCGATAGATGGCGATGCTTTTCTTATTTCAAACAGTTTGAAGAATCACTCCACTTGATAATACTTGTAGGCATTCGAAAGGATTCTACTTTAAATCATTGAACGCATTTAAATGAGTCTTACTCATTACTTCATTTAATAAAAATAAAACGTGACTATATTGTTAACAAGAATTATAAACAAAATTCCCAGACATTGTATTTTTTTCGGAATAATTCTAGAAAAATAATATGACTAATCAGCAACAGGCAATATGACGTCACATACAATAACAAAACATTAATAACGTATAATAAGTGTCATCGACTCGCTATTAAAATGATTATCGATTATCAAGAATTATTTGTCATGTTGCTAAGTATAGGCTTAACAACTTATTTTTATTTATTTGTGGCGGTATAATTTTACAATATGGAAATTAAATAATTGCCTAGACTGTTGCCTACTAGGTAATTTTGAACCATTTAGAGACGATACAAAGTAGATAACAAATTACGCTCTATATGAAATATGAACGTAAGATTATATTTTTTTATAGTAAAGCTATGAAGCTGGACTTATTGTGAATAATATGATTTTTTTTTTACGCTAGACGTAATATTTGAACATATTATATTAGTCGTCATATTATATTAGTAAAAGCATTAGAGCTGCGGTAGACTGATTTGTTTTAGTTGAACTGTGACTTTTACTCGAAAATCTAACTAAATAGTAAGCTCATTGTGTCTTTAATTTGACTCATGATATTGGCCAACCATTAAGGTCACGCCCCCTTCTTGGAATAACGTTTACGTTACGTCAATAACAAATTATAAGCCCTGATGCCAATGACTGTATCATCATCATGATTACCAGCCACATGACGTCCACTGCTGAACATAGGCCTCCCGTAAAGATTTCCAAACGGACCTGTCAAAAGCGGCCAGCATGCGGCTTGTTCCTGCGACCTTTGCCACCTTGCAGGTGGATGGCCGACGCGACGCTGCGCTTGCCAGTACGTGGTCTCCACTCGATGAACTATTTGCCCCATCCGCTGTCAGTTCTTCGAAATATGTGCCCTGCCCACTGCCACTTCAGCTTGCTAGTCCGCTGGGCTGTCAGTGACTTTCGTTCTTCTATGGATCTCCTCATTTCTGATTCGATCGCGTAGAGAAAGCATAGCCCTCTCCGTAGTTCGCTGAGTGACCGTGAGCATATTAAGTAAAATATAATATCTAGGTTTTTTTTATATAATCTACTGTGATAGTCTTCAGTAAAAATGTGTTAAAATCCTACTAATATTATAAAGGCGAAAGTTTGTAAGAATGTATGGATGTTTGGATGTTTGGATGTATGGATGTAAGGATGTTTGTTCCTCTTTCACGCAAAAACTACTGAACGGATTTCGATGAAATTTGGCACACGGGTAGATCATGTCCTGGATTAACACATAGGCTACTTTTTATCCCGGGAAAATATAAACCAGGACTTTTATCCCGGAAAAACTTTTTAACGCGGGCGGAGTCGCGGGCAAAAGCTAGTATATCATATAATGATACCAATAAATAACCAACATCATAAAACGTATTTAAAAATACAACTAAATAATGTTTGATTATAAATATGTACTTTGAAAACTTTAACAGTTCGATAATTTCTATACCTGCTTAAATCACAAACGTTTATGACAAGTATTCACTAAAACACCGGAATATTTGCATTGATAATTGCGAGCCTAAAGTCCGGATTCACCTTATGGCCACTTTGTCGGCATTTTTATTTCTAGATGTAACAATTTAGACAAAAGATTAATACAAAAACCAGAGGTAATAAATGGCTCAGCCCCAAACGGGGACAGAGTTTAATGTGGTTTGTGCCCAGATTTTTTGCCGCGCAGGTAGATGGCGCGCGCCTTTGGACACAAAGTTACCACCCACTTTTAATGGTTTTTGGGACTTGATAATTACGGTTATGTGTCGGTATTTAACTGTACTTGGCAAAGTTTCAAACAATTTTAAGAAATTATTTAAGTATTTTAGTTTAAGACATTTAGATGTAGAGAGATGTAGATTTTTTTTTTAACCTATCAGCCAGTAGCCTGACGAGAGCCGGCTTTTCTGGCCACACCGGACTTTAGGGTGAACGCTTAAGGCGCTCGCAACCCTTTAATTTAGGTGACCATGCGGAGGGCAACCCACTAACGGGTTACGAACTCAGGACGGCCACTAGGAGAGAATGAGACATCAACGATTAGTGGGAAAGATTGGTATTTAACCTAATCCTATTCGTTTCTTTCGTCGGCACGCGGGCTGGAACTGTTAGGGAGGTCGGGGGGGCGACGGGGAGCGTGGTGAGGTCCTCTACGGCGAGAATGGAACTGCGGTCTTGTGCAGTGTATGAGTTTCAAGAATTCGTTCATACGGCGATGAAGAGGCTTTATGAAACTAAATAGCTAATGTATACAATATGCATGTTGTTGGCGTAAATATGAGATAAGGTCTACTGTATCAGGTCTATAAGTAGACTGCCTCGGTGGCGTAGTTGTATTACGGTACGACTGCAATGCTGAGGTCTCGGGTTCGATCCCCGGGTCGGGCAAAGTGATATAGAGTTTTTCTATTCAGTATCAGCTCGGAGTCTGGAATTTGTGCCCGATATGGCGATAGGCTCGCCCCCTATCATATCAAGGGACGGAATGATGGCGAAAAGTGGGTGCACTATAGTTGCGCCTCTGCCTACCCCTTCGGGGATAACAGGCGTGAGTGCATACGTATACGTATTTTTAAATCCGTTAAAATTTACCACTACTGACGTTACTTTAAAAAACTACGAAATGTTTGTTTCTCGTTCGATTTTAACGTAAACTAACTACCATTGTACATGCATTCCGTACATTATATTAATTAAAATCTATATAAAGCCATAAAATCAGTGTATAATCCGTGGCGAATGTCCTGATAGATTTTAATGGCGTAATTAAGTAATTGGAGTTACTGAGAGACACGCATGCAATTCGTTAGAACATTACGACCGCGTCTAGTGTTTAAAGTACAGTTCTTGGTACTAAATATTGTATGTGCGAAAGATAGTCGGCAGGTCAGTGAAAATTCGTTACATAGATGTGATTGAGATGAAGCTCTATGTACCTAGCTGAAATAGTTTTTTATTTATATTTGCTGCTGGATAACCCTATTCTACGCGGGCGACAAACAAAAGCTAATTAAGTTATACTAAAATCAATTCATACATAAATAGATGCCGCTATGGCGTTTATTCATAAAAAAAAACACCGACACCACCCATAAAATACAAAGAAACTAATCAAACACATCCCAATGATATCAACAAAAATGTCATCAAAAATGCAGTCTCTTATCGTACTTCCTTCGTAGGAACTGTATTTGTCATCACACACACAGATTTAACGAGCGTGCTCTGAGACAAAAGTGACACACTTCCCACAGAACGGGTGAGTCACGAGGTTTCGGAGTAGTGGACATTATGTCCAAATGTGAGTCGAGACGCGAGACGTAGTTTTGATAAAATGAGTCCAATCGTTGGGGATACTGAGACATGATACTTTTATTCAAATGAGTCTTAAGACGTTGATATGCAAGATGAGGATTTTTTTATATTAAAATCACAGGTCTCCAATGTTTGGGCAAAATTTGACGGAAGAGTGTGTTTTAAAATGTTCTTATTCGTTTATTTCTATAATCATTGTTCTGAGCAATGCTCGGTGTTTCTCTACGCGATTAAATCAGAAATGAGGAGAACCGTAGAAGAACGAAAGTCGTCGACATTGCCCAGCCGATTAGCAAGCTAAATGGGCAGTGGAAGAACATACAGCTCATAGAACTGACAACAAATGGGGTAGAAAAGTTCTCGAGTGGAGACTACGTACTAGCAAACGCAGCGTGAGATGTCCTTCTATAAGGTGGACAGACGACTTGATAAAAGGCGCAGTAACCCGCTGGATGCAGGCCACTTTTAACAGGTTGGCCTGGAATTCGGGGGGGGGGGGTATGTTCTTTTGAATTCGGAGGCTTCTCAGCCTCCTCATTTGGAGAGGGGTCGTAATGCGGCATCGCGCAGGGGCGGTTCCGTGCAGCTATCTTTGTGCAACAAGATACCCCGGGGCCGTCCCATAGGCGCCGAAGAAAGCCACCGCGGGTTTTGGTTGGTATGCCGGTGTAGGGTGTACATAGTGTTGGAACTGGTCCAATGCTCGCTCGGGATGAAGCTATACTCCCGAGTGTCGACATTGGGCAGTAAGACTGTGTGAAACTAACATAACCGTTCCACTCACCCCCCAGTGGTTAACGCGATAACGCGTTTTCCCCGCGATAAAAAAAGGGGGGGATATGTTCAGTAGTGGACTTCCTAAGGCTAAAGAAGAAGAATTAGCTTCTACAAAAGAGTTGTCAGCATATGTCCGAGTTTTATACTATCACACTTGTAAACCTTTATAACTTAAAATTCACATCTTCAATTTCCTCTCTCAGATTACAAATATAGTAGACAATTGACAACATAGTGATAAGTGATCAATCAAGACATAGATTTATTATATTTATTAACATGATAGGTTGTCTATTTATAACTCTAAACCATATTTCTAAATACAGACGTTCCAAAATAGACCGAAATGATTCATGCATACGCATCTGCTTAACAAGAACAATTCAATCACTGGAGTTGTAAACTATTTGACCCACAAACATGAAGTATTGTTTTATTATTTTATGGACTTTGAATTTATTTAGCGTGTGTATCAAATACGTTTATGACTGTCAGCAGCAGCAAAATGAAGTGATGTTCTAATTATTTAGAACGTGTAAATTGTGTCTCATTTGGACTTACGCAAACAGGAACCAACACAAAATTGTCACAATTAATAGCAGATTTATTATGTTCATATAGAGTTAATTTTCCAAATACAGTTAAGTGGACGATCGCCTAGTTGGGAATTGAACGGTCTGCCGAGACAATGTCCGGAGGTTCTATACCCACGGCACACACCTCTGACTTTTTGAAGTTATGTGTTTATTGTTTATCAATTATCGTTCGCTTTAACGGTGAAGGAAAACATCGTTAGGTAACTTACATACCTGAGAATTCTCCATAAGAATTTCAAAAGTATGTGGAGTCTGCCAATCCGCACTAGGCCAGCGTGGTAGACTATGGCCTAAAACCCACTCAGTAGTAGAGGAGGCCCGTGCTCAGCAGTAGGCAGTAAGTAATACAGGGCTGGTGTTATTATTATAATTATACAAATACCTCAGTTGTTACTTTATTAAATGCCAAATATTTTATATCGACTAACTGGTTGTAAAACAAAAGTTTTTTAGTTTAAACTTTAACTACTTAGTAAAAAATAGTTTGGTGTGGGTTAGTTCCCCTTCGCGTAACTTGGTCCATTTTGTAGTTCACTCTGAATTTGTGTAACTATGAACTTGTTCCCTATTCATTTGTGTACACTTCAACTGCCCTTTTCGTTTCCCTGCCTTAATGCTACGGTTGTCAGTAAAAAAATGCCTCGAGTGATAAGACCGCCAATTGTACTTTGTTTCCAATTGCAAATATAGTATTTTTATACATATGTAGTACGTGTAGTGGTGATCCCTTCAGCCGCCAGACGAGACGTAGGAGGCGTCGGGTTGACGACTGACCGACGTCTCCCGCCCTGTGGACTGGGGGCGTTTGGAGAATTCCACCACGGTATCCCCTGCCTGACGTAAAAGGCGACTAATAGGGGCCACCGGGGGCCACGGGTGGGCGTAAGGGGCCATCCACCTATTAGTCTACCCAACTTTTGTGACCCCTGTGATGGACGGCAGCGTGGCGGTTAGGCCTCACGGTGCCGTTGACGCCGAGGGCGTCCTTCGGTGCACGGGGGCTTCTGAGCCCCCCCCCCCCCCCCCCCCAACAACAGGAGACGGACCGCAATAGCGGTACGCGCAGGGGCGATAACTAAGACGTGAGTCGGAGGAAGCCTGCAGCCGTCCTTAATGCGCCGAAGATGGCCACCGCGGAGTTTTGGTTGGTATGCCGTGCGTTGTATATAGGTTAGGGACTCGGCTCGGCGGTCGCCCGACGTTTTCCATCTCTCTGGGCGGCTCAACGTCGGGTCGTAAGGCACGGTGAACCCCAATATAACCGCTTAGTCGTTCCCCAGCCTCTTGAACGCTGGGCGGTAGTAATAAGTCACTTTCTCCGCGTAAAAAAAAGTAGTATCGCTTTTGCACATTCCACAATTTCAATTCACATACCACAACACAAAACGAGAATTGCATGGGTCTTTCTGGGTATAAACATTGTGCATTTTATATTTCACTTGTTAAGCTGCAAGCATTTTGAAATTTTGTATTATGCAAATAATGCCCCAGGTCCATGAACACACCTGTCGCACCTAAGTTTAGCTGCGGCTACGGCTGCCATCCGTCTGGATTTCCCCGGATTTGTCCTAGTTTGAAGGGCGTCCGGGGGCCGTCCGGCAGGGGTTTTAAAAACCCGGACACTTTTGTTGTCAGGGGAAATCCATTTTTTTATGGATGAGCGATAAATTGAAATAAATCTTAGTTAAAAATTAATTGAATTTCACGCACTCAAGAAGGAACGGCAAAATATTTTTTCAGAGGTGTCCGGGGAAAGACCCATATTTCGCCCAAATGTCCGGGATTTTTACCGTGTTTATCCGGCGTCAGCAATTTAGATGATGGCAGCCCTGGCTGCGGCCAAAGCGACCGCGCTTTGCTAGCCCTCACCTCATGGTTGGTAGGTATAACAGACTCACTGAGGAAATTTTAGGAGATCCTAAATAATTACGTGTGCTCTGCCGTTCACTGGCTCTTTAACTGTTTCAACATGCGTAACGGTTCTCCTGACGGTAAATCCCCAGTGATATAATTGCTTCATTATCAAAGTGGGCGTTTTTGTTTATACGGAGCGCGGCACGCGTGGGAATTGTCCGTCGCGAACAGTTCTCACATATGGATGTCACTGGCTTTGGAGAAGTTTAGGAGATTTGTGAAGAAACTAGAAGTGAATGGATACTGTGAAAGATTATGATTCTGGAAGGCGGATGTCAGAGGATGGTTAATGAGGTATTAAAACATGTATATAGGATAATGAACAGTGAGAGTTTTTGATATGTATGTACAGTAATAGATTAGGTTGGATTCGTATCTGATAGGAATATCACATGGGACGGATTTAAACTCAGCGAAGTGGGTGTAGTGATAGCATGGCCATAACCACTATAAGTTATGGTCATACTAATTATAGTTATTCTTATTTAGAAGTTTTTAATAAAACAAATAACAAAAAACCTTCAAGAAATATTTAAAAGTAACAATTTTATGACATTTAAAGGTCATACCGCCACGCCGAGCCATCTTAATACAATTACAGTAGCAAAAATTACATTTAAGTTCTTTGGTACGGTATAGCAATAAAATAATTAATAAATAAATAAGAAGCGACGATAGTCTATTTGGTAATGGAACGGTCTGATCAAAACTCAAGGCACGCACATCTGGTTTTTCGAAGTTATGTGTATATTGTATTGTTCGGATAAAAGTTTTGTTTTGTATTTGTAGCGGGTTGCCAGTTATGAAAACCAGTCGAGACGTCAAAGTAATGACAGTTGTGTGTATAAAAATGGTGCCGTACCGCCATTTGGATTGATTCGTGCTCAGACGCTCATTGGAGCTCAGTCTCATCGTCAATCTCGGTTGCGTAAGTTGAACATTGATTTTCATACTGGTCGGTTAGTTGTTGATACCTATCTGTGTAAAAGTATTTCTTATAATAAAAGTGTTTATGTAAAATCAGTGATAAATGTGTTATGTAAAAATCAGCAATAAATCGTTTTTATTTAAATCAAAATCGCTTCTGTTTCTAACTTTCTAACATCAGAAGTGAGATCGTAATCTATGCCCATACAAGTGGATTGTGTGCATTACATAGGTACCTACGCTGTGTGCCATCAATACGACTGTCGAAATATTTCATTACCCGCATATAACGCGGCGAACAATTGATTGCACTGAAAAATACCTGGATAAGCAATCGATGTCCGTACAAGTGGATTGTGTGCATTACATACCTACGCTATATGCTACTACTGCGTAGATATTTAGTGCCTGTATATAACGCGGAGAACAAGTAAGTGCACTAAAGAATACCAGAATAATTAATCGATGTCCATAGAAGTGGATTGTGTTCAGTACATATGTACGCTATGTGGAATCCATACATGGTACGATTGAGAAATTCGACTACCCGCAATTTACGTGAAGAAAAAGAAATTGCGCTGAGTAATATCGGGATAAGAATTAGACTGCAATGTGAATAAAAGTAGTCGTGTGGTGTACAAGTTTGTGATAACGTCATGTGTATACGACTTCGAATGAACAAGTGTGTCCGTGTACCACGATTGAACTGTTCGTGCTCAAGCGTTGTTTTTGGTGTTGAAACGTTCCTGTTGGCGTGCATACGTTCCTGTTGACGTGCATACGTTCCTGTTGGTGTGCAAACGTTCCTGTTGGTGTGCAAACGTTCCTGTTGGTGTGCAAGTGTTCCGGTAGATGTGCCGCTTATGGTGTCAGTTGGTGTCCTGGGCAAAGTGACTGCGCGGGTGGCAACTGGCGGTTGAAGCAAACTGCTCCAGCAGAGAGAATGTTCATCGGTGACTGTAAAGGAAGTTTGGTATCGTATGACCCATAATCCTTATTTGAAGGTTATGGATTCCTTTATTATTTCTGGTGATCTCTAAAAAATATTGGGGATTTTGTTAACTAGTCATCTACCTAGATTTTGGACGTAATAATCAATTTGTGGATGTAAGTCAAGTACCGTATAGTGTAAAAGAAAAGTATAGCCATTTTCATGTGTAATTCGCATAGTGGATGTGTGTTTGTGGCAATGAGAATGCTGACCAGATATAATGGCAGTGATATTTGACTTTTGAGTTGAATACTTACGGGGTTCAAATATTTTCCGTTAAATGGCAGTTTAAAAAAAACTTTTAATTTTAATGGATGATACTACTTAGCACAAAGATTCCTTAAAGGGAAGTCCTACCTTAGTTCAACTTATGTGATTTCTTTTATTTTTGGTAACCTTAACAAATTTTGAGACCTTGTTTAATTAGGCATGTACAGACATTGATTAATTAACTATTCGTGTTGTAACTGGCCGATACATGTTATCTATTCGTAAGTGGACCTGCTTGTAATAACAATGAGATGTTTGTTCGGATGTAACAGCCGTAGTTTTAGAGTTAAATAGGTACTCATGTGGTCCAAATATTTTCAGTTAAGTAAAATAAAAATATTTTACATGGCAGCTTAAGTAAAAATTATTGTACATGGCTTTAATTGGTAAAACTTAACTTCAATAGTTGCAACAAAACTTAATAGTTTTACCTACTTGGCATAAAAATTTGCCTTAAAGTGAAATTCTTTCTAAATTAAACGTATGTGATTTTTAATTTGATATTGAGGGTATTGGAAAAAGTGCCTCTGCGGGGATACACATACCATAGTTATGTAGTTACACCACATGCATTGTCTATAACCATAACTGTGGTTTACATGTGGACTATTTAGAGTGTGATGGGTAGTTAAAGACGTGAATTGTAGTAGTGTAGGATTTAATCTAAGGTCAGAATAGGCCGAACGGTGTATTGCTGTTGTGGTTTTAATTTTTGCAGAAATTGGAGATCTATGCAGTGTGTGTGTGCACTGTCTTCGCAATGCGGAGCGGCGCGGAACGACACACTTCAGGCTGTACGAGTGCGGAGTGTCGTAATCCTGCCTGCGCGAATGCGAATCAGCGCGTTCTTCTCCTAACGAAGTAGTAAGCCACGTGTTATGGGTGCAGTTGTAGCTGCTGTCTGTAACATCCATGCACACTCTGGTGAGAAGTTTTCATTCTGCCATTATTTTGTTATTATGATTCGATGAGTTCTTTATAAGGAGTCGATGTTTTTTTTTTATGAATTTAGAAGGTTGATCAGGGTACAAAATTATTGACAAACCGTGTATATACCAAGTTTTGTCATTATGCCACTGGTTAGTGATTAACACAGTTCGTATACAAATCCCTCCGTTCACTTGAATTTGTCTGGTTTAGGCCAGGAATGGTTGAGTCATGTGATGCTGCCGCGTATATTTTCTGTTGGCAGGAATTAAAAATCTCTCATGGCGATGCGGTGCGCTGCTGAACTGAGCGCTCCTTGTGCTGTCGAACTGCGCGCTCCTTGCGCTGCCGAACTGCGCGCTCCTTGCGCTGCCGAACTGCGCGCTCCTTGCGCTGCCGAACTGCGCGCTCCTTGCGCTGCCGAACTGCGCGCTCCTTGCGCTGACGAACTGCGCACTCCATCATGCTTCAAGTGGCATGGATATCAGGTGATTGCGGAAAAGCACATTGGGTGCTGTATATTTTATAAAGCTAAAGTTTTTATGGAAAAGTTTTTAAAGTTTCTTAAGAGGTGAACACATCTTTTTAAAGTTTCTTAAGAGGTGAACACATCTTTTTAAAGTTTCTTAAGGGGGTGAACACATTTTAAAGTTCTTAAGGGGGTGAACACATTTTAAGGTTCTTAAGGGGGTGAACACATTTTAAGGTTCTTAAGGGGGTGAACACATTTTTTAAAGTTTCTTAAGGGGGTGAACGCGTTTAAGGGAAGTTTAGTCTTGCGGTCGGTATAGTCTTTGTCTTATGTCAGGCATGCTATCCTGATCGACGGATACACTTCAAGTGAGGTATGGTTTCATATTATTGGATGCTGCTTTCGACTGCGCTCGGGCATGCGATCCTAGTATATGGGACGTACTTTGTGTGGTTGTGTGCTCGGACACTGTCGAGGATTGCTCAGACATGTGGTCCTGGAGTTTCGGGGGGTCATGTCATAAGCGGGCTTCTGGCGTGTGATGTATTTGTTTGGCAAACACTGTTTGTCTTAAATGGTTGGTTCTGAAAGGTTGGGTGGAAACATGTTTTTATGTGGGACCGATTCACAACGCAAAGCTATGTCTCACGTATGTTTACGTAGATCTCTAACGAGTCGTGAGAGGCACTCCCCCGACGGGAACTGCCTCGGGTGATTGGTACAGATATTAAGATGTTTCATATCCACTGTGCTTAGATTTTATTATGACGGGAACTACCACGGGTGATTGGTACAGATATCAAGATTTTTCGTATCCGATGTGCTTAGATTTTATTATGAGGGGAACTGCCACGGGTAATTGGTACAGATATCAAAGTGTTTTATATCTGTGGTGCTTAGATTTTATTACATTAAACTGTTGAGTAATTTTTGCTCAAGTCATATGAGCTGTCTTACTTTATTTTGTTATCTTTTGGACATGTTTTTGTGCTTTGTTTTATTTTTGTACGCAGATGCAAATGATGAACTTGAGGAGGCTGACTCTCCTAGCGTCGCACAGCCTTCTGAAAAAGAAACGCCTGGTGGCGACGGTGAGCATCAATCAAGCACGTCGTGGACGCAGAGCTGCATTGAAGAGCCTGCTGCATCATCCAGCGTCATGGCGAGTGAAGAAATTTTGACGACTTCATCGTCAGTTCTGGAGACTGATCTTCAGAGCTAGAAGATGGAGCCCGAGGACGGACTCCTGTCAGGAGAGGCCGTGTTCGGATAAAAGTTTTGTTTTGTATTTGTAGCGGGTTGCCAGTTATGAAAACCAGTCGAGACGTCAAAGTAATGACAGTTGTGTGTATAAAAATGGTGCCGTACCGCCATTTGGATTGATTCGTGCTCAGACGCTCATTGGAGCTCAGTCTCATCGTCAATCTCGGTTGCGTAAGTTGAACATTGATTTTCATACTGGTCGGTTAGTTGTTGATACCTATCTGTGTAAAAGTATTTCTTATAATAAAAGTGTTTATGTAAAATCAGTGATAAATGTGTTATGTAAAAATCAGCAATAAATCGTTTTTATTTAAATCAAAATCGCTTCTGTTTCTAACTTTCTAACAGTATATTATTTTGTATTAAAAAGTTTTTATTTATTGCTTTTTTGTTAGTTAATCGTGGAATAGTGTAAACAATACATCATAGATATAAGATTGCAGCCAGCGACTATATAACCCCTAGACTCCTAATGTTCAATATTTCTCTTCAAATTAATTCTGTCAACTACCTGAGGTTTGAGGAAGCGGGGTACTGCATTATGATTGGTTCTTACAACACCTTATCGCATTATATAACCTTGGAAACATAGGCATAGGGATAGGACGAGTTAAATGAAAACACGATTTTTTTATCGATATTACTTTTATGTAATAAAGTTTTATAGTAATATTATTATTATTTAATAAACATATTAATATTTTAACGAAACTCTTTATGTTATCGAATGACAGATGGCGCTTAGTAAGTCTCATCGACATTAACAAGAATATTTGAGCTGACTTCTAGGAATAACACAAATAATAACTCAAAACAATCGTTATAATCAACAAACAAAATAAAAATAAAATCCTAATAACATTTATTTCTGATACCGCTAGTCAAAAATATATCCTAATCATTTTTAAAATGAATTAACTATTACTAATGAACCAACCATTTAAAATAAGAAGCCTGTTAAAATTAAATAGGCCTCAGATAAATTGATTAGTTGAGTAGCGTTTGAGTATTCGGGCGATAGTTTCTTTTATTTTTAATTTTATCGATAGAACTATCGACAAATCCTTTTGGTGTATCACTTACTTTTAATGTTAAAAAACAAAACGAAATAGAAAATGTAAAAAGTATTTTCGTCGGAAAGAGATGCAAATATAACAAGATGGCGCGTAAACACTCAAATGGCCAGTCTAAGATGAACTCCGTAAAATATTAAATAAAATGTGATTATGTGTCGTTATTGCCTTACCTGTGAAATGTAATGCCATTTTTCTGAAAATTTTAATTATGGCTATTTATACCACACCATTTTATTGTGCACGGGTTCATTACAATAGTTATTTATTCGCAAACACGGAAGTATTTACAGCTCACAGTTGTGGTCGCTACTGACTTGAAGATTTTGAACGGTAAGCTACATTGGATCTATTTGTCAGATGTGTTGCCCGAAGCCGATCGTCTGTTATTAGGAGTCTAGGGGTTATATAGTCGCTGATTGCAGCATTCGCGAGTCATCTGCTGTTAGTTATTGAAGAGTTCCATTGTGTATCACTGAAAATCTTCATCAGATCTTCATAAATTATATATTAAAAACCTTTCCTGAAAAATATACATTTCAATATCGAAAACCATATCCAAATCGGATCAGCAGGTAGTTTTTGAGAAACATGCGGCCATACAAATTTACATACATACATACAAACATACATATATACATACGGATCGAATAGAGAACCTGCTTTTTGAAGTCGGTTAATAAATTATGGTCCGCTTTAACGGTGAACGAAAAACATCGTGAAGAAACATTACACACCTGAGAATTCCCGCAAAAAAATAACGAAGGCATGTGAAGTCTGCCAACCTGCACTAGGCTAGGTGGTGGACTAAGGCCTAAACCCTCTCAGTACTAGAGGAGGTCCGTGCTCAGCAGTGAGCAGTATATAATATAGGGCTGGTATGGTAATAAAATGAAAAAAGAAAACGAAACGTTATTGTTTGTAATTTTAGGTAATTCACCCAGACGTTTCGTATAAACCACGATATTTTTCTTAAACTTTAACAACATTTAAATACTTAAGCTTGAATGTGTCACGGGATATCCAACGTCGCATGTGTGAAGAACGAGTAATTGTTTTATTATGATAAAACTAATTCGTTTGTTGTCGCATTTCGTTTACTATTAATCGGGGTTTTGGACGTCCTTTGACGGCACGTTCCTAGAACCGTTTAAATCCACCAAAAAGCATACTTAATGTAAATTACTTGAAAAGAGCTGACACAAAAACAATTATTACACTGGTGGTAGGTCCCTCATATGTAAGGGTCCGTCTGGGTAAATGTCTATTTCTACCGCCAAGCAGCAGTGTGCATACACTGTTGTGTTTCGGTTTGAAGGACATTGTAGCCAGTGTAACTAATGAACATGATGAGACTTAACACCTTATGACTCTCGTCAGGATACTGGCCGGTAGGTCCGCGTTAAATAAAAAAAAAAAACATGATGATGAGCGCAGTGGAATGTCACACAGTACTTTGTAACTCAAGGTGCTAGATGGTGTTGCTACTGTTTATGGGCTATGTATCGCTTACCATCAGGCGAACGGCATGCTCGTCTCGTCATTCAATGCAAAAAAAGTATTACTTATTGTTTAAACTATAAAAACACATGCACTGCAAACGGATCGCAGATTACAAACAGGCGGCAATAAAATTTCGTACAGACGGCAATAACAATCTGGTACAGTTAGGGAAAATTAAAAGCGTTCACAACACTCCCAATAAAACGAGAGCCAGATAGTTTAGCCTGCCGCCCGCGCCCGCCAGCGCCCGCCCGTGCAACTAATTGCCAGTCGGTCTACCCTGACGGTACCGTCGGCAAAACAATCAGAAGCTGTCGTATACTTATTATTAGTTGTTTAGTTAGCTCATAATCCTTTGAACTTTCCTTTTCATATGTTTTATCAAAGCCGGTAGCGGTAAACGCACGTTTGAGATTTATTTACTGCCATTGTGTCAGTCAATCATTATGTCAGTCAGTTTCTGGTAAACTTTGCATGCGAAAACGATCACGGCTTAATGTAGGAATGTATCTTATATGTACTTCCTTTCGAATTTATTTATGATATCACTAATATAGTTTTACGAGTTTAGTTACTAACAGATATAAATACAGGGGCGGTTGCGGAAGACAACTTAGACGTGAGTCGGAGGAAGCCCGCAGCCGTCCCTAATGCGCCGAAGATGGCCACCGCGGAGTTTTAGTTGGTATGCCGTGCGGTGTACATAGGTTAGGGACTCGGCCCGGCGGTCGCCCGACGTTTTCCATCTTTCTGGGCGGCTCAACGTCGGGTCGTAAGGCACGGTGAACCCAACATAACCGCTTAGTCGTTCCCCTTGAACACTGGGCGGTAGTAATAAGTCACTTTCTCCGCGTAAACAAAAAAAAACAGATATAAATAGCGAGACAGAAGAGTGTGATGTAAATGAAAATAAATAAATAGCACTAACAGACATAACCTTGTGGGTAGGAAATACTTTCATATGATTGGTCGATATGTAGATTTTAATTGCTTTCAAAAATATTTTTATCGAATATAAATACATTTTCGTATAGCCTTTTATTCCTATATCACGGAATCAATGAAGCCTATAAAGTACAGGACTTAACATCAAGACTTATTATGGAAAAACGATGAGTTCCCAAGGGTTACTAATTGACATTCTCACTCGACTCTACGAGGAACAATAGATCGTAAATTGGTCATACACATCGTTTCTTCTAATACTTAGATAACTTAACAATTTCTATGGAGTTAAGTGATATCTAAATAGCTTAGTTTTTTTAATGGTTACTTATAAAGACATCTAAGTTTTTACAAAATAACTTTGCACTTAGAAGTTTGTTAATAGTTAGTATAAAATAATAGTTAATATAAAAAAATACATTGTAATACACATAAGTACTGAAGTTCACTCCCGTATTGATTAAAGTAAGTATCACTAAGCAGAATAATTAAGTTATACTTACTACGTAGATATAATTAAGTTATCAAATTTATTTCAGAGAAGGTAGGAAGAAACGCAAATAGTGATATACTGGTGGTACATGTACTGGTGGTAGGTCTCTCAAATGTAAGAGTACGTCTGAGTGGTTACCACTGCAATGTCTATTTCTACCGCCAAGCAGCAGTGTATGCATACACTGTTGTGTCTCGGTTTGAAGGACATGGTAGCCAGCGTGAGTACTGGACAGAATGAGACTTAACATCTTATTTCTCAGGATGACGAGCGCAGTAGAATTCCACAGAGTACTTTGTAACTCAAGGTTGTTACTACTGTTTATGGGTGGTCGTATCGCTTACCATCAGGCGAACGACATGCTCGTCTTATCATTCAATGCAATAAAAAAGCCTTTCCTTTACAAGGTGACAGATAACGAATCAGATGCAAAATTAATGAAAAACCTTAATAACAGGGGATTTTGATAAATTCTATGGTTTTTAGATACACTTTGAACTAGATCATTTAGCTCATATTAGTTTGTCATTAACTGCATAGACGCAATAACTAACCGATATATGAAGTCATAAATATTGCGTTTAAATTTTAACTGCATCAATTCTTTTCTACTTTAAAAAACTATTAACACATTTGTCATGAACAGATCCGTAGTCACGACTCATAAAGAATATCAATAGCGCTTATATTTTAAAATGATTTTCCTTAAAGTCGTTTTTGTAACAAAAAGTGTGAATGTTATCATAAACACTTTATATGTGAATCTACGTGAGTTACGCAAGCCAGCGTAACAATTAAATTACCTTTGTGTTCGTTGGACGTCAACAAATTAAATTAATGACGTTGTTCCTTTTTTAAAAAAGGAACGATTCAATCGCAATATCATTTCGTATTATCTTGATAATCGATGAAATGCCAACCCTTTATCAATTAATCACAATCGATTGATCGTTAATGTTTCTACTGTCCGTACCAATATAGTTATTCCGAAGATATCTGTCAAAATTCGCTGCGGCCGGAAGCTCGGCCGTGGGAACCGTCTACGATTGCTTTTCTCAATAAAATCACAAACTATAACTTTAAATAAAGATACTCTTTCTTTTTGATACCATTTTTTTTGTTCCGCGAATCGTAGAGCGGTTCTTTATTCATTAAATCGTGTTTCGCGTAGATGAGCGCTAATTTTGCATTTACATCGTTATGGACGTTTTCATGACGACATATTATTTGTTCATTGATGTTTTACTTAAACCCATTGTTTGGTTTGCGTTGATCCTTATTCGGTTTTTGTAAATTAATTTACATTTACGTAAATGTTATTAAAATTAGCATGAATACGTCAGAAAGAACTGCTACCCACAAATCTCTGTTATTAGTAATGTTTATTTATTTTATTTTATTTTTATTTTATTTATTTAGAAAACTTACAGCTAACATACATAAATGGTATAGAATGTTTATTAGTTATTTACTTGGAAATGAAATATCACTTGTATTAATGCCAGGGAATCCCTAACAATCCATACGATTGATAATTTGGGATATGTTATCTAGTTTTAACGGTCGTAACAAGTGTTAAAATTTATACATTACGAAAATATATATTTATCCACTATAAACCTGTTACTTTTTGCACGTTCAATAATCCTAAAACTTAATAGTCGGCCACCAAGTCTCCAATCATATTTTAAAGCCCATAATGAGACGGCTTAAGTCGTTAAAGTAAAGTCCAAATTGAGAGCGCACTAATTTAATTTTACGACACTATGAGATTAAAATGGGAGGCACGGGTCAATAATTACGACTCTGAGGTCAGGAGACCGCTTCCATGGTAGATATATGATTATACGTTCCCAAATTATTAAATGCATAAGCGCTTGGTATTAAGCATGTTTATTTTTGTTATTTTTATTTTTATTAAACCAAAGGCATAATAAAAAACACAATTAATTCAATGAGTAACACTTAAGCACTAAACTATATTAAGTCTAGATTGCCTTCCTTAGACCTATGCCCTAATTGAAATTAATCTGCGGAAGTGAAATCTACAAGAAACAATTAACAAAGTTTACATCTGCTTTTACTTAAGTGAGTTATGTAAACAAAATTTATACGGAAACTAATTTTACCACCTATATACTACTTACTGCTCGACTGCCTCGGTGGCGTAGTTGTATCATGGTACGACTGCTAATGCTGAGGTCTCGGGTTCGATCCCCGGGTCGGGCAAAGTGATATTGAGTTTTTCTATTCAGTATCAGCTCGGAGTCTGGAATTTGTGCCCGATATGGCGATAGGCTCGCCCCCTATCACATCATGGGACGGAATAACGGCGAAAAGTGGGTGCACTAGTTGCGCCTCTGCCTACCCCTTCGGGGATAACAGGCGTGAGTGTATGTGTGTGTATATACTGTTTAGTTTTCTAGTATTACTTAAAAATAAAATATTAAATATTTTGTTTTATCTGCATTTATGTATTATAATGGCCGGATCAGCATTTCTTTGGTGGAAAGCGATTACTCGAAAACAGTAGTACTTAACACTATCTTTACAATAAAAGTACTATGTCACTGTTACTGTGCGTCATCGTGGTGTAAAGTCTAATGGTTATAGTCACAAGTTGGGTACAATGTTCTTCAAACTAAAAGAAATTGCTTCTTACTGTTGAACGGCAGAAATGTTAAGGAATAGAAAGCACTTAAACGAACTCTCGCACATATAGTACTAGATTTGCTGGCGGCTTCACCCAAGCGAAGGAAATCTTTTTATCCTAGGATCTTTTTATCCTAAATCTTTTTATCCTAGGATCTCAAACTGTCTCCATATCAAGTCTCATAGAACTCCGTACGATAGTCTCTAAGTTTATCGCGTTCAGACAGCCAGACAGACGCGGCCGCGGGACTTTGTTTAATACGTGAGGACAGATTTAACCTTTTTACCAGACTTATTACTCTGACTCATTCCCATGGCGTTATTTTTTTTAAGGGCACGGCAAGATGTAGGTCCGCTGCATCATCAGATGCATCAGGTAAGTAGAGGGTCCAGATAGAGTATCGACTGACGAGACATGATTTTCGTAGTTGTATTTTATCATTGAATGAAATCCTCCTAGCCAGTTTCGGCCACGGCGGCCAATCTCAAAGATCAGCCAGGTACGCAGGAGATATTATAGTGCACAAGTGTGTGCGCAATACACAGGTGCATTCGCTATTCCTTCACTCTCATAGTCCGGTGAGACGGCAATTCGACATGACCGGAGAGAGATCAGGCGCTGGACTAACGGCTTTACGTGCTTTCCGAGGCACGGGGGTATCACACCGCCAACTTCCTGACTCCGGGCTGCGACTGAGTAATTTTTTTAAGATGGAAAAACCCAGTCACAAAGTTTTTTTGCCCGACCCGGGATTCGAACCCGATACTACTCGTAACTCGTACGCAATACAACTACGCCACCGAGGCAATCATCATTTTATCATCACACACACACACACACACACACACACACACACACACACACACACACACACGAACACACACACATCCTTTATCCCCGAAGGCACAGGCGCAAGTAGTGCATCCACTTTTCGCCGTGCATATTCCGTCCCATGAAGTGATAGGGGGCGAGCCTATCGCCATATCAGGCACAAATTTCAGACTCCGGGCTACGTACATTATTACCTTTCTGGGCATATGCAAACCAATCAATAAAAAAAAGGTCCTAAGAACAGCCATTCTGATCATATCTATGATTGGATTGTAATTTATCTGTCAAGAGTGTCGCATTAAGTCTAATTGATCTAGACATTGAAAGTCGCTAGAGATATTTGATTAGGTTTTAGCTTCAATAACTATGTATTGAAAGTTACGTGTGATTGAAATTGTGCTTAAACTTTAAAGTTAAAATGACTGCCTCAGTGGCGTAGCTGTATTACGGTACGATTGCGATGCTGAGGTCTCGGGTTCGATCTCCGGGTCGGGCAAAGTGATATTGAATTTTTCTAATTAGTATCAGCTCGGAGTCTGGAATTTATGGCCGATATAGCGATAGGCTCGCCCTCTATCACATCATGGGGCGGAATACGCCCGGCGTAAAGTGGGTGTGCTAGTTGCGCTTCTGCATACCCCTCCGTGGATTAAAGGCGTGACTATGCGTTAGACTTTAGCTTAGGAACAAAATAATAACAGAGGACATAATTCTGAACGTCGAGGGATGGAATGTTCATGTAACCTGTTCTATAGGTACTCATATCAGCAAATGAAATGTAACTCTCTGAAAAGATTAAAAAACATTAATTAGAGTTTAGTTGGTATCTAGGGTCATAGGTTCGTTTGACAACGCCCATAGTTGGGTTAATGGTAAGCATCTACTAATATAAATCACTGACCAAACACACGACATAAAATGTGGACAACAAGATAACAATATCTCATTTTTATTCAACTTCTATTTAACTAAGAGTTGTCTCAACTAATAGCTCATCAGTCTGCGCGGCGACTTAGTGTGCCATTTTACGACTTAAACGTATCAGGCACACTACAATCTAACTTCTAAATCAGTAAAGTGTCTGTAAAAAATAACATTGCATTATCACGATCCGCCAAAAACAGTCATCATTCCGAATCTAGTTAAACTTGTGTACTTACATTAGTTCCAACTCTCGGTCTATTAAGAAATGAATTGGCGGCCGCTTCCACTATAATTCGGCCGAGTGCGAATGTACGTTGGTTATACACGGCTTGTTATGTGTGTAGGTGTTTAGTACACGGCAGTGTAATACGGTAGGCAGTGGGGAGGCGGGTATGCAAATGGCTGAGCTATACTTGGCCACGAAGCGAGCCGGCCGCGACCGTGGGAAAACTATCGCCTGTGGCGAGTGGCTGAGTGGGCAGTATTTGGACTATATGCATAAAAAATACTACCCAAAGTACTTCAAATTATGAGAAGTTTTGATTAACATTTTTAAATCATGTATTCTGTTCCAAATCTTAACTTGAAAAATTGTTAGATGTAAATTTTAAAACAGATAACATTATAGTAGCTACCTATATTGAAATATTTGGCTTTGTCATTTCAGTCTGTAACAATTTTGTGTCTAAAATTTTAAGTACGAAGGCCATATTTTTTCTTCAAGATTATCAAATCCACGTTGGTGAAAAAAATATTTTAACAGCCTTCAACACCTCGTATTAATAAACGATGCATCGCAGCAAAGTCTGAATCACGTGTGCCGGTCTGAGTGTGGCCCTGTCCACTCGTGCAGCGACCACGGCGCGTGACGGCGGCAGCGGCGCGAGCCGCAATCACGCGCCCCTCTGACGCGGGAGTTGACGCAACGATGCCGCCGACGTCGCGCCGCGCCGCACCGCACCGCGCCTGCGCAGACCACCAACTTCTAACGTAACAATACTCTTTTTATTTTATTCCATTTATTTAAACAACCTCATTGTACTACGTAACGGACTGGCACATTAGAAATATTCTTTTTTTGTATTTCTTGTAGAAGATCGTGTACATTTCGGCTGGTTATATTACAAAAATTCGGATGTGAATATATTTTTCTGATTGATTAGGTTTATGTCATACATCACTATGCTTAATGCATAAATCTTTATCAACTATGTGAAATCGGATTCAAAGTACTATAAAATGCTATTTTGAAGATGCCATAGTGTCTTCAATTGACATACTCTACAGCCAGAATCGAAATAAAAATGTACCGTCTCTAAATGAATGAAAGCCAAAGATCATGCACAAGACTGTCAAATTATACATTAATGTTTTTTTAAGTATGACATTGAATGACGAGACGAGCATGCCGTTTCGCCTGATGGTAAGCGATACGACCGCCTATAAACAGTAGCAAGACCATCCAGCACCTTGAGTTACAAAGTACTGTGTGGCATTCCACTGCGCTCGTCATCCTTAGACACAAGATGTTATGTCTCGTTATGTCCAGTAGTTACACAGGCTACAAAGTCCTTCAAACCCAAATACAACAGTGCATGTACACTGCTGCTTGGTTGTAGAAGTAGACATTGCGGTGGTACCCACTCAGACGGACTCTTACATATGAGAGACCTACCACCAGTAAAATGTATCGCTAATGATTACTAATTTTACTATCTTACTAATATCACAAATACAAAAATTTGTGAAAACCAATCAACGTGTAGTGAGTTATAAATAACACATTAATTTATATTACAGTAATAAGTTACATGAAAGCTGTGTGTACAATCGGTACTAAATGTTAACAAAAACACTTAATTGTTAAGCGTAGCCGCTCAGTTGCCAAACAATTGCGATACCATTCTCTTGATATTCCTCTCACCCCAACAAGCACGGAAAAACATCGCTCACCGACCAAACGGACAGTTTTTATAACAATCAATTAACTCTATTGCTTTAACCGGAGAGGTCGTCACGATTCTAATTGCTTTTTATTTTATTTTACAAACAGCGCGGATGCGTTTGCAATTAATTTTTAAGAGATCTATGTTGTCAAGATGAGAAGAAATTATTCGTCGGTTTTATGCGAGGTTGTGAAATGTAATCTTTCGCTTGTAGGTGTGCTTGTAGGAGTAGGTTATAGGTACTTTGTAATGCAATGCAAGCAGATACTTGCCCACTGCTGAGCACAGGCTTCCTCTACTACTGAGAGGGTTAGACCTTAGTCCACCACGCAATAGTGCAGGTTGGCAGACTTCACATATCATCGAAATTCTTATAGAGAATTTCGGGTATGCAGGTTTCCTCACGATGTTTTCCTTCGCCGTTAAAGCGAACGATAATTTATTAACAATACACACGTTACTTCGAGAAGTCAGAGGTGTGTGCCTCGGGGCTTGAACCACCGGACATTGTCTCGACAGACCGTTCCATTACCAACTAGGCTATCCTCGCTGTATACTAAGGTACTTTATTAATTACTAATTACAACTGGCTAGGATAATAAAAAAAAATGTATTTAGGATTCACTCAAAAATGTAGTCTGATTAAGAGACCTCTCCATAGCAACGATAGGTAATTATATTACGTTTTAAAGTAACCATGGTTCCTTTCTACAAGAAATTAGAACGTTTTGCTGTTGCATGTTGTAACTGAAGTAAGAGCCCTTCACTCAGTTCAGTGAAGGCAGAACATTAATGCGTCACCAAAAGGCGAAACATGCAAAAACGAAACCTAAAATAAAGTAAATGAAAGAGAAAATAATCCAATTTAGGTAAGAAAAGTGTATGTTCGACCACCGTAAGGCTCCAATAAGTCGCGCGTGTCTGTCGATAACATGCCATTCAAAACAAAAGTAGACAATAAGAGTTATCTGCTGTTTCCTTTGTACATCTTCGAAACGATCGAATCTACTCGGTAAAATATAAAAAATGGGCGTTGCATCTTGAGAAGGTATACTAGCACTGCTAGCACCATATTGGGTGATTATACATACAATAATACGAGGAATAGTCATGGCTCCTCAGTCAATACTCTATTTGGACCTCTCTCCGCTTACCATCAGATGCAATGATAAGACTTTGCTGTTTACTATACTATAAATAAAAAAACCTTTCCTTAGTGATAATTTAAGTTACCTTTGACGTCTGGAATTTGTAGATAAATTCGCTTCTAAATTGGCAAATTTAAGCTCTGCGTTAATCCCGTAATGACCAATGGAGCTGAGTCATAGACACTGACTGTTGGGCTAAGCCATAAGCTTAAAGTCGCTCAACGTGCTATGGAAAGAGTCTTCTGCATCTCTCTGAAGGACAAAATTCGGAACGAAGCGATCCGTCAGAAAATCAAGGTGACTGATATAGCTCTGAAAATTAGCAGGTTGATATGGCAATGGGCTGGCCACATATGTTGCAGAACAGATAACCGCTGGAGTAATCGTGTTCTGGAGTGGCTGTCCAAACATAGCGTAGGACGCCCTCTGACGAAATGGCGGGACAACTTACACATGAGCGCCGGCAGAGACTGGATACATGAAGGAGCAAACCGGGCTCTGTGGCGTACCTTGGGAAAGGCCTATGTCCAGCAGTGGACTGCAACGGGCTGATGATGAAGCTCTGCGTTGTTTGTCAGTCAGTGCTGAGAATTTTATTACTAAGGGAAATATTATCATTGCTGAAGCTAGCTTTAATAATGACATTAATTAATATATTTTGGACTAGCTTTTGCCCGCGGCTCCGCCCGCATTAAAAAGTTTTTCCGGGATAAAAGTCCCGGTTTATATTTTCCCGGGATAAAAAGTCGCCTATGTGTTAATCCAGGACATGATCTACCCGTGTGCCACATTTCATCGAAATCCGTTCAGTAGTTTTTGCGTGAAAGAGGAACAAACATCCTTACATCCAAACATCCAAACATCCAAACATCTAAACATCCAAACATCCATACATTCTTACAAACTTTCGCCTTTATAATATTAGTAGGATATGGTCTTTGATCGGCGTATAAATATTGGCAGGTAACGATACCTATACATTGGAGATTGGATCTTTCAAAACGATGTTACAGCCTACAAATATTTATGAAGAAACTAATAATATAAATAGAAAGATTGATCCCAAAAATAAAATATCATCTTGCTGGTTATTGACAGTCATTACAAGAAAGTCAGTTTTTGATAAATTGTCACATACAATATTTCCTTTTATTTTGGACTTTTGGGTCTCGAAATTAGCGTTTCTATTTGCACGAATTACATCCGTTGATTTTAACCGTAAAATTGTGTTGTCAAATTATGAAAAGAAGTACCTTTTACACGACTTAAATATCGCAACTAAATTGTCTAGTCTATAATTTGTTTAGGAAACTTTTCAAGTTACAGTATTTGAAAGTCGTCAGATGCGGATTCAGTATCAAGATAAACAGGAGGTAATTTTTTTTAATATACCAGATATAGCAAACAATCGGTTTTCTTGCATTGTTTATGCCCTAATTTTTGTTTTTATAATCTAATACCTCAGTAGATTATACAAATGCCCAATCGTTTATAGAAGTAACTAGTGTTAGGGCAAAAATATTTTTTGTGCGGGTATTAATGACATGATCTACAATTTTTGCTATAAAAGCATAGAACGTTTGACAGTTCAAGTTGGTTGATCATTGCCTTCGTGCCGGTCGTTCGCTTGGTGATATTTTTTGTGAAAGTATTTCTGTAAAGTCAGTGGTACATATTTTTATTTAAATCAAAACCGTTACAGTTTCTAATACTAGCTTTTGCCCGCGGCTCCGCCCGCGTTAAAAAGTTTTTCCGGGATAAAAGTCCCGCTTTATATTTTCTCAGGATAAAAAGTAGCCTATGTGTTAATCCAGGACACGATCTACCGGTGTGCCAAATTTCATCGCAATCCGTTCAGTAGCTTTTGCGTGAAAGAGTAACAAACATCCAAACATCCACACATCCATACATTCTTATAAACTTCTGCGTTTATAATATTATAGTAAATAGTAAATATAGTAAAATAGTAAAATTTTAGATTCCATATAGTATTTAACTTTATTTGAGTACAATTTTATTTTTTGAGTGAAAGGCTTACATTACACCATATTTGAAGAACGCGTTCTGTAGAAAAATAATAAAATTATCATAACCACAAAATTTGTGCCCGACATGTCCATACTCCAAGAACTCGGCATCAATTCGCGCTTGTCTTGTATAAATCAGTCTCGCATCCTCACATTTTTCGAACACGTGTCGCGACGTGGAGAAATGTCCATCGAGCGCCATGTGGTGCAGGGGAAGGTCGAGGGCACACGGGCGCGAGGGAGATCGTCTATGCGGTGGACGGACCAGGTCAAAGCAGTACTGGATGGTTCACTATAATACGTGCACTGCCTCGGTGGCGTAGTTGTATTGCGTATGCCTTACGAGTACGATTTGCGCGCTGAGGTCCTGGGTTCGAATCCCGGGTCGAGCCAAAAATATTGTGACTGGGTTTTTCCATCTTTAAAATTACTCAGTCGCAGCTCGGAGTCAGGAAGTTGGCGGTGTGATACCCCCGTGCCTAGGAAAGCACGTAAAGCCGTTGGTCCTGCGCCTGATCTCTCTCCGATCATGTCGGATTGCCGTCTCACCGGACTATGAGAGTGAAGGAATAGCGAGTGCACCTGTGTATTGCGCACACACTTGTGCACTATAATATCTCCTGCGTACCTGGCTGATCTCCGTTGAGATTGGCCGCCGTGGCCGAAACTGGCTAGGAGGATTTCAATATACGTGCACTAGGAGAGCAGCAATCAGAGAGGAATGGCGCAAGATTGTCAAGCGTGCCACAAACCTTGACGTGACGACCACGACCACTCTGCCAAGAGTGTAACGACGAATGTCGATAGGCTGGCCCCCCACATCATAGGCCGGAATACGCGAAAAGTGGGTGCACGGGATACGCCTCTGTCTACTCCTTCGGAGATAAAAGACGTGAATGTCTATGTAAATCATAACAAAAGAATACAGGAATTATGTTCTTTGGTTATACAAACCTGATCAGCCATAATATTTAACATTTTCAAAACTTCCGCGCTATCAAAACGGAATTGTTATCAATTACATCGTGATCGTCTTCTATCCGGTCAATTGTTATTAGTATTGCAATAGATGGGTTGTATAATAAATATTACAGCGCTACATGAAAGAGTCCGTTCGGGTCTTACGTAAAACTGGAAGCCGCCGGCACGAGACGAACACTTTTACTTTTTAAACAGATTCGGTCAATTCTCTGCTTTGAAATAGGTTCTTACGTTAAGCATGTAATATTACTTTATTATTTACATTCCCCATTTAAAGTGAAATTTATGTTATATATCGTGATTTGTTATTCAGTTTACCGAGGTCGTTGACCATGTGCGTCAATTTGTAACTATTTTGGAGACTGTTTTTAGAACTAATATAAATAAATAAATATTGTAAAGAAAACTGTTGTAATGTACTCCTGGATGACGAGTTACGACAGGATTGCAGTCAGACTTTTCTTTGTTCAACTTTTTATGAAGAAGGCGTTTGGTAACCTTTACCTATTTGACGAGCAATATGACAAAAAACGTTCTGAATTATTAAACAGAATCTTAGATCAAATTATTATTCTAGCTGTATTTTAAAGCTGTGCTGCATTGATTAACTGAGAGTCGTAGGGTTGCTAAGCACTGGCTTGACTAATACTTTCACTATTTCCTCGCACGTTTTAGACTTCGCGCTATAGAAATAGACAATATTCTCAGATACGTGTAGTAACGTGTATATTTGCTTGAATAGTTGAATACATATATTGGGATTTGGAAATGTTCTAATTTATCATGTCACAGTAAAGATTTGCCAATACAAATCTTTACCCTTTGTCCCACAAACGTGGTAACTAGCTAAGTAGGTAATAATCCCTCCCTAGCCTATATCGGCCACGGCGGCTAATCTCAACAGAGATCAACCAGGTACGAAGATGTTATAGTGCAAAAATGTGCTTGTAATACACAGGTGCACTTGTTATTTTTTCATTCTCATAGTCTGGTGAGACAAATCCGACATGACTGGAGAGGGATCAGGCGCAGGACCAATAACTTTACGCACCTTCCGAGGCACGGGGGTATCACACCGTCAACATCCTGACTCCGAGTGGCGACTGTGTAATTTGTAACATGGAAATACCCACTCACAATTTTTATGGCCCGACCCGGGATTCGGACCCAGAACCTCAGCGTACAAGTACTCGTAACGCGTACGCAATATAACTACGTCACCGAGGCAGTCAAGTCCTAAGTACAGTGTAGTCCAAATACAACGATTTTTCTGTACAGGGACGGATCCCGAAATTATCGCTGTGTGTATTGTGTACAGTAACCGGTACCACTTTTAGATATAAAGTATATGAATACTAATATTATAATGTGGGAATATTTTATTGTTTACTAGCTTTTGCCCGCGGCTCCGCCCGCGTTAAAAAGTTTTTCCGGGATAAAAGTCCCACTTTATGTTTTCCTCGGATAAAAAGTAGCCTATGTGTCAATCCAGGACATGCTCTACCCGTGTGCCAAATTTCATCGAAATCCGTTCAGTGGTTTTTGCGTGAAAGAGGAACAAACATCCATACATCCAGACATTCTTACAAACTTTCGCCTTTATAATATTATAGTAGGATTTGTTTGTAATGGATAAATTCACAAACTACTGGACCGATTTTGAAAATTCTTTCACTAATAGAAAGCTACATTACTCTTGAGTGTTATAGGCTACTTTTTATCCCGGAAAATATTGTTATTCCGTAATATTTTTTTCATGCGGGCGCGGCATAAAACGCAAAAATACGGATCGACTGCGTGAACAATTTAAATGGCAGTATTATGTACGTTTACATACCGTAAAGGGCGCCCTGGTATTTACATCACAAAAAATCACACCTCAGTCAAACCGTGCGACTCCCAGAACCATAACACGAATCCAAAAATGCTCACGGCCGTAACTAAGCTAAACGAGAGGCACACACGCCATTTTCACCAGCGTTTCCCACGGTGCCTCTCACGCAAGCCAAGACCCAATTAGATTCGTACCGAACTAATTTCTAGATGCGCGTGCGCCGCCAACCGCGCTAATAGCACCTTCAAGAAACACAAATAATTCTTACTGATAGTACTTTTGATGATCTCGTGACAATGTTGCATATTAATGATTAGTGGAAAAGGCGGCGACTTTGTTTTATTGAATTTATTAAAATTATAACATCTGCCATTAATATTACACCGTTTCTGGGAATCATCGTGGCTTGAATGTGAGAACGATATTGTGCTTGTGTTTCGTGATTAATAAAGTCATTTAATGATAGCTCGACATTTTTTGAGATGATGAATGATGTGAAAAACTAATACAAATTAGCACTTAACCTTAGTAGCAGCTCATTGTATCTCCTAAAATGAATGATGAACTTGTAGACCAGTTGTTATGTAGCATTTAATGTAGTAGGTATCAAATAAAGAATCGAAATTACTTTCAGATTATTTCGATGTTATTGTATTCGACGTAAATGTTGAACTTATTTTACGTTATGTAAATGTTGATTTTGAAATCACTGACCTAAAAATTACACATAAGTAATCAAGATTTCAACTTATCGTTAACATTATTACAATTGTTATTTATGGCTAAACGTCATGCAATAATTTTCGCTACAATAATTATAATGAATAATTACATTATTATAATGTTCAATAATGGCTATGTACCTACTTATTTTTTGCATTGCTAGTAGTTGAACCGAATATCACTAGGAACTGTCATCCAACCAGCATCTTTTACAATACCATACTAGGCCTGTATTCAATGTACTGCTTACTGCTGAGTACGGGCCTCCTCTACTACTGAGAGGAGTTATGCTAGTCTACCACGCTGGCCTAGTGCGGGTTGGCAGACTTCACAAACCCTCGAAATTCTTATGGAGAATTCTCAGGTATGTAGGTTTTCTCACAATATTTTCCGTTGCTGTTGAAAGTGAATGAAATTAATAAACAATAAGATAATTCAATAAGAAACAACTAAGTAATTGTTTTTGACTCACTTTGTGTTGTCGTTAACCTTATACACTCAATTTCACTTTACTTTACTTTATGCTCTGTAAGTTATACTCAAAAGTTATTTACTTGGTGTATCCGTAAGAAATCTAATAGGCATCCATCACTAAATTACACGGAAAGGTCTCAATTGGATCACCTCTGACCTCCACCTTACTCGAGAAATCGTGTTCCAAAGGTACGTTAAAAAAGCCGTGTTAATTTAGTTTCGTTTTTCCGTGGCCGAAGATCTATTAAACTAGCTATTACGCTTTGGATAAACTTAATAGAGTATTATATTGATTAGGTCAATATGAATAACGTCTAATATGATAGATACTTAATGATTAATAATATACTTTAACTTATTAGATGGATCACAGTACCTATTAAATCGTCATATAAAATCTGTTGAATTACTTTGTGATTTTCTCATGTCTTTATAGTCTTATTAGATAGATCAAAGTAAGTATTAAATCATCATAATATAAAGTCTATGACTATGTCATATAAAGTCTATGTCATAATATGTGTTTTGTTGCAATAAAGATACTATTATTATTCTTACTGCCTCGGTGGCGTAGTTGTATTGTGGTACAACTGTAATTCTGAGGTCTCGGACACGATTCCCGGATGGGGCAAAGTGATATTGGGTTTTTCTATTCCGTATCAGCCTGGAGTCTGGAATTTGTGCCGATATAGCGATAGGCTCGCCCTCTATCACATTATGGGACGGAATAACGGCGAAAAGTGGGTGCACTAGTTGCGCCTCTGCCTACCCCTTCGGGGATAATAGGCGTTATGTGTGTGTGTGTGATAAAATCTGTTGCATTTTTTTTTAATTTTCACATACCCAATGTCTTTATAGACGCCGATAAAAAAAGTTATTTTCCCATTCAATGTTGTCAGGCGACTGCAAATTCAAAGTAATATTTTCAGCGCAAAGACATTTCGTGACTACAATTTTACATCAATTTTCTTTAGGTCAAAACATTACATACCTATGGTATAGATTAAGATGTGATTTTTGACAATGATTTCAATACCTGCAATAGCTAATGTTTGAATTATTTTGAATTAACAATTAATCTTCTTTGTGCGCCAAATCTATTAAGCGGTTCTACTTTGATCAAACATTTGGCAGTTTTTTGTTTATATTGTTGAATATAGATAAATAACGGATAATGACCCCGACATCATCACCCGCGGGACAAATTTTGAAGATGGAAACAAGATCTACATATTATTATTTGAATATAAACTAGTTATAAAACCTCCTTAGAGTTTACTAATAGACATTTTTGTTTTTTTTTATGTAGCTAAATAAGGACACGAGCAAATCGCTCGCCGGACGATAAACAACACAACTGCCCATAAACAATAACAACACCAACCCAAAGATAAAATTAATACGCCTTGCATGACTTTTTTGCGATCGCCACACTGATATGTTGCGTACGCCACAAGATTATGATGAGACTGAAGCTCTATTACAAGTTATGGAATAGGTTCATACAGACACACACACACACACGCACACACACACTCTCTCACACACACACACACACATACACACACCACACACTCACACACATACATATGCTCACACACATACTCTTTTGATATTACATTATTTTATGTTACTTATATATTAACACTTAATTTACTATATTGGTTATGCCTGCACCAAATACATTATATGATAAACTATGTTATTGTTATGGAGGAGCGAAGTCTTCTGACACAAGTATTCCTTTACTTAATAGAAGGCTTCAACCTCATTACTAAATAAGAAAAGTTTTGGTTACTGAATAAAAAAAAATTTTATTATTATTATTTATTATTAATATGTAAGATATTAAGTCTAAGGCACAGTAAATACCTCAGCTACAATTTCGTTTACTCAAAAATAATACACACGGCCGTTGGTTACAGAAATTAGCTATGTAACACATACAATAAATTACCAACTTGTGATGTGTGTACCTAGTCAAAATAACCTTGGACTTGTATCTGTATCTAGCAGGTTTAAACCAAAAAACGAGGGTAGGAATGGACATTACACATATTATGATATTTGTTATCTCATATACTTCTAGTAACTACTGAACATAATGAGCCTTAACATCTTATGTCTTAGGATAACGAGCGCAGTGGAATGCCACACAGTACTTTGTAACTCAAGGTGCTGTATGGTGTTTTACTGTTTATGGGCGGTCGTATCGCTTACCATCAGGCGAACGGCATGCTCGCCTCGTCATTCAATGCAATAAAAAAAGTTTAAAACAAAAAACGAGGGTAGGAATGGACATTGCACATATTATGATATTTTTATCTAATAGACTTCTATATAGCATTGAGTATTTGGTTTTTCAGTAACGCAATGTCAAGATAACCCTATATAGGTAAGAAGAAAAGCTAGCCACCTATCGTGTAATGGACGCTGCTCACAGGTAGGAATAATGTTTGAAGTAGGTATAGCTAACTATGAGCCTATCATAAGGAACGTATTATATTTGTGGCATTTTTAGGAAAGGAGTGTTTATTCCTTAGCCTTTCCATACATAGTAGGAATAAATAAAAAAAAATATAAAATACTTTATTCATCACGTAGGCGAACATAGTTGCACTTATGATAAGTCGAGACACATTTAATTATTTATTATTAGTCACTTACATAACTACAGACACTTTTATTACGAGTAAACTAAATGATGAAAAATAAAAAGTAAGAAGCCAGCTCGTAATGTATCCTCGAATATATACTAGAAACACTATCAAGACTATTGTTATCAGTTTGGTGTCGAGTGGTAAGTGTGATGGTACTGGCGGTACTGAAACATCACGATTCGCTACAAACTCCCAAAATCTCTACCACCTCAGCCTTGGAAAAACTGTCAATAAAATTGGGATCATGTTTGGTTCAATAAATGTTGACATAGCATAAATCGTTCCAAATCATTTATATAATAAATTTCATTTGCTGTTTAACCAATTTATTTTCTTCCTGAATACTTTATAGTTATATTGCTAAATATTAATGCTATTATATTTGTAGTTATTATATTAATATAACAATGTTGTGCAAATAAATATAGAATAAAATAATAAAACAGCATTTTTGTAAGGTTGTATTTGATTTTTGATATTTTTGAGGTGTTAGTAAATGTAATTATAATATCATATTATTTTAACTATACTTTTTTGAAAATTATAAGAAACAAAATATGAGTTATATCCATTCGCAATTGCAGATAATACCGGTAATAATCTCCGCTCAGATAGCAAAAATACAATTATATTTTTCTGGTTTCCTTAATTCAAACCTAAATTTTATATAATCTCTAGAAACAGGAAAACCACGCTCAGAAATCAAATCTTGATTTATTACAAGCTTTTTCAACATACAGTTTAGATACGATAGATAGATTTACGTTATCACTGTTGTCAAGGAGATATAATTATTGAATTACAGTTTGATTTTAAGATAAAAAAAAAACAGCGATTGTGGATGGCAGTTCTTTGATTTACTCATTCGCGGTAAAGTTATGTCTTGAGCTGTGTTTAAAAAGGAATAATCGTGTTGTTGGCCACAGGCAGCCGCATTCTCAGAAATTATACTTGTAAAAATAAATTAGTATTTTAAATTTAGAACGAGTATTGTATATTTTGTAAAAGCATTTTACAAAATTGTTATAGTTAAGCCGTATTGTAAGCATTTTTTTTATTGGGCAGAGTTCTCCCATATCTTTGACTCTAAAACCAGTAATAGTTAATGTTCTATGTTTACTATTATATTTGAAATCTGGATCAAACTACCACAATATAATAGATATCTTTATTACATTTCATTCGCATTATAAACAATAATATAATTATTTGTTATCGTTAAAGTCTTTTGTATTAGATTTCTTAGTGTGAAATATTGTATTATGATTTACTTCCTGATAGTGTTAAAGCAAGTATTTGAATTATCATTGTAAGCAAGTAAAAAATTCAGCAGATAATTTTATAAATAAATGAAGAATACTTTCCTCCTATTTTGTAAGGGTTGACGCCGAATCAAAACAATTAATTTTATAAACACGTTTATTTTATTTTTTTTACTCACTCTTTTAACCTAAATCTATATTCGCAAACGATCCCTTAATCCTAACTATCTACGTCGGAAACGACTACACATATCACAGTAACAACTTAGGTGCTACAACTACCACTAGCGAAGATAAATGCTTAAACCGATGGAAGACAATGAATTTAGGAATACAAAAATAACGGATTATAAGAACAAAAACTTGAGTTTATTAAATTAAAAAAAAAAGAAAACTTCAACAAGCAAGCGAGCAATACAACCATACAACACTCATCGGTTCTAGGAACGTTTAGAAAACAAACAACAAACGTTTGTGATTTATCACACATAGTCCAGGGCATGCGAGATCATGAGAAGCACGGATGATGACGTCCACAGGCCTCGGGCGGCGGTCACCAGGGCCGCCACATAGACTGGGCGGAGTCACTCTCGGAGGCGGGGCTGTGCGGCGGCGAAGGCGGTGCGTACGCACGCTTCGCAAGCACCGCTTCTGCGTCCGTGGGGCCTTCGCATGGCCTCTTCAATCCTCTTTCTGGAGTAATCCTCTGGATTTGGGGAGGCTGCTGCGGTGGTAGTGCAGGTGCGATAGGTTGCAGGGGAGTCGGCCGCGCCACACCATTTGGAGCAATAGGCTGCGGCTGGACAACTTGAGGAGCCTCCAACCTCCGTATACAATTACTGAGGTGTTGCAGCAACCTCGCACCGGCCTGGGGATCGACGGGTCCCTGGCGCTGCATCGCGTTCGCAGCCAACGTAGCATTCGCAATAAACTGAGACACTTCTGTAGCACACTGAGTGAATCCAGCTCGGAAACGTTCCGCGTATGACATTTCGGGTTTCAGCACTAACTGTCCTCGTCGTTTCAGATTGTGGAGATGTCGGACTGTAAGTTCTAAGATGTCGGCTTTTTCCAATTTGGACACGTTTTCTCCTTCGGCTTGGAGTGCAGTCACCATGAGGTCCTTCAGCTCGTCAAGGCAGCGATTGATGCGTGCTCGTCGCTTCCTCTCGAGCATAGGCTTCATGACCTTTCTGTATTGGTAGGTTCTGGAGACGGGTTCATCTTCGGGTTGTTCGTGCGGCGGGTGGAAGACGCCGTGCGGCGACATGGTGCGCGCGGGTAAGATCATTGGTGTGCGATGCGCGCGACGGTTTGTGAGCGAATGGCGCGCGCGCCGCCCGCCGCCCCGCTTTTATGCGCCCTACACCGATTGTGGCAAAACGCCCGTGATAAAACTAGGGGTGTCATGCTTCATATTATTATTAATAATATTGCACGAAAATTGCTTTGGCTTAAAATATAATATAATATAATATTATATTTTAAAATGTATTTGGTTAAAAGTATAAACCACGGGTCAGGTAAATCAAAGCGGTCACGGTAACTAAATATAAAGTTAAAATTATAATTTTTGTCTAATACAAAATAACGTGGTATTTTCCTAAATGACTTAACAATATGTTACAAGCTACAACTTAATAATAAAGTAGGTTTCGGTAATTGCATTTCGTGTGAGTTAGAAATTTCTATTTACTATCACCAAATCATTTTTTCTGTGCTTTTTCTAAGCTAAGTTACATTTATATAACATAAAAAATTATGATTTACTTAAATCAAATTTATTACGCAGTATTTATACTCTTTTTTTTTTCAAAATGATCTAAATGAGTCATTAACCTTTAGTCCATTTAACAGAATCTCACTAATATGCATACATATTACGCATGACTACTATTATTCTCATTATAAATTTCGTATAACGGACTAAGACGAAACAGCTGTAAGGGAGGGTCTGAGATGGCACCTGGCCAGCACGCGTTCCCACGCGTAACCCCAGTTTTGACACGAAGCAGCTCCCCCAGTTCCAACCCCTAGATGCCAGCAAACCTCTCGGCGTCTTTGTATCGGAGACTCGTGGCGTCCGTTAAGTCAGTGCCACAACAGTATTTCGCAATCTTTTTTGTTGCCAAATGTGTGTAATATACAAAATTAATTATAATATGATGAAGATATGATTTAATTTTTAATTAATGTTATTTGTGCATTTAGATTATTTTTTGTTTTAAAATGTAATTGTTGTACTTTTATTTTATACCTTTCTTTGTTTATAATATATTACGTATAATTAAGTTTTGAAGCAACAAAATGCTTTAAAATATTAATAATATACAGATTTTAACTTGCTCCCTTCAGCTGACTCACTTACAGCTGATTATTCACGTGTCCAAAATATCAGGATAAAGATTTTTGAGCCTCATGTGTTGTAAAGTAGATTTCATGAGATTTGATTGAGGTTTGTTGTTTTATGATTTAAAAAGTATTTTCTGACAGCCCTGAACGTACGGCGTTCGCAGGTCCGCGCGACACGAGGCGTTATCGCGCCGGTCACACAGACAGACGAACTATGTTGTACTACATTTTTAATACTCACCCACGTTAATAATTATTTGCGGCCTACTTTTAAAATTGCTGATTATGATCGCGTCGCTCGAAACCGCTGCATTTGTCACAACTAGCATTTATTGGTTATTAAATTCGTCTCCGCAAATTGAATCATGTATTGCGGTTTTGATATGGAGCGAAATAATGTTAGTTTATAAATTAATGGTTTCATTTAATTTTATTTTTAGTATATATGAATAATGAAAGACAAAATCGTGTTGAAGTGTGTCACGGTACACGGATCATAAAAATAAACTCTGTTTCGAATTCTGAAACATTATGTATCGTAAAGTCCGCAATAAAAGTATCAATCCTAATGAGTCGGTCAAAACAATAACATTGACTATCACCTTGCAGAGGTGTGAGTTGGTTCCCAGCACCGCTAGTCGACACGACACCGACCCATTGTGCGGTCGAAGCCGCCGTGACGCTACTTACTCCAATTCTGTCTTCTGACGCCAGACTGCAAAACGTCTTAAGAGTCGACACCGCCTTTGCGATGGGCGAAATGTACCGCTGCGTGCAGCCCGTAAGGCGTTTACGACCTATCACTTATAAACGGCTATCAACGCTCAAAAACGTAACGTCGTAACTGATACCTCTATGGGCGAAGATGCGACGTTGTTCGTCGCATCGCGGCGCCGTGGGAATGCCCGTGCCGCGCGCGTTCCCACACACTCGGCCGGCACAAGCCAACCGATAAATTATCATAATTCCATTGTGAGTGAGACGGTACTAAGAAATTTTATACTTCATCAATCGCCGCGTTGAATACATTAGCGCGTGGGCACATCGCTTTGTTGGCGCGGTAGCTCGGTGACTCGCTGACGCGAGGATCGGGTACACGCGATCCACCCGGGTTGTTTTATTTTTTCCATCACGTATTTTAAGGCTATAAATTCCAGACGACGTAATGTACCAGATTCACCCTAAACTTGGGTTTTTTTGTGTGAAAAGCAAACCTATTCCACCCACGTTGGCGAGCCAGATACATGATCTTCGACTCCCGCTAAAAGTAACGTTAAGTAAATATAAGTAAATTAAGTATGTAAACGAACTGTGACCGTACACGCGTCGCAATTAATACCTTCTCGACACTCATACAAAGTCTGTTATTTTATATCCCACGTTTTAAATTTTTTTATTGCGACGATACTTAAATATGTTTTAAAATGAGTATTTGTTTTTGCTGCCGTGCGACTATTGTCCACGGCTACACTATGCCGTAAAAACTGTCTGAGGGTGTGTCGGTGAAATACTGGTGTCCATTGTGTGGGAATTTGCCATACAGGGTCCTATATCGAACGTCATGTGACGAGGATGTACGTAATTCCAAGAAGGTGTAATGGCGGCAAGTTAAAGTATTTTTCTTGATTTAAACGTAAATTCAAAGCTCTTGCCCACCGACTACAGTGGCTTTTAAAAAATATGATTCGTATTATAAACTGACTATATTTGTGACTGACTGTGTATTCATCATTGGGTCATTATCTGTAGTTCTTTCAAAATAACATAACTAGCATATTTCCTATACAGTTGAATAAAAAAAAACTATTTTAGTTCTATATAGATATTAGAAAGCATAGCAAGATTCCTTATTATATCGACATGTCTATATTAAATGTACCTATAACTCTTTGCTAAGGAACTTTCATAAGAATGTTACCAATAAAAAATGTGTCATACCGTGTTAATGCATTTAATGCTACGGCTATCTATACGACTATAATACACATATATGGTAGTTTTTGCGTGAAAGAGTAACAAACATCCGTACATGCATACATTCTTACAAACTTTCACGTTTATAATATTATTGGGATTACATACTATTATGTATTATTAGAGTCGAAAATACAATACCTAAAGCTGTTAAAAACCCTTAACCTCACCGTATTCCGCAAAACTTATCTACAAAATTCTGATATACCATATTATTTCATCCACACTCGTACATGTTATATGACCAAAATATATCTACGCCTCAAATATTTTCCAGTAATTGATGTTAAATATTTGTTTTCATGGGTGTATCGACCCGTCGCGCGCTATGATATTGACGTATCAATTTATCTATAAAAAATCAACATAACGTATTTACATAAGCACTTGATATAATATCAGGAGCGATATAAACAGGTGGGCAATGTTACATCAAAGTGACTTTAGGTGCGTCTAATGTCAGTCAGTTTTTTCATGATTTCCTGGCACGTATATAAGCTTATGTAAAGCTACGTACATTTTTTGTGAACCAACTTTACCTAAAACTTTCCTCACGTTTACAAATGTCATTTTTTATGAAAAAATATATTCTAAGTCTTTGTAAAAATGTTTTCTTCTTAAGTTTCTTACCTCAGCCAAAGTTAACTAGGCTTTTGTGACAATCAATTTCTTTTACAGTCCGCAAGTATTCAAAATTCTTACTTAAGAATAAATTAGATTTAATTTGTACCCTTTCCTCGTTATATGTGGTTGGTTGACGGCGCTACCGGCATATCTAAGCAGCTTTTACCTTTCATTTGAAATATATATTTTGGTGGAATTTATAAGGAAACGTTGTTTTAAAATTTATTTCTAAATCTTCGACGACCTGTGCAAACTACGCATAATTATCATGTTTCATATTAAAATCAATATTAAACCCTTATTCTATAATTGTAATTAAAATAAAATATTTTTAACTATGTGGCGCGTTTATGTCTATTATAAAGGAATCCAAAATACATAGTTATAGGTTATTAAGAATAGCTTTTTCTTCATCTTGGTACGGCAAAAGCTTCTACATTTCCCTGATTTTAGTTATAGTGTTGATCAATTATTTATTATTGTAATGAGAGACCTGGCACGCAAATAATGCTGGATTATACTTACAAAATGATTGTCATTAAAACCTACGCGACGATCGACAACCTAATTAAATTTTTTCTCATCTATACTACAAATAATAACTTAAAGTAAGGTTTACCTACATTTCTCAGTACATGTCACGGATAGGCAAACTCACTAACGTAAAATAGTAGGTATGGATACCAGTGTTACATTCAAATAAGCACCATCTTTGCATGTTTTACATTCGAGGGCGCACACGTTTACAGCTAACGCGACCTTGTCATTGCCGAATCCATTTTAATGATATTCTTTGAACTTGTATGTTTAAGTTCACACATTAATTTCTTTAAGGAAGGGTATATTTTTTATTTAAATCTTGAATCCTGGTATGTGACAGATAGATTTAGGTGTATTACCCAAAATCTATGTAAATTTAATGTATGTAGTGTAATTGAATCTTGAAATTGACAACTTACATTTTTCGATAAATGCGTTACCCCCTTGTACTCGAAAAATAACATAAATATGAAATTTTATTCATACAAAAATAAAAATTTTAAATTACTTAACTTTTTAATCATGTTATTTCGTTCTGTGTTTATTACTATGCTTACACCACCAATAATATGTGAACTAATATGTTACTATGTTGCAAAGTATGATTTATTGATTTGAGAAATCAGACATTGCCGGTTCCATTTCAATCTGTACATTTTCCGATAAATCTTTTTTGACAAATGATATACGTGCGTATCCACAGAGTGTTCTGGAAGAAGCGTTGTATAATATACAAGTACAGCTTCTTATTATGTTCCTTAACGCTATTTCTGCATAATAGTCGGTAAATTTATACTTAAAAAATATATAACGTATTTTTTTAGTTATACATATCGAAATATATATCGCACCTTTAGAACGAAAACGACACAATTAAAAAAATAGAAAATTGAGTTGTCATTTTTAAATGATTAAAAACTAGTCCCTTATTTATTAAAATATAATAAAAAAGGGACCGATATAACAGTTTTGTCCTTTTCCTGCTCGAATATGGCTGTGTTTGAACTATTGTTATTTTGAGAACTTCGTTTTAAGTAATTTTATGGCGATAACCCAATTTTCTATCTTTTTGAATTGTGTCGTTTTCATCCTAAAGGTGCGATATATTTACTCTCTTTGTCGTTTTCTTTCTATATTTTATACACTACAATACCGGATAAATTTTCGGATGATTCTCTCAGTTTAGAAATTTACTAGTTATTTCTAATTCTAGATTTTCCCGTTTTCATTACATTACAAAAATCCATCACAAAAGTTGCATACAAAAACCTTGACAACTAAAACAAATTGTTATCACTTTCTACCGTAATAACGAGCACATCTATTGATATAAGGACCAAAATACCATCTGCAAATCTCGACATCAAATGAACCCCACATAACTAATTACTGTGTAATTACCTCCTTTGTGGGGTTCATGTAATATAAATCAGTAGCGCCCACACGCCTACCGCCACACCCGCGCGCTCTCACCAATGTTTACAAAGCTGACCATTGTTCGGTGCCAGGTTTTTCCATAACATTTACGTCGATATGTTCATAACCACGTATATACTATATCTCCATTCATAAAATTATGTATATGTCCAAGGATAAAATGGAAATTGGCTGAAAAATTAGAGTTGCCATTTGTTAAAATTTTTTCGCCCCATGGAGAATCTGCATTGTAAGTCACAAATTTGAAAATTGTGTCACCAATAAAGACAACTTTTCTTCTTTCTGAATTTAAATATTTAAATAATTTCTAATACGTTTACTAGTATTAAATATCTTTAGATAAAATTATAAAAATCAACAAGTACAGAAAAGTTGTAACAAAATGTCTATTTTCTTGGATCACAATTCTTGGAATACTACGCACTTTAAAATTTTTCAATTTTAATTTAACCTTTCCTTTGATGTTTCCTGTCTACGTAAACACGCGAAAGTTTACATAATACTCGTTTTATCGAGATTTACCACTGACGTCAACAAGTTAAATTAATTAGGGTGCATTATAAATGTACTAGTTTATGCCCGCGGCTCCGCCTGCGTTAAATAGTTTGTCCGAGATAAAAGTCCTGCTTTATATTTTCCCGGAATAAAAAGTAGTCTCTGTATTAATCCAGGACGTGATCTTCCCGTGTACCAAATTCTTATTACAGTCTTCTTAAAAAGATATTGTTGACTATTTTCTGGGCTATATGTGACTACTACGAGCCATGTATTATATAATAATATGTACTACCCACTCTGATTACAGGCCTCCTCTACTACTGAGGGGGTTTAGGCCAATTAATAGCTCGGAGTGAAATACGTAGTGGAGTGCTACGTAGTCCTTTTTGACACAAGATACTGGGTAGTATAACTATCGTTTATAAGGCGTTGTAGCATGTACTTTCTGACGAGTGACTTACTCGTCTCGTCACTACTAGTAACTACTATAAAAAACACACGACCTTAACAGCATAATTTAATAAGTACACTAAGATATTTGTGAAGAAAAGAACATCTCAGAATATACTAATTTCATAGACTGAAAATGTTTCCTGGTGCTAAATTAAAACGTCAGCGACCTTATTAATGCAAAGGTTATTCGACAGTCATCCTGAACGAAAGTGAAAGTTCAACCTAAACCGTATGTCTATATGCCTTGCTCAGTTTAACTTTTGATAATGAAGTGTTATTGTTTTGTGGAGGGGATAACTCTAAAGATTTATCTAGGTTGAAACAATAATCTAAGATAGCGCGTATTAGTACATTTTCGTAGGCGTTTTAAATAAATCTTCTTGCTAATTTAATTAAAAAAACAGGGCAAAATTTATAGTGCTAGGGCCTAATTTTACAATGCTAACAGAGCATCACTTTAACAACATGTTAAATCTCTAAACGAACTGTCAAGGTTTTTGAGTGTCGCACCATACCCTACTAGATGATTATCTTCCTTAACGAGGCGTTATGTCATGGAACGCCCTGTAATTTAACATATGTGTTTATTTTGATGTCCGATTAATTAAAGTTTGTTGATTAAGGTGTAATTGGGCTTAATCTTTCATTTTCATTGGTCTTTAGAAGGAATTTAATAGAAGCATAAGAGCTACTACAGCATGTCGCACTTATTATCGAGTTCTTTGTCGTAATCGCTGGAACTGAATTCTCTTATTCAAAGCATCCTAACAACTAAAGGGTATGGAGTTATTAACTGATGAGTATATTTATTGATTTTAATATTTTAACGTACTTGCGTTTAATATTACGTCACGCTGGACAAGTTTTAGAATGTTTTTATTACACACACACACACACACACACACACACACCTGCGATCCCCGAAGGTGGAGGCAGAGGCGCAACTAGTGCACCCACTTTTCGCCGTTATTCCGTCCCATGATGTGATAGGAGGCGAGCCTATCACCATATCGGGACAAATTCCAGACTCCGGGCTGATACTGAATAGAAAAACTCAATATCACTTTGCCCAACCCGGATATCGAACCCGAGATCGCAGCTTTACAGTGGTACAGTTATAAAACTAGGCGACCGAGGCAGTTACATTTAATAGCATTTTCTAATATTTCGTTTACCCACAATTCCTTGGTAGTTGGAAAGTACGGATAAGGTAAAGCTATTTACTGTGTACTGTGGTACGGATATGCGAATCACGGTACTTTTTTCTGTAGACCAGGGTGTCGAATTTTGCCAGAACCTACTGAGGCATGAGTTAACTGCCACGTTCCCAGCGTAACACGACACTCATTGCCCGCTCAATCTGATGGACAAATTCTGTCTTGAACTTTGTGAACTTGGCTACTATTGTTAGTCGAAAGTGTCTACACGAGTAAGTAATTTTATTTTGAACTGCAAAATGAGATTAATTTAGTTTTTATGTGTACAGATTGATAAACAAAATCATGAGATTTTGTGGAAAAGGTGATTTATATTAAGATATATTTTTTTTTATTTTATTTAGATGATGTTAAACTTCTAACTGTTTGCATACCCATTTATTCATTGCTCTTCGCTCATCCCTTGATACTAAATCTAATCTTACAACTACACCAGTTATAATAATCTATAAATAAATAACAGATGTGAGCCGAATGTTCGCCTAATAGAAATGTATTTTTTTGTTAAATTTTATTTGGTCTACTGCGATACGGGCCTGGAGCATAGTGCAGTGATCGCTGTAAACCATCTTGTAATAATTATTTTTGTGACAATAAAGATTATTATTACTATATACATAGTTTATAATAATCTATTATGCTTTTACATTTCACTTGGATACCTGACTGCAGAAATATACTAAACCATGGTATACAAAGACAAGCTACGTGCGATAGATTAGAAATAAATAAATAAAACTATCTTATAATCATGACTGCTTGCGTATTTCTTCCAATCTCAGATAAAAATACTCATACATGTCTATACCCTTTGAAAAATCAATAAAATTCAATAAAAGTGTGTTTAAAATCAGTTCAACTGTTATGGAGATTAGACCGAACACTAAAAAGCAACGCGGTTATAGGTTTTAGTAATATGCTAATAACGAACGAACTTTAAGGCTTGATGTTAAATGATACTCACCACAAATACATAAGCCGACCAAATACACGAGTCATTATGTAATCTATGCTCCCATATAAGTGGTAATAAAAGGAGTACTGTCTACATTAGCTGTTTAATACGATAATGTCAAATAAAATGTACTTGAAACCTGTGAAACAGCCCTAAAGTCTTTAATAACAGACACTTCGACGTAATTTATGCGTATAAGATAATTGCATTCATCTAATAAATATTAATAAGTACTTAACACATGTACCACAACATAAAAGGTATAACAACAAATTACTTTGATTCATTACAATAATAATATGGGTATGGACACAGACATGTGGCAAAACCACAGACTGTCTTTTATGTATGAATAATACTTGTAGAATTTATCTTAATTCTCACACTATACCTACGCCACTAATATAAATGATGTAGTGTTTGTTTGTCTTTTTACAACAAAGAATCAGTCCGCCCCGTGACCAAAAAGTGCTTCAAAAAGCCTTCAAAACTTCGGGAGAAAAATAATATAAAAAGCGATAAAATCCCTAATAATAGTTTAATTGCAACAACAAAGCAATTTTGTTTACAGAGTTTATTTTAATTCCAAAAAAATCTTCAGGTCCTGAGTCTTTGGAAAAAATCTGACACGTGGGCGAAGTCGTGAGTAAACGCTAATTATTATAAAGGTATGTTCAGATAAGGCATCCGCTATGGCTTTGTGTACCGACTCAAATACTGCTTTATAAAGCGGTATTCAGGTATTCATTTTGTATGAATTTACTAATCCGAAAATTTACTTGCCGAATTGCTACGCACATCAGCAGCGAATGACATAGTCGTGGCTCCAGTTTTCTTGATAATTTTGTCGTGATTTTCTAGTCACGTATTCTTTTACTGATGGTCTGGATGTTCCCATGTAATCCACGTAAAATTGTCAACCTAGTCAGATTGATTGGCAATTATGAATCTTCTTTTTCTTTGATATTTGCCAGTTAGCAGCGTAATATGTGTACTCTATAATAGCATTGTTCTTTATTGCCTGGTGTGGTGTTATGGCTTCGATTCCATTGTGTTTTTTTACTGGTGGTAAGTCTATTTCTATTCTATTGTCTATTTCTATCGCCAAGCAGCAGTGTGCATGCACTGCTGTGTTTCGGTTTGAAGGACATTGTAGCCAGTGTAACTACAGGAGATAATGAGACTTAACATCTTATGTCTCAGGATGACGAGCGCAGTGGAATGCCTCACACTACTTTGTAACTGAAGGTGCTGGATAGTGTTGCTGCTCTATATGGGTGGTCGTATCACTTACCATCAGGCGAACGGCATGCTCGTCTCGTCATTCAATGCCATAAAAAACATTTATGTTTTGAAGCTAAACTTAATCTTACCTCACAGAACAAAGAAAACAGTCTTACCTATATTGTTTTAAAAGAATACAAATCGATCAACACTTGATTCATCACGATCGGTTCACTAGAGGCGACATTTATACATACGCACACAGAGTTCTAAAATCATTATTACCCTTTCTTGTTTCGCTGTAGTCCGGTAAAATTATAATCATCCTAAAAAAAGGTAAATTATTACTAGATATTCCATAACCTATTCATTTGCATTTATATTCGAGTTACCTTCGAGATCCCATAGTACCGAGTACAGGATATAGCCGACGGACGTCGCGGGCGTGCACTCGTCGCGCTCGTGTGAAACTCGACACGTTAGAAAAAACATCACGGCGACCGGTTATGGCGTACGGTGTCGAATTTGCCACTGCCAATAGCTTGTTTGGCAAATATTTAAACACTTCATACGGTGCGGCGTTCGAGTGTGAAGTCTGAAAAATGTGAGTTACATTAGTAATTTACGGGTTGGCGCCTTATGGTTCTCCTTACATGGTTTGAAGTTAGATTTTCTTATCAAGGGAATGTGTGTGTTTCATTTAGCGAAATTTTTTATTATTGTTGCTTAAAGCTTTGCAAACAGCACGGTATATTTGTAAAAATAATTAGGAAATGACTAAAAATTTTAAGGCGGTAAATGGTGTTTGGTGTTTACCGAAGCACAAACCGGCCTTGTAATCAATAGATATATATCTATACTAATATCATAAAGCTGAAGAGTTTGTTTGGTTAGTTGAACGCGCCAATATCAGGAACTTCTGCACCGATTATTTTAACAGGAAGCTACATTACTCCTGAGTGCTATAGGCTTCTTTTTATCCCGAAAAAACTTTTATACGCGGGCGGAGTCGCGAGCAATACTAGTCATTTATACAGCCGAAGTTTATGTTAGTTTATACTCACTAATTTCAAGAACTACTGCTCTAATGTGATGGGTTAGAAAGATTCATATGCATTGGACTTTATGACCAGTCGCCAGCCTGACATTGCCCCCCTCTGAAGAATATAATTCAAAGCAACTATCTTATCTATACACAATATCATACGACCTAGAAATCAAACCTAAGACCTCCCAGTCTATAGCACATTCTACCACTAAACCAAGGAGGCGATGTAATTATGCCGTATTAAAAATCAATTTCCGTACAATCACCAACGTTACTATGTTAACATCGGTATGTATTTCAACACGTGCCGTGCTATTAACATTGTTGCTTAGTCATCATAAATATCAACGTGATTAATTTTTGCCATAATAACTGTCGTAGCAAAAACGAGTAAACGTGTACGTGAAGTATTGGAGTCAACAGGTCGCGTGAACCAGAGTGGTGTAAGTTACATTCTGAAAATATAAGCTCTTGATATTTAATTTAATTATGTTACCAACAGCATTCGATTTTTATTTTATTTACATTAAAGTTTGATAAGCTGCCAGCTTATAAAACTATACGTAATACGTTCTCTTTTCAAAAATGTGGCATTTGAATTTGGAACACCATTTTTATCACAATCGTAGTTAAGCTACTCTGGTTCTCGCAGGCTTAATGTAAACGAATTATAGTGTCCATAAAAACCACTCGTCAGTACATTACCGGGGACCTATTGTAATGCGTCGCGTATTAAATGGCCGCATCAGAATTGGACTGCGTGAGTTAATAACGAAACGGCATCTTTTTCCTATTGGATGTTAATCAAATATTTCCAGATGATACTGAAGAGTAACAAGAAATGAATTCTTTTGGGTAAAATTGTATAGACATGTCGTAAAAAATAAATGGCAGCTATCGTTAAAAATTAGCCATGTTCGTTTTTTTTATGCGTCGCGTTCCAGTGCCAGCCAGTAAGCTAAGACATCCAAATAAAACATATTACAATTCATGATAACTACTATTATTGTAATTTTTATGCATTTATTATCAGTTTTTAGTATCATTGCGTCACTTAAGGTGTAAGATATGCTAAAAGTAAATACCACATATTCGATATCATAATCATTACCGATTTGTCCAAGTTTCCAACTTCCTTATTGACTTCTTTTATCATCAACATTTTTAAGAGTTCTCACTTGGCCCGCCATACACACTAATTACATGATAACGTATGAATTACTGCCGTTGATGGGAGGTCGTGCCCCCTCAATCTTTCCTGCACCTGCCTTTTCCTTTATCGTGGTTATTATATTGATAAATTAGCTTCCTCTATTACAAATCAGAAGCCGTTATGCTATTCAACGTAGGTACAGGAAATATGTTTTCCCGTTGCTTAAATTTTGTCGGTGAAAACCAGTTTTATTTTGTTTTATTATGGTACTTATGGTTGCGATGTCATCCGCTTGGAAGTTTCTGAATTGGTCATTTTAATTTCCTTAGTTTCTATATAATTATCGAGTTTCTGGGTGTGATTTAGCAATAAAGACGATTTCTTAAGCTCGTTGATTGTTTTGATTCTTTAATTTTTTACACACACACACTCTCAATCTCGCCTGTTATCCCCGAAGGGGTAGGCAGAGGCGCAACTAGTGCACCCACTTTTCGCCGTTATTCCGTCTCATTATGTGATAGTGGGCGAGCCTATCGCCATATCGGGCACAAATTCCAGACTCCGAGCTGATACTGAATAGAAAAACTCAATATCACTTTGCTCGACCCGGGGATCGAACTCGAGACCTCAGCATTGCAGTCGTACCATAATACAACTACGCCGCCGAGGCAGTCCAGTCCAGTCCAGTCAGTTTAATTTTTTAATTATGATTTTTCATATGTTATTAATTCTTCATGCATGTGATTTGATTTTCTCTATCTATTTATTTGTCCAGGAAATTCCTCGAATGTCTAAATTAAAATAAAAAGCCTTCAAGTTATACATGCGTGCAAAATAATCATCGTTTTAAAGGCAAAAAAATATTGAACACTCTTAGTGTTAAGGAAATAGCAATCCTTTCGGCACAAGTGGCCAGTATAAACCAACTCAACTGACTCAAAAACAACTTGATCCGTAAACTCAGAATAACCGAAGCCGAAGTCCATAAAACATAAAAAATCACCGAGAAAAAAATCAAATAGTAGTTTAATTGGTAATACGTATGGTAAATACGAAGAAGCAAATCGTTAACGATGCATAGGCGTGCAGTATTTGCAGTTTAATCCAACCTCTATTTATGTACCTCGCATTGGGCCCTATATGGAAAAATTACCCTTGGCCAGGGCAGCTCTAACATTTAAATCAGACTTAATGGATCCCATTTCCATAAGTAACGCGAAGATGTTCTGTTTTATGTAGAGTTATGGGTGGATAGAGGTGGCATGATTTATGAAAGTATAAAGGTGTGGATGCTGTTGTGAATTGTATAGGCTATAGACGTCTTTATAATTCGGGTATTTACTAGATTTGGATTGATATGCCCATTGTTTGTGGGAACATAAGTTTAGACGAGTGACCTACTCGTCTCTGCATTCAATTATTATATTAAAACCCATGAAGTATTGTGGAGAATGTGTGACCAACAATTATTTTTTCGTTGGTTATGATGTTATGGTACGAAAGACTAGAAATACAATAGTATAGCTAATGAGCTTATTTTATTTGGGCATTACGAGTGATCGAAATAGTTTAGAAACTCAATTTAATTATCTTGACTTATTGCTTGCTTTTGCATTTGGCCACCCCTAATATAAAGCCGCCTTTAACCTCGTTTTAGACCGCCTTAATGAAAGTCCGCCACAGTTTATAAGGTGTTTTGTACTCATAAAAATACAAATACAAAATAGATAAAGATACCGGTGAACTCCCAACTAATTTATCAAATCTATAAAATCTAAGAACAAAATGATTTACAACCACCTATTACATCCTCCTGCCGTGTCTACACATTCTTCAGCCACGCTAACTCAATATTCCTTCTGCAATTGAGTTATCATCGTAATGCGATTTAAATTGGCCCCCGGGCTGTTTGACACCTGTGCCGTCCGACCACATAGAACAAGAAATGTGACTTATTGCCGCGACACGCGTGTCGGTCCGTAATGTTCGTAAACAGATTACGTTTTTGTACGAATCTACTTAGAAATACGGCGCGATCGGAGTCTTTTATTTACTATAATGTCATAATATGCAAAGGTTTTTATTTGGAAAGGTAAATAAATGGTACAGGTCGTATTAATGTACGGTTCATTCTATTAGTAAATAATAGTAGTCAAACACTTTCCGAAATACACACTCACGCCTTTAATACCCGAAGGGGTAGGCAAAGGCGCAACTTGTGCACCCACATTTCGCCGTGCGTATTCCGTCCCACAAGTGATAGGGGGCGAGCTTATCGTCATATCGGGCACAAATTCCAAACCCCGGGCTAATACTGAATAGCAAAATCCAATACCACTGTGCCCGACCCGGGGATCGAACCCGAGACCTCAGCATTGCAGTCGTACCGTAATAGAACTGCGTCACCGAGGCAGTCAATACTTTCTGAAATATTAAAATTGAACTATCATAATATTTACACACATAATCTAAGTTTTGTGTCGCGGAAATTAGTAACCAAGAGGTCTCTCGGTCATTTAAGATTCTTAAAACAAACACATGTAAAAATTATCTATCATTGCGAGAGACACACATGCAGATTTTAACTTTACAACCAGCTACTAAACTCTCAATAAATATTGGAAACATAGAATTACAATGCGCACTACATTAGATACAATGCCTTTCCGCGAACCAGGATGCAACGGCTAATGCTGAGTCCACACCGACGATTGAGTCTAAATGAAGCATAGATCTATGTAACCAAACTACTATAACGGATTTTATCGCGGTTTTTTATTTTATTTTTCTTGCGACGTTTCGAAGGCTTTGCAGCACTTCGTGGTCACGGGGCGGACTGAGGTCAGGAGGTGTTGGTGGTCCGAAAAGTTAGTGTTACAAATCTACCTTCAATTTACAATTATTATTATTAGACTGCCTCGGTGGCGTAGTTGTATTGCGTACGCGTTACGAGTACGATTAGCGCGCTGAGGTCCTGGGTTCGAATCCCGGGTCGGGCCAAAAAAAACTGTGTGACTGGGTTTTTCCATCTTAAAAAAATTACTCATTCGCAGCTCGGAGTCAGGAAGTTGGCGGTGTGATACCCCCGTGCCTCGGAAAGCACGTAAAGCCGTTGGTCCTGCGCCTGATCTCTCTCCGGTCATGTCGGATTGCCGTCTCATCGGACTATGAGAGTGAAGGAATAGCGAGTGCACCTGTGTATTGAGCACACACTTGTGCACTATAATATCTCCTGCGTACTTGGCTGATCTCCGTTGAGATTGGCCGCCGTGGCCGAAACTGGCTAGGAGGATTTCATTTTCATTTAATTTTTTTTTCATACAATTATAAGATGTTAGTCATTGTTTGCAGTCCGGTCTACCCAGTAAGAGCTCACAATGTCTTGAGGTCCAGCAGCAAGTCTCTCGGTGTGCGATTTAATTAGATCTATTACCGGGTTCCAGGCTTGTGCAAGTTTCCAACCATCTTCTCTATTGAAATTGGGATGTTTTTTTTATTTCAATCGCCTCGCGAATTGTTTTAGGCAGAAGTTGGTGTTCTTTGGCAAGGATTTGTAGCTTGTCGAATCTAAGGTAATCGTTGGAGCACTCTTCTGAGTGCTTAGCTACTGCAGACTTCGTAGAGCATCGATGTTTCACGTCAGCTATATGTTCTTTTATGCGGGTCCCTATATGTATTTTTGTGTGTCCAATATAAGAGAGGCTACAGTCGCAATCTATCTTGTATGCGTCCAGTTCTTGTAGAGGTATATGGCACTTGACAGGTGGCAAAAATTACTAATCTTAAGCGGCTTAAAATAAGTTTTTATGGAACCACGCTTCAAGATGTAGTCAATCTTATCGGTGACGTCTCTTACATAAGGTAATAAACTGGGACACGATCAACTGTGGCTGGTTTCACTTGATTTCTGTGAACACAAAATGAAAATGAAACGGTATGGAATTTGGAGCTTGTTGTCTCGCAGTACTTGCTTGACATCTTGCAGCTCAGCAGCCAGGTGTTTTTCGTTACAGATTCCTTGTGCTCTCTAAAACAAAGATTTGCCTACGACATTACTATATAATTTTGATTTAACGCAGTATTATTACAGTTTGTTTAGTAATACTAGTAAAATTAACCTCAGTGTGGCAGCGTAAAGATCTGCACTGACGCAATAAACCTCCGTGCCAATGCAAAACAGTCATAAAAACTTTACAGTGAATAACGGACTCCCCTATAATATTTACAACTTGCTAAACTGCGTATTACCCTTAACGATCTCATAACAACGTGTTTTACGATTCATTTGTTTCAATGCACAATCCATTCGATGACAATTGTACAGATTGCAGGAAGGCCTGACATCATTCAATCAAAGTGCTCACGAGTTATTGCAAATCATTTGATGACGTCACTGCCTTGAGTTTGGGAACGTTGGTGGCGCCATTGTAGAATGAATGGCAACCTGGCCTACGCAAGGCTAAGGGCGTCAGATCTTTGCGAGGCCTTTTTCTTTATGCCCCTTGTCAGTGGCAGCCGTCGCTGGCGCGAGGCCCCAGCAACACAAAGAAAAACTTCTCCGATTTGAAAAATTTCGTAGGTAAGATGCATTAGTAAACACGCTGGTGACCTATAATAAGCCAATATGTAATTAGGGGTTTACTACAGAAGTTAAAAGCAACAATAGTCCACGAGAATGGCACAAATTTTCATGATAAAGATTTCTATTTCTGTCGTCACTTCATACAAATGAACTGCATAGCTGCATTAATTCTAGAATATTCTCATTCATCAAAAGAAGCATTTATTTCTAGTTTAGCACCCCTTACGGTACCATAGCTTCCTATCATAATAAGTCTGATAGGCTGCCATAGCACAAGTTTTAGCAACAGTTATATTATTTTCCCATTATAACCAAAAGTAAGTTCTAAACTATAAAGTTTAAAGTTCAATTTCGACTTAACTTCAAACAGTGAAAACATAACGTTGAGTTGAGAACATAAAAGCCCTAGCAATTGGTTGATGGTGTTTATTTACAAGGGATTTTCCATCACCGCCTACATTGTCTAGGCAAATTACTCATCTTTGCTTGAGAGATCAATACGTACCGTAATGCCAAACCAGATTCTTCTATCTCTAATCCGTTCGTTAACAATTAACAAGCGACTCTACCTTACTGAATGAAGGTAGAAGTTTGATTGTGTAACTTTTAAATATATTGGCAGTAGTACGGATTTACGACTCGACGGTGTCATAAAGTTTATAGAGTTTGCTATTTTATAGCGTTTTACAACGTGTAAGTAGTTGTGATTATGTTTCCAGTTTTAACGCATGCGCTTGCTATCCTACAACACAGCATAATCTTAAAAAACTATTAGTCACTAGCCTTCTCCTCGCGACTCCGCCCGAATGAAAGTTTCCGGGATAAAAATATTTTCCCCGAATAAAAAGTAGTCTATAGCATTCAGGAGTAATGTAGCTTCTTATGAGTGAAAGAATTTTCAAAATCAGTTCAGTCGTTTTTGAGTATATCCATTACAAACAAATATTTCCTCTTTATAACATTAGACGTATAGACAAATATAAAGTTCAACAACAAACGTGAGAAATGTACTTGGTCGTAAGTTTATTCAATGTTTAAAATATTTTTACAGTCCTTATCAATATACGGTAATGATTTGTGTGTGATTAATTACCATTTTAACCCTTATTATGTTATATTTCGAACCCACAAAACAATGACTAAGTCCGTCACCTATTCAAATTTATTGGTATATGTTTACTAATTTAGACTAAACCTTACCTTAAAGGTTTAAATATGGAAAATAATAACAAACTTTCATTGCTCAATACACACATATACATCAAACATCCATAAAATTTAATAAACCGATTACCTCCACGAAGACAGTTTTGAATGCCGCCGGCTTTAATTAATGCGCACGTAACAGGCCTGTACAAACACAACTTCTTTTGATTTATAGTCGCCTAGTACTCTGGGTGGTCTTCTTCGAAATCAATGCAACAATTAATTAAAAAACAATAAGCACACCTGTTGTTTTAAGTCATTGATTGGTTATTGGCCATTTGAACATGTAACCTTCATTTAGTTAATTAATAGAAGTGTTTTTCATAATTAAGCAATATTGGCTCCAGATGTTGGGCGAACTCTCTAATGTAAGTAGATGAGATTGATGAATATAAATTACAGGTGTTTTGAAATATTCGTTGGGCTAAAGAACGGGCCCTTCTATTCGCATTTGATGACCTATGCACAATAACACAATGAATCTGTTACTAAAGAAGAGCAATGGCCTGATATTTTAAAAAATACAATTTGAACTAGAAATTATACCGACGGCTCCGTAGAACAAAGTCGTATATGCAAAATGAAGCTTTTCAGTAGAGCGCTTTGAAAGACTAAGTTAATTGTGAAAATCACAAGTTATAGTGAACAAAACATTATATTCTATAGGGTTCAGTAACAACTTTGAACTTAATGTGTGAAAATAGCACTAATTCGCACATTTTAAACTAACGACTTTCAAAGCGCTCTACTGAAAAGCTAACATTTTGCATATACGACTTTGTTCTACGGAGCCGTCGATACACATAATGTGTACTAGGAAAAGCTGACAAGTAATATAATTTCGCTGGAACATCCAAATTTGCAATAGGTCTAATTAAATTAAACATTTAATAATTTTACACATAAACTATGGTCCATGACATAAGAACAGCACGAATCATAAATATTATGAACAGATCTAAAAGCTTTTCAGTACACATTTAAACAAATGGGTTCTCAGCCATATTATGTTAATTAGTTTTAAGGCATTTGCTGGCACACACACAAAATATTACGTAAAAGCATAACCAATTAACGTTATAGCACGACGCGATAATTATCGGGTATCACGTCTGCGCGTTGTCTTAATGCCAACACTTTCCTACAGTTCTTAGACATGATCAGTGATCGGCAAAAAGCGTTAACATCTGCAACCTTAAAAACACGTCTTGGTTGTAGACTGACAACTTGCGTGTACTATATAGATATCTTTATCTGTTATTGATACTTAACTTCTTGTTAAGTATATGATACTCTTGAATCGATTGTCAACAAGATTATGAACTGTTCAATAATATTCCAAAAATATGTAATTGGTATTTTATATATTTATGAACAAACCCATCAAAATTATCGGCTATCTTAAATGGAAAGAATATAATCAAATCCTGTAAATGAAGTTCTTGATAGATAATATTACCCTTAACATTATCTATACGAAGCCATTTATTATTAAATATTAGCACAAACGCGAGTAATTTACTTTCTACTAACATTCGTGATGTTATCGTATTAACACTCGAATTATAACCAAATCCAATCAGAGAACATCCTGAGTAAGAGTCATTATAATATAAATACACGTAGGTGTTTAACACCGTACATGTTTTCAGATAACTGACAGTCTACATCCGCTGCCTGTGGGAAAAGTGGACAGGTGTTGTCACTTATCGTCTTATAGCCACCGTGTGCCGTTTAATTACTAACAATCTCCAAACACATTTTAGACCTTACCATCTTTCAATACAACTTAAAATCCATATAGACGGTGTTAGACTCATTACTTGCAGAGTATCGTTCAAAATGAAACTCTGCCTTTGAAGCTTAGGATGTAAAATCGCTTGTAGTGGTTATAAAGTTAAGCCGTTTCGGATGAAGTCGCTGGAGACGTCAAGTCAAATGAAAGACTAAGTGCAATGATGTATCAATAGTCATAAAACAGTATTGAAATGTGGATAACAAGAACATCAATTCACACGTGCGTTGTCAATAGGTCGTGACTGTTGTTAAGAAGCTTTTTGTGATGCAAATAATGATAGAACAAGAGTGCGCCCGTCAAATAATGTCAGTGTAATAACGAAGTCCATTAGTTTTTTACTTTCATAGCATGTACGCCTTAAGTGGCGAAAAAAATGTAAAAGATACACGCGCGTGAATATTTTTTTCAACAGCTTTTAAATGTGATAGAACATTCTATGTTAGGTAACATCCATGATCGATAAGCGGTGCTAGTCTCACTACGACTGTAATGTTATCTGGTTGAAATCCTTTAGCGAATTATTTATGAAAGGTGGAGACGCAAATCTACAAAGATCAGCGACGTATAGGACAGTTTTCTAGGAAGGTATCTCGAATGCAAGAATCACCACCACTGCATTTTTAATTTCTGGTACCCTAAGGAACAATGTGCGAGCACTGTTGTGCTGGCGTTTTCAAGGATGTAATTACTGGGTATCTATCGTCTCAGAGTGTAGTGTAATGCCACGCAGTGATTTATTATACATTTTATTATATATCTCATATGTAAGAGTCCGTCTGGGTGGGTACCAACGCAATCTCTATTTCTACCGCCAAGCAGCAGTGTGCATGCATTGTTGTGTTTCGGTTTGAAGAACATTGTAGCCAGTGTAACTACTGGACATAATGAGACTTAACATCTTATGTCTCAGGATGACGAGCGCAGTGGAATACCGCACAGTACTTTGTAACTCAAGGTGCTGGATGGTGTTGCTACTGTTTATGGGTGGTCGTATCGCTTACTATCAGGCTTGCTCGTCTCGTCATTTAATGCTATAAAAAGTATATTGCTACTGTTTATGCGTGACCGAAGCGCCTACCATCAGGTGAGCGGCTTTCTTGACTTGGCGTTCAATATAAAACAACCAAACAGGGATTAATCTACAAATGCATTGCTAATGGACTTTTACCATGTCAAGCTTTTTGTCAGCCTCCTGACATAGAGAACTTTATTTTATTACCCTTTCTGTCAATATGATGTGCATAATCATCCAATAAAATTGAAAGCTTACTAATATAAAGGCTCTAGTGAATCCTTACGCGTGACATTGAAACCAAAACACTTCCTTTGAAATCTTATAAAAACGCATAGAAAGTTTTCGCTCTATCAGATTTCACGTAAATAATATTGGCAGTTTTTATGCGATATCAAGCTCCATAAATAGCTTTTAATCAGTGCACAATAAAATTACTGAATAAGGTATAATAAATTTAATCGGATATAAACGATTTTGCATTGTTTATGTACGCGTTCATTTCGAGAAATGCTATTCCAATATTTAAAAAAAGGGTGCGTGTAAAGTGTAATCTTTAGTATTAATATGTTAAACTAGGGGGTCAAGGTTCGAAAATGGGTTTGGGGGGTCAAGGGGTCAAATTGGGTTGGGGGTCAAGGGGGGTCAAAATGGGTTTGGGGGTCAAGGGTGTGAAATTAGGTTGGGGGGTCAAATTTGGTTTTGGGGTCTCAGAGGGGTCAAGGGGGTGTGGGGGTGGCAGGTGCACAATACAGTAGAGCCGCCACACTAGAAGCCCTACCCTATCCTCTAAGGTAAAGTTCCTGATAGAATAAAGTGAGGATATTAAGAACCTCCTTTATTGAAGTCAGTTAATAGTATTGAAACTAAATTACTTATTGTGTTACATGATGCGCGCGCATCTTAAAATTTCACTGTCATATTTTTTTCATAACGCGCCTAAAGAAGTATAACTTCGAAAATATAGTATGACCAATAGAAACTTCATTATACTATTTATTACGGAACGTAGCAAACGTTCAACGTATAAATCCAGACTTCCATACATTTATTGCAAATGCGAAAGTAACTGTGTTTGTTTATCTGTTTGTCTATTTGTTTGTTGTGGTTTCACGGTTGAACCACTGAACCGATTTCGATGAAATTTTCTAAGAAGTTTATTTGAGTTCCCGGAAAGGAAAAATACAATTTTGTATTATGGGACGTCTATCTCGGAAAACTCTTTGACAGGGACAGAGCCGCGGGCATAACCTACAGTTATTTTATAGAAGAAAACAAAGCAATATTAATTGTTTGTATTTTATGACCAGTTACAGATTGACATAATCTATGCATCAAATTATTATAAAATTTATATTGGAATCTTATCATTCATTTCATTTTTGCTGCTAATTATTACGATTATTATCAACCACTTAACACTCAGTTATAAGATCCAGATCGCGTTGGCAACTTAATTAAAACTAGGATCATGTTTATTGCCTTGTACTGGTTGTAATTGATTAAAGGATTTTATTGCCACTAATTACTCTGATATGGGATTGAGTTGGATTTCTAGAGAAAGTCATTATTAGTCATTCAGGTTATTAGCAAATGGTATAAGAAATATATTTTTTACCGGAGATTGTAATTATGCTCGTAATGTCTGTTTCTTTTTTGTTGTGAAATATTTTAGAGGTTTTAATTTTTTTTAAATATGTTATTAAAACATATTCTATAGAGCAAAAGTCCGTTAATTACATTATATGACTATATATTTAATGTCGCAATATGAAGAGCTCAGAGCATTGCCAAGCATGTTTATAAGCTAGTTTCAGTCGAAAAATGTATGCTCGGACACTTTAAAGTTCTAAATAAGTCACTTGCGCGTCATCTGTCAGCAACATGCAACGTACAACTAAAGTAGACAATAAAAGATATCTGCTGTTTCCTTTGTACATCTCTGAAACGATTACGTTATCGCTACCACCACTGAGGGGTTAGTGGATTGGTTATGTTGGTTTCACCGATCTTACGACCCAATGTCGACACTTAGGAGTATAACATCATTGGTAACATATGGAAAATGTGTGTTTTGTGTTAACCCGTCAAGCCCCGCTTATATATATAGATGTATGGAAAATCCCTATATGCACGGACACCGGTGTCCGTCGCATCGCCTTGACAGACTACGAAAGTGTACTAGCATCAAATTGGATGATTATACCTACTAAAGTATGGACAGCCGTGTCGGCGACACGGCTGTCCATACTGGTGTCGCTCACCTCCAAGCGTTATTGGTCTCGACTCTTTCATAATTTACTTTTATACTAATATTATAATGCTAAAATAATATTGTTTATCTATCTGTTTGCGTTCAGGACTAAACTATTGAACCTATTTTGATATAATTTCTGTACGAAGTAATAAGCATAAGCATTAAGTACCTGTCGAACCATAAGAAAGGATGAATGGTTATATCTTGGAAAATTACATGGCGTTATTTTTAATCTGTCAAAAGTTTATCCTATAGGCTATTAGGTCATAATTAGAACCGACGGTTTTTCGACAAAGAGTATAAAACAACTTAAAGACATAATAAAACAAATAAATGATCTTATAATTTACGCAACCTATTTTAGATATCTTTGTGTGCATGGCGGTCTATCGTCTATACAATTTGATCTCTCAACGGCGGCACTTATAGCAAATTAATAACCTAAACAGATGTGTGGCCTAAATCTTAAATCGAAACTGATGCACTAAAATTTACAATTAATGCTGTGTAAGATAACTAGTGAAGTATGAAGCAATGTACTAAAATAGACACAGTTCTCCGTACAGTGTACATATTTATCCCTGAGGAAGTAGAGGTGCAGCTAATGAACTCGATTTTTTCTAAACGTACATCTATACTAATATTATAAAGAGGAAACTTTTGATTGTTTGTTTGTAATGGATATACTCAAATACTACTGGACCGATTTTGAAAATTCCTTCACTTATAGGAAGCTACATTACTCCAAGTGTTATAGGCTACTTTTAATCCCGGGAAAATATATTTATACCGGAAAAACTTTTCATGCGGGCGGAGCCGCGAGCAGAAATCTATGTCATATAAAAGCATATTGCCGTATCACGCACAAATTTCAATACTGAGTAACACAGGTATCATATCAAATCATTTCTTAAGTAACTAGGCCCCTAAGGGCGCTTTTACACGTCATTTTTTACAATGTTTTTTATTAACTAAAAGGTTCTACCAGTTCTTCGGAAAAGCCCCCTGACCTGAAAAGAAGCACCAAGAAACTCAGCGTAGGTCTTTTATTGACATCTTATTTTTTTTTTATATTTATATTTTACAAATTGCAAGTAACAATGCAAATTCAGTTTTAAATGTGGATATTAAATGCTAAAATTAACGGAGTGTACCTAAGACAATATCAATAACTTAAGTACTAACATTTAACTGCAGTTTGCTATATTGTAACTCTAATGAGTGCACCCGCCGAAATGTTTTATTTTTGCACTAAGTTCTAATAATGTTATGTATGTTTAAAAAATTTGAGTTCTTTTTATATTTTCAACTATAATTATTAACAAAGATATGTCCAAAGGGTACATACAAGGATCCGCCTGTGGGCCCGTCTTTTGGAACCTTATCCTTGACGAGCTCCTGGACAGGTCGCTCCCTCCTGGGTGCCACCTGCAGGGCAATGCGGACGATGTGTTGCTCATTGTTTCTGCCAGGGACGTGAGCGCACTCGATAGCGCCACCAATTTAGCCCTCGACGATATCGCCGCATGGGGGAGGAGCGTCAAACTGCAATTTGGCGCTGCCAAAACCCAGGCCGTCGCCTTTTCACCTCGAGCCAGATCCGCGAGATTTGCCATGGACGGACATCGGATCACTTTCGCCCGAGAAATTAAGCTCTTGGGCGTAGTGGTCGATGAAAAACTCACTTTTCGGAGCCACGTGCGTCACGTCACCAGCAAGGCTATCAAGATATTCCATAAACTATGTCTGTATGTAAAACCCACCGGCCGGCCGTAAGCCAATAAGGAAATTATGGTAACCTTTTTCCTCACATTAAATATGTCATTTGAGAATCAAAGACACAAAAACTCATGAAAAATGTTATTAATTCAATAGTTTAGTTTTATGTCCTGTGCTTACTCCAGGCGACACTTATTTTTAATGTTTACATGCTAATAATTGTGACTTACTGTATCTTACTTCGCTCACGACCTTAAAATAAAGACGCAAAAATTCTGCAGTTCCTCGTAATGAGAGTATCCGGCCACCCATATAATGAGAGATTGTTAAACACTCCTGCCTCGAGTGCCTCGGTGGCGTAGTTGTATTATAGTACGACTACAATGCTGAGGTCTCGGGTTCGATTCCCGAGTCGGGCAAAGTGATATTGAGTTTTTCTATTCAGTATCAGGTCGGAGTCTGGAATTTGTGCCCGATATGGCGATAGGCTCGCCCCCTATCACATCATGGGACGGAATAACGGCGAAAAGTTGATGCACTAGTTGCTCCTCTGCCTACCCCTTCAGGGATAACAGGCGTGAGTGTATGTGTATGTGTGTGTGTGTGTGTGTGTGTGTTAAACACTCCGCTAAAAATGAACAAATTTCTGAGTAATAGCTGAGTATTATGTATTTTTTTTCAAATAAGCTTCATTACTGAGCAGTACTTTGAAAATGATTGAATAAAATTGCTGTAAGAATTATTTGCATAGTTTGATCCGAGTTTTAGCAACGTAATGTTTTCTCAAATAAATACTACAAAGTCCCAGCCAATAATTCGTCAACAATAGCTTTATTTGCGTTAATTTTATTATTTCTATGGAAACGGTACTATGCCCGTATTAGGACGCTAACTCTAATAACCCTACATTCATAGAATGTACGCTAGTTCCCGTGATCTTTGTAAAACATTTGTAATGAATGCAAATGATTATTTTTCGGCCAGTTGCTGCGAGTAGCAGTAAAAGTTAAAGTAATTTTGCCTAAACCATGTCGTTATTGTCATGGCAATTCTTATGGTTTTTACATTAGTGACATTTTTGTTCTGGCAATGTGAGACTCTACTTTAGCCCATGCTTTTACTTTTCATAACGAAACTGGCTGATAAACATACGAAATAAGAAAGTAAAGTGTTAAGTGTGCCGTGTATTGATGGTTTGGCGGCCACGTATGTGTGCGCCGCGCCGGGCGAGCGTGGGAACCCGCTCCCTTGTAACGCTATGCAAGGGATATTGTTTCTTAAGCACATGCCGGGAGTACGTGAGGCTTAGTGAAGATAAGACATGACATGTTTGCTTATTTATCCTACTAATATTATAAAGGCGAAAGTTTGTAAGTTTGTATGGATGTGTGGATGTCTGGATGTATGGATGTTTGTTACTCTTTCACGCAAAAACCACTGAACGGATTTCGATGAAATTTAGCACACGGGTAGGTCATGTCATGGATTAACACATAGGCTACATTTTATCCCGGGAAAATAAAAAGCGGGACTTTTATCCCGGAAAAACTTTTTAATGCAGGCGGAGCCGCGGGCAAAAGCTAGTATAATTATAAAACCTACTGTGCATCGACTTTCTCTACTACTGAGAGGCTTTAAGTCATAGTCCACCACGCTGGCCCAGTGTGGGTTAGAACAAGAAGTCTTCACGTGCCTTTGTAATACTTACATATAATTCTTTGATATGTAGGTTTTATCACGATTGTTAATTAAAGACAAAACTCAATCTTTGTTAGTAATCACCAAAAGTATAAAACACTGGAAAGAAAGGCGTAATTTGAAGCGCGAATGCCGATATAACATTTTACAACGGATTTTTTATGAAAATAACTTAAAGTTCTGGCACAAATTCTTAAGCTGCTTTTTCTTATCACGACAAAGTCGTCACATAAACCAAATGCTACGTTTTTTAATTAGATTTATGTGAATATAAAATCAACAACTAAAGCTTTGTTATGCTGCAAGGCACTAGTAAGTGCGACGTTTACCGTATTAACGTGATATTTTTTTTTATGTTCTTGAGTTCAGTTTTTTTTATAAATCAGCCACTATTGCAATAAATATAAATATTTACACTTATAAAATGCATCTTAATAACGTAATGAAGTATATACCTGCCTCGGTGGCGTAGTTGTATTACAGTACGACTGCAAAGCTGAGGTCTCGGGTTCGAACCCCGGGTCGGGCAAAGTGATATTGAGTTTTTCTATTCAGTATCAGTCCGGAGTCTGGAATTTGTGCCCGATATGGCGATAGGCTCGCCCCCTATCACATCATGGGACGGAATGTCGGCGAAAAGTGGGTGCACTAGTTGCACCTCTGCCTACCCCTTCGGGGATAATAGGCGTGAGTGTATATGTATATATGTATGTAAGTACATACCTATATTTTACAAAGATATTCTGGTGGTAGGTCTCTCATATGTAAGAGTCCGTCTGGGTGGGTACCACCGCAATATCTATTTCTACCGCCAAGAAGCAGTGTACATGCACTGTTGTATTTCGGTTTGAAGGACATTGTAGCCAGTGTAACTACTAAACATAATGAGACTTAAAATCTTGTGTCTCAGGATGCGAGCACAGTGGAAGGCCACACAATACTTTATAATTTAAGGTGCTGGATGGTATTGCTACTGTTTATGGGTCGCCGTATCGCTCACCATCAGGCGAACTGCATGTTCGTCTCGTCATTCAATGTAATGAAATGAAATCCTCCTAGCCAGTTTTCGGCCACGGCGGCCAATCTCAACGGAGATCAGCCAGGTACGCAGGAGATATTATAGTGCACAAGTGTGTGCGCAATACACAGGTGCACTCGCTATTCCTTCACTCTCATAGTCCGGTGAGACGGCAATCCGACATGACCGGAGAGAGATCAGGCGCAGGACCAACGGCTTTACGTGCTTTCCGAGGCACGGGGGTATCACACCGCCAACTTCCTGACTCCGAGCTGCGACTGAGTAAATTTTAAGATGGAAAAACCCAGTAACAATTTTTTTTTGGCTCGACCCGGGATTCGAACCCAGGACCTCAGCGCGCAAATCGTACTCGTAATGCGTACGCAATACCACTACGCCACCGAGGCAGTCATTCAATGTAATAAAGAAAATACAAACACACAAATTGAGAACCTCCTCCTTTTTTGGAAGTCGGTTAAAAACATTAAATGTTGCCAGACTCAAGCTATACTTCTTTTTAAAACTAGGCAATCCGTTCGATATTTTATTTCTTATTGTAATCGTAGGTACATGATTTTAATGGAACTATACATTCTCTACCATAATAATTATACATTGTATACACAAAGTACCTTTAAATCACTGCATAAATAGTTGTATTCACAATTAAGAATTTAACTTTAATTTTTTTTCTAAATGTAAAAAAAAATTTCACGAATAATTAACCCCCATAAGGTCCATATCCACACTACACTAACACCGTTCCCGTTGCATCTCAAAATTCACAAACAAGAATTTAATTTAAATTTTATTTCTAAATGTAAAAAACAATTTCACCAATAATTAATTCCCATAAGGTCCATATCCACACTATACTAACACCGTTCCCGTTCCACTGAATGCTTGTCCCGCATAAAGCGAGGATTCGCATCTGCGTCCCGTCGCGCGCTGCCATTGCTAACAAACCGTTCGATATGCGAATTAGTGGGAATATGTCATCATTAAGACATTTATTTATAGGTCACCTCGTTAAAGCCATCTCACGATATGGGATGCTAAAGTAATGACTAGCGTAAGGGTACTAATTAGAAGCGACATATTGATTTGGTAAAGTTGCCTATTTCCAACATGTTTTTACTGTTATGGTGTGATCGTTTATAGAATTTACACTTAATGTGTATTTGCCAACAAAAATTATCGGAGATAAGATGCTTCAGGAACCAGCCGCTGAATTAACAGACGTAAAATAGAAACCAAATCCATTTAGAAAAATATGTCAAATAGTCCGCAATTAATAAATTAAGTTGTCGCACATAGTAATAAGAAAGAGTCATGATATCTAATCTCATTATATTCGAAGATAACTAAGTTTAAGAATTCATTAAAAGCAGGACTGTATGTACAGCGTTTCCTTCGCCCACACTTCTAGAAAGCATAATATAAGTATGTACAAAGTCTGAGTTATATAATCTACATTTCTCCTGTCTCCTGGGTGGTATGATACAAAGAGAACCCAACACGAGGACAAACACTTCAGTTCAAACAAATGAACACGCGCCTCGTCATTTTAAAGACACTGTAGGCATGACAATGCATAGAAAGTAACTTTTGCGTTAACATTTTTGTAGATCAAACTATTGGAAATATTATGGAATAAATATATTTTTTACAATCATAAAGAAGCTGGGCAATGTCATAGCACTTCTAGTGGGCAAAGTAAAATTCTTTTGGAGTCAATATGCGAATGAGCGCGAATGTGTCATCATTTAAGAGTTGACAGAAATTGATGATGTTGACCCCAATAATATGTATGGCTATTTGAAAGGATAAGTGCTCGTAGAGTACTTTAGGTGCCTAGTCAAATCAGTCAACAGAATGTAGTTATATCTAAGATAAAATTTATTGTCTTTCATGGTTGAAGTAAAGCGTAAATTATGTTTATCGTAACTAAAACATGCTAAATATGAATTCAGAGAAATAGACGAAAGTGATATAAAATCTAATATCAATTTCAACTAACAATAAATTTTAAACCTATTATGCGCTCTAATTTTTTACTATCAATACACTTCTATTATCTACGCGACGCTACGAAGCGCTACACACGTAGAGCCGCTCTTTTCTCAATTACGACAAAAACTTTATTTCCACGTATAAAATTAATTTTCCGTTCTGCATTATACTTAAAAGTTGCGTTCGAACACAATAAACGGATTTCGTGACCACGTGTCCCTTATAAAGAACTATTATTAACATCGAGCCGGGTAGGCAGTAGCGTGCGCGCTCATAATTGTATTAATCATTCAACGCGACCGGCAGACGTCGATTTTCTTCAACAAAGTGCTCTTGTTTGTTTTTTTCGTAAGGAAGTCGGCCGAAGGTGAACCGTGGGAACGCCGGGCGGGTGCACTTCCCAAAACATCGACGCACGGCAGCGAGTCCGACATGCGCCGGGGAGAACGAGACGCGACTATGCCGCCTTCGTCTTACAAAACAAGGACGGAGAATATGACGTGTGCGCGACGAGCGACAGCTCACAATCGCGTGATCATCTATAAGAAATAATAAAACGGCAATAAAAGAACACGAAACAACGATAAGATACCGGCGCGCGTGTGAGCGGGACGGCGGCGCTGCGAGCGAACGCCTGCGCGCGCGCTCGACTTACCGCATTCGAATTCAAAGATCAATGATCGATACGATAGGACCGAGTCGTACGACAGGCGCTTCTGTGCCGTTGCGTGAGCAAGAGGGAAAACAGGTACTTTATGAGAGTGATAGAGATGTCACTATCTTTTTGGCTCGTGGCTGTTTCAGCGCACGAGTCAGTTTTATTTACGCGGTGTGGCACTAGAGGGCGCTCGTCGATTTCAGGGCTTGCATAGGAGCTTTTTCTTTGATACATCAATGAAAAATTAATGTACCTTTTATTAATTATAACTTACTCATAAGTATTTTTTTGTAAATAAATAAATCTTAAATCAGAAACTATTTTAAATAAGATGGAGGTAGAGTTTGCAAAATTATTTCATAGACAGGGTTCCATTCTCAGAGAATTTATTATTTTACTTTAATATATTATAAGTAACACTATTTTATTCATTGATTATGCAAAACTAAGTCATAATACAATATGAGAACTCTACAAACACCTACAATTGTTGGTGACACTAGCGCCACCAGTGCCGCTGAAATCTTTTTGAAAAAATGTAATGTCTCTTTGTTTAACTAGATGGCGCTACTTTATTTGTATCGGATAATATTAGTAACAAGTAGATAATTAATATTTTATTGCAGCAAACTATAATATGAAATGAAGTTTACGTTCCAGGTATAAAATTGTTTATAGAAAAGTAAGATGGTTGTTTTATAAATACAGTTTGTTTTGGATTCAGCACGGGCGTACCATATTATTATGATATGATAGTAATGGAAAATATTGTCTTTTTGTATGAGAGTATTTTTTGTTATCGTTTAGTTGTCACTGGCACGAAGATTATTATATACATTCATTGACACGAAGATTATTACATAAGTCTATTTATAAAGCAATGTCCTACTGAGTTGGTATGATCATTTGAATTTGAAAATGGAATCAATTTGATCAAAAAGATGAATCGTTTTAGGACTTATCGAAATTATAATAAGGAAACTAAAAGTCGCTTTTGAAATTGGTTTATTAATAAATCAGATACGTTATGTTAGTAGGTTATCTCAGCAACATTTAACAGCATTCATCTTTTTTTTATGAATAGACAGTGACCATTTTCTAGTTTTAAGACATCATTCAAAATGATATTCTAGAAGCATTTCGGATTTTCTTAAGAGACCGTCTCTTTCCCAGACCATTAAACCTCAGTTTATACATGTTATTGATTCAAATTAAACTTAATCAACCGTTAAGATTATAATAATTTATTGAAATTCATTCACGGCCCATAATACCGTTTCTGAATGGACGACCGTGTGAAACCGATGGCGCTTGTGTTAATGTCCAGTTTATTAGACATTTTCCGACTTAACTTTAATTAGAACTTAATTGACGGATTAAATATTCAACATGTGTCCGTGTTGCGGGTCTGGTTTGTTTATAAGTTAATTAGATAACTTGTTCTAGTATGTAAATGCAAGCCATATTTTCTGACAAGAGTTTATGGTACGTGAGATAAATACTTATTTGTTTTCTGACGACATTTTTTTTGTCAAGTAATATAAGTAAAATAACTACTATAAAGTTATTTATTTTAGCTGCTATGTGGTTTTATAATTCTCCTGATGCCGTCAAAAAATAATGTTCTAAGTGTTCCATGATTAGCAATTTAAAAAAGTAAAGGAAAATCTATGAGCTATAAAAACTGGAGAAATTATTCCAGTTTGGTGAATTTCGAGCAATTTATTATTACTAAAATATACCGTACTTATTAAAAAATTGAATAAAATGCATCAGATAATTTTAATATTTATTCACACATCGCATCGGTCAAGCTCAAGTTCCCTATCAGATTGAACTTTGTTGGCAAAGCCAAATAAAAGCCAAAGCTAACCTACCATAAAAATAAACTCACGCTCCACACGGCACATACTGTTGCAATGAGTTGTTAAATAATGCACAATTGTTTGACTCCTCTATTCGTCAGTCAAACAAAAACAGTCAACAACGGTTTGAATTTAGAACACGGACGTTTCGAACCTATTTAAATTCGAAAATAGAAGGAAGGCGTGCGCGCGCAACGCCCGTGGGCCGAAACAAACGATACTATTGGCCACCGGATCGCCAATCACGGCCGCGGGAGTGCTAGGCGTGATGGCATTTCCCCGCGTTTCGATACTTTTTGTGTGAAATTGGGTTATTTTATGGCATTGCTTTGCAATTTAATTAATCAAAGGAACTAAAGCTTCTAATAAGATTTATTGGTAAGTTAATTTGAAGTAAAACGAATAGACTGTTTGGTTTCTTGAACTTTTAGTATTACGATGCTACAAATATGTGCATTTAACATTGCGCCATAGATTTAAAAAAAACTATAAAATACCTAGTAGGTGGGTTTAAAGTAAAAAAAATAATGTTTAACTACCCTCGTCTCTATGTGCCTCCCCTATTTGGGGACGAATGGACTCTATTGGAGTCCACTCTAAGTATATTTAGCTTAGCTTATTGCGAATGGTTTTTGGTACATAGATAAATAAAAAGGGGATACAGCTGGTATAGGTTTACCATAACATTTTTTTTTTTTTACATTGCCATCTACGGCGCATTAGGGACGGCTGCGGGCTTCCTCCGACTCACGTCTAAGTTGTCGTCCGCAACCGCCCCTGCGCGTACCGCTGTTGCGGTCCTTTTCGGAGGGACGCCCCTGGCGTCCGAGGCAGCGTCAGACACGCTGCCGTCCATCACGGGGGTCACAGAAGTTGGCTAGACTAATAGGTGGGCGGCTTTTTTGTTAGTTAATTACGGAATAGCAGTGGACGATATCCTAGTTAAGAATGAAACGGTCTGCCGAGACAATGTCCGGAGGTTCAAAACCCAAGGCACACACCTCTGACTTTTCGAAGTTACGTCATACGTGCGTATTGTTTATCAATTATCGTTCGCTTTAACGGTGGAGGAAGACATCGTGAGGAATTCCCCATAAGAATCTCGAGGGTATGTGAAGTCTACCAACCCGCACTAGGCCACCGTGGTAGACTAAGGCCTAACCCCTCTCAGTAGTAGAGGAGGCCCATGTGGGCATATATAATACAGGGCTGATTGTATTGCATTGCTTTGCAAATGTGGAATGGTGTAAACAATACATCATAGATATACGATTGCCGCATTTGCGGGTCATCTGCTGTTAGTTATTGAAGAGTTCCATTGTCTATCTCCGAAGACCTTCATCAGATCCTAATAAATTAAATACTAAAACCTTCCTTGAAAATATACATTTGAATAACGGAAACCCTATCCAAATCAGATCATCAGTTTTTGAGAAAACCGCGGCCATACAAACTTACCTACAACATACATACATACGGGACGAATACAGAACCTCCTTTTTTGAAGTCGGTTCACAAGCTTGAAGCTTATTGGACTTTATTACAATAGTACTTTAGAATAGAGTGGACATTATAGCATTTTTTTTTGTAGTGTCCCTACTGCCAGTAGCCTGACGCGTGTGACGGCTTTTCTGGCCACACCGGTCTTTAGGATGAACGCTTAAGGCGCTCGCAACCCTTTTAAGTTAAGTGACCATGCTGAAGGCAATCCACTAACTGGTTACGAACCTCGGCTCAGTACGGCCACTGGGAGAGGATGAGACATCAACGATTAGTGGGGACATTATAGCAAGTAGAAAGATATCTACGTGAAAAAAAAAATTTATGCTGAAAAAAAAAATATCCATTTCTTCTCAAAATATAGTGAAAAGATAATAATGACATCCCATACATTTTTTATGTTACCGGCCAACAATGCCAAATCTCAGGTTCCAAATTCAAATTTTGGTTCGAGAAATCAATGTTTTTTCGTTCCAACACAATGGTACACTGACTCACATCCACGCATATTCGAACAATAACAATAGAACACCTGTTACTGCAGTTTTTAGACCCTTTTTTGCATGTCCCCAAAAAAATTATGCAGGTATGATTTGTAGAATGATTTTTCATACGTTATCGAAGTCAAAATCGGCGGGGAACCCTCAAGGGATTAATGAGATTTGAAATATGGTTTTAGAAAAAAATGTTATATAAATTGTTGGAAACGAAAAAAGAGGTTTATAAAATTATTGTTTTTTTTTTTTATTTTAACGGAAAACGTAGTGAAATAGAATTAACTTTAAAGTTCGTAACCCGTTAGTGGGTTGCCCTCAGCATGGTCACTTAATTCAAAGGGTTGCGAGCGCCTTCTGCGTTCACCCTAAAGACCGGTGTGGCCAGAAAAGCCGACTCGCGTTAGGCTACTGGCAGCAGGGCCATTAACAAAAAAAAAATATAAAGCTTATTATGATGGTATTATTATGAACCAGAACTTATCAATATCAACTTTCTCCTTCATTCCTAGCTTAATGCCCACGAAACAAGCGTCAATCGAAACACCTGTTTATTGTGCACATACACACACTCACGCCTTTTATCCCCGAATGGGTAGGCAGAGGCGCAACTAGTGCACCCACTTTTCGCCGTTATTTCGTCCCATGATGTGATAGGGGCGAGCCTATCGCCATATCGAGCACAAATTCTATACTCCGATCTGATACTGAATAGAAAAACTCAATATCACTCTGCCTGATCTGGGGATCGAACCCGAGACCTCAACATTGCAGTCGTACCGTAATACAACTACGCCACCGAGCCAGTCCTGTTTATTGCCTAGTAATGAATTTCCCAAAATAATACTAAGAAGACGCTAGCTAACAAAATCACTAAAACGCAAATTCTGCTCCAACAGCAATTATTTTTTATCAGAACACGATCAACATAAAAAAAACGCAGGATCGTTAACTCCCTGTCATAACGCGCCCATAAAATGAGAAACGAGGTGTGGTTGTACAAAAATTGCGAAATTATAAGGAAAGTGGACAGTACGCATCCAGGAGTACTAGGGTGGGGGATACGTCTCCCAACTAAAAAAAAAGAAAGCAACCACTTATAATTTTTCTTTATTCGTGAATCGAAGATAATTTTGTCTACTTTGAAATTAATTAACTGACGCGTCGTTACATATTATTATCTTTAAATGTTTAGATGGCTCAAATTATTGACTGTAAATATATGCTAAACTGGCTCATTTAATTTTATTATCTTTATGTAAATGCTTGTCAAAACTTATTTTAGGTCGTTGCTCTATCTTAGTTATTAATATTAATGTAGTTTGTGGACTCGTGTTTTATTACTCAATTGTATTGTACATTACTTCGAGTATTCTAAGTTAAGAATATCTCTATATCATATACAAAAAAATACATAAATACAAATGTCATGCCTTTTCCCTTTCAATGGATAGGCAAAGGTCAGCACACCCACAGCTCGCCAGGTCTACTAGATTCCAAGACCTCAGCACGTAATTCCTAATGCAAAATGCCATCAAGATAATAAAAAATCGCTTGACCTTTACTTCCCAGTTGTAAAAGTCCCCCGCGTACAAACCTCACTTCGTTCAAGAAAGTGTGCGCAAAAAACTTAAGTATACATACAGCGGACCGTGGGAGAAACGAGCAGGTGTATTTGCGGGAAGCGACCGCATTGCATGACGGCTTTTTCATTATAATATTGATTTTTAATTAACTTTGTATATTAGCTTTTTGCACACTGATATAGCTCATACGTTTGCCGTTAGTTTTAATTTTGTCAGTTAAGTCTACCGTTTTGAGGTTATATAATAAAAAAAAATTTGGCAATAAAAAAGTTTATTTTTTATTTAAATTTGTTATTTCTTATTGATAGTGAATTAAAAAAAACATTAGATTATAAGACTACCTCGGTGGCGTGGTTGTATTACGGTACGACTGCAATGCTGAGGTCTCGAGTTCTATCCCCGGGTCGGGCAAAGTGTTATTGAGTTTTCCTATTCAGTATTAGCTCAGAGTCTGGAATTTGTGCCCGATATGGCGATAGGCTCGCCCCCTATCTCATCATGGGACGGAATAATGGAGAAAAGTGGGTGCATTAGTTGCGCCTCTGTATACCCTTACGGGGATAAAAGGCGTGCGTGTATATGTATGCATATGTAGTGAATTAAAAAATAAAGCATTAAATCCTACGTTTATCTTACGCCTCAAATGTAAGAAATTTCATATTATTTTTGATAGTAATTAACTTATGGTTCCTAATTGATTTAACAACATTATATTGTACTTATATATCCGGTTGTCAAGCCTGTGTCCACCGTTTAGTATACAACTAATTTACATACAAAGCATACAGAATCAACATAATTGACAAGAAATACAATATACCTCGTGTGTACAGTTAGCTAAAAAAACAAGTCATAAAAAATGTATTAATTAATTAAGAACCTGCATGCACTCTTTCTACGACGCGAAGGATAATTGTATTGAATTTTAAAAAAGGAATCATCTCATCCCGCTCATTACAATCGATTGTTTTGTTTGACAACCTTCACCTTTAAACAATTGCATCGTGTTTATACAGCGTGGGTGTTGATTCCAAGGTCAGAAAGATCCTTTCGTGATTGTAATGACAAATTAAATGTTAGTGTGTATTGTGTGCAATTAATTGAGACAATAGATACATTTAAGCACGAATGAGATTTTATCATACAAATTGTCGTGGTTAAAATAATTGGTAATGTTTTTAAAAGGAGTAAGAACATCAAATCTGTTTGAATCTGTTGTGCCTTCTAAAATAGGTTACACTGGTTATGGAGTAATTAAAATACCGATATCTTGCGTTATGTATTTAAACTATTTTTGAGCGTGGACCTGACATTTGCATAACACGACTCTGCGGTCACAAATTCTGTTTCCCGCCATTCTGAAAAATGATGTCATTATAAAATTAGTGGCTTCAAAAATCATACTAAAAATATTATGTTGTTAGATTACAATTAGCAATGTTTAATCGATTCACTTTTCTAGATCATGTACAAACTGCTCTCTGTTCAATAATTTACTTTAGATAAATCATGTATTTTTGTAGAACACGCTGTTATAAGCGCACAATGCGTGTAGAACGGTACAATTACACGTCCCGATAATTGAACCGATATGCATGCCCGTATTTTCGAACGTACGCACTGAGCTCAGTGGCACCGCGCCAATCGGGTCAACTCGCTCCATTTGTCAATACGCTAGGGACATCACTGTTACTTTAAGTAAAATCGGGACAAACCTACTTGCAACAAAAAATATTTTTCACGTATCCAAGTGGCCAGTATTTAGGGGCCGTTCATTTATTACGTAAGATGATTTAGGAGGGTCAACCATGTCTTATTTTTTCTTGCAAGGCATTCGCTCGGATGCGTATCGATAAACGATATCCAAAGTACAAGATAGCATTCCTAAAAATTGTTCAAACGTGTATACATTTTTCCATTAGATTGTTACGTAATAAATATTAAAGGGGGTGAGAGTCGGCCTATTCTTATTTTTCTTATAATTGGGGGAGGGGGTCAAAAACTAACGAAAATAGTCTTACGTAATAAATGAATGGCCCCTTAGTTCATGTTTATTTTTCTTAAAACGTGCCAGTACTTTAATTTGTCGTAGAGATAACATGCATGGCCTATAACTTATTTCAAATTTGGAATAATTTGATTCCATCCGGGTACACCTTTGATTCCGGACGGTCCGGTCGGATTCCAGACTCGTAGCCCACCTACACAATACCGTCCCACCGGTACGTGTAACGGGGACCGTCGTCGCTTTTTTATTTACTTTATTTATTTTATAGTAATTTATTCCACTATAAACACTAACTGGTCTGACCGGCCTATTTTTATTTGTTTCTTCCATAACGAGTAATACCTATCCACGCTCTCTTAAATGGCTTGCGTTCGTTTATTTTTAATCCATTATAACGGACTGGTCTTTAGTTTATAAATATCACATTAGCGTCATTATTTTTTTTTTATGTTTTTCAAGCCTGTCCAGTTAACATATAAGTAACATTTAAATATGTATGTGCGAAAACATGCTCCGACATGTCGCGTCGTAAGCTTGCATCAGCTTCGGTTTACAGGCTTTTGAGTTTAATTTAATTGTGTCCATAAAAAGACTTGTTAATGTACTCATTTACCCTAAAACAGGTCGAGATGACAGAACTCAAACACCGCCTTATGAAAAGGAAATAGACCCTAAATTACCAAAGCTCTACATACAGCGAGATCCGATCGCATCCAAAAGATACAGTATCAAGGATGTAATTCATTTCAATCTTAATGGGAGAACCTCACGGATGCGTTTATTATGGCTTTTAATCACGTATCTCGGAATAATAACATCAATACAGATTCATTTATTATTCATGGACGATGCGCCGGCGCACGCACTCCAAAAACGTTAGGGTCGTGCCACACTGATTTAGACGCGTGACCGACCAGATAAGCGGGCACGCACTCCATACATTTAACGCCCGCGCAACCCGACAACAGCCGAGCGCGGCCGAAGACAGCCGAGCGGCGCCGTGGGAAAATACGGCAGGTGTTACCGATCCGAAGCACTTCTTACTGAGTAAACACTCACCGTATACAAAATTATAACCGCCTCGAAGCGTCTGTGTAAATGGAAAACATATTTTGTGTGCTTAATGATACTGCTTGCTTTTTTGGTGCGGCTCGGTTATCGCGCGACAATGTTTTTTGCGACGTTACGACTCGACGCGTCTGACTTTAGTTGAAACTGAGTCACCCTTAATTGGTATTGGTTGATGAGTGACCTTTTCGAGTATACTTTCTGATTATACGGATCGCTTCGATTTAATGAACATTTATTAATGTTTCTTGGACATTCATTTGTGACTTATTAATACTTATTAATGTAAATGACGTCGGATATTCGTTTATTTTTAATACCGGATGAGTATATCAACATGAAACGTTACATATTTTAGCGTTGCGTGCCTATTTTGTATCATTTTTTATGTTTAATCCGATTACATTTTTATGATGGGAATAGTCTTGATGGGTGACATTTGTTCAGTTATGTTACATATTGGAATGGTAGTTCGGCGTTCTGTGGAGTTAATCTGTATTTTGTATCTGTGTCATCTTTTTTTATTTACGTGAAAATAGCCGTTTCCGGAGTAACTAATATTTATGACTGCTTCGGTGGTGTAGTTGTATTATGGTAAGACTACAGTGCTGGGGTCTCGGATTCGATCCCCGAGTCGGGCAAAGTGATATTGGATTTTTCTATTCAGTGTCAGCCCGAAGTCTGGAATTTGTGCCCGATATAGCGAAAGGCTCGCCCCTTATCACATCATGGGATGGAATTTGTACGGCAAAACGTGGGTGCACTAGCTGAGCTTTGCCTTCGGAGATAAAAGGTGTGAGTGCCTATGTATGTAATATTAATGATTCTTATAATTATTATTCAGTAAGGCCATCGGCTTCAGTAAGTATGATTTGTATATCAGGCTCCACGGCAACTACCTTACCAACCTTACAATCATCTCATTCATCTACTTTAACAATAGTTATAATCAGTTAAATATTTTCTAGTCCGGTATAACATGTAATATTGCTACCAATTCTTTTTTTTTATTGCGTTGAATGACGAGACGAGCATGCCGTTCACGTGATGGTAAGCGATACGACCACCGATAAACAGTAGCAACACCATCCAGCACCTCGAGTTACAAAGTACTTACTGCATTCCACTGGGCTCGTCACCCTGAAACATAAGATGTTAAGTGTCATTATGTCCAGTAGTTACACTGGCTACAATGTCCTTCAAATCGAAACACGACAGTGTATGCATACTGCTACTTTGCGATGACATTACGGTGGTCCGTGGTACCCACCCAAATGAACTCTTACATATGAGAGACCGCTTCTTCTTCTTCTTTTTCTTCAGCCTATATATCCATCCAATGCTGAGTGTAGGTCTCTTCTAATACACGCCAAGTTGTTCTGTCTTGGGCAGACCTCATCCAACTTCTTCCCGCCAAGTAGAAGAGGTCGTCGGTCCACCTTATCAAAGGTCTACCCCGGTTTCTATAACCAGTTCTTGGTTTCCATTCCGGCGTTGCCTGACACCATCTGCCATAATTTCTGTGGCTTATGTGGCCCACCCACTTCCACTTCCATCGAGCTATAATAATTGTGCCAATGTCGGTAAGTTCGGTTAGACTCCAAATATCCAGGTTATGGACTCGTATCGACATTGATCGCTCCATGGCTCTCTGGGTTACTTGCAGTTTGTAGATAAGTTGTTTTGTGAGCGTCCAAGTCTCGGCCTAATGAACCAGGACTGGGAGGACACATTGGTCGAAAGCTCTACGCTTAGGTTGATAGATATGTCTCCCTTGAACGTCGGATAGCCTACCGAACACACCCCATCCTAACCGAATACGGCGTTGGATTTCTTTCTCCTGGCCGTCCTTTTTCAGGCTCAAGATTTGTCCGAGGTAGACATACTCCTCTACTGCTTCTTGAACGTGACCGTGTACAATAATGTGGTTGGCATCGGTGTTTTTGCACATAATCTTTGTTTTAATAGTGTTCATTTTTAAACCCAGCATTACTGACATGTCGTAGAGCTCTTCAGTCATGGCTCATCATGGCTTCGTTCATCCAAGTCCTCGGTAAAGAGTATGGTGTCATTCACGAATCGTACGTGAGATTGGTACTGCCCATTGATGTTAATGCCTCTTCTTGACCAGCTGAGAAGCCCAAATATATCCTCTAAACATAGAATAGTTTTGGCGAAATTGTGTCTCCCTGCCTCGCTCCTCTTTTCACGGGTATCGGGTTCGTCAGCTTGCGCAACTTAATTTGTATAGTAGCCTTGTTGTAGATAGCTTTATGCTCTCATAAAGGTCTCTACCTACCATCAGTAAATTTCATGGTTTCTTTGAGCTTAATAAAATCTTATGCGTAGTGCAGTCATATTACTAGTCAGTTTTGTTTGTAACATGAATGATCTGTTTCTAAACTTTAATAAAAGATTCAAAAACCTAAACTTAGAGCCGATTTCACTGCTTGCTGATAAATGCTACTCGTCACATAAATGTATATGCCGACCAAATACAAAAGGCATACTGTAATATATGCTCCTAAATAAAAGTAAGAGTTTAACAAACTTAAAAAACGCTGTATAACAGGAGAAGCACTCACATCTGCTTTTAATGCGCTGAAAGTTGCCAGGTCACATTATAGAGCGGCCTTACAGAAATCTAAGGGAAATCTATTGCGTAAAATTGTTGAAAGGTTGGACAAGGAGGGGCCGTGGTCTCCCTTATACCACGAGTTTAAAGCAAATAGGTCTATTAATATGGCCTACATACAAAACATTAAAATTAATAACACCTATACTACTGGTATTGAGGAGACAACGGAAGCTCTATTACACTCGCTAATACCCGATGATACAGTAGAAAGTGATACCGCTTACCATAAGCAAATTAGAATGTGGGCGTCGGAGCCACCAAATACCCCGTATTCAGATCTCCCATCATTCGATGAATTTATTAATATAGTTAATTCTTTGCCTCTAAACAAAGCCTCCGGAGAGGACAAAATATCAAACAAAATGATAAAAAAAGCGTGTAAAACAGCGGGTCAATCCATACTAACGGTTTTTATTCGATGTATAGCTGCAGGTATCTTTCCCCGGATTTGGCGCTGCGGTTTCATTCGGATTATACCAAAGAGTGGCGACAAGTTACCCGAGGACCCCAAATCGTATCGCCCTATAACTTTATTACCATCTTTAGGTAAATTACTTGAACGTCTTATTGTCCCACGGCTACTGTCGGGTGGACCCAAATTTCACGACAAACAATTCGGTTTTACTGTAGGTAAATCTACTATTGACGCGGCAATATCGGTCAGAAAAACAATTAGTAATTCGGAACATAAGTACGTATTAGGAATCTTTTTAGACATCTCCGGTGCCTTTGATAACGCTTGGTGGCCAATACTACTTCTAAAGTTAAAAAATCGAGGTTGTCCTAAGAATATATATTCGCTTATATATTCCTATTTTTCTGTAGGTTCAACCAAGTTAAAGCTTGGCCATCATGCGGTGTCGAAGTCACTAACGATGGGGTGTCCGCAGGGCTCGGTGGTCGGTCCATACTTATGGAATTTAGGATTCGACGACTTTTTTGAAATTCACGAGTTGCTCATTAACTGGCTACGCCGACGACGGTCTTTTGCTCATTCAGTCAAATAGTAGATCGGGAATTTGGCTGAAACGTGTTTGCAACTAATTTCGGAATGGGGTGAACGCAACCGCCTTACTTTTGCACCCCAAAAAACGTATCAATTGCTTTTAAAGGGAATTTTAAAGTCACCACCGCGAGTAAAATTCAATAATGTTACAGTTAAAAGAAAAGAATCGGTCTGCTACCTTGGACTCATTTTAGAGCGTAATTTTTCGTTTATTGAGCATATTAAAACCATTGGGGAAAAGGCTAAAAGAAATTTCTACGCCTTGACGAGGATATCCACATCAACGTGGGGTCTGTCATTCAGTACACTAAAGATCATTTATGGAGCCACTTATTTGGGGTGTATCTGTTATGGATCACCTGTATGGGCTGATAGGGCTACTATCGGCGCCGTACGAAGAAAATTGCTCCAGAGCCAGCGCTTGGCGTTGATATTCTTATGTAAGGCGTATAGAACAGTTAGTACAGAAGCTTTACCTGTCCTCGCGGGTGTACTCCCAGTCGATCTGGAGGTGCAGCGTCGCGCCGCGATGTATTACTCTGCTAGAGACGATGTCGACAAAAGCTTTTTTACTTCGCGCGAACTTTTAAAAATTAACAGATTATTTAAGCCGAGTCCAGATGTTATGAACCATGGAAATGGCAGTGTAGGTGGGATATATCTACGAAGGGGCGGCATTTGTATCAATTTTTTCCTTCTGTTCAGGACCGTCTTACAAAATCTTGGCTCGAAATTGACCATTGTGTTTCGCAATTCCTTACAGGCCATGGTAATTTTAAGTGCAAATTATTCTCCTTTAAGTTGGTTGATTCGCCTGCGTGTCCATGTTCATCTAATGACTGCAACTACGAACAATCTGCGCATCACATACTTTGGGAGTGTAGTCTTTGGCAAAATGAGCGTAACATTATGTTTGATAGTATGCAAATAACATCTGGAGTTGTATACTACATGGACCTTGTGGACACTAGGCAGAATTTCCGTGCTTTCCGGCGTTTTTGCCATACCTACTATTGGAATCAAGTTTAACAGCTCAAGTAGGACCCCTTTAATTTTATCCGTGGTGCTTTACATCTGGCTTTTCCAGTTGTGAAACTCTAAATAATTAAGGTTAAATTACCTTTTTTTTAGTTCATTATTTTGTCTCCCGCTTTGCTATGGAGGGAAGTGGAAAATATATTTCTAACTCCTCCCTATTCTTCTGTTTGATTAACTTCGTTGCGGGTTAAGACTAATTAGTGTTCCCTGAGACTCGCCGAGCTTCACCGCTCGGTGTCATAAAATGCGTGCCACTGCTGATCCTGGCTTACAGGAGTTGCAGTGGTGGGTGTGAGGGCGGGATAGTACAAAAAATAAAAGAGTACTATTACAGTAGCTGTTCAATGCGATGACACACACACACTCACGCCTTTTATCCCCGAAGAGGTAGGCAGAGGTGCAGCTAGTGCACCCACTTTTCGCCGTTATTCCGTTCTATGATGTGATAGGGGGCGAGCTTATCGCCATATCGGGCACAAATTCCAGACTCCGAGCTGATATTGAATAGAAAAACACAACATCGCTTTGCCCGACCCGGGGATCGAACCTGAAACCACAGCATTGCAGTCGTACCTTAATACAACTACGCCACCGAGGCAGTCAATGCCATGACTGTCAAATAAAATTTACTTGAAAACTGTAAAACAGGCCCTTAGTCTTTTCTCGGAGGTTCAAAAGTCCGCCCCTTGCGTGTCGCTTACAGACATGTATCTTTAATCAACAGGTTTATGACTACTTTGTATTCAGAAAAAACAACTGGACGATTAAAGGCGTAATTTCAAAGAAAATGTGTCAGATTTGACAAATAACATGCAATTACATCAACTTACATCTATCGCAGTCTGTCGAATAGAAGCGTCTCAAATTATCCTCTGTGGAGCTAAATAGTTAGAAATACGTAATTTCATCCACTGGTTTTGTTTTAAAAATAAGTAATGACGGTTGTCCTAGAGCTTCGTGTTTTTTATTTATTTTTATTGGTAATTATTAGTTCGTGCCCATTTGTAATTGTTTTGATGTTGATTGGTTACACCTTAAAACACCTAGTAGCGTTTTAGATCAGGAGATATAAAATTCGCCCCTGATCACATCATGGGACGGAATATCGGTGAAAAGTGGGTGCAATAGTTGCGCCTCTGCCTACTCTTTCGGGGATAAAAGGCGTGAGAGTATGTATGTGTGTATAAAATTCATATAAAATAAACTATCCAAAGAGTGATTTGTGTTTAAAATTGGCAGTTGTTTCAACATTGCTCTATTGGTATTGCAGAATCGTCCCTTAAGTGAAGGAAGGCACCAAGGGTTGATCGAGACCCGGACTAATATTTTAGCCCATTGCTCCTAACCCCCGTGGTCCATATCGGTCCTTATGGTGATCTATTCTTTAAAAACCATTGAAACGATATGAATAACTAGTATTGGAACCAGACCCCAATTATTAGAAGTTACGCAAGTCACAATTTTTTTTAACGTTTTCTAAGTATTTTTATAACATATTGTTATCAGTAAATATGGGCAACAAAAAAAAACAATTACATTTTAAACCACCCAAGTAAAAACTCTACAATACGACCTACAAATATTTTTAAAACAATTTCTTAACGTCACCGATATACAATTAAAGTCGGCCATTACATGTCACGTTCACGCGTTATGAGCTCCGGCTTAAGCCATGATTAAGGCTCAAACGCCTGGAGACATGTAGCAACGTTAATTATCCGTAAAAAACAAGTTTATGTCACAGCTTTACCGCACAAAAATATCTACCAAATTATAATTGCACTAAGTTGGTATCGCGGTTTGGTCTGCGAGATGTTTTTAAGTTTGTTGTTGCAAATTAAAAGATAAACTTGCATGAACAAAAAAGTGATAGTTTAAAAATTGCTATTTGAACTTGTCTTGCGTGAAGGAATCGATTTAAAAACTTTACATACGCTAGAGACTTATTAACATATTCAATCTTACCTACCCACTAACTTAATCATTTCTAAACTCTACATTCACAAAAATATAAACAAACAGAAAAACCGCCATAATTATCAATAATGAAGTTATTTTGGACCAGTCTGAGAATCATAAGTTCAAGTAATTGCAGGTAGTGAAATGGCATGGAGCCTTGAGCCCAGGAAAACGACCATTGAAAAAATTACTCTTAAACGGCGGACCGCACCTAATAATTTACTTATACATGATGTCCGCCCATGAAAAATGTAAATTAAAATACACAAAAAAAAATATAGTACAAAATTCATGCTTGCACTAGTGTCGAACATTTTAAAACTGGTTATAAGCAATATAGATTTTCTATTAAAAAAAATTCTACTTGGAATTAAGAACTGTATGATGGCACAAACAGAGTTAAAAAAAAGGTTTACTAATTATTCGCACCTCAATCATATCAAAACCGGGAAGCTACTAACACCCCTAACATAATGAATACAATTTAACCCTCAAATGCACCCAATAAAGTCAACAAGTCCGGTACAAATGTCCACGCGCTACCGACCCGGAACAGTAACGCACGTTACGCCACCCCCGGGGTAAAGGTCAGCATAGGTCCGGTAACAACGGTCACGCGCCTCCCCACCCGGAACAAAGCCAACGTGCCCCGGTAAACGTTATTGTTACCGGGTAATCGAATAGCTATTTGAATTTGGAATTTGATGGTGTGGACAAGTATTGTGTGCCTTGGGTATAATTGTTACGTGTGCACGTTGAGGGTTAGTTTAATTGTGGCATTATTTGATTAGTTTATTAAAGTTTTTTATTTGCTGTGCGGGTTTGAAGTGATACATTTCTTGGTGTCAAGTGTCTATAATATTGTGATCTATATACCTCTAGGCTAGAAACTAGAACTAGATTCAACCCTTTAGTGAATTGTGGCATTATTTAAATAGGTTTGGTCTAGAACATTGCTAATGGGGTTTCAAGTGATCTCTTTTGTGTCAAGTTCCTATGTAAGTAATCCATACAACTGTAGGCTAGAAGCTAAAAGTAGATAGTAGCATTAGTGGTATGCAACGATTTGTTTTGAATACTACAACAGCAACTGACATAAAGTTTCTTGCTTTGTACTACAGTATAATGTGATATGTTTGATTCCTTCTTTTTATTATAATACGGTAAGAAATATATTCATTCATTTCACATGAAACGTTTTAAGCCGGTTTTGGTCAAAGAAATGTATCAGTTCTTGTCGCGAGGCAATAATGAGTTTGTATCGCGTCGACAAGCAATATAGAGTAACAAAAAAATGATCTAGAAAATAGACAGTATCCATGGCAATCGATTATCGAATCACATTCTCTATCATTAAGATAAAACTAATTGGTCACCCCACCGGTCTTCCGTGTCGAGAAAAAACCGGGCACACGTGGTCACTACCGTTCATTTACGAACGCGAATTATGCGTAGTACGGCAGGTGGCAGGTGTGGCGAGCATGGGAACCCGGGGTTGTGACGGGTTCCCACGGCCGCGTCATTCAGCGCGTCACACCTGCGCCCCTTAACGGGGATGCTACACACACGCCTGCCACGCGAAGGAAAGCGCCGATTAGAACCGCCGCGTGTGTGCGCCACGCTGTAACACACTACTCGCCTCGCGTCATGTACGGTCACCAGCATAAGTAGCTGAACAAATTGCTTACATACTTTTGTGTTCTTACTAATCTTTTTTTTTCTTCACAAAAATAAAATAAAAGAGATTTGCTTTATATACGAAGTTTTTTTTTTCAGTTTAACTTAACGCGTATATAGGCGATTTGAAGTTTTGATTTTGTACAGATGTTTATGCTGCTGACTGTAACGCGGACGCCACGGACGCTGCGGCCACGGACAGTACCCGTGTTACCCTAACACGAGTACTGTCACACAGAAAAAGGGCTGTTTATGTTTTACGTTGTGAGCGGTTTGATTTATTCGCTCATGTGTTTTTATCGGCCATATTGTTGAAATTCTAAACACATGTGCGACTTGTGAGCTGATTTATATCGATATAGCCTATTCTTATTTATGACGCAATTAAAATGGCGACTGGATATTGTATCCAACTTTGTAATGCAATGTTTTTGTCTATTTTGTTATTAATTTACGACGTCTGCTGCATCTTATCTACAATTCCAAGTGTTCAATTAAGCTAATGGCTGTTTCAATTATGGACCTTTGAAACATTTGGTATCTTACAGCCGCCTATCGGTCCTTGTCTGTCTATCTCAAACTAAGGAGGCGTCACAAAAAATAATAACAAAATACAAAGCTGACATATAACTCTACACACTTTATTACTGAGATACCCCAGCGCCTAAACCGAGTCTCCGATTTAAAAACCAGTCAAACTCATTTATAAGCAATATAGATAATCCACGTTATCGGGCCCAAGTATGCATACAAACGACGGTAATGCGGCCCTTCGGCTGACAATAGCCGGCGCAATCTTAATGAGAGACGTGTGGCGGTCCACGGGACACTACGCGTCACGTTGGCCCTCCCTAATAAGTTTTCCTGTGGCGCATGTCACGGTATTAACGTTGACTTTTTTTTTTTTTGCCACGTTTTAATCAAGTTTTTTCGGCCAGGTACTTTATTCTTTTTAAGTTTTATTATTGAGCCAGTCTCAAATTATGAGGGGCAGGGAAAATTAATTTATATTGAACAAAAATGCGATGAAATAATGATTATAGCGGTAAGAATTAGGTAAGAATTTATGTACGTTAATGATGTATTTCATTATTTTGCGGTCTTCAAATAAATTAATCAAAGACCGCAACCTCAAATGTAGACACAAGTAATATTTATGATGTTGTTAAAACACGATAATTAACACCAGATATTATATATTAAAGCAAATTATCATACTCGTCTACATATTTTACGAACCACTAATTACAATTAGTAAAACAACACAGACTAACCGTTTAATTTAAACCCACAAATGGAATTTACGTAATTTAATGGCCCCGTTATTAATGATCCTTACATAATACATAATCATTTATTATAATTAAATCTGCCCTCCCTAACCTCACTACAATAATAAACGTTAATACTGTTAAAATTACATGATTAATTTGATTTTTTATAATCAAAATATAATAATGATTAATTCATACACACTCGCGCCCTTTATCTCCAAAGGGATAAGCAGAGGCACAACTAGTGCACCGACTCTCCGCCATGCGTATTCCTTCCCATGATGTGAGCTATCACATAGGTCCCTAGGTCTATCACCATATCGGGTACAAATTACAAACTCTGATACTGATAGAAAAGCCCAATATCACTTTGCTCGACCCGGGCATCGAACCCGAGCCCTCACCGATGGAGTATAATAATGTTTAATAATTTTAATAAATTTATTAATCAGGCAAATCATAACTTGCCCACATTATAATTTGCCTGTGTCGCGACAACAATGGCACGGGATCCCGCATGCTCGTGAGACGGAATGCGACAGTGGCAGGGCCGCGCGACACGACACGTGGCCTGCGTACGAGCACTTATACTGCCTGATTGTTTTATTGACGAGTGACGACCCTAGCGATTGAATATCAAATTATTATATTATTATGACAGCGACGCTCGTACGAAAGGGCCATTGTTTGACGCTTAGATGGTTTATTATTCATATTGTTGTTTTTGGATGGGTTTCCTATTAATCTTCGCGCGTGATGTTTGAGTTTTGTTGTTCGTAAACTTGGTAAAATTTTATCCGAATATCTTCAATTAATATCTTAGTATTATACAAGGTAAAATAACAGTACTTAGTCAAATCCAATACTAACACCTGAGGACTCTAAATGTCATCCTATTTTAAACATAAATTAGGTCTGTATTAATAATAAGCTATTTATTAGCCTCTCCCATCTAAAATCAATTAAATCGTAAACTAGTTGTATGTTAATTGCTAAACTAAAGGAACTTTAGCATTTATTACTAATTACTTATCAATTTACAGTTAAAACGAACCTTTTATCTCTAAAATGTATTACTTAATAAATACTACAATACTTTCCACTCGCAAAATCGTATATAAAACAGAAAAATATAATAACATTTTTATTTCCAAAGTCACGTAAATATTTTTCCGAATCAAAGGACACAAAATCATAATTGACAGCGAAATCCATTCACTGCATTGGGTCACGAAGGGACGCTCGGCGTGTGGGTAGCACACTTCACGCACACACCCTTACCAAACTCTCTGTAAATGTAACCTTACCCTTTGGGATAAAAAGTTGAACATTTTTTCTTTTTAAGTGTAGCCTGCACGTGGTTTGTGGTCGTGGCTCTTTTTTCAACCTAATGAAAGTATTAAAAATTCTTCAGCGGCGGAGGGTATCGGTTACGTCGCTTCTGATCCCTCGAACACGAACGCCAATGAAATATCGAGTTTATTGTGGTTACCATTTGTTTATTTTTTGATTATCTGTGATTTTATTTTTTATATTTGAAAAGAGAAATGTTGGCTACGTGGAAAAAATAAAATAATATTGATAATATTGTTCTTAATTCAAAAAACATAGTTCGTTTTAATTTCAATTAAGGAACAATAGACATTAATAATAATAATATAATTACGTAGCTTGCAATTGGTTTTAGCCAATATGAAAGTTTTGTAATCCGCACAGTTTCTAATAAGACTACTAATTAGATGTACTCAATAGGAAACTCTACAAAGCCGAATAATTTAAAACAAACAAGCCCGAACCACATTCTATGCAAAGAACATTGACTGTATTTGCAACTCTGCAGCCCATAAATTACTGGCTACTATACAAGTCACTAATAGATATAAGTACTGATTAACATAATTCAATTGGTTCAATTGGCAATTTGTAAAGTATCAATTTTACTGAGATCTGCATGAGGACTTTCTGAGGAAGAAAAATTCTTATTTAGAATGTGGTGTATAAAGGGCGGGAATAATTTATTTTTTTCTTGTTCAATAGTTTTTCGATTGTTTTAATAATATTTATACGAAAATAGTATTTATTTCTCTTGGAAAGCTCAATTTAAAATATTTTAGAAACTTTAGATACTTTATTGGGAGTGCGAATTAGCAGCTTTTAGCGTAGTTATAGGCACAATTATTTTCTCACAGAAAACCGGCGTCGAGTCACAACCTTGTTTCGTTTTGTATTTTTGTTCAGATTGCCGCAAGCTCACACTCCTCCTGCTCAATTCACATTCGCCGTTAAGAATCCATGACCATCTTCAATTCCTTTGACAATATGAGTGCGCATTAGCGGGGTTAACACCTAACATTAAATTACTCTCATACTAAAATATTGATCAATCAGAAATATAGCTTAGTATAAAAAACTATTAACGCACTATCGTTTTTAACTTGTCGTGCTAATTTTAAGTCATGTAAATTCTATGAGATTAACATCTCTATGTGCTTTTGGGATACATTTGTCCTTACTATAATGTTAATGGCATATAAACTGAACCAAGTTACTGTAATCTTATTAGAATTTTGTCCGTTAGACAAGAAAAAAAGACTTAAGAATGATTAATTATAATAAATAATAATATGTTTACAGGAAATATCTGCACATGTTGACAATGAACATAACACATAAAAAGCCGAATATGGCATATTCTTATAAATTTTATTCCTTTCATTTAGATATAATTATTAGCTGCCATAAAATTAACTTTATTCTCTGCACTAATTTTATTTTTTCATACATAATAATCCTCACACACCTCTGACTTTTGGAAGTTACGTGTGTATTGTTATCAACTATCGTTCACTGTAGTCTGTCAAGGCCCGCGACGGACACCGGTGTCCATATACATAGGGTTTTCTACTACATCTATACTCGAAAAGATCGAGCATCAAAAGCTCTTACACTCCACAAGACCGCTGTACCGTCCTCGCCGTCGAGGACCTCGTCGCGTTCCCCATAACCCTGCCCTCTCTTAGCAGTTCCGGCCCCCGTGCCGAAGACTACTAGGTACGATACCACTAAATAGGATTAGGTTAAAAACCATCTTCCCCAAACGCTGATGTCTTATCCTCTCAGTGGCCGCCCTGAGCCGAGGTTCGTGACCCGTTAGTGGGTCGCCCTCAGCGTGGTCGCTTAATTTTAAAGGTTGCGAGCGCCTGCTGCACTCGTCCAAAAGACCGGTGTTCTTTCATAAGCCGACCCTCGTCAGGCTAGAAAGAGTAATGTCAGGGACAAAAGGTTTCACTACATCTATATATATAAGCGGGCCTTGACGGATCACATCGCAAGGAAACCTACATACCTGAGAATTTTCCCTAAGAATTTCCAAGGTATGTAAAGTCTGCCAGCCCGCAATAGGCCATCGTGGTCGACTAAGGCCTGACCCCACTCAGTAGAAGAGGAGGTCCGTGCTCAGTAGTGGGCAGTATATAATACAGGAGTGATTGCATTGCATAGATAATAGTCCTGGTAGAGACTGTTAGTAATTATTACTGTACATTTGTTTTAGTATTTCCTTATTCTATATCAAACCAAGTATAAATTGGAATAAAAACATCTATACATATATATAATAAAGCAGTAGAACCGGTGTGTCTGTACATTTAAAGAAATGTTATAATATAAAATAAAGGAGGGCGACTAAAGAAGAGTAGGTAATGGAAAACTAATCAGCGATTTTTTTTTATATTTCTTTTCTGTCTATTTGTTTTTTACTGCACATCTCTGAAACTACTGAACGGATTTTGAAGAAATTTGGCGTACAGGTAGATTACACCCTGGATTAACACATAGGCTTTTATCCCGGGAAAGTATTAAGCAGGACTTTTATCCTGGAAAAACTTTTTCCCGCGGTCGGAGCCGCGAACAAAAGCTAGCATTAAAATAATCAAAAATAATAGCAATCTAATAAGAACTAGAAATTACTAATCATAACTTCAAACTAACTTGACAATACGCTACGTACATAAACCATAGACTAATCTAGAAGTCCAGGCTGATTGAAAATGGACTCTCAATTATGAATCTAATATAAATATCAGGTTCTCCTTTACATTAAATTGTTATTGCATCCGTTTGAATATCAGATAAGTGGTTAATGCGCCATTATAGTACCGTATTGCAATTATGTTTATATACCTTAACGGTGTTAATATTTATCGCACCACAGGTTTTATCAGACCATACAGATTCAATTTTATGCAAAGAAATTAACTTTTCAACACAAAATCAAAATTTTAATTCATACCATTCGGTGTAATGTTAATGTGTCTTGTACAGTTTTTATTTAATTGCAGTTATGAGCCTTATTATAATGCTACTACGATATGTCCGCTCATAAATAATAGCAACGACGCTCACCCAAAAGACCGGTGTTCTTGCATGAGCCGACCCTCGTCCTAGCAAGAGTTTAGCTAGGAATAAATCAAAACAGAACTCTGCATCACAAAGTACTGCATGACACTCCACTGCAATCGTCACCCTGAGACATAAAATGCTAAGTCTCATAATAGCCAATAATTACGCTGGCTATAATGTCCTTCACACCGGAAAATAGCAATGCATACACACTGTTGCGTGACGGTCGAAATAGACATTGCGGTGGTACGGACAGCTAGACGGCTTTTCGCATACGAGAGACCAACCATCAGTAAGTATACTGTCTAGTTTTTTGTTTGTTGTATGGTCGTTTATAATAAAACTAATAAGTTGCAGATTGAGAGAGAATAGACAAACTTTATTGCTCTATAAATAGCTGTGGTACATTATTAGCCTAGTACATATTTTATCCACTAGATGGCGTTAGTTTGAAGTAGACTTTATTTTGATATTATTAAACATAATATTTTAACAGTTTATAGTACCAGTCTTGTATTATATACTATTCCAATGGGGGCATGGACCTCCTCTACTACCGAGAAGGTTTATACATTAGTCCACCACGCTGACCTAGTAAGGGTTGGCAGAACTTATCTGTGGTGGCTCGTGATTGGCTCATTGTATTTAGTTCCTATTTTTGTTTATTGTATTAGTTAGCTGTGAGCCACCCAAATAAACTAAAATAAAATAAAAATAAAACTTAAGTCTTATAGAGTTTTTAGGTATGGAGGTTTCTTTGCGAAATTTTCTTTGATGGGCTGTCGTCAATTAAAATAAATAAATAATGATATCAAAAAGTTCTAATAACTGTTAAATGTCTTTGAATGCCATGTTTTTAGGCTGTGGCGACATAAAATATGGGATATGTAGTGAAAAAAACTGTATATTATGTTATAAGTTTTCTTCACAATAACATATTCCTAAGGTCCTTACTTGTTACAAATGGCTATAGGCCAAAGGCCGCAAAGACTTCATTTTTGTCGTCAATAAAGCAATCATTTTGCAACATAAACATTATTTATGTCTTAAAATTACATCTTAAAATGGGTAAAATATATTATAAAAACTAACAAAATGTGCAATTATCATAAACAACATTCAATAAATTGGAAAATGACATGCTGTCAATAGACAACGACCCAGCGTGGCGCCAAATGGAATCCATTGCTAATTTTTAGTCTCCTGAATATCATTAATATAAATAACTTAAAATAGAATTATTTATGCCGCAAAAGTTAATTTAATATGACAAAAGCCAGATTATATTATGTTGCTGAGTAGATTTTTTTTTTTACAAATACACTTAGCAATGTTAATTTTGATTTTTAATGTTGCTGATACATTCCTAAATGAAGCCAGTTTGTTTATACCAATGTTTAGAAGTCTTTTTTTCATTCACAGTTACACGCTATTTACATATTTCGAGAAAAGCTCAGATATCGGAGACATAGTTTTTGAAATTAATTTTTAAATGTATTCCATGGTACGTTCAAATTAATTACAATATTTAATACTAATAATCTTCCAAATTAATATGTAAATAACCTCGTAACATTATAACCCTTGGCACCCACCTCACAGCTTCACATACTCTGAGCTGTAAAATAATGTCCCCTGCCTTCTTATTAATGGCCTTAAATTTATAATACTTGAATGCGTTTATACGTCAATAACAGATAATGATCATAAGAGTTAATGTTAGTCAAACATATTTGAGTATGAGTGTTCAATATTGTTAGATAAAATTTAATAAATGTAAATATTATGATATAGAAAGTTCGGGTAATGAGGATTCACACTTTGATTTCGTGATTGGATTTTAAGTTTTACTCAATGACGGGACTTTTTGTAATGGAAATCGTATTTTATAATAATACTACTAAAAAGCTTTTTAAATGTAAATTAATATATATACAATCACGCCTGTTATCCCCGAAGGGGTAGGCAGAGGCGCAACTAGTGCACCCACTTTTCGCCGTTATTCCGTCCCATGATGTGATAGGGGGTGAGCCTATCGCCATATCGGGCACAAATTCCATACTCCGAGCTGATACTGAATAGAAAAACTCAATATCACTTTGCCCGACCCGGGAATCGAACCCGAGACCTCAGCATTGCAGTCGTACTGTAATACAACTACGCCACCGAGGCAGTCAATGTAAATGTAAATTAAAGAACATTGTATTACAAAACCTACTCATATTATACCTATTTTAGCCGAAAAAACAAAATAAACTGACCATCTCTCCTCTACGTGTAAACCATCACGTGCTTAGATCTTTAGAAGTTGTAGAAACATCAATGTTCATGTAACATTACCCTACCCGAGTCTCTTATCCTTCACTCAAATGACCGAAGGAAATGATTTATCAGTTCTTTGTACGTGATTTGCGAGCGCGAACGCGGCCGATCGGACGGTTTAATCGCAGGAAACCGCACGGGCATGCCATGATATATCTGCACCGGAACTTATCTATTTACCGGCCAGCTGCTGGCCCTGATTCATAATACTGAGATAGTTCTCTGTCCTCCAGTCATACCGAGTACACATTGTACCTAAACTCCAATAATATTCATAGTTCGATTCATTCCACATCCATTGTCTTTTATCATTACCATAAAATAAATTTAATCACATTCAATCCAAAGATTAATCCCCATATATTGTTTTCGATAATTAAAAATAACCGTTGCTCCACGTGGTGGAGCGACGGTTATTTTTAAACACCTCCGTTTTCAAACGCCGACCCTTAACATCAACTTAACTTATTACAATAGTAAACAAAACGAAATAAATCAAAAAGCATTTTCAATCACGATCCCGTATCAGTCTGTGTTGTTCATCAATAAAGCTTTACGAGCGCAATCTACTCTGTGACAAGCAACTATTCTGAGTCGCGGCACGTCAAAGCCTCTATTCGTAGAAGTACTAAGTAAAAACCAGTCTGTGGGCGCGCGCTACCGCTCGCGTGCTGAACGCGCGTCGCCCGCTCGCGCTCGCGCTCCTGGCGCACGCGCCCGCGCACGCCGTAGAGGGGCCCTACTATATAACGAACCCCGCCCTTCCCGATTTAATCATTCCCTGCTGACGCTTCGTGCGCGCATGTCGCTCTCTACTTCTATCATAAATTTGTAAATACGTAGTCGTACGTTAGACTAAGTTCGTAGTTCATAATGTGTTTGGCTAAGGATGAAACTCAATCGCCGCAGAAAGAGGTGGCGTCGCCTCGCTCGCCGTGGGCTAAACTTCTAAGCCGTCAGGTACGTTCAGTTCTTGTATGTTAATATCGCGCGCGTTTATCTTTTTGTTTTGTTTTATTTGATATTCATCTTGGTTGGTTATGATAACTAGTGATTTAAATTCAACTGTTTATTATTCGAGTTATACTAAAACGTCTTGAAGTGAATAAATACTTACAGTTTATTATTCATCTTTACAGGGCTCGAAGCCTCGGCTAACGCGTAAGGTAACGACTTCTACGCGGGTTAATCTTAACAAGTGTTGGTCCAAGTTAGGAGAGCTGATCTCCAACTCTGGTCCACGTACTGACCTACCATCGCAAAAGACTGCATATTCTGAAGAGCCTTTAGTAGTACCTTTTTCTAATTTCTTCTACCCTGTAGACCCGGTGAAACCGGTACCCGTTGAAGACAACGACAACGCAGAGAATCAAAACATCGTTAACGCCAACCGCTTCGAGTTGATATCTGACGACATGGAAGTGAACGACAACATGGCAAACGAAGTCCGCGAGATCTGCTACTCGGCGTCGAATAACTGTTTCGTATGTAATCTTAACTATTAGTTATCTATGTTCATTATTTTCGGTACTAAAACATGCAGTGAAAACAAAATCGTGTCTTCCAAGAGTAGTTGTAGTGCGCCTGCGCAGGCGTAAATCCAATGTCTTCCATTAGACTTAGTGGTGTGGAGTGATGACGCGCGGCCTCGTTTTGTGATTTACCTTACGATTGTGATCTAGCAGTAGTATTGCGTAGGCGACGCGTCATGACGTCACACAGTTTGTTTTAACGTAACAGTATAATATCACATGTTTTGGTAGACAGCTTTAATGAACTGCACTGTAATTAACTTGGCACCATCTTCGGTTATAACCTTTACTTGCCGTAATGCATTTATAGCAAACTTTTTAATTTTCAATCAAATGTCTTCCATTAGTTAGTAACAGAGATTTATATTGTTGTCTGTGATATGAGATTTATAGTAAAAGAAGCTTTAATTAGTTTTAAGGGTATGAAGAAATTATATGTTCAATTGAATTATTACTTTAGAAATTTAGATTAAGGTTAATTTTGGTTCTGGAATTTTGTTTTATGATTGTGGTAGGGAATGAAAAATAAGCCATAAAATTGTGTATTAGGTTATATTTCCTGACAAAACGTCAGTGATTGAAAGCTTTAATAGTCTGTAAGGTTTAAAATAAGGCAGATTTTATATAGGAATAAGTCTTATTTTGCCATGTTGTAGTTTTGGAAAAATTGTGTTTAGTACAATGTCTGTAATGTTTTGATGACATAGGCCGACCGTGCCAATCTTATGTTTAGACTAAAATAATTGTTAGTTATTAAGTTTAGTTAAGCGTGTACTTTAAGCATTAGTGTTAAGTAAGTGTAATTCAAAATCTTCCATTGTTTATTTTGACTTATGTTTTTATAGATAGTGTAGTTTACTGTAGTGCCTTAGTTATTTTAGACTGATTTAGTTAAGAATTCAAGACTTTCCTTTGATCTCGGAATCTTATTAAATAAATAAATGTGTAAAAAAATGTTCTCTTTCAATTAATTTATTACACATAACATAAAATTATAATATACATCTACACACTCTACACAGAAATTCGACAATAAACAGAGTAGGGAACCTTTCAGCATCATATCTTTTATAAACAAACAAAAAGAAGCACCCAATAAGACTACAACATTGACCCTAAACAAAAACTGATATACAAAAATAAACCTAATTGTAAAAGCTTTATAGCATACTTCAAGCTTTAACATCACTCCTTAGTACAAAAAACCATCGATATTTCTATTACACCATCAAATAACTTTTTTTTCATTAAAAATACTTCCTTTAAACATGTAACTGTATACATAACAAAAATATATTGTAACTACTTATACATAAGATACAATTCTCCGATCAATTACACAACATTGTTATTAAAGGCTTTGAACTTGACCTCTGCAAGTGTTCTCTTCATAAGTAATTAACCTTTGCTTGGAAAGAAAACATTAACTTAATATGGGGTCCGCTGATAAATTACCTTGCCATTTAAAAAAAGAACATAATACATGGGATGTAAGATGTTACTGTTATAATGTGATTACAGTAGAAATACGCAAATCCATTGTGTGATAAATCCTGTTATGATTTTACATGATATTTTATGAACATTTTATACTATCAATACCATTGTACGCAATACTATTTCTATACTGAGAGCATTGCTTAATTGCTATAGGACAACATTTTGTATAGGTTTCCCTATTGTCGATTAGTTTTTTTAACATCCCGTCCTCACACCCGCCACTACGACTGCTGTAAGCCAGGATCAGTAATGGCACGCGTTTTATGACACCAAGTGGTGAAGCTCGGCGAGTCTCAAGGAACATAATCTGTCTGTAACCCGCAATGAAATTAATCAAATAGAAAGATGGGGAGGAATTGGAAATATTAATTGTCTACTTCCATAGCAAAGCGACGTATATAGGGACGTTTACAACTAGAAAAGCCAGTTGTAAAGCACCACGGATAAAAATTTAATTAAAGGGTTCTATCATTTAAGCTGTCAATTTTGATTCCAATAATAGGCATGGCACAAACGCCGGAAAGCACGGAAATTCTGAAAGTATATAGCCCCGGATGTTATTTGCGTACTATCTAACAATATCAATTAGGTTGTAGTTTATTGCAGAAATAATTAATGTATGGCGGTAAAACTGACTTAATGTATTTATAATTAAACAAGAAATTTAAAATATTATATGATGTAATTGATTATAATATTTTTTTCTGTATTGTACCTATTATACAGTATCGTTTTTGTAATTTTAAATGCATTCAACTGTCTTTTCAAATCACTACCACACCATTTAGATAAAGAGTGAGGCGATATAAAATATATTATCTGTTTTCCCCTCCTAAATTACTATTAGTTATGTCATTAATAGTGTAAATATAACGCGCCCTGACTAGTGCAAAGGTCTCCTTTATTATAGCAGATTAAATCAGTCACTTAATAGTAAAAAAGTACGTGATAAGGCCACTACAACGCTGAGAGCACTTTACCAAACATTGCAAAAATAATTCAAAATTTATCGTGACTTTTGGCAATTCCATTTACCATCGTGGCATTATAGCCTAGTTGGGAATGAAAAGGACTGTCGAGACGAAGGTCCGCACGTTCAAAACCTAAGGCACACACCTCTGACTTTTGTATATATGTATTGTTTATCAATCGCTTTAACGGTGAAGAAAAATATCGTGAGGGGCTTTATATACCTGAGAATTCTTAACAATTTCAAAGGCATTTGAAGCGGTGATTGGAACGGACTGCCAAACGAATATCGGAAGATTCAAAACGCAAGAGGACGCACCTCTGACTTTTCTAAAATTTTTGTGTGTATTCTTTGTGAATTATCGCTCGCTTTAACGTTGAAGAAAAGACATAGTGAGGAAACCAGCATACTTGAGAAGATCTCTACAAGAATTTCGAAGTTATGGTGAAGTCTGCCAACCCGCACTAAGCCAGCGTGGGGGATTAATGCCTAAAGCCCTAAACCCTGTCATTAGTAGAGGCTCGTGCTCAGCAGAGTCTAGTATATATTAGGTGTATAATATTTAGAGCTAAAGCTGGTATTATAATTATTTTAATGACCATTGAATAAACACAATGACAACTTCATAGTATTACAACTTCAATCAAGTCGGCCCACGGTTCTAGCCTACCTCTCATCAGCTGCCGTGTCTGAGACTGAAATGCGTGGAATCTTACACCGATGGCGCCAAGGCCCATTACCGTCGAGTTCTTTCATAGTTTGTATGTTAATCACCATAGCTGACGGTATCGAGCGCCACTCGTTATTCACCGGCGCTTCGTATGCAGATGAACTTGACTTCTGGCCTGGCTATCGATTACGTTAAATTTAGAAGACAGTTGAAATGACTTTGTAGGTTGTTTGTTTGAAAAATTCAATAAACTGATAGATGTTCCGCGGCAAGTGCATTAGGAATATGAACGTGTTGCTTCGTACAATCTCGCATTATAGAAGGTAACTCAATAAAGATAAATATGAAATCTCATCGTATACACATAACGACTGCCTCGGTGGCGTAGTTGTATTACGATCGACTGCAAAGCTGAGGTCCCGGGTTCGATCCCCGGGTTGGGCAAAGTGATATTGGGTTTTTCTATTCAGTATCAGCCCGGAGTCTGGAATTTGTGCTTGATATGACGATAGGCTCGCCCCCTATTACATCATGGGACGGAATACGCACAGCAAAAGTGGGTGCACTAGTTGCGCCTTTGCCGACCTAGCTCTTTGAGGATAAAAGGCGTGAGTGTGTGTCTAAACTATGAATTACAAATGTTGATTTAAAAAAAAACGTTACAGAGCACTGTATAGCATTACTATGTTAAGTTTCATAAAATACAGTAGTATCCTACAAACCAGAACAAAAGTGCTTGGACACTGCTGCTTGGCGACAGAAAAAGCATTGGCACTTACGCAGCTGAGCCATCTAGTAAAACTTACCTTTCCGCATTCAATGACCACTAAAAAGTCGTACAATTAGTAATTTCTTGACCAATTCACACAATCCAATAACTTCCTATTTAACTCCTTATAAATCGCCATTCAACGTTTCGTAACAAATATTTGAGATAGCAATAAATTCATCAGTCGAATGAGTCAGGAACAGCCTTGTGATGTAAACATATAACTCGAAAAGGAAAGTTGAACTGCCGCATAGTTTACCTACTGTTTTAGGAAGTGCTACCATTCGCTATAATTGGCAATATGGTCATGTACTGCATTCTTGAGAATCAAATTTGTTTAGATTATGTATGCATGTAAAATTGCCTTTCGCCCCGATATATCAAGACTGTGACAAAATGGATTTATCTATAAGTGATCACATGATCAATATTAGTGTGACTAGCTTTTGCTAGCGGCTTTGCCGGCTTAAATGAGTTTTTCCGGGATAAAAAGTAGCTACGTCCTTCAAAGAGTTTTGAACTATCTCCGTACAAAATTTCATTGAAATCCCTTGCTTCGTGTTTGAATATTTTTATTTTATTGAGACGAGGGGACTTTGTTTCAGTATAGTATGTAAGAATAAACATTGAAGATTTTATGATGTCCCAATTTGGCAATCATAATATACTTTATTATATGTCATGTGTTTGATAAGGAAACAAGCAAAACAATTAATAATTTGAATTATTCTCAGAATACAATTAGCAGAACCAAGACTAATTAATGATTTCAGTCTTAAGCTCTTATAATAAAATTAATACTGTTATGTATTCTTGTTAAATTCTTTAACGATCACAAAAAGTTAGCGATCAAGTTGGTTTCATACGAATTATTTGGGTTTACAGTATGCAAATACTCAATACCACCGAAACCATCGTTCGTTTATCTTTAATCGTCAATCAAACAGCGGTATTCACGTAAAAGTTCTCGACTTTAACCCCAATACAGTATCGGGTGTCAAACGTACTCAAGCGGCGAAATTTCGGCAGCGCATGGAAGGATTTTAAATGGTCCATTAGTGCTGCTATGGTACGGTTATAAACACTAATTATAGTATGTATAAAGAAGTGTCTGTGAAAGAAGGATGTTAAAAACTAACAAAGACTTAAAAAACTATCAAATTTTGTTTTGTTTGCTTAGCTTCTTTCGTCCGAAAGCATTGTGGTCAAGAAAATTGTTTCATATAGGTATCATATCTTTAGGTTTTGCTATTTCTCATTTACATCATCATAGGTATCATATAGGCCTCTTATAAAAATTCTGTTTATTTTTTGGGCAGTAATAATATAAGCTTTTATTCAGAAACCAAACTTACAATATATATTAGTAGTTTTTAAATCTAATTTAATTAGTAGATACCTATATCAATCTGTTTGTATTTTTTTATATACCAGCGAAATAGCCAACAACCTCTAGTAATGTAAGTGACGCCACGAGGCATTCAAGTATAAAATATTTCCATAATGTGCAGCCCCGTTACAAGTGAAGGCATCGTTCGAAATATTTTAATTACCCTTCGGTCCGAGAACTGTTTGTCTCTCGGTTTATTAAATTACTGTTTGGATGTCGGCTTCCTCATTTCTTAAATAAATGGTATTCTTGTTTTATTCATAAACACATTTACTTTATTTCGAATAGTAATTAATAAAAAAATACTTGTACAGCTCGTTTCGTAGCAAAAGTTTGTCTGTTAAGATGTAATTTAGGTAGTTATTAGTTAGTTATATTTCATAAATCTATTGAAGTTTAGAGATAATATATTCTAATACTTGAAATTGATTGAGTCGAGACTACAGATAAGTGAAAAGTTTCTACTCTTTCTTAATTACAACCAAAATAATTCCGGCCGGCATGATATCAAGTTGTTAAAAGTAAAGTCGAGGTTCCCCCCAATTCCAATCTCAGATTGGGATTGTGGGTCAGCACTTAGTATCACCACGTACTGTGGTGAGTCGAGGTCGAGTCGAATTTTCACACCAAAATAGTTTTTAGTGTCGCTCTACCCCTTACCAAATTATCGCATACGCATATTCATGCCTTTTATCCCCGAAGGGGTAGGCAGAGGCGCAACTAGTGCACCCTCTTTTGGCCTTGCGTATTCCGTCCCATGATGTAATTAGGGGCGAGCCTAGCCATATCGGGTACAAATTCCAGACTCCGGGCTGATACTGCATAGAAAAATCTTATATCACTTTGCCCGACCCGGGATCTAACCCGAGACCACAGCATTGCAGTCGTAATACAGCTACGCCACCAAGGTAGTCTCCCAAATTATGTAATACATAAAACCCAAACCATACACCGCAATAAAAACATTCTCCTATTCAACGTATGTACTTAAAGGTCCACACATGAAAAGTCGAATGACACTCAGAATACGTGACATCTTACAGAACCGAGAGATGTCCATTTAATGAGCACAAAGGCGAACGTAAGCCAACGTTTAAGAATGATAAATCGCTCGATTCGTTCCGACCCAGCGACACCGGTATAAAGTGCGACACCTATTTCAAAAACTACGCAGGATGCAGTAATAGGGCACCGTGAAATCGCACCGTGGCGAATCGCAGAAAAATTTCGGTTTTTCGGTTATTTCTTAGGGATTTGTACGGGCTTTCTTCGGCGATTCGTCGCGCTACGGATGTCAGTATTACAAACACATGGCTTTTGATTTAAACTTGTGTTGTATTCAGCGATATGGGACGGCTTTTGGATTTTGCTCGCGATTTCACGGTTTGCGACGCGTTACATTGATGTTGACTCACCTTCCGTCACAGCTGCTAGTTATGGATCTAGTAAGTGTAATAAGTTCTGCGGAATATAAGAAAACATAACAATGAAATCGCAAGATGGACCGTTTCATCCATCTTGCTGTAACAATGCTTGTAACCCATTATTCTCTACACGTAGGTACATAAAGTTCTGGTTAAAATACGTTTGATATTGTTGGATGACGTTGTACATATATACTACTAGCTGGCCGGGAGAACTTGGTATTGCTTCAGAATCAATGAATGTTATGTTTACTTATTCGTTTTTTATTAAGATTAAATGAATTATCAAAATGAATTTAGCTCAACAATTAATGTACAAAAATCAAAATTATTAATTTTTATATTCATACACAGACAGAGAGAAGCAGACTATTGAGCGCGACATGCCACAATAATGACTATACCTCTTTCACCTCTTCCACATTCATAGTTCTCATCATATATTTTCGCCGGTTATGGGCATACCGTCCATCCGTACCATTCACATTCGCTCTGTAAATACTTTTCGTGACTCGTCTTTCAACCATCCTCTCCACGTGCCCAAGTTATCTCATCATATTTCTTTTCATTTTAATCACCACATCATCTTTCACTTTATAACGTTCTCTTATCATACTATACCCATGCGATAAGAAATAGTCACTCTACATAATATACTGTGTAAGGAGTGCACTTGCACCCCATTCACTCGACTTTCGTGCTTCTTCTGCTAATCCGGCATTCACTTCGTCGCCAACAGCACAGTATTGCGAATCGCCATTCTTGTTCCTCTTACCCTGACACAGGCTTTGGAGTTCTCATTACACAGACTTCAATGCCCTTACCAGGCGGCCCTCAGTCCCGTACGTTAATGACAACGTTGATCACAGCTTATTCCTCGACACATGATCATAATCCTTTTCCAAGTTTGCGAAGGGACAAAAGACTGTTTTGATTTGGTCAAATGTTCCTCCGCCATGTACCTTATGGAAAAGACTTGGTAAATCAAACACACAGACCAAAATACTTTTCTGTATATATACGCAAAATTGACGGTTAAACGATACAGCTAATCTCAACTAATTGAGAGTTTGAACTCAACTCTTTAAAATCACTTTTCACCTTTGAGTATCTAGCAAATCAATATTCAAAGTTTTTCACCGACGAACTTCCAAAACAATCGTATGAAGAGAATTCATTCAAACTAATTCAAATACAAACTCTGTCGAAAACTAAATAAAAATTGCATTGCTAGCTAGATACTCAAAGAAAATCGGTGAAAACTAAAAAAAGATGCTACCGTGCGCAGCGGTATGCAATGAAAGGAGGTAACATGAAATTATAATATGCTCTTTGCGACCGCCACAGGGACTGCCCAACTGAATCAGCTGACAAATAAAAAGTAAAAACAATTGAATTTCACAGTATTTCGTTTACTACTTGCAATAAAATAATATTGCGACTATAAATTAAGATAAGCTATCGTATCTTTCAAGTTAGATCAAACTGCACACGGTGTACAAATTTGATTAAAATCGGTTGGTAGTTTACGAGTCCATCGCGGTCAAACAACGTGACACGTAATTTATATATATTAAGATGTATTTTTTTATTTTACGACGGTTTCTAGTAAGTATTTTTAGTGAAATATGTAGAGACTAGGTGACGTAGATATATTTTATGGATACTATAATAAACACAAGTATGTATATTAATTTCGTAACTAAAGTAAATGTGTAGTTCGGTTTAAGGAATTAAAATGCGCATCCATTCAAGTTTATGTATGATCCGTGTTAAAACTTGTAGGTGTAACAAAAGCTCTATATTAACATGGAAACATATTCTAGACAAATTCTATTAAAAAAAACTGCACCCATAGGACAGGTTTCTTTTTTTATTTAATTTTTCTATGGTTTTCTTATACACCATAGTGTTCTTTGAGTATGTCGCAGTAAAGCAGTGGCTACCTTTATCGAAGAGTTTTGGCGGTAACAAAAAAACACTTGATTATCACAGTTATTTTATTTCACTTCATTTGAGCCCTTTAATAGAACTATATAGGATAATATACCACCATAATTATGCAATATAACATCAAATATCACTTAAATAGTGAATTAAAACAAGAGCACCTCATGACACTTCCAAGTTCCCGCCAAAACCTACATAATTCTTAATATAACAACTTTACCATAAAAGACACATACTATAATACTATTTATAAAATAGAATACCCGTAGACTAAACTAAAACTATAAATACTGACCTACTAAACATAGGTCATAATTATCGACGCACGGCACAGGTCACAGGAAGTCGCTTGTAGCTTCTGAGAAGCGTTTATCTATTCACAGTAAGACGGACAAACACGCTCGTATATTAGTGACCATGATTAAGTGACCTTACTGTTAGAAGTATATACCGGGTCAAACAAAAACATATATTACTCACGCGAAGAAAGGGTCCTCATATTATTATCATAAAAAGTAGGTATGTTATTTCAACTCTGTGATTTTGTAGTTATTCTCTTAATTAGGTTTAATATGAAATTAACTACACAAATCTAAAATTAAAAACTTGATTAAGTAATCTAAATCTTATTTCTCGTAATAAAGTGTTATGGAGATTTTACGTCCAATCTTAAAGTGGATTTCGTAATTTTACATTCTCACTCTATGTAGATTATTAATATCACATATTTATCCCAAAATATATACACTGCGTTACACTGTGCTATATAAATATTATAATTACACTACACTGAATAGGTACTGTTGTCACCAACTCACAATGCATTTAGAATTATCTCGAACCACTGCATAATTTGTCAAGCACGGTATTATAAAGCTAAAATATTTGCTGCCAATTCTCTCACCGCATATCTCAGATACTGCAACAAAAGCCAAGCTTCCTTTTAAGTAGAATTCTATCAAACTAAACCAAACGTAAATAGCCACTTGGCTTGTTAAAACTCACAACTTCAGAGCACAATGCTTTGTGTACAACGAGACCGTAAAACAAATAAGTCTCGCGTGAAATTCGGATAATGTGGACTTTTGGAGGCTTTTATTCTACGAGACTCAAATTGTGGACTTTACGGCTGAGGAATACGGTTCAGAATAAATTGGAGTTTGTTTTAAAAACTTGCACATATTAAATTGCTAAAGAGTTCACGCTTCGGTATCCGGTTGACAAAAGAACTTGAAAAGCGTTGGTTTTCTTGATGTTTTAGTACGCATTATAGGGACACTGCCTAGTTGTTGCAAGTTTTGTATATTTTGAAGAGCTGAGTTGATAAGCGTAATGCTAAATTAAATAATTAAGCAAAAATATTCGAAATATATAATATACTAGCTTTTGCCCGCGGCTCCGCCCGCGTAAATGAGTTTTCCCGGGATAAAAGTCCCACTTTATATTGTTCCGGGATAAAAAGTAGCTTATGTGTTAACCGGAACATAATCTACCCGTGTGCCAAATTTCATTGAAATCCGTTCAGTAGTTTTTGCGTGAAAGAGGAACAAACATCCATACATCCAAATATTCTTACAAACTTTCGCCTTTATAATATTAGTAGGATTATTACAGAACCTGACAACAAACAAAAAAAAATATTGACATTACAAGCATAATTTTTATATCGAAGCTAATCATATATTTTTTTCATTCGTTACTGAAATACACCCAAAACATCCACCGAGCTCAACTACAAATAACAACAACTACACATAATAAACGCAGCGTTTTGTCGCCACGTTTCTCTTATCAAGGAGACCACACCCTAAAGCACTGTGATTATCAAGTCGGCATGACGTAATAAGGCTTTTAAGGGTGCCAATGAATGTTTCACGGATCGTGGGCCTGTTTAAAAGGGATTGTAACGCTTTGACAAGTCCCGCGTGAATTTTAGCGGAGATTGTTATTGGCAATTTATTCGAACCGCTGCTGACATGAAGGTGACAATAGATGGAAAGGTTTACTGGTATGTAAGTCCGTCTGGGTGGGTACCACCGCAATTTCTATTTCTACCGCCGAACAGCAGTGTGCATGCACTGTTGTGTTTCGGTTTGAAGGACATTGTAGCCAGTGTTACTACTGGACATAATGAGACTAAACATCTTATGTCTTAGTATGACGTGCCGAGTGGAATGCCACAAAGTACCTTGTAAGTCAAGGTGCTGGATGGTGTTGCTACTGATTATGGGTGGTCGTATCGCTTACCATCAGGAGAGCGGCAAGCTCGTCTCGTCATTCAATGCATAAAAAAAAGGTTTAATAAACATCGCCTCAGTTTTGGTGTAAATCGTTTTGGTTCCTGTATTATTGTATCTCTAATACTTCTTATATACACCTGTATTACGCTTACGGCTTTTTTCCATTTTCATGCATTTCGATACTGTTAGTAGTGATTGCTCATTAAAGTAATTCGGAGTAAAGTTAATTGCCTGATGCAGTGTTGGAATATGAATTGATTTTCTCATGTCATCATTTAGTATAACACATAAAAAACTCTCGATATTTATTATAATATTGTGGATACGTGTCTTATGCCATTTAATCTATACTAATATTATAAAGCTGAAGACTTTGTTTGTTTGAACGCGCTAATCTCAGGAACTAATATTTTTGTCACGGAAAACTTTATCACGCGGGCGGAGCCGCGAGCACTACTAGTTACATATAAACCAGTATCAAATATTTTTTACGTTTAAACTCTCCATATAAATTCAATATAGTTTATATCTTTGTCGAGTGAAAACAACGAGTCTACTTTTAAACTGAAGGAGAAAGCAAATTCCTTAACTTCGCTTCAAAACGAACGTACGCAAAAAAACACAAAACATTTCCATTGAACATTGGAAACAATCAGCAAAGAGTTTTTGAGTGCGAATTTTAATACTCTCTCAAAAGAAGTGTTACACACTTAAGTCACCCTTAAATGGCATTGTTTCCGAAACAAGGGAGATGCATTAGCGTGGAAATCGCAACTTGTGAACAAGTTAAGTGGCAGGAAACTATTACCGAAGATAATTAGGTGTTGCATAACAACTCCGCTTCCGATTGGTAGGGTGTCTGCGCTTTAGTTCGGATGAACTTATAATCCTATGAATAAAAACATAATGTCTTAAAGCTTCCTATGGGAGCTTAATTACATTTAATATGTATATTTGAATACTGTCTTAAGGCTCCCATAGGAATATTTGTCAGTTGTTCTTAACTAATATGCATACATTCTGTCTTTATCTTGATTCACTTTTATTTATCATGTTAACATTATAAATAAAAAATATACATATATTTATGGTTGTAAGTTCCATAAATATTTTAACAGGCTAAGATCGACCACTTCGTTAAAGGGCTTGACTCACCAGTTACAAGTGATTCACATATTTTCATAATTTTATTAGATATTATTATGAAACCTTTATTTTTATTACGTATCGAAAAGTAAACACATTTTCCAAATATTATATTCGCGTATTACTCGAAATACATTTAAGAATATTCTAAAAAACAAAACACACCTGCAAATTTCAATACTTAACAATAAAATAAAGAATCCCTATCAAGATCTTAAGTTCTAAAATTCTCACATTTGCAAAATTATGGACACCTGCGTGGAATAGGCGCCTGCGCAGCAATATTTGACGCAATCAGCGAAAGGAAATGTGCCGATAACACCGACCCATTAGCCGCCAACACAAATCACTAACACGTGACAATTTACACTAAAAAAAACAAACGCACGCTTTTTTTACAAGTTACAAACGTAAAAAGTATTTTATCTGCACATGTGTATCGGCAGAATCGGCAATTACGTGCGGTTTTAAATTACTAAGTATTTTTTACCGGAAACTGCAGGTTTGGGCGGTGATGGGAGGAACGGATGGATTTACGTAAATTTTTAGTTACAGTTATGATTTTAGGCGAGTTTTGTAAACTTTTTTGCCGCACAGCATTATGGCACATGTTTAATGAAAAATGGTGGGAAAATTAACTATCAATTAATGAATTAATGTCTTAATATCATGCGATATTTGAATTGAATCCAAAGAAAACCTATGACTGTGTACAACCAAACTTATAAAATAAATAATTGAATGTACATAAAAATAGCTTTATATAATCATAATAATGGTTATAATTGGTTTTATTGTTTGTGTTTCTCTACTTCGTGGTATCTAGTTCTGAGTTAACTTGCTTCATCAGGCCTTTTCGTAAACCGGACCTTAAATACAGGACGGTTTAAAAAAAAATACACATACAAAAAATGTAGTGAATCATAAAATCCCTTTTTAACATTTTAGCAAACCCAAGATAATAGCGAAGTCCAGGTGCAAAACTTTATCAAAAACCGAAGCCGGTGGCTACTTATCTCAACCTAAAATGCGGCCTAACATCTAAAAGACTCCCTAAAAAATTCGCCAAAGAAATCCAAAGATTTCGACCATTCGTTTTTATCGATACCAAAAAACTAACTATTTTATCAAGAGTTCGGTAACTCAATACTTATCCGTTGACCGAAAAAATGGTCAAAAAATTTAATTGTGTTGCAAAAATTTTGACGAATTCCTAGCCTCGGGACACAGGAAATGAGCGTTCGGCAAAAAGCTCAATAGAAGCCTACAAAATGTCTTCGGTTTGATGGATCGCCGTAACAGAATCATTCTGAGAGCCGAGTGGAGCCTCTAAAGTGCCCCTTAAAAATCAAGTGATATTCTTCACTTTTACGGTAACAATAGAGGTCCTTTATCTGTGAATTTTCACCGTAAAACGGTCCTTTAGTCAACAACATACAATCCAATTTTCGTTACCTCCCATAGATCCTCAAGCAAAATTTTCATAAAACACCATAATAGCGTGTTATATAAATCTGCACCTTATAACAACGGTTGAAAGTAAATATCTATAAAGCAAATAAATGTTACTTAGCACCTTTTAAACGCCTTTTTGGATGTTATCCAATATAGTCGGAACACGTGTTAGATGGCCACTAGAGGGGCATTGGAGCTTGTTTACGGTACGAACGATAATATATTGCGTTATCACAAGCTTTACCTGAAGTTTTTATGTCATTAATCTATTATAGAGAGATAAGGTGATAAAACCGAATAACATAAACTTACGATAATGGTATCAGTGTGTTTAATTTATAGGAAAATAAAATTTAAGTGTCTTGAACTTTTTGAAATTCGGTCTACTTCACAAGTTTTTATAGGTATGTATGTATCTACTACACAAGTTTTTATATGAAGTTATTGATGTCATAAAAATGGTAGTACTTATGTTGGGAAACTAAAAATAAAAAATATTAAGATGACAGATATTATTAAGGCTTTATGTAAGCTGTATCCTTCGCCTATATAATAGGTACCAACACAAAAAAACTTTTTCAAAATAGACCAAACGCGGTAACCTTATTCAACGGTCTTTTAAAAACTTTTCAAAATTCACACAAAAAGATTTAAAAAAGTGGGCGTAACTTTTACTGTCATTTCTTTTGGAAGACATAATGGCGGGTCGCCTTCGCTCGCGTCGGCTTATTATGCGGAGAAAAAAAACCGCCCCAACAATCGAAGGCTCAAAAAGAAGCGTGGCCTTTGCGAATCTGGCCAATAAATTTCTATTGATTGAATTCTGGACCCATGCTGTGCTATACGGGCTCATTATAGTCGCTATAATTTCCACTTTTTATTGAAAAACCATTTTGAACTTTGCGCAACGATTATTGTTGTTATTGTAAAGCCTTGTGCCTAATATTTCGCTTGAATTTCAAAACCTATACAATTTTGTTTATTTATTACAATTTTATTATTCAATTTCAAATCTATTTCCAACTTTTTAGTGTAAAAAATGCTTTCAATTTAAAAATAACTTTGAGCGTGATAATTTATTTGAATAAAGAATGCCCAAACGGTTTTTTAAATAAATTTTCGCCAAATTATCCATACGCCGATTTTAACAGTAATAAACTTTTATTAGGTTTACAGTTACACATTTAATTGGCATGATTGGTCATAATTACGCAATAAGCAGTTTAAAGGTTATTTTTCTCTTAACATAAACTAGCACCAACACTGTTTTTGGGGTTCGTACCTCAAAAGGAAAAAGGGAAACCTTATAAGATCACTGTTGTCCGTCTGTCTGTCTGTCTGTCAAGAACTTTTTTCTCAGGAAGGCGTAGATATCAAGTTGAAAGGAGAAGTCTGCTTTTTTATGGGTGCTGGGCCTCAAAATCTAAACAAGTTCAAACTTTACGGTTATTAAAGGGGGCAACATATGGAACTTATATGAATTAACAAAACATTTTTAGACCCCTCCATTCATAACCAATTTTTTTCATAACTTTCATATGAAGTGTAGTTTTCAAGGCCAAACAAAATTACATGCATCTCAAAATCGGAGGTCTTTAAAATTAAACGATTTATTGCAAAAGGCTAGTTTCAAGAGTTCTATCCATTTGGATATAAGTTTATATATATTTATATATAAACTTTCTTGTTTAAATTTTCAGGCCCATTTTTGGACATGTCCTTTATATCAAATACTTGGGTCTGGGATCTCTTTTAGCTGTGAAAAAATCACAGCTAAAAGAGATCGTAAGAAAAATCTGTAAGTCAACGCATTCAAAAAATATGACCGTTTACGTCGCATATTTTGCGATTTCGCAAAGGTATCAAAACCTATAGGGAACACCCGTTGACGTAGAATCATGATATTTGGCCAGAATCTAGGTCTTAGAGCACATGTAATGGAAAAAATTGGAAACCGTAAATATATACTATATTCTTAGATACCTTACCTACAGGATACTACGGAACCCTCGGTACATGAGTTCAAATCGCACTTGCCTTTATAGAATAAATAATGTTAATATAGTCCGGAGCTTGTGGCTACATGAGATAATTCAATTTTTTTTTTCAGTATATAATTTTGAATTCAGACTGCGATATATAGAAGTCTTTTACGCGGGCAGATCCGTGAACAAAAGCTAGTCTTATTTTACTAATATCATAAAAGCGAAGATTTACAAAATTGTTTTATGTTAAAAGTGCGTACAGCAATCGCTGAACGGATTAACCACATAGGCAATTTTCACGGCCGAAAATACGCAAAGGGACTTTTCCGGAAAAGGTTTCGTGCAAGCACAGCCGTGAGCAAAACCTTGTCCATTCCAAACCATTTCTACGGAAAAAAATCTTACATAATATTCAACGAGCCCATAAAAATCACATAAAGTTTCTACATACATTAGCATACTTTCATCAAATCTAACTTTAAAAACCAATGAGTCACTACTACTTTTCGTTACAAAATCCATTCACTAGTCGCATTGAGAGGATATTCGCTCGAGCGCGTAATGAATGAGCGGCGTGTGCGCAATCGATTGCGTAACGGTCACTACGGTGAATGGCGGAAACCTTCAAAGGCTTCCAGCAAACTTGTAAGGACGGTATGTAAGGTATGCACTGGTTTTTTAGGTGGGTAAAATACTTCAAAGTCCTGATGCTTTGGTAATTTGTAATTCTTCTTTAGTAGTGTGTATGTGTTTTAATTAATTTAAGTTGCGCATAGACTTGCTGCTTAGGACAAAAAAAGTTTGTCGAAACATGAAAACCAGGAAACACCTTAGACGTATTCAGAGGTGATTTTGAAATCAATGATTTTTAAAAGTTGAAACCAATAACTTCAAAATTTTCTTTTTTACACGTAAAAAAATGTAATCTCTTATTAAATCGCTATTTGCAAGAACATTATGTATGAAGTGACACCGCCTTACTGTTTCCTCTCGGCATAGAGTATTGCACTATGCAACGTTACTTTTTATTGTAAAGTCTTCCTCTTTTCTTGTTAGTTAATTCCGTGGTTTATTCATATTTCCTCTATGGAACATACTTTTGTATGAAGTGGCAAGTAAGTGCTTTTAAGCTCAACACTGCAGAGATTTGACACGCACCCGTCTTGAATTTAGCAACTTTTAAATGAAAGCTTTTGAATGTATTTTACGGATTTTTAAAATTCGTTTTGAGGTGAGATTTTGAAAGTTTCGTCAGATTCTCTGGCCTATATTCTTTGCGGAATGTGTTGCTATTATATGACAATGGGTTTGGTATAGACTTCGCTTTCGAAAAGAAAAATAATGTGAATGAAATACGAGTACACTTTGTAATAGTAAAAAAACACTTACCAGGAACATTTTTCCAAAAATGATGAAGTTTTAAGAAATGGTAAGGAATATTTATTTCCGAAATTACTTATCAAAATCGATGATGAATTCTCCCATTTTAAGGTCCACTTACATTCCAAAACCCACCCTCCGGTCACAATTTAAAGTAAACAGCCCCCGCGTTGTTTGCTGAGATAACAAGTCAATCCTTAAAGCTGCAACCAAAATAAATATATGCTTAACTCTCAAAGTCGATGTTTAGATTGGCAGGGATGAACCAAATTATGTAGAGCTGTATCTCTATATTTAGGGGTTTAACTTTGTAAGTGATATTGCAGATGAGTAAAATACTCGAGGTCAATTTACGCTGGATTACTTTCTATTTAAGGACTTATATGCATAGGTTGGTAAATCTCATTACATTTTCAAAAGCTTCTGCGAAAATCCGTTTTATATTAGAGTCTTGAGTGCTTATCGTTTATAAAGGATTCCTCTTGGGAGTATAGAATTTAAAGCTTCCCACAATTTTATAGTGGCACGGCAGAGTTTTATGTAAAATTTTAACTAATATTAAACCTTAAAGATTCAGTAACGTTGATAAAAAAACATCAAGATATAATGAAAACCGAAAAATTTAATTCAATAAATCACGGAATAAATGATCTTTTGCAATATTTTGTAGCACTTTTTAGGTATGCACGTAATTTTAATTTTAGATTATAAAACCCTAAGTCACTGAAAAGGTACATTTTATTTACCGATAAAATAATGATCTACATAACGTGGCTTTCTACTCTATTCCTTTAACACAAGGTTCATAATCAAAGTATAGATACCTTTATATTTAAGCGAAAAAAAAATGTATGAAATTAATACCCCATTAATTAAACAAAAACATCTCAGTCACAAGTATCAACCCTATAAAAAATTAAATTAATCAAAATCGGATCATAATATAACCCTCATAAGCGTATAATTCAATTAGGCGTTCGTACATAAATAGGGTTGTCACTAAGATGCCTTCTAAGGGTCCATTGAATGCGCACGTGTGCCCACAATGCTTGAGGCTAACCCGACGCTGCGGGTCGCCGAGGCCCAATGTGAGAAATTTCACAATAGTGTCAAAGTATTGGAACTAGGTGTGACGGGTTGGTATAATGGCGCTGTAGGGTACTTATTTGATTGCTGATTTGATTGGTGACTTGAACAGTTTGCACTTAACAGCGGATTTATAGTTTGAAAACTTGTACATTGTGCATGAGTTGCGGCTTTTCATAGGGTTTGAATGAATCGTATTGAGGGTGAACTTAAAGTTAAATCATTTTACGTCATAGGTCAAATTTTAAAAACTCTACGGAAAATGCTGAACCGTTGTTTTTTTATTGATTAGCAAGCCAATTATGGACACCGTGTTAAGTACAGTATAGTCGCATAATGTTTGTGCGTTGTTATATGTTACGCCTTGTGCAATCTCGCTTAGCAAGAGGTAATATGTAGGTACTACAAGTACCCATTGATTATCAAGTACCGCGTATAATAATCCTTCAAATTCTGGCACTACCTTTTCGGATAATCAAAATGTAATTCAATATTCGACTGGCTCTTGAGCATGCAAGATAGAAAACCCATTACGTGAAAAAATATACAATTGTTTTACGATTCCATCCATACACTTAAAAAAATATGTAAATTGAAATTAATCAAGCAAAGTAAAAACCCTTCTACACTCTACATACCATTACCATAAACTATAAAACACAAAAAATATTTACCTTCGCTTTTAAGGGTTAACTAGCTTATCTACACTTCCAAAGCAAGTTAAAACCTTATTCTTGAACATACAAAATTCAAAATAAATTGTACGGAAAATATTGTATGGAAATGAAATTCCTAACCTAACTCAACTATTGGTAAAGTAAACCGCGCTATCTACACAGGAAGCAAGGTCGTTAACAGGTTTTATCACTTCCTTCTAAGTAAGAATTGTCACCCATAGTAAACACAACACGTACTCGATTGTTTATAATTTGCTGATAACACTCCGGTGTAATACAATAAGTTGCTTCCTTCGACTGTTAGACAAAACATTTTGATTGCATTGCTATGAACTTTTTTATTTAGAAAATGATAAGCTATAGGTTGCGAAATAACGTGGTACTGGGATCGATCCTTTGTTGAATCTTTTGGTTTTTAGTCTGTGTTTTGAATTAAGCGCGTAGTGTCGGCTACTGTGGATTTTAATACAAATAGAAATTAGTATGCTTAATTTTCAGAAGTAGCCGCCTGCTTGTCTTCAATTCTCATTGGTTGATCGACTTATTGTGTTGGTGAAATCGATACAAAACTTTTGATCGCTAGTAGAATATTTGTTTCTTAGAAATTGGAGAAAACATTTATAACTGGCTGAGTGTTTTATGCCTAGTGATATACGAAAAACTAAGCTTAGCATGTTGCTCCAGTTCCTCATTACCTTTTTCTTTTTTTTCAGGGGTATAGGCATGAGTCATGACCATAACCGTTACGTATTCATTCAAACCACAAAATCATCAGTAACGTAACGCCTGACGTAAGCATTGTGGTAATGAAATATCTTACAAAAAATAAAAGCCACTTTATTTAAATAGTACGTGTAACACCTTAACTTTGGATGACAGTTTCAAACAAGCCTTTTGAATAATGTGGAGTTCGACAGATCACGCGCGCTGCGTTTAAATAAATAGATTGAATCGAATAAAGGCACAATAAATCGTGACGGTGGAACCTCCCGGGGCGACTTCGTGGACGTGAAAACATAACCAACATACTCGCCAAAACGAAATAAGGTACGGTCTCGTCTCAGCGGAGATGCGACTTTGGGACACGTATTTTACTTCACAGCTTATTGTGTATTCATTGAAAAATCATCAGAAGAGATGTTTTATTACTAGTTAGATTTAGTATCGTACTAACTTAGGAACATACTTGTTAGGTACCAAATATACCATTTGAGTCATACCTGCATACGCATATTGCATGCACATCGTCACCCACTCATATCAATGTCACAAATTATAAAACACAAGCACGACATCCATTGTATACACAATCCATAATTACGAATTGAATTTCATAGAATCCAATTACAGTTACATAACGCGCAACAATGCGACGCGTTTATTCTAATCTGCATCGGAGGAACTGCACCTTAAATGGCAAGAAATAGTCCCCGAGGAGTCATTGTTTCGTTCAGACGAAGGCAAATATTGGGCCAAGCTTATTCAGTGGGTTTGCAAACATTTCTACTGGGTGGCGACCAACAATGAATTTCTACGAAAGTCCGTGACAACACTTCAAATATAGTGATTATACTCTAATTGTCTCCTCGCACCTGGGCCTTTATTTAGTTTTTAACGCGAACAACGTATTTTAGCACGAGCTGTCAGTTAATTGATGGCTTATTGTATGACTACATGGAAACTCATGTTAATGGTGTCAAGTAAATCTGTCTCAAGGCATTTCTTGTTTGGGAATAATTTATGTCCAAATATTTTCGGAAACAGCACGTTAGTTCTACATAAATAAAGATTATTTAAGGTTACAAGTAAATTCACCTTTGTAATTGAATTGAAAATGCTTATGTTTGTTAAGACTGAAATGAATACGTGCCAAATTGGCTTAAGCAGGCGTGTTTTATTCATGCTTATATTATTTAGGCTGACTAGAATCATTAGCAAATAACCTCCCTAATTCATATTAAAATAATGCAGAATTTTCAGTCATTTCAGTTAATATATGGAGACGTACAAGACTTCCTCGTGTCTTGGTTTATTCTCTCCTGACATAATGTGAGTTCAACGCAAAATCATTCTCATGAATCTCTCAGAATGGATCTCGTCACCAAATTTTGAAGGAAAAAAATTCAGGAATATAATAATATAAACACTTCTACTCAGTTTTTCCCAGCCCAGAATCTAAAACCTTCAATTCCACAACCAATATAGCCGAAGGAGCTTATAGGCTGGTCCACGCTTAGATAAGTTATTTTACTATGCAGCCCATTTTTATATCCAAGCAAAAAAATCCTTTGACGAGCCTAGAATTTCCATACCTATGGAATTTATTACTTCTATAGCGAAAACCTGGACAGGTCAGAGTAGGTACGCATTGCTGAGCCAATCCTACTAATATTATAAACGTGAAAGTTTGTAAGTATGTATGGATGTATGGATGTCTGGATGTATGGATGTTTGTTACTCTTACACGCAAAAACTACTGAACGGACTTAGACGCAATTTGGCACATGGGTAGGTCGTGTCCTGGATTAACACATAGGCTCACACTAAACTCTTTATCCCGGGAAAATATAAAGCGGGACATTTATCCCGGAAACTTTGTACCGCGGGCGGAGCCGCGGGCAAAAGCTAGTTTAAGATATTTCGTGTGTTATATCACTTACAGCTTCAGACATCTAGGTCATCCATTTGATATACGTCCCGCATGAAACTGAACCATAATTTTCAACCAAGTAAATAAGATACGTGGACGACAGCCTAGTTGGGAATGGAACGGCTGCCGAGGCAATATCCAGAGGTTCAAAACCCAAAGCACACACATATATACATATACACTCACGCCTGTTATCCCCGAAGGGGTAGGCTGAGGCGCAACTAGTGCACCCACTTTTCGCCGTTATTCCGTCCCATGATGTGATAGGGGGCGAGCCTATCGCCATATCGGGCACAAATTCCAGACTCCGAGCTGATACTGAATAGAAAAACTCAATATCACTTTGCCTGACCCGGGAATCGAACCCGAGACCTCAGCTTTGCAGTCGTACTGAAATACAACTACGCCACCGAAGCACACACCTCTGACTTTTAAAAGTTACGTGTGTATTGTTTATCAATTATCGTTCACTATAACGGTGAAGGAAAACATCTTGAGGATACCTACATAACTGAGAATTCTCTATAAGAATTTCGAGAGTATGTGAAGACTGCCAACCTGCACTAGGACAGCTGGTTTAGGACTAAGGCCTTAACCCTCTCAGTAGCAGAGGAGGCCCGTTTTCAGCAGTGGGCAGTATATAATACAGGGCTGAGTGCAATGTATTGCAAATAATATAGCCAATTCACGTATTTTAATAATACAACATATTGTTACCAGTACTCACATAAAAATCAAACAAATCTAGAACTTAAAGAATGAAGGATGTTGTCTTAAAATATTAAATAAGCTAAGCAATCCACTTATACTTCAGATATTTATTTACCTTCATATATCCAATAACATAACTTTACATATTTGTTGCCATACCTGACAATAAATCCAAACCTTTTCGTATCAGAATAGAGCGAAACTTTTTCATCCGATACAAAACTCGACAATGACACGACCGATCCTTTTGGCCAATGTTTGGTTAGCTGCGCTACGCATTGTCGAATACGGAATCAATTTACGATAATTTTCATTTATTATGAAATAAATATGATGCTTTATACTATCACCTTTTGTCATGTTTGCCTCCAAAAGACGAAATCTCCGGCCATTCAGCTCAAGCCATTGAGCGTATTAAATTTTTATATTTTGCGCACAAATTCATTGGAGCGAGCAACGGGATGGCATTTGACAATAATTACATGAAAGGAGTTCTTGCGATGGGATATTAGGCGGAATGCGGGAGGTTTTGACGTCAAATGATGTCTAAGAATGTTTTCTCAGCTTGGAAGCAGATGCTGCTGTGGGTAATGAAGTGACAATAATTGAGGACTTATGTTATAGACATGACAACAAGACTAAACATGGTGGAATGGAATTCTTGTCATTCTCAAACTTCAGAATAATTTAGTTTGATAACTTAAGTACCGATAACGTAATGTGGACTACTCCAGACCGGGATGGTTGGCGCTCACTTGGGGAGTTCTATGTTCCACAGTGGACGGCGACAGGCTAATTGATTGGTTGAACCTAAATTACGAAGGCATTAAAAATGTTAAATGTTAAATATATATGTATGCCACATACCACAGTATACATAAAATAAAACCTTAGTCACGACGTTTCGTCAATGGAATAAACATAAAACTTAGTATTCCATCTAAAAACAAATCAAACAAGAACAATAAAATCGTAGATAAAAATAACTTGGATATTTCCGATGTGTCCACATGAGTCATTATGAAACAAAGGACGGGAGAAACAAAAATAGAATAGAAATACGTGGCTCACACGCCTTTCTCAACTGGTTTTCCCGACGAAATGATCTAAATAACGTCGTCATAAAATGACTCACGAGCTATAAAATTACACCTACGTTGAATGTTTAATCTGAATTATATATCCTTCAATTTACAGTCTATTAGGGTCGATTCATGACTTCCAATCCTAATTATAGTCATAATACATAACTGTCAAATTGTATCCTGTCTAGAACAATCGTTTGTTCTCAACGTTTGTTATATGAGATTTTATTTTAAACTAGCTTTTGCCCGCGGCTCCGCCCGCATTAAAAAGTTTTTCCGGGATTAAAGTCTTGGTTTATATTTCCCCGGGATACAAAGTAGCCTATGTGTCAATCCAGGACATGATCTACTCGTGTGCCAAATTTCATCGAAATCCGTTCAGAAGTTTTTGCGTGAAAGAGGAACAAACTTCCATACATCCAGACATCCAGACATCCATACATGCTTACAAACTTTCGCTTTTATAATATTAGTAAGATTGTTCGAATTTTAAAAATGTTGTAGGTAAGTGGTCTGTATTAATTTGGTGTGATCACGGAGGAATTGTCTATATCCCTGTTCTGTGGGTGTGATAGTGGTATAGAAATATTCATAAAAATAATACTAGGAACAAGCAACAATAAAAACAATAGTATGCGCTATTATTTATCTTTTTGTGTATGCCTAATTGTAAAGAACAATCGCTTATTCACATATTTTAATTTAAACAAACTCACAGACATAAACATACTGAATTTATATAAATGGAATTCACGTTCTTACGAAACTTCGTCGTATCGATTACCGTCGCAATCGATTAGCATACGGAGATTTTACGCTATGAGTCATGAAATTTTTAAATGTTGTCACTATTCGCCTCTTGAATTTTAGATGGATACTAAAAATACTTGAGGATTCATCCTAAAATTACAATGGAAATAACGTTTGTGGAAAGGGATATTTAATTCGATTGAAGTTGTACCAGTCATAGAACTGCTGAACATAGCGTAGCGAAGACCTCCCCAAACATTTCTACCGACCTGATAGAAACGGTTCGTATTTAACCACTTCCTGCGACCTATACCAGATCGTCAATGAAGATACCATACCAGGCCTGCATTATATACTGCCCACTGCTAAGCACGGGCCTGCAGCTGAGAGGGTTGAGGCCATAGTCCACCACGCTGGCCTAGTGCGGGTTGGCAGAATGCACATACCTTTGAAATTCAGAGAACTTCTCAGGTATGCAGGTTTCCTCACGATGTTTTCCTTCACCGTCAAAGTGAGCAATAATTCACAATGAAGATAATTTAATATAATAATAATAATACCAGCCCTGTATTATATACTGTCCACTGCTGAGCACGGGCCTCCTCTACTACTAAGAGGGTTTTAGGCCTTAGTCTACCACGCTGGCCTAGTGCTGATTGGCAGACTTCATATACCCTCGAAATTCTTACGGAGAATTCTCTGCCATGTAGGTTTCCTCACGATGTTTTCCTTCACCGTTAAAGCGAACGATAATTGATAAACCATACACGCATAACTTCAGAAAGTCAGAGGTGTGTGCCTTGGCTTTGAACCTCCGGACATTGTCTAGGCAGACCGTTCCATTCCCAACTAGGCTATCGTCCACTTTTAGAGAATAGAATAGATAATTTTAGTAAATTGAACTCAATTAATTAATGATATTAATATGAAAGTTTATGTATTGAACAGGCCCTATAATAACATATTTGTCTTTTCTAATCTGAACTCTAGCATTAGATACAGAACAAATAATGCCATACAATTAAAACCTTCGCAAATACATACGCCAAAGTCATTCATGTAGTAAGAATATGGCGATATGTATTGGCCGTTTGAATGACAAACACATTATAATGGTCTTTAAAGTGAATTTGTCTCGATGATGACTTCTAAAAGGTCCATTAAAACGCTTTTTGTCGCCTATTGATTTGTAGTTCGCTGTGACGCGATCCGTGAAAGTTGTGTACAGAGTGATGCGTTTTTACATTTTTAACACTGAGTGTGTCATTTGAATAATTTCTCTTTTTTTCGAGTAAAAAAAACTACTCAAAAAAGCATTTAACTTGCCTTTTTTATTTAAATTTCGAATGTCACTTTTATGGCCAGTTCTTTATTGTAACTGGCTGATTTCACAGGGCAAGTATAAAAAAAAGTATCGTTACAACTTTTGATCTTAATTTTTTCCGTCTAGCCCCCTTTCGCAACGCGCGATTAGGAACTTCGTTCCAATAATACTAAATAACATTTTTTGAAGTTGTTTCAATCAAATATTTCTTAAGCGATTCATTTTTTCCCTTATATTTACTTGTTTATTCTAAACACTTCTACCTTCCGCCTGATATAACCTTAGACAGTGTGCGAGTAATCAGCAATTCTTCTGAATTGTACCCACTTTTTTAATTAATAACGTCTTTACTATTTTAGGTTCAATCCAATGAGTCTTTACACCAAATCTATATTATAATGCGAAAAGATTTAGCTTGCCCTAACGATATAATCTTAATGCATCAAAATTATAATCCTCAAAGAACTTATAATTTAAAACATAATATTATTTTGAATCATGCTGTTTGTACGCTATCGTTTAGCAAGAACACGAAGCATCTATTCGACAAAGGATCTATACCTGTAACATATGAGTTGAATAATGACTTGAAATTTTTTCGCCTCGATGAATCCTTAATGTCTTAATGTCTGAAAATGAATTGTCAATTTATCATCGTTAGAATGCGTATTACGGAGCAATGCTATGTTAAAATAGAGTTTCTATGCTAAGAACTGTTGAAGCAATATTATGTGACTGCCTCGGTGGCGTAGTGGTATTGCGTACGCATTACGAGTACGATTTGCGCGCTGAGGTCCTGGGTTCGAATCCCGGGTCGAGCCAAAAAAAATTGTGACTGGGTTTTTCCATCTTAAAATTTACTCAGTCGCAGCTCGGAGTCAGGAAGTTGGCGGTGTGATACCCCCGTGCCTCGGAAAGCACGTAAAGCCATTGGTCCTGCGCCTGATCTCTCTCCGGTCATGTCGGATTGCCGTCTCACCGGACTATGAGAGTGAAGGAATAGCGAGTGCACCTGTGTATTGCGCACACACTTGTGCACTATAATATCTCCTGCGTACCTGGCTGATCTCCGTTGAGATTGGCCGCCGTGGCCGAAACTGGCTAGGAGGATTCATTATGTTACAGTAAAAAATATGCTTTAATTTTGGGTACACTCAGCCACATAAGTAGCTCAACAAATATAAAATCTCAAGTTGCCTTCACGCGCAATATTTTAATATTTTTTTTTCTTTGTTGAATCTAAAGTAAATCCTTTTTTTATTTTTGTAAAGAGAAAATATAAAATGGTAAAACCACTAAAGTGTATAGGCGGTTTTAAGTTTTTAATTTTCAGTTACTTAAAGTACATAAAGATAGAGCCGTAGAGAGTTTCGTCTACGTAATGAATTTTGGTAAAATAATTATAGGAAATCAGAAGAATTAAAAATATATTACAAAACAGGAAAAAAATTATAAAAGGACAATTTAATTATAGGTACGGGGAAAAGTAATTTTATTCCGTACTTTTGGGTGACAGGTTATAGTGATCTCCGCGTGGCCTTCTTCGGCGCATTAGGGATGGCTGCGGGCTTCCTCGGACGAAAAGTGTCTAAGTTGTCGTCAGCAACCGCCCTGCGCGGTGCCACTTGGTGCGGCCCTTCTGCTGTTATTTAGGGGCCTCAGAAGCCCCCGCGCACCGAAGGACGCTCTCAGCGTTTACGACAGCGTGAGGCCTACCTGCCACGTTGCCGTCCACCACGGGAGGTTATAATGATTTGAAATAACCTCGTACAGGAAAATGATTAATTTTCTTAGAAATGTTTTTCGGTTTCCATTTATTCCAAAACTGTATTCACAGGATTGGAATTCTTAGATTTCCTTCCTTACGCAACGTGGTTGATTCTGTAGTGGCTAATATTGAGTAGGTAATAGGTACTCATATTGTTCAATTTATATAATTGGACATGCTACAACCTTATTAAGTACCAACGTAATTGGAATTATTCATAAAATTTTCGAAACTAATAGCTTGCCTCGGTGGCGTAGTTGTATTACAGTATGACTGCCAAGCTGAGGTCTCGGGTTCGATTCCCGGGTCGGGCAAAGTGATATTGAGTTTTTCTATTCAGTATCAGCTCGGAGTCTGGAATTTGTGCCCGATATGGCGATAGGCTCGCCCCCTATCACATCATGGGACGGAATAACGGCGAAAAGTGGGTGCACTAGCTGCGCCTCTGCCTACCCCTTCGGGGATAAAAGGCGTGTGTGTGTGTGTAATAGGTACTCATATTGTTCAATTTATATAATTGGACATGCTACAACCTTATTAGGTACCAACGTAATTGGGATCAAATTTCGAAACTAATAGCTTGCCGCCGTGAACAAACAAGTAGTACTGAGAAAAAGATGATAAGACGGGTAAGTGTAGGTCAGTGAAATACATTTTCAAACATTATGTATCAAAAATTTAGTTTGCTCTTTACAACCGACTGGCTCACTTTCTTCAACTTCTAAGCGATTTCGTGCCGCGCAAATCGTGTTAGAATACCCTACACGAAGTTAGCTGACTTGAGACTCGAACCCAGGACTTTCTATTCCAAGACTTGAGTGCCACTGGACCAAGGAGACGACAACTAAAATACATAGCCATATTAAGAATGTGAATGCATATACATAGCGTAATGGTTTGATTATAGTCAGTCGATCAATCTAATATGGTCGTTATAATTCTGGTGAATTCTCTGGTGGTAGAACTCTCATATGTAAGAGTCCGTCTGGGTGGGTACCACCGCAATGTCTATTTCTACCGCCAAGCAGCAGTGTACATGCACTGTTGCGTTTGGGTTTGAAAGACATTGTAGCCTGTGTAACTACAAGACAAAATAAGACTTAACATCTTATGTCTCAGGATGACGAGCGCAGTGGAATGCCACACAGTACTTTGTGACTCAAGATGCTGGATGGTATTTCTACTGTTTATGGGTGGTCGTATCGCTTACCATCAGGTGAACGGCATGCTCGCCTCGTCATTGGATGCAATAAAAAAACATTATCAAGGGCGCATCGTCTTTCGCTAGATGACATTACATTTAAAATTTTACGGTATTACCACGAGATACGGGAAAAATACTTTTCCGTATCCAATAATAATATAAACTATAGCCACACAAACACAAACCACATTACAACACTCATCGTAAAGCTTGCCTATTACAAAAACTATGAACAATCAAAGCCCAGACGACATCAATACATCACTGTCTCAAGACAATCGACTTGATATCATAAAGAACTCAAATCATAATGCCCAATTTGTCTCAACTGAATACGGCCACGTGTCGCTACGGTTCTGTCCCATTATAGGAGCCCGTATCGGGATTAAAAGGCCTTAAAACCCAACCCTGATAACATCTCGGTCTTTTATACCCGTAGATGTGGAGATAAGCATTGAGCTTGGACAAAAGGACCAATACTGGAATTAGGAGTGGTAAATATATTTGCTTGTGTGTCATTTTTTTGTTTAACGGCACAGTGACCCGCAGAGGAAAAGTATAGTCATGTTCGAGCCCGTATTCTAAAAGGAATTTTTGTAGAAATATAAATAAATGCAACGAATCCTGGTTACACAATTGGTACATCAATTTTACTGTGGGTTATGTAGTATATAATGCATACCGAATCAGTACATAGAACTGTGTTCGTTGCTAGCTGACTAAAATGATTTGAATGACATTATTAATCACTGTTTTATGTAATTATACTGTTTTGTTTTTTTCTTTCTTACGCCAAATAATTTGATTAAAGCAGGTCAACTCCTAATAGATGACATAGCGCTTAACATATTTAGTATGTTGTTGTGCAAGCCAACCTAAAATAGCTTCATCATCATCAGCCACATGCCGTCCACTAAGCGTCCACTGCTGAACATAGGCCTCCCCTAAAGATTTCCAGACGGACCTGTCAAAAGCGGCTTGCATCCAGCGTGTTCCTACGACCTTTATGAAGTCGTCTGCCCACCTTGCCGGTGGAAAAGCAACTTAAAATTAATAAAGCAAACCATCAATTTTCCATAGCTCTTACAAAAGGTCGTATTCAAATTACATTCACAACCCAAATATCTTTCATGTCGATGTTTAACGCTTCCATATACACAATAAAGTTACGAAACGAATTGCCTTCTTCTGCAGCAGCCTCGTTTGACGACAAGCTTCCTTCAACTACAAAAGTGAACTCAAATAAAGGCAACCTTTAATTTTTCCCGCTACTTGCAGCCTCTGCTTAATTTGAAAACACCGACAAACTTACTTCAATTACAAAAGAGGACTCAAGGTATCTTTACTTCAATTCACACGTCAAGCGTTAAGAGTGCCTCATGGGTATAAGGTCTGTCGATTGCAGGCGTGCCCGGGCGGGGCTCCTCAGGGCGGGTACTCTATTTGGTCTCATTACAATTTCCTAGAAACCAATTTGCCAATTTAGTGGGTGAATGTGGGCAGGTTTGTTATAAGTTCCATGTAATTTTGGAACTTGTTAATTTTTCAGTGTCTTGTTTCTCTCGCTCTCTTATTAAGGAAGAAAGTGAATTGATATTAGTTAAAACATTGATTGACAAGCTTTACTGTAAAGAAACCTAATGTTAGTTTAAATAATTTAAATAACAATAGTAATATGTCATATTTTACCAGGTAACTGTCTGGAGACGAAGCGCACATAAGAGATTGAGCAAACGCGATTTAACCGAAAACGAAATTTATTAAAAACTTCGATACTGTACTGAATTTAAATAGCTTTTTAAATAATTTGAAACATGTATTCTGGAAAAATATGTCGTACTTTCTTTCTTCTGCCATCTTTTATTTTGCTGTTTCCAATTGAATGAACGCTTTAACATAGAGAAAGGCAGTGAGTAATTATGAAATTCTTTCTTATTGTATAACTACTCAAGCTCGTAATTACAACACATATCCTTGTCAAAAAATCCAAAAGCTCTCAAAGTCAACACCATCCATTAATCACTTAACATTATTAGTATCCAAACCTATAGACGTTTATAACAAAATGGGTTTCGCAGAAAACTTGTTATTATTGGGCGGCGGGCGTAAACTGGGCGGGAGACTTGAGGCGGCGGACTCAATGACCGACGATCAAAGAAATAGACGAGACTTAAGGCGGACTCAATGACCCATTACATAAAAAATAGGCAGGTGATAAGTGCAATTTCGGATAATTAATTTTATAGCGGGCGTGGTCAACAGCTGAGAGGGAATAGTTGATTTTGCTAACCAGCTTACTTGCAAAAACTTTGGCCATATTACATTAACTCAGGAATTCTCTGTTGATTAAATCATTTGTTTTCCATTATAATGTCATTATTACAAATTGTGATGTGTTTTGTTATGCTTTCTTATAATTTGTTTATTTGATTAAAAGATGTTCTTTGTAATGGCGTCGTCATTGTGCTTACAAAATACATACCGATTCGATTCTGCACTTTTTAAATAACACGTAATTATAATATTACTTAAAGAGAAGACCAAACAAAATTAACGAGACAATGTTGAACAGTTCTGAAATTGGAAATAACATTTCTTTGAATAAATACACAATACTAAATCTTTAATCGACCGAAGCACACAACGTAAGTTAATCTAAAACTTTAATAACCATTCTGAAGATTAAACTAGCAAGCATCCTCGAAACAGATCGCACAAATATTGAAATAGAATTAAATTCGTTATTTTCATACAATATCATCGGAACAATATAAAAACTACGCTCACAATGGCCCCTATTTACCGTAACTCATATTATAAATGTGTAAAACCATTTAAATAGCAAAGTATCAATAGATTGTATGTTGTATTGTGTTATGGTGAACCAACTTGGCCGTCATGTTTCACGCACATTTAGATGTATCCTTCTGACTTTACACCATTCCAAATTCTACCTAATGAGTATCATGTTATAAAACAAAATAGCTTACACGCTCCAGCAATAAATCTACAATGATGCACAGTCTACTACCAACTCTGACTCTAAAATTATAGAGTTCGAAATTTCTTAACAGTGATACCAAATGTTAAATCACTAAGAAGGCTTTTATAGGGCAGCTAAAGGTATCCGTATTGTCGATAATCATTGAAGCAAACACTTGTTATTTTAAGAGATCATCCAACCTTAAAGCTTTGCATTGAGTGGTAACAATGAGGTGTATAATATTATTTATAAGACACACTTGGTAGGCGCATTCGGGGCGATGTATTGTAGTGTACTGAATCGTGCGTGTGTCAATAGTTTGCGACAATTGTTAGGAGGAATGTAAGGTACAGTATAGGTGAAAATTCCTTTTGAGCATAGACATTGTAATACCCGCAAGGAGCCTACAAAGTAATCGAAAAAAAAAGATTCCGGCGAATTGAGAACCTCCTCCTTCCTTGGTCAGTTATAAAGGGGAATTTTGTTGCGATTTTCTTTTATTTCGTCTTTCTAAATTAGTCAGTATCTTCAAGAAATAACAGTATTTTTTTTATATATCAGACTATTAGTTGACTAGCGTAACGTGTGCCTAGGTATGAATATAAATAAAACTGCCTATGACCTGCGGAAGATTACATTATTTAAAATAGGGATATAAAATGTATCCCTTATAACTTCTTACTTATTCAAGATATAATCAATGTTCTTAAAAAGCATAGGATCAAAAATATGAATATACAAAGAATCCTACCTTATTGAACTATTTGTTATTTATTAATGTCGTCAACACAAAAAGTCGACCCCAAAAAACACAATACACGCTAATCTTTTAGGGACCAACGAAAAAGGGTCCAATTCTGATACTTAGTAACCATTAAGTAAATTCGTCGTCACAAAAAAGGTAAAAAAAATGGCCGTAGGAAAACCACTATTAAATATTTGTGCGCATATGGCTTCCGGCTATCGAGTGGGTTATGCTAAAAAATAACCGTGATTTTTTGTCGAACGTGACACTGAATATGCGCTTCAGGTTATAATATATCGAGCGATAGTTTTTATGGTAATGTTGGTTTGAGAATATGTCCCTAATCATGATGTATTGACATCTATACTTGTAAGCTAATGGAATATAATAAAAAGGTTATGACAAGTCAATAAGGTTAAGATTTAAAATCCATAAGAAGTTTTAATATAAATTTTACTTTGACGGCTTAAACTTTAAGTACATATTTGTCAGTATTGATTAATGTTTTATAATTTGTAAATATTTTAGCTACGGTCCGACATTAAGGGCTGATTATACCAGAAGCCAAATAAAAGTTATTTGCCACATAAATATATAAGCAGACCAAATACAAAATGCACATCTCAATCTATGCTCCCGGCTTTAGTCGGCTTATAAAATGTACCAAATAGCGTTTATCAGCAAGCCGTGAATTCGGCCCTAAACTTACTACTCACGCCCTTAATTTTGTATAAGCTAAGCGGTATAATCATAAAATATGTAAGTTAAAATGTATATCTATACCTACTCACACCGCCGCTAGACTTTAAATGTGTATTTTTGCAAGTCATTGTGAAATACCACTGCCCACTGCTAACTGCTGATTATTACGTGAGCATTTTTAAGCCACCTATACACGCTGGCCGAGCGTTGCCGAGCGATGGCCAACGCCATCATGTAGACAGCTTATTTGCCTTGACTGGTCATCGCTCGGTGTCGCTCGCCTAGTTGGCCGAATGAAGCCAAGCACCAACGTGTGTAGAGATCATTTGGCGCAACTTGTGTTCGCTCGCTGTCACTCGTGATCACTTGCCTCACTTCGGATCGGTGTCGGTTTTTGTGCACAAATCAAAGGCGCTCGTCTGCGCTCGGCCAACAGCGTCCACATATTTGTCTACCCGCCATTATACGGTTGATATCTGTCGCTCTCAGACGCCTATAAAACTTCAATTTCGACGTCCATAGTGTTTCAGTGCGTAATAAATACTGACAGTGGCCAACGTGTGGATAGCTTTACAAACTCTCGCCTACATTGGGCGCTTGCATTGTCATTCGACGAACTTGTCGAACGTATGGACGTTAGCACTAGCCTTGTACATATTTGCCGCCGCTCGCGTTGGCTTAGGCTCGGCCAACATGTATAAGGGGCTTTACATGCTCCCACGAAACCTGATCGCTAAAAGCTTAGGGCATTCATATTATTGCTACCAATCATTGTGTAAATACAGCTGATTATTATAATGATATGGTTTTGTCGTAAAATTTGTATCAAAAGTAAATAACTAAATTCAAAGGACGAATTTCATTATCAGTCACAAGATTTCCACAACTGAACCTCTGTTAAGAACCTTTATATAGAGGGGCATATGCCACTCCCAAAGGTTCTTCCTTTTTCTTTTTAACCCCCGACAAAAAAGAGGGGAGTTATAAATTTAGGGTGTGTATCTGTGTATCTTTATGTCTGTCTGTGGCATCGTAGCTCTCAAACGAATGGACAGATTTGGACGCGGTTTTTTTGTTTGAAAGCTGATGTGACTGCGATGGTTCTTAGCTATAATTTATGAAGATCTGTTCAGGCGTTTGAGGATTATCAGCTCATTTCCAACTTAAAAAATCCGATTGACTTTAAATTTGCCTAAATATTTCTAGCTCGACCAGTTGGAAGCGGTCTATTTACATCATAAAACATAATTCTCTGCACAGTATCGGAAAAACAAGTTTTATCTTTTCGCGCCAAACATACCACAATAATTTTTACCATCAGCTGTTCATTCGTATTAAAGTTTTGCCGACATAACGATTTACATCATAAACACGATACGTGACTTCCCGAAACCTAACCATCCAAACAATCACAAATATCTAGAGACTTGCATTTCGCGGAACGGACAAAGATTCACGGCCTATTGAGAACCATGAAACAGATATACACCCATTGAGAGACACGTAGAGCCTTTGAAGAACCGTAAAATGGGTGCGTTAGGCCCCATGCTTCCCTATAAGTAATTCCGCAAACCGACAAAGGGTTCCTGTAAGCTGTAAAAACAATCCTTGAAAGGGCTGCCGAGTTCAAACTAAATCCTTTTCAAAGCATCCGACGCGCGCGAGTGTTATTTTCAAAACAGTGGAGGAATCCCTTTCGATACCCATTTGCCGCCTCGATGGCTCTGAATTACTTTTTATTAATGGATAAATACGCGAGACGTGTTTTTAAAAAATTTTTACTTATTAAAGGCTTGGGTTACGTGAATAAGGCACATGTTATGTTTCAATCTCGTGTAGAGTATAACATACTTAAGATTGTTATATATTTTCATGTTTTCTTTTGTAAGCTTTAAGTACAATATAATTATATTGTGATATATTTTTATATGCATGAAAATAGTAGAGGCCGATTTCACCGTTTGCTGATAAACACTATTTGTCACATAAATGTACAAGCCGACCAAATACCAAAGTCACATTTAATCTGTGCTCCTAGATATGTCTTTTGAATAGCTAGATTAGCTTTAAACCTTACCTACTATGTTCAATGTATAAATAAAAGTGAGATGACGCAACCCAAAAAATTCGGCAGAGATTCTGGAATATTACACTACATAACAGTCTTTATATTCCAACGCAAACAATCCCTATTTTCCAAAATCCAAAGAAACGTTAGACCTAAATGCAGTGCCCCGCCCCCCGGACTATAAAGGGAACGTAACTTCCATACAACGGTAAGGAATTTCGCATCTGTACTCCGACAATGAGTTTCCTGTTCGTATTACTAGATACGTATCTGATATCGCCTCGGGACACTATTATCTATGGATCTCGATTTGCGAGAGTGTGGTTCTGTGCCGCCGAATTTACTGCGTTTTTATCTATGTTTAATTTGAGCTATCAATGGGTACTAAAGTGTTGGATTGTTTTGCGTAATTATATAATAATAATTATTATTATATGCTAGGTTATATGCAAGCAAACATTCAAATCTAGATTTTTGGAACACATGTTATTATTATTAGTACCTATAGGTAACTATATAAGTAAATATCTATGAATATCCTCATAGCAGTATTTATTGCCCAATTAGTTTTCACCTAATACACTGTCTGTCCAAGAAATATATTATTGTACTTTATGAATTCGTATAAATGTACGAGTAGGTACATTATATCACTCCCATGACTTCATATACTTAATACCCATTAATGGTCGACCATTCGACTTGTAACCTTACTAATGTAATAAAATATCGGTTAAATAACAATAAATCAAAGATTTTATTTTATATATGATTACGGTTTATTCAGCTGTCACTTTAATAACTACGGTCAAAGGTCGAGTTTCTAATGGTCTTGTAAGTAATGTTTGTTCAAATGTTGGCGTTGATTTGGATACAACATCCCAGAATCCATATGTTGGCGCAATATTTAACATTCGACATGACGATTTCACAAATTGACAAACTTTTTGACATGAAGACAAATGAAATGCGGTGACGAAGTGTCGCGATGGGATCATTTATCAAGATTAATATGTCGGATGTTATAATGTTGGCATAACGTAGTTAACTTATTGGTGTAAACAATTGCAATTACAAACACCTTACAGAAAAAATTTATCGGTGATTAGAATTTTTCAAAATCACCACGATCCTGATGTTACCATTTTAGCTCTAAGATTTTACCTGTCGTAACGTCAAGTAAGACTGTGGCTTAACTATAGGAGACCTTTTGTCTAGGCACAAGTAGATTTATCTGAGTTCTGTTTTTTCATATTATAAATTTTTTACATACAATTAATAACCGTTATTTAAATATTCAACAATCTTCAAGATTCTGACAGGATGATTTCAAAAACCGAACTCAAAATGTGAAAAGTTTTTTCTTCGTGTCCTGTCATTTCCTGCATGCCAGCACTTCACAGACCACCCTCGGCAGCAAAAGTCGACTTCCACAAAACTTCACGGGCTAATTATGAAAAATAAGACATACTTGGCAGTCCGCATATTCTCCGATAAACACGTGCGGGTTACTTTTTTCATCCAACTAAATTCCTTTAAAAATTAATTTCGAACGAAATAGGGAATCAAAAAAACGCTAATTGCTTTTTGTGAGGCGGCTCGTCGTAGGTTTTTGCGTGTCGGCCTTTAGCCTCCTCTGCGTCGAGCAAATGTGGGCTTTGTCAGCGAAAAGTGTCAAATTACGTGGCACGAGATGAGAGATAAACTGCAGGGCTGTCGCGAGATATTACTGTAATTAACGAAATATATCGTTATGGCTTATAAGCATATTAATTTACATATTTATCAGTAATTTATTTTTGGTACATTTTTAGTTATGTCTATTATTTTTATTTGAGATGTTAATCGTATTGTATAGCATACCGGAAAATTAATAATATCATGTAAAATATACACGACATTATTTCATACTGAATTAAAATACACAAATGGCCTTACAATGATTGCTATTATATAATCCATTATCTATTCTAAATTTAAAGCTATAAGCACTAAATCACCTTTAATCAATTACTTTAAAACGCACTTAAATTAAACTCAATTTAAAAATCATGGTCAAGCCTAATTAAATCAATAATAAAATGCATTAGTGTAAATAAAAGAACTGAGTTAAGATACCTTTAATTATAACAAGCCGACGATCGTTAATCTAATAAAATTAACGATATAATTAAATCAAAATTTATATGCCAGCCCTGTTCCCTGAACTGACATCGGAACTTTTTGCGCGCATCCATTTTAGTTTTTCGTAAAGATTTCGGTGTTAGATAAAAATTCGCAGGAATATTGAAATAACTTATCTGCCACTACTTTATGTTTGTAAAACCGACTCAATAAAATTTAGCTGAAAGTCTAAATCCGTTTGAAATAGTATTTGACTTACAAAAAAAACATTAGGGATGAAACCGAACGGAAAGAAGCGGTAGATAAAATGCCGACAAGTTGGAGAAATATTTCCAAAATATTTGTAAGTGAGTCCGCGCCCGCATGGCCGGGGCCGGGCCGGTTCAAAGGGGACGGATATGCAACATTCATTTATATCATAAATATTAATTTCAAAAATGTTATATCTGTAAATCAAATTATGTATTTTTTGTCGCTAGCGATTTTTCGTTGTCGTTTACTAAAGCTCGTGAGACAGTTATTATGTTTAGATCGCAACATAAAATCTTGAATAAATATTGCTAAAAGTCGAATTCTTAAAACATTTTTTCTCCTATTTGGATATGATGGAATGAAAACAAGATCAGCATGTTGATTGTAGAGTGAATAGACACGTACGTTTTGACCTTTCTACTTCCTATCGTCCTATCTAGACAAATATCTCATAGGCGTAAAAAATAGGCAAAACAGTAACCTTATCCAAATATTTTGTACAATGCCCAACTCAATTCATAACCGGACTGCATATTTGTAATGTTAACTAACCTGCCTACTAAGCTATAAAAACATCAAACTTGTAACTAAATTGAACATCTTTTTACCGAAATCCAGCAAAAAATTGCCATACAAAATATATTTTATAAATTAATTCACGCATGAATTCTGCTGGTCAAATGGAAGATTGTTAAGTTCTCATTGAATGGGCTCAGTTAGTTGTAGACTCATTGTAACACAACACCGCGAAGATCGTGTCTATGAGATAAGCAAGGATTTAGGAGGCTGCGCGGGCGAGATTTACGCCGGTGTCATTATGTTCTTTCTAAAGGAAATAAATGTTTATACTGCACATTAGTGGACGTGCTATCTTTATGTAGAGAGCGGGGCTTGAATAAGACTATAATATTCGGCGGGTGCAAAGTAAAAAGAGTCATCTGCAAAATAGCTGCAAATAACTCTTTTCACTTTGCACTTGTATTATCCTACTAGTATTATAAACGCGTAAGTTTGTAAGAATGATTGGATGTTTGTTACTCTTTCACGCACTACTGAACGGATTTCGATGAAATTTGGCACACGGATAGATCAAGTCCTGGATTAACACATAGAAGACCTTTTATTCCGGGAATTTTCCCGGAAAAACTTTTTAACGCGGGTGGAACCGCGGGCAAATATGGAGTATAACTTTGTACAGTATAATATACGTGACGTAAATTAATTTTGCAGCCACATTAGGCATTTATTTGTCATTACTCATACTAATCAACCTGTACACATTTAATAAGATAGGCAGGTATAATTTTGACGAAGAGAATTGTCTTGTAGGCAATAATAAAAAAAAAGAGATTCATTTATAAATTATTTTCTACAAATTCAGTTTACTGTCTCGGTAGTCGTATTGCGTACGCGTTACAAGTACGATGTGCGCGCTGAAGTCCTGGGTTCGTATCCTGGGTCGGGCCAAAAACATTGACTGGGTTTTTCCATCTTAAGAAAATTACTCAGTCGCATCTCGGAGTCAGGAAGTTGGCGATGTGATACCCCGTGCCTCGGAAAGCACGTAAAGCCGTTGGTCCTGCGCCTGATCTCTCTCCGGTCATGTCGGATTGCCGTCTCACCGGACTGTGAGAGTGAAGGAATTGCGAGTGCACTTGTGTATTGCGCACACACTTGTGCACTATAATACCTCCTGCGTACCTGATCTCCGTTGAAATTGGCCGCCGTGGCCGAAAGCAGCTTGGAAGATTTTCATTTTCTACAAATTATAACGTTATCTACGAAATTTCAAATCATATAATACACCAAAGCTCAGGAACAAACCAACAAAGTGAAGACATTATCCCTACATATTTGCACAACATTGTAATCTCATCACGCTACACTTGACACCAATATGCATTCGAGGATTACCGAGATGTTTATCAATATTTCCTTTACAAATATTTAGTGAGTGCATCCGCGGCCCGTGACAATGGCGACACAATATTTATGTTATAAAGAAGATATTTAATCTCAGCATTGTACGAAATCAATGTAAAATTTTGCATGACATTCAATTTTCGTGGCTTTTTTTGATGCTATAATCTGAGACGGCTTTATTATAAGTCGTGTAGAAACATGACAAAGAATATTTTAAAATACAAACTGACCACATAAATAATGTTTTAAAAACTATCTTCTCAGATTTAATTAAAATATTATTCTGTCACCTAATTCAGTGTGTATTTTATCGCATTATATTCTCCTCCAGTATCATAAAGAAAATAAAGGTTAAAAATAACTTACAGGCATACCTAATACTGTAACCTTTTTCGTTAAAAAGCGTAATTATTGGTAACTTAAGGCCGCATAAAGTGATTTGCCGTGCCTTCACCATTTACATTAAGCATTTTATAAATTGCTTACAATTTAGGCTCTTCACAAATTATGTACGAGGAATTATCCCTACAAATTTTGACCCCTAAAATCCAACAAATGGCTTCACACCTAACCAAACTTGTCCCAGGAATCAGGATGACGAGCGCAGTGGAATGCCACACAGTACTTTGTAACTCGAGGTGCTGGATGGTGTTTCTACTGTTTATGGGTGGTCGTATCGCTTACCATCAGGCGAACGGCATGCTCGTCTCGTCATTCTATGCAACCAAAAAAAACACTTATTGAATCAGAAGCAGGAAGCCGTATCCGTATCGATAATAAGACCAGTTTTAACGCAATCAAACCGAATCCAGACATTTCCATACAGCTCAATGGGTCAGAAATTACTCGGAGATGTGACGATAATAGTGTCCGAGCCGATAAGTTGTCGACAAACCGACTGACCATCTGATAACGTTCAGATAGTCTATCGTTGCTCGTTTTCTTTGTAGGGTTGTCTATTACTGTTTTTTTTCTGCATATAAGCAAATAAATTGAACGTTTAAAACCAAATATATCTGTTAAGATTATCTTTAATGGCGTTTATACACACACACGCCTTTTACCCCCGAAGGGGTGGGCAGTGTGGTTCACACATGGTTAATATTAACATGAAATCGTTATATTATTTAATAGTATTCATATTATTTTTTACGTACCCTATAACTACACCTGAAATATATATCCTTATAAGTATATCATCTAAGTACAAAAAATATCAATATTCATAAAATTGTTTATCTTCATGATAATTCATAATCAAAAACGAAAAGAAGCGACCCTAATAAGGACCGTACCCTCATATCGTCAGTGTAACCAACACCACCAAACTTGACAGAGATTAGAGATAATTGAAAAAAACTAAACTCGGAGGTCCAATTTATCCGGCGTTGTGTTTTTATACACGCAGCTTTTTATTTGTTTACTTCAAAAACAATATGATGCGATTATAAATGAATTACATAGTGTATGTTATGTTTTTATGGAATTAAGTATTTTTAGAAAAGGTTAGATTATACATGTATGTAATAATCACGCCTCTATCCTATAAGGGTAGGCAGAGACTATGGATTGCCACCATGCTCGGATCTCATTTGTTTTAATTCATCTGATATTAAAATAAATACTAATAATTCTAGGACTGTGTCGTTTAATAAACTTATTTGCAATGTTATATGCTGCTTGAGAAACGTTGAATTCACAAAATTAATTACATAAATAGATCAAGACTTTCTTTCAACATTTACAAATGTACCTACTCACACAAACGGGAACCAACTCACACCAAAACATTTTCTACTATTTGATGTTTAATGAAATGCAATCAGCCCTGTATTATATACTACCCACTGCTGAGCACGGGCCTCCTCTACTACTGAGAGGGGTTAGGCCTTAGTACACCACACTGGCCTAGTGCGGGTCGGCGGACTTCACATGCCCTCGAGATTCTTATGGAGTATTCTCAGGTATGTATGTTTCCTCACGATGTTTTCCTTTACCGTTAAAGCGAAGTATAATTATAATTGATTAACAATACACACATAGCTTCAAAAATTCAGAGGTGTGTGCCTTGGGTTTCGAACCTCCGGACATTGTCTCAACAGACCATTCCATTCCCAACCAGGCTATCGTTCACATTTTTTTATGGTTATACTAAAATATTTTTTCTTTGCTTTACTACTAGTAGTTTGCATTTTATAAAGTAACAACTAAGGTATTTGGTCAATTAACTTTATTAAAAATAATAAATCTGCTATTAATTGTGACATTTTTTATGACCAAGTAAAATTTCGACGGTTCCGTAGAACAAAGTCGTATATGCAAAATGAAGCTTTTCAGTAGAGCGCTTTGAGTGTCTAAGTTAATTGTGAAAATCACAAGTTATAGTAAACAAAACATTATATTCTATAGGGTACAGTAACAACTTTGAACTTAATGTGTGAAAATAGCACTAATTCGCACATGAATACAAACTAACGACTTTCAAAGCGCTCTACTGAAAAGCTATCATTTTGCATATACGACTTTGTTCTACGGAACCGTCGATTTTATGGGTTTGTGAGTTGTTTTCTGTTTGCAGAAGTAGGTCCAATTTGGGTACAATCAATAACACAAGTAAAACAAACATTTAATTAAATAAAACCTATATAAAATTACTGATGAATGATTCCAATCAAGAATCACTTACATGAACTCAACGGAGCTTAAACTAATCAAATTATATTTAAGCACCAAATCTATCTGTCATCGGTGTGCGGGTGGTAGATGAAATATCAGTCGAGGTAATGACGGGAAGTTACGACTTAGGGTACGATATGTTCACGAAAACCGGTGTCAATACCATATTCTTGTTACTATTTATAGATTGAATATGTACGTAAGATTGCGTAAGATATAATATTACATACGTAGGGGATTGTGTAAGCCATCATTTTTGTTAACCGACTTCCTATTGGAAATATTAGTTCATTATAATTAAAAATGGATTTGTTTTCGCTCACACCAATTGCATTTAAAATTTTGGACCTTAACATTGTTAACAATACCACTGATAGTACAGAACACAAAGATATGTAGCTTTATTATTATCTTTCTACTTAGGTACACTTATTAGTTGCTTAATGTAATTTCGATGTGTAATAATTATTGTAACTACTATTTAAAAATTTTCTTTAGTATTGTTTCACTGGGCATATATGCTCCCAATATTCGTAAACACGAATGTATAAACTGTGAATAATGTAGTTAATTGTACAATTATCTCCTATATATAATGTGTAATCTTGTATAAAACTTATTGTACAATTGTTTTTTATTCCAAATAAATAAAATAAAAAATAAAAATACGCAAATAAAATAAAAAATAAAAAGACTGCCTCGGTGGCGTAGTTGTATTACAGTACGACTGCAAAGCTGAGGTCTCGGGTTCGATTCCCGGGTCGGGCAAAGTGATATTGAGTTTTTCTATTCAGTATCAGCTCGGAGTCTGGAATTTGTGCCCGATATGGCGATAGGCTCGCCCCCAATCACATCATGGGACGGAATAATGGCGAAAAGAGGGTGCACTAGTTGCGCCTCTGCCTACCCCTTCGGGGATAACAGGCGTGAGTGTATATGTATATGTATGTAAAAATACGCAATTCTTTTGTAATTTATTGTCACTATGAGATTCAACACCTATGTGTCAATATGACGAGCCCAGTGCAGTGTCATGGACGGCTCTATAACGAAGAGGAAGCGTGCTACTGCTACTGTTTATAGCAGATCGTGACGCTTAACATCAAATACTCTACACTTATGAGGCTTCTTACACTTGTGAGCGTTTGTTCTTCTCGTCAGACACGGGTTTAAACAATAACAATAATCTATACAACGATACCAAAATAAGTAGACATAAAAGTAATGTATGTTATTCTGAATACTCGAAATAAATATACACCTGGACATTTACAAACAAATTCTAACACTACCCATAAGATCTCCAATCAAAAACCTTATTACAAGAAACAATTTCGGTTGGAATGAATGTAAACAAAACAAATGAGTGAACACGTGCCGATGGGGCGATAACATTGTGAGGGGAATAGAATGCGTCGCTTTTTTATTGTACTGTCTACCCAGCATCGGCGGGGGTCGCGATGCCCACGCTTGAGAAAGGGTTTAATATGATTGAAACGATTTGGGTGTATGAAGTGTTTAAAATTGGTTTCGGTCTTAGAATAAAGTCAAGTAACTTGGTAAACAAAAAATATGAATGCAAACTTTTTTATATATGAATGATTGAAACTGAAAGAATTATCTGTTATGTTGAGATAAATTATTTTAGACACAAATTCAATGTTTGATTACTTGTATTTTTATTATTTTTTTTTTTATTTTATTTACATAGTGAAATAAGTTCACTATAATATTTAAGTTGAGAACATTTTATGACTGCAGGAAACAGTCAAAACTATATTTGTCGAAATTATTAAAACATTTCGCCATAACATAATTGCATAAATCATTTAACGGTTTCTGCGCTGTCAAACACACAAACACACTCAACTTTAAAATAAATACATTCTCTTGATTAACAATTAGTCTTAAACATATTCACTTTGTTGATTGAAAATCACGACTTTCCGGTTTGTACGCTGAAATCAAAAATGATCTAACACGCTATATCTAAAAGCGGCATTATCTCGACACGTCTCAAAAAATCTCGTAAAAAACGTGGTGGTAAGAAACCCCGGAGCCCGACTATTATCTCTGAACACCGAAGTCATTTTAGCTATAATAAGATAACATTAAAGGAACACGCCAGCGACCCTCAAACTTTTCTCAATCAAATATTTTGATAAATTAAAATGATAATTCTTCACAACGTTTGTTATTTTATATAATATTATGTTTTGAAATAATAATATCTCATACATACATACATTCACACTCACGCCCTTATCCCATAGGGGTAGGCAGAGACTATTGAGCGCCACATGCTACGATCTTGACAAACCTCTTTCGCCTCTTCCACGTTCATAGTTCTTTTCATACATTTTCGTCTGTTAAGGGTACTTCTGACCTGCCCTTTTCTGAGATCATTTATTTAATAATATCTCTTAAGTATGTAACTCTTTAGGGAAGGCCTATGTTGAGCAGAGGACTTCATGTGCCTGATGATGTTTAGATGATCAAGTTCTACAACAAAAATATTACAAATCTTATCTGTTAAATACTATTTGAGTATCATGGAATAAAAAAGTCCTTGATGTAGTGCTTTTATACCAAAACATCATTGATCCACCGTTTCATAACTCTATAGAAAATATGTTTGAATGTTTTCCATTCCCAAATCCGTTCGAAGCCATCAAACCTCCAAAAAGTTTGAGAACCAACCTTTTTGAAGAGCGCGTCAGCGGACCTGTCGTTCTCGAAGGGAACAGGTACGTTTTTGGTGCTCGTTTTTGCGTGTGCGCACGTGTGCACGCCGCCCCTTAATTACCAACGCATACCATAAACAGATCTTTACGCTCCCTTAAATAAATCTTCGAGAATGTTTTTTTTTTTTCTGTTTTCTTAGGTCCGTAATTTTGGAGCCAAGTTTTCGGTTTACCGAAACGGGTACGCAACGGGTATTCTGAAATGATAGATGGTGAGTATGTTTTTGCAGGTTTATCGGTGAACTCGGATGTTTGAGTGTATCAATGTTTGAACAGGATATGGGTGGATTAGTTTTGTTTATTAATGTAAGTATTATGGCGATAGACTCGCCCCCTATCACATCATGGGACGGAATAATGGCGAAAAGTGGGTGCACTAGTTGCGCCTCTGCCTACCCCTTCGGGGATAACAGGCGTGAGTGTGTATGTATGTATGTATGTATTAATGTAAGTTTTTAGATTTGCACATGGTTTCATTATTTATGGCACATGTCTATTGATTAATAAAAAAAAACCCACATGACAAAATATTTTTTGCCAACGAACTATAGTAGATCTACCTGTCTCATTGGCTTAGTTCCAGCTTAAAATCATTCTTAACATTTATGTGAAATGACTGTGTCGGTGGCATAGTTGTATTACGGTACGATTGCAATGCTGAAGTCTCGGATTCGAACCCCGGGTCGGGCAAAGTGATATTTGATTTTTCTATTCAGTATCAGTCTGGAGTTTGGAATTTGTGCCCGATGGCGATAACCTTGCCCCCTGTCCCATCATGGGACGGAATACGCGCGGCGAAAAGTTGGTGCATTAGTTTGGACTTTGGGTCTCTGCCTACCCCTTCGAGGGTAAAAAGCGTGAGTGTATGCGTGTGAAAAAATATTGTCGGAGCACAATAATTGCAGAATTTAATAAGTAATACTTTGGGAATGTTGATACCTATTATACAACAACGAATGCGCCGAAAGGTTAACCTCATTCCTTACCTAATAGTCGCAATATTACTGTAAATTTGACCGTAACACTATAATTATAACTTTAATTCATATACAAAATAAATTTTTCGTACAACTAGACAACCAAATCCCCTCGACTCAATTGAAATTATAATTTCCATCACATCTAAAACCAAAACGAACTACCATCAATCTTCGAACAATAGAATCTAAAATACAAACTATATGCATCTAAACGATGCTCACTGCCCGAGCCATAATACCCCAGAATCCATGATAAGGGTTTGGTTTGTGGCCTCCCCGATGCGAGATAAGCCTCAGCTACGTTTTATTATAGTGTTAAACGATATATTATCAGAGGTACGATAAAATTCCGACCTCTTCAATGTATTTATCTTTGGGAATCGTTTTTATTTGCCACTTTATCACTATTATTTAGGGGTTTTGATAAAATAAAATCCTTTCGTGTTTTATTAAAGGATTAGGTAAATGTAAAGATTTAATTTGGTTGTGGCCGTTGTCAATAATATTAAAGATAAGAGAAGTAACAAAATGTATTAAAAAAACACATTCAAGGATCTGTAATAAATGTGAGTAGGTAAGTCGTTATATGTATGGCGGACTCTAATAATGCATAAGAATATTTATTAAAGATAACAGATAAATTAAATAACATTATATTGTTTATATTTTTTTAAGAACCTACAGCTACTTTACCTTTATGAATACTTGTATTTCTTTTTTTATTTTATCATATTATGGAAAGCAAATCAGATACCAATCATTAATTAATACCCAATTTGTAATTCTTACCCTCAACACCAATCATTTCACTGCATTATATGCCCACTGTGACTAGAACATAAGCGATTAAATAAGCTATAAAAGAGAGCACTCAAGCCAAAGTGTTTCATAAACGCATAGTAATTTCCGATACAATCTTAACTAGCAATAAAATTCTTAACATTATCTACCCTTTTAAGGTTTGTAAATACGCTCCATAAACTTAATAAATAGTTAAAACTAATGGTGAGGTGAAGTTCTCTTTAACGATCTCCCCGATATAATTTGCGGACCGCACGAGTCGTTCGCATTTTACTGCTGTAATTTGCCGTCATTACGACAAATCAAACGACGCCAATCATCGATAATTAGGTGTTCCGGGCAGGGCCAACGCAAAAAGGTGTTATATTCCATACTTTAAACCCGTTGGTGTATTAAAAACTCATGAAACACCGAATGGGTTAAGTGTATCATTTGCGCCGAAAAACATCGTTTAGGATGTAATTACAACCAAGAACGAATCTCATTCGTGAATTTGACAAGAACATATAATGAGGTATCATGAGGTGGCAAGCTGAAAAGAGATACATCGTTACACCTTATTATGGTGAATTGGGGCAGATGTGAAGACGAAAATGATAGGGAGGGTGACGCAGCGCGTGAAAATTACATTCGTGAGATGTTAACTTGACAAAATGTAGTTGATTGTAACACGCGGTAAAACGATGCGTAAGTGATTCGGCGAAGTTATCAGGACATTCAGTATACATACGTTCCACGAAAATCGTTTCATTATATGAAAATGATGTTTTGGTAAATTACCTTTTGGTTTATTTTTATTGCTTATTGACAACGCTTTTACCACATACTATTATTACGACATAATCGCTTGGCATCTTTCAGCCAATTTGGCGGTATTCGCCAGTCCAACGCATCCTACCAGCATTAAAGTATAATAATACTATGTTAGTAGTAAATTCTTATCTGACAAATTGTAAGTATCAATGTATATGTTAAGCAGATTAGTTATTGGTTATTGAACTTTTCGTAAAAAATGGTTCAAATTACCTGATTACCATCGCCTGTTCAAGGGTGGGCACAATTATTTCTGTATATGAATGTATCGATAACACATTTAGTATGTAAGCCGATGACTGAAGAATTGCCCATAGATAATAATCGGAGTTCGGTGATTGCACGCTCTTTTTATTACCAATTTAGTAACGAGCGCCCATTTAGCGCTACATAAAAAAACTCACTTAACATTATCCACTTACCACTTGGCTTAACTCGAACAGGCGGTAAACCAATCGATTTATCGTACAAATCGATATTTAAAGCATGTATTTCAATTTATTGCGGGTTAACTTCACGGTAGGGTACAATTATCCCTTCACAACAAAAGGGTTAATTTTCACCGAATCACCTCCAACCCTCGACTAACGTGTTAATTTTGTAACGCGTAAAAGCTGCGGTTAACAAGCCTTTGTTAGGGCAAGTGGCTAACAAAGCTTCGAATTAGACAATTTCCTTTTGTTCGAATAATGTTTTTCGGCCATTATGTTTTATGGTTTTACAGTTTTGGTTTTGTTGAACACAATGGAGTGTTGGTAAGTTGGTGCTATAAAACTTTAAGAACATAATGAAATGTTCAAGTCAAGTTGTTAAGTGTTGGAACAATGAAGACGTACTTATGAAAAGCCATACTTTTGTCTGAATAGCCTTTGAAGTGAAATGAAGTAGCTTTCATAATGCGTTTCGTGCCAACTGTGAAATTGCCGAGTCTCAAATTAGTTCTCTCCTTTTTCCAATTCCTAATCGTCTTCTTTAAACCTTTAAAGACCTCTTTTACCGACCTCAGTGTACACCCATAAAGGCTTTGTAGGTGTTCATGGACGTTTATGATCGTTGATATATAACTCACTCATTTGTCTATCTTAATATTTTGCATAAAAATTCTGATCACATTTTAACTATGGCATCTGACTTACCATGATGGCAACCATATCCCGTTATCTCACAGCAAATGAAATTAACTTTATTCACCATATTTTACTTTACCACCAAAAAAGCAGAAATTTTCATACAATTTTATTTACACTTCATACATGGAGTAAAGGCGGACTTATGCCATAGGCATTCTCTACCAGTCAATCTAAAGTGGTGCAGATATACAAGAAGACAGGTGCGTAAATATTAGGATATGAAAAATAGTAAAATGCCTTCAAAATATGCATACTAATGAATAAACATAATATGAATTATAAATTCTAATATAGGTATATATAAAAGTACCTACGGCTAAATATAACTATTAAAATCATAAAATGCCATAAAACGTTAAAGCAAACTTTCATTTGCTAATCATAGTATGAAAACCGGGACATTTTCCATAGTTCAGCTAGTGGTCACTTCTAATGTTATCGAGTGTAGAGCTAGTGGTAAAAAGTCGGCGCCACTCGCCAGTCGCCAATCGCTAGATAACGAGTGCGATGCTAATTAACACTCAGAAAAACTGAGGACTAGACACGGAGTCGACCTATGCAAGATATGATTTGGTAAAAATAAAAAAGTAGGTTTATCTATTGCATGTTAATTAATCCTAATTTTAAGATTAAATTTTGAATCAGTTCCGCATGTGTAGGTAAAGTTTCTGAAAAGATATCTAGAATTTTTTTTAGCGATAGGTACCTAATATGTTTTGCCAAAAAATGTATCTGTATTTTGAGGGGTTGTAGCGGAATATCAACTGTAATGTACTTGAATTAAAGATCTTATTGTGGTTAAAACATAACGTAACATTTGTTACATAATACATTTTTTCTATCTTTTTCGAATTTAATCGCGAGCTACTGCAGAAATACATAGTAAATCTCCGTTTACAAACATTCACGAATGAACATAGCTACAAAATCGCAGCTTAGCTACGCTATAGCTACATTTCAACAGATCAATTAGCCGCGAATTTGTGCGTACAATCCGGTAGCCGGTAGTGGCGGCCGGGCGGCAGTTAATAGCTCGCTCGCGACATGCATTAGCTGCAATTACGCACTGTTTACGCCATCACGCGCAAGTGATGAGCTTGTATCGATTGGTTGAGTTCCTGTAGTTGAACATTTTACGGTAGTTATGTAAAGTTTTATAGATAGTGATTTCTTAAGTGTTTCCTAGAAATAAAATATGTATGTGTGGTTCATTTCAAAGATAGATATTATAATAAATAATTTTTATTTATTTATTTAAACTCTTTATTGTACATCAAACGTAAAATAAACAAAGACATATACAACAGAGACTATACTAAAACAAGAAGTAGGTACAAATGGCGGTCTTATCGCAACCGGCGATTTCTTCTAGACAACCCTTGGATGGACTTAGTTAACTAGTCTAGTACTAATAATAATAAATAAAATAAATAAATAGTGTTGATGGAATAATAGCGTTTAATTTTATTAATTTGTACTTATTTAAAAGTGCATGCATTATTCAATCAATTTCAATCTCCTCTATAAAAACTCTAACTGTAAATTATTTAATTTTTGTTTCATTTTTATTTTTCATTATTTATAATTTACACCTACCTCCATCTCTCTGCAACACCTTAAGGTCGACTGGGAGAAAATGCTTTCAGGCATTTAGTCCGCCTGTACTATACCATTGTACGAAGTGTTTAAATAAATAAATACAGGATTTTTGGCCATTTAACTAATGGCGTAATCGCAATAAGCTTATTACTCGACCCAAGCAATTCGCATCGCCCACAAATTGCTCAAATTAATCGTTCATTGCACTTAACTATTTATTTACCCTTTGTTCAATTGTTTGTTATCGTCATTTCTAAATGGTAGACCTAGTTTGCGGCTATATTGAATGCGATTGTTCTCTTTGGGTTATTTTATCATTCATCTCCTATGCAATTAATTGAGCAATTATTGATTCTAAGAAGCAAGGATATCTTGTTAGATCTGGCGTTTAAAAATAGGTATTGTCTATAAATATCACTTATTTGTATAAAGATATATAAAATAGACTGCCTCGGTGGCGTAGTTGTATTACAGTACGAATGCAAAGCTGAGGTCTCGGGTTCAATCCCCGGGTCGGGCAAAGTGATATTGAGTTTTTCCATTCAGTATCAGCTCGGAGTCTGGAATTTGTGCCCGATATGGCGATAGGCTCGCCCCCTATCACATCATGGGACGGAATAATGGCGAAAAGTGGGTGCACTAGTTGCGATTCTGCCTACCCCTTCGGGGATAACAGGCGTGAGTGTATATGTATATAGAAAATAGACTAGCGGGTGCACTAGAGCCTAGCTACTCAGAGTAGTAGAGGAGAATAACGGTATTATTATTACAAAACTTTAAAGGAAATATTACTTTAAACATAACTTCTGAATTTATCCCCTCACTGCGGTCAATAAAATAAACTTTAGATAGCACTCAAAACAATAAATCGGTCGGAAGGCGAAATATCTCATTACCATAAGAAATACCAAAGTTCCTCATGATATGGAATTACAAATATTTACAAGACGCGTGATAAAACGAACTATCAATCTGGCACATTAATTACCTACCCACGCTATAGCTGCCGTTGCAATGAATACCGGATTCTATGACATAAACTACGAAACACCAAGATTTTCAAAATTGAGAAACTTCTTACGCAAGTCACAATATTGTAACACCGCATACATATAATACAAAAAAAAAACTACAAACAAAAACATTTATTAATCAATTAAAAAAAGCACTTATGACAAGGTAAAGACAATAACAAATTTACAAAGGTACATGTACCAATTAAATATATCCTCTGTATGTCTTTATCATAATGAACATGAATTAAAAATATCTGGTCAGTGGCTTAGGCATATTCTACGGATAATCTGGTATTTTCTAGTACTTGCTTGATGATACAAGTAAAGTTGCAATAAAGTAAGTATCTCGCACATTTTTGATCACCAAAAATTCACTTTAAGCGCCGCGCAGACGCCGTCTAAATGTTGGCGAGGATCAGTTTACTACAATGAAACTAATAATTGCTGAAGCCTTATAAACAGACAAAGTAACATACACTTATTAATATACGTTCTTACTTAATTGACGTATTTACACTTTAACACGAGTTAATCTACATTTTCTTTTTCATTATAGGTCGACAAAATTTAAAATGCTTGTAGACTAGTACAGATATTGCATGTTGTAAACACTATGTTGCCAGAGTGTAAACCGCAAAATCCATTAACATTATCAATTTCGCATATAAAAATGATTTTATTGTGCTGTAACTATTTGATAACAAACATAAATAACTTTATTTATTTAACTTTATGTACAAAAATGTACATAGGCGGACTTAATGCCTTAGGCATTATCTACCAGTCTACCTTTGGGTGATGTGAAGATGAAATGAAGCAGGTATATATAAAAAAAAACTTGTAGCACACAATATTTTATACATGAAAATAAAAGTGCAATAAAATATTTTACAACACATATTACTAAAAGTAATTAAGGACGATACAATCAAAATGTTCACATCTTATAATTTACCCAAAATAGTTACAAAACGAAAATAAAATTGAAGTTTAAACTTATTAGATGTTTTCTACCGACCCGCCCAACAAAACAGTGCGCAGCGAATCCTTAATTAAAACTTCAAAGTAACAACCATCTTTTTTACCGAATATCGTTATTAAACTTAATATCCCGGTACAACTCTCAGCTATTAAACACTACTCCTGAACTCATCTTCCCGAGTTATTCACAATAAAAACACGATATTATAGAGCCACGGTCGTATTGAAAGCGAAAAGCGATTACATAATATTTTTTTGCCTCTTGTGAGTAAAGTATTACTATCATATTTCGTATTATCTTTGAAGTTCTAATAAAAACATGTAATGAGTTAGTGTCAGTAAGTGTTTTTAACATACCATGCCGTAAAATAGTTTTCTTTTTAATTTTAACATATAATATTCTTTCATCGGATTTTTTCAATATCATGTTTATTACCCAAAACTTTAACCTTATATTTTATGCGTTTAATGTGTACATAATGTAACAACGTCGTCGTTGAATTTATGTCATTTCAAATTAAATTTCAAAACATAAAATCGATGCAAATAGGACCGCGCCCTTAACGAGGAGGTACCAAAAGGAGGGATTATTATCACCTTCCACCCTCATCTTTGTCAGTAATGGCGTGCTCATTAACAACTACATAGAATTCAGTTTTTACTGCGATAAAAAATCACTTAACACGCACAATCCTTTGACAAGGAAACGTTATTACAACCATGATACGCACAATCATCTTATGCAATATAAAATACATTTAACGGACGAAAGAGCTTACAAATCAAATTTTTCTATAAGAGTTATTAAACTCCGCCCGCACGATTTGTTTTTTTCCGGGATAAAAGCCTTAGTTATTTGCTGATAATGTAGCTGTATATTGGTGAAAGAATTTTTAAAATCGGTCAGTAGTTTTTGAGTTTATTCATTATAAACAAAAAAAAATCTCTCCTCTTTATAATATTAGTACCTATAGCTAAATGCAATAGTAAGAAATGTGTTTAGATGTTTGATAAAGTAAAAGGAAAAATAGAAACTAACTTTAAAGATTTTAGTGTCACTTTTACTTAGTTACTTACTTTCTTCGGCGCTACAACCCTTTGTGGGTCTTGGCCTCTTCTACAATGGACTGCCATGCGCGACGATCCTTGGCTATCTTCCTCCAGTTGGTGAACATTCTAAGAGCCTTGAGATCCTCTTTGATGCAATCGCACCATCTCTTCCTAGGCCTTCCCCTAGGTCTCATTTGCTGCGGCTTCCAGTCAGTCATTATTTTGGGCGCCTGATTTTTATCCATTCTCGCAACGTGTCCGACCCATCTAAGACGTTGCGACTTGATGAATCTGACAATTGTTTCTGGATCCATCAATGCATCCAGCTCGTGATTCATCCGCAAACGGAAGTCACCGCTGGCGTCCTTAACTAGGGTCACTTTTACTCGATTGAAAAGTGGGATCCATAATCCCAAACTAAGTCAGAGATTATTGAATTACTTATATTGACTACGCTAGTTTCTCGTTCTTGCACTTAGAACTTTTATATCATTTATGTACAGTAAATGTTTTCGAACAGTAGGTATTAAAAAATTTAAGCTATGCTATGAACTCATTATCAGATTGACTAAAAAAATTATATCCAATCTCAAATAAATATCATGTTACATCCATTATTCACGAAAAGATAATTATATCCATATAAAATCAAGCAAAATCTAATCTCTTTGTCAACACAAATCCAATGTACCTGCGATTAATTGTCGAACAACCCCTAAATTCTCCACCCCCGTGTTTCTTAATTACCAACATAATTTTGCTGGCATAAAGCACAGTAATGTTCAAAAATGAACCTCCTTCCACTTACAACAGAACTCACTTTCAAATTCTATTAGATTTTACTTGCCCAGCGTATCACGGTCAAAATTCCTTTACGTTATGTAACGCAACAAGTGTACAGGGGTACGAAAAGAACGATTAGGGGTGATTTATACATTCCTTTATTTTCCACCCCCAATTTGATGGTGTAACCGAAATTCCCACACTCGGACCCCAAGATGAGAGCTTTTTTCGTTAGTCTATTTAAAATTTATAATTCTATTTATTTTTTAGGCATAGTTGAAAAAGAATCAGGTATTTGAAATACATAAATGACTTTATAGGGATATATTTGCTTTGCACTTTTCACAATATAATGTGTTTATTCTTAAAAAGTTATTGAGTGACATTACAATCTATTATAGAGGTGACAAAAATCTAAGACGAATGATGCCAATATCATTTTGATAATCTTATCTCTACACATTTTCAATAGATTTTTTAAGGATATGACTCATACTAATTACCAACATAAAAGCAAGTAAATACAAAATACAAATCATAATGAATTCAACATATTAGTTTTTAATTAGAGCTTATCAGTAATGAAGATAATAAAATCAAATCAAAGCGTTATTTAGAAACTTTAATTAAAGATTTTAATCTTAAAATAATATAGTCGTATACATTTGTAAAAAATTGCTTCATAAAAAAAGAAATCCTAATTTCGATCACAGAGCACGTATTACAAGGAGATAAATAATCTTACATCCTTATCTTAAATATAATACAGCTATCAAACTATAAGTAATAATTTATGATAAAACTAATTAAAGGATCTCAAGGTATAAATAAAATAAATATAACATTATGCACTATCTAATCTCTGAAATGGCTGGACCGATTTTGACGGGACTTTTATTGGGAGGTAGCTGATGTAATAAGGAGTAACTTAGGCTACGTTTTATTCCGGAAAAGTATAATGCGGGACTTTTCCCCGGAAAAACTTTTTAACGCGGGCGGAGCCGCAGGCACAGCTAGTTATTATATATATCACAGTATTATTTTCATTAAAGCATAGGCCACTTAATTACATAGATCAGTTGATTGTATTAGTAAGTAATATTTATAAAAAGATCGTATCGTAATATTGTACATTGTCGCAGTAGTTTATCATTAAAATTAGATGTAATACACATACTCACGCCTTTTATCCCCAAAGAGGTAGGCAGAGGCGCAACTAGTGCACCCACTTTTCGCCGTGCGTATTCCGTCCCATGATGTGGTAGGGGGCAAGCCTATCGCCATAACGGGCACAAATTCCGGCCTCCGAGCTGATCCTGAATAGAAAAATCCAATATCACTGCCCGATCCGGGGATCGAACCCGAGGCCTCAGCATTACAGTCGTACCGTACTACAACTGAAACACCGAGGTAGTCGAGGTAAATATTACATTCATTTATCAAATAACTATTCATAGTCACAATCACGTATCAATTTTATACAAAAAAATTCAAACAATTTGACCCCATAATACAACGCAACAAGTGCAGCCAAACAACGCGTGTAAAGAGGGGTGCACGTACCCTGGGGTAAATCACATCCACTTGTCACGCCGCGGGGCACAATAGACCCATTTTTTAAATATGACGCAAAGTGTCTACCCCATGATCACTATCTATTCTCTTCGTGGTCTTTTGTCCGTTTTTGCATCTTCAGCCGTGGGAAACTGGACTCGCGAGATGAGAACTGAAAAAACAATTTTACGCTTTGACAAATGACATGGTTATCAGGTAGGCAAAGATTCTTGTACAGATAAAAATTATAACACATTACACAATCAGATTCTGTTCCTTCGTTAGTTAACAAAACTTATTACAAGTAATCAACCCTTGGAATAGACCCAAATTACCGATAATAACAAATCTCGTAAATCAACCCCTTTTATGAAAACTTCAAAGCATAAATGACTACCAAAAACCATTCAACCAAATCTTTTGGTTGCCATAATTACCTAAAAATAAAAATCATACCTCCCTAATAATCTCAGAGTGGCTCTAATAGACATTTAATTATAGGCCAGCCGAGTTCCACTGACCCCTTTTACACTTGTTTACATCTTCATCCCCACATCAACCACCCCAACAAACGCGCTGAGCCATCAAAATGGTATGTTTAATTCCTATACCCCATACGATTTATTATAACAAAGCAGGACGGGAACGATCGCCCGCTTGCCATCTGTCGTTGTTCCGAATCTCGTATCGCCGAAAAAAAGCTCAATGTGCGCGCAACCCTGGGAACCTAGGAACGAGGAGCATTCCCACGAACAACCCCTCAATTTTCAATAACCAAATTAGCCTTTGCGTTACCCTATTTCGAATACGAGGGAGTCGTGAATCTATTCATATCGATAAAAAATATCTGGCATCTCTATCAATTCGCCAGGCTCGTGATATGTGCGTCCCCTTCGAATGCACGTGTTCGGCGCTCGTACATTTGTGGTGCGCGCGAGTGTGTGCGTGCGTGTGCGACAGCCTTTGGCTCGTAGCACCTGCCGGCGCGCGCGCACCCTATTGGCCGATGCACCACTATCACCGCTACACTGATTTCTTTTAAACTTAATTTTTTTGTAATACTCTCTTCGGACATGTTAAGAAAAAATCTTACATGTTTGAACCGGTACGAGTTGGATATTTTGTGTGTAGGTGGCATTTTAAGTTTGGTCATATTTTTTGTAAACATAATGCTAATGAACTTTGAATTAAAGAATGTTATTCTTGATTCAAAGATAGAGGAAGGTCTACAAAGTTCCCTTTAACGACATACTTGAGATATTGTAGAAGCAGCATTTATTTCTTAATAGTGACCGCCAAAATCAGGCACCCTTCTGTTGAACGGGGTGCGTTGATGTCTCGCTGCGAGAGCGCGTGAACAACGCGTGGAGGTCACACGAGGGTCGTCCTCACCCCGAGCCCTGACTTAGTGACCCGGCGGGACGATAACAATCGCATTGTTACCCCAGCGCACTGCCTCGGGGGCTAATGAGTATTTGTTCACTCGAACTTTAGGCGTGTGGACGACACGTGGACACTCACCCTTCCCATTTGTCACGCTCATATGATAACACTTGTAAATCTATTAAATTAAACTGTGAACAATTTCAGTACATGAAATTTAATTTAATTTGAGACATTATATCTCTCATGGCACAAAAAATTCTAAATTGCTAATACGATGTCTCTATTATCTACTACTTTACTTAATTTACTTAATTAGTAAGTAGATATTTACTAATTAAGTAAATATCTACTTTTACAAGCTCTAAAACTTATAAGAGATAAGGCTCCACTCTTATAACTGCAACTTTGTAAACATCCCGGCGCGGAGAAGCCTTTTAAAAGATAGTAACGAAAAAGGCGCGAAAGCTCCCTCAGCGTTAAGCAGAAGTCTACTTCAAGTTTGACTCTTATAGGGTCATTGTGCAGTAGAATTAATATGGAATGTTACACTATAAATTAATTCATTACATTATTCTTAGGTATACTACAGATAAGTATAATTCAGTGTAAAAAATCAAACTCTAAATCAACTATACGAAAACTATAATTTTCTCCACACCTTTGAATATGGGGACATCGAGTTACACGAAAACTTTACGTAACAAAACCCTTCACCGCTAAAGTTATGAAAACCTGTCACGCTATACGAAAAACATATTAGGGTATCGAATAAACCACTTGACACACACACACACACACACACTCGCGAAGGGCTCTTTTCACGTACGTGAGCCTTTTGTGCCGGGGGCGGCGCGCCGGGTATAAAAGCCGCGCCGGCCCATCAGCCCCACATTCCCGCCTGTGATCTCACTAGCGACACACGTTCTCTACACACATTATCCAAACTTCAAACATGTCTATCTACGCCAACAACGAATACATCATCGCCACAAACAACTCGATCAACGAGAACAGATACAACACTGAAAAAATGAAGAACAGCGGCATCAAGGCTTTACTGCGGCCGCTCATGAAAATTATTAAAAAGACGACGAAGCGCGTTCCCGCCAAGTCATTCGAGGCGATCGACACGTGCTACGAAGACGAGCAGAACGCGTGCAACGAACAGCTCGAGCGCAAGATCTACGACGAGCTGGAGACGTGCCAGCCCGGCGCCGCCTTCCTCGTGTACAACCAGGACGAGTCGTGTGACCTCGTGCCCGTTACCACTGATAACTTCTACGTACCGGTGCACTTCGCCCGCACTGACGCTGGCACCTTCTTCTGGACGACGGTGTCCAAAACCGAAGCTGACTTCGCAATCGCCCACTGCTATACAGAGTGCCAGACCGCGGAGCAGCAGTACCCCGCCTTCCAGGACCGCTGGGTGCAAGCCTAAATCAACACTCACCAAGAAAATCAGTGTCTTCCGTGAAACCAGTGCTCGCTCCGTTGGTTTCTGCAATTATCTGTGATGTTAGCTTTAATGTTAGGTAGTTCAAAGGTGCCATATGGGATTAAGGTAGGATTAGGCCTGCTCAATACTCGTGATAACTCCTCGAAAGCTTTAATAGTAGTTTCAATGTTTGTGATATTTTGAAATTATTTTTGTATTGTATAACTTAATGTTAGGTATAGGGAGCTTAGTATTGTGATCTTCCTTATGAGCTTTAAATATTGTTTTAGACGTAGTAATTTATTATTGTATGAATGAACGAATGATAAATATGAAATAAATTAAGATTTGAATGTATCTACCTCTTTTGACTTGAAAACCCGACACCCGCACATTACACACAGCCAATACGACCATTACAGTAAAAACGGTAGCAACTGAAAACCGCAAAACATTCAATACTAATAAGACTTGGTCGATTCTAAAGGCAATAAAAATGTTCCGAGTTGGAAACTTATTCTTGGAGCCGGTATTCAAAAAGTGGTCAGACGAGATGTTAACGATGTCGCGAGCTACGGCGCGAGCCACTATACTTATAACTGGATACAGTACAAGTTGTCGGACCACATCTCCACCGCATTCAGAGAGTCGTATAAGGCGCATGCGCGCACGTGCACTCCCGCCACTCAGGGCTGTCCACTCTCTGATTTCAGGAGAATCAATTTGTAATGTTCATTTGATTTACAAAAATAAACTCAATTCTAATTATGACACTCATTCTCGCCTTACAACTACATACATTTGAAACAGACTTGCCTACTTTCCTATCTCTACTTTTTTAGGCACCAAAAGCAACTATTTTATTTTGTTATAAATCTCAAGTAATAGAATTTTATCAAACGATATCGGTTTCACTCCCTTATCCTATTTACATCTCTGGCAACCCTCCGTTATGCTTCGGGCAGACCTCCGCTCGCTCACCACTGGGATTTTAATCATCGCTTTTTACGAAATCTCTTTTATTCTGTCGACGGCTTTTATTTTGTGCCATTAAGAGGTCCGGCTAATGTGCTTCGATAGTAGTTGTACCACTGACTTTAATGGTCACATATACCCTCTTGGACTATTAATTGAAAGTTTATTATGTATTAAATTAATTATCATTCCTACATTTATGTATTAATATGCAATTTTAGTAGGCACAAATCACGCAAAGCGACATGTCTTTAAAATTTAATTCGCTCTACAATTCATTTGCGGTAAAAATTTTACTGCATTATAAATACATTTTACAATAAAATGTTGGACTACGTGTTATCTAATTTATTCAATCTCACAATATTTCATATATTTTTCTGACTCTACTTTTTCAAAAAAATACCATCAATATGCATTGCGTTATTTTAAAATCATATAGAAAATAGAACTTATATTAACATAAAAAATATCTATGAATCAAGACTATGCAAGTACATATTCCCATATCAAAATTTGCAAAACATGTTATTTCCTTAATATATTATGTAAAAATTGGGCATGAAATCACATGAATTCAAACACTAATAGTTTATTTTTCCAAAATCTTAACTAATTTCTACAACTATCAACTTTATCAAATGATTAGTATTCAAACACGTTACAAGTTATTGGTCAATTCGTTAATCCTGTTAGTATTCAGAAGACACTAGTTCAGTATATGTTAGTTCTACTCACTACCACCCAAATGTCAATGAAATACATAAGTAGTATTTACTCTACCATCAAAAAGTGAAGGCAGTAGCCTAAAGCCACCCTCAGATAAACATGTTTCAACCTGTTACGAAAGCACAACTCGAACAAGTCGAAACTTGTATTTTGAATAAGAAAAAATGCATTGTACAACACACAGATAAAGAATTCACGACAATAGGTGACAATGAAAGACTAAATTTATTTTCGCACGTGCAACATGCAAGAGACTTCGGTAATTGTGCAAAAGCACCACTACCGCTAAGCAACAATGTGCATGCATTGTTGTGTTTCTGTTTGAAGGACATTGTAGCCAGCGTAATTACTGGACATAATGAGACTTAACATCTTGTGTCTCAGGATGACGAGCGCAGTGGAAAACCACACAATACCTACTTTGTAAGCCAAGATGCTGAATGGTATTGCTACTGTTTAAAGGTGAACGTATCGCTTGCTGTCAGGCGAACGGCACGCTCATCTCGTCATTCAATACAATAAAAAAAAACATTTAATTGTACTACATTGCTATTATATATTTTTGTTCCTTTTTTTAATTTTCAATGGTTACACAAGACACAAACTTAATGTGAATAAAATAGTATAAAAGATTTGTCAAGAATGGGTTCAAACCAAAACTTAAGTTTTATCGCCACTTAATGTTGATAGAGCAGCGCCTGCGAAAATAATGACTGTATGTTAATAAAGTAATTCATTTTGCTACAGATGAAACTGCGGTGGCAATTTCATAAGTAAGCGCCTCTAAAAACACCTAAAGTTAGTTATTAGTTGCAAAAAAAATCATACAACACTCAACCTCGAAAAATATTTTTCCCAGATCTGGGAAAGCTCATCCAAAAATCTTGCTTCAATGTAGCTAAACAAGCATTCTATACATGGGCAAAATATAAAACAATCAACCTAAAAATATTATACTATGAAAATAAAGTAACATAAATCAACTCAAATGAAAACTCTTAATCAATACATATAAAAATCAGCAGCTTAAAAACAAAATGATAGTTTTCTCCACGCACTCATAGTACTCAGGTACCGCTATTCGACACGACTTATAATTACTACGAGATCTATACGAGCGGAGATAGCGAACTTGTCTCGTGTAATAATACCATATGCGGCTCGTCGGATCCGTGAGAAATTTCGGCAGATGTACAATTCCTTGACGCGGTACGACGAGTGAGCGCTTATCGTTTTTTTTTTCTCCTTTACGAGTTTAATAATACTCGGTCCGTATCGGCGACGTTTCCAGCCCGTTCGTGAGTCATCGATGCATTGTTGCACTGCACGTGTTTGGTGGACGCTCGGGTTAGAAAGGATTTTTTGCAACCCTTATTTCCAATTCCGCAACTCTTGCAAAATTTGGGTTAATATTTTTTTATTTCAAATTTCGAATTTGATGTACACGTGCAATTATTTTGAATTTGGAAATAGTTTCCAGATTTGAATTTCGAAAGGTGGTCAATTAGTTGACCCGCCTGCATTGATGTATTAAAAAATTTAATACGTCAATGCCTGCCTGCTACCTTTTCTTAAATACATATTTTGTTTTTACTTTATGTAAACAAATAATTATTAACCTTATATACCTTGAAGGAAATCTTCAAAAACGCGCCTAACATTCTAACCAAAACAAATTATATATATTTGAATAGAACTCCTAAAAACTAACCTATTACAATAAACTGTTTAATTTTAAAGACCTTCGATTTTGATATTCAGTTTTTTTTAATTGCTTAAAAACAACACTTAAACGTTTTAAAAAGTTATTTATAAATGGAGGGGTCTAAAAATATTTTTAATGGATCCCAGATCCATATTGTGCCCCTTTAATATCTCTAAAGTTTGAGCCCGATTAGACTTTGACGACCAGTACCCATACAAAAAGCGGATATCTTTAATTTTAATGTTTTTCATGATATTTATAACAACCACGTTTAAATCTAACTTCAGATTTCAAGGTTTTCACTACCGAACGTGATCTAACTACCGACCGCGTTTAACATGCGTATTATTTTGTAGAAATGATGGCCTATATCGAATCGGAAATGGTTCCCGGTCAAGTTAATCAACATTTAATTACTACTAAACTGTTATTATCGCTATCCGATGCCGAACACCCGATATTGCAATTACTCCGACATGTTCTGCTATTTCACGCGTTATCTTTTATAGACAAGGAGCAATTACGGACTTTCATGCTCATTTATATCTTTAAAAGCAGAGTTGTTTTTGTTTTTCATTTTCATCCATACCATACCAGTCCTGTATTATAGACTGTCCACTGCTGAGCACGGGCCTCCTCTACTTCTGAGAGGGTTAAGGCCTTAGTCCACCATGCTGGCCTAGTGCGGGTTGGTAGACTTCACATACCTCCGAAAATCAAAGGACTTCTCAGGTATGCAGGTTTCCTCACGATGTTTTCCTTCACCGTTAAAGCGAGCGATAATTAACAAAGAATACACACATATTTTTTTAGAAAAGTCAGTGGTGTGTGCCCTTGGGTTTTGAACCTGCGGACATTCATCTCGGCAGTCCGTTCCACTCCCAACTAAGCTATCGCCGCTTTTTCTTTCTCATTAAACTTTATTATTATATAGGTCCAGGTAACGATGAAACTTGAGACATAAAATAATGTTTCCTCAAATAAACAGCGCACTCCATACAGGTGTGTGAATGATGTCTAATACGTGCAACTCAATACTATTTAGCTGAAACTAGTAAATTTTAGGAACATTAGCATACATACATAATGTAATATGAAACTTCCAAACTACTTTTCTAAATGACCAAAACGGTTGAAATTTAAAACTAATCCTCAGACACCAAGAAAAATCTAGTACATGTAACTTCAACCGTGCAGTTTGGATAAACATGCGAGTGCGCGCGACACCTGTGTAAAGCTAAGAGAAGTGATATCATCCAGCTAGTTACTCAGATGGAGCGATCGTGCCGACAAAGCAATTGCGTCAATACGATGAGCTGGCGTTGTCTTAAGGCCTTGCGCTTTGACTCTACATTTTTTTATGGCGGTATAAACATCATAATAAGCGATACGACTTATAAATAATAACACTTTCTATAACTTTGCATTTAAGCACTAACATGCTTATAACCCTGGATTCAATAATACGAACATTTAAAGATGAATTTAAACATAATAAATATAAATTCCTTGTACAAATTCTTCAAAGAGATCAGTTGTACGCAACAATTATATTTACATAAGATCAGCAAATTCCACAGAAAGTAATGACACAAATATTTGTTTGTAATTAATGTTGATTATATAAATAACACCCCTCTAAGTTATATATAATATGCCATCCGATTAACTCCAAAGGTTAATTATAAGTACATAGTTGATGTTAGTTGGAATTTCATTCAAGCATGCATGACATTCGCACTGTTATAACCAAGTATTGCTCGCGGCTCCGCCCAAATGTAAAGGTTTTCTGGGATTAAATTATTTTCCCGGGATGAAAAGTAGCTTATAGCACTCAGGAGTAAGCTTCCAATAAGTGAAAGAATTTTCAAAATCGTTTCAATAGTTCCTGGGATTAACGCGTTCAACCAAAAAACCAACTCTTCAGCTTTATAATATCATGAAAATAAAATAGTAGGTATATAATAACTTACTATCTATTAATTCATACTCTACGCTATTTATATGTTTAACGGCAAATTTCAAATCTTGCTGATAAGTGCTGCTCGATACATAAAATCTATGCTCACAAATAAATTGTAATAAAACCTATTATCAACTGATAATTGTGAAATAAAATTTACTTGAACTTGTGAAACGGCCATTAAAATCTAATAAACTAACAACTTACGTTAGACAACCTTACAAAAACCCGTCTTCATACGATTATTTTCCCGCCAATACATCTTTCATAAAGTCTCAAAACAAAAACAGTCTCATGCCCCTTAAGCCGTCCAAACAAACGCATGAGTCACTCTAAAAGGCTGCGGACGAGCGCGCCTCCATTCATTAACCAACTGATACGAATTTATTCAGTTTATCGCAGACATCAAATATAGCTTTGATGGTCATGCCAACGCATTAAGTCTAACGAATAGATAGTTATGGCGACGTTGGGATGTATTTTGTGTTTTCTTATGGTTCACGTGTTTAGTAGTTCAAATTCCAAAAAAATATTTGTACTATTACATTCTATATGACAATTTATTTATTTGATATGGTATACCAACAGCATATATATTAAAAAATCACAAAAATAACATTCTATAATTATATAACAGGCCGATATATATGCCCATTACAGGTATACGCACCTATTATTTAAAAATTACGTGTTTCAGTGAAAAAAAAACTTCTAATATAAACTATAATAAATTATGTAAGAGGACTACAAAAAGCCATTAATTTTTCTTTAAAAATTATCGCCAAAATTATCTATTGATATCTACAATTGCAGATTGATGATATAAACAATACTAATAATTTAATGATGTTTAGGACAATTTAACATTTACCTATGGCTTAGACAATCATGAGCCCTAAATTTAATTGTAATAATTTCGAAAAAAAGAATTAAATGTGTCAAGTTGTAATCACTGCATGGTATAAAACAAAGTGGCTTCCCGCTGTCTGTCTGTCCCTATGTATGGTTAGATCTTTAAACCTATGCAATGTATTTTGATGCGTTTTTTCATACATACTATGTATGAAAGTGAAATGTCAAGATGAAGGTTTATATGTATAATACATGCATAATATAGTAGAGAATTATATATAGAATTCTTCTGTGCGTGATAGTTTGTATATAAAGTAACTTTTATACAAGAAAAACTCTGTGATGTGGGCGAAGCCACGGGCAAAAGCTAGTTCACTTTATAAAAGTATTATAATGTGATATAAAATGTATGCCGTATAACAAAATTTTAAAAATAAAATTATATTAAATTATACAGACACTCATGCCTTTTATACCCGAAGGGGTAGGCATATTCCGTCCCTTGATGTGATAGGGGCTAGCCTGTCGCCATATGCTATATCGGGCACAAATTCTAGACTCCGGGCTTATATTGAATGAAAAAACTCAGTATCACTTTGTATTAATTTTTTTTTCACAGTCGCGCAAATCTTGACTCAACCTGTAACTTTTCTGAACCATAATCTTTACAGATTTTAATTGTTTACATGATTTCCGTTATTACTTCTACTTTTCATATCTAAGTACGATAAAACCTTATATATAATAAAAGTTTAATTAAGTACAATTAAACTACTTTGTACTATGTAAAGCTAATTCAAAATGTATCTACGAGTATACTTAGTATTGAAATATTAATTTTTCCACAGTAGCTACACTAGTTTATGCAAGAAGAGTAATCCTTAGCACTCTTATAGTTATTAATTAACTTAATGTCTCTACCATCTCTACATAAATAACACATTTTTATCACGTTAAAATATAAGCGCACTGAACTCTATGCTTTGACGCACTAACACTTATTTTCCTTTGATACTGCATATTTTCACTGCACAAAACCAATCAAAATATCAAACACTATTTTCACTTAAAAATTTACAATTCCAAGTCCCGTTACTTCCTGGTTGGTGTTGCAAATATAACTGAACTAGATATTACGATCACCAAAATATATACAGGAATGCACCCTCAATCTTGTCACTTTCCCACGGTGAATACCTTTACACTTTGACCCGATCATTGTCTGCCAAACAATTGTCTTGCAAATATTATTATTTCCCTCTTCCCTTGCAAGGAATGAGAAACTTCCCGGCTTTAGTTCAGGGTGCCGTCGTTAGATGGTGCTGTTCCGAGTTTATACTAGGTGGAGATAGTCCATTAAATGAGTCATAAATTTCCTTTAAAGTATATTTATTAGTAGATCATTTAATAAAAGCCTTGTTTAAATGTGTTTTTTTTACAACCGAGTTCCTATAGTAGATTTTAAAAATATATATTATGTTTTTCAATACAAGACTTACGAAAGCATAAAACTCGCTTTAATATTCTACAATAGTCTTGCTTATGACTCGTCTTATTTATCTCCTATATATGCATATTACAAATATTGAATGCCTCTCACACATTTTGGTATTTTTTTATTTTTTACTTTACTATTATTTTCTACGCCAACAATTTATTGGCGGGAAATGTTGAATTCATTTTTTTCATCAGATTTTATCGTATCGTATCATTTTTTATGTTTATAGCGGGAATATAGTATCACCACTGCGTTCTTTACAAAAAAGATATGAGACATAAGATGGCCAGTACAATTTATTTTGTGGCCATTATTAAAATTATAATTTAAAACCTAGAACAATACTCTGCAACGAACTAAAAAAAATACTCGTGGCTCATGATTCATGATAAATAAACAGTTCAAGTTGAAAAACATTTAAATATAAAGCTGATGTCATTATGGAGGTATGTTCGTGTGACAATTGTTGGAAAGCGGAGAATAGTGGCTCGTGCGGGGCACGCGACATCGCGTCTGTTACAATTAAGTCAACAATGATCTCATAGTGTGTTTAGTTGAATTTGGATCGTACAATGTTTATTTATGTGTCTCATACACTTATCAGCTCGATGGGTGGATGAAGTGTGACCAAAAAGGATATGACGATTCCTTTATTGGTATGTCTCCTTTATTAGTGTATCTCCAGTATTCATAATATAGACCTGTTAGAAGAATTCTAAAGCCCTAAGTCTTGACTTTTATCACATGAATTAAGGTAACCAAGCTTCTACTGCTTACATGAGACCGAATCATAAAAAACTTCTTTCGTAATAGTGCTATTGAAATGTTTATTAAGGCATAGTAAAAGGTTCATCTCTACATTCCAAATTTTCTATGCCTACCATCATTTTCGGTAGGAATGGATGATCTTCTTTCACATAGTTTTCAATTTTCATCCCAGCGCAGGTGTCCGCCAGGGGTGTATCATATCACCAATCCTATTCAACATCTACACAGAACTTGCGATGCGCATTACTCTCGAAGACTGGACTGATGGCGTTGCGATTGGTGGTTACAAAATCGCAAACCTGCGCTACGCCGATGATACAACCTTGTTTGCGACTAGCGCGAGCCACATGAAAGAACTACTGCTCAAGATGGAACGTGTAAGTCTTACATTTGGATTCAAGATTAATTGGGGTAAGACCAAGGTTATGATTGTGAACCGCGCTAATATCAATGCACTAGGAGTAACACAAATTGCGGATTGCGACGTAGTGCAGTCGTATGTTTACTTGGGTGCTTTGATATCAAACAATAGTGGTAGCGTAGATGAAGTGAAACGACGCATAGCGATGGATAGAGGGGCAATGGACAAACTAAAGAAAATATGGAGATATAACAAAGACCACTAAGATCAGGCTCTTTAGGGCACTTATATACTCCATATTTCTGTATGCAGCTAAAACATGGGCGTTACGCGAACTGGAAAAGAAAAAAGTGGATCCTGTAGAGATGTGGTGCTGGAGAAGAATGCTTGGGATATCATGGATTGAATTCCGCACAAACCTTTCCATAGTCCAAGAACTCGGCATCAAGCAGCGTCTATCCGAGTTAGTACAGGCGCGAATACTAAAATTGTCGGCCATATCTCGCGGCGAAATAATGACTCCATAGAGCGGCTAGTCATTCAGGGCAGAGTGGATGGAAATAGACCTCGTGGTAGGGCACCAATGAGGTGGACCGACCAAATTATATCAGCAGTAGGAGGCCCTATAAACGAATGTACCCGATTGTCGTCTAACAGAGACAGATGAAGAGATATCGTACGGCGAGCTACATCATCGTTTGGACACAAATCATCATGATCACGACCGTTCTGTCAAGACCGAAGCGAAGAAGAAGAAGACCATAATTTTCAACAAGTTATTTTCTTTGATTCATCATTATAATAACTTAATACTTCCTTCCATTGGAAATATACTTACTTTTTTTATCAATACTGCCCAAATCATTCTTGAATTCACAGAAGAATTTTCCTATCCATTTCATTCAGTTTAGTTCACCGTTGCGCCGTTTACTTTTAAAAGTGACGTTACAATTTTATGGAACATGCCTGTCCTATCAAGATCTAATTGAAGACAAACAGTTTACTTATAGAAAAGTAAAAAAAAATAAAATATATTTCTTAATTGGCAATCATGGCGCGGTCTCACACACAAATGTATAGCGAGTTGGCAAACGCCCGGTGCGCGCAGGCCGTGGGAACGGCGACAGTTGTGCGCGCCACCTGCCCCCCGCGCTAAAAAACATCCATTCGAAAATTCAAATTCGGAATGATTTGCCTGACCTTGGTATTTTTCACAGAACTGTTCTTAATTCCAATGCATAATAAAAAACTAATAAAAAGTTTTTATGTACTGGGTGTTATGTCATTTTGTTTATGGATGCTAATCTTAAATCGACCTAATAAGTATCATTATTCAACCATTCATTCATTTAAATAAGCCTATTTCAAATTTAAAGATGTGCTATCAAACTTTATCATTAAAAGTATTTAAAAAATATTATTTATTAAATTAAAATTGCTATGTTTCCAACTTATACATAATAATAAAAAAAATACATATCCACATTTTCTCAAAATTACAAAAAAATAAAACCGCCGAAAAAACTGATACGCAAAAAATAATAAACCTTTTTTATTTAACTTGCTTTTCAGTTTTTCGGCGGTTCTTATTTTGTTAAAAAGTTTTTATTTTATAAATTTGTGGCTATAAACTACATGCTTATTAATACATAACTCAAATTAATACATAAATCACCCCTTTTTTTCCCACCTTTAGGGTAGATTTTTACTGGTGGTAGGTCTCTCATATGTAAGAGTCCTTCTGGGTGGGTACCACCGCAATGTCCATTTCTAAAGCCAAGCAGCAGTGTGCATGTACTGTTGTGTTTTGGTGTGAAGGACATTGTAGCCAGTGTAACTACTGGACATAATGAGACTTAACATCTTGTCTCAGGATGACGAGCGCAGTGGAACACCACACAATACCTACTTTGTAGCTCAACGTGCTGAAAAAAAGTGTTGCTACTATTTATGGGTGGTCGTATCGCTTACCACCAGGCGAACGGTATACTTGTCTCGTTATTCAATGCAATAAAAAAAAGATGTTTTTTTCCAAATTTACATAAGACCAATTTTGAGGTATACCATATCCAACAAAAAAAAATATTCAAATCGGGCTACTCTGTAAAACGTTATGCGTGGTCATACATAAAAAAATCTGTATATATACACGATGGTTAAAAGTAAGAATGCCTAAAAGCCGTATAATTTTCTAATTTAATTAATTTGGAAGTTAAAAAACTGCCAACAAAAAAATCTCCGGATTCGCAATTTGAAGAAACCGGTAAACATCGAGTTGTAATACCGGTTCCCGTGTTCCCACTCACAGTAAGACCTTATCCCATAGATCCGCTAAGTCCAAGAGAGTTTCTTGTGCACGCGTCACCGTTGATCACGCGTAAGTGCAGCCCGCGCGCGCCATATGTCGCGTGGAACGTGGGAACGGATCCGTCGTGAGCGCAATGTGCTCACTACACTCTTCTGTCATCGCGTCTCCCCAGCGCGTTCGAAATTCAAATTTCAAACAATTCACACAGCGTTCTATTTTAAAAGTCCGACGTTATAATAAAACGGCCGAACAAAACGTACTCTTAACATAGTAGAAATTCGGTTGAAATTTTGTGAAGTAAAGGACGTTTTGTGTTATATCATACCTTTTCATACACATGCCTCTTGTGTGTTTATGAATACTCAGAAGCAAAATAAGCGTGGAAACCTTTATTTATACAATAAAGTGGTTGTTTTTAATTATGGACAGACAAAAAAAATATTCAAATTGTTCATCATAACCGTTTATGTACGCAGGTTACTAACTGCACAGAGATTTATAATTTATAACTGGCTATAACAGCCGTTTCTCCATAAAACGAAAATAGCGATCCTTCTTTTATTTATAGCACAGTACGCAAGCTCTAATTTATTGTAAATCTGGCGTAGGTACATTTAGTGTCTGTACGAACATTCATAATTTCGTTTCACTAATCGTTTAAAACAGGCGTGTCGCACACCGATGCAATGGTCATAAAAGGGTTTTGATAGAATGGACTTTAGAAGGAAACAAAATGTGCCACAAATTATATTTACCTACATTACTTATTTTAGTGAGAATTATGTTAGATAAATATTTTAAAGAAGTTAATTTTATATTTAGAATATGTTAGCGTTTAAAAAAAGTTACTGTCTTGTCGCACGAATATCACCTTTGGTAGAGCAAAAAAAGTTCGAATGCAACGAGGGGTGAGTCGCGCACAACTGGCGCGAGCGATCGTGGGAACGCGACCAGTTTTCGAATGTGGAACGCCTTAGAAAAGGTGCAATTCTTTTTTTGTCCATATATTTTTATGTCCAATAATAGCCATACAATATTATTGAAATAAGTTTTGAAATTAGAATCCGCGTAATGTGTTTACGGGATTGGTAGTATTTTCGACTAGCACTGTTTTTAAATTTAGAACTATTTAGTTAGAAATAGAAATTCTTCTTCTGGAATAAGGATATCATTTCATCAAAAACAATCCATGCAGTTTTTTTAACATACAAACCGCCTATACTATGAAATTTTAAAAAAGTCCTATACTGTTAAAAACACTGCACTAATAAGTGAAATCTTAAACTTTTGCTTTACATGTTTTGCTATGTCTTTAAAACGATTTAAATAATGATTTCATTACAATAATCATGTATTTTAATGCAAAATGACCGTCGTGTAACTACCAATATTGCTATATACAAAACAACAAGCAAGTTTTTTACTTCGAGATAACATCGCTCCTAAAATTGCATAATTTCTTACGCAAATGAAAACAAAAATCTAATCCCATATAAATCTTTAAAAGGTATTTAAAAAATAGTGGTCTCAATCAATTCACTTTTCACGAATTATGATTCCACACTTAACCCTAGGTTCTTGCATCTGCCGTCACAAAAGAAACCCTCACATTATGCTGGCACGTATTTTTTCTTGACCTCGATCGGCCTTTATACGAGGGGCGAACCGTGGGAACGTTCTTGCACAATCCCCCGTTTCCTTGGCCATATGCGACAGAAAAAAGTGCAATTATTTATTCCCCCTCGAAGAAAAGGGGAGCTGTGAGAACGTGACCTAACAATGCGCTTCCTGGCTTACGATACAAACATCAATGCGTCTAACAAATATCATTCTAGCCCTTAAATCAATCTGCAAACGTGCCACATTCCGATATCAGTAATCTCGATTACGATATTTTAAATTATATTAAATGGTTACTTTTTGAGTCAATATCCAATCGAAATTAAACCTTATCAGTGAACTGTGAAGGTTATCTTCTATTTGTCATATTGAGGACTTCAAACCTTTTTCGTGGTGCCTAAGAATGGTTTCTTCAATAAGGAATAATGCACGGTGTGTGTACACTGAATGGCATTACGCGTGACCTTTAGATAGTCGATTGTATGAAAATGATAATCGATCTCGCTCCGTTAGCTATTCGATTCGTTCGAGAAATTCTCGCGTACAGGCATAGGAAACGCATTGTTTAATAATCGTTTTTTATTTATTTTTTTCTACAGAGACATTGTTCTTTTTTTGAAATTCAAATTTTACTTTATTATAAGCTGAAGCAATACATAATTAAAGATTTTCGTGTAGATAAGACCGTTGGTACTAGGTGATAAGAACTATTACAATTCGCCTGCATAGTTTGCACTTTCCAAGTTATCTATTGACTGGTTGATATTATCATACAGTTCCGGCAACATAACCGCCACCCTATTAATTACTACGTAATTAAATGTTATTTAGATCCTTACTAATTAACGCAAAATACTATGCTATGGAAAATGAGTTCAACACAATTATATACATGTAATTCGCTACACATAAAAATGAAACGCTTGAAATTTTGTACCCTACATTTTCCTGTACAAAATTTCTTACAGCTTTTTTTGTGGACATGTCTTTTTTCATCGGACTAAAAAACATTTAAATTTCGCCTTTATAACTACAGTACTAATCTGTATTCTGTGCCGGTACTCTTATTATTCACTACCTTATTTTACAGCATTACTGTAATAAAATACTATGACTATATCAAGCACATGCCTCACGTATGAGTTATGACGCGACGCGTCGGTAGCGGGCGCAGGCGCAGGCGCAGGCGCAAGCGCGGCGTCGCGCATCGCGTGGCGCTAGCGTGTGGAGCACGCGCACGTTCAGTCAGCGCGCGCTGCCACGGCAAGGAAGAAACGTGCGCTTGATTTAGACATAATTTAAGTAATAGCTGTTAGATGACAAATTAAGATTTCAGGTACCTACATTCATATGAATAAAATATTTAAAACGTATGCACTTCAGCCTTTTGTAAAATATAGGAAGAAAAACAAGGATGGCCTCATAGAACTTCAGGTCTTAAAATTTTCGTGAGCATTTTGATTCTTATATTAGGTGTTTTATATACATCTGTCTTAACTCAATCCAACTCCATAAACGCAATGTTCCAATTTTAATTATAACTATAGGTATGTTTACCAAACAAAGATAAGTTAGAGATGAAGCCAGTACTTAAACCAGATATAGTTGGATATTTTGTAAATACTGTACAATAGTCGTTTCTTATTCAAGGCAATAAAACAATCAAGGTATCACATACATTAAAATGTATATTATTAAAATGCGTTCTTTTTACACACAATGACCTTTAATTGTTTCAGTGTAGCGTGAAACCTTGACAGTTGACGTGTTACGTTAGCGTCGGTTACATCGCATGCGTCCATGATCGATGTCACGCGTCACGCCATCGAATCACACGCCTGTAATCAAACATAGGTGCGTGATTACATACAATCATAGTAAATATTATTACTTGCTCAATATCCTGTTGTATTGAAATTATACTTACGTTTTTATCCCCTAAGGGATGAATGTATGCTGAGATTTCCTGAGGCCCTGACACTACTCTCCCTGCCCTAATACATTGGTTTCTCTAAGGGGTGAAGCGATACCATGATAGTGCTGATTATTAGTATGTATGGGCAGTACAGATACCTTGACGTTAGGCTCGAATGGTGTAAAAATGCACATCCACTGGAATTGAGAAAAAATGTTATTCAAGTACGAGACATAAACAATTTGATATTCAATTTACTTCTGAATAAGAAATAAATATAGCTTAGGAAATGGTGTGATACACCTCTACCTCCACTGTAGAATAAAATGCGTAATGCTATAAAATTTGAATTGACGTCACACAATCTCGCGGTCAGAGATCGCTTCCGTTTCGCAAGTACCTGTGCGTGACGTCCTCAGACGCGCTCGCTCCATTCAAGTACGCAAATCAAACAATTTACTGCTTCTAGCTTAGAGCTTGATCCACAAATAACAATAGCCAGTTTCTAGACCGACGCTTCGTAAAATGAATTAATCTTATCTTTATTTCTTTGATATTCTAACAAATCATTTACAGATTTACTTCTCCAAAATTAATACAACTGGCCTCTGTTACATTTTTCTCGTAGGTACTGAGCATGGTTTACTTTACGGATGAGATCGACAATATATTAAACCTATGGTGGCTTCTATACTAATGAATAGAATTGGCCTTCAGCCCATCATACATGTGATACAACCTTCAGCGAATTGGTAAACTTCGACTACTTTTAAAACTGCTATAAAACAGCCAAACAATAACAACTTCAAAGAGCCAAAAGTGAGGAAATGGGATCTCACTAGCGATAAACTCTCCGTTCCACTCTCTAGGCTGTTACCTCTCTTCACATGTTGCAAAATTATAATTCTTTTGTTTCATGTCCTCAATCATACCTGCATAATGATAAATAGGTCAGGAGAAAGTCTGACATTCTAACACAGTCTATTCATAGAAGCGATGCAGTCAGACAAGAATGCCTGCGTTATGCCTGCCATGTTACATATGACAGGCGCACGGTGAATAACAACGTGGAATTGTCACAAACGTGTAAACTTATTGCGCAATGTACATTGTAATTACATGCGGCGCCGCTTGTTAGATCCAAGATTATCCTAAATCAACAAGTCGTAATACAGATTGAAATAAATATTTAGCGATAGTTAAAGATAAAGTTTATAGTCCACTAAAACTTAATTTTGTTACCATTCAGTATTCTTAGAAAATATATTTTGTTCTAAACTAAACTACTTCAAGTTTAGAGTAGGCTTCAAAGCATAAATTGACTCTACTTTTGTGTTGAAAGTTATCGCTGCATTTAAACTCACAGCCATCGCTTAGTCTTAATCATCAAAATGGGGACGAGTTTCACCAAACAAACATAAAATAATTATTCAAATGCCTATATATATATTTTTATCAACAATTTAATTATGCATAACTCAACTTCAACTTGACATAGCTTGCTTGACAAGAACAGAGCTATTGAAAACTTGTGTAACTTCGATCACTTGATGGGGATTTGGTCCAAATGTTGCGGTTTCATAATTCCTTGGCCTTTCTCAGCATGAACTTTCTCTTACATATTATCGATTCTCCCTTGCCAGGAGAGATGGATGCTTGTGCTAATGAATTTCTACTTAATGAATGTTGTAAGCTTTATGTCTAATCAATGATTAATTAAACAATCATTGATCAAGGTATGAAAATAGCCCATAAAAAGCGTTTATTCGCCTTCAAGAATTCTAAGTTAAATCCGTAATTGATATGGCAGTGCAATAAATCTTTGTCAAGTTTATTAACTGTATCGGTGCAACAGAGTATAAAATCTATATCAGCGTTCCATAAATCCGCCCACACAAACAGCCTTGTCTGACGCGACGCAATAATCAAAAGAGGAAGAGAGCCATTTCCTTTGCTTTCATTAGGTTTTAAAATCGAATATTTTGCAATCGGTACATGCGCCACTGGCACGAGTATACACGCGCGTCGAGCCGCGGGGAGCGGCAGGGTGCGGCGGGGCGGGCCGGGGCCGGCTCGAGCGGACCGTGGGAACGATCTGCCTTTAACGCGCGCACGTGCTGCGACGCTACCAAGTACCGGGCGCCGACTGTGGGCACATTATACAACCTACTTTGTATTATAATAGATAGATATAGCTTAGAGTGACTTTCTAGTAAATTGATATTCAAGTAATATAGTTTTAGTTTTATACATATTGCATATCATTCGATACCGAAGAGCAATGAGATCATGTAATTGTTGCTGAAAAGTTTTGAACGAGATAGTTGTGTCTACAGGCATAGGGCGTTGCCTTCCACTATCAGAATGGAATCTTAATATGAATAAGTAAATTAAAATTTAGACAATACACATAGAGAAAGGACTCTATCTAGGATCTCTATCCTAACTCTCGAGTAATAACGGAAAAAAAATTATTGAGATGCAGCTATTGCGAGACATAGAATGTCAAAAGTCTACGCTACATACCTAGAGAACAGAAACATTACCCTTTAGTCTAGCCACAAAAAAAATAATTGTGTCACCATAATGATTTGTAGATTTTCTGCGTCTAAAGTCTAAATTAAAAATTATATGAGTGTTCAACATCATTAGCAATTGATGTCACATAATTAAGTAGCGTGCGTTAGGCTTGACGTCTTGCTAAAAAAAAGTATTATTTTACAAAATTGTTTTGATAATTTTAGAACAAAATAATAGTGCAATTAATTGCAAAATCGTGAAACTCGAATTCCAGCTGTGATAGTTGATACACATCGTTACCAAATTAGACATTGTGGATGTCTGATGCGAATCGATGCCCGTATATAATAGTTATGAAAATACTGGCATAAGACGATAGTAGACTAGACAATGACGCATATCGCCAGTGATGTGTAGAGTTCATCGATTACAATGAATTCTCGAATCGAATGCCTGCTCGCGTACAATTGGAAAACAAATACATAATTTATCCTTATGCCTTTAACAGAAGTGCCAAATTAGACACACTAGATTTTGCTCGCAGTTCCGCGCGCTTTAAAATGTTTTTCCGGAATAAAAGTCCCGGTATATATTTTCCCGGGATCAAAAGTAGCGTATGTGTTAATCCAGGACATAATCTACCAGTGTGCCAAATTTTATGGAAATCCGTTCAGTAGCTTTTGCGTGAAAGAGTAACAAACATACATACATCCATACATTCTTACAATCTTTCGCGTTTATACTATTAGTAGAATACATGACGGGTATAATAAAAATATAGGGATTCAAAAGAGAGAGAACTTATGACACCTTTCGATACCGATTTGTCTAAACAAATTCAACTATAATGAATTCTTCATTAAGAATTATTACAAAGTCACTATAAGGCCATGTTAAATTGACTACCAAACAAAGAGTGAGATTAAGACCTATTTGAATTCTAGGGTACTAAGTCATACAACAATAATATCTAAATTTGTCATAAACTGATGCATTGGGAAATAAATTTTAGACTGAGATATCAGGTATCTGGTTTAAATATAATAAATATATCTAGTGACTTAATTGATATCTAGAAATTGACGTGAGTAATAACTAATAACTTTAGAGTGACCAAGATTATTTTGAAGAACAGAGAAGTGCTGGCGCCTACCACTAGATGTCACTATATCAAAGTGCAAAACAGAGCTAAAAATAATAGAGCAGTTGTGTAGGCGTATCATAAGATAAGAATATCGACTTCCACTTACAATGGAATACAGCAATACTAAAATGATCATTGTGTATAATAAATAAACAGCCAAACTCGCCAATTATACATCAGATAAAGGACACCTCGGGCCTCAATTACATAAAAGATATAACAAGCTTATAAAAATTATAGTGGCAAAAAGGTAGCACAGGCTGACATTATTCATTCGAGAGTAAGAACGAAATTGTAATGTAAGTGATTTATCTGGCAAGTGCCGTCGAGGGCCGAGAACCGCTACTGTATTTAACCGTCGTTTGTTATTTCACAAGCCAGTCAGGTATTATTACAATGGAATAAATTCGTCTCGAGTTGTTTATTAACATCTCTTAAATATGACAACTTGCGGCACCGGTTAGGTTTAAATCAATCGTTGTTATTGCTTCAGCGTCTGTTTTCAAAGTTGTGTGATTGCAAACGAGTTCTTACCATTGAATCTCTCAAAATAATTTGCATTAATAAATGTCGTTGGTTTCTTTGTGAATGTTTTATTGAATGACGAAATAGTACAGCAATTATCAATATCATAGCTTTGCATGCGGTTCTTTGGGCGTAGTTTTTCTCTGAATCTAAGTCAGTAGGCATGGATTTTTCCGGGAAAAAATCAGAACTTAGTCTTTTTAAATGTCATACATCCATCATCACCACTGTATGCATGACCTTTAAACAGACATTCACAATCTTCACCAATTGAATCGGTTATGCATGAATAACTTCAACGTAAACAACTGCAAAAACTACCTCCTTGGTCGACCTTTGGCACGGCATATGCCAACTGCCAAGGCATGTGGCGACAATCTCGGCGACACGTATCGGCCGGCGTCGGGTTACACACATTTGGCCACCACACTGGTTCAGAGGCCAAATGTTGTAAAAACTCGCCCATTGAGTGATCGCCAGTGGGCTGTGAAGTCGCCGACGTGGAAATCCTGACCTCATACCGTGATTTATTTAGGGTTTGTGCCTGTCTGTTATCAAAAGATTAGTATTTGAAACGATAAGCGATTATCATTCCAATATCGTGCTAGTTAGTGCGGGAAACCAAACAATAGTTAACTAAATGTAAAATCAAAACTCTACAACTGCTTATAATTTCACCTCTACATTTACGTAATTGCTAAAAAAAATCGAGGCAGCATAACAATAGAAGTGACGCCATACATAGCTAAGATAAATAGCTATAATAGTATAAACAAAACCACCCTCGAAGTGATGTAGTGACGTAACACATGTTATTGTCAAAATGAGTGAAACACGAGCGTCCCGTCCGGTCAACAGAGCCCCGATTTAATAAACTGACCTACACCGTTGCCTATAGCGAACCCCCTAGCGAGAAATTGACCACTTCTCCCTACAGAAAATCAGCCTAACTACCATAATTTTAAAGTTAAAAATCGCTTAAATATCCTCGTCGTGAAGTGTCAAACATACGGGATGAGCAATTTTCATTGTTAATTCATCTATACAAGCATTCATTGGTTTGAACGAAACCAAATTGCGAACATCCGGGGTTTACTATTCATGCGGTGGCTATTTTACATTTTATTATCTTCTATGATCTATTGATGTTGGGTATAACAAGAAAATTACGTCGTCTTATACATTCTATAAGGAAGTGCACATGAATTTGTTCAATAGTAAGATGATATTTTATTTCGCCACTTATCTGTCTGTCTGATAAATAATCGTTTGAGATTTTGAATGACATCGATTGGTGTAGCAAAAACGAAACAGCTTTTTAGTGATCAATAAATTCCTATGATCAAACCAGATTTAAATTACGGTTCATAATTGACCATACTTAAAAGCTAACAACAGTGGCACTACGACAACTAAACTAAGTCTTACATTTTTTTCTAATACTTTTTGCAACTTCCTATTGACATGTCGCAAAGAATTTGTACACCACATCCAAATCAGCAAAGCACACAAACATGTTTCCCAAGCTATTCATCCGGCGGATCTCAGAGGTCATCAAAGCTAACAAGATTAAAGACCAAAGTATTAGCAGACTGATGTAAAAGTCTAGGCCATTCACAATCTGAGAAGCCATAATGATTCTTTGTTTCTATATCAGATTTGACTACCTGTCTGCTTGGATGCTGCACTCATCAATCATTATTAGCGAAAAACAGACGCATTGAAGTGCAAATTAACGAATCATTAAGCCAATCATCAAATATATTCGACTGATATCATTGTGATTATGAGCTAAATCTCGTTGATCTATTCAGGCAATTTCTGATATTCTGAATTCAAATTCTGTCTTTTTGTTTTTGTTGTTAAAGTCTGAAAACTTATGACGTCTACATTGTTTTAATAGAAACACCTAATTTCTTTTATTAATACCTTGGCATATTAATAGAACAATAACCTCAAGTTATTGCGGCGGTGTCTTTTCTCCAGACACTTATATTGGCAGTATAAATTCTCCGAATAACGTATAAAACGGTAATGTTTATAAAGTATACAGACGATGAAAATGTCACATGCGATAAACGAGCCAAGATTGCCGTTTATGACGTAGACAGTCAACGGTCCGGCCGCGGCGGGGTACCCAGTGCATTTACTGGTCCTTTATACAACCACTTAAGCTCTAGGTTTTGTTTCAACATTTATTTCTTAATTTGCAAAGATGTGGCAATAATAGAAATATTGTGGTTGTTTTATCATGACTGTTAATAAGGCATGATTGCTCAATAAAAAATGTGCGTAACTTACAGCTTTATCGTTGTACTTATGTCGTTATTTGTCTTCACCATAGTACTATTATGTATTCCGTAGCTCTATAGAAATTTGTTAATAATGCTAGCTCGAGATAAATTTTGGGTGTATCAAAATGTCTTCTGGAATCGTGTTGAATATTAATAATGAACATCTCCATGTAGCTAGTAGCGGGCTTACGAACGAGAGGTCATGGGTTGGAATCCCGCAGCGAGACAAATGGCAATGGGTACCGGAATTATTTGTCTTCAGTCTAGGTGCTTTATTACTGATGTACAATACCAATAGATTTAGTATGACTAGCAGGTTCAGGCACAATCTATTTTAGAGTATTTGTTGCCTATATATATAAAAATATATGAGCTACTACGCTCGGTGTCACAGCTTAGCTTTTTTCCCGCCAAATTGAAGTGTTTTGGCAGGAAGTCACGGTTTCCAACAAATGTCCATAAAATACAAAATTGAATATCATGAAAAAAAATACCAATAATACTGGCCTTACAGAGTACTCAAAAATCATTTTACTTTAAATTACAAAACCCAAATTTTCACGTTTACCTCAATATTACTATATAATTATGATGTAATCAACCCCAAAAAATGGGTGTTGTTCTCCAAATTAAGTAATCAAAAATGGCTTACAGAGTAAACCTTTCACTGCCGCGGGCTCCGAACAATATTATTAAAACGTATTTAATTTGCATAATAAATTACTTGACATTTCATATTCAGGAGAGTGTTTAGCCCGTTAAGGTTTGCAGGAAAGCATAAGTAATTGAGTAAGTCCTCACAAATCATAAGAAACTGATTGATTAGCTGTTACTATTATCTATACTAATATTATAAAGCTGAAGAGTTTGTTTGTTTGTTTGAACGCGCTAATCTCAGGAACTACTGGTTCGAATTGAAAAAATATTTTTGTGTTGAATAGACCATTTATTGAGGAAAGTTTTAGGCTATATAACATCACGATGCAACTATTAGGAGTGAAGAAATAATGGAAAATGTGAAAAAAAAGCGGGGAAAATTATTCATCCTTGAGGGCTTCCATTGCGTGCGCTGCGAAAACGGTTCAAGATACCAAAAATATATGTATGAAAGAATTATTCATCTTGAAATGATCTAAAAAAAATGTCCGCGATAGTATATGTCTATCTTTTAAGATTAACTCACTAGAACCGTTTTTATGGTAATCAAATTTGGTCGAAATTAATGCATTATTTGTTAAGAGTTGTATCAACGTTATAATATAAATCTTTATCCAAATAAATGTGTTGGATAGAGTGATTCAACGGGAAGGTTTTTATGTACTCTTAGCCCGGAAAACTTATTAACGCGGGCGAAGCCGTGGGCAAAAGCTAGTACTAGATAATCCTGCGGGAAATTACGGCACGAATCGAAGTTACATTGGTGTCACGTAACATTAATTGCTTGTCATCGTGATATAGATAAGATTGATGACCTGTTGGTTTTGAAATCTTTGGGAGAGGTCTATGTTCAGTAGTGGAATTATAAAGGCTGAAGAAGAAGATGCTAAAGATATGATTCATCATCTTGGGTTGATACGCCAATATTGAACTAAAATAATTCCGTTACCGACTGAGCATCTATAAAAAAGTTTTTTCTCAAATAAATAGAACTGCCAATTCAAACGGTCAATAAATAACTAGTTGAGCTCTCGTTTCCCGAAAAGAGGGCACTACATCAAAATTTAAATTAGCTGTAGGAATATTTAAAAATATCAGCTAAATTTTACTATCAAATTTAATAGCTGTATAATTATATGCATGATTATAATGCAACGAGATGAATAAATCTTTGTAAAAACAAGTCTTGTTTAACATGAACTTTTTATAACCTACTTCTTGACGTCAAACAATAATTTATTGAGTAGAAAGAAATGATTTCCTTGCATAAAAACGGTGCTATCTTTGTAAAGATGCATTGTTAGGATAAACATAATAATATTATTATGATCGATCGATGATGTCGATTATACAATCGGCATAATTAATGACTTGGAAATAACACCACTTATTTATTTTTCACTGAACGTTAGATAAAAGTTAGAGACAAGTTACATATTCAAAATCTTGACAAATATAAAATTGTGATGCAATTATAAATTCAAAAATAAATCTTAGTTCGAGAATATTCTGTAGCCAAACACTTTACATAATATGCTACGCCGAGCGTAGCGCTCCCAGCTACGCGCTACGCCACATCTCGTATCCCTCGCTCTGTCTCTGTCTGGTGCACAGCGCAACCCGTGGTCACGCACGTGCAGTACACGCGAACGACTATCTCGCTCCCACCCGGGCACTTCCTGCGCGCGCGCCTCAAGCTCGAGCTCGACTGTGGGAAAATACGGCAGGTGTTATGCGGGATCGTGAACAACCACGCATTACCATTCACATTATTCAACAATAAATAATAATAATAAGAAGCCGTGGTGCGAGTGGCGAGCACGCGCAACGTCCTCGCCGCGCCTCACATACTAATGGGTGGCTTGCGCGTGTGTGCGTGCCTTCGTGTGTTGTAAGTGTGCGCACTCCAATGTAGTTAGTGCGTTGTACGATGGACGTTGTTTTTTTGCAGACGTGTTCGTGTGGGCGGGCGCGCGTCACGGATTTGACTTTAGGATTTAGTTTTGTTAATTGTTTTGGGATATGTTTTTATGCTGCCCCTAATTGATTTTTATGTATTCGGCTTCGTCTTTCGGCGTGGAATTACGCTTTTGTTGTTGATGTATGTAATACAATTTAACAATGCAGTTAATTAACTTGGGTCGATAATATAAAAGTTCTGCTCTAGATATTAAAAGATTACCTTTTTGTTGGCTATTGAATTATTTTGTATATTCACTACATTAACCAAATTAATCGTTGGCTACTATAAATTTACTCTTATTGGAAAAGAAAATACTTTTCCACCCATCTAGTACTTTGGGAAATCGGTAAATAATTATCATATTTATTTCAATGACGATTTCAAATCTGACTGTTATGATACCATAGTTGCTATTTTTAAAACTATTTTCTATACCTGCATGACAAGCACTTTTTAAAGAACATTTAACGATATATGGGTCGATTCAATCTGGAAAAGTAGCTTGTTTATTTATGTTTTCATTAAATCTATAAATAGACTAAGTAAACCGTTCCCACAACTCGTTAGCTATGTTCACGCATGGTGTCTTTACACACGTGAATACGCGAACACCTACCAATGCGGCCCATTCATGCTTTACGTCATTCGGAACGTAAAAAAATAACTTTTTACCGCTTTGCATTATGCTAATAAATTCCAATTATTTTCAGATTTTAAATTTAGAATTAATTGTTCATCAAAAACACAGGTACCTATTAAATGGTTTATGTATTTTGTGGGGGTGTGTTGTTGTACTTTGTTCGAAATTTAAAATGTTTTTATTAGTCACATGACATGCAGAAAAATGTTAGATACGTATACCTCACTATAAAATATGTCGGGCAAATTGATATTGAGTTTTTCTATTCAGTATCAGCTCGGAGTCTGGAATTTGTGCCCGATATGGCGATAGGCTCGCTCCCTATCACATCATGGGACGGAGTATGAACGGCGAAAAGTGGGTGCATTATTTGCATTAGTTGCGTCTCTGACTACCCCTTCGGGGATAACAGGCGTGAGTGTGTGTGTGTGTGTGTGTGTGTGTGTGTGTGTTATAATTCCTTGTCCTTTACAATAATACAAATCAATAAGTCACTAATCTATACTAATATTATTAAGCTGAAGAGTTTGTTTGTTTGAACGCGCTAATCTCAGGAACTGAACCGATTTTGAAAATTATTTCACTAATAGGAAGCTACTGTACTCCTGAGTGCTATAAGCTACTTTTTATCCCGGGAAAATATTTTTATACCGGAAAAACTCTTTCACGCGGGTGGAAACGCGAGCAGAAGTCTAGTAACTTTATAAAAATGCTATTTATAAGTGTAAGATGTTCTAGAAAGGCAGATGTAACGAGTGAAAGGCGTCTGGAGATCGTCGAAAATTAACGAGAGCTAGCCATTACGTGTTAACCGACAATCGAGACTGTTATTGGGATTCTATGTAAATTTTATTAATTACCACTCTAAATGGGTTTTAAGTTGCATACATTGAATCAAACTGATATAGTTGCAGTGGAGATGGAGTCAAATGTAATCGTGTAGGTTATCAAAGTGATGCAAAATTAGGTGAATATATTTTTTTTTATAATTAGGACAATTATTTTTAAATGTAAAACCGACTTCAATGTATGATAAGAATGTAAAAATAAATGCCAAATATAAACATTACGTCGATTCAGTACTTCTCGCGTTAACCCTTCAAGCCCCGCTTATATATATACATGTATGGGAAAACCCTATATATATTATGGACACCGGTATCCATCGCGGGGCTTGACGAGTCAACGCATCAACTTAGCGCATTTATGTTAGTCGTTACATATAAAAAATACTAAAAATCTTTACTATTCCACTCCAAAAATAGTAGAAAACAAAAGTTAATTATTCTTTGCTTATATTGACGTTTTATTGCAAGACTTTCCGTTCAAACGCGATGTGATAATTCCGAATACGCTGTTACAAGCAAAAAAAATAATTAACTGTAACATATAAACTTCATTAAAAATGTTTCATTTAATTTGCAAGTTTTAAAATTAAATATCAATACGAAAAGCAATTTTCGACGCGACTCACGGCACTCTCCCATTTATCAATGGCGCCGGTTTATTAATTTTTTACTCTTAATCATTGATGTTTTGCTTAAACAATTTGTATTTTGCATTTCCTAAGAACCTTATTGCTTTGAGTTTAAGGTGGTCTTTGTATAAAATTGCTTTAATTGATGTTAAATGTCACAGAAAAGGGTAAGTGTAGTCATTGATTAAAAGCGATGGACGACCGTGCCCTGGAGAATGTTGTGAAGAATTAAGAATATCAGTCAGACATTAACGGGTTTTGCAAGTTCATTGAATATATCCATTCATTATGTTGCCCCGACAGGCTTCTCCGGTATGGGATTACTTTTCAGCTACTATCAACACACTAGATGTAAAAACACGGCTTTGCATTTTGTTGCGCAAATTAAACACAATAAATACCTGTTCAAAAAAAATACTAAATAGAGCAATAGCACAAATTAAAAGTAGTAATCCTACTAATATTACAGAGGCGAAAGTTTGTAAGAATATCTGGATGTTTGGATGTATGGATGTTTGTTCCTCTTTCACCGAAAAACTACTGAATGGATTTCGATGAAATTTGGAACACGGGTAAATCATGTCCGGGATTAACACATAGGCTACTTTTTATCCCGGGGAAATATAAACCGGGACTTTTATCCCGGAAAAACTTTTTAACGCGTGCGGAGCCGCGGGCAAAAGCTAGTTTAAAATAAATAGGATTTATAGTGAATAATAGAATTAATGAAGTTTACATCGGCAGTATGACTGTCTTTTGAAAATATATTTATCATGACGTATTCAAATTATATTGTGTCACATGACACGCGATTAAATTAAAGTTATCAAAAGCTGTCAACGAATTTTTTAGCTGTAAATTTTGTTTTGAGAGTATTAAAATGAGATACCATAATGAGTTGATAGCAATTAAATTAAAACCAACTTATAATTATACACACTATATCCATATATCTGAATTCTGAATTTGACTATTTCAAAATATATACTAACAGTAGCACATAACATGGTTAACCCATGTTGGGCTGCAAATTAATTACAGAGGCTTGAAATGTACCACCTTCTATTTGATTACCGCGCAATGCATATAGTATTTGATATCTTAGCATGTGACAAAATTAATAGGATTTTTCTTCGATAGCGCCAATTAATAAAGTTTTGTGACTGAGATGTGTGAAAACGATTGGGCGAGGAAAATTTACGATGTAAAGAAATTTCACTTGGATCACACAGTTGCCTCATTAATAAAAACCTTTTTACTAATCCCACAAATACAGCGGGAAATTTCACTAATGTTTACTGTGGAAAATTTGGAATTACAAGTTAAAAGGTAATTCCCAATTACTGCCTGCGATTTTTTATTATAATATGTGAATACAAAGTCGCGGGCCACGTCTGTCTGTCTGTCTCCACGCGATAAACGTAAAAACTGCCGATCGGATTTCGATGAAGATGTATATGGAGATAATTTAAGACCCTGGGAAAAACAAAGGCTACTTTATATTCTATAGCGAGACTTTTAGCCGCCAGTACAAGATAGTTGTAAACATTTATATTATTTTTATGTTCTTGATGACGTCCTTAAATAGGTGAAATGGTAGAATCTAAGCTTAGGGGTGAATTCTGTCTCCAGAGCGGATTACCACCAGGCTGAAAGAAATGATAATATTATTTAAGCTGAATTTTATAAATATTTAATTTTAATTTAAAAGTCTTTATTAGAACCTATTCAGTCTTCATTAATAATATCATTAAAAATTAAATCCTTTTTGTATAATTACGAAGGCTGCGATAAAATACATTAATAGCATTATCCAGAGAGCATATACGACGTGGAACCAATTAAATTGCAATGATTTTAATTGAATCCATAAGATTCTATTGAAACTATTATTGCATTCTAAATCTAATTTACCACACGACCACCACTGTTTAATACTTACATTAATATATTATAATCTTAAGTTAATGTAGATTATTTCCTGCTGGAAATTTGCCTGGTGTTCTACTAGGTAGATAAGATGCTGCGAGCATAAAATCTACGTGGTCTATATACGGTGGTCTACAGTTATAACTTTTAGATTGTATTCTGTAATACGTATTTTATCAAATAGAAATATAATAAGCAGAATCGTAATAATATTATTATGAGGGAGGAGTCTTAGAAGAAAACATTGTAGGTATTATAAGTCATGCTTTAATTTATGGTAATTAAGTGAACAATTTGGGTAAAATCGAAATAACGAGATATGATAAATCTTAAGTTTTTCGATGAAAAATTCGGAGCATGTGACATAATGATGACTAAAAGGTTGATCTATCAAGACCCACAATCATCAGTTTGTTGTTTTGATAACTATGGTTATAATTTCAAAAAAGGAGGAAATAGGTACCTCTTTTTCTTTGTTTTTTTTTTTGTTTTGTTTAAAGACATTAATTTTCCCAAAAGATTGCAAAAAATCACTTGTATTGAAAATACAATAATTAAAAAAAAACAAAATGTTTAAACTGATTAGGCTAGTTGTTAAATGATATTTTAAGGTGTCTAAAGTTTACTAATGATGTCTGTGTGCAAGTGAGAATACAATTTTACTTGTTGGTTATCTAATATTTTGATTTACTTCATGACTGGGATTTTCCATCTTAAAAAAAAATTTCTCAGTCGCAGCTCGGACTCAGGAAGTTGGCGGTGTGATACCCCCGTGCTTCGGAAAGCACGTAAAGCCGTTGGTCCTGCGCCTGATCTCTCTCCGGTCATGTCGGATTGCCGTCTCACCGGACTATAAGAGTAAAGGAATAGCGAGTGCACCTGTGTATTGCCCTCACACTTGTGCACTATAATATCTCCTGCGTACCTGGCTGATCTCCGTTGATATTGGCCGCCGTGGCCGAAACTGGCTAGGAGGATTTCATTTTGATTTTAGCCTTTGAAATTACAGATGTAGTTATATACTATTCCTATATCTAGACGTACATATAATGTACATTTTATCAGACTTGTTTATCAGACTATAGACGCATATCTCATGCATATTATATCATAACAAGAAGATTTGCTTTGTAATCCGCCATTAAAGAATAGCAAGCATATATAATTGCGTGTTAGAATAATTAAATAAAACCGATTTATCTGTCATTAATAATTTTGCGAACTCATTGTTGACATAAAACACAAAGTTTGGCCATCAAAAAGATACGTTCATTTAATGATAACAATATTCGAAGACAGTGTGTTTGTGTTAAAAGTGTAGGTACATAATTCAATTATTATTAAGGTAACTTTTAATGGCGGAACAATAGAACTGATTTCAACTTTTAAACAACTGGGTATGAGTTTCCTTTTCTGACTCAGGTTGTTTTGACCTCTGTACACCAGAGCAGACTTCATATACCTTCGAAATTCATACAAAAAATTCTCAGGGTCGTAGATTACCTTGCGAGAATTTTTTTCGCAATTAAAGCAATAATTCAACGAAAAGTATTGCGTGCTATATGGACTGTCTTTGAATCTGTGATCTTTGTCATAGCAGTGCGTTTACCTCCCCAGTGAGTCACTACCACTTTATGCCATAATAATCCACATCATAAAAAACAAATTACTATCTTATTAAATTAATGGCGCCTTCATACTATTGAGTTATTTTAAAATGTTATATGATGAGCACGACTGCCTTAGTGGCGTAGTTGTATTACGGTATTACTGCATTGCTGAAGTCTCGGGTTCGATTCCCGGGTCGGGATGCATGATATTAGGTTTTAAATTAAGTATCAGCCCGGAGTCTGGAATTTGTGTCGGATATGGCGATAGGCTCGCCCCCTATCACATCATGGGAGGAAATACGCACGTCGAAAAGTGCACTAGTTGCGCCTCTGCCTACCTCTTCGGGAATGAAAGGCGTGAGTATGTGTATATAGTTACAGTTTTAATTTATAACAGCTTAGATAAAGCCTTTCAATATTTAGATTAGTCTACAAATAAAGTTGGATTGAAAATTAACTCTCGTTGTCTTGCTAAATAAACATTCTTTTGTTTATATTAATCTTTTAAGAAGCCTTTTTTTCTCAACCGATAATAAGCTATTACCTTAGTGGAAAGAAATACTACGACGGACGAAAAGCGGGTGCCTAAATTATAGCAATACAGAGCGTTGAGTTGATACAGAAATTAATGGGTATTAACGATATTTCTTCCAGCAATTTAAACTTGATTAAGAATGCCGTTACCCAGAAATGGGGTAAAACGTTTGCTTTGGACAATATTCTTATACAGTATATACCTAATACATAGTAAAACTTCAAATCCATTTTTAGCGCAAATGTCTCTTTATTAAAGTCAATCCTCGAATAAAATTCGGATTAAGCCCAGATTTCCTACAAAACCATATAAATGCAAAAAGCGTATCCCACGTTCGTAAAATTGAGGTGTTTACATAAATTATGCAGCGATAAAACCATGGTTGGTGATTACCGGATATTGCTTTAATAGCTCACTTCATAGTAACGTGTGAGATTACAGTTAGTGGGTGTGAGCGTGTGTGGCTTTAATAATTACCTTTCCCGTATTATTTTATTGCAACACTTCGAAGACATCAATTCCAAAACGAATTATTTTGTTTAATATTCAAATTACGTTAAACACTTTTCTTCAACCTCTGTGTAATTAAATGAATTATATGTCAACTTGTTGCACTAGACACCTAACACAAAAATGCGGTATAAGACAGCGAATATTTTGTTCTCATACAAATAGATAAAGCTGTTACAATTTCTGAGTGATATCTAAACCTTTATATAAAAATTAAGAATGTCATATTTTGCTATATGTTTTAAAATGGCCCTTTCATTTTACAAAGACAAAGAAAAAGTCAATAATAACGCTTACATATGAATATTCGCAATATAAATTGTTTTTAACAGTTGACTATCAATCATGGCAAGATCATACACCGCCCGTATCTGCGGAATGCACTTCTCATCGAAACTATTAATCAGATAGTAAGTAGGTAACTAATTTGTTTCAACTTTTATTTTGAGGCGATTAAAGCGCTAAATTAATTTATTGCATTTATTTTAATTTGCGTTGTTTTTGTATTTCGCCCCTATTTAATGTATGTATGTAGCACGCTACACTGTTAAATTACGAGACTATCACATGACACGGAGCAGTGTAGCTCGACCATTTTCTGGTTCAACAAAACCACACACACATACGCCTTTTATCCCCGAAGGGTTAGGCCGAAACGCAACTTGTGACCCACTTTTCGCTGTGCGTATTCCGTCCCACGATGTGATAGGGGCGAGCCTATCGCTGTATCGGGCACAAATTTCAGACTCCGGGCTGATATTGAGTAGAAAAACCGAATATCTCTTTACCCGACCCGGGGATCGAACCCGAGCCCTCACTACAGTCGTAGCGTAATACAACTACGCCACCGAGGCAGTCCAAAGTCACTAAGGAAAACCAATTCTAAATCTTTACAGAATAATAAATACAAATAAATTTCTGTATAATTCTAGATATTTACTTATAATTTCTTAGTAAACTACAAGGAATTACCTATTCCAAACTTTGTAAACCGTATGTTGGCATAAAGCAAACATTTATTCTTTTATGGAAATCTCATTATACAACTGGTATTATTTATTACATCATATAGGTACTCAGACTGCGACTCACTAGGAGTGCCCTTGCCCGTCATACTAAGTGTAAAGCCCTATGATTTATTACATAAGTGGAGGTATCACGATGAATCAGAGTATGACGCAACATTCTTTGTAAACCATAAACTCGGGTCATAAGGTTCACATTAGTCGGTACTCTTTCATTTTTATCTAGCAATAAATAACATGTAATTTTTTAAAGGTCTACCACAAATGGACAATATGGGAAATATTCTCGCGGCACGTTTATTATACCAAAAGCAGACACTATTAACTAGGACAAGTTGCAATTAATTGCAAAATGTATCAAGAGATCCCGTTTAAAGTGCAAAATTAAATTAAAATAAGTACTTCTTATACACGTTACTTTTCTGGGCTATGTTTATACTCCGAATGCGTTTAACTATACACTTTGTCCAACGGCGGCATACGTCAGAACCAGGAAAAAACCAGTCATAAAACTAGCAAATAACATTAGAGTATCATCCAAAAGGTATTAAATACATCAGCATCAAAGAAGACATCGACGTATGGTCCAATCAAACAATTATTGAGTATTCACCAATATTAAAGGCAATTTCTGTCACTGTTGGTAAGTATCTGAGATGTAAGAGTCCGTCTGGGTGGTACCATCGCAATGTCTATTTCTACCGCCAAGCATCAGTGTGCATGCACTGTTGTGTTTCGGTTTGAAGGACATTGTAGCCAGTGTAACTACTAGACATAATGTGACTTAACATCTTATGTCTCACGATGACGAGCGTAGTGGAATGCTTCACAGTACTTTGTATCTCAAGGTGCTGTATGGTGTTGCTACTGTTTATGGGCGGTCGTATCGCTTACCATCAGGCGAACGGCATGCTCCACTCGTCATTTTTACCAAGTAGTTAACATAATTATGAATGAAAAACCATTCGAAGTTTCATCCCACACTTTTAAAATAAAAAAATAAAATCATTTATTGGTCAAATAGGCTTATACAAAAGCACTTATGACAGGTCATGACATGAGGGTAGCCACAATAACAAAGGTACATAATAAATCAATGAAGTAATTTAAGGTTAAATATCGAACAACCAGCACGGGCTGATAGGTACAGAGGACACGGACATTAGGGACGGGAATAGGGCTAGGGAAAGGAGAAGTGGAGCTGATATAAAAGAAAGGGAAGGAGTATCTTTACATTACGAGGAAAGGAAACGCCACGGTCCTCGCCGGCGAGGATAAAAAGGTCCTAGCCTAGCTAACCTACCAGCCTTTCACTAGCACCCTAAGCGATGACGACCCGAAGAAGAAAGGCAGAAAGAAACTCCGGGCTTAATTTTTTCGTCATCAATTGTTATGATATACTGCATTTTTTTAAATATATATTTTACAGTATGATTTTTACATAGGTTAATGCATACATGAATGTAGCCCTAAGATATGAATGAAATACTACTACGAAGCAACCAAATAACAATATATTGGCGTTCATGATGCATTAACCCACGCTTACAAATATAATTTACACTAAATAACTACATCATATCTTTAGTCATTAATAGTGATAAGATATAGATCGGTCGTCACAATAAAAGAGCAATGTCAAAATGTCAAAAGCAAAAAAAAATTATTAAAAAATGTCATATTAAATAAATTGAAATGTCACAAATTAAAAAAATATATATGTAAAAATACAATATGGACCTAAACATATAAATGTCATATTATAACTTTAGTAACTCAATACGAAACACACTAAACACTAGCATCGATGAATTTCCAATTGATGCGAGTTTAATATGTTATAAACTGGGCCCTTATTAATCGCCCATAAAGTTACCACGATATGGTAATTCTAGTGCCTTCTATGAACATCAAATTAATTTAAATTGAATATAGATATATCGTGATTAATAATATAATCGCCTTTCATTTGATTTTCATTTGCAATGAAAGCAATAAAAGTTTTACGAACTTAATTGTCATGTTAAAAATATATATTTTAGAAAACAAAAAATAATTAATAATTTATTTATTTTTAATTTTTAATTTTACCCGACTGCGTCAATATCTGCCATCTTTATTAGACTCATTGAAGAATTGAAAGGATAGAAACAAAATTTTAATTTGAATATTTTATTTTGATTTGAATAATCTTAGTTGACAGTGTTCACAAACGCTGTCGGAGGCTTAACACGCTCACTTCTCATAATTTAGTTGGTGATATAGATAGAGCAACAATATCACGGAGATAATAAATCCTTAATTTTTATTTTTTTAAATTTTTATGTACCCAGTGTCACTCTCACGACTAAGACGAATCTATTGACACCACTCACATAAAAAAACGACAAGCCGTTTAGGCTCTAGGGCGTGCCAAAGAAATATAAATACATACATACGTACATACATACATACACTCGAAAAACATAACCCTCCTTCTTTCGCAGTCGGGTAAAATAGATCTTAACTATATGATTTTCGGTGCATATTATTCCTTACTTATCTAAGCACATTATCCAAAAAAAAAACATAAATTATTACATAAAAAATTAACCACAGCAATAGATTATTTCATTAAACCTGAGCGACTGGTCGCCCACTTCTCGTTAATCAGCCGTCAAACAACTTAATGCAACATAAATAGTTCTGAAGGAATGCGCTAACGAATAGAAATGCAGGCTGCATTAAAATCTGTTGATTAGTCTACAGACAGACATGTAGACACTTCCTACAATACTTTGTTCTGTGAAAGTTAGTTTATTATGCAAAACGTTAAATTTATTCGCGAGTCTACAGTAAGCTTTAATGCTCATTACAATATGTAATTAAATATTGATCGAAGCTTTGACACGTATTCGTATCTTCATAATAACATTATATTTCACTGAAAATATTAGGTGCTTCTTGTTTTCGTGATTAAGAATTTTTATGGTCAACTGAGTTCAGTTGTAACATACATACATGCATACACACTCACACCCTTATCCCATAGGGGTAGGCAGAGACTATTGAGCGCCACATGCTACGATCTTGACAAACCTCTTTCGCCTCTTCCACATTCATACATCTTCTCATACATTTTCGCCGGTTAAGGGTACTCCTGACCTGCCCTTTTCGGAGAAAAAGATTATTACCTATATAATATTAGGCTGATTATATGACTTCTTGTTTTCGTGACTAAGAATATTTAGGATTATAGCCCGTCCAACCATTTATTTAACTTTTGACATATGCCCGCCTATGTAATTTTATAATTCTTGACAAGGAATCGAAACAAAATAATAGAACACTTTATGGACGCCAGTTTTTGTTTTCCATAGTGAAGGGACTTGCTGTTCAACTCCGATATTAATTATCAATCGATATTCGTTAAGCCCACTGATTGTGTAACAAAAAAAAATCAAAACTTTTACATTGAAAAATAAAATGTCGCAGTGTAAATTGAAAAAAAAACTTTTTATATAATAACCGATAAAATAAACTATTCAAGATAAATTTTGACAAAATGGTATTGAATATAGAATATATATCCAAAGAATAAATTTATAAACAGAAACAAATACAGATTTAAACGCTTGGCCATGGTTATAAAACAATACAAAATGTTGAGCAAAACAGACCATTTCAATGTGTTTAATCGATCAAAATTTCTGCATAAATTAAATCGATTGCCACAAGAAATTGAATCGGTAACGCATTAGTACATCCCCAATTGATTAGAAACTGAACTGTCAAAAGTTAAATAAATGGTTGGACCTATAACTAAGTTTACTTGTAACACATTTGCTTTATTTTCATAATTTTAAAAATCTTTCTAGAGAATACGTAATTTATCTCAATCCCCTGTATGTAGTAGTTTTGATTCTCTTAAGCCCACTCTTGAATTCAAGAATTCCGAATTTCAATTATGGTAGATCATCACTACGCAAGTCACAATGCGCATTTTAGTTAATAATAAAAGCATCATTTAGTCACTCGTTTTCTTTTTGCGTAACACGATCATTTTTACGCGTATACTCCGATGCGTCACAAATATCAATTTATTTCTATATCATAATTTTATACAGGAAGACGTCAGTGTTAATTCACAAAAGGAAAACCGCAGAACCTCGCGAGATCCATGGCGTAATTAATAAAGCGTTAGGCGTGATACTGGTCACGCATCTTTCTTGCTGACTAAATTTATTCGGATTTCCAAAGTACGTTTTACTGGATCTTCGCTTCGTCAATAACTTTCGTAGAATAAAAAGCCCACTGTATAATTCTGGGACAAATAGTGGCTTGTATTAGGGGCATGAACTATGCGTACGCCTTTCATCCAATTCCATTCAACTGTTTTAGCGTTTACTTCAAAGTAGCGTTTACTGCAAATCTTTTTATATGAGTGAGATAGTCTATCGTTTAAACAGTCTAAAGACTGCTTGCAAAGAATTAATTATGCTACCCAAATATTAAGATTGATAAATGTTCTGTAGTTCCATAATCCTTTCCAAATTTAAATCCATATCACACTTTCTAATTTATTGCTAGCTTCATTTGCATATGCGTTTCATCTTCTATCAACTATTATTACTAGAGATTTATGTTAATGATGACTTTACTATCGACAACAGTAGAGATATTTTTCCTTACTTGGGCAATACATTTATCATTTTTAGCGCCCCTTGTGTTATTTTCCGCAACAGACGTGGAATTAACACGAAAAACCACAATGACATTGCATGTAACTTCTTAGAAACAAAACGAATCGAGATGACCGGTAGTCATTACAAAGATTACGACGATAGGTGTTTGGTTAGGCGGCAAAGCCCCGGGCGAGTGGTAGCGGTCATGTCCGAATGATTATAGTGAATTAATATACTGAGCCGTAAATACGTCAGAGCGACCGATAACCGGCTTTGGAGCACTGATATTAATCAGTTAAACACGACCGACGGCAGCGGTTAGACGCCGGACGTAAGGTTCATCTACATGTTACAATTGTACATAGATATAAGATATAATTTGGCTGCAGCATGGGAAATATCCTCAATGGTAATCGTAATGGAAACATATCATTGAGGGATGTGGCCATTTCTGCCGCCAAGTAATAATGTGCAAGAACTATTGTGTTCTAGTTTGAAGGATATAGTATGGGCAATCAGTGCGCACTATAAGACATGTAGTGTCTCGTAATATAGAATACAGAGCGGTGCAATGAATTATTCGTCGGCTGATTTTAATAAATGATCTCAATATTAATCTTCGATCCAATACGAATAATAAACCAATCAAAATAAATCATAGGGTTCCTCTGTTCTGTGGTTTCTGTTAGTGCTAATGGCAGTAATGTTTACCACCAGGTGGATAATTTGCTCGTTAAAAAATGCAATAGTCACAGTAATTACAGTGTAAATTACTATGGATACTCTGAAATTCTAGAAATTAGTATAAAATATTTCATTTTATTATAAGACGAAATCTTATGACTTCCTCGGTGACGTAGTTGTATTACGGTACGAGTGCAGTGCTGAGGTCCCGGGTTTGCATCCCGGGTCAGGCAAAGTGATATTGGGTTTTCTTTTCAATATAAGCCCGGAGTTTGGAATTTATGCCCGATATGCGGATAGGCTCGCCCCCTTTGACGTCATGGGAAGGAATACGCACGGCGATAAGTGGTGCACTAGTAGCGCCCCTGTCTACCCCTTCGGGATAAAGGGGATGATTATGTATAAAATTGTATGAATCGTATAAGCTAGAACGAGTATCCATCACACCAAACACAGTATTATTGACAGTCATGATTTATCCACACATTGATATAATAACACAAGTAGAATTTGTTAAGTCATAAAGACATTCCAGATCGTACAACCATGAAAAGGTTTTCCAACATGATTACCATTATCAGGTAAAATTACTCACTTACAATTCCAGCTTTCACATTTCAACCATAAAGTTTTTCTACATGATTCCGAATCATACTGATTCATGTTTTTGTGTCGAATGATTTTACGAATTTTTAATCCTTTTCATGAATCAGACCAGAAATGAACTCTGAACGAATCTGCTCAGTATTGCTCTTTCCTGCAACATAAAGCTTACTAAGCATTAACTATTGATTATAGGCAAAGTAAAATTGCAGCTCCGGGTCTTGTTTTTTTTTATATTGACTGACGAGATGAGCTTGTTCCTCGCTGATGGTAGATGCCTCGACTGCGCAGGCTGTAATTCCAGAAGCTTTAATAAAACACATGGCATAAAACTAAGGTTTTCATATTGAGGCTTTAAATCTTACATTGTCTAATGAGTATCAGTTAAGATTTAAGGAAATTGTCTCCAGGATCAATATCTTTCAATCCAGTACGCAACAGTGCTTGTTCAATGCTACTTGGTGACAGAAATAGACAAATCAGTAGGAGATTCTCTAAAAGACTAGACTAGACTAGGCCTAATATGATTACCTATAGCGTAAATATTGTAAAATCACGGAAAGCAGAGTTCCCCTACCTGTTATTCTAGAACATTTACGCCATAATCGGGAACTTGGTTATCGAACAAAACATAAGACGAACAAAATAAACGATGTAGATAAAAAATATTCATAATTAGCCATAGTATAAATGAGCGTGGTCCCGGATACAAACAAGCCGCTCAATGCCGTGGATTTCACGGTGTTTTTTCCATACATCGGCCCCTTTTCCAACATAACTGTTGTCCACAGAACAATCTGATTACACTTAATTATAAGTCAGACACTGCAATGACGTAAGTAAAGACCATGAGCTATATTATGTATTGTTTTTATAACGAATTTCGCAATTCGTATTGACTGTTTATCAAAAATGTTTGTCATTGTGCAAAACATATGTGTAAGTGCACGATAGTCCAGTTGGGCATAGAATGGACGGCCGAGTCTAAGGTTCGTAGGTACAAAACCATACGCATACACCTCTGATTTTTCGAAGTTACGTGTGTATTGTTTATTAACCCTTCAAGGCCCGCTTATATAGGTATATATAGATGTATAAGAAAACCCTATGTATATGGACACCGGTGTCCGTCGCGGGGCTTGACAGACTACCACGCTTTTTGATTATCATTAGTTTTAACAGTTAAGAAAAATATCGAGAGGAAATCTGCATACCTAAAAATACTTCAAATACGTGTGTAGTCTGTGAACCCGCACTCGATCAGCGTGGCGGATTCAGGCGTAACCAACAACCAAATAGGTTGCAGTAGTAGTTTCAAACCCTTTCAGTAGTAGAGGAGGTCTATGCCCATTTTAAAACCCTTTAAAATGCTATATTTTAAAACTTTTGTATGAAGCTTGTTACCAATGATGCTCCTCTCCATATTTGGGCCGTTTGAACTACACTTTTTACTGGTGGTAGGTCTCTCATATGTAAGAGTCCGTCTGAGTGGGTACCACCGCAATGTCTATTTCAACCGCCAAGCAGCAGTGTACATGCACTGTTGCGTTTCGGTTTGAAGGACATTTTAGCCAATATAACTACTGGACATAATGAGACTTAACATCTTATGTCTCAGGATAATAAGCGCAGTGGAATGCCACACAGTACTTTGTCACTCAAGGTGCTTGATGGTGTTGCTACTGTTTATGAAATAAAAAAAACTTCCATTGTTTAAATTTACAAAAATAAGTATAATAAATATAGCTCTGATATTTTAATTTAGTAACCATCATCAATCTTAAATATTAAACCAAATATGTAATTTAATTATTAAACATAATACCGAAGCATTAAAGTAAAGAAGATTTATGATTGGGACAATAAAAGTATAACATTTCACACACATTCAGATTCTTTATACCAACAATTATTAGCAGAACAATAGCCATACCGATTGACAGCCATCATTATAGGCACTATAATTACCAGTTAGCAAGCACCTACAACAGTAATAAGTGATATAAGATAATATTTTAAATGCCTAACATCCAATCCAAACTGCTACTGAATACTACGTAATAACATGCCTTTAAATTGTAAATGTAACATAGAATCGAACATAACACGCCTTCTTAATAACTTACGATGGATCTTATTTCTCTTTGCATAAACATGAATTAAATTAAGCCTTCTCTTAATGGTAGAGTGTGTTTAATGGATACATTAAATTCATGCTACGAAATTGTACATTTCATTTCAAGGTTTATTGTCGCATTTTTCTTAATAAAAATGATATATACGAATTAATGTTTCATTTTTATTTGTCAGTGTAAAATAGTTCTCATGTAGTGAATTTAAAAGATACCTACCTGGGTATTTATGTGAAGTTGGTGACTTTTTATTATTTTTAATCATTAAAAAAAATATGCAAAATTAATAGACTTATAGTCTTAGAAAAAGTCAAACATCAGGTTATAAAACACACAATACCGATGATTCAACTATGAATTAATTATTGATTGTAACACTAACTGACTGCCTCGGTGGCGTAGTTGTATTACAGTATAACTGCAAAGCTGAGGTCTCGGGTTCGATCCCCGGGTCGGGCAAAGTGATATTGAGTTTTTCTATTCAGTATCAGCCCGGAGTCTGGAATTTGTGCCCGATATGGAGATAGGCTCGCCCCCTATCACATCATGGGACGGAATGACGGCGAAAAGTGGGTGCACTAGTTGCGCCTCTGCCTACCCCTTCGGGGATAACAGGCGTGAGTGTATATGTATATGTAACACTAACCGCAACATTCTTTTTTCGCGAGGATAAACGCGTTATTGGTACCTACCACCACTGGGGGGTGAGTGGAATGGTTGTTGGTTACACCGTTCTTGCGGCCCAATATCGACACCTGAGAGTATGGCTTCATCCGAGCGAGCATTGGATCGAGTCCTAATCCTATGTACACCCTACACTGGCATACCAACCAAACCCCGCGGTGGCCTTCTTCGGCGCATCCGGGACATCTTGTTGCATTGAGATAGATGCACTGGTCCATCCCTGCGCGTTGCCGCATTGCGGCTCCTCTCTACCAGAGGGCTAAGAAGCTTCCGAACTCCTAAGAAAGCTTTTGGCTTCTATGAGAACGGGAGACCGACCACCCGCATCGTCATCCACCTCGCTTAATTAGTGTAGTCGAGCGAGCAACCCCCCACTGCTCGTCCCGGGACTCTCTTTAAGCCTTATTTAGTCACCTTGTGCGATAGGCAGGGGGATACCGTGGCGAAATTTACTAGATGCCCCCGAACCACAGGGCACGAAGTGCCGGTCAGTCGTCCACCCGGCGCCTCCTACGCCTCCTCTGGCTGTGGGCGGGATCCCTCTGCTCACGGTCCTGCTCGGCGCTCTCCTTCCACGAGATGACGCACTGGCAGAAGCAAGCGTCGCTTGCCATCACCTCCAGCCGCCGACCATGTCGGATACCACAGCTGGCAGCGAGAAGTTTCCTCCGACGACTGCTCTGAGAGTGCTGCGTTGTAGATCCCAAGGTGGGTACTTCTCGAGAGTATGTCGGACTGTGTGTCCTCGCAGCCGCTGCCACAATGGTGGCACACAGCGAACTCCACTTTTCCGATCCGATACAGGAACGAGCCGAAGCAACCGTGGCCCGTTAGAACCTGTGTCAGACGGAATGTCGGCGCACCGTGGTGCCTGTCAAGCCAGCTTGCGAAGACAAGTCGCACTGCCGCGACGGTCCTCAAGCTCACACTCGGGCTCTCCAGCCTGGTATGCCACTCCTTCACAGCAGCACTGCGGATGGAAGTCGATTGGGCCTCGACCTTCCTCGGAGCCAGTCTCCACCCGAGTCGGGATGCCTCCTCACGTTAGAAGAATACCGACCAGAGGTATCTTCCACCAGTTCCGTTCCGCGGAACACCTCCCTCATTTTTTCAGCGAGGGAGTAGGTCCTCGCTTCGAAGCCAGGACCAGGCACCTTGTAAAGGTGTGGCCATCAGTCTTGCTCGAGTCTCAGCGAATTCGAGACCAGCCAAATTCACCCTCCCCAGAATATCTTTTAAGAACGTAGCGTATGTTACGCCACGGTCTAAGGAAGCAGGCATCACCGTCAGGGCTACACCTGCCCTATTCGGAAGACGAAGTTTTGACTAAGGCCTCCGACTTCGCTGAGTTTGCTTCCGTAGATTTGCAGCTGGCACGGCTGCACTCGACTGAGTATTTTTCCTCTTTTTGGCACCACCGTCCACACTTCTTCCATAGACGCTGGGGCCGGGGGCAGCAGACGAGGGAGGTTGAGCCTGGGGAGCACGTGGGTTCTTCTTATTCCTCCCCTTGAGTTGCTCTTGTGTTGCTGGGGGAGCAGTTTGACGGTGGGAGTGGCCACCGGTCCCATACCATGGGGGTGGTCCGGGCGGCCCCCTTGCGCTTCTTTTCCTTTACCCTTGGTGAGTGGATCATGCGATGGCCCAGCGACGGCAGTGAGTACTGTTGAAGGCCCGCCAATGGGCAACGGACGACCGGCTTCCTTAGCTCTACCTTATCAGCTGCCAGAGGAGGACGAACTGTTGGCTCTGGCGGCAGCCTCATATTGATCGCTTCAAAACGCGCGTCCATCATAGAGATGAGATGGCGCTCAAATTGATCTTGGCGATCATTTCCATCAGAGGCGACTCCTGTCTCAACCGCCAACTGCGATTCTCCCGGTGTGCCCTCTCCTTCATTAAAATTATTTTTTGTAAATACCATTTTTGGTCCCATGTGTATGGGGGAAGAAAGTCCACCCAGGCAGAGCTCCCTGTACCTGAGTAAGCCTACCTACAAGTAACCCATCAAGAGTAACGGCAGGTACTTCGGCGGGGGTCGTACTAGAGACTAAACTGCCCATCAGCCATGCATCTCCTCGCGGTGCGCCGACGCTTGAGATTTGTGGTAACTTTTATAGAGGTTTTCTCCCTCGCAGTCCAGGCGGTTAAGCCAAGACACTCAACAGTGTGTAGACGTGTGTGTGTATGTGTGTGTGCAGTGTGAATGCACACAGAACCCGTCTGTATTCTTCCACTGTGCCTTCTGCTACACAGAGAGAACGTGGAAAAACCCCCTTTGCTGGTTATGGTCCACGCCATTCCCGACACCCCGTGGATTTGGGGAGCGTTTCCCTATCCACCACCCAGGGAATCGCGCCCGATGGGAGACCAGCAACTCCACACGGGAACCACAACTCTTTTATCAAAAATTTTTTGGTAACACGGTGGTCAGAATTTTGAGGAAGCTAATATAATCTAGCACCGGAAATAACCGTGTGAAACAGATATGGCTCCATTAAAAATATCCACGAATAAAATTTACCGATATATGAATGGCTGAGTAAATGTAATTGTGATAACGACCTTAGTATTCTGACGTCAATTTTTATCGCATTGTCTGTTCTATTTACCATTACTCAGTATTGTGAAATATATCAAAATGTAATATACATTTTAGCATACCACGGGTATTTACAAATACGTGTTTCATTGAATTAGATCCGAAAAATCCCAAATTCCATCACCAACTTTTTTGTCACATAACATAGCCCCCGCCATAAATTTAACAGACAAAAAATATCGCTCAATAGATAACATTCTACAATTATTAATGAAAACCACTTTGAAATACCCAAAAGCGTCTTAAGAGAGGCATTAACGCCACATCTCCCGACAATAATTACAATTATACCAACCATAAAATCAAGTTGACACCACAAAACGACTGTAAAATTTCGAAAACTCCAAAAGGAACATAAAATAAAATCGGCCGTAAAATTTTAGATACAATAAAATATGACTTTCGGAATCGTAAACAATATTAGACCATTGAGTCTCGTCGTGCCGATAAAGGCTTTTGGAGTGTTTTATTATTTCTAGCGGGGCTTTACAATGGCCCAAAGGCCATCTTTGTCGGCAAGAGCACGTGGATATTTCGCGTGTTTAACACAAAAAGGGTTTTAATGTGCCTTTCCGAGAATTTGAAAAACTCATTGACTGATACAAAACATCAAGGGTCGGTGTATTCATGTCTATTCGCAAGTACACCGACGCACTTATGTGGAAACCTTACAATACAACAAATTCGCTTTATCTGGACATTTGTTAATTGTAAACACTGAAAACCACGCGCTTCCGTGATTTACAATGACTTCAATTACATTTCTAATAAACCTTTATTAACTTAACAATATGGCCATTCAATAAAGTTATGGGAATAATGATAAGTCGATTATACGAGGAAGTTACGGCCCGTCCTTAATATTAAATATAAAAATCGTTGAAGTATTTTGACCGGTGTTTTACGAAAAATAAAACCAGCACGCATTACCCTGTCTTGTTCCCTGTAACTACTTAGATGAAGATCTCAAGGCCAATCTGGCATAAGAAAATTTTGTAGGAAGCAGAAGATTAAAGATATAACCATCGTTCCAACGAATCGGCTCAACAACCACATATTCTAAAAATAAATAACAAGGACATGTAACATAAAATTTAAATAAATAAAATCTGTATTAAATGCGTCGCCTGCGCTGAGATGACACAGATGTTGCTATCTCCACACAGGGTCTCAAGAGGCGTGGTAGTCACATTTCATTATCGTACAAGTGGCTTTGAGGGTTTAAGTACAAAAGCCAGACATTTCACGTCGTTTGTTCCAACACCTCCCTTCGGCGACAGGTTAAATCTTTGAGCAAAAAATTGGCGCCGCTTTGTGATATCTGTTATTTCAACCCCCGGGGAAGACAAGTGTGCCTTTTGTTTATGCGCCTCTGTACCTGTTTTACAGACCATTGTGAATGTAATTTCTAAGAAAAATTTTCCATGAACACGTGTACGGTCTTTGTCACGTGCATTGTCTTCTTCGGGCACTTGAAAGGCACCGACGATGATGGTTTTTTTATTGCTAGTTATAATATCTCTTAACACTTCACCGTTATATTTTTTGGATAATTAGGTTAATAACGTTCTAAGAATATTTTATTGCTAACTAGCTGCAGCCCGCGGCTCCGCCCGCGTTAAATAGTTTTTCGAGGTTATAAGTCCCGTTTTACATTTTTCTGGTATAGCCTATGTGTTAATCCAGGAAAGGATCGACACGTTTGCCAAATTTCATCGAAATCATTTCAGTAGTTTCTGCGTAAAAGAGTAACAAACATACATCCATATATTCTTACAAAATTTCGCGTTTATAATATACTAGCATTTGCCCGCGGCTCCGCCCGCGTTAAAAAGTTTTTCCGGGACAAAATTATTGGTTTATATTTCCCCTGGATAAAAAGTCTATGTGTTAATCCAGGATATGATCTACCCGTGTGCCAAATTTCATCGAAATCCGTTCAGTAGTTTTTGCGTGAAAGAGGAACAAACATCCATACATCCAAACATCCATACATTCTTACAAACTTTCGCGTTTATAATATTAGTAGGATAATGTTTTAGTAGTTTACAGTCCACAATATATCGCCGAGATATCAAAGAAACTTAAAATACGTCATCAAGGTCACAATGGCCAATGTAAACATAGTAAATAGATGAATTTTCAAGGGTTGCGCCTAAAACGATCACCCGAAAGTTCGGTGTGGGCAAAAAAGTCGACTCATGTCAGAATAGATTAAGTACTAACCCCAGCTATAGTCATTATTGTATGTTTTTATTGTATTCTGTGTGTCTTAAAAAAACAAAAAAAAACTGGCCGTTAGGACCATGTTAAAAAAAAATAGAGGAAGTTATTGAACAAGGTTTTTATAATTATTGCGTTGATTATTCATCGCGTGTGACTATATAATATACAATGACAATGAAAAAAATGAAATGAAATGTTTTATGACTTCATATCTTTAGTTTACAACATTGGTCCAGTATTTTAGAAGGAAAATGTGTTCAGGAAACTGCACTCGGCTTATTCCAACCGGTCTTATAATTGTACAGAAACATTATTAACATTTCCTTCCTTCCATAATTTAACTTTATGTTGATTAATAACAACATAATATTAACATTTAAATGCACATAAACTACTGTAACCAGAGTATGGAACTAATGCGCTTATCGGCCGACAAAAGAAATGCAATAAAAAGTGTCCCGCACATGTAAGTCATTAGTTAAGGGAGGCACTTATGTTCAAATATTTAGCGAGGCTTGCAAATCTCGGCGCCACTGGATCAGAAGCACCGCCGCTTTGGGGCACCGACTGGCGACACTTCACCGAACGGCAGCTAAAATAATATTTGCTGAGACGGCGAATGAACACAAATGACCGTAGGATTATGTGACCACGCTAATAGATTTTGTAAATATAAATAAGGACTTATGTGGCACCAACATAGACAGACATAGCTTCAAAGACAAAGATATTGTGCGTTCCAAAAAACAGTCTCATCAATCCACTTAAGTGTTGCACAACATTCTAGACAAAGAAACTCGTGATAACACTATCATTGAATGCTAACCCAATCACGTAATCCATAGTGGGTTAAGAAATGTGACGGCAATCGATAACGTCATCGTACACGTCATTGACACAATCATTGTAAACGTCGAGTAGCGAGCACAAGCGTCATTGAGTAACCGGTCGGCTGCCGTCATGCAGATCCGGCAGACGTCATCAAACCGATTTGCGATTAGGTGATTTGGATTGTAACGTGAATTTTCATTCCCCCACACCTGAGGTAGCACGTGGGAAGTCCACTCCATAACATCCGCGAGTAAAGGTCACACATTCTTGAGTTCAGGTTTTGTGAACAAATCATCCGACGTCGGAGTATGATTATATTATTGTGTCACCATTCGCCGTCATATACTACTCATTTGATGCAGGATATAGTATATTATACTATTCTTATTAACTACTCTCAGTTTTATTCATATTCACTTAAAATAAAAATCCCTAAAAACAGTGATTCACAGTACAGCTTCAATATTTGTTTCCAAATGAACACGAACATTTGAAATAAACACATGACTGTACGCAGTATTTACCTTCCTGTTGGCAGGTATGGCAAGTACTAGTACACACCGGTCCACGTTCCTAGGGCTCGTGGCAGCCAAATGCCTTTAGAAGCACGTACGCGGCGCGCGACTCAGCCAGATAATCAGAACAACCTCAGAATACGTGACTCCTTCAACGTAAGCAGACATTTTGCCTTGAAAGAGGTAAAATAAAAATGGATTAGAACTGACCTTAAGTAAGTTTTTAGATGTTGCTTTATTTAGTTTTATAGTCTTTTGTTGCATCGTTTGAATCTATATTGTGAGTTAAACCGCTGCGAATGACTTTGCTAGATATCACCCTACAAGATACTGCAATACAGGCTAACGCTGTATAACTGAGTACTACGTGAGCACATAATAGTAGTAATAAATAGGTCGGGGAAAAACTCTTTTCGTATATTGTATGATAAAGTATCTATTTATCAACTTGTAATAAAATGTCGTTGTCTGGACTAATTGTATCTGTCTGATTTCTGTTGCGACCCCCCAGGGGGTCGCGACCCATAGGTTGAAAAACACTGATGTAGAGAGGACTGCTAAAACTACTTGTAGTGTTTTTTTATCAGAAGTCCCAAAATTTTTACAGCAATGTGATTATGGCACTACCTACAAGACATCAGAAAGTCATCGAACAAAATGCCGTCTATTTACGGTAATTAACCTCTCGAGCCCCGACCGGCCCAATCGGGCCGGTCTGACAGCTTGTCAAACTCGATATGTGTGCGTGTTGACGCGCCTTATGTGTGTGCGTGTAGGTCGATTTTCGCGTGTTGACAGACACGCGAAAAATTGCGCTTGCGCCAGTGTGGCCAGCGCTATGTACGCAAGAGGTTAAATGTAAATAACCTTTTAAACAAGAAGTCTTGAATTTTCATATAAAATGCGAAGAAACTTTTCCTCAACCCAATACATTTGCAATTCAACATCACCTCATTACATGAAAACAATACACAGAGTTCAGCAGTACAAGTGCACTGCGCAACACAAAGTTCAGTACACGCGTAATGCGCAGGTTGTGCGCAAGGTTGTAAGCGGTAACAAGGGCACGTGTGCAGTACCGTGCGATGCGTTCCGCCCGCACTACGTGACATGCCAACAATCGCTTTTGTTATGCCAATGATACCGATACAGATATGACAAGTCTCCTAAGTTTCGGTATAATTCGTTTGTGGGTCGGACATATGTGAGTCATAAAAAATAATAACCACAAACTTTTGACTCATTAATTGCAGAATATGCTCTACATCGAAGTCCAAACGTATACAGAGATACAGCTAATTTCAATCGTTTATGTGGAGCAACGTCATGTCAACGTCAACAGTCATAACAATTTGTGAGCAGTCATCACCTATTCAGGAAAATGCGCAATTCAAGTATGGGTGTGACAAGGTAAATCACGTTTATTGATTATGATTTATACGTACATATTTACATGCCAGTTGCGACAAATTACTTGTAAACATTGATGACATATTTTGCAGAACAATACGTCAATCCACAAGTCCTTGCCAATGTAGTCGCAGTCTGTGCAAAATAGTAATCATTTCAGTATGAATCATTTTATGGCATGATTCGATTGCTACAGTACCGGTCATTTTGTTCATGTCTCAACTTGCGAATTTCTACTATTGTTTGTACGCATAATCGGTGATTTTTAATAATTTATGATGAAATAAAATTTTAAGTTTACCTCTACAATAAAACTAAATATTCACTCAATTCTTCTGCTCCCTCTAACCTCTGATCATATACAATTTCTATCACATTTACAATTTAAAACAATCAATGCTAAATGTAATACTACTAACAGACGATTAGATTTGGTATTATGCGACCAATTCGTCAAGCGGTACAGTCTTCACGCCACACGATCGAACCGTACCATGCGATGTCCAGTTGTATCCAACCAAGTTTGATGGACAAGCCATCGAACCAGCCGTATCAACAATAATAATAATAATGTCCATCGAACCGTGCCCCACACGATGCGATATGGTTCGATGGCATACCAATTTAATGGTTCGGCTGTACCAAATCTGTACTGTATGTGCCCACTTTAATAATAGCAGTGCGCAGTCGCTTAATTTTTTTGTCCATATTACTTTAGATCCCGCCTCACTCGACCTCCATAGATCATTCCCCTACCAAATCACTGACATGTTTCAAATAAGCATGTCACACGTTACGTAGATGTTTGAACTGGCACTATCTCCGTCGTCATACTAAATAATGTTTCAAATGCACACGTAATTAGTTCAACAAATATTGGCCAACGTATGTTCATGTTTGACAAGCATTAACCGTATCATACTAATAATGGAACAAAGTAGCGGAGGGGAATGTAAACGAACAACATTTCACGGTTATGCAGCCATCAATCAGAGTAGTGTTCTACATAATATTCTAAATCTATTAGGTACTCAGTATTTGAAGAGCAATGTGTGGCTAATTTATTGTCTCAGAATTACTCGTTTCTAAACCCCCTTACATACTCTTATCAGCTACTGTCAATGAGTAATCAAGCGCATTCTCTCACAACAGTCAACAAACAAAGAGTTAAATTATAAATAGGAAAATTCCTATTATTGTACTCGAGTACAGATAATTGCAAAGACATGACACCGAACATTAACCTGAATGCATTATCGACGCGGCAATATCGCAAATAGTATTTTAATATACAAATTCATTAACATTAACGATTTAAAAGGAAAATTTAGCAAAACTCTTTAGATATTAATTATCGTTAAAAATTCCTTTGACCTCAGCGCGGAAACGGAATTTGCTCCGTAAACATTCGCGATGTCAGTTCATAAGTATTTTTGGAGGGTTTTAGACAACACGTTACTGCACAATATTTACAATACAACGATTATAATAATTTTGAAAACAATCAACCAGAGCTAAAAAAATATTGCGTAAAAAAGCAATGTCTTGTTTTTTAATTCTGTAGGTCTTTATAAACTTTTATGGTTTATATGACATTTCACAACGAGCAATCATTTTTGTGTTACTTGTTACCAACATCACGCCATCGGAACTTAAATTTGAAACGCACTATACGATTACATGTGAAACAAAATTCTAAACTTCAATCTCTAGACCGCTCACAGCAGGGCCATTCTTCCAACAATGGACTTATGAAATCTAGATTCATAACAATCTTTCAGCAAACTCAAATGTCAATAATGATCATATTACAATTGAACCGTTACGGAATTGAGTCCAAGAATTTGCTTACATGTAAAAAATGTAGAGTTGGTTAGACTCTACATTATTTAATACGATTTTAATAACGTTTTCGTATTTAAAAACTATGTTACGTCAACAACTTAATGACGAAGACGTTATTCACCAATATTTTTTTACAAATTTGTTTAAAGAGTTACTGTTTACTTCTTATTTAATTTTTTTACAAACTTGCTTAAAAATTACTGTTTACTTCTTATCTCAATCTTTCAAGGCTTTGTAAGTGTAAAAGTATTATTACAGACTAGATTGACCAACAATGACAGCAACATTCACGACCACTATGCAAAACCCAGAAGCGTTGAAACGTGTTGATACAACTATTAAATTAAGCTGCTGATTCAGCTAATATGCGACGGTCGCTGGCCGCGGTAACTCGTGCCGCGAGACGAACCTCCTCCCGCGCGCCAACCGCCGCTCTAACTACCCACGTTGCCTGTAATTAGTGACAAATTAACATTTTTCCGCTGACCATCACATTAGGCCAACGGAATTTTTATAGACATTTAACCACTATCAACGCGATAAAGATTTCTTCATATCTCAAAAATATAATCGTCTAATTCATTTTCTCGAAGTCTCAGGTAAAAATATACAGATCTAATCATCGTCAAATACACACGATGATAACAATTTTGTTTACAAGTTCGGCACAGCACACGTATTGCCTTAGTAAATATAAATAACACCTTTGATAAAACGCCATTCTACTATAATGAATCATATCGTGCAAAAATCAAATTCGGAGATAATCGAATTTCTCGAACCAGTGACTCTACCTAGAGGATTTCCGTATATAAACTTTAGACTCTTTACGTCTTGCAGCTGACGCACGATGCCGCCAAATTACCGGAATTACTTAACATTGTCTAATGTATGTACATACTAATGAAATTTAGTAATTACCATCGCGTCAGCAGTAGAAAAAAGTGTCAAAAAAATATTAATTTAACCATAATCCCACGACTATTTAACACAACAGTCACAAAGACCAAATAAAATACCCACATGATAAATTCAACAACCGTGTAGTGGGTGTATTTCGGAGAAAGCCAACGATCAGCGATAATGTGTCGATTCCGGACGCGGGCGACAATTTCTCATCGGTGACATGCCGCACTCGCCCACTCACTGGTCTCTACCAAAGCCAGCATCCCAACTACCGGCCGATGCACGGCGCGCGGCGAGCGGCGCCACATCGCGCCATCGGCATTAATTCATGCCTGTGTTTATGTACCGCTCGGATAGCGGCATTTTATTTCATTTACATTTTATGAAAACATTTTATTACTCCAACGACTTGTCGCTGAAAGGGTCAAATTTGAATTTGGAAGCCTATTTTACAACTGCTTTAGGATAGGTTGGATTCTACTTTTGAAATGAGTATCAGCAATTCATTATGTTTTCTTACTCAGATTCATGCCACGCAAAATAGTCTTATCCATTTCATACCAAGATAAATTGCGAAATATGCTCTTCATAGAAGTACATCGACAGGCAATCACCGAGTCATTAGGCGAGTAACCCTCATTTAGGGCGGCGTACAGTAATTATTATGACTCTGTCAATAATTATTACGGCGAGTAATCCGTGATTGATGAACGTCAACGGTAGCTGACGAGATCGGAATATAATTGACGCAAGTCTATTGTGTCGGAGCACTGCCTCGGGGCTCCGACTGATGTATTGACCACCACCGGCATTACGTTACACTCCACACAATAAATCCGTACTCTTAATTAGGCTCGGCACTAATTAAATATGGATGTGATGCAACCAAAGATCTATTTGAACAACGTACCAATACTATTGATTGATCGTTAAGTTGTACGACCGTTTCAAATTATGACAACCTACCGTGCTACGCCGCCGACAGTCCAGTTTGGTACGTTACGGGCCCACTTGAGCTACACTGGCTACGAATAGCTACAATCCCTTCATGATTTTAAAGGTTTAATTATAAAATTTTAACTGTTGAATTAATACTATATTTTTAATTTTTTCACACGTACATTCATATGAGAAGAAATATTTAACGTAATAAGTTTATTACACCCATCGGTCTTCTGTAATTATATAGTTCTTAATTTCAATAAGAAAAAAACTCAAATTAATATGGCCTATGCTTAGAGTTAAAGCTAAGCCTAAGTGACCAGTAGCAAGCGAATCAGTATGGCAATTACTGGGGCGAGGCGTCGCGGCGTGCGCCCGCGCCGGCGATTGTTTACGAGGCGCACGCGCGGCGCGGCGCGTGTCCCCCCGCGCCCCGGCGGCAGCTGCTCCGCACAGGTGGCGCGTGTGGGAACTCGACGGCTCTCTGCGTTCCCACGATCGTGCGCCCTCCGTTCCCTATATAAGGCCCCCACCCGACCGCCACGCCGCATTCCGCGTTCTACGATCGACACAAACGCACGCATTCACTATCCACACAAACACCCGACATGTCTTACGAGATCGCGTATTCGCTCGCGGACGACGGCCCGCAGCCCGTCTCGCGCACTTATCAATATCGCAAAGTGATGAAACCGATGCTTGAGCGCAAAAGGCGCGCTCGCATCAACCGCTGCCTCGACGAGCTCAAGGAGCTCATGGTCAGCGCTCTACAATCGGAAGGAGAGAACGTTGCTAAACTGGAGAAAGCTGATATTTTGGAATTGACCGTTCGTCATCTACACAAGTTGAGGCGCCAACGTCGCCTGTCGCTCAACCCTACAGTGGATGTGGATCGCTTCAGAGCTGGATTCACTCATGCCGCAAATGAAGTTTCCCGCTGCCTGGCCTCTATCCCCGGAGTGGACGTGAGGCTCGGCACTCAACTGATGACTCACCTCGGACACAGACTGAACGACATGCAACGCGCTGCTGCTGGCACCGACACTCCACCGGCGAGCCCGCCCAGCCCGGCTCTCTCTACCGCCTCCTCATCGTCTGGCTACGTGTCGCCATCGCCGCCGGCTTCGCCTGTGCCACTGCATACGGCGACTCCCCTGGACTGCACCACCACGTTCAAGAGCCCAACCGTGTGGCGGCCGTGGTAAGCGGTGGAGTGGTACCAGATGGAACTGGCGGACCCGGCTCCGCGGTCACATCTGTTCCAGTACCGCTCGGAGTCGCCAGCGCACTCGTGTGTCCGCCTCAAGTTTTCGTTAAGTTTCAGTGTTTATATGTGAAAATTAAACCTAGATAGATCTCACAAAACAAGTAGGTTATAAAAATTAGCTCGTAAGTTCAACTTGAAAGCTTTAATTAAAAATAGCCCTTAAGTGTATTTGTGATATTAAAGAGTAAATATTGTATAAGAGATGTTGTATCGAACCTTAAATAAGTTCGCATTGTTATATTTTTTATCGTTAAAAAGATTTCACAGTTTTGTGAACAAAATACGACAGAGTCAGTTAATAAAAAATATTATCTTTAATTATATTTCTGTATTTTATTCCTTACTCCCCGCTCGTTGACGTCTGACGATACATTAGCATCGCAGCAGATCGCCGGCAGGCTCCGACGCATACATCATTCAAATGAAACTTCTAATTACGGAAGCCATTGACACATAATAAACATAAATCTATACTAATATTATAAAGCTGAAGAGTTTGTTTGTTTGTTTGTTTGTTTGTTTGTTTGTTTGTTTGTTTGTTTGTTTGAACGCGCTAATCTCAGGAACTACTGGTTCGAATTGAAAAATTCTTTTTGTGTTGAATAGACCATTTATCGAGGAAGGCTATAGGCTATATAACATCACGATGCAACTATTAGGAGCGAAGAAATAATGGAAAATGTGAAAAATGCGGGGAAAATTATTCATCCTTGAGGGCTTCCATTGCGTGCGCTGCGAAAACGGTTCAAGATACCAAAAATATATGTATGAAAGAATTATTCCTCTTGAAATAGTCTAAAAAAAAGTCCGCGACAGTATATGTCTATCTTTTAAGATTAACTCTCTAGAACCGTTTTTATGGTAATCAAATTTGGTCGAAATTAATGCATTATTTGTTAAGAGTTGTATCAACGTCATAATATTAATCTTTATCCAAATAAATGTGTTGGATAGAGTGATGCAACGGGAAGGTTTTTATGTATGTACTTTTAGCCCGGAAAAACTTATTAACGCGGGCGAAGCCGTGGGCAAAAGCTAGTATAACATAAACCATTTAGATAGCGACTGTGAAAGAGGTTAAGGACGCGAAAAGTACCTCTGACCGTGTGGCTCGACCGGCCCGCGCTCTACTCACTCGCTGGTCGCCACTCAGCCGTCAGCGCTGCCCATCCGCGCCACTGGAAACTTTCCTCAACCTTATCTCATAACACTATCTTATTCACTGCTATTTATATAACACAATATTTCCATTATTAGAGCATCGTACGTAATTATCAACGCTAACATAACAGGCTACAAATTTTACACATATCCAGAGAAGAATTATAATTATTTTCGTAGAATAATATCCGCAAAAATAAGAGACCATGATGACATACAAAAATATTGTTATATACGATATTGCTATTAAAGAGGAAAAGGCATCACTTAAACACGACTGATACAATTGTCACGTTGAAACAATAACGGCTAATGCTCTTAGGATTGGACGAGAATTAAATTAAACCAAATCATAATTTGTTTATCAATTATCGATCACTTTAACGGTGAAGGAAAACATCGTGAGGACACCTACATACCTGAGAATTCTTCATAAGAATTTCGAGGGTGTGTGAAGTCTGCCAACCCGCACTAGGCCAGCGTGGTGGACTAAGGCCTTAAACCCTCTCAGTAGTAGAGGAGGCCCGTGCTCAGCAGTGAGCAGTATATAATACAGGGCTGGTATTATTATTTATTATTAAATCACAATAAAGAATAGAAGCTGTTTATAGCAAATTATAAAGAATGTAATCAGTTAAAATGGCGCGAAAGTAATATTTCTAAACATATTCTAATATTAAATAACTATGTATTTCAAATATGAAAATAAATTTCGTTTTTGCTCTGGTAAATAAAGAATCTTGTAGTGTGTTATGTTGCATCCATGTTTAGGTACATTACTGGAAAGTTCAAAAACATTCCATAAATAAATCAATTATAGTTATAGAACCAGATAATGTTTCCTACTAGACATAGACATAGAAAACCCCCGACAATGTATCTCAATCTAGCAATTCGCATACAGGAATCCAGTATACACGTAGTAAGACGGGTCGTAGGATGGGCAAGAGTAATAATACAGGGCTGGTATCATTATAATAAGAAAAATCGCCAGAATTCGGACGACCAACGTCTCTCCTTGATCGATGTTGTTTGGACTCTACAAATCTGTGTGACCTTGGCGTACCCACAAAAAGCAACACCTAAACACAAAACAATTACTTTAATCTAATTTTAAAGATTTAACCATTTATGCCCTATATTTTGCCAATAAATTAAATACACACTTTTTATTGCAGTCATTAAAAAATACATTTTATGATACGGATTATTGTGAATAGCTTTATATGGTTTTGGCTTATTAGCTTTATTTGGTCAATGCTTTTTATTTTGTACATTTTATGGATGTCCAAAGATTCTTTACTGATTTTGTCTGGCATTAAAGATAATTAATATAAGTATTATTATTTCTCTTTATTTAATTTTTTTCTTTTTTTTACATTTTTATATATATAAAAAAAATTCCATACATATAAAAATATCAAAAAGTGAATTACCCTCCGATGGCGAGGCTCAAGACCCAAGCCACCGATGGTCAGGGATTCAAAGTGAGGAATCTCCTCACAATGCGTGCCGTGTCCAGAAGTACTGCTTTCTGCATCTGGCTCTTGACCCAACGACCAATTGAGAGCCTCTGGAGGTGTTGGTCGAGACTCTTATTATTATTATTATTAAATACAACAAAAAAGCATTGAATTATTTTAAACTCATGAATTAATGTGAACAATTATAAAATGTGCGTAAGTAAAAAAATGCAGTTCTGCCGTCTCTCTCTATTTTTGTATCACACATTTCACGAGTTCAAACATGATTAATTTTTTTTTTTTTACACGGACCTATCGGCCAGTAGTCTGACGAGAGTCGGCATTTCGGGCCACACCGGACTTTAGGGTGAACGCAGAAGGCGCTCGCAACCCTTTAATTTAAGTGACCATGCTGAGGGCAACCTACTAACGTGTTACGAACCTCGGCTCAGGACGGCCACTGGGAGAGGATGAGACATCAACGATTAGTGGGGAAGATTGGTGTTTAACCTAATCCTATTCGTTTATTTTGTCGGCACGCGGGCTGGAACTGTTAGGGGGGTCGGGGGGCGATGGGGAGCGTGGCGAGGTCCTCGATGACGAGGACGGAACTGCTGTCTTGTGCAGTGTATGAGTTTCAAGAACTCGTTCTTACGGCGAATTTCTTCTTGAATTATTCAATCAAACGTGGCTAGTGCTGCCATCTATGTATCCGCTAAGTAAACGTGATTTTTAAGAAAGCTGTAGTAAACGGCGTCATCTCGGGGAAAGCTCTAGTACTAAAATCAAACGTAAGTTTGCAGCAAGCTACGTTTTCACTAAGTTGTACTTTGTAGTTACTACATAAGTCAGAAACAAATATTTTTAAAAGACGTGCTTAAAACAAAAAAAAACATTATGTATGTTATTGATTTCATTAAACACCATAAGCCAGTACCTCTGAGGGAAGAGAATTTCACAACTAAAGCATCCTCCCGAAAGTTTACCGACTTTATTTGTATCCTTCAATGTTTTAGGGGGCGCACCTATCGTTATATCGGACGCAAAAACCGGTCGACCATAATAACATAAAGTTTTTTTAATCATAAAGCTCACAAATCACATGGTTTCTTAATGTACAATCTACAGTTCAAACAGAAGGAGCTGATGTGCATATTCTCAGTACATTCACTAGCTTAGTTCCAGAAATATAAACAAACAACTACCCACTTTTAAAATAGTTTTTTCGGACCAGTTAAATTCGACCACTCTATATATTTATAGTGTACTTTAAATAATAGCGATTTTCATAATTACACTATAAAATGAGGTAAGCAGCAGAAAATTCATAATTGGATAGATTATAACATTTCTTGAATAGGACGGGGTTGGCAACGGTGAAATTAAGTTAACTTTTACTGACCAGCAATCATAAAAAACAAGAAAGTATTTCATGTAAGCTGTTTTAGCACCGATATTATTTATAAATCGCACCTTTAGGATGAAAACGACACAATTCAAAAAGATAGAAAATTGGGCTATCTTCATAAAATTACCTACTTAAAACGAAGTACTCAATATAACAATAGTTCAAACACAACCATATTCAAGCAGGAAAAGGAGAAAACTGTTATATCAGTCCCTATTTTATTACATTTTTATAAATAAGGGACTAGTTTTTAGTCATTTAAAAATGACAACTCAATTTTCTACTTTTTGAATTGTGTCGTTTTCGTCCTAAAGGTGCGAAATGTTAAAATATAGTCCGAATTGACACTTAAATCGCATCGGTAGAACTTTGCGTATGCTCACCTAAGATGCTAACAGCTGTCATCGCTAATACTAATGCTAGTCCCACAGAACAGGGATATAGACAATTCCTCCGTGGCTAGTCCGATATAATTCGAAATAAAGAAGTCAAATAAATCAAAATGCTTAGCTTAATTTCATTATTACACCGGAATTGCTTGATTATAATCGGCGTCACATGCTCTAGCTAGCCACGCATATGTAATTAATATTTGGTTTTCTGTTCATGCAGGAGCGGGTATTAGTTGTGATAAAATAATGGAAAATAAATTCGTAAAGATAACTCTTCATGCAATTTATTTATTAATACAGCTTACTCACGATAGTACATGATTACGCGTAAAAATATATTATATTTTTTATTAGTTGCTAAGTCACCGGAAAATGTGTTTAAAACAAATTTATTAATAAAGAATAATCCTAGCTCAAGAACGTGTACATGATGAAAAACGTACATACACGTTCATGCTCAACTATACAGAAGACAGGCCAGTATGTCTTGGCACCCATTGAGGTACACGGTGTTACTCGTTGGGCCATACATTCAGCAAGATAGAGAATTCTGGCGCCCATCGAGGTACATAACGTTACAAATTGGTCGACATTTAGATTATACCATATTTACTATCACATACATACATATATACATATACACTCACGCCTGTTATCCCCGAAGGGGTAGGCAGAGGCGCAACTAGTGCACCCACTCTTCGCCGTTATTCCGTCCCATGATGTGATAGGGGGCGAGCCTATCGCCATACCGGGCACAAATTCCTGACTCCGAGCTGATACTGAATAGAAAAACTCAATATCACTTTGCCCGACCCGGGAATCGAACCCGAGACCCCAGCATTGCAGTCGTACCATAATACAACTACGCCACCGAGGCAGTTACTATCACATCTAAGATAATTTCTCCGCTACCAAGATATCACAAGATTATGGAATTATTAACGTCCAGATATGTGTGTATATGTGTTCCGAGTAACTAAAAATACTAAGTAAGATTCTCAGAATCGTCAGGCGAATACTTCGCCATTTCATGATGACATATAAAAACTACCTGCCTTTGATCCAGCCAAAACGGTAAAGTCCCATTTGAAATGTCATCGCAATTAAACGCGACGATAGCTCATTACCAGGTTCAGAATCCTTAATGAGTTTACATACGACTCTTCCTGGTTGCTGAGCGAAATCTTCGCGTTGATAAATATTGTTTACACAGAGTTTCCTACTATTGCATCATAGTGAGGGTATGACGCGCGCGATAACTGTTTTGATAAGGCACGTGGAAATATTTGGATATATTATATCTGCCCGATAAAATTTAGGGGCTTGTTATATTGCTTGTTAGGGGAAAGTGGCATTTTGTCGTTTCCGGATTTATGGTAATGACTTAATAAATAGTTGAATGGTATTGACATCGTAGTCCAAGTATACTGTCGACTAACAAATGACTTGTTGCGTCACTTGCTGGTGAGCAACATTAAGCCATCATGCTCTTCTGGATGTGATGTAATTCGCGCATACAACTCGGTATACCGATCGACTTTGGGGGTTTTCCAACGTATTTACAGTGGTCACAAACATTAAGTAGTGTCCCACTAATATATAATTAGTAACTGAATGATTTCACTGGCATGCAATATATCCATAAAGTTTTGTAGCTTTGATTAGGGAGATAATCAATGTTAAGCTATAAAGTTTATGGATTTTATGGAGGTATGTAGCTATCCCAATTACTTTTATTCCGTCCTTAACAAACGAATAAGATAATGTAATTCCAACTTAATTTTCATATTATCTGAATTTTAGTTAAAAAAATATTAGGCATAGTGGTTTATACATTGTATACGGTGATTTCTTAAATATATAGGTATCTAGCTAACATGGCGCGCCCTCGCTATGTGTCTATACTTAAGTATATATACTTATATTATAAAGAGGAAAGATTTGATTGTTTGTTCGTAATGGATGAACTCAGAAACAACTGGACCGATTTTTAAACTTCTTTCAGTAATAGAAAGCTCCCTAGTGCTATAGACTACTTTTATCCCGGGAAAATATATTTACCCCGGAAAATCTTTTTCACGCGGGCAGAACCGCGAGCAGAAGTCTAGTACTTTATAAATAAAGCATTAACGCAATACCTATCCGGCCATCGGATTGCTTCTTTACGTTACTCTTATCAAAATTTATTTTATAGGTATGGTTTATCACTAAAATACATTTTCGTGACTCTTCATTTCTTGATCCGGATGTACAAGTCTCTTCCGTTGTACAAATTCTTATTCAGATTATTTGGTATTTCCTTATATTTTCACCAGACTAGTCCCATTTACCTAAACAACAGGGCGGTCACAGGATTGAAATATCACGAATGTTTGTGTAACAAATTAGAAATTTATCTCAGGTCTTATTGACAATAAGTTGACGAAAATGAATGATTCATAATTATTGTATAAAAGCAAGGACCACAGGAAACTATAAATACATCAGTTTGTGATTAATAATTATAAGATATCAGTAGAGTTGAGGCTCCAGAAATAATTATGCACATACATTCTTAAGTTATTATATAGATCGAATTGAGCTGGGAGATCCATGAGGTGGGAGGCGCTGGTCATTCGTCATCGAACCCCTGGCACCTCATACGTCTTCCCCAATGAGAAGGAGCCTCAGAATATCTCCGAACTCTCGTTTGAACGGATTCTTGGCAATCTACTTCTGAAATAGAACCGCTAGCGGGAATGGGCCGCCGATTGCCAGTATCACCGCCTGTCGACTGTGGGTGTCCCTAAATAAACCTGCAACCATTGATAAAGCTGAATATTGGGTAAAGGGACAATTCCGTCACGCTTGAATTATTCGGTAATTTTATCTTTTAAGTGATCATACATGGAAATAAAGCACGCGCCTACCATGCAGGCAAAAATGAGAATCGACGAGATTATAAAGATAACCTTACTCGCTATCAGCTTTGTACATATAATGGCGTGATTAATTAATGCATAATCCAGTCATTTACCTGCTATAAAAGCAGAATACACCTGACTTTCCCACCGCGTCGTGCACTTATCGGACTATAATCCTTTGATAACAATCGTCGGGGAGGCAAACAACAACTATTATGTATATTGGATTATAAGGATCCGAAGGTTCATAAAATAATATGAGATTTGCACGTTATTAAGCTAAACAGCAATACTACTGACATAGATAGCACTTACAAATCATATTATAAAAATGTGAAGACTGAAAATTCATTGGAAAATTACACACGAATTGGGTACAAAGAATCGCGTAGTAACCGATTGAAATTTCACAAATATTGACAAAATAATCGAAATCACGAGATATTTGCATGTATAGTTTTTTTATTTTTTTATAAATAATATAGCGTAAACATTCCACATATAGGAGCTATTCTCAGCCAGATATACCCAAGATAAAGGCATACGTGTCTTACAGCCTGTGCTCGCAAATGGAAAGTTTGTCCGTATGATTGATAACGCGTGGTCCGCGACAGTAAATAAGAGAATTAATCATCGCTTAATTGGTATCATTTGTTATTCAAACAGGTACAGGCGATTATTGTAAAGATGAATGTGATGTGTCCGACAGACACTAAGTGGTGTAGATACGTGGATGGAAACTTCCCTTAATTAATTATGTCTGATATTCTGATCTTATTTTACAAAGAGTTCTAAGATTATATAGAGCGAACATTGTCATATAATAGTTAAAAAAAACACACGAATTGAGAACTTCCTCCTTTTTTGAAAGTCGGTTAATTATAAAACTAATATTACGATATTGGTATAAAAAAATCTGAAATCCTTATTGTTCATTCTAGTGTCAATTTATGCAAGTCATTTTTGATACTAAATTTGTATGATGTTTTAATGAATAATAAAATCTTTGAGTTGCACAACATGCTATGAGTAGTATGAGGTAATTATCTCTACGTAATATATTAATACGTAATATTGAATTTAAAGCTTTGTTGAGTACATTAAATTATATTATATCTGTTTTTAAGGAATGCATGCTGTGTCTCCTTAATGTAAGATGCACATTGTTCTTTTTCATATTTTTTTATGTTAGCTAGTAAGTCATTCATGTCTTATCTTTTTGGAGAACCTATATTAAATAAATAAATTAATAAATATTATGTATCATAATATGTATTATGGGTATTTAGTATTAACTGTACGATACTATTGATAGACGACATGGTTGATGTATGTGGTAATGCGATGGCTGACGAAACTCTTTCTTTCTATCTTAGTGCTCATCCTTTATCCCACAGATAGACAGACAGGAAGACGCCATCGCTCTGGGAGGGTTGTGACATATTGGGGCACTTCATCTCAGGGTGCCATATAAGGCTGATGCCACCAAACATGAGAAAAATCTGGGTGAAAACAAAAATTGGCCTTAAAATGGGCCTGTTCAATGCCTGAATAAGTTTAAATAAAACGTATGCGATGTAATACAGTCTAATCGAAGATGATTCTAATGGACATGAATCATGTTTACGAAAATCAACGCTTACGGAATCCAACTGTCTTTTGATAAAAATAACTATAAAAGTGATCCTATTACAACTATTTATCACAATCATTTAAACTTTGCTGGTGGTAGATGTCACATATGTAAGAGTTCGTCTGGATGGGTACCACCCCAATGTCTATTTCTACCGCCAAGCAGCAGTGTGCATGCATTGTTGTGTTTCGGTATGAAGGACATTGTAGCCAGTGTAACTACTGGACATAATAAGACTTCACATCTTATATCTCAGGATGACGAGCGCAATGGATTGCTATACAGCACCTACTTTGTATGTCAAGGTGCTGGATGGTGTTGCTACTGTTCAAGGGTGGTCGTATCGCTTACCAACAGGCGAACGGCATGCTCGTTTCGTCATTCAATGCAATAAATAAAATAATAACGTATAAGTTTTAATAAGTTTTTTTTTTGGTATGGCGATAGGCTCGCCCCCTATCACATCATGGGACGGAATGTCGGCGAAAAGTGGGTGCACTAGTTGCGCCTCTGCCTACCCCTTCGGGGATAACAGGCGTGAGTGTATATGTATATGTAATTTTTATATATTTAATATAGGGGATTTTTTACGCTCGAATTTGCTCCTTTAGGTTCTTCCTCAACCTTCACATAGCAATATGAAGTAATGTTACATTCCAGGCCAGCGCAATACTAGCTCTCATGTTTAATTCTCGTGGACCGAAAATTGCATGTGACATCGCGTTGTAGACTTTTATCATCATCAGCTACATGACGTCCACTCCTCAACATGGGCCTCCCCTAAAGATTTCCAGACGGACCTGTCAAGAACTGCCTGCATACGACGTGCTCCTGCGACCTTTACATAGTCGTCTGTCCACTGTCGTCTGTCTGTAGACTTTGAAATAATATTAATTATTTAGGAACAAACTAACCCACATACATATTTTATTGTAGATGTTTTTTCACCAAGGTAGAGGTACGGTCAGCACGCGACACAGATAAAACGCTCAAGAGCCACACCCTGCAGCGGTGTGAATTATCTGCTGATAAGGCCCTGCCCACTACCGCTGCTTTTATCTATAATTTATCAATCGAGAACATTTAGTCACGAAAATGTACCGAGACGTTTTCGAGAAATTTCTAACGTGAAAGGATTTTGCCATGGGTTTGCCCTAAAACTTAGTACACTCTTATGTATTATGTAATTAAAAAATAAAAGATACAAATTTTTATTGTTGTACTTTGATTTTTACATGGATTAGGTGAGGCTCCATTTTCCTTAAGATATTTTTATTTATTTTCACGATTATGACACTTATATTTATTTTCACGATTGTTTGACATGAAAAATGATAATGAAAAATCCTTATTGTGATAAAAGAAAGGTACAAAAAAATAATTGCCAGAGGCTCTTGAGTTAAGCTGAGCCTGTGTCTTGAGAAACCAGTCAATATTAGGTATAACATGTTATAATTTGTTAAGCGCGAGTTAAGAGAGCGTCTATATTTTGCAGTTGTGAATGTGTGTGTGTGTGTGTGTGTGTGTGTGTGTGTGTGCGTGCGTGTGTGAAGGAAGGGAAAGTCTAATGGCGGTATTAATAAATCAATCTCGTGTTTGAGCTAGATCTCAAGTAGACATAGTTCAATACATTATGTCTACTTGAGATGTAACTCAAACTTGAGATTGATTTATTAATACCGCCCTTAATGTGTGTTTGTGCTATACCGGGTGGAAGGGAATCGCTCTCTATACCGGAACGTTAAGAGAGAAGAACCATAACATTAACGAAAAACTATATTCATTTGCAAAGTAAACGATAATACTTACGATTTTAGTATTTCCGTAATTCATGCGCGCGCAATGTAAAGCGTAAAAAAATATAGGCTGCCGTCGCGCTGCGCCGGCACCGGCCCGCGGTCGTTAACCCGTCAGCTGATGTACGTGTTTCATTACGATTTTTTTGAAATATTGACCTTTTTTACTATGTTTTTCAGAATAATAGTTTGATTTATCTATCCATACGTGAAGCTGTACAGAAATTTGAGAAAATCCTACTAAAATTGTAACAATGCGATCGCGATTTTTTTAGTGCCATCACGTCAGGAATCACCAATACTATCACCTGTATTCGTTTCCGAGAGCGTTTCCCTTCCACCCGGTATAATTCTTCATTTGCAATGAACATGAGATTTTACAGCATAGCAGTGACAACCAATAATACTATGAATCTCTTCTTAGTCGAGACTAAGGAGCACATTCCTCATTTTAATCTTTGCTTCTTTAAGGGTACACTCCTTAATATCACAAATTTTAACCATAGAGTTATAAATTTCTTGGTGACTAATCCAGGGGAAACTTTTGGCAAAGTTAGATTTAGTGGTGAGAATAGGCAGCCGGAATACGCGCTTTTCCCGTAAAACGGAGATTCAGATTAGACAGTATGTTTATGTGCTTCTAAAGATGCAGATAAAATGTAGAGCTGGCGAACCCGTAATACGTTAGCTTCCTTGTAATATTACGTAATGTTAAACATTTTCTTTCCAAATATGTTAATATTTTTATATGCACTTTATACAAAACATTTCATTATAATAGGCCTGTTTAGTACGTTCGATTTTGAAAATTATTCTATACGTAATGGCAAATAAAACTAAAAACAAGCCTTTTTCGAAAACGGGCAGCATTTCATATAATATTGCAAAGAGTGGGCCTTAGAAGTGGGCGAGTAGTGGGGATAATACGTTTCCTATTTTTTTCGCACGCATCATAATTCCTGATAACGTCACACAATATTAGTGCTCTTTCTCGTTTTTATCGTCCTTTTTAAATTCCATCGGATTTCAGAATTAACTCTACTTGCCTTACCTGTGACATGTAGATCGTAGATTTTGGTCGCGCTTTCTGCGCTAGATTTTTTATTAAAATATGAGTAAAACAACTTATGAACACAAAACTGTATTTTTCTTACTTTTTGTTCTCGTACCTCGCAAGTTATTACAGTAGGTAATATAGATAATATTAATCTCAAATATACTCTTCGTGACTTCTTACTTAATACATGTTAATATTTCATCATTGTATTATTAGGTTAGGTTACTATGTAGACTGTGGAATGAGACGTATTTTGGCATTTCATCATTATTAAACAAAATGATTGTCCGTGCCTCGTCATGCGCCTAAATTCATAAAACCCAAGACCTTACATATTGTAGCAGATAGAGATTAAAATTTAAAAACACAAATAATTTTAATTGGTAGGTAAATAAACACAGAGCATCATGGGTTTTCCATTTTCTGGGTAAAGCAGAAGTGTAGCTCATCCACATTATAACTCGCTGTTTATAACCAACTGTGCTATCAGCATTTAATACCTATCGACGCTTCGGCTTCGGCCCTTTTCGGCTAAACTTCATCCTCTTTCGGCGAAACTTCGGCACTAAAGCCGCCGAAATAAATAGATAAATGTTATAATTCACATTATTACGAAATTATATTTTAACGAATTGCAACCTAAATATTATCATTTTTATATCAACTACAGTCAATATAATCCTCCAACTTTAAAGATTTGATATGCATAATTTTATTAATGGTTGCTTTTGGCTAATCTAGAGCTGAATTTATTTCAGTTTTTAAACCTTCGGCTTCGTTCCAGAATCGACCTTCAGTCGGACACCAGATAGATCTTACATAAAATTATGATGTCTAATAAAATATATTAAATGTTATCGCAAGTCACAAAAATAAAATGAGAAGTAGGGCAAACAGTAGGTACCTACATAAATAAAAAAAATATTGCGTGAACTATAAGCATCTATAAGTATCCACATACGATGGGATTTGGTATCATGCGACCAATTCGTCACGCGGTACAGTCTTCACGCCACATGATCGAACCGTACCATGCGATGTCCAGTTGTATCCAACCAAGTCTGATGGACAAGCCATCGAACTAGCCGTACCAACAATAATAATAATAATGTCCATCGAACCGTGCCCCACACGATGCGATATGGTTCGATGGCATACCATTTTAATGGTTCGGCTGTACTAAATCGCATCGTATGTGCCCACTTTAAGCCACAGCTTCATCATTGTACTACACATATCGTCATTTGTTTGGAGATAAAGCAAACGTGGTATGACGACTCATAACTATGGCTATTTTTTTATGCTTTTTCCTTATATTTTTCAATAAAGCAAATATTAATCCAAGACAACTTCTCTGAAGTTGTCGATTGACGTTGCGATATACGTGTGTAAAATAATTTTCGCTTGAATATTACGATGTACACTTGGATACATGTTTTCAAAGATGTTACTGAATTACTTGGCAGTTCATATAGTTTAATATCTACGCCTATACCTATGGTTTGCCGAACTTATGTCGGCCCCGTGGTTTATGGGAGCGTGCCTGACCCTCATATTACAGAATACAGCACGACATATTACAGAAAGAGTGGTATAGTTTTTATTTTGGTCATTCTCCATAATGCCCGATGATATTCAACATCCGCTATCCCTCAGTAATCTCCGTAATAGATAAGTGTCTCACCAACGTTATTTATATTCTATGCGAAATCTCGTGCTTCTGGAGCTAAAGATTTAAGCCTCATTTAGATGGATAAATGATTGCCAGCAATAATCGCACGCAACGACTGTGCGTTATCTGTCAGTCAGTCGATGTTAAATATAAGAATAATTAGTAGATTGCGTTAATGAAAACATATTATCAAAAATTGATACGCCACATGCGAACTCATATTTTATTTTATTTATTTACCTACCTATTAATTGTCTGGTCATCATGCACAAAATAATGTATTTTTCTGGAGTTACGCATTAAAAACGTTTAACTTCAACGCATTGGCAAGAGTTCAAAACAAATTTTTTTAATTTACGAACAGAATAATGTTGACAAAACGACAAACTTTTAGGCCAATATTTCTAGTTGCGACTCCCAGACTGAAAACGATATTTTAATGCAGATTATTTTTGTGCATGACGGTATAAACACTAACATATAGGTACCTACATCGTAAAAATCTTGCCATACTGACTTGTACCAACAACTTGCTTTTGTACTCAGCCGATGTAGGTAAATAGTCTAATATAGGCCAACATAATTTTGACGACCGTCGGGAATCAGTCTCTCGTTGGGCGACATTATTTTTGCACCGCAATGTACCATCAGTTACAGTGAAATCAGGCGGGTTGATAAGATTATTGGAATTTGATAAGTAAATCGCGGCTTTGATTGCTGTTGAGAACTCATGAATCACTACTAGCGGACCACGTGTTAATTCTTTATTCAGTAAAGAGTGAAGATTCAACTAATATTATAAGTGTGAAAATGTTCCATTTTTGTATATTTGTTAAAGTAGTAATTAATAGATTTGACGGAAAATGCTAAAAAGTGGCACATAGATGATGTTGGAATTCTTGATTGTTTTTATTCTACAACTGTACGATGAGACTTTTATACAAAAAATAGACTTCCACCTGGTCGAAGCAGCGATAAAAAGCTTGTATAAACTTACTTAATATATGCAACATAGGATACTTTTGCATATAATTTTTTTATATACTTTTTACCGACTTCATAAACTCCTATCCTAAATAAATTCCCTAAAGGTTAAATTTCGTTATCTACATCAAAAACTATTCTTCAGTATTATCAAAGATAAGTGTAATTAAATGTATTTTGATGAATCTTTGGCTTAGCAACGCGTAATGTGAGCATTGCAAATGGTTCAATTATAATTACAACAAGAGATCAAAAGGTGACATAGCGACTGCTGCCGAACGATTGTAATGAATCCGTTACATCTGAATCAATTACGAAATATACCTAATGTTTATTACAATTACGTGTGAGTTTTGTTCGTACATCGAACACTATTTGGAAATTTAGGGTTATTTTTAATTTTTATGTGTACTAAGCATAAATTGATAAAGTGGACTTTCCGTATTTAAAAAACCTAGTAGACAAATATGGAATGTATAAAATCGTTTTTGTTAATGTTCAAGTATTTGTAGGTTTATTGTGGAGATTGGTGTTAAAATTCAATCATATAATTCACGTGTCGGTATTTCACGTCAATAAGAATATTGGCAATTTACGCAAAAACTATTTTTTAGCAACATGCAATGTTATGTGATGGATGATGAGGAGGTTATCAAGCCGTAGACGAATATTCGAGAAAAAGGCTATAAAGATGTAGGTACTGATGCTTTCAAATTTTCCATGAGTGTCGCTTTGTTTACAGCATAATAATTAAATTTATCCATCGATTTATGACTTTAAGTACTAGATTTATGGAATGCTATTAGTGTCAAGTATTAATACCTTATCAAACTTTTGGTAAATACTTTCACTATCAAAATTTTACGGAAAGTTTATTTATGACTTTTACCTATAAATGGTAAGAATGTCGATGGAAAATAGTCTTATTCGTTTATAGTTAATTATTTTAATAATGATATCTTCTACCTATCGAGATAACTCAAATGAGAGATCAGCATTCAGCACTTGTGTAGCATTTCAACCTTCCATTGTAGAGTCGGGAGCCTGGGCAAAACACTATTTCAACCACTTTACGAAAAAAATTACTAATATGACATAATATCTACTTACAAGAAATTGATTATTTCAAATGTAAAGGATTGTTATGAATTACATTTAATATATATAACTTATCTTCGTTGAAATTAATTTAAATTTAAGACCATTTCGTTTGCACGTGTGTTTTTTTTTCACACGAATAATGAACTCAAGCTGGTTTCATTTAGATTGAGTTCCTAAACCTATATATCGGAATGGGTAAATAAGCACCTACTTACACGCACAATGCGTCAAAATAAATATTGATCTTCATTATAACGATTAGTAGATACCAAATATTTACTGCCGCAGTGGCGTAGTTGTGTTACGGTACGACTGCAGTGCTGAGGTCTCGGATTCAATTCCCGGGTCAGGCAAAATGATGTTGGGTTTTTCTGCTCAATATCAGCTGAGAGTTTGGAAATGTGCCCAGTAAATGGCATTAAGCCCATCCCTTATCACATAGGACCTAAAATAGCTGGCGAAACGTGGGTATGGTGTTTCACACACATTGTGTAATGTAATCCCCCTAGCCAGTTTCGGCCACGGCGGCCAATGTCAACGGAGATCAGCCAGGTACGCAGGAGATATTATAATGCACAAGTGTGTGCGCAATACACAGGTGCACTCGCTATTCCTTCAATCTCATAGGTGATTCGGCAATCCGACATGACCGGAGAGAGATCAGGCGCAGAACCAACGGCTTTACGTGCTTTCCGATGCACGGGGGTATCACACCGCCAACTCCGAGATGCGACTGAGTAATTTTTTTAAGATGGAAAAACCCAGTCACAATGTTTTTTGGCTCGACCCGGGATTCGAACCCAGGACCTCAACGCGCAAATCGTACTCGTAACGCGTACGCAATACAACTACGCCACCGAGGCAGTCAACACACATTGTATACCTACTACAGGTGTGTACTCTGCCTTCCCCTAAAATAGGGAAAACGGCATGTATGTATGGATGTAAATATTTCCGATGAAATCAGAGTAAAAATTCGATGTCCAATAGACCTATTTTATATAAAATGCACACACCACATGACACGTGTTGCACCAATGGGCCGATGTTTGTGTCAATTGTGTCATACTAGTTGATAAATTATAAATAAACGGTCTCGTGCGCGGGCGCCGTCTTATGATAGCGCGGGTTATCATATCACCGCGGGAAGATTCCATAGCAAACAACCGAACGCAACAGTAGCGTATAGTCTTATACAACAATGAGGTATGCACCAATTTCGACTTTAATCACTTTTGTAGGAAAACTTTCATGTTTAGCTTTATTAAAGGACCTGTAAATCAATTGCGATTTATTATTTGTTGATCAGTTAATTTATAACTGTAATATGAAAGGCATTAGGTACCTACAGATTTATACAACAGTTAAATTGAATCGCTAAATTCGTTTTACTCGTTTTTTTTATTCGGGCACGGCAAAGTGACTGCACCTCACCTGATGGTAAGCGCGATGCCGTCCAGATAGAGTATCGAATGGCAGCAGATGGTTATTTCATGCCATGTCTCATGTTATTTTAATTGTTGCTGGAAAATTGTAGTCAAGCTCTATTCCTCTCAAATATGATCACACTCTGCTATGACTGGTAGCAGCCTGTTTATGATTAACCCCTGGAATGCCGGGCTCAGTTTGCGTAAAAAACGCTTGCGTGCCGCCCATACATTTGAAAAAATCGGATTTTAGGTGTAAAGGATGTTCCAATTTATACACCATAAAATTCTTTTAGTACGAATTTTGAAATTATTTATTTACTTATTTATTATGGATCAATGGTCACTAAAATATTTAGAAACATTGTGAGATTTGGCATAGACGGCCATTTTGAATTTCTTCATTTTAAGGCCAATTGACTTCAAAATCGATATCTGAGCAGGCCTTTAGGTACAGAAGATGGATCCAATGTTAGAGTTGAAAAAAGTGGCCGCCATTTTGAATTTCTTTGTTTTAAGGCCAATCGACCTCAAAATCGATATCTGGGCAAGCCTTTAGGTACAGAAGACGGATCCAATGTTAGAATTGAAAAAATTGGCCGCCATTTTGAATTTCTTTGTTTTAAGGCCAATCGACCTCAAAATCGATATCTGGGCAAGCCTTTAGGTACAGAAGACGGATCCAATGTTAGAATTGAAAAAAGTGGCCGCCATTTTGAATTTCTTTGTTATAAGGCCAATCGACCTCAAAATCGATATCTGGGCAAGGCTGTATGTACAAAATACGGATCCAATGTTAGAATTGAAAAAAGTGGCCGCCATTTTGAATTTCTTTGTTTTAAGGCCAATCGACCTAAAAATCGATATCTGGGCAAGCCTTTAGGTACAGAAGACGGATCCAATGTTAGAATTGAAAAAAGTGGCCATTTTGAATTTCTTTGTTTTAAGGCCAATCGACCTCAAAATCGATATCTGGGCAAGCCTTTAGGTACAGAAGACGGGTCCAATGTTAGAATTGAAAAAAGTGGCCGCCATTTTGAATTTCTTTGTTTTAAGGCCAATCGACCTCAAAATTGATATCTGGGCAGGCCTTTAAGTACAGAAGATGGTTCCAATGTTAGAATTGAAAAAAATGGCCACCATTTTGAATTTCTTTGTTTTAAGGCCAATCGACCTGAAAATCGATATCTGGGCAAGCCTTTAGGTACAGAAGACGGATCCAATGTTAGAATTGAAAAAAGTGGCCACCATTTTGAATTTCTTTGTTTTAAAGCCAATCGACCTCAAAATCGATATCTGGGCAAGCCTTTAGGTACAGAAGACGGATCCAATGTTAGAATTGAAAAAAGTGGCCGCCATTTTGAATTTCTTTGTTTTAAGGCCAATCGACCTCAAAATCGATACTTGGGCATGCCATCATTTTGTTTTAACACTAATGGGATTTAACCTCTCGAACCCAGAGCGTCATATTACTGGTCACATTGGCCCAGTACGCGTGATCTGTCAACAAGCGAAAATCGACCTACACGCACACACATAAGGCGCGTCAACACGCACACATCGCGAGTTTGACAGCTGTCAGACCGGTCCGATCGGACCGGTCTGGGCTCGACGGTCTATATTGATATTTGGGCTTGTCTTTAGCCAAACAGAATAAATCGAGGTTGTAATTTTACTAATTTAACAATTTAAATACGCAATCACATTAAAAATTAGATACTTTTAAAAATGAATAAGGTAATCAACCTGAGTAGCCTTTTAAGTCTGGTGATGGGGGGTAAATAAACATAAAGATACAGTAATTTAATGGCCACCCAACAGGGCATAACGATGTGGGGGAAGAAAAATATAATAAGATAATTTCTACTACGCGGCTAATTATTCTTATAGCAATCGTTGAATTGTTAATGACTCCCTGATTTTTAACCGATTTTGATGCTTTCACAGAAGAATTTACTTTATTTGCGGTTTGCTGCCACGGGACACTTTTTTCTTCTTCAATTCTTTATTTTGCGACATAACAAAGCTGCGTTATTAAAGAGAATTGAATAAGCATTGATGGTGGCCATAATATTTAAAAAATCTATAATTAAAACCTACTATAGTTTGTGGCCATGTCCAGCGGATTTTGATTTTAAAACCAATAGCCCTTAAAACAAGAACATTTAACATGGAATGCAGTTCTTAAAATTCCAACCTCGAGTTATTCTATTTGGCTAAAGACAAGCCCAAATATCTATCTTTCCTCTCGCGGAAGGAGAGTGCCGAGAGGGATCGCCAGCGCAGTGGTGATCCCTCCCGCCGCCAGACGAGACGTAGGAGGCGTCGGGTGGACCCTGTGGATTGGGGGCGTTGGAGAATTCCACCACGGTATACCCTGCCTGTCGTAAAAGGCGACTAATAGGGGCCTCCGGGGGTCACGGGGGGGCGGGAGGTGCCTTCCACCTATTAGTCTAGCCAACTTCTGTGACCCCCGTGATGGAAGGCAGCGTGCCTCACGCTGCCTCTGACGCCAAGGGCGTCCTTCGGTGTACGGGGGCTACTGAGCCCCCGCAACAACAGGAGACGGACCGCAACAGCGGTACGCGCAGGGGCGGTTCCGGACGACAACTTAGACGTGAGTTGGAGGAAGCCCGCAGCCGTCTCTAATGCGCCGAAGATGGCCACCGCGGGAAAAAAATATCTATCTTAAATACAATCAGTCTTAAAACAAAGAAGTTCAAAATGGCGACCACTTTTCTTAAGTCTAACATTAAATAATTATGACTTTTACTATCAATGCCATGCCCAGTATCGATTTTGAGGTCAATTGGCCTTAAAACAAAGAAATTCAAAATGGCGACCACTTTTTCAATTCTAACATTGGATCTGCCCTTTGTACCTAAAGCCATGCCCAGATATCGATTTTGAGGTCGATTGGCCTTAAAACAAAGAAATTCAAAATGGCGGCCACTTTTTTCAATTCTAACATTGGATCCGTCTTCTGTACCTAAAGGCTTGCCCAGATATCGATTTTGAGGTCGATTGACCTTAAAACAAAGAAATTCAAAATGGCGGCCACTTTTTTCAATTCTAACATTGGATCCATCTTCTGTACCTAAAGGCTTGGCCAGATATCGATTTTGAGGTCGATTGGCTTTAAAACAAAGAAATTCAAAATGGCGGCCACTTTTTTCAATTCTAACATTGGATCCGTCTTCTGTACCTAAAGGCTTGCCCAGATATCGATTTTGAGGTCGATTGGCCTTAAAACAAAGAAATTCAAAATGGCGGCCACTTTTTTCAATTCTAACATTGGATCCGTCTTCTGTACCTAAAGGCTTGCCCAGATATCGATTTTGAGGTCGATTGGCCTTAAAACAAAGAAATTAAAAATGGCGGCCACTTTTTTCAATTCTAACATTGGAGCCGTCTTTTGTACCTAAAGCCATGTCCAGGTATCGATTTTGAGGTCAATCGGCCTCAAAACAAAGAAGTTCAAAATGGCGGCCACTTTTCTCAATTCTCATATATGATTAAGATTTGCATCCAATGGAAACAAAAAATAAGCTAAAAAGAAACCACCTGTAGATGTTCAGTTTTCATACATTTTGCAGAAATCGGCCCGAGCGTGGATCCACGCTCCCGGCAGAGTTTGAACACTTTTTTTGAGCGTGGATCCACGCTCCCGGCACGCGAGGGCTTAATTAAGAATCGATGACATAAATATACAATTTTATCTACGATTTTGACCATCGATTTCTATTTTATGGGGTTATCTGGTCTAAACTGTGTGCCCGATATGGCGGTCGGCTCGCTTCCTATCACATCATGGGGCGAAATACATATAGCGAAAAATGGGTGCCATGGATGCACCTGTACCTACGCCGCGCCGTCCAAGATGAAGGCGTGATGTGTTTGTTTGTTTGTTTTGATTTGTATTACACTTATTTCATTTTTAATAAATTTACTATTGACCGAAATTATAGAGCTTTATTATAAACGTCAATTTAAATTCTTAGAATAACATCACAGATAACGATATTAGCAAAATAAAACGTATTCAACTAAATATATTCATAACTGGTGACAAAAATCTGTTTACAAGGCCATGACCCATACCAGAATATACCGAAGTCAAACATTTCAGATTGAACAACACAATACTACCGCATTGAATAGATATATAAATAAAAAATAATCTCGATTATCGGAATATAGACAAATAGCTACAGATGCGTCAGGATGCAACATAATATTAATAATATCAGCCTTGTGTTATATACTGTCCCACGGCTGGGCCTGCACGGGTTTCCTCTACTACTGTTTCGCTACCATTCTCGCCTAGTGCGTGTTAGCAGACTTCACATACCTTAGAAATATTCTCAGGTATATCTCATTTTTCCTCACAATATTTTCCTTCACCACCATTAAAGCAAGCGGTAATTTACAAAGAATACACACATTTTTTTTTTTAAGTGCGCTTTGGTTTTGAGACTACGGAGGGCAGACTTTCATCTCGGCAGTCCGTTTCGTTCCCAACTACCCTATATTCAAGTTACTCTATGTTCCCAACTAAGCTATCGACGTTTTTTAAGGTTGATTGCTATTAACATAAAGGACTAGACTGTATCATCACTGCGTGTGGTGGAGTCAATTTAGGAATTCAACTAGGTACTTTAAAGAGTAAATAATAATAATGTACATATAAACTCTAAAATATACGGTCATAGTTAACTTAAGTTACAAATAAACAACACGGTAAGTGTTTATTATGCAAATCTGTATACCATTGAAATAAATTAAATTCCAACAGATCATTGCCAGTGACAATCTTTGAACGACATTCGCGACCATTCCACGGAGATCATATCACATTATCCATTATCTACTAACCATCAAATAAATGTAAATCATTTTATTAATTAATCCCAGACAAGTATTATTACTATTTATAGGTAGATATAGGTAATAAATCGCACGCCCAGATCAATACTGAATTATCCCGAAAAAATCTGCGAATCGTGCCCAAATCAATACTGAATAATCTCGAAAAAACACTTCTCAGATTTATTCGAGATAATTCAGTACCTATTGATTTGGCCGTTGCGAAATGTGAAAGATGTTATATTACATGTAGGTAGATGTTAGTTTTTCCTCCTTCCGCACTACGATGAGGATCATAAGCGGGGACAGATTAGCGTAGAGGCAAATTAGGCAACTGCCTAGGGGCCCAGCCTTGGCCAGAGGCCTTTTGTCCGGAGAACAAAAATATATTGGGCACTGACTGCAAAATTTGTTACCAGTATATAAGTAATGCTATCGTATATTTATACACGTATTTATCTAGCTTAGCCAGTAATTGAAATTAGGTACGGAATGTAGGTAGGTAATGTTAAATTATTTTTTGGTTTTAAGTGGTTTTTAATCGTTTTTGAAGTCGGTTTAATTTTTTGTTAAAAAGGATTTTATGAGTTATTAAAACAAAACATATTTTTATTGCAGTCGGTTAATTAAAGTAAGACAGGAAACGGAAAATGGGCCCCAAACGAGGTATTGCCAAAGGGCCCTGAAATCCTTAATCCAGCCCTTGTTAGAACTATTTATTGAAACCGCCCATAAATACACTCATTTGCAAAAAAAACGGGCGGTTTGGATTTTAATTCTTTTTAAAAAAAATACGGTACCAAAATGATTTCAATCATTTGTACATGTTACTGGCCGGTTTTAAAAATGCCGTGGTGTTTAAAACAGTACGTTCTAAATTAAAATTTTCGTTTGATGCTCGTTTTTACAGAAAACCACTTTTTATCCTACATTTTTGGTGCGAAGTTCCAAAAGATAATATCGGTTTTCATAACTTTTAGTCAATTTTTATTAATTTATTTTATATTCTTAATTGTCAAAGCTTCATTTATTGCTGTTTAGCTGTCTCAATAATGTTAGAGAAAGTGGTAAAAGCTACAAAAATTATTGCGCTGCTCGACGAGGGCTGCAGCCAATGCTTCGTGGCTCAGAGGCTAAGTGTGAGTCGCTCGACGGTTCAAAGGACCTGGCAGCGGTATCAAGACACCGGTTCCGTCGAGAGAAGGCCTGGTTCTGGAAGAAAACCATGTACCCAACCACGGGATGATCGTTTTCTTGTGAGTCGCGCATTGAGAAATCGCAAGTCTTCGTATGTGGACCTTAAGAACAACCTCGAAGAAGTAAGAAATGTGCATATTAGTCTATGGACGGTCAGGAGGAGGCTGCTCGCGGCCAATATACGCAGTCATCGCCCGGCCCGCGGCCCTAAGTTACTTCGTGAGCACAGAGTTGCCAGGCTTAGGTTTGCTCGAAATTGTGAGTCATGGATTCAAGAAGACTGGAATAGGGTATTGTTCTCCGATGAAGCCAGGATATCTCTGTTCGGTAAAGATCGACGTCGGCGAGTGCTACGAAGACGAGGAGAACGCTTTGCAGAGGCTTGTTTTGAAAAAATCACACCTTATGGTGAGGGCTCTATTATGTTTTGGGCAGGAATAAATTTAATGGATCGTACAGAGTTAGTCTTCATTGAAAACGGCTCACTGACTGGACATCGATACATAACGGAAGTTCTTATTCGTCATGCACAACCCGCATTGGCCGCTTTAGGCGAAGACTCAATTTTTATGGACGACAACGCTCGCGCCCACCGTTCTGGCGATGTGGAAGCGTATGTGCAAGAGGTCGGCATTCGTCGTTTGGATTGGCCAGCTCGAAGTCCCGACCTCAATCCTATAGAGCATGTCTGGGACGTTCTGAAACGACGCGTGAGATCAGTACAACCGGCTCCGCAAACTATCAGAGAGCTGAAGAATGTGATTACCGCGGAGTGGGAACGTATTCCGCAAGCAAGTATCCGGGATATCCTCGCTAGCATACCCAGACGAATTCAAGCTGTGATTTCAGCTAGAGGGGGTCGCACTCGATACTAAACATTTATCTGCTTTTACTTTATTAAAGAAAAAACAAACAAAAATCTTTGTTAACTTTTACTTCACGAGCATATGCACTACTAGCGAGCATACACTACTAGTGAACTTTAGCATTAAAACCCATAAATTTTATCCAAATTTTATGATAATACTGACGAAAACGATTATTTGCTTATTAATTTACAAAATTGTGAAAGTAAAACTACCTATAATTATCAAACAAACCAATAGTAACATTTGAAATGGTTCATTGCTTAAGTGCCCGTTTTTTTTGCAAATGAGTTTATTTTAACTAACTAAAAGTATTCTATCGATCTATTTCAACGTGCTCACGTTTATTCCTACAGTGGTGCTAATTGCTTATTCACTTTGTTACAGAGCCATTAAGGTCGTTAATCACAATAAGAGTGGAAAATTTAACGATCACAATTATAGGTCTTGTTCCATCTGATATGTGATCAAAACAACGTTAATGGTGATGAAATGAATATCATATACGGTCTACTCATAGATACCCTTGACAAAAACAATGCATTGTGAGATAGATAGATAGTAAACAGTATCTATTAGTAAAAAAAGTGGTATACTGATAAGTATAGTCAGCAGGTAAACCACTTATTCTTTTTCGATCTGTTGTGCTAAACACAAAGCCACGTCGACCACACGATCAAGCTCAAGCCGGGATATAGTTATCCCACATATTAAAACTTAACGTAAAGTTTATATATACATGTACATACATATACACTCACGCCATTTATCCCCGAAGGGGGTAGGCAGAAGCGAAACTAGTGCACCAACTTTTCACCATTATTCCGTCCCATGATGTGATAGGGGGCGAGCCTATTGCCATATCGGGCACGAATTGCAGACTCCGAGCTGATACTGAATAGAAAAACTCAATATCACTTTGCCCGACCCGGGGATCGAACCCGAGACCTCAGCTTTGCAGTCGTACTGTAATACAACTACGCCACCGAGGCAACATATTAGTATTTAACTTATTAGTAATTAACTAATTAGTATATACTAATTAGTTAATTATGGAATGGTGTAAACAGTACATCATAGATATACGATTGCAGTATTCGTGAGTCATCTGCTGTTAATTTTTGAAGAGTTCCATTGTGTATCTCCGAAGATCTTCATCAGATCTTCATAAATTATATACTAAAACCTTCCCTGCAAAATATACATTTCAATATCGAAAACCACATTTAAATCGGATCAGTAGTTTTTGAGAAACTCGCGGCAATACAAATTTACATACATACATACATATGGATCGAATACAAAACCTCCTTTTTGAAGTCGGTTAACAATTCAATTTAAATTAGGCATCGACTCCAAATATATGTATATAAATTTATTTTTTGTTTGTTTTTAGTGGTTTTTAATATCTATAGTCTAAAACACACCTACCACAATTTTTAATGGTATGGATTAAGTGCGTACAATCACTAATAGCCGACTAGAAATATGCTAAAATTTAGTGAACTGCCACAACGATAAATATGCTTTGTTATGAACACCAAATAATCTAGTTACAAACATAAAATAAATGAGGTCTACGCTGTTAATTATGCTTATATGAACTGCCATTCAAAATTAAACTTAATTATTACAGATTCACTTCCTAAGCTAAGTAGAAATGCAGTGTTTGCATGAAAAGTGATAATTGCTATTTGATACTTGAATCGGTCGTATAATTAAGTACCTACGCGACATGAAATTTAGAACAGAAATAAAAACACAATTAATCTTTCTATCAATTAAACGTTATGAAGTTCAAAGTTCAATAAAAATATTATTAATCGATCTCTCTATTTTTTTTTTATTCTTAGCTCGGCAAAGTGACTTCTCTGCATCTGATATTAAGCGAAGTGAAATCCAAAAAAAATGTCAACCGTCAAGGGACAAGATTATCCCACGACACAATTATGCCGGCCTGCTAATTGCTTCTTCACGCTCCGCTTGAAGGACCCCATGTTGTAAGACGGAGGGAACACGTGTTTTTTTTTTCTTTTTTTTTATTGCTTCAAAGGCAGACGAGCTAACGGCCCACCTGATGGTAAGTGGTTACCGTCGCCCATAGACGTCAGCAATGCCAAGGGCACAGCTAAGACGCTGCCTACCGTAAGAAAGTGTGCCTGCAAACTGTTCCACAGCTTAATGGTACGGCCAGCCAGCATGCGTGGTTCTGTTGAGGAAAGGTGAGGAATAAGGCAATTTGAAATTAAACTATTTTGAAATAAACGATTCTTCAACTGATTAATCGAAAATCAGAAATCTTAATTGATGAGATCACTAGCTTTTGCTCGCGCGGGATGATAATTTGAGATTTACCTACCGATTTGATGTGTACGCGTTTATTATTTTTTTGATGTGAAGTAGCCTGTGTTACATATCGCGCACTAATAAAAACAAGGTTTATTTATCAGCAACTTGGGTAAGACTTATCGTCATTTTTGAATTAATATAAAATCTAGCAGAAAAATTGCACTTATTTTTCTATATGAATTTAGAAACATCAATGGAGGTAGGACATAGTCCTACTATCCTACTAATATTATAAAAGCGAAAGTTTGTATGTATGATGTCTGGAAGTATGGATGTTTGTTACTCTTGCACGCAAAAACTACTGAAAGGATTTCGATAAAATTTGGCACACGGGTAGATCATGTCCTGGATTAACACATAGACTACATTTTATCCCGGGAAAATAAAAAGGGGGACTTTTATCCCGGAAAACTATTAAACGCGGGCGGAGCCGCGGGCACAATCTAGTATATTATAATTCCATGAACACTACAAAAATATTTGATAATTATTACACATTCCAATAAGTTTACGTCGAAAACATTGATGTTCGTAACCACGGAAGCTACAATCCTCATTTTTTGTTTCGATAAATTCCTGAAATCGCGGGTCATCAAGGAAATAAAACAAGGAAACAACAATTACGCCAGTTTATAAATCATATAAATTATAAAACTTTATATCTAGCTTTGTTGATCATGTGGTGCGCGGACGTCTGCAACTTCAAGAGCTCTTCCTTTATGAGTCGAGTGATTTCTGACTTGGCTTTGGCCACGGCGAGTTCTTGCGAGCTTTCTATTGCGAGGTATAACTTTCTCTCGCCTTCTGGCGGATTCTTACCCGGCGGTACGTACGTGCCTCGGACAGTTATACCCGCCTCAGAATACTCGCTTATGAGAGCCAGCGCCTCCTGTAACAGGCAAAAGTCAAGATTAATAGGGCAGAATAATCAAAATTGATGTGCCTTTGGAATTGGATTAGTAAAAAGTTAAAATCAAACAAAATACCTTTAACTAACGACAATAGTAACATTTGTTCCTTCGCAACATTTTTATACAGAAAAATAATAGAATACCGATGAGAGCTAATTTGAGCAACATGATATCTGAACTGAACTGAGCGCGAGTGCAAACTGCAATGATGAATGATGATGCGCATGCGCATATACTTATAGCAGGGGTTATCTCTCAGGTCAATGTAACAAGGTAAATAAACGAATACAGAAAAATATAGGGTTGTTAGCACCAAAGAAAAAAATACCGTCCAGTATGTAAATAAAGTCGTAGATCGTAAATACAAGTAACGAGAAAAAAAACAAGAGTATCATGATCTTATTTCGTTGTAACAATAAAACAGGGCATCGATACTGGTGAACTTTGGACATAATATAACAACTTATTTGTAAACATATTTTATACACATAAACGCTATTACATGTTAAGAAATCTCTTGTATTTGAAACTAACACTTTGGCCATTAATAACCCTGCAAAAGCCAGATGGTAGCTGGAACACGCGCTATCGGCGACAAAACGTTACCAAAGGATTCCTATTATCAAAGTGAGCGAAAACGACGTTGAATTATGCAATGACGTAAATCTACCATTGCACGACTGACCAATATTTAAAAATGCCTGAACAGTTTTTGATGAGACTTTCATTGGCAAATAGAGGAATTGCCAGAAAAAAGAGACGTTCATGGGAAAAGATTTACACCGTGAGACTCCGGATAAAAGCTAGTCACATCTGAAATGATTCACAGTACGTACCTTGCTAGTCACTCTCCACCTGGCCTGCTGCGGGAAGTCGTTGATCTCCAGCTCTGTCTCGTACTTCCGGAACACTTCCTCGGCCGGCTCAGAGTTGCTCTCATCTCGCGGTTGGTAATTCAGCCTGGTGTTCAACTTGGCCGCTAACTGTTCCGCTACTGTTTTGGCCTGTTAGCATAATACATTTAAGAATCACGCCTCATGTTCCGGGGTAAGCAGAGGTGTTGTCACACTCATATATTGCTAACTAAACTAGGCACTTTTGCAATTTGCCAGATACAATATACTTCGAGCTAATATTGAGCAGGAAATATTACTAGTTACAGCAGCCGTTTTACAACTCCGCCCCAGAGTTAGGCATAATACCTACATTTATATAATCGTTTGTAATAGTCAAGGGCGGATCCAGCTTATGTCAGGGGAGTCATATAATCAATAGCGAATAGTCAATAGCATGGTTGGCTCGGTCCGCCCCGGGCGCACTTTTAGGAAGGCGGGAAAAATGAAAGCTTTTAAAATTTCAGTCTCTCGGTGACTGGGTGTACAGTCAGCCACAAAAGTAGCTGAACAAATTCAAAATGGCCTCTACACTTTTGTGTTATCAATTTTAGTGTTCTCTTCATGAAAATAAAATAAAAGGGATTTACTTCACACCAATATTTTTTTTTTCTATTAAACTTAATGCGTAGAGGCGAATTCAATTTGAATTTGTTCAGCCATTTATGTGGCTGACCGTACCAGTAATGATGCTTGGTGAAATGACCTTTTAATGGTGCCTAGGATCGGCCCCGGGTGGCAAAATACTACGCTACGCCACTGCATATATTTAAGGTCTATTCAGGACACTCCAAATCGATCATAAGAAAAATATCAGTAGTCACCTAGACCCAACCTAGGGGGGGTCATGACCCCCTCTGGATCCGCCCTTAGTAATAGGTACAATACAGGTCTACATTTCATCAGCCTGTTTGTTTTGTCGTACTTTGTGACAGTGTGTAAGTTATCACTAGACATTCGAATAAACATTTTATTTGTAATTTAATTTTAGTGTCGAACATGTAAGAGTATAGAAAGATCAATAAACTCTTTTATGTTTATCAAAAGAACACCCAGACGATAAAATCATACATTGTACTCACATTATAAGCTTTCAAATACATTAGTTCTATGACCGTAATGATATACACAATTTCATAGATATCTCCGAAACCGATTGCAAAATCAACCAGTTTGATGGCAATACTAACAAATTACTTATTTTGATTGGTTAATTTTCTGAATCGATCTGTAGGAATTGATAAAAATCCTTTATTAATTTGGGCTGTTATCAATACGGCTTCTTTTTCTTAATCTGATCATTATTAAAAATAATAATAATTTTAAAGCTAAAAGTTTGTTTGGTTGGACGCGCTAATCTCAGGAACTACTAATCCGATTTTGAAACTACTACACTACTAGCTACATTACATACTCCTGAATGCTTTAGGTACTACTGTTTACCCCGGGAAAATATTTTTATAACGAAAAACCTTTCTGACGCGGACGGAGCCGCGAACAAATACTAGTTGAAAATAAAACCTCTTAATGTATTGTAATAACATATAATGTGGTATGGTTGGGCAAAGGCCTCCCCAATATCTTGTCATGAATTGAGGTCCTGTCCTGTAAAAATGACAATCACTTATATTAAAATGCCTGGATGTAGGTCGTTACTAATGCTTGGTGTCATTTTCAGCAGAATCGAATCCCATTCATTTTGCATATATGGCGATTTTGCTCGGCGTAGAGACAGACCTATTTACAGTCAGCAGCATCTGTACAAAATCGAAATTTCAAATCGCTTATATACACGTAAGATAAACTGAAAAAAAAACTTCGTATGAAGTAAAGCAAATCTCTTTTATTTTATTTTTGTGAAGAGAAAAAAAAGATTAGTAAGAACACAAAAGTATGTAGGCAATTTGAAATTTTGAATTGTTCAGCTACTTATGCTGCTGACTGTAGTACAGTCAGCCACATAAGTAGTTAAACACATTCAAAACTTCAAATTGTCTTTACATTTTTGTGTTTTTACCAAATTTTTTCTTCACAATAACAAAATAATGAAGTCATTTTACTTCACATTAACAAAAATGTATCAAATAAACTTAACGCGTATGAGCGATTTAAAATTTTAAGTCGTTCAGCTATTTATGTGGCTGACCGTACAGCAGTGGATTTCCTGCGAAAGATGATAATGACTATCTATGTATGACTAGTTGTTGCCCCGCCCCGCCCGAGTATAAAAGTTTTTCCGGGATAAAAGTCCCGCATTATATTTTCCCGGGATGAAACGTAGCCTAAGTTACTCCTTATTACATCAGCTACCTGCCAATAAAAGTTCTGTTAAAATCGGTCCAGCCATTTCAGATATTAGCCTGAACAAATAGACACTCCAATTTTATTTATTAATAAAATTGGAGTGTCTATTTGTTATTGGAGCCCGCGTTAATCAGATTTACCGGGATAAAAGTGCATATAAACGTTCCTCTTGAATCACTCTATCTATTAAAAAAAACCGCATCAAAATCTGTTGCGTAGTTTTAAAGATCCAAGCATAGCAAACATAGGGACAGACCGCGGGAAGCGATGTTGTTTTTAACCGACTTCAAAAAGGAGGTTCTGTATTCGATCCGTATGTATGTATGTAAATTTATATGGCCGCGAGTTTCTCAAAAATTTCTGACTCGATTTGGATGTAGTTTTCGATGTTGAAATGTACAGCTTTCAGGGAAGCTTTTAGTCTTAGAGTATGTATTACTACCGTGCGCCTGCTACCCAGCGTAGGCAAAATTAAAGGCAAATTTAAATTGAACAATGTTTTTGTATATATGATTTTGTATTTCCTTGGCTTAGCAATTTAAACTAGGCATCGTCTCCAAATATACGTATACTAATATACTAAGCTAATATAAAGATGAATTATTTTTTGGTTTGCAGTGGTTTTGAAGTCGGTTTATTTTTTGTTATATACTATGTAATGATAATGAAGTATATATAAGACTAGTAGTGCTCGCGGCTCCACCCGCGTGAAATAGTTTTCCGGGACAAAAATATTTTCCCGGGATAAAAAATAGCCTATAGCACTCAGGAGTTATGTAGCTTCCTATTAGTGAAAGAATTTTCAAAATCGGTTCAGTAGTTCCTGAGATTAGCGCGTTCAAACAAACAAACATACTCTTCAGCTTTATAATATTAGTATAGATTGTTACGTACGGTGATGAGTGTGTGTGCGGCGGGCCCGCCCTTGAGTATGGCCTCGGCGGCTTGTTGCGTGGCGCCCTTGTGCTCGGCGCCGAGACCCTTGGCGAGGTTGATGCGCGACGCGAGCCGCCGCGCCAGCTCCAGCTTGCCGTCCGCGCCCCCCGCGCCCCCCGCACCCCCCGCACCACCCGCACCGCCCGCGCCGCCCGCCCCCACCACGCCCGGCTGTACGGAAACACATCAACATTAGGCATGGGTCGTACTTGCAAAATCGAGAACCAGGGCTTACAAGTAAGTCCGCCTAAAAAAACCAGCGCCAAAAACCAGGGTTCGAAATACTTTCAAGTATTTTTTACTGCATAGGATATTGACCCATGTTGCGGCACGAATAAGGAGCACAATCGCGTCAACAAATATAATACTTTTAACACTTAAATACTTGCATAGGAAATTGTTCACTAGCTTGTTGAAATAAGAACCATAATTGCGCGCGGACGTAGCGCGGCGTAAAATACTTTCAAGTCTTGCAAGTGTTTCGGGTCGGCACCTGGTCGGCGTACTTGCAAGCAAATACCTGATGTAAAAACCTGGTTGCGTAAATATGCACCACCTCTAATCAAGATACCTTCATAGGCTAGGTAGACCGTGCCCACACCAGTAGGATATAAAATATATGAAAAAAAAAACACGTGACGTCTCCGTTTCGCTTTATTGGATCTGGTTGAGAGACTAACACGTGACTGACGTATTGACCTCTCGATCAATCACAAACATTAAAATTAAACGATATCGTGTTACGACTTGCGTATTTTTGCCACGTGCTAAGCCCACAGATTGCGTGATGACTATTTGGCTAGTAAGTCATTTTTTTTAATCTAGGACACTGCCCCGCCCCCCCCCCCCCCCCCTGAAAAATGGCTCTAGCTACTCCAATGCACACCTTACAAACTATATATAAATCTGCTTAACACTAAACGTAACATATTATTACTTCAGGCTAAGTCCACAAACTTAGATGAAACGATAATAACAAAAATTCTATCCGATGTTGTTATTGTTTATGAGCAATCATATATTACCATCTGATGAGGTGCCTACCCTCCTCATCATTTAGTTTCATAAAGAAAAAAATGCACACTACATTCACAAATAAAAAATCACCTAAGTATCAATATTGACAAAACTGTTAAGAAACATAAATAATCTAACTAAATACTGCGATAAGATTTTTTGTGGCGTACACTATGACACGTGAGGACACGAGAAAAAATTCAATTTAAAATTAGTATTTAAACTTTTAATGTGACTGAGAATTCTATGCAAACAAAGTCACGAGGAAAAGTCAATAACAAAAGGGAATATTAGGTATATTACTGCAATAAATAACGCGTAAAACATATTCAAAAAACATGTTGACGTTATTGGAGACATACGTAAAAGCCGATGCTTTTATCTGAAAAAGATAAGCTAGTTTACTAATTTATTTATTTAAGATTTGGAAGACTTACAGCTATATAAACATTAATAGCACTAGGATGGTAGACTGAAAGCCAGTAACAAGCCTTCATTTATAGAAATATTATACTGAAGTGCGAGCAAACAAGTATTAAAGCTTACGAGACAATTTACAAAAATACTCAAGAAATAAAGAATACAAATAAAATATTAAAATGAAGATTCTTCTAATACACATTCCTTAAAAAAGTTAAGGCTTAAACACCTACCTACACATTTAATAATAATAATACCACCCCTGTATTATAAACTGTCCCACTGCTGGGCACGGGCCTCCTCTATTACCGAGAGGAGTTAGGCCTTAGTCCACCACGCTGGCCCAGTGCGGGTTGGCAGACTTCACACACCCTCGAAATTCCTATGAAGAATTCTCAGGTATGTAGATTTCCTCACGATGTTTTCCTTCACCGTTAAAGTGAACGATAATTAATTGATAAACAATACACACGTAACTTTGAAAAGTCAGAGGTGTGTGCCTTGGGTTTGAACCTCCGGACATTGTCTCGGCAGACCGTTCCATTCCCAACTAGGCTATCGTCCACTTACACCTACACTTTTACGCACAATATATTTCTGTACCATGTAATAATCTCAGATGTGGGCTAGTTTATGGAATTAATTTGTACTCCTTGAATTAATGGGGACAAACTTAATGATTTACCAAATCGGACAAAACTTACCTTTATTTCCTTAACGATTTTCTTCGCAGCCAGCATAGTTTCGATCTGCTGGTCCAAGTCACCTTCCACATCCTCGTCGTCGGAATCTTGCAGTCCGAGAGCCGCTTTTTGATATTTCTTCTTTTCCGAAGCCGCCTGAGCTTCAGATTCGTCGAATTTAAAGCCTAAAACAAAAAAGTAAGTAGATGTAAAAAATAATGATAACTCACTTAAAAATATTTCTATAACGTAATCATGTAGGCATGTGACCTATACAATCGATAAAATCTTACATCCTGATAACAGTATCGACTTGTAGCCATCGACATTGCTTTTACTGTCTAAATTCGGAGAGGTCAATATTTAAAAGCAGGACAGAAAAAGTTCTTCGCCTGCTTTTATTGTGCGTCCCAATAGGCTTAGAATGTGAAAAAAAAACACGATGCGTCTCCGCTTCGATTTATTGTGATTGGTTGAGAGACTGACGTATCGGTCTCTCAATCAATCACAAACATCAAAATACCGATACGTCAGGCTCTCAACCAACCACAATAAAACGAAGCGGCGACGCATCGTGTTTTTTTTTTCACATTCTCAGCCCCCAGTACTCCTTTTATAGTTTCCGAAGCGGGTCTGTATTCTTATTTCTATATCGACATAAACTATCGATACTTGTATCCTATACCTTTTCCACTAAACCGCCCGCCAGCGTGCACCTTTGCAACATTTTCCTTTTACTGCTCTCCTAGTTATTGCAGCTCAAACGCAGCACATCGTCCTTAGACTCAAATCTATACATCCTCAAACTATCGATACTCTATCACTAACCTTTCCCACTAAACCCTCCGCCAGTGTGCACCTTCTTCCCGTCTTTCTCCTGCGCCTCCTTGTACTTCTCCCACAGTAGCCGCAGTTCTGCCGGCGCGTTGGTCCTGGCCAGCTCGAACGCTCGCAGCACATCGTCCTTACACTCAAATCTATACATCCTCAAACTATCGATACTCTATCACTAACCTTTCCCACTAAACCCTCCGCCAGTGTGCACCTTCTTCCCGTCTTTCTCCTGCGCCTCCTTGTACTTCTCCCACAGTAGCCGCAGTTCTGCCGGCGCGTTGGTCCCGGCCAGCTCGAACGCTCGCAGCACATCGTCCTTACACTCAAATCTATACATCCTCAAACTATCGATACTCTATCACTAACCTTTCCCACTAAACCCTCCGCCAGTGTGCACCTTCTTCCCGTCTTTCTCCTGCGCCTCCTTGTACTTCTCCCACAGTAGCCGCAGTTCTGCCGGCGCGTTGGTCCTGGCCAGCTCGAACGCTCGCAGCACATCGTCCTTAGACTCAAATCTATACATCCTCAAACTATCGATACTCTATCACTAACCTTTCCCACTAAACCCTCCGCCAGTGTGCACCTTCTTCCCGTCTTTCTCCTGCGCCTCCTTGTACTTCTCCCACAGTAGCCGCAGTTCTGCCGGCGCGTTGGTCCCGGCCAGCTCGAACGCTCGCAGCACATCGTCCTTACACTCAAATCTATACATCCTCAAACTATCGATACTCTATCACTAACCTTTCCCACTAAACCCTCCGCCAGTGTGCACCTTCTTCCCGTCTTTCTCCTGCGCCTCCTTGTACTTCTCCCACAGTAGCCGCAGTTCTGCCGGCGCGTTGGTCCCGGCCAGCTCGAACGCTCGCAGCACATCGTCCTTACACTCAAATCTATACATCCTCAAACTATCGATACTCTATCACTAACCTTTCCCACTAAACCCTCCGCCAGTGTGCACCTTCTTCCCGTCTTTCTCCTGCGCCTCCTTGTACTTATCCCACAGTAGCCGCAGTTCTGCCGGCGCGTTGGTCCTGGCCAGCTCGAACGCTCGCAGCACATCGTCCTTAGACTCAAATCTATACATCCTCAAACTATCGATACTCTATCACTAACCTTTCCCACTAAACCCTCCGCCAGTGTGCACCTTCTTCCCGTCTTTCTCCTGCGCCTCCTTGTACTTCTCCCACAGTAGCCGCAGTTCTGCCGGCGCGTTGGTCCCGGCCAGCTCGAACGCTCGCAGCACATCGTCCTTACACTCAAATCTATACATCCTCAAACTATCGATACTCTATCACTAACCTTTCCCACTAAACCCTCCGCCAGTGTGCACCTTCTTCCCGTCTTTCTCCTGCGCCTCCTTGTACTTATCCCACAGTAGCCGCAGTTCTGCCGGCGCGTTGGTCCTGGCCAGCTCGAACGCTCGCAGCACATCGTCCTTAGACTCAAATCTATACATCCTCAAACTATCGATACTCTATCACTAACCTTTCCCACTAAACCCTCCGCCAGTGTGCACCTTCTTCCCGTCTTTCTCCTGCGCCTCCTTGTACTTCTCCCACAGTAGCCGCAGTTCTGCCGGCGCGTTGGTCCCGGCCAGCTCGAACGCTCGCAGCACATCGTCCTTACACTCAAATCTATACATCCTCAAACTATCGAGACTCTATCACTAACCTTTCCCACTAAACCCTCCGCCAGTGTGCACCTTCTTCCCGTCTTTCTCCTGCGCCTCCTTGTACTTATCCCACAGTAGCCGCAGTTCTGCCGGCGCGTTGGTCCTGGCCAGCTCGAACGCTCGCAGCACATCGTCCTTAGACTCAAATCTATACATCCTCAAACTATCGATACTCTATCACTAACCTTTCCCACTAAACCCTCCGCCAGTGTGCACCTTCTTCCCGTCTTTCTCCTGCGCCTCCTTGTACTTCTCCCACAGTAGCCGCAGTTCTGCCGGTGCGGTGGTCCCGGCCAGCTCGAACGCTCGCAGCAGGTCGCCCGCGTACCGACCCTGCTCCGGCGTCAGGAATGTCCACGCGTAACCTTTGTTACCCGCGCGGCCTGTGCGACCGCATCTATAAAGTAACGAAAGCTCATAATTTGCTGTCAAATATCCTACTAATCCTACTAATCTATACTAATATTATAAAGCTGAAGAGTTTGTTTGTTTGTTTGTTTGTTTGTTTGTTTGTTTGTTTGAACGCGCTAATCTCAGGGACTACTGGTGCGAATTGAAAAATTCTTTTTGTGTTGAATAGACCATTTATCGAGGAAGGCTATAGGCTATATAACATCACGATGCAACTATTAGGAGCGAAGAAATAATGGAAAATGTGAAAAATGCGGGGAAAATTATTCATCCTTGAGGGCTTCCATTGCGTGCGCTGCGAAAACGGTTCAAGATACCAAAAATATATGTATGAAAGAATTATTCCTCTTGAAATGATCTAAAAAAAAGTCCGCGACAGTATATGTCTATCTTTTAAAGTAAACTCTCTAGAACCGTTTTTATTGTTATCAAATTTGGTCGAAATTAATGCATTATTTGTTAAGAGTTGTATCAACGTCATAATATTAATCTTTATACAAATAAATGTGTTGGATAGAGTGATTCAACGGGAAGGTTTTTATAAAATAAAAAAAAATAAAATACTTTATTCATCACGTAGGCGAACATGGTTGCACTTATGATAAGTCATACATTAAATTAATTGCAATAATTATTATTGATACAAAAGGTCACTTATATAACTACCGACAATTTTATTGAGATTAAAAAGAATGATGAAAATAGAATTTAAAAAGCCAGCTCGGGCTGGCAGGAAAGGGGATATAAAGAAAAAAAAAAGAGATCATTATTATTACAAAAATTATGGGAGGAACGCGTCGCGATCCTCACCGGTGAGGACACTACAGGCCCTAGCCTAGCTAACCTACCAGCCTTTCACTAGCTTCCTAAGCGATGACTACCCGAAGAAGAAAGGCAGAAAGAAACTCCGGGCTTACTTTTTTGTCATCATTTGTCCATTGAATCTTTACATATTTTTTTATTTTTTTTCAAGTCTTTTGCTTACAAAGTCAGATCAGTTACATAAGCTAATGCACACACATCACATTTATGTATTTACTTTTAGCCCGGAAAAACTTATTAACGCGGGCGAAGCCGTGGGCAAAAGCTAGTATATTATAAGCGCGAAAGTTTGTAAGAATGTATGGATGTTTGTTACTCTTTCACGCAAAAACTACTAATTGGATTTCGGTGAAATTTGGCACACTGGTAGATCATATCCTGGATTAGCACACAGGCTACATTTTGTCCCGGGAAAATATAAACCGGGATTTTTATCCCGGAAAAACATTTTAACGCGGGCGGAGCCGCGGGCAAAAGCTAGTATTAGATATACAAAGTTAATGTAACCCATCAAAACCCGCTTATATATAGATGTGATATGGAAACCCTATATACTCGGACGCCGGCGTTCGCAGCGGGGCTTGACGAGTCAATTAAATCCATCGAAAGCGAGGGGAGTGATTTATTTGGTTTCAGCAGCGGTTGATTATTATTTTCATGTTTTTAATATTGGCATGTCAATAATTGAAATAAATAAAAAAGGTCACAAAAAAAATAAAGGTAAGAATCCACCAAGACAAAAATAAGACGTGATGAATTGATAATCATAATGATCTCACCGATGCACATAATCCTCATAATGATTGGGACAGTCGTAGTTAACGACAAGTACCAGGTGTTTGACGTCGAGCCCGCGGGCCGCCACACTCGTCGCGACTAGCAACTTCACCTTACCGTTCTTGAAGTCCACGATCGTCGAGTCCCTGTCGAATTGATCAATCCCTGTAACAGGCCACCATTAATATATTCGTCACTTGGCCACAAAGCTATGTGTAGGAAATGAAAGCGTGTGCTGATGTTATCGACATTCAAACATGGGGTTTCTTTTTAATTGTTCACCCACTTATAGCCAATTTAGTTCTGAAATATCAAAGTCGTAAGAATATTTTTACTATGTTCACAAAATAATACAATATTTTTTTACAGTATGAATCTTATTAGGGAAACGTACCCATACTACGAGGCCCTTTCAGGAGGGTAGGGAGGTCTTCAAAATACCACGATTGGTTACAGGGAAGAGGGAGTAGGGTTTAGGTTTTCGTCATGAATCCAATATGCTCTAAAGGAAATCTCGCGCTTTTTCGAGCTATATTCAAATATGCGCGTAGCGTTGAGCGCTTTTAAAACTCATCATACATGGACATCAGCTAATTGAAAACCACAGTACGCGAAGATTCAACATTTTTTACTTTCTGATTGCGAAAAATGATTGAAAACTGTATTTATGTATATATGTATCTATTTACGTGAAAACTAGAAGGGGAAGGAGGGCGTTATCTTCTCATGTACTACGGATGGTCACAAATGGGTCGGGTACTATGGGTATGTTCCCTATTCGAATATAGCAAATAAACAGAATCGACTGCGTAAAATCTAAAACAAATACAAAATCGGAAATCAACACGCTTTCATTTTTAAATTTAATTTTTTTTAGTAAATCGCAGCTGCCCCCGTCGATATAGATGGCTGAAATCAAACATTCTGTTAAATTAGTATATTTTGTGTTCGTATTTTTAAAACTATGTATTTTGTGACATCAATAGGGTATTTTCCTACACTGTATGTTATTTTATGCATAATAGAAAACCGATCCTCCCTCTGGAATCAATGTATTAATTACTAGCTTATGCCCGCGGCTTCGCCCGCGTTAATAAGTTTTTCCCGGCTAAAAGTACATAAAAACCTTCCTGTTGAATCATCTTTCTATTAAAAAAAATCGCATCAAAATCCATTGCGTAGTTTTAAAGATCTAAGCTAGACATGGGCGCCGCCTAGGAAAAAGCCGGCGGCGGCGTGCTGGTAATTTTTGGTCGGCGGCGGCGTAACGCCGGCGGCGTGGAATTTTTACCCGACTGCGAAAGAAGGAGGGTTATGTTTTTCGAGTGTGTGTATGTATGTATTAGGCGGCACCGCGCAAAAATAAGCATAATGCTCAGTGACCTCAACAGAGTTTCTCAATTGATGGGCTTCAGGATGAACATGGACAAGACCAAGATCCTGTCGAATGTTCAAGTTGTGCCTACCCCGATTACCGTTGGGAACTCAACTCTCGAAGTTGTGGACGAGTACGTCTATTTAGGTTAAGTAGTCCAACTAGGCAAGTCCAATTTTGAGAAAGAGATCAACCGTCGAATCCAGCTCTGTTGGGCAGCATTCGGGAAACTAAGCAAGGTCTTCTCGTCCAATATACCTCAGTGCCTTAAGACAAAACTCTTCAATCAATGTGTGTTACCAGTGATGACATACGGCACTGAGACGTGGCCTCTGACTATGGGCCGCCTAAGACGGCTCACGGTCACTCATCGAGCTATGGAGAGGGCTATGCATTATGTTCCTCTACGCGATCGAATCAGAAATGAGGAGTTCCGTAGAAGAACGCAAGTCACTGACATAGCCCAGCGGATTAGCAAGTTGAAGTGCCAATGGCCAGGACACATAGTTCGAAGAACTGACGGAAGATGGGGGAAATCTTTAGGGGAGGCCTATGTTCAGCAGTGGACGTCATGTAGCTGATGATGATGATGATGAGGGGTGCCGTAAAGGGGTATGGAACGCAAGACCCCATGGTATCAAATTCAGTAAGGGATTCCAGAACTCTCCAGCTTGGACAGCAGCCTTTAAATAGTACCCACCGGCCGATGGCGTGTTAGCACCTGTATCATCCGAAACGTTGAAACGTTCTGGTACCGCAAACAAATTCCCAGCGCGTATATGACGGAGGAGTATGTCAGAGTTGTTGACGTGACAGTGGTCCACTACATCAAAGTCTTCCATGACGTGCGAGTAAAATCCTATCTTGGCTCCCATTTTTTATTACAGGTGCCCCAAATTTGTTTGCGAAGCTTCTCACATCCAACAGATCGCAAGAGACTGACTTGCCAATACAGTGTATGATCTATGAGACGGACTAAAGAGACATTGGTCGTCCACCGAATGTAATACTGGCTAAGTCCATGCTCACAAAATATTAGATCGTATTGGTTTTCGTTAGATCCGTCGTTTTTAGTGTTTTTGTGTTACATCGAACTATATTATGACATTTGAGAGGCAATCATTAATAAAATTTGACAATAAAAATTAAAAGTATTCACAAAATCCACGCCGTTCAAGTTAGGCGGCGGCGGCGGCGGCGCGCGGGTCCTGCCCGGCGGCGTAACACCGGCGCGGCGCCCATGTCTAATCTAAGCATACATAGGGACAGACAGAGGGAAGCGACTTTGTTTTATACTATGTTAAGATTGCTATGAGGAACATTAACGGTGCACAAATAACATCTCGCTATCTCCCTCACCCACCTGAACTGTACTGGCAATGACGTAATATGTCGTATGCATCGAATCACTCATGCCAGACTTAATTCATTTATATAAATTATTTTCAAGAGTACTGTAAAAAAGCTTTTTCCCACAATTGCCTAATGAAAAAATCAAGAAAATACCCTATTGCTTTAGCTCGACGTTGGAACATTTTTTTTTTAATTTTAATGATTAAACAAACTAAGGTGTTTTTCAATTTCAGTTGTATAGTCAAGAAGAACATAACATTAAAACACGTGGACACAGAAGCAAACCTGTAAAAGAAAATTTCAAAACCTGTAGTATGTGGAGTATAAATAGACGCGAAACTAGTAATTTATTTAAATATACTATGAACTTCTACTATAACACACTCCATCCGCCGTTGAGATACATTTATTTTCTAGTTTCCATCGTTTTTGATGCAAGGTTTATTGTTAAAATCAAATATTGTTGTTTTTTTTTTTTTGGAAAATATTGCCAAATCTCTTTCTACTACTGAATTTTGAACACTCCAGTACAAACATACAAAAATTTTTCACTATAGACTCACCTCCATGGAGACTCATGCAGGAGTAGGAAGCCTTCATGAGGTCCTTGAGCAGGCTATCAGCGTTCTCCTGCTTGTCCACAAACACGATGATGCTGCCCATCTGGCTGTACAGCCCCAGCAATTCCAGCAACTTGAAGAATTTCGCGTCATCCTCAAGTATCGCTACGTGCTGCTCTACATCTTTGCAAACCACACTCCTTCCTCCAACCTGTAGGATATCTTAGTTTTAATGCGTGTGTCGAGGGCCTGGTGTCGATTTAGGTGCGCACATGTATAATGGTGCTCGAGATATTTTGGAAAAACATTTACCAAAAAAAAGGTTTTTTAGTAATACTATTTACGACTGTATTTCATTGACAATATTTTATTAACATTATGTAAAACTAACTTTGAAAATATTTAATTTTATCAAGTGGATCGCGCTACATTATTTTTATTACCTGAATTTCAATAGGTTTCTGCAGTATCCGCCTCGCGAGGGCCTCCATTTGTCGCGGGAATGTAGCGCTGAACATCACGGTCTGTCTGTCTGGCCTTATGTTGTCGATTATTTTCATTACCTACACAGTTAGCATATCGTCGTCCGGCATTCAGTACCGCGAATGTAAAATTGGGGCACTTTACAGGAGAGACAAAAAACTGATTTTATTATAATGTACACTTTACCTTCTGCTAAACTATTGTTATTTAGCATTCTAAACTATTGTTATTTAGCATTCTAAAACAATAGTTTAGCAGAAGGTAAAGTGTACATTATAATAAAATCAGTTTTTTGTCTCTCCTGTAAAGTGCCCCAATTTTACATTCGCGGTACTGAATGCCGGACGACGATATAGTTAAAATGCTATTTTTAACCGATTTCAAAAAAGGAGGAGGTTCTCAATTCGACGGTATGCTTTTTTTATGTGTTTGTTAAGTGATTACTCCGCCAATTGTGGACTGATTTTCAAAATAGGCACTGACTCCAAAATTGGTTACCAGTATATAAGTAATGCTATCGTATATTTTTTCACTATTAATTATTTTTTGGTGTTTAGTTTTTTTTTTTGTCGTTTTAGAAGGCGGTTTAATTTTTAATCAAAAAGGTTTTTTTTACCAATTACAATATGTATGTGTGTGTTTGTAAATGTAACTTAATTTTTTTCGTAATTGAATATAAGCTGTAATTCAAGTTATTTATTTAAAAAAATCTGTTACAGTTTACGCAATGCAGTTTCAATAACTAAACTGTGAGGTTAGAATGTGAAAAAAAAACACGATGCGTCTCCGCTTGGTTTTATTGTGATTGGTTGAGAGACTAACGTATCGGTCTCTCGATCAATCACAAACATCAAAATACCGATACGTCAGTCTCTCAACCAATCACAATAAAATGAAGCGGAGACGCATCATGTTTTTTTTTTTACATTCTAACCCCACTGAAAATTTACTAATGGGAAGTTCATATGGCAGAATGTTTTTACCAAATTACAAAACGAAAATACAAGTAGACGGATATAATATTTTGTATCTACCCAGATGCGACCACTATGTACAAGGTGTTAAAATGCGCCATAAAGACCTACACAAATATGCCGCATTCCAGGCTCAGCCTCAGTACAGCCAGTTTTGGTTCCACATTAGTTTCACTGTCGAGGGTTTATTTTTTTAGGTAGGCATCCTGCAGTCAACATCGGGGGAAACCTGCGAATGGGATACTGGAGTCCCCCGGTTTGACGATTGCAGGGTGCGAGGAAATGTTCGCGGTCTCTTTAGGCCTCAATGTGTTATCCAACCAAGAGGAATACACACTGAACTGTGTGCCTCGGTCCGCAACTAATGTCCCCCATGCATTGGGTGTGAAGACCCAGCGCACCGTCGAGGGTTAATTATCTCTCGTCAACCAACATTCTGTTTTACATCAGGTTCAGTGGGGTCACCACAGGGGCGGTGTAAAAGTAAAAGCAGCAGTGTGTATGCACTGTTGTGTTTCGGTTTGAAGGGCATTGTAGCCAGTGTAACTACAGGACATAATGAGACTTAACATCTTACGTCTCAGGATGACGAGAGCAGTGGAGTGCCATACGGTGCTTTGTAGCTCAATGTGCTGGATGGTGTTTCTACTTTCATGGGTGGTCGTATTGCTTACCATCAGGTGAACGGCATGCTCGTCTCGTCATTCGATGCCATAAAAAAAAAAAGCCACAGCACCTGCGGCTCGAAGCCCATGTCGAACATGCGGTCTGCCTCGTCGAGCACGATGTACGTGACGCGCCGCAGGTTGGTGACGCGGCCCGAGTTGGCGGCCAGCATGTCGATCATGCGCCCCGGCGTGCACACTATCATCTCCGCGCCGCGCTTCAGCTCCGCTATCTGCACAGTACACATCGATTACGTATCATAACTACCTTCATAAACTCCACATTTACCGTCAACATACATACATACATACATATACACTCACGCCTTTTATCCCCGAAAGGGTAGGCAGAGGCGCAACTAGTGCACCCACTTTTCGCCATTATTCCGTCCCGTGATGTGATAGGGGGCGAGCCTATCGCCATATCGGGCACCAATTCAGACTCCGAGCTGATACTGAATAGAAAAACTCAATTTCACTTTGCCCGACCTGGGGATCGAACCCGAGACCTCAGCATTGCAGTCGCACCATAATACCACTACGCCACCGAGGCAGTCATTAGTCATATTTACCGTCAAATTTACCTTAAACCATATATTACAAAAGGTGATATCCGCTTTTTGTATGGGTGCTGGGCCTCAACATCTAAACAGGCTCAAACTTTAGAGATATTAAAGGGGCAACATATGGAAATTAGATCCATTAAAAAAATATTTTTAGACCCCTCCACTCATAACCAACTTTTTTGATAACATTCATATTAAGTGTAATTTTCAAGCCAAACAAAATTACATGTGTCTCAAAATCGGAGGTCTTTAAAATTAAACGATTTATTGCAAAAGCCTAGTTTTCAAGAGTTCTGTCCAAATATATATAAACTGTCTTGTTTAGATTTTCAGGCCCATATTTGGACATGTCCTTTGTTATACTGCCAATATTAAAACCAAAAGTCCTAAACACTTCTTTAAAGGCTACTTCGGATAAACTATCTCAAGCACTAACTACGAGTTAATGGTAAAAATAAACCAATCAAAATAATTCATTTGTTAGCATAGAAAAAATATTCTGTGTTGGTCATTTCCGCTAGGGATCCAATGATGGTTTATAGGATCCTTACTTAAATTATAAATGCGAAAATAACTGTCTGTCTGTCTGTCTGGTCTGTCGCGCTTTCACGCCAACACTGAACCGATTTAAATGAAATTTGGTACACAGATAGTCTAGAGCCTGAGAAAAGACATAGGGTACTGTTAATCCCGGGAAAATTTAAGTAACATATAAAAAACTTTTTAACGCGGGCGGAGCCGCGGCGAAAGGTAGTACTATCATAAATAATAAAGGCCTACCTATATTATTTAATGAACCAACAAACCTGTTCAGATATTCCAGTGCCACCATACACACAAGCAACTCTCAACCCGAGTGACTTGGCAAACTTCTTTATATCCTTGCCAATTTGCATACAGAGTTCTCTAGTAGGGGTCATAATTAGCGATATAGGTCCATCAGTGTCCTCCAAACTTGGCTGGTCTAGCACATGCCGGAACATGGGAAGGATGAACGCTAGAGTCTTGCCTGAACCAGTCTTCGCTATTCCAATAAGATCCCTGGAATATAAGATGATGGAATGTATCATAATCATCAAATATGTGTTGTTAAATGCTACATTTGTGCATACGAAATACAATTTATAGAGTAATCTTCTAAAATACAAAATCATCCAAATAGAATTCGACATATACCGCCTAACAGAGAAGTTTGTGTTATTTTGATAGATACAGGTAAAGAGACTAAATGGCTGTAATTTACCAAGAATCCTGGCAATGTCATCTCAATAGTGCAGTTCGAGAACAATAACATATTAAAAAATAGGTACATATACATAACCAAGATTGAAATTCAAGAATTCTACATAAATGCACCACCACCCCAAAAAACTTTAATCACCCCGAGATGTGCAAGATACCTCATAAAAGTATTTGAAATACAAGTTACAAGATATTTGTAAATAAAGGATTTGAGATACCATATACAAGATACTTTTGAAAATGATATTTAAATACTAGATACAAGATTTTGAAAGGAAACATATTTTTATAATTTTGACAACTTTTAAGTGTTGAAGCGGTTTGTGCGTCAATGAGTACGCGAAACAGTCAGTTTTTTATTAGTTTACGTGAAATGTTCATAGGACCATATTTTAGTTCGAAATACGGTCAGGGGGTGCTGTTCCAAACAAAAAGTTACTTAAATTGCAGTGCTGAGGTGTCGGGTTCGTTCCACGGGTCGGGCAAATAGATATTGGGTTTTTCAATTCAGTATCAGCCCGAAGTTTGGAATTTGTGTCGAAAATGGCGATAGACTCGGCCCCAATCACATCATGGGACAGAAGACGCACGATCCGTCAGGCTCTCGCTTCCGCTCTCTCTCCCGCTCTCTCTTCCGCTCTCTCTCCCGCTCTCGCTTCCACTCTCTCTTCCGCTCTCACTCACTCTCACTCTTTTTCCGCTCCCGCACCCGCTCCCGTGCACTCTCGCTCCCGCTCCCGCTTTCGCTTCCGCCCTCGCTACCGCTCTCGCTTCCGCTCTCGCTTCCGCTCTCTCTCCCGCTCCCTCTCTCGCTCTCAAATTAAGTATTTATAAAATAGGTACTAAGACACTAAAAAATTGTATCTACAAGATACAATACAAAAATCAAAAAAGGATTTAGAAAGAGATTTACAAGACACTAAATACGAATTTGTATCTTGTGTCTGTATTTCAGATACTTGTATCTAGATAAGTCACATATCTGTAATCAACTCACCGTCCAGACATAATAGCTGGTATAGCTTGAGCTTGTATAGGTGTGGGTTTCTCAAAATTTAACTTCTTCAGTATATCCAACTCTTTCTTGCTGATACCACAGTGAGCCCAGTTTTTTATAGGCTTAGGGCACCCTTTGCCCTTGACACGGATTCCTTCTAACTCTGTCCGATAGGCTTCCACTTCTTCTGGCGTCATTCTTCCTAGTTCATTAACCTAGGAGGAAATATTCAGGTCATTAAAGACATGATATAATCACATAGAAAATAACTTCTAAGTAACTTATGTTAAATCTTACTATGCCATCCAGTTTTGAAGAAATTTGTTACGCAAGTACAAGATAGAGAGGTCTTAATGATTTCTTTATATAAAATTCATTGTACAATACTAACAAATTGCATTTGTTTCTTTGTGAACTCCAGGAGTTATAATAAGAATTTTATCATTACTTACTTCTGTGTAGAAAGCTTTTCTGAATTCCATATAGTTAAGACTGGTATGGTCCACTTTCGCCAGGTCTTTCCTCTGTTTGGAGGCGAGGTTTGCGGCCGCATCCTTGATGTCCTCAGCTTCCTCTTCTGATGAGTATTCCAACCCATCTTGATTCTGCTCTATTAACTCGCCTGGAGAAAATTTATTGAGCATATAGCAGGAAATACGTAAAATCCACAAATCATTCATAGGCACTGTTAATAATGTGAACCATTCCGCAAATTGAAACTTATGTTATGGTAAATTCTAGACAATTTACTTTGTACTCTCTATAGTAAACATTTACACTCACAAAATATGTAAATTACACTCTACAAAACAATTTTAATTCTTGTGGTTCTTATACAATACTATCCTAATACAACAACTCTTACCTTTATTCTTCTGTTCAGTGACTTTCTTCTTAGCTGTTCCTGTAAGAATGACAACACCAGTTCCTCCGCCACTCGGCACACTTATGAGGCCTCGCGATTGGTCCATTTGATTTACCTTTCTTACCTCCTGCAAATTAAATGATATGTTCAATAAACAGTACCTCTGCAGACAGGATGAGTGTGAATGAGGACACAAGGCCAAATAGGAATAACACGTCTAATTGTTCATAATGAATGTGGTTACTTATCAGAATGATAATGTCTTTCCCCTTTAATTAATTAAAATATTTTCCATCTTCTTGTACCATTATATATGTATTATTAATGTATCACCTGCTTGGGATCAGAATGGGATGCTATATTTTGGAACTGACACCGCTTGGTAGTGTCTGTAAACTAATGCTGATGCTCGAGAGATACAAATCAAATAAATACTAAACGATTTTGTGGAATTTTATACAACTATAATTACGTAATCCAAATATGCGTATTTTTTATGAATACATAATGTAGGAGGAGAAAATTTACTGAAATCACGACAATTTTTTGGTCAATAATAATGAAAAACGAAAAAGAAAATTTAATATCAGAAATTTCGCTCGGGAATTGACATTTTTTATTTACTATGAAATTTGTTTAAAACATGTCTACTATATTAATCACAATAAAATAAATAAAAAGTCAGTAGATAGGGTCAGTTTAAGTAGGAGAGTCTAGACTAAGTTTAGATATTCCAGTTTCCTAAACATAGTATACATAATTAAAATTTAGGATATTCTCCAACATACTTGCTGTACTTCTTGCATGTATGCATCTAATGGATCAATTTCATCTTCCTCCTTTATTACTTCTTCCACTTTCTCAACTTTCTCTTTGCTTTCACCATCTTCACCTAAAAAAATATAAAAATAATGTTTAAAATCACAAGTGTATGAGAGTTCATTGAAGTTCTCTTTTAGCCAGATCCTGATGAATCAATATCAATATACTAATTTTATATTATGATTTTTTATACATGTCATGGCCATGTAGTGCCTGGTTAATGATTTTAACAGATACAGATGTCGCTGGTCATCTCCTTTAAGAGAATTAAGTACGGATCCTGAAATTGGCAATCGACAGCGGGGTCGGAATAGCTCAATTGGAAGAGCACCCGCACGGTACGCCGGAGGTCGTGGGTTCAAATCCCGCTTTCGACTGTTTCTTTTTCAGGATTCTATAAAAATATAAAATCATCAATATACTATTTATATTTCCCTACTAGCTTTTGCCCGCGGCTCCGCCCGCTTTAAAAAGTTTTTACGGGGTAAAAGCCCCGCTTTATATTTTCCCGGGATAAAAAGTAGCCTATGTGTTAATCCAGGACATGATCTACCCGTTTGCCAAATTTCATCGAAATCCGTTCATTAGTTTTTGCGTGAAAGAGGAACAAACATCCTTACATCCAAACATCCAAACATCCATACATTCTTACAAACTTTCGCCTTTATAATATTAGTAGGATGGGGTGATCCATTAATCATGTGAGGCTCGGTGGGGGATGTCTGGAAAAATCACAAAATATCATAAGGTAGAAGGTATAGTGACATATCACATATATTTGTTTTCTTGTTAAACATTCAGTTCAAATTAAGTAAGATTATACTTACCTGTATTTGAAGATAATACACTACTAAATTTTTTAAGATACTTTGTATCTAAAGAAATACATGTGATCTTGGGTAGGGGGCAAGAGGTAGTCTAAATAATTTTATTTGTGTAATTATTTAAATATACAGGGTGTTACATAACTACCCGTGAAACCGAAATGAGGTTAAATGAGGCCTTATAATGAGTCCATTCATAATATTTAAGAAACGTAGTAACACTGTGTAACATACTCCAAAAAAATAAAAAATACTATTATATTCACAGATGTGCAAATCCTATTTCAGTAAAATGATAGAGTAAACTACGCAGAATGTACCTACATTTCTACGTAATTCGCAGAATGACAAAAATTTTAAAAGACCTAACCTAACGAAACAACCTAAACAAACACTTACTTTTTCATAATAAACGCCAAATTTACAATACACAACCTTGCTCAATACACAACCTCGCTCGTCGGGGTTCCAACTCGGCATTCGGCAACCGTTGGGCAATCGGAGAAATACACTGTGTCATTCACATAACAAAACAAAAAAAAGTCGTAAGGGTGTGACGTCCGGAGAACAAGCAGGCCATAGCACCGGTCCCTCGCAGCCGATCCATCCTCGCGGAAAGTGAACGTTAAGATGTTCTCGTAGGTTGCGAGCAAAGTATGCCAGAGCTCCATCATGCTGAATCACCATGTTTCTTTGGTTCTCAAGGTAATCCCAGCCACAGGAAAGTCGTCAATCACCTCTTCGAATTCATTTTGTAATAACCTACCGTAGTTGCTACCGTTCAAACGTGATGGCAAAATGACGGGACCGATGACGTGCCTGTCATAAAGGCCAGCCCACACATTCAGCCGCCACTGGTGTTGTAATCTGCTCTGCCGAGAAGTATGTGGATTCACGCGATCCCCAAACATGATCGTTATGCATATTTGAAAGTCCTGACTACTGAATGTTGCCTCGTCCGTCCAAAGAACATAGTTTACGTAATTAGGGTTTTCCTCTAACTGCCTGAGGTACCACTTGCAGAAGTTCCTCCTGGGTGCAAAATCGGAGGGTATCATCTCCTGTGTATGGCGATAGTGATAAGGGTGACGATTGTCGTCACAAAGAATTCGCCATACTGCAACATGGTTTATACCGAATCTTGTTCCGGCTAGCCTCGTACTTGTGGTCGACTTTTCTTCAAAATGTTCTAACACTAATTCAGCCTGCCTGGCGTCGACTGTGCTTAGACGTCCATTTCCAGTAGACCGAAGAAAAGAGCCCGTGGAATATAGTTGTCTTGACATGTTCAGAAAATACTGGTATGAAGGCAGTCGTCGCTGTTCAGTGGGGGGTCTACCATCGATAAATTGTTGCCGATACAGGTCGTGAGCACGATTTAAATTGCTATCGTGAAGGACATTGTAGCCAGTGAAACTACTGGACATAATGAGACTTAACATCTTATGTCTCAGGACAACAAGCACAGTGAAATGCCATACAGTACTTTGTATCTCAAGGTGCTGGATGGTGTTTCTACTGTTTACGGGTGGTCTTATCATAAAAATAGTATTGTTATCGTAAGAAAAAAACATTTTTTTTTTCAACTTCACTTTTTTTGTAGCCAGTATTGAGGTAGCAAATGTTTATGAATGAAAAATAGAAAAGCTATTGAAGTAGACAATTATTAGGTAAAATACGTACCTAGGCCTATCTGTTACATAATCTGGTTTCCTGACATGACAGCTTACTAGGGTTGACAATACTTTTGGCTTAGATAATTAATTGTATTTTTATGGGGTATTTTATAACATGTTGTATAAAATACTTTATTATGAGAAACTGTAACGGTTTTGATTTAAATAAAAATATGTACCACTGACTTTACAGAAATACTTTCACAAAAAATATCACCAAGCGAACGACCGGCACGAAGGCAATGACCAACTAACTCGAACTGTCAAAGGTTCTATGCTTTTATAGCAAAAATTGTAGATCATGTCATTAATACCCACACAAAAAATATTTTTGCCCTAACATTATCATACCTTCTTCACCAGAATCATCTTCCAGGGACCATTTCTTGCTAGTTGGTGTTTGTATGTTGGTAACAATGCTTCCTTTCTGTACTTCTTTTTTGGCAGACTCAAGCTCCTTGCGTTTTCGCTCAGCACGCCAGCGCTCTATCCGGTCACGACGCTTCTGCATCTCAGCCTCAAGTCTATTTTGCTCTTCTTCCTGTTGATAAATACAAATTAAATTTAAGCATATATGAACTTTGAAATAAATAGAATGCAGGCTCAAAAAAAGGCCCATAAACTTTATATTTTTTTTTTACAGGTTTTACTACATTTAAAGTCTTCATAATATAATCAAATTATTATTAAACTTTTTAAGTTGTACAATAGTCATCTAGAACTTTTGCCTTGGGGCTAGATTGTCTAAAAACTACTGAAGTTCGATGGCTATTTGTAAACATCAAGCTTGTTTCTGCAAAATATTCATAAAAATGTGTCGTACTGATACAACAATTGAGAAGGCAAGTGCATTATGTAATGATTTGAAGTAAAATTAAATGTTTGTGGAAGCAGAAACCTTGTCAGCAGTTCCTATGTCATAGTCTGAAGTATCTGCTTTGGTGGTTTTCTCTTTAGACTTTGACCTTTCCTTGTCCTTCTCAGGTGATTTCTTCCTTGAAGACTTGCTGCTAGAACTGGTTCTTTTGTCATCTCGCTTATCACTACGAAAAAGCAATATGGATTAGCAACATTAGAAAAATGTTGACCAAATGTTATCATTTATGGAATTATTTATTTTTATATATAAAAAAATAAAGGCCAAAAACCTCTTAAGTAATGAAAATAGACTTAATCCCCATTGATCAAAATTATTTACTGCACCATGCCTAAATTGGGCCACATGGGATATAACAAACGGCAGAATAAAAACAAAACTCACCTTTTCCTATCTCTGTCGCGATCACGCTCCCTTTCTCTATCCCTTTCCCGGTCTCTGTCTCTACTCCTGTCCCGTTTAGAATCTCGCTCTCGGCTGCGACTTCGCTTCCTCTTCGAAGATTTTGAATTTCTATCGCGACTTCTCGACCGCGACCGCCTTCGCTTCCTGTCAGGTGTATCAGATCGGCTGCGAGACCGCCTACGATCGCGGTCTCTGTCTCTATCACGTCTGAAATAACATAACAACTTAACCCAAACTAGAAAGATACGAGTTCTTGATAAGAATGTTTTACCCACTTGCGAGATATTAAAACACAAAAACACATTTATTGAAAAACTTACCCACTCCTAACCATTTTTAGTAACTTCCTTTAGAAAATAACATTGAAATAACAGGTATATAAAACCAAAATCCAGCACGCGTCTAAATTTTGTTTGTCAATTTTCAAAGATAATGACAAATGACAATCTATGAATTTATTATTAGAGATGTTGTAAGCAATTGCGAAATATAATATAATCATTCAGTTATGAAATTAACTCGATTTAAGATTTAGACATTGCTTATTGTACTTACTGACTATAATAAGTATAAAGTTAAAGTACAAAATATGAGAAAATATGAAAACTGCTTCATTTAACAGGAAATCTTCGAACAAGTTATTAAAGTCGATACAATATTACTATTCGAAAACGGACATTCATTTAATCTAAAGAATGAATTACGTTTAATAATAATTTGTAACTGTATTATATTGCAAAATAATTTTATTTATTCGAGTACTATTCCTTTCTTTCTGGCTTATTCGCCTTTGCCGATCTCTAGCAGCTCTTTATAGTAATCAATAATCATAGATACTTTTTTTACTTCCTCTTATATTGGAAAAGCAAAGAGTTTAAGCCCATACAGCCTAGTCATAAGATATTTTTGGTTGTATTTTTTTTTACCTATGAAGTATGTCGCGGTAAAGTAGTGGCTAGAGTACGCTTCAACTTTAAATTCCGATGGCGTGATGTTGACACCAATGTATATTCAGTACTGCTACATCATACAAACTGTTACTATAATTTAAAGGAAATTGTATTATTTTTGTAATGGGGACATGGTTAGTTTAGTAACAAAACACTTATATTTTCAACTCAAATTTTAAAATAGATAAGCATAAATTATGTACCTACTCACTTTTCAAATAATTTACTATTATAATTTTTGAATTCTGCCGTAAGTACGCAATAATTTATTAACTATGTAATTTCCAATAACTGCTTCTTATTTTTTTAATAAATATATAGTGTAAAATAAAATGCAAATAGCTATATCACAAAATTACACTAATGGCGTTATATTGGCAGCAAGGTATATGCAGTGCTGTTACATCACACAAAATGTGTTACCTTGATATTATAGGAAATTGTATTATTTTTGCATTGAGAACATGTTTTGTGCTAGTAACAAAACACTAATATTTTCTAAATCAAATTTAAAAAAATACAGATAAGCGCAAAGTGTGTACCCACTTTTTACCCGACTGCAAAAGAAGGAGGGTTATTAAATAATTTATTATTGAAATAATTGAATTCTGCCGAGGTTACGTAATAATTAACCTGCTTTATAGTTTCCAATAAATACTTCTTTTTTTCTGAGATGTATGGTGCAGGACTACATATATAATGCTCTTTGCTACATATAGCTGTGTCCAAGAATTTTATACCCATATGGATTTTTCATTCCGTGTAACAAACTGAAGAATAAAATGTGACGTCACAGCTATCTGCTGTCTCTCTCTTTAGAGTGACAAAGGTTTATTTTCAAAACCAGGACGTAACATAATTAACTGTCCATAATAATATGATATTATATAATATGGCTGCCTCGGTGGCGTAGTTGTATTATGGTACGACTGCAATGCTGAGATCTCGGGTTCGATCCCCGGGTTAGTCGGGTCGGGCAAAGTGATTATTTTCCATTCAGTATCAGCTCGGAGTCTGGAATTTGTACACGATAAGGCGATAGGCTCGCCGCCTATCACAGCATGGAACGGAATAACGGCAAAAAATGGGTGCACTAATTGCGCCTGTGTCTACCCGGGGGATGAGAGGCGTGAGTGTGTGAGTGTGTAATAATATGATATCGCACCATAACATTTATTTTTACCTCTATAAAGTAATGCGGTTTAAATTAATTATGAAAACCAACTACAGCGGCTAGTAATAGTTGATATTTAAAAAATATAATTTGAGTTAGAAAGTTTATTCCAAACAAAATTGGCATATTTACATACTTTTTTGGTATGTGTAGTTCGGAACTACTAGTTCCACTTACATAAAAAAAATACCTCACCACGCGGTGGTGAATTCAGTGGCGGCCTTGGAGGAGGGGGGCGAACCAGGCAACCGCCTGGGGCCTCGCAGTTACAGGGGCATCTTGCAGCTCCTTGGGGGCCCGTTTTTTGGCACCTTACTTACAAAGCTGTTAAAAAAATTTATTTGCTTCGCACGGGGCCCCGCGTGCTTTTTTTTGCTCGGCACACAGCCTCACATTGTATATGTTTTACTTTCCCCCGCGACTGGATATGTTCACGTTGTTTGCCGGCCTTTATAACCAAATATGGAGACTGTAAGGTTAGACAGAAAAACATTGGGATATTTAAAAATGAAAACTACAGTTATTGTTGAATTTAAATATAATAAAAAAAAATAAAAAACATACTCATAAAAGTAAACAATCATACATAAAAAAATAATACACATTTAGGAAGTTAATAACCTAATTTTCAGTAAGTAATTTTGAAATATTACGAATATCTATTTTATCTATCTAAATATCTATTTTTTACAATTTTTGCGAGTATTCTGCGAACTTTTTTTCTGTAATTATCCACTATAATAAATATTGTGTTTTAGAGATATTCTACTATGAGTTGTGTAATTCATGGTTGCAGAATTATTTGCAATCCAACATCTAGTGTGAAATTCCATAGGTAAGTTGATTGTAAACAAAGTTGTGTAGATATTTATAGCAAAAGTAATAAACACGTGGATGTTTTACAAATTACAATACTAAATAAATTCTTGTTTGAGAGCCATGGAATCAAAAATTAACGGTACATTCTGCGGGTGAGGTTTCGTCCTTAAATTTATTTTTAATATTCTAAAACTTCTGTGAAGAAGCCAACAAAACAATTAAAGATTGCTAAAGATCACCATAATGTGCTCTCTTTCGGCAAATATATCTTTGAATTTATAAAACAAAAATGTTTTCGGCGACTAAAAGTGTAATGTTAAAGCAAAAGTCTTTATGTTATCACTATATGTAATTTTTCTTTGCTTGCTACTTGGAATATACTTTTTAAAAAAATCTCAAATATTAACAAAATTTCACTGCAAAATATTTTCAATTTCAGACTGTATAATCATGAACAACTTTAATAAGAAATAACTTGTAATTAATTTTCTTCTTTTATCTCTTCATCTTCTGCTGCAATACTTTCTTTTATTTCTTTAAACTTATTTCACTGGATGTCTTCACATTAACTGATATATTGAAATCTTTCAAGTCTTGACGTTTCAATGGTGGTTCATATTCATTTCGCTGACATGTAACGTAAAAAGTAAATATCAATCAATAATAATATATTTAAGTACCTATACATTTTAGACAGGCAGAGGTGCCATTTAGTACACTCAGATATCACCCAATGTACCGCCGTTATAAAATTTGGTGGGTCGCAAGCTTAATGCCCTATCCTACTAATCTTATTATATTATAAAGGCAAAAGTTTGTGAGAATGTCTGGATGTATGGATGTTTCTTTCATGCAAAAACTACTGAACGGATTTCGATGAAATATGGCACACGGGTAGATCATGTCCTGGATTAGCACATAGGCTACTTTTCATCCCAGTAAAATATAAACAGCGACTTTTATCCCGGAAAAACACATTCACGCGGGCGGAGCCGTGGGCAAAAGCTAGTAAATAATAAAGTCTAAGTGGATCATAATTATACCAGTGAAATGATAAAAAATAATATACTTACAGCATGAGTTTCTGGTAATAAATAATTATTTTTGACATCTACTGCCATATTCCGAGAAGTAGAAGACACATTATCACATTCAGAATCATAATCTTCTGTCTTTAAATGTTGACTAGTAATTCTTGCAGACATCAAATTGACCTTTTAATGGTATTTATATTTAACCACGTTTTTGCTTATCTAGATCTTTAAGAAATCTGTAAAGAGAAATACAAACTCGATTTTATTTTAAATAAAAGTTTCAATAAATCAATGCTGGATACACTGAGAACTCGATTGTAACTGTTGATCCTCAGTTTTTATTTACGATGATTATTTAAAGATTAATAAGCTTTATAATATTCATTAGTAAGGCGGCTAGTATTACAAATACTCTAGCACCATTGTCAAACCGGTCCACCAAAGCTTACACCATGGTCACCCTAGCCTCTTGTTTACAAACACTATTTACAATACAAAAAATCACATTTAACATTACGTTAATATGAAAAAAGTAGTCATATATAGGTAAAGCAAATCACATTAAGCGATATTTTTCTACAGTTCATTTATAAAATATTCACGTATTTTATTACATTTCGTATAAATATTGATAAAATTATAATATTTACACAATATTGATTACAATGAACTTACCTGTAGAATTTCACATTAAATGATGGATGCCAAATATTTCTGCAACCATGAACTACACAATTCACATTAAAATATCACTAAAACACACTTATTATTATAGATAATTACAGAGAAAATTTCGAAGTGAACATTTATTTGACAACTATATTGACATCGAACTTAACGTTTTATAACAGTGTTGCCGAAATATGTATTCGCAATTACCAATTAAATGAGGAAATTTTGTTTAACTAAAATGTTAATAAGGATAAAAAACCTTAAGGATATCTTATTCAACAAGATTAATTCTGAAATGAAAATAGTACTTATATCATTATACATAAGATATGTTGGAAATATTTATATATATATGATTGAGACGACAATAACGGTATTGATATTTTTTTATGGGTGGGGAAATAATCCGTAAGCTTTGGCAACATAGGTTAAAGAGTGAGTGAGATAGAAGACAGCTCAAAAGGTAATTTTTTTGTCTTCACAAAAATGTGTGTACCGCTCTCTCCATTAGATAATATTATAAACTTCTTGGCTGTGTCACGAAATGACACTATAGAATTCAATACGCAACTTACGAAAGCAAATCAAATACTACAAACGTAATTGATGGGTGAATACTAGTCGATTTACTAGTCGACTACGGGAAGTAGATATTTAGCAGGTAAATCGACTCACCATTCTATGGGTGAGTAGATATCAAAGAGCATTATAATACTACGGGAAGTAGATATATAGCAGATAAATCGACTTTAACATGTTTCTCATATATAACCACTATTAATTACATTTATAGATTTAGAATAATACGTAAAGATAGTTTTATAACCATACTTTTGTTTTACCCACATTTTATTAGCGGCCACGCCCGTTTGGTTTTTTTATCCGTAATAAAAGTTATATATATTTTCCAAGGATAAAAGTAGCCTATGTGTTATTCTATAATATAATCTATCTTTGCGCCAAATTTCATTCGATCTGGATTTTTAGCCGTTCTGGTGTGATTGAGAAAAAAAAGCATCAAAGTTTTCGCAATTATTATATTAGTACCTATAGATAAATTTAGTCTGAAATACGAGATACAAAAGTATGACAACAATTGTTTTTATTATCTTATTGGATAAAATTATCTAATAAGATAATAAAGAAAATATAACCTGTAGTACTGAGGAGTAATGTATCTTCCTATTAGTGAAAGAATTTACAAAATAAAACAAGCCTTTCCTCTTTCTAACATTAGTATAGACTAACTATTAAAGATTCGTGGTATACTACAACTCAGGGATTGTTTTAAAACTAAAAATAAAATGTTTCTGCGACTGTCGGAAAAGGTAATTGGCCGCGCGGGAGCGCCAGCGCAAAGAGCATTATAATACTACGGAAACGCCAGCGCCTCTCCGACTCAACACAATATGTCCTACTCCACCGCTGTCCGCGCGCTGACAGACGTTTGCGGCAGTGTTGCCAGATGTTTGACGGTTGAAGTCGCCTAAAGTCGAAAAAATTCGAAGTAGCCTAAAGTCGCCCACATGTGTGGGGACGCGGAGAGCAAAAAAAAAAAAAGGTCCCCAGTTTTCAATAATTGTGTGTAAGGGGGATCTTAAATATCCTCAAATTCGACAAAAACAATGCATAAAACACGAATTTTCCGAAGTAGCCTAAATTGGCGACTAATCACCATTCGCGTAGCCTAAACGGCGACCAGTCGCCATTCGCAATTTTGGTCGCCCCGACACTCTTCAACATAGCCTAAATGGCGAAAAGTCGCCTAATCTGGCAGCACTGGTTTGCGGGACGAAATGCCATTAGACGATCGCGCAAAAGTCATGACTGATGGTTGCGCGACGCGCATATCAAAAAATTCAGATATTCGTCACTCAACCGTCAATCACCACATTAGACGATAGGTTATTCGTCACTCATGGACGTGACTGTGGTATAACGGACAGCAAAACCCACTATCTAATGCGCGCTTATAGCGCGCATTTAAAATAAAGGGGGGTTTTCTTTACATATTGCTTGTTTCTTTGCATATACATATTTTTGCTCCAAATATACCGATTTTTTTTTGGCAACTCTACCGATTTCAAATTTTGTCGTCCGAGACCACTGTACAATATTGTCAATGTCATAAACATAACCTCACAACTCATTCTGATTTTAAAAAATTATGCCGAACCTTGAGTCTCTTCGATACTGTTTTCGTAGATAATTTTTTAGCAAACTTGCTATTTAAAATCATACGCTTTCCAAATAGTTGATAATACACCTAATCCATACATTTCCCAAACACTACGATGGCCGATGACGGCGAAAATGTAAGTTATATATATTATTTTGATAGTGTATTACTTTTTACTTTACAAGATTTTTACTGTCTGTATTCTCACAACCTGTTATTTAAACTGAAACTACAATATCTTCAAATATTTACTCATGCTTATTTATTTTTATAACAACCACATGATATTGTTTACTCGTAAATCATCTTAAATGTTTCGCTTTCCAGGTAGCGGTTATGACTGTAAAGGAGCCGCTGGATCTGATTAGACTCAGTTTGGATGAGAGAATATATGTAAAGATGAGGAATGAGCGTGAATTGAGGGGAAAATTACATGTAAGGATGTATTTGCAGTCAACTTTTTGTTAATACAAATTATATTTATTTATAATATTTAATTATATTTATTTATAGTCACTTGACCGATGGCAACTGCCATGAATACCTTTAAAATATAAATGGTAGTTGCACTGCCAAGAATTTTGGGATTGTAAACACTTCATGCAGGTGGACAATACTTGTCAATACATTGAGTTAGTATTATAATAATATGCAGTAATCAGTTACCAATCTAGCTTTAACATCCTCAGACTAGAATCAAACACTCCTCAAACTATAAAAAAAAGACTAATAATATTCCTATCTAATACAATAATACCTTTTGACAAACCAAAAGGTTTGTGTTAATGTGGCGGTCAAAAGACCACCACGTAAAACACCATACGGAACACTGTGCCAGGCATGCCAAGCCTTTAAAATAGCAATAAATACCTAACACAGCATAGGCATGTGAATAGCATGTTGATAATGATAATGTCGATAATTTTTTTAAATAAACTTAATATACAATAATAATACTTAATGTTGGCTAGTGGTGACAAAGGCGTAGATTGCTGAGTTGTTTGTTGGCTCTAGCCAACTGTTATGTTCAAAAGGCTAAAGGAAGTCCAAAAACGGGCATAAAATTCTAACCAAGACAGTTTATGTACATTTGGATAGAACTCTTAAAAACTAGCCTTTTACAATAAGTCATTAAATTTTGAAGACTTCTGATTTTTAGTTTTATGTATTCTTATTTTGCTTAAAACTACACTTAATATGAATGAATTCAAAAAAGTTAGTTATGAATGAAGAGGTTTAAAAATACTTTTTTAACCCATTAAGCCCTGCTTATATATATATATAGATGTATGGGGAAACCCTATATATATGGACGCTGGCGTCTGTCGCAGGGCTTGAAGAGTCAATGGGTCGACTGTAACATCCCTAAAGTTGACCCTGGTTACATTTTGAGGCCCAGCACCCATACAAAAGGCAGATATTTCCTTTGTGGAATAATGTATACTTTTTATAATGATTTCAGGCATATGACCAGCACTTAAATATGGTACTTGGTGATGCTGAAGAAACAATAACAACAGTGGAAATTGATGAGGAAACATATGAAGAGGTGTACAGAACTACAAAGAGAAATATCCCCATGTTGTTTGTACGAGGAGATGGTGTCATACTTGTTTCTCCACCAGTGCGTGTTGGTCTTTAGGTTACATTCTTAAATTAAGGACAATAAAGTATTTTCAAAAATGTATTTAATTCTTATTTATAATTTGAATTATTGATTCATTTTTGAAGTTCCTATTTCTCTTAGTAAGCAATTCATCTTCGTCCATAGGTTCAATGATCATTCCAGCTTTAGTGATTACACTTGGTTTTATCAATTTCTTGTGGGCCTTTTCAGGGATGAAAGTATTACCCAATGGTAACCTTATTGATGCTTCATAATCGCTTACACTTCGAAATGGATATGGCAACTCCTTAACCTTGTGTACACTGAGTTTCGGATCCTTATATTCTTTAATAATTATATCTCCCTTATTTTCATCTCGCCTAGGTATTTTTGGGATAGGTTTATTTAAAAATCTATTATTCTTGCGTTTTGGGGCTTTTACACCCTTGCCTCCCCAAGCTCCCCAACCTGGTAATGTTAAATTAATTTCTTCTGGCTTGTCCTTATTGACTTCATCTTCTTTTTCTTTCCGGAAACATGCTACAACATCATCTTCTTCAAATACTTCTTCTATATTAACTCTTGGCACAACCTGTTCATCATCATCCAACTCATCAAATTCATTTTGATCCCCAGGTAACACAGTATTCAAAAATTTTGGTTTTACTTCTATGAATGTACTGGGATCTATATTATCATCTTTTGACTTGGGCTCTTCTGCTGCCATAGCTCCAGGAATAGCTCTTGCATTATTTTCTGTTTCTGGTAATGATTTTGATGTAGTTTCCAATAATTCTTCATCTATGACAACTTTTGGTTTTTGATTTCTTAATTTAAGATATTCTATGCTGTCCATTTCGGGGTTCTTGTGTCTTTTTTTTTCATTTTCATGTATGGATTTTGTTAATTTTTGAACACTCTCAATGTTTTTTCTAAGAGATTTTAATTTTTGTTCAACTTTTTGAGCCAATTCATTTTCAAGTGATTCAAAAGCTACTAACATTTCTTCTTTATAATTATCTTTTTGTTTATCAGATACACTGTCAACACACCAAGTAGAAGTAGCAACAAGATTTGATTTTTTCGGCTTTTTAGACTTTACAACTTCTGTTTTTCTGGTGTTCTTATTTTTTCTTGCTGTTTTTGCTGGAGATGATTTATCATGTTTAGTAGCTATATCCATATCCAACATTTGTTTATTTATTGATTGTTGGTTAGCAACATTACTATGTGGCTTTGTTGCAACCCTTGCACTGAAGACAGAAATTTCATCATCCTGGTCACTCAAGTTATCATCACTTTCACCTTCTGCTTCCTTTACAAGTTTATTGATTCTCTCCTTCAATGTTAAAAGCTGATTGTTTGGCAATTCATATACAATATCATTTTGATTCTGTTTGTCTACTGTCTTATCGTCATCACTGTCACTGTCATCTTTCTGCTTGAAGCCTTTGCCCTGTAAATATTTCTTATATCCAAAATTGAATTCAGCATCAATATTAGATTTATCTTTCTGTTGTGTCATCCAAGGATTCATGGGGTCTTGAGTTAATGCAAGGTCTGGAATAACTCCATTGTTGTCCTCATCATCATCAGAACTCTCTATATCTTTTGTCTTTTGTGTTAGACTTCTGCTGACTGCAAGTTGTTCTGCTATTTGTTGTCTTGCCTGTCAAAATAAAATAGTGAATTTTTACTTGCTAGTTATTGTCTAAATATGATTGATAACACTTTTTGTAATATGCACTAAATATGTAATATTAATAATTGACTAGATTCACAAAATGCCAAGTATAGCAAAACACAAGATGAAAAAAATATTATTAATTAGCATTACCTCCTTATCATATTTAGCCCTGATCATTTTGTTCTTGGCCCATTTTCCCATGTTCTTATGTCTAAGTGTGTGGCGCTCTAAAGCTCTTGATTTTTCAATTGCTTCCAACTTTTGCAGTGCTTCTTCTGGATTTGTTTTTTGTAGCTCCTCAAATTCTTTTAGTTGTTTTTTCAACCTTTCTTTTTTTAATACTCTGCAATGGATAAACATGATTATGTTAATACATAAAAATATACTGTTTTTTTAGTATATGGAATTACAATGCTATACTTATAGAAGTATTGGGCTACCAATTAAAATATTTTATTTTATTTATTTATTTTATTACTTTTATACAACAATGTATAAGGCGGACTTAATGCCGATGGCATTCTCTACCAGCCAACCTTAGGGTGATGTAGAGATAAACAATATAGGTAGGTGTAATAAATAATGATATTATAACATAAAATGAGAAAGAGGGAGGAAAAAAAAAAGAAACTAAAATAAAAAAAAGCATAAATATAAAAAGTACTCAAGACGAATACACTTACTAAACATGATAACGAATACAATATAAATAAATAAACCCAAATAATAATATATAAAATACATAATATAAAAATAAATATACCTAATAATATAATAGCAGAGATTATCTCGGTGGCGTAGTTGTATTACGGTATGACTGCAATGCTGAGGTCTCGGGTTCGATCCCCGGGTCGGGCAAAGTGATATTGAGTTTTTCTATTCAGTATCAGCTCGGAGTCTGGAATTTGTGCCCGATATGGCGATAGGCTCGCCCCCTATCACATCATGGGACGGAATAATGGCGAAAAGTGGGTGCACTAGTTGCGCCTCTGCTTACCCCTTCGGGGATAACAGGCGTGAGTGTATATATATGTATGTATGTATTATTGAGATGATTTCATCAGCTCGTTAGGCAACAGCAGTCGAACCTTTGCTTTAAATGCAAAACGATTCATGGTCGTCCCAACATCGAGTGGGAGTGCATTCCAAAGAAGAATGGATTGAATTGCAAAGGAAGAGTGAGTAAATTCAGAACTGTGACACTTAAGCAGAAGATTGTTTGAAGAGCGAAGGTTTTTATCATGAGTACTACTTAGGTACTACTACTGAAATTGAGAAGATAAGTATGAAGGTGAAGTGGGAGAAAAAAGTAAAGAGAAGAGTGTAGTAAGGGCACGCAAAGAACGGCGTTGACGTATAGGCAGCCATTTCAGCTGAGAGCGGTATTGAGACACATGGTCATATTTACGAAGATTGAAAATGAATTGAATGCAGTTATTCAGAAGGCGGTCAAGTTTATTGAGTTGGTCTGCATTCAGATCAAAATAGCACACATCACCGTAGTCTATTATAGGAAGGATAAGGGATTGGGATAAGGGGAAGAGCACCTGCCCGATGGACGGACACTATCAGGGAACGCACCCGATTGAACATCCCAGCAGCCATGCGCCACGCGGAGAACAGAGCGGCCTGGAGAACACTGGTGGCGGAAGTTGTTAATAGTGGTCACGACCCTCAGCCTTGAGGAATCGACTAAGAAGAAGAAGAAGGGATTGCACAAGCATTGCTTTAGTTTTGACAGGGAGAAAATTTTTCAAACGGTAAAGAGCACACAGAGTACCGGTAACTCTCTGACAAACAGAAGTAATCTGGACCCGCCAGCTCAAAGTGGAATCCATAAGCAAATCAAGATTCTTGACACTGGAGCACCACGCGATGATAACGTTACCATATAAGACAGGTGGAATGGTCGAGGTATTCAGCCTGCTGAGCATCCTTAGGCTGCCCACGAGTATGGCTTGACATTTCGACAGGTTAACAGACAAACTAAAATTGTCAGACCAGCTCTTTATGTGAGCTAGATACCTATTTACTAGGTTTACTGCTATGGATACACTGTCCACACTCGCTTGGGAGTACAATTGTAAGTCATCGGCGTATAGATGATACGTGCACTGAAGATTTTGGGTAACGAGATTAATAAATAAAGAAAATAGCAAAGGGGAGAGTATACCGCCTTGAGGGACACCGGTATCAAGATTACACTATAATGACGATGAATCGTTAATTCGCACCGATTGATGACGCCCTCGAAGATAATAAGAGAACCATTCCAGTGCTACAAAAGAGACCGAAAGGTGGGAAAGGATGGATAAGAGGATGTCGTGTCTGACGGTATTAAACGCATTCGAGAAATCAACCAAGGCCAACACAGTGACCTTAGTATTATCCATGCCCGCTCTAATATCGCCACACACTTTAAGGAGCGCGGAAGTAGTGCTGTGGCCAGGCCGAAAGCCAGACTGCAAAGGATTTAGCAAAATTATTAAGGTGGACAAACTTAGACAGCTGCTTATACACACAGACCTCCAGCACCTTGGAAAGGAAAGGGAGAATGGATATAGGTCGGAAGTGGTTCACAAGGGAGGGGTTTGGGACTTTTGGGAGGGGAATAACAAAGGCTTTCCGTCATGTAGATGGGAAAATGCCAGTAATAAGGGATGTATAAAATAATATGTAAAAAAAAAAAATATGTTTGTAAATGTAGGCGTATGCACGTTGTACACCATCCAATTATAATTATTTATGTTCTCTCGTTTTATTATGAATTCTTAGGTGTAGTGTTTAGTGCTTGTTAAATTCTTTCAATTGGATTTTATCGCAATTTAACGGTGATGTGTGTGCATTAGCTTATATAACTAATCTGACTATGTATGCAAAAGACTTGAAAAAAAAATATATATAAAGATAAATGATGGACAAATGATGACAAAAAAGTAAGCCCGGAGTTTCTTTCTGCCTTTCTTCTTTGGGTAGTCATCGCTTAGGTAGCTAGTGAAAGGTTGGTAGGTTAGTTAGGCTAGGGCCTGTAGTGTCCTCACCGGTGAGGATCGCGATGCGTTCCTCCCATTATGATTACTATTATTATTATTTTTGTTAACAAAATTATCTCTTGTTTTATATTGCTTTTCTTGCCAGCCCGAGCTGGCTTCTTACTTTTTATTTTTCATCATTTAGTTTACTCGTAATAAAAGTGTCTGTAGTTATGTAAGTGACTAATGAATGAAATCCTCCTAGCCAGTTTCGGCCACGGCGGCCAATCTCAACGGAGATCAGCCAGGTACGCAGGAGATATTATAGTGCACAAGCGTGTGCGCAATACACAGGTGCACTCGCTATTCCTTCACTCTCATAGTCCGGTGAGACGGCAATCCGACATGACCGGAGAGAGATCAGGCGCAGGACCAACGGCTTTACGTGCTTTCCGAGGCACGGGGGTATCACACCACCAACTTCCTGACTCCGAGCTGCGACTGAGTAAATTTTAAGATGGAAAAACCCAGTCACAATTTTTTTGGCTCGACCCAGGATTCGAACCCAGGACCTCAGCGTGCAAATCGTACTCGTAATGCGTACGCAATACCACTACGCCACCGAGGCAGTCTAATAATAAATAATTAAATGTGTCTCGACTTATCATAAGTGCAACTATGTTCGCCTACGTGATGAATAAAGTATTTTATTTTATTTTTATGGGAAATGGCAGGGAGAACATTATCCAATACAAGGACTATCATACGACGGCTGATAATGTCGTAGCCCGTTGCATTGGATGTGATTGCTAGAATTACCTTTTTGATCTTGTCTGGAGCAACTGGAGAAAATAGGAAGGGAGTGATGTTAAGGCCCGGAAGGCCAGCCAGGAAATCCAAGGTACGAGTCTTGATTTGGTGGTCAAACAAAATAGAGGTGGAGAAATGACGAATAATGAATAATAATGAATGAATATTGGCTCTTAAACACAAACTTTTATGAATTCAATAATTACTTGTGACAACTATCAGAATACGTAAGTTCATACTACTAATAAATACTAACCTATGGTACTTCTTGCTTTTAATCTTGCTCTGGCGCTTGGCTTTTGCTGCCCTATATGACTCTTGAGCACGCATCTTAGCTAGGTGTTGTCTATGTTCAACCATCTCTTCATATGACATTGGATATAATGGTTCCTCTCCTTCCTCGTTTTCCTCTTCTATTGGTGGATCTATTTCATCTAACGCAAGCTCCAGTTCAGACTTTGCTTTCAACTTAGACAAAAACTCATGTGTAGGCTGAAGTTTGGATGGAACTTGCTTCAATGGAAATGATACAAAGTCTACAGTTCGACTTCTTGCAACAACTGGGTCCCAACGGCCGACTTTCTTTTTCGTTTGTGTGTAACCAGTAGCTCGCTTGATTTTCTCAACTTGCGGTTTCTCCAAAGGCTTAGGAAGGACTTTTGAATTCGATTGACTTTTCAATAATTTCTTACTAGTTTTAACATGGCCTGCTGTGTCACTTAAAATCTTCACAACATTATCAATCTTTAATTTAGACGATCTCTTAACCAAGTTGAATTCCGAATTTAATATCGTGGGTTCATTTCTTGTTGGCTCTGTTATATGCTGAGTTTTATCTAACTTGGACACTGCACTTATTAATCTGTCGTGCTCTGAGGCCACGAAATCTGTATCTTCAAAATCTTCCATTGTTATTATTGATATATAAACATTAAACCATATAGTAGAACAATAAACGTGACCTAACCTCAGTGGCAAAGAGCAGATAAAAGAGTATTATATACATTGGGAAACGTGCACGATCCAGCGAGTGAATACCACAGAACACTGTGATTACACCAATATTACTCTAGGAGAAGAATGACAACTTCATACAAAAAAAATGTCACTATAAGAGGCCGGTGGTGCCACCTATTGCAGGCCCCCAGAAATTAATGAGCGCCAAATTCAAACCTTGACATGCTTATTGAAATTAGTTGGAATAAATTGTATGGGATAATTATAAACCAGTAAGAAATTTAAGATATGTTAGTATAAAGCATAATCTATGTAGTTATGCTTTATTAACAAAACTTAAGTTTCTTAATGAGAAAAACAAAAATAATTAGGCTTTAACTTTATTCATGAAATTTGCTGTCTCTTTAAACCCGTATTACAGTTTTAGTAAACAAAAAAAAAACTTGAGAGGTGTCAAGGGACACCCGGATGGAACGAAGTTGTTTTCGATTAATTAGTGAAGATATTGTAATAAATTTTTTTTTTTTTAAGTTATAATAATAACAATTGTATATTTCATTAAAACGTTACCACATCAATGAAAACATTTACTTCTACCCACACAATAGATATGTCATCGAATCACGATCATCACCTAAGCAAGCATTGACATTAACATACAACTAACGAAAAAAAAAACTACTCTAAAAAGCATGAATTGAAAAAAAGACAATTTAAATCTTAAAGTATAACTACGTATACATACTCTAAGATTTCAATTGTCTTTTTTTATTTAAATTTCGAATGTCACTTTTACGGCCAGTTCTTTATTGTTACTGGCTGGTTTCACAGGGCATGTATAAAAGTGTGACAACTTTTCGTAAAAAAAAAATCCGTCTAGCCCCCTTTCACAACGCGCGATAAGGAACTTCGTTCCAAAATTACAATAAATGTTGCATTAAAAGAAATAGAACTTTATATGCTGACGAATTTTATCTATTGATTTTTTGACCACACCTGTTGTGTAAAATGCTCAGCTAAGTTATAAACATAGTCTATAGTTTCTATATTCTTTTATAATATATTCATACAGATGAAACAAAATATTGAAACTTCAATATTTAAAAATCGATCGCATAAAAACTTTTTAACAAAAAATTTAACCACCTAGCCTTCAAAAACGACTAAAAAATCTAAAAACCCAAAAATAATTTAATAGTGAATAAATATACGATAGCATTACTTATATAATGGTAACCAATTCTGGAGTCAGTGCCTATTTTTTGTTAAAAAGTTTTTATTTGTTGCTTTTTTATGTTAGTAAGAAATATACCGCCTCGACGGTGTAGTTGTATTGCACACGCGGCATGATTATCGCGCTGACGTGTTACGCCTCTGCCTGCCCCTGAAAACATAAAAGGCGTGATGTTATTTACGCGAAAACACTAAACAATAAATTACTTCATAAGATTTGCGAAAAAAACGATGTGCGGGCCTATAAAATTTGAGTGTTGCCCTCGATTTCTCCAGGATCCAATCATCAGATCCTGACTTTGTGACTATGGGACCATTTCGGAAGTACTTCCTTTTGAACAAAAAAAGAATTTTGAAAATCGGGCCACAGTTGGCAGAGTAATCGCGTTACATAAACACAAAAAAAAACATACCGTCGAATTGATAACCTCCTCCATTTTTTGAAGTCGGTTAAAAACATATGCTGGTTAGGGATATCGCTATTGAGAGCATCAAAAATGTGATCCATTTCTGATATCATATCAGCAGTCACAATTGCTTCAGCAGGTAGTCCTGTAAAAAGCATTAGGTACCTATGTAATATTCGTAAGAAGACAAATTAAACTAATTGGAAGTCAAGAAAGTTATTAAAATTTGTGGATGAAATAAATGTAGCTTGACTATTTTATACATAATATTATATGTCATAAGTACATCATACTATTTATATTTTTAAATAAAATTCTACTTCTTGCAATCTGCTTGTATTTAGGAATTAAGCTAGAGGTTAAGGGATTTCTGATTGTCTTGCATGGATAAAAGCCAGCAGCTTTACCATTAATCTTTCCAAGAAATCATAGTAAGTCATGGGGCGATTTCACTTAATACTTTAAAATTTATTTAATACAATGTTGGCCATATTACCTTTGCCAATTCTTGCATACATTCCAGTAGAAACTGCATGACTCAACACTTGATCCGCCAGTTGGACTTTCATATTTTGCTTCGTGTTAGGGTTCAGGTGTTCCTGTTTAAGCCGGGGTGCAAATGCATAGTTGGGATTTGCATTGTCTAATTCATAAAACTGGATAATATGGTCCCATTTGGCTATGCCTGCAACAGTAATGAATAATAGAATTAAAATATAGGTATTCATTTGAAATAAAAAATAAAATTGTTTGTCTATGCATCTTTAAATCAAATAGGACTTAATTAATTGTAATAAAATAGGTTACTAAGTTTTAATAGCTATTTAGACTTTATACTTAGTCGTTGCAAAAAAATCAATATCACAAGAACTCTAAAGGATTTCACATTATCATTTTGTTTATCACAATATATTAATCCATCACTATTACAAAAGTTAGCTATCACTTTGTCATTACACTCATTTGTTTAAAGTTTACCTTTTTGCAGTTCACCCATCAGAAGATCATCATATGTTGGTTACCCACACAATATGGTATTTCAGAAATAGATTTCTAAAGCACTTAATTAAATTAGGAGCATCTAATAATGTCACCACTTCATGGCCATTGCTCTTAAAATGTGGAACTCAGTTATATGGCGAAGATGCTTTAGCAGTATATATTTAAAAGAACAATGCGCACGCGACGGAATCAACGTACACTTTTCCAGACACTTTTCTTTTCTTCTTTTTCTTTTAAATTATGAATTTCACCGATTATCTATCGGTGATTTCGCCAGTATCAAGTAGTAATGGCAGATAAAAAACAATAAATATAAATTCTTAGAAATAAAAAGTTGTCTCCATGTCTTAAAATGAAACACCTTTCGTATAAACCACAGACTACTCAGAAGAACTACGTTGTATAAACAACTTTTATAAAATTTTGAAGGGTAAACTGGAAACTATGTAATATTTAGGGTTACCCAACATCATTAAAGAAATTCTCCGACAAGAAATGTTATACAGTAACATTTAATATAATTTGGGTGCTGATTGAATGATAAAGTATGAAATTTAAAATAAAATATTAATGTTTTATTATTCCAAGAATAATAATAATGAAAAATATTAACTCATAGAAACAAAAATTTGAAAATGTATAAACATAAACCTATTAATTGGGGGAATATATTTTTTATAACAACACTTCACTTTGTCTATCATTGCCAGCTTAAAAAATATATGATGCGAGACCGAAATTTAGGTCTTTCATAATGATAAATTGTGTACGGCAACACAGGCCTGGCCCCTTTAGGTATCGTCAAACGATTTCAACTAACTTGACCCCCCCTGGTGAATACTGAATCCATCACCAGTATTGCCAACTGGCACGTCTACTATTTATCTAAATGCATCACAAACAGGTTATTAAATTCATCATTTCTTGTGTTAAAAGAATCGACTATAACAACAATAATAATAAAAGGCTTTGTTAGGCCAATTTTAGGCTAGGTTTGGCATTGGGCTTGTGTGAAATGCCCTAATAAACTAGCACAATTGTTTAAAAATACATTTTAGATTACTTAATTTTATATTTTCAAAAAGTTCACCCGTCAGTCTGACCATCGTGCCGATAGACAATAAATAATTCATTAATCTGTAACACTGACGTATATTATGCGTACTAGTATAATAGAAGTCAGTGGTCTGTAACCGAGAAATATGTCTAACGCTTGCCGCACACGTTCGGTTTCCTTATTAGGTTTCCTGATCAGGAATTCAGATTCGGAATTCCGAGTGACTAGCGTAAACGTCCGGTTTTTTGTACCAACACGTTCGTTTTCCTAATTAGGTTTCCTGATCAGGAATTCCGATTCAGGAATGTGTGCGCGTTGTTGAACATTTTCTATGTAAGCGGAGCATTCAGGTCCGAATCTGAATTCCTGATCAGGAAACCGAACGTGTGCGGCAAGCGCAAATATTTCTAAATTATTCACGAATTGTAATTTTTTTTTCATTCATTTCAGATCTGCATGATTTATCAAAAATCTGTATAAATACCATGTTACTGGTGAGGGATGCACTCGCTGGATCGTGCATGTCCAGCGAGCTAATAATAACAATAGACGTACGTTGAGACTATTCACGGTGGTTTTGCATTGTGAATCGTGTATGACCTTGGTTAGCTGTACGTCAAGATGGACCGTACGTAAAGTCCTTACCTCATCAATACTCTCTCGGTTACATTGGCCCGTCCCGGGCCAATGTAACCGAGCGAGTATTGATGAGTTAATTGTTTTGTATCTGCTATTATTACTTGATTTTATATTATGATTTTTATACATGTAAATGGCCATGTAGTGCCTGGTTAATGATTTTTATATTTTTATAGAATCCTGAAAAAGAAACAGTCGAAAGCGGGACTCGAACCCACGACCTCCGGCGAACCGTGCCGTCGCTCTTTCCAATTGAGCTATTTCGACCTCGCTTTCGATTGTCAAATTCAGGATCCGTACTTAATTCTCTTAAAGGAGATGACTAGCGACATCTGTCAGCAGTTATTACAACTACCAACTCAGCACCACCCCTTTTACAGGAGCATGTAAACCGAAACGAGTCGCTAAACTTTTTTCCAATTTTATATTATGATTTTTTATACATGTAAATGGCCATGTAGTGCCTGGTTAATGATTTTTATATTTTTATAGAATCCTGAAAAAGAAACAGTCGAAAGCGGGACTCGAACCCACGACCTCCGGCGAACCGTGCCGTCGCTCTTTCCAATTGAGCTATTTCGACCTCGCTTTCGATTGCCAAATTCAGGATCCGTACTTAATTCTCTTAAAGGAGATGACTAGCGACATCTGTCAGCAGTTATTACAACTACCAACTCAGCACCACCCCTTTTACAGGAGCATGTAAACCGAAACGAGTCGCTAAACTTTTTTCCAATTTTATATTATGATTTTTTATACATGTTAATGGCCATGTAGTGCCTGGTTAATGATTTTTATATTTTTATAGAATCCTGAACAGATATAAAATAAAAACTTTTTAAAAATTCAAACTTAGAATCACGTCATCCCGCCGCGTTTGACATTTCGATACATTTTACTGACTGGAACAATTTTTAAATACACGGTAATTTCGACCTTTTATCGTTTAACATTCAGCTCATATCCTCTTACATGTTGTATTCTTACAAGACTGCGATATTAAATTTAGTTATGGAATTTTACATTCTACATGGTTGTGATAGAGTTGAAAATAAAATATCACCGCTGTGCCGGTCGGTGTAAGGGGCGACAGGTTTTTTCGTTACGGAATTTCTGGATTCTGTCTCCACGCTCAAGGCCCGCGATAGAAGCTATGCAATAGCTTATAAAAGAAGAAGTGACAACAAGTATCACTCTAGCAAAGACCGAATGAAATCACTAAACACAAAAATGATACCTAATTCGATGTTTTTATTTCTTAAGTTAGCAGATATTACTGTGTATGTGAAGAATATTTTTATTTTCTCTTTGGCAAGGCGCGATTTGCGCATCTGCCAGTGTCAAAGTTTTAGGTAAGATATTTTTTAAGTATAAGTTGCAGTTGCATTGTTTCTTTGTTATACTCAGTAGTAACTACTATGTCGAAGTAAAGCAGTGGCTACCTTACCAAAACTTTATCGAGATGTTTTGGCGGCAACAAAAAAAGCACTTGATTAGCACTGTTATTTCAATTTACTTCATTTGAGCCCTTTAATAGAACTATATTGGACAATATACCACCATAATTATGCAATATAACACTAAGTGTCACAAAAATAATGAATTAAAACAAGAGCACCTCATGACACTTCCACGTTCCCGCCAAATCTCCCGTGAAGAATATTATTGTGCCTTAAACGCATTAACTGACGTAAGGATGACTAATTATTTAAAACTTGATAAATATTGTGATTTTATTATCTTTTTAGTGTCAACTGCTTTTCATCATCCGCTAAATACTGCAGATGTAAAGGGCCAAGGGTAAATAACGTCCCATTTCAAAAAAATAATCATTCCTACCCAAATTTTGGTCAGCACGCACGACACACTGGAGATACTATAGTGCATAAGTGTGTATGCAATAATAATCCTTCCCTAGCCGATTTCAGCCACAGCGACTATCTAAACAGACAGGGCCACATAAGGCAAAAGGCAAATTAGGCAACTGCCTAGGGGCCTGGCATCCGCCAGAGGCCGTTCGTCCGAAAAACTAAATGTATATGTCGGGACAGGAAGGAAGTATAAAAAGGAATTGTAATTTTTATTAATCTCATTGAGGGTGTCTGAATATATTACGTCGGGTAAGACTAAATAAAAATCGTGTTGAATTCTCGGAGCGACAGTTGGGTGCATAAAAGGGGTGCGCAATCATTTGAAGGAACAGTCTTAGTCTGTCGTCATTAAGTTCGGTTGTGTTGCAAGTAGTTCGGTGCAGTTCAATACTATGTGGTAACTATGGTGGTGTTCATATCGGTCAGTGCTTAGTAAAGCGGTTACTATGTTATTTCGAGTTGTTACTAGGTGAGTTGATTATAATCACTTAACCAAACGGTTAAGTAATTGTCTCAATATGCAGTGTGTTATAATAACCAAAGTTAATAACTATTCCTGACGTGGTATTGTACTCTGTGAACATTCGATTACGTAATAATTGACGAACGAACAATAAATAGCGAGCTGAAGATAATTCATTTGTGACTTACTATGTGTGCCCACGTATACCTATATCGGCCGCCACTCTGTCTCCGACATCAGAAGTGGGATGAGCCTGTTCCCGCAGATGTGTGAAATGCAATTAATGGTACTATGGAGAAGCTATTTAAGTACCCGCAATTTACGTGAAGAAAAAAAAATTGCATTGAGTAATGTCGGGATAAGAACAAGACTACAACGTGAATAAAAGTGATCACGTGTGAAATATAACCATCGGATGGTCGTTTGTGATTTTATATGCATACGACTTCGAATGAACGAGAATCTGCGTGTGTACCGCGATTGAACTGTTGGTGTTCAAACGTTCCTGTTGGTGCTCAAGCGTTCCGGTAGATGTGCTGCCGTATGGTGCGTCGTAGTTGGTGTCCCAGACATGACTGTACGGTTGTCTAGTACCGGTTGATGCTAACTATTGCATCGCGTATCATGTGTGGCTATGTGTGAAGACAGATGTGCTTACTGCAGCAGTACAGGAAGTTTGGTATCGTATGACCCATAATCCTTATTTAAAGGTTATGGTTTCCTTTATTTTTTATTTTTTTTGGTTATCTCTAAAAATATTGGAATTTCGTTTAGTAGTCATGTACCTAGTTCTTGGACGTAACAATCTATTTGTGGATGTAAGTCACGTACCGTATAGTGTAAAAAGAAAAGTATAGCCATTTTCTTGTGTAATTCACATAGTGGATGTATTTTGTGTCAATAAGATTGCTGTCCAGATATAATGGCAGTGATATTTGACTTGTTGAGTACTTATGAAGGTTCAAATATTTTCCGTTAAATGACAGTTTTAAGTACAAAATATCGTTCATGGCTCCAATTGGTAAAACTTTTAATTTCTACTACTAACTACTTAGCATAAAAAGATTCCTTAAAGGGAAGTCCTACCGTAATTCAACTTATGTGATTTCTTTTATTTCTTGGTAACCTTTACAAATGTTGAGATCTTGTTTAATAGGGCATGTGCAGCCATGGATTAACGAGCTATTCGTGGTTTATGTTAGTACAGAACCGTCCTTAAACTTAAGGACAGGTAGGTACCTGTTGTTGTAAACTATGACTGTGCATAGCATTGGTTTACAAAAGTGATCTAGGTGTATAGTGTTGGGTCTGAAGGATTGCTAGCCTTCCATGGTCAATGTTTCCGATTGTTTAAAATTTTTAAATTAAGACCGAGAGGTGCGATAATTTTGTGATTGTCCTCATATTAAGATAACTACTGAATTCCCGCTCAAAGATTGATGCGAGACTTGATTTAAGTTCAGGATAGGGTGAACGGTTTGATGCTGTTGCGATATTTTTGATTGCAGGAACTGGAGATCCTTGCAGGGAGTACTTGGCGTTAGAAGACGCCGTAAGCTGTGACTACTGAAGAGCCTCTGTGGGATCCTTTGGTGGATCTGACATTAACTGCGGTGATAGAGGATTTGGACATCAGGAGTTTGAAGATTCTTGCACTTTGGTGAGAAGTTTTCATTTTGTTGTGTTGTATTTTTTTTTTTTTATTTGTCCCTGCGATTGATTGTGGAAAACCCTGAAGGTGAAGTAGTGATTGAAACGCTCAACGCTAGAGCAAAGTAGATGAACCTGTTCTCGCAATAAATCTGTGTGGTGAATGTTCCAGTAAAATATCTCGAAAAAGATCTTTGTGGTTAAAATCTTGTACAAGATCTATGTGGTTAAGGGCGGCTGTGTGATCAAGTCCATGTGGTTAAGGACAGCTGTGTGATCAATTCCATGTGGTTAAGGACGGCTGTGTGATCAAGTCCATGTGGTTAAGGACGGCTGTGTGATCAAGTCCATGTGGTTAAGGACGGCTGTGTGATCAAGTCCATGTGGTTAAGGACGGCTGTGTGATCAAGTCCATGTGGTTAAGGACGGCTGTGTGATCAAGTCCATGTGGTTAAGGACGGCTGTGTGATCAAGTCCATGTGGTTAAGGACGGCTGTGTGATCAAGTCCATGTGGTTAAGGATGGCTGTGTGATCAAGTCCATGTGGTTAAGGATGGCTGTGTGATCAAGTCCATGTGGTTAAGGATGGCTGTGTGATCAAGTCCATGTGGTTAAGGATGGCTGTGTGATCAAGTCCATGTGGTTAAGGATGGCTGTGTGATCAAGTCCATGTGGTTAAGGATGGCTGTGTGATCAAGTCCATGTGGTTAAGGATGGCTGTGTGATCAAGTCCATGTGGTTAAGGATGGCTGTGTGATCAAGTCCATGTGGTTAAGAACGGATGTGTGATCAAGTCCATGTGGTTAAGGACGGATGTGTGATCAAATCGATATGATGACGTGACTTCGACCAGTCTTATATTGTGAGGATAGTGAATAAATTACAATGTGCTCACTATGTGTCTTGTGTATTGGGAAAACTATAGCGTGATCATCCCCACTGGGTCTGAATCATTGTAGCAAATTTGGTCCTGATGGTAAACAAGCATAACTGAAATAGTGATTGTAGTAGTATGAGGAAGAGTCTTAATGTAAGGTCAGAATAGGCCGAGCGATGTGATGCTGCTGCGTATATTTTCTGTTTGCAGGCATTGGAAATTGCTGCTGGTGGTGCCGCGTGTGACGTGTCTATTCCGGTTCGAAGACGGTGTGCAGTGCAGTGCAGCTACTGAGCCGCTTCCGAGGGAAGATTGCTGCTGATCGTCAGTGGCACTGATCTCCGTTTAGATAAGAATTGTTTGCATTGTATACAGTTTTAGTAACTATTGGACGGCTGTATCCTGAGAGTTTGTTACCGTCACTTCTTCTCTCTTGTTAGGAGGTACTAGGAGGTGATGGCGGAAGGGCGTTTTGGGGGTGCTGTCTATTTTGTAAAACATACGTAAGAGAACAATCACATGTCAGGAGTTTCTTGTCACTATACGTGATTTAACTGAATTTTAAAATTAGATTTGATTCTTAAATCCCTTGCACTTAGGGAGACACATTGCGAGCTTTTCCTTAACGTTTGAACAATGGAAGCAACTGACTACAGTAACTTGTGTAAATGGTTACAGCGATAACTTTATTTGCCTATCGATTATGGTCACTGGTATGACTGCAGAAATAATTCTAAATTCATGACGGCATTAATTCCTAAGTTTTAAAATTTTGGTTGGGTTCTTAAACTTTAATTGGAATTTTAAATTGTCATTTAATTATTCGGTGTTAAATTTTCATGAAGCGGGCGTTAGCGAAAAATGCTTGAAGGCTACGTTTTGAGATAATCGATGAAATTATAGCAGACAAGTGGCAGTGACAGTAATTAAGCTTGCATGATGATCTGGAGTGGACTTTAGTAGTCCGTTGGAAGGCGGTATTTGCTGTATAAGCAATCCGTGGATGCACGGTTCGCGGGTGGTTCTGGCTGAGGTCGGGTTTCAAAGGAAGCCATAGAGTTCGAAAGAGATGAGAGTAACTAGAGGTTACTGCCAGAGATCACATGCAGGGCTTAATTGGTTAGATTATGTGGTTTGCGTTTGGCAATCGAGACGGACCTTCATCCATTTTTGTACTATGTTGCTTTGAAGCGTGTTATTAAGCTTACGTGATGATCGTACTTTGTGTCATTCAGAGTAACACACGAGGACGTATGTCTTGCCAGAATGGCCGTGTCGGGACAGGAAGGAAGTATAAAAAGGAATTGTAATTTTTATTAATCTCATTGAGGGTGTCTGAATATATTACGTCGGGTAAGACTAAATAAAAATCGTGTTGAATTCTCGGAGCGACAGTTGGGTGCATAAAAGGGGTGCGCAATCATTTGAAGGAACAGTCTTAGTCTGTCGTCATTAAGTTCGGTTGTGTTGCAAGTAGTTCGGTGCAGTTCAATACTATGTGGTAACTATGGTGGTGTTCATATTGGTCAGTGCTTAGTAAAGCGGTTACTATGTTATTTCGAGTTGTTACTAGGTGAGTTGATTATAATCACTTAACCAAACGGTTAAGTAATTGTCTCAATATGCAGTGTGTTATAATAACCAAAGTTAATAACTATTCCTGACGTGGTATTGTACTCTGTGAACATTCGATTACGTAATAATTGACGAACGAACAATAAATAGCGAGTTGAAGATAATTCATTTGTGACTTACTATGTGTGCCCACGTATACCTATATCGGCCGCCACTCTGTCTCCGACATATATATTATATTTAAATTTTGACGACCCATATTTAATAATCCCGTTACCCGATGATAGTAATATTATAATTATCTTTTACATTTTACTGCAATAATTTTTATAACAAATTTTAAGTTATTAAAAAATGACAGCTATTTTATTTTGCATTGGCTAATTAGGTAGTGGTAGAACGAATATATTTTAAGAAGTAAGGAAAGGGATAAGGGGCCCCAAGGGGGAGATGCCTAGGGACCCAGACATTCTTAACCTGGCCCTGTCAACGGGAGATCAGCCAAGCATACAGGAGAAATTATAATGCACAAGTGTGTGCGCAATACACCGGTGCACTCGCTATTCCTTCACTCTCAAAGTCCGGTGAGACGGCAATCCGACATGACCCAAGAGAGATCAGGCATAGTACTAATGGCTTTACGTTCTTTCCGAGGTACGATATCACACCGCCATCTTTCTGACTCCTAGTTGCAGCTGATAGATGGAAAAACCCAGTCACAGTATTTTTGGCCCCACCTGAGATTCGAACTCAGGACCTCAGCGCGTTAATCATACTCGCAACGTATACGCAATACAGCTACGCCACCATGGCAATAACGAAGGCGCAATGCACATGTACACTCTCTGTCCTTGAGCCGAGGTTCGTAAGTCGTAACCCATTAGTGGGTTGCCCTCAGCATGGTCACTTAAATCAAGGGTTGCGAGCTCCTAAAACGCTCACTCCAGCGACTATATAACCCCTAGACTCCTAATGTTCAATATTTCTCTTCAAATTTATTCTGTCAACTACCTGAGGTTTGAGGAAGCGGGGTACTGCATTATGATTGGTTCTTCCAACACCTTATCGCATTATATAACCTTGGAAACATAGGCAATAGGGATGGGACGAGTTAAATGAAAACACGATTTTTTATCGATATTACTTTTATGTAATAAAGTTTTATAGTAATATTATTATTATTTATTAAACATATTAACATTTTAACGAAACTTTTTATGTTATCAAATGACAGATGGCGCTTAGTAAGTCTCATCGACATTAACAACAATATTAGAGCTGACTTGTAGGAATAACCCAAAGAATAACTCAAAATAATCGTTATAATCAACAAACAAAATAAAAAATTATCCTAATAACATTTCTGATACCGCTAGTCAAAAATATATCCTAATCATTTTTAAAATGAATTAACTATTACTAATGAACTAACCATTTAAAATAAGAAGCCTGTTAAAATTAAATAGGCCTCAGATAAATTGATTAGTTGAGTATTCGGCTGATAGTTTCTCTTATTTTTAATTTTATCGATAGAACTATCGACAAATCCTTTTGGTGTATCACTTACTTTTCATGTTAAAAAACAAAACGAAATAGAAAATGTAAAAAGTACTTTCGTCGGAAAGAGATGCAAATATAACAAGATGGCGCGTAAACACCCAAATGGCCAGTCTAAGATGAACTCCGTAAAATTTTAAATAAAATGTGATTATGTGTCGTTATTGACTTACCTATGAAATGTAATGCCATTTTTCTGAAAGTTTGAATTATGGCTATTTATACCACACCATTTTATTGTGCACGGGGCCATTACAATAGTTATTTATTCGCAAACACGGAAGTATTTACAGCTCACAGTTGTGGTCGCAACTGACTTGAAGATTTTGAACGGTCAGCTACATTGGATCCATTTGTCAGGTGTGTTGCCCGAAGCCGATCGTCTGTTATTAGGAGTCTAGGGGTTATATAGTCGCTGGATCACTCAAAAGTCTGGTGTGGCCAGAAAATCCGACTCGCGTCAGGCTACAGGCAATAATTGGGGCCAATGTAAAAAAAAACACTGCAACTTCACTCTCAGACGCAGAACCAATGGGTATTCTTGCTTTCCAAGGTATGGAGGTACCACACCGCTAACTTTCTGCCTCCGAGCTGCGACTGCGATTTTTTTAAGGTGGAACAAACCCAATCACAAAGTTTGTAGCCCGACCTGGGATTCGAACTCGGATCCTTTGACCTGTAGTCGTACTCGCACCGCAATACAACTATACCGCCATGTCAGTTAACATTGTCGTCCCATGTCAACGAGGTACGAAGGTGGCTCTGTGCTATGGCATTAATAGCCTATACCGCTCGCGTGCAATTTATTACACCATTGTGCTGTCAATAAATTTCAGAAAAAAACGGGGACTACACTGGGTTTTTACTTATTTGGATAAGCGATAGGTAAAGACAATATATTTTAATAGACAGACAATAGGTAAATAAATAAGTTTTCCTAATGTAACTGTCCTTTTTGCACATATAATAATATATTATTTAATGAAATGAAACAGTAGGTGTTGGTGTTTGAAATTATAAAAAGAGCACCAAAAAACTTAGTGATATATTCTAACTAGGTAATTTGCCTTACTATTATTGAAAAATAAAAAGTCAATTCATAAACGTTAAATGGTTAAGTTAAATGTTCCAAGTTGCATATTTTCCATGATAATTTATTGATGGGTGTGTCTTATAAGAATGGTTACGAGTATATGCATAGTTATGTATTTATTTCTAATTTAGCATACAGAACTCAAAATAATATAAAAAATACACCATAATAATAAAAGTATTTATGTAGACTATTTCAATTTTATTTTATGCAGTAAGGTATTCATTATTTAGGGAAGCAAAATGTATTACATATTTCCCTTTTCTCTGTGATGTTAAATTTTAAGAAATATACCTCGTTCAAATTCATGTACGAATAAAGGTGACTTTTAATTTGTTACAACAGACAATTCGTCGGATGAAGGTGTCGAAGGTGGAACATTTTCTTCATTTTGATTTGATACTTGTCTTGCATTTCTGTATTGACGATTGCGATATAGTTTAGCTTCATCTGTGCATTTGATTGTTATGCTATTTCTGAAACATTATTATTATAATTGAATATAAATATAATCAAGTGATACGTTTAACTAAATAGCAGTAGTTACTTAAATAAGATTTGAAATGTAGGCATACTGCATTAAATACCTAACTAAATTTTTTGGTACCCCGCACCGCGCAGAAACAGTTTTGACAATATCTTCAACTAACACAGGATCTAAAATCTTTTTCGGTGGTTTATTTGTGAAAGCTGGTGATTGTTTTCCAGTCAGTGAATGAGTTGCTAAAACCCTGCAACAATTGTTTTTGTAAATTACGCGTTTATTATACAAGACATGTCATAATATTATGTAGATGTAATATTACTTTCGGGGAAAAATAGCCTGCAATAATTGCCGAGTTGCAGACGTGTGCGAGTTCCAATCAATTTCATTTAGCAATCTTGCTGGAACCGTAGCGTTGCCATTTCCTATTGGTACCTGAAAATATATAATACAGCATAGTAACTATTTGTAAAGTAGAAACTTCAAAATATGAGTTTCTATTTAAGTTCTTACCATATCCGAATCATTTGGACCATTCTGCTCAACATTATTAGTTGTTTGGGCTGACACTCTGCGGACTCGCAATGTGTCAACATTATTTTTGTCTACATCATTTTTGACATTCAATCCATTTGTTGAGTTTGGGTTTGATTCTCCGTTTACTCTTTCCGGCTCACCATTAGTCACGTTTTGTTCAGCGACCCTATTATTTTCTATATATGGACTATTGTTATGTTCTACCCAAGAGTTGGTCACAAGTGGCTCATTATAAGATATGTCAACATCATTATGTTCTGAATCTGATATTTGCATGGAAGCTGCATTGTTATTTACTTGTGTTATTAAGCTCTGAAATCTTTGGTATAAACTTTTTAACTTCGATTCCATCTCTTCAATCTTCTCCAATGGTGGTTGTAGAAGAGTGTTGTCAGTTTGAGTTCCTTGATCAAAACAGAGTGTTATGTTTGATTGAACACTGTTTCCTGGAATCGGTGTACTACTAATAATTGAACGACGTCTTTGATTTGCGGCTGGACTATATGTAGTGTGAGTGTAACGAGTGTCCCCCGCGTTATTAAAATGATGATACTTTTTGGACTTTTTTGAATGATGAGTTCGGCTTCTATCTTGACGACTATTTGTCTGAAAGTAGGTACATAATTACACCATATAATTAAAAAACACTACAATAGCGAGTTGGTTCCCTCCAAGATTTGTTCGAAGGGTAGGGTCATTCGGGGTAACAGCACGCAGTGGGTAAAATTTCGCATGGTCAATATCTCGGAACCTATTGAGGGGGCTCAGACACGTTTTCGGCAAAATTAGTGGTGCGTCAAGAATGATGTCAGAGCCCACAAGCTATTTTACCAAGCCTCACTTGTTTAGCGAAAAACGGCGATCAAAGTGATTTTGTTGATTAGTTATCAACTATTTTGTGCTGGGAAAAGTTTATTGATAGACGGTGCATCAGTTTACAAAAGACCGTTGATTATGTTAAGTTTACTCGATTATTATAGTATTTATTTTAGCTATTAATTCTGTCTTAAAAAATAACTGCATCTCAACTGACGTGTGATTGTTTAAAATATTCCCTGTTGGGTAAGAGTACGGGATTAAAAGTACGCACGCTGTTATAACTTCATTACAATGAAAAGTAACATCAAGCATTTCTAAAATTACAGTGATCATTAAATTAAAAAAATAACTAAAGTTTGTTATAAATACAGTCTAATTAATTATGTTCCATGTGCCTACAATAGGTGTACATTTAATGTTTATTTTTATAATATTTGTACTAAGAATAAAGGAAGTTTAAAAACATATTCCATATGATTCCATGTGTACTTATACAATTTGTAATTATATGCCTGTAGTTTACCTGCGTGCGAAGCTTACCCAGCATGCGAACTATTAACCGCATCTCTGCACTAGTTTTACCCACATGACGGGTCAAGAGTACGAATTTCTCCCGCTGCACTTAAACATGTATTGCAAACAAACCGATGAAGCAATGTACAAAAACTCATTAAATAATGAAAGCAGAATAAATTTCCTTTAAATAAAGTGTTAAAACGTTTATCAGGACCCTATATTTTTGAGTGTGTAGACGATAGAAAAAAAAGTGCGTACTTTTGAGCTGAATGACCCTAAGGGCTCACACTACAAACAATTATGAGATACCTACTTATTGAAGTTAGAGCTACGGATAAAATAAAAATAATATAAGGGGCGGTATATTAACATGATCGTATATTCGTAAGTAATAAGATAAACAGAAGTATAATGGGTGCAAGATTATTGTATAATAACAGGTATTCTCGTCACATATTATTTAAATGTGTAGGTATATTACCTCCCGGGGGTCGCGGGTGGGCGGAAGGGGCCGTTCACCTATTAGTCTAGCCAACTTTTGTGACCCCGTGATGGGCGTCCTTCGGTGCGCGGGGGCTTCTGAGACCCCCCCCCCCCCCCCCCCCCAACAACAGCGGTGACGGACCGCAATAGCGGTACGCGTAGGGGCGGTTGCGGACGACAACTTAGACGTGAGTCGGAGGAACCCCGCAGCCGTCCCTAATGCGCCGAAGATGGCCAGCGCAGAGTTTTGGTTAGTATGCCGTGCGTTGTACATAGGTTAGGGACTCGGTCCGACGTTTTCTATCTCTCCGGGCGACTCAACGTCGGGTCGTAAGGCACGGTGAACCCAACATAACCACTCAATCGTTCCCCTTGAACTTTGGGCGGTAGTAATAAGTCACTTTATCCGCGTAAAAAAAATAAAAGGTATATTACCTCCGGTTCACTGTCACTGGTGCTATCTTCAACCTTGACTATTAAGTGAGGTACGGACATTTGATTGGATGTCCCTTGTTGTTTCTTGTTTCCTGGCGAATCAATGTACTGGAAGTAAAAAAAGCGAATGATGTAAAACAATCTATTAGCTGCTTTCCATAACAAGTATAAACTGTTTCAGTAGCGTAATTGTATAACGTGCGCGATATAACATCCACTCTAAACTTTCGGATTAGCATTCTGGATTGGATGAAGTGTTTTTCTCTTCAGCATCAGATCTGAAACTGAAGTTTTTGGTCGATATAGTATCGGCCCTATAGGTTCTTCTACCATTACATCATGGAACGGAATATACCTATACAGTGAAACGTTGGTGCGTTAGTTGCGCCTCTGCTTACGCCTTAGGGGTAAAAGGCCCGAGTGTGTATGTATAACAAGTATAAATAGACTTACCATTGATTCGGATTTCATTTCTTTGATAGTGCGCATACAAAGTTGGAGTACATTTTTCACTTTTTGATCTTGTCTTTCCAATACCTCTTTGTGTTCTTGCAAAGACCGCTTACTATCTGTTGTCATAATAATTAACAGATTATAAAAAAAAATTAAAATTGCAATATTATGTAGCTAAAAACATTACAATAAAGTACTCGCCTGATATTCGTAATATTTGCGCACGCCGTGGATTTTCATGCATCGCGTGAATGAAAATTTCTTTTCCTGGATTTAAATCGGCTTCACTGTAAGTAGTAGTGTCGACATTCACAACACCATATGCAGGAAAAACGTTTCGCTCATCCACCCATTCTACCAACAACCACATGCGTCGTGCCATGTTGATACGTTACTACACTGCAACTGCCGGCGTTAAAATGATAACTGAATGATTCTCCTCGATCCGCTTTAGTTATTCTGGAAGCGCAGGTAATAAATAATACAATGCATTTAACCGTCCCGAGCACCCAATGTTTGTCGACCCTATTCAATAATAGGCAAAAAAATCTAAACTTTATTGCATCCCTGGTCATTGCGATGTTATAATTGTGTTTGTCGTAAACCGTTATTTGTAATCTCGTAAAGCAGCACAGAACAATGTAAGTATTACTTGAATGTTCTAAAGGTAAAACCACAATTAGGGCAAGTAACTCATTAAATATCATAATGCCTAATTACTTAGTGCAGCTTTAAATTTTTGAACGACTTTTGCGGGTATATCAACTAACGAATAAAAAAAAATTAACGAATAAAGTTCATTCTGTTTGACCCAGTCCAAAATCATTAAACCATTTTGAACCCTAAACTTACACGTATTAAGTTCATATCAATATGAATATTGAATAAGTTAAGCATGTCATATTACTTTAAAATAACGTGTGACGAATCATAGATTGGCATAAATACATTATGAACGATTTAATTGTGAATTTTAAATGTAACTCATACTTACTCCTTATCATTCATAACATGTCACCTATTAGTAGCATGCGTTCACTTACACGCAACATATAGCGTATCGCACATAAAGTGCGAATCACACAGAAACGGCATAAGGTGAAGTCGGGGCACAAACGCAGAGCAGGCGACGAAAGACGGAACTTGACTAGTTGAAACGACGTGCCTGCGACACGCCGGTTGAGTAAAATTCACAAAGTGTCTCCTACTTACATTTTTAACCTACTTCAAAAAAGGAGGTTTGGTATTCGATCCGTATGTATGTATGTGTATGTATTTATGCATGTAAATTTGTATGGCCGTGAGTTTCTCAAAAAATACTGATCCGATTGGGATGGGGTTTTCGTTATTCAAATGTATATTATTCAGGGAAGGTTTTATAGAAACGTTTTGAAGCGGCAAGATGCCTGCGCCGCGTCTTTACCTTACGCCTTAGACTAATAGCCTTTTCTGTATAATTCGCGCCTAACAGCAGGGTCGCGTCGAGCCAAGACAGCGCCTGTGTGCGAAATCTATGAAGCGCCTGATTTTTGTCGTCTCGAATTTAAATCACAGGCATGAGTATTGTCTTGGGAGACTTGTACCTACTTTCTTAGCTATTCAACTATAAAGAATGTGTTGTAGTATAACAAACATAATTTTAATAATTAACATTGGTATGTCATCCGGATTCCGGCGCCCTTATTGCCATAAGTTTTTGTTTATTGCTTTTTTGTTAGTTAATTATAGAATAATGTAAACAATACATCATAGATATACGATTGCAGCATTTGCGAGTCATCTGCTGTTAGTTATTGAAGAGTTCCATTGTGTGTCTCCGAAGATCTTCATCAGATCTTCATAAATTATACAGGGTCATTTTTATATTGCGTTACTTAATGAAACCACATATTCATCTATACCTCTACTCACATCGTAATAATAATGTACACACACTTATACATACACTCACGCCTGTTATCCCCGAAGGGGTAGGCAGATGCGCAACTAGTGCACCGACTTTTCGCCGTTATTCCGTCCCATGATGTGATAAGGGGCGACCCTATCGCCATATCGGGCACAAGTTCCAGACTCCGAGCTGATACTGAATAGAAAAACTCAATATCACTTTGCCCGACCCGATTCCAGTCGTACCATAATACAAGTACGCCACCGAGGCAGGCTAGTACATACAAGAGCAATAAAATACATTATGCGCAATAATTGACCTTCAAGAATTGTAAGCAACTGTTTGCACATGGATATAACTGATATAAGTAAAAAAGAAAAATGGAATGCAATTATTGAATGAAAGTCTTGACAATAAATAATTGCAGAGACCTTTTGTTTACACCAATACATTTATGTTTAGCTGATTATTGTTAAGAACCGACAATCGCTGGGGTAAACTAGTCCAGAGGAGGCCTATGGCCAGCAGTGGACTAAAATATAGGCTGATGATGACTATTGCTTACAAGTATCGACTTGTCTGTACACAGGCTTGTATGTGTACCCTTTATTTGTTGCTGTACATACAACACTTGAGTTGTATGTATTTGCGTTGGTGAATTTTATTAAAAAATATGAGTAAAAAGTATTAAAACCAGGCTCTGCTGATTTAATAAAATTCATTGAGATTTATCGTAATCAGAAGTGTTTATGGAATACTGAAAATTAAAATTATAAGACTCACTGCCCTCATGCTTTCAAAAGAAGAGAGAACCCAGTTGAATACAATGTTAGGTTAAGCAGTTATCTATGTGCTTTTTACACAAACAAATCAATATTTTTGTTTATTCAAACCATGCAAGTCATATATTCCTTCAATTTAATTGTATGCAACAGGCAAGAAACTTGTACCGTGTATATGGGCTTTAAATGAGACTGTAAAGTAAAAAATACATACGTAATTAGTAAAAGTATTTTAGGAAATAAAGTATTTATAAAATACTAAGATACTGAAAAATTGTATCTAAATACAAGATACAAAATAAAAATTAAAAAAGTATCTTAGATACAAGATACGTATTTTGTATCTTGTATCTGTATTTCAGATACTTATATCTAGATTAATCAAATCTCTGATTATGGAAAACATTTGTTTTACAAATGCTAATATTCTTTGTATATTTTTAGACTACTGTTGTATAAAATTGGAATAAAGAGAGATTATAATAATTTCTGTCTTCTAAAATAAATCTGCATTACTTTTCAAAGGCAAATGTGGCGCTTGCAGTATTCTAGTAAACCATTTGCTCCTCTTGTGCCTATGCATATAAAAAAAATTATTAAATTTGAAATGTAATAATTGAATCGACACATCGAATTTGAATCCCATTACCTAATCATATTAAAATCTACGATAACGTTCCATAATATATTGTTTTTGTTCGTTGAATTCAATATTTATTTCTTAATAAGTTACTAGCAATGTTCATTGCTATTTACTTGATATATTATTTTATGAACCAGTCTGCCTCGGTGGCGTAGTTGTATTATGGTACGACTGCAATGCTGAGGTCTCGGGTTCGATTCCCGGGTCGGGCAAAGTGATATTGAATTTTTCTATTCAGTATCAGCTCGGAGTCTGGAATTTGTGCCCGATATGGTGATAGGCTCGCCCCCTATCACATCATGGGACGGAATAGTGGCGAAAAGTGGGTGCACTAGTTGCGCCTCTGCCTACCCCTTCGGGGATAACAGGCGTGAGTGTATATGTAATATATATATGTATTATTTTATGAAATGAATCACTCACTTTAATTAAGACAATACATATTTCATACGTTGATATTGATATCTATAAATATTTTTTCTATGTTCATGTGTGAAGAAGTGAAATGAAAATCCTCCTAGCCAGTTTCGGCCACGGCGGCCAATCTCAACGGAGATCAGCCAGGTACGCAGGAGATATTATAGTGCACAAGTGTGTGCGCAATACACAGGTGCACTCGCTATTCCTTCACTCTCATAGTCCGGTGAGACGGCAATCCGACATGACCGGAGAGAGATCAGGCGCAGGACCAACGGCTTTACGTGCTTTAATAATAAAGGAAATCAAATCAGTTCGCTTAATACAAAATTTAAAACTTGTACATTTCTAATAAGTTGCTACTTCCTAATAACAAGCCTATAAGGATTATAACTTGTTCTTGTTAAGTATAAAAATAGAGCTTTGTTTGAATAAACTAACTTGTAACATCTTTGCATTGTTCTAATAGCTTATTCCTATCGACAACAATTAGAATTTAACAATGTTCAAGGTTTTCCAAAGAATTTTGTACATAATAGTAAATGCATTCATAAGGCGTCCAAAGGGATTTGGTTTATCTACCTGAAAATTAAAACAGTACCGTGGTATTTTATTTTATGTTCTGTTCAACTGTGGGTGTACTTAAAGGGCATCTATTGTAAATTTTTACTCAGTTTGCATTCGTCTTATGTAGAGAACGTTTGTAATATATCTGTCCAGCGTTAATTTACCTACTTTGGAAATCGTTGGTTAATGTCTTCAGTGGTTCATAGTTCTGCCCTGACTCAAGTATGTAAATGAAATATTTATATTTGAACTTTGATTTTAGTAATATTTAAACTCATTATCCTTTTAATTTTGTATGTTTTCAGTTTATCATGTCTGCTATTAGCATAAACTCGGGAAACATTGAGTATGATGCAGCTCAAGCCCTCTTAGATTTACAAAGCAACATAAGAGAATCAACAACAAGTCAGTGTGAGTACTAATTTTTATTAACTTAAAGTTATAAAAGCAAGTCACCCTCATTATCTCTTTTTCATTACCTTTACAAAATTATGTTTTATATAAATTTTATATTTTACATTGCAGCTAGAATCACATCTCGATTCCAAGCTAAAGAGGATATGGAAAGAGCAGCAAAACTATTCTTGAGTTGTATTATAGCCTCTAATCCACCTACTCCCGCTTCCGTACCCGTATCACTGTTAGAAAATAATAACAAAACAAACAGTGCTGCTGCCATTCGTTTTCCAACCGCATTGAAGAAGGATGCAATTCGTGTACGTGAGTTTGACACAAAAAATGCGGAAGAAAAAATTGCTAAGTACTACCATAAAAATCCTCAGCGACGTCTAGGGTCGTATAGAAAAACAGAAACAATCGACACAACTTCACTTAAAATTCAACGATTTCAAACTACAAGTCCAAAAACTACAATAGAAAATCCTAGCAAAAAGCAAAAGATAAGAACTCGTGATATTGCAACTCAAACGGACAATTCCTATCAACTACCACAAATAGAAAACATGGAAGAAACCATCAAAAGTTTAAGTGAAAAAATTAAATCTTTAGAAACACAACTTGAAATGACTAAATCCCAAAACATTATTCATGAGGATAATAAAAAATCCTCGGAAGATGAGATGGAAATTGATGACGACGAGATATCTTCATATGAGCAAAGCTCAAACGACCTAGACATGGTATGCTTTATCTATTCACCACCTGATCATTTAATTTAAATAAAATTGATGCTTATATTTGTTATTTTTTTTATTCCAGACTCTCAACAAAACGTATAACAGAAATTCTTCATTCCGTGAAAGAAACAACAGCGTTGGAAAAAGAACGAAAGAAGAAACTTCCGGCACAGTTTTAAGGAATCACAACGTAAATACTAAATGTAATGAAATGGTACGTGTTCTTTTAATCTTTATACTTCCGTTTTACTATATTATGTGAATCATATCATAACTAGATTTGTTGATTAGGTTCCAATCGGCGACGGGCATGCATCAATACCGGCAAGACTACTCAGGCACATCAACTGGAATTCTTATACGAGTGCTACTAGAAAATTATTGACTGCTGTGTTCTCACGCAGGTAATATTACATTTTCCAATCACTTTTTTTTAATAAAAATCTATCTATCATTGTCCATTAAATGTTACCTATACGTATTATTTGCAGGATATTAGCCACGCATTCCCTGACTGGAAAACCATCACCAGCTTTTCCAAACAAACCAGCAAAGAAAAAATTAGATCCTGCTTTAGTTAATGACATCGTACAAACCGTTGTAGAAAAATGCTGTGTGCCTGAAAACGTAGTTCGGTACGTTCATGACTACTTATATTAATAGAAAATAATAATAAAAATATATACCAATTAATAAATCCATATGTGTTTTACAGGACCAGCATAACAACTAAGTGTGCTGATGAAAGCAAAATGTACCGCACTCGCCAGAAAAATGTAAAGAAACGCAAACATGAAGTGAACAGAGAGAATATTCCAATTGATACATCAGATTCAGACGAATTTTGATTTTCTATCAAGATGTTTACATGGGGCATTCCTAGTTATACTTGCGGGTTAAAGTGGTTTATAAGGTAAATATCTTTACTTTATAATTTACTAGCTTTTGCCCGCGGCTTCGCCCGCATTAAAAAGTTGCGCCGCATAAAGTGCTTTAGGACGAAGCGCGGCCTACTACGCGATATTTATAGGCACGCGCCGCTGGCCCCCCGGCCGGTACCGCCGCATCCAAGAACTTTATTAGAAATAATTATAATCTTCTTGGCGGCAACCGCTAATTGTCCCTGCTTTTGAAATTTGTGATATCTTCGAAATTATTTATATAAATTACACGTTGTAAAGGGCCTTATTGATCTATATCAAATGCACAATGTATTTAAGGTACTTCATTGGATAAGGATTAATACTGTATTGCTTAAAATCGCTTCGTAAATAAGCCATTATTTCTCGTAAAAAGTAAAGGATAAAAAATAGTTATTGTGTGTTACCCCTAAGAGATAGACATATACCATCGCGGATTTTTTTGTAGACCTTTTTAAGTTGTACAATACTGTAGTACTTTATTTTGATCCACTTCGTAGGGCTTAGCCAGCGTTTGCAATGTAAGCTCAAAAAAATATGTTTATTTACGACATCATATTAGAAAACAACCTACCTCTAAAATTATCAGTGTTTCTCTACTATATCATGCATGTATTGTACATATAAACCTTCCTCTTGAATCACTCCATCTATTAAAAAAAACTGCATCAAAATCCGTTGCGTAGTTTAAGATCTAAGCATACATAGGGACAGACAGCGGGAAGCGACTTTGTTTTATACTATGTTAAGATTTAGATATAAGTGGTCTAAGTTTTATACAAATTGATAATTAACATACAATATATATATATATATATATATATATATATATATATATATATATATATATATATATATATATATATATATATATATATATATATATATATATATATATATATATATATATATATATATATATATATATATGTAAAACGCATTTCTCACAATTTCAGGAAATTAGTCACTTGAACTATAATAAACAGCGTGCATACTTTAGCGCCGCGCCGTTTAACTCCGCCACTTGGGTGTATTACTCTTTCCCAATGCCAGTCTCAAGCCTGGAAAGAGGAGGAGAGGGCGGCTGAACTCTGTCATCAAAGTTTTGTTCATTAAATCAGTATACACGATATAGAGCTTTATAATTATAAATTGTTTTATTATTATTACTATAAATAGTTTTATTAATGCCTGCACTCAGTGAATACTGTATACATATATTTCTCAATTCATATACATAAGCTATTTCTGATGTAATAATCTTAGACTAACAGTAATAATATATTTAAAAGAGTACACCTGGAATCTTAAATTTTCGTTGATAATACAAAAAATTAAGCCAAAAATTGTGAATTAAAGTTAATAATTATTAAGGTATTATTCATAGAAATTAAATGAATAAATAATATGTTAAATGATTTTTTCTAGTTTCATTAAGGAATCGGATCGGTTAAAACTTATTATAATTATTATTGGTCCTGGGCACTAGGTCCCTCTAGTAATGAGATAAATGGTTCTCCAAAAGATATAATGTAACCATTTCGAGTTTCGACAGAGGTCAAACACTTTATTAGCATTTCATTATTTATAGCATATAGAAATGTATGTAGTCTGTGCTAGCCGTAATATATTAAGGACTTTACGCACGGTCCATCTTGAACCAATCAAGGTCCTGCACGATGCACGATGCAAAACGATGCGACTTGCGAATAGCCTCGACGTACGTCAATTATTATTATTATTATTAGCTCACGGGACTTGCATGATCCAGGGAGTGCATCCATCACCAGTTTTTTCAACTGACAAGTATACTATTTATCTAAATGCATCATAAGAAGTTACTAAATTGATAATTTCTTCTGTTGAAAAAATCGACTAAAATATAAATAATAATAGCTTTGTTAGGCCAATGATAGGCTAGGTTTGGCATTGGGCTTGTGTGAAATGCCCTAATAAACTTACGGGCTAACCCGTCAAACCCCGCTTATGTAATATATAGATGTACGTGGAAACCCTATATACTCGGACGCCGGCGTCCGTCACGGGGTTTGACGGATTACGGATATATGAGAACTGCTTTCCGAACTGGTGGTAGAGTTAATATTGACTGAATCTAAATAATGTATAAAATTTTATGGGTTCGAATAAATTTATTTCATTTCAATTGTTTATTATTTTTCATATGGTATTTTATTCAAGGAAATACATTGATACTATGGTAACCCTATTTTTTAAAACAGAAATGGCGGGAATTTTCTTCATAAGACATAATGTCAACCATCTTGTCAAACAGGGGCGCCAATTCACGCCATCGGTAAAAAGATTTGAAACTCACTATAGTGTGTCAGCTACGTCATGCGCCGTGACGTACAGCAAGCTGTACGTAAAGATCGGCCGTGCGTAAAACACTTTAAACTATCAGTTGTTGTCAAGTTGTAGCCATAAAAAAACTGTCAGTTGTCACTTTTCCTTATGTAATCTGTGTGCAATAGCAAAGATGTGTTGGAGTGGTAGGTTGTCGTACTTGTTTTGATAGGAATTATGCAATTAAATTACGGTTGTCGTGTGTGATTTATGTTATGAAACATCAGACAATGTCTCACGAGACAGATCTGTTGATATCTGTGCCGCGTTCTTGTATAAATGAGTTTTACAGCAAGTATATGAATTTAGTAGAAACTTTTTACTGTGTCACACTCTCCAAAAATAATTTGTGTTTGCCGAATCAAAAACCTGATTATGTGTACTTCAACGTCACGTTCAACCTGAATCCAACAGATGGGAATTTCAATCCACGGGAGTTGGTAGGCCGCATTCAGGTAAGAGTTCCTATTGTGACATTCATTTACGAATCGTATTGTCCTTAAGATTTGAAAAGAAACAAAAGGAAATCGACCTTGTGTTTATGTTAGTCGTCATCATTTCCTGTCCATTTAATTTGTATCATCTGGACAATTGTCCTTCAATAATGAATTGGTTATTGTGAATGGTTGTCATGGCTGTCATGTTATATTCTCGTAGGTACTAAGTTCATATTCAATGAGCATTAGTGTCATCGTGGGCTGCGATTTAGCGTCTTGTAACAGGAGTTTGAGGTCAAAACTGGTATTAATTGGGTTAGTTTTTGTTTTCACTTGTAACGAAATCATTATGCGAGTTGTTTCACCTTTTTTTTATACTAATATCAATTTTTTTTTATGTGGTTAAGATACGTAAATAAATACGTGAACAACTTTAAAAATAATGTTTGGTTGTCAAAATTCATTGTGCATCAATTTTCACTTTTAGAAAGGCAAAGGTATTCAGCAGCATACAGCCTAGAAATGGTTTTTATGACAGTAATTAATATACATAAGTATATAAGTTATGTGACAGAAATCCTAAAGTGGGTTAGGTTATGTTAGAATTGTGTACACTACGCGTGAGCCGAGCCAGCGCAGCCAGCATGCCGCGGGAGCGGCCGGCGAGCGCCAGAAAAAAATCAAGCTTATAATTCTTTTTCGTACATTTTGTGATTCAATTTTCATGAAAGACAGTACTCTGGCGAAGTCTGAGAATGTCGAATTTATAATCAGCGAGCATGAATTTTTAATAACAACCACTTAATTGTCATAAGAACCATTTTAGGCTGTATGGTACTGAATACCTTCGCCTTTCTAAAAGTGAAAATTGACGCATAACGCATTTTGACAACCAAACATTACTTTTTCAGTTGTTCACGTATTTATTTGTGTATCTTAACCATATAAAAATAAAAATAATTTGATATTATCACCCAAAAAAAAGTAACGCTCTTGCTCAAAAATGGTTTTGTTGTAAGTAGAAACAAAAACTAACCCAATTAGTGCCAGTTTTGACCTCGAACTCCTGTTACAAGATGCTAAATCTTAACCTCATCGTGCATTGTTGAACCCCTCCTCGTGTTCACACAGTGTAAATGTTTGAACATACATGTAGGTTCAGTCCCTTCTCATTTGTCTGTGTCTTGAGCTCAGCTAGAAATGATAGGCACATATTTATGTGTGCTATCTAAATGAAATATGTTATGAATTTTAAGAGCATAAAAATGTGATTGAAAATAAATGCTCCAAGGTAATGGGTTATTGTTATGCATACTCACACCTTTTCTCCCCAAAGGGGTAGACAGAGGTGCAACTAGTGCACCCACTTTTCGCCATGTGTATTCCGTCTCATGATGTGATAGGGGGCCCGGGGATCATGTGATAGCCTATTGCTATATCAGGCACAAATTATAAACTCCACGCTGATACTAATTAGAAAAACCCAGTATCACCTTGCCCGGCCCAGGGATCAAAATTGGGACCTCAACGTTGCATCTCTACTATAATAAAACTACACCACCAAGGAATGGGTAATTGTTGGTCAATAAGGGCATTATTATAATAAATTAATTTATCATAATAATAAGGGCATTTTAGCCAGTATAAATACGGATCACAATGAGACTGAACATCTTATGTCTCAGGATGACGAGCGCAGTGGAATGCCACACAGTACTTTGTAACGCAAGGTGCTGGATGGTGTTTCTACTGTTTATGGGTGATCGTATCGCCTTCCATCAGGCACACTCTCTCATCGTTTCGTCATTTGATGCAATAAAAAAAAACAGGTAAAATGGATTGAATAGAATTTTTTTGAAGTCCTCACTTGTCCGTTTGTGTGTATAATAATCTTGACTGAATACTGTATATCTTGTTTTACATTTGTCATTTAGAGCTACAGGAATCTAATAAGTACTTATATTAATCTATGAAAAATTGGGTTAATGGCAATTTCTTTATTATCATATAGATAGATTGAAATTAAAAAAAGATATGAAAAATCTGGCTTGTTTATTCCATTAGTGTCGAAATAGTCTTTCCGATGATGTATTATAGTAAATTTTTTAAATAATCACGATAAAGAGATGACTGAAATAGTCGAAATTTTAGATACGGCTTCTTAATCTGTACAGTGTTACTATAGAACAATTCAAAATGTCAAAAGGTACATAATTTTGCACACTGAATATTACTATCCAGGGTATCTACTCTGAATTATTATAATAATCATGTTTTTTTGGATTTATATTGATTTTTTATATTTATTAATTTGTGCCCGATATAGCGATAGGCTCGCCCTCTATCACATCATGGGACGGAATAATGGCGAAAAGTGGGTGCACTAGTTGCACCTCTGCCTACCCCTTCGGGGATAACAGATTTTTAGTAGAAGAGCCCTGCCAGATGCCCTGTATTGTCAATATTACTTTGTATGGTGTACTATATACCTATATCTAATATTTTTTAAATAAGTTCCATGTTTTGTTAAGGTAAATAACACACAACTTAGTTCATTTTTAAAACGTGTAAAAAGATCTACATTGCCAATGATTTTAAACAATTATTGTTGTGTTTGCCGCCGTAGGATGGCGTGTATTTGATGGCATGCCCATAGAGGCCATAGAGTATTATGCCAGATTCACATTCTCGGATTCGTGAAGACTCGTACACGTTCGGCGGCAATGTGTATTTGGCATTATAGCATTACACCTTGTGTAAAAACTTGAACGTTTTGCCTCTTTTTATGTTCAAACAGCAATACATGAAAACATTTTTATGGCCCTAAAATAGCCCTAAATTTATTTTGGCCCTAAAAAAAGCCCAACACACTTATTTGAGCCCTAAATTTAGGGCTAAAAGCCCTAAGTTGGCAAGCCTGGTGGATTGAAGCCAATTTTTCCTTATTTGGTTAATTGTTCAGAGCAAAAACATGTTTGATAATTGATTATTTATACTGATTAGTCGCACCTTTATTTCTTCTGGTAGTATTCACATTAAGATCGTTCCGTCAATATTTTTTTTAGAAAAACTGATAAAGTGCGGTGTCTAATTAAACACCTTTAATTGCGATATTTTTTATTCTGTTTTGGTAAATAACGTCAATTAAATCTGGTGTTGAGTATGTTGCCATCCAAAATCGACGAAATAAGACGAATGGGCTGAAAACACCGTGCAGTATCAATAAATTATTAGTTTTGGCGGGAACTTGGTAGTGTCATGAGGTGCTCTTGTTTTAATTCATTATTTTGGTGATACTTAGTGTTATGTTGCATAATTATGGTGGTATATTATCCAATATAGTTCTATTAAAGGGCTCAAATGAAGTGAATTGAAATAACTGTGCTAATCAAGTGCTTTTTTGTTGCCGCCAAAACTCCTCGATAAAGTCTTGGTAAGGTAACCACTGCTTTACTTTGACATAGTAGTTAGTAAGTACTGAGGATAATTAAAAAAGAAACAAGTATGCGTCTGAAGGACTTTGTATCCATGGACATGAATAAATTAACAAAAAAAAAATCAATAAATTATTGCCAATTCAAGCGATGAAGAATGGTAATTAACGGGAACTTTATAATAAACTAGCTTTTGCCCACGGCTTCGCCTGCGTTAATAAGTTTTTCCGGGCTAAAAGTACATAAAAACCTTCCGGTTGAATCACTCTTTGACTATGATGTTGATACAACTCTTAACAAATAATGCATTAATTTCGACCAAATTTGATTACCATAAAAATGGTTCTAGTGAGTTAATCTTAAAAGATAGACATATACTGTCATGAACATTTTTTTAGATAATTTCAAGAGGAATAATTCTTTCATACATATATTTTTGGTATCTTGAACCGTTTTCGCAGCGCACGCAATGAAAGCCCTCAAGGATGAATAATTTTCCCCGCTTTTTTCACATTTTCCATTATTTCTTCGCTCCTTATAGTAGCATCGTGATGTTATATAGCCTATAGCCTTCCTCGATAAATGGTCTATTCAACACAAAAAGAATTTTTCAATTCGCACCAGTAGTTCCTGAGATTAGCGCGTTCAAACAAACAAACAAACAAACTCTTCAGCTTTATACACTCATTTGCAAAAAAAACGGGCGGTTTGGATTTTAATTCTTTTTTAAAAAAATACGGTACCAAAATGATTTCAATCATTTGTACATGTTACTGGCCGGTTTTAAAAATGCCGTGGTGTTTAAAACAGTACGTTCTAAATTAAAGTTTTCGTTTGATGCTCGTTTTTACAGAAAACCACTTTTTATCCTACATTTTTGGTGCGAAGTTCCAAAAGATAATATCGGTTTTCATAACTTTTAGTAAATTTTTATGAATTTATTTCATATTCTTAATTGTCAAAGCTTCATTTATTGCTGTTTAGCTGTCTCAATAATGTTAGAGAAAGTGGTAAAAGCTACCAAAATTATTGCGCTGCTCGAAGAGGGCTGCAGCCAATGCTTCGTGGCTCAGAGGCTAAGTGTGAGTCGCTCGACGGTTCAAAGGACCTGGCAGCGGTATCAAGACACCGGTTCCGTCGAAAGAAGGCCTGGTTCTGGAAGAAAACCATGTACCCAACCACGGGATGATCGTTTTCTTGTGAGTCGCACATTGAGAAATCGCAAGTCTTCGTATGTGGACCTTAAGAACAACCTCGAAGAAGTAAGAAATGTGCATATTAGTCTATGGAAGGTCAGGAGGAGGCTGCTCACGGCCAATATACGCAGTCATCGCCCGGCCCGCGGCCCTAAGTTACTCCGTGAGCACAGAGTTGCCAGGCTTAGGTTTGCTCGAAATTGTGAGTCATGGACTCAAGAAGACTGGAATAGGGTATTGTTCTCCGATGAAGCCAGGATATCTCTGTTCGGTGAAGATCGACGTCGGCGAGTGCTACGAAGACGAGGAGAACGCTTTGCAGAGGCTTGTTTTGAAGAAATCACACCTTATGGTGGGGGCTCTGTTATGTTTTGGGCAGGAATAAATTCAATGGATCGTACAGAGTTAGTCTTCATTGATAACGGCTCACTGACTGGACATCGATACATAACGGAAGTTCTTATTCCTCATGCACAACCCGCATTGGCCGCTTTAGGCGAAGACTCAATTTTTATGGACGACAACGCTCGCGCCCACCGGTCTGGCGATGTGGAAGCGTATGTGCAAGAGGTCGGCATTCGTCGTTTGGATTGGCCAGCTCGAAGTCCCGACCTCAATCCTATAGAGCATGTCTGGGACGTTCTGAAACGACGCGTGAGATCAGTACAACCGGCTCCGGAAACCATCAGACTGCTGAAGAATGTGATTACCGCGGAGTGGAAACGTATTCCGCAAGCAAGTATCCGGGATATCCTCGCTAGCATACCCAGACGAATTCAAGCTGTGATTTCAGCTAGAGGGGGTCACACTCGATACTAAACATTTATCTGCTTTTACTTTATTAAAGAAAAAACAAACAAAAATCTTTGTTAACTTTTACTTCACGAGCATATGCACTACTAGCGAGCATACACTACTAGTGAACTTTAGCATTAAAACCCATAAATTTTATCAAAATTTTATGATAATACTGACGAAAACGATTATTTGCTTATTAATTTACAAAATTGTGAAAGTAAAACTACCTATAATTATCAAACAAACCAATAGTAACATTTGAAATGGTTCATTGCTTAGGTGCCCGTTTTTTTTGCAAATGAGTTTAATATTAGTTATAATAAATAACAATAACTCGAAACCTCGATGCATTTCATTTCATTTGGTAATGTCATTAGCGATCTAACAAAAGTTATAGGATTAATATTTATTTATTTCGAAACACCATAAGGTAATACACAGAACATACACAGAACATACATTTGTTTAAAATATGGGTATAAACTATAGACGATTGTGTTTACCTCTTAAAGGTATTTACAACTAACTCGAGAAAGACAAAATATAAGTATGCTTCTGATGACAGCATCTTTTATCTTTATTATTGGTTACTACAATTAATTCTTGCCCAAAGGCACGTGAAAAGGATTGCTGTGGCTATTGCGGACCATAGCGTTTGCTGCCGTTTAAATTGATTGTGCTCGTGGGCGTACTATTTCGCGTACGGCGTCAAAAACACCTATGTGCTGATCATCCATGATCCAACCATCAATTTCTATCATCTAAATTCTGATACAAATAATACATTATAGCTGTGCGACTCGCACTGCGCGAGTGTATTTTTTTTTAATTTCGTTTAAAAATTGTCTTTTTTGTAAAAATCACGACACTTGCGCTCCTGCCATTGATTGTATTTTGGAACATTTTTTGATGTATCAGTTTTGTGCCCTTTACCATTTGAATGGTTAACAAATTTTGATGAATCGTTCAATGTTATCCGAATAATGCCTTCTACAAGTAAGGCACGTGCATCGTTACCCAGTTCATCTTTATTTTATTTTTTTTATTTGTTTAAGACACACAGAATACAAACAAAACATACAATAATGACTATAGCTAGGGTTAGTACTAAATCTAGATTGTACTCCAAAATTTGTGCCCAAATCATGACTACTACATGCGATGTGTTAATATTTAGCTATAACTAGCTTTTGCCAGCGGCTCCGCCCGCGTGAAAAAGTTTTTCCGGGATAAAAGTCCCGTTTTATATTTCACGGGGATAAAAAGTAGCCTATGTCCTTTTTTAGGCTCTAAAATATCTGTGTACCAAATTTAATTTAAATCAGTTCAGTAGTTTTGGTGTGAAAGCGCGACAGACAGAGTTACTTTCGCATTTATAATATTACTAGCTTTTGCCCACGGCTTCGCCCGCGTTATTAAGTTTTTCCGGGCTAAAAGTACATCAAAACCTTCCCGTTGAATCACTCTATGACTATGACGTTGATACAACTCTTAACAAATAATGCATTAATTTCGACCAAATTTGATTACCATAAAAACGGTTCTAGTGAGTTAATCTTAAAAGACAGGCATATACTGTCGCGGACATTTTTTTAGATAATTTCAAGAGGAATAATTCTTTCATACATATATTTTTGGTATCTTGAACCGTTTTCGCAGTGCACGCAATGGAAGCCCTCAAGGATGAATAATTTTCCCCGTTTTCTTTCACATTTTCCATTATTTCTTCGCTCCTAATAGTTGCATCGTGATGTTATATAGCCTATAGCCTTCCTCGATAAATGGGCTATTCAACACAAAAAGAATTTTTCAATTCGAACCAGTAGTTCCTGAGATTAGCGCGTTCAAACAAACAAACAAACAAACAAACTCTTCAGCTTTATAATATTAGTATAGATTAATTTCGACCAAATTTGATTACCATAAAAACGGTTCTAGTAAGTTAATCTTATAAGATAGACATATACTGTCACGGACATTTTTTTAGATCATTTCAAGAGGAATAATTCTTTCATACATTTATTTTTGGTATCTTGAACCGTTTTCGCAGCGCACGCAATGGAAGCCCTCAAGGATGAATAATTTTTCCCGTTTTTTTCACATTTTCCATTATTTCTTCGCTCCTAATAGTTGCATCGTGATGTTATATAGCCTAAAGCCTTCTTCGATAAATGGTCTATTTAACACAAAAAGAATTTTTCAATTCGATCCAGTAGTTCCTGAGATTAGCGCGTTCAAACAAACAAACTCTTCAGCTTTATAATATTAGTATAGATTATAGTAATAAACCGCCTACTTTAGTTCTTTTTAATACAATATTATTATTTTATTTATTTATTCCTTTTTTTTTAATTCAAAATCTAATTCTAAACTTTTAAAACAGTATTTGCCGTAAACTTATAATAAACTTTGCTAAGTTGCTGTGCATGATGTCAATTTGTGTATTTTTCTTAACCAAATCATTGTACGAGCGACACATTCTAGTTATAGGGTTGTAATATGAGGTGTTGTTAATGCAAACACGAAGCGCAAAGATGTTCGGATTACGCATCTTGAATCGGGTGTTAAACATAATAAGTGAGAGTAGTTCAGGAGAGTCAATTTTAGAGTGAATTATGTTATATAGATCAATTAACTCTGCATATCTGCGCCTGGTATCTAACCTTACAACTTTAAATTTAGACAACCTGTCACCATACGTAGCTAGACTACGGTTAAACCCACTTCGATAACTTATAACCTTAAGGCATTTATTTTGTACTCCTTCAATACGATTAACATGAACCGAGTAAAAAAGATTCCAAATTAAAGCTCCGTGTTCTAAAACTGATCTAACTAACCTATAATATAGCAAAAGCAAGCTATTAGTGTTCTTAAAAGATACAGTGGTTCGGAAAACAAATCCAAGCAATTTCTTCATGTTCGTTCTGCCATCTCGTATTTCTTCCTTTCGGTAGTCACTGAAGGTGAGGGGGGTCGGTGTTCCATTCATCGCGTTGGTGTAAGGTGGTAAAATATCATACCAGCTCTGTATTATATACCGCCCACTGCTGAGCATGGGCCTCCTATAAAATTGAGAGGGTTTCGCAATAGTCTACCACGCTGGCCTAGTGCGGGTTGGCAGTATTCACATACCTTCGATATTCAGAGAACTTCTCAGGTATGCAGGTCTCCTTACAATGTTTTTCTACAACGTTAAAGTGAGCGATAGTCCGCAAAGAATACACACATAACTTTTTTTAGAGATGTCAGAGGTGTGTGCCGTTGGGTTGGAACCTGCGGACATTCGTCGCGCTCTCGGCAGTCCGTTCTACTCCCAAGCAGGTTATCGCCGCTTTTAAATGACCGCTGGTAAAATACTAATGTAATGATACTAAAATTATATCTTTTTCGTCAACGGCCTTGTAACATAGCTATTAAAAAATAATTAACAATGACATCTTAATTTAATTTAAATTTGGTGTATCTAAAATGCACATTGGTCTAAGAAAAACAATTACTAGTCGCATTAGCATATTTAATAAATTATTAACAATGAATTTTTATTAATATTATACTCATAAGAAATTGAGATTTGTCCATTTGATTTTAATTCACTTATAATTTATGTTGGATTATATTAGGATACAAAATATGGTTGCAAGTTGTCACGTGTATGGCGGACTATGGCGTATGCGCATTAATTAATTAATGATCGCTGTTGAGATTCGCTTCTTTTCAAACATATTTCACAGTTGATATCATTGGTTAGACTCTCACAGAGCCGAATCCAGATTCATCTTGTAGAGTCTTAATTCTAATGAATTCTATTCTAATGTTAATTCTACAAAGTGTTGACTACAGAAGGACTTGCCGATTTATAATATTACTATCCTATCATTCCCAGTTTTATTTTATTTTTATTTTTTTCCTATCTGGCTATTCCCAGTTTTAACGATCACGAGAAACCTTCTTGTGACTTATTCTAAACGGTTCGTATTAAGTTTACAACTGTCAAGATCGGAGGATATTAGTCACGTGCTTTCTTCCTTAATTTCGAAATCATGTTAACCCGCGTGGATTTTCTTGAAATAGATATGTGATCGCCATGTATAATAAACACATTGTCGTGAACTGTTTTGGTTCCACAAGTGACAGACAGACGATCCGCTCGTCTCGGATACAAATCACACACGTATTCGAAACTACATTCCTACGCCGCGTCGCGTGTCGTGGTTTCATTAGTTGCTTCTCTCTAGTCTCCACGCCTGTCACCCTATATATAACGTTCGGATTACACATTATTGTCTTGAATTGTTTAGATGCCCTTAAAAAAAGCCCAATGTTACTTTAAAAAAAAGGCCATTATTAATATTATGTTAATGTATGTTTTTGGTTAACCGGTGACATTGAAACGCAGTTACCAAAGCTATTTTGCGTCAATGGAGTTAAAAAATATATTAAAATTCAAATAAAAAAACGCATTATCGATGGAACTAATTTCCGGATTATTTGAACGATCAAAAGAAGGTGGTGTGGATGCGACATGTCTGTAACAATATTGGCTGGTGTATCTGAGGTCAACGGTGCGCGGTGTTGTTTGGGGGCCGCCCGTCGGGTGCAGTGGGCGCACAACCCGGATCTCGCGGTGCCCCGCTTCCCCTTCACTCAGCGGGCCCGTGCGTGGAGGTGTGCATGCGCGGCCCGCTCTGCGCCGCTGCGGTAGTCTCGCCGCGAAACACGCCGCGCGAGCACATGCGCGTGAGGCCATGCGACGCTCGTACGCACGCGCACTCTTACACTATTATGTACGCGACTGATAATTCCCAGGTGAGCGCGATACCCATACCCCCGTTAGGGCACCTGCCCACCTGACTGCTCGCGTCCGACTCGCCCTCGCGTCACGGATGTTGCCGGCTCGCGAGTTTCACAGTAAGCCGCGTTTTTGCGTACATCGCATTGAAATGATGTTCATTCACGATCAGCCGATATAATGATCCCGGAAGTAAGACGCGTTTATTAACGTCACATAGGTATGCTAATTTTTGTACACAACGCCTTAAGTTTGGTGTAGGAAATGTGCGAGGCTTGGTCGTGATGTCAAATGGGTGAGGAAATTTTGTGTGTATTATCATCGTTAGGTGTCTGCTGATGTTTTATTCACCAGATCAGAACAAAATCAAAGCTTGATTGTAGCCTGTATAGTAAGCAAGATATGTGCACTGTGGTTGAATCGGTGGTCGAAGTAGCTCGTTGGCCTATTGTCTGTATTGACAGTGTAGTCAGTGCAGTGTGGTCACGTAACATTATTTTGTTACGTTTGTGAAAGCCGAGTGGAGATTTAATTGATGTGCCAGTCTTTATCGGTGATGTGTTGGAAGTGTCGCAGGTCCGGCATCGGTCGGATATCATGGCTGACTTTCACTTCGACCGCGAGAGTTCTAGTAATTTATATTCATGCGTTATCTGCATTTGATCACGGATTTGAATTAAATAAAGGTGTGCACTCTACATGTTTACGTTTCCGCGAATCTTCAGGTACCTAGTGAACTCATTCTCTGATAATTGTTTAACAACAATTCTCCTCTAAGGCGACATCTAATTGGTTTTAATCGTTAATGACGATAAAATTATACATATTGTTCTGTGGATATTTTCTTATATAACGAATACAATGAAACTGTTTTGTGATAACACATTCGATGTAGGTTGACTTTTCCCTCTTTGATGACTATATCTATGTAAGTTACATGTGTCATTTTAAGCGAGCCTCGAATGCGAAACACGGATGTTGGGCAACAAGGCACATGATCAGACAAGCCTTAGGTTTGAACAAAACATTTAAGAAACATTCGAACCTTTTCAGGCACAGGTGTAACTTTCGCAAGATACATTAGAGCCCATGTAATAGAAGGCGATAAAAAAAATTCGGAAAGCTATGGTATTGTCAATAACTAGCGCACAGGAAATTCCTTTAATTGTTTCACCGTTTCCCCCACCATTAGCTATAGATAATGAGAGGACATGATTGGTATAAATTTCAATAAATTATTAGGATACAAAGTAACATTTCTAAGTATTTTACAAATGGACACAGTAGCTGTTATTAAGAGTGGGCTAACTCGGTGTGCCTGACGGGATTTAATGCTTTTAGCGCCACCAGTTCATAGTATCCGTTAGTATTTACAATTTCAAGAGATGTGATTCAGGCTGAGAATGAGGGATTGTTACGAGATAGCATTTTTTTTTATACATTGAGGTTCATCCTATTAAGTCTTCAATCAATTATGAAAAACAGCTGCCCTCCTCTGAGTTTTGTCAGACTACGTACTTTTCTGCATGTACAGTCAGTCACAAAAGTAGCTAAACAAATTCAAAACACTTCTAGACATTAATTTCAATATAAATATTAATTTTTATTTATCTAAAATAAACGAAACCCTTTAAGGTTTATGTTAGTGAAGAATAAACGATTGTTGATAGAAACACAAAACTTTAAAGGCGATCTGAGATTTATACTTATGTTAAGCTGTTGGTACTTCCTATACAAAAAAACCCAATCGCCAAAAACTAGGAATTTGCGTCTCACCTTGATTCAAACGTTGCGTACGCTATTGCCCCTCCGAATGTGGATTTCCTTTCCTTTAACACTTCCATGATTCATCTGTTAGTTAAAGTGTTTCTGGTAGAAATAGTAAAGAGAAATCTTTATGGACAATGGATGTAACTTAATATCAGATAATCCACTTCTCTGCCGCCTTAAGCTATGTATAACAAAAACAAATATGAACCTGGCCTATGTTGACTGAATGAATTAGACCATACAACCGATTCAGTAGCACCTTTAGGTGCGGTATTACGAAATATTATTATTGCTAGGATCAGAAACAAAATTTCAGGACTACCTAAAAGAATCAATCAACGCCTTCACTTATTTATGCCTTAGATACGTCATTCCCGTTCATTTTTTTATATTCTATTGGCATTAACGCTTGTAGAAAAGCATCATGGTTACGGGCTTTGCCCTATCCTACTAATATTATAAAGGGCGAAAGTTTGTAAGAATGTATGGATGTTTGGATGTATGGATGTTTGTTCCTCTTTCACGCAAAAAATACTGAACGGATTTCGATGAAATTTGGCACACTGGTACATCATGTCCTGGATTAACACATAGGCTACTTTTTATTCCGGGAAAACATAAAGCGGGACTTTTATCCCGGAAAAACCTTTTAACGCGGGCGGAGCCGCGGGCAAAAGCTAGTTCTATATATAATGCCCACTGTCGAGGACTGGTCTCATCTACTACTGAGAGGCTTTATACCATTGTCCATCACGCTGGCCCGATGCGGGTTGTCCGACATCACATGCTCTCGAAATTCTTATGAATAAGATATAAAGGTTTCTTCACGATGTTTTAGAGTTAAAGCGAACGGTAATTAAAAAAAAATGAAAACAACTATGAAAAGTTAGGAGTGTGAACCTATAGTAGGGCCAATTTAATAGATCATATTTGACATCTGTCAGTTATAGCTAAATAGTGAGATGACCTGCTTAAAACACATCGATTACATTACTTGAATCGATATGCACTTCAAACATCTGTGAATCGAATTCAGTTATTGTGAAAAAGTACTTATAGGTACTGTTTTTTTTTTTATTTAAGTTCCATTAAAAATCAAATAAAAAAATGAAATCAAATGAAAAATGAAATCCTCCTAGCCACTTTCGGCCACGGCGGCCAATCTCAACGGAGATCAGCCAGGTACGCAGGAGATATTATAGTGCACAAGTGTGTGCGCAATACACAGGTGCACTCGCTATTCCTTCACTCTCATAGTCCGGTGAGACGGCAATCCGACATGACCGGAGAGAGATCAGGCGCAGGACCAACGGCTTTACGTGCTTTCCGAGGCACGGGGGTATCACACCGCCAACTTCCTGACTTCGAGCTGCGACTGAGTAATTTTTAAGATGGAAAAACCCAGTCACAATATTATTTGGCTCGACCCGGGAATCGAACCCAGGACCTCAGTGCGCAAATCGTACTCGTAAATCAAATCCCTGTCTCATTATTATTTTCCATCGTAAATTTAGATTTAGATAATAAAAATGTAACATAAATGAGTTTATTTCTATTTGATATATTTGTATTTTTTTTATTTATGAAAATAATAATATGTTTTATTATAATCACAATGTGGTTATTAATTAATTCCTTCAAAATTAATCATTGCATTCAAATCAACTTATCGACTCATCAATCTTTCGGTTTTATAGGTAACATCCATAGCGTTTAAAAAGACAAAGTGATCACCGACGTAACCTTGTAACGACGTTTAGTGTTTTAGAACAAAAATTGTTTATTATGTTTAGTATGGTATATCTCTCAAAGTAACTCCTAAATTTGCCTTCTTTTGTCGTTATTACAATAAATATGTATTTTTAATTGAAAAAGCTTAAGTAATTTTGCAGTTCTAACTTTGAAAAAATAAATAATATTGTGTTCCCTCATCACGAGGTTACGTTGTTGGATTTAGATCAAGTGTCAAATGTGATCTATTAAATTGGCCCTACTATACGTTACCTAACATTATGAACCTACGGACATTCGTCACAGCAGACCGTTCCAGTCTCAACTAAGCTATCGTGCTTTAAAGAAAAATAATATAAAACTATGTAATGAGTGTATACTATCTTACACATTGTACAGTCAGCGGCATAAGTAGCTGAACAAATTCAAAATTTCAAATTGCCTACATACTTTTGTGTTCTTACTATTCTTTTTTATTCTTCACAAAAATAAAATAAAAGAGATTTACTTCAAACGAAGCAAAAAAAACCAGTTTAACTTATCGCGTATATAGGCGATTTGAAATTTTGATTTTGTTCAGATACTTATTATGCTGTTGACTGTAACATGATAAATTAATGACTCCAAATTCCAAAGGGCTATGTCAAACATTAAACAGTTGGTATCAAGCGGATCTTTTGAAATTTTGCTAATTCATTTTCCGTGTTAGATTGTGATATCTATCTCCTGTTTGTTGAGTTATATCGGCCTTATTATTTGAACCATTATCTAATGTTTGATATTGGGAATTTAAATAAGAAATAAGCCCTTGTCCCATAAACGCATACAGTTGTCTATAATTCAATTTAAATGTAAGGAATTCGCCACTTTACAAATGGTTGATAAATTAGAATCTAATTTATCTATTTAATTATTAGATAATACAGATTACAGGCTATGTAACTTCCCATATAAACTGGACAGACTTATATCGTGAATTTTTTTTTGCCTGTCAAATAGGAGCAATGAGGATGAAAAAGTGAAGCGGACAACAACGATTAACTTAAAATGAACAAAAAACCAATTTAATTAATATTTTACTTAAATTAATATATTAAATTCCGCTAACGCGGCAAAAATTTAGCTTGAAATAAAAATTCAGCTATGGAATACTCACAATATCAGTTTTATTCCTCTTTAGCCCATTCCATAAATATTTTGTTAACTTAAGATACCAATAAATGATAGGATTTAACTAATCTAAAAACATATTCCAATGTATGCAAAAACGGACTATATGATTTTCATAAAAAGACTTAAAAGTTGTTTGGCAACCTTCTAACGTTTCTTGAAACGTATCCGCGCTGTATCCGGTATAATTATGTTCTGATGTAATGTCAATAGTCAGCCTCGGTGAAACGACAGGGGCCCATTTGTGGTCTGCGATTAATAAAGATGTTATATTATACAGTTTTTATGAGTGATGTCCTCGGCTGATGCTAATTTTTGATCGGTTATGTAATCGTCAGTATGTTAAGGAAAACAACTATACGTGCAGATATCGCGACTCTGTAACTATTCATTTCGGATATACTCTTCTAAGATTCAAGCTCGAAAACAAAATACTAATTGAGGCTTACAAATAAGAACAGCCGGCTCCTAGAGCCTGATAGGTACTGGCATGCAGCATAAAAAGAAAAATATCCATTTCCTCTTTAGAGTTCCTCAAGTCAGAACTAAATAATACTATTGTCGTTGGCGTAGCACAGCAACATAGTGCTTGTAGCCATAAAGAAAAAAAAAACTAAATAATAAACCCTTATTAGATCATTTTATTGTCAGTCGTATAATCCGTATGTCAAGGTCCTTTTTATCAGGAATAGCTCGAGTTATCAAGGTGAAATGGATATCAAGCGCGAAAGCCTTGCTGTCATACCTCATGGTATTGTTAATAGTTTATAATTTAACCCATTAAAAGATATCCATCTAAATCTACTATAATAGGTCTCCATAGCGCTTCTTTTTACGCGACTGCGAAAGAAGGAGGGTTATTTCTTAAATTGCTGAAGTCCATCTCATAATTGACACGTAATGAGACATTTTGCATGTTGTGTTTTGTTCGAGAGCTAACTTTAATTAAGTTTTTGATTAAAACATGCACGATTACGCAAATATAACACTTATGTTCAGCGGCGTAGCGTGGTTGGGCGTGGGGCGTTAAAATAAATAATATAATTTTTAACTTTTTGAGAGGGGGATGGCAAGCGCAGCGTCGGCCGTCTACCTGCAAGGTGGACCGATGATTTAGTTTACTAAATCTTGATTGTTCTCTTCATAAAATCCAAGTAAACCGCAGATAAAAAAATGCTAAATGACTTAATTTTGCAAGCTAAAAAAACAATGGATTTTCAGTTGGAGAATAAAAATCTTACCTAAAGTCAACACCGATTTATTAGTGAAGATTACAAATTCTGCAAAATGAATGTGAATAGACTGCCTCGGTGGCGTAGTTGTATTATGGTGCGACTGCAATGCTGAGGTCTCGGGTTCGATCCCCGGGTCGGGCAAAGTGATATTGAGTTTTTCTATTCAGTATCAGCTCGGAGTCTGGAATTTGTGCCCGACATGGCGATAGGCTCGCCCCCTATCACATTATGGGACGGAATAACGGCGAAAAGTGGGTGCACTAGTTGCGCCTCTGCCTACCCCTTCGGGGATAATAGGCGTGAGTGAGTGTGTGTGTGTGTGTGAATGTGAATAAACCATATTTTCATGAATATTTAAAACATACATTATATTTTACATATATTTCTATGTTTAAAATAATAATGATTAGCTGAGTAAAAAAATTGAAAACTACAAATCCGCATTAATCAAAGTGGGTTTTTCAGTGTTTATTATCTTATGAAAATGTTATTAGCACTTTTTAATATTTTATTATTTCGGTTTTTAAATATAGTTGCACAGCCTCAATACTACTATAGTATACTTTTAACATTATTATAATGTACCCAACCTTATTGGTAAAATCCCGGATCCGAATTATAATCTACTTTAAAATTAGTCCCGTTACGTCCAGAAGTATAATTAAATCCCTAAACTGCGAAGACTGATAAATACTTCAGAATCATACGCATATCGACCTGAAAATTATAATCGAATGCGCATCTTTTCCCAGTAGTAATTTATTGTTTTTTAAAGTTTCCAATTGGATAGTAGTTAATGATTTTGTTAAAAAAATACGTCGCGTACAAGACAACATAATTAAAAAGGATGACTTGATAAATTGTATAATTTGCAGTAAGTAAGTAATTAGATTGAGACAGACAGATAGATGATTGAGATGGTTAGTGTTGGGGACTAGACTATAGCCGAATTAGGAGGCAGATCGTTGATTTGAAATGACTGCAAAATGCTAAAACTCGTTCAGTAGCCACTGAATAGTGAATGGCAAAAATAAAAAACTAACAACACTTCACATTGTGTTGCCCCTGTTAAGATAATTGTTGTCGAGTTTAGCAATTTAATCAACGTTCTTCCTCCCAATTCCGTGTTACCTCAACATACTATATTGTAAACAAATTTAAATGTTGTTATTTTTGAATATGGTGGTCATAGTATTTAGGATACAAACTTTTGTACATGCAAATAAATATAATTAAAATACAAACCGTTCCGTATCAACGAAGACGTCAATATAATGCCACTGCCTAACCTTTTATTCACGTCTGTCCAATATTGTCATCCGATAAACATTCTACTAGCGTCATAATCTGTTTTCTAACGACCTCAGGAGATCTACGTCAGAAATTTAATTAGAAATGCAAGTCGGATATAAATATGAATGTTATCATTACATTCTTACTGTAACGCACCGTGCTTTGTCAAAATTATCTGAATGAATTTGAGTGTATAAAACATGACAATGGTATTAAATATTAATGTAAATTAACTGTATACACAGTTCATACGCGCTATCAAAATATATTTATTATGGTAACTGAAATGTTTGTGTGCACTTTGTGTACGTACTACGTAGATATGCGCGCATGTGTGTTGTATGTATATGTGTAAAGTGTGTCGCGTGCCCGCATCCTGTTCGCGCGTGACGTCACATCGCACGAGGTGGCGCGCGCCGACGTCGCCCAAGCTCTCACACCCTATTGGCCAGTATTTATCTCTTCAACGAACCAGCGATAGAATTTCTCCTCAACAAACGAAGCTAATTGTACTCACTCACCCGCAGACATCATTATTGATGTATTGATATCCGCTAGCTCGGAACCGCTGTGATGAAACGCATATTATATTTGTCTTGATTTAGGCACAACAACGGGAGTATATCTTTTGCCGATGGCCTATTTAATTTTATGTGACATTGTAGTACGTATTCCAAAATTATTTGTATCTTTCCCGTTTGCAATTCACTCAAGGTTCTCATATAGTACAGTGTCCACTTCATTATAAACAATTTTCAGTCATCATTTATTTGCATAAACAGTTTCCTCAATCTTGTTGGATGTTGTCATATGTCAAAGACATATGTATAATTAACGTTTTAGTAATGTAACTTTATAGATGACTTATCACTAGGAGCCAAATCTATGTTAGGCTAAATGATGTAGTGACGAGTATAAAGATCTTAAAAGAGTACTTTAGTGCTTTAATTTTATAACTCTGTATCATAATATTATTATAACTAATATTAATTGTTAAGGAAAATAAACATTTGCGGAAAAATATTTGTTTCGGGGACTTGCCCCAGTTGACCTTTAAATAATTATAATACCAGCCCTGTATTATATACTGACTATTGCTGAGCTCGGGCCTCATCTACTACTGAGAGAATTTTAGGCCTTAGTCGTACAACGCTGGTCTAGTGCGGATTGGCAGACTTCACATACCCTCGAAATTCTTATGGAGAATTCTCAGGCATGTAGGTTTCCTCACGATCTTTTTCCTACACCGTTAAAGCGAACGATAATATATTGATAAACAATACACACATAACTTCGAAAAGTCACGAGTTGTGTGCCTTGGGTTTTGAACCTCCGGACATCGTCTCGGTAGACCGTTCTATTTCCAACTAGGCTATCCACTCCTCAGTTGTCCTTTATTTAGTTAAAAATAAGATCTAGACATCGATTACGTCTTGGTATTGGTTCACGCCCTGTTTTTCTTGGTATCCGCTGTACCGAGAATGCATGTGCAATCGGCACTTTACGTGCACTTGGCTGCAGATTGTACACTCATTCTCACTGGAGCTAGAAACAAGTACTCAGAATTCGATGAATACCCCTCCGGTAGCAACGTGTCCAATGATAATGATAACCTTTGCTAATTTATGATGTAAATATACAAATGCGTATTTGATTTAATTACAGTCGCCCTTTGTGTTTGATCTACAGTTGAGTGTATATTGACGTCATTATTATCTCAAACTACAATGTAACAATAGAAAACACCAGTTTACTGTCAAAGCGAATCTTTTGCTTGATGGTTAGATGCTTTTGAGCTTACTTGATCAAAGACCATGTGGGTTGATTAAGTGGATTTTAGTATTACTTTATTCTGTATATTGATATCATGATATCCGTAAATAGATATGAAAATACGTTCGTAGATTTTAAAAAATGTGTTAGATCTAAAGTGGAATTACCATTAAAATATAAAGCAAGTGTAAAGAACTATAACGAAATTTAGATTATTCATTCTAAAAATTAGAATTTCAAATAGTACGCATGCAGAGTGGTTATAAGCCGCAATCTTAAATTAGACGAACGAGATTACAAGCACTTAGCACATTCCGTCACGTGCTCAGTGGAATACTTTTGTAATAACTATACATTTAACGTCGTCTCACCCAGATACAGCTAATCATTTAAATAAATTTAACAGAAAGCGGAACTTGCCGCCAACGTCCTACGTTCTATAACTAATGATGCAATAAGACCTTCTAATAAACTCTTAATACTTAAAAGTTATTTGAGATAAGAATCGCATTACTGTGTAATTAAATAAGCGGATTGATTTGGGCGCAAATTGTGCGACCTATTCGACATTAACTGAGTCGAAGACATAAAAATGTTGACGTTATATTCCAATACGTTTCTAATAATTGCCTTACGGAATCTGGCTAATTGTTTGTTCCCGTTTTCGTTCGAAATAGGCAATCGAAAAAAAACGTAAACACGTTCAGCCAACGTAAACAAGCGTGGCTAATAGAGCGGGGTAATCCAATGGGTTTTTTATTTTGTCTAAAGTTGTTGCTTCTCATCATGGGGAAGTTGTCTGTTATATTATCAACTCTATTGTTTCCCGAAGCCGCCTTGTATGCTTTGTGCAATTCTCTAATAATATAGAGGTATAAATTCTGAATCCATGGTACATATATTTTTATACCAGTTCGCAGTAACGACGTATGCAATCATCATTAATAGCAGTTAACCTCAAACGTATAAATCAAATATTTTCGACTATTGACGTAGTTAGTAGTGGTGCTGGTTCAGAAAATTTCTTTAGCTTTGAATTACAAATTAAATTCTTGTTCTGGATGTCATAAATTATCTGTTGTCATAAATTATCATCTGTATTGTTCTGTATAACCAGTTCGTTTAAAATGTTAATTATTTTGCATTGACATATCTATGTTGTATTTTCTACTTCCATGGACGTTTCTCTAACAGACACACTGCGGGTTGCGTACACTATATTTTTTAGAAAGTCGCATCCGGCATGGCGTAGAGGCGGGGCGCTTCCGATCGGTTCATACCGGACGTAGGCTTCCAATAAGGCCTACTAAACCTCAACGGGCCAACAGTTTAAAATCTTAACTTGCAGTTGATGCTGAAAAAAAAACATAAACCAATCTAAGGTCCGTAGACGTCTCGTCCCTATACGTGCATTACGTAACCGCTTTAGCGACCAAGTTTACCAATGAAATGATGTAAGCGTACAACTAAATTTCTTTATTTCGTAATTGAACACTATCTGATCCACATTGTGAGTATTTTGGCAGCGTTAGTAATTTATGAAAAAGTCAGCCCAGTCGCGCATTGTAAGTGGCTTGAAACAAAATTGAATTTAGATTATCAGCCAACTAGGTCTGAATGCGGATCTCGTCTGGATATGACTAACTAGTATTTTGTAGATATTATCCAAGTGAATTGTTTGAACGCACGTAAGGTAAACGATCTTCGCGCTCGTAGTTTAGGTATGTTAAAATTTTTAAGAAATATTTTTGTGAATGTAAAATAATGAATTACAACCGGTACGCTCGACAGTTGCGCACACGATAAAGGTCAATGATCATCTGTAGATCCGCTTCGGCGCCCTCATGACCCTGCCCTGAGCCAGCTTCGGCTGAGTGAATAAAATTTGCTTATTGATCAATATAATCATCGTTTCTCAGCCGATTTAATCGTTTATTTATAACTCGCGAATGGAATTGATATAATAAAATAATATCTGCGCGCTTGCACGTCATCGTGTTGTATCTAATTATGACAAAACGTTATTTTCAAATGTTATCTTGTTTTATATCAAAACATAAAATTGTCCATGGTTGCCTACTTATTTTCTTGTCATATTAAATGCTATATTTGATTTATTTATCGACCTTTGTGTGTTCTTGTTAAAGAAATATGTGGAGTCATCGTTGGGATGGGCGGGCGAGCGAGGCGAGGACTCTAGCTATGATTCTGAGTGCGAAGACGAGAGCGCGCACCGCGCTGCCTCGCGGACGCCCTCTGATACCCTCGCCGCAGAGTTCGCGGAGTATGTCACCCTCACGCCCCCTACGCCGCACCCTACCCAAGTGAGTAGTTATCCAAATAACGTCACAAAGGCTATAATTATCTTTTTCTCTTTGATATGAAATATGGATGGATATTAGTAGCGTCTTTTTTCACAACAGGTTAAAATCGAGTTTGCCGTGAAACTAGGGTATTCTGAACGATTAGCGCGAACAGCACTCCAGCGTCTCGGGCCCGATCCACCGCGCAATGAGTTACTAGCAGAGCTGATCCGGCTCGCGGCACAACAGCCGCCGCGACCGCTCTCTCCGCTGCTGCAGCCCGAGCCCGATGCGCCCGCCGACAGCACCTCGCTGCGACCCATCGTCATCGACGGCAGCAACGTCGCTATGAGGTAAATTGCATTTTTGTTGCTACGTTTGCTATATTTTAATTTGCTTTCGAATATACAACTTTACATTTTATTTCCAGTCACGGCAACAAGGAAGTATTTTCGTGCCGCGGTATCGAAATCTGCGTGGATTGGTTTCGTGCTCGAGGCCACAGAGAAATCACCGTGTTCGTACCGAAGTGGCGGAAAGAAGCGACAAGACCAGACAACCCCGTAGCCGACCGCGACGTACTGGAACGACTCGAACGAGACCGAGTTTTAGTCTACACGCCCAGTCGACTACTCGGCGGGAAACGGCTAATCTGCTACGACGATCGATATGTACTACGTCTCGCCGCCGAGACTAACGGCATTGTTGTCTCCAATGACAACTACCGCGACCTTGCCGCTGAGAATCCAGAATTTCGACGAGTCATTGAAGAGCGATTGTTGATGTACTCATTCGTGAACGACCGATTCATGCCTCCCGATGATCCACTCGGGCGCTCTGGACCGACACTCGAAGTGTTTCTACGCGTTCCGAAGTCCCGGGTGGAGCCCCCACCGGCCTGTCCCTACGGTCGCAAGTGCACTTATGGCAACAAGTGCAAGTTTCACCACCCGGAGCGTGCGGGACGTCCACACAAGTCCGTTGCGGAAAAGCTGACAGAGCGGGCGGCGCGGGCACTACGAGCGCGGGACCTTCACACGGTGAGCCTGCCGCCCGGCGGCCGCCCCGCCGACGTCAAGCGGCCGCTCGCCCGCGCGCACTCCGCCACGCCGCGCCTCGCCGACGTCGCGCTCGCCACGCACTTCGACCGCGCTCAGCTGCAGCCGCCGGGACCGTCGCAGCAGGCGCCGTGCCCGCCACCCGGTCCACCCGCCCCGCCCGGCCAACCGATCAACGTCAACACACATCGGAAGTTGGCACGGCAGCTCACATTGAACCCAGCGTGCGACCCGCGCCTGCATTCGGCGGCGACCCGCGTGGCCAGTGCGCCGGCGCCGACGGGAGTGGGAGGAGTGGGGGGTGTGGCGAGCGGCGCGGCGGCGGTGCTGGCGCCGGGCATGTCGGACGGCGCGCTGCATCACTGGGACGCGCGGCAGCGCATGCGCTATCACCTGGCGGGCATCTTCCCCGAGGCGCAGGTGGTGGAGGCGATGTCGGCGCACCCGGAGGAGACGGACGCGCAGCAGATGTGCGCGATCATCCTGGCGCGGTACCGGCCGAGCGAGCCGCCGCCGGGGGCGCCGCACTGACCGCTCCGCGAGGAGTCTCGACCCTCGAATTGCCCCCGGTTTTGTTGAAAATCGGGCCGTACGTTCGAGCTCACGTCCCGGTCGAGGTGTTTGACTGGAATTTCGAAAATTCGGGCGATGCGGGAGTCCAACGATGAGTCGTTTTAATTCAATGATGGAGAAATGGTTTTCTATCCTTCGACGTCTCATTAGCCTTCTAATAAGTGGTTGATAGACCATGATTGAAAATCCCGTGGATCGTGATCGTGGTGCGTGTGACAGCTTACGGCTCTGCGTAATGTTACGCTGTCGGCTGTATGCTTCTGAGAAGTGTACACCATTATAATTAAGTGTAGATGTACAAAACCTTTTTCCATTAGAGGATATTATCTAGCCGATTTTCTCTTTACATATTATTATACTAACACTGCTAAAAAAAACATTAACGACATTCGCTGAAAGTTCCAGTAAACAATTTTGTAGTACCTACACGCTAATTAAAAATATTATAAGAGTAGTAACATTTTCGGAATTACTCAATAACACTATGTTATATCTCTTTCCACTATAAAATGTAGATTAAAAATCAATTTAAGGTCTATGATGGTATAAATCATTATTGGTACTATGTATCAACTACGTTAATTTAGTTGTAAAAACTAATAACATAAATTTATGACACTTCAATATTATGAGTTTTAGAAATGCAATCAAAAATTATTGTGGTTAAATATTCTGGTACTTAAGGCACTAATATGAAATCGTTCCAGCAATTGAAAAACTGCATGTTTTTGTGAGCTACTAGTAATAGTTCTATTTAATCTAATCTTCTCAAGTATTTGTCCATCTTTGCAGTGGATATTTTGATAATGTTATAAAAATCAATTAAATTATCAATTCTTGACTTTGTAAATAATATTACGAAATGTAGCTCTCATCACATATAAGATATAATTTGTAATCACGTATTCGCTAAAGTGCCGAGTGATATTAGTCCAGTAATTTTAACAAATTTGGATGTTTTCACAATAAAGACGTGTTTCGCTATGTAGTATATTTTAGATATAAACAATGGCCAGCTATCATAACAGACTTATAGTCATAGGTGTAACTATGAAAACAATCTGTTGTTTGATTTTTATTAAATTGAACTGTTTGAAAACTTAAATGCAATGCATCGAATGAAAATGTAAGATAAATGTATCTGCTCTTATGCTATACTTCATAGAATGATTGTTGTTATGTTTGTATAGATTCATTTTTATGGAGTATTGCATGTTAATATATTTTAGGATAGTATGCATTATGATAGTCGATTTTACCAGGATGAACTTACAAAATTACCTTTCGTCCCTTGTTACTCTTTCACAAGTTAATATGTATTGTAATAACAAAACAGTGATAAATTTTAATCGACATAAAAATAAGTATTGTTCTGGTAAAATCTGATTACAGTAGTCAGAAATGTGAAGGCATAGCTTTCAATTAGCAAAGGCATAAAGCCGAATCAAATCTGATTACTGATTTGCAATTTCACATTCCTTGAGGAATGTATAAAAATAATCCATGTCTTTTTTGACATTATAGTTTATTGATATTTTATAAATAAATATTTTCAATTGTAGTTTTCAGTTTATTTTTCTCTTTACCCTGTTTGTGTTGCCTAATATTTTTTTCACTGTCATTTTCATGAACTTGTTACTGTTAGACTGTGATTCTTCATTGTTTGAGAAACTAATGAAGTTTTGCCCAGAGAAATCATTCTTGTCCAGTATTTTTGCTTCTGAAGGTATAAACACTCGAGTTTTCTTGTCGGATCTGTGTAAATAGGAAAACTCATTTTTGGAACAATTTGTTTCATTTGAATATTCCTTAATAATATCAACTTCCATGGGTTCCACTTCTTTCTTATTCTGTTCCAATTTTATAGGTTTATTAAACTTTTTTGAAATTGCCTCAATATTCTTTCTGAGGTCAGGCAAATGATCCTTTTTTATACAAAGGCAACTTGTAGGTATCCCAAAATGATTTAAACTAATTTTCCTCAAATTGTTAAGGCACACAACTGGTATATTGGCTTGTACACAGGCTTCAATAATAGGTTTTACAATAGTGCGTGGTACAACTGAGGCTTCTATAATCACCGCCCAGCATTGTCTATTTTGTACTGCATTCAAACCCTCTGACATACCAAAAATTAGTCCTTCAACTTTCCTAAAAAATAAAATCCATTGGTACTAAATTCAAAATTAATATTCTCAAGTAATGAAACCTAGATAACTATTTCATTTTCAAATGTAATTATAAATGAATTTCTATTATAAAGCTATTAACTTTTGCTTGTTATTATTTAAAAGGAAGCAATTTCAATGAAAGTTTAAAAAGCAAATGGGCCAAATTACACAATATACTTTATTATTAAATGAAGAGTATATATTCTACAAGTTTTATCTATTGCTAGTATTATTCAAAATAGAATTACTAAATTCTTTAATTAAATGTAATCAATATTACGGTATTGGTGATGGCTTGGGTCTCTTTTCTTTTGCTATTTGTTTTAGTTCATTCCAATGAGGTTTCTTAAATACAGGTATATCAACTCTGTATTTACTCAATGCTGATTCTAGTTCTTGTGACTCATTTTCTGATGTTTGTGGCCTGTAATAATTATAATAAATATGCTGTAATAATGGAGTAGTTTACTATGTTTGATTTTGCAAATATTTTATACTAGCTTTTGCCAGTGGCTCCGCCCGGGTTAAAAAGTTTTTCCAGGATAAAAGGCCCGGTTTATATTTTCCCGGGATAAGAAGTAGTCTAGGTCCTTCCCAGGGTTTTAAACTATCCCTTACTAAATTCCATTGAAATGAATTCATTGGTTTGGTTGTTACGGCTCCAACGGCAAAATCTACAATCTACAAAAGTCTGGGATACAATTCCCGGTGTATGTTTTTCCGGGATAAAACTCGCCTATATCCTTCTCTGGATCTCAAACTATCTCCATAATTATTTTCTTGCGGTTCCACTCACAGAAAACGATTTAACGGGATAAAAGTACCGGTTTAGATTTTCCCAGAATAAGAAGTACCCTGAATCCTTCTCAGGATTTTAATCTATCTCCCAACCAAATTCATCAAAATCGGTCAGTGGTTTACCTGTAACGAATCGCGAGTAAAAAAATCCGGGATTAAAGGCCCGCTTTATATTTTCCTGGGATAAAAAGTAACCTATGTGTTAATCCAGGGCATGATCTACCCATATGCTAAATTTAATTGAAATCTGTTCAGTAGTTTTTGCGTGAAAGAGTAACAAACATCCATCCATACATCTATCTATACTTATGAACTTTTGCATTTATAATATTAGTAGGATGTAACAGAAAATAATTCGAAAAAGAAATTCTTCTGTGAAATCAGCATCAAAATGGTTAAAAAGTAAAGCAGTTATTCATATTTGAAATATTGTTGTGAACAAAAGTAGGAATGTAGAGGGGATATCACGCTATCTTTTTTGGCAGGCATGCAGTGTTATGGACGGTGACTCTCAGTGACGTCACAGTGTAATATTACTGCTATTTGACATCTACCTCTTTCACCAAATTCAAAGCTGTATAACTTACTAATTATTGCCACAATTTTGAAAATTTCTTTTGTGACTGATTTTGGATAGCATACATTTTTAATAAATCGCACCTTTAGAACGAAAACGACACATTTATAAAAAAATTAAAATTCAGTTATCGACATAAAATTACTTAAAACAAAGTTCTCAATACAATAGTTTAATCACAGCCATATTTAAGCGGGTACAGGACCAAATTGTTATATAGAGTCTTTTTATTAGATTTTCATAGAATAATAGATGCCTCGGTGGCGTAGTTGTATTACAGTACGACTGCAAAGCTGAGGTCTCGGGTTCAATCCCTGGGTCGGGCAAAGTGATATTGAGTTTTTCTATTCACTATCAGCTCGGAGTCTGGAATTTGTGCCCGATATGGCGATAGGCTCGCTCCCTATCACATCATGGGACTGAATAATGGCGAAAAGTGGGAGCACTATTTGCGCCTCTGCCTACTCCTTCGGGGATAACGGGCATGAGTGTATATGTATGTATGTATGTATGTATTTTCATAGAAAATGGGACTGTTTTAAGTCATTTTAAGACGATAACTCAATGTTTTATTTTTTTTATTGTGTCGTTTTCGTCCTAAAGGTGCGAAATATATCCAGTGTATAACTAACTATACTGTTTAATATCATTGTATAATATACTAGACCTTACAAAATAGTGATTTAATTTATTGTTAATGGTAGCAAACAACTGTAATCATGATGAATCCGTTATACTGACCAACGTACAGCGTCAGGGCGGCACAACACATTTTTTATGCTTTTCTTAATTTTTCCCTTGCCGATTGTTTTTTTCTTTGGTAAAGTTTGTACTTCCATTTTTTGAAATATGTTACATGCACAGAATTTAGGAACTTAAGTAGTAATTCAGTTTATGATTATATTGAAAATGAGAAAAAAAAACTCCAAAAATTAAAAGGTAAATGTAGGCGTCAGATATTATTTATAAATATTTAAAACTCAAAAGATTAACGTCGTTCAATTCATCATTTTTGCTTGTTTTGGGATCAGAGGAAACTATCCTTTCTTACAAAAAAGACAACGACTTGTTCATTTCTATCTGTTTATAACCTAAAAATAAAAACTGTCTTGTTCATTTGTCTCTGATAAAAATGATTGGAGCTTAAAATGTCAAATCAGACTTGCCGGCTCTAAATGCTAAAATTCCTCAAGATTTAAGTATTTATTTTTAGTCTGGAATTTGAAAAACTCTTAGATAATATATTAATCAAAACTTTTTGTTTCTATCCGTTCATTTATGACATAATAAATTGGAGAAAGCCGAAAAGTTAAGTTTACTTTCATAAATTGGTGTCTACGATTATTACAAACCCAAATAAGTTGTTATGTTATAATTTAATAATTATAATTGAAATTTCTTAAGTTAGATTTCATAGCGTTTTCCTTAAGTAATAATTTTTAGACCGCCACAGTATATTTTAATTTTATTTCTGTACGACGATGCGGTATTGATAAAATTAAATGAAATATTAACACGTTTACCAATGTTGTTTTATATAGGGTTGTTATGGATATGAAATTTCGGATTCGGATACGGATACGTATATTGGAATAAAATTATATCGGTTTCGGTTACGGTTACGGATATGTAATTATTTCGGATTATCCGGTAGTTTCGGATAGTTCCAGTTACGGATATTAGATTAAAGTAAAATAAAAATAGCATGTAATAGTTTGGTTTTACTTCTAAGTTTTATCTAGTCTAGGTTTATATTTCGCTGAATCTACATTAACTTGATAAAAAAAAAACTAAATTAAACTTTAGTTTGGACGCCTTTTGTCCAATTTTTTTTAAGTTATACTTTTTTAGGCGCCTTGTGATAAAATGATGAGAGTGAAATTTTAGGATGCGCGGGCATCATGTAACGAAAGAGATTGAACCTGTTTAATGAAAACGTTTTGATAAAAATGAAAAGTGAATATGAAATTAAGAAAATAATGAATATTTAAAAAATAAATAAACTTAAATTAAATTTTTTGAATTTATTATTAAATTTACTTATTTACTTTTAAAATATTAAATAACCATTTCAAAAAATTCATTTTAGTTTAGTTTTAATATTTTCATTTTTCAAATTTAGATAAAGTAGACGATAGCCTAGTTGGGAATGGAACGGTCTGCTGAGACAATGTCCGGAGGTTCAAAACCCAAGGCACACTCCTCTGACTTTTCAAAGTTACGTGTGTTTTATTTATCAATTATGGTTCGCTTTAACGGCGAAGGAAAATATCCTGAGGAAACCTGCATACCTAAGAAGTTCTTTATAAGAATTTCTAAGATGTGTGAAGTCTACCAACCCGCACTAGGCCAGCGTGGTGGACTAAGGCCTAAACGCTTTCAGTATTATAGGAGGCCCGTGCCCATCAGGGAGACAGTATATAATACAGGGCTGGTATTATTATTATTATTTTTATAAATATAACTGAACTTTATTGACTGTGTTGATTATCTTTTTCCAGTTTTTTTATATTTTATTGTAATTAATTATTTACATGCAATTAAAGAAAGCTAGTTTTAATGATGCCAAAGAAGTATAACTTGTCACGCGCGTACATAAGTACACGCACCGATTTTTTTTATTGCCTTCGAATACAGACGAGTTAACAGCCCACCAGATGGTAAGTGGTTACTGTCACCCATGAGCGTCAGCAATGCCAAGAGCACAGCTAAGCCGCTGCCTACCTTAAAAATCTTTTTTTAATTATCATTTGAAGAAGAATAAGTCATAGCGCTGAGGAAACACCGTGAGAAGAAGTTCATTCCATTGTGAACACGTACGAAGTAAAAATAATCTCTGGAAACGTACAGTGCTGGCAGTGGGCGTTACCAGGTGGAACGGATGAACTTTCTTCCGAGAACGAGTAGTCCGGAAAACACTCCCCGCGAAAGAGCCGGTAGAGTACGCAAAGAGACGCAATGACTCTTCGCGTGCCCAACGGTTCGAAACTGAGAGCTTAGGATCGTCTATGATTCAAGCAGCACGCCTCTGTAACGAGTTAAGTGGAAGCAATTGGTACTTGGGTGCCCCAGCCCATAGGCGTGAGTAGTACTCCACTACAGGGTAGATTTGTGCTTTACAAAGCAAAAGCTTTTGTCTTGGTGTGAAGTACCGCTTATCTCTATTAAGGACACCCAGTTTCCTGGAGGCTAATTTAGCCTTAATTTCCACGTGTTTCCCAAACTGGACACCGCTTGAGATCCTGACTCCAAGTATCTCGAGATACTCGAGATATATAAATCTATTTAGTCTGTAACACAACACTTTTCCTTTACTTGAATAAATTAAGCACCTACTCATAAATAAAAAAAAAACATACCGTCGAATTGAGTACCTCCTCCTTTTTTGAAGTCGGTTAAAAATGACTAGGTATGGCTGACATTTGTCATGATTAAAAATAACAAACAAACTATAGGAGATTCACGTTGCGCGTGAGCGGTGAAATAAAATCCTGTTGTAACATGTTTTATTTAGACTCAGCCATTATCCGAAACTATCCGAAACTTTTTTAACGGATACGGTTACGGATATATTTTTATTTCGGATATCCGATAGTTTCGGTTACGGAGCTCCATAACATCTCTGATTTTATATATATATTTTTCATGGTTTTATGTATTTAAGTCCCCAAACATACATATTTTTTCGGTGACTGGCAACATCCATCATATTTTCTTTATCATTGGACGATGGAACCATAAAACATTTAGCTTTCCGTAGTATTATAATGCTCTTTGCATTTAGCCTTGCCCTGCTATGTTTACCTATTTGATAACAATAATCTAGGTATGCAAAAATAACAATCGATACACTTTGTGTAATTTATTTCTGTCAAAATTTTGTCTGCTTTTGAGTTTTGGCGGGAACGTGGAAGTGTCATGAGGTGCTCTTGTTTTAATTCTTTATTTTGGTGATACTTACATAATTATGGTGGTATATTATCCAATATAGTTCTATAACCCCTGGAATGCCGGGCTCAGTTTGCGTAAAAGACGCGTGCGTGCCGCCCATACATTTGAAAAAATCGGATTTTTAGTGTAAAGGTGTTCTAATTTATTCACCATAAAATTCTTTTAGTACGAATTTTGAAATTATTTATTTACTTATTTATTATGGATCAATCGTCACTAAAATATTCAGAAACATTGTGAGATTTGGCGTAGACGGCGGCCATTTTGAATTTCTTTGTTTTGAGGCCGATTGACCTCAAAATCGAAATCTGGGTTTACCTTTGGTTACAAAAGACGGATCCAATGCTTGAATTGAGAAAAATGGCCGCCATTTTGAATTTCTTTGTTTTAAGGCCAATCGACCTCAAAATCGATATCTGGGCAGGCCTTTAGGTACAAAAGACGGATCCAATGTCAGAATTGAAAAATGTGGCCGCCATTTTGAATTTCGTTGTTTTAAGGCTAATCGACCTCAAAATCGATATCAACTTTGAGGTCGATTCGACATTCGCTTTACGTGTTTTGGTGCTGCATTAAAGCATCTGTAATTTGTTTTTTAAATGCGTATTTTTTTGCAGCAAATATGTATATATGTTAGTAAAATGGTCATTATATATATTAGCTAGCTAGCTAGTCTTTAAATGGGCGCACGTTCACCCGCGTTTGTACGACACGTAGTTGTGGCAAAGAGCGGGTAGACGCGCGCTTCTCTTCTTTATAGTCCTAGGTACGACATAGAATATATTATTAACTAATTCTGGAAAGTCAAATTTATTATGTATTAATCCATGGAGCATCATGGTCTGGAGCAACAAGCGTCTTGATTTCAGAGTTAGCAATCTGTGCCTTACGAGTGATTCTTCATAATATGGTATAATATTATGTCTCTTATTATGGCATTTATATTGAAGGGTTCTAACGAATTTTCGTTGAATTTTCTCAATTTTCTGATCATATTTTGCATAATATGGATCCCATACCATATATGCATAATATTCTACCTGTGGGCGTACCAAAGACTTGAAAAGACAACGATAGGTGTTTTCGAGTTTAAAATCTGATGATGCTCTCATAACAAGGTTATACCTACATTTGGAACGCTTTGGCCACTATTTTATTAACGTGTAAGTTTTTACGTAATTTGCCGTCTAGAAGGACGCCAAGGTCGCAAATTTGAGTCTCCCTAATTAATGTTTCATTGCATAACGAGTAATCATAATTTTTTTTTTATTCTTCGTGAAATTAACATATTTACATTTATTGATACTTAATTTAAGATTATTTTTATCACAATAGTCAGATAGTCTATTTAAACCATTTTGCAAGAGACGGCTGTCTCTAGAGATTTGATTTGAAATGGCGGGAATTTTCTTCATAAGCTCCACCATCTTGTCAGACAGGGGTGTTAATTCACGCCATCGGTAAAAAGATTTTAAACGCACTATACCAATATTACCGACGCGACACACCCAAACACTTACCATTCAGCTTACCATCTGGTGGGCTGTTACCTCCATACCACCTCTGTATTATTACTGTCTACTGCTGAGCACGGGCGTCTTCTACAACTGAGCGGGTTAAAGCTTTTAAAGCGAGCGATAATTCAAAACGAATACACACATAACAGATTTTTTTAGAAAAGTCAGAGGTGCGTTCCCTAGTGTTTTGAACCTGGGGGGACATTCGTCTCGGCAGTCCTTTCCACACTCAACTAGGTTATCGCCGCTTTGCTGTTAGGCTGTTACCTCACCTAAGACAATAAAAAAAATCATTTTCCGTAGTCTTCTATATTCCACCAAAAACATAAATGTAAAAAAAGGAGAGCCAAGTTCAATACAAAAATGATGCTTAGCTGTGGACTTCGCCGCAAAAAGAATGAAGATTTAAATGAGTGCCAAGTTCGATGCAAAATCCAAATATGTATTTATAAACACAAAATAACATTATGAACCAGTATCAAACTTTATTTCTTTACTTTATTGGATACCTATAACAATTGCTGTTATTTGAAAATGTGAGATCACACCATCCAGTACCTTGAGTTACAAAGTAAAGTTAACGGTATTAAATGGCAATAAACGGTATTAATTAAAACCGTAACCTTATATAAGTATTTATATAAGGTTTATACACAAGTTTAACAAAAAATAATAGGTACCTAATTTTGTTGTTGGTAGGTAATCCCTACTAATATTTACGACTGATCTAGTTGGAAAAAAATATTGGTTCTATAATCCAGTTAGACAATATCATGTTAATCTGTATCCTATTATCCTATTAATATTATAAAGGCGAAAGTTTGTAAGAATGTATGGATGTTTGGATGTATGGATGTTTGTTCCTCTTTCACGCAAAAACTACTGAACGGATTTCGATGAAATTTGGCACGAGGGTAGATCATGTTCTGGATTAACACATAGGCTACTTTTTATTCCGGGAAAACATAAAGCGGGACTTCAATCCCGGAAATCCTTTTTAACGCGGGCGGAGCCGCGGGCAAAATCTAGTTAGTTATATAAAATACTAGAACAAATTTAAACGATAATATGACGACCTTAGAATTTAGATCATATTATTCAATTTGAAATGAATGTTAAATCACTTTAAAAATATCTCATTTACTTATTTAAAACAAAAGAAGAAAGAAAAAAAGCTTTTTGCTTTACTAACTTTTATGACTCACCGAAGATAGGTCTATTAACAAAAGAATATAAATCTCCGCTTAGAAACCTACTAGGAAGTGGTGCAAAAAAAAGGTTTTTGTCGGTCCCGATGCCATTGGCGAAAATGCTTATTGTTCGGGTGCTAAGGGCGGGGGACCGTAATAACTGTTGTAAGGGTGCAATGAAACTTTTACCTGAGGCACGAAGCAATAGCAGACCCTTTAGTTACGCAGTAAGTTAATAACGTTTGTGGATTCTAGTCGCGTCTATGATGTCTGCTAAAAAGAGTGAGAACTGGCTCCTGGTGGAGTGGAGCGGAGGCGGTAGAGACGTGGTGTATGTGAAGTCGGTGCTGAGTCCTCTCAATAGGGAGCTGAAGCCCGGTGACGTTCTAACAGCTAATAGGAAAGGCGAGGCGCATTCTGGTACACTTATTGCGCGCGCACGTGAGTACACCATTACAAATCAGTGTGTGGGAATTTCGAATTTAATGTTTTAATTTCTGAGTGCAATTTAATTTAACTGATAATTTTAATGGTGTTGGTGTGTAAAGAACTTCTAAAAATATAGATCTACGATTTGGTTTTATTATAAAAATAGGCATAATATTCTTTAGAGTTAATATTGATTTATGAAGTCCGGTTCTAAGGAACCACTATTTAAGAATAGAAACGGTTCAATAGAAACTTGTGGAACTTGCCCTAAGACCCAACGTCGGATAGGCGCTTATTGTTATTATATCACGATGCACTTGCCGGTTTTAAACGCATATTTATAAATCTATATTATATTAGCGGTCCTATAGATAGATATCGATGTTACCTCTAATAGAGTTATTATGCATGTAAAAAAATAAAATTTTTGTTCATAAAGTAGTCCACGAATTAAAATTAAAAGATTATTGTGAGATAATTATTTCACACTTTCTGTAAAGGTACTCCAAATGAGTACCTACATACATTTTACAAACAAAACCTGACAATAATAAACCACGTACTAAATTACATTACCTACTTTATTTCTAGGGGAACGTCAAATGCTTGATTCTATTGTAAAAAGCGAAGAGCCAGCTGGTCCAAGTTTGATCGAAAAGGAAGACTCGGAAGACTTTTTAGCAAGCGGATCGTCTTGGGAACCTAGCGACGATGGCACAATGTCTGCTGATTCAGATGCGGTATGAACGATATTTGTAATTTTTATAGAAAAAAGCTTTTATAGGTACATAATTGACACTTTGTATATAGTCCGTACTTAACATACTAATCTATACTAATATTATAAAGAGGAAAGATTTTCTTGTTTTGTAATGGATAAACTCAAAAACTGGACCGATTTCAAAATTCTTTCAATAATATAATGCTACATTGTCAGTGAGGAACATAGGCTACTTTTTATCTCGGGAAAATATAAAGTGGGACTTTTATCCCGGAATTTTTTTTCGCGAGCGGAGCCGCAAGCAATAACAATTAAGGATAATAACGTTTTCATTTAGGTAAAATAAAGTCTACAAGAAATGTTTTAAATGGGTTGAGTTAAACTTCATGTTAAACAAGGGCATGGGTTATTTTTATTGAAATGTTAGTTAGTCATTTGATATCGTGTTTATTTTCAGTGTATACAAGCCCATCATTGCTAATTCATATATCTATGTTCAATAATTTGCAGGAAGTGACAAAAAAGATCAAATTAGATAAATGCAAACGACAGTATTCTAACAGGAGATCAAGCAAAAAAATTCTCACTCCATCAAATAAAGTGAACGCAATCATACCTAAATCAATGCAACAGTCCAATTCAATAAACCGAAAGAGAAGTTTCAAGGATATTGGAAAAAGTACACCAGTGAACAAATCACTAGCAGATTCAACAAAAAAACACAATAGTTCGAAAACAGAAACGACTTTGAAAAAAGTAACAATCGACATCCGTGAGCTTATAAGTATAAGAAACAGTTTTAAGGCCCTCTTCAAAACAATAGACGATCTAAAACGCGCTGTTGTACCTAATTTTATACCAGATGAGGAAAAGATGACGTTAGAAGATATTATACCAGATGTTAAAGGGACTGACGCTTTAGAGGAAACCGTCGAAGGATATAAGGAATTGGAAAATAATGACAGTGAAGAATTCGACAGATCTGATGACAACGTGCTAATAACTAACAAATACGATAACCAACGCGTAATGCAAGCTAAGTCGGCGGAGACGAAAAATGGAGACAACGATTGGGTAACTCTTTTTAAATTTTCTAAGGTTGGATAATTAAATAGTAAATGCAAAACAAAATTGTATGAATTCAATGTTACCTTTTACTACAGGTGCCCATTGGTAGTGGTAAAACGTTAATACACGCAGGCCAATTTAAAAAAGTAAACTGGCGATCTTACACCATAGCTACAAGGACATTATTATTGGCCGTTTTTCCAAGAAGGTAAATTTAAGCCTATTTGTATTTAAGCATCCATTAAATCTATACCAATGCTATGACCAGTTATGCTTTTTACTATCGAGTTCACATCGGAATTTACAGTGAAATCTACTCTAACCAAACAAGGTGTGAATTTATTGGAAGCTAAGTTGAAAGCGCATTCTTACAGCATAGCATAGCTGCAGTAAACCATAAAACTTCGTAAATTAAGGCAGTATAGTTTATTTAATAAAATTTTAACCATTGTATGTTTTTTTAAGAATATTAGCGACACATTCGCTAACTGGAAAAAGATCGCCAGCATTTCAAGACAAGCCAGCTAAGATGTGTTTAGATCCAAAAATAATATCCGATGTTATAATGGAAATTATGGACAGATTTGATGTGAAAGAAAATCTAGTCAGGTTAGTAAGAGAGAACCTATCGTTTTTTCCGATATTATCTATCCATTTTATATTATACAATGAATATATTTTTTTCAGGAGTATAATTACCACAAAGTGTGCAGATGAGTGCAAAATGTGGAAGATACGAGTGAAAAAGAAAAAATCAATGTCTGCGTGTCTCAAGGATCGGGAAAATGTACCACCAGAAACAAACAGGAAATACAAAACTGAAGAAGTTCATTCTTAATCAATCAGCATTATTTAATAATTATCATTAATGAATATGTTGTATTAGTACTGTATTTTTAAACAACACGAGTATTAGTATTTATTTTGAATTATGATGTTAAATTAATTGTTTTCAAACAATTTTTAAGTGTATTGTCACCGTAATTTAAATACCTAATTAAATAATTTACATCGATTTTAAAGTTCAATATGGTTTAGGTTACTTAAATTACAGGAAATTATTTGTTTATTATGTGCGAAACAACATTATCAATAACTTTATAATAATTTAGGTCTTGGGCTGTATTAATAAATCAATCTCATTTTTGAGTAAGATATCAAGTAGACATTTAAGGTATTGAATTAGTTAATAAACAAACCTTAAGTTGTCTTTCAAGAGCTTGATCTTAGCAGAGTCGGTGTATCATTTGAACTGATGATAATGTGGGTTTATTAAATAGCGACTATCTTAAGATGCTGGCCTTAATTTGATAACATCGCAGCTGATATCACACTTCAGAGCGGAACTAAGTTGATTCTATTAATACGGCCCTTAGAATATTTATTTTCATTGTTCATTTAGATATAAGTACTTAAATAATGAATTGTTAAATTAGTTATAACACTCAGGCTGTGAGTTACCTTGACAAATGAAATGTGAGTAAACTTGTAAAATATTTATTTTGTTGTTATTCATAATAGAAATTTCGATACACAATTACACTTAATATAACGACTAGAACAATTTCGATGAAAACGATCATCAAGAGCTATTTGAAATTATTTCTAACCTAAATTATAAACATTCAAAACATAACAAAAATTGAACGTTGGGTAAAAAATACTGCGCTCAAATGCATTTACGTTATCGTTAAAAGTTCAATTATAATCTTATCCCACCTTGTAGTGCAGGATTAGATACCGTACAGAGTCCTTAATAAAGCATTAACTTTGTTGAATACACAAATCAGTACAAAACTAAAGTGTCGGAAATATAAACTTATCTTTCTGAAATTCATTTGCACAAGTGACTTCAAACTTTACGAGAATTCGGCCGTTATCCGCCATATTGATTTACGTTCAAAATACTAATTACCCTGTTGGAATATACCAAGAGGTGATAACACTAAATCTGTATTAGTACTTGCTATGATAGCTCTCATTAACATCATATCGTCTGGGGTAAACCGCCATCCGCTCAACTGCCCAAGACTCTGTAGCTTAGGCAAAGACTCCATTAGTAACTCTACGGTGTCGCGGGTAAGACGAGGTGCGTTCGGAAACCATATGGCTTCTAGATGTTCGAATTTGTACCGGCGAAGCATTCTGAAAAAACCAAAGCATAATATTCTTACACTATAATTAGGATATTAATCTAAATTATAATTACATAGCATTTACATTTACCGGCAGAGTTACTTGAATATTTATGTTTGAAAAAATATTTTAATGAATTGCTAATATAAACGAATGACATACGATTAGCAATAGTCGAAAGGTTAATTCAAGATAACGTATATGATATTATCGGACGATGGCCTATTTGGGAATGGAACGAACTACCGAGACAATGTCCGGAGGTTCAAAACCCATCGCACACACCTCTGACTTTTTGAAGTTACATGTATATTGTTTATCAATAATTATCGTTCGCTCTAACGGTGAAGGAAAACATCGTGGGGAAACCTAAATACCTAAGAATTATCTATAAGAATTTCGAGGAATTTTTTATTGCATCGAATGACGAGACGAGCATGCATTTGCCTGATGGTAATACGACCACCCATTAACAGTAGCAACACCACCATTCAGCACCTTGAGTTACAAATAACTGTGTAGCATTCCGCTACGCTCGTCCTCCTGAGATAAGATGTTAAGTCCCATTATGTCTAGTAGCTACACTGGCTACAATGCCCTTCAAACCGAAACACAATAGAGCATGCACACTGCTGATTGGCGGTAGAAATAGACATTGCGGTGGAACCACCAGGTAACGTGAAGTCTACCAACCCGCACCAGGCCAGCGCGGTGGACTAAGACCTAATTCCTCTCAGTAGTAGAGAGGGCCCGTGCTTAGCAGTGGGCACTGTATAATACAGGGCTGGTTGCATTGCATTGCATACATGATATTAGTGTAGTAGTTTTATATTATATTTTCATTCATGTAGTTTTGATAATTCACATTTCCGTAAAAGCTTGCCGATTATGCCTTTTATCATTATTTTATGGCTATTTCCCCGAAATTGATCTTTATAAAATTAATGCTGTTATCTACAACTTACCTTGACATATCATTATCGTCCAACTTGATTTCATCACCGATGATAAGTTTTTTGAGTTTTGGACTTCCAGTCATTAAATATTTGAGACAGGACGTGGACAAATTGCCCTGGATGATTTCTATGTGTTCTAAATTATTGAAGGGTATCTCTTCCTCGTGTGTCGCAGTTTGTATTGAATAGAATTCTATGCTCTCTAAGTTCCTGCACGTTTCTGCTATTCTAGTAAAATTAAATGAACCTGAAGCTCCTGATAACATAAGGGTGTTTATTTTGTATCCAATTTTGTCGAGCAGCTGATGAAGTTCGTGACATTGGAATTTGTTCAACTTGATCTTGTTTACACAATTTAAGTCCTTGACTTGCTGTAAGACTCCTTGTTCGGGATCTTCGAGATATATCGTCTCGAGCATGGGACATAGGGCGACTATGGCCTTCATAGTTCTTATGTTTGTATGCGCGTCATGTAAATACTGCAATTTCGTTTTGAACCCTGGCGGAGAATCCGTGTTGTATAAGTGATTAATCGCTTTACCAACAAATGAGTAACTGCCAAGGTTTGTGAGGTTTGGCAACTTACGTATCAACAGTGCCACGTCGGTGTGATCAATATTCTCTTCACCATACATACCCACATTAACTACGGTTAAACTTTGAGTCAACTGCGGATTACCAGAAAGCATTGCATCTATACCAATTTCGGTGATATCCGTCTCACCAGACACATCAAGGAGTTTCAATACTTTATTGTACTGTCCAATATACTTAAGCACTTCGTCGTTAGCAATGTAAGGTATGTTGAGTGCGGTTAAATTCGTCAGGTTTTTAATAAGTTGATACATGAGAGGCAGATGCTCGTCCTTGACCCAAACTCCTTTTAAATTCAAAGCTGTCAGGTGACGGCCTTGCTCGACTATTACTTCAACAACTTTCCTGTAATACGGTATGGGGAACATTCCAGTCACCAAACTCTTTACGTTTTCTTTGAGCAATAATTTCATCGTGTAATATCTGATGGAGGGGTCGAGATACTCTGTTTGGAGTATTAAGTTGATCAGGTCCTGGAATATGTCAGTCGTTGCGCCTATGTTTTCGTAGTAAGACGAGACCATCGCGAACGGTAGCTCTGCATCCTCATCTGACGTGACTCTGGATAATGCATAAATTAACTGTCTTGCGACCAACGATAGAGTCGTCTCTTGCAGCGGTGGCACTGGACATCTCGGAGACATGTTTATTTACACAATACTATTAACATTAAAATTCACTAAAACGTTCACTATTATAACTACGTGTTACTTGAGCATCTCAGAATCCAGCGACATTCGGATTTGTAAAGGGAAAGAAATGAAAAATCCGCGCAAGTATTCGTCTCACGCATGCGCACGCGCAGCTGGCGCGGTGCCAGCTCGCGTTTATAATTCAATCTCTCACAACTGGCGCTTTATTTTTAGAAATTTTATAAATGGTGTTTATGGGTGCTGTTTGCATTGTTATTATAAACTGGATACGTGCATAACATCGGAATCCTAATGTGTGCGCCACATTATGTCATCCGATTTATAACATCATACATCGTTGGACAATGTCTAAACCCCATACATTTAGCATAAAAGGTCAATATAACTCTGTGGAACGTTCGCCAGTTCGGTTACACGATACCGTACTATAGTTGTAAATACTCTACCTGACAGAATCGTGTGCAGGCCCCTTATTCTCTATGACACTGTTAACTCATAATGCGGCCGCGTCACGTTCACTTCGTGTAATTAGAGTAAAATGGTATTCTGTAAGCCAATTTCCATAGTAGTAAACGCGATGAGTTACGTTACGCGCTTATTACTAACGGTCAAAATAACGTGTGTTCTAGAGAATAACCCGTCAAGCCCCACTTATATACGTATAGAAAAACCCTATATGCACGGATACCGGTGTCCGCCGCGGGCCTTGATAGACTACGGGGGCTGATTAACCAACCACGTGAAAATAGCAACAACTTCATAAATAAAGTGTTTTGCAGTCCAGAAATATTTTTTATTTCTTAACATATTTTATTAAATAGTTTTTTTTATAACAATTAAATTGGACATAAGAATTATTTTTACTCTATCCATAACTAATGATAAAGATACAATGCCATGTGGGGAGGGAAGATACTTATTGAAAATGTCAACAGAAATGTGTTTTAATCTCTTCACAGAGCAAATTAGTATAAAGTAACACATTGTAAATACTTATAATACTACAGTGTATACCAGCTCTATAAAATGATTTTTCATTATGTTATTCCTTTGCTTTGTCTTAATTAAATGAAGTTGAAGCCCGAAAATGTTGTTTTGTACTGGAGTTCTAGATGTGTTACAACAAACAATAAAGTTATGTGGGATGTCATGGAAAATACAAACTATAAGAATCATTTCATTATGGAACCCTTAAAGATCAGGAAATTTAATTTCATTTAACACTAAACAGAAGAAAGAAAATTGATTCTAGGTGATTATGTAGTCTTACATACCTATACATATATACTTGATGAAAACATTGATAACTTAGTAAAATTTATTGTTGCCACTTCAGATTTGTCCAGATATTAAATAAATGTAAATAATCTTTAAAAGTGCCTTAACACACTTGAATTGCACAATGCATAATACACATAATATTATGGGCCAATAAGACAACTTTCATAGTGAAAAAATGCTGACAACTTACGCACTTTTTAATCTGTACACTGCCACCAGTAAAACCACAAATTGTTTATGTTCATTCCACTTTACTAGCGACATCTAGTGCACTGATGAAAGGTCTATTATAATAATAAAATAATAATACCAGCCCTGTATTATTATACTGCCCACTGCTGAGCACGGGCCTCCTCTACTGAGGGGGTTTAGTCCACCACGCTGGCCTAGTGCGTGTTGGTAGACTTCACATACCTTCGAAATTCTTATAAGGAACTTCTTAGGTATGCAGGTTTCCTCACAATGTTTTCCTTCACCGTTAAAGGTCTATTATTATCACTTATTTATTCACTGATATTACACTCATCACTTCACTTATGTAGGCACTGGCAGATCCTTAGCGACCAGTAGTAGTATCTGCTCGGTGCTGAAGCACCAGTTGAGTATTTCCTTGGAGACACGGCACCACCACTCGCCGTGGTGCGGCTCAGCGGCCTTGCAGCGCGACTTCACCTCCTCCTGCTGCTGCTCATTGCCGTGCAGTAACTCGAACTTGTAGAAGTACGCCCATGCGTCGCCTAGATCTGGGTCGATTTTTACCTGTACGAAACAGTTTTTTTTACTGACAGAAAAGTACCAAATTACAACCAATAATTAAGCATGAAGAAGATTTGGGAAAATCATCTAGTTAACAAATGAAACTTACCGTCCGATTGAACCAATCCCTGCATTTGTTGAGTTTCCTCTCGGTCCAGAAGAGCTGCGAAACCGCGAGCAGAACATGCGCGTCGTGTTCGCATTTCTTCAACGCGTCAACCTGCGACAGAAGCTATGGTTTATTTTACTTGGTCATGAAAGTGTTTTAATCCTACTAATAGTATAAACGCGAAAGTTTGTAAGTATGTATGGATGTCTAGATGTATGGATTTTTGTTACTCTTTCACGCAAAAACTACTGAACGGATTTCGATGAAATTTGGCACACGGGTAGATCATGTCCTGGAATAACACATAGGCTACATTTTATCCCAGGAAAATAAAAAGCGGGACTTTTATCCCGGAAAAAAGTTTTTAACGCAGGCCAGGCAAAATGTAGTATTTCATATTAATTAAAAAATAAAACTAATTTACGTGATCTATAACATATTTTAGTGATTAGGCTACTTGGTACATTAAAAAATATTTTTAAAATATTTGGACTGAAGAAATGCCGTTTAGATTCAAAGCTCCTAATCTTGAATATTAATAATGATTTTTAAAAAGAAGTCTGTTACTCATAATATCTATATCTAATATAATAGGACTGGTTTCCATGATTATGTTCACCATAAAATTTGAAGGGAAATTAAATGCGAACAAATATTATCTATTCAATTCTCCATTGTATAGTGTATTGTTCCTCTGTGACATATCATGACTCACACTCTTAGTTTTCCTCTGCGGCCTGGACTCCATGAATATGGCCTCGGCCCACAGGCGGCCAGCATTGGGACACTCCTGCAACGCCTTCGCCATCACAGCATTCGCGATCTCCGCGCTGCCATTCCTACGCTCCAGCCGGACACTCTCTAACCTATAACAGAAAGAGGAGCTGGGATGATACTAGCATTGCCGATTTAAATAAAGTATTTAAAAAAATGTGCTATTCATATTTTTTTTACAGATTTGGAGTCCCATTTATCTACAACAAACCCTTGGAGACAAATCATAATATTGTTCTAAGGCCAGAAGTTAGGCATGATGGATAAGTGTTCAGTCGACATCCGCCAGTCCTCAGAAAATATACCTTTACGCCACTTGTGACTAACTTCAAAGTGGTCATATTGTTTGAGCACGCAGATAGACTGGATCAGAATAAATTTGAGAGTAAATTTGAGAGGGTAACTTATAACGCTAGCTTACCATAACTCAGCTTCTTTGGGATTTCTAAGCCTAGCCTTCTCTAGCACTGATCTCGCTTTGGTCACGTGTTTCAACTTTTCTTCTAGCCTTGACAACAATATCCACATGGGTACGCTTGTTGCACATTTTTTCAACTGAAACATAAACAAGATATAAAACAAACTGAGTACGTCCTTTTAATTACTTTTTCCAAAATAATAAAATAAATGAGACAGTAACTGTTTATAGAATAGTTCTCTGATCTGTTATAAATAACACACAAGCTGAAAAAAAAAGCCCAAAAGATAACATTTTACAATCTAACATATAGTCCACCTGCGGTTTCCAGACTAACATAAAAACTTGTTCTGAACTAGAAATATGATGATTATTATTCTCATTTTACTTACCCCTTGAGAGTAAGTATTGTGCGCATCTTCGTCTTTGCCCATTTGCTCTTCTATTTGTCCCTTCATCATGTGCAGTTTGGCGTAGTCTCCAAACACCTTGATAGCTTCTTCAAGTAGTTTTAAAGCCACGTCTAAATTATTTAGAGCCCATTCTAATTTGGCAGATTTTATCATTACCTAAAAGTAGAATTCATTATTCATACACAATCAGGTTTTATCAATAGTAATAAATAATATAACAAGGGTGCCATATTGAAGTATCTTCTAGTCCTTTCACTAGGGTTGCCATTTGTCAGCTTACTTTATTTGACGTGTAATGCCTTTTTGGAACATTAAGGTACTACAACAGGGATTGATGAGATTTCTTATATTGCATTATCCTGTGCCATAAATTTCATAGATGGTCACCCTACCATTATTATGTGTGTGACTGCCTCGGTGGCGTAGTTGTATTGCGTACGCGTTACGAGTACGATTTGCGCGCTGAGGTCCTGGGTTCGAATCCCGGGTCGGGCCAAAAACATTGTGACTGGGTTTTTTTCATCTTAAAAATTACTCAGTCGCAGCTCGGAGTCGGGAAGTTGGCGGTGTGATACCCCCGTGCCTCGGAAAGCACGTAAAGCCGTTGGTCCTGCGCCTGACCTCTCTCCGGTCATGTCGGATTGCCGTCTCACCGGACTATGAGAGTGAAGGAATAGCGAGTGCACGTGTGTATTGCGCACACACTTGTGCACTATAATATCTCCTGCGTACCTGGCTGATCTCCGTTGAGATTGGCCGCCGTGGCCGAAAAACCGGCAAGGAGGATTTCATTATGTGTGTAATTCAGTTTTAAATTTGACCCAATTAGTGTTACAACCGACTATGTATGTAAAGAAATTGTTAAAAATAAAGACAATAATCTTGGCTACAGAATTATTGGCGACGTATGAACAAAAGTGGCGTATATCCAAGAGTTTGTTAACAATATTTTGTTATGTTAACTATCAGAATAATTAATGGCATATTATTGTAACATTTTCGGATGCATGTCGTATTTGAAGTGAAGTGTTCTAAATGTTGTACATACATAAATAGCTATGTACGGAAACTTTCAAACATTAAATTAGACAAATAGGATATAAAAATTAAGGTTATATGTCCACCATTAATGTGCGAGAACGCATAGTGACTGTTGAAAGGTGTGCTATTTTCCGTTGGTTCATTTTCACGAGAGTTGCGCTGAGCAATGTTAGGAAAATTAAATGATACTATTGGTGGATTGTTCCTACCTTAGCGCCTAGTTCCTTCACACGTTTATAGTGGACAGGCATCCTTAAACGCGTGTTTCAGTATTTATACACACACATACACTCGAGCCTGTTATCCCCGAAGGAGTAGGCAGAGGTGCAACTAGTGCACCCACTTTTCGCCGTTATTCCGTCCCATGATGTGATAGGGGGCGAGCCTATCGCCATATCGGGCACAAATTCCAGACACCGGGCAGATACTGAATAGAAAAACTCAATATCACTTTGCCCGACCCGGGGATCGAACCCGAGACCTCCGCTTTGCAGTCGTACTGTAATACAACTACGCCACCGAGGTAGTATTTATAACACACAAATAATTATGAAGTATTATGAAACATACCCTAGGCGTAGGGGCTGAAGCGCGAGCTTTAGCCAAGAGCCTCCTCGCTCTATCATACTCCTTGTTCTCACTCTCAAGTTTGACGGCGGCCAACCAGATCTCCTCAGAGTTGGGGTTGGCTTGGAAGGCGAGAGACAAGATACCTCTGGCGGCAGGGACGTCACCTGTAAACCATTATTGTGTTATAACTTACAATCGAATTGCCATAACAGAAAGATATAAACACTATTATTCTAAAATGCGTTGAATTAACTTTGTATTGTTGAGCTTTTACTGGAACTTAATAATTCTAAAAACGCTTGAAATCTATAATGACTTCTTCTATTAACGCGAATGTTAAACATTAAAATAAAACTATTTTGCGGATTTTATCGCGGTTTTTTAAATCCGCGAGGCTATTAAAATTAAAAACTATCCAAATTTCAATAGAGAAGATGGTTGGAAGCTTGCACGAGCCTGGGATCCAGTTATACATGAAAATCCTCCTAGCCAGTATCGGCCACGGCGGCCAATCTCAACGGAGATCAGCTAGGTACGCAGGAGATATTATAGTGCACAAGTGTGTGCGCAATACACAGGTGCACTCGCTATTCCTTCACTCTCATAGTCCGGTGAGACGGCAATCCGACATGACCGGAGAGAGGTCAGGTGCAGGACCAACGGCTTTATGTGCTTTCCGAGGCACGGGGGTATCACACCGCCAACTTCCTGACTCCGAGCTGCGACTGAGTAAATTTTAAGATGGAAAAACCCAGTCACAATTTTTTGGCTCGACCCGGGATTCGAACCCAGGACCTCAGCGCGCAAATCGTACTCATAATGCGTACGCAATACCACTACGCCACCGAGGCAGTCAAATACCAGTCAGTCCAGTTATACATATTATTAAGTCGGACCCCAAAAGACCAACTGCCAGACCTCAAGACATTGTTAGCTCTTTCTGCGTAGATCAGACCGTCAATAACAACTACGTTTTTAAAACAAAATTGGATACTTAAAAAAATTGAGGTAGATATTGCAAAAGTAACTTTTCGGACCACCAAACACTTCAGTCCGCCTCGTGACCACAAAGTGCTGTAAAGCCTTCGAAACGTTGGGAGAAAATACAAATAAAAAAAAAACCTGCGATAAAATCCGCAAAATAGTTTTTTTTAACACTTGAAATCTTTAAAGAGACTGATTGAATTAGACATTTAACACATTAAAGTCGCGTCACGTGTAACTTTTAAAAGCATAAAAAAAGGAAAAAAAATCAATCTCACCTGCCAGCCATTTAGACTTGGCACCCATGAGCCAAAGCACTTCGGACTTGGGACAATGCGCCACAGCTCTCTGCAATAAAGCTTCCAGACTGGCTCTGGTGCCGTGTTGTTTCTCCAAATAAGCCGCCCGCAGCCAGATGGACTTCTTCGATGGGAACACTGACAGCGCGTAACCATATACTGCGCGGGCGCATTCGTACGCACCTTCGTTCGCACACTATATGCATAAATGATCAAATTTAAAAACCAATTACATACATATACACTCATGCCTTTTATCCGCGGGTAGATAGAGGTGCAACTAGATGTGATAGGGGGCGAGCCTATCGCCATATTGGGCACAAATTCCAGACTCCGAGCTTATATTGAATAGAAAAACTCAATATCACTTTGCCCGACCCGAGGATCGAACCCGAAACTTCAGCTTTGCGGTCGTACTGTAATACAACTACGCCAACGAGGCAGTCAAGTCAGTAAAAACCAATTATTAATAATAAATATTAAAAAAATCAAACATACTTACAGCTTCAGCATCTTCCATCCACGTGTGTTTCTGATCCTCTGGCTCGATACCATGACCAATGACCGCGCGGATAATGGCCTGCAATTAAATAAGATTGTTGTTTGTATCATGAAAGATTGTGCCACATATTGAATTAATGAGTGATGTAATTATATGAAAAAGAAAAAACATTGTAGATGGAAAAATAGTTATTTTCAAACATTGCTATTAACAAAAGTAGGCACATAGTGGGAACAGTTATTTATTTATATAGGACTTTTTATCCTATTTTGCTCTACATTTTTTTTTATTTATGTGTAACATACCTAATTAAAAAAAAAGGTACTACTTTTTCATTTACCTGGCACGAATGTACCGCTCCTGATTTCTCAGCCTCCATGGCCTCCTTGAACCAGTGTTCGCGGTTGATTTCTACTCCATTAGCACTGAGCGATGTGATCGCACGGTCTATAATCTTCTCAACCATGTGGGTATTACCTGAATAGGAAACAAAACACGGTAGTTTTAATAAATTTAATAATATTAGACAGTGGCTTACTCTGACTCTTAAGTTGTGGGTAATTTCATAAGATTTACTGGATGTCCGTCATGCAAGCATGCTGTACAAAAAATTGGCTACAGCCTGATTGTACCACTTATAAACATGTTTATTATACAATAATTTACATTTATATTAATAGCTACTTAATAAAAAAATTGACTCACCATGCGCCTCTTCAAGCTTAGCAGCGGTCACCCAGATCTGTCTATCGGTTGGTATATTTTCACGGGCCTTATTGAGCACCTTTCTTGCATTCTCGTATGTTTCTAGCCGAGCTAACGCCAACCAAAGCTCCACGCTGGTTGGACAACACTCCACAGCTCGGGATAATAGAATACGAGCGTCTTCAGGGTTCTCGAGTTCCACCGCAGCTTTCCACAGACGTACCGAGTTGGGAATGTGTTCTAATGCCTTGCGGTAGACACGACGTTTAGCCTGTAATAGAATAGAAGATCTATGTGATTAGTAATTGATTGATTTATTTATTTATTTTTATTAGGTCTACCAACAGTTTCCACAGTATTACAATATGTTGGAATTATTAACATATATTTACTTAATCTAAAAGTGAAAAAACCAACTTACAGGTAAACACAGCATGCATTAAAAATAAGGTTATAACTTAAACTAATTGACGATTACAAGAATATGTTGTGCTATACAATAAATTAAATATAAATTAAAAAAGAATTTTGAAAGACAAAATTTGCATAATTATGCGCCCTTAGTGTTAATTTAAAAACTAGAAACAACAAGGAAGAGTACAGTGTAGAGTAATGCGAATAATTTAAGCAAATCTAACACCAGAAACAAAGGTATTAAGTATCAAAATGTACCAATTTGGCCTAAGACTGTTTGTGGTCTGATCTTATGATCTTCCATAATCATTCATTTAGTCATATGTATAACAAACTGGATAGTGAATTTAAAGTATGTACAGGAGAATATTTTAAGATGAGCACACTTATTACCTCACCGACAAGATGAAAAATGATATAATTGTCAGATTAAAAAAAAAAGTGCACAACTTTTTGTTTTTAGGAGTGAATAATCCTAATCTCATATTATGGATCCTCACTGCTGCATGTTTGTAATCATGTAAATATCATAAAGAACCAGTGAGTCAAGAATGTGGCAAAAAATTCGACACGACTCCGATTTGTTATATTGAGATTGTTAGAGAGTAGAGACAAACATATGACTGACGTATTGGTCTCTTCATCAATCACAAACATCAAAATTACAGGACTTACTAGTTGCGTTTTTTAGAAATATTCTAAGGCCATTAATTAATTTGTCATAAACATCAAAATTAAACGACATAGACTAACGAGTAGCGTTCTTTGGAGATATTCTAAGCACACTAATTATATCCTGACCTTAGTCTCCTGCTCGAGGTCAGCGGCCTTGACCCATATCCGGACGCTGTGCGGCAGGTTGCGTGCGGCGTGCGCGATGACGGCGCGCGCGGTGTCGCTGGGCTGCAGCCGCGCCGCCTCCAGCCACAGCTCCTCACTACTCGGGTTCACCTCGCAACCCTTCATTATTAGATTACGGGCTGACTGCACTTTACCTGTGGATACAGTTAAATAATTGTAATACCAGCCCTGTATTATATACTGTCCCACTGCTGGGCATGGGTCTCCTCTACTACTGAGAGGGTTTAGGCCTTAGTCCACCACGCTGGCCTAGTGCGTGTTGGTAGACTTGACATACCTTCGAAATTCTTATAAGGAACTTCTTAGGTATGCAGGTTTCCTCACGATGTTTTCCTTCACCGTTAAAGCGAACGATAATTGATAAACAATACACATGTAATTTGGAAAAGTCAGCGGTGTGTGCCTTGGCTTTTGAACCTCCGGACATTGTCTCGGCAGACCGTTCCATTCCTAACTAGGCTATCGTCCACTTTATCGTGGATACAGTATTTTGGGGTTATTTGTCTTGTCTTGTCACTTTGCATAACATCAGCTGCAGTGCTCATTTTACAAGCATACAAATGAAATAATTATAGATAATTACTATTAATCGAAGAAACCAGCTAAATCCAATTAGTACTTCGTTTCAAGGTTAGTTTGTATATAAGATGTTTTGAGAATTGTAGCATTTTATTATTTCTTGAATATTACCATATTAATTAGTTTTATGGTGGTATTAGAAGAGTTACCGTAAATACAGGGTAATGAGAATTTTTATTGTAAACTAAAACATAAGTTAAGACTTCCCATATTTTTAAAATTTTATGCTTATTAAAAAAAGCTAACCAGTAACCTCCTCCAGACGAGCACTAGCAATCCAAGCAGGAGGATGGTTTGGATTGGTCTCACGCACAGATTTCAACAGCAGTCTGGCTTTCTTTATATCATTGATATCACCACCATATGTAGGTATCATAGACTGCAAGTCTGTCAAGTATCCTTTGGGATCTACAACTGTCTGTCCGGTTACCGAATCTGACACTTGAGATAGTTTTACTGTCATTAGTGTGTTTCTTGCTTGACCAATCTTCCTCAAATCCAAATCACCTGTAAAATATTAAAACAATATTTATAATGGATCTATAAGCATTGGAAACAAAAACATTTTCTAAGTAATAGATTGGTCGAACCGTGGAAGAAGCTACCTGACAGTATCAGCTCAGAATACCAATATATTCAAAAACAGAATAAACAGATACATTGCGGATTTAAAAAAAAATGAGATTAACAGGAAACAGGCGCTAATTACTTCCTTATAACTGCTTATCTGATAATAAATAAATAGAACAAATTCATAATAATGCCTCGAGCAAACTATTGATAACATACTTTCTATACCTCCTCCAGTACAGGATAAAAGTAAACTATATTCGAAATCTTACCTGAAGGTGTTAACATGCCTGGCGTCATAACTCCCGGCATCATAGAAGCCAGGCCAGAGCCAGGATCAATGGAAGTTGTTGACTCCCCACCCAAATTCCTTGACAACATACTATCTGGTAATGGTGTGAACTTCTCTGCACGTGGATTACGTTGTTTCCTGTTACGTGCATCACCAACTTCTGGGATTGATGCCCACTCATCTTCAGACACCATTTTTAGCTCACGCTTGAGGTCGGAAAATTGCTGTTGTATTTTTGGCCTAGAATTAAACAATAAATATTAATAAATAATACATATTGCAACTTTATAGAGTTGCCAAATTTAATATGGCAAGGTGGTAGTGTTGGGAAGGACATACAAGAGGCAGTACATTTGTCCCGTACATGACGTCAAAATGTAAGAGCGTCTCAACACTTTTTATTGTACGACTTCAAATTTCATGTCGCGGTAGTCGCGAAGTCGTGTTACTCACTATCTATCTCAGTAAAACTATAAGACAGGGATAGAGAGGGAGCGAAAGGCATGCTCCAAATTACAATAGTATGTTATTCAGAGAGGTTCATTATACTTCTACATGTAGCTGTATGCTTATTAAAATAGTTTTTACATGAATTCTTGAGGCTTTTATAAAACTGTGGGGGGCGGCGCTGTGTGCTGAGATACAGGTTTTAACCTAGTTCGGCACATGGAGGCTTAACTTTTCATACTGTCGCAATTCTTTACAGCCTTTGTTTAGTGTAAATTTACTGTAATTTTTTTGGCCAATAAACTTATTATTATTAAACTTATTATTATTATTCTTCAATGAAAATATGTCATATTTGTACTCGTTACTTCAAACGTATCGCCGAGCTTCATTACGCCTCGCCTCATTTGAAGTGGGAGCTTGGTCCGGGCAAGTGCAAAAAAGAGGGTACTTACAAACTCGTTTTTATGTCGTGTCCTACCCAACACTACAAGGCGTATACAACAAATTATATTGTTGAGTATAATTTACATAAATGTCAGTGTTATAACATTAAATTTTAACACTGGCTCAATTGCAGTAAATGTGTAATTATAATAACACTAGTTTTGGTTTGCAGTTCCTCATGCATGAAATCATTTTTTGATAAAAAATAAATTATACCTTTCCTGACGATATCTCTCCAAATCTTCTTTTAATCGTTTTTCTCTGTACTCCTTTCTCTTTTCGTCCATCCTCTTGTCAATAGATTCATAAATAGCATCAGCTTCTGCATCATCTTTATCATAGGGATCCTAAAAATTTAACATTTTTATGTGTAAGCTGTTCTTATGATAATATATTATTTAAATATGATTGACAGGCATTGATGTATTGAGGTTAATACATCAATGTTGGCAGGCAATACAATCAAATTATACTTCATCCAACCATTTATTTTACTTTCGACAGCTAAGGTACTAATCAATTAGTTATGTCCTAATGTGTTACTTATTTGATTTCTTGTAACAATCGATTTAATTTATGAAGAAGTTTTGCTTGATTTAACATATTGAATACTAATTTTTCCTCAATGTTTCAGATTGTTTTATAAACGGGTATGTTTTTTTTATGTATTAATTTAAAATATTCAATCAGAGGCCTGTGGGACTAGGATGTGAAAAAAAAACACGATGCGTCTCTGCTTCGTTTTATTGTGATTGGTTGAGAGACTGACATGTTGGTCTCTCAATCAATTACAAAATCAAAATACCTCTGATTGTATATTTTTGAATTAATTTTTGTACATCACTAAACAGTGTAAACATACTGATTGATTATAATTAATAGCAGAGATAAAGGGCAAGTTGCTTCAATATTGAAAAGAAAAAATTGCATGCATGAAGTACAAACCTTTTTTGTTTATGATTGCTTGTCAATAACTATAGAACTTAATAGGCATGCATATGGCAAAAGTAAAATAAACAACTGGACAAAGTATAGTCTGACATTATAAGCTTTTGTGACACAAAAGTACCTCAGGATATAATAATAATGTTATTTAATTTATTTATTTATTAGACATACCATTAGATGACACATACAGTGCATTTTTAATACAAAGCTATTCAGTATAAAAGCATATGTTTTTCTTTTGAAGGTATGTAAAACTTACATAGGTATTTGTAGATTGACATACATAAAATGCTTTTAAGAGCATTTATCACCACAAAAGAAAAAAATCTAAGAACTAAGATAAGAACAATAAAAAAATTATACTTAGATAGATAGGTCCTTCACCTAAACAGCCATATGGACTTAAATTTTTTCTTTAATTTTGTCCAGAAAAACACACACACACATACACACACAATATGGTATTATTGATTGTATAGTAGAATTGTTTAGGTATTTTGGTAACTTTGATTAATTTCCAATTTTAATTTATTTTTGAAAGTATGAATCTTATCATAGAAGATGTCAATATCAATGTACTTCAGTAAGTAACTAAAGGCTCTTATCATTCTATTAATGGGTGAAAGACGGTCTAAATTTGTTTGATAGGGCTTTTTTAAATAATTTATAAATTTATATACTGAAGACCTAGGTAAATGTTTTGGTGTAGAAATATTTATTTTAGAAAGGAGCTGGGGACAATCTTTGTTAGAGTTTAATAGTTTACCAGATCCAAATACTTTCTGCGAGCGGAAATTTTATTATTGAATATACTTCAGAATTATAGAAGTGCATACCTTTGAAAACAAAGAGCCACTGTATCCTGAAAATTCATCATAATTAGAGTCATTCAAGTCCTCATCGTCATCTTCCTCTTCAGTTTTTTTACGTTTAGCTGCCGGCGGTGCATGGCGATCATCGCTGAAATAAAAAAAACACATACACAATACTTTATAACATTAATTCTATTTCAATATGACCAAAACCAGACTCTTGTATTACATTAAAAAAAGTAACTCCTTGATAGCGAACAATACACTGTCTTTGCTAATCGTTAACAGTAATTAATGTAACAAATAGGTACTTAATACATAATACACTTACGAAACATCATTGGCGTCTCTCGCAGGTCCGATATCAGACCGTGTGGTAAAGCCGGTAGCACTGAAAGTTAAAATAAAATTTATTACTACGTAACTACAAAATAAAAAAAAATACAAATTATAATGTTATAGGAATACGAACCCTCTACCGACACCCGCGACGTAACCTAGAGGTGCTGGAATACCCAAGAAATGTTTCTTGTTTTTGTTAACAAACGCTTGAGGCGGTACAGACATTGTATTTAATAATAAATTGTGAACAAATTTGTGGGAATTTGTAAATAACTCTTGAAAATAAACAGAATATTTGTAGCAGAGGCAAATAAGCTAGAATTTGCAGTTAACAAGCGATTGACAATGGTTGACATAAAAATTAGATTAGAATGACAAGTGACAACTATAGGGATGCCAGATAGCGCCTCAGTAATACTGGTACAGAGGTCACTGAAAGTTGGTATTTCACCAAATTTCCCCCAAAAAGATGGTATACGCTATAAAATATACAATTTCGGTATACAATTATTTTTAAGCTATTGCATAGCTTCTATCGCGGGCCTTGAGCGTGGAGACCGAATCCAGAAATTCCGTAACGAAAAAACCTGTCACCCCTCAGTCCGACCGGCACAGCGGTGATATTTTAGTTTCAACTTTATCACAACCATGTAGAGTGTAAAATTCCGTAAGTAAATTTAATATCGCAGTCTTGTAAGAATACAATATGTAAGAGGATATGAGCTGAATGTTAAACGATAAAAGGTCGAAATACCATGTATTTAAAAATTGTTCCAGTCAGTGAAACGTATCGAAATGTCAAACGCGGCGGGATGACGTGTTCTAAGTTTGAATTTTTAAAAAGTTTTTATTTCATATCTGTTCAAAGAGGTTTTTATTTAAATAATATTGCTCAGGATTCCATTGAGCCCGTTTTTCATTTTTTTTTTTAGTTTTGCCATCTATCCATGAATAGCAGAACTTTTAATGACTTTTATTTTATATCTATTCAAAGAAGTTATAAATATTAGAATTTATGCAATAGCTTTACCGCGGCAGTCTCTGAGTGCCACATGTCTTTTTTTTTTTTGGGTCCCAAAAGGAGAATTTATAATCAGTACTGCTACTTATACACTTATATGTACTTGCTAATCTATGGTGTTCAGTGATATTAACAATTAAAATATATTATTAGTAAATTATTACAATAACCAATGATGTACCAATTAAGCAACAAGAATTGATATATTCTTAGATACAAGAAAAAAATACTGCCTCGTTGGCGTAGTTGTATTTTGGTACGACTGCAATGCTGAGGTCTCGGGTTCGATTCCTGGGTCGGGCAAAGTGATATTGAGTTTTTCTATTCAGTATCAGCACGGAGTCTGGAATTTGTGCCCGATATGGCGATAGTCTCGCCCCCTATCACATCATGGGAGGGAATAACGGTGAAAAGTGGGTGCACTAGTTGCGCCTCTGCCTACCCCTTCAGGGATAACAGGCGTGAGTATATATGTATGTATGTAAAAAAAAATTATTAATTTTGTCATTGATGTTGAAAGTTGGTACTTTTGCGTACCAACACAGGTTTTAGTTAGTACATGGCACAAGACCCTGAAAAATGGTACATGTACCAGGAAATCGGTACGTCTGGCATCACTGGTCAACTAAACCATGACAGAGTTTTGGCGGGAATGTGGTAGTGTCATGAGGTGCTCTTGTTTTATTTCATTATTTTGGTGATACTTAGTGTTATATTGCATAATTATGGTGGTATATTATCCAATATAGTTCTATTAAAGTGCTCAAATGAAGTGAATTGAAATAACTGTGCCAATCAAGTGTTTTTTCGTTGCCGCCAAAACTCCTTGATAAAGTCTTGGTAAGATAGCCACTGCTTTACTTCGACATATTAGTTAGGAGTTAGGACTGAGGATGAAAATATATGAAAGACGGGCTCAATGGACTAGTATCCAGAGCCGTAATAATTAAAAAAAAAAACCATGACATTTCTGCAAAAATTGCCAGTTAATTTTTATAAATATTATTATTGTTTATAATATAATGGATCGTGTCCACTAGATGGCCTGATCCGGCCTACTAGTTTGCACTTTGTGATATCAAGGTCAGATCTAAGGGAATTTCGACTTGCGGCCGGTCTTAATAATAAACTAACAGATAAACAATTAAAATCTTTACTCTTTGTGTTTATTTGTGTTTCTAAAAACTAAGATACCTATATCAAAATTAACTTGTTTGAAGAGTTTTTGCGGTGCACTTCGTACTGTGTTGTATGATGTATTTTCGGTTTCATTTCACTTTTTTAGAAACGCAAGCTCTAAAAATTGCACAGGCCTATTTATTTCAATGCAATATGTTTCAGCTCTCCAGTTTACAGAGCGTGTGAAGTCAATGTATATATTAGACCGTGCGCACATGTGCACTCTAGTTTATTTGTCTCTGGTGTGCACTTGGCATGAATTATTATACTAACTACAGCTTGGCAAAAAAGAGTGTGGATTTAATGAGGGCGCCTAAGTCTCATATAACACTAATATGGCAACCCAGTATACTACGACGTAAAGTGTTTAGATCAAGAAGTTTATAACATTATCTAATGGAGAGAGCGGTACACACATTTTTGTGAAGACAAAAAAATTACCTTTTGTGTTGTATTCTATCTCACTCACTCTTTAACCTATGTTGCCAAAGCTTACGGATTATTTCCCTACCCATAAAAAAATATCAATACCGTTATTGTCGTCTCAATCATGTATATATAAATATTTCCAACATATCTTATATAATGATATAAGTACTATTTTCATTTCAGAATTATTCTTGTTGAATAAGATATCCTTAAGGTTTTTTATCTTTATTAACATTTTAGTTTAAAAAATTTCCTCATTTAATTGGTAATTGCGAATACATACTTCGGCAACACTGTTATAAAACGTTAAGTTCGATGTCAATATAGTTGTCAAATAAATGTTCACTTCGAAATTTTCTCCGTAATTATCTACAATAATAAGTGTGATTTAGTGATATTTTAATGTGAATTGTGTAGTTCACGTTTGCAGAAATATTTAGTATCCATCATTTAGTGTGAAATTCTACAGGTAAGTTCATTGTAATCAATATTGTGTAAATATTATAATTTTATCAATATTTATACGAATCGTATTAGAATACGTGAATATTTTATAAATGAACTGTAGAAAAACCTCGCTTAATGTGATTTGCTTTATATATGACTACTTTTTTCATATTAACGTAATGTTAAATGTGATTTTTTGCATTGTAAATAGTGCATGTAAACAAGAGGCTAGGGTGACCATGGTGTAAGCTTTGGTGGACCGGTTTGACAATGGTGCTAGAGTATTTGTAATACTAGCCGCCTTACTAATGAATATTATAAAGCTTATTAATCTTTAAATAATCATCGTAAATAAAAACTGAGGATCAACAGTTACAATCGAGTTCTCAGTGTATCCAGCATTGATTTATTGAAACTTTTATTTAAAATAAAATCGAGTTTGTATTTCTCTTTACAGATTTCTTAAAGATCTAGATAAGCAAAAACGTGGTTAAATATAAATACCATTAAAAGGTCAATTTGATGTCTGCAAGAATTACTACTCAACATTTAAAGACAGAAGATTATGATTCTGAATGTGATAATGTGTCTTCTACTTCTGGGAATATGGCAGTAGATGTCAAAAATAATTATTTATTACCAGAAACTCATGCTGTAAGTATATTATTTTTTATCATTTCACTGGTATAATTATGATCCACTTAGACTTTATTATTTACTAGCTTTTGCCCGCGGCTCCGCCCGCGTGAATGTGTTTTTCCGGGATAAAAGTCACTGTTTATATTTTACTGGGATGAAAAGTAGCCTATGTGCTAATCCAGGACATGATCTACCCGTGTGCCATATTTCATCGAAATCCGTTCAGTAGTTTTTGCATGAAAAAAACATCCAGACATTCTTACAAACTTTCGCCTTTATAATATTAGTAAGATTAGTAGGATAGGGCATTAAGCTTGCGACCCACCAAATTTTATAACGGCGGTACATTGGGTGATATCTGAGTGTACTAATGGCACCTCTGCCTCTGTCTAAAATGTATAAGTACTTAAATATATTATTATTGATTGATATTTACTTTTTACATTACATGTCAGCGAAATGAATATGAACCACCATTGAAACGTCAAGACTTGAAAGATTTCAATATATCAGTTAATGTGAAGACATCCAGTGAAATAAGTTTAAAGAAATAAAAGAAAGTATTGCAGCAGAAGATGAAGAGATAAAAGAAGAAAATTAATTACAAGTTATTTCTTATTAAAGTTGTTCATTTGTCTGAAATTGAAAATATATTGCAGTGAAATTTTGCTAATATTTGAGATTTTTTTTAAAAGTATATTCCAAGTAGCAAGCAAAGAAAAATTACATATAGTGATGACATAAAGACTTTTGCTTTAACATTACACTTTTAGTCGCCGAAAACATTTTTGTTTTATAAATTCAAAGATATATTTGCCGAAAGAGAGCACATTATGGTGATCTTTAGCAATCTTTAATTGTTTTGTTGGCTTCTTCACAGAAGTTTTAGAATATTAAAAATAAATTTAAGGACGAAACCTCACCCGCAGAATGTAGCGTTAATGTTTGATTCCATGGCTCTCAAACAAGAATTTATTTAGTATTGTAATTTGTAAAACATCCACGTGTTTATTACTTTTGCTATAAATATCTACACAACTTTGTTTACAATCAACTTACCTATGGAATTTCACACTAGATGTTGGATTGCAAATAATTCTGCAACCATGAATTACACAACTCATAGTAGAATATCTCTAAAACACAATATGTATTATTATGGATAATTACAGAAAAAAAGTTCGCAGAATACTCGCAAAAATTGTAAAATCACACAAAATAGATATTCGTAATATTTCAAAATTACTTACTGAAAATTAGGTTATTAACTTCCTAAATGTGTATTATTTTTTTATGTATGATTGTTTACTTTTATGAGTATGTTTTTTATTTTTTTTTATTATATTTAAATTTAACAATAACTGTAGTTTTCATTTTTAAATATCCCAATGTTTTTCTGTCTAACCTTACAGTCTCCATATTTGGTTATAAAGGCCGGCAAACAACGTGAACATATCCAGTCGCGGGGGAAAGTAAAACATATACAATGTGAGGCTGTGTGCCGAGCAAAAAAAAAGCACGCGGGGCCCCGTGCGAAGCAAATATTTTTTTTAACAGCTTTGTAAGTAAGGTGCCAAAAAACGGGCCCCCAAGGAGCTGCAAGATGCCCCTGTAACTGCGAGGCCCCAGGCGGTTGCCTGGTTCGCCCCCCTCCTCCAAGGCCGCCACTGAATTCACCACCGCGTGGTGAGGTATTTTTTTTATGTAAGTGGAACTAGTAGTTCCGAACTACACATACCGAAAAAGTATGTAAATATGCCAATTTTGTTTGGAATAAACTTTCTAACTCAAATTATATTTTTTAAATATCAACTATTACTAGCCGCTGTAGTTGGTTTTCATAATTAATTTAAACCGCATTACTTTATAGAGATAAAAATAAATATTATGGTGCGATGTCATATTATTACACACTCACGCCTCTTATCCCCCGGGTAGACAGAGGTGCAATTAGTGCACCCACTTTTACCGTTATTCCGTTCCATGCTGTGATAGGGGGCGAGCCTATCGCCTTATCGTGTACAAATTCCAGACTCCGAGCTGATACTGAATGGAAAATAATCACTTTGCCCGACCCGACTAACCCGGGGATCGAACCCGAGATCTCAGCATTGCAGTCGTACCATAATACAACTACGCCACCGAGGCAGCCATATTATATCATATCATATTATTATGGACAGTTAATTATGTTACGTCCTGGTTTTGAAAATAAACCTTTGTCACTCTAAAGAGAGAGACAGCAGATAGCTGTGACGTCACATTTTATTCTTCAGTTTGTTAAACGGAATGAAAAATCCATATGGGTATAACATTCTTGGTTTAGATACTTGTTATTTTTCAATGAGTATCACGTGGCACATTGTGTTTGGCCCAAGGAGATTACAGTGGGTATAAGGTTGTTGGTTTGGCCAGAACACAGGAATAACAAATAAGAAAAAAAAGCAACTTGTTGATGAAAAAATATTTCTTACGAAAACCTCGTTTTATGTAACTCACAGTTTTGTTCATTTATTGTTGTTTACCTACTGAGTCTTTAGGGATGCTTTCCAATCGTCAGGTAAATATTATTTGTATAAAAGAACAAAGAGATTTATGTGGGAATGGAACGTTTGTGTGATGCATGGAAAGGAACGTAAAGTGCGTGAGCGAGAGGAAAGAGAGAAGATTGAATGACAGAAGACGATGTGAGCAAAGCAAGAAGTTTATAATATTATCTATAACATTCTTGGAGCAAAGAGCATTATAATACTACGGAAATGAGTGAATGTGAGTTAACGACGAAAAAGTAAGACGAAGACAGAATAGAGAAATAAAAGAAATAATTTAAAGAAGTACATTTTATTCCGAACCAATCCCACAAATTTGGGGGCTCGTCCGGGATAGGGATCGGAATAGTTCTAGATAATTAAAAAGACGTGAACGACGAGAAACGACGAAAAACGAAAACAAAAGACGACGATCACAAAACGGGTTTAGTCTGCACCATACCGCGTGTCTCCCAAAAAGGCACCATGTCAGAAAGAAACGAATCAAGCTCAATTTTCCATCTGGTTGAAGGAAATATTACAAAATTCACCGGCGATGATAAGACATATTCCTCAGGGAAATGGGCGGCTGACATTGAAGAAAACGCCGAAATCTTCAGATGGACAGACCAACAGCGGCTCATCATGGCGCGCCGATCTTTATCGGGAACTGCGGCATTATGGCTGCGTAGCGAGAAGATACACAAAACGTTCGATGAACTGAAGACGGCAGTATTGAAAGAGTTTCCTGATGTTATAAATATTAAAGAGATGCACGAAATCATGTCATTGTGGAAGAAAAATCGGGATGAGACATACTACCAATATTTGTTGACGATGAAGGAACTAGGTAAACGCGCTAAATTCCCCGATTACATAAGCATTCAGTATATAATCGATGGCATAATTGATACTCCCGTGAACAAGACCATTTTATATGGCATAACTACGTATCCGGTTCTAAAAGAAAAATTAGCAATTTACGACGATATGAAGAAGGCTCAAGCATCTATAAATAAAATATCATCATCAAGATCATCATCAAACACGGCGCAAAAACCCGGAGGCATCATAAGCAGACGCTGTTATAATTGTGGCGATCTAAACCACGAAGCTTCCGCCTGTACTACTGGAATAAAATGCTTCAGATGCAATGGCTTTGGTCATATCGGTCGGCATTGTACCCAAAATGGCGGACAAGGAGCCGTTAAGAAACCGTTTGCTATTCGTGAACCATCGGGTGCGATCGGTAGGTACGAACAACATCATAATGTTGGCAGTGTTGCCAAGCAACAGCGGAAAATGACGAACGAAGTCCCGAAGACGCCATCAAGACAAGTTTACTACAACTCGGCTCAAGAGCGCGCTACTAGCAACTGTACTGAACTTAGTACTGAAGAAGGAGTTTACGTTGCTATGGTAAACAACACGAAGTCAGCGCGATATTCTCATGTTGGCAGCACGAACAGCAAGGCACCTACAATTGGTTGTAACTATGACACGATGTCAGACAATAAAAATGACGGAATATTATTCAATAAATTTGACGTTTATGATGTAAACAAACCATCTGGTAAATACGTGCGACCTGTAAAACCATTTAAGAAGGTGATTTTCTCCGGCAAAGCAGCACGTGCACTTATAGATTCAGGCTGCGATGTGAATTTAATGTCTGATACTTTTTACAATGAACTTGGTATAACAAATTGTGATGTAAACACTAATATAACTTTGACTGGGTTAGGTTCTTCTAAAGTGCAATCATATGGTGCAATTAAATTAAATATTGTAGTTGACGGTTGTGAATATTCGGGAGTAATGTTTCATGTTATTTCTAAGGATACTATGCCATTTGAGGTTATATTGGGTAATGAGTTTTTGAAAAATACTGTTATGTTCATGAAAGATTGTTCTGTATGGTTGATACCCAAAGATGACGAATGGTTGAGATGTTTAATGTTTAACTGTGATCTAATAAATGATTTTCCAGGCTTAAGTCACATTCAGAATCCAACTTTAAGAAAAAGCGTGCAGCATTTGGTGAGTACCTACAATCCTCAACAAGTAAAAGAAGCTCCAATTAAAATGAAAATAATTCTGAAGGACGAGGTTCCTGTACGATTTAATCCAAGGCGAATTTCACGCAAAGAGCAATCAGAAGTTGAAAAACAAGTGCATGAATGGTTAGAAAATGATATAATACGCGTAAGTTATCCTGAATATTGTAGTCCTATTGTTCTTGTGCGTAAGAAGTGTGGCTCTTTAAGAATTTGTATAGATTACAGAAAATTAAATCAAAAAGTTGTTAAAGATGAGTTTCCGCTGCCACTAATTGAAGACTGTATTGACAGGCTATGTGACGCACGAGTTTTTAGCTTATTAGATCTGAAAAATGGTTTTTTCCATCTACGGATAAGCGAAGAATCCATAAAATATACTGCTTTTGTGACCCATCATGGGCAATTCGAATTTTTACGAGCTCCGTTTGGCCTATCAATCTGCCCAAGCTATTTTATGAGGTTTATCACTATTATTTTCCGAGATTTGATTGCGAAAGGATGGGTGGTGGTATTTATTGATGATATTTTAATACCAGCAAAAGATGAAGACGAAGCATTAATACGGCTACAGGAAGTAATGAAAGTTGCATCTGAATATGGACTTCAGATTAATTGGAAAAAAGCTGAATTAATGACGAACAGTGTTACATTCCTAGGACATAAAATTAAAAATGGTGAAGTTCAACCTTCCTCAGAGAAGGTAGAAGCAGTCATGAAGTTTCCTGAACCACGAACGGTAAAGCAGATTCAGAGTTTTATAGGTCTAGCTTCCTATTTTAGAAAGTATATACAGAACTTTGCCTTTATTGCTAATCCGTTGACAGCTCTACTGAAGAAAGATGTTCCTTTTGTGTTTGGGCAAAGAGAAAGGGAAGCATTTCACATACTGAAGCAGAAGTTAACAAGTAGTCCCGTCTTGAAAATATTTAATCCGAGATTACAAACTGAACTACACACAGATGCATCAAGTCATGCATTAGCTGCGATACTCATGCAGAAAGACGGAAATGGTGACTTGCATCCTGTTCATTTCATGAGCCATAAAACTAGTTCGGTTGAAGAAAAGTATTCGAGCTATGAGTTAGAGGCTATGGCGGTCATACTTGGTGTAAAGAAATTTCGACCTTATTTATTCGGCATAAAGATTAAGATTGTAACTGATTGTAAAGCATTCGAGTTAACTCTGAAGAAGAAAGATTTAACTCCTAAAGTCGCGCGATGGGCTATTATGTTACAAGAATTTGATTTTGTAATTGAGCACAGAGCGGGGAGTCAAATGCGACACGTTGACGCATTGAGTCGCTATCCTTATGTTGGAGTAGTGACTACAATACATGACAATTTACGCAAAGCTCAGGCAAACGATGACTCTCTGAGAGCTATTAGTACAATTGTCCAGGAAAAGCCCTACCAGGATTATTGGATCGATAATGGATTACTCTACAAGGGTAATGATAAACTGTTAGTGGTCCCACAAAGTATGGAATTATCTATTATCGAAAATGCCCATTCTAATGGTCATTTTTCTGTGAAGAAGACATTGGAAGCAATAAATAAGAACTATTACATAAAGAATGTGGATAAGAAAGTACAAGACTACATTTCAGCATGTATACCCTGCCTTTTGGCAATCAATAAAGCAGGAAAGAAAGAAGGATACTTACATTCTATTGATAAAGGAGTTACTCCACTTCATACTATACACCTTGATCATATAGGGCCAATGTGTGAAACAAAGAAGCTATATAACTACATACTTACAGCTGTTGATGGTTTTACGAAGTTCATCTGGTTATTCCCAACGAAGGGTTTGACAACAAAGGAAGTTATTGATAAAATGACAATTCACCAGCAGGTGTTTGGGAACCCAGCTAGATTTATTACAGATAAAGGTACAGCTTTCACAAGTCAAGATTTTAATGATTACTGTCAAGGGCAAGGCATTGAACATGTAAAGATCACGACTGGAGTACCACGTGCAAATGGCCAGGTCGAGCGAGTACACAGAACGGTTATTTCTGTACTTACCAAACTGTGCATTCAAACCCCATCACTATGGTACCGACATGTTAGTGCTGTGCAGCGCGCTCTTAACAGTACCTATCACCGAAGTATTAATACAACGCCATTTGAACTCTTAGTCGGAGTAAAAATGAAGAATAGTGATAAAGAAATCTATGACCTTATTCAGAAAGAACAGATAGACGGTTTTATGACCCAGAGAGAAGAGCTTAGAAACAAAGCTAAGGAGCAAATTTTGAAAGTACAAGAAGAACATTCTAAAAACTTTAATAAAGGAAGAAAGCAGAGCCCAAAATATTGTCTCAACGATTTAGTTGCAATTAAGCGTACGCAGTATGGAATCTGCATGAAATTAAAACCGAAGTTTTTAGGCCCATACCGTGTCACTAAAGTGAAGGGTAACGATAGGTATGACGTAGAAAAAGCTGATCTCAATGCTGAAGGCCCAAATAAAACTTCTACATCAGCTGATTTCATGAAACCATGGCCATCTAATTTTTAGTGACGGATGTGAGAGTTTTGCGAGTAGTAATTATTACATTTTGATTTCGTTGATGAAAGAGGCTTGATAATATTATTTGTTTTGTTTCAACTGTTTATGAGGAGTTGTAGGTTTGTTTAGTAGTTTCATAAAAAGTCTAAGTTTAAGTATTTACATTCTCTTTATGTTATGATTAGTATAGTTTCTCGAGTTTGATTTTATATACGAAGTGTTAGTTAATATGTTGATGTTTTATATGATTTGTTTCTTAGTTGTAATCTGTAAGCATGCCTGAGGACAGTCATAATGTCAGGACGGCCGAATGTGGGAATGGAACGTTTGTGTAATGCATGGAAAGGAACGTAAAGTGCGTGAGCGAGAGGAAAGAGAGAAGATTGAATGACAGAAGACGATGTGAGTTAACGACGAAAAAGTAAGACGAAGACAGAATAGAGAAATAAAAGAAATAATTTAAAGAAGTACATTTTATTCCGAACCAATCCCACATTTATAATACATGCAAAAGAAAAGAGGTTTATTTTTTGCACTAGGTCTTTGATAAGTTGAATTTGTCAGTAGTATTGAGTCCATTGAATTATGAATAATATTTCATGGAAGCATCTGCTCACTCACGGAATTATTTGTTATCAAATAATTTAGTAGCCCTTCTTATTCTCGCGAGATTCGAGCTGGTGTAATCATCGTTAGAAAATACTATTGTGGTATAAATATCCGTTCATCGTATCTTAAACATTTAGGAAAATTAAACATTTTTATTAAATCTTTTGCCATTCAAGCCATTCGATTGTGGAATGCGTTACCGGTTGATGTAAGACGTGCGAAATCACTACCAATTTTTAAAAAAATGGTTAAGAACCACTTTCTTTCTAGCTGAATTTATTGGTTAATTCCTTGTATTCATGTATTTAACTACTTTTTTTTTTTTGACATTGGTCTATATATATATAGTATATATATATATGTGTGTATTTGTGTATTTGTTATCTATTTGTAATTATATTTATGTATTTTGTCACAATATATATACTCTGTCTTGTACACCTCAACTGCCCTTTCTTTTCCTTTCCCTATCTTCATGCTATGGTTGTCTGTAAGAAATTGCCTCGAGTGATAAGACCGCCCATTGTACTTTATTTCTAGTGGATATACTGTATTTTTCTATTGTACGTGTACAATAAAGTATTATAAATATAAATAAATAAATTTTTATATCTTCATAATTTATTTAAGTACTACAAAATTTCTATTAAAATTAATCCGATTCTAAAACACTTTAATCTAAGTATTCTACCCCAGAAAACTATATTGTGTCTTGGCTAGATGTTCCTGCAACAACAAAATAATCTGATTCTGAAGCAGTGTCGCTGCTGCTGTCTTCTCTGTGGTTAATAACCAATTATTCAATATCATGATACATAGTCATACTCCTATCATAATATTCCTTTTCAATTTTCATAATATGATGGCAGGAATTCTTACAATCTTCAGCAGTAATATCTAGAAGTGCTTGTTCAGCTGCCATCTGTTGAAGTAAAATATTACTAATTATGAGTTCAAGTTAATAACATTAAGAAAAAAATATTGTGTACTAGATCTCTCCCTTTATGTCAATGGACCCTACATTGGAGTGTATATAGCTTTCATCCAAATAAATAACATGTTTTTGTAATTCTGTAGGCAGATTTCTATTATGCATTATCTATATACAAGGTTGCTATGATCCAGGGGCACTAAAATGGACAGAGTACTCCATATCGGCTCGGAAATAATTCGAAACGGTCAAAAACTCGATAAAGATAAAAATAGAAAATCACTTTTTTCTAACAAGTTCTATCAATTAAATACGTAAACACCATTTATAAATATTTACACTAACCTGCGGTCATCTGTGTGACAAAACAGCAACGTCGCATTCTGTTATCTTTCATGTCGCCGATGAGCCGACCGGCAAATACAAATAGATAGGTAGCTCGGCGCATAAGCGGGTGGGTCTCAAGTACAAATTTAAAATTTTTCGCTGTCACAAAGTTACAGAAACCAAACACAAACATACAAAAGATCGGTGCTCGTGTCACACAAAGAAATAAACAAACACTATCACTTTTTAATACATTTACATTAGTGTCCTATCACATAATCAAAAAGCAATATTTGGATATTCTCAAAATGGCGCGTAAGCAATAATAAGATTGTACCTAGGAAGCGGCTCAGGGCGCTTTCGCAAGGCGTCTCATGCCCCGGAGCAATTACGGCGACACACTAAAAAAAACTAAAACAGTTCTTTGAATTTTTGAAGATTTGAATGACCCAGGTCTATGTATTAATCGCTTCTTTGTTTGTGTTACAAAGTTATGATGTAATGTTATTGTGTTTTCGTTCTTATTGCACTAAGATTAAGACTCACTTTGACGTGATTATTGGCTGATAGAGGGACAACGTCTCCTAATTTTGTTGATATTTAAGGTCACGCACCTTACATGACCTTAGATAACTATGTTTAGACTCTCGGTCAGCTGTTAGGGCAGATATACATCCCGATGTAGTTTTGCAAACACGAAAAATCTATACTGTGGCTAAACTATTCCTCCTATTGAACTGAAATTTGGTGTAGAGCTTGTATATGGTACATTACATATGTAGCTAGAAATAAAGCCTCACCGTTTAATCAACCTTGTATATAAAAGAAAGTGGTGTTAGTTACACCACTTATAACTCAAGAACGGCTGAACGAATTTAGCTGAAAATTGGTGGAGAGGTACCTTAGAACCAGGAGACGGATATAGGATACTTTTTTTCCGGGAAAATATAAACCGGGACTTTTATCCCGGATAATCGTTTTCTGTCAGTGGAACCGCAAGAAAATAAGATAGAGATAGTTTGTGATCCAAAGGAGGACATAGGCTACTATTATCCCGGAAAACAGACACCGGGAATTCCATTCCGGATTTTTTTTCTCGCGGTTTTTTTTTTTCATTTTTAGGGATATGACCCTACATCTTTATTTATCATAAAAATAAGTCCCCTATCGCATCTGTCTGTCTCTTGAACGCGATAAACAAACACTGCTTAACGGATTTTCATGCGTTTTTCATCAATGGACGTTGTGATTCAAGAGGAATAGGTAATTCATAAATATTTTGTACGACAGAAAAACAAATGTAGGTATACAGTATTATGCTTTGCTACCTGTGCTAAGCCAGGGCGGGCCGCTAGTTATTTTTAAATATTGCTCTCGCTTTGGAACCTTTACCCCGCAAAAGCGTTTTACTATGGCCAGATCCGGGACAAAAATCTAATATCAAATATATTACATACCTGCTTTTTTACGGTGTAGAAGAAATGAACCCTTTGCCTAATTGCACATAAGTCAAAATAATCGAGATCTTTCTTTGGCCGACCTTTCCGATGTTTCCTAGGTGTAGAAAAAATGCCATTATTTTGTTCACCTTCTTCAACAAGTTTTCTTATAGCATTGATTGATCTACCTACAATAAATACCAAACATGCATGAACTCTCAAAACATTCATATTTTTTTTTCATGTCTCAAGTATCAAAAAATTAAGTCAGTGTATAAGTGGTTTGTAAACATAACCTTTGTCAATAAAACACTAAAATATCGTAAATTTTATGTTACTCATGTTATAAACCAGTAAAAAAGGTATGGTTCGACTTGTAGAATGTAAATAATTTGCATAAATACCTGTCATATCGGCAACTCTCTCATAAACATTGTCAATTTGAGACAAAATTTGTCCCGCTTGAGATTCAGCCAAACATCGAAAAAAACTTGGTATAACACTGCTCTACCACTACTACGAATCGTTTTATTCATTTTAATTAATAAAACAAGGAACGAACGTACAAGAATTTACAGAATTCCGTCGAAAATAACTTAGCGTAAACAACGATGACACAGAATCTACTAACAATTTGACACAAATGACAAGTCTAATAGTGTTGCAACAAATAATTAGTTTTAGTTCTTATTTTCACCGCGTCATACTCTTTTTTGCCAAGCTGTACAAAGTCTTCACTAATGCTGAGACTAATGTCAAAGTTTCAAGTCAAAACCGTTGCCTAGCAACTATAGCTTGTTTGATTGACGATGAAACCGTTGCAAATTTCATTATTTATTAAACATAGGTGATTATTGATTATTTCTTTTGTTCTCTTGTTCTATTACCATTGATACGCAGCAACGATGGCGCAAAATACAACAGCCATAAATTATGATTTGGCTTCAAACGAAAACAGCTTATCCACTAAGGAGTTTTTACAATTTGAGAAGACTTGCGAAGCTTACAAAGACAGCGACGAAGAAATAAAAATGATATTTTGTGAAATTAATAAGCTATCAGGCGGTAACGCTAATGATAAAATCCTAGGGGATGACATGGAGGATGTGGAACTAATTTTAAAAAGGGCTGAAGATATTGCTTTAGAAACAGAGAATTTGTTGAAGAGTAGCCCAATTGCGAATGCTGTTAGTCCTAGTAAAAGCCATATAGCAGTAATACCTCAAATAAAGGTTACAAAAGTAAGTGACACAGGGTCTTCTGCAGGAGATAGCAAGGCATCTCCAAGCAAGGTATGGATCTATAGGAAGTCATATTTAAACACAATTATATGAGATAAAAAGGACATTTTAAGGATTTTAATTAAGGTATAATGTGAATAGAACTGATCATTTTAAAATATTTTTTGTGACAACTGTAGTTTTTTTATACAAGAAAAACCCGACAAGTAGTGGGCCTTATGACAAATAATTACTTAATGGACTTTCCTATCTTATTTGTATATGGTGTTAGATTTTAAGTAGGCATATACTATTTTCTTAATCTTGATAATACTACACATCACCAGGACATTTTAAGACACGAAGTCACTGAATTGCAATTCTTAGTTCGTATAATATAATTATAAATTAATGAAAAGTTTTTATAATTTTATTGCCCTTGAATAGAACCTGCAAATTTTCTCACTAGATAAATAGAATAGGTTTGTTATCGTTTAAAAGTCTTTAGGATGTTATTCATTTATGTTGAATATGTTGATTTACAATATGCTATTGTATTGTTTGTATTGACATAAATCTTGGGATTAACTTCTTTTCTGCCCTATAGTTTTTTAATTGAAGGTAATAACTAGGGTTTTTTTATTTCAAATCAATTTATTTAAATCCTTACATATAGACTTTTTTTCTGTCTTGAACTTATTTAATATCTAAATTAATTTAATATTAAAATACATTATAAATATTAATCTGATGGCATCTATTTCTTCAATTGATTTGCCAACACTCTCAGTCCTGCGAGGTTCTCTCGTGCCACCGGTTCGATGTGGGATGTGGGTAGTACAAAGCCATATCGTCCAGTGTCATTCAGCTCCATTGTGTAGGTGTATTTGATGCCTTGAGACTTCGCCCAGTCGTCGGACCCGCCCGCAGCCGGGTATAACAAACCGCTTGATGAACCAACTTGGTATTTGGAACCACCTGCTTTCGCTATGGCCTGTGAGATAGATAAAAACTCTTGTATTAATCTGCTCGCTAGATACATCCAATTCCGTATAATTTTCATAATGAATTAAAAACAATGTGAATTGTTGTCGTGATGGTAACTGAGTTTATCGAAATATCAAACATAAATTCCAATCTTTTTTCATTCATGATCGTATTCTCAATAAAAAATAAAACAAACTTCCAAAGCTTCTGCCAGCACTTTTAACGGGTACAATCTTTAGCATGCTGTAGACTGCATTATACTAATGCGGTATGTAACATTCAATGAGTAAGAATTGTTACCTCAGCTATGCTGTTTCCAAGAGCGTCCAAATCTTTGTAGTCTGGCGGTAAAGCGTTGTCGTAACCCCACGGGTACAGTAAGTATTGTCCGTAGCTGTGGTAAGTTATGTACGCAGTGAAGTTCTTTGAACTCTTCGTCACGAAGTTCTGTATAAAGAATATTCATTTAGAAAGAAAGATCAATTGGTAGTCAAATAGAATCATTCGGTCAGAAATTCTACGTGAGGTGGCAGTTATATTATTCTGTTTCATACAATAAGTGAGATTGTGGAATCATTATTCTTTAAGATCGGTAATTCTTCTAGCAATGTGAGATTTCAAGGGCAGCGGTGATAAAAAAAAACATCAGGTGACCTACTTTTGTGCGTTTTTTACCACGTTATAAATAAGCCATACAGAAAACAGCCGCCGATAATAAATGATAAAAAGTATATTGCACAATTTTCCCGCTGTTGGCAGCTCTATTTATTTTAAAGCTAATACGACCGTCAGTCATTATCGATCGTGCTACGTGTAGCTGTTCAATGCCTCATAGGTACCTACATACAATTTAATATGAATGCCACGCGAGCCCTTACTTATAAGTATGTATGACTTAAAATTACGCACTGCCCAAAAGGCTACGTTCATTCAGTTTTATATATTCATGTATGTATTTCGTAATTTTTTTGGGTATCTAACCTAAGCCTTTTCGAATCAAAATTATGGACTACTTATGCGTTTAGTTGATCCTTTATTTTTTTATCTATACGCAGAAATTAAATCAATGTTTAGTCGATACCTACGCCTAAAACAGATAATTTCAATAAGAAATTAAGTTTTCCTAAAAGATCGTACATTTCAAAGTCCTAACCGACACTTACGTTTATGGCCTGTGTTTCAGGCTCGGAAAATGCCCTAGTTCCTCGGAAAATTTCACTGCACGGATAACTTGATGAACCTTTACCTCCCCATCGGTATCTGTAAAACATAAATTTTAAGAATGCTTTAACTATGTGATGTGTACAGTTTGATGTACCTACTCATTTTGATTTGTTAAAAAAGTTTTTCCTATGAGCAATACAACATGAACATTAAGTTATGAAGAAGTGTCTTACCCAAAGTTTCTGTTGAGATCGGTTCCAGTACATTGTCTGGTTCCTAGGTATGGTTTCCTATTCTTTCTCCACAACCGATCGACTGTGTGTGTGTATTCATATCCGTCAGGATTGACAACCGGCAAGAAGTACCTAAAATTATTTATATATTATTTGCGCGGGCAAAGCTTCCACGGAATAAAAGTTCCAATGTTGTACTTTTTTATAATATGTTTATCCAAGACTAGATCTATATTTCATCAAAATCTGTCAGCAGTTTTGCGTCTACTTCTAACAATATCCAAACCTCTTCACAAAATCACACTTGTAATATCTATATTAATAGTATACCTACTTATACAAATAATATCATCATCATATTATATTTCCAGCAACGTAAAATGTATTGTTTGTATAAACAGTAACTTACCAATCAATATTCTTGACGTCATCTGATTCGACGTCAAAGTTCTCAGCGAACTGGTTGATGAAATAAGTGACAGTTGCAGGACTAATCCATTCTCGGGCGTGGATACCACCGTCGATAAACACCGCTTTGTTCGTGGGTTTCCCATCAGATAATCGTATTACCTTAAGGAAAATTTCCACTGTATAATTGGATTACTAACCAGTTTCATCTTGCTACAAAAGCTGGGTTACCATTAGGTATTGCTAAATTTTTGCAGCATGGTTAACGTTTAGGCACCCCATAAATTATGAATGATTGATGTGTATTCTATGTATCGACCTTGCAAGAGGCTGTATTGTCGATGAATGTATAATCGCAGTTTAAAAAAAAAATTTGTAGTGAAGACAAAACACTGATTAGGCTATTCATAGCTTAGAATCTGTTTATATAGGAAAAAATGGGAAGTCCATTTTACCTTAAGATCGCGACCTTCATGAGATTTTCCTATCGTCGTGACGGTAGCGATAGATGGGTATGTTTTGGCCAAGTAATCCAAAAAGCCGTGGATGTCTTCCAATCTGTGGTACTGTTTCCATGTCATGCGATGACCTAAAGGAGACAACATGGTCTTTGTTTATAATTTTTTCATTCAATATGTATAAAGTTAACGAACCGTATCCAACGTATAATCTAAAATTACTTATCATTTGACTAGGTTCTAACTCTTTAGTTATAAAAGAGTCTTCTGTTAATAGTGTAAAATAAAATGTTTTTATCTGGACAGTCATATTAAAACCTTGAATGAGAATGTGACTGCACCAGTTATAAATTGGATATTAAATTTCTTTAGATGAGAATCATTGCTCTGACATTTTATTTCATTGGTAAGTTTTGAATAACAAAAATGTTGTGGCATATTTACACTATTAACCAAGTCTCCGTGTAGCACAAAATATTCTGTTAAATATTTGTGAACGTACACAATTTTTTTGGTAGTACAGTTATTCACAAAGCATGCTAGCATTTCAATGAATCTTCAAAATGTTAAGAACGTAACCGACACAAAAACGAAATCGAGAATATTAGGACACTGGTAAACGTGCATTAAGATTTTGATTCGGTGCCGAAATTCAACAACGAACCCCAATTCGCATTCGGCCAATACTCCATGGGTATGTTGAGAGAATTGTAGCCCATGTAGGCACTTACTAAACCTAATCGTCGATGAGAGGCCCTGTAACGCCAAAAATTGTAAGCTCTTGCTGCAACAAAATGTAACCCTTGGAATATAGATGACGGGTGTAAGAGGTTTTGTATGAAACACTTTGTACTCACCTCGTCGGTCCTGCAATCCCAGTTCGTTTTCGTCAAGAGGAGGGTTTTCATCGTTGATATTCTTTTGCAAATCTAGAATGACCACCTCGTACTGAATGTTCTCCCTTTCGAATACTCGCGTAACGTTTCTTAGGAAGTCAGACTTCACCAGTATGTCGATTGAATATTGATTGCCGCCCCATGTCGAGATAACTACAAGAAAAAATGACTTTTAACATAATTAACAGGCTCCAAAAAAAAAAATAGATATTAAACGTTAAATTATTTTTCGGTTTTAGTGGTTTTTGAAGGTTTACGCATACGCATACTCACGCCTTTTATTTCCGAAGGGGTAGGCAGAGTCGCAACTAGTGCACCCACTTTTCCGTGCGAATTCTGTCCCATGATGTGATAGGGGGCGAGTCTATCGTCATATCGGGCACAAATTGAAGACTCCGGGCTAATACTGAATAGAAAAATCCAATATCACTTTGCCCGACCTGGGGATCGAACCCGAGACCTCAGCATTGCAGTCGCTAACTACGCCACCGAGGCGAGGTTTACCTGATTGTTTGTTATTTTTTTTATAAGTAATGCTAAAATTGCTTTTAACTAACGGTAAGTCCTAACTACTTACGATTCCTTCGTCGTAGTCTTGAAATAACAGCTCGACTGCCAGATTTTTCCGTGGAAACTTTCCAAATTTGCGCACCAGAGTAGTCTACTCTCTGTATATCTGTTTTGGGTTGGATGGATTTTCCAATAATGACGGCATCGTCTGTGATTTCACTAGTGGGGTCGTCAGTAGAGAACTCTTCTTGTACTGTCTCAGTCTGTGACTCGCCGAAACTTGGCTGTTTTACTGAGTTACGTGCTGGCCATTCTGGAATAGGTTAACTTCATTAATGCAATGAAGGCAATACTTGCATGAGTTAATCTGTAATTTGCGTGTGTTGTCAACCTCACGTACGATAAATGCTTATGCATACCTTATGCTTATACCATTTTATTATATATATACCTACATAATATGAACGTATGATGGGCTATTATATACGTCTATTTCCAATGTCATGTTGTAATCATGGTTAAAATCTTTATTTTTCTTTTATTGCATTCAAATGAGCTTCTAACATTTTTATGTGGTTTTCTGATATAATCTGTAGTGTGTGCTATGGTGTTAACTGTTTGTTTTACACCTTATATTTAACGACAGAAATATACCACGTGATGCTGAAATCTATACTTAAAACATAACAAAACAAGGGGTGCCCCTACCTAAATAAGTTCGATCGAAATATCGATGTAAGTAGGTATTTCAATAATAAACTTCAATCAATGGAACCATATAAAATTGCATTCGTAGTCTAGTGGAAGCATGTGGGCTGTCGTTTGAGAGGTCCCGCATCAGATTTTCAGGCCATGGACTAGATTGTGTGGGTTATCTAACACAATTTTCCAGGGGCTTTGATGCTCTGTGGGATTCAAGCAAGCGACCGTTCATAATGCGTGAAAAAAAGGATTACGTCAATTTAACATTGAAGTGGAATAAGGTTGGGTAGAAGCAGATAAGGTAGGACCTAAATCTTTAAACTTAAATTCTAGAATAAAGATTTGTTAAGCGGCTGTAAAGCGTAATTTCCTTTAATGTACTTCATGTCTCTGTTCCACTAAATTCGATTTAAATCACCTGAGATTAACACTGGCCCTTTATCGTATCTGTGTTAAAAATCTCATTGTTCTAGTGACATAGTTGGAGCACAGAGGCACCTGGGTATGTCGTGGTGATGTCATTTATGAATTAACTAGCTTTTGCCCGCGGCTTCGCCCGCGTTAAAGAGTTGGCCTGCATAAATGTAACTTTAAGGTCCAATAAACACGTGCGATCGCTGCTAATCATAAAGTGCTGTAGGGCGAAGCGCCGCCTTCGACGCGCTATTTATAGGCACGCGCCGCCGGCCACACGGCCGTTACCACCGCAATCGCTTTGTCCCTGCATTTTAAATCTGTAATATCTTCGAAAATATTTATTTAAATTATATGCTGTAAAGGGCCACATTAATCAAATTATATATTGATTAACAGCACACTGTATTTAAGGTACTTAATAGGATAAGGATTAATGCTGTATTGCTTAAAATCGCTTCGTAAATAACATTATTTCTCGTAAAAAGTGAAGGATAAAACATGGTTATTCTGGGTTATCCTTAAGAGATAGACATATACTATCACGGACTTTTTTGTAGACCTTTTTAACGTGTACAATACTGTAGTACATTATTTTGATCTATCTCGTAGGATTTGGCCGGCTAGACGACATCACATTGGAAACCTCTAAAATTATCAGTGTTTCTGTACTATATTAAGCATGTATTATACATATAAACTTTCCTTTTGAATCACTCTATTTATTAAAAGAAACCACATCAAAATCCGTTGCATAGTTTTAAAGATCTAAACATACATAGGGACAGACCGCGGGAAGCGACTTTGTTTTCTACTATGTTAAGATAATCATGATTTCCTATTACAATTCTCAAACAAAAACATTATGCCAGTATTTATATAATTAACTAGCTTTTGCCCGCGGCTCCGCCCGCGTTAAAAAGTTTTTCCGGGATAAAAGTCCCGCTTTATGTTTTCCCGGGATAAAAAGTAGCTTATGTGTTAATCCAGGACATGATGTACCCGTGTGCCAAATTTCATCGAAATCCGTTCAGTAGTTTTTGCGTGAAAGAGGAACAAACATCCATACATCCAAACATCCAAACATCCATACATTCTTACAAACTTTCGCCTTTATAATATTAGTAGGATTCCTGCTTGAATTTCAATATAAAAAAACTATCGCAAATGTGTATAATATAGAAATTTAACTTAACATTTATAATTGTTCGCGATTCAATTTCACTTTTGTTGAGTTTCAGAACGCGATATTAGATCTTCTAACGCGCACGCGAATTTGAACTTTATGCAGCGGTAATAAATTACACCATTTTATTTAGAAAACGTTTGTATGGGAAATAGAAAAATGCTGTTTTGAGGATTTTCCCGGCAATTATTTGAATTTTTCCCACCTTTTAAACCTTCCCTAGACCTTCACGAATAATTCAAGACCAAGATAAGATAAATCCGTTCAGCCGTTCTCGAGTTTTAGCGAGACTAACGAACAGCAATTGATTTTTATATATATATAGATATAGATTAATTATTTAGAAAATGGATAATTAATTTCCCTAGTCTTGATTTGCGATCAACATGTCGCTAGGGTAAGCCTGTCTGCGCATGCAATGTCGATGGGTAAATCCTTGCATGGATAGCTTACCGCATAATAGTAGTTACCGTCTTTACTGGTATGATACCTGCAATGGAATGCAATCAGCCATGTATTATATACTGCCCACAGCTGAACACGGGCCTCTTCTACAATTAAGTGTTTAGGCCTTAGTCCACCACGCTGGCCTAGTGCGGGTTGGCAGACTTACATACCCTCGAGCTTCTTATGGAGAATTCTCAGGTATGTAGTTTCCTCCATGATGTTTTACTTTACCGTTAAAGCGAACGATTATTAACTGGTTTCTAAATAAACAAATTGATAAGCAATACTCATGTAAATTCGAAAAGTCAGTGTGTGCCTTGGGTTTTGAACCTCCGGACATTGTCTCCGTAGACTGTTCCATTCCCAACTAGGCTATCGTTCGCTATATGATAAGTGATATTTTATAAATAAAAATATATACTATACATAAGCGTAAAAGTTGCGAAAAACACAACTGGAAATCTCGATATAGGTAAGTATTGTATGAAATTGAGCTGTTCTGGAGCTGTCTTATATTAATCGTATATGAAACGCCTTAGAAACTTAGAGAAAGTGTTGAAGACGTAATGTAGTTTTGATTTATCGTGAATACAAACAAAGGACAAACTTTTCAGAGCCGTTGATGACACAAAACGAATTTATAATAGAAATTACAATTAAAATGCGCGGCCGTGCACCATGTGACATGTTTAATGACTTTCTCTGTCCGTGGGTCGGTTTCTATGAGCGGTTGACCTGATCTTGGCCGGTCTAACGGTGTTAGCGCAACTTGATACAAGGATCATGAGTTTCCGCGATTCGCGATGTTTGATTTGCATCACGTATTTCCAAGGTACTTGCTGTTTATGACCGGAATTCATATTTTAAAAACACCTTTGCCTTGTTTTCCAAGTCTGATTTCCTTTAGTTAATTGGTGCGTTGAATTTTATCACATTTCATATAATGTAATTAAATAAAAATATTAGTACAATTAATTAGAAGTCGTGCTGTAAAAGAGTAAAAAATATACACTTACGTATTACTTAACCAGAGTTATTTTTTTTTGTTGATGAATTTGTCTCCGGAAAATAAAAAGGAAGCGCATTGAGAAAAATCAGGACATATCTTATTTTATTTTCCGGGGACCGGAAATATTTTCAAAATTATAGAAATGTGGAAAAAACTTGCACACATACCTTGTCCTGGTGCCAAATCGTTGACGAACGGTGAACACACTACGGCAGTCGCAGCCACTAACAGAAGCACAACTGTCTTCCCCAAGGCCCCCATGACTACTGTTCTAACGCAGCCGCTCCAGCCCAGCTCGGTCGCGGCGATGCGCCTGCGCATCTTGTTTTACGCCTTTTAAGCTCCGATCCTTCAACTTATCGTTAGAGCAATTATAGTTGTCATATCTAGTGCTTAGATTCAAGTGGATCGCTATAATACAAATGATAACTATGTCGGTGTATAGAGGTAGATAGGTACGTACTTGTTATAAAAAGGAGGTGATCTCTATGTTGAGCCTCATTTTCGCAATTGTATTAAATAGGTAATTAGAACATGTATTTAAATACAATGTTTATACACCACGTTATTCGTATGTTTTAATCATTAGTACCTAATAACTGGGTAACCTAAAATCTTTAAATAAAAACTTGAATTTTTTGGATATGCTTTTTGCATAAATGTGTAGTAATGATTGTCTTATGATAATAGATTCGCTAATATTTTTATTAGATGACAATTGATATATTCGATGGTTAATTATTATGATTTTTACCTTTTACTACTACTACGTTTAAAACCTTAATAAAGTAATTTGGGAAAACCAGACGTTATTAATATTATAATTAAATGTATGCTTAATCAACAATATTCGATAATTTTTTTGCACGTTTTGACGATCAACATATAATATTATTTACTTGCGTGTACATTTTTGGTACCTACCTATTTATAGATATTTATTTTATCAGCTGCTTAAACATAAAGTTTTAATGTTATCTCTTATTTTATATTACATTAATCAAATTTATTTATCTATTGCAATATACTACATGAATTCTTAAAACATGAAAGCATTAGGCACATAAAAGGTGATTAGAGAAAACTCTCTTACAAATAAGGAATGGCTGTAAATTTTGTGTTAATAAAAATGTGATATACTGATACCGAATCTAGAAGAACCCGTGCCATATGTACCTGGTAAATAGTACATAGTGCAGTTCGATATTGTTATATACGGGATATATTAACAGTTAATTTTGTTAGTTTATGTATTAGAAACCGACAACAACTTTGCAAATTAGTTACTAAATCGGGTGCCTCTGCGGTCGATTTGTGTTTGGTTTGGAACCAGAATGACAACCTTACTCTCGTGTGCGCGGGCGCCATGCCCGGTCATTGCCACCGAGTTGCAGTTATTTAACTCGGATGACAAACTTTGTTTACAGTAAACACGTTTTTAACGATTTATTTATCTATTATTACCTACTGACACTTATGGCTTCCCTGACTTCTTCCAACCGTGTCAACTTATCGTAACACTTAATGATCATACATGAAGAGCAGGTTTTCAAAGACAAAAATAAATGATTTTTTTTAATTACTTTGTAGATAAACCAACATGTTAAGCAAAACGGGAAAGAAAATATTGACATACGCCGCAAACCCAAATCGAGGCCTTATTCTGCCGGAATTGTTGATGGAAAAAGGAGAGAAAGTACTAAAATAGCTAGATTTACTGCGAATTCGCCTAAGAAGACAAATATTAATTGTAAACACGAAAATATAGTAGAAGAACTCAAAGATGTCAATGAAAGAGCAAAGGGCCTAGAGATACAAAATATACATTTGAATGAAGACAATAAAGTGTTACGGAATAAATTAGATCAGATAAGTGAACAAAAGCGTATAGTTGATTTAAAACTTGTAGAATGTGAAAATTTTGTTAATAGACTTAGCAAGGAATATGAAAATAGAAATACAGAGTTGAAGACTGTTAAAGAAAACGAAAATAGAATTCTAGCTGAATTGAATAAAGAAAGAAATGATAGGAAGAATTTAAGTATTCAACGTGATAAAGATGCTGGTATTATACAAGATCTGCAAAGGCAAGTGAAGGAAGTGGAGATGATTTTAAAAAGAAAGCATCCAGATTCTGTGTCTGCTCTAATAGGTTTGTAATTTAAATGTAGTTATAATTAATAGTTTGATTTTTAAATTAGCACAGTTTTAAAGTAAAGTTTCATGCAATTCGGTCTAAAACAACGCTAATAAGTAATAGGTAGACAATAATATATATATATATATATATATTTCTAGTTGCGTCAAAATCATCTACTGTGGAAGACAATAAAAAAAAACTATTAGAAGATCGTATAGCTCGTTTAGATCAAGAACTTAAAGATAAGGAAGAACATTTCCAGGGTATACTATTAACTTTGCAAGAAAAGTTTTGTGATATGAAACAAAAATATGAAAACCATATTATTGATGTAGAACGACAATTAATGGAGGATCGTAAGGTTAATTGTGAACTAAAAAATAGAATAAATAAAGCGAATTTAGTAGATACTACTACGCAAACTTCAACTAAGTCGCACCATACGACGAGTACGCAGACTTTTTTTAAATCAGATAGAGCTTCTTCGGCTGTTAGTAGATTGTCCCAAAATTCAGCATTGTTTTTGAATAAGTTGAAGGAAGATAGCTATCTTGTAGCCACCATAAAAGGCTTACAAGGCGAATTAACGGTGAAGCAAAGAACAATAGGAAAGATTAATCGAGAGACTGAAGAACTTCGAAAGAACTTACGAAATTTGCAAAAAGAGAAAGAAAGTAGGTCTATATTCATATTTTCTTCCATTCTTTCATCAAGTCCTGTTTGATTTATTTAAAAAGTTTCATTTCAGTTTTACTTAATTTGAATCCTCAAAAGAAAATAGGAGGGAAACAGGCAAAATCATCTGAAAATATTCTTCTAAGAATTAATAATGAAATGGAAACGGAACTGTCTGAAGTGCGAAAACAGAACGAGTGTCTTGTTCAAGAACGTAGCAGTCTGCTGGATTCTTTGAAGAGAACAAATGAAGAATTCATTATTTTAAAGAAGAAACGCATTCAAGATGTGAGTATTTTATTTTTTGTAGTATTTTATTTGTGGTTGGGTCACGCTACCGTAAGTTTGTCTATGGTATGAGTGGGTGGCTCTACTGGCTTGGTATATCTTTAGTAGGAAATTCAGTGCGAATTACAAGCCTTGCTGCTGATCTTATGTAAGTTTGACGGACATTCTATTAGTTCCTACCCCTCCATATTGCCATTTTTACTTTAAGATTTATAGCACATGAAATGTGTGATAGGCAGTTGTTGTGATAGCCAAAGGATATAATGAGAAAACGTGTCGTCAATCGGATTCACTAATTAAAGACTCGGTAGATAGATAATGTAGATACGACTGAGGATGATGATGCGTGTGGGTACCACAGTGGGTACTCACAACATAAGAAGTAATACATAATAAATTTCGAAGTATCTTTCTTTTGTTGCATAGGTGAGTATTATAATAGATATCCGTGTCTAGTTCGTGTGGATAATACTTTCAATGCAGACAATCTTTTTATAATAATTGTTTGGATATATCGAACATCAGCAATCTCCGTGCTTCCTGTTTAAGATATTAATAGAAACATAAATGTTGCTGCTTGTCTTATTATAATTATTTATATTGTAAAGTACTTACGCATACTCCCGCCTTTTATCCCCAAAGCGGTAGGCAGAGGCACAACTAGTGCACCCACTTTTCGCCGTGCGTATTCCGTCCCATGATGTGATAGTGGGAGAGCCTATCGCCATATCGGGCATAAATTCCAGACTCCGGGCTGACACTGAATAGAAAAATCCAATATCACTGCACGACCCGGGGATCGAACCCGAGACCTCAGAATTGCAGTCGTACCGTAATACAACTAAGCCACCAAGGCAGTCTTAAAGTCCTCAGTCCGAGTAAAGTAGGTACTTATTCATCGTTAAAAAGGGACGATTTTTTGGGTAACACTGACAATAATCATAAAGCTATACAACAGGGTACCTATTTCGAACCTTGCGGCCACAATCATGTATACGTTGTATAATAGACTTGTAAAAAATATTTTCTCCATGTTCTGATCTAAATATCTGGGTTCTACGAATACTTATTGTAAGATTTTTAAAATATCTTATATTGTCTGTAGAGTACAGCAGTGTCGAAAAGACTTTAAAATTTAAATATCACTGATTATGCATTTTGATCGCAATATACGCGCCCATTCACAGGTCGCTGCGCGGTCAGTATTGTCGCATAAATTAATGTTGTGCGATATCAATAACGTGCAATTTTGTATCATTTCCTAATGCTTTTATATTCAACTAGCTTTTGCCTGCGGCTTCGCCGCCCGCATTGAAGCGTTCTTCCTGTATATAAGTCACTTTATATACAAACTATACATTTTCCCGGACCGAATTTTAAATCTGAACCATTTTCGAATCCACCTGAATACACACAAAAAAAAAACATTTAAATTGGTCCAGCCGTTTAGGAGTTCAGTGACATACACACCCCCGGCCGGTACCGCCGCAACCGCTATGTCCCTGCATTTTAAATGTACAATACTATAGTACATTATTTTGATCTATCTCGTAGGGTAAGCCAGCGTTTGCAATGTTAGCTCAAAATATGTGTTTATTTACATCACATTAGCAACCTCTAAAACTCTATAAAAAAAACGCATCAAAATCCGTTGCGTAGTTTTAAAAACCTAAGCATGTTGTACATAGGAACATAGGGACAGACAGACAACGGGAAGCGACTTTGTTTTATACTATGTAGTGAAGATGTTGCGATTCCTCAAATAAAGATAAACAGGATATAAAACTCGTTTGCTTCGCAGCTCCACACCCTTCAAGTGGCCCATGAAAAGGAATTAATGCAAATGAACATGCAGTTGTATCCGTTGCAAGAAGAGATAAAGTTGTTGAACAGAACGGTAGAGATTCTTCAAGAACGTGTTAGGAATGCAGAAGATAAGCTTGTCATGTACCAGGCGGGGGCAAAAGGTACAGACGTGCATGCCGGCGGAGACAATCCTAATATTAAAAACGGCGGCAAGAAAAAATCATCTTGAATTAGTTTTTATTTTACAGTCAACGTTGAAATATTTATAATAAGCCGATGTTTAGCGGTTATGTTTAAAAACTCTGTACCTACCATTTCTATTTTTCGTTCAATTTGATGTTGAACGGGATCATGTCTTTTTGTTTTAGTTTCGGTAACGTCCCTCAATAATGTTGGTAAAATCTATCGACCGCGTGCTGTCTTACTGTAAGGTTTTGTGAGTGCCTAATGAAGCTAAAGAAATAGTTACGTATATACGAAAGTTGTGATCGCAATTTATCTAGGATAATTACCTAACGCACAAATGATTTTATAATCTAGTTGTTATATTGTAAGGAATTTGGCTAGTCAAATATATTCCTGAAAAAGTATTTTCTACACATTTATGTACAACCCACCGATGCGCAAGATTGTGGTGCCTTGATATTTGTTAATTGTAATAAAATAAGTGTATTTGTGTAAAATTGCTTTTCATTGAAGATTACCATGTCATAAAATTTTATAGTGAACTAGGTTTTGCTCGCAATTCGTACGCGTGAGAAATATTTTCCGCTACAGTCACCAGCATAAGTAGCTGAAGAAATTCAAAATTTCAAATTGCCTAAATGCTTTTGTGTTCTTACTAAATTTTTTGCTCCAAAAAAATAAAATCAATCACAAAATTTGAAATTTTGATTTTGGACAGATATTTATGCTCCTGACTGTACATATTAAAAAAATCTGATGAAAAATTCCAATGTTTCCCGTGTGAGCATATCACCGGGATTAAAGTAGCCTATGTAGATTAAAACATAGGACATGGTCTACTCCTTTGCGAGACATCCAAATCCGTTGAGCAGTTTCTGCGTTTACTTTTAACAAACTTACAAACATCCAAACATTTCACAAACTCGCATTTAGAATATTAGTAAGACTTTTCCGGGGTTAAATTCCCGATTTATATTTCCCCGGGATAAAAAGTAGCCTATGTTACTCGCTGATAGTGTAGGTCTATATTGGTGAAAGAATTTTTCAAATCGGTCCAGTAGTTTCGGAGCCTATTCAATGCAAACAAACTATTAATCAAACCTTTCCTCTTTATAATATTAGTATAGATAAGAAGAAAATAGTAAGAAATAAGATATACCTAATGATATAAGATATTCAGTATAAAACTTATATATCTATAAGACTATACTTAGGTACTCATTCATTGAATGTAATGAAGAGAAACCATTACAATCGAGTTTAACGATAGCAAATTAAAACTTAATCATGTTTTCATTGGGATTTAATCTCAAGCTGGAACGAATACTTTCACGTATCAAGGATTGCCTCTCATTCAAAGAATAGTGAAATATTAAGTTTTATTAAAACCATGCTTGATAGTCCTTGCCTCTGCTGACAAATTTAGGTTCTAGAACCTTAGCTAAATGTTTCACAGCCATAAATAGTTCTATTCCAGTTGGTTCTATATTGTATGGTGGTACTAGAAAGCCGTGTTCACCGGTGTCTCTCGTCTCTATAGCGAACGCGTGAGTCACGCCTGACGCGTAGATCCAGTCTAGCGCTGACCCTGTTGCTGGGTAAACCATGTGATACGTTTCGCCGGACTTGTACAAGGTTTTCGATGTGTTGAATATTGCCTTAAAAAACAATTATATTTTTAAACCTGATGTAGTCCGTCTAGTAATGTTCCACTCGTGAAATGATGTTATTTAACTAATGAAATATCTACCACTGACTGGCAGATAACGCACAATTAACGAGCCCCGCCCGGTTACATTGGCCCGGTATGACATCTGTCAACAAGCGAAAATCGACCTTATACGCACCCACATCGACCTTATGTGGGTGCGTATAAGGTCGATTTTCGCTTGTTGACAGATGACGTACCGGGCCAATGTAACCGAGCCGGGCTTGATCGGTTAAAACATGTGATTTGAAAACAAAATAATTCTCTTGCATGAATTTCTGTTCTTTTCTTCTTCTGGTATAGGTGAGCGCTAAGAATAGTTTTTGTATTTTTTTGTAACCATAGGGCACACAATAGAAGATACAGGTATATTTGTCGGTCCAAGTTAATATTGAAGCGAGGAAGGATATGCGTGCTCGAGTAAGATAATTTTATTCATTAGGATTCGTTTGTTTGACCGGTGCTTTGACGTCGATGCAAAAAATTATACCCAGTAATAATTTTATAAGATAATGTGTTATTTTCTTCCATATGACGTCGGATCGAGGTAATTTAATTAAATATTGACCTTTTTGTGATTTATTTAATCTAAACCTTTATTTTGGTTCACATTGTTATTTAAGAACCCTTAGGTTGGAATGTGAGTAGGATACGAAGCAGACATATTATGGGCCTATTGAAAAAAACAGTACCTAAGTAAATATTATTTACGTACGTACTTTTTAATACGCTTTTACGTATATATACGTATATATGTAACAGAAACTTTGAACATGATTTTGACCCCCTTTAAAACGTCGTAGGTATTAAATCGAAATTTGGCATACTTATCAAGAACCGATGACAATTCAATATGTTAAACTAAAAAATGAGAAAGTAATAACAGTTTAAAAAAGTAAAAAAAAAGCTTTATAGAAAATCCATCTAAAAGATAGAAAATAAATTTGAATTAAGACTAGAAATAAGAAAAAAAAAGTATTTTATTGTAAAAAAACGTGAGGTGCATGGTGTCAATAGTTATAAATATTTTATTGACAAGTATAAGTAAAAGGATTATCATTTTGATAATGTCACGTAACATCCCACGCTTTTTTACAATAAACATTTTTTCTTATTTACACTATTCTTAATTCATATTAAAATTTATTTTCTATCTTTTACTTGGATTTTCTATAAAGTGTGTTTTTTTTTAAGTATTATTCATTTTTTCTATTAAATAATATTATGCAATAAGAGATTAAAATATTTTGATATCTCAGAATGATATAACTACCTACGCAGTGAGTCTATAGAGCTTAATATTTAAAAAAAAATGGTAGAGCCGGTGAAGGAAGCGATTATTAGAACAGCCTGGTAATAACACTGTCTTGCAGAATATCGACGTTGAATTACAGTTTTCTTTGGTATTTCGTATGATCAGCGGAATTTATGGCGCTATTTTTATTACTCTAGAAAATAAATATGTGTAAGGAAGATCACTTAATCAGGTTATTAAAAAATCCACGATCAATATTTTTTTTTGTCTAGAAGCAATATTAAGTACAACTGTTTGCGTCAATCATTAGCACAAAATATATCATCGGTCATTGCCCAATATCTTTTACCATTTCTATCAGTAGGTACTGATACGAGGAAGAATATAAACATTATTTTTTATATCTGTTTAGTGCTTGAGGAAAAGATCGAATATTTTAGTTACCTGAGTCATGCCTTCAGCCGCATTTTTTTGTGCCTTCATATCTGGGTTGTGCCACGGGCGCGCGCTCCACGGATACATTACCAATTGCCCGTAAGAATGTAAATCTACTAAGGCATTGAGTTTCCCTTTTGCTTTCGTCACTACATCCTGTGAAGTACATCACTTCATATTGGCCACAGCATCTTATCAGATGATTGTTGCAGTGATTGCGGAAAATATTAGAAAAATTATTATTTAAATGGTAAGTAGCACGCGAATCAAGACGTTAGAAATGTGGTGTTGGCGCATTTCTTCTTGTGGCTTACAAGACCAATAGCAGCACGACATCTCTTGCCACATATGTCGCATGTGAAACGCGAGTCCGAGGGAGAAGTGGATGCAGCAGCATTGAGCATATAGATAGCATAGCATATAGATAGTACATCACTACAGTCTACATATTATAAAACCAAGTCCCCCGCCGTGTCTGTACGCGATAGACTCAAAAACTATCGAACGGATTTCGGTGAAATTTGGTAAGGAAATATTTTGAGATCCTAGGAACATTTAGGCTACTTTATATCCCGAGAAAATAATATATAGCGGGACTACTATCCCGGAAAAACTCTTACGTAATCGTAACGTAATCCTCCTAGCCAGTTTCGGCCACGGCGGCCAATCTCAACGGAGATTAGCCAGGTACGCAGGAGATTTATAGTGCACAAGTACGTGCGCACTCACTATTCCTTCACTCTCACAGTCCGGTGAGACGTCAATCCGACATGATCGGAGAGATCAGGCGCAACGGCTTTACGTGCTCTCTGAGGCACGGGGGTATCACACCGCCAACTTCCTGACTCCAAGCTGCGACTGAGTAATTTTTAAGATGGAAAAATCCAGTCACCATGTTTTTTGACTTGACCCGGAATTCGAACCCAGGACCTCAGCGCTCAAATCGTACTCGTAACGCGTACGCAATACAACTACGCCACCGAGGCAGGCAATTAAATGAAATCTACTAATCAAAGTACTAATTGTAATTGACAGAGTTATTTCAATATGATAATATGCGAGTGTTGGGTGTAGACAGTATTTATGAAGTCAATACCCTTAGTGCGGATGATTCAGGTTCCGAAAATGCAAAAGGTCCGGCGTACGCATCTTTACATTCGAAGTTTTCAGTGATGCCGTCAATAGACCAATCTTTGCTGAAAGTAATAAAAATATTAACGCTTCACTTTGCATTTGCAAAATTATATACAATTGAATGAGAAATAAAGAAATAATAGGCAGGTTACACATACTACTTTTAGGGGGGCGTCTATTATTTACGTGAGGCGTTCACGACGTCTCATCAGGGCGGAGGGGGCTTCGGGAAATAGCTAAAATGCCTCACGTCATTAATGGATGTTCCCTTAAGGGGACATAGCAGAATGACCACATTATTGGTCACAAAATTCTAAGGTTCCTTGCAGTTCTGCTACTGGAATTCTGATAACTTCACAACACTGCTAAATTAATTTACCACAGTAGAGGTATCTACCGTACAGCTTCTACTGTATAGGTCTTTTGTTTCATTGCCGAAATTTGGTTACAATTGTGCTAAGGTGAAAAAGGGTGGTTTCTCAAAGGTTTTGCGTCGCGAATGTCTGTACCTACCACTTTGATAATACTATGCATAAGGAAGTTTAAGTTGTAATACACACCCAAAGTTCCTATTTATATCAACACCGTAACAACGTTTGGATTTTCGTCGATTTTTTCGCCATAAACGATTTACTGTCTGGGAGTATTCGTATCCATCTGGATTCAAAAGCGCTATAAAATACCTGAAAATGATTTCATTTATACTAATATTATAAAGCTGAAGAGTTTGTTTGTTTGAACGCGCTAATCTCAGGAACTACTGAACCGATTTTGAAAATTATTTCACTAATAGGAAGCTACTTTACTCCTGAGTGCTATAGCCACGCGGGTGGAGCCGCGAGCAGAAGTCTAGTATTTCATATAATCTACTTTGATCATGGATTCACTCTTATATTTTGTTTGTCGAAAAGTAATTTCATATGATATTAATTTTTATAAACTCTACGATTCTACGAATAATAATTATAATTTATGATAACAATAACAATAACAATACAGCAAAGAATCCAAATTATAAAAAAAAAAATTATAGGTATTTTTTTTTTTTAATTTGAATTGCGTAATCAATTTATTTTATGTACCGTAAATTCAACAAAAAGAATTGTTACTGCTACAACACAACGAAGAGTTTCAGACTAGCTTGATAAAGCAGTAAATTAATAACCATTACAAATTGGTCGTGATAGCGGTATTCGAGACGTGATCTGGCGAGAATTATCTTTGCAGTTGTGCTAATTTCTCTCACGGTCTTGTTTAGGATTGAGAAAAATGCATAAGTACAGATACCAGTTAGCGATTTTCAATAATTTCAAAGAGTTTTTAGGTGTATGTACCTACAGGCTATTGTTGCATTTACCTTACGTAGGTATCTAACGGTTCAAGTTAGAAGGTGTTATGCAAATGCCAATCCAAGCTATCATTTAACATTTATTTACAGCGATAACGCCGTAACGGCATATTTCTATAGGTTCGAAGATACAAGCAGATTCATAGGCATAAGGTTACTATTAATTAATATTAATGAGACGACTTTTTATAGAAGTTGGTGTCTTTTAAACTCTACATTCGATATGCGTTCTCACCAGTTCTTGTTTTTTATGTATTCGGGTTGCTGGTCGAACTTTGTTACGATGTTGTTTAGTATGTACAGGGCAGATGTGATCCCAATCCATTCTCTTGCGTGAAGTCCTGATAATACTAATATGCCCATGTTATTTGGATTCCCATTTGAGACGCTGATCATCTAAAATTTTTGTTGTTGTAGTTACTAGAATATTAGTAGTATTTGCTGCCACGGTTTAGTGGTAGCGCATATGAGCTACAGACCGGTGTTGGGTTCGATTTACAGGTACCTAAAGCAAACTTATAAATAAAAAGCCAATTTTATAAAATGGTTCGCTCGGTACTGGATGACGTTCTCAGAGGGTGTTCACATCAGGTAGAGGGCCGGTCGTAAAAACCATTAACTAAACAGAATCCTCTCTGCAATATGCTTGAAAAAGTGTTTTGCGCAGACCCTACATTGGATTATGTAGGTATATAGTTATGATTACCGTTATGGATCTATTTTCAGAGGAATATCCTATGTTTTCCACTTTACATATCGAGGGATAAGTATCAGCTACATAATTAAAATACTCTTCAATAATACGCAGTGTCGGATATTTATTCCATGTTAGTCGATGTCCTGTAAAATGTATAAGAAATGAATTAATACTATGACGACTCGTCTTATACAAGTTGGGGCGGTAGGATTTGTTATCTAAAGATTACAGCTCATAAACCCTTACAACCATTCTATTTTACATACATATACACTCACGCCTTTTATCCCCGAAGGGGTAGGCAGAGGCACAACTAGTGCACCCACTTTTCGTCGTTATTCCGTCCCATGATGTGATAGGGGGCGAGCCTATCGCCATATCGGGCACAAATTCCAGACTCCGAGCTGATACTGAATAGAAAAACTCAATATCACTTTGCCCGACCGAACCCGAGACCTCAGCATTGCAGTCGTACCATAACACAACTACGCCACCGAGGCATTCTACTGTAAGTACTGTTATCGTTATTATTGTCACATCAAATACACTTAAATCTATGCGATCGTGATCATACTTGATATTTTCTGTTTTTTATTGCTTCTGTATGACGAGTCGAGCATGCCGCTCGCCTGATGGTAAGTGATACGACCGCCCATAAACAGTAGCAAACGACATCCAGAACTTTGAATTACAGTACTGCGTGGCACACCACTACGCTCGACACTCAAGACATTAAGTCTCATAATGTCCAGTAATTACGCTGGCTACAATGTCCTTCAAACCGGAACACAACAGTGCATGCACGCTGCTGTTTGGCAGTAGAAAATCAGAAATAGACACTGCGGTGGTACTTAGTTCCTAGACGGCCCCTTCCATCCGAGAGACTTACCTACCACCAGTGAAGCTAACACCTAGGTATCTACCTATATAGGTACTGACCCAATATTTATGAGTATTCAAAGATATTTTAATAAACTCGTACAGTTTCTGAGAATTTGCATTTGTTATGCATATTTGCACCTAATTAGCATCATAGGGGCTCTCCACAGGGTCGGTCGCTGAGCCATTAGTAAGAACGGTCTAAAGTATGAAAGTGCGATACGTCACGTAAAGGAAAAGTGTACCTAAAATACCTAGCTCTCTCACTATGTACCTACCCACTAATAAAAATTGTAAAATGTAGATATTGTTGAACTAGATTTTCCATGATCACCTACCTAACCATTAGATAATTTACTTGATGTAAAAGATCGATGTTTCATTAGGTGCTTAGGTGGGTATTCCAGGTTTTTGAGTTGGCGATCTCGAAGTGTTCTAGATCAATGGTGCCTGCCATTTTTTAGGGATAGGTTGTATTTACCTTGCCTCAAGGTATTGTCGTCCCAGAGCACTGGTTCTGTTTTTTGTGAGTCTACCTTCCTCTGCACGTCAAGAATAAGTACGGTGTGATTTAGTCCCCGCGAGCTCATTTGGCGATGGACCTTCACCTTATCATTTTCAAGAACCAAAAAATCTGCTCGTTTTGGCGATAGATTCCATATGGAAATATCTAGAATGAATGTTAAAATTACACACGGACATTTCTATTTTATTTTATAGACTAGGTACATCACTACTTTTGGCTCAGGAAACGTTCAGACGCAAGTAGTGATGTAAGGATTTTTTTCTTTGTAGTTGCATTGTGTGTTGATCGTTAATACACGATAGTTTAGGGAACGAGAAGTTAAGAGTTAATTAATTGACATACTTACCTAAGTCTGTGAAAGCCTTTGTTTAAAAAATATCATACAGCCATTAAAGTCTAGATATCCATAGATATATCTTAGGCTCGAAAAGAACCGACCTATCAAAACTTTGTTTCGAAGTTTTGCTTTATCATGAAAGGTTGAATTAGGAGACAAATTTATACCCTAATCGCATGGGCTTACCTTGATTTTCGAAGAGTTTTTTGATAAGCAGTATGTCATTTGGTGTACGGAGTGCTGTTCGCCAAACTTGTGCTCCTGCGTACGACACTTCTTCGGCGAATAGAGATCCGATTACTTGTAAAGCAACTGTTTGAAGAACAAAGACTACAGTATCTTATACAGACGGCCAAAGGTAATTTTGTGATTATAAAAAAGGCCCAATTCAAGTAAGTATCTTCATATTAGAAGTAGGTAGTTATAATTGGCAGCTTTTTGCTCGCAGTGTCGCCTTCGAGAAAGATTCGATAATAAGTCAATATTGTCGCAGCGGATAACTACGTCCAGACTTTTAGTAAAGTATCTGATCATAAAAATATTGATTATACTAAAATGTGAATAGAACCATATTATTTTTAGTTTTAACCGACTACTTTTTTCCGCCCATCATGAAACAGGGCGCTTTTAGATTTATATGTTTGTAATAATAAGTAGGTAATCTACTGCAATAGACTTTATGACACTTTTGGGTATTCCAAAAATGTTATGTGAGTAATTTTAGTTTTGTTAAGAAGAGTATCATAAGTAATGTTTTACGTTGAAACGATGCTTATGAATTCAATTTTACTTTGTATAAAAACGAATACAGAAATATTAGGTACCTATACTTAAATGTCGTTTAAACAGAATAAAATGTATTTTTATCCCAATTTTTTAAACCCATTTTGAGGTCGAACTTCGAGTAAAACTTTCATACTGTTGCCAAAATATAACATTAACATCTAAAAGTTTCCTGTTATCGGTTTGGGTTTGGCAACGATGAGTCAGTAAATGATTCAGTAAGGACGTTGCCTTTAATATTAGGTACTTATCAAGCTATATAATAAATACAGTGAATCTCAGAATAAGGACTACGCAAGTAAATATTACACCTTGGTCCTTGGCACTTGGCGACATTAAATTAACTTTGGTTTCATTATGCTGTCTCTGAGTTTTGTCGTTGATTTATCCAATTCCTTCCTGTAACGTGACGTGTAGTATTGACTGTGGAGTACTGAGGCATGATTCTCTATGACATTGTTAACTCGTAACGCGGCCGCGTCACGTTCACTTCGTGTAATGTGCGTAAAATGGTATTCTGTATGCCAATTTCCATAGTAATAAACGCGATGAGTTACGTTACGCGCTTGTTACGAACGGTGAAAATAACGCGTGTCATAGAGAATAAGGGGGCTGTTCTATGGTAGCTTTAGTAAATAGCTCTACAGTTTTTGGTATTGTATCAAGAATCAGAATGAGTTTAGTTATTATGGGTATAAAATTCTTGGTTATGACATATCTTTTTAACAATAAGTAATTGTCAAAAGTAAGAAATTAAAAGACATGTCCAAAAATGGGTCTGAAAATCTAAACAAGACAGTTTATACATATTTTGATAGAACTCCTGAAAACTAGCCTTTTGCAATAAATCGTTTAATTTTAAAGACCTCAGATTTTTAGATGCATGTATTTTTGTTTGGCTTGAAAACTACACTTAATATGAATGTTATCAAAAAAGTTGGATATGGAGGGGTCTAAAAATATTTTTTTAATGGATCTAAGTTCCATATGTTGCTCCCTTTAATATCCCTAAAGTTTAAGCCTGTTTAGATTTTGAGGCCCAGCACCCATACAAAAAGCGGACATCTCCTTTGTATATTCTGTAACAGAACGGAATAGAGGATGATTAACGGCCGATTTCTATGAACGATCCTAACCTACCTTCGGATCGACAGCTAAACGGACCAATAAGAACATGACATGGAGTTAGAGGACTTATTTTGATTATGATTAAAATCAGCTGTGGTAATTGATTCAATGGAGATTATCACTACGTTTAGATCGGGGTTTTTCAACTGTAGTTATATTTTTGTCAGGGTGTTGTTAAGCTGGACGCGCTCACAGAGCTTCGAGTGCTCCGGCGCGGCGTGGGGCATGAGGTGCGAGGCGTGGGGTGTGAGGCGTGAGGTGTGAGGCGTGAGGTGTGAGGCATGAGGTGTGAGTCGTGAGGCGTGAGGCGCTGCGAGCGCGTCCAACTTAATAACACCCTGGCAAAAAAATAACTACAGTTGAAAATAAATAGTTGTTAAAAAAAAATAGAAAACACGCTTTATAATAGTATATACGTACATGCATACATACATACGTATGGAGCTGATAAAAGCGTGTTAAAAACGGGGGCCTTAGAAAGATATTAGAATGTAAATATTACGTGAATCTAGTCATAATATTGTTTTCATGATAAAATGTTTTTTCCATATGCAACTAATCTAAATGACTTACCTAGGCCAAAGACTATAAATCCTATGGAACACATTTCATGTTGTTATCAAAAAACAATTTGAAATATTGGTAGTTTATATGAATTTTATATGTTCAATGTTAGTGCAATACATTTCACAAGAGTTTTGTGGGTTTACTTGGAATAATACTACTGAATTGATGCCAGCAATATATGTTTATTAACATATTTTCTATATACATTCATTGTAATTTTATAATAGAAACATTTCAGGTAGAAACTCACATAAATTTTATTAAAAATGTGTTACTACATTAATTGATTATTTCATTAGGCTTGGTGTTCATCCATAGTGCAATGTTCTAACGACAGGCTCGATTTCGTTTATCCTCGCAGTAACTGGCAAGTAAACCAAATAATCACATGTAACAATGATAGTTGGCAACAAAAGACAATCGCATCGCTCATATCTCATTGGATTTCTCTAATATATTATCACAATTAATCCACTTATTCATAAATAAATTATAAAATTGTCAACCAAGTGTCTTGTCTTAATATTTCAAGTATAAAAACAATGTCAAAAACGATTCACTATTAGATCTGATCACATGGTCCACTGTTGTGCATAAAACGCAAACTATACTTTTACCAAATGTTTCCTTAGTCTCATTTTCACCTTTGACACAATCATCACCAATTCATTGTCAATGGAAATGACACATTTGTCTGTAAATCATGTCTTCTAATCAAAGTACATAGTTTTTAAAGTACACTTTACATGCTAATATATAAGCGTTCACATGTTCTGTAATGAGTGACTGACACCGAACCAGCGTTTCACCTCTATAAGAGAATTTATGATCACTCACATTTATAATTCATTAAAATTAATTTGGAGCCAACGTAATGGCCGCGGGGCTCATAGATATGACAGTGGTTCACGAGTTTCACTATTTGATATTAAAGAATCGTGTTCGGTAGGAGAACACCGAGGCCCTGGGCTAGTCGACCTCGCCGTTGGTCACTGTGAGCGGCTCCTCCTCCTCGTTGTAGTCCAGGGACAGCACTGAGGCGCGTCTCCGCTTGCCCACGGGTGGGTCGCTGCACTCACTGCCTGAGTACGTCCGCTTGTCGCCGGGGGAAGACTGCCTGTTGCCATTCACAGTGGCATGGGACGCGCGCAGCTCCTGTTGCAGGAACAACACTGTGCTCTGCATACCTTCCACATCCTCATCCAACTCTTGTAGGAATTCATCTAGTTCTGAAAATAAAGATTGTGGTAGTTTTAATACGAAGTTGTAAACTTTATAAAACCTAAAACATTATGTACTAATAGCAGTATACACAGGAAGGGTGCAAGAAAAGGAGCAAAATAAGTTGTGAATAAGTTGTAGTGTGAATAGTATTGAATAAGTTGTAGTGTGAATAGTATTGAATAAGTTGTAATAGGCAGTTTAATGAGAAGCATAATGGTCTGTGTGTCTCACACTTGTGAATGGATTCAAACACTGTCTGATAAGCTGGCTGAATTCAGCAACTTCCTTTTATATAAAGTGATAACTAACCAATATACGCGGCATATATACACCCATGTGTATCATACATTCATTGAACATGACCCATTTTTAACAGACTTAAAAAAAAAGAGGTTCTGAATTCGATCCGTATGTACGTATGTAAATTTGTATGGCCACGAGTTACACAAAAACTACTGATCCGATTTCGATAGGGTTTTCGTTATTTAAATGTATATTTTTCAGGGAAGATTTTAGTATATAAGTTATAACAATCTGATGAAGATCTTCGGAGATACACAATGGAACTCTTCAATAACTAACAGCAGATGACTCGCGAATGCTGCAATAGTATGATGTATTGTTAAAACCATTCTATAATTAAGTAACAAAAAAACAAAAAAAAAAACTTTTTAACACAAAATAAACCGATAATAATACCAACAGCACTCTCAAAGCCTATCTTATAAAAAACACTATTACAAGTTTGCATTTTCCATCACCTACAGAAATGCGGAAGGTGTTTTCTGCTGTGTACCGACAACTAACAATGATCCATTTTGTTCAAGCAAATATAAACTAGAAATTGTACCAATACCATAGGAGACAGATTGGTCATATTAATATTCCAAACCAAACCAAAATTAACTTTATCAGACATACAAACCTGATTGTGACTTTTTCACCTCTTCACTAAAACTCTTTTGTAACGCTAGATCACCTTCCAACTTAGCAATGCGACCGCTCGACGTCATGCGTCCGAGATCCTCGTTCTCCTGATGAAGCAGCCGACATTTGGCCATTAATTTCTTTCCTGTGTTTGAGTCTGGTGTGAACTTCCACGCTGATAATTCGTTTTGTGTCTCTTCTAACCTTGCTTTAGTCGAAGTTAACTCTTGTTTCAGCCTTAATATTAATACATTAACTGCCGGATCTAGAAGTGTAGGTCGACCATTAAGACTTGCATGTGATGACTTCAACTCAGTAATCTGGCTCTAGAATTAAAAAAAAATGAGTACATAAATTAATAAAAAATTACTATTATAATTAAGCTATTCGATATTTTGCATTACTCGAAAGTTATTGCCAAATGAAGGTGTTTATATGGCACACATATTATTGTGTTTACTTTACTGCAAGACATTTTTTATTTTTTATGTTTAGGTTGTGTCATTAATTATGCCAGAGCCCATTACAAAAAAATAAGCTTACACTTATAAGGGTTAGGAAGACGCGCAACTAGTGCCCTCACATTTCGAATAGTCTTTCCACCCGAAAATGTAACAGCAGTGTGTTAAAAACAAACTTACAGCATAATCTTGTATTTCCTGCTCCTTGGCAGCGAGCCTCCTAACAAGAACCTTTTCTCTATGTTGTGATTCCACATATTGCTGTTTAATTCTTTCCTCTACCTCTTTCGCCTTTTCCAGACTACCTGCAGATATTTATTTTCAATTACTTTCAACTTACTTTTGTTGAACAAACATACAGTCTATGCACTAAGTTGAATTTTTAGTGCATTTGATTGAGTATGTTATGATAATTGCAACATTTTATCACACATTTCTCAAAAAACATTGTTTTACATTTCAGAGTACTAACACAACTTCAACATGGGGCAAAGACTGTATACAATTTGAACAATATTGTATTCTATCTAACTAGCTTAAAAATAGACCACATCATTCATTATGTTTGGCTTCATTGCAGTAAATTTGATTGAATACATTCTTACATGAAAATTAATCAAAACAATATATATTTATTGACATTTCTATTCTATATTTGATATTCTGGCACAATGGGTAGCAAGCTAAGCCATTAAGCAAATGTTTTAAGGGTACAATATGAATATGAACTATTTTATCTGGTGGTCTGACCGTCATAACACAAAGCCTCTTTCAGGTTCTGATATCCATGTAACAAAACTTATGATAGTGTGGAAGGCCAGGTTACTTTAAATCCATAAAATGGTTTATTTGCGTATTTTTTTTTAGTTTTTTTCTAGATTTTATAAATCTTTAATTTAATACAAGTAAATTTGTGTTATAAACCACAATCTAAGCCAAAATATAACGAAATCACAAAGTGTTATTGTGGTGTATTTATTACAATATCATAATCGACAACACCTTAACTACAAATAAATGAAAATTAGTGACAAGTATTGCATTGTAGTGGACTAAATTGGATATTTGTAGACACATGGAAACAGAAAATAGTTTTTGCAAGGTGACTATGTTGGATTTGAAAATGTTACATCAGAAAGTGTTCGCTTAGTTCCAATAAGAATGGAATAGAATTCAAATATTATCAGACAGTAAGTATGCATAGACTTGTATATTGAATAAGATTATTTTCTTGCGAAGAAGTAATTGGTTAGTATGAAAGACGTTACGGAGAAGATTTTGAAAGTAAAATACTTCAAAAATAGAACAAGTTTTATAAATAAATGTCCATATGAAAAGCCATTTTAGATTAATAATTAGTGGTGACTATAGCATTGTGAATAGATAAGAAAATAATGCATGAATTAGGTTATCACATAAGCAAGTGGTCATTGAAATTGATTCTTTATCAAGCTTAGTAATAAAAGCTGTTTCTATAACATAATAATAAAAATACTTATATGAGAGATAACACAACAGAAAAATGATGTCTATCAAGTCATGTTGAACATTGTAGATTACAGAAACATATTTTTATTTGCATGTTGCTTAGGCTGTTTTGCTGGTGGTAGGATATTTTTTGTATCCACCTGGTAGTGACCACCATGTATAAGGTGTTAAAACACCATAGCAGCCCACGTAATTGTGCCACATTCTGGGATTAGATAGCAGCCCACGCAACTGTGCCACATTCTGGGATCAGTCTATGTATATCCAGTTAAAATAGGCAGGCATAATTATGTTCACTGGTGCGGGATATGATCCCTCATCAGATAAAATTTTATCTGGACTCCACTTACCATCAGGTATAACAGAGTCACTTTGGCATGACCATTTAGAAAAAAATACTAAATATGCTACCAATATAGATGAGTAGTCTTTTGCAAATGAAAATTACAGTAGTATCTCACTAATCTGGCAATATTATTGGAACAACATGAACTATTACTGAACACATCATGGTCTACACATTTATTTTATAACTGTTACATACCAAATAATAAACTAATTACATAATTTAAAATTAATCCTTAATTGTGGTCTGCTTTTGTGCAGGTGAAAGGTGCAGGATTATTGGATGTGTCAGTCGTTGAAGTGCCAGATTAGTGAGATTCTACTGTATTTTTTTGCACACACACACACATCACAGCTAGTATTTTTTTAGGCTAACAATATGTTGTACCAACATCGTATGTGTAATTTCCACTGAAAGCCATATTTTAGACTGAAATTATTCTGATCTGCCCTAAGATTCTTGCTGATTTTTGTTGTATTTTTATTGTTAATTGTATACAACTCAATAGTTTTAATTTGTCTTAGTACACACTTTCTGTAATTTACCCATATAAGGGTGCATATTTTGGAATGCAGTCTAGTTTTATTATAAGCCTTTATGTTATATAAAATTATCATGATTGTACTCTGTTTTGCGTCCTAATTAAATAAATAAACAAAAATAATAAAACAAGACAGCTGGATCTTGTGCAAACCATTTGCTTTAATATTGGTAAAGACCAATACCCATCTATGGGGCATTGTATAGGGTTTTGGTATGTTAATTTAGTCTTGCCAACTTAGCTATAGTTTTTGATATTTAAGTGTGCACTAAGATAATTTTTTCAACATGAGTGATTGGAAGTATTATGAACATACTGGATGACAGTTCTATATATATATATATAGCTCATATACTTAATTTGATAAGCTAAGTTTGTTATAGCAGATATAAAATGTATGAGGATTCATCATTATGGCCAAGTTAATCTATTACATCTCTTTTTAAATTACATCTCACTTTAATTTATCAAATAAATCTAATAATTTTATGCTTTATTAAAATTTCTTAATTTTAGTATTGTAAAAGTGGTTTGTGTTCTGAGACCTAATAAATAATTTTAAAGTGAGATATTTACATAGATCTTATTGTTAAAATAGATGTAAATTAAGGTTCATATATATTTATAGTCATTTAAGGTCATCATGTAGTGACTAAACTAGCTTCATGACAACTTATAAATGATTAAAAACCTTTATTTACAATATCAAAGACTACATTATCACTTCACATAATATGCATAGTCTATATATGTACAAATAAAACAACACATTGTATGGCATAAGATAACAAAGCCAATACAAAACAAAACCTTATCTAAACAGCAAAACAAGTGAAAACATATTTACTTTTTGTGGTGTATAAGAACCGGCCACAGTGGCAACACCAACAGCTTGCACCAAGGACATAGTAACAGCACTGAACACCGCTCCAGCACGCTCTGGAGACTTCACTTCCACTGAACACACCACTGGCACACAGCAATACACCATAGCTTCATCTTCATAAACACCTAAATACACCCCGTACCACATTTACAGCTAAACAATTTCAATATCACATAACATTTTCCAATACAGTATCACTAATTTTAGTTAAAGTATTGTCGATATACGAGACATGACAACTCGCGTGTCGGGCGCATGCCGACCGGGCCGCTACAAGCCGAAATTCTCTTAAATACCTTCTAACTGTTTGTTCAACTTTTCGAGGTGATCAATGTACGAGTCCTGGGTTTTCCACGCGGCGCGGAGAGAGTCGGCAGAGGCGGCGTCCAGCTGGTGCGGGGTCAACAACACGCGAATCGCGTTCGTGTCACCGCCGCCAGCGCTTCCTTCGCACGCCGTCTCGCCGTGCCGCTCTGTCTCCTCGGACATTGCACTCTGACAAATACGTTAAGAGCCCCTTTTTGACTGTAACCAAATAACCACGGTTAGTTCTATAAAACAGATACATTTGCGTCTTGGCCGCTGTTATCACAATCCTGAAATAGCTACATGTTTGGAACAAATTCTCTCTTGAAATGGATTACTTACAATTATGTGACAGGTATTGGATTATTATTACCAAACTGGTACTTATTAAAATTAAATAAAACACTTATTAAAACTCGTCACATAAACTATTTCACGAAGTCATCAAGCGAAACACGACCGACGCCATTTTATCACGTAGCACGACAGTGTTGCCATTTGGATTTTGATTATAATCAGTGTTGCCAGATGTATGAGGGTTGAAGTCGCTGAAAATTCATTGTGAAGTAGCCTAAAGGCACCTCATCGTATACGGAGAGGTGAAGGAGCAAAAAATAAAGTCTCTAATTTCAAATTAATGCTGGCCCAACTCGCCAAGAACTCGAAGTAGCCTAAACTCGCCCAATGCTCTAAGTACATGTTTTGTACCCGCATAGCTTACACACTGGGTAAACAACACTGGCTGCCAATACGACTGGCCAGAAAAGAGCACCCGTCTATTTTTCTAGCCAGTGACCTCCGCCCGCATACCGCTCGACCCCCGTGCCAGCGTTGCGGACACATGTAGACGCATCTCGCCAGCAGTGCTGCCAGATTAGGCGACTTTTCGCCATTTTGGCTATCTTGAAGAATGTCGGGGCGACCAAAATTGCGAATGGCGACTGGTCGTCGTTTAGGCTACGCGAATGGTGATTAGTCGCCAATTTAGGCTACTTGGGAAAATTCGTGTTTTATGCATTGTTTTTGTCGAATTTGAGGATATTTAAGATCCCCCTTACACACAATTATTGAAAACTGGGGACGTTTTTTTTTTTGCTCTCCGCGTCCCCACACATGTGGGCGACTTTAGGCTACTTCGAATTTTCTCGACTTTAGGCGACTTCAACCGTCAAACATCTGGCAACACTGCTCGCCAGTTACTGGCGAACGTCCGTACGGTGTATGTGTCGAAAAACCCGTAAATGAATGGCCTCGTCTAACCACGTCTAACCAACAGGGTCAAGGCTTTCCGTAGTATTATGCTCTTTGGTCCAGGCCAACGCTGGCTTGTCTGCAGGACTGGCGCCAGCATTACTGGTTTCGTATAAACTCTGCTTTAAAGCTAAAAATATCTTAAAATGACGAAAATAAGGTTTATAACACGAACTTTCCAAGGTAGCCTGAATTGGCGACTCATCTCCATTCGCATACCTAGCCTAAGTGGCGACCGGTCGCCATTAGCAAATTTTGGTCGCCACGACGTGACACCCTCTGAGGTAGCCTAAATGGCGAAAAGTTGCTTAATCTGGCACCACTATTATAATGCTCTTTCTCAGAATGATAACTGGCTTTAGTTATTATTCTGAGTGCTCTTTGGTGTTGCCATCAGGGTTGCCACTACCTATTTCCTCAATTCCCCAGAAATCGAACCTAAATTCCCCAAATGCGAGGAGAAGAATATCCTAATTTTTGACTAATTTCCTGCATGTCGAAATAAAAGAAAACAAATTAAATTAATGCAGTTTTATTGATTTTATCGTGGTTTTTGCCATACCTTAGAATTTATCACTTTTTGAAAGGTATTTAATGAAGACAAATATGCGGATCTTTACTTTATTAATTTCTGTGTCTGAAACATTAAAAAAAATTAAGAACCTGTGGGAGTGTAGAAACATAAAGGAACCACACTTATTCCTTTAAAATGTGTTCAGGCTCGTATTGCCGCTATTTCAGTTCTAAAAATTAGGGCTACCAGAAGTTTAGTGTATGTATTTCCTTGAATCAAGGAGATGTTCGCTTTTTGTATGGGTACTGGGCCTCAAAATCTAAACAAGCTCAAACTTTAGGGAAATTAAAGGGGCAACATATGGAACTTAGATCCATTTAAAAATATTTTTGATGTGAAACATTTATAGCCGCATGTAAACCGATTTCTGGCGTGGCGACGCATACCGTGGCGACGCGTCGCCATGCGCAAAATTAATATTTTTTTCTAATCATAGTGGAATTTATAGTGAAGCATTCATTATTGATATTTATAATTTACGATCTATAGTAATATATGGAAATAACTAGCTAAGATTCTTGAGTTTACTAATATATTGAAGCCAATTTAATTTTTTCTGTATATTTTAATAACATATCTTTATAAATATTTCAGAACCCAACAATCATCACAGGGGTCACAAAATATTATTATTGAAACTGGGTATCACCAAGATCAGTTAAACGTGCCGTAAAAATGATATTTTATTTTATCATTATGAAATATTTATTTCCTATCACAATCTGTTCTTTTCTGCATATTACTTTTACAAAATAATGTCGATGTTTCACATCTGCCTGGCGTCTCGTGACGGCTCACATTTTTTAGACCCCTCCTTTTATAACCAACTTTTTTGAAAACATTCATATTAAGTGTAGCTTTCAAGCCAAACAAAATTACACGTATCTCAAAATCGGAGGACTTTAAAATGAAACGGTTTATTGCAAAAGGCTAGTTTTCAGGAGTTCTATCCAAATATATATAAACTGTCTTGTTTTGATTTTCAGGCCCATTTTTGGACATGTCCTTTAAAACTTATCAAAAATAATAAACATTAATTTTATAACATTGACTAAAATAACAATAAATGAATAGCCAGTCTAATGAAACTATGGATTCTATGTTAATTTATATGTTTCGAGTTTCATGTGCTGACTTTTCGTGTTCAAAATTAAGTACATTATTTTTGCTTATGTATGTTAAAATTGACTTTAAAATATTATTGTTTTACTACTAAACGAAATATGTTCCCATTACAAAAAAAAAAAAAAAATTAAATCGGTGCGTGTACGCACGTGAGAAGTTATACTTCTTTGGCATCATTAAAAAATAATTTTTGATCGCATGCAAATAATTAATTACAATAAAATGATAAATGCACTGGAAAAGGATAGTCAACACAGTCAATAAAGTTCAGTTTACATTTGAAATATTAAATACATATACAGGGTCATTTTCACCTTGCGTTAGTAAATGAAACCACATACTTATCTCCTTGAAAATAAAGTTTTCCATTAAATTAATTTAACCATAGATGTAAAATAAAAAAGTACAAGTTTCAAACAAAATAAAATCAATTAAAAGTACACACCATATTCGCACTAAACTACAAAATGATCAAAAAATTGGAGTACTACAACCGAGATTTTTGGCGAAAGTATTCGTTATTCATTGATCAGTTTTGGCACAATGTTAGAATAGGTATAGACGAATATACGGTTTCATTTAGTAACATAATGTAAAAATGACCCTGTATATATAATTATTAAAAAATTAATTTAGAGAATAATAAATATGTATGACGTAATTTATACTAAATATTACAAGATTCTTAATTTTAAATATTTATTATTGATTATTTAATATTTTAAAAGTAAATTAAATAATTTAAAAAATGATTTTAACTTTATTCATTATTTAAATATTTATTGTTTTCTTAATTTAATATTTACTTTTCATTTTTATCAAAAAGTTTTCATTAAACAGCTTCAATCTTTGTCGGGCAACTTCTCCCGTGAGAATTTTGTGTCACACATGCGTGCGCAACGTAAAATTTCTCTCTCATATTTTTTTCATAACAGGCCTAAAGAAGTATAGCTTCGAAAATAATTTATTTCAGGGTAACATATTTTGTACATTGAAGTAATTTACTCATATACATTGTTGCCAATATCACGCCATCGGAACTATAAGTTGAAACTAGTGTTGGTAGGACACGACATGAAAAAGAGTTTACATAAGAGTAGCCTCTTTTTTGCACTAAGCCAGTACAATGCCTTACTTCAATGAGGCGAGGCGTACTGGCTACTATTGAAAAGTCCGTCTCACGAAAAAAGTCCCGCAGACGTGATGCCACATTCATGCGCCGTAATGTTAAAAAAAAGGAGGAAAATCGAAAGAATACTTTTATTTCAGTACTTTATTTTAGCACAATAGATCGGGAGATATGATAGTAAAATTGGTATATCGGGAGACTATAGACAAAATCGGTAGATCTCCCGATAAATCGGGAACGTTTGTAACACTGCACGTAAACAGCGTCTGACAGAGTTTTGGCGGGAACGTGGAAGTGTCATGAGGTGCTGTTGTTTTAATTCATTATTTCGGTGACACTTAGTGTTATATTGCATAATTATGGTGGTATATTGTCCAATATAGTTCTATTAAAGGGCTCAAATGAAGTGAATTGAAATAACAGTGCTAATCAAGTGCTTTTTTGTTGCCGCCAAAACTCCTTGATAAAGTCTTGGTAAGGTAGCCACTGCTTCACTACGACATAGTACGTAGGAAAAAAAAAGACAACCAAAAATATTACTTAAGACGAGGCTGTATGGGCTTGAACCCTTTGCCTTCCCTATAAGGCAAAATTATTAAAAAACAGCACCTGACAACGACAACATGGCCGATCTGTGACATCTGTCATAATTAGATCCACATATTGCCGTGGACTTCTTTCGTGAGACAGACTTTAATATGTAGCATCCGTTTCGCTCTCTCCTCTTCCCATAGTTTAAAGGAGACGGAGAGTGAGTTGGTACCGATAGATAATCGGTGGAAGCCATAATTTAAAAGAACAAGAAGAGTCACTAACGCGAATTTGCGACTGCCACGACATAAAATTTGAAGTAGTACAATATAAAAAGTTGAGACGCTCTTACATTTTGACGTCATGTACGGGACAAATGTACCGCCTCTTGTATGTCCTACCCAACACTATTATAAATGTTTTATTGACAGATTTTAAATATGAGTAGAAGGACTAACGTGCTCATAATGTTTTAAAAATGTGAGAGGAATTTTTTAAATAATATAAGTCCTAAGTAGAAGTAAGTAAATCACTAAATCTAATAATCAACAAAAAGTAATAAAAGAATTAGTGTTTAATTGGGAAATATGTTTTTAATGAGCACTTAGAAAATCAAGTACCTATTCTTTTAATAATATTAATTAGTTTGTGGGATAAATCAACTAATTTTAATAATATAATAATTAGAAAAACAATAAGAGTCAACGTTTATCAAATCTTTCGATTGTCACGCTTGCGGGGATTCCCTAGAAAGTGAGAATTATTAACGCTAGGAGCACCAGGGAATCCCCATTTTTGTTACCTCGTAAAATAAACCTTATATTGTGTGAAGTTAAGGTTTGAATTTCAATAAAAAGCTATCCGTGCTTGTTTAGTTAAAGGGAATTTCCCGAACTTTAAATGAGGTTGTCATTTTAGAAAACAATCTAACTTATGCTGAATTGTAGTTTTTCGCTACGTGTTGCCAGGGTAAACTTTAATCTTTAAATTTTTTAGTTCATTAAACAAGATAAATCAATTGATATATATCCGCTGATATATATCATCGAACCCTGCGTGAGAGTGACACTGGGTACATAAAAATGGAAAAAATTATAAATTAAGGATTTTTGGTGGCAAAAACTAACCTAAAAAAAAATAATGTTTTCAAAATACATTAAGTGAAGTATCAAAATAAAGGATTTTTAACGGTGATTACGAATATGTTATATATACCTAACTTGGAGTGTTCATATGTTTTATTGGAGTTTGGAATAGGAAAAGCTAGTAAATCATATCACACTTCACACTAATAATATAAATGCGATTGTGTTAGTAGGTTACTTCTTCACGGTAAACGGTTTGACGGGTTTGGCTGAAAGGAGATGTCCGCTTTTTATATGGATGGTGGGCCTCAAAATCTAAACAGACTCAAACTTTAGGGATATTAAAGGGGCAACATCTGGAACCTAGATCCATTAAAAAATTTTTTTTAAACCCCTCCATTCGTAACCAACTTTTTTAATAACTTTCATATTAAGTGTAGTTTTGGACATGTCCTTTGGCGCACAGCTAGTCTAGAAAAAAAATGAAAATTAAAAAGATGGAAATAAAAAAAATATATAAAAAACAACTGACTGCCTCGATGGCGTAATTGTATTACAGTACGACTGCAACGCTGAGGTCTCGGGTTCGATCCCCGGGTCGGGCAAAGTGACATTGAGTTTTTCTATTCAGAATCAGCCCGGAGTCTGGAATTTGTGCCCGATATGGCGATAGGCTCGCCCCCTATCACATCATGGGACGGAATAACGGCGAAAAGTAGGTGCACTAGTTGCGCGTCTGCCTACCCCTTCGGGGATAACAGGTGTGTGTGTTTTTGTGTGTATTAAAGAAAACAACAAACCCGACTGCGTCAATATCTGCCATCTTTATTAAATTAATTGAAGAACGAAAAGATAGAAACAAGATTTTAATTTTAATATTTTATTTTGGTCTTGAGTAAACTTAGTTGACAGTTTTATATTATGATTTTTTATACATGTCAATGGCCATTTAGTGCCTGGTTAATGATTTTATATTTTTATAGAATCTTGAAAAAGAAACAGTCGACTGTTTCTTTTTCAGGATTCTATAAAAATATAAAATCATTAGTTGACAGTGTTCACAAACGCTGTCGGAGGTATTTGCTCACTCCGAGATTTTGTTGCTCTACCTATATCACCAACCATATTATGAGAAGTGAGCGTGTTTTGTTTTTTTAATCGTTTCGTTCTAATCGAAACCACTGTTGCTTCCAAGAAGATTATAATATATCGTATAAAATTCTTGGTTGCTTCGTATTGGCTAATAGGTTGTCATTCGTTTGACGTACGTCGGAATGGCGCCTGTATAAATAAGCGTGCACTGTCATGCGCCCTTCCAAACAGAATTATAGTACTACGGACACGCCCTTCTTTTGCAATCGTTTTCGCCGTAGGCACACTACAAATCTAACTGCGTGCTGCCACGCATACCGTTGTTCCCGCTGGGGTTCTACGGTACGGCGTTGACCACCGCCCTACTCTGCACGGAGTGCTGACTCCGTGCGCACCACCGTCGCGTCGTCGCGGAAACTGCTCCGCCACGAGCGCCGTCGTCGTCGCGGGTGCTGACCCCGGCCACGTGCGCACCATCATCGTCGCGGGAGCTGCCCCGCCACGTGCTCACCATCATCATCGCAGTCGGGTGTGTTAACCCCGACCACCTCACCACCGCTGCGCAGACCACGTGGCCATACCACCTGCCCGGCGAGCTGCCGCCGGAGCCAGCCACGTGCATCGGCGTCGTGTAGTTCGCCTGAATCGGAGTCTCCGCAGGCCAGTGACTCGTTTGCATAACACCAGCAAACCGTACCGAGTGTAACGCGGAGGTGCAAAAATAAAGCTCGTACCACGAACCTAAACTCTGAGCTTTTTACTTCTCTCTCTACACACTACCACTACAGGACCTGCGGCCGAACGCCGCACATGTTTTTCTTATTTACACTATTCTCAATTCAAGTTTATTAAAAAATATTTTCTATTTTTTTAGCTTAGACTAACATTTATTAGTTGGTTTTTTATAAAGAGTGTTTTTTAGTTTTTAAAACTATTTTTTTATGGCATTGAATGACGAGCCGAGCATGCCGTTCGCATGGTGGTAAGGGATACGACCAACCATAAACAGTAGCAACACCATCCAGCACCTTAAGTATAAATAAATAGAAATAAACATTGAGTTTACTTACATTCGGCATTCGTTTTCGACGTATATTCTCGAAAATTTCACTACGTTAACAATTTAATTTTGTACGATTTTATATTGAAAATAAAGAAATTGTCGCATTTATATCTTTTCAGTGGTCTCGAACCTACGGATCTTTCGGTATTTATGCCGATATTGGTCCTGTCCTACCGAAATGACATGATTTTTCAACGATTTTAGAAAGCTAGAAGATTTTCCTGTTTTTTTTACCGATTTTCAGCAATTCGAAGTTAAAATCCCCTTTTTCTTTAATATTTTACGATTCCTTGTTTAAATATGATGCTGTTTGGGGTGACGGTTTGACTTTTAAAGGGGCCGCAAAATTTGCTTAAATTTTTTACTTTGATGACGAGGGGGGGGGGATGTATAGGTTACTCTCGTTTATTCAAATTACCGATTTTTGCTCAAAATGTACCGATTTTACTTGGCTACTCTACCGATTTCACATTTTGTCGTCCGAGACCAATGCCTCTTTTCATTATATTTTGTCATCCGTAGCATAGTGTAGGATCGCGTTGATTAAGGCCGCCACTGATACAATTATAAATATTATAAACTATGAATGTTATTAATAGCCTTTTATCAGGGTCTACAAATAAAAATTCAAGCTTGAATTTGTAATTAGTTAGCTTATAATTTGTTTATACATTTGTTAACAATTAAAATATAATTAATGTTTAACATTAATTTAATTCGAATCTAATTTTTACAATTATTACTAAGAATCAGTAGAAATTCACAATAATTATATCACAATATGTACAATGGAATGATTATGTAAAAAAGGAGCGAAATGTCAATAAGGTCTCCATACTTCTTGGCTGCCTGCGCCGTAAAGTCCGTGCTTTACTTCATCGTTGGACTCGCAAGTCTGTACGAGCCCGCTCGCTTCACCCGTACTCTGGAGCTCGGTGGTTATCGATATCCCACCGTCGATATCGCTTATTTTGATTTCACTTGGTATGCATTGTTCCAAATTGTATTTGTCCGTTGAACTGTGAAGGTGCACGTGAATTTGGTTTTGGTTGACTGTAGAATATAAGTTTGGCAGAATCATTTGCGGGTTTGGATTTATGTAGGGCGTGTGTGATTGTATACATGTGGGATTGTTGTTTATATTGTTGTATTGGTAATTGTTATAGTTGTATGTGTTGGTGGACCAGGAGTTGTAGTAGTTTGGATCGTATCGCTGCGTGGGCATCGCGGTTGGTGCGTTCAGCTCGGTGAGGGAGGAGCTGGTTCCGCTCGGGCTGCCTTTCACGAACCCTGCCGTGCTCGATTGGAAGCCGCCGTACTCCGCGTGCCCCAGTGGCAACTCGGGTAACACTGTAATACGATAATGTTATTAATTCTCAATGATTATTCGTCATGCACGGTTGATTTGTCAATTGCCTATGTCATGTATGAAGCCATTTACTACTAATATTGTGACGGTCTTTGGAAATTGATTCACTTATTCGTTGGTAATTAAGGTTGCTTTTTGAACTTAGATTATGAATTTAGCTAAATCAGTATGATTTTTTGCGTACTTCTATAACAGAGTAGGTTACGTACTTAAGTATACTAAAACAAACATAACATCAACTAGGAGTTATTTGCTGAAAACTGTAGTAAATTAATCTATACTAATATTATAAAGCTGAAGAGTTTGTTTGTTTGAACGCGCTAATCTCAGCAACTACTGGTTCGAATTGAAAAATATTTTTGTGTTGAATAGACCATTTATCGAGAAAGGCTTTAGGCTATATAACATCACGATGCAACTATTAGGAGCGAAGAAATAATGGAAAATGTGAAAAAAGCGGGGAAAATTATTCATCCTTGAGGGCTTCCATTGCGTGCGCTGCGAAAACTGTTCAAGATACCAAAAACATATGTATGAAAGAATTATTCCTCTTGAAATGATCTAAAAAAATGTCCGCGACAGCGTATGTCTATCTTTTAAGATTAACTTACTAGAACCGTTTTTATGGTAATCAAATTTGGTCAAAATTAATAACTCTGTCTGTCGCGTTTTCACGCCAATACTACAGAACCTTAAATGAAATTTGGTACACAGATATTTTAGAATTTGAAAAAGGACTTAAGCTACTTTTCATCCTAGTGAAATATAAAACGGGACTCTTATCCTGGAAAAACTCTTTCACGCGGGCGGAGCCGCTGGCAAAAGCTAGTAATGTATAATTTTAAAATTCCAGTCAATATGTTGATTTGAAAACATAATTAAATTGTAGTTTTTACTTTAGGCTTTTCAGTTTCAGTACATTTATCAGGTTTAGGTACATTTCGGTTTCTATCATGTGGTCAACCGCTCCATTACCGTGGTTATACTTGTTATAAATTGAGGAAGTTTATTTATCATAATCAATTATTATATAAATAAGTATGACGCAAGTATATCGCACTCGCGTTCAATAGGGATGGATATTAAGCTAAGGTATTAACGTAAACAAATTAAACCTATCAGTAGGTAATAAAATTAAAAATATGTTTATTTCTAGTTGCTACTATTTGTTTTTTTTGTTGCTCCTATTTCGTTATTGACTCGTCAAGCCCCGCGACGGACGCCGGCGTCCGTATAATATATAGGGTTTCCCCATACATCTATATATACAAGCGGGGCTTGACGGGTTAATATTATTTGCCTTTCTGAAATACTCATGGTTTTGTTACAAACAACTCTGAGAAAACTTTATTACGTTAAGCTTCTAATCGGAATAGAACAATTACTGATCACTGCTGCTTGGCAGTAGAAATAGATGAAGCGTTTGTACCGATCAAGACTGATACTCTCATATGAGACCCGAGAACTCTACCATTCCAACATTATTCCGGCTCAAGCCTGATTACTAGTTATTTTATTATTTGCTTCACAGCATGCAAGTACCTATAACATAAAACCAAACCAGTGGGAGTTGGACTCGCGTGGTTCCGAACGTTCTGTACAAACTTGTAAGTAAGGTATTTAAGTACCTACATGTGTAGTTCAATAGTTCGCCAACTAAAAGTCTGTAATAGTAAATTAACAAATTTTGTAATTAAAGAACATATTCACGGTTTTCAGATTGTTTCTTCATATGTGCTGTAAGACCAATGTCTTTGTCAAAATTTGGTAAGAAGTCAATCTTCTTACCAAATTTCATGATTCTATGTCAACGAGAAGTACCATATAGGTTCTTATTCCCTTGCAAAATCGCGAAATATGCGAAATAAAATCATATATTTTGATCGCGTTGATTTACAAGCTTAATTTTTTTACAATCGATAGAGCCGTAGACCCGAGTTTTTGATGTAAATATCTTAACTTGATATCTTCACGCGATTCTTGAAAAAGCGTATTGACAGACAGAGGAACAAAAAAGTGATCCTATAAGGGTTCCTTTTTTCCATTTGAGGTACAGAACCCTAAAATTGATTTTGTCATTAGTGTGACAAACATTTAAAAATGTAGTTAGCTGTAGTTCATTTTTTTGCGGAGTGTAGGTACATTATATGCTTGGAGTAAGTCTGTCTGTCCGTGTCAAAACGGGAGTGAATAAACATCATGAATCTATTTTAAATTGGGCGGATGTATTTTCTAACGGTTCTTCGGTACTATGACGAACATTGAATATGTCATCGTTTTCCTGCAGTATAATAGCTTTATAACATTTAACGCTTGTTGAATAATATTTCAAATTAGTTGGCCTGTTTATCAAAGGTTACCTAATATAAATATTTTATCATAATGTTTTGAATATTTTTAGTGAATGTAAAAAAATAGTGAATGTACAAACACGCAATCTCCGGTTTATTTCTCGCCTTAATTATGACAATATTTCTCTTGATTTTATTGTAGCATATAAATTGGGTGGTAGTAACTCAAGACTGCGTATTCATTAAATTACTTAATTTATCTTAATAGAATAACTTCTTTCTTCAAATTTAACAAGAAATCTTATTTGACAAGGCTTATTTACGCCTTTAGGATAGTCAAAATGTATGGGTATTTGTGTACAGTTACATCAGTGACCTCATATGTCTACAGTCAATTGTTTTTCTCACCAGCAGGTATATGTAACGTTGGATCAGGCTTGTAATACGGCGGCTGCAGCGGCCCATACGCTGGATACATGGTGGTTGTTGACGGGTACCCTGTGTTCCATTCGCTGGCTCCCAGGATGTTGCCACTGCTCTCTGTAAATCCAATAACATGGTTTGTTAATGGTCTGATAGGATTATTTAATACATATTACCAGTTACACTTGATGTGGAGTTGCACTTGCGTATATATATGAGCGGTCTCGTTTACCATCAGGCGAGTTCCTTGTTTGTTTACATTAAGTTGCATAAAAAGTAGATTCAATTACTATTTTACATTGAGAATTTCCCATTCCCTTCACAGTTAGTATTTTACACTAATATACATGTAAAAATCTCTTACGCATTGGCTATTAAATGACAGTTGTTCATCAACTGCATCATATAAAATTCTGTAGACGACAGGATACTGCTACCAAGATTTACCGAGTTTAAAGGAATTAGCCAACTAGCTTACACGCAATAACTGGACACACGCGCGATAGTGGATACCAAACCGCAGCAACAAACTTGGTACAGATTGCGTATCGAGTGTTAGTCTAAGCCCTAAGGTGTCGAGAATAGATGATATAGACCAGTGGTTCCTAAACGTTTACAGCAACGGAATACTCAAGAAAGTCGTTTATAGCCCTATTGAATGATAAAAAATATTGCAATTTAAATAAGAACATAAAGCTTAATAAGAATTAATATTTTGTAAGTAATTTAATTCTATTTTTAACACGCTTTTATTAGCTTTAGACGTATGTATGTATGTATTTATGTCTGTATACATGTATGTAACCTACACTTTGAACATGAATTTGACCCACTTCAAAACTCTTCTCCCCAATCTTCAGGGTGTTCCACTCTTAATGCGGAATGACCTGAATATCCTTGGTATGGATATCCGCTGTGATCTGAATCCAAGGAATCACATCGAAGGCGTTATATCTGCCACATCACGCAGGGTTGGAATCCTGAACAAGGTGCGTCGGTTCTTCACGCCCGGTCAAATCTTCCGCTTGTATAAAGCACAGGTACGGCCGGGTATGGAATACTGTTCGCACCTCTGGGATGGTTCCGCCCAATACTTGCTCGATGCCTTGGATGGATTGCAGCGGCGGGCCATCCGCATTGTGGATGATGCAGACTTAACGAGCAACTTGGAGTCGCTACAATTGCGGAGGGATGTCGCTTCTCTAAGCGTGTTCTACCGTCTGTATCATGGCGAATGCTCTGAAGAGTTGTTTAATCTGATTCCCTCCTCTCCTTTCCTCAGCAGAACCACGCGTGCCGGCATCCGAAGCCACAGCTTGATGGTTAAAACCATCTCGGCCCGAACCAATAGGTTCGCCAATTCTTTTGTTTGCCGCACCATCAAGCTTTGGAATAGTTTACCGGCGCACGTGTTCCCTCCTTCCTATAATCCTGGGTCCTTCCGCCGTAGCGTGAAGAAGCAGCTCAGTAGGCCGGCATGATTGTGTCGAATGGCATGAGATAACTATCTGCTGCCATTCGATACTCTATCTGGACTGCATCGCGCTTACCATCAGGTGAGGTGCAGTCACTTTGCCGTGCCCGAATAAAAAAAAAAAATAAAAAAATAGAAATTTGGCATACTTATCAAGGACCGATGGTAATACAATATTTGAAAAATACGTATTTATAGAAAACCAACTAAATAAATAATACTTAAGTTTTCCTTGTGCTTCAATAAATGGCGCCAGCATAGAATTAGATCACGCTATGGTTTACAAGCAAGCGAAACTATATAAGTTCACATTTTTAAAAATCCTGTTTTTTAGTGAACTAAAAAATAAAAATAAATGATAGTTTATAAAAAGTAAAAAACACGCTTTATAAAAAATCCAACTAAAAATAGAAAATAATTTTTAATAAACTTGAATTGAGAATAGTGTAAATAAGAAACCCATGTATTTTTTTTATTGTCCGCCCAGTGGATTGGGGGCGTTTGGAGAATTCCACCACGGTATCCCCTGCCTGTCTTAAAGGCGACTAATAGGGGCCTCCGGGGGTCATTGCCGCCCACCTATTAGTCTAGCCAACTTTTGTGACCCCCGTGATGGACGGCAGCGTGGCGGTTAGGCCTCACGCTGCCTTTGAGGCCGAGGGCGTCCTTCGGTGTACGGGGGCTTCTGAGCCCCCCAACAACAGGAGACGGACCGCAACAGCGGTACGCGCAGGGGCGGTTGCGGACGACAACTTAGATGTGAGTCGGAAGAAGCCCGCAGCCGTCCCTAATGCGCCGAAGATGGCCACCGCGGACTTTTGGTTGGTATGCCGTGCGGTGTACATGGGTTAGGGACACGGCCGGGCGGTCGTCCGACGTTTTCCATCTCTCCGGTCGGCTCAACGTCGGGTCGTAAGGCACGGTGAACCCAACATAACCGCTCAGTCGTTCCCCTTGAACACTGGGCGGTAGTAATAATTCACTTTCTCCGCGTAAACAAAAAAAAAAAAAAAATTGTATTGTAAAAAAAAGCGTGGGGTGCATGGTGTCAAGAGTTATAAATATTTTATTGACAGATAATATGAGTAGAAGGATAATTATCATTCTGATAATATCTTAATAAGCACACCACACTTCTTTTTTTACATTAAAATACATGTTTTTCTTATTTACAACATTCTAAATTCAAGTTTGTTAGAAAATGTTTTCTACTTTTTAGTTGGATTTTTTATAAACCTAATATCACTTTTCCCGATCCGGGGATCGAACCCGAGACCTTGACATTGCACTTGTATCGTAAGTAATACAGTTACGCCACCAAGGCAGTCATAAAAAGCAGGTGACAAACAAGGCAGGCAGTTCTATTTTTAACCGTCTTCCAAAAAAGAAGGAGGTTCTCAATTCGTGTGATTGTATTTTTTTACATTATGTTTGAATGTGATGACTTTTAAGTGTAATTTTGCAGAACCCTGATGAATTTTCCATGGAATCCACTTCAGAATTCGCTGACAGAGACTCTGATAATGTCCAAGACAAAAGGTTTGGAAGATATAATATGCTATTTGCAACCAGTATGCTAATCAATTTGACTTAGGTTACCTGACGTCTTTGATGACGCTCAAATTTGCCGTAAATCACCTCATGGCCAGGTGATTTATTGGGTAGGTTTTATTGCAAGTTCTTGCTAGGTAGAGGATTTAACTCTATAATATAATATTATCGGCTTATATCCTTAATGGCGTTGAAAAAAACTGGGAATATTCCCGTTTCTTTCAAAATCCATCGTTTTTTTTTCAGTGTGACATTCGAAAAATTTGATCGTTTCTTTCAGGATTTTCAACGCTAATCCTTAAACAATCCATTAAAACTGAAGTAGGTACCGTTGCTACTAACGCTGGCAAATTCTATACGATACAGGCACAGCCTAGTGTGGACATCACCGTTAAAGAGAATTATGTACCAATAATTTGGATAAATAAGTAAATATGTTACAACCGTGGTTACAACAAACTAAAGCCCTTGTTCCAACTTTTAACTAAGTATTGTCAATTTGCCAAATGCCACTACTATGAGAAAAGAAAAATTGGTTACGAATATATCTATTCTTATTTTAAAATATTGAATTTAACGTAATGGTGTGCAATATATGTGTCAAGTGAGATGTGTATCAGTTAATCATCGGTCATTGTCGGTTGTAAGTGTTTGTATGGAGGTCACGCCTGCGGAAACGTCTGCGCGTACGCACTGGGATTGCCAGCTGATTCATAATCTCTGTATTTTTTTACGTACACTTAATACGTATATGGGTAGCATTTGGAGACAATTTATTCCTATAAGTGACTAGTATCTCGCGGCGACGCCTGTTTTAAAGCCAAGCTGTGCATTTTTCTGGGATGAAAAGAAGCCAGGAAATTTGATGATTTCCCTTTATGTACCTACTAGCTTTTGCCCGCGGCTCCGCCCGCATTAAAAAGTTTTTCCGGGATAAAAGTCCCAGTTTATATTTTCCCGGGATAAAAAGTAGCCTATGTGTTAATCCAGGACATGATCTACCCGTGTGCCAAATTTCATCGAAATCCGTTCAGCAGTTTTTGCGTGAAAGAGGAACAAACATCCTTACATCCATACATCCAAACATCCAAACATCCAAACATCCATACATTCTTACAAACTTTCGCCTTTATAATATTAGTAGGATATCATTAAATCCCATTTATTATATTGCTTATTGTCACCAAATAAAAAAAAAGAGCCTACTGGATAGTATAATATCTCAAATCCTTGATAGGTGCTCGAATAACTAAATTAAGTAATTAATAAAAAGAATATCTCAAAGATAACTTTAGTTTAATAGTTTTTAAAAACATTTTACATAGAGTCTTCCTCACGGCACATTCGGTGTGGAACAAGCTTGCGATAGGTGATGTTCGGCATATTATAATGAACTGATGCACAATAGTCAACAGGGAAGCATATTGCGATGTGTTTCTAATGTTGTAAATAACACCACGCGATGTGCAATTAAAAACTTGCCCTAAACTTGGGTCCTAAGTTATGCATTACTTAGGTTGTAGAACTTAGTTTAGGTATAGGCTGGAATTAAATATATTATAATTAATAAAGTATTTCTAATTTACCCAAAGGATGGACTTTTTGGCATTTTCAAAGTAATAATGTATTATTCAAATATCCTATTATTCATCATACGAGGAAGGAAACATAATTTATAATTCTATATGCCATGTTCGTCTTTCCATTTTCTTTTTTTTCTAACTTTTTTAATATTTTGCATGAGACAAAATGCTGTTTAAGCTTACTACTAACTTGTACGTATTAGCTAACACTGACTAATTCTTGGAGTAACTACATAGTAACTGTATTTTTAATAAACTTATTTATTGAATTTCTGTTATTTGAATGAAAAATGAGTTCATGACTCCAGGTACGTACGTTTGAAAATGTATTGAAGTATGATTTTCGGATTTATTCATTTAGACTAATCAATTTCATAACAAATGCGAACTATTGTAATACCTTAATTCCGATATTACGAAAAGATATGTCAATAACAGGCAAGTTAATCTAGTGAGTAAATTTCTTAAAATCCGGTGAAAGTTTGTATTATTTGCAAATCGCATTGGCCTTGGCACCATGCCAGTGGTAGCTTACTCGCTGACGTACAGGGATGACGAAAACAATCAACTTGTTGCCCGACACTACACTACCATAATACTTAAAATAACAAAATGTGTAAAATTCTAATATTTTTAATAGGGCCCAACAAATAGGTACTTATCGTTATACTTCCCCAGACAGAATGCCCTGACTCTTACAATAATATTGTAAGTTGTAAAGATACGACTAAATTGTTGTAACTGACTGATTGTTGTGACTTGTGACTAACTTCAAAGTAGCCGCAACTAAGCCGCCATCCTTGGATCGTTATTAACCTTAAAGCATGTAACACTCAAAGTTCTAAGTAAGTAAGTCCCTCAGAACGCATCGTCGTGAGTACCTAATTCAGATGTTCATACTCTTATGCATACCCTTCGATGGCTCAGTTGGTAGAGCGGTGGACTGTAGACGTCAAGAAATTGTTATCCATAGTTTGCTGGTTCAAATTTGGCTCGAAGGTTTTTGACATAAAAAAGTCAGATAGAAAAGGAAACTTCTATTGATCTGTATTCTGCATACACAAAACCGCAAACTTACGCCTGTTTTCCACAAAATAGATGGTCGGTAGGTCAATAATTCTTGGTTTTTGGTAACTAGCCGACACAATTCATGAAGTATGTTTCTCAAATGGAATACCGATTGCAGTGCAAAAAAGAAATATTCCCGACCGGGATATCGAACACAAACGATGAAAGCTCTACATTACCACTAGATAAATACGGTTGATTTATATCCATTTGTATATTTAGACCTAGTCATTTATAAGTGCACTTGTGGCAATATTATTATTCTATTAAAATAAGCTAAGACAAAGCGGCTTGTCCTGCATCTGACATTAACATTACTGAGAAATTTAGTTTAAGGCTGATGGCTATGCTAGCAAGCGTAGGTACAGCAGATGATTAAATTTATAACAAACGGTCAACCAACATTCTCGACTTTTTACACGCGACAATAACTGCGAAGTATAGTTCATAGTGACAATTTCAATAGAATTGCATTTATAAGGGTTTCCTCGTCGTTGCTTGGTCTTCCCAAATCCGCCAGGTTGTATTCAGTGAGTCAATGTTTTGGTAAAACAAATCATTATTATGCTAATTCGTCCAGTAGTAAAGCTTTGTATGTATATTCGCTGCACACGAGTGCCGCGGCACGTACGCACATTTGATTAGAATAATTTTAGAGATTTCGATGAAAGACAACACAAAGATTTTTTTTAATGTGTAATGGTGTGTAATTAAAATTATTGATATGTTTATTTTAAACTGTTAGGTAAACAAATGTGATAACAAAAATTAAACGGAGGAGTGGTTGATTGAACAACATTGTTGTGATCAAGTTTAAAAAACAGTATAGCTTATCTAAGCACGGAGCTTTATAAGATTTAACATTTAGCTTCATAATTATTATTTTACCGTTATTAGGATTTAGGTAGGTATTATTTCTACTAACACGATCAATACGGATAACTTCTCAAATTTTGTTTATTATATTTATATTAAAAGTTTCGATTTTTGACATCAAAAAACAAACGATACGAAGTAACATAATATCGTTGGAAAAGTTGCACAGTATGTTACAAGTGCTTATACTTCGTAACTAGACAACTGGCGAAATTAGCCTTTATAAGATAATTACTTGGAACTGTTTTTAGATTAAATTAAATACAAATAAAAATCATGTGAATCCTATCCTACTTCCTACTAATATTATAAAGGCGAAAGTTTGTAAGAATGTATGGATGTTTGGATGTTTGGATGTATGGATGTATGGATGTAAGGATGTTTGTTCCTCTTTCACGCAAAAACTACTGAACGGATTTCGATGAAGTTTGGCACACGGGTAGATCATGTTCTGGATTAACACATAGGGTACTTTTTATCCCGGGAAAACATAAAGCGGGACTTTAATCCCGGAAAAACTTTTTAATGCGGGCGGAGCCGCGGGCAAAAACTAGTACCATTATAAAATTACTTAGTAGTATAAATCAAATCATTCAAATCGTCCTTTACATTTATTGAGAATCGTGATGTTCACTCTGATTATAATAATTTGTAGTCCATACTTAATACATAGTAATTATATTATTACATTACAGTCAATACTGACTTAGAATGGGAAGATTTAGATAGGTTGTTTCGAAGGATAATGTTCAAACAATGGCCATACAGACTTCAAGATTTCTTAAAATGATTTAGAAAAACCAAGATCGAAAATTCGGGACAATATATTTTGCAATAGGACACCAATAAATAGCGAATTTTGTTAACGAAAATTATTTACTCCTATGCTAAATTTTAAGATAAAATAAATTGCTATAATTACTCATGGATTTCTTTACTTAATTATAAGGTCGATAGATAATATAACTTATGTGTGAATTGTTTACCAATTATCGTACGCATTAACCGTGAAGGAGAAACATCCTGAGGTCACCTACATACCTGAGAAGTTGTCTATAAGAATTTCGAAGGTATGTGAAGTCTGCTAACCCGCATTAGGCTAGCATGGTGGACTAAGGACTAAACCCTCTCAGTTGTAGAGGAGGCCCGTGCTCGGCAGTGAGCAGTATATAATACAGGGCTGGTATGGATAAAGTAAATAATATAACTACATAATATATCTATTGGTATATGTTTGTAATATTGTTATGTACAAGAAAAATAATCCTTATAGCATAACATAGTCGTAGGTTGCGCAAAGATATAGGCAAGGCGACATTAGAAGAACCAAACCATTCACCTAGTTAATTATGCAGTGACGCAAACCACTGGCCCTGGTAATACCCAAGAATACATCTCTTTCTGCTGCACTGTTATATAATTACAGGATATTTATATCTCACTAGTTCCAAGTACTGGAGTGTCAGTATTAAATATGCGTAGATCACCCTTGAAATCTTTGCCGTTGGCCATTTTTAGAATATAATTAATGAGATGTTTGTGGTTTTGTTCAATATAATATTTATTTTTATGATAATTAATTAATAGACATGCGTATTTTTTTTTATTCAGCGAATAACGTGTTGCATTTAAAAAGAATAGAAAAATATAGAGACTTATGCTGGCATACAAAAGAATTTGAGTACTGCATCGTGTTCGGCAAAATTATATTGTGAACCGTTGCAGGTTATACACAAATGTTATTAACTAAGGTAGTGCTATTATTATGGTTTATAAATCGTTTAATAGCAGAGAAAGCTCTATTATTTGCTTCTTATATAGTTTAAAACATCCCTACGTCACATATCTAGTTAATTATGATTTAAGTCTGGGGTATAATGTACACTAGACGTAATTGATTCCAATTACCATACTACAATCAGATATAATAAACAGGTTTTATAAATACACAAACCATTATCAGGCGCTACATCAAACCATTCGCATTATAAATAAGCGTAAAATCTGTATTTACTCACGCAAATGTATAACATAGTAATAATTAATCCACATTGGTTGTAAGCAAACCGCTCGCAGCTTTTACGTAAGTCGTCTCGTATCTGTATGACTCAGTCGAAAACATACGACTTCGCTGACGACTTATGTTGACTAATTTCTAGAATTATTTGATCTGGCACAATTTATATTATTGTATTATTGTTATTCATTATGAGGTAATAGGTTGTGCTCGCGGCTCCACTCGCGTGGATTTCCCGGGCTTAATGTCTCAGTGTATTTTTCTGGAATGAACAGTAATCTAAAGTCTTGTGCCGCGGGGTTCCAGCCGTCTTTGTAGCAGAATAACGTTCAGTCTCCCGCCGTATCAAACCAACCTTAGTCAACATTCACCAATGTATAGAATGTGTTCTACTTACAATACTAACTGTCATAGCATAGATATATTTAGTTCGTCGATTTCTTCGTTCAAAAGACAGTTAAAAAAGATAGAAATAATATAATTTAAAATAACTAATATTGCCCATAGTCTAAAGCGTAAAAGTTCCTAATTAGTTATATTTCTATTATAGTTTATAGTAGGTACCTATTGTTGTAGTTTTTATTTTCAGTGTTATATCACTTCCTCGACTTCATTCTTTGTTAAATTGTAAGGATTTCAATTGTAATTTTATATGTTTTTTCTTATCCAGATTTCTGTTTTGTTTTGAATATTAAGTATTGTGATTAAGCCGAAATTTGGATACTTTTGTGCATGCCGTGTTCACACCAAGAAGGTTGCTCACTTTTGTTAATGAACTTAATGTACTTAATTTGATTTTGTAAAACCAATACTGTGTACAACTAGTTCTGTGAACCTAATAAAAAAATAAATAAAAAAAAATAAAGTTACCTCCGGTACTCCGAGGTCGTTTTACCTCCAACAGATACCCAAACTTCACAAACTTCTGCATTTATTATAAGAACTAGGATTATATGAAAGATGTTATGAGCAATGGAGTGATGAGTTCACAAGAATACTAAAAAGAAACTTAAGTTATTTGACCTTGATTTCTAACTGCGCAATTGAGGCTCGATGTAAATAATTAAAAGGGCAATCGTTTTCTTAACATAAGTGTATCAAATCGCTTGAACCGTTTTATAAATCTGCCCTTTGAATAATAAAATAAACACTATAATTAGCTAAACATAAATATAACAGCCATTAGCGCAATATATCATATTAGTTAACTCGCGCCATAATTCGTGAACATTTAGCGAGTGGGAAGTGTATTCGATAATGATTTTCCCTAGCGTCGATGCCACTCACACGCCAGTGCGCCCACACTGAACGAATCCACTTCATTTTGCGGTCCAACCGTTCGCTGTTCCTAATTTTGCGCGCTCGTACATGAAATTAAAATCGGTTTAATGTATAAATGAGATATGCACTTAATAAATATTTAATTAGGTGTCTAAATAAAAGCGCCCGGCGTATTGGGCTCTGTGGTTGCCGGCAATGTTTCAATGTAAAACAGTGCAAGCCGCGATAGATAAAAATATAATGGATGTTTATGATGAATTTTATAATTAATTCGTTGTTGCATGAATAGTTTGTTGCGTTGCTTTTGAGTTAATGAAATTTTAATTAGGCTTCTAGTTTAATTTTATGTGGCTATCATTTTGATTTGGTTAATAAAATGAATTAGCTAAAGTTAACGACGAAGGAACTAATGATGTAGATAAAGGATGAGAGGTATTCCAAGATATAACATTCTATGGCTGTTAACTTAAATGCACGCGCCGAATGTGATTTGTAGTTCGAACAACTATTCCTTATTTTAGCGAACAAAACATAGTTATTTATGAAGTAAAGAGGATGCTAAGTTGGTTAAAGATGTTGATAAGTGATGACTGTTTAATTTTTGTACATCTGGTGTGGTTATTTTGTATTAATGAGACGAATGCGTAGTGAAAATGAATGGGATATTTACCAGTACCTATTTAATTAAAATGTTTCTAAACATCATAATGTTTACCATGAAATATAGTTTGGTTTTTCCGACCGGCAAGTTTCGATCAATCTATGGCTCGTGACTACTAATAATTATATCAACGTAATATTTGTGTAGACGTAGCTTATATGAACGGTGATGTTGGGGTTTTTTATATGTGGTTATGGTTTGATTATATTAACTCCAGAAATTATCAAGTATATAATACTGGGCTGGTAGTATTGAGTTTGTCAAATATTTAGGATAGGAACTCACCATATTTTTCTGTATAAATACGTTGATTTGGACTTAAACCGCACTTTATCAAGTACAGTGCAGTCCAAAAACTCATCGATGTGTATCGATTGACGTGTTCCATTATTGCAAAATTAATTTTAACGTGCAAAAATTTGACAAGAGTTCATTTTTATTACAGGTAAATGTTGCTCATCTATTAAAATTTCCGTTTTTTTTTATGTCGGTTACGTCCTTTTTTGTGTCTAACATGTGTCAAAAACAATGTACCTTCCCAACAATAATGTTGACTTTAGTCGTAAAATAAGTTGTTTAACGTACCCCGGATTATGCCTTCAATGTGACGTCCAAATATTTTATTCAGCCAACGAGAAACGTTTTTCCTTATTTTGTCTTACACGTACAATCAGTTCTAGTAAAATGCACGTTAAATCGACTTTTTATTTGTATTGTATTTTTGGTTTCTATGACTTCTATGAATGCGTTTTGTCTTTGAATAGTATATTTTTGTGAGAAGGTAGTAGGTATATGTCGCGGCACGAAACTCTAGCGCTGAGCGAAACGTGGAGGGGATAGCTGCGCATGGGTACCGTCGCGCACGCAATACAAATTAGTAATTTAATTGCTTAATTAAAAACAGCAAATTAATGTTTTAATGTAAAGTCAAATAGTAAGTCTAGCGGTGAACAAAATGTGGAACTTAACTGCGTATGGGTACTGTCACGCACGCAAATATTACTTAAGTAATATTACTTCATGTTACCTACAATATAATTTTTAACAAGTTTATGGGGAGTAGAAAAATAAATACACTATCGGATTTGTAAATTTGAAATTTTGGTATGATGCGTTGTCGACTACCACGACAGAATTAGGCGGTAAGTTCGGCAATAACTGTGTCCTCAGCCATTTTTCGTAGTTGTCGTAGTTCATATTGTCGTGGTAGTCGCCTGATTTCGCACCAGCTTTAAAAGTTAACAGTGCGTTCGGTATGAACCCAGCCTCTGATCCTGCGTGGACAATGACCACCCGCTGTCCTTTGGAGATAGGTTTTTTGAGACCTTTTGTAGTACCATCGGTCCAGGCTTTTGGAGCAGAGTGCGATGAATCTACGTAAGATTCATCTGTATATACGATGGGCCTTCCCTCTTGGCGATATTGTTTTATTTTGCGTAAGTATTCGATACGTAGTAAACGTATATTTGAACTTTCAATCAGTACTTTTCGATTGTTTTCAGTATTTTTCCACCGAAACCCTAAACTCTTAATTATTCGTCGAAGACTTCGTTCTGAGCCTTTGAAATTTATATCTTCCTCTAGCTTCTTTCTCAACTTTCCGACGGTGGGAAGTTCATTATTTGTCCTATGAAAGTTATGTATGCACCTCTTTATTACTCCTTGATCAAAGTTATCAATATCTGTGACCGGTTTTGATCTGGAGCGTTTTTTGCCTGGTGTTCTAAATACTGATAATAAGTCGGAATTATTGGCTTCAGTGGAGATTTTCCTTACCGTTGCTATGGACGTCTTTGTAGATTCAGCTGTCCTTTTCTGAATTTTCTGTAAGTCACTAATTATACTATTTAATTTTATATTTCCCGCCTGAATAACTTCTGCAGTTTGTTTTATTTCACTTATATCTATAGTGCTGCGGTCAGAATCGAGTAAAATACTCGCAGCTTCGCCAATTTCACTTTGAATTTGTTTCAGGGAATTAATGAAATCATTCGATTCCCTTTTCAGAAAACAATGCACGTCAAACACCATTTTCCGTGCCTGTCTTTTCAAAACAGTATTCCTTCTCGGCCTCGGCATTTTCACTGTTTAAAAACTGTTCAAACTTAATCAAACAGTGAATAAACTAACAAACACAACAAACAAATCAACAAAACAAACTTAACAAAAAACAACAACAAAAATTAACGATGACAACAAAACAATTCAGAACGCGACTGTACACTGGAAGTGCGCGGAGCGTCGTATCGGCACGGGGGACGGAGTACGACTGGAGAGCCAATCGGCGCAACGCACGCTCGCCCTTCACCCCTGTACCCCGCCAAGACACCTTATTTTTTACTTCTGCGCAATAACGGTCAGCGCTAGAGTTTCGTGCCGCGACTAATACCATTTAAAAGATACGCGGCGTCATAGACCAATTTTATCTATATTTATGGTATAGAGCTTCAGTTTTTGTTTGTTTGAATGTTTTAAACTATTTTTTCAATTCTGAGCATCCTTTGACAAATAAGCTATATTATTCCTAAATATTGTAGGTAATTTGTTATCTCAGGAGTTTTCGGCTAAGCGAAGCTTTGAGCAGTAGATGGTAAAATTATAAAATTTGTATTGAATTCACTGATAATTTATATTTATTGGTCTTAATCGAATCTACCAAACTTTTATGATAGACAACATTTTCCTTTGTTTTTCTTACCATGTCACGCGTCTAACGAATTGAAAGAGATTTCACTTTATAAAAGATTTATTTAAAGTGTTGTACCGTTGGCTAGCGTCTATGCCTCCGATTCTATTTTGTAGTCGAACGCTTTGTAGCTGATATTATTTTAAATTAAAGCATCTGTTCTCAGTTTAGCTAGTATATTGTCTAAGATTTGAAAAGTAAAAACGAGTAATAGTGACAAGTTTATAATAGTAACTCTTCCTTTCTCCGTTAGATGGCCGCAAACTCAGACGTCAACATAAAGTTGATAATAAAGTGTTAATAAGATATTTGCAGGCATGCTCCCCATCTATATTCATGTCAGAATTTTTGGTTCTAAAGGGTGAGCTATTTATTCGTATTATTCTAGTATTCCAATCTTATCATGCTGTAATAACCGGTGAATCGGCTATACCGTGATAGTTATGAAAGCTAGCTGTTTACATAGTCGTAGGCACGAGCAGGGAGCCTAGGCCTGTCGGTGACGTGGGATAATTACCGGCCCCGTGCCCCGCCGCCCTCCCTCTCACGCTGGCGCCCCCCTCCTCGCAGCGAGGGTAATGTCACATTAACACCCTCACCTCGGGCCGTCCGCGCGGCGAACTGTCAAAATACCGCGCGCGAACTGTTTAACGAATATGAAACAAATGAACATTGCGATTCACATCCGCATTTGTGCTGGAATTGTTAAAAACAGACGGGCAAAATTCAACTTGATGCTTGTAGCGTGAAAATGAAATGCATAACGATAATTCGGTGGATACATTTGTTTACGTTTCACTGATGTAAATATAATGATAAGTTTAGTTTTGGTAGAGCTAAGCTTGTAAAGGACGCAATTATTATGGACCGAAGTTCAAAAAGTTGTAGGATAGTTTTAAATCTTTAAACATGGGCTTTTGTACTGCAGTACTCAGATATTAATATTTACATTTAAATTGTAACTCGTATTGGTGGACTTGCAAAGTAGGTAAGTATTTGTTCTTTCAAATATTCACAGGCTCTTTCTGTCTTTTAGGATGTTTGGCTTGAAGTAGCTGATAAAATTTAACAGATGTGTAGGCTGTGCTTTGATTTTTATGTTGTGATTGACAATTGTCATTCAAACCATTTACCTACCAGGTACCAAGTTTAAATATATTCCTACCGTTGGCTGATACATTTTATTTTTCCAGAATAAACAAGAGTAATCTACACTTCATGTATAAGTACATCATTCTTTTTTGCTTTGAACTTCCTGTTTTCAGGAAATATCTGATATTTTCAATTGGCTCAACTGGTGAAGCTAACTTTATCTATGCATATACTAAGCTAGTATCTAACGCTTTTGTATAATACACTCTTAAACGGGTATATAAGCAGTTCGATTGCATACAGAGCTAATCAAGGGCGTTGATTAGGGGCGGGGTGAGTGATTACGTTCCTTTGAGCTGCGCGCTTGTTCTTGTTACACAAATTTCACGTGTGTCGGCCGTGTAATTAGCATTATAATTAACGTTACGTTATTATTGTGTATAATTGTAGCAAATTAAGTTATGCGTTTCGTGATCCGATTGTGGCTACTAATTGATCTTTTTGGCAGCAAACAGTGGTTTTGTTTAATAAATCCAATAGTTCAATTTTCGTGTCACGCAAACGTTTGTTTCCATGTGTTAATTTATACGATCTTTTTCCGATTTGATTTTGCGTAATATTTGGTTGATTGTTGAATATATTTAAAAGTACAGATAGCGGTAGTAAACTGCAGTTGTAAGGAAATATAATTGTGTACTGTGTTTACTAACTATAATATACGCACACCGGGGAATTCCTTTGTTTGTTGTTATTTTTTCCTTTTTTATTCGAAAGACTTTAATTTTGATAAGCACGTTTCTATATAATGGCGTTCTTTAGAAGAACATACGAAAATAATGTTTCTAAAGTCCTGGTATTAAATATTATGAGTGCAAGATGCCCTTATAAAACTTAAACCAGCCGTCTTTACTTTTGCTTAGAAAATATACTACTAATAACTAAACAATTATTCCGGCTGTTTTAACTATCTAAGCCACGATTACATTTCAACTCTGTTTCATATTTTATTCAGTAGCCTCAGTGTTGATTGTAAAACATTAGTTTCGCAAATAAAAGTGTGTAGATTGAAATTATATTTAAGTGAACATGTGTTGACTACGTAAACTTAAATATTTACTAGTGTATTCGATTAGTTGAAAGCGTACGCATAGTCACGTCTTGTATCCCCGAGGGATAGGCAGAGGCGCAACGGATTGCCGTTGCGCCGTTGCGTATTTCCGTCCCATGATGTGATAGGGGGCGAGCCTATCGCCATATCGGGGACAAATTCCAGACTCCAAGCTGATATTGATTAGAAAAATACAATCACTTTGCCCGACCCGAGGATCGAACCCGAGACCTCAGTATTGCAGTCGTACCGTAATACGACTACGCCACCGAGGCAACATATAAAATTTCAAAATTATTTTTTTTCGGAACATTAGTCTCTATATCCGTTAAATTATGTTATGGTTTTAACATTATTTCGTAACAAGAATACACAGCAAAAACGTGACCAGTGAACAACGAAAAAGACCTATAACAATCTCGGCGCATACTTGTCTGAAGCTTTATAATCTTATTAAACTTCCATAAGAATATTCTCACCCCTCAGCATTGTTTCGTTGTTGTTTTTCTTGATTTTTTTCTTCCTTTTCGGTGATCGCTTACATCGCGAGCCGGCGTAATTCAATACATCCTGTGCTTGACGGCTCTCGATGAAACCTCCGAAGGAAGAAAGGGTCCACTATATCGTTTCTTCAAAGCTTGTCCTTTTACTATTACAATTGATTAGATCATAGAATCCAAAAAACGAACAATATCTCGTGATTTAACCGCCATTTCGTATTTTGTTCAATATTTTTTTAAAATCTAGGTACTTTAATTAGGTTAATAATAGTGAAAAATATGTCAACATTATCGAAGGTTTTTTAATATTCTTTCGAAGTATTGCTTCCTCCGTTTAAATAATAATATGTACTTTCAAATAGTGAATCATTTGATTCATAATAATCGTGAAATGATTCACGCGGTGTTTCGAAAGACATTATGTGTAAGTTGGTATTTTTTTAGTGAAGGTTACAAAATCTTTCTTTATTTTATTCTAGAGATTTCAGCTATTTTGTATTCGTATCGAAGGATCGAAGTAAGTAACACGCCACGTAATGTTCCTGTTTAATTTTATTAGCGCCGAGTAAATTAATCAACATAGATATAATTTCGTATGTAAATTAAAACATTTTCCCCTACTATAAGTTTTTGGTTCATTATAACATTTAATAAGCTCATTTAATGGTTAGCTCGTCATTATGATTCATAGAAGTAACAAAATTCGTAGAAGTGATATCTCCGTAAGAGGACATGTAAACGTTTATGTTTTCGGCGGGCCTTCGACCATCCGAGAGCACAGGTTAGGGAGTAATATGGAATAATGAGTGTTTTAGGCGCAACCGCAGTACCTACGCAGGCTCCTACTTCTACTTATATTTTTTGTATGTAAAAACTTTTGAGTAACAACGCCGGACTGTTTATGTTAGTATTTACTTGTAATATTAATCGTATTTTCCACAATTTTAGGTTTTTGCATGCTTCTGTTTTTATACGTTTTGAAACTTTGTGAAATAACTTGTTGACCCTTAGGAACGTTAATTGTGACCTTAACTCTTTGAATTAAAGTAGATATTTATAAAACAAGTTTGAATTATACATTCATTCATTTATTTACACTTTTTCCTTTTCAGCGCGAGTCATCGTGATGACGTTCGTATTACAGTTCGCGGTATAAGTTTGCATCTACAGCGAGTGCATGCATTAAAAACTAACATTCGTATAAAAATCATTACTAAGTTAATTTGAATTAAGTTATTACTAACCAAGAAACAAAAAATATTCTTCGCTTATTAAATTTACTGGAACGCTGGATTTACTGTATATAAAGTAATGTTATATGTAACAGTTTAACGGTGAATAATTTCAGTGAGATATAATAATTTACAAACGGTAACATTGTCCGGTTCAATGCGTTCGATTCTTAAGACACGTTCACTGTGGGTAATGTAAGTTGCTAAGGTTAGATATGGGGCCGCTAAACTTGCGGGCGCAGTATCGCGAGGCCTGTCTGCGACGAATAAACATCAGCGTAATGGAATTTTGGAAAAATGCGATTACGTGTTTATTTATAAAAAATACAGTATTGTAATAAGAGAGATGTATTGTTTTGCCACACATATAGAGGCGCAATTAATGCACCCACTTTCCGCCTTGTGTATTCCACCCGATGACATGATAGGGGCGAGCATATCGCCATATTGGGTACAAATTTCAATCTCCGGACTGAAAAACCAATATCTTTTAGCCTGACTCGGGATTCTAACCCGAGAAGAGTGGTATTGTTTTTTTTTTCATTTTATCTTTAATATTATGGTAACACCGAATTTAGAGTAAAGTAAAGGCATTAGACATAGCCCAACTTCATCGCATAGCTTGAATTTAAACTCGATTTAGTGTCCACAGAAACTCTAGTTTTACGACGTCTTTAATATTCACCGACACGTGATCCCAGAGTGGCGCGACGCTACTCCGTTGAGCGCAGTCCCGCCGGCGCCGTGGCCTCCGAAGGTATTGTTACGCGGAATGGATCCGACCGATTGACGATCGTTGATACAGCCGGCCGATCGCGTAATATTATCCCTCGTACACGCGATACACTGGCTAGCGTTACCTATCACATCTCGGACACATACCGGCACACACTGCACTCGACATCACATCGCATTAGAATCATTTGTATTTATTTGTATCGCAAACGCAGCGGAATGGAGTATGCTGATTGGACAGTCTAATTTTGCAAATACTGTTTTTAAGCGTTCAATAGATATGACGCGCTATTGATGTAAGTATGGTCATCGAAATCGGCAGCTTAGATAAGATCAGCTTATATTTTATAATAAAAAAATAATCGTAAATTAAAAAATGATTATTGCTCAAGCTAGCGTGTACTAAAATCGAAAATGACAGCAACAAGTAATGTAATGAACCTCTGATAATAGTAAAACATTTCACACGTTAAATACACATTAAATAAATACAAAACAAAGCGATACTAATGTTTAAATAATGTGGCTGCATTAGAAAATTGCAATGTAACAGCGGCAAAGATAAGCAGCTCTACTACTGTGTGCCTGAGCTTTGTGCAATGCCCGTGTGCTGTCAGGGAGATAATCAAATCATTACCGCTCCACGGGACAACGCTGCACTCATTTACTTCTAAATAAAGTGTCCTCTCATTCATTTATTGAAGCATATCTCAACAATCGCTTACAGATTATATAGCCAACGTAATGGGAACTCGAAATGTGGTGTCGTAAGGAACTACGCAAATTACCGACACGATTTTTACAATGTATTTTTTCGTAACAAACTCAAGCATTACCGACATAAGGTATCCGTGCAACACGTAGAACAATAATTGATTGCATTGAGATCGGCCGACACTTCAAAAGTGTGTCGGGAGCGAATATTAATTTGGCATCCCTCTTCAACGCCGTACGGTGAAGCGAGAAAGATGATGGCACGGTGCTATACGATACGCATTTTCCTCTGAAGGATAAGGGTACGTGATTCGATGTGTTTTTTTCGTGGGTAGAATTATTTGTAGGGCTTCGTTATGTGTTGCTCATTACAGTACAAGCGCGTATCCTGCCGGCAGCAACCGCAAATGCGAGACATTACGGCTGGCTACCACCTGATCCTCGGAGATGCAGCGACCGTCCGCCTTTAATGCTTCATTCGTGCTACGTGCTCTCGCTTCTCGATTCCACAGAGCTCTAATAATCTTTTGATGTTACGTATCGTTTTCGTAATTATAATTTTATTTTATCTTTATTATAAACGTGAAATGTTGTGAAAATGTTTGTTAGAAGTTAATGCATAGATAACTAAACGGATTTAGATAAAAATTGGCACATGGATAGACGATGTCCTGGATTAGCATGTAGGCTACTTTTCCTGGTAATTTTCTATATAAACTTCTTATTCTGATTTTTAAATAAATAGCGCTCGCGTTTTAGAGGTATAGATGGCGGTATGGGTCGCTACAGTGATTTACAGACTTTTGTAGCGAAAAAAGCTCTATACTTGGCGAAGCCACTAGCGATACCTAGTTAAGAAATAATTATTGATGCTGCCTTATTTTTTTGGGAATTTTACAACTAAAAGTTTGATTATTGCCTAATAGTTAATTTTCCATTAACATTATTTTAATAGCATATTTATCGTATAAATGAACTTAAATAAAAAAAAACATACCATCGAATGTTTTGCAAAAACTTTTTTATATAACATTTAAGATTTTTAATATTTATATAGTCACTGTAAGACGTCGTTAGGTTAGTTAATTACGAAATAGACTAATAACTCAAGACAAAAGGTCCCATATGTAGGGACTGAATAAATTAACCGACTTTATTTTACATGGAATTCACAAGTTTTTACGGTAGAAGAACTGACTTGCGAAACTTGTTTTTTTAGAAGTTTTGTTTTTGATGGCATCTCATTTCTTTTTGTACGTATTATACAGTAGTATAGTATATTATACATATTATACAGGTACACTGATTCAAATGTAACTTTGCAATCCTATGTATTTATATGGGATTACAGAGTTATTTATGCAGTTAGTGTATGTAGAAAACTGGACCGAAATCACAAAATATTTTAGTTTTTCCTTGATTTATATACTAAACACTAATTGTATTCTAAATTTGAAACTGGTATGTCTGCTAGAAATGCCTTAGATTTTTGATGATCGGTCAGTGAATAAGTGAGTGACAAAATTAAGAAACTTTGATTAGTTATAATTCTTAATATACTGGTTCAAATTAAATGAAATTTGAAATATACCGTGTCTATACAATGCCTGTTTGGGTACTGAAAATTCAGGCTTCTAGTTTTATCCACAACGAAGTTATAGGGTGTCGAAAATGGCCTGAACTGCTTCGAGAAAAGCATGGTACGGCCATGTCGCTTTTTTGCTCGACTTGCCGGGGGCCACGGCCGTGCCCCCAGACTTCTGTAACAGGACAGCTATAATTGTGTGAAAATTAGAGCGTCTTGTGTAAATATGTAGTTACGAACATTGACAGATTCAGTAAATATACGTTTACTATGTGAATCGCTATGTTTGCCGGTGATCGCATTTCGTGTACGAAATAAAAAATTTGTGCAACAAGTAACAACAAACTAGTGATGAAGCTTTATTTAGAGTGTTATATTTATGCTAGCTAACACTGGAACTACGCATAAAAATGTCTTTACTTACATTACTACTAAACAAAACTCGAATTTTCGATAAATATAGCCAGTATCGGTCATTAAAATTAAAGAAGAAAGTAAAAGACGTTCTTTTTGCATAAAGTACAAAATAAATTTAATTTAAAAATGACACTTTCCAAAATGTTTTTCGACCATATCCTTCTTTTTTTATAAATCTACTTAAGGACGCTGTGGTAGAGTATGATGGTCCAATAGGTTGTGAAAATTCTATAACCGCAAATTCAAGGTCTATTAAAACAGGCAAACTTAAAAATATTTAAAGTAAGTTTATAAACGGGCAATTTAAAAATGCAACTTGTATAAGTATTATTATTCTTGTATAATCAAGTCTAAAGTATACTTATTTTATCGGCAAAGGCTTGATGCTATCCTTGCGGTTAGCGTATTTGACCGTGCACTTTACAGTTCATTCCGAATGCGAGAAAACAGACACAATTGAAAATAGTAGCCGATTGTAATGAGTTGGGGGATACGCCAGATAGACGAAATTAGTTGAATAATAGACACACATTGTCCACTGATTTTGTGTAAAATATTTTGCGGTAGATTGAATAGTTTCTAGTTTCATCATCAATTTTAAACTATATACAAATATACACTCACGCCTTTATTCCCTGAAGGGGTAGGCAGAGGCGCAACTAGTGCACCCACTTTTCCCCATTATTCCGTCCCTTGATGTGATAGGGGGCGAGCCTACCGTCATATCGGGCACAAATTCCAGACTCCGAGCTGATACTGAACAGAAAAACTCAATATTACTTTGCCCGACCCGGGGATCGAACCCGAGACCTCAATATTGCAGTCGTACCATAATACAGCTACGCCACCGAACAGTATTTTAAACTATTGTTCGTATAAACGTATTATGGAGTTTTTACTCTGTCTTTAATACAATAGCATCGATAAATTGAAGCTTATAACGACTATTTTGGCATTTCATGTACAGAAACTCGTGTAAAAATAAGTACAACTTTCTTAAAAACATTTTAATATACATTTTATTTGTTTTTGGTTCAGTAGCCATAACAAAATAGAATAAATAAAGTTAGAGTGAATCTATTGCAATCATTTTTTTTTTCAAGATCGACAATGTCTGTAAGAACCTACAGCAAACGAAAACTATTATTATGAAATCTTCATTTACTTAATATTACAGAATTTATTTTTATTATAGATTCTGCATGGAAACAATTGAGCGAAATAAGGCAATTATAAAATAGTGCCGATAATAGTCCACAAGTAAGAAGGTAACTGTCCAGCTCGTCCAGAAGCTGTGGTTTGTGGCCGGCGAGCTTAATTCAAGCCGCAGAGATCCGCCCACCATACATTTTAATAGTTTTAATATCCTATGAAGATACATTCAGTAGCTCGATTACCGCTCTTGGGTTTCTGTAGAATGCACCGGTTTCAATAAGTGGACTTTTTGTTGACGTCCTTTAAGAATAAAGTTATTTTATCGGCAGTTTAGTATGTGATTAACGTTTTTGGGAACTTTAAAGGATTAGCTATTGTTTCCCTTTCTGATTTTAAAATTGTAACATGCTTCTTTCTCGATTTTTTTAATTTTAAATGTTTTAAATATTCGCTTTAAAATAATCTTGTAATGAATTACGTACTAGCTGATTTCAGACTTTTTTTGTTTTGATGAAGTCCGAGTGAGACTTGTCTTATCAATAATTCTTTCTAGTGTATTTTTCAGAATTTTAGCGGGTGGACAAAGTATACTTTGTAGAGATGAGAGGTGAGAGAATGTAAAGTAAGTTAAGGCTCGTGTGTTCGGTTTGTGTGCACCGGGCGGGCGGCAGGCGACAGCGGTGCACACAACGCGTAGGCGGCTGGCGGCTAATCCCGTCCGCTTATTACATCCCACAGTAGCACACCGACTGTAACCGCAGCTATCGGCCCGTGATTTCTGCATCCCCATCGATCTATAGTTTCGTTATCAAATTTTCACACGGACCCTGTTTCTCGCACCAAGATTGACTTTATTTGTGTAAGTGTGACCGCAAGTCTACGCGGCGACGTGGCGTAACGTCCGATAACCGACGACTATAACTTCGCTTTGCTATACATAGCGCGATCGCTTCCATTATTCAGTAGACCCCGTTATGAATCAACGCGTTGTAATGTGAAATAGTAAAAAATATCGTCTCAATGATGGGATAGGTTGCCGGCCGGTAGCCAATCACGGCGCCCGAGATTATTGATCATCGAAATTGATCAATCAAATTGAAAATACTGTACCGGAAATAAGGCGCGATATAATATTACACTGCCCATTGAATTGAATGTTTTTGAAAATGGATTTTGTTTTCTATGGCAATTTAGTTGAGCTGTCAATGGGTTCATTATGTGGTGAAAGCTGGTAACATAAAGAAATTTATACGACTCCTTAAATAAGATACAAATAGTTGGTTTGATGTTGATAAATGTGTTTATATGTGTATTGAAAGTGTTTATTAACGCAGATTTACGATGATTAGGATACGGTAATGACGACGAGTATGAATGTTGTCGTACAGGCATTACAAAATGTTAGTGACGGCCAGGCGCGGCACTCTGATTACTTCTGATTCAAATGGTGATAGACAAGCGCGGAGTTTCACACATGTTGATACTAGAATTGACTGTATTATGTAATTAAGCTATTTTTATAATGAAGATATAAGATATTAAATTAAGGTTGATGTAATTTTAAGAAATTAATTGCGCACAGTGCACACTGTGTTGGTTCTTGGATACAAAACAGTTCGCCGGTGCTTATAACATTCATAATGCAATTGCGAATCTTTTAGATATTATTTTAATAATTTAAAGGCCTTACTAATAAAACCTTAATCGCTGGTTCATTGACCCGTCTTTAATATTTTTAACACGTTTTTCATCATCATCATCATCTTCCTGCCCTAGTCCCAAATTATTTGGGGTCGGCGCAACAAGCTTTTAACACACTTTTATTATTCTAAAATGTAAGTATAGTATTATATAGTATCACATAGAGAAATAAGTGACGAAACAGTAGTAATTTTTAAACTTCTTAATAACATTTGTTTATAAGACTTTTAATTTCATCAAGTGTTTAAAACGTGTTTTATTATTAAAATAAAGAAAAAGAAATCCCTACTGGAAATTCTAGAAGTTCTTAAGTCTATGGCGCACGATGTTACGCGCCGCGCTGTAATGACATTGTAGCGTCGGTTTTTTCTCGGATAGCATTTGAAGTTATTGTTATTATTTTTCTCTCTTGGCTCATCCAGAGGTTGACGACCTCTAATGCTCAGCATCTCAGCATTATCATGTCTCAATGAAAGTTTAACACAGACAAAGCTTACTGTATACCAACTTAGTGTGACAGAAAAATTTGCATATTTCCATTAGGCTGAATACATTTTTGGTAAAGACTGAACTGATCGATGTGGGTCCAAGAGATAAAATTAAAGATGTTTATGATGACAACCATGGGTGTGGGTGGGAATGAATATTCGAAAGACAAATAGAAAATCCTATTCTCAATTCAAACAATTAATCTATACTAACGCCTACAAACAATCGGAACGCTAATACATACAAATAAGTTAACATTGGGCTTATTGTTTAGATTTGAGAGAGTAGCGGAACGCGTGCGGTGGCTTGGTAGCTCGGCGACTCGGCGGGCTTGCAAGGTGTTCCATCAAGCCACATAATTGGCCTGTTCCGATTGCCGGGAGTGCGCCCCCGCGCCGGCTGCTATACGCATGCTGGCACTACTTAGGTGTCAGATTTAAAGCGAAACCGTTTATTTATCAGGAAAGTGTTGTGAAAATTGTACCACTATTTTTTAATGGCTTAGAAATGGGTCTTTTGACATGAGGTACATCAGGGCTGGTTAAACGTGGAAAGTGCTTACAAATTGAATGTTTGTGTCGACAAGTTTGTCAGCTGTAAATATGATGTTGCCATTCTAGGACTTGTGATCTATAGTATCCTTTCGGGAACTTAGAACAACGTTAAAGTTTGGAAAACGTTAATTATACCATCAAACTGCAATATAAATTTCAATGGCAAAAATAATGTACCTAATTGTACCCGTTATGTGTTCATTTTCTTGACATAATTACGTTGTAAACAACTGTAAATTGTTTCGGAGCGGAGTGAAATTCATTAATATTCTCACCCGCGCATTACTAATGTTTAGATAGGCTGCAGCCGCACAATCACCAGCCTCTAACCGACTGCCGCCTTATTTGACGACTACTTGCCGTTCATCATCTATTAGAATTTCCATTACATAGAATAGTCACTCAAGATTTTTCTTTATGATAATAAAGATCTGTCCTTGTGAGACTTTCATAAGAAGTATTGCCGCCTTTTTTTTATTTTAGTTTGAAGGACAATGTTTCAACTAATTGCAAAGTATGTATTAAAGAAAGTGGTAATTCTCATGGAGAGCACAGTGTTCAATGCAGTACTTCGTAATGTAAGGTTTAGAGATGTGTTACGTATCACTTAGCTTATGTCATCATTTACAAAATATATTTTTTTTCCTGTGTCGCCCTTGTCTGTCTGCCTTTGGGTTTACATACAAGTAATTTCTATATTATGACGTCGATGACGGTTCCAAGGACCGGTAACTTATATTTTTAGTAACTATGTTTGTGATTTGCGAGTTAACAGTGACGGAGAATCTACAAATTTTTTGTTTTGTGTTTGTCGCGTTTTGTATAGCTACGTGTGGGTGACTGTTGCGGTGACAACTGCTTAGTTATCCTTTGGGTAGTTGCCCAATTTGGATGACCACAAAGTCTGTTCTTTACAATAGTAACACCTAAAGCACCGATCCAATAATAAATAAATATTAGTTGTAATTATTGATAACTAAGTTACGACGCATATCGCTTGCTTTAGAGCCTACTGTTTGCTTGTTCTTGCAACATGACCTTTAAATTTTGTGGAAATAAATATGTCATCAACTCTTAGTTGGCAACTAACATCTGACGTTGGGTTTAACCCAACCTCTACGACATTTCCTAAGGTGGGTTAACATGAAATTTCCAATATTTTGTAAGCGATTTGTTATTTGGCAAGTACCTATAACTGGCCTACCTTTTGCAAATAGGATACGAGTTTGATTCTAGAATGGAAATTCTTGAATATTCATTTTCGGGTTTTCATGTTATTCGATGAATTATGACCTAGCAATGCATGCTAAGTAATTGCAAATTGTGTTATGTATATCAGATAATAATTAGAATACCCTAAAACATTTTTTAATGCACAAAGAGACTTACACATCCTCATTCTTCACACCAAACAACAAACAATAACTTAGTTGATTCTCGATTTAGCATCACGCCATGTCTAGACATAGCAAAGGGCGTATGATAAGCTCCGGGGCGTTTACAAGGCAATCCCAGCGACTTTCATCAGCGCGGCGGCAATCTGCGCGCGCGCCAGCTAATGACGCCTCCATTACGCACGTTATTAGCCCCGCGCCCCGGGCCCGTGACAGCTCTAACTTGGTGCCAACTGTGCCAACCGTTTTAGTATAGTTTGCAAATGTTGTTTTGAGTAAGTGCATCTTATGAAAAATATGTGTAAATTCCATTCATATTCAGGGAAATAGCTATAAATAGACATGTAGATATTGTATAGGAAATTGTGACTGAAGTGTTAATGATGAGGTTTTTGGTAAGCAGCTAATTGTGCTGAAGTAATTCTCATTGAGTACAAACACATTATATATCAAGTGTATATAGTATTATGTAAGTTCGTCATAGATAAACCTCAATTCAAAATCTAAATCCCGCGTGATCCCTACAAAACCAGTAACTGAAATTAAGCGTTCTAAATTTGAATTAGCCAATGATAAGCATATATAAACTTACCTCCAGTAGTGAGATTCGCATTGGTCTTGTACTCCCTTTCCTCGTGCGACAAGGACCGCAGACTCCTCGAGGAGCTCTTGTACTCCATGTCACGCAGCGCCAGCGAAGCGCTTTCGCACGGCAGCAGCGATCGCTGGAACCCGAATGTTCGTATTTGGTGGGGGGATGCATTTGTACCTGGTGGAGAGTGTAGAGACTTCATTAATGTGTCTATTTGTATAAATATATTGCATAGATTCTTTGGCAATTTTATAGTTTTTTTGAGGAGAAGGCAGAGTTACTACGAATGCACCCGCATTGTTCCGATTGTATATTTGCCATATTATTATTATGAACTATAATGACTGCCTCGGTGGCGTAGTTGTATTACGGTACGACTGCAATGCTTGGGTCTTGGGTTCCATCCCCGGGTCGGGCAAAGTAATATTGGATTTTTCTATTCAGTATCAGCCCGAAGTCTGGAATTTGTGCCCGATATGGCGATAGGCTCGCCATCTATCACATCATGGGACGGAATACGCACGGCGAAAAGAGGGTGCATTAATTGCGCCTACTGCTTCGGAGAGATAAAAGGCGTTAGTGTGTGTGTGTGTGTGCGTGTGTATTATTATGATGTGCTATCATGTGACTATCTCGAAAATACTGTTTTTCTAAACGACTAATGTAAGGAGTATCTGAAAATTTAATTAAGGATTGTTTCCGTACGCGCAATAATCGAAAATTACATAAACATCCCACTTTAACAAGTAAAAAAAAACACCCTAGATATCCTCAAAACTTAATTTGCCACATTTCCGGCGTTTGCTTTTCAATTTTATAAAAATTGCAAGTGTCAATCATCTTATTAGACAGGTATTGGTGTTCTTTAATTTGGTGGGCCATAATGGCGGATGGCGTGCCGGCCCTTTGTCGAGACCCGACGTAATTATTTACGTGTCCACGTTAGGAGGAATGCCCAAATTAGTTTATGAGTTTACACAATGCAACAAAACATATCGAAGCAATTATGTCGTGAGATCGACGCAAACAAATGCAGTTTGTAATTATTATTGTTATATGGCAATACTGGCTAGTGTTGCGGTTTTGGCAATGTTAGCGCGTGATATCGATAAATTAGATAATTTCATTTTTGTATAAGTACAAAAGAGTTTTTTTTTATGAAAATAAAATCAATAATCTTTAATTGGATTTCATAAGATATTAGTTTGAAAAAATTTAAGTGAAGAGTACAAAACACAGGTTTCCTTGAAAAACAATAAATATTTTTTTTAATCCATACAAGACAATATTACTTAATTTATTATTTTCATTTTATTATTTTTAATTTTATTATTATTCATTTAGTCAAGTAAAGCTTTTATTTCATTTTCAGTTCTTAGGGGGATTAAAAATATTATGTATGCCACACATAATAATAAATCCAAACGTTTCAACTTTTCATCGATACTCGAACATCGATAGTCGATACTCTTACAGCGAATAGACAACACAATTAACGAGGGTCAGTCCGAAGCGGCTTACGTCGTACCTACAAATTAAGTCTATTAACTCAAAACTTTTAAGTCCCGGCGCACGCGAGATCTTCCTTTCTTGTCCTGTCGAGTTTGGGGCTTATTCGTTAAGTACTCGCCTTTTGTGCGCCCTTTCCACTCTTTGTTTGATATCTCTGCATAACAGGATTTTGGTATAACAGCCCGATGCTGTATGGCAGTTGTTAAATTAATTTAATGAAGTATTCTTGCTGTTGTGACTGGCAATTGCATTGAGGTTTTCATACTTTTAAATTATATCAATAGGTTATAGTAGAGTTTTTTTTTCAGACTAGAGTTTCTTTAAATTTACTACGTTAGCAAGTTTGCTTTTGATTAATTTGATAAATATACGAAAAACTATATTACATTTTTCGTAGAGTTATGTTGTTTCACTAAGACGAAGTAATATTGTAATGATCAGATGCAAAAGTGTATCTATAGTACAAAATATCTATATTTTATTTTATTTTTTTTATTTTATTTTAGTTTATTTGGGTGGCTCACAGCTAACTAATACAATAAACAAAAATAGGAACTAAATACAATGAGCCAATCACGAGCCACCACAGATAGATATAAGAGATAAACATTATAAAGTACATAAGAACTTTGAAAAAAATTAAAAACGAGATATTACTCTTAGTTCTAAAGATTAAATAAAATACTCCCAATATCTAGAGCAGGGAATCTGAGTTACCTTTCATCGCTAGAAGGTCGTCAAATTATAGGACATGTCTGCATCGGGAGCACAAAGGTGATCCCAGCAGTTGGGCACCGTGCGTGAGTACAACTTATTACAGATATAATTTCACTATTGTTTGCCGCCGGCACTGCTACTCCATATGGCGTAACGTGTGTTCTTTGGAGTTCCGCACATAATGCAAACGGAGACCGTTTCTTTTATTGATTACTAGCTTTTGCCCACGGCTTCGCCCGCGTTAATAAGTTTTTCCGGGCTAAAAGTACATAAAAACCTTCCCGTTGAATCACTCTATGACTATGACGTTGATACAACTCTTAACAAATAATGCATTAATTTCGACCAAATTTGATTACAATAAAAAGGGTTCGAGTGAGTTAATCTTAAAAGATAGACATATACTGTCGCAGACATTTTTTTAGATCATTTCAAGAGGAATAATTATTTAATACATATATTTTTGGTATCTTGAACCGTTTTCGCAGCGCACGCAATGGAAGCCCTCAAGGATGAATAATTTTCCTCGTTTTTTTACATTTTCCATTATTTCTTCGCTCCTAATAGTTGCATCGTGATGTTATATAGCCTAAAGCCTTCCTCGATAAATGGTCTATTCAACACAAAAAGATTTTTTCAATTCGAACCAGTAGTTCCTGAGATTAGCGCGTTCAAACAAACAAACAAACAAACAAACAAACAAACAAACTCTTCAGCTTTATAATATTAGTATAGATTTGAAGGAACTGCGTTTTAAATTTAAAATACTAATGTGATATGACTTCTTGGATATTTTTGTATAGAGTTATTTTATTACTTTATCTAATGGGTAAATCAGTATTCGGATGACTGATGAAGTGATCTCTCTGCCAACTCTGGGTTGTTTTTGGTGAAAGAATTAATTTCAGCAAAATCTTAGTTTACATTAATACTATTATTAATATCTACACTTGAGGCTAATAAAAAGAAAATCTTCATAAATAATATACGGCATCCTCCCTACCAGAGTCGAACGAATCCTTGGAATATTTTTTCCGTCAGCCAATTTTGATGATAGTTTGAACTCCTTTTGAACGAGGCCTTAGTTTCGCGTGACTGGCCGAACATGAAGGCGGAAGACGATATTTTATGATATTAATTAGTTCGCAGTTTTCGTGGGGTTCGAATTTGTATGGAATACATTCCTACCAAATAATAAACTGTGTGTGATGGAAGTCATTCGATACACAGTTTAAATTAAGTGAAAGTTGAAGCATAATTTATGTGGCGTCTTTAAAAATATGTGTTGCAAGTTGCAACCACACTGATACTGTGACCTATAGTTTGACATTTAATTTTTAAATATTAGATAGGTAGGTACTAGTAAGTAGGGCAAATACAAAAAATAAATAACAGTTGTAAAAAAACTAAAAAATACGCTTTATAGAAAATGTAACTAAAAATCTATACTAATATTATAAAGCTGAAGAGTTTGTTTGTTTGTTTCTTTGTTTGAACGCGCTAATCACAGGAACTACTGAACCGATTTTGAAAATTTTTTGACTAATAGGAAGCTACATAACTCCTGAGGGCTACTTTTTATCCCGGGAAAATATTTTTGTCCCGGAAAAACTTTTTCACGCGCCGCGAGCACTACTAGTAGAAAATAAATTTTAATAAATTTGAATTAAGAATAGAGTAAAGAAGAAAATATTTTTATTGTAAAAAAAAGCGTGCTTTTTAAGATATTATCAAAATGATAATCCTTCTTCTCATATTATCTATCAATAAAATATTTGTAACTATTGACACAATGCACCCCACGCTTTTTATATAGTTAAATACCTATATCGGGTTTTGTTAGGAAACTTCTTTATTTTATTGGAAAACAAAATATGTTGTGTTGTGATTGTTATTAAAAAGTTCTAAGTTCTTATGAAATTGCAAATAAAATAATAATATTTACATAGATAGCTCTGTTCTTTTCCTACTAGCAGTGTAGATGTACAATTATGTACATACAGTTTGAACGTATGTACATACTGATATAAATATTACGGTCACGTTAAAGTTTCTTTTTTTTTATCAAATCGCATACATTAAACATTTAAGTCTTAGGAATAATGGTTATTCTTGTTAATATAATGTTTTTATTATCGCATGCCAAAAAAACATCCGCTTAATTTGCACGCACTAAACTCTAGTCATTATAATGACAAAAAAATCTAATTTAAGTTTAACTTTGCACATAACATGTCGTTCTCTCAGAAATCCAATCTATTTTTATATATGACATAAATATTTGTCATAAATTGTTAGCGGACAAATTCGCGGGTTTGATATTGGGATAAAAATGACTTCGTTTTTTTATGATACCCTACAGCTGCATTTCCTACACACATTAATCTACTATGACATGACTAACTTTGAAAACACACACATACACACACGCACACGCACACACAAGCAAAAAGTTGGAAGATTTTACAGATCGTCTATAGTCTATACTAATAATTTAAAGAGGAAAGATTTGATTGTTTGTTTGTTTGCATTGAATAGGCTCCGAAACTGCTAGACCGATTTGAGGAGTTCTTTCACCAATATAAAGCTATATGCGGGCAAAAGCTAGTTAGTCAATAAAATTAAAAATTCATCCCGTATTATGTAACAAAGCGTAGGCGGATTGTAGAATGGGTAACGTTAAAAATATCCGACGTCCTTTAGGTACGTTCCAATGTCATATCGCCACCAAGTCCCGTGGGAAGAAACCGTTATCAGCGGCGATAGCACCGCACCGGCCGCACCGCATCGTATCGCTTTATTAAAATTATAAATGATAATAATAGAGCACAATAAATATTTCAATTATTTATACGCCTCGTGCGGTTTACTCATCGTCGGCTACTAATGAATTGGGCCTGTTAGTTTTATTCATTTTTTTGAGTTTTATTTTATAATATGAAATTTACTATATTTTTTATTCATATTTGCACGTACACGTTTACTTGAATTTGCTTATAAAGTTTAGGAGTGGCGTCTCAATGTTGAACATACACACACACCTTTATCCACGAAGGGGTAGATAGAGGCACAACTAGAACACCTGCTTTCCGCCATGTGTATTCCGTCCCATGATCTGATAGGGACAATATCACAATACTAGGCACAAATACCAGACTCCGACTTGAAACTGAGTAGAAAAACCCAATATCACATTGGCCGACCCGGGATTCGAAACCAAGAGCTCAGAGCGTTGTTGTATAGCGCACGCAGTACAACTACGCCACAGAGATAGTCAATCTTAGTATTATACCAAATATACCTCTATATATGGTAATCACAACATTCACAACACCCTTTAAACTCGCTTCCTTCTATATCCGGGGCTAGTCGTTTATCCAGCTAATTAATTGTAAACCGACGTGTCAATGAGGACTAATGAGAATCTATCACCTCTCTGATTCTACTATTAATGATTGTTATAATTTTGTTATGTAAACTAAATTAGCCCTGTATTATATACTGCCCATTGCTGAGCACGGGTCTCTACAACTGAGAGGGTTAAGGCCTTAGTTCATCACGCTGGCCTAGTGCGGGTTGGCAGACTTCACATACCTTCGAAATTCAAAGAACTTCTCATGTATGCAGGTTTCCTCACGAGGCTTGCCTTCACCGTTAAAGCGAGAGATAATTCACAAAGAATACACACATAATTTTATAGAAAAGTCAGAAGTGTGTGTCCTTGTGTTTTGAACCTGCGGACATTCGTCTCGGCAGTCCGTTCCACTCCCAACTATGCTATCGCCACTTTGCTATGTAGAGATAACATTAAATTGTGTTTATTTCAGTATTACTGGTTTTTTACTATTTTCATGCATTATATTGTCTCAATCTAGGTTGGCTGGTAGTGAATGCTGGTATTTAGTCCGTTACATTGTAAAAAATCAAAGTGCTTTTTCACTTACTAGTTTTGGACCTTGGTTCCCGCGGTCCGTCGACGGTGACTTTGATGGCTTTTTGGTAGGTTGTTACTTGAGGTGGATTTGTTGATATCGTTATTGTTAACGAGAAGCTCTTTCCTGAAACAAAACACTGCACGTGAGTTGGTGTGACGCTTTTACAGTCAATTATTTCGAATCGTTGTTCATTGTCATTGAGGGTTATAAAGCCTACATTCTTTGTTTTGAATATAATTTAGTAATTCGTATACTTATATTTATGATATCGTGCAAAAATATATTATATGACTAATATACTTATTGCAAAAAAAATATTTCCATGTGTCATTTTTATGTTTGATAGAGATAATTGTATTTTGCCTTTTTGAAATTGAATGTACCCACGTCATTTTAAATTCAACTTCAAAATGGCTACATGCCTTGCGTTTGTGTTCTAAATACTAAAAGACATTTTATAACATAACGTTATTATATAATAACGTTAGTCGTACTTAAAACAAAAACAAGCTAGAAATTGATGTCTTTTAGTATTTAGAACACAAACGCAAGACATGTAGCCATTTTGAAGTTGAATTTAAAAAGACGTGGGTACATTCAATTTCAAAAATGCAAAATACAATTATCTCTATCAAACATAAAATACAAAAATATTAAAATGAACAGGATTCGTAGGATTGAAACTATATCCCATTACAATAATTCTACATTCGAAATACGCAAACGAATTGAAACATTAATAAATTCGAATATTAATTGATTTCAAAATCAGGTAGCGCGATTGAGGTCTAGATAAATGATTGAAAATATTGATATAATCTTTATAATGCGGTGACACACGTTGGTGTGTGTTGGATTGTCCGGTAGTGTATGCTTGCCCTAACTACGTGCACACAGCTACCGGCGCATGGTCGGAAAATAGCGAGCTTTTTGGGCGCCCGATTTGCGGTCACTAGTAATGAATGCACCGATAAATACCGAATAAAATTACTGTTAAAATGAGTGGATTAACATGTCTAATGCAGATAATTCGTGTGTAGCGAGCACTCGATGTTGAATAAATGACATTTCGAACTACGTCGGTAATATGGTTTTGTGTTTAGCTATTGCCTTTGGTTTTGTGTTAAAGATGTTAGTGTTTTGATTTATTTCGTTACAGGCTTGTGGTTGAAAATCGACATGCGTATTCTTTGAAAACCAATATTTTCACTTTGACATGGTTTTTCGTATTTGTATACTTAGTAATGTCAAACCCTGTCTCCATGTTCTATGTTGCAAAAAAAAACAGGAAAAGTGCCACTCACATATATTTCTATTAAGAGGAAATGAAAAGGAAAGATTACGTTTAGTTTTTAAATATGTTAAATTAAATATTTTAATTGAAATTTCCTTAACATTAATTGTACCTTATCATTTTTCCCTTAATTAACCGTGGTAATTACCTGGAATATTATCAATTTCTTCAGCTTTATTTTATTCTTATTATAACGCTTTATTGAAAATGTGTAATAAATTTAGGTTATATTAGACAATGTTATTAAGCGCTATATGCCGACATGTATACTAATATGTGGGTGAGCCCTTATAAACAGTTTCTAAAATGAAAAATAAACAGTAGGCACATTCATTCTAGAATAATGCCATGTTTTTAAAGTGGTTTGTGTTATCATAAAAAAATGGGTTACGCCACAATAACCGTCTTTTGATAAAGCTATCTATTAAAATGCTTGTTATTTCCTGACGGTACCATACAAGTTCAAACCAGTCTATAATGTATTGGTTGACTCATTTTTGTGGCCTACTTTAAAAATCAAAATTAGGCACAAACAGAAATTTAACGGTTTTATTATATGTTAATAGTTACTTAGAGATTAAAGGAGCGGACTTAGTTTAAAATTTCAATTTGACATACATTGAAAATTTAAAGTATATATAGCATAAGCATAGCGTCTGTACTAGCTCGACAACTGTAAAACGAGTGTTGACACGGCAATTTATGGTAGGTCTCTCATATGCTAGAGTCCGTGTGAAGCCTGTGAAGGAACCAGGAAGATCCTGCGCTTCTGGAAGGAGTTGAGCTGGCTAGACTTCTAGCTGGCACATCACGCACAACGGCCCGACATTTTACGGGTTAAGTGCGGAAAAAGGAGCCCCACAACAGTAACAGTAACAATATGTTAGAGTGCGTCTGGGGGGTACCCCCGAAATGTCTATTTCTACCGCCAAGCAGCAGTGTGCATGTACTGTTGTGTTTCGGTTTGAAGGACATTGTAGCCAGTGTAAATTCTGGACATAATGAGGCTTAACATGTTATGTCTCAAGATCACGAGCGCAGTGGAATGCCAAACAGTACTTTGTAACCCAAGGTGCTGGATCGTGTTGCTACTGTTTATGGGTGGTCGTATCACTTACCATCAGGCGAAAGGCAATGCTCGTCTCGTCATTAAATGCATTAAAAAAAATCTTTGCCGATAGTGAAGTACGTACAGTAACAAAAGCATAGACACATTTGTTTAATTATTATTGTAGTCACTTGTAATTAAGTAAGATAAATTCCTTCTTAATTTAGTTTATAGACGTAAGGTGCTTATTTAAGTTATTTATAGGTGGAGGCTTATTGTCATACAATATAATGTTCCCTATCCATTGTATAATTAGTCTGTAAGCCTTCCTAAAACTAAATAAAATAATATGCTCAGTGCTCATGCCTTTGTCCCGAGCATCTCCGAGTTTTCCAGGTTAAGTGGGTTGTCAATACAACAAGATATACTGGTGGTAGATCTCTTATAATATACAAGCGACCGTCTGAGTCGGTACCACTGCAATGTAGATGAAAACGTACAAGGAAAATAATCTGTCTGTACTTATTATTACTAAATAATACTAAATAATATAACTTATTAGTAGACTGTCTCGGTGGCGTAGTTGTATTACAGTACGACTGCAAAGCTGAGGTCTCGGGTTCGATCCCCGGGTCGGCCAAAGTGATATTGAGTTTTTCTCTCTCCGCCTCTTTCGTTACGTGATACTGTAATCTGAAACTGTTGTGAATAATGTATTTTTATTTGTCTCTTTTAATCTACAAGTAAAATTGCATTCTGTTGTTTCTCAGATAAAGTAAAATAAAATAAATAAAAATAAAATGTCTTTTTCTATTACTAAGCAGCATGTATGCACTATTACAAGGTATGCGAATTTGAAGCATTTCACAAAGTAATATTTTAGCATGATATCTCAATATCCGTCGTCCAGTCACAAACTGGGCACGTTTCAATAAGGAAACAAATCATCATAAAATATTCGTCGCTAAACATTAAAGGCGCGTTCTGAACGATGTGAAATATTGCTTTTAAAATCGTTGTTAAACTTAATGCATTTCATATGATCACTCATCAACAGTTTAGGGTCTAAACACAATGCGCGAGAAGCGATAAAACAACATTGTAACGCAACGACCGTCTCCAGGAGGTGTTGAGAGAGCCGCGTGAAATATTCAATTATTGTGCGCGGGCGCAGGTGGGTTCCGCGGGCCGGGGGAGGGTGCGACGGCCATTTTGATTTACGATTGAGCGTAAATCCTTAGTGACATTTGCGATCGAGTCGACTCTATACGCGTAGATTTTCAGGAAAATCTCTTGCGGTCGGCGTTATACTGCTGGCCGAGTGCTGTGTGATTTCACGCGCTTTGGCACTGGATGGGTAATGAAAAGCGAACTTGGAGATGATGCAGTGTCAGAGCGTGGATGTTCATGACTTCTCAATGCAGTATTGTTGGGACAGCTTAGTTCATAAATATAACACGTTATGTGCTCGTCGCGACGTGTGAACAGATACTGTTTGCAGCTCTCATCTTCATTGGCTACTTGCATATATATTATGTACTTCGTGTTTATATATGTACTGCCTCAATATAATGTTGTCACTTTTTTCCGTATTAAAGTTCCATAACTTATAATTGCAAGTATAAATTATTTAGCATGTTTTTTTAAGAGAGTTAATGCGCGTGATGAAAATAAACCCATGAAATTTATGAAATAAAATGTTGGTTTAAACATTCAAAACAACTACAATCAACAAAGATGTTTAGAACCACAAAAATAGAAATAAATAAATGCATGGCACACATACCTAAGCCTTTTTAGAAAACATGCACTTGTACGAAAAAAGAAAACAAACCCGTTGATGACCGCCGCACAAAATGATTTGGTCACATTCTGGTCATGCCGTTTACATGGCGACCACTCGGTCCTAATTATGTGTATAATCTGATCACAAAACTGACAGCCAAGGGTCTGTTACGACATGCCTTCAGATAGTAAGTTCAAATTTACATCTTATACTTGATACCATTATGATGTTTTTTTGTATATTCTGATTTGTGAGTGTGTATATGGTTTGAGCGGTTCTGGGTTCAAATTCTAGGTCAGGTATGTGTATATCAGGTATAGATATCACTATCCGGGAGTACAAACTAAGTTATTATAATTAGATTAAATAAATAAATAGCTTTTTATATGAAAGGTAGTTCATGATGTAGGTATGCTAGGTTTATATATTTATATTTTTTATTTCAGTTTCAGTATGTAAGTATATTACTTTATTTAAAGAGTTATAAAATCGTATTCGAACCTATGTCAATACAAAACTTAAGCGTCTCCACATAACATGAGCTTAAAACTATTCCACTAGAGTTCACAATTTCATATTTCCAATACACACAACAAATTCACACAAGATTGTGTCGTTACAAAGAGTTCCCACACTTGAAACGTAATGAATGGCTGGAGGTCATTAGGTGCGCGCTGTATTACTTATTAGATATTTATTACAAGAATGTCATCATCCAAATCATATCCACTGGACCCGTTCCGGACCTGTCCATATTAATCACATCAAATAACCAGTGCAGTGTTTTGATGACCAAGTCACTTTTATGGCAGCTCACTTACTGCAGGTGTAGAGTTACATACAGAAATAGCGACCAGTGTAAATTGGTCTATGGATTTGTCATTCTATTAAAATTGAGGCAAAAAATGCGGTTTAGTTGGGTGATTTGTCGAAGCCGGTATTAACCCTTTCAGCGCCAGAATATTTTGATATGTTTATGCTGTATGCCGTCATACATATAAGCAGCTACGAGATAAATCGTACTTGGCATAGTAGAACATAAATCCATTCGACTATGCCGACTACGAGTATAGCCGTATACGAATATACTCGTAGTATACGAATATACTTGTTAGGCCGAAAGTATATCGACAATTCTGAAAGACCAGGGCAGTCCAATGAGGTCAATCAAAGTGTCCAAGTATTGCTTCAACATTATTTGGAATATATACCACCTACAGAAAAGAAAAGCAAGCCAAGTAAACCTTGTGTTGTGTGTACCAAAAATAAGACTCGCAAAGAAACAAGGTATTTTTGCCCATTGTGTCTAAAAACTTCGGCTTTATGTGTAGTTGATTGTTTCAAAGCTTATCATAACTAAATATTATATTTCTACTGTTGAAAAGACGGAAATATGTCTTCTTTTGTTTGTTTATACTACTACTCAGTACCTTAATGTCATAACTTTTTCCCATTAAAAGTGTGAAGTTTGAAATTATCATGCGTTTTCTTTGCTAATGCCAACGTTCAAAATCCGACCTTACCTGTAGTGCCAATAAATAATTTTTTCTGTAGAAGGACCTACAAAATCTACGAATATATTCGTAGTCGGCACCATGATGAAATCCCGCATTACGAGTTATCTCGTAGCTGGCACGCAAAGGGTTAAATTAGATGGAACAATAATTATTTTATTTTTTATTTATCGAACGTTTTCATGAGTTTTATTATTTTCTAAGAGACTAATGCACTTTTGTATGTTTAATTTTTCTACAGAGTTATGTGCGTCAGCATTTTTTATTACCCGCCTTTCAAAAAAGGAGGAGGTTCTCAATTCGTGTGTTTGTATTTTTTGAAGAATAAATTTGATGTCCAGATAATTAATTAAAATATTTAGCTTGATAATTATTTTTGATTCTAAATAAAAATTCAGAACTCGATATTAGAACGTAAATTAATCGTAACAATGCAAAAAATCAAGATAACATTAGAAAACTTGCAATGAGAGGTCTGTAATGGATGAAATAATTATATTTTGATGATCCGTGCCACGTTTCTTAGTACTCGATAGTCAGCGCGAAAAACTTAAGTGTTTACCTAGATAATATTTATCAACGCTATTTTGGATTAATCTTTACAAATTCTTCGAAACCATAAAAATACACTTTTAAATTGGCATATTAAATAAGCTTGTTATAAATCTTGTTTGACGAATAATCTATTCGCTATTCATCATCAGACACAACACGTGCTCTGCTGAGCATAGGCCTCCCCCAAAGATTGCCAGACGGACCTGTCAAAAGCTGCCCGTATCCAGCGCGTTCCTGCGACCTTTATCGTCGCAGTCGTCGTCTGTCCACCTTGAAATTCTATTCTATTCGCTATAAATCGGTAGAAACAAAAACGTTGACTCAAAGAAATATGTACTTTGTCACCACTACGAATGATGTGCAATTATGTTTCCTACTGGCCGCTGTGAGAAGACGATTGGCGGGCAAAAACGCTATGTACCCATAAAGAGTTAATGGTCATGGCGACTCACTGATGGCCAGTCGCGGGGCAGAAACGATCTCTTGCATTTTACTATTTCTTACATATAACCCTCTGTCGACAAGGCATGTAATGAGGAATATTGGGTGGGTGCCTATTATGACCTTTATAATTTTAATGGGTTGTATTATTTGAGAATAGTAATATCAATGATCGAAAAATTATATAGTTTTTAAACGCTAGTGATTGATCTATAGAATGCTATATTTACTAGTGCATATATCTTTTAAGATTGATGCAGTTAGAAACAAATTAACTTGTAAGTGAATCCATTAACTAAACTAAATCCTATAGCATGTACACGTGAATTTTAATAAACTTACACATCAAGTCACGAAATACGTCCATGTAGTTTCCATGGTAAGTGTTTGGAAGAATTTAGTGCTTTACCCTTATCATAGATGACGATGCTTGTTTAGGGGGTCTCACCCCCGTAACATTTGCTGAGTATGTCCCTGCCTGTAGTGTATGAGGGTCTGTAATGTGATGTGAGGCGCGGTGTAACACAATGGAACAGTAAAGTGCGAACGCTGTTTACGGCCCACTGCGGTTTGGAAATTAAAATCTGACTTGTCCTGATATGAAGATAGCCAGAGGAGACGAATTCAGTCATTGTTTCATACATTGCCTTTATTAGGAAAGTGTTATGTATACCAATATATTTTCAATGTGTGAGGTTTAAGGACAATGTTATGTAATCATTTAATGAGTCACTCTTCAGTGACTAAATGAAGTTATTTATTTATTTAATTTCTGTGAGGTAATAGAAATTGACGTCATACAATATTATTCAATTTATAATATTTTAATATTCAATATTAGTACTGCAGTAATTGTTTAGAGTTGTTATTTAATTAACTTATGTTTCATCCATATGTCGCTTTATTAGGACAGATATCGATAAACTCATTTAAAATAATATTTCAACGTCTATTAATTTAATTAATAACCCTTATGAAATAATTATTTGTGTGTAATCATTATAAAAATATCCACAGTCAAATTAAAGCTCATAGTGATATAAAATAAAATTTGATATTTTAACATTTATTTATTTTGCATTTCATATACAAATGTATGTCGGCGGACTTAATGCCAAAGGCATTCTCGCCCAGTCTACCTTAGGATGGTTCAGAGGTACATAATGTAGGTGTATCAGGTACTTAAATTGATATTAAAGATACGAATAAACGTACATAAAAGTTAACAAAGCAATCAATAATAAACATGTAAATTACACTACATTTTCGCCTAAACATTTAATCTTGAACAAAATATTTGAAAAAAAACAAAGTGCAACGTCCGCTTAACATTAAACAGTGCTCGTGGCGATGTTCAATTTTATAAATGACAGCCAATTTTAACGCTTTCATGTGAATAAAGTAGCAAAACGTGTTAACGCAGAACGTACAATATACGTTATTACATCGATAATTATTTTACAATTCACTTAATTCGAACAATTTGCTCGCTAAATTATGACAATAATTCAACAATGACACGCTCGTCGGCATTAACGGTGTCGCAAATGCAAGTTTTCACATTCGTGATTTAGAAATGTTTCCTCACCGCAAACGATTATATTTTCCACGAGGGGAGTCTACGCTGCGGCACGCATAATGCGATCGTTTAGTTTTCTTTTATTTCACTTATTTATCGATAGGAGAAATATTATTCAAAGTATCCAAGAGATTTTCTTTGCTTAGACCGGAATGACGAGACCAGAAACCTTAAGTAGCAAGACGACTTACAATTATTATGAACAGCTAAAGATTACAATTTTGCTAGCAGTGATTGTATTTCTTGATTCTTCTTTGGCCTACGAAGAAACGGATCTATAGTTTGATTCTATATCAAAACAAATAGTAAATTGCGATAAAATAAACCTGAAAAACAAACTTCTCCCATTTAATTAATTACGGATACATTTTTTCCGCATGAATAACAAACAATTGTTTGTATTGATATCCAAGATTAGAAATACGCGGAAAAGCGTTTGAAATGTCGCATATCATCCACATTATTTATAGAAGGGTAATACCGTTTACTCAGCACTATAATTGGATAAACCTGTTGAATGAAAAACAGCCAGTTGTTATGTAAAATCCGGATAAGTTCGTATAAGACGTGATTTACTACGTAATTTTTGTTGTGTTATATACTAACAAGTCATTGATGACGTTATGAATGTAGTAAAAAGATCCACAGTACGATAACGTTTCATTATCGATGTGAGTCTTATACTTTGTGTATGCGTCTCTTATTGTTTTATTGTTTCTGCATAAACGGAAAATTGGTTATAATAGTTATTGATCAGAAAAATACTTTTGTAGAAAATAGAAATATTCTAATATGAGAGAATTATGTGACGGATAGAGATAATAGAGAAAGTGATTGTCAATATTTTACGAATATTGTATTATATGATGCTAAAGCTGCCAAAAATAATTGAATAAAATAATAAACCGATTTTGAAAACATAATTCTAATATTACCAGCTCTATATTTAATTGTCCCACTGTTGGGCATGGGATTACTCTAGGACAGTGTTTAGTATTTACTATTTCCTCCTATTTAATAGCCTGTAGGTACAAACATTTCCTTATCGAATTATCACGGAAGCAAACATGTATTACTACGCATACCTACACTGTGTTATAATGAGAGTGAATAGAACCGGTTTCTTCGTTACGAGTTTGTAGTTCGTCACCGTTCCAATGATTTGTCATATCTTACGTATAATGTCAGTAGTGACGTATTGGAAATTTTTGTATCTATTTTCATGCCTAGTTCTTGTCCGGGTGTCGGGACTATCCGCGTGGAGTGTGTTTAACAAAAAATATGCGATAATCCCACAATGGATTAAGAGGATAGCATGAGTATGTCTTATTAGATTTTTTTGGATTGAAGGTCAAGCCTGTATTAGTGGGTTAATTATTTTTGTTACTAATTGACACATGATTTAACAGCGAGTTACAGAGCATTAAAATTAAATCGTCACGTCATCATCGAAGGGGTAGACAGTGATGTCGTGGCGGAGTTGAATAACCGGCTGTGAAGAAGCTCGTCTACAGGTTCCATCTCAACTGCGATAGATGTTTGTGTGGTTCACATTGTTTTCTCCTCTGTTCGTTGTAGGAACGAGTCTCAAATAGTTTTTAATACACTAGTAGAAACTAATAGAGTCGATGATACTAGATTTATTATGAGAGTTTAGAGTTAAAACAAACGAAGACAATTTTGATTCTCGTACACATATCATTTCAATTTTTTACGACGTATTCAAATAACCAAAAAAGGGGTCGTTGTGGCAAATACTACCTGGTCGTTAAGTATAGTCATCCACATAAGCAGCTGAATGAATTCGAAAATTCAAATAGCATCTGCACTTTTGTGTTCTTACCGAATTTCGTTTTCTCTTCACAAAAATAAAATAAAAGGAGGTACACACCAAGAAAAAAGAATCTTTCAATTAAACTTAACGCGTAAAGGCTATTTGAAAGGACATGTAAGAAAACTGGCCTGAAATTCTAACTAAATTAGTTTATATATAATCGGATAGAACTCCTAAAAACTTGCCTTTTACAATGAATCGTTTACTTTAAAGACCTCCGATTTTGAGATTCATAGTATTTTATTTTGCTGAAAAACTGCACTTAATCTGTCAAGGCCCGCGACGGACACCGGTGTCCATATATATAGGGTTTTCTCATACATCTATATATATAAGCGGGCCTTGAAGGGTTAATTTGAACGATTTTGAAAAGTTAGTAGATAATGAATGGAGGGGCTTATAATATTTTTTCATTGAATCCAAGTTCCATATTTTGCCCCTTTTATATCCTGAAAGTTGGAGCTTGGTTAAATTTTGAGGCCCAGCACCCAAACAAAATGCGGACATCTCTTTTGAATTTGTTCAGTTACTTATGTGCCTGACTGTACATACTTGACACATCGGTCGTCCGAAAATATTTTTCCTCGACCGTATCCCTATATTACGAAATGTGACCGGGCGTGCTATTAGCCGGTTAACTATTAGCTCTGGAGGCGGATAATAATTGGCTAATCTGGCGCGGCCGGTGGTCATGATTTGCGACCACACCGTCTAATAAACGGATTAACGGATTTTATTGTTCATAGACGGTTTGCAATTCACGAATTTGTAATGATTAGGCGATGGTTAGTTAGAAGTTGGTAATTTTTTACAAGCTTTTATTTAACTTGCAATGTATGTATGTTTTTTCGGGTGGAATCTTGCAAGTCAATTTTGAAGTAGTCATCCTTAACCGATTGTGTTGAACTTTTTCATACACGTTCAGTTTGAGTGACAATGTTAGCTAAGTGACGTCATTCTGAATTCAATATGGCGGACGGCTCGCCATGATGGACTAGTTATTTTTTGTCCACGTCCATAATATGGATATCAAGTGAAAGGGTTTGCTGAGAAAAATACAAAAAATAAAATGACCTCTCTAAATACAATATGGCGGACAACCCAAGATAGCCGACTAGTTATTTTTTAAGCAGCCTTGTAAGATGGGTATCAAATGAAAGGGCTTGCTGAGAATAACTCGTAAAATAACTAAAACGTGAAAAATAAAAAAAAGTAAAAAAAATATATTTGAAAACAAGCTTTTATTCAAATGCTCTAAAAAGAAAAAAAAAATACTTCAAAATGAAACAAACTTTGTTTTATTCTATGTACAGATAAAAACTTGTCACGAGAGTTACTTGTGTAGATAATACAATAATTATGTAACTTGATCTTGACAAAAATAAATCTCGCTATAAGCGTTTATCTTTTATCAAAAAAATTTTTTTAGACCTTCCATTTATAACTAACTTTTTAAAAACGTTCATATTAACTGTAGTTTTTAAGCAAAATAAAATTACCTATATCTCAACATTGAAGGACTTTATCGAAATACATATTATAAATTATTTGACTGCCTCGGTGGCGTAGTTTTATTATGGTACGACTGCAATGCTGAGGTCTTGGGTTCGATTCCCGGGTCGGACAAAGTGATATTGAGTTTTTCTATTCAGTATCAGCTCGGAGTTTGGAATTTGTGCCCGATATGGCGATAGGCTCGCCCCCTATCACATCATGGGACGGAATAACGGCGAAAAGTGGGTGCACTAGTTGCGCCTCTGCCTAACCCTTCGGGGATAACAGGCGTGAGTGTATATGTATGTATGTATGTACATATAAAGTATCTTGGTTAGAATTTTAGGCCCGTTTTGGACATGTCCTTTGTAAAGAAAACAGTATTTTGGAAGGAAATATGCAAAATTGGAATTACGATAATATTAAACTATGTTTTAATGTATTTTACATTTTATTTATGGTATTGATTGACGAGACGAGCATACCGTTCGCCTGATGGTAAGCGATACGACCACCCACAAACAGTAGAAACGCCATGCAGCACCTTGTGTTACAAAGTACTGTGTGGCATTCCACTGCGCTCGTCATCCTGAGACATAAGATGTTAAGGTGAAATAACTCAAGTTGCTGAATGGTGTTCCTATTGTTTATGGGTGGTCGTATCGCTTACCACCAGGTGAACGGCATGCTTGTCTTGTCATTAAATGCGATAAAAAAAGGGTAATTCCCTATTTTTACCAGTCACATTTAGAGTCAACAGTGCCGGAACACTCATTTTGCACATGCATAAACCGTTACATTATGTATGTACCTGGGTATAATAAACTACGCACAACACAAAAACTTGGAAGATACATAAACAAAAATAGGATGTACAAACATTTCCGCGGTTCTTTCGGCATCATTTTATTTTCCCATATTTGTGGTTAAAATATACAAACACGTTTTATTTATTTATTAAGAAATTCACATGTTAGTAGAAATAGCAAATAAGTTTATGTTATTTTTAACACGCTCTTATTAGCTTTAGACGTATGTATGTATCAGACAAACAAACTGCTAGCCTGGTGGTAAACATCACGACTACTCATACAAACAGTAGCAAAACCACACAAAACTTAGAATTATTCTACGTCGTACTAAATTGTGCTCTACAAACTTTTTTTTCATTACATTGAATGACGAGACGAGTATGCCGTTCGCCTGATGGTAAGCGATACGATCACCCATAAACAGTAGCAACACCATCCAGCACATTGAGTTACAAAGTACTGTGTGGCATTCCACTGCGCTTGTCATCCTGAGGCATAAGATGTTAAATCTCATTATGTCCAGTAGTTACACTGGCTACAATTTCCTTTAAATCGAAACAAAATAGTGCATGCACACTGCTGCTTAGCGGTTGAAATAGACATTGCGGTGGTATCCACCCAGACTCTTACATACGAGAGACCTACCACCAGTAATCTGTGATATTCATCCCACTGGCTATATTAATATTACCTCATCATCGAGGCCGCTTATTTCCATCTATACATAATATTGTATGTATAATTATAAATAAAAATAAAACATCAGCTCACCTCTCCCACTCCTGCCAACGAACCTCAAGTCGTTGAACTTGGCAACCCTATTCTTCATGACAGCGGAGTTATTCCTCAGCTCGGCGGAGCAGTTCTCATCGTTGCCAGCCCTGACGGTGACTAGGGTGCCGTCGAGCACGTCGCCCAGGGCTACCACCTTGAACCCGCCCGGCAAGGTCTTATTAGACCGCCAGTGCTGAGGCAGCATTGAACACATGTAGTCCGGACTCCCAGTTCTAACTGTTGACAAGGAGAAATCATTTTGACAATATTATACAACATATTATCATCGTGATCTTCATCATCAAGTACGAAGTCCAATGCTGAATATAAGTTTCTCCTAAAAACTTCCAGACCGACCTATAAGAAGCGGATTCAGTGAGTTCCTGCGATTTATTCTCTATGGGGTAGGTAGACAAGCAACCACTGTACACTACTTTCTGTTCAACTTATTTTCCATCCTACAATAGGATAAGAGAGAAGTGTAATGGCAAAATTCTTTTTCTACCGCCTTTAGAGGTCCACTACTGAACATAGGCCTCCCCCAAAGATGGCAAAATTAAAAGGCTAATCCAAGGCACGCCATCTCCACACTGATTTTTTTATTAGATATAATATGTCACGGACTAGCTGGCTTTGTAGGATCGTGGGACCGGTGTGTTCAACGTTTGGTCTCCTTCGGGATTAGTCAGTAGTCAGTAATTAGTACGTAAAAGGCGTCAGTAGTTATGCACACACGTACCTAAGTGACACCGTTATGTGCAAATATTTATTGGTTCACCATACCAACCGCACTAATAGATCGGAATCTTGCGATTAGCACAAACGGCTGTTCCACGATGCCGTCTCCAACGTCATTTAACACCTTATCTTATAGGTGACTAGCTTTTGCCCGCGGCTTCGCTCGTATGAAAGAGTTTTTCCTGGATAAAAGTTACTTTACATTTTCCCAGGACAAGAAGTTTTTAAACATGTGTTTGAATTAATTGAAGGAATTTTTTTGAATGTGTGAAATCTGATGAAAGAACTAAGCTAATCAGCTTTGAAGCAAATCAATTCCAAAATAACTTTCTACTGCTTTTTAACCCCGTTAGGGGATGAATTTCAATAAAATGCGAAACACGCCTTTCATCAATTCTGTCAAAAAAGATTTATGCAAAATTTTTAGTAGATTGGACCAAGGAATCACGCTGTCCCATACAAACTTTGCTCCCTCATTTCACCCCCTTAGGGGTAGAATTTCGAAAAGTCCTTTCTTATCGGATGCCTACGTCATACAAAGAACACCCGCTCCAAGTTGCAGGTCTCTACGATCAGCGGCTTAGGCTGTGCGTTGATCCGGCAGTCATTCAGGACAAAGCATTTTATATGTAGTTATAGATAACAAATTTATATTACTGGCTAAATAGCCTGTCATCGCTTATGTTATTGGTTGGTACAATACTTTGTCCATATCTCAACAGGCTAGTAGTTAGTGTTACTGGGCATTATAAGACATCTTATGTCTCAGGCTTTTACCCGAAAGACGTCCATGCATATTCATTACTAATAAGTTGTTAAATACAAAGCTCCATAGTTAAGTTACTGGCATAACGAATCGAATTCACGATTTGATAATTCATACACAGTTCGAATATGCTGTCATTAGACACATGACTTATGTAAAATTCCTAAGGTAAGTGGAAACCAATGTGTTAGAAATTTTGTACATTGATCATGAGTGTAATACTTTGAGTTAATACGAATAAAATTGAATGGTGATATACTCTAGTATATAATAATACCAGCCCTGTATCAAATACTGTACCACTGCTGGGCACGGTCCTCCTCTTCTACTGAGAGGGTTTAGACCTTAGTCCACCACGCTGGCCTAGTGCGGGTTGGTAGACTTCACATACCTTCGAAATTCTTATAAAGGAACTTCTCAGGTATGCAGGTTTCCTCACGATGTTTTCATTCACCGTTAAAGCGAACGATAATTGATAAACAATACACACGTAACTTCGGAAAGTCAGAGGTGTGTGCCTTGGGTTTTAAAACTTCGGACATTGTCTCGGCAGACCGTTCTATTCCCAGGTAGGCTATCGTTCACTTTTAATCTACTCTAGTATATCGCCATTCAATTTTATTCGAGATAGATCAATTTTGTATGTTAATCCTCCATTCACGCATATAATAAAACCATTTCAGGTAAAAACGGCTTTAGAAAAAGCATAATACACACTACGATGGTCTAACTAAAATTTATTATTCCTAAGGAACTTAAAATAAATTAATTTAGTTTAGCTGTTAGGATTCAACAATCTCTTGCTAAACTGTTTGTGGAATAAGCATCAATCCACACAAATAAACCGTTTGTAACTAGTATAATATGTATACATTAAATGGTGTTGGAAACAAATCATTTGATTTTGCACATGCATAGTAGGTTCTAGGTACCTAAATATGAATGTGCACTAACAAGGAAAAACTTGATTCCTTTTATGTGAAGATTTGAATTTAAAATTACATATCGTCACATTTGTAACGTGAGAATGCAATATTTCTGAGTATGTTACCAATTCATGCATGTGACGTCGAAGAAATTGTTTGTCTGACGTATAATTCCATTTGTCATTTTCGACGATAAAAACCCGCACGTCATTAAAATTTCCCGTGTTAATTTTTTCATTAATATGGCAGTAAAATTATTTGTTAATTGTTGTGTAGTTCCTGGAATTAGTATCTAAAGATATTTTTTTATACGGGACTGGTCAGAAGTGTCCACTTGCACCTGGTGGTCGCCTTATCTTTGACCAAAATACTTTTCATTACAACCGTAATTGGAAATATTATGTTTTCTATTTTGTTTAGCTAGATGCACACACACTCACACAGTCATATCTTTTATTCCCGTAGGCAGAGGGGTAATTGATGCACTCAATTTTCGCCGTGCCACCTATGATGTGATAGGGGGCGAGCCTATCGTCCTATCGGGCATTCCAGATTCCGGGCTGATACTGAATAGAAAATCCAATATCACTTTGCCCGACCCGGGATTGATCCTGAGACCTCAGCATTGCAGTCGTACCATAAAACAACTATGCCACTGAGGTACTAAGATACGGTCGAGGAAAATAATCCCGAACGATTAATTATCGTCATAATATCATTTTTATTTCGTTTTAGAAAGCTTTCGTCCTTTCAGTTTCTTTGCAGTTTATGGTTCTAGTTTTTTCCTACCTACACAGATACACTACCAGTTTTTAAAGTTTAAATAAAGACTTGTAGAGTGTAGTGTTTGCAGATTCTAACGGTGATGTGCATGCATTAGTTTACATAACTATTGTGACTTTGTAAACGAACGACTTGAAAATTTTAAAAGATGTAATAGAAAAAAGTAAGCAGGGAGTTACTTTCTGCCTTCTTTCCTTGGGTAGTTATCGCGTAGAGAGCTAGTGAAAGACTGGTAGGTTAGCTAGGTTAGGGCCTATATCATCCTCACCTGTGAGGGTCACAACGCGGGTAATTATTGTATTAAAATAGAGGTATATGTTTTCACCCCCATCTGCCAGCCCGAGCTGGGTTGCTTTAGTTACATTGTGTTTTACTATTTTATTTTTCTTCTAACACTAAATGTCTGAAAATGTCCGTAGTTCATCTCCTCATTCATTTCCGCCGGTTTAGGGTAATTTTGATCCGCGGTAAAGCTTATTATAATAACTGCTCATCTGTCTTTTCTCTGCTTCGAAATTTCTTTTTATCTATCATTTAATTATATAAAGACGGGCGAAGAGTAATGTTACTTTTAAATAACTGTTATAAGTGCTTTACCTGGGCGGTCCGATAAGTACTTAGCCTCACTGCCCAATGGTGCCACTATCGCAAGAGAAATACATTATAGTGTAGTACCTTCCTGTAGACAGCTACTGACGAAATTTGAGCTGGATCAGACTTTTAGTTCTGTTTTCAGAGCGTGTGAAAGCAAGCGTGTCCGTTGATTTAAAAAAAAATGGAAAAGGAGCAATATCGGTTGGTGATTCGATTCTTGTTTTTGGAAGGGAAATCGCGCAGTGAAATCAAAGAGCGCTTGGATGTAGTGTATGGGGACGCATCTCCTTCGACGGCGACTGTAAAAAATTGGTTCAACGAATTTCAACGTGGTCCCACGTCGGTTTTTGAAAAACCACGCCCAGGTGCCCCGAAAACAGCAACCACGGAGGATAACGTGACGAAAATCCACGATCTCGTTTTGGCAGACCGCCGATTGAAGGAGCGCGAGATAGCTGAGATAATAGGTATCTCAAAAGACCGCGTGGCGCATATCCTACATGAAATTTTGGGTATGAGAAAGCTGTCGGCAAGATGGGTGCCGCGTTTGGTCACTCCGGATAACAAGCGCAACCGTGTGACCACTTCAAAGCAGTGTTTGGCGCTGTTTAAGCGTAATCCAAAGAAGTTTTTGCGTCGTTACGTGACTGTCGACGAAACATGGATCCACTGGTACACACCAGAGACCAAGGAACAGTCGAAATAGTGGACTTTACCCGGTGAACGTGCTCCGAAGAAGGCGAAGACTGTCCCATCGGCCGGAAAGGTGATGGCCACCGTTTTCTGGGATTCGCAAGGTGTGATATACATTGATTACCTGGAGAAGGGTAAAACGGTCACAGGGCAGTACTATGTTGAATTACTGGGCCGATTCGACGCCGAATAAAAAAAAAAACGACCCCATTTGGCGAAGAAAAATGTGCTCTTCTACCACGACAATGCACCAGCTCACACCTCCGCACTCGCCACGGCCAAATTGATCGAGTTGGGCTACGAACTGCTGCCCAATCTACCATATTCCCCAGACTTGGCCCCGTGCGACTTCTTTTTGTTTGCCAACTTGAAAAAGTCACTCGCCGGGCAGAAATTTCACTCGAATGAGGAAGTAATCGCCGCCACAGAGGCCTACTTTGCAGACCTCGAGAAGACTTTTTTTTCAGACGGGTTAAAGAAGTTGGAGCATCGCTGGGTCAAGTGTATCAAACTAAAAGGAGATTATATTGAAAAATAAATTGCATTTTTTCCAAAAATGTTGTTTTTCCATTTGTAGGCTAAGTACTTATCGGACCGCCCTCGTATATATGCTATGTCGGCAGTTTCAAAACCCAAGACACACACCACTGACTTTTCAAAGTGACGTGCGATTATTTATCAATTGTAAATCATCGTACACTAGTAGTACTCGCAGCTCCGCCCGCGTGAAAAAGTTTTTCCGCAATAAAAATATTTTCCCGGGATAAAAAGTAGCCTATAGCACTCAGAAATAAAGTAGCTTCCTATTAATGAAAGAATTGTCAAAATCGGTTCAGTAGTTCCTGAGATTAGCGCGTTCAAACAAACAAACTCTTCAGCTTTATAATATTAGTATAGATACGGAAATTGTCATGTAGAGAAACAATATTTTAGATTAATTTTTAGTCAAGCTTTTGGCACAAAGAGGGTATAGCGGTTCATTTATTCGCTGGACATTTATGCAAGCGGAGCCGAGAGGAAAATCTAGTTTCAAATAATCTAAAGATGGACAAAGGAAGTATTTACACAGATATTTTCGCATAACAGATTGCGAGTGTATCATTAAAAAGTAAAACCTTAAGAAACGCTTCAGTTCGGAAATGACACAAACACATAGAAGTACGATGTGTACCCACACACTTACTTGCGTAATATAAATAGTATAACGACCTTGAAGCGATAAATTCATGCAATATCGTTTTATTTATTGTATTCGTCGCTATGGAACCCATAATGGAATTACGTATAGTTAAATAGTACTATTAGTCGAGTATAGAAAGTATCTATTAAAAGTAATTACAAATCGGTTTATTACATCAAGAGATCACCTCCGACAATCAAACTAATACTTGCCTGTTCACAATATTATATGAAGATATCGTTGAAATCATACATTATTATATGGACGACTATCGAGAGCAATATCTATTTCAACAGACGTAAGACAATCTGCAGCAAGGTATAGATGTATGTATAAATTGTGACATTCTTTTACAAAAATTATTCGCTTGATTTGAGGCGATTGAAGATATCGTGATCAGTTGAAGCAAATAATATATGAAGGAAGGCAATTATAAGCAGGATTCAAAGGTATTTAAAGTCACACAAGTAAATAATTTATGAAAGAAAGCAGGACTCAAAGGCATTTAAAGTCGCACTCGGGTATACACTAAGATTTATAATAATTACTGAAATAAAAAATGATATTGTAATTAAATCGAAGCACAGTTTTGAAAAGTAGTTTTTCCCTTATGACATTTTCCAAGTGTACGCGAATGATTAGTGTCAACAATATGAAATTGAAAAATCATGTATCTAATGGTAGCAGCTTGGTTCGATCCGGTCGAAACTAGTCTCATGTGTGCCGAAGGTACCGTAAAATGGACTGTGAACTTTTCCATTGCCAAAATATGGGTGAAATTTGCAAAATCATTGAGTAACCTATTTATTTAATTCAATTAAAATAATAATTATAATGTCCAAATACTTAATACGTCAAAATATAAGGAAAAAATGTATCTCTTGAGCAATATTGGTTAAAAAAATATGAAACGTTTCAACCGAATTCTGACTAAAATAAATCCACACAAACCACCACATTGTCATTCGTGTAAACGAAGTGCTAATCGTCCAATAAAACACACATCCAACAAATTAGGATGCGGTCACACGGTCCGTCTCAAAAAATCAGCGCGTAACGGCCCCGTGGAATCATAAAAACATTAATAGTGTAACTGTGGTTTCACTATTTACGGAAGCTGGGGCATGTAGAAATTATAGAGCCGCAAACTGTGGCCAAGAAGTGCGGTCGCACTGGTAAAGGGTTGACCGGGATCGCGCGGCGTCGGGCCCTAAGCTTCGACTTGAAGTTTCACTTACATTTCATTTCAATTAGTTTTGAATGCTTTTGAAATTGTTCGGGTTAATTTTGTTGTCATCTATACTAATATTATAAAGCTGAAGAGTTTGTTTGTTTGAACGCGCTAATCTCAGGAACTACTGAACCGATTTTGAAAATTCTTTCACTAATAGGAAGCTACTTTACTCCTGAGTGCTATAGGCTACTTTTTATCCCGGGAAAATATTTTTATCCCGGAAAAACTTTTTCACGCGGGCGGAGCCGCGAGCACCACTAGTTCAGGATTTTGTGTATTTTTTGTGTAAAATCGTACCTATTAAATAAGGTTTCTGTGTTTTCTTATCAAATATGATGTTTAGTTAATGCTAAATACCTAACTTGTATAAAAAGATTTCTATGCCGGATTTCACGTATCGAAATTGCGATTACCGAAAATCACGTTACATAGCAAAGTGTTGCGCGGTGAGCATTTTCTTAAAGCTATTAATGTTAGTTAACGTACAATTGATTAGTCTTGCTCGAATAATTAGCAAAAAGTTGTCTGCATTTAGTTCAGAATCCATTTACGGCTTACCACTGGAGGTATGCAAGCTTGTCGAAATGTTATGGACTATTGACACATTTTAATAATATTTTTTTTATTCATTTAATAATTCAGTGATAAATATAACACCGGCAGCGTCTACTATTAAAAACAATGAGATGGTTAAGTGTAACTATTTTAACAACTGTAAATTGTCGGTACTATAATTCGGAGATGTCCGCTTTTTGTATGAGTCCTGAGCCACAAAATCTTACCAGGCTCATACTTTATGGATATTAAAGGGGAAAATGTGGATCTGGGATCCATTAACAAACTATTTTTAGACTCTTTCATTTATAACTAACTTTTTTAAAAACGTTCTTATTAATTATAGTTTAAAGCAAAATAAAATTACAAGAATTACACGTTTTATTGTAAAAGGAGTTCTATCCATATATAAACTGTCTTGGTTAGAATTTTAGGACCGTTTTTGGACATGTCCTTTCTAATATAGTTCTTATAAATGCTAATTGAGGTTATTACAGTAATTTTATAAGGACATTACTAAATTAACTTTTTTATGCTGGTCTGATCACGTCCATGGTATTTGTGTTTACTTGAACCTCAAAATCTTTGACGTATGGAAGAAGTATGGAAGAAACAGTATAAACAGTGATTAACTAATATATTGCATAAGTAAACATAAAATTATACTTTTGACGGGAATTAAATAAGAGCGTCTGGCTACTCGCATTAGATAACAATCTGTATTGATTGCTTTGAGAATCTGCAAGACTCTACTGCGTTCAGAATATCAACAAAAAGATGGACAACTACATTTAAATGGATGGCTAGTTTTAAGAGGAAGAAAACCTAAAATGTAAACACTATCTCTCTCACACCCGATTATAAAAAAAAATGTGTCGTCAATCATAACATCCGATGCAACAATGAGAACATTTAGCCTTCCTCACTTACTAAACTTTATGTACTTCGCATGTGTTTAGTTATAACAGAAGGATGATGACACATCAATTTGAATTGTAGTTTTCACAATGTATAGTCTATACATCCTACTAATTACTGGTGGTAGGTGTCTCATATGTGAGAGTCCGTCCGGGTGGGTAACACCGCAATGTCTATTTCTACCGCCAAGCAGCAATGTGCATGCACTGTTGTGTTTCGGTTTGAAGGATATTGTAGCCAGTGTAACTACTGGACATAAGGAGACTTGACATCTTATGTCTCAGGATGACGAGCGCAGTGGAATGCCACACAGTACTTTGTAACTTCAGGTGCTGGATGGTGTTGCTACTGTTTATGGGTGGTCATATCGCTTACCATCAGGTGAACGGAATGCTCGTCTCGTCATTCAATGCAATAAAATAAATGTCATTAAAAGCAATTACATTTTTATAAATTCTTAAATATTAACCTAACTCTGTCCCGTCACGCATGATATAAAAAACTAGTACCTTGTGTAATTAATATTATAAATGTAGAGATATAAGGCTCAACAACGTTAAAACCAATTAAAATAGATTTTTTATTTTAGATACAACTCTAAAAAATGGAAGATTTGTAAAGGGTTTTAAAATAGAAAAAGATTATGTCTAACGGAAATACCTAAACGCTTAGTAAATGCGGAAGAAGCGCAAGGTTTCTATCGTGTGTTCACGAAAACATAAAAACAAAAACCTTAAAACATCGCAGTCGCTGCTAGTGCGCAAGTTCGGAGAATAAATTTAGAAGTTTCAACATTATTAAGTATAAAACCAGACTTAAAGGTTTTTTGAATGTATAAAGATGATAGATATAATTGAAATAGGAATTCGGAATCTATTTCTTTTCAAATTCACAAAACTTTTGAAATCTATTCTCTATCGGTTTAAATATTTAACTAAATGTAAACAAATCATAAAAAAAGATATTGTACCTGCCAAATTCTCTTTGCAAAACACGTTGTAACCAAAATAAACGTCTTCATAACCTATACAACACTTAGCGAAAAGTGGGTGCACTAGTTGTGCCTCTGCCTACCCATTCAGGGATAAAAGGCCCGAGTATATATTATGTATGTATGTCGATTAATGAAATGTTGCAATTAAACAATACTGTAGTGACACAGTCAGAAATAATTTTTGAAATCACCATAAGCAGAAAAACTTATTTTTTCTATGGCATTGAATGACGAGACGAGCATGCCGTTCGCCTGATGATAAGCGATACGACCACCCATAAACAATAGAACACCATCCAGCACCTTGAGTTACAAAGTAGTATTCCCCTGTGCTCGTCATCCTGAGACATAAGATTTTAAGTGTCATTATGTCCTGTTATACTGGTTAGAATACCCTTCAAAACGAAACACAACAGTGCATGCACACTGCTGCTTGGCGGTAGAAATAGACGTTGCGGTGGTACCCACCCAGTCGGACTCTTGCATATGAGTGTCCTACCACCAGTAGGACAGTGATATAAATTCACAAAGCTCTTTATATGTATACTATATATGAGTTAAAGTCATTCAACATGAAAAACTGTAGCAACATACATAGCAACAAAGTATTATTCTATTTTATGTCACATTTCTAAAACAGTGAACCGCATTGCAGGCCGAGAAACTGACTATTTAAGTGCGTCTGTCCTAAAGATAAAGCACAGATCATCATCATAGGAACTAAGTAACATCATTATATACAAATATATGATAAAAGAAAAGATTTTTATTTGCAATAGCTTTTATCTAAATAGGTAACCGAGGAAAGTGACAATCAAGTTAAGTAGAGCCGCGTTGATGTCTTTTGCTTTAGATGGATTTTATCAGCGCGTCATCTATAGATTACTTTACGGTCGAAATATAACTTTTGATATTTGGTATAGTATATTTATTTAACGGTAGACTATAAAAAATCGATATTGAGTAAGAGAAATCGCTGTTTCATAAAAAAATATCGTCATTATGTTGCATTGCTTGTAATCAAAATCAGATGAAAAAGCAGGTATGGTAAATGATTTTAAATTTTATTTGGAGTAAAATTTATTTACTTACTACTTTGCGGTCGGTATGGTAAAATAATTAAATCATTTTGATATTGTAATTAAAGAGATGGTAATTAACTAGATATGTTTAAATTATATGCTTATTGCATATCATTATCGGCTACATATTCCGAAGTATAAATGATAATTATTGATCTATAAATAACAATTTCATAATATAGGTCATATTTAATTTTCTTTATTTTTGGCCTCCAATTTAGTTACGTTACTTACTCCGGAAAGGAAAATTTCGTTATGAATAGAAATATTTACGTTTTTTATTCAAGGTATTATTCTTAATTTATGTTATAGATACTTAAGATTAATTAATTTATGCTAAATTATACGCGTTTAAGAGAAAATTATTAATAAAAATTACAAGATAAGTTGTCTAGATCGAAATAACATATTTAAAAAAAAATGTGTAGGTGAAAGTTATTTAAAAAACAGATATAGAATTAATAAGTATAATGGTTGTTATAGCAGGGTTCGTCCTTACCGAGGTCAGGGTATTCAGCGAGAGTCTCATCTACAATGGACTGCAGCCACAGGGGCTCCAGGTCTGCCATCTCACGGCGCCGTCGGCCCCGCGACTCGTACGGTAAGTGCATCGTTCACAGCCGCATCACCAGCTCGCACGCCTGGGTCGCTTACGCGCCGTGCGACACTTGCGCCCGCGCCGTCGCCACACCGTCGCACCGCGCGTCACTTTACGAATTGTCACCCGTGTCAAGGTCGCCTTTTATTATTCTAATTTTGGCAAGACAAGGCCTTTTTCAAGCGATTAATTGTCCTAATGTACACCCAAAGTTTCTTGGCGACGCTCCACGCCTTCTATTTGTTTTTGCGTGCGACGACTATCACAAGTTTTCTATAATAGCGACTCAGTTTTAGTTAAAAGTATGCTTTACTAAACAGCGAGTGAGTATTTTGTTAGCGAGGGTGCGCTAATTTCTGTAATTAGGCAATCTTTGGATAGTTATACTAATTTCAGTCTCTTGAGTGTCCCTTGAGATGCTTGATGAGTAGTTTGAGAAGATTGATGAGTGTTCATAGTCTCCTTGCTCGGTAGATTATTTTGTTAATTAACGTAAAATAAATAAACAAACACCAGTTCACGATTACAGTCAGTACTCTGTAATATATAATAAAGTTCGAACAATATTTGTGTTATTGTTTCCTCAAATGTTAACGTCAATTCTAATTTGTTAGAACAGACCTTGACGATTTCTTCAACTTGACTTTCGTCATTTTACATGAGTCACGAGAGTCCGGGCGTATCGGGCCGATCTGTCCGTCGGCGCTCATTAGGTTCCGGTCTGGTTTTCTAAGAATGGGTGTCAAGTGCGTGCGTAGTGTGTCGGATGCGTGTTATGTCAACATCAGCTGAGCGCGATTATTTATGCAAGATATTCCCGCGCGCGTCACCTCAGCCGGCCCGTAGACGGTACTACTACACAAACAGTTTGGTGTGGTATTTGGCCACGTTGCGCGTCGTTGTCAGTGGTCGGTGGTCACAGGTAGAGCTGCGCGCGTGCGGAGGTGTCGCGACTTGTGTCGCGTCGCGCCGCGTCCCGCGTGCCGGTGAGTAAGTGCGCGCCGAATGACTCGGCTCGGAGGCTGGGCGCGTGTTCGCTGCCCGCGCGACTGTCTACTACTGAACCGCCGCCATTCTGTCACTCGCTGCCTCCATTCTCTGCGGTCAATCTGCGGTTTGGCCACGCTTCATTTGTCGGGAAAATGTGCGTTGTTTTCCTCCTGTTCGTGCGTACTCATTGTGTTGTTGGTGCGAGCGAGACGCGTGCAAGTTTTGTGCCATTAAACATTTTTGTTTAGTTCCATTGTTGAAAGGGAAATATTATGAGCTTTTTCATTTTGAAGCGCGGTTGCGTATCTCCCTCTTTCGGTTCACTAGCTGTGGTTAGTTTGGAGAGAGACGTATATAAAAGCACTTTAACTCTCGCATTCTCGCTGGAAAAGTTTTCAGCGGCAACAAAAAATAATTTTGACGTTCGATAATCCTAGAAATATTTTTGAAACATGGTATACAATATTAAACTATTTGAACTGAGTAATTTAGGTAATTTAGGTTGCAAAATGTTGTAACTTAATAATGACTAGTTTTGTTGTTAATGTCTGTTCAAATTAGCGTTGGTGACGAGGTTCGATTACTGTTGAATGAAATGTGTAATTTGACACGTTTGCACTACTAACCTATTTGCCAGGCGTGTGAATTTTGGAGTGTTATGTACCTATGTGGTAGTTTTTCAGCGCAGAGTTATCTTAAGACAGGTGGGCGTGTGCTCGGCTGGGCGGAGCGGCCCCGCCCTCTGTCGCGAAGACGCGTTGCTCGCGGTGGAAAAATGTTGGGCCGCGCCGATACCACGAGTCGACGCGACGCCGGCCGCCGCCACGCGACTCTGCGCCCGCCACACTTGTTGCGCGCAACACGTGATGCATTATCCTAAGACGCAAAACCCACTCTGTATCATACAAACACAGAAAACCACGTTCATTAAATAAATTAAAAATGCAGTACATTTATCGTTATCAGTATTTTAATTAAGTACCAACTTAGTTCACTTGATTTGAAACTTGTTGGACACGATCTAATTACCAGTAGCCAACCAGTTTATAATTTGCTTTACATTTGCGAATTATTGGTTAAAATAACATTTACGTTAAATATATTATAGTGAATTGTAATAAAAACGAATTCGCTTTTTTCGGGGTTTGAGTAGAACGTGTACCAAAAGGCTTCGGGTTGGATGTTCGGACACGAAATATAATGTTTGCGTTGCATTAGTTTCGTATCTAGTTTTATTAAATTGGAATTTTCTGGTAACACTTAATATAAGACTTCGAGAGCATTTTTAGTAAACTTCTTTTTTTTAACTAAAATATTTAATATTATTTCGGCCATTGTGTTTTTTCTTGCTTAACAAATATTAACAATATTTTTTATAGTTTACTTTACGGAGCGTGCACGAGCCATAGGGGTCGCACAAAATCGACACAAGGGACAAATGTGGATAAAAAAAGAAACTTAAACTAGAACAATAATTTAGTTAATATATTCTTTTAATATGACAAAAATTATAAAATATGTGTTCTGGCCGAATATTATTGATACTCAGCCTGTTCAGAATATGCTTTTTTACATTGTAGCTAGTTATTTAAGTAAAATTAGGAGGTTATGTTCCCTTAATTACAGATTTTTTTGTATTGAATATTATGCTCAAAACATCTTTATTTTTATAAATTAAGTAATAAGACATTTCATAATTCTTTTAGAACTTATAACTACGTATGTTTTATACAGCTTTTATTATTTTTGTTGATTTTCACATAACTGTGGAATATAAGTACTTAGGTACTATTCTTGGCAACATAATAGAATTTGATTTGTTTATTTGTAAGTTTTGGAGCATCCAGATACACAGTAATAGTTATTTTTCATCCTTTTAATACGAATATTTTACGTCAATGTCAAGCATTGATGTGCTGAGGAGTTAGATTGCGCCACCATATAGCAGAGCTTAAGACGTGCAGGTTGCCTATACCAGAAATCGAAAAACAATTCTAAATTCAATTTTAATTTCGAACAAACATTCCGAGCAGCGGCAAGACGACCTCAAAGGTGTAATTTTTAATTGCGGCCGCACGCTAGACTACCCGCAGACAAATACACAAAGGTACCGCGTGACGTAATTATAGGAGAGCGGTGTCGCCCCCCCTGACCTGCCTCCCACCGCCCGATAACCACAACGTTGTCAATTTTTGCGGGAAGGCGCCTCCGCAGCCGACGCCGTGATACGCCGCGAATCAATTAAGAGCTGCGTGGTCATCAGACCACGTAAAGCGGTAAAGCATCAGCTTTACCGCGTTTTTGGTTAGACATCTAAATTTCTACTGAGATGGGTAAGGTGTAATAATCCATTTTATTTGGTATGTCTTATATTGTGATTGTAGTCCAAATATAATGGAACTAACGAGATAGTACAAATGGTATTTCTCTCAACTGTAAAAATATTACACTTGCTTATCTTATTGGATATACTTTGTCTCCAGGAGGCGACTCATTGGTAGTTTATATCTAAAATCGCAGGTTTTCTAATGTCTGTGAACTGTCGCAAACCGTCTAGCACAAACATCTAAATAAATCAATACTCCATCACCTATGAAAAAGATTTCTGCCTACACGCCTGACCGAGGCATCTCTGAGCTTATTTCCGTTCAATGATGTGATACGGCCGAGCCTACGCCATTTCGACACAATCTATCTTGGACAAGTTGTTTTGAATAAAGAACCTAACAAAATTTCGTGTGCCTGTCCTGGAAATCGAACTGACTTCAGCTTAAATACGCGATCACAGGACATGAGTTGATAATATACTCTATATAGCAAATTGCCTTAAATAGCTGTTTGTTGAATGAGACTGATAGGGTTACCGCGGTTTTCCTGCAACCAATGACGACACTAGTTTTATTTTTAATCAGTCTGTTTAAATTAAAAGGAACTTTAATCCAACACGTAAAGTTGTCATTGTTATGGTTTCGTAATTAATATGTACCAACCAAACTTTATTACTTAGGTTCTGTTTGTTTGAACGACTTTTAAAAACTTTGTTTTTTTAACTAATGTAGATAGCGTGTTAGACACATAGTATAAAATAATAAAGGAAATATCTTTACAAGTACTTATTAATAAAAAATGTTGTGGATATGTAGCTCTACGCACAAGTCCGGCTTAGGTATACTCGATGAATTAATCTTATAACAGAATGGTTAACAACTCCTTTTTCGTAATAATAATCTTTATTGCGTTTCTACATAGAAAAAAATATTTAAAATGCAATATATGACAGATCCCTCGGTAACTGTCTCGGCGGCGTAGTTGTATTACGGCATGACTGCAGTGCTGAGGTCTCGGGTTCAATCTTCATGTCGGGCCAAGTGCTATTGGGTTTTTCTACTTAGTGTCAGCCCGGAGAATAGAAATAGTGCCTGATATAGCGATAGCTTCGCCTCCTAACACATCATGGGATGAAATACACATAGCTAAAAGAGGGTACCCTAGTTGCGCCTCTGTCTACCCCTTCGGGCATAAAAGGCGCGATGTGTGTGTATGACAGATCCCAACGTGTGTGAGGTAATACGGTAGAAAATAAAATAAATAAATGCACTTTAATTGGGAACCCTTAAATTATAGGAAATTATTCATTTTGAAAATTCATAAAACCCCTTTATAAATGTAATGGATTTAAATGAAACTCGCTGCTCATATTGATATGCCCTGTGCGATTTTCTAAGCATAACAGGAAAGTAGCTCGTAACTGAATGATTTAATATTAGCAGGGAATGCCTATTCACAACTCTGCCTAACATGGAGTCACGTAGGCAAGCACACTCAACTATACACGACATAGTCATATCATTTATTGTATTTTAAACGGGAATTTATATGAAGACCAATAGCTGTAACTTCACTTCGGTTTAGGTAAAGCTGTAGGCAAGGCTGTACAGCGTATCTCTACCAATTTCTATTTAATGATTTATATTTAACGATACACCATAAGTTTTACAGCGATTTTCATATTAGGCTATGCCTCATCATCATTTATTTTATTTAATGACACACCAGCAGCAATATGCATTAATAAAATTCCCGATAACACAGTATACAAAAATAAAAAATTCTGATGCACATGCCTATTAAAGGTGTGTACAGCATTCACATAACACGAGTATTATAAAATTGATAAAATATAAATTAAAGTAACAAAAACAATCAGCTATTCGAAATTGTCGAGCAAGTGGGTCAGTGCGTCACTTCTAAACTTATGTAGCGATGTACCAAATATATCGAGACCAGGGCGCTTAGTATTCAGAGCATTATATTCATTGCACATTCTAGTTATTGGCGAATTAAGTCCAATGTTGGTGCGAACGCGTGGTATATGAAAAGTTTTTGTAATAGGGTGCATGGGCAATCTATGTGGGACCGTTAGTTGGATTTGATTGAGGATATAACTGTTGTTAATCATGCCATTAATCAATTTGTACAGAAATATTATGTCACTTATTTTACGTCGATCGGCTAATGAGTTCATTTTGAAAAATGCCAAACGTGATGTATAGCTACTGCGATCACTTATGCCGGATGAATGAAATGCTAAATGTCTTGTAAAAGCTCGCTGAATATTTTCTACTCTACTCGTTGAGAATGCACACTATAGAACGGATTCCAGATTGAACTGCCATATTCCAAATGACTGCGGACTATAGCATTGTATATAACGATCTTTGTTCTTACATGTTTGAAGTCCCTTGTGTTACGCTTTAAAAAACCAAACATTTGTGCAGCCTTTTTAACAATTGAATCAACATGCGCTGAAAATCGCAGTTCCTTATCAATCAGCACGCCGAGGTCTTTGATTTCGTTGACTGTGACTAACACTGTATCGTTAATCATGTAATTTGAATGTATGGAGTTTTTCTTCTTTGTAAATTTTATGTGAAAGCATTTATGTGGGTTAAGTTCTATTGAATTGTTAGTGCACCAATTCTGGATTCGATGTAAATCATCTTGAATTTCCTTTGTGTCATTTGGTGTGTGAATTGTTTCGTACAGTTTTAGGTCATCAGCGAACAACAAGCATTTACAGTGATGTATAACGGAAACAATGTCATTAATGAATATTGAAAATAAAATTGGGGCAAGGTGGGATCCCTGTGGTGCTCCAGAGACTGCGCAATATTCATGAGATGTGAAACCGTTAGCCACAACATAATTGAGTCTCTTCGCTAAATAAGACCGAAACCAATGGAGTAGGGATCCTTGTATACCATAATGTTCTAACTTCTTCAGTAATAACGAGTGATTAACTCTATCAAAGGCGCTGGTAAAATCTGTATAGATGGCGTCCACTTCACGACCTCGGTCGAGTTCATGTGATATATCAGAGACATATGAAGCTAGATTAGTTACAGTGGATCGGCCAACTCGAAAGCCATGTTGGTGAGGCGATAAGAGTGGATCAATATGACTTGATAATAAAGAACACATAAGTGACTCAAAAAGTTTAGAGAAGCAGGACAGAATTGCTATAGGACGATAGTTCTTGGCTTCGTTTTGACTGTTTTTTTTATGTAGCGGAACAACTCTCGCCTTCTTCCATTCACTCGGGAAAAATCCATCCTTAAGAGACCTATTAAAAATATAAGTCAATGGCAGAGTCAATACAGATCCACATCGCTTTACAAATATAGTAGGTATTTTGTCCGGACCAGCACCTTTGAATGAGTCTAGTTGTTTTATTTTTTTAAGTGTTTCTCGTTCCGTTATTTGTATATCACATAAAGTATTATTATTTCTAGGAGTAATATTAATGGTGTTTAGTATAGCGTGATCAGTACGACTATGAGATGATATTGTGAACTGTTGTGCAAAAATATTCGCGATTTCAGGACCGGTAGTCGCGACATTATTTTCATTACGGACACATGTAGGAAAGGTTGAAAAATTTTTATTTTTACCTTTCAGATAGCTCCAGAAATGTCTTGGATTTTTTGTCAAAGTATCTTCAGTAGTCGCGATATGACGAGAGTGACAGGACTTGTATAGATTTTTGCAGTAACTCCTAACAATCTCAAAAGAAATTAAGTCACGAGGGTTTTTGTATTTGCTATACTGTTTCCTTAATTTATTTTTCTCAGAAAGTCTTTTTATTAGTGCGTAACTAAACCAAGGTGGATATTTTTGTTTATTACTTTTGTGTTTCGGTACATATTTATTAATGATCTCATTGATATATTCGTAAAACACTGACACAATTGCGTCGACGTCATTACAGGCAGAAAATGCTGCAATCCAATCTATATGTTTCAACTCGGCCTTAATATTTGTGTAATCAGCTTTAAAATAATTTAAATTATTGCTTTTATTATTCATTAATTGATTTGATTTTAAGAAATTTATACACACAGTTATACAGGGGTGATGAATATCAACATTGCAAAGGGGGTCAGTTGATTCTTCTACCACTGTATTCGATATGTTGCTGAGGACTAAATCTAATGTTTTATTATTTTCATTCATTATATTATTAAACTGATAAAGATTATTCAAAGACATAAAATCAATAAATGGATATCCTAGAGAGTTGTTGTAATTACTTGGTATAGTGTAAGAGTATTCGTTGCTAGATGACCATGTAATAAAGCTTAAATTAAAATCGCCCACAATTAAAACATTATCAATAGCAGCCATGACATTGTTTACATTGTCAATAAACTTATTGAGAGTTGTTAAATGTATTGGAGGAGGTTAGTACACAACGCAGATGGCGAGTTTTTTAAAAAAGTTTGTAAAATTTAGGTCAACGATAACCCATAGATCCTCGCAGTCGCTCTCCCAAGTTTCGACACGAGTAGAAGGGATGCTATGATCCAGGGCCAAAAGAACTCCACCTCCATTCTTTTTTGAGTTGACAACGCTAGAGCGATCGCGGCGGTATACAGTGTACCTATTATCAATAAATTCACCGTCTTTTATGTTTGAGTTAAGCCAAGTTTCTGTAAACGCTATAATATGGTAGTTGGATTGCAGCACATTAGTGTAAATATTATTCGTCTTCGTCCGAATACCTCGAACGTTCTGATAATAAATATTGAGAGAACTGAATTTTAAAACAATAACATATCATAACTTTGAATTGAAAAATAAGGTAACAAGATTGATTAAGTTATGAGCTTCAAACTGTCCATATTACGAATAGTAATTGCACTAGATGACTCGTCCTTACGAACATATATACGTCCGTTACGCACCCAAACGAATTTGAAGTTCACATCTTTGCATTTTTTACGTGTGGCAGCGTGCAGCGCTTTATTGATAGGAGTCAAATGTTCGACAACGAAAACAGGTGTTGAAGTTCCAGCTAGTCCTAAGTGATGTGAGTTCAACTTGTCGGACGCGTTCTTCTTATTGAACCTAATGACTGCAGCAAGTATGGAGTCTCGAAGGCGTGGACTGCGCATTTTAACTATAACAGTACGAGGCTTGTCGTTCTGCTTCATAAGTTTAGCTACACGTGTGGTTGAATGAAAATCATCTTCACTCACTGGGTTGTCAATGGATCTTGATAGTTGAATCACAGTATTGACAAGATTTTCAGTGCGATGCTCTGGAATTCCATTAATTTCCAAATTAGATTCCCTCATATATCATCATCATCATCAGCCTTTATCAGTCCACTGCTGGACATAGGCCTCCCCTAATGAGCGCCATAGCGCCCTGTCTTCAGCTTGCCGCATCCAGCATCTGCCTGCAGTCTTTTGCAGATCGTCATCCCACCTGGCCGGAGGGCGTCCTACACTACGTTTGCCCAGTCGCGGTCTCCACTCAAGAACACGTTTACCCCAGCGGTTGTCGGTTCTTCGCGAGATATGGCCAGCCCACTGCCACTTCAGCTTGCTAATTCTTTCAGCTATGTCGATAACTTTGTTTCTTTGTCGGATGTATTCGTTGCGAATCCTATCCTTCAGAGAAACTCCGAGCACAGCTCTCTCCATAGCCCGCTGAGCGACTATGAGCGGCTATGCCTGCGTAGTGAATATTCAAGCACTAGGGTAGTTCCTTAAGTTTGTTTTTGTACATTATTTTATATGTAACAGAAAATAATACAAAAGAGAAATTCTTCTGTAAAATTAGTATCATATTTGGTTGAAAAATAAAGCAGTTATTCATATTTCAAATATCGTTGTGAGCAAAAGTAGGGGCTTGATGAGGATATCACGCTATTTCTTTCACGCACAAGCAACATTATGGCCGGTCACACTCGATGACGTCCCGGTCTGATATTAACAGCTGATATTACCAAGAAGATTATTACTGTTATTTGACAACTATCTATCTCTTCCACCAAATTTCAAAGCCTCCTTCATTCTTATTGCGCCAATTTTGAAAATTGTTGTTGCGTTTGATTTTGGATGACATAGTTTTTGATAAATGTATTTTAAAAAAGTAGTCAATTACCCTATTGTCAATGGAATATTGTTTTAGGCGTATCTGGCTGGTCATAACCAAATCAATTTCAATATGTAAAAAAGTTTTTTTTCTTTTTCCTTTTTTTGTTTATGGAACTTAAGTCACTTTGCCTATTAAGCTGTGATCCCGCAGAATGCGGCAGACGGCATACGACAACAGCAGACGTCATTTGCCGTCGTGTGTGGAATCGGTCTCATACAATTTAATACTGCATAGTAGTGCCGTCTGCCGTCGCGGCACATGCCGTCTGCCGTGCGCCGTTGCCGTCTGCCGCGTCCTGCGGAATCACAGCTTTAGAGTTACATTTATATTCTGTGGCCTCGTCGGTCTTGGCAGGGGACCGGAAAGTCGTAGAATCGATTCCCAACAAAAAACATTGTGTGTGGGATTTTATTACATACTTAGAAGTTTTGATCCCGGTACAGAATTGGATACCCAGAGATAGTAGACCTTAGAAATGCAATATGTCGAAAAAATTAAACAACATTTCTTCTGGACCATGCTTGAAAACCTATGTTGCTTCAATCCCTCAGGGGAATGGGCTAAGAGGTGTAATAAAAGAACAGATATTGAGCGTTCAGATGGCGTTGGTTTAGTTCTAATTTAAATGTGATGATAAGTTACACCAAATAATTGGCAAGGCCCGTAAATATTTACAGATTTGTTACCTTATTTGTATCTATTGTATGGAAAACCAAGTTTGCCAAATAAAAGCTATTCAAACACAAACATTACATTTTATCCTTTTATTGTTATACTGGGAAATCAAATTTCAATAATAGTAATTTTAGGAAAATAAATACAGTTCATTCGTTTATATTTAATACTAGTTTCGCTCGAGGCTCCGCCCCCGTGATCAAAAGTCGATAAAATAAATAGCCTATAGCACTCAGGAGTAATGTAGCTTCCTATTAGTGAAAGAATTTTCAAAATCGGTTCAGTAGTTCCTGAGATTAGCGCGTTCAAACAAACAAACAAACAAACTCTTCAGCTTTATAATATTAGTATAGATTGTCTTATTTTACAAACTCTCATTTTTAAATTAATAACAAAATATCTAAAGTTACTGACTTACAGACTGCAGGCGGTTCTAGTAGTAGGTACATGTACATACAGTTTTGCTCACAAGTTCCTTATTCGACGTAGCTCTAGCAAAGGAAAGATTTCTGGTTTCTCTCTCACACACACACTCACGCCTTTTATCCCGGAAGACGTCGGCAGAGGCGCAACTAAATGCACCCAATTTTCGGCGTGTTTATTCCGTTCCGTCATGTGACAGGAGGCGAGCTTATCGCTATATCAGCCACAAATTTCAGACTCCGGGCTGATATTAAATAGAAAAATCCAATATCACTTTGCCCGACCCGGGGATGGAACCCGAGACGTTGACATTGTAGTCGTACTGTAATACAACTAGGGCACCGAGGCAGGCTTTTCACATCTTTACATTATTAAATAACTATACCATAACATTACTAAACTTATCTAAATAACATTTAACATATAATTTATTGAATATTTCAAACATTCGTACGGCAGTAATAGCCGTTGAGTTAATAGAAGGTGGCAGACACGCCTTGTGATGCATTGTGGATGGCTGCGGCGCGCGGCGGCCCTAACAAGCTTAATTGTTTACCAACAACGAGAGTTGTGGCTAGTTGCCATCACTCCGTACCACGTAAACTACAATAACTAACCGAAATTAGCATAAGATGAAATTGTATGTAAGTTCGTCAAAAACGTAAGTAGGCAGGTATTTAGTTGATATTTATTGGTTCGGGCACCAAATCAAGATAACCAGTTGATTATAGCAAATGTAGGTGCATGAATGGTGATATGCATTAATGAATTTTGGAAAAATAAACATTAAGCAAATGTTTTTTTATCAAATAATGTTTTTAGTCAATATCCTTACTAACTTTATAAATGCGAAAGTAACTCTGTCTGTCTGTTGCGCTTTCACACCAAAACTACTGAACCGATTTTAATGAAATTTGGTACACATATAGTCTAAAGCCTGAGAAAGGACATAGGCTACTTTTTGTCCCGGAAAAATATAAGCCGAGACTTTTATCCCGGATTTTCTTTTCGCGCGAGTGGAGCTATCACGGCCAAACCATTGAACCGATTTTGATGAAATTTGGTAGGGAGATAGTTTAAGACTCTAGGAAGGACCTAGGGTACTTCTTATCCCGGGAAAATATAAACCGGGACTATCCCGAAAAAAAAAACGGAATTTTATCCCGGATTTTTTGTTCTCGCGAGTGGAGCCGTTACGGGCAAACCACTGAACCCATTTCGATGAAATTTGGAAGGGACATAGTTTAAGACCCTCGGAAGGACCCAGACTACTTCTTATCCCAGGAAAGAATAAACCGGGACTTTTATCCCGGAAAATCTTTTTCTGCGAGTGGAACCGCAAGAAAATAAGTATGGAGATAGTTTGTGATCCAGAGGAGAACATGACTACTTCAATTCCGGAAAAACATAAACCGGGAATTTTATCCCGGATGTTTTTTTGTCTCGCGAGTGGAGCCGTCACTGCCAAACCCCTGAACCGATTTCGATGAAATTTGGAAGGGACATAGTTTAAGACCCTGGGAAGGACCTAGGCTACTTCATATCCCGGGAAAACCTAAACCGGAACTTTAATCCCGGTAAATATTTGTTTGTGGTGGGTCCGTAAACAAATAGGTATGGAGATAGTTTGAGAACCAGAGAAGGATACAGGCTACTGCTTATCCCGAAAAAACATAAACCGGAACTTCTATCCCTTTTATATATTTTTATCTTTTTATTTTTAAAGATATGTCCTTACATCACTACTTATTATAAAACAAAGTCCCCTATCGCATCTGTTTGTCTCTTGAACACGATAAACTCAAACACTATCGACCGGATTTTCATTCGTTTTTCAACAATGGTCGGTGTGATTCAAGAAGAAGGTTTATGCGTATCCTACTAATATTATAAACGCGAAAGTTTGTAAGAATGTATGTATGGATGTATGTTTGTTACTCTTTTATGAAATTTGTCACACGGGTAGATTATGTCCTGGATTAACACATAGACTACTTTTTATCCCGGAAAAACTTTCTAACGCGGGCGGAGCCGCGAGCAAAAGCTAGTATGAAATAAGTATTTAACCACAAAAGAGATTTTATAGCTTAATAACTCCACTGACAAAAAATAAATAAGTCCGTGTTTCAGATTGTTCCAAATACGAACTGAAAATGTGGTTAATACCCGAGCATTTAGAGAAGACCATTCAAGTTCGGAGGAAACTGGTACGGCAGGTTATGTATAGTAAACATTGCCAATAGGCATAATAAACTACGTAATAATACAGCAAAACAATAAAATCAATTAATTAAACTTATAGCAATATTGATGTGAACAAACAAATGACAAGTCATATTCCAAACAAACAAAGACTGAGTGACTCAACTATTTCTCTAAAAAGGACAACGTAAATACCGTTTCCAATGTAGCGAATAAATTATGAATCACTTTTACTTGGACATGAAGTCAATGATTGTAATATTGAAGCATTTATTGAAGTTACGTTTTTTTTTTCAATAGATTGACATGATCACGTTCACCGGATGGTAAGGTCTGTTTATAAATAGAAGCAACACTGACCTGGATATTGTAAAAACACCCACTATATGGAACCACACCGCGTCCGTCACCGAAATGAAATAACTGCTACTTAAGTTTCTATTCTATGTGTGTTGAACTCGGGAAGACATAGTTTGTGCGTATGTTCCTGAAACAATGAATATTAAAATGTGATCCATGTTAATAAGCAGGTACATATATTTTTTTGCCGAAGTCAGGGTAAAATGGCGTATTGGAGAGGCCTATGTCTAACAGACTGCTAATGGCCGATGACGATGATTTCTATTTAATTAGATTTTGGATAACTTACCTAGGAACATTATTGTATCATGAGTGTAGTTCTGTGGAATATTATATATACCTAAGTACATAATATCCCTAGAAATCTATATTGATCGGAGGTGTTCGTAGAATAAAATCGCATTCCGCCAATAATGATCTTACACCGTGGAAGCCAAATTACCATTAGGAAGAGATAAAAGCGTTTACAAATATTCGTATGAAAGAGAATTTATAATACTTATTAGGTCCTGTACGAAAATTACGCTACTGAACAATTTATTTTGAAATTATTATTATTAACTATTAATTACTAGGTGTCGCTACCGTCTTCGCCAGTGTAAAAACCATTTTTCGCTACAAAAGTTCCTCGAACACAATAAGATGCCAGCGCTACCTACCTAAAGAATCAGATTAAAAATATCCATATTTTCCCATGGGAGCATATTAGGTACCGGGATAAAAAGCAGCCTATATTGTATTAATCCAGGACATGATCTACCCGTGTGCCAAATTTCATCCAAATCGGTTAACCTGTTTCGGCGTTTATTCTAAAAAACGCACAAACATCCAAACATATAAGTAAGAAGTATGATTATACTTTTTAAAAAGTTTTGCACATGATGAAACTCGCCGGTATGTCCTTTCCAGAAAGAAGTTGGTTTTTTATAGTTTACATTGCAAGACTTTTTTTCTGACCTGCAGTCATGCACAGCCAAATCCCATCTAGGTAAAAAAACTTGGTGTGCAGTATAATCCATTAAATGTCGATATTTTTATAATGCATAATAAATATTATAGGGTCATAATTTTCCTGTTATTTTTGTAGTCTTGCAACCCGGAAAAAATTACAGTTCTGGGAATAGCCGGCTGTTACACTGAAAACTTGATACTTATTTTATAATATAATAATAATAATACCAGCCCTGTATTATTATACTGCCCACTGCTGAGCACGGGCCTCCTCTACTGAGGGGGTTTAGACCTTAGTCCACCACACTGGCCTAGTGCGGGTTGGTAGACTTCACATACCTTCGAAATTCTTATAAGGAACTTCTTAGGTATGCAGGTTTCCTCACGATGTTTTCCTTCACCGTTAAAACGGACGATAATTTTATTGATAAACAATACACACGTAACTTCGAAAAGTCAGAGGTGTGTGCCTTGGGTTTCGAACTTCCGGACATTGTCTCGGCAGACCGTTCCATTCCCAACCCGGCTATGGTCCACTTACGTATTTTATTTTATGTGGATTAAATAAATGAAATATAAAGGGCTATGTTTTTACGACCATACCAGCCCTATATTTTTATACGTTATATACTGCCCACCGCTGAGAACAGATCTTTTCTACAACTGAGAGGGTTAGGGACTTAGTCCACTATGTTGGCCTAGTGCGGGTTGGCCGACTTCACATACCTTCGAAATGCAGAGAACTTCTCAGGTACGCAGGTTTCCTCACCGTTAAAGCCAGCAGTAATTCACAAAGAATACATATATAATTTTTAGAAAAGTCAGATGTGTGTGCCCTTGGGTTTTGAACCTGCGGACATTCGTCTCGGCAGTCTGTTCCACTCCCAACTAGGCTATTGCCGATTCATGATTTCATGTTTTCATGACATTAAATATTAATTTATTACGAATTCGTTATATTATGTATTTATGGTAGGGTTAGTAGCAGTGTTCTGTATCTACCATTATACCTAATATGATTAAGTGTTACGGCACTTAAAATGTATTATTTATTGTTATTATATAACGGTCTATTGAGTATTTCCTTTTATTTGATTATTCACAAATCAAGATGTTTTTAATTTTCTATTTCTAAATTACGTTGCAGGTACTGCCGATTTGAGTTCACCGAGAAACGCAACCCTAATGCTTTATGAATGTTTACCCTTCCCGCAAACGCTGGGTAGGGTGTTCCTACCAAACGAGCTCATCTTATCCGTCACGTGTCCGTCCGACGAGGCTATATGGTCCCGCCGCTAGTCCGACTAATCGGTTTACGAATATTACTAATGAACGTCAACAGAAGAGGATAGGGGCGAATGTCACCAAGCAAAAAGACTGTATTTGTGATAGATCTCAAAATAATGACGCGTAGGGATTATTTTATGATTCTAACAAGGTTTGTGGAGATATTTGAAGATTTTTTTAAATATTTATTCGTATTTATAAAGTATGTATTTATTTATATTTTAAAGTTATTAAAATAAGGTTTGATAATGTAATGGAGCGCCATCTATTATACAGTCAGAATCTTGCAGAATATTTTTATGCGCCATCTGTGATTGTATGCATAAACTATGTACTCAACTACTTTATAAAACTACTAAAATCATTTTAGTTTTGAGATTAACTAACAGATGTCACTAGTAGTAGTTAGTTCTTAATTAACGACAAAGATAGCGCTAAATTCAATGAATAGAAATGTATTTTCCATAAGTGCGGACCGTGGTGCACACCAAAGACATTTAACAATATAGTTTTAGACCGGACATCAGGACCAAATTTTTCGTCTAAATGTTATTGGTAATAAGTGGCTGTCTTATTGGACATGTCCGTGTAACAAGTCTCGGTGTGCTTAAGTTTTGTATAGAAAACAATATTTTGGAAGGAAATATGGCATTATATCCATTAAGACCATGTAAAAGTAGGTACGTTCTAATGAACTTTACATAGGTGTTTTGTTATTTTATGGTAGATTGAGTTACTGACGAACAGGCTCAAAATTTTTGTATGACATTTTCCTCATGACCGCTCTATCATATAATCTTAGAACTATTTAGTGCACACAAACATGAATATGGACACCATCATACATAATATCTGTGACAGTGCGGGTTTTTATATATCAATGCACAGCGCACAATATTTTGAAGTAATTTTTAAAAATAATATAAATTAATTTTTTACTTTAGTAAACACAAGTTTCCAATATAAAAATTATCAAACAATACGATTTTTAATTATTCCTCACAATAAAAATTATAAGTAAGTAGGTATTTATTATAGTTAAGTAGGTACTTAATTTACTGTAAAGTACATAAATAATTAGTAAGTTACCTACTTATTATGTGACTATGAATTAGGTATAAAGGTTAAAGTTTAGGTCCCGTTAGCGCAGTCGATTAACATTTGGGGTTTGAAGCGATATTATTTTATTACTCCCTACTGCAATTAATTATAATTATGTGGTAAAATATCTCAATATATTCATATTTTTAGAGTTCCGTACCTCGAAAGGAAAAATGGAATCCTTATCATCATCATGGATCACTTTGTTGTCTGTCCTTCCGTTCGTCTGTCAAGACCCTTTTTCTCAGGAACGCGTGGAGGTATGAAGCTGAAATTTATTTCAAGTACTCAGGTCTACTGTCTTTTAGAACTGTGAAAAAATCAAACTTCTAAGCCAACGCAATCAAAAGATACAGCCGTTTATGCCGCAAATTTCCGCATATTTTCGAATCCTGCAAGGGAATCAAAACTTGCAGGGTACGAAGCAACGTCTTATAGCACAGATAAAGGAAAAATTGCGGAAAACGTAAATTTTACGGAACCCTCGGTGCGCGAGTCCGACTCGCACTTGGCCGGTTGTTTTTTTTAAAACAAATCATTTTAAATAATTGTAGTTGCTAAAATAGGTGCGATTGAAATTATCGCAATTCTTCTATATTGTTTCTTATTATTACACGCAGGGCGCATAAAATTAGTTAATACTAACTAATAAATCACTTTCATTCATACAAAAATTGTCACAAAAACGTCTGTGCTACCATTTGGAACGAATAAAAGGATTCTGGGTAAGTAAATATTTGGATGCCGAGTCTCATAACATTTTTCGAAAACATTTTTCTTGGGCCCAAGTGCGGTCACGCCCTCTGAACGTTACAATAAAAATGTTGGATTCTCACCAAAACTGCAAATTGTTATTTCCACGCCATAAAATTTTCTAAAACTTCTTTAATAATAAAATGGATGTAATCGTTTGTGTCGCGGACTATTAATCTTTCCCGATGAATAAGTTTTATAGCAGATAGCAAAAACTTACGTCTTATGATGGTCTTATGTTGTAGTTTATGATTTAGCTACGTAGTATACAGATAGGTGATAGATCTAAATAAACCATTTAGATATATGCTTTATAAAACCACCACCACATAACAATGGTCTTGTATTATTCGAAAAAGTAATTTATTAATAATATTGCTCTTCGATGCACTCTGCACTAATACTTAGAAACTCGCATAATATTATGTTTTAATATTAAACTTCATAATTATAATTTCTTAGGGAAAAGGTGCTGAACTTTTGTGAAAATAACAATAAAGACTGTTTGTAATAGATATAACAATATTGTGATATTATCAGTATGTAAAGCAACAGAATAATAATAATATTACCTATATATCCTAACTACCTTTTATGTGTATTCACACTTCAATGTTTCGTGAAAATAAACGTTATACTTAATGAATATTAGTTTTAACGTATGTGGTTAATAATAATTTAGTTCTGGTTTCAATATAATCAGCAGACAGGGTAAAAAAACAAGAAATTTACGATAAAAAGAAATGAAATGTTGAACAAAATATTTATTTATTGTCATCATCTATCCCTAAGAAGTCCACAGATAAACATCCTGTTAAACCTGTTTGTTTATATTGACGGAAATTGTAATAATATATTGCGTATAAATCGTTGAAAAATTAATTAAATAATTAGTCAGCTATTCTAGATTATTCTTTCACTATAACTGCAAAGAACCACATCAGGGTAACTGATAGTGATGGTAGACTTTAATTCATCGCGCATCGCTTGTTCCTCGAAGAAACTGTTTATCATCACCTATTGTCCAACGAGGCTGCTTTATCAATATCCGCCATTTATTATCAAACCTGAATGGCTTGTCGCGTCGTGCCCAAACAATGCTTTCTGAGGTATAACGCAACCAGACCGTCTCGATCCGTAAATGACGATACCACCAGTCACCATGCAGGAGTGAGAGGGCTCTTTTTAAACTGGTGAATCGTTATAATGGATTTAATGGCCTGTAATGAATGGCATAACATCCATAAAGTTACAATACGGCCACTCGAACATGCCCTTTTATAATAATACTTGATTTATAGAGTATCGCGAAAGATCGTTGTTTTGCACGTGTTGGGATCGCAACGCCTCCGTCGCAGACAAACGGGCGACAATGCGGTTGACAACGAAACGCCGTGAATGAAATTTTAATGGTTGCTCGCCTACCCGCGCCAACGCGACGGTGATGTTTGCACTCAAAAATTAACACATCACACTTTATGCTTTGGATCTCACATTGTTTCTCGTGTATGTAGAAATGCTCATTAACAGCGACGTTTGTTTGTTCGTTTTTTATATGAAACTAGGTGTTTTCAGGGCTGTACACTAAAAAACAAAGAAACATACATCATGCCTTTATCTCCTAGGGGTAGACTGAGCTGCAATTAGGATACGCACTTTACGCCATGTGTGTCCCGTCCCGTGATATTGTGGTAGGGGTGAGCCTATCGCCGTATCAGGCACAACTTCCACACCTTAAGCTGATCCCAATACCACTTTGCGCCTGTACTAGTTTTCCTGGAATCAAGGGTCCTCCATACAGTACTCCAAGGCAAAACGGTAGCTTTTAGCAATAGCCATCAAGAACGTGGTATATTTTTTAAATACATTTGATTGGAAACTGTTCAGGGGTTTCTGATTTTACTTCTTACGAACACAAATACCTATTAACAAGTAGTAAGTTGATGATATAATTATACCTATAGCCTTGAGTGATAATTCTTGATACTCTTATTAAGATCCAAGCCTTCTATCGTATTAGATACCTTTATAACCTTATGGACTCACAATGCCAAAGGCCAAAACAAATATTTGGGGATTACACAACATTTGCTTTGATGCGAGAATCGAACCTGTGGTCTCTCGTTGGCAGCTGGCTTACTTTTTGCCTTATTAGAATGGATGACACACAGCGACTATGCCGCTGATCGCACATAAGAAATAATAACAACAACAATTATAAATAATAACATTAAAAACACGAGCTAAATAATATTAGTTTGTGATTTTGATTTTCAGTTACTTATTACAAGAAAAATGCAATAGTATGAAGAGTGGGGACACCATAACGCTTATTCCATGCGTCTAAAGTTGTAGAGGAGGTTAACTTTATTATAATCAGTTTCATGAATGTTTTGTTTCGTTCAGAATCAGGAGTTTATGTTCATTATATACCTACTATATAATTAAAGTAACCAGTATTGTTATAAAATAGGTAATGGAAAGATATCGGATTGAATTCTGCTTGGATATGTTGACTTGCTTGAATCCTAGATAGAAACAATAATGCCATATATTAGGAACGCCGCGTACTATAATATAATCCAGCGCAGTATTTATATTATATTTATACATTCTAAATTTGATAAACAAGCGAACGAAAAACAGAGAATATTTATAAGTGCTATCAAGAACGTACATAATCAAATGGCAACTACTATAATTTTGTTACTATATAGCGCGTCTCTCCCTTAGCCCCATAAAAAACTATAAAGAATAAACCATAAAATAGTGCAACATTTAAACTCCGTGACATCTGTGTTGTGATCTTGAGGATAGGTTGCTCTTTTATATATCCAATGGATAAAATTCTCATTCGGCCGCACGGATTCCACAAAGCATCAACCGACAGATGTCTAAATTTTATCTCACTTTTTTAAAGCCTCTTTAAAACACGTACAAAAAGTTTTAAACTTATTCATTGGCAACAACACCTACGTAACGAGCGGCCATTGTAAGATAGACAAAAGCCGGATAAATGTGACGTGAAATCTCTTTTCTGTAATATGTATAATCCACTTAGAGGCATGTAGTCGCTTTTTGTCAAAATACAACGATACGGTTCATTGATTTGTAAAAAAATAACGCCACGGGGCACCTTGTGTGCAAACAGACGGTAGTTCGGGGTGCCGCTCTTGTGTTTGTTTACTGAGAACAATATTGTCCGTGTGCGCCGAGAGATGGCGTTACTCGTGCTTATAATAAATTCTAGTAAGAGACTTGTGAAAGTTTTCATCGCAGATTGTTTTGTAAAGAAGTTATTTTAAATATATTATTTACCTAAAGCGGCGCATGAATATTAAAATATATTATGGACGCTACTTACGAGTGACTAGTAGGAGATGCATAGCTTCAAATCGCATGTCAGATGCGTCCAAAACGAGTCGCTGGTTGTAATAATATTAACATTTGCATATTATACATAAACACACCGATGCCTTCCACCCCTGAAAGGTAGGCAAAGATTCAAATATGTAGTCGTTTTTTACCAAGCTTTTTTCATCTCACTATTTAGTAGAGTAGGCATAAACTACGAATTTAAAATTATTGTTGAGATAAAAAAAAAATGTGAACTAAGTCTTTAATACCTACTGTATAGTTGCATCAAAATAAAGGCCCTAAAGAACAAATTTTCAGATGACGTAGCAAACAATATTCACTACAGAAAATATTGCCAGCTAAGTAAACCTAATCTAAAAAGCAAATTTAAACTCACACAAGGCAACAAAATTAGTTTTACAGTTTTATGCAATCCATACAAAGTTCGCTTTGTGGAAAAAGGATTTTTAAAATGTATGCGAGCTTAATCGTATAATTTATGGGCTATTTATAAGCGAATTTGGTGAGTTTAATCCGTAATGTCACCGTTCGGAGTCGAGGTGGCTGGCCGCAAAGGGCGCGGACCACAAGCTTGTCTATTCACACTAGTTCCCAGTATACCTACAGCTATCGTTTAAGGTTAGATTGGTTGCATCAGAGGTTAAGAAAGGTTGGTGAATAGAACGCTTTAATTTCGCACTTATTCGATTGTATTTCTTTTACATAATTTTAGTTTAAATGCGCATCGATTATACAAATAAGTAGTACTGTATTAGATTAACCGATTTTTTTTTGTTTAATACGTAAAAAGTTTACACTCTCAACGTACCCACACAACTCGTGCACATTATACGAGACTCTCTGTCGAATCGCGGATTCAAATATCGAGTGGAGGGAACTCTCTCTTCCCGGCACACGATTACGGCCGGAGTCCCGCAAGGCTCCGCGCTTTCCCCATTTCTTTTTTCGCTGTACACTAGCGATATCCCAAGACCAAAAAATGCCCATCTGGCGCTCTTCGCGGACGATACCGCAATCTACGCCTCACGTAGAGACCCCGACGATGTGGTGCGCACTTTGCAAGCCGCCGCCGACGAACTCGGTGCGTGGTTCCGCAAATGGCGAATCACCGTCAACCCCACAAAAAGTCAGGCAATCCTGTTCACTTTGAAGAGGAGAATTCATGTGCCCAACTACCAAGTCCGCATGTCCAACCAGGTTATCCCCTGGACGGACAAAGCCAAATACTTAGGAGTGACCCTTGATCAGAGGTTGACCTTCGTCCCACACGTAAACGCGGTACACGCGCGAGGCGCATTCGCGATGAGCCAATTGCACTGGCTCATAAATAGGAAAAGTAAAATGTCCATCCGCAACAAGATTAGAATCTATACGACATGCATTAGGCCGATTATGACGTACGGGTCGCCCATATTCGCCCACATACTGCCTGCTCGTCTTAAGCGTATGCAGGTCTTGCAAAACATCTTTTTACGACACGCTCTTGGTGCCCCGTGGTACGTTCGCAACCGCAACCTCGACGTGGACACCCATATGCCGACCATCAGGCATTTTATGCAAACGGCCAGCTGAGTCGGAGGAAGCCCGCAGCCGTCCCTAATGCGCCGAAGATGGCCACCGCGGAGTTTTGGTTGGTATGCCGTGCGGTGTACATAGGTTAGGGACTCGGCCCGGCGGTCGCCCGACGTTTTCCATCTCTCCGGGCGGCTCAATGTCGGGTCGTAAGGCACGGTGAACCCAACATAGCCGCTCGGTCGTTCCCCTTGAACACTGGGCGGTAGTAATAAGTCACTTTCTCCGCGTAAACAAAAAAAAAAAAAACGGCCAGCAAACGCTACTTCGATCGGGCGGTAAAACACCCAAATACGCTTATCCGTAAAGCGTGTTTATATATACTCCATTCGACCGCGCCAAATGGAGATGGCCGCGCTCTTTCCTAACCGACCTAGAGGACGATATAACTCTGGCCATCCGCTGTAAGCACGAGTTCCTAAAACTCTTACACTCCACAAGACCGCAGTTCCGTCCTCGCCGTCGAGGACCTCGCCGCGTTCCCCGTCACCCTGACCTCTCTTAGCAGTTCCGGCCCGCGCGCCGAAGACCACTAGGTACGATATACCATTAAATAGGATTAGGTTAAAACCATGTTTCCCCAAACGATGATGTCTTATCCTCTCAGTGGCCGTCCTGAGCCGAGGTTCGTGACCCGTTAGTGGGTCGCCCTCAGCGTGGTCGCTTAAATTTCATGGGTTGCGAGCGCCTTCTGCGTTCACCCTAAAGTCCGGTGTGGCCAGAAAAGCCGACTCTCGTCAGACTACTGGACGATAGGTCCGCGTTAAAAAAAAAAAACATAAAAAGTATATTTTGTACACTACGACGATAGATTTCATTTAGGCGAAGATCGACCCATTTTAGAAAGTAGGTCCCAAATAGGTTTTTATTACGTGTGGTGCTGAGGCCTCTCTAAAATTAACGGTTAGGCATAGTTTAACGTAATAAATAAGGAATAAAATATGGCGTTAAATAAAAAAGGCTACACTTATGCTTCTTCTCGATATGGTATATATAAGGTATTTATTACATTAGTGCGGCCGAGAACAACCAATACCTACCGTCTCTAAGTAAAAGCAGGCTGATAATAATGACACACACAGGGTTAGGTCAACTATTCATGACATTTTAAAAAGAACTAGATGTAATTGGTTTTGAAGCACGAATATGTAATAAAGGCACATTCCATTCACTAAAGCCGTATCGGGGTTTTCAATTTCTAATTGAATTTCGTTTAATCGAAACATGAAAGAATACATTATGAATTCAAATTAAATTCTGTGTCATATATTTTGTTAGTTTGGTTAATCTCCTAAAATACCTACATTATGAAATATTACAAGTATTTATTTCAGTTTAAATATCCTTACTATCCTACTCTACATTAGTACTACACACACCCTCTAAAACTTTTATTGGCGTAGCAAGAAAAAATTTCGAGGAGGGCCAGTGTCCTAGACTTAAAAAATAAACTAACTTCTGTATAAACTACAATCGATATAAAAAACATTCGTTTTAAAAAATTATAGTGGTATTAAGGTGCCTTTAAAATAAAATGACTACTCTGTCGCGTACAATCGATATAAAATTTATTCGTTTAAAAAATTATAGTGATAGTAAACTGCCTTAAAATCCTTGGGGTGGGCACCACGTAATTCTGCGGCCCCCCTCTATATTCGCCTGTGAAGACTTTATATATAGGCATTGAAACATATACTAATCAATTAACACGAACACACATTTATAACACACACACACACTCACGCCTTTTCTTTCTGAAGCGATAGGTAGAGGCACAACTAATGCACCCACTTTTCGCCGTGCGTACTCCGTCCCATGATGTGACGGGGGCGAACCTATCGATATTGTTCACAAATTTCAGACTCCGGGCTGATAGTGAATAGAAAAATCCAATATCACTTTGCTCGACCCGGGGATCGAACCCAAGACCTCATCATTGCAGTCGTACCGTAATGCAACTACGCCACCGAGGCAGTCGAGGAACACACATTAATCGATTCAGTATATGCCACATTCAATAATGTGGATACCTCAATCTAAAACCTTTCTTGCTACGCACGGCTACATATTGTGCTGCTCGCAGTTCAACTTGATTTATAACTAACGCGCTCACGGAAACACTTTTGTTAACAACTTACTCAGAATCTTACAATTCTGATACCTCAATGAATAGATTGTGGGCATTTATGGGCTATTTAAGCGTTCTAATGATAAATGACTTGTTTCGCTGTTGCCTGCATGTCGATGCCAATTCTATTGCTGATTTATGGGCAAGTTTTGAAGTAATATTTATTCTGTCAGCAAGTATCTGAAATGTTAGGAGAGTATTTTAGATAGAAATATAATTAGAAAAGATATCCTTCATGTAATTACGTCGTAGTAGTAGATATGGCGACATTTAGCTTTGTTTGTTTTGTATAATGTTTAATTTTGATTATTGTTCTAACAATCACAAAAATCAATTCGCGGTCTGTGTTTAGGTACGTGTTCGAACTCAGACATTTTTCTAAAAGTAAGCACACATAATTGGTTCAATAAACCTAAAAGGATCGTTAGAAAAGTTTTACGTAACCAATTCCATATAGCGAAACAAATCCGATACAAATCTGGCTCCACCAATAAACCCGCGTCTAACTTTATGTCGCGCGGAATATCAGTTCCCCGACTTTACCCAATAAAGGGTAACCCTTGATCCGTTAAGTAAACAGAAAAAAGGAAGGCTCCGGGCCGCGGGCGACGTAACAAGTAAATCACCGGTAAGCCCCAATACGCGCTCGCCGCCCGGCGTCGCCCGCCTAAGCCCCTCAAAAACCCTTTAAGTTCACCTTCCCATATCCCGAGCGGAATAAACGACACGTGAGCACTGTCGCCTTTTTACGGACGCCTCTACGCGTCTTTTATGGGCCAATGTCAGTATTGGTACGGTTTAGGTAATTGGGGACAGGTTATGCTTAAACGAGACAACAGTCGCAAACGTTGATCATGCTTCTTTAGTAATTTCATAAAAATGAAAATCTATTAGTAGATAACGTATAATTTAATAAAAATATTGAGATATCGTTTTGGGATTGTTTTGCGGGATGTGGTCAGTGTTTATGTTAGTTAATCTTCAGCTTTAATCTTCCGATTAACCCGTTAAGCCCCGCTTATATATATAGGTAGATGTATGGGGAAACCCTATATACCTACTCGGACGCCGAAGTCCGTGTCGTCTTAACGAGTAAATTTATCTTCTTTTACAACCAACTACTGCCGTTTCTAAATAGGAATTTCATAGAACCTACTGTGATGTAATTTCCGCCATCTCGATTAGTTCACACAATGGCGTATCAAAGCGAACAGGAGCTCTCCCGATGCGTGACCGAGGCGCCCACAGTGACCCAACACCGACCCAACTACTCTCACCAAACACCCTTACACAAATTGATTTTAAATGGCGATTTATTTCCGCCTCATATCGCCGATCCGATCTCCTATGAGTTTTACGGCCGGCTTTACTTGGCTTCACCCATTGCGACTTATAAAACGGTTTATTTCTTTTTCAGGGCCGTACGCATCCCTTAATTATAGAATTAATTCTGATAGTGACCTTTATTATTTAGTTGCAGTGTTCCGGTAATTCGATTCAGTTGGAATGAATTTAATCTGTTAATTACTATAATAAGTGAAGTTAAATTATTTATCACCGTGCGCGAAATTTCAGGTAGTACCTAAGAAGATTTTGAATTTTAATTAAAACAAAACAGAACTTTTTTATTTAAAACCAGGTTCACATAAATGTCGGTGAAAATTGATTCAACACAAAAAGGATTAGTTGAGTATGTCTAAATTTATGGCACCGCACGGTAGTTCTATGTGACAGTTTGTATTGGTAGATATTATATTTAGATATGATGCGGTTTATAAAAAAATCGTACAAATAAACTTCTTAGATTAATTATAAAGAGGCGTTCATAAAATTACATTTTGTATTTGTCAATATTTTATTGATTCTGACTATGCACATTTCACTTGTATGACTTTTATTAGATTGTAATGAATTACACTAATTTGGACATACGCTTTTAGTATAGTACCCATGTATCAAGTTCCAGCTCACATACCCGTATATTAGTTGTACGCAAGTCACAACTATTTGCAACATCATGAAGGAAATAAAACAGTTTTTTAACTTTATCCCGTGACAATTGCATTGCGAAACATTACACACTTCGTAAACGACAAAAGCGAAATTACACAAGCGAAGGCCGGACCGAACGAGTTATAAAACTAAAACTCTAACGGTGACGACCACTTTTTATCCAGATTTCTATACATAACGGGTGTTTCAAATAAAAGTTTCCAACTCTATTGCAAAATTTCACCCTTTGCGAATTTGCGCAAATTACTTTATGAGCGGGCTTTTCAATTGCGAATAGAGATTTTTTTGGCGTCGCCGTTTACAACTGCAGGCGAGATGGAATGGCTTAGAAAGTGGAAACCCGACCGTGTGCGAAGCGATCCCGATTTTACGAGGGCCTAGGCCCGATGTGTCGATCCTAAAACCGTCGGATAATACAAATAAATAGTAACCCTTCGGTGGCGGCGGGTTTGCTGCCGAAAGGTTTACTTTTATTGACGGTAACTTTCTTTTATTGTACCCTTCATAATTGCCAGGGTTGAAAGAAAAAAAAACGGCATTGGCTATTTTTGTGCAAAAATGCTATTGTTTATTTTTGGCAAATTACCATTGGCGAAAGACACATAATAAATGTTTATGTTTTGAAACCCGTTAACAGCTATTTTAAACATTGTATTTTTAAGTCATTTTTTATTAATAACACCTTTCTGCTTTCTATATCCGTAAAAAAAGAACAAACACTTGCAATATCAAATATAAAATGTTTTATTTTGCAAATTTGTATATTGGCAGAGAACGGCGAATACAGACCCAGCAGCATTTTATAAAATAATACAAAAATTCTACCGATAACGGAGCTAAGTGATAACAAACACACTTGAAACATTAATTCCTAAGAAAACAATTTAAATCTTTTCAATGTCCATAGATACAATCACAGTATTTTTACAAATCAACCACTGTTATCTCAAAGTGCATGAACACAAAACTCAAAATAACACGACCATAAAAACTGTGTCGACTACTTACATCCAATTAATGTATCAAGAGTACGAAGTAATAAATAAACTCACACAGCAGGTGTCGTACATGGAACGGCTTCGAGTTCGCCTTCAAAGCCGGCGAGATATAAATTTGCCTTTTTTGCGTTTAATGGTCGCTTCCAGATTGAGACGTTTGTGACCGCAAAAGCTTTCCCGCGGGGGGTGACAGTTTTTTTGTCACTTTCCTGCTAACCTGTCAATTGTGACAATACGTCGTGATTGGTGTGTCAGACGTGCAGTGTGCCGAGTGTATCTGTCATTTGATCGGGCTGGGTTGTCTTAGTTAGGACTATCTGTTACAACTTATGCTAAGTATTTGTTGTGGATAACATTTCGATATTGTTTGTAATAACGGTTGACCGTCGCCGTTTTAGTTTAATGTGTTATTTATAAAGGCCCCACTAGGCCAGCCTAGTAGCCAAGACCCTCTGTAGTAGAAGAGGCTTGCGGTCAGTAGTGGAGCAGTATATAATACAGAGCTGGTATAATTATTTAAATTAGGTAAATGTTTATTGTCAATAATATTTGGACTACTGTTTTTATATAACGGTTGCCAGTTTATCAATGATATTTAATTTAATTTGGGAAATAACTTTTTAAAATTTTATTCTACTCGATAAGCTTCCTAATTATATTAAAAATAAAATACTTAGCAAACCTATGACATACATAATGAACTAAGAAATATTATCGACAAACTCATTGATTTTCAACGCACAATTTCGCCCCACTCAGATACTAGATACAACTGTTTGTAAAGTTACGCAGGTAGCGTGTATGGAGAGATCAAGCATGCCATTACAATCATGAGAAAGTTTGGACTACAATGACAGTTTGACAGAAGATTATGCGGTCATTGGGCGACAATGGTTGTGCCAACAAAACAAGTGCGATTATATCTGACCTGTAACTTGTGATGACAGTGCTAACTTACACGGAGTGTTAGAATTCGTATATTAGGCAATGATTTTGACTAGGAGTACCCATTGTCGGTCATGGCCATGAGCCCTTCGAGGCAATTTTTATGCGCTGGGTCTTCACACCCAATGCACGCCCATGCGCGGGCGGACATTAGTCGTGGGTCGAGGCACACAGTTCAGTGTGTACACCTCTTGGGTGGATAGCACATTGAGACCTAAAGGGGCCCGCGAACATTACCTGAAAGAAAGAAAGGGAGTTCTTTTTCCATCCATCCTGGGAACCTTTCTTCCTTCCCCATTTTTCCTTCCTTCTTCTTCTTCCAATTTCTTCCCAGGCCCCTACAGTCGTTAAGCCGAGGGACTCCAGCATCCCATTCGCAGGTTTCGCCCGGTGTTAACTGCAGTATCGCCTACCTAAAAAATGATGGTCATGCTGAATAATAAAATCGTATAAGTTTGTTAACCTTGATGTTATTATTATTTATAAATATTATTTACGAATAATGTGTATTATAATGTAAAATATGTAAGTAATTATTCCTCCTACGTTTTTGTGATTTTTGTTTGTTTAATTTCATGTACCTAATAAGATTTGAAATGTTTTTTGTCCCATTTCATCACTCAAAACTTATTTAATGTAGCATAAATAGCAAATGCAAAACTACCACTCACTTTAAAAGCTATAACAATAAATTGAATGTCTCAATTTGCTCAGGATCCTTAAAGATGTGTAAGTTTATAATTAGGGAACCATTTAATTTTATGCGTAACGGAAAGGATATATCGTGGTGACTCCGCCCATACAGAGATCTTCCTTCACCTTCGACATTGGATTATTTTTTTGTTTGGAAGGTTTTATTTCTTTTTATCGATTCGAGAAATTTTTTTTTGTAGCAAAAGGTTGACAAATAGGCTATCTTTTAATAATTAGATATCGTAGTAACAAAAGCATATAATGAGAATGTAGTTGCTATTTTGGGTTTTGAGGAATTGAGATCAAGAGGATTTTGTCAGTCTTAAACGAACTCACGGGCCATACAAGATCAATAACGATAAGGGTAGGTTAAACGTAGGTCTTACAAGCGATCAGTGATATCCACAGTAAGATATAGATACTCTTTTAATTATATTTTAACCGAATAAACGACGCGGTTTACGAGAGTCACTGTATCAAAACAGATGGCACAGTGCCATTCACATTAGAAGAAACTATAGTGCGCTATCCGAACTCATTACCTACTTATTTTGAATGCTTCAAAATATGAACAGGAGTTATTTAGTTTATATTGTTAACTTCCATTGTAACAACAATCATAAAAATTTCATATGAATTACAGATATTATAGTGCTTTAATTAGCTAATCGTTTGAGTCAATGTACGGCAAAATTAAACGATCTTAATCGATCTTCGGATTGCTCCAGGGAATAATTTTTATTTAATTTATTTTATAGCATATACTAATAAATATAATACAGGCAGAGGTGGTTCAATAGGCGGTTTTATCGGACGAGTCATTATCTTATTATAAAACCATGGGATGGAGAAGAGAAATAGCGGAAAGGGTAGTCTAGGGCGTACATTATGAGCTACTATAAAATATGAATAAACCAATTAAAGTAAGTCTATGCATGTCAAACTTTACTGTGATTGGTCAAATTTCACGATCGGTCCGAAGATAGCGATATCGGCAGTAGGGTACGAATATAGAAAGGATATGTCACGTGCCGTTTATGTTTAACTTTATTGCAGTAAGTCGCGCGACAAATGCGCGTCACGGATGCGTTTTAAAAGTAGCAAACAATCGTAAAGTTTTATCGCCGCTAATGGCCGCCGGCGCTGATTTGTGGCTACGGTATACCACCATGCTTTAAACTTAACCTCAAACTATAGTCAATTCATTTAAACACATGTAACTAACTCTCATCCTTAAATGTTATCGGAAATTAAGATGTTATAATTCTCTCTGTTACTACCGGGTCTACAGTTGTAAACAGAAAATTTTCAGTTGTAAAAAGCTTCAGCTACATATAATTTGTGTTCTTGTTTCATATAATGTTTCTTTAATCATCATGGGCGTAAAGGTGATCAATCTTAATTTCATTTCGAATTAAACAAAAAATCGCAGTAAAAATAATTCCCATGAGTAAGGTGCGGAGCTTGAGCGGTCGTCCATCACTAGTAATTGTCACAAATACAAACGCATACGTATATCATATTTATAAAGTATCATTTTGTTGAAATGGAGCCAAATTTCCGGACCACGCTTTCAACGGAATTTACAAAAAGCGCCATAAATTGGCAAATAATCCCCCGCATAACGCAACCTTTGTTTGGCCACACGTGCTTTTAATATCTGGCTGGCATCGTATGCAACAAAAGCCGGATTCAGTCTTTGTGCCGGCCAAAAGTAAACACTCGTAAAAACTTCTTGGTGTCGCGATACATTTGTTAATAAATTTATTAAGTAATATAGGTACAATGAGTGAGTATAGAATTGTTGCGCGACAATCGTCCGTGTCAAATTTGTAATGAAACTGTGCGCTTTTGTTTGCTCGCATGAATGCCGCGTGAGAAGGAAGAGCTTCCGGCGCGTTGTGCAGGTTTTGTGCGGGATCGATGCCCCCGGCGATATCTTCATATCGAACATTGTTGTTTTTTACAGCATTCATATCTATTACATGGTATTTCTCATCTTTTATGGACGGATATGCATCGGATTTTTTCCTCAAAACTGTAGTTTTGAAAAGTGATACTTTGTTGGGTTGTATCTTTACCTGAAGTATGTCCTGTAGATATATTATGAACTAGTGCGTAAATTGCACTACAGTTAACAGTATGTTATGTCTACCTGTATATTTCCAACATTTTCACCTTTTTCAGTAATTATGATAAAATACGTTCTTTAGATACATCATGTTCCTACGAGGTAGGTCACTAAGGTCAGTTGTTTATTGTAATAAACATCATTGAGTAGTGGTTAAACACTCAAAGAACAAATATAGATACGAAATATAATAAACGACATGGATTAAGAACGTAAAATATTTTAATACCTAATGGAATACTTCTTTATAATAAATGTATATTACTTTTAACAAGAAAGAAAGTATTCTAACAAGGAAGTAGTTAATAAACAAAGTAGGTCGTTATAAAAACTCGCAGACTGCTAACAAACAATCCAGTGCTTTCCGAAAAAAAGAAACTACCCATGTGTCGATGTACGCATCGGCGAGCGTATGATATCCGAAAAAAACTAAAACCGCGCCGGAACAATCGAAGCTAACTTATAAAATATGTATCCTACTGGCTTTTGAAACTTGCTCCTGTACTATTTTGACCGCGATCGGGATTTTTCGGAAGGGAGAATGGAAAATCATAAAGCCTCCACTGTATCGCGTTTGTTTCACTTCGCGTTTGTGTTGATTCAATTGTCTTCACTCAACGGTTCCTCTTGTGCTTTGTCTCGTTGGATTGGAGTTCGATTTGGCTATCAATTTCTGTGGCTGAGAAAGAACTGTATACCTAAGTATTCCAAAATATTAGGATGTAATCGAACACAACCTACTGTACTTAATTACCACTGCTATATATTAAAAAAAATAAGATTACAAAAAAAGACCTACGCTGAGTTTCTTGATGTATGTTCTCAAGTCAGTGGTCTTTTCCGAAGCACTGGTAGAATCTTTTAGTTTGTAAAAACATTGTTAAAATGAAGTGTAAAAGTGTCCTTAGGGGTCTAATTACTTAATGAATAATTTGAATTTGCTAACGTGGATAATTTTTAAACCGAAAACAATTGATTTTTATACACCTAATAAATATAGTACTTGCAATAATATGTAGCTAAGAGCTACAAATATTGCTTAACTATCACTTCACACTTAATATCAAGTATGTCCCAAATCCCAACTCCCAACGAGATACATAAAACATTATCACAATAACGCATAAAAAATCAATTTACCAGAAAAATAAGTCAATACACAGTAGTTGACAGGAGACATCTATAAGACGTGATCTTGATGTCTGCGTTGAAAGTGAAAAAAAAATCACAAAAGCACACCATTATGAGACGGTCATTAATTAAGATTGGTGTCTGTCGGTGAGACGCGTTGCAGGCATGATTCTCTATGACATTGTTAACTCGTAACGCGGCCGCGTCACGTTCACTTCGTGTAATGGGCGTAAAATGGTATTCTGTATGCCAATTTCCATAGTGATAAACGCGACGAGTTACGTTACGCGCTTGTTACGAGCGGTGAAAATAACGCGTGTCATAGAGAATAAGGGGGCAGGAAAGAATTTTGTAGACAAGGAACAATATGGTGTGTTGGTTATTTTAATCAAGTAACTCAAGGAAAGTGCATTTTTTCAGGACTGTAGTTTAGTTCTTCAAGGAAAGTGTATGTTTCATTTGGTATGGACAGAACATGGAGGAGGAAAATATTCTATGTCCTGTTTAAAATATTAATCACCCGGCTATTTTGAGCGATAACTTAAAATCCCGTGTGATGTATTTGTCATCAGAATGGTGATATTTATCTTTAATTTTTGAATCTACCGATAAATATACACAGTATCTAATACAATAAATAAATGATTACACGTTTCTGTTTTTATTGTAATCCTAATTTATTTTTTCGGACGAAATAAGTCTATTCTCGGAATTGATTCCCAAAATGTTCCCAGCTTGCAATACTGTGCAGAGATACAAAACAAACACACAAGTACGTCACCACAACCAAACAATTTCATTGTAAGATCATAAAAAGGTAATAAAGGATGCAGCCGAGATGTGAATGCACTAATTTTTATAATAAAGTCCGGTCGCTGTCAAGTGTTATAAATTAATAACGGCAGCAGGCCCGCGCCGCGCCTCGCCCGCGCCTCGCCCGCGCCGGCCCGTCGCCGCATCGCCTCGCTCGGACATTTATAACTCGCTGCTCCGATACAAACGTCATTTTTAACCGTCATCGCTAATTTGCCATTGTTTCGCCGCTGACGCCACCTTTTTTGTTTAAAACCATAAAATAGATAAAACTTTTTGTTGTTTGGGCAACCTTAATTGATTATAAACGTTATGTTTGATTTTGAGGGTAGGTGCAAAATTTGGGCGCGTGGAAGGTGTGAGTCTTTTTTTGTTGAATGCATTTGGCGTCGATAAATTTCTATGTCTATTTATTGTGTTGGGACAAGATAGATACATCCAAATATCGAGTGATGCAATAAGTGCGCAAGTAAAGCGCGGTACTGGCAGTCGGAGTGCGCCGAGTGGGCCATACGTTAGCGGCACCTCTGCGTCGCTTGCATGAAGGCGACACGGCCGCCTCGTCTACTATAAAGCACGGCGCAATAAAGAGAATGGATGCCGCCCATCGGCAGCCCCGCCCGCCCCGCTGCCGCCGCCCGCCGCCAGGATTACCCGAATCGCCACTATTTATCGCTCGAGCCTTGCGCCCAGGTGCCATCAATCTATTTAATGATCGGGTCAGCACATGCTCTTGGTCTTTTTGCCGCCAGCGCTCGCCGTCCGCCGTCCGGTGCGGCAAAACGAAGACGCAAACACCTAGGCTGGGAGATGGACGTTTGATGAGGCGCTTTTGTGTCGATCGCTAGCGTTAAAAGGTTTTCCAACGCACTATCAGCAAAGTATTATAAAGGTTTTGCTTATTTTTTAGGCTACCACGAGCCCATAACATTGACGTCCGGCAACGTTTGTACACCGATATAAAGATAAAATCTTTTGTTATTTTCCCTATGACCACTCCGGATAGATACACTTTTATTTTCTATTTGCGATAGAAAGTTAGTGACGCAGTGGAATTAATACTTGTTTAACATTGAAACAAAAAATATGTATTTTGAACAAACACAATATTGCTAGATGGTGGTAGGTCTCTCATATATAAGAGTCCGTCTGGGTGGGTACCACCGCAATGTCTATTTCTACCGGCAAGCAACAGTGTGCATGCACTGTTGTGTTTCTGTTTGAAGGACATTGTAGCCAGTGTAACTACTGGACATAATAAGACTTAACATCTTATGTCTCAGGATGGCGAGCGCAGTAGAATGCCACACAGTAATTTGTAACTCATGGTGCTGAACGGTATTGCTACTGTTAATAGGTAATCGTATCGCTTAAACACGGAACGGCATGCTTTTATCGTCATTCAATACCATAAAAATGACCTACTTTTTAACTTTTCAGTAAACCATTATCTTTCACTACTTTCAATTCATTTTATAATCTTAAGTAATTTTATAAATTCTTAACAAGTCAGCAATATCTTCATCAAATTTACTACCCGAAGGAGACAAAGCGAATGAACGACCGAAACATGCCTCTTCTCTTTGTGTCTTAATAAATAAGTCACACATGCAAACCTAGTCCGCTCCTGCAAGCCTGTCATTTGACTAAATCAGAATCCTAGAAGACTGAGCATAATTTTATATTTTCCTCAAACTATCCTGTCAATGTAAACTTCATATACGCATTGTAATGTACAATCCATTCTCTATATCTATGATACACACTTAAAAACTGAATCGAACTTATACCAGTAGACAATGCTGGCCACTTCATCGTAGGATCGGTGAATGGCTGTAGATAGCACAAAAGGCCCATTTAGATCGGCGCGGGCGGTCATACATCTGCCGCGATCGTGCGCCCGGCAATGGACATAAGGATTTGACGGGTCTTAACTCAGCCGCCTCTAGCCCTCGGCTTTGTTTAAACGATCTTTGTGCTGCCCCAGGCTGGTCAGCGGCTTAATCTAACTATTATAGTGGATGGTGATTGCGTACTGAATTGTGTCTCACGGTATAGTTAAACGCTGGAGAGTTATACACGAAATATGTTAGTAACTCATAGAATAGTTATAGGTAATTTAAATACACGAGGTATAGGTTAAGACCTCTGAAAATACTTTTAAATGAGAGGTACAATATTGGAATACACCATCTTCATTAAAAGTAAGCTTTCATTAAAGTCAGAGCCATACTTCAGTACTCATCTGGAATCAATATTATCGCAGTTCTCTGAAAGTAAATAGGTACATGCTTTTTTGTTTGCAGTTCTTGAAATAACAATAGAATTATTACATACTAGCTTTTGCCCGCGGCTCCGCCCGCGTTAAAAAGTTTTTCCGGGATAAAAGTCCCGCTTTATATTTTCCCGGGATAAAAAGTAGCCTATGTGTTAATCCAGGACATGATCTACCCGTGTGCCAAATTTCATCAAAATCCGTTCAGTAGTTTTTGCGTGAAAAAGGAACAAACATCCATACATCCAGACATTCTTACAAACTTACAAACTTTCGCCATTACAATATTAGTAGGATACATATAATTTTTCAACGTTCATTTCAGTTTATCAGTTTTACATTCAAGTCTGTATAAAAATAAATATTGAGGAAAGTTGATTATTTTTACGAATATTCAATCAGAGGTGCAAATATTTGCCCGTTCACCGAAAATGTGTAAATCAGTGTGTCGGACACGATTGAGCCATAATGTAGTAATATTGGCCCTACCTCAATAAGCCCCGACTTGTCGTCTTTGAGGTTTAAACTTGCTTGCTTCACCTGAACAAACTGCCTCCCGACCGAGGGTGAGGACGCCGTTTCCACTGTTTTAGACGTTTGTTTTTAGGATTTATTTACGTCTCATTAATAAAATAAATTAAGAATAGATAAAAGGACGTGTTCAAAATAGGCATAAATGTAACCAAGACAGTTTGTATATATTTGGATAGAACTAAAAACTAGCCTTTTACAATAAATCGTTTAATTTTAAAGACCTCCGATTTTGAGATTTATGTAATTTTATTTTGTTTTAAAACGACACTGACTATCATCGCGTTTAAAAAAGTGAGTTATAATTGGAGGGGTCTAAAAATAATTCTTTAATTGATCCAAAATTCACATTTTTTTTAATATCCCTAAAATTTGAACCTGGTTAAATTTTGGGGCCCAGCACCCATACAAAAGTGTCACCATCTCCTTTAGTAGTAACGTACTTATTATTGTATTTCCTTATTTTATTAACAAATGTGTTCAGCATTTTAGAATAGAGTACTTTTAATAGTCATACAAGAGTCCAATAAGTTGTACGTGCTTAATATTACGATTTTTTAATCGCAATTTCATAAAACGATGCAGCGCGTTACAAAAGTTGTTTGATAGTCTTTTTTTTTGAAGGCATTAATAATATTTAACCAAATGGAGTAAAATACTTCGAAATATGTTACTTTTATGAACGAATGACTGAATATATATTATTTCACACACACACACACACACACACACACACACACACACACACATACACACACACACACACACACACACACACACACACATACACACACACACACACACACACACACACACACACACACACACACACACACGTATACTGACGCTTTCCCTCCCCGAAGAGAAAGGTAGAAGTGCAATCAGTGTAGCCACTCTTCGCCATATGTATTTCGCCCCATTACAGGCGAGCCTATCGCCATATCGGGCACAAATTCCAGACTCTGGGCTGATATTGGTTAGAAAAACACAATATCACTTTACCCGACCCGGGGATCGAACCCAAGACCTCATCATTGCAGTCGTACCGCAATGCAACTACGCTACTGAGACAATCTTTTAGTTTATGTACCTATATAAAATAAGTAACTAACCGCTGACAATCCTACTAATATTATAAAGGCGAAAGTTTGTAAGAATGTATGGATGTTTGGATGTTTAGATGTTTGGATGTTTGGATGTAAGGATGTTTGTTCCTCTTTGACGCAAAAACTACTGAACGGATTTCGATGAAATTTGGCACACGGGTAGATCATGTCCTGGATTAACACATAGGCTACTTTTTATCCCGGGAAAATATAAAGCGGGACTTTTATCCCGGAAAAACTTTTTAAAGCGGGCGGAGCCGCGGGCAAAAGCTAGTTTATTATAATTGTCATTAATGAGAATATTATTTTAGAAATGTTAAAATTCTACTATATACTTCCAAATTCATTTAATTATACAAACCATGTAATATTATTACGTTTCCGTGTGACAATGGACACAGATCGCAAGGCGGGCATCGCGTGGGCGGGCGGCGCGCAGTTCCGGTCAAGTCGCGGGCGGCTCTCGGCTTCCGCTCGTCCAATTTGGACACATTCAACTCGGTGGTAGGGGTAAGACGTTTGATACCTTCCTCCACCCGGCCACCGCCCGTCTTATTTGTTTAACTTGTAGTTTAGTATGTGCATTTTGAATTCTTATATATTGTGTAATTTGTTGGTAAATATGCATGTTTAATATTGTTTTTATAGTTGCTATAGTATGTTTTTAAAGATAGCAGTGGGCTTAGAATATGGCAAAAAGGCATAAAAAACTAAAAAAATGTTTGGGAATAGCGTATCCCATTGTTAACTCTATTGCTAAGATAGAAAGATAGTAGGATATATATAATATTCGCATACATAACATTATCGTAAATGTGTGTAGTTGCGGTTCCTGGACTGCTCTATTCAACACGCTGAAGATGGGCGCGTTTTGAGAGGACAGAATAAAAAAAAAAATGTATAAAAAGTGAGCATAATCATGAATTTTGAAAGAATATTGTAAAGAACATAGAAGAAGTCATGATACATTGTGCGACAAGATAATATATTAAGAACTCAGAATTGAGTTCCTTAAGGTCTCAACAATGTTTAAAATAACTAATCAGTGATTAAAGTAACGTTTTGTCCCAAAATCTTAATATATTCTAATTTCAGTTAAGAAAAAAAGCCATGGAACTCTCTTTAGTAAAAATTTCAGACACTGATCAATAACGTTCATTGATAAAAGCATAATTCTATTAAAATATAATACAACAAAATCTCTTCATTGCAATTTTAAGGGGAAAGCTCCCTAACATGGACACAAGAACATAATCCTATATAAACAATACTACTAATTATAAGATGAGCCCAAGTTAATCCTTCAGTTGGCCAGCCTTAGGGTGCGGGACTTGGAACGCAATTTAACGGTCCAGTCCAAATACCGGGACCTTTGGGGTTGATGGCCACGGACAATTATGAGGACGTTTACCTTGTGAGCTTTGGTGACTTATGGGCTATCGCTATGGAAACAGATTTTGGGTATTATGTCAATTAAAACGTGCGTTTAGTTTAAGTAGATGCGCATTTACATGTTCAGAGCAATGATTTGCAAACTAGTTAAGCTTTTTATTTTTATCTTGGACCTATCGGCCATTAGCCTGACAAGAGCCGGCTGTTCTGGCCACACTGAACTTTAGGGTGAACAGTTTAGGCGCTTGCAACCCTTTAATTTCAGTGAACATGCTGAGGGCAACCCACTAACGGGTTACGAACCTCGACTCAGGACGGCCACTGGGAGAGGATGAGACATCAACGATTAGTGGGGAAGATTGGTGTTTAACCTAATCCTATCCGTTTATTTCGTCGGCACGCGGGCCGGAAGTGTAAGGGGGTCGGGGGGGGCGACGGGGAGCGTGGTGAGGTCCTCGACGGCGAGGACGGAACTGCGGCCTTGTACAGTGTAAGAATTTCAAAAAGTCGTTCTTACGGCGGATGGCCAGAGTGATATCGTCCTCTGGGTCGGTTAAAACTGAACGCGGCCGTCTCCAATTGGCGCGGTCGAATGGAGTGTAAACGGACGCTTTGCGGACTAACGTATTTGGGTGATTTACAGCCCGATTGAAATAGCGTTTGGTGGTCATTTGCATAAAATGCTTGATGGTCGGCATGTTGGTGTCCACGTGCAGGTTGCGATTGCGAACGTACCACGGGGCACCGAGAGCGTGTCGGAGAAATAAGCTAAATCTGTTTTTATAGGGAAATAACAATGTCAAAATGCACCCAGTGAATCGTCCTCACGGTTGAGTTTTTCTGTATTCCTTGGAGTATTTGGCATCGCGTGCACACTGAAATAAACAAAACAAAAATTTCTTTCAAACTTTACAGGTCATTAACCGCCTTTCCTGAGCCGCAATACCATACTTTTCCTGCCGGTATTATTATTGCAAACTGTCGGTAGAATCTCACCGCACGATATTAAAACAAAGGAACCTCGTAAAATCCACACTAGGTAACCAACAACAGCTCATTAAGGAGTCAGAAGGGTAAAAAGTCGGGACCCATCGCGTCGGGCCTTTTTGTAAAAAGAGGGCTTAATTAGGGCTCATGCGGCTACCCTACAACCCCTGTAACTTTTAATAAATGCTCGAAGAGAGTCATTTACATGATATACGTGTAGTTGTGTGCAAGACTGTCGTACAGCGCGGTAATTGCTTAGATTATGAGAGTATTTAATGGTATTCATTAGCCAGTATAAATGAAGTTAGTACTAACAAACATTGAGTTACTTATAAATTTATACTAACTATTATCCTGATGAAAATCATCATTGTTTCGACAGTGCTTTACTGTTTATGAAATTACTTAAAATATTTTACACCTGCATCCCGGATATGGTGGCTAAAGTTGTAAGAAACACTCTTCATTCTTCAATTACGCAAGGGGGCAAAACTATCACAAAAAAGTCGAGATCATACTCTTCGCTCTTCTATGTATTAGACTTATGACACATAAAATAAAAGTTATTATGTAAGCCTACAATTTTAAATAGGATTTTATTTAGGCAACTGGAAACATGGACGTCCGCTGTATATAGAATCCGCGACCTTGATCGAGAGCCGGGTTCACTCCCGCAGGCGCCGGCGACAGCTATTTACTTTGCCGTAGTTTTATGGTGATTCTGGCTTACAGTGTATTTTTGAACTCGCTTCATTTACCGCCTGCTGAACATCAAAGCCAACTGACATTAACAACATCAAATTAGGGGTACAGAATTCACCTATTATCCGCTTCCCACGTAAGCGCGCGTGCTCTACAACGCTCGGTCAAGTCTTCGTGGGAAGGTATTAAATATCTCGAATCAGTGCACACAGTTATTACTGAATGGGACCCAGATTGAAACATATGATAGTGGCGTTACTCTCGCTAGCCAGTGTACCTCGAACCCTACAATGTTAGAGACGGGTACTATTTTGTATATGCGTGTAGCTCGCGTAAAACTGGTCGCATTATTTTAATAAAGCGACGCGCCCCCTTATCAGTGCCATCTGTGTACCGGCGGCACAATGACGGATCATCCCGTAATGCGGATGGAAAAAAACAAGAGTGTATTGTAGATTTTTTGGCCGCCACTGTACCGGCTTATTGTAGCGTTGTTTGATTTTATGGGATACTTTAAGCAAATGATACGGTTTTATCTGTGTTCATCTTTTGATGATGTGATACCGCTGTGAATGGGGGTGATTTTTTGGGTAACTTAATGCTTTTGCGAGTTTATTTTAAACATATAACTATGTATTGGATCCAATACTGCCCGTGTTCGCTCTAATATTTACTAATAAACGAGAATGTCGAACACACGTTTTCATTTCGTTGCGGTGGTTAGATTGCTACAGAAATGTGAAAAGCGTACGGCATTAAAATGAAAATATTTCACGTGGGTATTTGAGTTTGCTAATATGGAATATATTTTTTATATCGAAATAAAAATCCTACTAATATTATAAATGTGAGAGTTTGTAAGAATGTATCGATGTTTGTTCCTCTTTCACGCAAAAAACTACTGAACGGATTTCGATGAAATTTGGCACACGGGTAGATCATAATATCCTGGATTAACACATAGGCTACTTTTTATCCCGGGAAAATATAAATCGGGACTTATATCCCGGAAAAAGTTTTTAACGCGGTCGGAGCCGCGGGCAAAAGCTAGTATTCTATATTATATCTTCATTTCGATATACGCAATATAAGAATTATGATATGAAAAAAAATTGAGCTTTCCTTGTCGGCTTCCACTGCTACGGATCACCTCCATTTCAGTGTTAGCTACAACAACTTCAACCGTAAGATCAAAGAAAAAAGTCTCATCTTCGCGAAAATAAAAATCTCGATCGATCTTGTTAGATGACCTTTGTAAATAAAAAATCTATACGTATAGGGATTGTTTATGGACGCATTTGCAGAGGACAATAATGAGAGCGCCATAAAGCCGCTGCCACATCGGCGGCGGTATCGGGCCGATCTGCGCGTCTCAATGGGCGTTATTTACATAGCAATAAGCCGGAGATAGCGTCGCGGCACAATCGCGCCCGCCTTATCTCTCTTATTGCCTGTGTGCAGTCGGCTTATGGTCGGGAAGAAAATGAACTGGGGCGTCAGGAAATAAAGACTTTTTAAATGGCCCTCTTTGATTCATCCATGAATGTCAATGAGTTTGCATGGACGGTCAATCGATTTTCATATTTTCCTAGTATATATACCTACCTAGTTGAAACTACACTGCATTATTGTCAAGACATGTACTTGCTATAAATACTATTGTAAACACACACACACACACACACACACACACACACACACACACATACACACACACACACTCACAATTACCCTTGTTATCCCCGAAGGGGTAGACAAAGTTGCAACTAGTCCACCTACTTTTCGCCGTCATTCCGTCCCATGACGTGATAGGAGGCGAGCCTATCGCCATATCGGGCACAAATTCCAGGCTCCGGGCTGATACTTAATTATTTACATTTAAATTTAATAATTTCTATATTTAACAGAAAAATAAACTGCTAATCACGGTTAGCGAAACCGAATAAAGCAACATTATTCATAGTGTACCTACTGATTAAGCCGTACTTTTTAGATGTCAACACGATTAGTCGCGATGCTATATCGACAAGGGGTGTCGTAGCCAAATATTAAAATTTATGGCGTGTGACATCAGACAGCCGTGCCTAAACGATTTGTATGGAAATTTGTCCGAGTGTCGTCAGGGCATGGGTGCTGCCCATTATAGCTCTGAGGTACCATTTGATGGCATAATTTGGTATAACATACGCAAACACGGTGAGTTATTACGTATAGAAATAATGTTGCTTTGGGGCAAAAATAATTGCGTATTAGATTCTCAGCAAAATACAAAATTGCGCATTTGATTCGAAAGATCTTTTATGTAAAGTTTATTGATGAGTACCAAAGAGGCATTTATTGCATTATTGTCTTTCATCGTTTAGACGTAAGATTATAGCAGCAAAGTTACAACCGCGAAGGTTTTAGTGGAATATTGGTAACCTGTCTACTACGTTCATCAGATGACTGGTCTTTCTACTCTGCCCACCCCTCCAGAGATACTTCAGGGTCATTGCTAAGATACGTAATAAGTCGTCCAGATTTATGGTCGGCAGCACGATGATGCGGGAGGGACACGGGTTTATGCGTCCATCGTCGGCCGTAACGCGTATTTGTTAGATTTTATTTCGTGTACTCGTGTTGGTTTCGATAAATTGTTATATTCCTATGAAAGCTAATTTTGTTAGATGTTATGATGTATTGAATATGTTTTTCTATATTTAAACTGAATACATTAATGTCATTATAGTCAGATAAGTCATTTTACTTTTGGAAGTAGTGTGGTATTTAGTAAAGTGGTTTAGAATGTGTTATAGTACTTTTACGTTGAAAAAATAAGTAAATAAAAAAAAGAATTGGATTTTCAGTATGGTTCGGGAATTAGGTTCCTTAGAATATTTGACTTACTTATAACCACGCGTCACACGTATAGTTCTTCCAGAGAGTTGCCATTGAACTCTAACGGACGTTGGTGTTAGATTTACTTCGAAAAATCTATAATACCACTATAATACCAGCCCTGTATTATATACTGTCCTACTGCTGAGCACGGGCCTCCTCTTCTACTGAGAGGGTTTAGGCCTTAGTCCACTACGCTGGCCTAGTGCGGGTTGGTAGACTTCACATATCTTCGAAATTCTTATAGAGAACTTCTTAGGTATGCAGGTTTTCTCACGAGGTTTTCCTTCACCGTTAAAGCGAACAGTTGATAAACAGTACCTATCACTATGACAAGAAAATATGAAATAACAGTTTGCGTTCTGATCGTTTGTAGAATGAGATTTCTAGAGGCTCGAACACCTCCTGTCTTCTGTAATGCCTTCTTTCCTTTTTACTTGTATCTTTGCTTTGTGAATGGCAGAGCATCAATTATCAAACAAGTTTATTACTCGCTGATATGGTAATGCCTCAAATACACAAAAAGAGCTGAGGGGCATTATCGATCAAGAAAATCCAATACACATACTTCAAACGTCAGAATTGGGAACATTCGTGATAAAGTAGCTATATAGCCGATTTCGTTTATTTTTACATAAAAACTGTTAAGCTGCTATATCGGCACGGCTCGCTGCAGTGGAATCATTTGAGCCGGGTTTTTTACGCGCCCATAACTGAACCAACTACGGCCAGCGTGAATCCCTCATAAGCAAACAACGCGACAGTTTTTATTTTACAATGTATGTGATGAATTTCCTTTGTTGGTGTCATAAATGTATGATTTTGCGTTTTATTGACGGTGACGGTTGATTGTTTATGAAGATACAAAACCAATTGTATTTTATTTGTGCATTTTAATAGCAAAAGAAAAGCAAATAGCAGATCAATTGGTGGCAAGAGAGTTACATTTACGATTGTCCACAAAAACATAGTAGTCATGTTTATAATACTATCTGTGAATAATAAATGGGAATAAGACATCGTTGGTGCATGGAATATCGCCTATACAAACCCAAATAGCTAGAATATATTTTATATGAGTTGGAAGAGTTGGAAACTTGAATTCATAAGGAGATTTACTAACTTCTGGTAAGTAGATGAAACGATAGCAAATCTGTTTGACATCGGTTTCTTGTAGGACAGTATTGTAATACTAGACCAGTAGAGCTGACTTACACATCCACGCCTTTTATTCCCGAAGGGGTAGGCAGAGGCGCAACTAGTGCATCCACTTTTCGCCGTGCGTATTCCGTCCCATGATATGATAGAGGGCGAGCCTATCGCCATGTCGGGCACAAATTTATTTTGCTGACTCGAGCTGACTTATTTCTTTTTTATGTTCGCCACAGCTTACCATAGCTCTTTATCTATTACTGGATTTATCATTACATATAATAAAGCAGTAGAACTCAGTGCGTCTGTACATGGAAAGAATAGCAAGTAAAGGGACGCCTAAAGAAGAGTACACAATAGAACACAAATCAGCGTTTTTACCCTACTATTTAGAATTATTTCCTACTAGCTTTTGCCCGCGGCTCCGCCCGCGTTAAAAAGTTTTTCCGGGATAAAAAGTAGCCTATATGTTAATCCAGGACATGATCTACCCGTGTGTCAAATTTTATCGAAATCCGTTCAGTAGTTTTTGCGTGAAAGAGGAACAAACATCCATACATCCAAACATCCATACATTTTTACAAACTTTCGCCTTTATAATATTAGTAGGATTTGTTTGTTTGTTAGCGCACCTCTCCGAAACTACTAAATGGATTTCTATGAAAATTTGGCATGGAGATAGTTTAAGACCCTGGGAAGGGCATACTTTTTATCCCACAAAACGTCTTTCACGCGGCCGACGCCGAGAGCAAAAGCTAGTTAATCTATATACGTTTAAAAAGGTACACGTTCTATGTACATTTGCAATTAGAGCGTTTCATATAGTTATTAGTAGTTTTAGCCGCTCTGATAGGGCTATTATCATTTGCGAGCATAATTTAAACCAAAGTCCATAGAGAATTTTAATCTATTTAAGCTAAATAATTTGCTAATCTATCTGAAAAAACTAGCAGTCGACTCCCAGGTGTGTTTGTGTTTTACATTTAATAAGTTTGCCATCATATCATGGGTCTGGATATGAGTTCGCTGAAGAATTTTGACACGCTAATCTTCTGCTTAATCTTTCGTGGGGAAAGGCGTGAGCTTTTTGATAAGAAAGAAGAAATAAGCAAGCCAGATGCCTGATTGTAAAGCGGCGTTTAGATTAGCAATAAAACTTGCAGAACATACTTTCAACAAGCGATTTTTACAATGTAAACAATTAGGGCAAGCTGACTTCTGCATATTTTAAAACTTGCAAGACTTTTGACGCGTGCAATATGTAGAGAATGATTAAAATATTGCCGCTAGTCTAAACGCCTTAAAAAGTTCTTGCACAACATATGTTGCGAGAACTTGCTCATTCAACCTAGCTTAGCATCACCCGAACTCTTAATAACTACTGTGGAGTACTGCGCCGTCACCCTGTGACATAAAATATTACGTTTTATAAAGCCCAGTGACCAGCGTTGCTGGTATTGGAAGTCGTGCCACATGCCATCAGTTAAGCGATTTGCTCGGCCTGTCATTATTTTTTGTAATTAGAAGACCTTCACTAGTATATCCTGTTAATATTATAAACGCGGAAGTTTGTAAGAAACTATAACGGATGTATGTTACTCCCTCACGAAAAAACTACGGATTTCGATGAAATTTGGCGCACGGGTAGAGCATTACCTGGATTAACACATAGGATACTTTATATCCCAAAATATATAAAGTGGAACTTCTATCCCGGAAAACTTTTTAACGCGGGCTGAACCGCGGGCAAAAGCTAGTATTTGTAAACGTGCTTACAAATTACCGATACACACAACGTGTCAAAAAGCGAGTGACGGAGACACAGGCGCGCCCGTCGCGGCGACAATTCGAGTGTCAATTAATTCGCACCGGCATACTAGTTGTTTCATTTATTCACATCGATTCGTGCTCTTCGCTATTATTAGGTTTACCCTTTTTTAACTCAGATTTACGGACACCAACTTCATCGGAATATTAGCGTTTCTTTTTACTTTGTTTGTTCAGAAATTCTGGGTCGTGTTAGTGAGCGTGCTTCGTGATTGGTATTTGATTGATTTGTGTAATTTAATAATTATTTCCAACCATAATAGTAAAACAGATAAGTCTCATTGGTAGGTTATGAGATTTATGTAAAAGAGAGAAAAGATCGCACCGTATCATATTATGAGACGGAATACGCACCGCGAAAAGTGAGTGCACTAGTTACGCCTCTGCTTAATCCATCGGGATAAAAGGTGTGAGCATATGTGAGTGAAAAAATATGCATGATGGAAAAAGCAAAGACATGGATAGAATTACCTATATGTGGAAAATTGTTAATGGTGTGCTAAATAGACGAACTTATATGCCTAGCATGCCTATGTGTAGAGTAGCTCCTGGTTATGGTTTTTAGGTAAAAAAGAAATAAAACATGGAGCACATCCAAATTCCAATAGCCATATTGGGCATCCGCTATTTGTCTGCCAGTCATAGACGGTTCAAGTATTATTTACCTATGTAATTAAAAAATACAATGAATTTGTATTTTCAACAGTCAAAATCAAAGCCGATGCGTTCACAGCTGCACAGTGCGCGAATGCAAATGTTGGGTGGGGTGTTCTGTGAACGCGCAGTTGGCTGCATTGTGTGCCCCCCACTGCACGCCCCCCCCCGCGCGTCCGCACGCCCAGCGACCACCACACACCCCCGCTGGATCCTGCATATCCCGCGAGAGTTTGTTTTTCGGGGCAAATAGCTATAGGCTTGATAATGGCCTCGCGGGCCGCGGTCATACTGCGGAATATGCTCTACTTAATTAATTTTATGTTGGTATTCCTTTTTTCTTTTTGTCTGATATAGTACTACAATATGAATATATGAGCCCTATTTATTTCATACATAAAACAATATACATGTTTCATTTAGATGCAATAGAGCTAAGATTATAGACAAGCGACTGATCATTGCGTTTAGAGATTATTGGTGACGCAAAATATTATCCCAGAACTTGATTCCTATATTTCAAATCGACACATATACCCTGTGTTTTAGAAACGGTGATGTTGCTTAAAGTGGTTGTGATCTTTTATTTTATTTGTATTGTATAGAATGACGAGACGAGCATGCCGTTCTCCTGATGGTAAGCGATACGACCACCTATAAACAGTAGCAACACCATCTAGCACCTTGAGTTACAAAGTTCTGTGTGGCATTCCACTGCGCTCGTCATCTTGAGACATAAGATGTTAAGTCTCATTATGATGAGTGGTTACACCGGCTACAATATCCTTCAAACCGAAACACAACCATGCATGCACACTGCTGCTTGGCGGTAGAAATAGACATTGCGGTGGATCCATCCAGATGGACTCTTACATATGAGAGACCTACCACCAACCCGATCTATAACAAAAGTAATGAACTAAGACGGAGTAGACCGACATCTTACCATTCTCATGGTCTGGACTACTCACATCTTGGTTCCAAAGGCAATAATAGGATTCGATATGCACATCCTCATAAATACACAAACTATAAAAATATATAACAGCTACCACATTAACCTCATTTGGCCAAAAGTAGTAGAGCATATACCAAACCGTAGCCACTGTATCGGAGTGGCGGATGGGTTTTGATTTTTGTAGTTTCGTATTATTTGCGTATTTATCCGCCCGCCGCCCGGCAGATACATTTATTTGCGCCACTGCCTACCCACCCCAGCGAGTTGCCCCCCTCGTTCGATTGATCGTGATATCATTGCGATAATAGGAGCAGCGAGATCGAAGCGCGGTTCCGTCACACGGTCAACGCAAAAATATGGCGGCCGGCCGACTGTCACCGGCAAATATCCGCCATTGTCTTCATTTGTCATTAATGCAAAGTCGATATGTTGGCTGCCGGTGAAGATAATGGTTCGTTTTACTGCCTGTGCTGATTGTCCGGCTTGAAATGTATGGAAATGATGAGAATCGCATGTTGTGTCTGAAAAGGCGAAATTTTTTACATATTTTTTCTTTAATTCTTATGAGATTGGGTTTATGGTAGTTGAATATGCCTTAAGGATCAAGATTCGTGGAATCTCGCTACCGGTGCATTTATCAGCAAAATTAACGAGTCTACAAAAAGCATAGTGGTAATTTGGTAAGACATTTACAGTTTACTTTAAGGATACCATTACTCTTGACGAGAGTAAGGCATATCTATTTACTGGCAAAAACCTACAATATTTTACAATAGATATTTTAATTAAGTCTGTTAATGTCTTAAACTACGGTTACATTTCCATAGCTTTGAAATGTTAAATACAATAACATAGTTTAGATGCCGCGTTGCCCGGTAAAAATATTCAACCGGATTTTATGAAGTGTGAAATATCACACCACGGCTGTACAAGTCCAATCGATCATGGTGAAACAACTTCTGGGTAAGTCGGTGGCATCAACAAATATTAACCTCCCAAACATGCAAATTATTCAACACAATAGAGAGCCCGTCCGTATGTAAATGAGCTGTAAAGATATCTTTAAACGACGCTACGGTTAAACTTAACCAAATAATATTTGTCATTAAAAACGGAGGCATACGTGCAGTTGGTGATCAATTTAAAAGTCGGCATTATCCGCGTAATGCTGGGGTTGGAATAAAACATTTCAATTTCGAGATCCGGTTACGACCCCGTTTCAAATCTGCATTGTGGGTCTGCGGGGCCCCATATACTAGTAGTTTTAGGTACAGTCGCCTTCAACGGTGCTTTAATAAAAATGAAGCTAATAAAAGCGTATATGAAACAAGAAGATTTTTTTTATTATGAAGTACCTACTGTACTGTTTATTGAGGTCCGTATTCATAAAGATAATAAATTTAAAGTGTTTTCTTCAGCGAGCTTTTGTGTTATTTTCATATAATAACAAATACACGCTGCACTTTGTTTTACATGAAATCTAAGTAGATGCATGCACTTTGTATTATTAATGAAAATAATAAACCCTAAAACAAATTTTGTTAATTACGCATTGATACGGTTTTATTTCCCACAAAACATGTATATTTTACAGATATCATAAACTTTTATAGCAATCCAACTATAAACCACAAAACCTTAGAAACTCTAACACGCCAACAACCGTATCGACAGAAAAATCAAACCTAAAATAATATTGACATTTGAAAGTACTCGTGTACCCGCCAGTACCCGCAGTGGGTACCCCAAACGTAATGTATGCTTGGTTAAGCCCGCGCCTCCCCGCGGCCGGCCCGGTTTACAAGAAAGGGGTAGTTAGCCGCTATTGTCTCACAGCCCCAATACGGTTGCATTGATTCTGCTGTTGGTAGACACTGCGCATGTGGCTGCGAATCTTTATATTATTTGGTAATATTTTGATGATATCAATATGTGAAGTGTTTTTGTGACTAAATGAATAGGTTTGATAAAATCAGCAGGTGAACGGCAAGATTATATTCTTATAATAATATAATATCTATACTTAATATTATAAAGCTGAAGAGTTTGTTTGTTTGTTTGAACGCGCTAATCTCAGGAACTACTGAACTGATTTTGAAAATTCTTTCACTAATAGGTAGCTGCTTTACTCCTAAGTGCTATAGGCTACTTTTTATCTCGGGATTTTTTTTTTGTCCCGGAAAAACTTTTTCACGCGGGCGGAGCCGAGAGCACTACTAGTCATATAATAATACCAGCCCTTTATTATATACTGTCCCACTGCTGGGCACGGGCCTCATCTACAACTGAGAGGGTTTAGGCCTTAGTCCATTACACTGGCCTTGTGCGGGTTGGTAGACTTCACATACCTTCGAAATTCTTATAAAGATCTTCTTAGGTATGCAGGTTTCCTCACGATGTTTTCCTTCACCGTTAAAGCGAACGATATTTTTTCACAATTATCATACGTCACTACTAGTTCAATACTTCAAAATAACGAAACAGAAACAAAATAACACGTTATTTATTATAGAATTTATTGGTGCTCATTCATTCTACCAACAGAGTCACTAAGAATCATTCTATAATCCACACCTCTGCCAATATTCTCATGGCTACATACCAGACTCTATCCAGAAGCAGCCCGTGCGTTCGTTCCATGATTCAGTCCCCACAAAGACGCAGAACACGGAAAACACTTAGCTCTGTTGACACTACACTTTACCGCCGATTCCACTCCGCAGTGAGCCGACGGGGGCTTTGATTCGCAATCATTGTCACACAGTTTGCTCTGTTTTGCATTCGCGCATTAATTAACGGATTAAAATTAGGCGTTAGAAAACGGTTTATGAGATATGCTATATTATGATTTTTATACATGTTAAAGGCCATGTAGTGGCTTGTCAATGATTTTATTTTTAATGGAAACATTGAAAAAGAAACAGTCGAAGCAGGATTTGAACCCGCGACCTCCACGATCTCGACCTTACCTTCGTCTGTTCAATTTCAAGTTCCCTATTTTATCTCTTTAAAGGAGATGCCTTGTGATATCGGTTTTACAATTATTACAATTGTCAAACTCAGCGTTACTCCTTTACAGGCGTAAAATGCACTGAAACTATATCACCGAACTTTTTTGCTAATCCTATATTATGATTTTTATACATGTTAAGGGCCATGTAGTGCCTGGACCTGCCTTATGAGATATGCTTGAAATAAAGTGAGATTTAACTTAGGTATCTAACTTCGTATATTTCTTACTAGCTTTGGCCGCGGCTCTGCCCGCGTAAAAAAGTTTTTCCGGGATAAAAGTCCCGCTTTATGTTTTCCCGGGATAAAAAGTAACCTATGTGTTAATCCAGGACATGATGTACCCGTGTGCCAAATTGCATTGAAATCCGTTCAGTAGTTTTTGCGTGAAAGAGGAACAAACATCCATACATCCAAACATCCATACATTCTTACAAACTTTCGCCTTTATAATATTAGTAAGATTAGTAGGATATCAAGTAGGTGTATAAGTACTGTTTCGCTCTACATGTCTGATTTATACCATAGTAAAAACGATCTATAGTTCTCTACCAATCACAATATTACCTTATCGCAATATGGCCTAAAATGTAATTTTTAGGCACCGCGCACACTCTGTCACCTTATTGCCGAGGAACACTGAGTAGACTATTATAAAACTGATTGTTGTTTAATGCTTTAGTTACAGTTGCACTATCAGTGTATAGTATTGTGGTATTAACTGGCAATAAGTTGATAGCATGTGTGATACCTAACTCAACTTTTAGAATTTCATAGTAGTTTACCCCGATAAAGTTAGAGAGTTTATAAATTCATCTATTGGTGAACTTTCAATTATGTTACTCAACATATAATTTACTCTCATATTTAGAAATGTATAAGTTTGGGAATTTGATTTTAATGGGATATGTCTAAAATTACTCTAAAAATTGTATTTGTAATGTAAAATTGTATTGACTGCCTCGGTGGCGTAGTTGTATTACGCTACGACTGCAAAGCTGAGGTCTCGGGTTCGATCCCCGGGTCGGGCAAAGTGTTATTGAGTTTTTCTATTCAGTATCAGCTCGGAGTCTGGAATTTGTGCTCGATATGGCGATAGGCTCGCCCCCTATCACATCATGGGACGGAATAACGGCGAAAAGTGGGTGCACTAGTTGCGCCTCTGCCTACCCCTTCGGGGATAACAGGCGTGAGTGTATATATATATATACTCTAAAAATTAATTGAGCAATACTATCCGTCATCAGCTCTAGGATTAACATATTTTTTAAGTAATTTGTTTAAGGCTGTGTTTAGACTAGCAAATTCTAGCAGCAATAATGAGCAGGAATTTCCAGATGCGTTTACACTAGCGGCAATATTTCAATAATTCGATACATACGCGACTTGCCATAAGTTCAGCAAGCTTCAAAATTTGCAAAAGTCTGATTGCCGTGACTGTGTACACGGTAGAATCGCTTGCGAAAGAAAACTTCTGCAAGTTTTCTTGCTAATCCTAACTTTGCTACGAGCACAGCTAAATACATTTCGAAGATATGATCTAACGGCAGAAACTATGGGAATAATAATATGAACATCCCTCTAAGGATGAGATATAATACTAGAGTCTGGTATTGTAAAAAATCTCAATAACGGTTTCAAAATAATCGTGACGTACGGAACGCAAACAGCCGTCGACGCTAATCGCGCTACAAATTACAATTAGAACGTTCACAATGGCGAATTTAAAGTTTACGTCAAACAGTAGCGTGGATGTAATGAATGGACGCCACAGTATTATAACCGGACTGCAAACCTAGTTTGCTGGGGGAGCGCGGCAAGTATGGTGAGCCTTCATGGCCAAACGCTCACCACACTTCGGCGTGTAGTGTTCCCGCATCGCGCAACACTAAAACAGCTCAAAACAACAACAAAATACACACAAACATAACTCCTAAACTTGTGTCAACAGAGCCTATATTCTAAAATCAAGGTTATCAGAATAGGACTTGTTAACAAATGGGGTATCGAACAGATCGCTATAACGTGTTCTTTGTCGCATGAGCCACGTCCCTCTCACACAATGGCATACTTATTAGGGATTTAGTCCAGATATTAGTTGGGGATGTTGGTATTGTTTGGATTTTAATAGAATACGGCCGTGCCCCGGGCGGTGCGCTCGGTCGGGGTGGAGAGCGCATGTGTTCCAAATTGTTTTAATAATAAAAAAAACTACCATTAATCCTGCTCATGCATCTTAAATATCTGTGTTGTTTACAATCACTCACTGACTCAAGCTTTTTATATCCGAAAGGGTTTGCAGAGGCGCAACTAGTGCACCCACTTTTTGCCATGCGTTACATTCCGTCCCATGATATGATAGGGGTGAGCCTAACGTCATATCGGGCACAAATTTCAGACTCCGGTCCCATACTGGCAAAAACACCCAATATCACTTTGCCCGACCCGGGATTCAACCAAAGACCTCAGAGTGTAGATCGTAACGCGCGCACAGTTCAAATACGCCAGCGAGGCAGCCGTTTACATTCATTTACAGCTATATTGGTTTACTAAGTCGACAATGTATCCTTACTTTACATTTAATTTCAGATGATAATAGGTACATATTATTTATTACGTAAATAACTTAGAACTGGTACATATTCTAGGTTATTTTCTGAAGTCCTCTACTGGTCCCTCATTTTGAAGATTAACGCCGGCAGATAAAACAATTTTTAAGTCGGCTAGGTAACGTAGGAATAATTTTGAGCTCCGCGAAACGCCTTAGAAACGACTAATAGACGTTTTGATTTTATTTATGGTGTTTACATAATAGCGACGATAGCCTAGTTGGGCGTGGAACGGACTGCCGAGACGAATGTCCGCAGGTTCAAAACCCAAGGGCACACACCTCTGACTTTTTTAAAAAATGATATGTGTATTCTTTGTCAATTATTGCTTGCTTTAACGGTGAAGGAAATCATTCTGAGGAAACCTGCATACTTGAGAAGTTCTCTGAATTTCGAAGGTATGTGAAGTCTGCCAACCCGCCCTAGGCCAGCGTGGTGGACTAAGGCCTTAACCCTCTCAGTTGTAGAGGAGGCCTGTGCTCAGCAGTGGGCAGTATATAATACAGGGCTGGCATGGTATGGTTTACATAATTTGTACTACTGGGTGAAGATCTTCCCAAACTAGTCTTTGAAGGGTCTAGATTGTACCACCTCGCTAGGCTAATGACGATTGGCAGTTTGCCAACTTCTTGTCTATTAGCAGGGGAAGGAACCATGTGCAAGCTGCCAAGGTGTCCGGATGATCTTAGAAGAAACGAATTACATAATTAACTACTCCGTAGCACAGTTGTATTATGGTACGACTGCAGTGCTGAGGTCTCTGGTTTGATTCCCGGGTCGGGCAAAGTTCCACTTAAGTTATGATCTTGGAAACGTTATAAGGATAAAGTTTTATATGATTTCTTAGGTTCATCTCAATATTTCTGCACTCACGATCTTAATGTTTTTGGGCGAAAATGTCGACAGCGGATATTAAAATATTTTTACTATTACTACGAATTCATAAATTACAAGAGTTTGTATTTTATGCAATAAATCTTTTAAAAAATCGCGTTTAATCAAACATTAAAATCGAACTAATAAAAATATATAAAGATCAATTATTATTGCGTTGATTTTTATTGCGTTATTTATATTTAATTTAAATTTCTAAAAGCTAGATTCCACAGCTCTTTGTTTCAATTACTAGGAATTTCACTCATATAAAGCAACAATTGTAAATTATTTAACATCGTAATATTCAATTTAAAATGCACAAAGCTTTCAAAATGGTATTGAAATTAATTTTATTATACATATCCTAACGATATACCCTCGAAGAGGTGGACAGGGATACATTTAGCATAGTTATACGTCAGGGAGACTAACGCTATAAAGCGCATACCAATCATAGACTTAGTTTCGGTACAATATTTGCGATGAAAAAAAAAGTTTGACCAGAGTTAAAACCTTAGTGCATTTAAAGGATTGAGACCCGAGTTTCAAACTAGAAAGAAAGTACTGTTTTATTCTTTTCCATCCCACTTCCAGTGCTTTATTTAAGCGTACACACATATTATACAGGTTATGTATGTATTTTGATGTCTTCCGGGCGCGACGTCATCAAAGGTCTGCATTTGTTTGCTTAACGGCGGATATTTATAGTTGGATGCACACCGCAGAAAGGAAGCTGGCTGAGATGTGCCCCTAGTGTTAGTGGATCGATAGGTGCCCCTCTATCGCGCCCCTTATTGAAAATTATAACAATGGCACACCGCGCGCTCTCCGTCGCGCCCTCTTAACACTCACTGATTTCGGCGATGCACTGTGGATATGCCTTCATCTCATGATAAACTCTGTAGTAGTAAAAATATGAGTATATTTTGTCGTATGTACAACAAAGCTGAATTACTTTATATTTTTTAAACATGGAAACAGAGTTCCCGGCTTCTTATCGCTGTGAAGATGCCTAATCATAGGAACGATTTCTCATTTCTTGTAAATTCTAACAGTTAGTTAGTATAAAAGGAAGTAAATGCAAAAATGAAGTTCTTTACGCAACTGCATATTTATTATATGCGAGAATGACGAAGCAACCGTCCAAGGAGTGAAGATTAATTCAACAAGGAAAAGTCTCGAATATTCGAGTGTTTGTTCTTGTTATGATTAAATTAATTAACAACATAAAATTACTGTTGTATGTTTTTTAACATGCATAAAATATCGCCTTTATATATTATAACGAAATAGTTTTAAACGAATCTGCAAATACAACTCATAAAGCCATGTTGCATCACGTTAGGCCCAACATATCCATATACAGTTGTAGGTTTGTGGACGTGTTAATATATCGGTCGAATCGGCTGGAGGTCGGAGGGCGGAGGGCAGGCAGGGATTATAATGAGGCGCGCCCCACTAAGTATTTTCGACATGCGTCGCCGTCACCCGACAAATATTCGGTAGGCCGGGGGTTAACGAGTGCATCGCCACTGCGCGCATATTGCAAACTTATTCATGCTGTGATTTTACGAGGTAAATGTAGTTATTGACGAGATCAAGCCGTATACGTTCTTTGATATTTTGGAACTTGTCCCGAAGTGGTAGGAAGAGGCGCAACTAGTGCTTCAACTTTTTATTATGTGTTAGTGTGTAGAAAAAAATAATTTAAACAGTAAGAAATTTTTGCATTTTGGTTGCTAAAATAGATGTAAATAAACCAAAATTATTGAACACGGATGATTTTAACTCATATGGAAAACTATTCTGGAATGACGCAAAGTTTGCATCAAACGAGACAGATGTCGAGACCCAAGTATTATCTTCGAGCAAATTGAGTCATCGTTTAAAAAAGTGCTTATAGCTCGGGCTTGTTAGTAGCCTCTGGAAGCGCCCGAAATAAGGCACGCGTCCGTTTTTTACGTGAACGATAACGTCCCAATTTCTCTAGCCTTCGGGGAACTGATACGTCCACTAGAAAACTGTTGGCGAAATAGTGGAACTAATGGCATTATGGTGTCGCGTGGGTGCCATAAAGTGCCACAATGCGGCCAGTCTGGCATGTCATTAGCCAAAAGAAATCTCACATTGTATCACCAATACTGGGAACGGTTAAAGAATGTCCCCTTTTGTCGCCCATTGTGTCCACTGTTTTGGCATCTTTGTTGAATTGTTAGGAAGTTAAATGTAGTTAAAACCATTGTTGGTTTTGTTGTTAATTTCACGCACCTACATGCGTCTATTTATTGCGTAGAATTGGTCCGTTTATTAGTGTCGACGGGGCTCTTCATGATTGAGGTGTCGTCTGGCATGTTAGTCATCACGACTATTAAGCCTCCATTATGTTTTGCGGAGCGTGACAGTGTTAATTTTGTAAGGTTTTGAGGACATCGGAAGAAGGAATATTTTGCAGGACGCTATTCTTTTTGGTAATATTATAAGGAGTCCACCAAACTGCTTAAATTTTTATAAGTGAAAATGCTGTTTAAGAACCTTACTACAAGTAAATGTAAGGGCAATAAAACTAACATGATAGCTAGTTTGAAGTTAAAGGAAACTATAATTACAATTTTAAAAAATCTAGAATATTCTTCTGGTCCCCTTGTGTGTCATAAGCTAAATATAGAGATAAACCATTAATAATTATCATTGATATCATGATTTAAATTTCAACACGGTAAGGTTTTCTTTACTGAAGCTCCAGATTAAGCGATATAATTGGTAAAAATGAACCATTAATTTTGACCACCGAAGTCTTGTAAAATTTTTCACATAGTTGACAAAGAAATTAACGTGCATTTAGGCATCGCCGTAGTTTTTTATTTGAGGTGCAAATTTTGTTTGCTTTGCAAATATTTGTTCAGTCAAGGTGTTATGGGGTTATAAACCGTGTAAATATCGAAATAAACCGTGATGTCGCGTCGCGCGATAATGTAAAATGATTGGCTTAGTGTCGTACAAAATGTGGATTTGCCCCATTTCATTTTACTGGCTTCCCCGCGCGGGCGCTGGGGGTTCATCATCAGTGAATTTTAGTGAACCTTGTAGTTTCACTATATATAACTATATATAAGTTATATAGTATTTCTCTTCTATTCAAGATTTAGTATCCGTTTTTCAACGGTAGTTATCTTTTTGTCAGGGTCTTATTAAGCTGGACGCGTTCGCAGCACCTCACGCCTCACACCTCACAGCTCGCACCTCACGCCTCATACCCCACACGTCACACCTCACGCCTCACGCCCCACGCCGCGCCGGAGCACTCGAAGCCCTGCAAACGCGTCCAGCTTAATAACACCCTGACAAAAAGATAACTACAGTTGAAAAAACCCGGTCTAACTGGTGGTGGATATACTTTATATCCGCCTGTGGAAACCACCGTACATAATGCGTCATATCCCGCGGTAGTAGCCTGCGTAAGAGTGCCGCGTTCCGGGATCAGTCTGTATAAATCCGGCTCAAACAGGCCTTTTTTTTGTTACTGCTAGTAGCCTGACGCGAGTCGACTTTTCTGGCCACACCGTTCTTTAGGGTGAACGCTTAAGGCGCTCGCAACCCTTTTAAGCTAAGTGACCATGCTGAGGGCAACCCACTGACGGATTACGAACCTCGGCTCAGGACGGCCACTGGGAGAGGATGAGACATCAACGATTATTGGGGACAAACAGGCCGCCATTTTGTGGACTGATGAGGGATAGTCATCGCTCGTTAGTCGATATTTTATCTGGACCTCTCTTTGCTCACAATCAGGCGCAGTGGGATCACTGTGCCCGTATAAATCCTACTATCCTACTTCCTACTAATATTATAAAGGCGAAAGTTTGCAAGAATGTATGGATGTTTGGATATTCTGATGTTTGGATGTAAGGATGTTTCTTCCTCTTTCACGCAAAAACTACTGAACAGATTTCGATGAAATTTGGCACACGGGTAGGTCATGTCCTGGATTAACACATAGGCTACTTTTTATCCCGGGAAAATATAATGCGGGACTTTTATCCCGGGAAAACTTTTTAAAGCGGGCGGAGCCGCGGGCAAAAGCTAGTAAAAGATAATATTTATCTATCGCTATTCTGAAATCGCTATTAAGATAATATCTTAATAGCGATTTCAGAATTACATATTTTGGTTGATGTATTAGTATCTGAAGTCATAGAAATCTTGAAATATATGTGCCCAAACAAAATAATGCATAACACAAAAGATTTGAAAGTTTAACAATATGTATGCCATAATTGTATTGTCTCTAATATTAAGAACAAAGACTCGAAATGGGTCATGTTTTTTCGGACCTTTGAGTTGCCAATTCGACGGAAGCAAACAATATAGGTAACACCAGTGGCCCAAACATTATTTATGACAACAGAAGCTGTTTGACAATAAAATTACAACTTCTGAATAGGATACGAAGCGTAAAAAATTACCAATTACCAAAATGATGTTTCTGGACAATATTGTATTTTTTTTCGCTATATGGCCGCGATGACCCTGGTGTATGTGATTTAAATTGGCAGTGAAGTGATTCATTTTATATTAAAGTATACTTATTTTAAATTGTCGATAAAGCTTGGAGCCTGAAAATTATCATTGTAAATAGATATAATTTTTAACAGACAAAAAAAAGAGGAGGTTTTCAAGTCGACGAGTATGTATATTTTTTTTATGTATGTCCACGCCTAACTTTTTACACAGTAGCTCGATTTTAATAATTCTTTTTTTATTGGATAGTGTATACCTCGAATTTGGACCCATTTAAATTTGGAAAAATCTACCCTAAAGGTAGGAAAAAGGGGGGATTTACTCACAGACTTTAATGCTGAGTTGTGCATTAATAATAAAATTAAGCATGTAATTTGAATATAAAAAAATTGTAATATAAAAACTTTTTAACAAATAAATTAAGCCGCCGACAAAACTGAAAAGCAAAAAATAATGTATTTTTTTCATTTAACCTTAATAAGTAATATAAACGTATATTTGGAGTAGATGCCTAATTTAAATTGCCAGCTAAGCTAACCAAAAACTACAACAAATATACGAGAGCAATGTTCAATTTAAATTAGGCATCGACTCCAAATATAAAGGTTAAATAAAAATGTTTATAGTTTTTTGCTTTTCAGTTTTTCGACAACTTAATTTTTTTGCTAAAATGTTTTAAAAGTATTTAGTACCCATGAATTGCTTATCTCCAAATGATTAAAATTATACTATTGTGTCGCTATAACGTATTAAACCCTTTCTACGATCATGGTTAAATAAAACTACGTAGGCCTATTTTTCCAAAATCAGTTAATTATCCCTTACTAGCTTTTGTCCGCGGCTCCACCCGCGTTATAAAGTTTTTCCAGGATAAAAGTCCCACTTTATGTTTTCCCGGGATAAAAAGTAGCTTATGTGTTAATCCAGGACATGATCTACTTGTGTGCTAAATTTCATCGAAATCCGTTCAGTAGTTTTTGCGTGAAAGAGGAACAAACATCCATACATCCAGACATTCTTAGAATCTTTCGCCTTTATAATATTAGTAGGATTATCCCTCTAGAATATAAAAAAAAAACTTTTGTAAAATAAGCATTTCACTCGCAGAATAAAAAGTTAGCAAAATACGGTTCCTAACTTTTATCACTGGACTACGCGACGTAAGAAAGAATGTTGGAAATATTGAAACGCTGTTATTCAGTCCAATGGTTCTTAGAAAGTATGTGCTTACCAGTTACCAATATAATATCAGGTACATTTTACAATACATTTCTATTTTCTTAAAAATTACCCGTGGAAGTTAAAATAAGATTAATATCAGTTTCAATATTTTGAAAAACATTTTGCGTTCTTCCTGTTTGCCTTGTAAATAATTTCTCGCTGCATTCTACGTTCCCGAGGTATCACCAAATATCTTGTTAGAATACAACGACCCCAGTTTAACGGTACACATTACTCAAAACTGTATTTATTTACATTGTTCACAAAGGATACATTTACTGTAACAACTTAACGGAACAAGATCAACGTCACAGTACGTCATCCCGCGGCGTCCCGTTATCCATAAACGCAAATAACGGTCCAAAAATGAACCATTTTCGAGCAACCCTTTCAATTTATGAATAATTACACAAGACACCGTAATTGTGTTGGAGACTGTTATACAAAGAGCAACGTTACTTGGCCTTGGAAGAAAGTACAATGGACTTTCTCCGTGAAAGGGTGCATCGATGACCGTTCTTCCTGGTTAGTGTGACGAATTTCATTGGCCGTCTTTGTTGCTAACGGGTTGAGTTATGAAAGTGATGCCATGATTTGATAGAACGGTACTTTACTTTTACCATTATGCGCGTAGATTTTTCTCTATGACTCACGAAATTATATTCTTGTTTGATTAAACAAAATCGCATGGTTATCTTTTTTAAAAACATATTAAATTTATCAAATATTCGGCGTTCTATTTTCAAAATTAATTTTGATGAACGTAAAATAAACGTTACTCAAAAGTACATTAAACAGCTTAAATCTTCTTTGTTAAATTACATCACTGTAACTCTATCATAAGCCGTGCGCAACGCAGGCGTACCGGCATTGTATTCGCAAGTCAGTTTACCTAAGCGATCAGTGCGATTAACAATCTGTTTACAGTGTGCCGACTTGACGACATTACAGCTAAAGACGTCACTCGAGATGAACGCTCCACTAATATTGACAGATCGATAGTGCCAGGTGCACCTGCAAATGTAATTAATTGTGCCCGGCCAATAACTTTTCCTCTGTGATTCGGTTTGAGTTATAGAGGACGTTATTTTGGCGCTGAGTTATCTAAGCTGTAGAGATCGTAATGTTCTCTGGAAAAGAAGTAACCTCATTGTTATTGACCTAACGTTATCGAGTCTTTGTTTAGCGTTTAAGGTTTTATAGTTCGACGCCCTATGTAAGCATAGAGCAATAGGTACTTTTAGTAATCAAGAGATCGAAGACTTTAACGCATTTCAGTGTTAATCTTTAATCTTTTTAGCAGACTAAATAACCTATTCCCGTTTTCAAAACGAAATAGTTCGAATACTATGTTTCAATTTCATTGAACAAGCCAGATACTTTGTTAAGGATAAATAACTTAAATTTTAATTTTTACCTTCATCAAGATCACGGGTCACCGGGCAAACAAATGGCCACTATTTCTAGGACTTTAAAAAACCAAGCGTTATCAAAAAGCTCCCAAAGTTTAATGTTTCGTTGAATCAAAAAGATGAAACTCATCCGCCGCTCAGTCGGGTAATTGCATATCATGTCGAATTGTCGGCGAAAGATTGACTCGCCCTTAAACGGCTAAGCCGTTGAGTAAGACAAAGCCGAGGCTTAATCCGAACGTCTTTATGCACCTAACGCTTGTACCGGATTCCGGCTATTTTAGGCCGGATTTACTTGGATTAAACGCTTTCTATTCTCGGGATTATTGCTTATTTCGTTAATGATGTGACTGCTGCGGCCTCTTTCTGTTTACCTTGATGGATTTGCGGCAAATGCTAAAGGTAAAATTGCATGCGTTTGTACTAGGTTAAAAGCTAGGAGTTGGGCTTGTACTGGAGTGTCATCTGGGCAGTGACAGATTTCGCATTTCTATTGACTTGCATTGCTGTGAGGTCTGTATTTAGATCCAAAGACTCTTGTAAACTTTGAAACCATTAAGTTTATTCAAATTTTATTCCAAGCGCCTAAAATAAAATGACTAACTGTAATCACTATCATGTCTTTATTAGTGATTCTGAAAAATACTCTTAAATGTAAATTTCAACAAGCAGAACATTGACGTACTTATTACACAGTCTTATGTATCTGTTATAAGTTTTGACAGGAGAAATTACACCTAGATTCCAGTACGCAATCTCGCACTTCAAAAACCCGTTTAAATTACATGGAAACTACCACTCATGAAACAGTCAGTGAGTTGACGTGAGTTTTTCGGTTTGTGTGCCGCATCGGTTATCGATCAGCCGTCCGTCCGTATGGGTGTTAATTCATATATGCCTCGTTAATTTTCCTTAACGCCCGCGCCAATGCCGCGGCGTACTAATGAATTTCAATTTGTTGCGAGCGGACTCACGAAAAAACCAGCTGAAGCGTCCGAGTTGGTTAGGATTAGGCATATTACATTTTTTAGATGGTTGTAGAATTGGAGTGTTTTAAAAGTAATCTTGTTAACGTGTGTTGCAACTAGGGTTTGAGAGTGAAAAGGTTTGTAATAGTTTTAAAGTAACTTTATAAGTAGTTTTGAAACTTTAATACATGCTTATATTTGCAGTCAGACCATAACATGTGTATCGAACTTTTAAGAGAGCTATTGATAGTGAATGCATCAATTAAATGCCTGGCAAGTAGTTACATAAAAAAGTAAATATTAAATTTAAATATGCACCTAGCATTTACAGGTTTTAAGACATCCCTCGAGGGATATCCGGCATCTCTATGCTGGATATCCCTCGAGGACTACACGGTGGGGCCTCTGCCCCACTGGGTACTTTTCGGTATAAAAAGTAGCATACTGTTAACTCAAGGCATGATTTCTTTTTAACCTACTTCAAAAAAGAGGTTCTGTATTCCATCCGTATGTATGTATGTAAATTTGTATGGCCGCGAGTTTCTCAAAAACTACTGATCCGATTTGGATGTGGTTTTCGATATTGCAATATATATTTTGCAGGGAAGGTTTTCGTATATAATTTTTGAAGATTTGTTGAAGATGCCGACCATCTGGCATTTTATGCAAACGACCAGCAAATGCTATTTCGATTGGGCGGTAAAACACCCAAATACGTTAGTGCGCAAAGCGTCGATCTACACTCCATTCGACCGCGCCAAATGGAGACGGCCGCGTTCAGTCTTAACAGATCCAGAGGACGATATCACTCTGGCCATCCGCCGTAAGAATGAGTTCTTGAAACTCATACACTGCACAAGACCGCAGTTCCGTCCTCGCCGTCGAGGACCTCGCCGCGCTCCCCGTCGCCCCCCCAACCTCCCTAACAGTTCCGGCCCGCGTGCCGATGACAACACAATCTAATAGGATTAGGCCTAAAAAACAATCTTTCCCTAATTGTTGATGACTCATCCTCTCTCAGTGGCCGTCCTGAGCCGAGGTTCGTAACCCGTTAGTGGGTTGCCCTCAGCATGGTCACTTAATTCAAAGGGTTGCGAGCGCCTTCTGCGTTCACCCTAAAGTCCGGTGTGGCCAGAAAAGCTGACTCTCGTCAGGCTACTGGCCGATAGGTCCGTGTTAAAAAAAAAAAGATGAAGATCTTCGGAGATACACAATGGAACTCTTCAATAACTAACAGCAGATGACTCGCGAATGCTGCAATCGTATATCTATGATGTATTGTTTACACCATTCTATAATTAACTAACAAAAAAGCAAAAAATTAAAGACTTTTTAACAAAAAAAAATTCATATGGAAACGGATAAGCGACCCTTTAAACCACCGAATCCGTTCAGCAATTTCTTCGTTTTACTTCTAATAAACAAACAACATCAATAACTCGCTTTAATAGTCATTCATAGAAAAAAAAAAACAAAACGTCTTGAAATTGTTAGTAAGGTGACGAACCGCGAACGAAGTTCATTGGTATTCGCGCGTACACCTGTTAGCAAATTGAATAATGTCGCAGCCGAAAGGAAAGTTATGATAATGCGACCGGAGTGCCACGCAGCTATGAGTGGCGGGCACGTTATGACGGGAATAATCAGTAGTACAACCTTAGTAACCTTAGACTGCCTCGGTGGCGTAGCTGTATTGCGGTACGACTGCAATGCTGAGGTCTCGGGTTCGATCCCCGGGTCGGGCAAAGTGATATTGAGTATTTCTATTCAGTATCAGCTCGGAGTCTGGAATTTGTGCCCGATATGGTGATAGGCTCGCCTCCTATCACATTATGGGACGGAATAACGGCGAAAAGTGGGTGCACTAGTTGCGCCACTGCCCACCCCTTCGGGGATAAAAGGCATGAGTGTGTGTATGTGTGTGTGTGTGAACAACCTTAGTACTTTGGACTCTGGAGCAGCTCCTAGTCGCTTTAGAATTGTAATAGACATTTTAGATTCTATGTTAGTTATTTTAAAAAGGTTTGTAACTTTATTTTGTAAGAGGTTATCTACAGAATTAGCTCCTGATCTGATTTTATATAATCTTTAATTGATAGGATATTCCATTATTTCCAAATGCTTTAATGTTGTATTTTATGACCCCAACATGGAATTTCATATAGTTATAACATGCCGTGAGTTTTATTATTATTATTATATTATTATTATTTCTTAGTGCTAGGAATAATATAATAAATAAATAATGTTATGTAATATTTCGTAGTTTCAAAATGGTTTTAATCAAATAAAATTAGTCTAGGTATTTGTTATTTTATATTATGGTGATGTCATTTTAGCTATAATGAAGATTCGACATTGATGTAAAGTTATTTCACTCCATAATTATCTAATAGTATAAAAATGTAGAGCTGAATAAATGAAAGTTTATTGTGACTTTGTAAAAATATACCTACTTACAACTAAATGTTACAATACTCACTGTAGTCTTTATAACATGGCAGCGGTGAAGGGGTGGCGAGCGGCAACTTGCCTAGCTGTCAACTGAACGCAATGTTTGCGGGCGCGTCCTGGCCACACGGCGGAATATTAAAACTACTTCAAACATACGAGTCGTTTTGTTTAGGCGCCACTTTTTATAACGTAACGTACTGTTTATTCTGCAATGTTTAGTCTATTGAGATTTATTATCATGAAACGGACACAAGGTCAATTTAAATTTTTTATACGCGACGGAGGTAAATCTATTTGCGTCTTGCGTATTGTCGTTGTTCGATATTCAAAAATAAATTCATGCTTCATTTTCTTTTTTAATTATAAATTTGCAAATGGCTGACGAGCGAGGTCAAAGCCCTAACCCGTAAAATTATGCCAAAACTCGGTCGCATTTTAAACGTGATTAAAACTTTAATATCTAAGTAGATGTGGAATAAACAGCAAGAGAATTGAGAATATAAATGAAATTTAAATCCCTAATTAGTGCGGTAATTCCCTCGTTATTCTGTTATCACTTAATTAATTAACAATTGAACTAATTCTGTTTAAAGTACAATAACTTATTTATATAGAACATTATTGCCTTGTTAGTTGATGCCCACAAACGTCACTTTTTGTCTCCACAGGACCGTTACGCAGTTTTTTGCCTATTGCTCTTTCACCGTGCCCCATTTTAGTTTCACATAATTTACATTTAACTGTAAACTAGAGCGAAAGGCTCTGTTGCTCGAAAAAAGTATAATTGTCGGGATCCACTTTTTAATGATCGCAGAGCAATAACTTTGGGTCCGCAACCTAAGCAAATAAAGACATTTTTATATGGCTCAAACTGGTCTCAAAAAAGCAATACCGTTATGTGCAAATCACGAACTTTTACAAGCGACTGTTTTATTACTTACACCATTGTTGTTAATTAAAATAGATCGTTTTAATGACCGAACAATGAAGCATATCTGTATCGACATTTCTAAAAAACTTGTTACAATTTGTTTTAAATTCGTAGTAAAGAAATTAGAATGGTTTTGTTATGTTGTTTTTTTTAGTTTTACAAATTATTATTGGTACATTCTTTACCTAGAATGTAGTAAAACAATTAATTACATTAGATAAAGTAAATAAATGCAAAAAACAGTGGTTCAATTCAAAATATATTATATGTGTTGAATCGTTCTACGTCGGGTGTAATTCCTTATACAATTAACAAATTAAATAAATTGATATTGCCCTCATTATACATCGGGTTAATATTTAACTACTGTCTAAACATTGAAAAATGAAATTGTATATTCCATTTATGCATAATATGCCACCAATTTATATAAGAATTATCGGGGCAAACAGAGCCAAAATACTTTAAACATTAACCCTCAAATGCGTACAAAGTTTAGTATGTAGTAGGAGTCGACCCTCTTTCCTCAATCGTAAATCATAACAAACATCTTGCCTAACCCTTCCTTCGGTTACCGTCGGCTAGCACGCCAGTACCCAAGTGCTGTTAATTGGCGACCGGCTGGGGAAATTGGTCCGCTGTACTTGCTTCCGTGAGTTAATGACTAGCCGCCCAGTGGATGGACGCCGAAACCTATTTAGGCGTGTGCAATTTGTGTATGTGCAACGGGGGTTAGCCGAGTGGATTTGGTGTGACTGCCGGTAGTTATATGTTGAAGGGTTAAGGCGTCGGTAGTAATTGTTTTCTTGTTACTCGAGATTTTGGTTACGAGTCTACGGATCGATCGTTTATATATCGTTGTTTCGTACGTACGTACGTACTGTACGTATTATTATATATCAGATCCTTATAAATGTAATGAGAGTAAAAAATACCACCGAAATACTGAAACAAAAATACAGGCAATAAAAATATCGCTCGAAAATTTTTGTGTTACAATTTCTCCCAATAAAAATTATTGTACCAATGTAATTGTGAACAAAACTGGCCAGTCATTTACAACGAAACAAACAGTAGCTTTCGTCGTGGCGAAAAGATACTTTATAACTCGGGTACGTCGGCAATATTTAAGACAATGTGTTTGGTAATTTTATGATTTTTTATTGCATCCATCTTTTATGAAGCCGCCTTTGGAAATGCCGACTTTCTTTATGAATTGTTTCATCTAGGTAATGTAGTAAAGCAATTGTAGAGAGCAATAAACTTACAGATGTTACTTGTCGGTTTGTTAATAAAATTAACAAGTAGTTTGAATCTATTAGATTTAGATGTATTTGGATATGAAGTTTGCTATGATATAGAGGAAAAAAACTGTTGGTATGATTTTATTTTGAAACCATCTACAAAATCCTTATCAGTATAAGTACTGGCTAAATTTAAAAAATCTGATTTTTTTATGGCATTGAATGATGAGATGAGCATGCCGTTCGCCTTAAGCGATACGACCACCCATAAACAGTAGCAACACCATCCAGTACCTTGAGTTACAAAGTACTGTGTGGCATTCCACTACGCTCGTCATCCTGAGACTTAAGATGTTAAGTCTCATTATGTCCAGTAGTTACACTGGCTACAATGTCCTTCAAACTGAACACACAACAGTGTATACACATGCTGCTTGGCGGTAGAAATAGACATTGCAGTGGTACCCACCCAGACAGACTCTTACATATAAGAGACCTATCCACAATTAATGTTCTTAAATAAACATAATAATTGACGATTCCATTCTTACTGTCTTGTAGGTATTTATTGAAATGCTTAATAAGGCCATTGAAATGCTTTATTTCTCGACTATTAAAGGTTATGTTTGAGTCAGTTCCAAAACACATAATGATCCTATAAAATAACTTCCTTTATGGTATTTCCTTTCATTAGATCGAAGTATTTCGTGTAGATTTAATTTTTTTCCTTGATTTAGACGGAAGGAGCGAAATAAATATTAATAATAAAGGAGGGTTTGCGTTCCAAATTACGCAGAGGAGGCACGGAGTGTTGACGACTCCTAATTTGGCGTAATTTGCATAGATTATGCCGGTTCGTTGAGTGCCAATCTTTTTAAGTGGCTTCTTCTACTCATTTTGTGTTCCTGCCACGGCCCTACGTTTGTTATTTTTGAGAGTCCTCTGGATTTTTATGCGTCCTATGAGGTGATTTTTTTGGTTGAGTTGTTTTGCTTTGGTACGAATGTAACTTATTCAATTTCGAAGATGATGAAGCTTGTTTGTAATTTATGTATATACTTGTTGGCCAGGTTTTTAATAAGATGTGACATCTTTGTTTATTTGTATTTGAGTTGTCTATATATGGAATTTGCTTCCGATATGGAAGGAGGCTCGTATTCTATCATAGAAAGGATACAAAATCTACGATATCCGTGTGATACACGTACCTCCACTTAAGTTTTCAGGTATAAGTACGTGAACATGAGATTTGCTTTGCAGGATTTAGAATCTTCATCTCAAAATTCACAGTCGCAGCTAGGTACGAAAATATAAAATAAAAAAATGTAGAGTTTGGTTTTTTATTTTTACTAAATAATTCTGCTTTAAAAATTTTTCGACTTACTTTTTTATATAACCATTGAACAATGCGAATTAACTGCACGTAGAAATACACAATCGTGTACAATCGATACCAATAAACGATGCGAGTTCCAGAGAGTTCGGACGCATTTGTCGCCATACATTTACTACGCAAATATCACCTAATCCTGCCCCAACCACCCCACTTTGTAAGCCAACATTATCTCGTGTTATTTTTCGATATTACCCCGTTTTACGGGGGTCTGGGGCACGTAAATCAAATTTATGGCCTTTTTATACAGGCATTAAAATTTTATCAGCGAGATTTCTTTCTGTGCCATTGTCCAGTCGAGCCCTGTCACCCCCTTTTGACTTTTGAGTGGATACGAGGGATTTATCGCGGGTATATTTTTATATTTACGCGAAATTCGCAATTTTCGTTTTGATTGAGGTGTTAATGCGATAATACTGTGTTTATGCATTGTATTTATGTTTTAGGGAATTGATATTTCTTTTATATGGCCACGACAAAGTGAGCCAAATTAAATGAAAGAGTAAAAGATACATATTTGGTTTTATAATTTTGTATAAATATTATGATGATACAGAATGTTAAGCCTGAGGAGTCATTTATTTTAATTTGTCTTATACTTCATTATCTCTACCATCTTTATGACGCTATACCAAAATGTCAATTGTATAAGGAGCTGTTTAATAAGTATTATGCATTGAAAAGTGAGAAATAAATGTTTTTATATTTATCTTTATAGTCAGAGCTGAATCATTACATCTGGCTTTACTTTGATTTCTGGGAGTGGGCAAATCTTTGAAAGGAGTCACAGAACCTTAATAAAAAATGCAGATAAATGTTGTGCAAACTTACTCCAAAATAAAAATAATATAATTATACTCCATCGGTTTAGGCATTTAACTAAATTGAAAAAAAATATTGTCATATCGTTGGGGATAGTTCAATACCGCGTAAGTGATAAAAAACTCCAATTGAGATTGATCCTTACTACACTAAACCTAGCATTGATAATACAAAACTTTTTTTAATCACTTACGCGATATTGCATTATCCCCGACGATATGATATCTGGGTAGTCAACCATTTCTTACGAAAGTGTTTACGAAGACTGCTGTGCAGACAGCGCTTAGTGTTGAGTAGGTTTTTAAGACATTTATTTTGGTTACAAAGTATTTTGTAAAGATAAATGAGTAGGTAAAATATCTTTTTTATGATATGTTTACATTTAGTTTAATACCTAAGCCGATGGAGTGTAGTATCGAAGTAATTTCTAATTTGAGTACCCGTCGCCCGATCAAATTTTGCATCGTTAGGGAATGAATTACCAAAAATCCTGACTAAGTATTCACTTACGGGCTACAATACATAAAGAACTGGTGTCTCAAATTTAACGTTTCTAGATCGCCTAGTCTAAGCTGGGCTTTGTCTATCAGTCTATATTAATAATTTAAGAATAAGAAAAGTATTTAATAGGTCCCTCGTATGCGTGGGGCCATTTAGGTACCACCAGAATATCTATTTCTATCGCCAAGCAGCAGTGTGTACTCATTGTTGTGTTCTGGTTTGAATGAAATTGTAGCTTGCGTTATTACTGTGCATTAAACTTCATCTTATATCCCAGGGTGACGAACACATTGGAGTGCCACGCAATAAATAATTCAAAGTTCTATATTATGGTCTTGCTTCTGTTTATCGGCAGGTCATATCGTAACAGACGAGGGACATACTCGTCTCGTCATTTAACTGCATTTCTATTTTTTGTAGTATAGAGCGTTTATGTAAATAACCATCAAATCATCTAGTCATTTAACTGCGAAATCAGGACGTCACACAAAAAAGTATATTCTATACTATAATAAAGCATTGGACCAGGTGAGAAATCCGCATCAAAATCCGTTGCGTATTTTTAAAGATCTAAGCATGCATAGGGACAGACAGCGAGAAGCGACTTTGTTTTATACCATGTTAAGATTGTTAAACACCTACAAAATCACAATAATTAGTGAAATATGAAAAGTTAAATTTTCCTGTTCCATATCGTAGTAACATTATAAATGCGAATGTTTGTGGCGATGTTTATGTGTTTACATTTTTGTATGTTAAATAGTAAACGTATAAATTACTCGACAGATTTGAATAAAATTTATTGCATACATAAAACAAATGGTACATTAAGATACAGGTGTTGTTGGCGTTGCTACTGTTTATGGGTGGTCGTATCGCTTACCATCACGCGAACAGCATGCTCGTCTCGTCATTCAATGCCATGATAAACGCGGACTTGTTTACTGGACTTATATTCGGGAACAGAAATTCCACACAGGTGAAATCGCGCCAAAAATGTACAATATAATTCGCATCAGCATTATCCTTTGACACGATACTTATACCTAAACCAGAGTGGTATCCATTTAGATTTACCGGTGAGTTGGTAGCGCCCGCGGGTGTGCCGGCTGTCGGTCTTCCGTACCGGCTGTATGGCAAACAATAAAAGCATCGGGCCGATCTTATCGATATGTGATGTCGCGCTCCAGCCCGCGGCGATACCGGACTTTAAGCCGTGGTTCCTGCATTGCGACACACTTCCATTTGTTTTGTGAATATACCGTGAATTTTTTAATGTTTCTACGTACGTAAATATACTGTGTAGGTATCGATAAATGCACTGATTATTTTGTTCAGGGATGATTTAAATTGAAAAGTTGTATCTCCGTGGATAAAACTTTACAATAAGTTAGTGAACACTATTAAGGTTAATACGTAGTCATTTATGGTACCAATTTGTGCAACATGATTTAGAAGTGTTTCGACATGAACGTACAGTGAAGTTGTATAAAGGACCGTGGAAGAAAAAGAATATAAATTATGATTTCTACATAACAACTTTATTAACCGGACCGTTCGCTACTGGTTTATCTAGAGTCTAGACATAATATTCCGAAAATTATATTAATATTGCCAGCCTTGGTGGCGTACTTGTATTACGGTACGACTGCAATGCTGAGGTCTCGGGTTCGATCCCCGGGTCGGGCCAAGTGATATTGGGTTTTTCTATTCAGTATCAGCCCGGAGTCTGGAATTTGTGCCCGATATGGCGATACGCTCGCCGCCTATAACATCATGGGACGGAATACGCACGGCGAAAAGATGGTGCACTAGTTGCGCCTCTGCCTACCCCTTCGGGGATAAAAGGCGTGAGAGTGTGTGTATAATAATAGTCAGGTGATGGTCACGTTTTATTTGTCTATCGCTGTACGTTAACAATTAAGCCAAAAAAATTTTTTTTGGCTATAATTCACTGCCCAAATTTTTTAATTATACCTATTGCTATTATTGCACCAATTTGTGCTAATTTATGTTAAACCCACAAAACATAAATATGCCTGATGTTTATGAATCTTATTTTCATCTAGAAAGAGTATAGCACCACTAAAATTAAAATCCGTTTCTCGCCTACGATGTTCACCCCCGATTTATGCCGATGTCCAGATTTTTCGACAAGATTTATGATGTCTCATCGATCGTTCGATCTATGTTTTCTTGACTTTTGTTTCGCTAATATCGGCCAGTAATCAACTTTGCCAGCTACATTCTCTTGCCATAACTAATGTCAAATGTTTTAGGTATATTGCTCTTTGCTGCCATCGTTTCTTGCTTTTCCTCTAATCGAAAGTTATTCTAAAAAAGTTGTATTATTTTAACATCTAGCCACTTCACATTGTCAAAAGCACCGGTGATACCGTAGAACCATTTTTAAAAGAAGAAGAAGATCGAAACATTTGGGCTGCTAATCAAATTTTTCCAGAGAAGGTGGGAATGGGATTCAATATTTGGATTCGATAATGAATGTGCTATGTTTAAATATATTGTGGCCTGTTTCCTTCTTTATTAACCTTATTTTTCAGCTTGAAAATATACAACATTAAGAATACAAGACTGCCTCGGTGGCGTAGTTGTATTAAGGTACGACTACAATGCTGAGGTCTCGGGTTCGATTCCCGGGTCGGGCAAAGTGATATTGAGTTTTTCTATTCAGTATCAGCTCGGAGTCTGGAATTTGTGCCTGATAAGGCGATAGGCTCGCCCCCTATCACATCATGGGACGGAATAACGGCGAAAAAGTGGGTGCACTAGTTGAGCCTCTGCCTACCCCTTCGAGGATAACAGGCGTGAGTGTATGTGTGTGTGTAAAGAATACAAAAAAAGAATTAGGTGATTAGGTAGATGTTTATATTAGTAGTTAGGTAACCTAGTAAATTATTCTCTAACTCATACATTTCTAACATTGCCTGCAAATGATCAAGTATGTCATGTAACGTTAAATGATTACCATCGCCCATGAATACCAACAATTCTCGAAAGTCTTGGATGTGCTGATATTATTAGAAAGGAATAGAGATTAGGACTACTAACTACCTAACTACTAACGTACTGGCAAACGCAGCGTCGGCCGTCCACCGAAGGTGGACCGATGACTTGGTAAAGGCCGCAGGAACGCGCTGGATGCGGGCCGCTTTTGACAGGTCCATCTGGAAATCTTTGGAAGGCCTATGTTCAGCAGTGGACGTCATGTGGCTGATGATGATGATGAGAGATTAGGAAGTAGAAGAGGTAAATTAATCCTCTGGAAATGTAACTCACCATATAAAACGTAACTGCAAGTTGTCATTTGTTTTATTGTAGTTTTGTTATGAGAGAGTAAATCCATACTAGTCAAGTATACTCATTCGACTGATTAACAATGGTGTCTATAGCGTGATCCTCTCATTATAAATGTTTAACCAGAAGGCTTATAATACCGGGACAAAACTTTAGAAACCATTTGTGAAATGTTATCCCCATTCCCATAAGTTTAGATCACACACACAACGGTAGGAGATTAACGCAAACCCGATGGTTTTAAAAACATATTTATGTATAAAATATGGAGTGCTGTATCAGCATACTGTAATCACTCGTGCATTGAAACACAGACTCGTTCGCTCAAACAAAATTCCAAATTCAAAATACACTCACTGACGCGAGGTCGGCTGTCTGGCCACAGGTTTTTAATACGACCAAATAGGATGGTCGTGCATTATACAGAATTATGTAGGTAGTCTGGTGTTCACCAAAAAGCGAATCATAAGCCCGACGCCTGGTAGATGCGAATCAAAGCTCGACATAATGAGGAACCTCTATTCACTGAAATTCATGAACACGCCGCGGCTGGATTGGGGAGTTTTAATTTATTTTTATTATTTTCTATTTAATCCATGAAGTTGAATTTATTTGTTTTGAATTTCCTGTGTTCCTTATTTATTTATCGGAAAACCACACATCAGTTGATTGAGATTAAAATACGCCAAGCTTCACCAACTCTCAAGTCTATGTGTCTACGTTAGTAGTAAAGATTTAAACTCTTTGCATAATTGTGGGCCTCTGAAAATGTAAGTATCTAACCTTAACTTTAAACACACAGATACTAAACTACACACACACACACTCACGCCTGTTATCCCCGAAAGGGTAGGCAGAGGCGCAACTAGTGCACCCACTTTTCGCCATTATTCCGTCCCATGATGTGATAGGGGGCGAGCCTATCGCCATATCGGGAACAAATTCCAGACTCCGAGCTGATACTGAATAGAAAAACTCAATATCACTTTGCCCGACCCGGGGATCGAACCTGAGACCTCGGTATTGCAGTCGTACCGTAATACAACCACGCCACCGAGGCAGTCTACTAAGCTACTTACACCAATAATATAAAAATTGAATTCTGATCCAGCACAACACAGATCCACGGCGGTATGTTTGAGGAGCGGGCGGCTCACCGCGGCGGGGCGGGCCAGGAGGCTGCAATCAGCTAACCGGATCAGCTCGGGTGCAAACACAATTGATAGCATCCACATCGCAGTTGATGCGTGGAATACTCGCCGCCTCGATACCCATGTTCATTAATTACTCAGTAAAAAATATTATTTCATTATCATTGTTTATTTGGATATGATGGTATTCATATTTCAAGAACTTTGGTATAGATATGGGAAAAGTATAAAATTTTCTGGTTAAATATGATAAATATTTTTGTTACATCATAACTAAAGTTTGTATGAATTAGAAGGCTCTGAATTGAGTCGGCATATTCAGATGTTTATTACACTACAGACTCATAGAAACGTAGTTACTAATGCGTGATTTAAGTTAATAAATCTTACTAGATTTGAGTTAATGATTGGATTGTCTGTCATGGGATGTGATTTTGTGGTAGCGAATTCATGAGAATCTTCTCTATGCTGACGTCATGATGTAGGACGTATAGAGTGTCAACAGGAATCCGGCGTTAACTGTAATGGTGTAAGATTTTCCTCAAAGATGCTTCTTAAAAAGAGAAACTGTCTAAAAGTGACAAAAGATAACTTACTAGGGCTAACAAGCAAAGCGTAATTTACTCCGTCAATTGTAGTTTAAAACGTAAAGAAAATAACATTATAATATACGTAACTTTCTAGATTTAGTTTTTATTTTTTTGATATTCAATTTGAAATTTCGAAACTATTCAATCAAATTGTCGGAAAAATGGTTCACTCTTGGTATAATTGACATATTGTATGTGTGTTTACGATGACAAAAACAATAACAGTGAGTGTTTGGACTGGAGGAACAAAACTGACACGTGCACCGCACGTTGTGGACACTTGTCCTCGTTACGACAGATTTGTATGTGAATATCCCGTCAAAAATTTATTGTTCAGGGCTACTAAAATGTTTTTAAAGATAGGGTTAATTTGAGTAAAGATCAGTTGTTAAAGCCTATATTCCATATAATGTTTTTCATATCTTTCACTAGATATTTAATTATTGGAGGAATTTTATATAATTAGTTTATTAGAAATAGATAGAACTAAGTTTGCTTTGCAAATAGATTCTCTGATATGCATAAGGAAAAGTAATCATTAATTTCATTGCAAGTCGTGTGGCATAGCTGGCGGATAAGTTAAAAATCATTTAGATTTCTCTGGATATAATTTGTCTCTTAAGAGTTGTAAAACAAAATCACACAAATCTATATTAATTTCTCAGAATCATTCTTTTATATTGACATCTCTAAATACATATTTACAATTCAATTATACAGCGTATTATATATTTATTGTACATTTCTCATCGTATTAATAAATATCTTTACATTATTTACAATATTACACGGTGCATTCACTTAGCTGTTTAAATTAATCAGTCGTTTTTCGTGAACTTATATTTCATCTTATACTTTTTACATTTATAATCGAACAAGAGCGTTTCAATGCTACCTATAAACATATATTTATATCATCAAGCGCGAACACGTCTGCAATAAAATAACAAATTTAACATTTAGAATACGCTGCACTCTAATCTACGTCAGCTATTAATGTCTACATAACTCTAACAATAAATATCTTTTTAAATCTATCTCAATTATACCTATAGTATTTACAAGCTCATTGTATTATCACATGTCAACGCACCCGGTCAGGTGCTGCTACTAAACTACGAACACTGGCACAGTTAATGTCAATATGGCCGCCACACTGATTTATGAGTTGATATCGTACCGTTCGCAATTTTGGTTGACGTGGGGCTTGTTGACAACACTCTAGTAGTTCGTTGCGACGGCGCTTTTAATTCGTTGCGAGTACGAGGCCGGTCGGCCACGGTAGAATCCGCTGCTTGGACACGTTTCATCTCTTGTAGCTCCACGTTCGCCGGTCTCGTCGGGTGGAATGCAGACTTCACCACTTCTATGGGCTCCTCGTCAGACTCGTCGGAGATTGTTGCTTCATGCATCGAGTTTGCTTCCGATTTGGAATCCGCTTTCGATCTGTCTGGACTTGCGTTTGCGATACTTCTCGGACTACCGCTTTGTCTGCTGCTAGTCGGCGATAGTCGCGCACTAGAAGTATCCATAGACGAAACATTGCTTTGTAAATGTCTTAAAGCATCGTAAGGGTTCATACCATTTTTCAAAGATAATTCTGGAGGTAGAGATTTTAATGCTAGGTCGGCCGGATGAGGGCCGAAAGGTAGCAGTCCATTTGGTGGCAAGAATGCTCCTGGCGGAGGGATAAGTCCAGCCGGTGGAAGATTTGCCATCGCCGGTGGAAACGGGAAAAGTTCGGCGCCCGGTATCGTTACCGGTGGTGTAGTTATAGGCGTCGCTCCACCTGTTAGAAAAAGAAAATTCAGATTATTACATTGCCAAAAAAAAAATATTTTGCTATATATTAACGTCTAGTTCCTAACGTAATGTTACGTAATATGAAAGACAAGTCCCTCGAGAGATAGCCCAGGGCGCGCGGGCACTCTGTCGATTCCCCGAACAACGGGGTGCATAATCGTACTAAGGATAATGTACAATCTGTAGGCGTTTAAAGGCGGCATCACCGAAAGGGATGTTTTTTTAGTGCGATATCGGGAGGGCGAGGGTGCAATATTTATTTATCAGAACACGATGTAGTAGGTTCTTTGCGACAGAGCTCGGGTGTCTCGTGAGCTGAGAGGCAGAGACGGCCGTATGTCGCGCATTACAGATGCAGGACACGCGCGACGGTGCCGCTGCAAGCACGTGTGCTCTCACAAAGCCAGCTCGATCGCGATAAGGAAGCACACCTATCTCCGCACTCTCGGACAAAGAGGGCTCGTAGCGTGAAATTTTCATTAGCAACAGTGTTCAAAAAGTTCTTGCTGTACAAGCTTTGATTCTCGATAGCGTGTAAGAGAAGCCTGCATATAAAAAGGACACGACGGAGGTGCAGATTGGGCCACAAAGAGCTCGGAGGTGGTGCTACGTACATTTCTCTTTGCACTTTTTCTGTTTGCAGCAGTGGCAGTGCGCAGACCACTTTAAAAGGCAGCGAGGGTGGGAGGGTTGTAACTAGGGGGTAATTTGGTGAGGTGGGGTCCAATATCGCCGTCGCGCCTGATTGAGGTGATTTCTGATCGTTGAATTTGATTCTGTTTTGCTTTGCTTGTTATTTTTAATTAGCATTCACTTATTTCGTGAACCGATCTTGACTCTTCATAGTAGTGTTTTGAAGTCATACACTTTTTACAATAAAAAAGACAACTTACTAAAATTCCAACAATATCATTTTATGGTGTGTTAATGTTTTAGTAATTGTGGGAATGTGAAGTGTTTGATTATCGTGCAGAGTGATTACCGTCTCGTATCGTCTGTGTTATTCATAAGATAACCAAACGTAAATCTAAAAACGTAAATGAGATTCTCATAAATATCAGCTGAAAATTGTCCGCCTACGTTCGTTTAATAAAAGTCCGTAGGTGTTTGAGTACATTGCTCCTCGCGTTTCAACGTCGGAAACAAAAAGTAGCTAGTGGCGCGGTTGCCTACATTGGAATAAAATTGACTCCACGCTCTCTCGAACGTGAAGGCGTTGCTTTTTTACCCATTTTCTGGGCACCCCCACTTGCCCCCGACGAGCGGACTTCGGCGGGTGGTTATGCCTCGGTCGGGCCGCTGTTGTTTTGCAGAGCTCAAGAGCTGTTCCTCTTATTTGAGCCGCTTTTGCGTTGTACGGCCTTGAGGGGTGGCTCTGTTGCGAGCAACATGTTTTTGAGTGTTGTTTGTTAAATCGGGAATTTTTAAATTATCAAATGCCGAATGTACGTTGATTTTGGATTTTGACAAATTGGCTTCATTAGTAGCTGATACCTTATTTTTAGATTCTCTTTTTATTTTAAACTTGACAATATTAGAAATAAATACCTTTAACAAGTGACGCCTGGTCTCTTATTTGCGGCGGCCTGAAGTAGTCCGCCCACGCGTAGTTGAGGTATGCCGCGTCCAACCACCCTGGGTTTAGGAGGAACGGACTGAATGCTCCTGGGTGACCATATCCGTAATCTGAAATAAGTAGATCATAAGTAACATGAAGATATAAAACGTCTTAACTTTAAGATTGATATGGAAGAAATAAAAAGCTTAAGAAACTGATTACGCCAAACGAGTGTCACAGAGAAGTTGGATATTTAAGTAGTTGTTTTGACTATAGGAATACGTACTACATATATTATTTTAAGTATGGTATATAGTATATAAGAATATTGATAGGTAGTGACCTGCGGAGGTCACCGGTCTTGAACCACGTCCGCAAGCACTAAACTCACAAAAGCGGGCCGTAAAGGCGGCGACACACGGGCCCCGCTCTGTTTACCGTCACCGACTATAACAAGGGTTCTGTATACAAAACGAGCCAGTTTACTACTGCAGTTAGCCGGCTCCTCTGTGCCATACGCTTTTACGACCCTCCGCCGTCACGTGGCCTTTCGCCTTTCATAGCGAAACGCTTTTTTATTTGTTTAATCGATAGCCTACTGAAGACACGGCCGACGTCTATTTTTGACATTTTAGTGTGCCTTTAACCCAATCGCGACTCATCAAGATCTACGCGATCAGGTGTATTAGAATTTTATTACATTATTAAACTGTTTACGATCACTTCATCTCCATCGTTTTGAACTTTGTGTACGCGACTTCTTAGCGACTCTTTAATTTGTGTTTGTTATTGTTTCTCCTTATTTTAGCGTGTTGTAAGCACGTTCTGTTCTTTTGTTTTTCACGATGTTATAGTTACGCGTTGAGAGTTTACGAAACAATTTATTTGAGAGACTGTAACCCTTCAGTGGAGCGATTAGCGAGTGTTCCGTGAGTTACCCAAATCGCGGGTGTTTTAAATTAAGAACGTGATGGATGGCCCGTCGCTGCAGCGCTGTCACGATCCCGAGGAACGCTCCACCATCATGCCACGATAATAAGTTAAATGTGGAACTCGGAAACGGGATGCTCCATTTGTTAATGCCAGCATTCAATTAAATTCTATTATTCCGATGCAAGGGTTATGCTTCATGATTATGAATGAATAATGGCGGCTCGCTTTATTAGTGAATCATTTTTTTTTAGCTACAAATAGAGTTAATTAATAATATTGCGCTACAACTGGCAAGAGTATAACATTCCGCAACGGAAAAGAAACATACGAATGCTATAACATCGAACACTTCACGTGTCCGAATACAAATAAAATTATAAACGTCGTGTAGCGGCAAACAGCGTCTAAATCAATAAAACTATTTCCGTCGCAGTTAATCACGGACGACCTAAAAATTTACAATGGTTTAAGAATGTGGCGCGGGGCAAAGGCGTCGTGGCCGAATCCGTACCACTTCCACGATAAACACATGAAAGATACGGCGCGTAAGTGTCAAAATGGGCATTAAATAACTCGATGAGATGAGATGCGATCCGCGTGTCACTCGTAAATTAATGTGGACGAGACGAGCGTTAAATAAATGGAATCAGAGTTATGGCTCATAATTCGGGCAGGGTGGCGACGGTCTCCTATAACGGACACCACATTTATAGTGTCTATGCTTAATTGTTCATATTGTAGTTGATTTACTGCTTGAGCAATGATTAAAAATTGAGCAAGAGTTAACGATTAACGGATTGGAGCGAGGAAGGTAGATCCGATTAGGAAGATATTAAGGAACCTGTGATACTGTTTAGAAATATTGATATCAGGAATTTGGAAGACCTTTGTGATTATGGTTGAAAGTGGAGTACTTATAACAGAAATATTATACTTAGAGCACGCACTTGTCTGAATCTAAGAAACTTCTTGCAGCATGGAAATTGTCATACTGAGCATAAGTTTTGATCGACTAAAATGATTTAACCGACTGCCTCGGTGGCGTAGTTGTATTACGGTACGACTGCTATGCTGAGGTCTCGGGTTCGATCCCCGGGTCGGGCAAAGTGATATTGGATTTTTCTAATCAGTATCATCTCGGAGTCTGGAATATTGCGATAGGGTCGCCCCTATCACATTATGGGACGGAAAACGCACGGCGAAAAGTGGATGCATTAGTTGCGCCTCTGTCTACCCCTTCGGGGATAAAAGGCGTGAGGGTATGTATGTATGTAAAATTATTTAATAATTCGAAAAACTCATACTATATTCTACATTATCGAATCCAGTTTGCTTAAAAGGTACCCTAGCAAACTAGTGAACTATTTTTTTTTAACTCATGGAAACTTTGCTACTCTGATAGCGCAAGTCGGGTGGTTATGAGGGTCGCTGGGTATGGATGTGGTATTTTAGCAGCTAGCAAGGACATAAAATCCATATTTTAGAGGCGCCGGGGCCCGGGGGCGGGGAGATCAAACGGCAGTTTACGACGCGGCCCGAGATTGTTTACATCTGTTACGCGGCCGACGCCGCACCATGAAACTTGGTAACCGCTGGAACTGCAAGTGCCGCATATTAAACACGACGATTGTTTCATTTGCCTGAAACTTCCAGAACGTTCTGACTTACGACTCACTAAAATCTTTTCAAATGTACTATATCGTTGACATCTTCCGGAGAATTTCAAGCCGAGAGGAAGTTCTGGGGACACATTAATTACTATAAGCTGCTAATCAGATACAGTGTACTGTCATAATCATTTGTATTACAAACGTGAGTTTCTATATAAATACTACTAATTATGAAATATATATTAATATTCTAAAGAGGAACAATTTGTTTGTATTGGTATCTTAGGTGTAGTGTTTAGTGCTTGTTTAATTACTTCAATTGGATTTTATCAAAATTTTAACGGTGATGTGTGTGCATTAGCTTATATAACTAATCTTTGTATGCAAAAGACTTTAAAAAAAAATATATAAAGACAAATGATGGAAAAATGATGACAAAAAAGTAAGCCCGGAGTTTCTTTCTGCCTCTCTTCTTCGGGTAGTCATCGCTTAGGTAGCTAGTGAAAGGCTGGTAGGTTAGCTAGGCTAGGACATGTAGTGTCCTCACCGGTGAGGATCGCGACGCGTTCCTCCCATTATTATTACTATTATTATATATTTTTTTTGTAAATTATCTCTTGTTTTATATTGCTTTTCTTGCCAGCCCGAGCTGGCTTCTTACTTTTTACTTTTTATTTTTCATCATTTATTTTACTCCTAATAAAAATGTCTGTAGTTATATAAGTGACTAATAATAATTATTAAATATGTCTCGACTTATCATAAGTGCAACTATGTTCGCCTACGTGATGAATAAAGTATTTTATTTTTATTGAAGAGGCTCTGAAACTACTAGACCGATTTGAAAAATTCTTTCAACAAAACTAAATCAGCGAGTAACATAGGCCACAAAATCATCCCCGGTATTTACCGGGATAAAAGTCTCGCTTTATATTTATAAAAACTTATTCACTCGGGTAGAGCCGCGTGCAAAAGTCTAATTCACATATAAAAGTGGATCAAATAAAATTATTGATAGCGAAAATTAACAACACATTTAATTATCTAGAAAGCCTAATTTTAGCTTAGCGCCGTTCAAAACACCATGTGCCTAGGTAACGACGATTAACATCCAGGGAATGTCGGCGGTAAACAGACGAAAACTAAAATATCTTCTGTTTAACCACGTCAAAGTCGGAAAGCAATTTAGTTCATTTTTATAACAAGCTAAATCTAAGGTTATTTTACTTACTACGAGTTAATTAGTGCGCCGTAACACGGCTATTAAGCCGGTGCGCCATTGATCGCTTTATTAGCTCCGTGCCTTTGATGTTTATCGCCCGAGGATGTTAGTTTTTCCGCATACTGTCTTTTTATTATTGGCCGAAGTTTGGGCGCAACCGTTTGTTTATACAGACGCCTCTCTGTGCACGCAGTCGGTCCAAAATAGATATGTGGTGTCAAAGCTTTATGGACAACAGTTTTGATTGCTTGCACGAATATGTCATTTGCTTTGTCAGATTTCAGTTTTGTCACCGTTCATTTTTTTACGTTTTGATAAAGAAGCGATAGAGATTAATGCTGCTGATTTTTATTCAAGTTAAGAGAGAATTAATTATCGATAAAGTTCATTAACTACATTGATTTAAAAAACCCATAAACTCCGAATATATCATTTAGAAAATTATAACTCTTTATTAATTGTATATATCATCGCTTCATTAATCTCTATGCCTAGGAATCGTATTACTGGTGATAGGTCTTCCATATGTAAGAGTCCGTCTGGGTGGGTCCACCGCAATGTCTATTTGTACCACCAAGCAGCAGTGTGCATGCACTGTTGTATTTCGGTTTGAAGGACATTGTAGTCAGTATAAACTGGATATAATGAGACTTAACATCTTACGTCTCGGGATAACGAGCGCAGTGGAATGCCACATAGAACTCAAGGTGCTTGATGGTGCTGCTGGCGGTCGTATCGCTTACCATCAGGAAAACGGCTTGCTCGTCTCGTTATTCATCCAATAAAAATAAATAAATTGATAAGCCTTTCCACTGTAGTCTCGCTAAACTGTCAAACGTTTTCGGAAACAGTTAAAATAAACGCGCCTGTCGAAATACATTAAAGTACCCGAATCGTTAGTTTAAAAGCATGTTCGCGTTATAAACATCAATAAACATTTATAAACCCCACGTCAAAACATAACGCACACTCAAACGTTAATTCTTATACTCATAAAGCAGACAACAATCGGAGTTATTTTCGGAGGGAGAATCTCTAAGCTGTAATTCTTCGTGTAGTTGGAAGATTAAACTGAGTAGGCAATTAATGTCTTCGTGATTCAATGTTTCACACGTCCGCCGTTCGGATGCAATTGGACAGATGTTAATTTCGGGTCGAGCTTGAATTTAAATTTAACGGTATCTGCCTAATTGTTGAGGATCTTTAGAATTTTCTTCATTGTTTGAAGTAACTTTTAAATACATTTTTAATACATTGATCGCTTAGTTATAACGATCTATGATAAACAATTTGTTTACCTATTTATAAGCACCTAAAATTCTGCTTTGATGTTTGGCACCAGAACGTTGTGGGTAAAAAGAATATAATATATGTGATTCAGAAATAAAATGGTTTGAATGTGGTTGAATGCCGCGGTGCCGCAAAATCGGCCTCGGGTCTGCGGATTGGCGGTGGGCCAGTGGCAAAGCGCGCGCGCACTCACTAGAGTATATTTCAAACTTTCTGTTTTTATATCCTGGATTGACGGAATGAGCACAATTGGTGGCAATTGATTAAGAGTAAAATTATTTAGATTAACATACATATACATATACACTCACGCCTGTTATCCCCGAAGGGGTAGGCAGAGGCGCAACTAGTGCACCCACTTTTCGCCATTATTCCGTCCCATGATGTGATAGGGGGCGAGCCTATCGCCATAATGGGCACAAATTCCAGACTCCGAGCTGATACTGAATAGAAAAACTCAATATCACTTTGCCCGACCCGGGGATCGAACCCGAGACCTCAGCTTTGCAGTCGTACTGTAATACAACTACGCTACCGAGGCAGTATTTAGATAATTTGAGGTGTTAAAATCATTTCCGTGATAGTTTCATTCTTCCTGCATTGTTAATTGTGTGTTTACAGTAGTTTCTAAGGACGTAGAAATAAGTAATACAGCATCATTCTAGAGTGAAATGAATTTTGTTAGTTTGGTTTATTATACTTCTTCGCTATAAATGAATATTATAGTGATTTGATATTAAAATAAAGTCATCGGCATATATTAATGACAAATATAAATATTATACAATATTTATATGTGTGAATATACAGAATGCTGTACCATGTAGTAGATAACATAGAAATTATAATTGTAAGCATTATAATTTTCGCGAAATTCGCAAGTATCTCAATTATGAACTCTATACATGAGCTGAATTGTCGATAAAATGTTGTTGTCGTCATGGAATCCTACTAACTGCCTATAAATGTTTTTATTGTTGAAATAATGTTAGACTGAGAGACATGTGGCCTTCGGTATTGTCTGTTTCGTGTCACGAATATACTGACATGTTATCATTCGATAACTGATGACGTCATAGGATTAAAATTTATGACAGTTTGAACGAATATTTTGTTATGATTTCTTCAGAATATAAAAAAGACAAATATTGATTGAATAAACTCTATGCCTACGGATGTTCACGATTTTTTATTTTATGCTCTATATATTTTACTTATTTCTAGTTTACGGAAAACGTAGGTACGTGTTTTACAACGAGTATAATTTATAAAATTCTCGTACCGATTTGAGAATTAAGTTACGTAGGTAGGTACTTGTGTTAATTATTATACTTAAAACAATAATTTATTGTTGTGTTTTCGAAGGCAATTGAAATGCGACAGATTTTCAAGGTTTTGAAATTATTTCTTGAATCAAAATTATTATTAACCACTGATAAACAAATACCTACTCGATGGTTTATATTGTTACTATTCAGTACTGTGTATTATTTAGGACTTAGACTATCTATCTATCCGTAATATTTAAGATAATACGCTTTTTATTCCCTATGTAATAAAATCACAGCTAAACAGTGGGAAGAGCTTGCAGAACAGAGAAGTGTCTGGCGTAACTCTGTTACTAAGGCAGTTGAAGCTTTTGAAGTAAATCGGCTTGAAGATCTCGATGCAAAACGCCTACTTAAAAAGAACCGTCCTAAGCCTTCCTATAATTACACCTACAACTCTCTAGGCCAGTTGCACTGAGCGCCCTGCAACAGTCTTTAAAACCAAATTTGGATTTGCCAGCCATCTCCGATCCCATCTCCGGAAGTGACAAGGTTCGCCGTTGACGGATACGTTAAGGAGGACATCATCATCATCATCAATAAAATCATTACCCTTGAATGAATTCAAGAAAATATGTTGGATCGTATAGAGTTATAAAAACTAAATAAACTCTTAATGAAGAATGCTATATCTACTAAAACAAACACAACAACAGCAAAATGTGTTATTATACGTAGGCTCTAGGTCTATCTAAATTTAGTTTTAAAAGTGTTTTGCAAAATAATAATAGTGAAAATAGTTGGTAACTTACTTTGCTTAGTTCTTGGTTCTCTTGGTCCATCTACAGTGACTTTTATCGCCTTGGAGTAGGTCGCGACTTGGCTTGGGAATGTGCTGATGGTGATGGTGAGCGTGAAGGATTTGCCGCGCCCGCTGCGACCCACGAACCTCAGGTCGTTGAACTTCGCCACTTGGTTCTTCATCACAGCGGTACAGTTCCTCAGTTCAGCCATCACGTTCTCATCATTCCCTGCCTTGATCGTCACCATGGTTCCATCTTGCACATCATCTAAAGCCACCACTTTGAAAGCCACCGGTAGCGACTTGTTGGACCTCCAGTGTCCCGGCAGTATGGAGCACAGCACCGCCGGGGAGCCGGTTTGCACCAGCTCGCCGTGGCTCTGCCGGTAATACTCATGGATGTGCGAGTAAACGTCCGCCATACTCGGGGCCGGAGGGCTCGCGTGCGGGAGGTGCATCGACTTCAGTCTACCCTCAACGAACAACGCACCGATCGTTGACACGCCACCGTAGTCCTCTGACACGCCACTATAGTCTCTAAACACTCGTGCGAAAGTTTCAAAACACGCGAACTAATTCAAAACTCGCGGCGAAAGGTCGCGTGTTCCCGGAGCGCTCGAAAAGTTGTGCGAAGTGCGGGCGCGAGACGCCGTGTGAGCTCTCGCGGCGTCTACACCACTTGTTGGGCGCGGACGGCAAGACGCCGGGCGGGGGACTCGGAAAAATAGAGGGTCGCGCGAGCCGGCCTCACCGCAAGCCGAAGACTGACGACGCGCACCGAAGGAGCGCCGGGGGACGCGTGCTCGCCACAACTCCGTTTCGACTGATGACTGTGATACGACGCGACTTTTTCCGATGGTCAATATTTTGCGTTCGCGCGGTCGCCGCCCCCACCCGGGTGGCGGCCCCTACGTCTCGTAAAAAGCGGGAAGGAGACGAAGGGTGCGGGTGATGCGGTCCCGCGGCGGGAACGAGCGGGACGGCCGCGGTTGGTCTCTGCGTTTTTATAAAAATGCTCGCCGGAGTGGGACGCCGCCGCGCTTCGCCGCCTCGTGGGAGAGGGATGGGTGGATTTTTTTGAATCACCGCGGTGACGTATCGCGAGGCGGCGGTAATTAGGCCGCGGGGCGGCGGGCAACCGCGGCCGGTGCGAAAACCTATCAACGAGCTCATGAAAAATTATGAATTTCATGTTTGGAGTCGGCGGGAGCTGGTAGAGCGGCGTGCTGGGGGAGACACTTTATTTTTGTTCTGGTACCTCAAGAACTTCACTCGCGTGGGCCGTGGTGTCACATTTTCTTTAGGATGACATACCTTAACAAATTAATGTAATCAAAGTTTATCAGTCCGTGATTTTTTTTTACCTAATTTGAAAATTATTATGCTTTACATAAAGTTTTTGAGCAAAATAAAACTTTTTACTTGCACGAACTCGTTAACATTACAATTTGATTTAATACATTAAAGCAGTTTTTTATAGTTAAGGAACCTTAAATGTATTTTTACAACGCTTACATATGAAACGTTCAACTCGTGTTTTTATGCGTACTTTATGTTACTCTTTATCGGCGATAATATTTCATAACACCAACAAGTATTAAATTGTTGTAATTTAATTTATAACCGTGAATAACAATACCTTATCCATAATCCTGCCATAAGAAGTCAACGCAAACTTCCGAGTGCAAGATACGGAACAAAGCGTGGCCACATGCGGCTCACCGCGGGCCGCGTGCAAGCGAGACGGCGAGTGCGAGTGAGAGCGCGGCGGGGCGGCACGGCGGGCGGGCCGGGAAACTTCACAAGTTCCACACAGTTTCCCGCGCTTTCCGACGCCGCAGCCGAAGTTTCACGCGCAATTCTCGCGGAATAAATTAGTTCTTTATACATATTGTGTATTGTTGATAATATTTTAAAAGATTTTTGTTTTTCGAATGATGTTTTTATTATGTTGTCTTGATATAAATATTATGTATTTTTTATTATTAGGAATAATATTTCACAACTTTAAAGCGCGTAACCTTAAAATCTTGAACATATAATCTTGAAAAATAACGTTCTATTAATGTAAATTATTCCACAATCTAATAAAACAAATAATAATACTTTATAAACATAAAGTTATTGAAAAGTTCATATTTTTGGGTTAAGCAGTAAAACAATATTTTCTGATAGATTTATAAATCCTAACCAATGTTGTATTTATTTTATAACCTTATTAACCAGCTTAAACTTCATCAATCGCAACTTACCGCCTTACTTTTCTGTCTACAATAAACAATATCCCAAACATCCAAACAATCTATTGTTTCAATTTTACCGGCTTGGTTTTATAGGCCCTGGGCGCGTCGGCTTTTTTGACCATCTTATCTCTATTGTAGTAATACTATTAGCGCGGAAAGGCCAATTTGGCCATTATTGGTAATGGGTTTAGAGCTACCCGATGGTTGAGAGCTGAATACTTACAGGTTTTTATGGCCCCAAATGTTTGCGAATATTGAAGTTGTAAATTTTATTAGGTATATGGTTTTATTGTGGAATATAGTGAGTTTTGGAAGAAAGATTTTATGGTATGTCTTTATATAGGGTTTTATGGAACCAAATATTTGCAAATGTTACTAAGTTTTATTACTAGTTTGCCAGGTAAAGCTGAGTATAAAATTAATTTTTATTTATTCTTTAAAACTTTTATTCAATTGTGGCATTAATAAAATAACTTTGGCAGAGCCTTTACGAATCTTATCGAGCTTGATTATGTCTCCAAATAATCTTATGTTATGTAATAATACTTTAGTTGCAATAAAATGTCAAAAGAGTTTAATGTTTTATGTACAATATGTATGTTTTTGGAACGAAGTTCCTTATCGCGCGTTGTGAAAGGGAGCTAGACGGAAAAAAATCTTACGAAAAGTTGTCACGACACTTGTATACTTGCCCTGTGAATCCAGCCAGTAACAATAAAGAACTGGCCGTAAAATTGACATTCGAAATTTAAATAAAAAAAGACAATTTAAATCTTGGAGTGGAGTATACATACTCTAAGATTTAAATGCTTTTTAGAGTAGTTTTTTTTTCGTTAGTTGTATGTTAATTTTAATGTCAATGCTTGCTTAGGTGATGATCGTGATTCGATGACATATCTATTGTGTAAGTAGAAGTAAATGTTTTCATTGATGTGGTAACGTTTTAATGAAATATACAATTATTATTATAACTTAAAAGAAATAAAATTTTATTACAATATTTTCACTAATTAATCGAAAACAACTTCGTTCCATCCGGGTGTCCTTTGACACCTCTCAAGTTTTTTTTTGATGATTACAATTATCAAGTCACAAGCTACTGATCAAAGATTTATACATTTGTTGCTGTAACAGAAGCCTTTATTATGATGTCATGACGTCATGCGCATGGACTATGGAGAGAGCGTAAAATTTTACAATTAAGAGTATGGTAGGTATGTTTTTCTCATCTATGCATAAGTTCTGACTACAGGTAAGCGTCGCCGACGTATCTATTGATTTTTGTATGTATTGCGCCTTGGGAGTCAACTGATAACAAGTTAAGAAGCATTAAAAAAACTCGTAAAATAAGAAGAGATATACGGACAAATATTTACAAAGTTACAACGATGATTATAAAGTCGAGTAAATTATTTTTGTTTTCGTAATAAAACTAGATCTAAAACATGTTATAGGATTATCATAAAAACGTTAAACATTAGAAAGTCAAAACTAAATGTAGTTCTCACAGACGACCGTCGTAGAATTTCACTCAATTACAGCAATAAAAATAATATTGTAGGCAAACACGGCATTCTTTGAACGCGGCACCGACGGCTACCGGGCGGTTTGTGCAAGCCCAAAGCACAATGCGCCTGCGCACAATACCCTGCGTTTCTAAGACGGCCCTTTATTTTGGCCCAAACATTGGCATTGGCCATTGTTAGCCCTTTTGTTGGATGCTCACCGCCTTTTCGGTTGTTACATTCAAGGGGATTCTGTCAATGCCGCGCAGAAAAAATCTCTTTAGGTCTCAATCCGCGAATGAATAGAGTCATCGACACGGTTAGAATAACAATTTATTTTTCGTTTCAACATATTATTTCGTTGAAGGTAAGTTAATTAGAGTGTTTATGCTGAGTAAATGATATGATAGTTACCTGCTTTTAAATGATTATTAAATGTAAAGACGTTGAATATTAAAACTAATTGAATAAAGATTACATTTAAATGACTCGTTTTGTTTACATACACCCTTTTTACCCACGATATCATTACAGTAGTAATAATTATTCGTACCTACATACTTGCTATAGTCCTTATATGTTTCCGAGTTCTGTTACTTAATTCATACATGCAGAATCATAGGTAACTGGTATAATAATAAGTTTTAGTTATGATTTTAATAAGTCAGCTATATATTTCGACGGTTCTTTTTTCAACAAACAATTATTTTAAGTCACGACCTTTGCAAATCCACCAAGAATATGCATTTAAAACGCATGACGAGGCATCGCAATAGGTTGTTGATTCTGAGACATGAAATGTTCTCATATCATTCATAACCGAACAAAACTTTGCTTGCTTGCTTTGTTTAAAGAATATAACGCCAATTAATATAACCCAAACTGACTCTCGGATACAAGAGACCCACTCAGATTTTTTTCTCTTACTATTTAACCCGTCTCTCATGAAAGTAAGACAATCCATCGTCACGGAGTGCAGCGTTTACGTCTGGCCAAATGAGCGGGTAGGCACAACATAATCGGCGCGCCCGCCGGCCGGAAGTAACCGCTTTGCATCGACCCACGTGAAGGGTTAATCGTAACTGTTACAATCGCTTAATTGCAACCAAATGTTGTTTCATAAGTATTGTATGGTTCACTGTTTTTGGAGGGTTAAGATTCTTGTGACCGGACTTGGTGTGCTCTATGTACTATGGCCATAAACAATTGCTATTTAATAAGGGTCATTTAATATATTGACGAATCCCTAGTTTTTATCCCGTGGTTTCGGCGCAACCATCTTTTTCGTACATTTTGCGGAAAAGAATAGATTTTACAACCGGCTGCTCTGCAGGTTTTTTTTTAACACGTTTTTATCGAGACGAGAGTCAGCTTTTCTGGCCACACTGGACTTTAGGGTGAACGCAGAAGGCGCTCGCAACCCTTTAATTTAAGTGACCATGCTGAGGGCAACCCACTAATGGGTTACGAACCTCAGCTCAGGACGGCCACTGGGAGAGGATGAGACATCAACGATTAGTGGGGAAGATTGGTGTTTAACCTAATCCTATTCGTTTATTTCGTCGGCACGCGGGCCGGAACTGTTAGGGAGGTCGGGGGGGGGGGGGGGGGGCGACGAGGAGCGCGGCGAGGTCCTCGATGGCGAGGACGGAACTGCGTTCTTGTGCAGTGTATGAGTTTCAAGAACTCGTTCTTACGGCGGATGGCCAGAGTGATATCGTCCTCTGGATCTGTTAAGACTGAACGCGGCCGTCTCCATTTGGCGCGGTCGAATGGAGTGTAGATCGATGCTTTGCGGACTAACGTATTTGGGTGATTTACCGCCCAATCGAAATGGCGTTTGCTGGTCGTTTGCATAAAATGCCAGATGGTCGGCATGTTGGTGCCCACGTGGAGGTTGCGATTGCGAACGTACCACGCGGCACCAAGAGCGTGTCTGAGAAATTTGTTTTGCAACACCTGCATAGGCTTAAGACGAACAGGCGTTATATGGGCGAACACGGGCGACGCGTACGTCATTATCGGCCTAATACACGTGGTAAGATCCTAATCTTGTTGCGGATGGACATTTTACTGTTTCTATTTATGAGCCAAGTTGGCTCATCGCAAATGCGGCTCGCGCGCATACCGCATTTACGTGTGGGATGAAAGTCAACCTCTGATCAAGGGTCACTCCTAAATATTTGGCTTTGTCCTTCCGGGGGATAACCTGGTCGGACATGCGGACTGAGTAGTGAAGCACATGGACTTTCCTTTTCAAAGTGAACAGGATAGCCTGGCTCTTTGTGGGGTTGACGGTGATTCGCCATTTGCGGAACCACTCACCGAGCTTGTCGGCGGCGACCTGCAAAGTGCGCACCACATCGTCGGGGACTCTGCAGGACCACATTGTGATATTCATATCTTGCATGCTTGCTGTTGTTATAACATATTATATATACATTTTTTAAATGATGGTTTATATATGCAACATGTCTCCCATCAAGATCCCATAAGATCAGTGTTAAATTTCTACGAAATTTCAAAATGTGATAGAGTCAGTAACCTTTTTAGGAGGCCAAGATTATGCGTAGTAGGCCACATAAAATCATATAATATTATCCATAAAAATATGTATTGCAATCGATGTTTACATACAAACGTCATATTAGTTTACATTGGTTACGGAGGATCGCTTATATCTAACAAGTGTACGTACATTTGAGACACCAAAATACAAAAAATATTAAGGAATAAATGAATGTTAAGTATTGTATTTTAAATTATATAATAGCACATTTTATATAAGTCCAATGACGACATCAAATTACTAAAATCACATCTTAAATCGACTCTACATTAACGACTCTACAAGTCCGTACTTGAAATCTCGGCTTGAAATCATTCAATAACTATTCAAGTAATATTGACACTTATCTAAAATATACGTTACGCTATCACAATGGATCCATTTAGTTGAATCAAGGCGCCCCGCTGGTCGAGCCGCAGTGTTGCTAAACGTTTCCCGACAAAGCTTGGCCTCTTGATTGCGCTCGTATGAGGTAAAGACCGTATGTAACTCTATAATTGGTCACTTGAAATTTAAGGGAAGCCTTTCCGGTTGGTGTGTAGATTTAGGAATATGTAGAGGCGATATGTAATTATTCTTTTGCTTGGCGGTAAAGAATATAGATGAACTTTGTTTTTATGAAATAGGGTAGTTTTCTATGTCTGATTTTGTAAATTATTTTATATGTAACAGAAAATAATACGAAAAAGAAATTCTTCTGTGAAATCAGTATCAAAACAGGTTGAAAAATCACACGTATTAGGATTAAGAATACACTGGCCTTCTATTTTATGGACACCAGTCTTATTAAGAAATATTGAATTTTTAAGATACGTACCAGGAGTTTTAGTACTAATATAAGAATCCAGTTGATCGGTGAACATACGACTGGATTAAATATTTCATCATACATAGTCTATGAATCAGCTTCCTATGTTTTGTTTTATCTTATTAATATTATAAACGCGAATGTTTGTGAAAATGTTAGGGTGTTTGTTAGAAGTAAATGCAGGATACACGGCTAAACGGATCTGGATTAAATTTGACTGTCGAAGGTATAGAGCATAAATCTTAGATTAACACACAAGCTCCTTTTTATACCGGCAATTTGCTCCAGTACGCATAATTGTTTTCTTTGTAATTAGATGGTGCTGTCGTACACTTAACAATATATTTTGCTACAATAATTCGGGAACATTAATACGGGAAAAGAGTTTCACGCGGGCGACGCCGCGAGTAACACCCAGTCTGACATAAAGTTTCATATTATTTTCTCAGACATGTCTATAAGAAACATAGCTCTACTCATCTGCCCTAAGGGTATCAAGTATTGTGCAAATAGAGTAAATCCGGTAAGCGGCCGCGGATGCGCTCTACAAATGTTCTGTTGTACGCGTTAACTTATAATGCAATACAGGAAGCAAATTACAGGATTATTCCGATTCAATGGCTATTGCTTAATGAAGATAATTTAAGGAAATTCTATAAAGGTATTGCTGTAAGTGATTTGCGTTGTGTTCAACGTATAGATCGATGAAGGATATTATAATAAATAAATTAAGAATCGGTGGCGTAATTGTATTATGATACGACTGTAATGCTGAGGTCTTGGGTTCGATCCCCGGGTCAGGTAAAGTGATATTGAGTTTTTCTATTCAGTATCAGCTCGGAGTCTGGAATTTGTGCCCGATATGGCGATAGGCTCGCCCCCTATCATATCATGGGACGGAATAATGGCGAAAAGTGGATGCACTAGTTGCGCCTCTGCCTACCCCTTCGGGGATAAAAGGCGTGAGTGTATATGTATATGTAAATTAAGAACAGAGTTCTTCAATTACTGCGACTACAGATTATGTTGTTAACAGACAATTATAGAAGTAGTCGGGTAAAAAGTTCCTATGTTACGCATGTATTATACCAGCCCTGTATTATATACTGCCCACTTCTGAGCACGGGCCTCCTCTACTACTGAGAGGGTTATGACTGTTACGCATGTACCTACAATGAATTACCTACTACACGTTTCAAATAGGTACTTATTAAAGAACAAAATTTTAAAATCACGCATTTTTAACGTCCATAATAATATAGCTGTGTGATAAAATATTATCCGTAAACTTTTAAAACAGGTATTTCGGTGTACTGCGAAATGGACTACGCGAATTGTTTGCCAATATGGAAAGAGGATTGGCGTTCAGGACCTTTTGAAAAAATGTGACGTCATAAATCCAAATAATCACAAGTATGCACGGTGTATGTGTGACATTCCATAGTAAGAGCGGCGGGGAGAGTGGGGAGAGTGGAACTCATTACTGGCACGTGACACGCCGTCACCGCGCGCCCACTCGCCCCTCCACACTGTTATATTTTGGCAATGAGTTATTGAGTGCGCCGAAAGCTCATGTGTTAAAACGGCGGCAGTATTAAACCAGCAGTTTGGCTTTGACGAGGGAAAAATGATAAAAAAAATCCGCTTTATTGGGTTTCGTGCTTATAAAATTTTATAAAGTTTAGTTTCGGAGATTAAGATACTATTGTATCTATTGTAATAGTAACACATTACGTAGTTTTTAAGTTACGATGGTAAATATTTATTTGAATAAAGTAATAAATATAACAACTCAATTTTGCGGAGTAGTAGGTACTTAATGTATTAATTGAAGTTAAAAAAAAATATGCATATATACATCAATGATTTCATAATATTATTTTGATGCAGGACTTAGTAATATATACCTAAATGTTTTACTTTGATACAAATTAGTTCGCGTTATTTATTGTTACGTATTTATTGTTATCAAATTACAACGATTTATCTAATTCGACGTTACACATTTATAAAATAAACTTATTATGACGCACAAACCTTAAACGTTTATGTAAACACAACATAGGATTATGGTTTATCATCAAAGAGTATCCCAACCGTATCCAGTGTCCACCATCAAGTCGGCATTGTTAATTGTAGTTGATTGATGACGCAACACAAAGCATCAAATTACCCTACAATGCGGCGCTACGGCTGCGACAATCTACGCTTTTCGCTCGCCCGCCCGCTTTATTTTTCTAATTGAATCATGTGTGATTTATTATTGGTCTGATGATGTATCATTCTTTCAACAGCAGCCGTGGCTCACCCCATGGGCTTGCGGGCCAAATTATTGCTACAAATGTTCACATCCGCGCTTTTTAACTGCCGCGTCGTTGTACCCCGAGTTCCCCTCGCCATTTTTTATTAAAAAAGTAATCGATTTTTCGAGATTTTATTGTAGGATAGAATTGTGTAATATCGTTAAATAGACGCGTGGAACCGTAATTTTATTATTGTTTACGATACTTTTTTAGTAATAATTCTCTCACGGTTGCATTGAAGTGTTCCTTTGTTGAGGTGCGCGCTATTTTGATAATATATGGATTAAATTATATTTTACGTTACAAGTCACTGAATGCAACTAAGGAGTTCGCTGTTTACAACGTATAAGCTAAACGAAAACATGCTACTGTATTATAAGATTGGAAAGGACGGTGCTTAAAATCTGGAAGATTTTAAAACATGTCTGAATGAAGGTTTTCATTGCAATAACTACCGGGAGCGGACGATAGCCTAGTTAGGAATGGAACGGTCTGCCCAGACAATGTCCACAGGTTTAAAACCCAAGGCACACACCTCTGACTATTTGTAGTTACGTGTTTATAGTTTATCAATTTTATCGTCCGCTTTAACGGTGAAGGAAATATCGTGAGGAAACCTACATGCCCGAGAATTCTCCTTAAGTATTTTGAGGCTATGTGAAGTCTACCCGCACTAGGCTAGCGTAGCGGACTAAGGCCTAAACCCTCTCAGTTGTAGAGGAGGCCCGTGCTCAGCAATGGACAGTATAGAATACAGGGTTGATTGCATTTCATTGCAAATATTGATAAATCATAAGGATGTCAAATTATTATGGAGTTTGGTCCGTGACTTTTGTGATCGTCAAATGGCATGCAAAATGGCTATATGAATATCTTTACTGTATAGATTCCTCAGAACAATAACTTCTTAAACTATCATTGATTGTCCTGACCAACCCCAAGCCAAACCAACCCAATAGTTATACAAAAAATAATATTTTAAATTTCCATGTCACAGTAAAACCTAATTCTCAGATTTTTTGCAGAGAAAGAAAGCACATTCGTGTTATATGTATGTATGACAGAGGTGTTGTAGAGGCGAGCGGTACTCTCATCAAGTGTTCATAAGCTAAGAGACGCGCTGTTTCCGCCCCGTGGTCTCATTGTATCTTCCGCTATTGTTTTTGGATCTGACGCACGGCTGTATCGACATTTCCATACACTAATGTATTTGAAGGGGGTTTCAAAATGCAAAGTAAAAATGGTAAGCCGTCATTTCTTAAAGGTCTGTGTAACCCTTTGATTGAATTAAGCTTTAAGTTAATAGGTGAAGTTACGAGTAGGTAGCGGAGTTAATGAATATTTGTGTTTTCAATACTGATAAAGTAAGTAAAAATAATTTGTATCTCAATAAATCTACATAATATAATATTTTGTTGTTTTTTTAGTAACCAAGTGACTATCTAGGTAGTGACTTGTTAAATATTATTGGTAAGGAGACAAATAGTCATGTATCATTTTAGAATTGCGAATGTGTACAATACGCAACCTTGATGTATTAAATTCAACTGTCACAGATAATGACAGACGTCACAGCGCAATTCCGCATTAGAACCATCACTCAAGACAAGAAGAATAAGTTTATATTTGGATATGCAGTGCAAATAAATCGGCATGTTATCGGCGACGAGCGTCCCGCGAGGGTTGTCACAATGCACCGTTTCCGCTTCGCCGGCCACTGACAAAACCGACCTGCGCGAACGCGCTGACACCCCTAATGTCAATGGTTCCGTATGTGTTGCGTGGTTCTGTGAGCTTCATATGCTGAGCGGAATTCCTATTAAGGGTTGTCACGAAATAAATCAGGAATGATTGTAAAAGGTGATATTTACTTAGAATTCTATAAACGTTTCAGTAAATTACTGTACGTTACCAAAATGAATGTAGTTTTACTATTAAAACGTGAGAGTTTACTTTCATCCTATTTAATTACAACATGCAAGTTAATACCAAAACGAGTAAATCGCTCGGTTGATAGTGTGTGTGCCCTAAACTGCTGCAATACCTTCCATAACTTTGAATGACAAATTATTACAATTTTCGGAAAGTTATTTATTACCAGCCTTTGCTCGCGGCTCCGCCCGCGTGAAAAAAGTTTTCCGGAATTAAAGTCCCGCTTTATATTATTTTACCGGGATAAAAGTAGCCTACGTTACTCGCTGATAATGCAGCTTTATATTGAAGATTTTTTTTGAATCGGTCCAGTAGTTTTGGAGTTAATCCATTACAAACAAAAGACTCAAATCTTTTCTCTTTATAATAGTAGTATAGAAGAATACATAAGCATAGAAGACGGACGCAATAATGCCTCATTAAATTGCCCATTTTTATCCGAGTTTTTAATCGTTTTTTCAGTTATAATCATCCCTGGCCTTGAGGTTGAAATACATGCTTAGTTCTTTATTTTGTATTAGATTTAGCTTTGCTATGGAGAACAGTGAAAAATTTATATTTCCAATTCCTACTTTTATGAATTTATTTTCGTCGTAAGTCAATGCATAGAACTGCTATGTTGTAAAATAAACGCTATTAGAGACTGCCATAAAATGAATACATTTGTATATGTATTTGTAGTGGAGTGAAACAACTGATTGATATAAAATTCAAAATGTGACTTATGCCAAGCGCCAACCCTATGTTAATGTGGGCGCACGCGGCCGCCGGCGCTGCTCCCCGCCGCGTCATTGTGCCCGTCGCCATGTGACGTGCCTCCTTTGAGCGGGACTTTTGTTTCGCGCGGCCCTTAATTATCTTGATTAGGAGTGTCGAATCTACACACCTCTTTTGTTTCATACAGCCGCGGTAATAGCACCCGAATTATCATGTCTAAATAAAGTCGTGTTTCAAATTCTGGCGACTAAATGTCTGGTATGCGTCAAGCGTGTGTTTGATCTTGGCGTCATATCATTTATTCGTATAATAAAATGATGATTTGTTTACAAAATTCAGCTAAAACACCTTCTGATATGACATTTAGCCAATAGATGTCGTTATGGCTTTTTGCTTAAAATAATATATCTCTTTGTACCAAAAATATGGGCTATGGATGTTAAGCAAAAAGGAAGTGTTGTGGCATTTTGATTCTTATCAAAAGATTTATGAAACAGAAAATTTCTATTCCTTGTCATTTTTGTTGTTTTACTTTAATTTCTATGTTTTGAAAACACTGTACAGGGTAGCGCAGCATTGGACGTCCCCCTACAAGGTGGATAGACGATCTTGTAAAGGTAGGAGGAACCCGCTCGATGCAGGCCGCTTCTAGCAGTGTACTTCCAAAGCCTTAAGATTAAGAAAAAGCAGTGCAGTGTACACGTTATAGGCCTGGATCAGGAACTATAAGGAACTTTTGGTCCCACAACACTCCGACAAAAAATAGCATTATGTTTTGCGAATCATACACAGAGTTTTCTCAGTGGGGAAATTAAACCCGTGTCTTTGTTTCTCAGTAAGCACATTCCTCTGCGTCCCAGAAGCTGACAAATTACACTTTCCACTAGATATCCATCACAGTACGATTCAAATCGTCAGCTGTGAAACATTAAAGCATCTTTTACAATACAATAAAAAGTCTAATAAAGACATAAACTGCGCATCTCCTGTGGCTAACCTAATGGAGTTTACCCTAATATGGGTTTAAACAAATAAAACGCAGGTCCGTGATATACAACCTTAACAGGTGGATAAGCCGTTTTTAACTTGATAGATGTCAGCTGTTGATCCTTCGAGTAATTAACAACGTTTAATAATCAACCTGCTGTTTTAGTTTTTTTTTGTGGCTGTCATGTCACTGTAACCGTTTAGAATCTGTTGTGGCCTTAAATGTTTTTATCTTGGGTTAATTTTTATATGAAATTATATTTTAAAAGCATTGAATGATTATACATTTTTATTAATTGGTACAAATTCTTGTTTAAATTATTAGGGGCCGTGTCCGAAATTACGAACACGTATGTTTTAACGATTTCAATATTTTTGTAGCGAATTAGTTTTCGTTTAGCACAAATTAGAACAGAGTAAAAATCTGATCGTCTATTTTTTTAAATCAAAAACATTATTTTGAAATACATAATTTAAGAAAAATAAAAATCAATTTTGTAAAATATCACATGAAACAAATACCTACAGATAATAATACAAGAAAAGTACATAATATAAAAGTATATAAAAGTTTGTTTATAAAGCCGGGCGTGGTATTGGCGCATATCAGTCAAGTGTATCGGAAGCGGTGTCGCGGGAAGCCGACACCGCACCGCGCTCGCTCGCATTATCCATAGTCTAGGAGTCAGGCTGTGGTATTTATTACAGTACTTTTATTATTATTATATTATTTTGTTATTAGCGGGAATAATAAGGATTAAAATTTATACTACAGAATGTCCAGCGCTATGCGAGGCAATGCCGCGTTCTTTATGAAGGTTTACTGTGCGTTATTTTGTTAGATGTTTGTCCAATTGATTTTATAAAGGCATGAAGAATTTTTAAAAATATATAAAATTCTTAAACCATTATGTAAATCATCATTATTTGTTGCTTCTGAGTCAAGAGATGATCATGCTGCTCGGTTAATATTAAGCAATACGACCGCTCATAAACAGTATCTATCAAAACCATACAAAACTTTTCATTAGAAAGTACTGCATGGCACTCTACTGTCTTATAATGGCCAGTAATTTCACTGGATCTAAAATCCTTCAAACCAAAACACAACAGTGTACTTAAATAGAGGGAAAGGGAGGAGTTTGAAAGAAAAGGACGTCTATTGCTGAATATAGCCTTCCTAAAACAGATCCCCACTATTGGAAGCGGCTTGCATCTAGCAATTTCCTTCGACATTTATTAGGTAATCTATCCACATAGTCAGCCGTGGTATGTGCCGGCAGAGAAGAATAGCCCTCTTCTTACCGAGGAGTCGTAAGAGGCGACTGAGGTAATAGGCACCGCAACTTCATCTGCTCATAATAAGTGCTTAGAGAAAGAAAACTTTACACAAACCCGGAACGGCATCTCCGTAAGGCACGAGTCAGTTCCTGTAACCGACCCGGCACCACACGTATCGACTCGTCGTTCCTGTGGGTACTGCCGGTTAGATCGAGAAGGTGGCGTAGGTTCTGGGCATGCCTGCGTTACCTAAATCGCGTCCCAGGCAATTCAGCGTCCAATTGTGGAGAGGAAACTTTACCCACCATAGCTTCTAAGCTGGGTTGAAACCAACACTGTTGGTCTCTACAGCCATCAAATAAAGTGTCGCAGAAGAATCTCCAACAGTTGACGCTGTTTAAATCATCTACAATAGATGTATTAGGCCAATGATATATCCTAATAGTAGTTGGAGGTCCAACGCGGCGCTTAAATTCCTTGCACTTTAGATACGACAAATATTTAAAACAATTTTTACTTTTAACCGGTAGATTTCTTGATTTACAGAAAAAAACATAATAAAGTCTCAATATTCTCGATTGACTCAGTCTCCTAGCCTATATATCTGCTAACTCAGCTCAAGATCCTATCAGTGGCGTCAATTGCCCGTGCCAAATGCCACTTCCCGATCCTCCCCAGCCCCCACATGTTCTAAGAACCTTATCTGTCTACAGTAAAGGAAAAAGTGCGAGCGTGATTGAACGTTTCCGCTGATTTCATGAAGATAATCGTGTGGCGTCTCCATGGATACGGAGAACGTTTGCTTATGCTTATAAATTAGATTTTTTACCTATAACATTAGTATGATTTTGTTTTTAAATATCGAAAAATGTACAAATTGTGAATAAGGTGTCGTGTTCTTTGTTAAATATTATATAATCCATGGTATGAAACTACATAAGAACGATTTCTTGATTTACAGGAGGAGGCAGATGGCTGGCACATGCGTCATACTCGTGAACGGGTGCTGCTTGTGTGCTCTGGTCTACCCTTTTCGCTTACTTTATCTAAGTATTAGGAATATATCTTGAAGTTAGATTAATAACAATATCTTGAAGCATTTCAGATCAAATTATTAAATACATGATTTCTGAGAGTTATGCGCTCGTTTTGGAATTTAAAATATATTAGCTATTTTGCGAGTATATAAGTGGACTGCTCTAAACAAAATAAAAAAAGAATGAATTGTATTTTTTTCAATCTAAATAATGTATAACATTTTGCAATGAAATGCAATGCAATCAGCTCTGTATTATATACTACCCACTGCTGAGCACGGGCCTCCTCTACTACTGAGAGGGTTTAGGCCATAGTACACCACGATGGCCTAGTGCGGGTTGGTAGACTTCACATACCTTCGAAATTCTTATAAAGAGCTTCTTAGGTATGCAGGTTTCCTCACGATGTTTTCCTTCACCGTTAAAGCGAACGATAATTGATAAACAATACACACGTAACTATGAAAAATCAGAGGTGTGTGCCTTGGGTTTTGAACCTCCGTAAATTGTGTCGGCAGACCGTTCCATTCCCAACTAGGCTATCGTCCACTTTATGGGTTATAAAATTTTATGGGTTCGAAATTTATTTCGTTTCATTTGAGGAAGACTTGGAATTTTTATTCTTGTAATTTTAAAAGGTAGGAACTAATCAACAATATTATAACATAATAAGTCATAGTGAGATATTAAAATTTCATAACAATAATGTCAACGATTTTGTTACCAGGATATAATTCATAGACTTATCTTCTTGCCCTGCATTGTATTCAAACCATCGATGATTCAAGGCTATATTTTTTGAGAAAATATAGTTACAAATTACTATACAAAGTTTATGTTTATTCTCAAGTAATGAAAGTAAAATACGAATCACATAGCAATAAACACAATTCCAAAGCCAAGTTCCCACTGACAGTCGACAGGCAGACGAACAGACACGAAGCGTTCACGTCTACAAGAATCGATTATCATTTCACGGGTTAATTGTGATGCGTTTAAACAAAAACTGTATCGGCCTGCTGCCGTCTAATGACCCCATAAACTGGAAATTACACGCTCCGTTTGGCCGACCGTTGTGCCGTGTGGGTTCATTGCATTTCCTGAAGTATTTCTCTGTATGCAAATATGTTTTTGTGTTTGTATTGCTAACGTGAACCTAGACTTTACATAATTTTTTTATGGAATTGAATGACGAGGCGAGCATGTCGTTCGCCTGATGGTAAGCGATACGACCGCCCCATAAATAGTAGAAACAACATCCAGCACCTTGAGTTACAAAGTACTGTGTGGCATTCCACTGCGCTCGTCATCCTGAGACAGAAGATGTTAAGTTTTTTTATGTTCAGTAGTTACACTGGCTACAATGTCCTTCAAACCGAAACACAACAGTGCATGCACATTGCTGCTTGGCGGTAGAAATAGATATTGCGGTGGTACCCACCCAGGCATTGATCATTATATGACATCTGAGATATGAATGTTGTTTTATATGTTTAACAGCATCGAAATGTTTACTTATTGTTTAGATCAATTGCTCATGATTCTCGAATGTTTCTCAGACGAAGAGACGGGGTCCTTAAAATATGATGTGGAAATATTTACCGATTACATTGTTGACTCTAAAATCTTTGACTTTTATTATTCAGCAAGCTCACAGTTGAATTATCTCAAAACTAAATTATGGTATGCTATTATATATAAACATGTATTTTTGATCAAATTATAATTAAATTGTAACATCTTCAGAGGTATTAATACCTGACATTTCTTTCCACTCTAATTTTATTGTACGTAGCAAAATCAGCTCCAGCAGCACAAAAAAAATCTATTATAAAATCCCGCACGTTAACATAATGTTGAAGCAAATGGAGCACGGCAGAGCCATCGCATATTGAAGGCGTCTGACAAAGTTGCTATCTATTGCGATAAGGTCGGGAGCCGCGTCTGCGTGGGTGCCCGCAACCGCTCCGCCCGCATCGCTATGATCCCCCGAGACGAGACCGAGCTACTTACGGGCCAAATGATCGAGGTAATTCCCCCTTTTTATGCAGGGTTTTCTTTGCTTTATTTTATAGTAGATGATTGGAGTTTTTCGGTTAGGTAGGTACAGCGATATCTGATTCAGTGCGAAGCATTGTGCCTGGATATTATAGCCAGTGTAATGACTATTATATCCAATATCTCAGAGTAAGTAGCGAAGAGCAGTGCCGTGCATTGACTTTTAATTAAAGGGGTATTGCTATTGTTTATGGGAAGTCGTGAAGCTTACTATAAGGCGACCGGATACCAACAATATTGTATAGTTTGCTGCCACTATTATTAAAGAGTTTGGTAGCCAGGCGGTTAGTTAACCGCAACTACATTTTCAGAACAAAAATAAAATCAACTCGCAAATACTAGTCAAAACGCATCAAAAAGCAAAACAGAAAAATCTAAATTCCGTTACCAGTCAAATATCTAGATGAAAAAAAAATCTAACTGGATTTTCATGTGGTCAGTGAAAAAGTGAAACTGAAAACCCGATCATCCGCCGAGTGGTGGGAAAGCGCCGCGAGTTTATAGCATAGATAACGAAGCCTAGTGTATATTGGGAAAAACTACGCCGGCCCAGGAACGATTGCTTTATCTGAAGCTTTTGTGGAAGTTTTAGAAGAGTATTTTCCGATACTACCACTTTAGTTACATTGGATTTTACTCGGAAACTTTGTGCGATTTAATACGGTTTTATGAAGACCTTTATTAAAGTTAATGGTATTTTTCCGTGAATTTTACGCTTTTAATTGTTGGATTAAATATAATGATTGATGCTGTTGTTAATTCGAATGGACTACTAGCGTCATGAAAGTAGAATATTTTAATATTTGATAGTATTAGAATGTTTCATAATATAAATTATTGAGACATATTGCGAACCAATAACACTCTATAACGCTTTAAACGACATATCCAATATTGTATCTCGCAATAAGAGTAAGAATTTTTCAAAATTGGTTCAAGCAAAAACATGTAGGTCTATGTTTGTAAATTGTACAATTTTTACGTTCAAATACTTACCAAATTGTTCATAGCACCGGATAGTAGAGTTCCAAGAAGCTGTCGAAACGGAAGTCTCAGGTTCAATCACAAGATCCACATCTTTAACTGCTTGGGACACGTGGGCCTATTAGAAATCGTGAATACTCGATGTATCTGAGATTTTCCCTTAAATATTATGTGTCTATGCAAATCATAGTGTACTAGAAATACCAGTATAATACACGTAAAGCTAAATAGTTATTCCTACCTACATTACATAGATGAGTAATAAAGGAGCTCTAACTATTATTATTTAGATGTAAAAAAGTCGAAATGCACACGCTATACGATAATTGAACCTTAAAATGCTGGCCGAATGCAAAAAACACTGAGTTTCCGTTAAATTTGAATGCATCTGACATCTGTAGGCTTTTAATATTCGCATCAATTCGCCAATGGTGATATCCTAATCTGTCAGGATGACGAAGGTCACGGTATCATACGCGCCACGCTGCCGCTATCAATGTCAGCAGTTTTTGCTTTTTATTCACATTGAGTGTCAACAGCGAATTTGATTAATTAATATTCAACAAATTTATTATTCATTCGTATTTGCGTTAATTTACATTTTTTTATTGTGTCTGTGAGAGTAGGAACCATGTTTCGTAGGTCTCGTTTATTTTGTTAGAATTGCAGAAAGGTAATTTTCATGAAGGCATAATATGTATTGATTTAAAAATAGTTTGTCGCACAGTCCTAAGTTCTATAATTTATTGCAACATTTAAATTGTATATAAAATTCCACTTAAAAAGGGCACACTCTTAGACTATTGCATTGCTAGATACTCAAAGGGCACAATTCATTTTCAATTGTTATGAAAGCGACATACAAAGAAACTTTTGATATCTTTAATTTCAGTTGCATTAAATTCCACATTCGAAATATAAAATAGTTTAGAAACTGTTTCCTTGCTAAATACCTCGCTGACCATTTTTTGGGCGTTATTGTTGCGCTCGGATCAGTTTTCTACATGACATTTGAATGCGTTCTCGCTTGTCGTAACACAAATCTCGAGCAGATGTTTATTCAGCGCATTCACAAAAATTATCGCAACAACAAAATCTAAATCCATACACCATAACTAATTATATCCACCATGTAATAGCGTATCGGATACGTGGCATTGTTCAACCATATCTATTGTTGCAGCCCGAATTACTAACCTACTTTTGGGGATATTTCTGCCAAAAACGGCTCCTCGAGATATCACGCTCTTTGGTTTTGAATGCGAGTAATATTTTCTTTTGTCGGTGTATTTTGGCCATATTTAGTTTCGCAGCAGAAGTTTGTTCAGAATAAGCGTGGCGCGACGTTCGTTGGTCGTATTACAAAAGTTTGTCGGCTGAATCGTTCGATGGTGGTATCGATTTAGCTCGACTGCACACGATTCTGTTTGTTTATTTTTGCAAAATCGGACGCATGTAGGTTTTCGGGTTTGCGGTGCGTCTGTGTTCGGTTGTACGTGGTCTGTTCGAATAAAAATTCTTCGTATACGTTTTTTAAACCATCCAGATTTTTCTATTTCGCGTGTCAATAGACACGGGATTTTCCTGTTGGTATTTTTGTGTCGAATTTTACGAAACTGCGAAATGTTTCCTGGTATGGAAGTTGTATGTTCCGTGCAATATTTTCTCGTATAGCCTCGTCAAATCGTTTTTGTAAAGGATTTTTAACGTCCAGTTAACAATAGAGTATATAAAAGTTGGAGCAGAACACAACTAGAAAGTATATTCGCTTATAGTAAACAAAGCTACAGTAAAAATAAATGAGTTCGGTTCAAAAATAGCTGTCGCTGATTGCATTCCCTTGTAATGGAGGGGGTTCAAATCCGACTTGATAATATATTCTACACTACTTAACTACGCGTAAACATGTCACTATAATGTACTATGAAGTAAAAGTTACAAGAGTTAATAAATCTTGCTATATTGTTAGAAAGTATTCTGTTTTCGACTTGGAATAATCCTACTAATATTATAAATGCGAAAGTTTGTAAGAATGTCTGGATGTATGGATGTATGGATGTTTGTTCCTCTTTCACGCAAAAACTACTGAACAGATTTCGATCTTATTTGGCACACAGGTAGATCGTGTCCTGGATTAACACATAGGCTACTTATTAACCCGGGAAAATATATAGCGGGACTTTTATCCCGGAAAAAATTTTTAAAGCGGGCGGAGCCGCGGGCAAAAGCTAGTTTAAAATACTTCATGTATAATTACGGCTGATATCGTAATAAGTAATTATAAGGCTAAAAATTAGAGTATACGGAACTCTCGATGCTTAAATCTAACTTACATTTGGCCGTTCCTTAAATATGTTAATTCCTATTTTTTGGTACATAACATGAAACCAGTAAAATTTTTAATCGTATATAGCTAGTTGTAACCATTTTTTAATGAAAGCATTGCTTAATTACGCGATTTGTAACAAAAAACCCTTTATTTATTTACTTATTTATTGGTCTTTATCCCCGAATAGGTGCAACCAGGGTACCCTTTTCACTATGTATGTCTATTCCTTCCCATGATGTGATAGGGGCGAGGAATCACTCCAGGATGATAATGAAAATCCAATATTACTTTGCCTGACCTGGGATTCGAGACCTTAGAGCGGTGTTGTAAAGCGCACTCAATACAAATACGCCACTGAGGCATTCTGACCATGCGATGTGTATTGATCTAATATCATAATATTTTTTTCAGATACAACACGCGGACAAATCTAACTGGCTTAACCAGTAATGGTATCTAGATATTTGTAGACAAATTCTCGAGCTGCTGCCAATTTTTAACCAATCACGAGAGATTTCACATTTATAATCAGGCGTAAAAGCAAAACCATCTTCCCCAAACGCTGATGTCTTATCCTCTCAGTGGCCGCCCTGAGCCGAGGTCGTGACCCATTAGTGGGTCGCCCTCAGCGTGGTCGCTTAAATTTAAGGGTTGCGAGCGCCTTCTGCACTCACCCAAAAGACCGGTGTGCTTTCATAAGCCGACCCTCGTCAGGCTAGAAAGAGTATAGTCAGGGACAAAAAAAAAAAAGAGAGTAATCATAATGAAGGCTAACCTTCACAAATACAGACGTGTTTGCCCTCCCCGACCACTGCGTTGATTTAATAGTCCATGTACATATAAATGTCCGTATGCATGTAAAAGCCTTTAACAAACAGAGCTAATGAACGCTCGCCCTGCCTATATAGAGTAATTTGGTTACGATCGTGGCCAGCGCTCTTTCTATATTTTTATAAATTTTATAACACGCGTTTCGGTTAAAATACAGTTACTTTATATTTATGAACGCGTGTAAAATTAATATTGAAGCGGTGGTTTATGGATTCGTTTGGAGTGTTTTCAGTATACTTACTTGTTTGTGATTGGATAACAAATTATTCTTTAGGATTTAGGAGGGAGCAATTATTAATGCGTGGTCAATAACACTTTTTTCCAATTTTAGGGAGATTTTTAAGTACTTTTTACCCCCAAACGGCAGTGTGCACGTAGTGTTTTGTTCCGGAATAAAGGTCACTGGAGCAAGTCTAATTACTGGGCATTATGAGACTTAACATCTTATGTCTTAAGCTGTGATTCCGCAGGACGCGGCAGGACGTCACCTGCCGCGCGTCATTTGCCGTCATGAACGGAATCGGTCTCGTACAATTTAATACTGCATAGTAGTGCCGTCTAACAGGAGAAGGACCGCAACAGCGGTACGCGCAGGGGCGGTTGCGGACGACAACTTAGACGTGAGTCGGAGGAAGCCCGCAGCCGTCCCTAATGCGCCGAAGATGGCCATTATAAAAAAAAAATAAAAAATTGTAGTGCCGTCTGCCATCGCGGCGCATGCTGTTGCCGTCTGCCGTTGCCGTCTGCCGCCTGCTGCGTTCTGTGGAATCACAGCTTAAGGTGACGAGCGCAGTGGAGTGACACGTAGCACCTACTTTGTAATTCAAATTTATGTGCGGCGTTAGTACTGTTTATAGGTGGTCGTATCGCTTACCATCAGGCGAGTGACGTGCTCGTCTCGTCATTGAACTGCAATAAAAAAGTGCGTTAGCAATGACTACTAATGGCTTGTTATGATGACTGATGACTTCATTCTAAATTGAATTCAATAACTTTATTGTTTCTAAAAGCCTTGGAATCAAATTATAAAAGTAGACTTCTTAATAAAGATGTACATATAACATAATGATTTTTTATATTTACGCAAATGATAGATATTGAAATAAAACTGTTTTGCGGATTATATCTCCGTTTTTTCGTCGGGAAAAAATATAAATTAAAAAACGCGATAACATAGTTTTATTTTAAAGATAGGTATACAGTTGTTCATCCTCTTTTACTTATCCCTAGTAATTCCAATGTGGGAACCGTGCATCATACTTTTTATTGTATGTTGCGGAAACGATTTAGCTCAGTTTCTATACATTTTCAAGTCATTTAATTTAACATCTGCTGTGGGTCCGATCTTGGACAAATTGTGTACGAAAAGGCGTCGAACGAAACGAACCCAGGCCCCTCCTCTTCTTCGAACCCACATACGCTGCTACAATTGATCAGACTATTCAGGTGATTATGTTAATACATATACAAATACTTAGATACAATCACACTTGTGTTTTTGAATAGGTAGATATACCCACTGAACCCAAGTTCTGACTGTTATACGATGTAATATTGTGCGAGTCTCTGCCTTAATAGCAATAAATCTATTAATCCACACAAGTAAGTAACATGTTTAATTTTCGGATCTGTATCTCATAACACTGCCTCGACTGCCTCGGTGGCGTAGTTGTATTAAGGTACGACTACAATGCTGAGGTCTCGGGTTCGATTCCCGGGCAAAATGATATTGAGTTTTTCTATTCAGTATCAGCTCGGAGTCTGGAATTTGTGCCCGATATGGCGATAGGCTCGCCCCCTATCACATCATGGGACGGAATAACGGCGAAAAGTGGGTGCACTAGTTGCGCCTCTGCCTACCCCTTAGGGGATAACAGGCGTGATTGTATGTATGTGTGTGTGTATCTCATACCACCTTGTTCATCATCAATCAAACTATTAAACCAAAAAGGCAGTAACACTAGGCTCGACATCCAAAAATAACTAAATATAGTAACTAACTATGCAATACAAACGTATACATAAAACATGTAGTTAGGTAGTAAATAAAGCGCATGAGTATCTGTTTACAACAGTTTTTCACTGGCTACAATGCTGTCGTTGTAATTCACTGGCAAATGCATATAAAAGAGTCGCGTCACCGACAGAGACGGGCCTAGAGTCGATAAAATTTTATTCGTTATAATTTTTATACATGTTTTATGTGGATTGGGATTTCTATGACAAATGATAAAAGTAATATGGGTAATAATAGCTTTTAAGAGAAAAGTTGCATATTTTTCCATACTCAAATAAAATTCATTATGTTGACAATTATTTTTTATTTTCTTTTGCTGTTAAATTTGACATGTGCATAGCTTTAAAATATTTTTTTATAAGCAAAGAAAAACAACCTGTTGATTGATATTCACGTAATTCTTGCATAACTTTCTTTAATACCTAATAAGATATGACATTGATTTAAAATAAAATGTATTAAAGTCCCACAATATATTTATTTACGTGTCGTGAATTTAAAGAACCAATTTATATTAAAATGTTAATCGTCCTATATCTAGTAAAAATATAAATGAATTATGTCGATCTACATTCCCTTCTAAAAACGTTTTACAGTAATTATTAAAGCATGCTTTTATAATCTATCGAAAAAATTAAATGTGCCATATTGGCTATCTGTATTTGATTAAATGTGACTACTTCTGTAACGTAAGTGTATTGCGGTCGGGCTGCCGCGCTGAGGTCTTAGGTTCTAATCCCAGGCGTGGCAAAGTGGTATAGGGTTTTTCTACTCAGTCACTGGAATTTATGCCCAATATGGAGATATGCTCGCCCCCTATCACATCATAAGACGCAATACACACGGTGAAAAGTAGGTGCACAAGTTGTGCTTTTGCCTACCTCCTTGGGGAAAAAAGGCGTGAGTGTTGAAATGAAATCCTCCGAGCCAATTTTGGCCACGGCAGCCAATCCGAACGGAGATCAGTTAGGTACTCAATAGATATTATAGTGCAAAAGTGTGAGCCCAATACACAGGTGCACTCGCTATTCTTTCACTCTCATAGTCTGGTGAGACGGCAATCCGACATGACCAGTGAGAGATCAGGCGTAGGACCAACGGCTTTACGTGCTTTCCGAGGCACGGGGGTATCACACCGCCAACTTCCTGACTCCGAGCAGCGCTAGGTAATTTTTAAGATAGAAAACCCCAGTGACAATGTTTTTGGCTCGACCCGGGATTCGAATCCAGGACCTCTGCGCGCAAATCTTACTCGTAACGCGTACACAATACAACTACGCTACCAAGGAAGTCAAGAGTGTTTAATATCCAACTATACAAACGGCATAATAAACATGTCAAATAACAGCATATCTCATAAGCAGATTTCAAGTTGGTAATAAAACAAAAACTGTAGCAGCAAGTCGACTCTACATAGAGTCTTGTTCCGTGTCGGTGCGCCGATCCTCGCGGGAGGTAATTATGCATGGCCGCTTTTTAGCGCGTCCACCAGCGAATAAAATATAAAACGACCAACAACTAATTATTTCACGTTCGGTAACTATTATGTAATATGCACATACTTTATGAGTGTTTTGTATATAAAACTGTTTTTCAACATTATATTATTATATATAACATTGTATAGTGAAGTTTATTATTTAAATTTCAAATGAGTTCAAGGGCCTACGCCCTTGTAGTCAGCATTGTAGTCGTACCTTAATACAACTACTTGTATTAAGGTACGACTACAATGCTGAGGTCTCGGGTTCGATTCTCGGGTCGGGCAAAGTGATATTGAGTTTTTCTATTCAGTATCAGCTCGGAGTCTGAAATTTGTGCCCGATATGGCGATAGGCTGGCCCCCTATCACATCGTGGGACGGAATAACGGCGAAAAGTGGGTGCACTAGTTGCGCCTCTGCCTACCCCTTCGGGGATAACAGGCGTGAGTGTATGTGTATGTGTGTGTGTATGTTCAAATGAGTTCAACTTATTTTAGGTTTTAAATTAATTCCTATTTTCCTTCTAAATAATAAATATACACAAGCGATAATCCAAACAATCGTCTAGTCGTTGAAAATATGAATTATCGTCATGATTATTAAAATAATATTTAATTTTTTTATCTCTACACACTTTTTGTGCAGCTCAAACAACCCTTTCTTTCTTATCCATAATTAATGTTTGACTAAACAATAACTCTTCTGTAACTTTGTTACAAGTTTTCAGTGTTAACAAGAATAAAAAACGCAAACCTTTCCTTATGTTTATAGTTACACCCAATTAAATTTTTTATTAGTAGTTCCTAAAGATAAGCTAAAAAAATTGAAAATAAAACAATAAATAATTGCATTAGAACACTGCCACCTAGCTGAAAGTGGTGGAACTACAGAGCTTTCTTCATAAGCTCACAGAGCTTTTGAGTATTTCCGCCGCACGGGGAGGGCGCTACGAGCTTTTTATTTCCGATAATTCCACAAGTCTCCTGCCACCTGCGCGTGTTTTATGCAACAGTGTGAAACTACGGACAGTGATAGTCGCTACATCTATGATAGAGTGTTTTATTAGTTTTTAAGAGATACTTGGTTATTCGCTACATAGTATAAATATGGTATGGTAAATGTATATTGGCATTTCACCGACGGATAAGATATTTCGTGTTCAGTTTTCTATAACTTTAAGGAAAAATGTTAGTCCATATTTGTTTTTGGAATTACCTATAGTTATCATACATTTTTTCTTATGCACTGAATACTAAATGAACTTGCTATACTTACTATATGAAATATCAATAATTATATCTCAACCCAGAGTAGATACTACAATTATTTACAAGTTCTTAGTTGTTGACTGCCTTGGTGGCGTAGTTGTATTACGGTACGACTGTTGTGCTGAGGTATCGGGTTCGATCCCCGGGTCGAGCAAAGTGATATTGGATTTTTCTATTCAACATCAGTCCGAAGTCTGTTATTTCGTTCTGATTATGCATATTGGGTAAAAGCATTAATTAACGTGACTGTCTTGATAAAACTAACTGCCATATGCCCCGGGAAATGTACGCCTGCATAGAGTCGGTTTAATACATTACAATACAGAAAATATGTCGCAGAAATTATTTAGCTTAATTTTTATGACCGGCTGCCTATCTGACATCAGTCGTTCTGATGATGTCCAATCCTAAGCAAGTCGTAATAGAACATGTAACACGTAGCGCTGTACAGCTTCGAGATCGAACTCAGGACCTCCGAATACAAAAGCCATACCCAGCCAACAGACCAAGAAGGTCATGTTAAGCACGTCATCTTCTTTATTGCGTGAAATAAATTTAATTATAAATCTTAAGTTTATCGTTATTAAAAATGTTGGCAAGATTTTATATTTTGAGTTGCTAGGTATTGCAAGCCGCTTTACTCATATTAAAGAACTGTCATTTAAAATTCAGTTGACACTGTAATAAACATCTTCATTAACTTCCGAATTATCAAAAGTAAGAACTACATACAGCCATCGATATGATTTTTTTTAATACATCAATGGATACAGCATTATTTTATTATAAATCTGTCACTATTTCATAAATTCATTCACATTCTATAAACAACAACACAATGTTCAAATCTCTTTCGTTTTGGTCATACGTTCTATATTTACTCACGTGTCCAGCATAGGTGGCCGGAACTATAAATTTAGTGACGCAACAAAAACTCTATGCGAGGAAGGTTCGTTGGTGGGCCGCGGTCGCGGTGTCGGGTTCACTTCCCGGTTTGGTCTCGACGTGTGCACGGATTTGTTTAACGTGTTTTTATCGCGCTGGATTAACACACTTTTTTTGAGTACGTCGTTTGGGTCTCTACTTCCTTGATTTATTTTCGTGTGTCCGTTTATGTAATTACTTTTTAAATACTGTAATAAGTTAGTTCGTAGTCCTGTGTACGTAAAGGCTAAAATGTTGGTTATTTTATGTTATTAAAAAGGAATGTTAAAATTGTTCCATATGTTTTGAAGAAATGATAATATTATGATGAGTATATTTTTTTAGAAGTGTACCAATAAGAGTTTTAATTATTTCGATGCGATAGAAGTAGTTACAACTTACACTAAATATTGTACAGAATTGATTCAGGGTTTAAACTCAGTGTATATTAAGCACTGAAAATTCAACCAAACAATACTTAAACCTAATTCAAAATTACATTCGTATTTCCTACAACGTTTACAAGCGGCCTGTGACGAATTAATCAACACTTATTTATACATAAACCAAATATCCGAGTAACCCGAATCTACAGACAGGATCATTTCATATTTTCGCGAGTCCATCTCTCACGCGGCGCTCAATTATTCAACGTGGGCGGACCGGGAGAGCCGGCAAGCCGGGTGAGCCGGGGCTCGGGCGAGCCGAGCCGGTCAAAAGTAATGACCGGTGAACGCGAAATTACACGTGTTACAATGATGATGTTTACCCGTGTTTCGGAGTAATTTCGGCCGGATGTTGTTTGAAGAGCAGTTAGGTTTTGTATGTAATCGTTTTATTTAATGGGCCGGAGTGGGACTCGTTACGGTTTTGTTGTTTGCGCCATCGCGGGAATGTTGCGTTTGTTAGTTCGTATGAAAATTATCGGCTTACCCTTTTTAATTTTGTTTGTCATGATTATTTTGTATCGACATTTGCAGAACGTAAAAGATTATTTATAACGGTTTATACTACCTTTGGTTGTCACGGGATAAAAGTGTCATTTATAATTGAAGCAATAAATTAATATTAAACAATGATGTTAAATAGTGCCTTCGTTGATAAAAAAACTTCAATGCATTATTGAACCCCTAACTGCCGGTAACCGCAACGATGCGCGCTAAATTTATCGGAATTATCTAAAAATTTACTTACAGGCATTTAAAACTGTACCATATTACATAAGACATTTTAACACGGAAGAAACCACTTCCTGCCATATCGGTCACACGTCAGAGAAAAAAACGTATCAAAGCCAACAGATATCGCCCACGGGGTCAACAAAAACTGACACTGGGCAAGCGCGTGGCACTCACATGTCGCCTTAGATCATTCCTCGCCACTGTTTATTCAAACGGCAAAAACTCGGTGCCACGCTGTCTGCCGTAATCTGACGCTGAATGTTTTTGCTCAATCATTGGGTAAAGATGTCGGAGTTGTGTTCTTGGTTTCAGTGACGCCATCGTTTTTTTATCATCGCGACTACTATCACAGGCTGGATGCAGGCCGCTTTTGACAGGTCTGTCCGGAAATCTTTAGGTGACGTCTATGTTCAGCAGTGGACTTCTAAAGGTTAACGAAAAAGAAGAAGAGTATTATCACTACCGTTCAGCCATTGGTAGTGATCACGTCTATGTCGCAGGAACACGCTAGATGCAGGCCGCTTCTGACAGGTTGGACTGGAAATCCTTGGGGGAGGCCTATGTTCAGCAGTGGACTTCGAAAGGTTAACGAAGAAGAAGAAGAGTATTATCACTACCGTTCAGCCATTGGTAGTCATCACGTCTATGTCGCAGGAACACGCTAGATGCAGGCCGGTTTTGACAGGTCTGTCTGGAAATCTTTAAGTGACGCCTATGTTCAGCAGTGGACTTCTAAAGGTTAACGAAGAAGAAGAAGAGTATTATCACTACCGTTCAGCCATTGGTAATGATCACGTCTATGTCGCAGGAACACGCTAGATGCAGGCCGCTTTTGACAGGTCTGTCTGGAAATCTTTAGGTGACGCCTATGTTCAGTAGTGGACTTCTAAAGGTTAACGAAGAAGAAGAGTATTATCACTACCGTTCAGCTATTGGTAGTGATCACGTCTATGTCGCAGGAACACGCTAGATGCAGGCCGCTTTTGACAGGTCTGTCTGGAAATCTTTAGGTGACGCCTATGTTCTTCATATGGCTGATGATGATGACACAATATTATGTGATAGACTGCCTCGGTGGCGTAGTGGTATTGCGTACGCATTACGAGTACGATTTGCGCGCTGAGGTCCTGGGTTCGAATCCCGGGTCGAGCCAAAAAAATTGTGACTGGGTTTTTCCATCTTAAAATTTACTCAGTCGCAGCTCGGAGTCAGGAAGTTGGCGGTGTGATACCCCCGTGCCTCGGAAAGCACGTAAAGCCGTTGGTCCTGCGCCTGATCTCTCTCCGGTCATGTCGGATTGCCGTCTCACCGGACTATGAGAGTGAAGGAATAGCGAGTGCACCTGTGTATTGCGCACACACTTGTGCACTATAATATCTCCTGCGTACCTGGCTGATCTCCGTTGAGATTGGCCGCCGTGGCCGAAACTGGCTAGGAGGATTTTAAAATTATGTGATAGTTTCTAGATTTATTACTTAAATAAGGCTAGTATTCTATGTAAACAGGAAATCAAAATTAGATAAGAAAGCAACGGGAATCAAACTAACAGGCATTCCTTGTTCAAATTCTTCTTGAACTACAAAAAACAAAAATTTTAAAGCAATGATTTTACAAGGACAATTCTCGTACTAATAAAGATTATTTAATAAGTGTTTTAATAACTCACTCTTTCGTCTATTCTAAGAGTCAATCAAAACATTATAAAGGTTAATCAATCATGAACAATTAGTAATATTACGTATCAATCTAAATATGTAAGCATGGCAGACACATTGTTGGAATAAGTCATCGTATAGACTTTCATAATATTTGACGTATGCGCTTAATGAAATGGAGTGTGTATTTATTAAGTTAATTAAACCATTCTTGAAGGCCCAAGGCTGGGGTCGGATCGGAGCGAGATTTGTGCTTTATCACGCATATATTAAGTCATGTCTGTGTTATATTTACTTGTGTTAGTCTATTTGCGTGTAATTTCTATTTAACTAGCTTTGACAAGATTTGTAGTGACATGTTTGAAATACAAGTTAAGCATTATCGTGCTAAATTCTTATTAATTTGAAAGATACTCGTTCGATTTTCGTTTTGATTTTAAAAACTCATAATTTTAAATTTAATGCGCTATATCCATGCGCTTTACAATCCGTTGTTATCGTACCGAAATGTAGTCATTTTTGTACATAAAAAAAATTCATAACTACAAACAATTCAATTAAATAATGGAAAACATTTAGTTCTGATCTACAAAAAGAAACAGACTATTGAAAATACTTTATCAATCTCAAAGAAGATATAACATAAAATTACATTTCAGAGATATTAAACCTCCCAACAATGACAAGAATTATTATATTACAAAATTCAATCAATATTAATCTATACACACATAAATATAGATCTCAATTCTCATTACATACTTCCAAACAAACGCACATGCTTCACTTAATTTTAATTCTGAGCAATAATGAGACATTATTAGGGAGGCTTCTCATATTTAACTTTTGAACAATCGACTGCCGTCTAATGAAGCGGGGAGCAACAATTCATTAGACGAGACGTGTGTGTGTTCATAACATGAAAGGATTACTTCTAAGAGTATTACTGTGTGTTGAAGGTATTCTTCTAACTAGCTTCTTATTATAACTTTGTTTATCTACTTCATATTTTTAATACTTAATCACAATATAGCAAAGCTTAGAAGCACTAAAACATGCCGTCATAGTGCATGAATAGAAAAAATAATGGCGAAAAATCTGATAATAAAAATAATACTTAAATGGATTATCATTATAATTAACTAGCTTTTGCCCGCGGCTCCGCCCGCATTAAAAAGTTTTTCCGGGACGGTTAATATTTTCCCGGGATAAAAAGTAGCCTATGTGTTAATCCAGGACATGATCTACCCGTGTGCTAAATTTCATCGAAATCCGTTCAGTAGTTTTTGCGTGAAAGAGGAACAAACATCCACACATCCATACATCCATTCATTCTTACAAACTTTCGCCTTTATAATATTAGTAGGATTAATGGGTTTTCAGTTTCAAAACCCAAGACATACACCTCTGACTTTTCTAAGGTTACTTGTGTATTCTTTGTGAATTATCCGGTGAAAGAAAAAATCGCGAGGAAACTTGCATACCTGACAAGGTGTCTATAAGAATTTCGAGGGAGTATGTGAAGTCTGCCAACCCGCACTAGGCCAGCGTGGTGGACTAAGGCCTAAAACCCTCTCAGTTGGAACTCAGTCAGGAACACGCTAGATGCAGGCCGGTTTTGACAGGTCTGTCTGGAAATCTTTAAGTGACGCCTATGTTCAGCAGTGGACTTCTAAAGGTTAACGAAGAAGAAGAAGAGTATTATCACTACCGTTCAGCCATTGGTAATGATCACGTCTATGTCGCAGGAACACGCTAGATGCAGGCCGCTTTTGACAGGTCTGTCTGGAAATCTTTAGGTGACGCCTATGTTCAGTAGTGGACTTCTAAAGGTTAACGAAGAAGAAGAGTATTATCACTACCGTTCAGCTATTGGTAGTGATCACGTCTATGTCGCAGGAACACGCTAGATGCAGGCCGCTTTTGACAGGTCTGTCTGGAAATCTTTAGGTGACGCCTATGTTCTTCATATGGCTGATGATGATGACACAATATTATGTGATAGACTGCCTCGGTGGCGTAGTGGTATTGCGTACGCATTACGAGTACGATTTGCGCGCTGAGGTCCTGGGTTCGAATCCCGGGTCGAGCCAAAAAAATTGTGACTGGGTTTTTCCATCTTAAAATTTACTCAGTCGCAGCTCGGAGTCAGGAAGTTGGCGGTGTGATACCCCCGTGCCTCGGAAAGCACGTAAAGCCGTTGGTCCTGCGCCTGATCTCTCTCCGGTCATGTCGGATTGCCGTCTCACCGGACTATGAGAGTGAAGGAATAGCGAGTGCACCTGTGTATTGCGCACACACTTGTGCACTATAATATCTCCTGCGTACCTGGCTGATCTCCGTTGAGATTGGCCGCCGTGGCCGAAACTGGCTAGGAGGATTTTAAAATTATGTGATAGTTTCTAGATTTATTACTTAAATAAGGCTAGTATTCTATGTAAACAGGAAATCAAAATTAGATAAGAAAGCAACGGGAATCAAACTAACAGGCATTCCTTGTTCAAATTCTTCTTGAACTACAAAAAACAAAAATTTTAAAGCAATGATTTTACAAGGACAATTCTCGTACTAATAAAGATTATTTAATAAGTGTTTTAATAACTCACTCTTTCGTCTATTCTAAGAGTCAATCAAAACATTATAAAGGTTAATCAATCATGAACAATTAGTAATATTACGTATCAATCTAAATATGTAGGGGAGGACGGGGCTACAATTAACGGAGGTAAGTATTAACAAGCGAAATTCTCTAAAACTATACACACTACATCTCCAACGCGAATTTTAATTCGTCAACTAGACCAAGCTGAATGCCACAGGATCGGTCAGTTGCGGCCCGCTCGCCATACAAGTGAGTTGTGTGCCGGGTGACATTTTTACGCAGGTAAAGAACATTTTAAAGTTTACAATTTTTTGATTTCTACAAAAAATATACAGTGCTATGATAATATTCATTATTCTCTTGCAGCATATTTTATACTTAATAATTCTACTTTGCTTAATTGACAAAATTATTGATCAATATTTTAGTATGTTATTTAATTCTTTAAATGAACCTTTGGGGCTACAATTAACAAATTTGCGGGGTTTGTTTTAACGTGTTAATAGCTGTCCCGGATGTGAGGATTAACAGGGTATCTGAATGTTTGTGTATAGTTATTTTAAAATGTTTTGTTTTATGACATTATGCGAACGTATAAACGAAAACCTACGCGGGGCATTACATCCCAAGAGGTCTACGAGTTGGCTGCGCTAGAAGTGTTGGAGAAGAGCAGAAAGTACAGAGATGTAGCAAAAGAATTTGAGCTTTGCTACGTTTCACTCTTCAATTTCGTGAAAAAAAAGTAAGCGGGTGCACACTGGTGCACCCGCTTACTTTAACCGCTTTTTGTAACCCATTTCTACTGAGAAATGGGTAACAAAAAAATCCGGTTAGGTTTCATTGCCGAACAAGAGGCAACCATAGCCGCAGGGGCGGTTGCGGACGACAACTTAGACGTGAGTCGGAGGAAGCCCGCAGCCGTCCCTAATGCGCCGAAGATGGCCACCGCGGAGTTTTAGTTGGTATGCCGTGCGGTGTACATAGGTTAGGGACTCGGCCCGTCGGTCGCCCGACGTTTTCCATCAGTCAGTTTATAAGAAAGCATATCCCATACAAGTCTGTATTAATTACCTAATAAAGAAATGTGTCATACATATATTTGTTTTCGTCTACATGAGTCAGCATATCATTATGTTAATTGTTGCCCCTTCTGTTAATACTTACCCTCGACCTGTTAATTCTAGCCCCAAACGTGAGGTAAGAATTAACAACTGACTCTTTTGTGAAAAAGAGTTCTATTTACGACATCGTTTCTGTTTTGTTTAATTTGAGATAATTATACGATACCTGAATAATTAAATCATCGTATAACATAATAATCAAATATGGCTATTGAATAATCACTAATCTACAACTAAAAATCCTTTTTTTGTTAATTGTGGCCCCGGTCTCCCCTAAGCATGGCAGACACATTGTTGGAATAAGTCATCGTATAGACTTTCATAATATTTGACGTATGCGCTTAATGAAATGGAGTGTGTATTTATTAAGTTAATTAAACCATTCTTGAAGGCCCAAGGCTGGGGTCGGATCGGAGCGAGATTTGTGCTTTATCACGCATATATTAAGTCATGTCTGTGTTATATTTACTTGTGTTAGTCTATTTGCGTGTAATTTCTATTTAACTAGCTTTGACAAGATTTGTAGTGACATGTTTGAAATACAAGTTAAGCATTATCGTGCTAAATTCTTATTAATTTGAAAGATACTCGTTCGATTTTCGTTTTGATTTTAAAAACTCATAATTTTAAATTTAATGCGCTATATCCATGCGCTTTACAATCCGTTGTTATCGTACCGAAATGTAGTCATTTTTGTACATAAAAAAAATTCATAACTACAAACAATTCAATTAAATAATGGAAAACATTTAGTTCTGATCTACAAAAAGAAACAGACTATTGAAAATACTTTATCAATCTCAAAGAAGATATAACATAAAATTACATTTCAGAGATATTAAACCTCCCAACAATGACAAGAATTATTATATTACAAAATTCAATCAATATTAATCTATACACACATAAATATAGATCTCAATTCTCATTACATACTTCCAAACAAACGCACATGCTTCACTTAATTTTAATTCTGAGCAATAATGAGACATTATTAGGGAGGCTTCTCATATTTAACTTTTGAACAATCGACTGCCGTCTAATGAAGCGGGGAGCAACAATTCATTAGACGAGACGTGTGTGTGTTCATAACATGAAAGGATTACTTCTAAGAGTATTACTGTGTGTTGAAGGTATTCTTCTAACTAGCTTCTTATTATAACTTTGTTTATCTACTTCATATTTTTAATACTTAATCACAATATAGCAAAGCTTAGAAGCACTAAAACATGCCGTCATAGTGCATGAATAGAAAAAATAATGGCGAAAAATCTGATAATAAAAATAATACTTAAATGGATTATCATTATAATTAACTAGCTTTTGCCCGCGGCTCCGCCCGCATTAAAAAGTTTTTCCGGGACGGTTAATATTTTCCCGGGATAAAAAGTAGCCTATGTGTTAATCCAGGACATGATCTACCCGTGTGCTAAATTTCATCGAAATCCGTTCAGTAGTTTTTGCGTGAAAGAGGAACAAACATCCACACATCCATACATCCATTCATTCTTACAAACTTTCGCCTTTATAATATTAGTAGGATTAATGGGTTTTCAGTTTCAAAACCCAAGACATACACCTCTGACTTTTCTAAGGTTACTTGTGTATTCTTTGTGAATTATCCGGTGAAAGAAAAAATCGCGAGGAAACTTGCATACCTGACAAGGTGTCTATAAGAATTTCGAGGGAGTATGTGAAGTCTGCCAACCCGCACTAGGCCAGCGTGGTGGACTAAGGCCTAAAACCCTCTCAGTTGTACAGGAGGCCCGTGCTCAGCAGTGGGCAGTATATAATACAGGGCTGGTATGGTATGGATGACTTTCTCAGCAGTCTGCAGACTGACCTGTCGATGGAGAAGACAGGTGTTGGAGTGGAAGCCGCGATGGTGTAGACGTAGTGTAATACGCCCTGTTGCACGAAGGACCAATGACTTGAAAAGGCGGGGGGTACCGGGTGGATGCGGGCTGCTCAAGACCGGTATAGTTGGCAGTCATTTAGGGAGGCCAACGTTCAGCAGTAGACGGTGATAGGCTTTAAATCGATTTAACTTAGTTAAAAATTAAATCTGTTCAAGTTTCAAACACCGCGGCATTGAACTTGAAAGCTGAAAAACATCGAGATTTGATTTTCCGCATAAAGGTTTTGAACTAATATTTTTATAATTCGCAAGACGTTTCAGCGTTTTCAGGGATTGAGCTTTGATATCCAACCTTTTTCTTTTTGGAAATAAGCCTCCGCTTGTGTAACACAGTCGCATTTGGCCAGAAGTAAGGCCTTTTTAGGTTGGGTAAGTAAGGTTTACGGATTTTAGACTCCAGGTTGATACTGCGAATTATTCTAAAAAAAAAAACGAAGATCGCTTTACACCAACTCGGCGGTCGAACCTGAGACCTCAGCACGTCAATTTTAACAAGTACACAATATATGGCAGCCGTAATAGAAAAATCTAGTTCCTGACAGAAACTCCCTAACCAACCTGTTTGAAGAATACCAAATCCTTCGAAACGTGCACTCCTTCAAAGATTCATTCCATTTAGTAATATCGGTTATTCGGTACCCTCTCCATAGATCACTGGCTGTCAGCCCAACTGCTTTCCTAATGAAGACAATACTCCAACAAACTATAATACGCTATCTAAATGCACCGTCGACAGGCATAAACAATTGAAATAATTATCAGGATAAGCCTCCTGGATCAGGGAAAGCCCTTGAGATTTTAACCCTTCTAAGAACATGACAGCATCTTATGCAAATTCACAACTTATCAATGCTAACTTTGGATTCCCAAGTCACACTACCTCCCCAATCAAAATCCTCTCTGGGTAATACACAGTAAAGTTGAATTTAGATTGTTTTGTATATCTTATAGGATCTATTGAAGGTAGTGAGTGATAATGGTTGCTCAATTGGCTCCTCTCTATGATATGGCGAGTGAGTTTTGTACAGCCTCTTGGATATATTTGCATAGAATGTATGATAAAACAGATGGCAATCTCGTTAATGATAAGTTCTATGTCCTTTATATTCTGCCTTCATTGTTTGGGGTGAAAGTATCTGATAAACAAAACTTACACGGTCCACACTCTATATAAGTTATAATGTAGGTACTTTTTAATTTTCATATTCAACTATAATTATAAATAGCTCATACTTATTTTTATGTGGCAAATAAATACACACACACACACTCACGCCTTTTATCTCCGAAGGGGTAGGCAACGCAACTAATTCACCCAGTTTTCTCCGTGCGTATTTCGTCCCATGGTGTGATAGGCGAGCCTATCGCCATATTGGATACAAATTCCAGACTCCAGGCTGATATTGAATAGAAAAATCCAATATCAGTTTGCCCGCCCCGGGAATCGAACCCGAGACCTCTGCATTGCAGTGGTATCGTACTACAACTTCGCTACCGAGGCAGTCAGGTATATAAAAGGTTTGTTTAAAATTACGTTTCTTATAGAGAACCACCGGCGCGACGTCAGTGTTGGCTGAGGAAACAATTACATACATACATACATATACACTCACGCCTGTTATCCCCGAAGGGGTAGGCAGAGGCGCAACTAGTGAACCCACTTTTAGCCGTTATTCCGTCCCATGATGTGATAGGGGGCGAGCCTATCGCCATATCGGGCACAAATTCCAGACTCCGAGCTGATACTAAATAGAAAAACTCAATATAACTTTGCCTGACCCGGGAATCAATTATTTTAATTTTTAATTTATTTAAGGAAACAATTATTTTTGTACTATTTGCATTTTGATATACAAATTTTGCTTAAATTTTTAAAATCGCTCTCTGTTTAAGTAACTGCATAGTCTTACTAATATGAAAGCAGAAACCACTTACTTTCGATAAAATTTGATAACTATCTCCGGGACCTTTATCAATTATCGTTCGTTTTAACGGTGAAGGAAAATATCGTGAAGAAACCTGCATACCTAAGAAGTTCTTTATAAAAATTTCGAAGGTATGTGTAGTCTACCAACCCGCACTAGGCCAGCGTGGTGGACTAAGGCCTAAACCCTCTCAGTAGTAGAGGAGGCCCGTGCCCAGCAGTGGGACAGTATATAATACAGGGCTGGTATTATTATTATATATCTCCGGGACCAACGTCTAGTCTCTTATCCTGGAAAAATCTGTAAAGCGTGTGAAGCCACGAACAACACCTATAGCATAAAAATTAAGACGCTTACAATAACATTGCGGTATATTCACATGATCACTCATACAAATTACTTTAAAGAGATGATAAAACTTTTATTAGCGTTTTATGTATCTCCAGAGATCATTTCACTGAGATTCGTTTACAGTTTATTTATTTTACGTTCAGTTCCTTTAACAAAACGGAATAGGTACGTTTGATGCACGTATTAACAAACTTAATGCGTTTTAATTCAATAAACAGTCTTGAGTTAGAAAAAGTACAGGCGTATGCAACTTTCTTGAGCATTTTATTTGTGTAAACAGTCTTGAGTTAGAAAAAGTACAGGCGTACCTATGCAACTTTCTTGAGCATTTTATTGCACGTTATAGTCCACGCACAATGCGATTGCATCGAGTAGCTGTGGGCCGGGAGCTAGTGAGTACGCAAGGTGATAAGTACTATAACTTTGTCGTTTTCGAACACTCGTTTATTAGTTAAGCAAAAAATATCGTTGATGTAGCTTCGAATATTAGGTGCCAAGACAAACCCTTCTAGGTTTACTGGTACCGGTGAAATGGAATACATTTGTAATATGTAATGTAAAGGATTTTATAAATAAAAAATAAAAATAAAATTTGAGTAAGCAGTCTTGAGTTAGAAAACGTACAGGCGTATGCAACTTTCTTGAGCACTTTATTTGAGTAAGCAGTCTTGAGTTAGAAAAAGTACAGGCGTACCTATGCAACTTTCTTGAGCATTTTATTTGAGTAAGCAGTCTTGAGTTAGAAAAAGTACAGGTGTATGCAATTTTCTTGAGCATTTTATTTTAGAGGTTAAATATCGATGTTTATTTTAGAATGGGAATAATTCTTCTTGATTGAATTCTTATTTATCTTTCATCTACTATTTCGGATGCAGTGATAGTAATATTTTATTATATTTAGGTAATTAAATTGTGGATTATATGTGATAGAAAAGGTTTTACGAACCTAAGTATGTGATGACTAGAAGCAGCAACTTTATACAATCGTACCGTGGTTTCGGTCCATAATTATATATCCTATAACAATAGGATCAATGAATGATCAATGAACTTATGACTTATTAGTCATAAGTTGCTATTCAATTAGTTAAATTACTCTAATGAGATATTTTAATCAGTTAAGAATGTTTTATTCTCATAAATTAACTCGAAGTCTTATAAGAATTCGCGTTTCAGTTTATCCATTTCCATATTTAAAACAATACCCTAAAGTTTGTAACCTATGTCTTCGCTTGGGAGAGAAGACGCAACATAGATAGTTCTTTTTTTATTTTTTTACTGGTTTTAGGTCATCAGTAAATTTTAAAGTAATAAGATCACATAAAATGCTCTCAAACGTTGCTCTCAAACTCATGTCCACCAAAGAATACTCCACGTTCCATTTTGCCATAGTGTTTATCGCTCCAATAGCTACTTGCCAAGAGTTTTACGTTTATTTAATGAACTTAACATTAGTAACAATATTGATTTGTTTTGTGGTAGTACACGCGTACTAAAAAGCACTTTGTACACTGAGCCAAGCCTATTGTCAAAACTGGTTAGTTCAAATTTAACTTAAATTTATTGTTGTAGGTTTAGATTTTATTGATTTTTTTTTTTCTACTTGTGGAAGCTTGTAATTGGCATATAGTTATTTAAGTTAACACTCATGTTGTAAAAATAGCCGTAAGCTCCCCGAATAATACAAAATAAAATAAAAATAAAAATAAATAAAATAAGAAGAGCGGAGTGGAGATGCGGATTTCGTAGAAATCGATAATATTTTTAGAAACTCAAAATGCATCTTTCCCAATCCTTTTCTTCCGTTATCCTTCTGAAGTAGAAAGATCACTTAATATTATGTGAACCTTACTTATTTGCTCTTAAAAACGTCAAACGTTTACGCTTAGGGGAAGGCAGCCCAATTACTTTCATATTAAATAATGTTTTCCTATTCAACATACAACTTGTGTAGGTACATGTACACGGATGTTAACATATTTATATACAGTGAAATGCGGCCTGATTCGTTCGGTTGTAAAATGTGGTCAAATGATTACGCACTATCTAACTCTTCCTACGAGAATGAACGTTCATAGTGGGGAATTGAGAATAATTCTAATCAATAATAGAAGATAAGATTGCAAGGCTATATAAGCTATTTTTATTGATAATTTGTTACATTATTATTATATACTAACACTGAAATATACATCGTGGAATTTAAGCCACGCAAAAATAAATAAAATAGTTTTGAAACGAAGTATTAAAAATACCAAAAATAGCTCTTCTATTCACAATTTCAACTATATTTAATTTATAAATTTACAGGAGTAATAATAAAATAATAATCGGACAATTAGGAATATATGATAATTTAAATTTATAACAATTCTATTTAAAATCTCGCATCGAAAAAATATACACATTTTTCGACATTATGAACTATTTAACCAATAAACCAAAGCACTCTATAACTGTACAAGCATTTACACACGTACTTTACCGTCGGAAGTGGTTACATCAAAAAGATATCCGCGCCGTCTTCGAGCTGAAGGGTCGGGGCGGGCGTTCGAGGGTCGGCATAGGAATCAAAGGCGCGCCCGCTTGGGTGGCCACCGATAACAATTATTGTTTGGACCTCAGAGAATTTAAAGGCAACATCGCCAAATATCTAATTGGAATTTGTAATTAGACTTGTAAAACGCTCCACGCCCGCGTTAATTAGTTCTCTATCGTTACAAAGTTGCAGATTTGAACAAAGTTTTGTTGGTTTTTGTAGGATTTCATTTAGCTTAGATTGTGTGTTGTGAGTTCTTTTATGACCATTCATGTAAACAATAACTATTATGCTATATAGTTTACAGATTTTAAAATATGTCAAATATTGTAAAAGTATTTTTAGCTGATAATTATTCACTGAAATCTGTGGTGATAAATTATTTTTAGGTACATATTAGGTATACATTATTTGTAGAGATTTTTATAGCTCAAGAATTTGCTAGATGCTGTTTTATCAGAAGAAAATAAGACCTAATATGATATTGATATTTGCAATGAGATTATTGATCATACATAACTAATACTGCCGAATTGACAAAGTGATATTGAGACAAAAAAAAAACACAAACAATAAAAAATCTAAAGGACGCCGGCTGTCTGAAATCGTTTAAAATTAGCAACGGTACACATAAAACACGAATCGGGAACAATGCTAACCCTTTCACATAAATTGCAAGTGCGATTTTCATTTAAAACACACGGGGCCCGCATTAAGGATCCTCGGGCTTGTCCGGGGGTCAGCTTGTCCGGGGTCCGGCTGGAAGAAAGGGCTCATTTTCATTAGGCAACTAAGCCTCAGCGGGCACCACGTTTATATAGCAAGTCGGTAGGGTTGTCAAAGTTTTATTTATCAGTAATAAATAAATAAATAAATAAAATATGATAACGCTATTCTGTTCATTGTGTGTAGAAAACTAAAGGTAGTTCTAGAATAAACGTTGCTTTTTAACACACACATACTCACGCCTTTATATCCCAGAAGGGGTAGGTAGAGGCGTTAGTAGTGCCCCACTTATCGCCGTGCGTATTCCATCCCATGATGTGATAAGGGGCGAGCTTATCGCCATATCGGGCACAAATTTCAGACTCCGGGCTGATACTGAATAGAAAAACTCAATACAACTTTGCCCACCCCGGGGATCGAACCCGAGACCTCAGAACTGCAGTCGTCCCTCAAACCAAGTACGCTATCGAAGCACGTCAGCCTGATAATAACTTTTTACATGATAATGATTTAATGAGCTATTTATTGCCTTATAATATTTTATTGGCGCTTCTAAGGTACCTTTCTCTTCAAATATCGCATAAAATGTTAAGTACAAGATCGAAATGTCCCTCGATCTTCGATATAATATTTTGACCAGATCCAGTCCTTCTCATGCAATTAAAAATTAAATTACAATTAGGTATATCGTCACAAGTTCGAGAGCCGCTGGTCCGGTTAACGAGTGCAAAGTGCGAGACCGTGGCCCTTCCGTTTGAAGCCGGCTCCGAGGTACTTTTTGTCTGCACCTGCATTCCATACCCCAAGAAGCGATGTGAGGCATCCTGAAAAGGCGTCCTGTTATGCGTAGGTACTTGTAGTTATATGTATAATATAGGTATAGGAACATTATCTATACTAATATTATAAAGCTGAAGAGTTTGTTTGTTTGTTTGTTTGAACGCGCTAATCTCAGGAACTACTGGTTCGAATTGAAAAATTATTTTTGTGTTGAATAGACCATTTATCGAGGAAGGCTTTAGGTTATATAACATCACGATGCAACTATTAGGAGCGAAGAAATAATGGAAAATGTGAAAGAATACGGGGAAAATTATTCATCCTTGAGGGCTTTCATTGCGTGCGCTGCGAAAACGGTTCAAGATACCAAAAATATATGTATCAAAGGATTATTCCTCTTGAAATTATCTAAAAAAATGTCCGCGACAGTATATGTTTATCTTTTAAGATTAACTCACTAGAACCGTTTTTATGGTAATCAAATTTGGTCGAAATTAATGCATTATTTATTAAGAGTTTTATCAACGTCATAGTCATGGAGTGATTCAACGGGAAGGTTTTTATGTACTTTTAGCCCGGAAAAACTTATTAACGCGGGCGAAGCCGTGGGCAAAAGCTAGTTTAGTATAAGACCGTTTTATAGGTCTGTCATATTGGATATTCAGAATTCTCTTATAAGAAAAAAGTCGTAAGTTGAAGTTATAATATTTAAGTAAGTATTCCTTAATCGAACTGTACTTCTTACAAATTGATTGAATTTATTCAAAGTCATTACTTTTGTTTACCTACTTTTTTTAAGGAACTAGTTTACATCATATCACTCTATACCCATCGGTGATCGCTGCGCATTGTTAGTCATAAGAAAGAAATTGCACAAGCGAGCGCTCACAAACAACTAAATTCTCATCAAAATATATTTGTCAAGCGCTAGAACACGTCCATGCCATTATCCCATCCGACTTTTGTTTTAAAATGTAGAAATTAAAGTTCTTTTTTCGTTGAAACAATTCTAAACTCGACAACAACTTGTATTTTAGCGGCGCGCCCTCACATGTTTGTGGAAGTTTAAAAAGTTCGCGCAGGACTCAAACGGCCATCTACTTCGCTCTGCCCCATAATAGGGGTAAATATTTTATTATACTTAGTATAATTGTGTTCTGTTTATTACTTGATGTTGTTTGCGATTTCGTTCCCAGAATAAGAGTATTGTGTATTCCGGGATAACTTTAGCCTAAGTTCATTCAAATGAGTTCAGCCGTTTCGGTGTTTACTTATAACAAACATCCAATTCTCACAAAAATCAAATTTAATATTGAAAATATCCTACTAATATTATAAAGGCGAAAGTTTGTAAGAATATATGGATGTTTGGATGTTTGGATATATGGATGTTTGTTACTCTTTCACGCAAAAACTACTGAACGGATTTCGATGAAATTTGGCACACGGGTAGATCATGTCCTGGATTAACACATAGGCTACTTTTTATCCCGGGAAAATATAAAGCGTTACTTTTTAACGCGGGCGGAGCCGCGGGCAAAAGCTAGTTGAAAATAAGATTATTGGGTTCTTCTAATCAGTATCAGCACGGAGTCTGGAATTTGTACCCGATATGGCGATATGCTCACCACTTCCATGAATCGGAATACGCACGGCGAAGAGAGGGTGCACTACTTTCGCCTCTGCCTACCCCTTCGGGGATTAAAGCCGTGAGTGTGTGTGTGTGTGTGTGTAATAATATGATCGTTCTGCGGGAATAATAGTCTAAAGTGGTCAAGCTAGGTAGATATATAGAAACTAAAGCGATTTTAATTTAAATTAAAAAATATCTACCACTGATTTTACCGAAATACTTTTACAAAGATATCACCAAATAACCGACCGGTCCACAAGTCGATGATTAAAAGCGACTTAGGCAAGATTAAGACCGAAAGAGCGCGAATGAGAGTGCACATCAATACTGCACCCTTTTTATACACGCAACTGTTACTTCCACTACTAGTTTCATATCTCGACTGGTTTTCATAATAGGCCAGTATATCACAAATACCCTCACATAATATTTAAGTGCTAACAATATGACTACGTTATGCAGTGCCGGATTAAGACAACTTGATGCTTTAAGCAATTCACGCCTGTGGGGCGCCCCTACCATAAGTAAACTAACATCAGTCTTTAATCGCGCGGATTTTCAAACAGCTTTACTTTTATGTGCTAGCTTTTTTGTTGTGCTGTTTCTGGTGCCCCCCAAGACGTGATGCGCTAAGCAATTGCTTAATTTGCTTATGGGCTAATCCGGCACTGACGATATGTTTAGGAGAGGTCTACCGCGGTAGCTTTTTATGCTGTCGCGGCAAAGTAAGTGGAGTATCGTCCAGAAAGACTCAAATGACGAGAGATTACGTCTCGCTAGTCGACAAAATTATGACGGCCTGCTTGAAACCAGGTATACACATGGTGATCTCTGAACGCGACACATTTATGGTCCTCAGTGGTGGTAACACTTTGTGTACGGTGGTCGCTGTCCGGGTGAATATAAATAACATACCTACAAAAAAACAAGGTAGTACCACTATCTCACGGAAAACCAACGCCAATAGGGTATTTTCCTATGATTTTGTACATTATTCTATGTGTAACAGCAAATAGAATGAAAAAAAAGACGTGTGGCACTCGGAGACTGCCGCGGTAAAGCTATTGCAACATTTATAATCTCTTTGAACAGATATAAAATAAAAACTTTATAAAAATTCTAACTTAGAATCACGTTTGAAATTTCGATACGTTTCACTGACTGGAACAATTTTTAAATACACGATAATTTCGACCTTTTATCGTTTAACATTCAGCTCATATCCTCTTACATATTGTATTCTTACACGACTGCGATATTAAATTTGCTTATGGGATTTTACACTCTACATGGTTGTGATAGAGTTGAAAATAAAACATCACCGCTGTGCCGGTCGGAGTGGGGGGCGTCAGGTTATTTTTTCTTTACGGAATTTCTGGATTCGGTCTCCACGCTCAACTTCAAGGCCCGCGATAGAAGCTATGCAATAGCCTAACAAGAAGCCCTTTTGTGAAAACTGCATTTAAATTCATTAAGAAATAAGGCAGTAATTCATGTCCTAGTAATATTATAAACGCGAAAGTTTGTAAGTATGGATGTATAGATGTTTCTTACTCTTTCACGCAAAAACTACTGAACGGATTTCGATGAAATTTGGCACACGGGTAGATCATATCCTGGACATAGGCTACTTTTATCCCGGAATATATAACGCGAGACTTTTATCCCGGAAAAACTCATTCACGCAGGCCGAGCCGCGGGCAAAAGCTAGTTTAAAATACTGCAATGTGCAAGAGTGGGTGCGTAGTGGAGACATCGTTCCATCTCATTCTTTCGCACGCATCGTTATTCCCAATGACGTCACGATCGCGGATTGCACCTCTTTTCTCGTTTCTTGACATTCACCCCTTTTACTAAGGATTAAAGGCTTATAACTTGTTGATTTTTTACCGGAATTTTAATAAATCTTTCTGTATTAGTACTAAAATGAGGTAAATATCTGATAGACGTAAAAAACGAAAATGATTCAAATATCCTATAGATGTTGCATTTCGTATGGTGATTGGTGAATGAGGTTTCAATGACCCAAATAAGTACTAAACGTGCATAAAAATGAGATGGGCGCAGGCTCAAACTTACTGGATATTAAAAGGGCAAAAATATTGATATTAGATCCATTAAAAAGTATTTTTTAGACCCCTTTATTTATTACTAACTTTTTAAAAACGTTAACGTTGTTATAACTTTAAAATTATTACATTTATTGCAAGGGCCTAGTTTTTGGGAGCAGGTACTATCCAAATATACATAAAGTATCTTGGTTTGCACTTTAGGTCCGTTTTTGGACTTGTCCTTTAATGGATAAAGAAGAAACTGCCTGACAGTTTATTTTTTTTTTATAATTTGTCTTCAGAAAAAAACAACATTTCAAAATCGCAAACCTATAGATACCTACTTATAAGGTTAAAACATATATAGCTCCATATGTGGGAAGTGGAAAGTTACATATAACGTTATTCTACCATTAAATAGTACACATTTGGTTAAGGGATTGGTGGATGCCAAGAGCTTTTATCATTAAACATTCCGTGCTATCAAGCCTACGATAATTTAAGCCCATAATGTCCTTTTTGAGTTCCTCTCCCTATTTTAGCATTATTTAATTGGTCAGCCATTGGCTAGGTAATAAAACAAGTCGTAAAATATGTTTTACAGCCAATATGATCGCACCGATTCCAAGAAAACCAATCGAATATGAAGTAACATGCGCTTTTACCACAAATTGGAGATCTGCGAACACTTTTTATTGCATTGTTATATTTTATGATTTCAGCTTAAACATTGAGAAAATTCGATCGGGTTGTTTTATTATTTTTATTAAGTTAGTAGGTTAATAGATATTCAACGAAGACATATTTTAGTATACGTAAAAACTGTAAATTATAGTTTAAGATAATATTTTATGATAGATCAATAAATAGAATTTTGCAAATGTCTATATTCTATAAAATAACAGGTATTATTCATTATTTTCCGAATATACACAGACATACAAGCGACTATTCTGTTCACAGGATTATTGTCCAGGGAATTTAATAGGGTGGTTCAATTGACCCCAGATTGAATGGACATCACCCAATTTCCCTTTCGAGAACATTTAAGCTCCCCGTCACAATAGTTTTGGATGTGTGTATATAGTCTCGTTACATAGCGTGAACACAATTTAATAGCGCTGTTAATATACCTTTAATGTATCGGTTCTGAGAGTTAAACCCACTATTTATTTGCTACTAATTTTTTTATCAATCCATACAGCTCACGTAAGTTTGAGTATGTAGGCGCAGTAGTTGTTTTAGCTTCAAAATAATGTTAAGATGTATAAAATGAGGACAAGGAGGTCCTTCCTACTCGAAAAGTAATAGTTAAAAAGTATCGTAAGCGTTGCGTGTTGGGAAGATTATACGAAAGCGTTAAGGGCACATATATTTCTGAACATGGAGCAGCACTCGGCTTCGTTTCATAATCTTCGCATTCGTGCTTGTCATTACAACAGTCATTTTAATATGCCGCGACGCATATGCTAAGGGGTAACTTGAAGTCACAAAGAATGACAGCAGAACATCGATTAATCTAGACACGCGGCAGCGTGTCAAGCCAAGTTCAAGCAAAGGAACTGGCTAGCCAGCGCTGAGTGTAATATTAGACGAACCACTTTGAGCCACTTTTAACCCTTCTATAACTCAAAACCTATTTAACGTAAACACATAAAACTGCGTGTGTTTAATTATGTTTATAAGGACATCTAGAAGCCCAAATTTCATGAAACTAGCTCAAACGGTTATAAAGATATGAAGGTCAAAAAGTCGTAAATTTTAGTACTGACTGACTGACTTATAGTACGTAAACCTAACGTACTTCCAGATGACCTAGAAGGATGAAATTTTGAATCCAGCTCACAAAAAAAAATCAATATTAATTGTAGCGTTGGAACTGTTACAAGCACATATTTGAAACTATCCCAATATAGTATTATTATATTTGATATATAACAGAAATATTTATTTATTTTATTTATTTATTTATTTATTACACTAAATTATAACATCAATTACAGTTTACAACCAATACGATGCTATAAGTAATACATGATATAAGCATCTCCTTAATATTATTAGTAAATTACATTTTTTACCTTTGTTCTACACATTTATATGCTGCTTCAATGAACTTCGGTAGGCTACAATGAAATATATCAATGTCCTGTGAAATAAAGTTTAGAAATTGAATAGCCCGTGTTAAGGGAGCGTAGTGAGATAGGTTAGTCCTACCGGTAGGCAGGAGGAACAACGGCGGACGGTGACGGGAAAAGACGTAACCATTGGGTACACACAGTTTAAGTGCTGCTAGTATATCAGGTTGGTGGATCCACCCACGAAGAACCTTCCACAGATATTTAATTAGAGAGACTTCTCTTCTTACCTCCAGCCTACTAAATCCAACCATACCCATTACAAATAAGCTCGGATACATAAGTGGATAGTAGGGGTATACTCCAAACTGTTTCAGATATAAAAAACGTGTAAATTTATTTTGAATTTTCTCTACCAAGAAAACATATTTACTTTCGTTAGGACTCCAAATTATGGAGTTCGTTTCAAGGCAACTACGTACGAGAGCATTAAACAAAATTTTAATTACAGTAATATTTTTAAAATCACTGCACTGTCTAATAACGAAACCGAGATTAATAAAAGCTTTTTTACAGATCTCCACAATATGTTTACGAAAGTTCAGTTCTGGCACCATTTCTATACCTAAATCTCTAAGCTGTGTAACACGTGGGACTGGTGTAGCTTCAATATCGTAAGTGAAGTGCAGAGGAGCGCGCGACCGACTGTAACTCATAACACAACATTTATTCACGTTAAAAAACAGTCGATTCTCTTTACTCCACTGCACCACCCGATCAATATCTCTTTGCAGTTTCCGACAGTCTGAGACGTCATTCACCGATAAAAACAATTTGAGGTCATCGGCAAACAACAAGCATTCCGCGTCCTCTACAACTGCAGGAAGATCGTTAATAAACAAAATGAAAATTAAAGGCCCAAGATTGCTACCCTGACTGACTCCAGAATATGTATGGTACAGTTTCGAATCAACACCTGCGTACTCAACATACTGTTTACGATCGCGAAGGTAGCTAGTAAAGAATTTCAATAGCTTCGGCGTAAAGCCTAACATGGCGAACTTACATAATAGAATGTCATTATCAACGGTGTCAAAAGCTTTTTGAAAATCAAAGTAAGCAGTGTCAACTTGTCCTCCTGCATCAATGTTTGGCACCAAATGACTCATAAAGGACAGCATGTTACTACTGGTACTACGACCTGGCCTGAAACCATGTTGGGCATTGGAAAGTTGCGAACAAGTTTGTGCATAAATACACTTGTGAATAACCATCTCAAACACCTTCGCGAACGCAGACAATACTGCTACTGGGCGATGATTACTAACTTCAGATCTAATTCCACCTTTCGGAACTGGTACTACCCGACTAATTTTCCACACGTCTGGATAGCAATCATTCATCAGAAACGCATTGAAAATATACAGAAGAGGCAATTCAAATACTGTACTACAATCTCTTACAATGAATGGCGGAATACCGTCTGGGCCAATAGATTTTTTGGGTCTGAGACGAGCTAGCGCGGCTCGCACGTCCCTTAGTGTCACCTGACCTATGTGAACTCTAGCTGAACCCGGCACACCTTTCACCGCTTCCGCAGCAACGGATTGCGCCTTGTAAGTGTCTAACATAGGCCGATTTTTACTATATATAGTATGAAAATATCTCGCGAAGTGCTCCGCACACTCTTTCTCGCTGACATCTTGTCCTTCTAATGTAATCCGAGTTCTATTATGCTTTGTGCGTTTACTATTAACATATTTCCAAAATAATTTAGGATTCTCTCTAACCTTTAATTCAATTTTAAACTGATATGCTTCGTAACAAGAAACAATTTTATTTTTAACTATAGCCCGATATCGCGAAAACTGTTCATAGTCAGTTTTAGAGCCTGTCAATTTAAATAATTTGTGATAACGCCATTTCCGTTTTATATCTGAAATCAGTTCCGAAGTGTACCAATTTGGGTAAATGTACTTCGCGTTGCAACCTTTGATATTACATTTATGTTTAGGAGTACACAAATTAACAACTTCATTTATCCTATTATAAAAATAAGAAATTGCCATTTCGGCATTTTTAATCCTATATAATGGACTCCAATCTATTGAGTGCAACAAACTGTATAAATTTAAAAAATTACACTTTGTAAAGTTCCACTTTGTTTTTGAATTTATTACACTGTAATCTAAATAGTTATCTAAACAATTACGATCATTGATATTGTCGGAAGATGGGACGTTCCCCGTAACCGTCATTATAGTTTTTAGACAAAGAGGAGGATGCTGCTTGTCAATTTCAACAACAGGTTCATCCGAAGGCAACACTACTATCTCACATGGTAATAAAGTTGTTAATACTAGGTCTAAAATACGATTATTACAGTTTGGAATTTCATTTACCTGCCGAAATCCACAAACCGAAGTCACATATTCGTAATAATTTTGTATTTCTACCGTCGTAGAAGGCATATTAAAATCGCCGATCACTACCACTTTATCATATTTAGGACACATATTTTCCAATAAATTAAATAATTTCATATACTGACTATTGTCACATTTCGGCGGAATATAAACAACACAACAAAAAAACAGAATTTTTTTTCCGATATGCACGGTAGCACAAACAATCTCGAATAAGGCCGTATCCACATTAGGGATCGTAATCCTTTTTAACTCGAATCGCGAAGATGCAGCCAGAAGAACTCCTCCTTGTTTGCGGCCATCACTTCGATCACATCGCAATATTTTGTAGTGTGGTGGAAAAAGTTCACCGTCTTGTATCGATTTATTCAATCCTGTTTCCGTTATACCAAAAAGTTCATAGGAAGAATTTAAAAGATTAGTATAAAACGTTGATGTCTTTGTACGTAATCCGCGGACATTCTGGTAGTAACACATAATTGGTCTTTCAGAGGTTCCCTTCATGAGTCGCCGATTTATTGTTTTTGTTGGCTCGAAACCACCGCCATTCATTAAAGCGAGTATTTACTGGCCAACAATCTATATTATTGATTTTTCCAAAAAGTGACTCAGGAACTCCAATCATAAAAGACGAATAATCTCTCTTGGTTTTAGGGATAAGTTTTTCTACCTTTATGTCCCTAGTACCACAAGTATCCTCCACATGTTTCTCTATTGTCTCAGCTAGAGTGTCAGGATGAAGCGACCATATATGTAGAAACTTTTTTTTTTCGATCGCTTGAATCGATGCAATCACCGTATTGCCTCCTTTACGGACTTCTCTAGTTTGAGACACCTTTACCTTGGCAGTGCCCTCAGAGGTCGAAGGTTGAAAATGTCCATCTACGCGATTTGAATTTGAAGCATTTATTAAATCCAAACGCTCCCGTTGATGCGATGTAGACTCGCCCTTAGTCTTGGCTCGTTCCATAGCTCGGCGACTGCGAGCCGATACCGTCGTAACCGCCTTGTCTATAGCGGTCTCAGTCGCACACGGCGCCACCAATACACCAACCGCTGAATCGGACTCTTTCTCCGGAGTACACGGCGGTGCAGCTAACGCGTTAATTTTAATTAACAAATCTTCAATTACCCGCTTCTGCTCAATAATCAGCACATTATGATTTTCGATCAGCTGTTTTTGATCTTCAATTTTCTTATTTTGCGCCTCGATCAGCGATGACTGCAAGGTAATTTTTGTCGTCAGCGCTGTCATCTTCTTAGATAAATCACTCAGTGCCACTTCAATGTTAAATTTGGACATTTTACAATTATTCGTGCTAAAAGTAGTGTGTAGTACGAAGTTGTAAGTATCGTGTTTTGGAAACACATAAAAAAAAGTTAAGTAAAAAAAAGTGGTGTCGCCATACAAAAAACTTGTAATTCGCGCTAAACGACCGGCCATCGCTGTTTTCGGCGGCGCGCGGCGGCACATAACTCAATACCTGCCTAGTTTTCTTTACAAAAAGTAATGATATCCCACCAAAAACATAAATGTAAAAAAGAGAGCCAAGTTCAATACAAAAATTATTCTTGGCTGTGGGCTTCACCTCAAAAAGAATGGAGATCTAAATGAGTGCCAAGTTCTATGCATAATCTAGATATGTATTTATAGGAACAAAATAACATTATGAACAAGTATTAAACTCTATTTCTTTGCTTTATTGGATACTTATAATAATTGCTATTATTTAAAAATGTGAGATCTTAAAGTACCAATCCATAAAACACATTTAAGAGCTTTCATGATCACACAGTAAAGCTAAGTGTACCTAGAGTACCTATTAATCAGTGCGTGTTGGTTCAGGCGCAAGCGGCAAGCGGGAGCGGGCAGCATCGGCCATGGTAATTAGATTTAAGAACAACTGGGCGGCGTCAGTGGGAGAATGGCCTGCATTAATTTGAGCTTCTCTAACGAGGGCGACGGACGGTCGGATCGGCTAGAAACTTGACCACGGCGTGGTGTGGAGTCGTCTCGGAGTTTATTTATTTTAAGGTTGATGATTTTATCAAGTTTTTTTTTATAAAAAAATGACTATCATATAATATTGAGATAATGTGCAGATCATGTGAAGGTAATTAAAATTTTCTGATGATAAATAACAGAAACGCTTACAGAGTTTTCTGTATTAGCAACCAAAGTAATGAGACAGTTACATAAATTATCACCTAAGTGGCTTGGGCATAGATTAAGATGCCGCAAAGCACAATCAATTATCTGAAGTTTGTAACTTGTAAATGTAGGATAATCATAGCCTAAGCTTGGCTCCAAATGCAAAAAAGTTTTGGGAAACATTTTATTTTAAACGGGCCGTGGTCACTTTTGCTATGTTTGTCTAACAATATAAGTGTATTTTAATTAATAAATTTTGTTATTTTACTTTGTGAAATAGTTTTTCCAGGTTAAACATATTTTCCCGGGATAGAAGTAGCTTATAGCACGCAGAAATAATCTGGCTTCCTATTAGTGAAACAATTTTCAAAATCGGTTCAGTAGTTCTTGAGATGAGCGCGTTTAACGTGATTTGCTATGGAGAGAATAAATATTTTCAACTCTTCCCTATCTTTCTATTTGATTAATTTCGTTGCCGGATAAAGAGAGACTAGTGATCCCTGAGACTCGCCGAGCTTTACCGCTTGGTGTCATAAAATGTGTGCCATTATTGATCCTGGCTTAAAGGAGTTGTAGTGGCGGGTGTGAGGGCGGGATAGTCTAGCGCGTTCAACCAAACAAACAAACTCTTCAGCTATATAATATTAGTATGGATTCTTCACCGTTACACATATTATATTGAGATTATCTTACTATCCATTATTAATAATTGTTTCTTGACTGCAAAAATCATAGATTTACTAATAAACGTTTTAAAATGCGTTACGGTTCAACGCTGACTCACTGCGTCTAAATGACAGTCAAATAGTCATAATGGAAACAAAACCACTATAACATAACCAATTTACTTATATAGATGCAACGTAAAGATCGAAATTTTGCATCGAGTATAGCGATGCTCATTGGTTCGACTCTACGGGCGTGCCTGTTCCCGTAGTCAAGCTGTGTCCAGCGTAGCAGTGGGCTACGCGTCCTCTACGCTATGTTTATTGCAATCTGTTGGTTAAATGCCCGTCTGCTTACCGAGCTTACATTGCCCTTTTGTTACACCGGATTGCAGCTTCTGAATATTTATGCTCTTTCGTTTTAATATTAAAATTGTTAAAATAAATTTTGGCGCCCCTAATGCTACCGTGAGTGTATATCACTATGCTATTCAAGTAACATACGTGAACTTGAATATTACTTTATATAATATTTATATTTCATTTATATTTCTATATTTCTTATAATAATAATTCTTGAGGCTATTTTAAAAGAGGGAACGGCGCTGTGTGCTGAGATACAGGTATTAAACCTAGTTCGGCATATGGAGGCTTAACTTTGCCTAATGTCATAATCTTTAAAGCTTATGTTTTTAGTGTAAGTTTATTGTATTTTTTATGCCAATAAACTAATTATTATTATTATTTATTATGATTATAGCTGTTTTTTATTTGTTTATTCTATTATTTTACTTTGTCGTGATAGATTGAAATATTATACAGGCAGTTAAAATCGCAAAAAATACAATTAAGTACTCTTTCGTAAATTTTAAGACAAAGCTTTGCCAATTAATAAATGGTTATCGGAAAAAAATATTTGTAACTGTAAATAAGGTCTTTAAGCACGAACATGCTTTAAATGCTATTTTTATACAAAACTAAATAGCTAATTGAACCCATTCGACAACTATGCAGACATGTCGGGTCCTCAACCGTCTATCCAAGAAGGCATTTCTGCATAAATGTCTAATCTCATTAAAATGTGCACATCTAGTGGTCACTGGGAAGGGTTGTTGAACTATCTCCCTCGGCCTTTGGCCCTTGCAAACAATGAGCCCTCTGTGTGCACGGACTTAAATAAAAGGTTTGATTTCGTGTTGTAAGGGGGCTACAATCAATATTTGTTCAACGGACCGACCTATCTGCATAGCTTTATTACAATGAACCTTTGAGGTCTTGTTTTTTTGAGTTATACGTATACGTTTGGAATTTAAACCTCGGTGGCGCAGTTGTGTTGCAGTGCGGCTGTAGTGCTGGGGTCTCGAGTTCGTTTCCGGGATTCGATTCCGGGGTCGGGCGAAGTGATATTAGATTTTCTATTCAGTATCAGCCCGAAATCTGGAAGTTGTTCCCGATATCGCGACAAGCTCGCCACCTATCACATCGTGAGACGGAGTGCGCGCGGCGAAGGGCAGGTGCATTAGTTGCGCCTCTGTTTACCCCTTCGGGGATGGAGGACGTGAGTGTGTGGGAGTTTGGAATTTAGCGGTATAAGTCATGGCTTATGAAACGGTGCTATTCATCTAGTTTCTTCCCGCGGCTGCGTTCGTGGATCCTGTTTTTGGATATAATGTGGGACTCAGGGTACCGACATGTAGTTTCCATTCAAGGAAATATTCTTTGAAATAAGTGGAGGATGCATAAACTCTAATAGTCTTAAAAGTAAATACATAGTGACGTATGCCCTTCACAGCATGAATATGCCGGTTTCATGCTGGAGGTATGGCGTTTGTACAATAAAGTAAGTAATATATGCCATTGAGTTTTGTGTGTCCAAATTTAATTTAAGAAAATTTTTTGGTATGGCCAATACCGCCGAATTCGGTATCAACGTGCTAGTGCTATAATATACGTTCCTATTAAGATAATTATACGATTCAGAACACAAATTTTAAAATTTGCAGTCTACAATTTTATCACTTGTCTTTATAAATAAAACCACTGAAATATGACTGTAAGTTGAACAATATACAGATATTGTTCATAACCGATCAACTGAAGTAAGAGAGTTAACAGCAAGCTCTCATTTGCATCCCATATCGCCAAGGTAACTGATAAAACTTACAAAATTCTCGGCTTTGTTCTGCATCAAAGTAAAGAATTTAATAACATTAACACTTATGTTGGTCAAAAACCATTTGAAAAATGCATCTACTGTATGCAATCCATTTTATTCAACTTATAAAGAGAAAATATAAAGAAACCAATATACATTTACTGCAACTTACTTCTTTGGAATTGCGACGTGAACACAGAGATCAATTGTTTTTATATAATATTATTCACAATTATGTCGATTCGCCATTACTTCTAACCATATATCTTTCAACTGCCCTAGATTGAATGCTCGTTCTAACATTATTTTCTCAGTTTCTTTTTAGAATTACTAATTATGCCATGAATCGATTGCTGGTCAGAGCCTGTAGTACACACAATAATCGTTACTATCACATTGATTTGTTCAATAGTAGACTTAGTCGATACAAAGCGCTTGTCAGAAAAGTTAAACGTTGACGTTCTTTGCCTTTCTGTCTATCTTTTTTTTACTCCTGTATAAGAACATTTTGTGTAATTTCACTGATAATACCTATTGTGTAATTTTATGAAACTAATCTTGTTAAACTTGAAACTGTCTTCACTTTGGAAAAATTGTTCGTGAAAATTGTTTGGCTAGCGTAAAAGTTATTGTACTATAATATCATATGTCATAATTTGTGCTGTTTGTTTTCATAAATAAAATAAAATAAGCTATGTCTACATGCTGTCTATGTTTGGTTTCTGTAGTATGACCTCATAATTGTCAGTCTTATAATGCAATTAGACCTTCAAAAATGATATTTACAACCGTAGACAGATTTAGAACAAAAATTACAACTGACTACCCATAAAGTTCTGGTTACTCACGAAAGCTCCACGCGAGAGTCTATGGGAAGTATCATGTGAAATTCACAGCTGTACTGGACTCTAATGGTTCACAGGTCGCATGACATCTCTTCACTCTTATTACTATTGTAATAAGGTCTATTGAAAGACTAGGGTGCGAAGTGCGTCGTGGACTGTAAGAATGTTATTGTGTGTTATCACGCGGGTGTGCCACGCGATTGTGAATGTAAAAACACCTCATTGTTTTTATTGTTTTAATATTGTGTTGTTTAAATTATTTATTGTCGAACAGATGGTTGTGTTTCTTTACGGAAAAAGATGATAGAATTTTTGTTTTTTAAAAGTGTGATGAAAATATTGTTTTGTTTTCATGAATTTCCTTTGAAGAAAATCTACGTCAGAAACAGTATTAATGTAAGTAAAAATAATGCTATAAATGGAGAGAACCCCTATTGCAGATGAAGATATATACAATTTATTACTAACTTGTACATTTACATACGCATTTAAAATAAGTAATTTATATATAACAGTAACTTACTTAAGAAGATTTAACAGAGAACATTTAACATTATATTAATTTTGTATGAAAGTTGCGGGTCGGTATGAGGTTATTTCGCCAGTCCCGGCTGCCAGTCTGCATTAAAGTGTGCTAAACCTAGACTTATCTCGTAAGCAGATTTGAGATACGGTCGCCCCGGCAACACTTAACAGGCTTCGTTAACTCGATCTATTTCAAGCGCTTCCCCGAGCGACCTCACACATTTACACTCTACATCTACCACTATAACTATACATCGTGATCAACTCTCAAAGCTTCAACATATCTGAGGGCTTGTAAAGTTCAGATTTGCAACACAAAACTTTTCATTCTTTATCGTGGTGATTGATACACTTTCTCATTCATATTGTAGTAAAAAGTACATGAAAGCTAATACGAAATAATTGTATTTTATTCCACATTACATCACCGCTCATATGTATCTTATTTAGTTGCAAAAATAATTTGTTGGCGCACTTCGCATGTTTCGTGGTACTAAATAGAACAATTACAACAAATTGAAATGTCGCAAGTGAATTGGTGACGGTGGCTGTATCAACAGCGGTGGCGGTGGCGGCGGTGGCGTCAGTGGTGGTGGCGGCGTTGGCGTCGGTGGCGTCGGTGGCGGCGGTGGCCGAGGCGGGCGAGTCGCCACCGAGCTGAGCGGCTGCTAAATGCCGCAAGAGCGGCGCTCCGTCCCGCTTGCACCGCTGCGAGCGGCGCACTTCTCGCTCGCGCCGGCGCGAACACGTGTTTATTTGTATGTTTTATCCTTCGGCGGCTTTAAACCCAACCCACCCCGACCGCAAAGTGCGCTCCGCCGCCCGCCGCGCCCGCGCCGTCGCCGCCTCTCGCTCGCCGCCGCCGCTGCCGCGGAGCCGCACCGACTCGCCCGCGAAACTTTGTCCGAAGTCGACGAGCACGGACGTACGGCGCGTATTAATAGCCACCGCGAGCGGTCACCGCAAGCGAACGCTGAACGCTGCGAGGGCGGCCTGAACCACTCGCACCGAGTTCCGTGCGCCACGAGTCGCACTACGGCCGCGATCCCGGGCGCACGCATCGCGCTTGCACCCCACGCGCACACACACGCCGAACTTAACGACGAAACAAATCTCAAAACCGAACTATAACTAACTAAAAAAGAACTCACCGACCGCGTTGAAAGTGAGAAGAACGTGCGTGCGTCCGTCGCGTAAATACGCGCCGCGCAAAAAGTGCCGCCGTCAGTGAAAACTAGTGAAAAGTTTTTTCGCCGCGTACGGGGGAGCCACCCCTCTGCGCCGGAAAAAATCGGCCCCTCTCATCCCTCGCCCACCCGCCGCCGAACTTTTCATTCACCGGGGAAAAAAGTGTGGCAAGGCCGCTCGTGACGTCACCGCGTCAAGTGGCCACGCGCGCGTTCCCTAGCAACGAGTTGTCACGTCTCGTCATCCTCGTTTGCCGGAAGCGGGAGCGACAGCGGGCCAGGAGCGGGTCCTGGTGTCGCGGGATGATGAGTGCCTTGAGTGAGGATGATGTGCGAGCGCGGTGAACGCCGGCGAGGTGCAGTGTGTAGTGACATGTAGCGGTGGTGCCGACACAGTGGACTATATGTGTAGCACGCAGCGCGCGCGGGTGTCGAGGATGCACCTGACGGGCGCGAGCAGTGGCGCGGTGTCGCCCGACACCAGCTCCACGCTGCTCCACGAAACCTACACCAAGATGACATCGGATATATTAGCCGAGCGGACCCTGGGGGACTTTTTGTCGGAGCATCCTGGGGAGCTCGTGAGGACCGGTAGCCCTCATTTTGTTTGCACAGTACTGCCGCCGCACTGGCGGTCTAACAAGACGTTGCCGGTCGCGTTCAAAGTGGTGGCGCTGGGTGACATCGGCGACGGTACGCTGGTCACCGTACGCGCCGGCAACGACGAGAATTGCTGCGCGGAGTTAAGGAACAGTTCCGCGGTGATGAAAAACCAGGTGGCAAAGTTCAACGATTTGAGATTCGTCGGCCGCAGCGGTCGCGGTGAGTGCTGAAGGTGCAGTTATACGACTGAATTATAGTGTTAATACATTCTGATAATATCTTATACCATTTAGCAATTTATTAAGTTTTATCAAAAATATTTAATTCATAAAATTTTAGATTTATATAAAACTTAGACTTTTTATTTAGACGGTGTAAAAATATTATGACGCAACGGAGAACTGCAGCAAAACTTCGTTACAAAATAAAACAGAAACGGTGCCAAACAAACAAATTTCTTGTTGTTTGAACTCGTTAAACACCGAAACATTAAAACGTGTCAAAGTTAATCCAAAGTAAAGTGACATCGGTAAGTATTCGAAACTTTTTCCGCAAAGTTAAGGAAGTAAAGTGAATGTCAAATAAGGAGGGCAGGAGATTTGGGCGGCCATTTCCGCCCAACGGGATGTCCCGCCCGCCCTTTCTAAGAAAGTTTACTTTTTGCGAACGAAATAAAATGCCCCCTGAACTTTGCCGACTTTCGTAGCTACAATCGCGTTTAGGGGAAAACAAACCTCAAATTAACAAACCGACCAATTAAATTCGTGTCTTCAGTTTAAACTGGATATTGAGACGTTTCTTAACGAATCTATGTTATTATCATTTTGATAAAATAATTGCTTGTTATTAAAATAACTATTTCAAACATTATATCCGATATACCGACGGCCAACAAAATATTTTATGGCGACAAAATATAAACCGTATAATTCTAATATTAATTGTAATAACTAATAAGGATTACATTTAAAATAGTTTAAAAAAATCATAATTAAGAAAAAGTACATTTCGTAGATAACTACGATGTTGGAAACAATCTACATTTAATGTTGAAACAAATAACCAGTCATTTACATTGTTTATTTTTTTAACCGACTTCATTAACCCCCGATAGAAAAAGAGGAGTATTATAAGTTTAGGGTGTGTATCTGTATACCCAAGCGTCGTCGCGTCGGGGGACCGCTAAAGAAGTATTTTCATCTCCCTAGTCCTGAGTTCGGTCCCCCGACGTGAGGACGCTTGGGTCAAAATATTAGTAGGTACTTAAACGACAAAGACACTTTTATTATTTGCGTCGGGAGTCATTTAAATTTTAATTAATTTTTAGTTCTAGAATAGCTAGGTACATGTACGAAAAATAATTTGTTTTGTATAGTTTTCAGTATTGATTTTGTTATCCTTTTTACATTTTTTTATGTAGTCAGTGCTTCAAAATTAAAATGTATTCTATTGTGAATATATATTTTTTATCATGTTGAATAACCATTGTTGTCCTACTATCCTACTCCTACTAATATTATAAACGTGAAATTTTGTAAGTATGTATGATTGTATAGATGTCTGGATGTATGGATGTTTGTTCCTCTTTCACGCAAAAACTTCTGAACGGATTTCGATGAAATTTGGCACACGGGTAGATCATGTCTTGGATATTAATCCGAAATAATTATCTCGGGAAAATAAAAAGCGCAACTTTTATCCCGGAAAAACTTTTTAACGCGGGCGGAGCCGCGGGGATAATCCAGTTTATAATAGTTACTAGCTGTAGGGGTTTTCCAAATAAAATTGACTTATTAATTTACCTACTTCACCCGAATTTCCCCCGAATTCGTTCAGCTATTTCATAATATACTTCTAATAAACTTCCAAACATGTTCACAAACATACGCATTTTTAATATTAATAAGATTAACAATATTACAGATTCTTCGCGAAGAGTTTACTCTTCAAATATCCTTACATAGGGTGTAGTTACACCTCTGGCTACCTCTGTAAAAGGTAGTGGTAGCCCCTGCTTAGTAGTGGCCTCCTCTACTACTGAGAGGGTTTAGGCCTTAGTCCACCACGCTGGCTTAGTGCGGGTTGGCTTACTTGGGTAACTATAGTCCTTATCATATTTTTTTATGTTAGGGATAATGATACGCTGATCTAATGTGAGTAGGTTGCAACTGCTCCATTAGCACCTTGCCTTGTATAAATGCATGGCGCCTTTTTTCAGTTCAGAGGGGTAGGCAGAGTTGTAACACCTTAATTTAACCAGCAATGTTAAGTATTATGTACTAGAGAGCGGGCTTATTGCCTCTTACTGGCCACATTCCCAGACTCCAGGCTGTTATTGAGAAAATCCAATATAATTTTTCCCGACCCGCGATCCAAACCTCAGCGCGATAGTCGTACCGTGCTCACGTCGTAATACAACTACACCACTGAGGCAGTCAGTGCCTTAATTGCAGATTAAATTAAGTTTGGTCTCGAATGTATTGCTTGGAATTCATGCATCATACAATATCTACATTGTTTTATTTTATTGTGTAAATAGAGTTACAATAAGGTCATTAAATAATAAAATAGCTGCAGCTATAATAATAATATAATCAATCTATTTATATAATAAAACCGTAGGCACTACATGTCTGTAAATAAGATATGTTTGCGAAAAACTAGACACGAGGAATAAGTAATAGATCGAAAACAAAACAAAACAAGCAATTTTCGTCTCGTTTGGTCATATTATGTTCTCTGGTGTATCACATCAAAGCCGCTTATTGGAACCAAAATCTAATTAATATTCGTTACAAAAGTAAAACTTAATATAAAATTTTTAGATCGACATCGAAACTAACAAAAATATTAGAGGTTCCGCTGAAGTCACTTGTTTATTTTACGATGAGTAAATTAACCGAATTACGTGTAAATTAAATGCAAACAATTAGTGTATAGAGTGTGCCACAAAAATATCAAAACATATCTATCCATACCATCTGTACCAGTCCTGTATTATATACTGCCCACTGCTGAGCACGGGCCTCCTCTACAACTGAGAGGGTTTAGGCCTTAATCCACCACGCTGGCCTAGTGCGGGTTGGCAGACTTCACATACCTTCGAAATTCTTATAGAGAACTTCTCAGGTATGTAGGTTTCCTCACGATCTTTTTCCTTCACTGTTAAAGCGAACGATAATATAATTGATAAACATTACGACATGTAATTTCGAAAAGTCAGAGGTGTGTTGCCTTAGGTTTTGAACCTCCAGACATTGTCTCGGCAGTACGTTTCATTCCCAACTAGGCTATCGTCTACTATTGAACACACATATCTATGTTTCTTTTTTATTGATAGGTTCAAGTGTTATAACTATAATTAGATATATAAAATGTGATGATGCCTTAAAAACTCTGAAAAAATATGTTTGTGGTAGCTTTTTTTATTAGGATACTAATAAATAAAATCGTCGCAACGCAAACGCAAAAAATGTCGTGTGCGTCTGCGAGTCACGTTTTGGAGTGAGGTGGTATACTGTTAGTTTATGTATGTGTAACGGTAAATGTGATTATTGTTTATTTTGTAAATGTGATGGCAATTACATAATTTATCAATACGATCGGTTATTATTAACAAACCCCTAGTCTTCGGTAAAAGTAATAACTGTAATAAACTGTTAAAGTAATAAATCTAAATAACTGCATTCGATTTGTTTTTAATCTTCGTAAATACGACCACGACTCTTCCTATCGTTCCCAACTTAAGTGGCTACCCATACGTGAACGTCGTAATTTGCGTGCACTTACTACCCTGTTTGCTTTACTTCATTCTCCCACTCCACCTTCTTACTTAACTCCTCTCTTCCAAATTTTAGGTTCGGCCCACGATAAAAACTTATAATATATAATAATAATACCAGCCCTGTATTATATACTGCCCACTGCTGAGCACGGGCCTCCTCTACTACTGAGAGGGGTTAGGCCTTAGTCCACCACGCTGGCCTAGTGCGGGTTGGTAGACTTCACATACCTTCGAAATTCTTATAAGGAACTTCTTAGGTATGCAGGTTTCCTCACGATGTTTTCCTTCACCGTTAAAGCGAACGATAATTGATAAACAATACACACGTAACTTCGAAAAGTCAGAGGTGTGTGCCTTGGGTTTCGAACCTCCGGACATTGTCTCGGCAGACCGTTCCATTCCTAACAAGGCTACCGTCCACGATAAAAACTTACGCTCTTCAAATAATCTTCTTCAATGTCCCCCCCACCGCTCTGATTTTGTCAATTCTTCTTTCCCGGTTCAAACTATCCTATTATGGAATTAACTCTCTCCTGAAATTAGGAAGGCTACGAACCGTTGCACTTTTAAAATGAAAGTTCGCGAGCTGTTGCTTCAAAAGGTATCAGAAACGCCACACTAGCATCTTCTTTCTCTTATTTCTCTTGCAAAGCATAAATATTTATATTATGTATGTATATGTATGAGTATGTATTTATATATATATAATATTATTGCATATTTATTATAGCATTATTGCATTATTATATTATGTTACATCCGTTTGTATATAATTTACATTATAGATTATTTTATGTATTCAATGTTTTGTCATATGTAATAATCAGTTTTTTTTTTGTTACCTGTTATAATATATATTTATATCAACTTTTTTTATATACACCTGCTTCTTTTCATCTCCACATCACCCAAAGGTAGACTGATAGATAATGCCTAAGGCATTAAGTCCGCCTATGTACATTTTTGTATACAAAGTTTAAATAAATAAATAATAAATGGTAAAATTTCGAATCTAGTAACCCATATTGGAAAGCACGAAAAGTAGTTTTATGCTTGAAAATGTATTTCTGTCTCTCGACGCCCGTTTTGTAAGCACGCTCGCTTCGCTCGCTCGGCTCACGCATTATAGTGGACACAATTCCAACCTAACAAGCTCAAGAATTTCTGGTTAGGTGATAGTTGGCAACATTGGGTGACATTAGGTGTCATTAAGTATGTCGTCGTCAGTCGTCGATGAGCGTAGCGTGCATCATTTTTGAATAATAATTACTTTTAGTAAAAGTATAGTGTAATTGTTAATAATAATCAGTAAAACCAAATCATTTCTTACTTTTACCTTTAATCTCGCTTATTATCAATAATGACCGGTCATTTTCAATAGAACAACTAATCTCTTACCGTGACATGAATATCCAGGGAAGATAAGTCTGCATAATTTAGAAAATTTATCAGTTATTTTCTATCTCACGACACAAAAAACTATTCTAATTTGTCATTGTTACATATAAAAACTCCTATAACATCTAAACACATTAATTATTTTATTTCTTTGTTTTTTATCAGTCACTTTTGTAGCAATTATTTTATATTTTTATCTAAACAACATTACAATAATAGCCAATAGCAGGGTATCCGGAATATTTTGTGCCTCACCGAAGAGCGACTACCCTACATAATGAAGGTTCCGCCAATGTTGCTTTCGACAAGTCTAGCCGTTGGCTACCCCTTGTATATGTAGTTACATAAGCCAGCATAATTCTTGCGATCCTCGAGAGATACAACGTCCTTTGGTTCTCTAACTTATAGATTTTCGTGTATATCAGGACAACGCAACACTTTTAAATAGCTCGAGTTATTGACGGTTATTCATCTTGCCTCTATCGTCAACTATCCCCGGTCTCCCCTAAGCGCCGGTGCCTATGAAAGATTGAAGTTGTGCTACGGGCACCGGAACCACTTCACAATTAATCTAATGCTAAACTATGTAAATTTTTCTAAAATATCTCGAAACAAACCTAATGGTGAATTTTTTTTTATTGATACTGAATTTTGAGACGAGCATGCCACTCGCCTCATGGTAAGCGATACGATCGCTCATAAACAGGGCGGCTACTTCGATCGAGCGGTAAATCACCCAAACACGTTAGTCCGTAAAGCGTCAATATATACTCCAATCGACCGCGCTAAATGGAGACGGCCGCGTTCCATATTAACTGATCCAGAGGACAAAATCACTCTGGCCATCCGCCGTAAGAACGAGTTCTCGAAACTCCGACACTCCAAAAGACCGTCGAGGACCCCACCGCATTCCCCGTCGCCCCCCCCCCCCTTCCCCCTAGCAGTTCCGGCCCGCGTGCCGATGACAATGAAACGAATTAACAGGATTAGGCCTAAAAACCAATCTTTCCCTAATCGTTGATGTCTCATCCGCTCTCAGTGGCCGTCCTGAGCCGAGGATCATAACCCGTTAGTGGGTTGCTCTCAGCATGGTCGCCTAAATTCAAAGGGTTGCGAGCACCTTCTGCGTTCACCTGTAAAGACCGGTGTGGCCAGAAAAGCTGATTCGCGTCAGGCTACTGGCAGTAGGACCATAACAAAAAAAAAGCTCATAAACAGTAGCAACACCATACAAAACTTTTAAATACAAAGTACTGCGTATACGCAAGATAGCGACAAGCGTACAAAAACACAGTTGCCATTTACATAAGCTTTCTTCCACGAGTTGAGTGCAGCTCACACAAGATAATATACGGAATTTCTATCAGCTGTAACTATTTATACCTAATTTTAGGTGTTCCATGACACACGTGGGAGCGGCAACGCGGTTTCATTTACACGTTGAAATCAAAACAAGCTCACAAAAAATGATGCCATGTGATAATTTAGTAGATTTTACAACAACTAGGGCTGATTTCATCATTTGCTGATAAATGCTACATCAATGCTCCCAAATAAATGGTAATAATATGAGTAATATCTATATTAGTTGTTACCAAATAAAGGACATGAAAAAAAGGTCCAAAAACGGCCCTAAAATTCTAACCAAGGTAGTTTATATATAATTGGATAGAACTCCTAAAAATTAACCTTTCACGAGGTTTCACGGATCCAAGAACCATATTTTTGCCCCTTTAATAGCCATAAAGCTTGAGTCTATTTTGTTGAGTCTAGTTATATTTTGAGGCCCAACACCATAGAAAAAGCGGACATCTCGTTTTAATTTGTGGGAAAGAGACGTAAATATACTAACATCTATACATATACTATTGCCAGCTATAATAGTGGTATTAGGTCGTCGAAAATATCAAAAAATTATATATCACTGCGATCTAAAAATAGACCCCAAGAAAGAAAAATGGACTTTAAGTGGTTTCTAGCGGTTTCAATTGTAATTTATTACGAGGTCAGCGAAAAAGAGTAGGCAACATTGAATAAGGATAGGGTACCTTTTACTACATGATTAGTTGATAAATTTTGAATATGGACCACTTCGCCTAATTTCCTATAGAGCTAGACACATTTGAGATACAACTATAATAGCCAAGGTTTAATCTTTACATAATTTAGTGAATAGACAGCCTTGGAGCTTAGAATATAGAAATATGGTCTGGTCATAAGGTATTCTACCATTTATTCTAAATCCATTCTAATGTGGTGTCAGCGCAACACAATTATTCAAACATGTAGAAAGTATTTGGCTCAGCTTTTACAACCGGCCATCCGCCTCATGCCAAGCTCCTTTGGGGGTTCCAGCCGAGGGTAAATTGCTTTTGGAAACCTCACACACTATTCCTGGACTAGGAATTCGTACCCAGGACCTTCTAGTCCGCAGTCTGTAGGTAAACACTGCAATTGGAAAAAAAGAGGAGAGCGTACACTCTACAAAAGGTAAATTAAACCATCGCTTCTACCTTATTCTAGTGTCTGACATGAAGTATTTCATTATTTTGATTATTAGCTGATAAATTAATTAACCATACATACATACATAGTATCACGCCTCTATCCCATAGGGGTAGGCAGAGACTATGGATCGCCACTTTGCTCGATTCTGGCACACTACTTTCGCTTCCTCTACCTTCATCAATCTTTTCATGCACTCCCGCCGGTTCAGGGTACTTTTGACCTGGCCTTTACTTAGAATGTCAGATATCTGACATTCGAAGGTTCGGTGCGGTCGACCCCTGCCGGCCCTTCCATCCACACTCACCTTATATATCCTCTTTGTCAGTCTCCTATCATTCATCCTTTCCAAATGCCCAAACCACCTTAGCATACCCTTCTCAATTTTGGTCACTACATCCTCTGTCACTCCACACATGTCCATCACCCTAGTATTCCGCACTCTCCAGTCACCCCACACATGCTTCTTAATTAACCACATCCACAATTACTGTGAAGGATAAGCCAAAATCCATGTACACTTTACAATATCTAAAAACGGTGTAAACATATAAATTTTTAGTATAATAAAATAGGATAATCTCCAAATTCTACAAAATCTTTCTAGACACATAATAAAGTATTGCTTGTGACACCGCCTACGTGTAGACTTTTCCAGATGTAAAAGTCCCATCGTTTACTGTCCATTTTCTATGTGACAAAATTCATACGAATCTGATCTCTTTCACATACCAACGCGGCTGAGAATTAAACAACATATTAAACATGAGCAAAAATTCGAGATCCTCGCAAACTATAATCCAAATCATTTTTAAATAACTCTAAGATGTTATGCATAATCAGTGGAAAAATCATTTAGATAACAGTATTAATGCCCGCTATTTTCATGTTATTATTTTCAAATCGGTCTTTCGTAGTAGAAACACCGAACCGTAATTCTATGAACCGATTGTGCATAGTATGAAAATTGCCATGAAGAAATTGTTTTGTCGGTATTTTTGTCGGATATGCTTCATTCAAAAAACGTTCCTAATAGATACAGGGTAAAGTCTATATAATGATACTGAAGGGACCGTGCATTTCATGGCGTTATAGAGAGTTGTCGATTGAGAGAAGCAAAATCAGATTTGTAAAAAAAAGAGTTATTTCAGACTAGTGTTAGTAGTTACGTACATAAAAAACAATCTTATATGAACGCTATGGCGTATCTATAGTCTGTTATTTTTGTCTGCCGTCTTTTAATGCACCAGTTATTTTGTTGTAACTTTTTACTTATTTTATTCATACCTTGCAATATTGAGGCGTCGTGGTGATAAAGGAAGTACTTTTTCAAAAATTTTGCTGCTTCCAAAGCTTCTTTAATGCTCGGTGGAGGCGACAAAAGAACGTACACAGCTCCGCAGTTTTTACTAATTTTGGCACCTTAAAAAGTATTTTTTACTACCTAATTCTTGCCGTTATTGAGAGGGGATGTAATGCTATATACAGTGTATCATTGTTTGGAAGGCAAACTAAACCAGTCAAAGCCAAGTGATTTCGACGCTTTAGGGAGTTTGTCGTTAAATCGAGTAAAGTTACATGGAGTTTACACTGTAATTTTAAAATATTCTGTATTATAGAAATTACTTACTGCCTCGGTGGCGTAGTTGTATTACAGTACGACTGCAAAGCTGAGGTCTCGGGTTCGATCCCCGGGTCGGGCAAAGTGGTATTGAGTTTTTCTATTCAGTATCAGCTCGGAGTCTGGAATTTGTGCCCGATATGGCGATAGGCTCGCCCCCTATCACATCATGGGACGGAATAATGGCGAAAAGTGGGTGCACTAGTTGCGCCTCTGTCTACCCCTTCGGGGATAACAGGCGTGAGTGTATATGTATGTATATGTAAATTACTTACCTACCAATACAAAAATTATAAATAGATTGTAATCATTCAAAGAACCGAACTTGTTCCGATTATACAACATAGGTAAAGAAAGTAAAAACTGTGGTTTTAAAACACAGATCAATATGTTTATTCGCATCTTTTAAAGTATACTGCAAATAAGTGGGACTCCGGATGTTAAGAGTTCTTCATGGCTACACTGCCGGACTCATAGATCTAGAATGAAATCCTCCTAGCCAGTTTCGGCCACGGCTGCCAATCACAACGGAGATCAGCCAGGTACGCAAAAGATATTATAGTGCACAAGTGTGTGCGCAATACACAGGTGCACTCGCTATTCCTTCACTCTCATAGTCCGGTGAGACGGCAATCCGACATGACCGGGGAGAGATCAGGCGCAGGACCATAGGCTTTACGTGCTTTCCGAGGCACGGGGGTATCACACCGCCAACTTCCTGACTCCGAGCTGCGACTGAGTAAATTTTAAGATGGAAAAACCCAGTCACAATTTTTTTGGGCTCGACCCGGGATTCGAACCCAGGACCTCAGCGCGCAAATCGTACTCGTAATGCGTACGCAATACCACTACGCCACCGAGGCAGTCAAGAGGATGAGGATGAGGATGAGAGGCAGATCTAGAATAAAAAGAGGAGAAAGATGTTTTGGCTTTCGAAATTCTTATTCACCAGATTAATTAAGGAACAGACTTCTTTCACAACTACCACTACCACTGAGTAAGTCTAATTTACGGAGTAGCATGTGAGAAATTAGAGGCGCGAGCGCAGCTTACATGATTACATGAAAATATTTAACTATGTTAATGCTCCAGATGTGACGGGACGTACAGAGTTACACAAATTTAGATACGCTCAACTGTGGAAACCTGCAGTAAGCGGTATACCGCTTTGCCACTTCTTTTGTCGCCTCTTAAGTCTAATGACAGTGTATATGAGTTGTGACCCGAGAGGTACTTGGTTGAAATTCCATGTTTGGCAAAAATTTGCTAAAGTCAAAATGATGAAATCTGAGTGTTCCGGGAAGTCATCTTTTTAGGCTAGAAGACATGCCCCATCTACAAATCTAGCTATGCCCATAGAGCCGAGCACTCTTTGGAGTCTGAATATAGCAAAGTAGCGTATATGCGTAGCGATCGTAGAATATTTGAATAAATTCTCTAAAACTTAGACTCTGTTTTTTCAACTGTAGATATCTTTTTGTCAGGGTGTTATTAAGCTGGACGCGCTCGGTGCACCTCACACCTCACGTCTCACACCTCACACGTCACACCTCACGCCTCACACCTCTGAACAAATTCAAAACTTCAAGTCGCCTATACACATTAAGGTTAATTGAAATATTTATTTATCTTTGTGTGAAGTAAAGTAAGTGCCTTTAATAACATAAAAGGTTTGTGATGAAAAAAAATGTTGCTAAGAATACAAAAGTTTATAGGTGATTTCAAGTTTCGAATATGTTCAGCTACTTTTGTGGCTGATTGTACATGTTTTATGATGCATAAGTAAGATTGTATTTGACGTTGCTTTTCTGTGAGACAGTGGTACTACCGGCTAAGTCCACCCATACATGCTGTAGAGTGTAGACCATGGATGGCGAACGTTTATTGGCTAATGTACTATAGATAAATTACAATGTGACTGTAACATGCCATCTAGGGATAGCCTTAGCTAATCAGGGGCGGTTTTCTGGCGACCCTTCTTTTCTTAACCCCCAACCTTCTCAATCATTATTGGCGTGCCCGAATTATTTTATCCTCGACTTCGCCATTCCTGCTGTAGACAATTAAAACGTAATGCATTCAAATGCAGATAATTATCATTTTGAGATATCATTTTACGTTTTTATTTAAATAAAAATAAAAAGCAGTTTATTGCCTTAAAACTAACAAATAATATCTACAACAAATTTAAGCAAACATAATATTAGTGAAAGGCAAAAGGAAGTGACTCAGCGTGTGCTAATCGAAACTAGAGTTTAGATCAGCGCTGGTTTTCAGTCACCCCTATCTCCCTATAGTCTTGTCCTGGAGTTAATGTAATTAATGGCGTAATTGTACAACGGAAAACTGCAATTAAGAAAAATATCATAGGACACAGTACATACAGAACAAAAGTGAAACAACAACATGTAAGTTACAATAATAATGTTTTCACGTATGTTGTAAACTATAAATTTTTTATTACAGTTAAATGACGAGACGAGCATGCCGTTCGCCTGATGGTAAGCGATACGACCACCCATAAACAGTAGCAACACCACCCAGCACCTTGAGTTACAAAGTACTGAGTGGCTGAACACTGCGCTCGTCACTCTAAGACACAAGGTTATCGTTCACTTTAACGGTGAAGGAAAACATCGTGAGGAAACCTACATACCTGAGAATTCTCCATAAAAATTTCGAGGGTATGTGAAGTCTGCTAATCCGCATTAGGAGGACTAAGGCCTAACCTCTCTCAGTAGTAGAGGTAGCTCGAACTCAACGGTGGGGACTATACAGAGCTGACTGCATTGCATTGCAAGAGATAAATACATCCCCCGTCGGTTGACAAAGGTTTTTTTTAATTGTTTTTATTTTGTTCCTCTGACTATTACCGGCCAGAGACATTTTCTGTTTATTTTATTTTTCTTATCTTTCCTCTCTCGACTGCCTCGGTGGCGTAGTTGTATTACGGTATGACTACAATGCAGAAGTATCGGGTTCGATCCCCGGGTCGGGTAAAGGGATATTGAGTTTTTCTATTCAGTATCAGCTCGGAGTCTGGAATTTGTGCCCGATATGGCGATAGGCTCGCCCCCTATCACATCATGAGACGGAATAATGGCGAAAAGTGGGTGCACTAGTTGTGCCTCTGCCTACCCCTTCAGGGATAACAGGCGTGAGTGTGTGTGTGTGTGTCTTTCCTCTCTCGGTTGACATAGTTATGTTGACCTACCTCATTACTTCTTCATACTCCGGTTAAAGGACCTAAGTTTACGATTCTATTTTAAACCCAGACGGAAAGTAGGGATGTTGTAAGTTTTATGGTGTGTAGGTAGGTACAAAGCTTTGTATCGGTATGTCGGTCTGTGGCACCGCGGCTCTCAAACGCATAGACCGATTGTGATGCGACTTTTTTGTTTGAAGACTGATATGATCAAGATGGTTCTAAACTATAATTTAGAAAGATCTATTCAGGTATTTAACTCATCAGCTCATTTTATACTTTCACATATCCCATTGATTTTATTGTACACCTGATTTTCATATAACTTAAAGCCATGCAGATTTTAGTTTTTCTTTCTGGATAGTTAACGGATTTGCTCAATTTTGTGATAGTCGTGGCGTTTATTGCTAAGCCAGCGATTTTCTCGCAGCGTCAAAAATACCTCACTCGAACAAATGCGCGGCGATATTTCGCATATTTATGGGACTAAAATCTGTATCGCTTAGAGAAATTAGCATAATATTATGTCCAAGCCTCAAGTCTCCACCTATTAATGAGCTGTTACCTTAGGTCATCAATCAATTTAATTAATAAGCCAGATGTCCAAACCTTTTAACATGAAATAAAATAGACGAACTTCATACTCAGCAACGTAAGCTAACCAAAGGTAATGAAAGACGAAGTAAGTAACCCCAACGCCAATATCTAAGTAAACACAAATCTTAATCCCTTGAGAAAATCGCAAAAGCTATTAATGGAAATTGAAGATCTACTGCATATTACTTAGGCTGGCCGAACAAAAAAGGCGTCTAGTATAAAACCACAAGCCGAAGTTCCACGTAACGCTTTAATCCTCAGCTATATTTTAGTGCTGTGCAAATGAAAAGTTAGTCTCGAGTCGAGCTAAGAAGAAGCGGCCCGCCTTCCCGTACGCCAGCCAATGGAAAATGTCGGGAAAACGACTTCTTCCGTGGAGGCGGGGCGCGCGCTGCCTGCGGTCACACAGCCGTTTGAATAAAAAAATCTCCTTTGAAGAGTTCTTTATTTGAACATATTGCGGTGCATGCGAGACGAATGTACGGGACGGTTTAATTATCGTACGCGCACGCTTTATGGCTTTCCGTTTGATCCCGCTTGAGGCTGTGACTTGTTTGTACCGATGAGCCATTTTACTGTCTCTTACTTTAATTACTAATTTCTTATTTATTCTTGGTTTTGCTAAATGCGATGCTCATATTTGGCCCAAAGTCTAGTTAGTTTTCCATAAATACATTTAAATACGATCTTCGCTTTGGATGGGATTATACTATCATTCTACAAAATTCTTTGTCAAAATTCAGTACTATATCTAATACTCCATTTACTTCTTTGAAGCATAAAACCTTATCAAAGATATTAAAACCGTTTAAAAGCTACCACACAATCAAACCGAAATCCTATCGGCAAAGCAACACGCAAACATTGTAGACGGCAGCCCCACGCACGTCACCCGTAATAGACCTTGTCAACCATAACGCGGCCGCAGCGCCGGTAAACCTACCGGACCCGCCGGCCCGCCGCGCCGGCCCGCCCGGCCACTCCGGCAGCCGGTTAGCCGCGATGGAAAACTACCATTTCATTTACGGTCGCCCCTTGGTTTCGGGGTAGTTGCGCTAACAGCACAACCCGCAAGTTGCGTAACTATGCTTTGCGGCGTCACGCAGCTCAAACACGCTCTATTAACTGACCTTGTTTAGATATTGGCTTTTGAAATGGACTCGAATATGAGTGTTTCAGTGTTAGGATTTTTATTTGATTGGTATTTGAACTTCGGTTCCAATTATTAGTGCCATGGTAACATCACTCCTGAATAAAGGATTAATCAACGAGTAATTTCTCCATTTCAATAGACGATTAGAACTAAAGTACAAGATTTCCTTACAAGTGCGTTAGTTTTTATGGTTCTGTAATACTATTGAACGCACGACCTGCCAATGAGTTCGAGCTTTAAAAGACTTTTATACCTTTTCTAATAAATATCCACTTAAAATTTCACAAAATACAATATTATTTTCTTACTAGATTTTGCCCGTGGCTCCGCCCGCGTTAAAATAAAATAAATAAAATAAAATACTTTATTCATCACGTAGGCGAACATGGTTGCACTTATGATAAGTCATACATTAAATTAATTGCAATAATTATTATTGATACAAAAGGTCACTTATATAACTACCGACAATTTTATTGAGATTAAAAAGAATGATGAAAATTAGAATTTAAAAAGCCAGCTCGGGCTGGCAGGAAAGGGGATATAAAGAAAAAAAAAAAGAGATCATTATTATTACAAAAATTATGGGAGGAACGCGTCGCGATCCTCACCGGTGAGGACACTACAGGCCCTAGCCTAGCTAACCTACCAGCCTTTCACTAGCTTCCTAAGCGATGACTATCCGAAGAAGAAAGGCAGAAAGAAACTCCGGGCTTACTTTTTTGTCATCATTTGTCCATTGAATCTTTACATATTTTTTTATTTTTTTTCAAGTCTTTTGCTTACAAAGTCAGATCAGTTACATAAGCTAATGCACACACATCACCGTAAAATAGGGATTAAAATCAATTGAAGGAATTTAACTAAGAGTAAACACTATCCCTAAGAAATTCATAACAAAATTAGAGAACACAATTAGGTAAATAACTATAATTAAACGGTGTACAGCGTGCAGACGCCTACATTTACAAACATAATCTTCGTTGATTTTTTTCAATATTTCGTGGATTTCAATCAATACGCACAATTTAAATAATTGATTTATAAATTAAAAGCAAACGCAACACAAAGATCGGTCGGTCGTCATTAACAAAATGATATGTCAAAACGAGGATAATTATAAAAATGTCATATAGAGATTTAATATTAATTACAATGTCAATATTAGGTATAATCAGTTTTAGATAGATACACATGATATATGTTAAGCAATTAGCTTCAATATGTATTAACATGGTTAGCCACGGTGTGCAGGACCAATTTTCCAAACTGACTGATCATCAAGATAATCCGATACATTATAATACCCCTTAGACGTTAACTCGCGCTTAACGTAACACTTGAATTTGTGTCCGGGTAGACTGGTTATTTCGGAGGGAAGTTTATTATAAAATTTAATTCCATTTGCTAAATATGATTTACTCGTTTTACAGAGCCTAAAGTTTGGAACAACTAGTTTATTCTTATTTCTAGTGTTCAGACAGTGCAAGTCACTGTTTTTCTTTAAAGTACTAAGGTTTTTGCGTACATACATGATATTCTGAAAAATGTATTCGGCCGGCAAAGTCAGTATATTGACCTCCTTAAACAGTTCTCTAAGAGAATCGCGAGAGCGAAGGTTATAAATGGCACGAATTGCTCGCTTCTGTAAGATAAAAATGGTCTGCAGATCTGCAGCAGAACCCCACAGAAGAATGCAATACGACATAATACTGTGGAAGTAAGCAAAATATACCAATCTCGCCGTAGCCACGTCAGTTAAATTTCTAATTTTCCTAATAGCAAAGACGGCAGAACTCAATTTACTTGCAATTTTTTGAATATGGGGTCCCCATTGCAATTTATTATCGACTGAAACCCCGAGGAAGACCGTTGAGGGTACTAATTCTAGATTATTCCCGTCTAAATTAATATTTACTTCATTTTTATTTTTGAGTAACGAGAATCGAACACATTTAGTTTTTGCCGCATTTAACAGTAAATTATTAGCAGAAAACCAGTCGGAAATCGATTTAAGTACTTTATTTGGCTCTATAAGATTATCTTCCCTTCTATTTACCTTAAATATTAACGAAGTGTCGTCAGCAAATAACACAACATCAGCCCTCTTGTTAACCATATACGGAAGGTCATTTATATAGACTAAAAATAAAAAAGGACCCAAAATGGATCCTTGGGGAACCCCAATCCTAACTGAGGACCCTGCAGACAAGACGTTATCGATACATACTTGTTGTTTCCGATCTGATAAATATGAAGATATAAGATTTAGTTAAAAAGCTTTTCCGGGGCAAAAGTCGCGCTTTTTATTTTCCCGGGATAAAATGTAGCTTATGTGTTAATCCAGGACATGATCTACCCGTGTGCCAAATTTCATCGAAATCCGTTTAGTAGTTTTTGCGTGAAAGAGTAACAAACATCCATACATACTTACACACTTTCGCCTTTATAATATTATTAGGATTATGACCAAAGAGTAAAAAAATGCGATAATATTATTAAACCTCAGAGCAAGAGTCCGTCGCGCTTTGAAGGAGTCGATATTATGAAATGCGTACGCACTAAGGAAATTTTATAATACAAATAAAGCAATGTATTGGCATTATAGCCTGTAATTACTGGGTGTTACGAGACTTAACATGTAACGTCTCAGGGTAACGAATGCACAGTCAGTGTTTCGGAACGCAAAGTTTCTTTCCAGAAAGTGTTATGAGCACTCGTGGCGCTCCGGTTGTGTGACTTGGTCGTGTCGTTTTAGAAAAAATATATCAGAAATGTGAAAAAAGGATAGGGAAAGGATTTTCGATCAATATTTCTATTTATGAACAAATAAACTTAATTCAACACTAATTATACATTGTTTGGAATATAATTTATTTAATTATGAGTAAATGACAGTTTTATAATCGTTCATTACTAACTATCCATAGCATTAGTACTTACTAAACTAAAAAAAATATTGTAAAGTGTATAAACAATTTTTATAAAAATTAAGGGAGACATTATAATAATCTATGTTATGTAGAAGAGTCGAATCAATGATCCGAAATCGCCACTATGGACTATACTCAGTGACACTTAATGAATTTTTAATATGATTTTGTCGGGATTTGATTCGTAAAGGGGGTAGTCGCTTATAGTTAAGTGGACGGTTATAAAACCTAAACTAAATCCTTTTGAAAAAGTGCACCTACTGCGCCTACCCCACTTCGGCTTAGAATATGAATAGAAAAAAGAAAATTATGTGGTCACACTGTAGCTATTGCTATGTACAGACTGTATGGCGCCTCTACATAATTGTCTTAAATCAATTTTAGGTGGCCGCATCTTTATTTCGCTTTATTTAAAGATTGCCTAGGACCTATGGAATAGTACCAATTCCAAATTTACATTTCTAAAACTATGTCCTTATTTTTCTAGCTTCAACTACAAAATACGACTTCCATCTTCCATCCATTCGACCTAACAATCAAGTCAGTACCTCTACCTAGCATATAGCACCAAATCAGTCTTGCAAATACCTTATGTCGGCATATTAATTCAGTCAATTAGCGCGCGAGGCATTAGCTGGTTGTAACGTCCGACATCGCTTAGTAATCGCTGCGACTGCGACACGACGACGAGTGTATTTGACAGCTGTCAAATTGGATTGCATCCAGCTATTACGGGAATGTCGCCGCCGCCAGCTTGCCGACGGCGTAGTGTGGACTAGGCTTTACGATGTTAAGAGTTTTATTTATTTCTTTTAAATTTATAAAGTGGTGTAAACAGACGAACTTAATGATGGAGATATTTTCTGATGAAGAGATGAAATATTGTGGGTATTTATTATAAAAGATAAAACTAAATAATATAATTTAATTAATTTTAAGCAATGAATAATATTCTGATTATAATAATATGTATCAACTAAGAATGCTTTTCATATTACTTATAACTTTGAAATTTAATACCACACACCATATCACATACATTTTCAACTCAAATGAGATTTTATACACACACACACGCACACACACACACTCTCTCTATCCTTTTATCCCGAAAGTGGTAGACAGAAGAGTAACTAGTGCAGCCATTTTTAGCTTTGTATATTCCGTTCCATGATATGAAGGGGGTAAACTTATCGCCGAAGCAGAAAAACCCATATGCCTTTACCCGACTCGGGGATCGAACCCAAGACCTCAGCATTGCAGTCGTACCGCAATACAACTACGCCAACGAGACAGTCCAATCATATTTTATAGCCGTGGAAATCGGGGAATATCCTCATTATGATAGCAATATGATAGCGTAGGAAGCGCCGCCGAAGTTAAAGTGGCACAATGGGTTGGCAATGCGACTACACTCACGAGACGGCTCTATTAATTGCATTCATTATGTGTGGCCTCGATTTTAGATAACGCTATTTGTGTATAATCTCGTGACATAGATAAATATTTAAGAAGACAAGAACAATATATTATTGGTAATTATATTTCTTAGCTGCTATTTATGTATATTTAAGAAGATAAAAAAATACTTTATTGGTAGTTATATGTTTTAGTTGCTATTTAAGAATAATTCTTATTTTTACATTGAAATGTGTTCAGTTCCTAAGTAGCTATGTTGATGGTTCCAAATTTCCCTCTTTGAACTGTTATCACTATAATCTAGCATAGCGTTATTATTTCTACAGAATAATAATTTTCATCGACTTCTTATGTCACATTTAGGAGATGTTTTAACTCTTACAACCCCAATAACAAAGAAAAACATTCTTTCCAAATATACAGACGACAATTCTACTGAAAACTATCAACTTATAAAACGGCATTAAAGTTAAAGAAAATTCAAATTACTGAATATTATAAGCATTAGATGTTACCTCTACGAGTTTACAAATATATGTTACAAACAAGCGCAACGCAGACAAGAAACATACTGATTACATTAATTATTTATTTATTACTAGCTTTTGCCCGCGGCTCCGCCCGTGTAAATGAGTTTTCCCGGGATAAAAGTCCCGCTTTATATTGTTCCGGGATAAAAAGTAGCCTATGTGTTAATCCGGAACATAATCTACCCGTGTGCCAAATTTTATTGAAATCTGTTCAGTAGTTTTTGCGTGAAAGAGGAACAAACATCCAGACATCCATACATTCTTACAAACTTTCGCCTTTATAATATTAGTAGGATCTATTAAGCTATATAAAAGTCAGTCAAAGATTTTTTCTAGGATTTAGATAGAATCCAGATAAATGATATTTCACATTATTTGTGGTACTAAATTAAATCATATAAAACAGAACAATGTAACTTTTGAATACCTGCGACAATTTAAGAAACTCTGTTCACTGTTTTGGTTAGGTATATATGACGCTCTACACATTTTCTCAATTGGTGGAAATGGAAGAATATCACTTAGTTTACGGCATTTTTTAAACGATAATATTATACTTATAAACATTTCTAAAACCATGATAAATGGTTATGATATTACATATTTAATAATATTATCAGACTTCCAAACGGTAGAACGAATTCCAAAACTATTACTCTGAATGGATATTTAAAAAGTAATAAAGTTGATAAAAGCGCCACGTTTGCAAACCTACCTCAGTACAAACAATATAGACAGTGATTTAGAGACTGAATTATTTTAACACGTTTCTATACAAATCTAATAAAGAAAATCAATAAAACAGCTTACTCTAAACAAATCTGTTACCATTATATAATCCGTTACCTCATTACTAAATAAGAAAAGTTTTGGTTACTGAATAAAAATTTTATTATTATTATTTATTATGTTGTATCTTTCCTGCGGGAAATCACGGCACGAAGACCGGTCCTTTTGGAAGGCTTGCGTGGGGATATGGATCCAACACGTAGATGCCCCTTAAAGATACATTACTCTAGTTGGGATGTGTACGCCTTACGGGTACTCTCTCTGTCTGTACTTAAGGAGGAAATACAGCCAAAGACAGCGCCCGTAAGGCATAAGGACTATTGCAGAGAAGATGGGAATTATACTGGGTCTATGGATGGGATCTAGATGGACTGGTTGCTGGGCTATTGATTGAGACAACGGGACGCCTGCCAAGTAAAATGTCTCAATCATTTGTATTCAAGGCAGACGGTGACTTGCCCCCCACTAGATGGGCATCCCAAAAAGTGGCGTATGCCAAGGACGCAACATCGGTGTGGGTGGCTAAAGGGTGTCGAGAGGTGTGCACCGATTTCACCATCGCGGGTCGCTGACGCATCCCGGAGTGGGTTTCCTCGCTATTATGCAGATTGAGCACTTCCACCCTGGAGCTCAGGTTCTTAGCTCTTGCGATTTCCACCCATAGCCGGCCAGTTAAGGCAAGCCAAGGGTCAGGGGGTCTCATTTAGCCCCCACGGAATCAGGGTACGCGGTGTCGCCACTCACCGACGACTCGCCACAAAGCCGCCCCTGCGGGCTTATTTATTATTATTATTATAAGGCTAAATAACTTAAAAACTTATACTTAACAAATAACATTGCCAGCGCCGCGCCGCTATCAGTGACGTCGTAAAAAGGCATTAAATCATATGACCGATAGATTCAGTAGAGTTATTTTTGTTAATCCTTTTTAAATTTGCATATTATTTATACTAATACTACTAGCTCTATATTTACTTTAGAATTAATTAATTAACGTCTAAAATAAAGCTTTGTATTGTTATCCACAGACACTGATACCCGATAATAATTAAATATAATATCAACAATGGCATAGTATTCATTAATTACTTTATCTATATATGAATACATAAAGAAAAACTTTATATCCCTTTTTACGCACAATGTGATATTTGGCATAATTAAATTTCATATAGAGAAAGGGTTCAGAAAAATAAAATTAGTGTAATACGTACAAATGTATTAGATTTGGTGTCGAATTTCGAAACTAGATGACCACTATTACGTATTATAGGCCCTTTATGACTACTGTTGTATTGGACCAAAGTATGGGCATACACTACTGGTGAAATGATACCTTTTATTCACTTGGGTTGATAGATTACTCATAAAACATCTTCGAAAGTTTGTTTTTTCTCAAGTACCTAAATAGGTTCCATTTTTAATTTATGAAGGGTTAGGCAGGGGCGTAATTAGGGAACCCACACTTGCTGACGGTAATACACTCGTAACGTAGAAAAGTTCTTTCCACTGATATTTAACATTATGTATGTGTGTCCTTATAGCCCATTGACCCTAAATAGGTACCTTAAAATTACGTTCGTTTATGTCCGCTGCGAAAAACATAATTTTGTCTGTTTCCTTATAATTCAATATCAGCCCCCTTATTCTCTATGACACGCGTTATTTTCACCGCTCGTAACAAGCGCGTAACGTAACTCACCGCGTTTATTACTATGGAAATTGGCATACAGAATACCATTTTACGCACATTACACGAAGTGAACGTGACGCGGCCGCGTTACGAGTTAACAATGTCATAGAGAATCATGCCTCAGTTGTCAATTTAAAGGGGCAGGCAAAATGCGAGATTGTAAAAGTTCGATGTTGAAAAACTTTTTAACTGTTTTAAATAAAAGAAATTTTGGCAATGAATAATCCGAATATTTTACTACCACGCTCGGTAACCAACGATACGAAAAGCCTGCAAATGATATTAACCCTATAAAATAGGTAGCTAATATTATAATTATGTCAACTGATATATTGATCTTAACCCCAATCAAATAACAATCAAAGATATAATAAGACACGCCAAACCGTTAACCCTAAACAGCCCAACACCTAAATCAAGGCTTTTCCCTGTCAAACGCGACAAGCGAGAGCTCGTAAAAACCGACACTGATAGCGTGTGCCCGCTACATCAAGTAGGGTTATTTGTAAATCTTGTTTTAATATCAGATTACTAGTAGTGCTCGCGGCTCCGCCCGCGTGAAAAGTTTTTCAGGGATAAAAATATTTTCCCGGGATAAAAAGTAGCCTATAGCACTCAGGAATAAAGTAGCTTCCTATTAGTGAAAGAATTTTCAAAATCGGTTCAGTAGTTCCTGAGATTAGCGCATTCAAATAAACAAACAAACAAACTCTTCAGCTTTATAATATTGGTATAGATTTTCTATACCGAAATGAATTTAGCAAATGAGCGTTTAGGTATTCTGTGCATTTTTTCTCTTCGGCTCCAAATAAACCTACCCCAAATAAGCAAAAATCCAAATAAGCCTCTTAAAAGTTTCCAAGCATAAGATTACATCAACTTTGCCAGATATTATCTCAACCTTCAAACGCAAATCGGAAACACAATAAGACACTCCAAACCGTTAACCCTAAACAGCCCAACACCTAAAGCAAAACTTTCCCCTGTCAAAAGCGACAAGCGAGAGCTCGTAAAAACCGGCGCTGATATCGTGTGCCCGCTACATTAAGTAGGGTTATTTATTTAGGCTCGCCGATGGGCCGGTGGCACGCGGTGGCTGGCACCGTCCTCGCCTGTCTGCTATCGTGTCTTGTGTTGGGTTTTGCTTTTTGGAACGTTAAATGCTATTTGATAACTGCATAAATGGATCTTATTATAAATGAAAGTTTGTATCGAGAATACGCATAAAATGTTAAATGGGAATGATAAAAGACATGTGATACTTGAACTCTATTGAAGCGAAATCTTAATTTAAAGTCGGTCAATTTTTTTTTATGATGGGGGGCGGGGGTTAAAACGAGCATGCGATTCACCTGATGGTAAGTGATCACCGCCGGCCATGAACATCTGCAATACCATGGGCATAGAGATGCGTTGCCGGCCTTTTAGGTGGGAATACATTTTTTTTAAGGTCGCCAAGTCGTATCTTTCCGGAAATGCTGCTGGCGGCAATTGGTTCCATAGTTTTGTATTATGTGGTAAAAAATGTCGGCAGATACATACTGTGATAAATTGCCAACCTCCGAGGTGATGTGCATGGAATTTGGAGTTTTGCCGCATTGTACGGTGATGGACCTCAGCAGCAGGGACAAGTCCGAACAATTCTTGAGAGCACTCCTGATGGTAAATGAAATAAAGAATGCAGAGCGATGCTACATCTCTACGCAAAGCCAAAGGATCAACCCGATCGGAAAGATAATGTCGTCAACGATACGAGCTGCTCGACGTTGAATACGGTCTAGACTGAGAACCTGGTACTGAACATGGTACTGGAGCCCCTGCCTAAAGATGGGAACAATATTCCATGTGGGGCTGAACCTGCACCTTATAAAGTTGCAGGCGATGGCCCGACGTGAAACACCGCTTTGATCTGTTGAGCACACCAAGCTTATTTGAGGCCAATTTGGCCTTACCATCTAGGTGACCGCGGAACTGAACATCACTGTATATGTCGACACCAAGAATTCCGATACTGGTTGTGGCAGTCAGAGGAGTCCTTTGGAATTGAGGCGAAACGAGAAATGGCTACTTTTTTGCGGCAAACGCACAAGCGTGTGTCTTTGTGGGGTTGAATTGTACCAATTTATATCGGCCCTAATCCAAAACTCCGGACAGTACGGTCTCGACTTCAGACAAAAGTTTGTTTCGGCACTCGTCGACGTTTTCCCGAGAGATATTGGCTCAGCCAGTATACAGAGCATCATCCGTGCCATCATCTGCATAGCAATGTATACCACCAGTTTGCAGTAATCATTGACATGCAGAAGAAATAGTTTGGGTGATAGCACACAGCCTTGTGGGACACCAGCGTTCACAGACTTGAGATCCCGAGCATGCAACGGCGACAGCGACCATGATACTTCGGTCCGCTAGAAAGCTGGCTACCCATTTGCACAATTTCTCGGGAAGTCCATAGGAAGGAAGCTTTGCAAGAAGCGCTTTGTACCAAACTCGATCAAATGCCTTCGCTACATAGAAACTAACGGCCAGCGCCGCCCCCCTAATTTTATCAACATATTGTTAAAAATATTTTTAGTACTGTTTGGATACTGATGCTTATTATAGTCCATCCAGTGACTGTCGGTTGCTATGTCCTTTAAAAGGTTTTCACTTTATTGAGCGGGCTTCATTTTCCGATAAACTTCTAACTCTGATACCAACGCAACATAATTAATTTAGTCCATAATAGTCAGTAGTTGAACTGTATCAGTAAATTTCTTTAAAATTTTATTACACATAAGTAAGTATAACGAAGAATAAGATATGACTTTTTGTCTTGATAAAAGTAAAGAGATTTTATTCACGTCACATAAAATAATTAAAACATCAACGTTATCTAAAATGACCTTCTCATTAACATTGAATTGCTTTGTACATTGAAATCGCGTAGACCGTGTTTTAATAGTTAACAAACAGTTGGTTTTGGTTGATCCATTAATCTAAACGCATCTCCTAAATGATGTAAGTAATGAATGAGCTAGGCGGTCAGCTCGTGCGGGAAGCGACGAAAACACTTGTTAGTACAACGCGGTGCAAGCGTCGGTGCTCACGTTAATAAACTCCGATGGGCCGCAACAAGCTGGCTGCGTGTACGGCGTCCATTTTTAACGAGCCTCACCGCCGAGCCCGCAGAAAGTAGCCTACACATGAAATCACGTATGAATGAGGCTTTTTTCAGTTTTTTCGCGTGTAGCCGGCGGCGTGCCGCTCCGGGGCCCATTAAAGCTTACATGTCATTCTCCCGCGCGCCCTCACACGGGGAGTCAGCCAGGGGCGGGGCGGGCGGCGGAAAAATCACAAAATCGGTATTGGCTGCATCCCACAGCGAGCGGCCGGCAAAGCGCTATACAATACAGCTTTGACGGACGGTCATTTAATATTAACTGTGGTTTTTCCGCAGATGGAAATGTTTTTTTACTGGCGGCGTTACGCCGTGATGAAGTGGTCGGCGCGTTGTTTGTGACGTGCTCTGATATGTTGCCGATGAGTTGCTCTTTTACACACTACACGTTCCAATGAGTTTCGTTTCGTTGGAGTGCTCGTTTTATACGTCCGATGTTTGATACCAAGTAATGTAGGTGATGGCCACTTGCTTTGATCGCTACTCACTGTAAAATTAATACGAAGCATGTTCCCGTTATTGTTTGTTGTGCGGGTAAAACAATTTCGTGCTGACAATCATTTTTTTCGCAGATAGGTGACGTCTACTGCGTAACGGAATATTCATTCCACAAACAAATTGAAAACGAACTGGCAGTAAATTTTCAACTTTTCGAACAAGTGATCAAAATCGAATTACAAAAAGTGGGCACTCGCCGAAAAGAGAATCGACCGCAGATTCAATTTATCGCTTACACTCTGAGTGAAAAGTTTGGACAAAAATATTTTAGTTTGCGATTATTATATAAACTGTTTTGATACAGTTCTGGTGAATAACGTTTTGTAGAAAAAATACAGGGCTTATGTAAGATTCACATCGAAATTTTCAAAGGTGTTCGCTTTAGTTCCTTAGATCACTTTGTTGCGATGCATTATAAAGTTTGTAATTTTCTCTTTTACATTTAATAAAAAAAAAACTATGAATAATCTATAATCCATACTTTGTGAAGAGTGCACTCAGGTGGAGCGTATATTAGATAGTAACAACTGAGTTTATATAAAGCTACGTTCACCACGCGACGATGCGCCAGCGCAGTGTTGTGAATCTATCTACATACTATACTAGAATGTTAAGGATACTTTTATAGTCATTAGTTATTTGTAAAGATTTAAGCTGTATACAATTTTTGAATTATATCATACCTACTGTAAGGAAAATGTTATTGCGTTACATCATGCAGTATAAAACAACATTTTCTGGTTAAAAAATACATTTCTAATACTATATCCTCAAATAATTTTGTAAATCATTTTCATTTTTTTATAAAATTACTTTAAAAATTTATGTAAAAAACTACTAAGACACAAATTAACAATGAGTTTGTTTGTTCCAGGCAAATCGTTCACGTTGACGATAACGGTATCGACGACGCCGCCACAGGTCACCACCTACAACAAGGCCATCAAGGTGACAGTGGACGGACCCAGGGAGCCACGGTCTAAGACCAGTTAGTGTATCTTCTTACTGTTTACTTTAGTCAGGATAGTTCAAATTTCTTAAACTCAAGTCAGTTGAGAGCCATTAGTAAACGATTATTCAATTTAATATTTCAAAGATTGCAATTCTTTACTTATACATCGATTTTAATGCATCCAAGACCTTTCTTTCATTGTCAATAAAAAGGTTGATAAAAAGAGAATGATTGAAACTAGTGGCTGAAACATTTGTAATGGGGCGTTACGCTTTTCGGTCATCAACACCAATTCAAGTTTAAATTACAAATTACTTTGAAATATATCTGTCTACTAATTTATATTAGTTTAGTTATTGTGCTTAGGTGTAAAAATGTAATTATACCATCCTTCTTTAATTAGATTAGCAATTAGACACAACTTTTCAGAAAAGTAAGAGGTGCGTGCCCTTGGGTTTTGAACACTGGACACTTGTTTCGGCAGTCCGTTACACTCCCAACGAGGCTATCGCTGGAGTAATGCACTGTCATAATTTATTCAGTATGATTTACTAGATAGGCATAAGAGTTTTACCACAAAATGCAGAAAATAATCCGTTGGATATCTTGGTGGCTTTTATACCAGCAGCCTTATTTAAGATTACGAATAAAAATACTTAAGTGTATAGTCTGCGGTATTTATGCATGAGCATCTAGAGATGCTTTTAAGATTGCTTTAAAAATCATAAACAATTTATAATGTACCTTCTAAGTTCCTACAATTGACAGTTGGAGACGCAATTCAGTCACAACAGTCAATTTCTTATTAGTTTAGTGTCTCTTGTCTAGAAGTTGATACCATATGCTCGACGCCTTAAAACACCCAACAGCAATTTTTCAAAATAGAATAGCGCGTAAATATATCATAATATTTACTTCTAACAAGATAGTCACGTGGATTATTAAATTACGGTATACCTTAATTTATACGAATGCATATACTGCGAGAACAAAATGTAACGTAATTCAAAACACGAAGCGAAACATAATTGTTGCCAATTAAAGTGGCGCCGTTTTAAACTATTTTAATATAATACAAACCTAAAACATCAAAGGTTTAAAATTTGGAAATACTCTGTAACAAACGAGGGCGACCACAAAACATTTGAAAACAGCCGCCTAATGAACGTAATTTATTAATAATTTACGAGAGCTGCTGCCCCATCTTTTTGGGTTCATGTAGCGTGAAGCCAACGGAGAGGGGCGAAATTCTTAAGGTCCCGTTTAAAAGGTGATTATTCGAAAACATTTGTCAACAAGGTTTTCTAGATTTTTCTTATTGTCTCAAAATATTGTTTATTTATTATTGTACTTTGGTAATCTAAAGTTAGATTTGAAGGTGTAAACACGGTTTGTCAAGTTTAGTACCATTCTAAAAAGGCTTGTTATTAAAATATATCATAAAGATATATTAGTAAGCGATAGCCTAGTTGGGAATGAAACGGTCAGCCGAGACAATGTCCGCAGGTTCAAAACCCAAGGCACACACCTCTGACTTTTCGAAGTTACGTGTGTATTGTTTATCACTTATCGTTCGCTTTAACGGCGAAGGAAAACATCGTGAGGAAAACTACATACCTAAGAATCCTCCGTATAAATTTAGAGGGTATGTGAAGTCTGGTAACCCGCACTAGGCCAGCGTGGGTGGACTAAGGTCTAGTAATAGAGGAAGCCCGTGCTCAGCAGTGAGCAGTATATAATACAGGGCTAGTTGCATTGCATTGATCCGCCCGATAATGACATACGCGTCGCCCGTATTCGCTCATTTACCGCCCGGTCGCCTTCAGCGAATGCAGGTACTTCAAAATCGATTCTTACGACATGCACTTGGTGCCCCGTGGTACGTTCGCAATCGCAACCTCCACGTGGACACCAATATGCCGACCATCAGGCACTTTATGCAGTGCGCCAGCAGACGCTATTTCGACAGGGCGGTAAACCACCCGAACACGCTTATCCGTAAAGCGTCTATATACACTCCATTTGACCGCGCCAAATGGAGACGACCGCGATCAGTCCTGACCGATCCAGAGGACGAAATCACTCTAGCTTTACGCGAAAAGAACGAGCATTTAAAGCTCATACACTCCACAAGACCGCTGTACCGTCCTCGCCGTCGAGGACCTCGTCGCGTTCCCCATAACCCTGCCCTCTCGTAGCAGTTCCGGCCCGCGTGCCGAAGACTACAATCAACACGTCAAATAGGATTAGGTTTCAAACCATATTTCCCCAAACGCTGATGTCTTATCCTCTCAGTGGCCGCCCTGAGCCGAGGTCGTGACCCATTAGTGGGTCGCCCTCAGCGTGGTCGCTTAAATTTAAGGGTTGCGAGCGCCTTCTGCGCTCACCCACAAGACCGGTGTTCTTGTATAAGCCGACTCTCGTCAGGCTAACAAGAGTTTAGTCAGGGACAAAAAAAAAAAAAAAAAAAAAAAAGCATTGCATTGCATTGCAAAATATATCCAAAATTGTTTGTTCTACATGCCTATTATCACTCTTTAGATATTGGATATAAATTCCAATCTCGGGCACCTCATATTATGTCTTATCCATTTATTTTATTATTGTATAAGCCAGTTACGTGCAACACCGAGCAGGTGGGTCACCTGATGTTAAGAGATTTCAATTTCAAATCGATTGTGGATTAACCACCGGCCTTGAAAGAAATTGGAATAAGGAAAATCTACATTCCATGGGTATTGAGGATCCGCCTGTCGTAAAAGGCGACTAATAGGGGCCTCCGGGGGTCACGGGTGGGCGGGAGGGGCCGTCCACCTATTGACTAGCCAACTTCTGTGACCCCCGTGATGGACGGCAGCGTGTCTCACGCTGCCTCGGACGCCAAAGGCGTCCTTCGGTGTACGGGGGCTTCTGAGCCCCCGCAACAACAGGAGAAGGACCGCAACAGCGGTACGCGCAGGGGCGGTTGCGGACGACAACTTAGACGTGAGTCGGAGGAAGCCCGCAGCCGTCCCTAATGCGCCGAAGATGGCCACCGCGGAGTTTTAGTTGGTATGCAGTGCGGTGTACATAGGTTAGGGACTCGGCCCGGCGGTCGCCCGACGTTTTCCATCTTTCCGGGCGGCTCAACTTCGGGTCGTAAGGCACGGTGAACCCAACATAACCGCTCAGTCGTTCCCCTTGAACACTGGGCGGTAGTAATAAGTCACTTTCTTCGCGTCAACAAAAAAAAATAAAAAAAAATGGGTATTGAGGATTCCCGATATCTCACTTAATATTCAAACGCTAAAATATTAAATTCTTAAAAAAAACTCTATCCAAATCGAATCAGTATTTTGAGAAAATGGCCGATGCACATACACACGGATCAAATACAGAAACTCCTTCTTTGAAATTGGTTAAAAATAAAAATCGGATTTGTTTTTTTACGAAATTCAACGCCTTAATTAATATAAGTGAGACATTAACATCTTGAGTCCCATTTGGTGTCAGAGGAAGCAAGACAAAAAGTAAAATTTTGACTAGAGAAAGCACGACAAAAAAGTTGTACAACTGATAAACATTAGTTAGATACGGGTCTTACATACAATATTTACGATACTTACCAGTTACCAAGAATTTAACATTTGGTGGACATTGACAAATTGCTAGGATCTACATCTGACAAATGCCGGGGTCCGATTCATCGGAATAACATCTAATGTTCTATCAATCCTTAACCCGTGGAAGAAATTAAAATAATTGCAAACGCGGGATAGTGCCGGCCTTTCATGATCAAAAGGGTTCAGTACCGTTAGACAGACAAACTAGATTCCATTTATTTTACACACTGCTTGGATTTAAAAGTTATTCGGATTTACTCTTAAAATAAATTAACTTATTTTCTCTAGATTTATTTTGGGTGGAATGTCTATATTTAGCATTTATACAATAGGGATGATGCAATATTTTTATTCTTACTTTCATTTGCATGAATTTCATGTAGAATAGCAATAGGTCACGAGTATATAAAAAAAATTTGCTGAAAATTTCGTTCTCAAGCTGACAGTTTGAATTTTCGCGCGCAAACGGTGCTACACGCCCAGTGACGTCACACTGGTCATATTTGTTTGCCAGTAGCATTCATAAATGCACAAATCTTCGCATTGGCAGGATTGAACTTTTTATTTGTAATGGTTGGCACACGGTAACCTACTTTACGTACTTTATTTTCCGGAGTAGCTCGACTTTTAACTTTACACAATTCTCCATTTCTTTTGATTTGGATATAACAGATTTTATATTTTTATAGAATCCTGAAAAAGAAACAGTCGAAAGCGGGACTCGAACCCACGACCTCCGGCGAACCGTGCCGTGCCGGAGGTCGTGGGTTCGAGTCCCGCTTTCGACTGTTTCTTTTTCAGGATTCTATAAAAATATAAAATCATTAACCAGGCACTACATGGCCATTCACATGTATAAAAAATCATAATATAAAATTGGATATAACAGATTACATTGTCGCCATAAGATTAACGTATTAACCTAAAATTACTGCTTTGAGTAGAAGCTGCTGAATGAAATAGTAATAAAAGTCTCACTGTGAGTCATACCCTAGTAGTTCAATCTCTTTCATTTCTACATTTGAAAACTCTGTACTTTCAACAACAAAAAATTACAATCTTGTGAACATTAACTTTTGGTAGATTTCCGGAGTCTTGTTTTATGAACCCAACTTCCACCTTTATTCGAAAACCAATTGATTTTCGCAGTTAAAGAATGTTTATCTTTACAACTCTAACCTTAAACAAGTTGTAACAGATGTGATGTCAGTAGAGGTTGATTGATGGATTATAACACGTTCCTTTTCACGTTACTTTCAATTCGTAATTATTGTAAAACATCGATATTAATGAAAATAAAAACGTAGTGGCCCTTCTTTTATGTTTTCTAACATTTTAGTCACAAAATATGGATAAATATTATATTTGCATCTTCCCCATTACAATATCTTCATTTACCATGATTTGTTTTTTATTAAAGTTTTCGGTTACACACAGGTGATAATCGATTTCGATATGAATATTAAACTTATCATGAATTATTATGTCATGTACCGTTTTGTATCAACATCAGCAATGAGTCCACTATTTTAAATAGTATAAACCGCTTTGTATAATTTCTCCTAATTTCGCCAGATCTTACATTTAGACAAATATCGCTCACTAAACTTTACATTAGTGAAGATTATTCAAAAATATACCTATATTAATTAAGCCTCTTCATTCTTCAAACTCGATTAAAACCACATACTTGGATTAAAATTGCACGTAACACAATTAATGGGTATCCTAATGCTATCCGTACCTCTATCTCGCTAGACGAATGTGAGGGCACAAAGGAGGCTGCTGTAATGAATCGGTTGTTTAATTAATTAGTCAAGAAAGGGCCTGCGGAGTGCGGGGGAGGAGGGAGTGCCGACCTAACCACCCCGTTGGCGCGTATGCATGCCCTGCATATTGATTTATTATGCCTTGAGCCTCTATGGGGGCGATAAATTATTTAATTCAAAGTTCCGACGCGTGTTAACATCAAAATCTATGCGTTGTATCTAAATCTCGTGTAGGAAATCCGTTGTTGAGTTTTAGTTCGTGTTTCAAGTTTGATGTATTTCAAATATTTAAGGGATAAACAGACGAAGATGCTAAGTTAACTTTTTCTCATTATCAATATTTTTAAAACAAGTTTAAGTCTGCTCAACGCTATGATGTTTAGTTATAGATAATTTTAAATTAGACGCTAAATGTACAACTGAATTCAGATTGTTCACTTCATGCTCGACGATGGGCGTAATATTTATGCTAAAAAAATTCGAGGTAAAAGTAAATAATACTTAGACCTATAAGTTGCTACCTATAGCTTATAAGCTTACTTGTTTCGGTAATGCAAGGTGGACAGGCGACTTGGTAAAGGTCGCAGGAACGCGCTGGATGCGGGCCGCTTTTGACAGGTCCGTCTGGAAATTTTTGGGGGAGGCCTGTGTTGAGCAGTGGACGTCATGTGGCTGATGATGATGATGATGATGATGACGGTAATACTTTCTAGATTTAGAAATGGTAAGAACCTCCCTTCCGGTCAAGCCAGTCTCGAGTTCTAAACACTTCAATGATCGCAATGAATGCATTTAGCGCACTATGGAATTACCCTCAACGTTTTTGACAGCAAATATAAACACAGGTTCATAAGGTAGGTACTGGGCAAAATGCGTTCACACGACTTTTACTAGTATTTGAGGAGTATGTTATTCATTGTTAGCTTTCACTAGGAAAATTATTTTTATCGAGACTTTACTTCTTTTGAGCGTATGAAGCTATTATTTTCCGCGTTTAAAGAGTTTCAAGAGACATAGATCACGGGTTAATTTGGTACTAACGTAAGGAACGCTGCCAGTAACAATCAAAGTAATTATTACTTTTTCCTTGATTTTTGTTGTGGTTTTAGTATTGTTGCTTTTACTTTTTCAGTTCACAAAGAAACTCGCGGTTAGGCCAAAAATGGAGATTTTTATACCAACTAAAGAATAAAGTCTCAAACAGACACTAGACCGTAAAATCATGTGAACACATTGTATCTTGCCCTATAGACTCCTATTTTTGTGCGCTGGGTGGGTGGTTCGTTTTATAGTCGGGCTGTGCAGTAGCTTACAATTTAATAATCGCCGGACTATTAACGATGTTTTTCTTAAGGCAGCTATAGCTGGTTATTTTGGTGCGCGCGCGCATGCCGCGGACCACCCAAGCCACTGGCGCTATGGATTGTAGTTAAGTGTTGTGACAGTGATTCAGTTTTCAATTATTTGTTATAAAGTAGATAATAAGTCACTATTAGAAGCAACATGAATATTCCAGATTGCTAAAATTATTATTTTTCTCTCTTTTACCTTTCTGTTTGAATAGTCGGTATTTTCGCCATTATTCCGTCCTATGATGTGATAGGGGGCGAGCCTATCGCCATATCGGGCACAAATTCCAGACTCCGGGCTGATACTCAATAGAAAAACTCGATATCACTGTGCCCGACCCGGGGATCGAACCCGAGACCTCAGCTTTGCAGTCGTACTGTAATACAACTACGCCACCGAGCCAGTCAGTTGAAAAATATATTATGTTTTAAAGCATCATGTTGTATTACTTGAAATCATCTGCACTAGACGCCCAATAAGGCAATAAGTTCGATTGTTTACGCCTGGCCGTTCATTGTTTACTTTTTACGCTAACTTAGTCCATAACCGGGGAATCTACGTTGTCTCACGTACTCAGAGGTTATAAAGTTATTAAATAATAAATAATGTAACATATGTCTAATATTGACGGCGAAGAAGCATGGCGCTGAATAAGACCTTTTTATTTGACCGTGTTATTGAAGATTGGCTGGATATAGTATTTGAATACGGATGATAAGCAAATAATATGTTTTTTAATATTAACAGATGATTTAATATTTTGACCGATTGAAGATATTTACTGAATAACGGTAAAAACAGTAAACAATATCGTTGTCTTTTTAATTATTATGAAAAGCAAAGGAAAACAAAAACCTATCTTAGATTGCTCATTCATCTGTATCTATCACATATCGTATGTAGATTCTAGATACCAAATTTAAGTTTATTTAGATCGATTTTTGCTAACATCTTTTAGTTTGAATAGCTCTTAAACTCATTCGGTTTTACTGTAATTAATATTCTTTAAATACTATAAAACTTCGAATAACATTCGTTATTTTATGTCAGATATTTGAATCCACGGGTCTTCGAACACTGGTTGCAATAGACGTCCCTTGGCTTGCGGGATATTATTCTGATTACTGTATGAAAGAGTCATAAAACAAACGAGACCTTTGAACATACATCACAGATAACTAGATAAAAACACGTCCGTCTGCCAATTAAGTTTGCGTCGTGAAGCGAACAAGCACATTATACTAAAGCACAGCTAACTAGTGGAAATACTTGGAATAATAAATCTAACTAGACCGGACCCCGTCTGTGTAATCCTTTAATCAGGTCTACAGTAGCCCTTTGCCGCACCCTATTTTTCCCTCCCAATGTGGGGGGCAGCGACCCCCCAACCCCTTCGGCAGGCCCCCTCGAACGGTGCAAATGACAGTTTCTAATTCCAACTTGCCATGAAAGTGTGTAATTGTTGCGCCGTTGATTTATACACTCGAGCCAGCATGGGAGTACGGGAATGGAGCATGTGTGTGCTTATTAGGGTTGCCGATTTGTCCTATTTTTAAACTGACCAATGCGACTCTGTGAGAAATTTGCTACAAAAATTTCTACTCTTTGTAATAAAAGCATACTTGATTCTATTGTTATATGACGACCTTGAGTAACTTCTAAGTATCATGATAACTAAATATCAATAATTCCGACACCAGAAAAAATACAGATTATTAGACTTAACGTTTTTATGTGCTAACTAGTTTTAACTCAAATAAAACTTCTTCGTTTTACCGCAGTCAGCAGCTGGTCATTAGGTGCAATTTTATTATCGTCACGTCTAATGACTACCACCCATCTCTATTACGGGTAGTATATGAAAATAATATGCTGCATAAATAGTTTTAGGAGCACTATTTTTTTAAATATGTATAGCTGGATGTATTTCTATAAACAAAGCATAATATTTACTTTACCCAGGTTACCTTAATCTACACATAAATACATAACAGCATACTGTTTACTGGTGGTAGGACTCTCATATGTAAGAGTCTGTCTGGGTGGGTACCACCGCAATGTTTATTTCTACCGCCAAGCAGCACTGTGCACGCACTGTTGTGTTTCGGTTTGAAGGGTATTGTAGCCAGTGTAACTACAGGACATAATGATACTTAACATCTTATGTCTCAGGATGACGAGCGTAGTCGAATGTCATACAGTACCTACTTTGTAACTCAAGGTGCTGGATGATGTTTCTACTGTTTATGGGTGGTCGTATTGCTTACCATCAGGTGAACGGCATGCTCGTCTCGTCATTCGATGCCATAAAAAAAAATAAAAAAATAGTTAAATAAAAATAAATCAGGAAGCAACCCTAATCAATTTGCTGTCAATGTGTGCGTGCGTGTAATCGTCTCAGTGCGTCCGATCGGCCATCTCTGTGTGTGTGCATTTGTCAATTATACCTCTTAAATTTGAGAATGAGTTTTTGGGGATATTGATTTTAAGTATTTGCAGACACTGTTTGTTGCAACAATGCTAATTGTCATTTAATTTCAGAAGATATAATCCATAGAATACTTTTACATAATATGATAGCAGTTGGTATTGCATTGTATATTATCCTGCCACGTATTAGTCTTACTGGTTACAACAGAATTCTAGATTGTGTAAATCCTGGAAATGATAAGACACCTAATTAGCGTGACAAGCGCACGTCATCCCACAGTTTCATAATAGAGAGTTCAAAGTTGCAGCATGAGCAGTAGAAGCGATGACCACCATGCGAGCATTTTACTCATTAGTCGCAACTGAGTAACTGGACAAGAGAGCAGCTCGTCTCATGTTAAAAGTCACGAGTGTCCACAAACAGCAACTACATCCAAACTCATTACAAGCATTTTCTTGATCTTCCCGTAATTCAGTCATATAAAAAAGTGTCTACTTGATTTGCAAGATTTTGTTGCATAGTGAAGTTAACTAAAAAGGTACAGTCAGTTACATTAGTAACTGAACAAATTCAAAACTGGAAATCGCCTATACACGTTTGTATTCTTACCAAAAGAAAATGTATCTTCATAAAAATAAAATACAAGAGATTTAGTTTCCTTCACACGAAGAAAAAAGCTTCAAATAAACTTTACGCGTTTGAAATTTTGAATTAGTTCAATTATTTATTAGACTGACTGTACATGTATGTCGCGAAGTGGCACAATGTGGCCTTGTCACTTGAATAATTTGCAATCTCACGCGCCTACCGAGACGATAGAAATGTAATTGGGTTAGGAAACAGCGTATGCTTCTAACTACGAAGATTTAGAGAATTACTCAAAGAAAGGCTTATTGATTAAAATATGTCTTGAGGGGTGGGTTTTAGAATACGTCTTTATATCGAAGATACATTAAGTTATCAAATATATCTGTAATATAATTTTGAATTAGGAATCAACCGCAGTAATCAGGTCCATCAGCACCATGAAAACTTAACTTTTGTTTTCTTCTAAAAAAATTTCAAGATTTAAAAACAGAAAACACTGATGAAAATGTTTGATTTCAGTGATTCATTTTTGAGATTTTATGGCAGTTGAATGACAAGACGCGCTCGCTTGATGGTAAGATTGTGGTTGTATTGACAACCGCTCTTAAACAGTAGCAGCACCATACAGAACTTTAAATACATAGTACTGCGTAGCACTCTACTTCGTCGTCACCTTGAGACATAAGGTGTTAAGTCTCGTAATGCTCAATAATTGCGCTGACTACAATGTCCCACCAAGCGGAACACAACAGTGTATGCACACTGTTTTGGCGGCAGGAACATGGGCGTAGCCACGGTGGGGCAGGGTGGGGCACTTGCCCCACCCTGGCTCTGACCTGTAAAGTACCTAATCAAACCTAAAGTACCTAAAAGTACTATCTATAGATAAATATAAACCTCTAAGTGTGATATTGAGTTTTTCTATTCAGTATCAGCTCGGAGTCTGAAATTTGTGCCCGATATGGCGATAGGCTCGCCCCCTATCACATCATGGGACGGAGTAATGGCGAAAAGTGGGTACTACTCCTTCGGGAATAACAGGCGTGAGTGTATATATATAAACCTCTACTTGAAATTTTGATTTTGTACAGATATTTATGCTGCTGACTGTCCACATAATATTTATAGCGAAATATTCAGTCGTTATGATTTTGTGTGACAAATTTTAATTCAGCCATATCACCGATATATCATATATTATAAATATTTCCATCACTGAAAACACTATTTTCTTCAGTCAAATAGCATCAACCATAAACATTATGACGTCAAAGTCAGAAGTCACAGTACGATACCTTGAGAGCAAGGAGGGCCGGTGCAAACTCGATTGTGGAATCCACGTCACTAATTCGAACACATGCTCGCGCTAGGGGCGGGTGTCGCGCTAGTGTCAATGAATTATCGAGTGTCTGGGACAAATCGAAGGGCGCTGTCGAGAAACGATCTACTTCCTATACATGTGTGGGATTTGAAAGGGGCTGTTAAACATTTGTAGTGGGATATGGCTAGATTGCCCTTTTGGGGATTGTTGGGAGGAAGAAGTTTGGTCCAGAGTATGGAGGTATGATATGGCAAACAGATGGAATGATGATGGGTTAATGCTGTTTTCTGGTAAATTTTTTTTATGGCATTGAATGACGAGATGAGCATGCCGTTCGCTTGATAGTAAGCGATACGACCATCCATAAACAGTAGCAACACCATCCAGTACCTTGAGTTACAAAGTACTGTGTGGCATTCCTCTGTGCTCGTCATCCTGAGACATAAGAAGTTAGGTATGTCTTATTATATCCAGTAGTTACACTGGCTACAATGTCCTTCAAACCGAAACACAACAGTGTATGCACAATTGCACACTGCTGCTTGGTAGAAATAGACATTGCGTTGGTACCCACCCAGACGTACTCTTACATATGAGAGGCCTACCACCAGTAAAATGTATTCCTCAATATCCAAAATCCTATATCTTTGAATACAATGGCGTCCGCACGTCACCCAAAGTGACCACTGAAAATCAGCGTTGTGCTGTGGCTCAAGCCGCAGTACATTATGCTGAGAGGTCACCTACTTGTCACAGCCACGACGCGACGTGCAAACTTTCTTTTTCTTAATAATAACACATATCATATTGTGTGCATTTTTTTTAATGTCATTTGTACGTCGCTATAAGCTGTGACTAATAAATATGTTTTTCTTTCTTTCTTTCTTACAATAACCTGGTAATATAAGATAAAAACTTGGAAGGAAAAGAAACATTCTAACACTCTTGCTTTACTTTTCAAATAATACTACATCTTACATAAGGTATCCTAATTACTACAGTATTCTGAATCCTAGTGCCAAACTCAACAAGAAAGCTAAGGGTATTCTGATTACAATAGCACCCTAAGGAATTAATGTTTAAAAAGTTGACTGATCTCATTCATCTAATAGAGAAAAGATATGCCCCTTCTCATTTATTTCAGACTAGCTTCTGGCCGCGGCTCCTTACTCGTAAAAGAGTTTCTCCGAAATAAAAAATATTTCTGGATGATTTTTCACACGATGTTAGCAGAGGTTATTATTATTAAAATTATATACTACTCATCACATCACTTAAAGTGTTACTAAAATATGAAAGTATACATGTGTATTAAAGAGAATGGTGCCCGATGTAGGCAAAGCCTGTGTTTCAGGTCACCAGGTTCTCATTTCTTTGACGTACAATAACAGTAATATGTACAATAAGTTATGAGGAGTATGTGGCTCAACACAGAACAGAGATAGAGATAGAACTATAAAGTGGGCGTAACCTTTGATACACTAGTTTAGAATGCAGTACAAACTCACTGTTTGAACGGTCTCAGTCGTCATTGCGCATTGTCAAAGGTTTAATGATTGGAAAAAATATTTAAAAATATTAAAATGCCCTATTATGCTATTCTGAAATGCAAAAATAATAGCCGTACCAAAAATGTGTCCCACGGAGGTATTTCGTACCATCGGTAAGTAATATTTTCTGGTATATTGCTATTTAGTTGAAAAATGTATCTTGATTTTCTATGTCAAACATGACACAAAAATTACAATTTAAAATGTTCCTTATTCTTTTCACTATATGGTTAATTGTCGCAAACGAAAATCAGTTGTTCTAGAATGATTTGTCACCAATTCATAATGTCATCGCTACTCAATTAGTGCATGCGTGGTCGATAAAATATTATCGATAATTATTAATTTTTCACTGAAGCGTTATGTTATGCAGAAAAGTACGAAAAGTTATCTGATGCATGATCCGCTTGTGATGCATAGCTTTGGTCGATATAATAATTAATTAATGAAACAATACTAGATTGTTAATTTTCAGTTTTCCAAAAGATCAATTTATTAAGGAAAGTTGGATCAATGCTACGGGAAGGTTAAATTGGTTTCCTTCCAAATTTTCCGTAATATGTTCAGAACATTTTGTAGAAGATGTGTAATGTAAAAAAAAGGGGAAATCAATATTTTAAAGTGAATGCAGAAGCTCATATAAATATTCTAATTCATCAATCAATAAGTAATTATAAGAAAGCCTCGGTGGCGTAGTGGTATTGCGTACGCATTACGAGTACGATTTGCGCGCTGAGGTCCTGGGTTCGAATCCCGGGTCGAGCCAAAAAAAATTGTGACTGGGTTTTTCCATCTTAAAATTTACTCAGTCGCAGCTCGGAGTCAGGAAGTTGGCGGTGTGATACCCCCGTGCCTCGGAAAGCACGTAAAGCCGTTGGTCCTGCGCCTGATCTCTCTCCGGTCATGTCGGATTGCCGTCTCACCGGACTATGAGAGTGAAGGAATAGCGAGTGCACCTGTGTATTGCGCACACACTTGTGCACTATAATATCTCCTGCGTACCTGGCTGATCTCCGTTGAGATTGGCCGCCGTGGCCGAAACTGGCTAGGAGGATAAGAAAGCCACACACCATAATATTTATTTTATTGTTTTATTTTACTACATAAATTTATTAAAAAAACTGTAGGTTATTATTTAAAAATACCCTTTTTAATCTTATCTTACTTCTGGTCTTATTTTAGTAATATCATAAATGCAAATATTTGTGAAAATTTTTGGATCTCTGTATGTCGGGATGTTTGTTTGGTTTGTATGTTTCTTAGAAGTAAACTCAGACATTTGGCACACGAGTAGATCATAATACCCTTTTTTTCGCGGAGAAAGTGACTTATTACTATCACCTAGCCTTTCAAGGGAGGCGACTGAGTGGTTTTGTTCGGTTCACCGTGCCTTACGACCCAGCGTTGAGCCACCGGGCCGAGTCCCTAACCTATGTACAACGCACGGCATGCCAACTAAAACTCTGCGGTGGCCTTCTTCGGCGCATTAGGGACGGCTGCGGGTTTCCCCGGGCTAAAGTGTCTAAGTTGTCGTCCGCAGCCAGATCATAATACCCTGGATTAACACATATAGGCTACTTTTATTCCGGTAATTTGCTCCCATGGGATATAATGGATATTTTTTCTATGCGTCGTACTGCGTTTTAGGGGCTTTTCTAACGGGAAAAGCTTTTTATTGAGACAACATATAGTTTTAAATAATTGTTTTTAATTACATATAAATGTGCCTGTCTGCTTTATAGGTTAACAATGTTTGATCAGCTATGTTACTTGATATTATATTATGAGTATTACTTGATATCTCATCGTTAATGTTATTTCTTAGGGTGGTGGATTCCAAAGTAAACCTGAAATCATAAATTTAAACACAGGCGTATCTTCTCCAAACGAAGCACAAGAAATTGTTGCCCCCAAAAAGCGTAAAATATTACCGAGTCAGATCCAGGTATAAAATTAAACAACTTTTGCTTGACGAGACGAGCATGTCGCTCAACAAGCGATACGACCACTCATAAACAGCACAAAGCACTATTCAGTTTGGAATCAATGCAGTTACGCCGAGACATTGCCTCACTTAGTGTATTCTATCGTCCGTGTCTTGGTGAGTGCTCTGGACAAAAGTTTAACCTTAGGCCATCCTCACACTTCCTTAGGGGAACCACGCGTGCTGGCTTGCGAAACCACTGCTTAGTGATTTCTTCTATCTCAGCCCATATCAATCGGGTTAAGAAGTTCGTAATTTTGCTATTAAACTGTGGAACAGTTGCCGGGCACGAATGTTTCCAAGTCTTATGATATTGGGTCCTTAAAACGGAACTTGCAGAAGCTATTAGCAGGCCGGCATAATTTTGCTGTCCGTCAAAGGATATTTTCTTGCCTTGCCGGTTGACGTTTTGCTTAGACGTGAAGTCTACTCTTACTCTCTTAACCCCAGCAGTGAAATCACTATGATAAGTATATATACTCATTATAATTTATTGCAAACTAGCTATATAAGCTGTGTAGCTAATATAGTATGTGTAACATACATATCTGCAGTATTGAAATTATAAAGTAGCAATTTAAAATATATACTTAAAATTTAAAATAATTTTTAATTTACTGAGTTAAAATTGTATTCAAGACAGTTCCAACAACTTTTCCAGTACTTATCAAATTAATATTATATAATTTTGTTATAAGTCCATTTCATTTATTAATGTTAGTTATAAAACAAACACCATCGATAGGTTTACAAAAAGGTAACGTATGGGTGCAACACTATTACCGGCATGCGTAGCGTACTGGGTGTCATTCAATAACTTATCTTAAAACAACTGCTATTGAGTTCTTATGAATGCCATTGCGATTATACGCCATCTCGCGTGGACTAGCGGTATGAAATCGAATTAAAATCAAAATTCAGACTGAAGGAATAATGTCGTATGAAGTCATGTGAATTTTTAGAATACGAAGTTTATATAATGGCATTAAGGTTAAATTTAATGCAAATGATTTTGTATTATACGCTTTATCTTTATTGGTGATTTTGGCCAATCATAATGAAGAGATGATAGTATGCGAATATATGCATGTGTGAGTTTGGCGACACTGGTTTTCTTAGTAAATTGATGCTAAACTCTATCCATTCTATCTTTAATTCGTGTGGCTCAATAACGCATTGCCAAAATGACGCTCTATAGAATATATTTATTATTTTGCCCACGGCTTCGCCCGCGTTAATAAGTTTTTCCGGGCTAAAAGTACATACATAAAAACCTTCCCGTTGAATCACTCTATCCACGACATTTATTTGTATAAAGATTAATATTATGACGTTGATACAACTCTTAACAAATAATGCATTAATTTCGACCAAATTTGATTACCATAAAAACGGTTCTAGAGAGTTAATTTTAAAAGATAGACATATACTGTCGCGGACTTTTTTTTAGATCATTTCAAGAGGAATAATTCTTTCGTACATATATTTTTGGTATCTTGAACCGTTTTCGCAGCGCACGCAATGGAAGCCCTCCAGGGTGAATAATTTTCCCCGCATTTTTCACATTTTCCATTATTTCTTCGCTCCTAATAGTTGCATCGTGATGTTATATAGCCTATAGCCTTCCTCGATAAATGGTCTATTCAACACAAAAAGAATTTTTCAATTCGCACCAGTAGTTCCTGAGATTAGCGCGTTCAAACAAACAAACAAACAAACTCTTCAGCTTTATAATATTAGTATAGATAAGCAGTTGAAGGGTGTGTTAGATCAGTTGTCTTCTAGTTATCTAGTTGGAATCTGTAAACAATATCTTGAATAGCCTTAGGACTCGTTTTCAGAGACGCGGGGTGTCGCGCAGCGCGTGTTGCGTAGTGTCCCGCGGCGCGTCGGGCGATTTTTCCGTTTAGGGATGCGGTGCGTGCAGCGGCCCGGGTCATTACACGCGTAAACACAATGTACGATGTTATTTATAAAGATGCGAGGTGTGAACAGTGGTGCCGCCCAACGCAACGCGCAACGCTCCGCGTCTCCGTGAATGAGCCCTTAGTCTTTTGATCTTATATCGCTCTAAACATCACCTCAAGAACGCAATGGCTGGTATTTTAGTTAATTATTAATTGAATCAGTAGTGATTATTATATCAATTGTACCTGAGCTTTGAATTTAAGACATAAATTATATACCTAATAGTAACAGTCTGGTAGAAACAATATAGATGTTTAAAGGTTAAAAACTAGGGTTTCGCTGGTACTAACCCCAAACTGTTACGATCATTAAGAGCTGGTGAGCAAAGAAGCGCCCATACAGGTTTCTTTTGGTACACTGTTTTTTATTCAATGATCTATGCAGATTTGCCAAAGTTTTCCCGACGTGGGAATTGAACCCATGGCCATAGGGCTATGTGAATCGTAGAATTCATATAGCCATTGCCCCACTGCGCTACGATGATATCATATTTGTAGTATTTATCTTTCACTACTTTTTTTGTATTTGTTGAGAAAAACATACAGGTAGATAATATGTCACTCACAAACTTACAGTAATGGCAAAGTAAATTGAATACATTAGAATTGTGCAAAATTGACATCACCAAAACTCACACAAAAGATGTTATATTAAGTGTTTTTTTTTTTAATTGAAATGTTATTGTCGCTACTAACAGCTATTTCGTGAAAATGTTCTGAACATTACAAGTGCTTTTTATATAACAAAGCCTAAGAAAATTATCGACAGCTAAAGACTGTTGTATTGATGATTGGCACAATAGGGAAGATGCAATATTTTTATTTTGCTTTCATTTAAACTGAATTCCATGTAGAATAGATCACGAGTATATTAAACAGTTAAAATACTATAATTCATGACCAAAAATTGCGATTTCAAACTGACAGTAATAATTTTCGCGCACAAACGGGACTACATGCCCTGTGACGTCACACTTGCAAGCTGTCATTCACTGGCATTAGACATATTTGCTCGCCACTGACATTCTTTGATACGTTTGATGCCTAAGTTTTGATTTTCGAGATATTGTTTGAATAAAAACGTTGTAGTGGCCCTTCTTTTATGTTTTTTTTACATTTTAGTTACAAAATATTGATAAGTATTATATTTACATCTTCCCTATTACGCTTGCCGGCATAATTATATTCATTATTAGACCTGCGGCTGTAGCCTAGATGCTTTTCTACAAGCGTTCACACCAAAAGAATAGAAAAAAATCTAATGACGTATCCTTGTGCTAGACTTGTCGATAAAATGTCATTCGCATATATTATTTTCTATTATATTGGCGTTAACACTTGAAAAAAAGCATTTTGGCTACAGGCTCTGATGGTAAGAGGAGTTTAGATAACATATTGACTAATGAGAGATAGCCTAGTTGGTAGTGGAAAGAATGCCAAGACGAATGACCGCAGGTTCAAAACCCAAGGGCACGCACTTCTGACTTTTCTAAAAAGTTATGTGTGCATTCTTTGTGAATTATCGTCCGCATTAACGTGAAGGAAAAACATTGTGAGGAAACCTGCATACCTGAGAAGTTCTCTATAAGAATTTCTATGGTATGTAAAGTCTACCAACCCGCACTAGGCCGGCGTGGTGGACTAAGGCCTATACGCTCTCTGTTATAGAGGAGGCTCGTCCTCAAGTGTGAGTAGTATATAATACAGGGCTGGTCCATACTATTATGGAGATATGCGTCACCAGTCGGTACAATAATGCCGATCTTCGAAACCATGACTATGGCACATATACATGACTATGGCAGGTTTTAGACCTTATACAAATATCCTACCCCCAGGTCAAGATTATGTTTCTTCACTTTCTGTTATAAGAAATGCTATAAGCTAAGGACAGCTTGTATCGTACTGATGTAGTGTTGTCGCTCCTAGGGCAGCAGCAGCAGTTCCACTTCGCGTTTGGACAGCGGCCGTTCCCATTCCCGCCGGACCCGCTTGGAGGGTTCAGGATGCCTCCCATCACCACGTGCCAAAGTGAGTATATTTATAAATTTTATTTTGAAAGCTATATTTTTAAATGTTTTTTTTTTGTATGGGCACGGGACAGTAACCCCACTGCAGTAAAGTGAGGGGGTCCAGATACAATGTCAACTGTCAAGAGATGTTTACCTCTTGCCAGTCGACACAATATGTATAATTTGTAATTATTATCAATTTTAAGAAACTATGAAAGTTTGATCCAATCACTTCCAAGGTAACATGTATGATATACCTACTGTTATTGTAAAATCTCGTTTGGAAAACTATTATGTTACTATATTACGTGAATCACTTCATAATAGGATCAAATCATACTTGAAAAAGCTCTACATACCTATGCACTTTCAAGTGATATTTTTTTTAATTTGCATTATCTTAATCTACGTAGGTACATCTTTTCTTTATTGGAGCACTCCTTTTAAGTATGGCAATACCTGTGTTAGGAGGCCTGTACCTGTGTTATTTTATAGTGATGTTTTCTTGTATCAATTTATGCCAAGTAATAATAACCCATACGTTACGGTTAAAGTTTTACCGAACCAAAAAGCTATGAAATCTCTGTCAGCGCAGAACAAACAACACATTATAAACAATGCAACGATACGACAATTCCTAATCAAAATGTGTCAACACAATGTAACATGAGCCGAGCACTCGCAGTTAAAAAGTGAATGAGTCACCAAACCGTGAGGCGATATGCTAAACTATGTTCACTAGAGCGCGGATTCAATCAGGATCGTCCAAAAAGAGAATCCGACTGAAAGCTGACTGCGGATGCAATCGAACAAGCATCCAGCGAGCCCGGTAAAATCCACGGCTACCCCAAAACAACTCATGCGGCTCAAAACGGGAAAAAAACATTCACAAATCGACGCGGCCGGAGCGCGTATCGTATAAAAACCGACTCAGCCGATCGCCGGCCAAAAACGGAACCGTGATACCGAAAAATAAAAGTCGGTAATGCTGTGGAAAAAATAAAGTGCACGCAGAGCGCGCCGCGCCGCCGACGCGTTGGCACGTACGGTGTCGCTTGATATTTTTATAAGTGGAGTATTGTTTTCATTAGCTGTTCTACATGTCGTAATGAGAACGAGTGCCAGATCTACTGACACGGAGCATTTAAGCATTACATTATAATTGGCTATAATATACATATATTTTCGGAAAGTTTGTTCCAACAAAATTTTTCGTAGTTTCTGTAATCCACAATACAAACACGCCTAATTCTCATGTAAATTTTTTTATAATTATTTGAGCTGAATTAACTTGACTTATTGAGTTGTCTGCTAGTAAATCCTATCCCTATAGTATAGTTCACTAGCTTTTGCCCGCGGTTCCGCCCGCATGAATGAGTTTTCCCGGGATAAAAGTCCCTCTTTATATTTTCCCGGAAAAAAAATAGCGTATATGTTAATCCACAACATAATCTACCCGTGTGCCAAATTTCATCGAAATCCGTTCAGTAGTTTTTGCGTGAAAGAGTAACAAACATCCATAACATTCTTACAAACTTTCGCGTTTATACCATTACTATTAATAAGATTCTAGAGTCGAGTATCAAATATTTAACCGCTACATTTCAGCCGTGTAAACTAATCTTACACAGCTGTCTGTAATAATTTTGTTGAACCACTAGACCAGTAATACTGCTTTGGAACGTAGTTTAACAATCTGCATTAATGTTTTTTTTAATAGACAACACACACATACCCCCACTCCTTTTATCCCCGAAGGGGTAGGGCAGAGGTGCAACTAGTGCATCCACTTTTTGCCGTGGGTATTCCGTCCCATTATGTGATAGGGGGCGAGCTTGTCGTTATTTCGGGCAAAATTCCAGACTCCGGGCTGATATTGAATAGAAAAATCCAATACCACTGTGCCCGACCCGGGGATCGAACCCGAGACCTAAGCACTGCAGTCGTACCATAATTCAACTACGCTACCGAGGCAGTCAATAATTAAATCAAATTTAATAGGCAAGATTAGTGGCAGGACTAGTGGTAGAACTCTCATATGTAAGAGTCCGTCTGGGTGGGTACCACCGTTATGTCTATTTCTACCGCCAAGCAGCAGTGTGCTTGCACTGTTGTGTTTCGGTTTGAAGGGAATTTTAACCAGTATAACTACAGGACATCATGAGACTTAACATCTTATGCCTCAGGATGACGAGCGCAGTGGAACGCCACACAGTACTTTGTAACTCAAGGTGCTGGATGGTGTTGCTACTGTTCATGGGTGGTCGCTTACCATCAGGCGAACGGCATGCTCGTCTTGTCCTTCAACGCATTAAAAAAAAGTATGAATATTGTTTTAACAAACCATCTTATCCCCAGACATGAGCCAGTTCGGGCTGAGTTCGAGTAACTCGCACTGGGGGTACGGCAGCGCGGGCGCGTACCCGGCATACCTACCGTCGTGCGCTGCTCCTGCTGCCTCCCAGTTCAACCCCCCAGCGCTGGGCTTCGCTGGGACCGTACCCGATCAGACGCCCACGCAAGACTTTACTGCTAATAATACAGGTATGGAAACTTTTTTGATCATTATGGCTTATTTGTTTGTGGTGTTAGGCGCCGTAATAAAAGATTCAAGTTATATTCAAACATTATGAAGAAGTACAATATATGTTGAGTATACTGTATAACAGAAAGCCCTTAATACTGACATTACAACCTTAAATACTAACTTGTTGCTAACTCAAGCAATATGCATTATGTAATTAAAACCAAATTTGGATTTGCCAGCCATCTCCGATCCCATCTCCAGAGTTGACAAGGTTCGCCGTTGACGGATACGTCAAGGAGGACATCATTATGTACGCAAAGACACGTATGTTGCAGCTACTTATAAAATGTAGCGGCAAAGTATGAAATCGGCTAATTCATACACTTCATGATGATGCTAGATAATTATTGATATGTGACTGATAATTGATTATGGTCAGTGATATTTGTTTCTAAGGTTATTTATGTAATAACGCGGGCCAGTCGCTCCTCTGCCAAATGTTGTTCCGTAAGCAGTAATACCGCCTAAAACGAATTGTAGCTTCTGTAATAATTTCAAGATTATCTAGATTAGCAATATATTATGACGAATCTTAACAATTGACCACATTTGATTTTCGATTCGACGTAAGGAGGAAATAACTGTCAAAAAAAAGAATTATTTAAAAGTCGAGCCCACAACGTTCCTTGTAGATTAGAATAATGTTACATTTTACCTTCAGTTACATCCTAAAAAGCTATATCCCCTCACTATTGCAATAACATGAAACGCAGCGACCGGAAATGCTGCCAATCGAAATCACGCTTCCACTTTCCGGTACCATAATGCACTGGAGCGTGCAGTGCTCTGGCAAACTTTACTCCAGGAGCTCTGGGCTAGATTAATATAGTGCGGTACATAACTGGAATGTCTACTTAAAATGACTGTTCATCGCCATTACCAATAAATTATCTTAACCGCTACCGCCGGATACACAGCGATAATAGACGAATCAAAATAAAATTTGACATGCGTACACATGATTTATTTTAATTGGTTTATTTTTACCATTAACGCATAGTTAGCGGTTGGTTTAGTTCGGGACCGGCCGTAGGTCATGTGATGGCGTATTATGGCGGTGTGCCGTAAGGAATAAGTTACAAATTCCATTTCCGTGGCCTGCTCCAGTATCTTTAAACTAGATTAATACAGATTACATAATTGGGAATTCTGAGTAAAAAATTATGCTTATTTTAGTAGCAGCGGTACCTACTTGACAATGAATAGTGAGGTGGGAATCGAGTTCTAGGACTGGTATTATTATTATTTTTTGTCAAATATGTTGTTCGCGTTTGATAGATATTTGAATAAAACACTTATTTTCCAGGCCTGAAATTTTGTAAATCTGCCACCAAAAATAACTATTATGGACGAAAATAAGTTTTATAAACCGTTTTAAACTATTTGCGGCTCTGTCCACCGTGTCAGTGTGAAAAACTTGAGCGTGTGCATGTGTAAAAAGTTTGTTAATCCTACTGATAAACGCTGTAAAGTTGGTGCTGTATACTACTTGATAGTGGCCAGTGACCAATTCTAAATTTTAATTGGTTATTTTTTTTCCTAATAATATTTTCAAAACATAGGTATCAAACAACCAGTAACAATTTCATGATGTCGGACTCTCAGTGATTAAAATTTCGAGACCCTTCATGCTTCAAAGAGCACATTACAGCGGTCCTTGTTATTACCAGAGGGCTGCAATTGTTAAGCCAATCTCAAAACCAAATTGGTTTGAGAATTGTTGAACTAAACACACAAATAAAATCTTTTGATTATAATTGACTATGTTTTGCTTGCGATATTATAAACAAATAATAATAGCAACTAGCAAACTTCATCACGTGGACCCACCTACGCAATAACACGCTTTATTAGCGCTAGGTATTGGTTTTATAACAATGTAGAAAACAATTTTTATAAACATGACGCGTTCGAATGCATTATGCAGTTAAATCACGCGTGTAATAATGATGCCGTAAAAATTCTATAATGATTAATCATTACAGTTTATGACGGCAGGCTGCAGCTCACTAACCAGTAAGGTGAAATTAAATTTACCAAATATTTACGACTTACATCCTTAGATTAGGGTTGCCAAGAATTTTTAAGTGTGTTTTTTTATATATTATTTCGACGGCAGCATGTTGTTTTCGTTTTATAATAATAATAAATAATAATATCAGCCCTGTATTATTATACTGCCCACTGCCGAGCACGGGCCTCCTCTACTGAGGGGTTTAGGCCTTAGTCCACCACGCTGGCCTAGTGCGGGTTGGTAGACTTCACATACCTTCGAAATTCTTATAAGGAACTTCATAGGTGTGCAGGTTTCCTCACGATGTTTTCCTTCACCGTTAAAGCGAACAATAATTGAAGAACAATACACACGTAACTTCGAAAAGTCAGTTGTTTTTTCGTTTTAGTTCATTCCAAATTCGATGCTATGAAAAGCAAGTTAGTGCTGTAGTACCTTTTAACATATTAAATCTAATATTTATATGATGGATATGTCCTGTGCTGCAACTTCTGCGTTTTTTTTTTATTAGTTCTGGTAAAAATAAAGTATCAAAGTACAGTCACCAGCATAAGTAGCTGAACAAATTCAAAATTACAAATTGCCTACATACTTTTGAGTTCTTACTAATCTATTATTCTCTTCACAAAAATAAAGTAAAAGAGATTTGCTTTACTTCATACGAAGAATTTTCAGTTTATCTTAGCGCGTTATATAGGCGATTTGAAATTTTGATTTTGTACAGATATTTATGCTGCTAACTGTACACTTGGTGTGTACTGACGAGCGCCACACACGCCCGTTCACAACCCGCCCTCATTATAATTTACATCGACACTGACACGCCGACGCGATGAATTTATCGCCTATGCATGCCTGATGCAACGAAAAATATATTGCCGCATTAAACCACACTAAAATGCAGTTTGTCCATAGATTTGTTATTTCGGGAACGGTCAGAAACAAATGACCGAAAATAGACCGCGAAATGTTTACTAAGGCCCCGTTTTTTCAAATGTAGTTAACACATGAATAGGATTAGGTTAAAAACCATGTTTCCCCAAACGCTGATGTCTTATCCTCTCAGTGGCCGCCCTGAGCCGAGGTTCGTGACCCGTTAGTGGGTCGCCCTCAGCGTGGTCGCTTAATTTTAAGGGTTGCGAGCGCCTTCTGCACTCACCCAAAAGACCGGTGTTCTTTCATAAGCCGACCCTCGTCAGGCTAGAAAGAGTAATGTCAGGGACAAAAAAAATGTAGTTATCTTTTTGTCAGGGTCTTATTAAGCTGGACGAGCTTGCAGCACCTGGAGCACTCGAAGCTCTGCGAGCGCGTCCAGCTGAATAACACTGAGTATTACCCTAACTACAGTTGAAAAAACCCGGTCTAAATTATCTTGCAATGCAAATTATCTTTATTGTGCTTAACATAAATCTCAATTTCTCTTGGTGCAGTTTTACCGGACACGACAGGTGTGGACTTGGATCAGCAGCTGTCGGGGCTGGTGGGCTCGTCCCCCTCGCACCACGGCAGCCTACTGCCTCGCTACAACAACAACACGGACTACAGTCTCTCCACGGGCCCACGGTCCCTCAGCGACAACAGTTCGCAACCCGAATCACCAGTTCAGGACGATCTGCTCACTTCAAACACTTCGACAAACATCGGCCACAATCACACGAACAGTTCAAACTTCCCCTCACTAATGGGATCGCAAAACTCGTCGTACGGCACTAGTAACTGCAACAATTCATTGTACCCGGTGCTGCCTGCGAGCTTACTATACAGTCAATTGTACACGGCGGCGAATCAAACGCACAATTTCCATCCGTTACATTCAAATTCTATACATTCGACACAAAACCATCACAACGAGCTACAGACGATGATGGATCAGATCTCTTCAACGACTAACAACCATAGACAGCATGGGAATGGACAGGATTTATTGCTCGGTGGTGGGAACTCTTGTGCAGCGGCCGCGGCCAGGGGTGAGGATGGTCGGGTGAACAACCTCGGACAACGAGGCAACCCTCAACCGGACAGCAACACCGTGTGGCGACCCTACTAAAAACGATGTGACGCTTCTTTAATGACAAAGGAAAATCTATTCAATAATTACTAGATTCAAGATCGATTGTTAAATTACGCGAAGTACAATTCGAAAAAGAAAGGAGTTGTCGTTTATCGATAAATTGAAAGTTGCAACGAAATAGATTTTCGACGATACGTGATTATTGTAATATACGAAATACGAATGATATCGATTAGTGAAATTTCGTTTTATGAAGTTCGCTCCCGTCCGAAATTATGCTAATTTTGAGGTGAATATCAAAAGTGTCATTGTAAAATATGTATTTTAACCATTTATGTTCCGATGTGTCCTTAATTCGTTGAGTTCGAAACGTGGCGGTTAAAAACATGAAGTTATTTGAGAATAGAAATCTGTCAATAGACGCAGCCATGTTTCCTTTGGTCTTTGGTGTAATAAAATGTAAATAACCTGTGAATATAATTTGTTGTAAAATGCATCTTGTAAAGTGCAACGGACGTGCAATTAAAGTTGAGTAGATGTATACATAATAGTTGTAAGTATAGGTATCTGTTATACGACGTGTCCAGATGTAGATACAAATTTAGATATTCGTCAATAATGTTCATTATGTTGTGTTAATGTATTATCGTTTGCAATTTATTTAATACATTTAAGCAACTTTTGTTATCTGTGGAGACCGGATAATGAGCGATAAAGAAAGTTAAAAGTTAGTTGTTTCTTTAACTTTTACGTTTAAGAAACAACTAGTGAATTTCTTACAATGTCATAATTAAGTAAGAGATGTGAGGCTGGAATTTCCACTAACAATATTTTCCTTTTTTGAATTGGAGATCACACATTAGGCAATTTTGTTCCATCGGAAATAATCCCTAAAGGATACAACCTTGAATAAAAAAAACATTCAAAACAATAATTCTTCCTCGAATTATCCTGTCTCGGCAATTGAAATCCATCGTATTAATCGCATATAAACAATTTATTTGCTATAAATGTCTAATTTAAGTTATAAAATGTTCGCTAATACAAACGACGGTTTGTTTTACCTGATTCTTGTGCAATAATAAATGTACTTATGTTAAAATAACAAATTTAACTTGCGTAGCAACCGATTTATGTTACAGCTTCTCGTGGCAATTATTTCTGTTGAGAGTAGCGAAATTCATTTTACATTAAATAAAATATATGAAATTAATTGTAGTTTTATGCCATCTCACGCTACGTATGCACTAATTATACGAAAAACGGGATTTCGAGTTATTTTATATATGACCTCATTGGTTCAACAACTACAGGTGGCTGTATGGATTTTGAGTTCGAACCTGAGATTCGAATTTGCAGTAAAATTTTCGGGTAATTTTTGTCTACAATACACGCTACAGCCAAGCTTATAATAATAGAGAAAAGAACAAACACACACACTCACACCTGTTATCCCCGAAGGGGTAGGCAGAAGCGCAACTAGTGCACCCACTTTTCGCCGTTATTCCGTCCCATGACGTAATAGGGGGCGAACCTATCGCCATATCGGGCACAAATTCCAGACTCCGGGCTGATACTCAATAGAAAAACTCAATATCACTTTGCCCGACCCGGGGATCGAACCCGAGACCTCAGCTTTGCATTCGTACTGTAATACAACTACGCCACCGAGGCGGTCTCACTGTACCTGTAGCTGTTGCCGAAGGAGAACGAAGTTTCAGTAAATTAATACTTATAAAATCTTACCTACGATTTACTATGTGGTCAGGAAAGACTGTCTGATCTTGGCATTTTGTCTATAGAAAATACTATTGCCCAAAAATTCAATTATTCCGACCTGATAAAAAAAATTGCAACCGCTAAAGCTAGAAAAGTGCCTGTCTAGGTAATTCATATTTTTTTACTACTTAAATATTTGATTTGATTAATGTGTGAATGTAACACAGAATAAATAAAAGTTGTTAAACATAACATTTATTATTACTTGTCATATATCACATAGATATATATATATACTCGCACAATCTGAGCGCTTGCAGGCGGATGGTGTACCTGATAGAAAAGCAGCCTAATCAAACAACAGAGCAAACAACTGCTTTAATAATATTTTTTTATTCTTTATTTCGAAGGGCGCCAATTTTAGGTCTCGCACCACCTAAAAATATTGATAGGGCCGCCACTGGATCTACCAAAGTATCTAAATGAGAAGATCCACCTTTTTTAGAAGTCGGTTGCTTATACAACTACTTCACATCAGTTGCCGTCATATTGTAGGTAATAGAGCAATAGACGAACATAAATTACGAACTAATAGGTTTGAGGACTTCTAATAATCCTAATGTTCTAGTGATACTAATAGTAACAAGCTGTTTAATATTTTTCACACCACTTAATATCCTGTTGCAGCTTATATTAATTGTAAATTTGCGGGTTCTTAGTTTGATTTCTAGGTAGGGCTACGGTTTGCGACAGTTTTTCTAACACATTTTGCATTATTGAATACCTCGAGAGGGTTAAAAGTTAAAACTGGGGCTAATCGCACTTTGAATGCGTTTTCGTATGAAATTGAGTCATCCGACTTCTTTATATGTTTACGCACTATGCTTTTTCAACATCAAATCTATATGTCAGATGATAAATAGGGTTAACTATTAAAACCTTAAAGTGAGATTCAAATTGACTCGAAATTTTGCAAAACTTATTCACACATTATTGTTATAATGCACCCCGTCAGACGAGAATAATAATTATCTTAATTACTATATACACTAGTGTACCTAATAAAGTATTGTTCATTTGGACTTGCAACGGAGTTTGTAAGCTTCACCGATATCGCTGCCGACAACTCGATTAAGGAAAATTATGACCCTTAAATTCGAAATTATTTTCCAGTGCCGAATTTGGGTCGACTTTTAAAGGGCTGCTGGCTTCCCTTTAGGGGATACACGCGTGATGTTATGGTGTGTATAGTAACCGAGATGCGATATTTTGGCAGCGGCAAACGAAACTCTGAAATAAATATCCCACCCTCATTAATTTGCGCCAATGCGATACGATGGACAGACGGACGTACGCCCACTGCCCGTGTACGAACACCATCATCGCGTTAATTTTAGGATAATTATGTATGATAACGTCATTTTTATTGATAGTATACCTACATACTCTCACGCCTGTTATCCCCGAAAGGGTAGGCAGAGGCGCAACTAGTGCACCCACTTTTCGCCGTCATTCCGTCCAATGATGTGATAGGGGGCGAGCCTAGCGCCATATCGGGCACAAATTCCAGACTCCGGGCTGATACTTAATATAAAAACTCCATATCACTTTGCCCGACCTGGGGATCAAACCCAAGACATCAGCATTGCAATCGTACCATAATACAACTACGCTACCGAGGCAGAATGAAATATAATACTGGAATATCTGAAATAATATGTGCCATGTATGTCGTCGTCGATAAATTGTAGAGTGACTTACCCTTACAAACGCTCGACTCTTTAAATATCTAGTTTTATTCTGTATTTTTAGTATTGAAATCTATCGCTTGCTTTTTGTAAATATGAAAAATCGTTAGACATTTTTGGGAACATAATAAAAAAATCGCGAGCATGGTGAGCAAAACGTTCGTGTCGCAGTATTGGCCGGCAAGCTTGCCTGTAGTAGTTGATACCTTTTACTTACTAGAGAATATTATAGGAATTATCAACTACTGAAAACTGATATAGGTACTTGTTTAAAATGTCTTTTTAAACCCTATACCCCGTACGCCAGACAGAGTAAAATGAGGAGGGAGTATTGGGAGTGCAGTCCATTAACGATATTCGCCTCCTATCTATACTAATATTATAAAGCTGATGAGTTTGTTTGTTTGTTTGTTTGAACGCGCTAATCTCAGGAACTACTGGTTTGAATTGAAAAATTCTTTTTGTGTTGAATAGACCATTTATCGAGGAAGGCTTTAGGCTATATAACATCACGATGCAACTATTAGGAGCGAAGAAATAATGGAAAATGTGAAAAAAACGGGGAAAATTATTCATCCTTGAGGGCTTCCATTGCGTGCGCTGCGAAAACAGTTCAAGATACCAAAAATATATGTATGAAAGAATTATTCCCCTTGAAATGATCTAAAAAAATGTCCGCAACAGTATATGTCTATCTTTTAAGATTAACTCACTAGAACCGTTTTTATGGTAATCAAATTTGGTCGAAAATAATAATATTATAAATGCGAAAGTAACTCTGTCTGTCGCGCTTTCACACCAAAACTACTGAACCGATTTAAATGAAATTTGGTACACAGATATTTTAGAGCCTGAAAAAGGACATAGGCTACTTTTTATCCCCGTGAAATATAAAACGGGACTTTTATCCCGGAAAAACTCTTTCACGCGGGCGGAGCCGCTGGCAAAAGCTAGTTTATTATAATATTACTTATTTCAAAGGCACACTTCAAGCCTCTTATAGCTGCAATTCCGCAGGATGTGGTAGATGGCAGCGGCAGACGGCGGTATTACTTTTCAGTATTAATTTTTATGAGACCTATTCCGACATACGACTGCAAATGCCGCGCGACAAATCATAGTACTCCATACAATAAAACTGCTGTTGTCGTCTGCCGTCTGCCGTCTGCCGCGACCTGCAAAATCGCATTTACGTTTACAAACAACACAACATCAAGCAGTCACTTTGCCGGGTGAACTAAAAAAAAAACATCTTTTAAGAAAATAATGTCACATGAAATTCATTTTTCAGCTAAAATTCGTAGAAGTTATTGTCACCGCAGCAGGGAATAATATATGCGAGTCCACCATGGCATGGAGCGGGAAAAATCGATGCCAGACCAATTTGAACGACTATAATGAGATTTAAAATTGACAAGTAATTAATGAGGATTAGTAAGGCACTACGTCTGATGAATTTGTATGCAAATGCGTTCGAACGGCGACGAATTCGTACTGTTCCGATGCTATTTTTGTAAGAGCGTTGCGACTGAGTATTTGTTTCGACATTTTTTGAGATTGGTTGATGAGTGCTAACAGCTAACATTAGCAGTTTATTAACTATAACAAATACATTTTCTGGTTTATCAAAATTATGTAGGTACATTTTATATGCGTGTAACTCATTTCGGAGAAAGATTTAGTCTAGTTACTAGGATCGGATAACCGCCTGAACTCTGTGCTTCCGGACAAATATCAAAAAATCATGACAAAGTATTTCCGAAATGCGACTCCAATTTCAAGACCTTTAGGTGCAAAACACAGTATACCACTAGACCACAGAGCCACTGATTTATAGAATAGCAATTATTTGTTGATCATCACTGTTGTTTCGATACCGTTCTTTGTTGGTCTTTTAATTCCAAACTTAATTGAAGAAGGTGAAACAAGGAGCGAGACACACACGTAGCATATAATCGTCAGTATTAGAGACATGAGTTGCCGAGTTTAAAGTTAAGGGATGTAAATGTGAGACGCTAGTTCTTTTTAGGAACCGACACTCTGTAGCGATAGAATGTCGGTAAGCGACGACTGAGCAATACATTTATAAATTAATTGCACATTGGAGGAGGATTGGAGCTATTATCCCTAGTAAAAAACATGTATTTTCATTGTTATAATCTTCGAATCTTCATACAGCGACCGAAGAATTACCATCAAACAATTAACAAAGCACTTCGCAATGAGCAAAGCACATAACCGATAAATTAAGGTCACATTAGAACGATTCCAATAACATGCGGCCTCACCGACATCAGTCGATTGAACAGAACAATCTAACATAAAACATCGACCAGTACCGCATTTAAAATGAACGTTCGAGTATAAAATTATTATTCATTTTATCCATTCAATGTTTGCAATTAATTACAACAATCAATAATTTCGCGCTTCGTCGAGCGAAAACTACTACACAAACTGTGTCTGCCTGATAACGAAACCCTGTATATTTCGCGTAGGTATATGGTATAGTGGACGATAGCTTGGTAAGGAATAGAACGGTATGTCGAGAAATGGCCGGAGGTTCAAAACCCAAGGCACACACCTCTGACTTGTCGAAGTTACCTGTGTATTGTTGATCAATTATCGTTTGCTTTAACGGTGAAGGAAAACATCGTGAGGAAACCTACAACCTGAGAATTCTCCATAAGAATCCAAGGGTATGTGAAGTCTGCCAAACCGCACTAAGGCAGCGTGGTGGACTAAGGCCTAACCCCTCTCAGTAGTAGAGGAGGCCCGTGCTCAGCAGTGGGCAGTATATAATACAGGGCTGATTGTGTATGGCATAGTGTCATGTAGTTAGCTATACGATTCGGGTGAAAAAATATATGGATGCAGAAGAAATAGATAGCAGATTCGAGAAGATAGAGGCGGAAGGTGAAGGAGTTGTATAAAGATTTTGATGAAAAAAGTATAAGTAGATTATTTTGCAGGTTATTCTTTTCCCGGGTAAAAAGTAGCCTGTAGCACTTAGCCTATAGCGTAAAGTAGCTTCCTATTTGTCAAAGAATTTTCAAAATCGGTTCGGTAGTTCCTGAGATTAGTGCTTTTAACCAAACAAACTTTTTAGCTGAGGTGGTTTGGGCACGTGGAGAGGATGGATGAAAGACGGATCACAAAAGGTATTTATCGAGCGAATGTGGATGGTACGGCTGGAAGGGACGCCCGAGGAGAACATTCTCTGACCAAATAAATGATCTCCTCAGAAAAGGGCAGGTCAGGAGTACCCTTAACAGACGAAAATGTATGAAAAGAACTATGAATGTGGAAGAGGCGAAAGAGGTTTGTCAAGATCGTAGCATGTGGCGCTCAATAGTCTCTGCCTACCCCTATGGGATAAGGGCGTGAGTGTGTATGTATGTATGTATGTTAACTCTTTAGCTTTTTAATGTTACTGAACTTCTGTTCGCGGATCCGCCCGCGTGAATGAGTTTTTCTGGGATAAAAGTCCCGCTTTATATTTCCCCAGGATAAAAATTATACAAATAAACCTTCCTCTTGAATCACTCTATCTATTAAAAAAAACCTCATCAAAATCCGTTGCGTAGTTTTAAAGATCTAAGCATACATAGGGACAGACAGCGGGAAGCGACTTTGTTTTATACTATGTTAAGACAGTATAGATGAACCAGTTAATATTTAAAGTAACGGGTGATGGTAAAGTATATTTAGTAATGTTCTTTTTTATGTAAGAATTCAGATGTTTCGGATTCATAAACTAGAGTTTTTTTGGAATTTGCGACAATTGTATATAGTCTTATTTATAATATAAAAAATACTGTAATAAAATAAATAAAATAAAATATCTACTTAAAACAATTCTTAGTACATTCATAGAATATATGAGCATTCATTGAATAGTACTTAGTAGGTACGTTACCTCTCTATATTGTCCTAATGATTTCCGCACTTTTCAAAGCAGCACTTCCAGGTATTCATACTTGTATGCCCATATAGTAGCTCTCTAATTGAAACTGCATGCAGAACCAGTAGAATTTCTTTCACTTTTCTGAAACCTTCGATATTCCCAAATTTCATAGCGACCGACTACTGACCACTTGCCATCCAAAACGATAGACCAGTTAACTATCTATATCCAATAAGTAGGTACACACACAACCCAATCAAATCAATAATAGGCATTTAAAAGAGCTATACAGGGTGGGCGCAGGCAGCGGGGGCTTATCATCGCGTCATTTTCATAATGCAGGCGGTGTGCATTTTAGCCGTCCTGTATAATGCATGCGGGACGCGGCGCGGCTCCGACATCGTATTAATTACATACATCGCTTAATTATTGATTTTTAGCATTAAATACGCCAGCATTTTGGGCTGAAACGGTCGCAGCGTGCGTGGCTTACCTACTGTGTCTAAATTATATACCGTCGGCTCGCCGTTTACGTAATAGGTTTGTGTTTTGGATGTAAGTAAAACTATTACATGTCATAATGTTTGTACTTTGAAGCGAGTGGAATGCACAGATATCATGTTTCTCTTTTTCAAGGGTAGGCAGTTGCGCATTGAAAAGAACAAGTGAACATTATTTTGAGATGGTAAGATGCTTGAGATAAGTTAGGTCTAATTCATTTACCTAGTCTTGAATTCCAATTGGGAGTCTGAATGTGGATACTAAAATTATAATTCAATTCCAATCTTGAATCTCAATACAATTTTTCACAATTTACTATGAGACCACGCATGAAGTCATAATATAATCAGACATATAAATAGCTACTTAATTGTAGTAAGTACCTGCATAATTTGTTCCTCATATTCAAACATTAAATTAACTGAAACTTCCAAGATGGAATGTTTATGTAGAGTTCAAAATACTTCTAATAAGGAACATATACCTAACTCAATTAATCCCTACTTTACCAAATCCATATTTCTAAAATATCTCAAGAAACCCTAACCATTCCAATATAATGCATTGGTTAGTTAGAAGACATTAACTGCATGCGCCATAGATTTCTGCAGTAGACTTAGCTTGGTGCGAACTTTATCAGATCATTTGTCTAGCTCGGCCGTGCACATTCGGTGGTCGACTTGAATGCCACCCTGTCTCGGTTCAATTTAATGTTGCACTTGAGTTATAAAATTTATGGGAAAAATCATATTATATGTCTCCTCTTTACTGGTGGTAGTTCTCTCGAATGCGAGGGACCGTCTGGGTAGGTACTACCGCAATGTCTATTTCTACCGCCAAGCAGCAGTGTGCATGGACTGTCTGTTCCAGTTTGAAAGACATTGTAATCAGAGTAATTACTAGGCATTAACGGAATGTTTGTCTCGACATTTAATTGCATTGAAAAGTATGGTATTTAACTACTAGGTTATGCTCGCTACTTCACCTGCGCAAAAATCCTTTTCCGCTATAAAATTTCTTAAATCACACACAAACTCATGCCTTTTATCTCCCGAAGGTTTGTCAGAAGCTTAACTAATGCGCCCACTTTTCGCCGTGTGTATTCCGTCCCATGATGTGATAGGGGGCGAGCCTATCGCCATATCGGGCACAAATTCCAGACTCGGGGCTGATACTAAATTTCAAAAACCCAATATCACTTTGCCCGACCCGGGAACCGAACCCAAGACCTCATTGCAGTCATACCGTAACACATTTACGGCACCGAGACAATCTTAAAACACTGTAGTGAATAATGATTCCTTATGTTTACGCGAATGTTAAACAACAACAACAACATCAACAACACTGTAGTGATTTAATACGCCATGTGTACGTCGCCAGCACCAACTATTAATCAAAATCTGATTAAAAATCTCATTATCTCCCATGGGAGCAAATCACCGGGATAGTAAGTACCTACGTGTCAATTTAGGACATGGTCTATCCATTTGTCAAATTTCATCTGAATCCTCTCGGTTCTAACACACATGCAAACATTCTCACAATTTTGCATTTATAATATTAGAAGATAAGCAGTCGGAATTTCCATTTTACTGATGGTAATGACAGATTATTCATTATAAGCTCTAGTACTAAGAACATCTGCTCATAAAAGTAGTAACACTACCAAGAAGTATCATATTAGTCTAAGAAGTATCATCAACTACTACTTTGTCAAGACAATAAAATTGTAGGTGCGATACTCTTCTGCTTACCTCTAAAAATAACCGTGATACTAAGTTCATAAAGTCTGAACGTCTAACCTAATACACGGTCATATGTAGTATATCACAAAATATAGTCAAGAAATGGCGCCACTCATTACAGTAAAACTATAAAAAGTCGATAGCACAATTCCAAGACAATAAATCGTCCGGCGTGACGGTTGTAAATCTCGAGACGCGAACAAACTTCCTATACAAATTCCGTACCAGATCATCAACGAACTATCCGAATAGACGGGCGCCGTGGTACCTAGTAAATGTTGAAACAGTAGCGTTACATTCACATTCAAGTAGAAAGGACTTGTCCAAAAATGGACCTGAAGTTCTAACCAAGACAGTTTACAGTAAATCGTTTAATTTTAAAGACCTCTGATTTTGAGATTTATGTAATTTTATTTTGTTTAAAAACTACACTTAATATGATCATTCTTAAAAAAGTTCGTTATGAATGGAAGGGTCTAAAAATATTTTTTAAATAGATCATACATACATATATACATACATATACACTCACGCCTATTATCCCCGAAGGGGTAGGCAGAGGCGCAACTAGTGCACCCACTTTTCGCCGACATTCCGTCCCATGATGTGATAGGGGGCGAGCCTATCGCCATATCTGGCACAAATTCCAGACTCCGGACTGATACTGAATAGAAAAACTCAATATCACTTTGCCCGACCCGGGGATCGAACCCGAGATCTCAGCTTTGCAGTCGTACTGTAATACAACTACACCACCGAGGCAGTCATAAATAGATCATAGTTCCATATTTTGCCCCTTTAATATCCCTAAAGTAGAGCTTGGTTAGATTTTGAGGCCCAACACCGATACAAAAAGCAGACATCTCCTTTACAAAATTTATTCTAGGTAATTCCGCTATTACAATGAAAATAAGCTCAGCGATTATAATAGTTGTAACTTTGGCATGTGGTTTATAACTACAGGCGTGATTTATACTACGTGATTCTTTTACAGTGTATTATTGACGAGTAATATGCAATAGTTTCTATTGCTTCTCCACCATTATTCAATTCAGTTTTTTTTTTTACTTTTATGACAAGTTCTGTAACCAAAACTAAAAGTACTGACTTAAATATTATGTAAGACTAGCTTTTGCCCGCGGCTCCGCCCGCTTGAATGAGTTTTCCCGAGATAAAAAGTAGCCTATGTGTTAATCCAGAACATGATCTACCCGTGTGCCAAATTTCATCGAAATCCGTTCAGTAGTTTTAGCGTGAAAGAGTAACAAACATCCATACATCCATACATCCGTACATTCTTACAAACTTTCGCCTTTATAATATTAGTAGGATTAGTAGGATACACTGGTAAAATAAAGTTTCTGGTGTGACAAAAGGGTGTAGCTCCGCCTTATAAAAACCTACATATTATGATAAGGGTAAGTGATACACCTGTTATGGAGATGTGACACGGCGCACTGACGAGGCCCTGCTGAAACAAAAATTAAAACTTCGAACAGACCTTTCACACTGATCTAACATCATCTAAACAGCCGTGCACTAGACGGGCGCTGTCGAACTGCAATCGTGGGGGGACTGGGCGTAATTTAAAACCGCACCGCACCCCGCACTCGCCCCCCATCGCCGCACCCCCCCTCGGGCGAAATTAAGTGCGAGGCGGTCGGTACGTGACACCGGCAAATGCGCCGTGCCTACCCGTGTGTACCCGCCTTAATTGTGAAGCTTCATTTGTAGCGTGTCACCGGGCGCTTTGAACACGCGTCGTGCTAGACTTCTGTACTTATACGATGCCGCAAGTGTAGATTTTTAAGAGAGCCGTCACGATATCTGGAAAGATTGGAAAATGACCGACAGAGTTAGGTCAGTGGGTCGTTTTTTATCGTTGCCACGAATGCAAACTTTTATCAACAAAAAGTAATAGGTCCGACAACAATCACGGACACCTTACACCAGAGTACGCTTAAGCTAGATTTTAAACCCAGGAACTCTAGATGCTGATAATCGTAAGTACAAATCTCGGTAGAACAACGGCTGACATTTTTAGAAAACCAACGTGACAGCTAGTTGTTGCGTTTCTAATGGTGAGATATCTGAAATTGCAAAGAGAGAGCCAGTTTTCCCTAATCTCTATTCCTTTGAGGCGCTGGAGATCACTTTCAGGTGACCCAGCTGCACGCTTGCCAAAAAACTATAGAGTATACACATCTACCTTTGTTAAGTAATAAAACTCTGCAAAGGACCTTGAACTTTATTAATATCTATTTCAATAAATTTGTATATATTGTAAACAATTTATATACTAGGTATTATCATGATTTGCCTAGTCAGAGTTTGCCTCGTCTGCCTCGGTGGCGTAGTTGTATTACGGCACGACTGCAATGCTGAGGTCTTGGATTCGATCCCCGGGTCGGGTAAAGTGATATTGGATTTTTCTATTCAGTATCAGCTCGGAGTCTGGTATTTGTGCCCGATATGGCGATAGGCTCGCCCCTTGTCACATCATGGGTCGGAATACGCACGGCGAAAATTGGGTGCACTAGTTGCGCCTCTGCCTACCCCTTCGGGGATAAAAGCCGTGAGTATGCGTACTCAGAGTTTGGCAACATTTTGAAATAGTCGATTAGAACTAAAGATATAGAAATAGACAAGGTTTTTTTTATTGTGTGCACTAAAGTTGCCTGCTAAATATTCACTAAACAATTTGTTTTACATAAACTCTTCAAAAACACAATATAAATATATAACAGGCACCATGCCATGTACAATTATCTGACTCCATCTAATTGCGAACATAAAATCCTCACGTCATTATTGTATTGAATCATTTGCGAATGCATGCGTAATTATTCACCTTTCATACGACCAGACCCTTTTAATTACGTTCTCTGTACTTTTGTTTACACGAAGACGCCAATTATTGCAATAAAGGAGTACAAATCGTTTGTCTGCGACGTCATTGTTCAAGCCGTTTGCGTCTAATGAATGTAATTAGTCAACTTACTGCTTTGTCTATAATCATTTTCGCTTTGTTACTTTTGAGCATACGCGTGGAAGAGTATTTACATGTGTACACATGTACACGGTAACTCTTACAATAATTTTACAGTGAGCAATTGGCAAGACTTCAATTCTCTCTAGTGGATCCGACACGGACAAATTGTGCTTGAATAAAAAGTGTTATGACAACAAAAATATTACACAATTTATACTTAACTAGCGGCCCGCCCTGGCTTCGCTCAGGTAGCAAAGCATATTACATGCTGAAATTAGTTTTTTGTCATACAAAATATTTATGTAATATACACATAAGCCTTCCTCTTGAATCACTCCATCCATTGGTGAAGTTTTTCCGAGATAAGAATTAGTCTAGGTCCTTCCCAGGGTATTAAGCTATGTCCCTACCACATTTCATCGAAATCGGTTCAGTGGTTAAGCCGTGACGGCCCCACTCGCGAGAAATAAAAACCGGTATAAAATTCCCGGGTTATGTTCTTCTGGGATAAAAGTAGCCTATGTCCTCCTCAGGATCTCAAACTATCTCCATACTTTCTCATTTATAGACACGCGTCGCCGCGCCGGCCTCCGGCCGGTACCGCCGCGACCGCTATGTCCCTGCATTTTAAATTTGTAATATCTTCGAAAATATTTATTTAAATTACATGTTGTCAAGAGCCATATTGATCTATATTAAATACACAATGTATTTATGGTACTTAATTGGATAAGGATTAATGCTGTACTGCTTAAAATCGCTTCGTAAATAAGCCATTATTTCTCGTCAAAAGTAAAGGATAAAAAATGGTTATTGTGAGTTATCCCTAAGAGATAGACATATACCATCGCGGACTATTTTGTAGACCTTTTTAAGGTGTACAAAAGTGTAACACATTATTTTGATCTATCTCGTAGAGTTTAGCCAGCGTCTGCAATGTAAGCGCAAAAATATGTGTTTATCTACGACATCACATTAGAAACCTTTTAAATTATCAATGTTCCTCTACTATATTATGCATGTATTATACATATAAACCTTTCTCTCGAATCACTCTATCAATAAAAAAAAACTGCATCAAAATCCGTTACGTAGTTTTAAAGATTTAAGCATACATAGGGACATGAGGACATAGGGACAGACAGCGGGAAGCGACTTTGTTTTATACTATGTAGTGATTAAATATACTTTAATCATTTACATGCCTAGGCATCGAAACAGTATTGAGGGGTAATAATTTCATTGTATACACATTAAAAAAATCTCCGCACGATAATAATAATAAATTAAGTCATTTATTAAAAAAAAAATATTCCATTTACAAGAGAATTATTGATCATTATATTCACTTAAGAAAATATCTAGATTTGGTGTTTAGGATTCCTTAGTTTTTGCGATAACCATCTTCAATCACTATTTAAATCTAAATTCGAATTGCCTGTTTTACGGGTTTCAAGAAAAATTAACAGCTGGAGCTACTTATTTTATTACTATTTATTTGGGAACATAGATTAGAGTGCGAATTTTGTATTTTGCCGACTTATAAATTTACGTGACGACTAGCATTTATTAGCAAGCAGTGAAATTGGCCCTAAGAAAATCACCATCAATGTTCACATATCGAATTCGAAATTCAAATTATAATACACGATCATCTCACATCTCATTTTTTTTTTTTTATTTAATTATTACGGTTCTGGATTCTAGTCCATTGAGCCCGTCTTTCATATATTTTCATCCTCAGTCCTAACTCCTAACTAATATGTCGAAGTAAAGCAGTGGCTACCTTACCAAGACTTTGTCAAGGAGTTTTGGCGGCAACGAAAAAACACTTGATTGGCACAGTTATTTCAATTCACTTCATTTGAGCACTTTAATAGAACTATATTGGATAATATACCACCATAATTATGCAATATAACACTAAGTATCACCAAAATAATGAATTAAAACAAGAGCACCTCATGACACTTCCACATTCCCGCCAAAACTCCTCTCACATCTCAACATCAACGGTGTTACCAACCTTCTAAAATCAAATTCGATTAGAAAACAAATTCAGAACAATATGCATTTCGCGTTTCGTTTCGGCTTAATGATATAAAACCGGCGGGCGGGGGTGTGTGGGGCGGTAATTTTCTGGACTATTTATTTCTCACTGGTCACATTACGCGCAGTGCCTATCTGCCGCCATTAAAGGATTCCCTCTATTGTTATTTTACGTGGAAACTTCCTGCCGAAGTACGTAACGTTAGTGTGGATTTACTATAGAAAAAATATTGATGTTGTCTTCGATTCTCAAAACATTTTACGTTATGAAGAAACTTTAAAACGTTGATTACTTAAAATAGGTAGTACTAGTACGTCATACTTAAGATTTATAACAAGGTTTTTCAACTGTAGTTATCTTTTTGGTCAGGGCCTTATTAATATTAAAAAGATTACTACAGTTGAATAAACAAGCTCTTAGTTAACTAACTATATAAAATACCCGGCTTAAATGACTTTTATCGCCAACAAATTGTCCAAGCTTGCGCACTAGGCAAATAACACAGAAATGTTGGTATAGCATTATAACTTATCATCATATTGGTAAGTGTTAGTGAAAAGCATAAACATTTAATTAAAATATTGGTTAAATGTTATTTAAAAAAATGACAACAACTAAAAATAAAACAATATTATACTTAACATAATTTTCATTATATCTTGGCAAATATCCCACTAATAAATGGCAACAGTGCGTCTTACAACCCGTAAACGAGTGGTGTCGAATAAAAATCATCTGTTAACGCGGAAGGCAGTAACGACGCAATAGAAGCGAGAAAGGGTTGAAATCAAGGCGGGCCGGTAATCAGCCGCCACCGCGTAATGGCCCCCGGGAGACCGGCCGACTACTTCAACCGGCACTGGTGTAGGGTTGTCACTTGAGTGCTTTCTTTGTTTTATAAGGTGAGCAATTAAGTGATTAGACATTAGAGGGTAGTGAAAAGTATAATATGAAGTTACTAGTTTTTAATTTTTTACAATTTAAAACATTAAAGCCGACGTGGATGTACATTTTCTTTAAAGGACGTCATATGAGAGTCAATCGTAGTTCAATATATTTTTGCTCAGCAGTGGGCAGTATATAATACAGGGCTATTATATAATATTTTCTATTGAATTTAAAAAAGTTAAAAATGATATTGAAAACTACGGGATAACTTGTCCCATCATTTGCAATAAAAAGATAAGAGTTTCATGATAATATTACGCAATACAAAATTTTTGGTTAAAATCACTGAGCCACGTAGATTGTAAGCTAGAGCCTACATATAAAAAACGGGTAAGTGCCAACCCTGCGCGGCACTAATTCTTAGCGGGGTTTAAGACAATGCCAATGTTTATTCTTTATCGCAGCCGTGGGAAATTTACGCTTGGGGGCGGTGATAATTAAAATATTCCCATTCAGTGTGAACGCCGCTTTACGTCCTTAATTAAATATATCAAGGGCCAACCCTAATCAGTATTCATTGAAATTTAGTTTTTTATATAAAAAAATTATAAGCCTAAAAATGGTGAAAATTTAATCCTATTAACAGATTTTTTGTGTGGTTTAATGATATCACTTGATGACAATTTTTTACATAAGAAGGACATAAAATAATGAGATATGAAACAACATTACCTATATATTGTAGTGTTTTAGTTAATGTACTTAAAAAAATAAGGCAGAAAAGAAGGCAGAAAATAATCTTACCATGAAAAAAATCGCCCTGAAAGAACACCGTCTCCTTTTGGAATCCCCAAATTCCATCTTTTGTTTAAGTACCTGACATGGGATTCGAATCCATCACTGTTACATCCCTATTGTTAAATTATATTAAATACGTTATTAAATACGCTGTTACAAGATCAATTATTTTATTTTTTTACGGCATTGAATGACGAGACGAGCATGCCGTTCGACTGATAGTAAGCGATACGACGACCCATAAACATTAAAGTAACAGCATCCAGCACCTTAAGTTACAAAGTACTGTGTTGCATTCCACTGCGCTCGTCATCCTGAGAGATAAGATGTTAAGTCTCAGGACGGTATTAATAAATGAATCTCAAGTTTAAGTTCCATCTCAAGTAGACATAATGTATTGAACTATTCATACATTATATCTACTTGAGATTTAACTCAGACTTGAGATTCATTTATTAATACCGGCCTCATTATGTCCCGTAGTTACACTGCCTACAATATCCTTCAAACCGAAACACAACAGCGCATGCACACTGCTGCTTGGCGGTAGAAATAGACATTGCGGTGGTACCCACCCCGGCGGACTCTTACATATGAGAGGCCTACCACCAGTAAAAAAGCGATATACATACACAGGTACTGTAACTAATCTATTACTGTAGTTGTTAAACGTTTCACAGCGTTCGCAGTCTAGCGGACGATAAGCCGGATGATATACCTACGAAAGGCTACAGGTTCCAATCTCGCATCTAGACAAAATATATCTGGGAGTTCGAAAACGGAATGCTTCACGTTTGTATTTTGTATAAGTATTTGTGTATAATCAAAAGTTTTGTAAATTCCTAAAAAACAATGCAAAATAATCGTGTCTTACTATAAGGCCAACTGCCAGATTATGTTTTTTTTTATGGCATTCAATGACGAGACGAGCAAGCCGTTCGCCAGATGGTAAGCGATACCATTCAGCACCTTGAGTTACAAAGTACCTAATGTGTGGCATTCCACTGCGCTCGACGTCCTGAGACATAAAATGTTAAGTCTCATTATGTCCAGTAGTTGTCGAAAAAGAAAACACTTTTGTATAGGTACTGTCAGCCACATAAGTAGCTGAACAAATTCAAAACAGCAAATCGCCTCTACACTTTTGAGTTCTAATCAATTTTAGTTTTCATTTCACAAAAATAAAATACTGACTGACTGCCTCGGTGGCGTAGTTGTATTACAGTACGACTGCAAAGCTGAAGTCTCGGGTTCGATCCCCGGGTCGGGCAAAGTGATATTGAGTTTTTCTATTCAGTATCAGCTCGAAATCTGGAATTTGTGCCCGATATGGCGATAGGCTCGCACCCTATCACATCATGGGACGGAATAACGGCGAAAAGTGGGTGCACTAGTTGCGCCTCTGCCTACCCCTTCGGGGATAACAGGCGTGAGTGTATATGTATATGTATGTAAAAATAAAATAAAAGGATTTAACTTTACTTCACACAAAGAAAAAAAAAACATTGCGATTAAACTTAACGCGTAGAGGCGAATTGAAATTTTGAATTTGTTCAGTCACTTATGTGACTGACTGTACCTATGTAGTCCTCCTGCACACAAGAATCTGCCATCATTAACCAAAAATATCATAGGTACCATTACACCAAGTTCGCAACTTCTATTATCCACCTCAAAAATATTTTACTAGCATAACCACGTCTTAGTTCCCATTAGATTCCCCCTAAGGCTTTGAGTTTTAAGCATCCCTACTCGATGTCAAGGACGATTAAGCCGTAATAGAAACGGGAATATGAGACGTTCATTATTATGGACTAAACTATCGTTTAAAGTTATGTTCACTACTGTTATCACTGGGGTGAACAGCAAAGGACTTTGTTTTCTCAGTAATTAACATAATCAGGGTTTTATATCTCTTTATAAGGCGATATAAGTACTCGATTAATTTTATAGACAGAAAAAAGTATGTAAATAATAATCATAGATTTTAAAATAAACACCATAACTGAATAACAGCATACACAAAGATCTTACAATGTAGAGTAAATAAATTGTTTATTTAAATACACACTGTCCCTCAAGGGCGGATCCAGGGGGGGGGTCATGGGGGTCATGACCCCCCCCCTGGACGGAGGCCAGAACCTAGGTGGACCACCAATTAAAATTATTAAACATTATGTTTTTATATATTGTTTGTCACAATATAGATTTTATTTAAGTACTTTAAATATTTAATTAATCTATTCATATAAATGGCTTAGTCCTGACTGACTGACGGATCAACGCACAGCCTAAACCGCTGATCGTAGAGACCTGAAACTTGGAGGGTGTGTTCCTTGTATGACGTAGGCTTCCGATAAGAAAGGATTTTCCGAAATTCTACCCCTAAGGAGATGAAAAAGGGGGGCAAAGTTTGTATGGGGCAACGCGATTCCTTGGTCCAATCTAATTCAAATTTAGCGTAAACTTTTTTAACACCATTGATGGAAGACATGTTTCGTATTTTATTGAAATTTCTTCCCTAATGGGGTTAAATAGTCTAATCAATAAATTCAAAAACGTGAAAAATATATGGCAGAAAAAGCATGAAAGTAAGATTAAAGCAGTAGAAATGAGAGCCTTAAGAAGCATGTGTGGAGTGACTGTGTGTGATAGAGTGTGAAATACTAGGGTGATGGACATGTGTGGAGTGACAGAGGATGTAGTGACCAAAATTGAGAAGGGTATGCTAAGGTGGTTTGGGCATTTGGAAAGGATGGATGATAGGAGACTGACAAAGAGGATTTATAAGGCGAGTGTGGATGGAAGGGCCGGCAGGGGTCGACCGCACCGAACCTGCGAATGTCAGATATCTGACATTCTAAGTAGAGGCCAGGTCAAAAGTACCCTGAACCGGCGGGAGTGCATGAAAAGATTGATGAAGGTAGAGGAAGCGAAAGTAGTGTGCCAGAATCGAGCAAAGTGGCGATCCATAGTCTCTGCCTACCCCTATGGGATAGAGGCGTGATACTATGTATGTATGTGAAAAATAGAGATAAAGGGCCTAAAAATATGAGGGATGGCTCATTCGATTCGTAATCACCTCTAGAAAAATGTTTTTGAAGGATTTTGGTGCAGGTTAAAAATTTTAATTGTTATTAACAAAATAAGATGAAAAAGAAATGATATTTCGTTTTTGTTAATAACTCGAAAAATATTAACATTTAAGCAATTTTGAAAAAAGCTCGTTAAAGAGGAGGAAATTTTCCAATAAAAAAGTCCTAACTCCCGGAATTCTATCTCCATTATTTATAATTTTAATTAGACGTTGAAAATAGGGCTCCGCGCGGCAGTTACGGCATGCGCGCGCGGCCGCTAAAGAGAGTTCAGCAATAAAAATAATTTATTTATAACATAAAATGTGATTCTAAAAATTTGAAAAAATTGTAGTATCTTCTTAACACTTGAAAGAATCGCGCCTTGAAGAAAAAAAAGTTTAATCACCATTTTTCAAAAAGTTATTCAATTGTTAACTAACCAATTTTTTCCCAATCTCCATTGGCATAAACAATGTGATGAAAGGTCTAAATAATTGGCCTATAAATATTAAACTTCGTGGAGCCTTTTGATATATGTACTTTATAAGATCCTGCGGTAAATTTTAATTAAAGTTTATTAATTTACTAATTATGATTTTTTATAACTATTGAAAAATTACAAAATTTAAAAAATTAAGTTTTTTAACCTGCACCAAAGTCCTTCAAAAAATTTTTTCTAGAGGTGATTACGAATCGAATGAGCCATCGTTCATATTTTTAGGCCCTTCTCTATTTTTCACGTTTTTTAACTTGTTGATTAGACTAAAAAAGCCGTAGAAAGTTATTTTGGCATTGATTTGCTTCGAAGTATCAGTAAGATATCAATACTCCTTATAGGTCGGATAGTGTGTAGGGAAGAGAACAAAAAATCAGTTGCAACAAATAATCGATTTTTGAATGCAATTGATTTTATATTCAAGGATTTTGCTATCGTATGTAAATAGAGTTAGATTATTATCAAATCTTACACATTACAATCAAGAGGTTTTTTTATTATAATAGCTTTTGTTAGTCGTTCATTTTGATTTATCGATAGAATTTCACGATTATCCTTTCATAACATTTAAATTGGTTATTGGACATTACAAATAAATAATGTGTGTACTGAAACATAAATCACAAATTTAGTGATACGATAAATTATTTACTTTGGAGATCTTCATTTTCAGTCTTCTATATCTAAATTTTAATATCTAACTCATTGTTCAAATATGTTTTTAAAACATACTTACAACATAATTTTTAAATATACAGCTGTGTTTTATTTGTATCCAAAGTTTAGATTTTTTAAAGTAATCGTTTACGTTTCGTTACCAAGCGATTTAAAACTTTCGAAACATTAGGCTCATAAACTGAAAAATACAACACTGTAAAAACGTTGATATAGGAGTCAAGATGTTATTCTTTATTTCAGTATATTTATACAATGTTAAATCAAATATGCTAAATAAGTATGATACTATTTTTTATAATGTATAGAAAACATGATAAATATTTGTAATTATGTAGCCGACTTTAGAATTTTTGGTTAGACGTTCTCACAAAGCTTTCGCGTCGCGAAAAATTTGAATTGTCATACCAGCCAGCTAAGATTGTATAGTACTATACTAACGCCCGAATACTCAAACGCTACTTAAATATTTGAGATGGCCTTACGGATTTAAGCATTCGTTAAGGTTGAAATTGGTATACTGAAACGTTACTTATCTCCTAACCTTAAATTTAAGGCGACTCAGTTTAAGGTCTGCTTATTGATTCAAACGGTATTCACAAACACTGCTTAAAGTTTGACAGCTATGTAAGGCCTCCTCATATGGCTGTTAATCAAGATTAATTTGAGAGTGCATCGGACTAGTCTCAAATCTTTATGTTCAAATCTTTAATATTTTTATTGCGTAATAACTACTTATTATATTCTCTTTAGATTTAATAAATCGTCTTATTCTTCACTATTATCATTGTCTGAGGAGGAATATAGTAAAATTAAAGGTATCAATGGAAGAAATCGAGAGAAATTAAACGCTTTCGAAGAATACAATTATGATGAATTTAAAAGAAGATTCCGACTAATCAAGGAAACTGTTCTTCATTTATGTTCTTTGAATTGGGACATTATCCAGCCGGACACAAAAAGAAACGGAAACAATCCAACCGATAGCCCAAGGTCATCGAGGTTATTTTTCACGGGAAACAACCAACGGTAGTGCATCGTATTGTGCGTAATATGGCGGTTGGGTCAGCATTTATAAATATGCCTACTTCTGATGATAAAACTGAAATAAGAATTACGAATATTATTGTTGTTGAGTTGTTTTATTTTTTTCCAAAATGGCTAATGTCAACCCTGACCATACTGCCAAGTGGCAATATAATGCCAATATAAGCTCATCACATCACTGTTAAGAATATAATAATTAATAAACTATTTCTAATAATCAATATGCCATTCCTACATATTAAAAACCTAGGATGGTATTTAAAAGTACCTACTTACCATTTTTACTATGTAGTATCAGCACAGTACACAAAATACACATGGAAAAATATAATAGACATAATATAACATTGGCAATCATTTTTAAACTACGCATTGTGTTATTCGACTTATTTATTTTTTAACATCTTGAAAATTATACTGCGTGAAACGACACATAAATATCAAATTTATTAAAATTGTAATCGAAAACAAACTTTTTATAATCTGTAGCAAAATTACTGCTCCTCAACTGATTTTTCCATCAAATCGTTTAAAGTACGTTTGAGAATGCCATTTAAAATAAGAAGCCTGTTAAAATTAAGTAGGCCTCAGATGACTTGGCTGGTTGAGTAGCGTTTGAGTATTCGGGGGTAAGTGTATTTAATAAAGCAGTAGAATCAGTGTGTCCGTACATTTAAAGAAATGTGATAAAAAAGAAAGGCAGTGACTACAGAAGAGTAATGGAACACAAATCAGTGATTATTGTAATTCTTTTCTGTCTGTCTGTGTGTTTTTCTGTTTTTTTCTTACTGCACATCTCCTAAATTACTGAACGCATTTCAATAAAATTTGGCACGTGGGTAGATCATGTCCTGGATTAATATATAGGCTATTTTTTATTCCCTGAAAATATAAAGCGGGACTTTTATACCGGAAAATCTTTTTCACGCGGGCGGTGCTGCGACCAAAAGCTAGTTTAATATAATACTTTGATAGCAAACGTATTATTCGGGAACGAACGCATCGAAAAGAATTTTGTCGCGCCACCGCCACGGCCACTACCATTCATATTACGTATGTCAAATTTCGTGCGACACTTGTGCGCGCTTTTTTTCGACTAACGCGTAATGTCTAACTAGAACTAACCTCTAATGGAACGTTTAAAAGAACGAACGCATTAAAACAAAGAGCATTATAATAATACGGAAACATTAACGCGTTTCGGGAGAAGACTTAAAAAAAAATTGTTATTTAAATATAGGTAGGTATTTTTAAGTACCTACAGTAATTACATTTATTAATAGAATACCTACTTTTTACTTTTCAAAATTAAATTATAACTTCTTGTGACTTGACCACGACTATGTGACCCCCCCCCTGGCGCCAAAGCTGGATCCGCCCTTGCTGTCCCTATCAAAAAAACTTGAGAGGTGTCAAAGGACACCCGGATGGAACGAAGTTCCTTTCCATTAATTAGTGAAGAAATTGTAATAAAATTTTATTTCTTTTAAATTATAATTTTTTTTTTATTATTAACAAATATAATGTAATATAAACTTTTGTGGTAACTGAAGTAGGAAACATATAAGTTTGGGATTCTATTCTATTTAAATGTACCTATTGAAAAAAAAAATAGTCAAAAAGCATTTAAATTGTCTTTTTTTATTTAAATTTCGAATGTCACTTTTACGGCCAGTTCTTTATTGTTACTGGCTGGTTTCAAAGGACAAGTATTAAAAAAAAGTGTCGTTACAACTTTTGGTCTTAATTTTTTCCGCCTAGCTCCCTTTTGCAACGCGCGATAAGGAACTTCGTTCCAAAAGTTTTGCAATCGTTACTATAACTAATATCAAAAAGTTAAACTACTAGTAACTTCAACCGCGTTTAATTTGTTCGTTTCGACTTGGACAAAACCGCAGACGACTAGCGCCATCTCTTAACAGTGACAAGAACTGTGCACACTAGCGCCACTTTTAACACACACTTTTTATTCGCACGTATGTACGCTCACCCACACGCTGCCGTTTAAAATTGCCAAAAATATACAGAATTCTTTTCGGTGCTATATCTCTTAAAGTTATAAACGAATATAAACCTTATTGCTATAGAAATTATGTTCATTTCATGTTACGCTACAAACACAAATAAGCTGTTTTATTACGTGCGGGCGTATAGTAGAGAATATCAAAAGGGCGTACGTGCTCCATAATATTTGCGATCATAATACCTTTTCCAGTTACGTAGCCATGGAAAAGATTGTTCAAAACCGAAAGATCGTATAACATCGCGCTACGTAAAACTCTTGGACGTTTTGTCCCGCGTACAAACACCCCCTTCCTTGGGGGACTCGGTTTGCAGACGTGTGCGTGCGATGAGCGTGTGCGTTAACTTCTTAGACGGAGTTTCCTTTCTTAAGAACGCGAAGAAAGCTAAAAGGTTCGCACTTGAAGGAGTTTTGTAAAAATAGTTACGTAGCGGTTCGCGGGAGCGCCGTGAGAGGGCGCTTGTAACTTTTTTTATAAACTTTATGAAACGATATTGAAGTTGTGTGATAGTGCAGTTTGATAATTTATTAGAATTGCGTTGTATCTTTAATATAATAAAAGTGTGCATTTTACTTAATAGATACTTAATGGTTGCTACAGTGTTTAAAATATGTCTAAGAATAATTCTTTATGAGTATAACGATTCCATATTTTTTCATTTATTACCTTGTCAAATTCGATGTAAATAACTTCCGTAAAAATAACAAAAAGATATATGTTTTCAGGCAAGAAATAAACTGAGCGGTTGGCACTAACCGCTGCGGGCACTAGCGCGTCGATAGCGCGACCAACGACAATGTCGGATCTCACCAATTGGGGCGACGATATCGCACCGCACAATCACAACCCATTACGATCTTAACAAATAGCGTGTCGCGGTTAACCGCAAAATTAACCGACCAATCACCGCTTTCCCAGCGATATACTTTCCTATATCCATTTTTCCAAGGGTGAAAATCTTAGAAACCGCACAGCTAACCGCAAAGGTCAGGTGTTCGACCAATAGCAGGTCGTAAATATGACCACAAGCCACGCCCATAAAACCGCAAGCCAACCACAACGCGAGACGTTACATTCACATCATCGATCGTGATGTTCTTTTTTTTGAAACAGCTAATGATTGTTGACAGCTTTGATTTATGCCGATACAAGTCGTCGAGTCAAAGCTGGCAACACCATACTAAGTACGAGTATTACCTATAACTCTATGTCATTATTCATATAAATTATAGTGTTTTAAATTTAAATAAAATTTTAATGTACTTTATATCACTTAAAAATGACTTCTAAAGATATTGACAAGACGGTAAGCACTTTAAGAGTTAAATGGTCATCGCAATTGACGAAGATGAAATATTGATTCGACCGCGTAATGGAAGGCGCACACAGACGTAGCGGTTCACACGCACGGACACAACCGCGACCGCATTATATTCATAATGAATACAGCCGTCCCACTCGGCAGCCGTCTTTGACTTTGTATAAATATATTTTGTCCCTCTCTCGCGGGACTTGAGTGCGCGAATGCCCCTCGAGGGAGAAGGACGGGCGAGGGTTAAGAGTTTGTCTTCGAGAGGTCGCCAATTTCTATTTCATTAAGTGGCGCGTCTGAAACCGCAGCGGATCGATGGCGGTCGGACACCTGAAAAAAACTCAACACTTCCGAGAACACGTTCACTGTTCTTTATGAAATAAACAACTTCACAAATACGGCGATCAAGCAATGTTTTATTAGAAACTCAAAACATTTTTAAAAATATATCAGATACGCTCCAAACAGTAACTATTTATCACACCCTCGAATATAACTAACATAGTACTTTTCCTTTTCAGGGTGAGAGACATTTCGGCAGCGATGTTAGGTCTCATGTGCCTAATAGGCGAGCTTTAACAGAAAGCGCTTTATGACTTTACCTGACTCGGGATTCAACCCGAGATCGGCAGTCGAATCGCAAAACTCCGCTGATGAGGCTATTGAAATAAAGCCACAAGAGCTGATGTTTTCACCTAATCATAGTTTCATCTAATATATTATTTACCTGTCTGCGTCGTAGACGTAGGGTAAAGTTTACAAAGGTGTTATATACATACCTATGTAACTACAAAGGTAACTAGCATAAAATATGCATAGGTATGTATGTGAGTCTATATTTTTTGCATATTCTGCTCAAATCTATAACTAATATTATAAAGCTGAAGAGATTGTTTGTTTGTTTGAACGCGCTAATCTCAGGAACTACTGAACCGATTTTGAAAATTCTTTCACTTCTAGGAAGCTACATAACTCCTGAGTGCTATAGGCTACTTTTTATCCCGGGAAAATATTTTTGTCCCGGAAAAACTTTTTCACGTGAGCGGAGCCACGAGCACTACTATATTGCGATAAAATAAAATAAATCAAGTTTTTATTCTTATTCTCTTACTCTATACTCTTTTGAGTTTGTGTATGTTTGTAGTTGAGATAGGGTACGTTTGAGTTTTTGCGGAGTTGGTTTTTTTACTTAGGTCGGTTATGAATGACTGAGAAACATAAATTGGAGTTTTAATAACCTTTAAGTTTTATATACCTATCTACATAAGCCAGTAAAATTGATAAAAAATTAAGTTATTGTATACCATAAAAGTTTGACTGCCTCGGTAGCGTAGTTGTATTACGGTACGACTGCAATACTGAGATATCGGGTTCGATACCCGGGTCGGGCAGTGATATTGGGTTTCCTAATCAGTATCAGCCCGGAGTCTGGAATTTGTGTCCGATATGGCGATAAGCACGCCCTCATCATGGGACGGAATACGCACGACGAAAAATGGGTGCACTAGTTGCATCTTTGCCTACCCGTTCGGAGATAAAAGGCGTAAGTGTGTTTGTGTAAAAAAGTTAGTCTTGAGTATCATGCATGTAAAGATAGAGAGGCTACGATGATTCATCTTTGTGTTGAATGGAGGTACTGTTGACATGACATGACCACACAAAATATAATCGTTTAATGCAGATGTGCTTACCCCCTTGGGTACATAAACTTATCGCAAAGCAGATACGTAACTTAGTATAAAGCTCAAGATTCAACTTTGTCTTGGCTCTCTCGCTCGCTTGGCTCGCTCTCTTTCGCTCTCGGTCCCGCTCCTGCTCTCGCTCCCGCTCTCGTTCTCTCTCTCGTTTTCGCTCTCGCTCTCGATCTTGCTCCCGCCCCCGCTCCCGTTTCCGCTCCCGTTCCCGTTCCCACTAACGCTACTGCTACCGCTCCCGCTCCCGCTCCCGCTCCCGCTCCTGCTCCCGCTCCCGCTCCCACTTCAGCTTCCGCTCCCGCTCACGCTCCCGCTGCCGTTCCCACCCCCACTCATATCCCTCCTTCTCCTTCTCCTTCTTCTCCTTCTTCTTCTCCTTCTCCTTCTCCTTCTCCTTCTTCTCATCTCATCTCAACTCAACTCAACTCAACTGAACTCAACTCAACTCAACTCAACTCAACTCAACTCAACTCAACTCAACTCAACTCAACTCAGAACTCAACCCAACTCACAACTCACGTCCCATCTCATTTCTTATCTTCCAAGACTTCTTCTTCTTCTAACTCACGCCTGTGGTTTAACTTTATACTACTTGAAGTTTGACCCAATGTTTATGAGCTATGTGTTAAAAGAACCGCCGCAGTCGCTACAATATAGTAACCAATATAGTATCTACTATCTTAATAAAAACGCCTTACAAAAGGTAATTTATGAAATTATAATAAAAAAATATCTACGCTCCACAATGAGCCAAGCTATGACTTTGGGTGGGTAATAAAAGATATCGAAACAAGACAAAAATCAGAGGCGCTTCATAGATTTCGCACACAAGCGGTGTCTTGGGTTGGCGCGGCCCTGATGTGATGTTTATTTATTCTTTACAGCGAACAGAATTTTTTTTCATAAATAAATATTATACTTATAAATAATACTTTATTCAACTAAAAGCCTAACTGTTGTTAATAATACAAATAAATAGCGGCCCCGGCAGACGTTGTCTTGCCCTAAAAAGGAAATAAAATCCTAGAACCCACCTACTGGGTCCAACGGTTAATCTAAACCATTCTTATGGTATTAAATTTCAAATTGACTTTTAAGTATTATTACGAAGTTTTTGTATGGGTATGTAGAAAAGTGTTGTTTTTAGACTTTTTCAAGAAAGTTTTTAAATTTTTCTCTCCGTAAGAACCATCCTCATACTTCAAGGAATATTTAAAAAAAAGAATTGGCCGAATTGGTCAGGGCGTTGTTGAGTTATGCGCTTACCAACACATTTTGCGATTCATTTTTATATTATAGATAATAATACCAGCCCTGTGTTATATACTGCCCACTGCTGAGCACGGGCCTCCTCTACACAAAGGGGGTTTAGGCCTTAGTCTACCACGCTGGCCTAGTGCGGATTGGCAGACTTAACATACCCTCGAAATTCTTATGGAGAATTCTCAGGCATGTAGGTTTCCTCACGATGTTTTCCTTTACCGTCAAAGCGAACAATAATTGATAAACAATACACACGTAACTTCGACTAGTCAGAGGTGTGTGCCTTGGGTTTTGAACCTCCGGACATTGTCTCGTCAGACCGTTCTATTCCCAACTAGGCTATCGTCTACTTAAAGCCACTAATACTTACTTAAAGCTGTTTTTATTTTGCCATAAATCTACAGTAAGTACTAATATTTACAATTTCTATAAAATGCATTCATTATCGCTAGTTAACGCATACTGGGAGTACATATTTGACTCAGATATTTTTGGATAGTCTGATGATTTTATTTAAATTTTTCAGAAAATATTTTTTTTTTTCGAAGACTAGGATATGTTGACCTTCAGGGGCGGTTCCGTACAGCTATCTTTGTGCAACAAGATACCCTGGGGCCATCCCGTAGACTCCGAAGAAGGCCACCGTGGGTTTTGGTTGTAGTGTTGTAGCAGAAAAAGAAAAAAATATTAGTTTAAATTACTTTAGAATGGAGCGTCTTCTTATAAATAACTAGCTTTTGCCCGCGGCTCCGCCCGCGTGAATGAGTTTTTCCGGGATAAAAGTCCCGCTTTACATTTTCCCGGGATAAAAAGTAGCCTATGTGTTAATCCAGGACATGATCTACCCGTGTGCCAAATTTCATCGAAATCCGTTTAGTAGTTTTTGCGTGAAAGAGTAACAAACATCCATACATCCAGACATTCTTACAAACTTTCGCCTTTATAATATTAGTAGGATTTTCAGGATTATCATCTATAGGGCTTGCCACTTGGCAACCATTTAGATTTCAATTCTTTTGACAGTGAAGTCGACCAGCACGTATATTCTTAATATTGGACTTGGCTTCCATATTTCACATTTATGTTTTGATGGGATCCAGATTTTTAAGACGCAGTGTTTCAAAATTGCTTATACCACGTACGTGTATAATACATTAAGACGTACATAGCAACACGCCTGTTTCCCTTTTCAGGGGTAGGCAGAGGTGTATAACACACACACATTTTGCCAGCTCTGTTAGGTTAGGTTAGGTAACCGGGCACATTTCCAGACTCCGGCCTGATACTGAGTAGAAAAATTCAATATCACTTTTTCCGACCCGGGGATCGAACCCAAGATCTCAGTACTGCAGTCGTAGTGTAAGACAACTAGAATTAGAAGTATTAAAACTACGTCATATCTATATATATATAAATGAATCCCTATTTTCCTTGGTCACGGCATCACGCGTGAACGGCTGGACTGATTTCGTTATTTCTTTTTTTGATGTGTTTATTATTGTCAGGAGAAGGTTCTTATGAAAGAAAAAAATTAAGAAAATTGCGCGAAAAAACGGCTGGACCGATTTTAATGAATTTTTTTTTGCGTGTCTTCAGGTGGATTCCAGAATGGTTTAGACTCGGGTTCTAGGATTTTATTTCCTTTTTAGGGCAGGACAACGTCTGTCGGGGCCGCTAGTTTAATATATATTTGCATAGGTCTAATCATAGAGGTGAGTATTAATACTGTGACTAACTTACAGATGTTAGGTAGAGTTTAGATCTAGCATGTTAACTTGTACCTGATTCATGTGGAATGTGGAGGCGTCTAATTGAAAACTTTGTTGTCTAAATGTAAAATTTATTAATATTTTTCTATTGTTGTTTTTCACCATGAAGTCTCTTACCATAGTTCTGTGATTAACACAGAGAAATCTATGTTTAATAATTTGTACAATTTCAACCCCAAGTGGAAATAGATATAAATTGTTCTACTTTAAATCCCGGCTCATCTTTTTACACATAGTCTCCTTTCCCTATTAATCGTCTCCGCATAAAACATTTCGCTTCCGCACAACGCATACGCACTCGCATTCCACATTCAAACGTTTTCTTATTGTGATTTGAGTGCGCATTAACAATTCATTAGAGGGCACAGAGGGACCCGCGGCAGCCCTCTCTTGTACATGTTTACCTTTTGCTCCTCCATAAATTATGAATATCGATGTAGCAAAGCAATATTTGCATAGTTTTGTGGACGAAAATTATGGGGAAGTTGAAACGTAAATCTTGTCATGTTACTTAGAAAGCAGTCTACTTCTAGGTTTGGTTCATTATAAATGAAAATAAGGAGAGTAATATATATATAAGCTATCCGAACACGCACCCACACGTTCACATGTAGGTATGCAACCATCCAAGAATATAATAAGCTAAAAGCCTGTCGCTATGCCAGCTACAAATACCAGTCTTGTAGCCTAAATCCAAAACCCAGCTTCACGGTCAAAGTACAAACCCACTGTTGGGCGGGAGGGGCCGTCCACCTATTAGTCTAGCCAACTTCTGTGACCCCCGTGATGGACGGCAGCGTGTCTCACGCTGCCTCGGACGCCAAGGGCGTCCTTCGGTGTACGGGGACTTCTGAGCCCCCGCAACAACAGGAGAAGGACCGCAACAGCGGTACGCGCAGGGGCGGTTGCGGACGACAACTTAGACGTGAGTCGGAGGAAGCCCGCAGCCGTCCCTAATGCGCCGAAGATGGCCACAAAAAAAAAAAAAAAAAAGAAACTGTCCTACAAGACGTTATATCCTGTAATCAGTGCCGGATTAAGACATCTTGATGCCCTAAGCAATTCACGCCTATGGGGCCCCCCTACCATAAGTAAACTAACATCAGTCTGTAATCGCGCGGATTTTCAAACAGCTTTGCTTTTATGTGCTAGCATTTTTTTGTGCTGTTTCTGGTGCCCCCCAAGACGTGATGCCCTAAGCAATTGCTTGATTTGCTTATGGGCTAATACGGCACTGCCTGTAATCTATCTAATAATCTAGGTTAGTGAATTGTCGAAACACCCACCGCTAATTCTATTTTCTCAGATCTTAGAAACCCTTCCCTACCCACAATCTTTTATGACTTACGTTATAACTTATATTAAGAGTACGAATTTACCCACTCAGTTTACGCAAACGCACCCCTTATTAGTAATAAGAAGTTATATTTTGGAGGTTGTAATAAAGTGTTATTTATTTACACTCAAATGAATTATGAGCAATTGAGGAGAGAACGTTTAGCGCAGTTGTAAAGCCACCTTTATTTCTATGGAACAATTATAATTTTATTATGATATATTGTGGAAGGTGTGGTTGAGGCTTTAGAGTAAAGGAGCTTCATTATGCTTGAGTCTCATTTCTTGAATAATTAACTTGTTTAACATTGTACATTTTGCCAGTTTGGGCTGCCGTAGCGTTTTAATTTACATAAAGTGTTGTACATATTTTTATAAATATTTATTAACTCTAATGAAAGGAGTTAATAATCTTATTTATTGCATCGAATGACTGCCTCGGTGGCGTAGTTGTATTATGGTACGACTGCAATGCTGAGGTCTCGGTTTCGATTCCCGGGTCGGGCAAAGTGATATTGAGTTTCTCTATTCAGTATCAGCTCGGAGTCTGGAATTTGTGCCCGATATGGCGATAGGCTCGCCCCCTATCACATCATGGGACGGAATAACGGCGAAAAGTTGGTGTACCTACTAGTTGCGCCTCTGCCTACCCCTTCGGGGATAATAGGCGTGAGTGTATATGTATGTATATATGTATTGCATCGAATGAAGAGACGAGCATGCCGTTCGCCTGATGGTAAGCGACACGACCACCTATAAACAGTAGAAACAGCATTCAGCACCTTGAGTTACAAAGTACTGTGTGGCATTCCACTGCGCTCGTCATTCTGAGACATAAGATGTTAAGTCTCATCATGTCCAGTAGTTACACGGGCTACAATGCAATGTCCTTCAAACCGAAACACATCAGTGTATGCACACTGCTGCTTGGCGGTAGAAATAGACATTGCGGTGGTAGGCACCCAGGCGGATTCTTACATATGAGAGACCTACCACCAGTAGGTAAACGTTTGTTTTATGATGACCATCAAATTGACACACTCTCAAGTTTATTATAAAAAAAACTTTTAGATATACACTATCATCTATACTAATATTATAAAGCTGAAGAGTTTGTTTGTTTGTTTGTTTGAACGCGCTAATCTCAGGAACCGCTGAACCGATTTTGAAAATTGTTTCACTAATAGGAAGCTACATAACTATAGGCTACTTTTTATCCCGGGAAAATATTTTTGTCCCGGAAAAACTTTTTCACGCGGCCGGAGCCGCGAGCACTACTAGTTCACTCATAACGCTTTTTTGTTAATTGTTTTCTTCTTCACTTTACCAGTAAAGGTTGAGGTACGTGACCTGGAAATGGCATTGAACCTACAACCTTCATTTCGGGAATCCTGGCTAGACTATCGCCGTTTTTAATTCTATGAAATTTTTATGAAAGTCCACAAACAAGCCAGAAGCATCCATTTCTAAAATACGATTAAAAGACGTTTTAACTGAGAAGTTTCATTTCATTTACATTAGGGAATTCACCGCATGCTAATAAAGTTCCTGATAACCTATTCAGAACTTATGCGCCATATAAACTGCAACTTCTGTTTCACAGGGCTCGAATAAAAATATCGGGCAGAAAAATTCATGTCAGATTTATTTATTAAATTGCATTATATGTCAGATAGCTACTTAGAATTTTATCAGGAACCGGTACAGAAAACAGTAACTAATATCTCCTTATTTCTAATTCTAACATGCTAACTTAAATTACAATATCTCGTTGCCTTTCAGGAAACAAACCTACCTCCGAGGATGCAAATAAGTAATATTATGTATACTTTTGTTCAGTTACGTTTCCTATCTCTACCTACCGCGTTGAGGACAAGAGCGTGAACTTCTGTCATGAAAATAATATCAAATATGTTACGACAGCTACACCACTGCTAATGTAACAACTGAACCACATATTCTAAACCTACATCAAACCAAAATCTGAAATGAAATCCTCCTAGCCAGTTTCGGCCACGGCGGCCAATCTCAACGGAGATCAGCCAGGTACGCAGGAGATATTATAGTGCACAAGTGTGTGCGCAATACACAGGTGCACTCGCTATTCCTTCACTCTCATAGTCCGGTGAGACGGCAATCCGACATGACCGGAGAGAGATCAGGCGCAGGACCAACGGCTTTACGTGCTTTCCGAGGCACGGGGGTATCACACCGCCAACTTCCTGACTCCGAGCTGCGACTGAGTAAATTTTAAGATGAAAAAACCCAGTCACAATTTTTTTTGGCTCGACCCGGGATTCGAACCCAGGACCTCAGCGCGCAAATCGTACTCGTAATGCGTACGCAATACCACTACGCCACCGAGGCAGTCAAACCAAAATCTAACTGTTTATCCAATAATACAACGTCTAATTCGACCAGCCCATTCATCCGAAATCGCAACAAAAAGTCATCGTCCACACTATTTAAATACAATGGTCGTTCGTTAGGCCACGCGGCAGGCCTCAGGAGTTCGATGCAAGATTTAATTAAATCGCCTCCCCTGGAGTGGCTGTCCCCTCCCCTCCTCTCTCGCCCCTCACTCGCCGTCGGCAATTTCCTCGAGAGTTGATTTATTGTCGCCTCCGGGTGAGCAGTCTGCGTTACAAACGTCGTGGCAAAGGATTGTGGAATATTCTTTTGTTACAGATTGTTTGACTTATCGATTGCTTACAGTAATACAAAATATTTTATTTGCTTTAGTATTGAAAATTCGTAATGTATTATTCCTACTTCTAAGTAGAGTAAGAAAATTATGTGTTTCAATACTTATCGAAAATTCAGGATGTTGATTCTCTAAGCCACATACGATAACACACCGCAGAGGCGGTGACGTCATAGCCAGCTCTATGAGCTGGTCGATAGGGCGATTCATTAGCACATGTTTATATTTGAACATAATATTTCTATACAATATTACTGGCATTACGTGTGTTCGAAATTCAATTAATTATATTATACTAGATTTTACCCGCGGCTCCGCCCGCGTCATAAAGTTTTTCCGGGATAAAGTCACGCTTTTTATTTTCCCATGATAAAATGTAGCCTATGTGTTAATGCAGGACATGGTCTACTCGTGTGCCAAATTTCATCGAAATCCGTTAAGTAGTTTTTGCGTAAAAGAGTAACAAACATCTATACATCCAGACATCCATACATCCATACATCCATACATACTTACAAACTTTCGCGTTTATAATATTAAGTAGGATTAAGTAGGAAGTAGGATTTTAGCCCACAGAAGGCAAAAAGATTGTCTCATAGCACCATAACTTTATTTAATAGTATAATTTTATATGGAAGGGTCCGAAAAAAGCAACGTTTTTACCCTATTTAATGATTCTGTATCAAGCCTCGTCAAAGGAGGTCATTTATTATATGATGCAAAATAATTATATCCATTTGATGGCGATCGCCAAAGTAGCAATTACGTCCGATATTAATTCTGCTAGATTTACTTCATAACAGCTATCGAAACAATTTAACCTACAAGTGGTGAATAATTAGGGCTTTATAGGAATGATTTAAATATAACGGAAATAAATTCGGTAATGCATAAAAAATATTTATGTATTCAGAATCTATTTATAATATAAGGTAATGGAACCATTTACTTTTAAAATTTTCATAAAATCGTTTCATGACGAAATATAAAGATAACCTTTTATTCGATTGCAACATTCATGTTATATAAAGAACTAACTTTTGCCCGCGGCTCCGCCCGCGTAAAAAAGTTTTCCGGAATAAAAGTCCCGCTTTATGTTTTCCCGGGATAAAAAGTAGCCTATGTGTTAATCCAAGACATGATCTACCCGTGTGCCAAATTTCATCGAAATCCGTTCCGTAGTTTTTGCGTGAAAGAGTAACAAACATCCAACATCCATACATCCAGACATTCTTACAAACTTTCGCCTTTATAATATTAGTAAGATAAGACTAACAAAAAATCCTATTAAGTTTTTGTATTACAATCCAAAAAATATCGAAGATATGGATTGTGGGGCATGTTAGGAACCAGGCTTTATTCGGTCACAGTACTTTATATAAAAATAAATATGTACATATTACGTGTCCTATTGGGTCCAAAACGGAGCGACTTTAATGTTTTTTAAGTTATCTTTTGATTAGTCCAGCGTATAATAATAAATGGACGATAGCCTAGTTGGGAATGGAACGGTCTGCCAAGACAATGTCCGGCGGTTCGAAACCCAAGGCACACACCTCTGACACGTGTGTATTGTTTATCAATTATCGTTCACTTTAACAGTGAAGGAAAACATCGTGAGGAAACCTGCATACCTAAGAAGTTCTTTATAAGAATTTCGAAGGTATGTGAAGTCTACCAACACGCACTAGGCCAGCGTGGTGGACTAAGGCCTAAACCCTCTCAGTAGTAGAGGAGGCCCGTGCTCAGCAGTGGGCAATATATAATACAGGGCTGATTGCATTGCATTGCATAATCCTGTGAAGTATGGTAGCGACCGGATCAACAATTATGTATTTTTTTTCTTTTTTGATATTTGTGTCACCATCGACATCTGAATATGTTTATTTATTAGTAAATATAAATATATCTACATAATATGATTAAGTCTAGGACACGTACGAATATGCTTCATGGATCTCACGTATGCCCGAGTTAATCTGGGTACTATGATCCAGTTTTGGAAATTATACCCATTATCCTGCTCATTTAACTATCAGTATTACGACACTTAAGCGCTTTATAACTTTTGTATTGTGTAGGTATGAAAGTACTTGAAAGTTCACGGCAGTACGTACTTACTAGTATCTCGATCGTATTAAAAAATACGAATACCAAACTTTTCATCCAAAACTCTACAGGGAAAGGTACGTCCACGGCGAGGGGAAAAATCGCCGCGTCCTTCCGAACGTGTAAAGTGTATTTCGTTGTCCGACGAAGGATCGGGTTACTTTTTCACGAGTATATTAAGACGGGATCAGTTGAGCCCGGGGGTGCGCGTGTAAGGGGCGCGTATGATTTATGCGAACGGCCCGTGTACCTAAAAAAATATTTTGTACAGAAGGCAACTGTGTTTAAGCTATATTTGAGACAAGTTTCATCCAGTTATTGTATGTATAAGTGTATTATTAAATAGAGACTCTACAATGCAGACATTCAACAGTATAGTTATAGACCGGACATCAGGCCCAAATTTTTCGTCTAATACTTATTACCAATTGGTAAAAAGTTGTTGTCTTATCTGACACATCCATGTGACAAGACGTCTCGGTATGCGCAAATCTTGTAAAGAAAGCAATATTTTTGAAGTAAATATGCCTTACGATCACGACAAAGTATGTTCTAGTGCGTATTACATAGATGTTTTGCTATTTCATTTTAAACTGAGTTATCTATGGACGAACAGGCTCAAAAATGTTGCATGATATTTTCACCAATGTCTGCCCTATATAAATCTTAGAACTTTTTGCTACAATGAATACTAGAAACCTCACTATCAATTTATTTATTACGTATATAAACTTTTTAATATTATTCTAATATCGATTCGTACAGTTGTTATATGCAATATGAGTTATGCTTTATTTGTTGTTTAACAGCAAAATAGTTAAGCTATTAACATAGGGATCAACAGCAGTAACTAAAACATATGTACAATTAAACCAAAATTACAATAATATATTTTAATGCGAAATACGTACATTAAGGGCCTGTTTAAATTTTGAGTAAATGCTGCTGGTTACATAAATGTATGAACCGATACAATTACCATTCTTTAATCTATCGTACCAAATAAATAGTAATGAAATGAGAACTATCTACAACAGCTGTATAATACGATAGTTGTCAGATCAAATCTCACCTTTAGAACGAAAACGACACAATTCAAAAAATAGAAAATTAAGTTGTCAAGTTTAAATGACTAAAAACTAGTCCCTCATTTATAAAAATATGATAAAAAAGGACCGATATAACAGATTTGTCCTTTTCCTGCTTGAATATGGCTGCGTTTGAATTATTATTGTATTGAGAACTTCGTTTTAAGTAATTTTATGACGATAACTCAATTTTCTGTCTTTTTGAATTGTGTCGTTTTCATCCTAAAGGTGCGATTAATTTACTTGAATCTTGGAAAACAGGTCTTCTGTACGGACTTGGTTTAGGTCCGCGTGAGCGCGTGTATCGCACGATCTCTCGGACATCGCTTGACACCACGCGATACACATCTATGTGAACACGCTTTATCTTCAAGCAATGCAATTTATACGTTACGTAGCGTTCTTACATAAATCTGGCCTATTATAGTTATCACTGCGTGTGTCACAACTTTATTCTACGCTAAATTGATTCACGGCATGGTGAGTGAGAACATTGTATCTAATGTAGATATGCAATCCATGAAAATAATATCGATAAACTTTGCATCTAGAGAGTCACCAAACAGGCCTTACATGCACGGAACCTAATATGTATATATTTGATAGGAAAACATAAACTAAGAACTAACTAACTACTAACTACTTACCTCTCTTTTTGTCGTAGCTACCTTCCTCCTTTCATCATAGCGTAATGAAAATCTCCACTTTTCAATATAGCAACATGAATAGATACGTTACTAAGACGTTCTAATCGCGGCCCCTCATCAAAGAGGCTAAGTTTGAGCCAAAAAGACGTTTCGAACAGAAGTTCGCTTATTAAAGTCAACAAACTCGCGAAGCTACTTTTCATGTTAGCCTTACTAATTAATCGAACAACAAAGTATTAAATTACGAACCAAACCTGGAATCTCCTTATAACATTAATTAATGCAAAAGTTTATACAAACTTGAATTAAAAATAATTATTAATTTAGATTCGTCTTAATCAGATATGTTCTGGGGTCATGTCTTTAATCATTAATTAAAACGTAATATTTATTAAGGAATAGCCGCGTGTGTAATTCCATCTTCGTATGGTTTTCTCTTCTAATTTTCTTGTTAGCTCATTTACGTTAAAAACAGTCAGAAAAGTTTAATTTCTCAGTGCGTGAATTATTCTTAATGAGAAATAAAGTCTTCTAAACCCAAAAAAGTGTATGCTCGACTACCTTAATGTAGTAAATAAGTCGCTTGCGCATTGTCTGTCAGCAACAAGCAACTTGCAACTAAAGCAAACAATAAGAGTTATCTGCCGTTTCCTTTGTACATCTCCAAAATGATCGCACCCTCTTGATTAAATATGAAAAATAGGTGTTTAATTTGAGAAAGTGTACTAGCACCAAATTGGGTAATTGTAATTAAACTGTGCGGTTTAAGAATTTTTACCTTATATTCATTAAGTAACAATTTTACTCGTGCACGATTTCCTCAACGAACCAATAGAATTTACCAAAAAATAAATTCCTCACTAAGGTATAACAACTTAATTAAAACCGCTCCGAATAAATATACGAATAAATATCACAACGAGATAAGATTAACCGCCCCAGAGGACCTAAGGCTCTCATACCTTGCCCATAAATCAGTAGGGTTGACAAAGAAATGATAAATACGCAAGCATGCGTGTGAGTTATGTGCCTCGGATGATTTAGTGCGTGGCAGCCCTAGCCCCGGCACGCTTGCAAGTTGCTCAGGGACCATCAACGGGAAACTTATCAAATATTATTTATAAGTTATTGTTTTTTATTGTACTGTGTGAATTGATTTTATTATAGCGGTGGATATTTTTTTAATATTTATTAGCATCACTATAATATACAGTAGAGCTGTAGAGATGATATCGAAATTATCGTAAAAAGTATTAAAACACTAAAACCATTTATCAAAACTATATATATGTAGGATAAATTTTATGAACGGAACGTATTGTTTGCGTGAAACGGAGTGCATAATGAGTGAGAGAAAAAGAGGAAGTTTGAATGTTTAAATAAGGAAGAGAAGGTCGAGAGGAATATTGTTTTGAAACAAAAAAGAGGGTTGTCGTATGATATAAGTAGTAAGACGTGAGCTGTAAGACGTAGAAGACTTAAATATACCAAGTTTTTAAGAAAACCAAAAACAAACCTCTCTTATTTTGCAATATCCCACATATATTTATAGGTTGTCTGGAAGAGATCGCTTTTTAGCGATAAGACCGCCTATTGTCGCGCGATTCATAGTTACAAACTTATTTGTTAATTATTTATTTTCCTTTTGTAAACGTGGTGTACAATAAAGTGTTTTCATTTTTTTTCTAAAGTTTTTTTTTACAGACAGTATATCATATTTTCGTATTCTTTTGCAGTTTATGTATTATGTATATTATAATGACTCTATGAGGTAATAGCTATTTATCGTAATGAAATTCTTGTATCTACTTAATACTCCAATCGGTAAGAAAATTGTTCGTAAGATTCTGTATTTGATTATTCTAATACACCCTCTCAGCTTACACTAAGTATGGTCTTAACACTCGCAAAAATATTTATTTACGAACGAGACATTTCCTAAACACTAAAGTGTTAAAGCCTTACACAATATATCGGATTCTTCAATGTTTATTTAAAATGTTTCACATAGCTCGATTGCTATTAAAGGATTACCGGGTAAAAGCGACATTTTATTTCCTTGCCTTGTCCAGCCGCCCTCGTCTCACCCCTTGCCCTTAGGGGCAGACTGCCCGACCCTCAAGACCTTTGCACATTTGCATAGCTTTGGACTTTAGGTATTTTCTTCTTATAGGATAAAGGAAGGAAGCGAACGATTTTCTTTAGATTTTTTGTTTCTTAAGTAGCCGAGAAAGGCTCTTTACAGACTGTTTTCTTCGGGTTTCTTAGAAGGATAAAGCAAAGGTTTGTCTTGGAGTCTGTAAACATTCTCGTAACCATTTCGTATAGCTGTAGCTATGGCTTTGTCAATACATTTCTAGCGTAACAAATAATTTGTATTTTAACATAGCAATGACTAAGGTACTTTGCTCCTAACAGAAAATTGTTGAAGAGTAGATAAACACTGACAGGTTTAAACGTTGGCTTACAGAACACAAAATATATAGTTTTTAAGGCAAGAAGGGTTTCATCGCTTGCTGATAAATGCTACTCGTCACATAAATGTATAAACCGACCAAATACAAAAGGCACACTTGCAATATCTAAAATGAGTTCTACAAACATTGGCTGTTTTATTCGATAACTGTCAAATAAAAATTGAAAACCGTGTAACTGGACGTTAATCTCCAATAAGCTGAATCTCTTAAATATAATGAAAATATTAGCCCTGTATTATATACTCTCCGCAACTGAGGACAGGCCTTCTCTTACTACTGAAAGGATCTTTAGGCCTTAGTCTAACACGCTGGTCGAGTGTGGGTTGCCAGATTTCACATACCTGTCAATTTTATGACGAATTCTCGAGTATATAATTTGCTCAGTAGTTATCGAGAGTTGCCTACAAGAGTAATTATTCACTGGCGCTCATTAATAAGGCGATATACAACCATTATTTCACATTAGGTGTTGCTTGTGGCTTCACCCGCCTAAGAAGCCCTTTTATTTATAAGATCAGATGAAAACTGACCATTATTTCCTATGGGAGTATCTTCATTTTCCTGCCCTGGTCCCAAATTACTTGGGGTCGGTGCAACAAATTTTTCTGTCCCATTCTCCTCTATCTTTCGTCATCAAGTCATTCACGCCCTTTTCTTTCATATCATCTCTTACACAATCCATCCACCTCTTCCTTGGTCTTCCTCGTCCTCGCCGTACATCATCTCTTCCTATGGGAGTATATTACCAGTAAAAAAATGTCCTATCTGTTCATCAAGGACATGGTCTACCCGTGTGCCGATTTTATCCAAAACGGTTCAGCAGTTTCTACGTTTACTTCTTACAAATATTTGCTCAAACTTTCGCTCATATAATATTAGTATGAATCGTTACCATAACGCTCTTGATTAAGAGATATTCTAGCAATAAACACCTAAAAAATAGACCAGCTCTCTCGACTGTTGGTGTGGTGCCCAACTCCGTGAGCTCTTAAGCCTGCTTACGTTTTAATTATTTATTCAGACCGGTCCAGTGCTGTCTGCATATTCATGCATATGTCTGCGGAATTTAATACCTGCTAATGCATGTGTGAAGTACTTATGTATATTTGAATCGTTATAGGGATATAGCTTAAGTAGTAAACATTCTGGACGAAGCTTGGATTTTCTTCGAAGAGTCTAGATATATAGGAATATTGTCGGAAATCTCGCAACCGACTTTTCTTATTAAGTTACATGTAGAGAAGTATCATGATGACATTTAAGAGATTTCCAAATCAGACTTTGTAGGTCAATATATTTAGCTTCTTGTAATTACCTAAAATTACTTCGTCTACCAGCCCGCTTTGAATTTTCACGCATGTTGCAAACACAACTTATATTTTCCAACCTGTCTGTAATCAACCCCTAATAAAAACACACACATACACACACACACTTACGCCTTTTATCCCCGAAGGTGTAGGCAGAGGCGAAACTAGTGCACTCACTTTTCGCCGTTTTTCCGTCCAATGATGTGATGTGATAGGGGGCAAGCCTATCGCCATATCGGGCACAAATTCCAGACTCCGAGCTGATACTGAACAGAAAAATTCAATATAACTTTGTCCGACCCGGGATCGAACCCGAGACCTCGGCATTGCAGTCGTACCATAATACAACTACGCCACCGAGGCAGTCAATAAAAACAATTAATTACAAAACAAAATATACGTACAGTCAAAGAGAGGTTAGTCTGAATTCCCGGTAGCGCTCGGTGCATATCTAAGATAACTGGAGGCAGGCACGCGCCCCCGGATTCTGTCGCCGACGTCGCCTCATCAATGCCATTATCATTATTATCGCATTCCTATCGGATTATTGTGTCGCCAAATTACATGATGGCGTTTGATGAATGTATTCAGATATTTTGTTGTATGTGTGTAATTATGAAAAGTTAAACGTTCCAGGTATGTTCTTTGATGCTATATAATCTATGCAGATTTAGATATGTAATGATTTTTAATCTCCATATTTTTTCCAATTAATTTTAAATAAATATTTTTTTTAGCTTCTTACTTGCAACTACTTATCAAAATATAAAATTGCATTTACTTTATAAATACTTTTGCTCGTAAGTGATTTAAACAATTATCTTTTTATTATGCTTTTGCGCTTTTAAAAATATATACGACCAATAAGAAAACTAGTAGTAGCCTTTGAATGCATTTCGTACCTATAGCATTCAGTTGTAAAAATAATAACAAAGTTATGTTTAAGTCATAATAGACAGAATAAAATGGTTCCTAAAATAATGAGCACAAAGATCAAAGCATCCTGAATACAATAAACTTTAACATCCCACATCCCGGTATATTGTAAGGCGTCTAGCACACGATATTAGCGTGATCATGGCGCGACACGCAGGCCCGCCGCGGACAAACTTCGCTGTCTGACAGTTCGCATTCTCAACTATCGCTCTTGTTATTTCGCTTTTGAGACATAACAGCTTTCGTCCTGGAGTATAAGTGTGTGTAGATTATTATTTTCTAAAATGTGGGAATACTGGTTTATATTATGCTATTTAAAGTGCGTTATTAACCGGGTTGACATCTAGGTAAGAAAAGAAATAAATGTAAGCAAAAACGAAAATTTCTAAATATGGTTTTCTAAAAGCTTACAGATTAAAAGTGGGTACATATTTGGTTACGTTTCATTTTTCGTTCCTTGAACATACTTTATCTAAATGATTAATAATTGTTTTTCTCTTATAAAGAAAACAATATACAAATACTTGGAACATGTTGTTTCTGTTGTTAACTTTTATTTACATAAAAAAAACAGTTCGAGTGCCTCGGTAGCGTAGTTGTATTCAACTACGCTACCGAGGCACTCACACGAAGGCAGTCAGTCACCGAGGCAGTCACACGTTGAATACAACTACGCTACCTTAATAACGGTGCGACTGCAATACTGAGGTCTCGGGTTCGATCTCGGGTCGGGTAAAGTGGATTTGGGTGTTTTTATTTTGTCAGAGTCTATATTTTGTGCCCGATATGGCGATAGGCTTGCCCTCTATAAAGTAGTTCTTTAACTTTAACTTTAAACGCGTAACGACTCGTAGACATGCTGATTCCTAGAGGGAGCGCATTCCAAAGAAGTACAGATTGAACAGGAAAAGACGAATGGACAAGGCCAGAGTTATGAGGACACAGAAGTTGAAGATTATTACTAGAGCGAGATTTCGCTCATAGATCGAGTGAAGATATTGGAAGTGTGGCAATAAATAAGAAGGTGGTGTATGTCCTAGTTGCGACTCTGCCTACCCCTTCGGGGATAAATGGCGTGAGTCTATGTATGTATAAAAACAGTGTGAAGTGATCTTTTGAAAAGAATTTTAAGCCCAATCATGATCAAAAAGTGTACACAAAACCGTACTTCCTTACATACCCCACTACTACAAAACAAAATAGAGCTGTCAATCCAACACGTATAGTTATGGTACAATATCACCCCATACACAAATATGTCAGGGTGTTGATCGAGGCGCCGCGCTTTGCATTCCGCACACGTGTACCCTTCCTATGGTATCGACTCAGTATGTACAAGTGTATACATCCTACTAATATTATAAAGACGAAAGTTTGTAAGAATGTATGGATGTTTGGATGTTTGGATGTATGGATGTTTGTTCCTCTTTCACGCAAAAACTACTGAACGGATTTCGATGAAATTTGGCACACGGGTAGGTCATGTCCTGGATTAACACATAGGCTACTTTTTATCCCGGGAAAACATAAAGCGGGACTTTTATCCCGGAAAAACTTTTTAAGGCGGGCGGAGCCGCGGGCAAAAAATGTACCTTTGTTATTGTGTCTACCTTCATGTCATGACCTGTCATAAGTGCTTTTTTATAAGTCTATTTGACCAATAAACGATTTTATTTATTTATTTTATTTTAAAAAGCTAGTTACATATAAATGTACTAGCTACCTTATAACTACCGATATTGAAATGAATAACTATTACCGATTAGAGAGTGTAATGTTATAACGATACTTACAATATGGTATTTGACTCATTTTCGTTCTTTACGTTTATCAGATATTTACCTCATATAAATCACTAGTAGTGCTCGCGGCTCCGCCCGCGTGAAAAAGTTTTTCCTGGATAAAAATATTTTCCCGGGATAAAAGTAGCCTATAGCACTTAGAAGTAAAGTAGCTTCCTATTAGTGAAAGAATTTTCAAAATCGGTTCAGTAGTTCCTGAGATTAGAGCGTTCAAACAAACAAACAAACAAACAAACAAACTTTTTAGCTTTATAATATTAGTATAGATAACACAGAAAATTTATTATAATCCGTTAAAAGTCAACACGTAATAAGCCTTTGAATTTCGGTAGAAGGGGTAAGTGTCAAGAAACGAGAAAAAAGAGGTTTTTTAATACATCAATGGAAAAAAGGCGCAATATGCGATCGTGACGTCATCGGGAATAACGATGCGTGCGAAAGAATGAGATGGAGCGATATCCCCACTACCTAACCACACCTTCACATTGCAATATTTGAAATACGAATTACTGCCTCGTTTTTTAGCCAATTTAAATGCAGTTTTCACAGAAGGGCTTCTTTCTCATTGTATTTGCTGTTACATATAGAATTGTAAAATCGAACACAGGAAAATACCCTATTATAGAAGTTATCGTTACTGAAAAATTTTCAGCTTATCTTGAACTTCATAGCATATAGAATTGTGACGAAATTTTAATATAATCGATGACGAATAGTTAATTAATATTTCAATATATTTAATAAAATTAAGCAGGTACTAGAATATTCAGAAATGTCTTACACTATAGTACTTATAACATTACAATCCCCAGTTAAGCCATAGCTCCGTAATTATCGAAGACAGTTGTAATACCTAACTAATGCTGAGTAAACATCTCATATTAATTAGTGTAATGCTATTGTTTGACTTGTTTTATTTATAACCCTACATGCCTATGGGTGCTTAATTTGATGCTGAAAAATTTCAAATATTAAAACTACTCAAACTAAGGCCTAATTTGACCATGCTCTGTTAGTTTATTTAACAGCCTGTTAACTCTCTTAAGGGATTGTTAAGGTTTTTGAGTGTCCCACCTTGCCGTAACAGGTGATTGATTATCTTTATTAATTAAGCTTTATTTCATGGGACGCGCGATACTTTAACATTCGCGTTAATTTTAATGCCCAATTAACTAATGCGATCTAATGAGGATGATAGCCTAGTTGGGAGTGGAACGGTCTGCCGAGACAATGTCTGGAGGTTCAAAACCCAAGGCACACACCTCTGACTTTTCAAAGTTATGTGTGTATTGTTTATCAATTATCGTTCGCTTTAACGGTGAAGGAAAAGACCTTGAGGAAAGAGAAGAAGTTCTTTATAAGAATTTCGAAGGTATGTGAAGTCTACCAACCCGCACTAGGCCAGCGTGGTGGACTAAGGCTTAAACCGTCTCAGTAGTAGAGGAAGCCCATGCCCAGCAGTGGGACAGTATTTGATACAGGACTGGTATTATATTAACTAATGCATGTTAAATAAGAAATTGGTAAAATTGGACCTTAGTCACTTCAAACTATATGGCGTTTCGGTACTTACAAGAAACAGGATCAGTTCAAATCAAAAAGTTTTTGCATAAATTGCGAATAACTTTGTCCAGCCATCCTGATTCTTGTTAAAATCTGTATTGCTAGCATAAATATTCCAGATGGTATCCTAAGAATTTCTTCCTATAGGTACAATGGGTATGATTGAGCAGCTGCCGCATAAAAAATATACTAATACTATGTACTACATACATTACTTATGAATGAATGACCTAGGAACGCGCTGAACGTATGCCGTTCTATCTGGTTGGTCTGGAAATCTTTGGGGGAGTCGTATGTCCACCAGTGGACTCAAAAAGAAAGACTGGAAAAGAGCTGAGGAAGATTAAAACAATACTTCATGGAAACAATTTTTTTTTTAACACGAACCAAAAAGTAAATTAAAATAATTTGAATATTTAATTATCACATACATCAAAGAATAAGCATACCTTTTGACAAACCTTACGAAATATCAGATAACAAAAAGGCATCTTGTGTGAAACACACCGTGACCATCCCAAGAGGATCTCGTCATAAGACGGAAACCCTTGAGAAAGTTGTCGAGTTAGCAAGTTGGCGGATGTATTGGGTGTACAAATATCCTGGCCGCCCCAGCCCTTTCCATGCCACTTAAGACATCCGCCTCGGCCCCTTGTCATGCGCCAAAACATGTATTTTGAATTTCTATTGATTGAAGTATTGTTCGATGTGATGGGAAACATTATTACCATATATCTTATTCCAAAGCTTTTGACTGCTACTCCAATAGCGTCAAAGTTCATTACTACAATGGAAAGTAGTTTTGCACAACATGTATAAATTTCTTTATGGTTATAAAATATGTTCTTACATTTTACTACATTTCTATTATTAATGATTTGAAATACGTAACTCAATCAACAAACAAATCGAAGAAGTTTTCCATAATACATTACAATAAAACAAAATTAACGCACGTAGTGTTGTATATAAATATTAGAAGATAATTTAGAACTACGTTAGCATCCAACCCTTTATGAGGTAATAAAAATGAAATATCAGGATAATTTCCTGCTATAATTAAATTTGAGCAAATAAAATAATTTTACGTAATTCCATTACAGGCACACATTACAGCTGTTATAATTTTTATAACACCATAAAATATTCAACAGCCTATTTAAACTTTTATTCGAAATATTAATTTACCTTCTAGAGTAGAACAGAATCGGCTGAATAACATGCAACTGAAAAATGGGACAGCAGAACATAATCGGTAGACCAGATAGTTTTATAGTAGACATCGTAGTATGTAGACAAAAGAAAAGACAGATTACTCATTTATAAGTGATCTCATTACTCATAAACACGTCGAGAGAAATTTGCGTCGTACTGCCCTATACAGAGGAAGAATCATAATTGGGAAAGAAGAATATATTATATTAGGCGATTGGAAATGCCAGCACAGTTATCATTTCACGCCACACAGAAACTAGACAGTGATGTCAAGCTACTAACCACCTTACTGCACTACTGTTGCGGTGGGACATATACCATCCACACTGAATATCTGAATACTTAGCCTAAAAATATCATATTATTAAATTGTATTACATTATATTTACCATTTACCACCCAACTAGTAGCCAATAATTTTTTTTTCTTTTTTTTCTTTTCTTTTCTTTATCCAACTGGTTCATACGTACAGCAAAAACTGTCTGCAGCATGGCTACAATGTTGACTACATACTAGTTACATACTAAGTACAGATAGGAAAGTTTCAATATAATAAAATCAAGTTGTATTCCGCATCATTGGCTCTTGTACGGGCGGATATTAATTCTCATTCTTCTAGTTCTGCTATTTACACCCCGAGACCAGACAACCGTTTAATTCAATAAGTTCCTGCGTATCACGAAGCTGCGAAACTAGGTTTTATGGATGCGTTATTTCTATGTATGAAAATGAGATCAGATGATGTTATAATAATAATAAGAGTTTAGCAGTGGACGGCGATAGGATTGATTGATTGAATTTATAAAGAAAATTGTGTAGCGAGCTAAAATATTAATTTTACTCATCATATTTGGTAATTTAACTTAAAAAATTATCAAAGGCATCGATGCTCGTCTAACTCCAATACAGTATGTATAAGGTAATTTACATGTTACCAGAAATTAAAAACTACGCGTACCACAGTTTGCCTTGTTAGGGATCATTTCTAGACCATCACACTCCATATACAGTCTCGCAACAAATATTTTGGTACAGTAAAAAAATACTCAATACATCGTAGTAGATTTATTTATTTATTAATAAGGCATGTCAATAACATAAACACTTACATTACAATTAAAAATTATACATATAACCATACTATCTAGCGTTTATATTTATAACAGACATGAACAACATTCATATTAGTCTATAAAATAAAAAGAGCATTAATCTAATTAAATTCAAAATGGTAGATTAAATTTCAAATAAAAAACAACAAAGACGTCGAAATGTTAAAAATAGCAAAAAGAATTAAAAATAAAGTTACAATAGATTAAGGGAACATAACCATAGTTGTAAACTTTAATGAAGTAAAATAAATCTAGTCAGTGAATCATAATTTAGTAAATTAGAATCAACAATCCAATAGAGTTATTGCTAAGCACTGACCAGTCAAATGTGTTAAATATTTTTTTAAGGTGAAATGACCTAAGTTAGATTCATTGGTATAAGCATAATTATAATCAATGTTAAACTACCGCATCCCCAATAATTTCTTAAACGACGTGGGGTCCGGTCGGAAAATCGCTACTTACGCTGATTGAACAAGTTTTTCCCATAAGTCGAGGGGAAGTGAACGCTCGCTCTTGTGTGAAATTAGCCAAGAACTCTGACGGGTTGGCCGTCTTCATTGTTCATAACAACGTTCAGCATTCATAATGTTAATTGGATGTGCTTGTAACAGGCATAGTTTTATTGCGTGATCTTTATTACTATTGCTGAAGTTAAATCTTTATGGAGGTAATGAATTTAAGAAATGTATGTTCGCTATTTAGTACTAGCATAGGGTAAAAAGTACTAAAAAGCGAATTAGTTACTGGTGGTATCTCCTATGCGAGGGACCGTGTGGGTTGGTACCATCGCAATGTCTAAGTAATAATATGTATGCACTGTTGTGTTTCGGTTTGAAAGACATTGTAGCCAGCGTAATTACTGGCCATTATGAGACTTTAAATCTGAAGTCTCCATGCAGTGAAATGAAATCCTCCTAGCCAGTTTCGGCCACGGCGGCCAATCTCAACGGAGATCAGCCAAGTACGCAGGAGATATTATAGTGCACACGTGTGTGCGCAATACACAGGTGCACTCGCTATTCCTTCACTCTCATAGTCCGGTGAGACGGCAATCAGACATGACCGGAGAGAGATCAGACGCAGAACTAACGGCTTTACGTGATTAATGCAGTATTTTGTAATTAAAAGTTCTGTATGTTATTGCTACTGTTTATGGGCGGTCGTTACGCTTACCATCAAGCGAGCGGCATGCCCGTCTCGTCACTAAGGAGCAACAAAAATGCGATTTATTATCGAGAGACACAAAAAGACACATTTTTGTATTATATTATAATAAAAAAAAAACCGGGCGAGTACTTATGTACGCGCGTGAGAAGTTATACTTCTTTGGCAACATTAACCTTTATAGTTTGAGAAAATTGCAGTCTTGGCTTTTTCATAACGCACCTAAAGAACTATAACTTCAAAAACAACTTTTTACTATTCATGCGGAAGATCTACTAGCCCAAATTATAATCAACTATCTTTTGTCTAATTTGTACACCAAAGAACACTTAAGCTGCCAAGCGTAAACCAAACTATTTTACAATTCCAGATTCGCAAAAATTTCACTAGTCATTGGCAATCACGGCACAATGACATTTAATTTCGCACATAATGCTGATCCTAAGCTAGGAGCCAGGACGTTGATGGAACGGCCTCCCTTGGGCGAGTGCTGGGAAACATTTCTAATCGAGAGCTTGCGATAACAAACTATTTTATACGATGCTACGTCATTGGAATGGTAAGTAAATTGATAGGTGTAATTGATCATGATGGATTGCGGATAAATCTGAATCTAAGTCAAACTTATATCCATTAAAGAAGAAGTTTTCGAAATATATTACAGTTATTAGTTACAAGACATAATGAGACTTAACATTCTATGTCTCAGGATGACGAGCGCAGTGGAATGCCACACAGTACTTTGTAACTCAAGATGCTGGATGGTGCTTCTACTGTTTATGGGTGGTCGTATCGCTTACCATCAGGCGAACGGCATGCTCGTCTCGTCATTCGATGTCATAAAAAAAATACATAACAGTAGTAAACGATGATGCACTATGATAGATGCTCTTTGTTATTGGTTTTGAATCCACAGCCAGACATCACAAAGTTATACTATAAAACAATTCTATTTCCATGAAAAGTATCACTATTGACTGCCTCGGTGGCGTAGTTGTATTACAGTACGACTGCAATGCTGAGGTCTCGGGTTCGATCCCCGGGTCGGGCAAAGTGATATTGACTTTCTATATTCAGTATCAGCCCGGAGTCTGGAATTTGTGCCCGATATGGCGATAGGCTCGCCCCCTATCACATCATGGGACGGAATAACGGCGAAAAGTGGGTGCACTAGTTGCGCCTCTGCCTACCCCTTCGGGGATAACAGGCGTGAGTGTGTGTGTGTGTGTGTATCACTATTATTATAATCACTAGCCACAAGTTGTCCCTCGATAAATAGCCTCCAAAGTTGTCCAGATCGACCCGTTGGAGGTACAGAGTTCTGTGTACAGAACCCTAGCAATTGACAATCTTTTTAACACAAACTTGGTCATGAATTAGAAAACCTATTTTGTCATCTCGACTCCGTAATACTTTAATCATGAAGATGATCTCGGTTTAAATTTAACAATAATAAAGACAACAATCTACAATAAATGAATCCCTTAGTTGACAAGCCGGACGCGTCCGGTCCGGATCGGAGGTTACGTGTTTGCTCTCCGGTATCTTCCTCTGTTTGCTCAGTACGGCTCTCATTTACCAAGCTAGATGTCCGGTGAAGCCGCTTCTGTCTCATTTGGATAATGCTAAGCAAATACACGGGATTTTGTCAGTATTACTCTGCAAGCGGCAAGGATAAAATTCATTATTATTATGAAGTTAATACTGTCTATTTTCATTGAGATAAATATTATTTTTCATTGGGTTAATCGGGAATATCTTGCATTTTGAAAAGGTTGAGTTGTCATGATTTCTACTAATACTTACTATCGAAGAATTAAATACAATTAAGAATCATCTTTACCTACTTTATAAAAAGAGAAATCAAAACTACAGTTCTTCTAACATGAAAGCCGATGACAGTCTGGTTAGGGACAGGCGCGGCGCAGACACCCGCGTGCGCGACAGTAAAATTTCACGCGACATAAAGCAAAAACAACCCTCAGCCCATTACCACCGTTATATCTAAAGACTAACTCAATTTGAACCGCCATACCCAGTGTTACTAGTCCGTAATAGCCATGTTTACGTACAAACGGGAGGGCAGGGAAGACCTTACTAACTGGCATAAAATATGTCTAGCTGTGTTGGGCGGATGTAGAAAAAATCTTTGTTGGATGTTAGACAACTATGAAAAGTTGATTTATAATTTTTGGGTCTCTCGTATTACTTTATCATATGTTATGTTTTGTAATAAGCAAGAAAACAGCAGAGAGTATTGATTCATTCTTGTATGTACCAAGAGACTAAAAATCCTTGAAGGGTGCTTACGCCAGCGTGTTTTTTGATTATGAAAATTAAGATTGAAAGTGCCTATATTCCATACCTATATTCTTTGTAATGTACTGCCAAATTTCATATCAAAGTAAAACAATATTATAATATCAGCTTTATGTTATATACTGTCCCACTGCTGGGCACGGGTCTCTTTTACTATTGAAAGGGCTGTAGGACATAGTCCAAAGCAATATTCAAAGTGGTTTATTTCATCTAAAATGAGTAAGAAGATAAATAATAAATATGTTTAATCGCACGATTTACTATGAAAACTTAAATTTAATATCGATAAACTTTATTCAAGAAAATTTGCAAAATTATAAAATAAGTTGAACGCAAACTTAAGAAAGCCGTAGAATTTTAATGTTTGCACTCGTTAGTCGATAATAAGAGTTGTGTTGGTCAAATATTGACTCCGGTAAAAATTCTTTCCAGGAGATCATCATTTTCTGGATACGTGTATGTACATTGCTTATTCAAACTTATCCTAGCATCTCGCTATCTGTAACATTTATATATAAATAAAGTATTTCATGATTGTTTTTATAAACAAATATACAGGATGCACTTCTAAGAATTTTAAACAAAGGAAATTTTAGTAAATAAGAAGTGCAAATTTCCTGGAATTTTGCTCGACTCATATTTCAGCTACAAACTGAAAACTGGGTCGACGATGAGCGCGTTTAAAAAATCTATGTTTTTCTCTAAGTTCATAGAACCACGGACTTTCATGACTCAAATCGTAGGTAGAACTCGCCATATCTGGCTAATGTAAAATTCTTTGTGTCTCGGAGTGCATGTTTCAAAAAAGGTTTTGTCCTGTTAGTGTATGTTTTGGATTGAAAACAATTAGACCACTATTGAATAGTTTGACCCGCGTGAAGCAAAGAACAAAATTAGAATAATAATTATTTTTATTTAGGATATATTAATACACTGGCTGGCCCGACGAAAAATCAAGATTATACCGCTATATATTCATACACAGACAGAGAGAAGCAGACTATTGAGCGCGACATGCCACAATAATGACTATACCTCTTTCACCTCTTCCACATTATTAGTTCTCATCATATATTTTCGCCGATTATGGGCATACCGTCCATCCGTACCATTTACATGCGCTCTGTAAATACTTTTCGTAACTCGTCTTTCAACCATCTTCTCCACGTGCCCAAGTTATCTCATCATACTTCTTTTAATTTTAATCACCATATCATCTTTCAATTTATAAGTTTCTCTTATCACACTACACCCATGCGATAAGAAATAGTGACTCTACATAATATAGTGTGTACGGAGTGCACTTCCACCCCATTCACTCGACTTTCTTGCTTCTTCTGCTAATCCGGCATTCACGACGTCGCCAAAAGCACAGTATTGCGAATCGCTATTCTTGTTCCCCTTACCCTGATACAGGCTTTGGAGTTCTCATTACACAGACTTCAATTCCCTTACCAGGCTGCCCTCAGTCCCATACGTTAATGACAACGTTGATCACAGCTTATTCCTCGGCACATGATCATAACCCTTTTCCAAGTTTGCGAAGCCACAAAAGACTGTTTTGACTTGGCCAAATGTTCCTCCGCCATGTACCTTATGGAAAAGACTTGGTAAATCAAACACACAGTCAAAAATACTTTTCTGTGTATACGAAAATTTACGTTTAAATGATACAGCTAATATCAACTAATTGAGAGTTGGCACTCAACTCTTTAAAATCACTTCTCACCTTTGAGTATCTAGCAAATACGACGAATTTCCAAAACACACGTATGAAGAGAATTCATTAAAACGAATTCAAATACAAACACTGTCGAAAACTGAATAAAAATTGCATTGGTAGATACTCAAAGAAAATTGGTGAAAACTAAAAAAAGATGCTAACTCGCGCAGCGGTATGCAATGAAAGGAGATAACATGAAATTATAATATACTCTTTGCTACCGCCACAGGGACTGCGCAACTGAATCAGCTGACAAATAAAAAGTTAAAACAAATGAATTTCACAGCATTTCGTTTACTACAAAGAGCATTATAATACTACGGGAAGTTTACTACTTGCAATAAAATAATATTGCGACTATAAATTAAGATGTAAGCTATTCTATCTTTCAAGTTGGATCAAACTGCACACGGCGTGCAAATTTGATTAAAATCGGTTAAGTAGTTTAGGAGTCCATCGCGGACAAGCAACGTGACACGTAATTTATATAAAGATTTGTGAAATTAAAAACTATGTCTACGATACAGGCACAGCTTAGTGTGGACATCACCGTTAAAGAGAATTATGTACCTATAATTTGGATAAATACATAAATAAACTCTTCTTTTAAACCCTTTAACGTCTATCTCTCCAAAAAGTATAACTTATCAAGCAATCCCATTGGTGGAAGGTCTCTCATATGCAAGAGTCCGTTTGGGTGGGTACCAACGCAATGACTATTTCTACCGCCAAGCAGCAGTGTGCATGCACTGTTGTGTTTCGGTTTGAAGGGCATTGGAACCAGTGTTACTACAGGACATAATGAGACTTAACATCTTTTGTCTCAGGATGATGAGCGCAGTGGAATGCCACACAGTACTTTGTAACTGAAGGTGCTGGATGGTGTTGCTACTGTTTATGGGTGGTCGTATCGCTTACCATCAGGCGAATGGTATGCTCGTCTCCTCATTCAATGCCATTAAAAAATGCCAATAAAGTCGGACCCCAATTGCTTCAAGTACCAGGAGATCATAATTAATGACCCAATACAAGAAGCTCGCAGGGAAACCAATACCTCACGCATTGCATAAACTAATCGCAATCCAATTGCGAGAACTATTGTGTACGTCAGCCGTCCGTTCGTCGGTTCGTCGGTCCGTCGGCCGGTGTCCTCATTAGGTAACCCAATCACCGTGAGTTCACGCCCGCCCCTTGCCAGAATCCATCGTTGCGTTGGTCTAACACCATCAATATACTAAATTGACTACTAGGTAGCCTAGTATCTACATTAACTAACGCATGTGATCGGCTTAATTAAATTTAAGCAGATGGTAATTGACGTAGGTGCATTGTTTATGAATTATCACTCGCTTTAATTATGAATGAATACATCGTGAGGAAATCTATATTCTTAAGGATTCCCTGAAACAAAAAATCGAAGGTATGTGAAGTCTGCCAACCCGCACTAGACTATCGTGGCGGTCTAAGGCCTACACTTTCTCAGTAGTAGAGGAGACCCGAACGCAGCAATAGGTATAATACAGGACTGGTGGAGATGGTAATTTTGGGATAAGTATATAAAATTACTTGGAAATTGTAGGTATTGTATATTAATGATAAGCTTTGTTTAATATAATGTTATTAATCCATGGCGTCTGCAGTTGAATGGTCGAGTGCAGCGATCCATACGATTTTCATGTTTGTTCAGTGCAATAGACGTAAAAAAGCTCTGTTCGGCTCGCCCCCTATTACATAATAGAACACGTGGTGAAATGTAAGTGAACTATTTACGCCTTTGCCTACGCTTTCGGAGTTAGGAAGTGTGATTTTGTGTGTATTGATGAAAACTTCGATTTCTCATCGTCGATTTTCCAAAAATTTACTCGTATGAAGCGTTAATTTCGTATTTCATAAAAAGGAGCACTAGTCCTACTAATCCTACTATCCTCCTATTAATATTATAAAGGCGAAAGTTTGTAAGAATGTCTGGGTGTATGGATGTATGGATGTTTGTTCCTCTTTCACGCAAAAACTACTGAACGGATTTCGATGAAATTTGGCGCACGAGTAGATGATGTCCTGGATTAACACATAGGCTACTTTTTATCCCGGGAAAATATAAAGCGGGACTTTTATCCCGGAAAAACTTTTTAAAGCGAGCGGAGCCGCGGGCAAAAGCTAGTTACCTATAATCTCAACTTTCAGAGAGTAATAAAATCTACACAGTTTTGTTTCATACATACATTATCCTAGAAAACTTAAAAGGTAAGTCCCACATTTACTGGTGTAGACAGCTCTTAATTATTGAAGGCACGGCGTTGCTCAGTAATTGGGCTGCGTGTGCCGAAGCGCGAAGCGTGAACGCGTCTCGACGCGTGTCGCAGAGCCGTGTGTAGCCTTTGTCACTTCAAATATTTCAATCTTATGATGAGTTGAGTTTTCATTTATTATTGAGTGCTACATACATACATACATATACACTCACGCCTTTTATCCCCGAAGGGGTAGGCAGAGGCGCCCGGGGATCGAAGCCAAGACCTCAGCTTTGCAGTCGTACCGTAATACAACTCACCACCGAGGCAGTCCGACCGAGAGTGTTTATATATTTTATAATTGTTCTGCTAGGCTTTGAACTCTACGTAATATAAGCGGTTCTAATTAATTGCGTTAGTCCAACTCGCTCAGCCCACCTGATGGAAAACAGTTTTTATAAGTTAAAGGCTTACAAAACTAGAAGTTTATTTGCCTCTCAGTCTTAAGGATTTTACTTTATGAATGTATTGCAATTTGTTCCTAAAAATGTAACAGATAAAATATTTAGCTATGCAAAACACTTATAATATTTACCTCAAACCAAAATTCCTTCAAATTACATAACAAGGCTGTCATTATTCCAAACTGATCATCAATTAGATATTTTATGACAAATGCAAGGGAATGTGCCTTCAAAGCGTAGGATTTACAAAGGAGAGGGCGAGATCTCGGAACAAAGAAAAGAGCCGAAACAGCCTGAGGGTTGAATAGTTTAAGGTTCGGACCGTGGGGTCGGGCTCCGTGCTGGAAATTGTTACACGCTCTCTACATGTATAATTATGTAGGTCAATATATAGGTACTTTTACATACGCCTTATATTGCTCAATAGAATGCGATCTATATTTAATTTGCTATAGGTACCAGTGACTATGAGGGAGCCGGTAAAAATAGGAAAGACGTTAAATCCCTGGAATTATGCTCTCCTTAGCAAAAATACACTGGTGAATCCAGAAAGGCAGAAATAACTGGTTTCCTGACAAAAAATGCAAATGAATCATTCTGGGTCTTTACCCAGAATGATTCATTTGTACGGTGTGTACGGTGGACACCATTCAACAAGATGCAAAATATTTGATATCTTGTCATTATCAAAATATTCACTTCACCAATCAATTCCTATTTAAATAACACATGATACCTACACGAATCTAGCAAAAAAGCACCACGCATTAATATTTTCCAACACAATACGTGGGGCATCTTGGCCGGGAGGGTGTAATTTGAACAAATGAGAGACGGCTACCGAACCAAATTAGATTGTCGGGCCGTCGCTCGCTCGGCCGGCGCGGCGGGCGCGACGCGCCGACAGATTACGGCACTACGCCGTGGCCTCGGCAATTTGTATCCACTTTGTACGGAGATAGTTTGTAGCTTATTCTTTAGTGTGAAATGTTCTAGTTTAAAAACTTAAAATTAATGATAGGCTACCGCTATCAACTTACGGTCGATATCTCGATGTGAGATTTATTTTCCCACAACTAACTCTACCTTTTATTATTGTACTAGTGAACCTAGGGTAACGGTAGCTAATTAAATGATTGGTCCCTACAAACTCAACAATACACACAATAACACACGTCGGAGGGTAGGCAAAGGCGCAATTAGTGCACCTACTTTTTGCCGTGCGTTTACCATCCCATGATGTGATAAGGGGCGAATATATAGACACCTATATAATATATAAAATAAAATAATCTTGGTTATTTTTACACAAAAATAACCAGATTATTTTATTTTAATAGTCAAGAGCAATCGATAAGGTAAAATTTTGTCTCTTGATAACATCACCTAATGATCAGTGCAGTATAAAAGCTCATGCACTATAGCATCAACGTTATAGACTGGCATTATTTAGATTAATCGGTATAAATATACTGTACTGATACAAAACCACACTCGATCTGTACAAAATATTACGAAAAAACCTTAAAAAATAAATCAAAACCGGGCATCGGCCGAAAGTAAATAAATACCCTGTTATCCGGTGTTTAAACAGTGTACCTCCGGCCCCCTCAGTCCTAATCAAAAAATTGAACTTTCAATAAAGGGAATCATTAATTCTGCTTACGGAGGGTACCGGGACCGTCTAACGAACTCCGCAAGAATCCCGTCCTGTTTTTCCCGGATAATTATTTGAAAGAAACAGTAAGGCGGTCCATCCACTTGGGATATTGGAAATTGGTCGGCTTACTTAGCAATATTATATTTGAAAATTCATGAAGGCATTTAAAATTCCGAGATGTAATGGAGGTTTTTCTGAAATATAATAAACTTGTAGAAATTTTAGTGTGTTGTAAAAATATACTATTGAGAAAATTACAGATCTGTCAGATTTAATTTTTTTTTTTGCAAATTTAGAATATTTTTATTAATATCTGACTTATATGGAAGCTTAAAATTACAAAAACATATAAAATTACAGGAAATTATTCTAGACATTGCAAATTACCAGGGGTCCTGAAACTAGGCTGAGCGTGTATCTTGGGAAACTAATTGGAGTTACGTAACATAGTTAAAGAGCTTTATATCGCTAAAATAAACGTAGACCATTATACAATTACGAGAAAAATTACAAATAAAATAAAACCAACCAAGTTTTGTTCAATTCCAGATTAATTTCTTCGTTATCCTGATAAATTGTACACAAACTTAGTGTATAGTCGATCTTGAATCTAATTAAATCTTACATTAACAGATGTGATAAAGTCTATAATATTTTATGCAACCGAAACACCGGCTTCCGACCAACAAATCACATATTAATAGATGAAAAACAATTAATTTATCAAAAACACACATAAATAGAAACAATTAAATCTAAAAACACAATAATGAAAGACAAACGACCACAACAAAGCAAAAGTCTCGGATATTGATCGGTTATTTTTCTCAGACGCTATTACAGTAATGCAGCCAATCCCCATCGCTGAGCGGCGAGAATTAATGATGTCCTTTATTGAAGGCACAATTTTTTGATTCACCCTCCCCGCTACCCTTTGGGGATAGAACGGTGGAATGCCTGTTGGACCGTCGTGTTTTGAATCCTACTAATATTATAAAGGCGAAAGTTTGTAAGTATGTCTGGATGTTTGGATGTATGGATGTTTGTTCCTCTTTCACGCAAAAACTACTGAACGGATTTCGATGAAATTTGGCACACGGGTAGATCATGTTCTGGATTAACACATAGGCTACATTGTTATCCCGGGGAAATATAAACCGGGACTTTTATCCAGGAAAAACTTTTTAATACGGGCGGAGCCGCGGGCAAAAGCTAGTATCTTCATAACTTCTGAAAACCCATAAAAAATCATATCCATACCATATATTTTAATTTCAATTCCCAAACCGTTACTTTCCGTTCATTCTAACCCCATGACACAGCACGAACATCGCCGACGGCGCAGGAAGCCAACAAAAGCCTTGTTTACACGAACTGGGTGCACATTAAAGCAGCACCGTGCTGTCCCTTCAAGGCATTCTGTGTCGACAATCACTGTTCTCTCGGGAGATAGATGTTTAAAAATGACCCTTATAAGGCTCAGGGTGACTAGCACTGGTCAGTGTCATGAAGGCCTTGTAAATCAAGTGAGTGATCGAGTTCTTGTGAGCTACTATGGACGGCCAACGGTAGTGACACTTAAGGCGGACATTTTGCTCGTGTTATTCAGTTGTATTGAATACTAGCTTTTGCCCGCGGCTCCGCCCGCTTTAAAAAGTTTTTCCGGGATAAAAGTCCCGTTTTATATTTTCCCGGGATAAAAAGTAGCCTATGTGTTAATCCAGGACATGTGCCAGGACCCGTGTGCCAAATTTCATCGAAATCCGTTTAATAGTTTTTGCGTGAAAGAGTAACAAACATCCATACATCCATACATCCATACATCCAAACATCCATACATTCTTACAAACTTTCGCCTTTATAATATTAGTAGGATTATAGTGACGTTGATATGACATTTATAAAATTTTAGGAAAATATAGAACAGGTTTTCAGTAATATGCAAAGAGCATTATAATACTACGGAAAGTGATATGCAATGCGTGCCACACTGCTGTCGATTGGAATATATTATGATTCTGCATAACGGACGACTATATTATTATTATGTTACATGACAGCCACCTCCAATTCTAAATCTGCAAACGAATTAAGATACGAGCTATTCATCCTACTAATATTATAAAGGCGAAAGTTTGTAAGAATGTATGGATGTTTGGATGTTTGGATGTTTGGATGTATGGATGTATGGATGTATGGATGTATGGATGTAAGGATGTTTGTTCCTCTTTCACGCAAAAACTACTGAACGGATTTCGATGAAATTTGGCACACGGGTAGATCATGTCCTGAATTTACACATAGGCTACTTTTTATCCCGGGGAAACATAAACCGGGACTTTAATCCCGGAAAAACTTCTTGATGCGGGCGGAGCCGCGGGCAAAAGCTAGTTAACTATAATATCATAAATTATGATCCCACACTATTTAAAAATGGATTTAAATTTTTATACATCAATGATTTAAATACTTACGAGTTACAAACATGGTAAACTACAGCCCAATCCTCACATGTGATAAATTCGCTAACAATCCTACTAATATTATAAACGTGAAAGTTTGTAAGGATATATAGATGTTTGTTACTCTTTCACTCAAAAACTACTGAACGGATTTCGATGAAATTCGGCACACGGGTAGGTCATGACTTGTATTAACACATAGACTACTTTTTATCCCGGGAAAATATAAAGCGGGACTTTTATCCCGGAAAAACTTTTTACCGCGGGTGGAACTGCGGGCAAAAGCTAGAAGGATATAATAGTCTCATTAAGGCATGTCAACCTATTTAGACTCAACTAACCTGTATGTGTAATGTTTACACAGATGCCTCTGTGTGCAACTGATTGCATCAGTCTCCCACAGAATCGCTTAATTAATTGGCGGTGACAGGAATTTGGTGTCACGAACGTCTGGGATTTCACACCTGCAAACTGATTCTAAAACCAGTAAATAAAAACTGTCTTAATATAACTAATTACTAAAATAATTATCGATGCTCAGCACGATTTGTAGGAATTTTAGAGGCCAATTTTAATATCAGAAAATTATACGATTGAATTTTGAATCATGGAAAAGTCAGGAACTCGATAGAAATGTAACGAACGAAATGGCAAGATCCTTTTTACGAGACCACCAAAGCTATAGTCAGCACGCGGTCCCGAAATTAGACGCTGTGTATTCAACACGACTAGGAAATCTTAATGATCATTGTGAACATATCGCATATACTGAATCTATATTAAACCAAACAAATCCTACAAAGTAGGTATACGTCGACTATTACTATTAAAAATGCGTATTTTTATGTACATATTTGGATCTTTGTTAACAGCAAACACATAAACTGTTTGGATAAAATGTGACAAACTAATAAACAAACTTTTGGATTAGCATACGCGCTACATTTTATCCCTTTATACTTTTATTCAACAAAAGGACTGTCACACGGCGGAAGCTACGAACAAAACCCAATTCTTTATCAGGTAGAATTATAGTGTACTGTACACAATAAGCACTAAAGAGTAAAGACGTCGTACATTTCAATTAGAACGATGTCGAAAAGCAGTATCTTTGCTTAATCGCGTTAATTGCCGCTGCGTAACAGGCCCTGACTCCCCCACTGCACTCTTTGCTCCTTGTTTTACTTTCCTGTAAACATGTTAATTTGATCTTTTTAGGGATCTGTTTCTTTAAGAAGAGGAGACTGAGCTTCGATAGCTGTCTGTATTTTTTTAGACAGGCTTTATTTTGTAAAGTACATTATTGCTGGATAAATGTTTTAGATTAAATAATTATTAAAGTGCCAAAGTTCATTACTATCTTTGTTAGGTGATAATATAATAAGAAAGTTATCGTAATAAGGCAAATTAGTCTTCATTTTATTAGCCCTGATCTGTGTGGTTTTGCTAGTATATGTGGTCGAATTATTAACAAAATTTGGCAAAGTGCTTAGTATAAGACGACCTGCTAGATTGGTCACTCCGTTACACACAAAAAATAAATGTATTCTTACAAGTCTTAATTTGATTGTTTGCTAACCTCAGTCACACTATGTACAGTCTGCCATATAAGTAGCTGAACAAATTCAAAATTTCAAATTGCTTATACGCGTTCAGTTCAACTAAATTATATTTTTTTCTTTGTGCAAAAAAAAGGAAATCCCTTTAATTTTATTTTTGCGAAGAGAAAACGAAAATTGGTAAGATAACAAAAGTGTAGAGGCAATTTGAAGTTTTGAATTTGTTCTACTTATGTGGCTGACTATACTTAAACAATATATAGCCGGATATATGACTCTTAGATCCAAAATGTTCTATTCTTGCCCGTTCACTGATTCATTGGTTTACAACTTTCTAAACATGAACTTTTAGTCCTGTGTAGAGTTTCCCCGTTCAGTTGAAGTCGAGGAGGGTCATGTCCGTTACAATCAATCTCATTTGCGTGCAATTAGCGAGTACGTCTAGCGCTCTGTCCGACACGCCGATGGTATATCCAAGTTGGATGGCAAAAGTTGACTGACTATTCTACATTTCAACACGATGTTTCGATGGGATTTGTAAAATGATAGTGACTGCTTCCAGGACCAACTAGAGGATCGGCGATTAATCTATCCATGATATCAAAGAAATGTTAAAAAAAATATTGTTTTCTGTTGACTTTCAATGGGGTTTTACACAGTTATTAAAAGTGATCAATATAATTAATAATCAGATCCTAAAGACTAGCCATACAGGATATTTAGAAACTAGCCTGCTGCTTGCCACCATCCCTGAGTTATCCAACTTTATCAAGCTTTTTGCAGAAATGGTTTAATAACCACACGAACCATGAATAAAGACGACTGTTCAAAACCTTCTCCTGGATTTTGTTTCAATATAAGGAATAATAATTAAAAAAGCAAGTACTGCCAGAATAATCCGTGAGCGAGTAACATTGTTCTCGTGTGATTGGTTGCGTACCGCAGTGTGGCGGCGCGCTGCTCGCTCAGTTTTCTACCCGCGGTTTTCTAATTCGGGTACAAATTTTACATTCTCTACAATCATCGAACATTCCGAGTATAATATTATCATTCATCATAATAATAATAATAATAATAATAACATTTATTGCACACAGAACACCACATACACAATTACAAAGAAAGAAAAATAGAAAAAAAAAATGGAGGGACAATATAACAATTTCGGGCAACATATTATATGGGGGTTAATTCGATGAACATAGAGTTTCCCTATCGACTTCAGTTGAACACTCTATCGTGATACACTCTGTATAAAGAAATATTTAACATAATAAAACCTATTTCTGTTGAACCAAATCTCAATTTAGATGATAATATATTATCTGTGATCTCCGTCAACTCATATTTCAAAACGTCGCCATTTTCCGTAGTATTATAATGCTCTTTGGTCGCCATGTAATCGTGACCAGAGTAGACAAAATTCTAGTTATAAAATAGACTTAAACTACGGTATGAATTGTTAAATTTCTTATCCCTTTTTTCGTGAATATAGCATGTTTGATCATAGGTTGGACCAGTTGATTTAAGGTCTGGGCACGAGAATATTTTTATAAGCCCAGTGCCTTTTAAAACATATTTGTGGACTCTTATTTGGTGAGTAATAAACTGTTAAGTACCTAAGAATATATACACTATGTTTTCAACACTGTATAGATGTTTCATGATGTTATTAAAAAGGTTTTGGAATTCACAAACCTTTGGCAATATGCATCATATTATTGCCGAAAATTGGCTTACTGCTAAAAAAATGAATGAGGGACCTAAAAAACGATCTACCTACGGGCTTTCCACTGTTCAAAATGGTTGTCTTGGCTAGAAATACACAATATTTTACCGTTAAACAAACACGTCCAAACATTTTCCCCGAAATTTACGTTAGAACATGTCCAAAAACAAAACAAAAACGGGCCTAAATTCTAACCAAGATACTTTATATATATTTAGATAGTACTCCCAAAAACTAGCCCTTTGCAATAAATCTATAATTTCAAAGTCCTCCAATGATTTACGTAATTTTATTATGCTTAAAAATAACACTTAATATGAACGTTTTTAAAAAAACTTGTTATAGATGGAGGGTTATAATAATATACATTTTAGAGATCCATGATTTATATATTTAGCCCTTTAATATCCATAAAGTTTGAGCCTGGTTGAATTTTGAGGCCCAGCGCACATACAAAAAGCGGAACTCTCCTTTGTGAGAAACTTCTCCCCCGTCTGGCAACTGTGAATAGACGCATTGCACTTTATTAATAGTTATTACTTACTAGGTTTATTAGCACCATCTACTTTAAGAATACACACACTCACTCACGCCTTTTATCCCCGAAGGGGTTATTCCATCCCATTATGTGATAGGGGACGAGCCTATAGTCATATCGGGCACAAATTTCAGACCCCGAGCTGATACTGAATAGAAAAACTCAATATCACTTTGCCCGACCCGGGATCGAACCCGAGACTTCAGTATTGCAGTTGTACCACAATACAACTACGCCACCGAGGCGGTTTAATCCAGGCCATGACCTACCCGTGTGCCAAATTAAATACTAATCCGTTTAGTTGTTTCTGCGTTTATTTCTAAAAAACCTACAAAAATTAACACAAACTTACGCATTTATATTAGTAAGTCAAATAAGATCAATACTGTTGAAGACACAGATTAAGAAAAATAAATTATGATTCATATATCATTTGCATTGCATCTGCCAATACCCTAGGTATAATTAAATCCACATGAACGTAGTATACAAACCAAGCAGTGCAAATAATGGCAGCCTGCCTCGGATGATCAGATTTTTGCCTAGTGATGAGGAAGATGAAATCTCTTGCGCCACAATAAAAACTGAAAATGGTACACAAACAAAATTGCTCAAAATAGGTAAGATTTTTTGTGAACTGACGATATGTTTTTGAAATGTACAATTTTAGGTGATGTAAATTCATTGTTTATTTTTCTATCTGCGCTGTTGATGTTGTAACAACAAATATATAATTGATATTTTTACTAGAAAATCCAATGGGTACGACACAAAAATATCGATGCAAAACCATCAAACAAATAACTCCAAATCGGAAGCCGAAGAAAAGAAAAAGTAAGTGAAACATGTTTGACCTAAAATTATGTCAAATATTATATAACCAATTTGTTTTCAAATAAAATAATATCTTCATCTACTTTTAAATATATTTTCCAATTTAACATGTAGTTATAATTTTTGTTTTTCAGTCAAATTAATGGATTGGAAAAAGTACCACCGTTTAAACGTAATATATTCGTTCTTAGACGAATTGGAAAAGGACTATCCGGCTATTTGTACCGTTTCCGTTATTGGCAAATCAGTGGAGGGACGTGACATAAAGGTGATAACACATTTTCTTCATTATCTACCAACACGGGAACATTTCTTGCTAAAATATTCGAATTGGTAGTTAAAATATTAGCAGGTACTTCAAAAAGTGATCGCAGATTACTTTCATAATAGCAACATTCGAAGATTTTTTCTGTTTAATAACAGCATTTAAACTTAACTGCGACTACGAAATCGATTACCAGTCTGACGAAACATTCAAATTATTTAATTTTGAATTAAATTATTTTCCAACCTACATACTCATAAAACAACGCTCATGTTTGCTTGCTATTAAAATTGATATATAGACTCCATAATTCAGTTTGACTAGAACCTCCTAAACCTTTTCTGAATTCTAAAATAACTGTATTCGTTGAGCAAGCAGATTTTCTCCTTAATTGTTTGTTTGTAGATGTTGAAGATATCGAACAGTGACGCGCGTAACACCGGCGTTTGGTTGGACGCCTCGATCCACCCGCGAGAATGGATCAGTACCGCAGTAATCACCTACATCGCCGATCGCATCGTCAAGAACTTCCAAAACTTGTCTATTTCCATCACCAATAAGGACTGGTAGATAATATTCATAATTTGAAAGTAATACATACTTTCCGGCCGTTTTTACTACCTATTGACCTTAATGTTACTAGAATAACGAAAAAACAATAATGGAAATCATTTTAATGGTGTTTACTTAGATGGTGCCTTTTCTTGTTGTTTTCTTCAGTATAATTTATTATATTATGATAAGACAATTAATAACACTTATACTTGTGCTGTAATATTAGTCACTATAGATTTCCTCGACGATGCTGGTTCGAATATCGCATACATTAGTTTGTCATAAAAAATCATTATTATTTTCAAACACAGCGCGTGCATAGTTAACTAAAGTAATACTAGGAAACCTCAAGCATTTAAAAATACTATTGGTATTACTAAATACTTGAGATACATTTACATTTGAAGGCACATAGTTCCCGTACTGAATCCAGACGGGTACGAATACACGCACACTCACGATCGAATGTGGAGAAAGAATCGAGCGTGCTACGGCGGCAAGTGTGTCGGAGTCGACCTAAATAGAAATTTCAGGTAAACCCTCTTCTTCTTTTCTTCATGGGTAAACCGAACTTCTTACCTATTTTGTGTATGAAATATTACGTTCATATATGGGGATTCAATATTTTGTTAGTTTTAAAAATAGGCAAACCATTATTAGGGAAATAAAATTTATTAGAATTAAAGTTTCTGGTATATTTAATTACAGTACATACAACATTTGAAATCATAGGCTGTAGCAGAACAAATTCTTACTTCTGTTTTGTGAACCATTTATAGGTCGTCATTGCATTCGATTCCAAAAGATATTGCATATTAATTAGAATTGTATTAACGACTACCATTTCAGCTACGGTTGGGGCAACAATGGTGAAGAAGGCTCTTCAGAAGAACCTAGTAATGTATTCTTTAGAGGACCTGCGCCGTTTTCAGAACCTGAGACTGCAGCAGTACGGGTAATATTGATGCCTGTATACTTTTTACCCTCAGATGTATATTACATTTGTTATAAAGAAATTTAGTATATCTATCTATATCTACAGCCACATGTATTTAGCCTCATAAACTCCCTGCGTTATTAACCTCAACCATTCACCAAGTTGTTAACTTTATGAAACTTTTAAAGTTATCTTCAGAAATACTGAAATGCTAAAAAATATTAATTAACCGAATGATTTTTTTTTTATCAAATTTCCAGGATACTATTCTAGGATCAACAACACCATTCAAAGTATTCCTGTCGTTTCATAGTTACTTCGAAACGATAATATTTCCATGGGGCTACAAGAAAGACCCGTGTCCAGATTATATACGATTACTGGAAGGTGGAACGATTATGGCAAGGGTAACTCCACGTAAGAAACTATATAAGTAGAGTAGCAACGAACCTTTTTAATTTTTCTGGGGTAAGTAGAGGTGTGACACTAGATTTAATCCATTATGTTAGGCCCCATATAATAAAAGACAAGCCTACTAAGTGGAATAGAAGTTTCAGAATGTGGGTAGATACGTTGTTAAGAGCGATAAGAAATTTATTGTAGCAAATAAGGAGATTTATCTAAGACGTAAAATATAATTCATACATGTTACTACTTTTAGGCAATTTATGAAAGCAGTGGATTAACATACAAAGTGGGAAGCACCAAAGATCTGACGTACTATGCCTGCGGGACGAGCACTGACTGGAGCTACGGCATCGCGAAAATACCGTTCTCTTACATGATAGAGCTCAGAAGCAGAAAGCACCGCTTTAAACTGCCGAAGGACCAAATAACTACCAACTGCGTTGAAGTCTGGAATGCTGTCAAAAGCCTCATGAATTACGTCGACCAATACTGATTGTGACGCAAAATTATAATAATTGCTGAATTCACCAAATATTTTGCTGTTTTGTACTTTGTTTTAGTAAATAAGTTTATGTAGAATACGAAATAAATCATACATCATGGTTGAACGTGTATTACTCAAAACCAAACAAAACTCCAAACAAGACAAACCAAACTAACTTTTCTTAGGAAAAAGGTCACAGTTCGAACATTTCTTTGTATCAACAAACTCGACGAGTGCCTTCACTCCATTAAGAATTTCTCGGCAACAGTCTTGTATTTCATCTTTGGGCAGTAGGAATCGATCCCGCTTGCTCCTCAACTCGACGAGGTAAGAAAATGGGATGCGAGCCGTCCCATAACTCCAGTCGATGCTTGTTCCACAAGCGTAGTACATGATGTCTTTGAAGTTGCCAACTTTATACATACGTCCGTTCGTTTCGTAAATCGCCTGCAAATTGTGGGTGGATTAGTATATTTAAAAATAGTAAATATATACTTATATTTCGGATGAGGAAAATACTTCTTTACTTTATTTCTAAAAATCGAACGTTGTTCTGATTCAGCAATTTCCATTTATCATTTATTTACATCGTTATAATTTCTACCAATTGTAATCGATAAATTCTATTCGAATACTGAAATCGTAAATAACATCTGTATTGCGTATTGAGTACCTTTGCCATGACGGTACCGCCTTCCAACAAATTAACGTAATCGGGACAAGGGTCGGCGGTGTAGCACCATGGAAACGAGATCACTTCGCTGTAAGCGTGGAACGTAAGGAAAATCTTGAACGGCGTCCCTGAATACAAAATCAAATCCTGTAAATACATTAATACTTTGTACCCGCCACATATAAAATGATAATCTGTACGAAACATTAGATGAATTTTAAAAGTTTTATCGGCAAAAGCCATAAGCAACAATGCCAGTCCAAAGTATTTCGAAAAAGGACAGAACTCATCTGCTAAATATGAATAATTAAATTTTATGACTTGACAATTTTTTACGATAACAGCTATTCAATAATTATTCGTTGAGACTTATCCATTTTAAGAGTTCATTGATCCGGACTATTAAAATGAAGATGCCGTTTACCTTAACAGCTGCCGTCTCTGGCTCGGAGAACGCTTCCGTGCCGCGATAGTTAATATGATTCGGGTCACCCGACGAACATTCCGCACACCCGGCTCTTCCCCAACAATGTCTAAAAAAATACCTAACTTAGATATATTTGTTAAGCTCGTAGTTCGATAAATAAAGCACATTTACTAAATCAACCCTTTTGCAGTTATATTCATCAATTTAATTATCAAACTTGATTTACTTATAAAAAATAACTCTGGACCATGATTCTTTTATATAAAACAAACTTTTCATACTAAATATAAATATATTTCCTGAGAGTGTATTTTTTAACATCGTCCAGCTTATGATAAGGATAAGTAATTTAAATATCACTAAAAATAGCAGTGGAATCAACGTTCTGAGTGAACACTTGCCCGAAATTCCTGTTCAAATCAACTCCCGTTACCACATTGCCAAACCGCGCTCGGTTTTTGCGCCACATCCGATCACCGACATGCGAATAGTGATAGCCGTCTGGATTCACCACTGGAGCTAAATACCTTCAAAATTACACATAATTTCGTTTCAATTGCAAAAAATAAGTTAAAATGTATTAATATCAATTGTTACTTCAATTTGTATACCTAAATTTAAAAAAGCGAACTACCAGAATAATAAGTTTTAGGATTGTAAATAAATTCGGTTTGATAAAGATCATTTATGTGCGAGATGTGTGTGCGAAATTTTTGGTATATTTGAGAAGAAAATCTGTTAACTTTTCCTAGAGGCTTTTTTATTTTTACACTCTTCACATATTAACATTAATTTTCCTTATAAACACTGAGCATCTGTTACGAGCAGACTCCGTCCTGAAGGTGACTGCTACTCTACCGAACTACACACGTCCAAAGCTTCCAAGAATAACATATAATGTAATATTTAAATAGAATCAACAGAGGTTCAGTACTCTTACCAATCTTTATTAGTGAAACTCGCTGGCAGCGTGTCGAAATTCCTCGCGATATAATCTGCGATGTAAGTCACTACCGACGTACTAATCCACTCTCTCGCGTGAATTGCGCCGTCTAGCCACACAGCCGTGTTCTGAGCATCGCTGTTCGATATTTTTAACACCTGAAAGGAGACTAAAAGCGCTCAAGAAGTCTTGAGGGAGATAATAGTCGAGAAGAAGCAAGAAGGTAGGTAGTAGATATGATTGATCTTTCATGATTATAAGTAACAAAATACACACAGAGGCAGAGGCGCGACTAGTGCACCCACTTTTCGCCGCTATTCCGTCCTATTATGTGATAGGGGCGAACCTATCACCATATCGGGCACAAATTCCAGACTCCGGGCTGATACTGAATAAAAAAAATCATACCACTTTGCACGACCCGGAGATCGAACCCGAGACCTCAGCATTGCAGTCGTACCGTAATACAACTACGCCACCGAGGCAGTCAGAATTAACAAAATGGAACTTAATAATACAAATTTTAACTTGTGTTACGATGAATTTGTAAAGCTTTCCAAAAATAATAATTACACTTTTATTGAATTTGTACTACAAATTGCATTGAAATTCTAAAGGGATGGCAAGTACTTGAAGAAGTCTCCTAGTTATTTCGTCTACAAATCATTAGTGTTTCGGGAGATAAATGTCGTGTGAAGTAACGTCTCCAACCTTTATATCTCTTCCTTCGACAGTCCTTCCAATAACGGACACAGTACACGTAGAGGGGTATTGCTTCTCCAACGAATCTATAAAGCTGTTTATAGCGTTCAAAGGGTAGTAATCTTTCCAATCTATAAGCCGTTCTGGAATAATCACCAACCGTAGTATATATTGGTACCATAAGACTGGTTATTGAAACAGAAAATATTTGAGAACTGTAGCTAATGATTGTCAAGAAGAAATCTCTTAAACAGTTATTTTATTGTATTGAGCTTCTATACAAGTAATATGCGTGTTACAAAGTAATATCACTTTGCCAGACCCGGAATCGAACCCAAGATCACAGCATCGCAGTCGTACCGTAATACAACTACGCTATCGAGGCAGTCAAAGTATTTAATATTTTTGATAAATTATTATACTATAGAGTTTGAGTCAACGTCTGTAATTCTATAACCAAAAAGAGATACTAAAAGATCCACAATTCATAAACAGAATAGTCATACTAATAGGCGACCGTAGCCGTGTCAGGGCCATAGGACTTCGGTTTCTCTTTGGCGACGTTGGTGCAGTGACGTCAGTGACGGTCACCTCAAACGGTATGTCTCTATCATGAAGCAGCTTCTCCACTTGCAGCACTCGCTGGCCTTCCACCATCACGTCCATTTTTTTGTCGTACTCTTGGCAGATGCTTATGGCTATGAGAAACTAGATTTTACAAAATAATCTTCTTATATTGGCTGGTGGAACGACCAATTCGTTCGATAGTATGATACTGTCTATAAGCTAGCTGCATGACCCAAGCATTAGAAGATTATGATGTATGTCAAGATTTTCATAAGATTATTGAAGTATTGCAGACCAACAAATAATATGTCGGGACAGGAAGGAAGTATAAAAAGGAATTATGATTTTTATTAATCTCATTGAGGGTGTCTGAATATATTAAGTCGGGTAAGATAAAATAATAATCGTGCGACAAACCAGTCGGTATGTCGAACTCGTAGTGGGAGTTACAGTTGGGTGTATAAAAAGAGTGCCGAATCATTTGAAGCAACTAGTACGGTGCAGATCACTAATAAGTGGTAACTATGGTGGTTTCCATATCAGTCAGTGCTTAGTAAAGCGGTTACTATGTTATTTCGAGTTGTTACTAGGTGAGTTGATTATAATCACTTAACCAAACGGTTAAGTAATTGCCTCAATATGCAATGTGCTATAATAACCAAAGTTAATAATGAATCCTGACGTGGTATTGTACTCTGTGAACAGTTTATTACGCAATAATTGACCAACGAACAATAAATAGCGAGTTAAAGAGAATTCATTTGTGACTTTTATTATGTGAACCTACGTGTATCGATATCGGCCGCCACTCTGTCTCTGACAAATATTATTTGCGTCACTCAATAGTTGATATTCATTCATTATATGGCGCTTTCATTAGGCTTCCTAGCATTAGTTGTTCTCTAATTTCATTTGAATTATCAAATGCCTCAATAAGAAGTAAAAATCTATAGCCAAAGAAATACCTCTTACCTAGATTTCAATCGACTACAACCTGACCCAATAAAATCTATGCGAACAGTATTAGGTCAGCCTGATTAACTATAGTGATAAATCAACCTGACGATAAGTAATACCGGCAAGTTCTAGCGCGTAAATCTCAGTCATCAAATTAATCACTCACCGCCTTTGTTGTCTAGATTTTTCAAAAACATCCTTTGTCCGTCTTTTAAACATTTTACGTCCCATATTTGGTATCTCGTCGCCTTACGTGCCACTTTGAACAATTTTATAGTTAACAAAAATTTTGAATATTATCCTGAGATTAGAAAAATATTTCCGAGTTTCTACATAAAATTTTGACTTGTGTTTGTCAATTATTTGTCAATCAAACAAATAATTTCTTCACAAGCGTGATGAATATGAATAGTTTCTGCAATAATTAATATTGCATTGATCCAATTATTATCTAAAATAATCGATAAAGTTTTGACAAAATTAAAATTATCGATCTGAATTGAATATTTCCTACTGTAAATGATACATTGAGGTTATATTTTTACCACTACCTGAACATTGACGAGTGAGTAGTAAGTTTATTCCATACTAGCTTTTGCTCGCGCCTTCCCCCGCGTGAAAAGGATTATCCGAGATAAAAGTCCCGCTATATATTTTTCCGGGATAAAAAGTGGCTTATATCTTTCCCAAGGTCTCAAACTATCTTCATACCAATCGTTTAGTAATAACTTAATCAGTCAATAATCGAATATATCATCGTAATTTAAAAAAAAAAAAAAGGGGGCGAGCCTATCGCCATATCGGTCACAAATTCCAGACTCCGAGCTGATACTGAGTAGAAGAACTCAATATCACTTTGCCCGACCCGGGGATCGAACCCGAGACCTCAGCATTGCAGTCGTACCATAATATAAAGAAGAATTAAAAAATATACATCTATGTCCAACTTCAATATGAATAGCCATATGCTGAAAAGTCATTTCTTTTGTACCCGGTCGCCAGAAGCTGGGTGTATGGTACCGCGTATTCGCTCGATAATTACATGTAATCAGATATTTTCAGTACACGGCTCGTCGGCTCTCGCTTCGCCTTTGCACTCCCCTAATGAAACAAAGGGACTTACTATGGGTTCTCGAACGATTCAGACTCACATTTGAAATCAAAATTACGAATAAAAAAAAGTAACGTGCATGAATAACAAAAATAATCTTAAAATTAAAATATTCATTGTATTATGGTAAAACAATAAACGAAAAATGCGAAGGGTCCTTCAAATTTTTAGTAGAGCCACGCTATGACCAAATTAGTGGACGATAGCCTAGTTGGGAATGGACCGTTCTGCCGAGACAATGTCCGGAGGTTCGAAACCCAAGACACACCTCTGACTTTTCGAAGTTATGTGTGTATTGTTTATCAATTATCGTTCGCTTTAACGGTGAAGGAAAACATCGTGAGGAAACCTACATGCCTGAGAATTCTCCATAAGAATTTGGAGGGTATGTGAAGTCTGCCAATCCGCACTAGGCCAGCGTGGTAGACTAAGGCCTAAAAAAACCCTCTCAGTAGTACAGGAGGCCCGTGCTCAGCAATGGGCAGTATATAATACAGGGCTGGTATTATATTATTTTATATGACCAAATTTGTCGACAGTTTGAATAGGTCGACTCGACAAGACACACGCCTAGTAGATAGTAAGTAAGATGACTACCCATTAATAGCCGCAACACCAACCAGAACTTTGAATTCAAATTATTAATTAGATTTTATTTATTTTATATCTAAGAAAAAAATCGGCTTCCAGTCCACTGCTTAGTATAAGACGCGCTAGACTTAATTAATTCATTTTTTATATTATGGATCCGGTAAATAAATAAACAATACAAAAAAATCTATCTTTTATATTTTCATTGTAATTACAAAAAGAATAAGTTATTAAACTGTTTTTGAATTACGGTAGATGAATTGTATCTTAGTGGAGAGTTAAACTAATTATAACTATGACAGAAGTAGATTCATATATATACATATACACTCACACCTGTTATCCCCGAAGGGGTAGGCAGAGGCGCAACTAGTGCACCCACTTTTCGCCATTATTCCGTCCCATGATGTGATAGGGGGCGAGCCTATCGCCATATGGGGCACAAATTCCAGACTCCGAGCTGATACTGAATAGAAAAACTCAATATCGCTTTGCCCGACCCGGGGATCGAACCCGAGACCTCAGCTTTGCAGTCGTACTGTAATACAACTACGCCGCCCAGGCAGTCTTAGAAGTAGATTCACTTAGCACTATAATACCCACAACGGTTTTGTTCTGTATTGAAGGCGATGTAGCTAGTCTCAGCGGCGCGGCGGTTATAGATGCCAATGGTGTTGCTATTATTTTTGGCGGCAGCTTCCAATTAGGTTCCTCGTTTTGTAACATTTAAACACAAATTCTTTAGAATAACACATTCATTGCGAGAAACATGTCAGTAGTAACAAAAGATCTGTCGGTAGCCCGCTAACCAGACGGCGGCGGCCCCAAACTGCGTCCCCCACCAAAGTGTCACCTCGACTTGCTCTTACACGCGTTTATCTTTTTAATTGTACCCCCCCCCCTCCTGCCCGGCTGGGGGGGACGTTTGTTGCCTACTTAGTGGATTTATCGCGACCTTCGCGCACATACTTCGGAATGTTGTTTAGATTTATATCCTGAAAGTTTTGTGACCTTATTACGTAGAAAATTGTACAGCCTAGTAGATATCTGACACTGACAAACTATAGCATATTTTGTAACTGTATTCATCGTGAAAGCAATACAGCACCGATTGTCTAAAATACAACAACTTCGACAATTATGATCTACCCTTTCGGCGAAGCTATAGAAGTGTGCTTACCTTTATTATGATTATGAAATTAAAAAGAATGAACTCAAAGCTTATAGGTGTACGCTTAGGCTACACGAAATTAAAATAAATAAAAATTTGGAATGTATAAATTAACTTCAGACGTATAAGAAGAAGTGTATACGGCCGTGAAGTTAACTATCTCTTAGTTTATTAAAAGGTACCTCCCCTTCATAAATAAAGGTTTTATACACGCATATTATGCTGCACATTCAACAATAACAAAAATAAAGGTAAGACTACTTTTGTTCATAAATAAGAATTAATTTATTGTACATTAATGAATGCAAGAAAATACATTTAAACCTACACAACATTATCTGGAATATAACAAATTCCCAGGCTTAACAATTCGTTGCTAAGTACAGGGAGACAGTCAGGGGGAATCGACCCCTACTTTGTTTTTCATTAGTCGCTTAAGGACCACGGGTGCGTCATCGGCCTGCTTTGCAGATTCCAACCCTGTGCGGAAAATCATTGGTGCTAAAGCATCTAATTAAATTCAAAAGATGTTTGTAAACATCGGAAAAGTTTTGCTGTAATCATTAAATTCGAGATATTTTTACCTTTAATAAATTTAGATCTGCTTCGCGATTGATGGGACGCACGCTTAGATACTATGAGGTATGATCTTACATTATTTAAACTAGCTAGGTGATAGCAATAAAATAAAGCTATATACAAATATTAATACAACCATTATTAAGCATAAAATAAAAAATGGCGGATACCATTTCCTTAACTTTATGGTGTACAATAGGCGGCCTTATCGCTACAAGCGATCTCTTCCAGGCAACCTTTGTATGAAACTATAATCACACGTAGACAGCGGAGTACAACAAGAGTAAAAAAAACATACTGAAATACCAATAACAATAAGCAAAACTTACTCTGAGCTGTGTTATACGCTGCTCTGCGCTCGTTATTCTGAGACTATATTTATATATGCTATAAACTAATAAGCTGTTCAAAGTATTGAATTAAATAGATTATTAAATTAAACCAAGAGTTTATAATTTAAAAACATTAATTAATTAATTTATGTTAGTGCAGGAACACACTGGATGCAGGCCGCTTTTGACAGGTCCGTTTGGAAATCTCCATGGGAGGCCTATGTTCATCAGAGGACGCCATGTGGTTGATAATGATGTTGATTAGTGATAACGATTAAGTTAATTTTGAAAACGATTTCATCTCTACTTTTGTCAAGGACAAAAGTCATTATTTGAACCCTTCACATTGACGTATTTCTTATTTCTAATCAAAATTTTAAGTTATTTTACTAGATACAATTAGTAAATTATTATTAACAACCATGGCCTAAACAGTCTGAAACTTATTTACACAAACAATGGGAAACAGTGTTCCATAAGCCAATTAATATATCATACATAATAAAATATTATCTTAAAATCACCAACAGCACAAACTGTTAAAATTAATCAGGAATAAAAAATTCAGAAAGTAATTTGAGCTCCAGAAATAATCATAAAAGCAGGCAAAATGTCGATTATACTCGAATATCCACTCAAACGAACTCAAAACTATCCATCACTCATCACTAATAACATGAGGTACTACATTATAGAAGAGCCAGACGTTCATTATGAAAGTATAGATGAAGAAGATGAGAATTACGATGACTCACCACAAAATGGGATTCTAAATGAAATAGAAGAAGAACCGGATACACACAAAAATAGCCCTTGTTACTCAGAAAGTATTGTTGAATCATATCCTATTCATGATGAAAATGATCGACAAAGATCAGAGAAAGTCGTTGTTATACCACGTAAATTGTTGGTTCCGATTAGAAACCAACGTTCTCTCGGCAAAGGTGAGTTGAGTTATCCTTCAACTGTAACATGCCATTGATATTCTAATTTAAAGAGCTGACGCTATTTGTATTGAAACACCAATTACTATTATGGTTTGTGAATTTGTAGAGTTACGAGCGCCTCATTGCACCATGGCGTTTACTAATTAAAATGAAATGATTAACATATAAATTAATTTACCTAATAATAAAACCATTCTGAATGTTTTTTACTATGCGACTGCTGGTATGGATCTTCTGTAGTACTGAGTACTGTAATACTGAGAAGATTTTATCTGTAGTCCACCACAAAGGACTAGTATTTGTGGGCAAACTTCAGAAATTATTAATGGGATAATACTTATTTCAAACATTATTTTTAATTAACATTATCAGAATAGTGATTTTAAAACATGTGTTTTAGGTAATTTCTCTTTGGATAAAAAGATGCTGCTTTTATCAGGGTCTAGTCGTATGAACTGGAATGACTACCATCCGCTGAGCGTGATACACGCTTTCATGGACGACTTGGAACAAGATTTTCCTTCGGTTTGTACCACTGTAACGATTGGCCACTCACTTGAAGGTACAGATCTCAAGGTAACGTTTTGTGCTAAAATTATTAAAATTTCAAACGTATTTTTTGAAAGAGCCGCGTCATACACAGTAGCGTTCACCACATAAATGAGAGTGGATGAGTGTGGAATCAGAGTATCACATAAAATACGTGAAGTAACAGCTTTAGACTTTACGCCGATGCATCGTAATAGAAACATATCGTAAACTTCGTGTATTCCAAAGGATGTACGAAAGCATTACGAGCACTGTAAACATTAATGTCTCCACAGATTCTGGCAGAAAATAGTTTAAAAAACACGATAACGCTACAACACATGTTCAAAGGGGTTGTTACTTATCAAATAGCGAATTTGTCAAAAGAAAGTATTTAAAACCATTTGATCGAAAAAAGGAATCCCTTGTTGAATCATAATAAATGTATTATAGGTTTTGAAAATATCCAACAGCGACGCTAGTAACGCGTCAGTATGGTTGGATGCAGGCATTCATGCGCGGGAGTGGATCGCGCCAGCAGTTGCTACCTACATCGCTGATCACTTGGCGAGGAACTTCAACAACCTTCCTCAAAGCGTCACCAACAAGGATTGGTAAGCGGCTACATGAGGGTTATTAGGGTTATGTTGCAAAAGAAGGATTCCTTACAAAGGAAATCATCGTAACCCCTTGACAAAGCCTAGCTAGGTGATAACTGTATCTTTTACACCGCAAATTTTATGACTGTGAATTTGTTCACTGAATATTATGTTTATTATAACTGGTGTCTACAAATAATAGTACAGAAAAAAAAATTAAAGTGTGAAGCCCTTGGTGCCCAAATCCGATTTTTTTGTCTTATTCCGTCTGAATTTCGAGATATAAATGGTAAACAACAATATTTTAATTAAATTTAATTTTAAACAGTATAATTACGCGGCTATAGTATTCAATACATTCATTAACTCTCTTTTAGATATCCCCTGGACTGGGTCGGCACGTGATTATAAATGGAATTCATTAACGAGTTTTACTTGATGGTTTTCACTGAAACTTGTCAGTTCTTAGTAGTACAACACCGCATGCGTTTAAAGTAAAATTAAAAATAATGTATTGAATCCATCATTGAAACATTTAATTTAAATCTATACCTACTAATAAATAATTATGTTGCGAAACTCTTGTAAGCTTCTGTGTAACGGCAATATCTGGAACTCCCGAAACGATTCTAAAAATTTGATCATTAATGAAAAAAACTCTCTTAGCAAGTCATATTTTCTCTCATCTTATTAGTTTTATTTTGGAAAAATCTTTCAAATCAAATCAAATCATTTATTAAGTATTAGGCCCCTAAGGGCACGTTTACACGTCATTTTTCACATGTACAGTGAGCAACATAAGTAGCTGAAGAAATTCAAAATTTCAAATTGCAGACATACTTTTGTGTTCTTACTAATCTTTTTTCTGTTCACAAAAATAAAACGAAAGAGATTTACTTTACTTCAAATGAAGAAAAAAAAAGTTTAACTCAACGCGTAAATAGGTGATTTGAATTTTTGATTTAGTACAGCTACTTATCGCACCTTTAGTATGAAAATGACACAATTCAAAAAGATAGAAAATTGACTTATCGTCATAAAATGACTTAAAACGAAGTTCTCAATACAATAATAGTTCAAACACAGCCATATTCAAGCAGGAGAAGGACAAGACTGTTATATCAGTCCCATTTTTATTATATTTTTATAAATAAAGGACTAGTTTTTAGCTTTTTGAAAAAAGAACAACTCAATTTTCTATATTTTGAATTGTGTCGTTTTCGTTCTAAAGGTGCGTTATGTTGCTGACTGTACATTGCCACAAACAAATGCTAGTTTTTAAAAATAGACTTTATACCATCAGGTATTTTCTTCCTGTATTTAATCCTGACGGATATGAATACTCCCACACGAAAGAGCGAATGTGGCGTAAAAACAGAGCCTGGCACGGCGGACAATGCGTCGGCGTTGATCTCAATAGGAACTTCAGGTATGCGACCTAATGTTTAGGGTCGTAAAGTAAATAATAGAGTGCGTATGTAATAAAGTTGTCGACACTTGACAAAATTATGGCCAGCGACAAGAAATAGTCTTTGAGTTTACGAGAGATGACAATTAATAGCCACAATTTCATCATCATATTTTAACTCACGTCTAAATTGTGTGAGTCAGAAAAAAATATGAATAATGAATTCCAATTTCATTAATTTGTTTCTGGAATATACCAAGAACTTATCTATAAACATTTTTTTACTATCCTAGCTACGGCTGGGGCGGTAAAGGATCATCAGATATTCCGACCAACGCATTTTACAGAGGTCCCGAACCGTTTTCCGAACCAGAATCCTGTGCAGTGCGGGTATGTTAAAAATAATTAAGTAGTAGCTGGTATAGTAGCTCATATCAATCGTAATACTGATAGAGAAGGTTCTATACTATTCCGATGTGGTTCCAATGAGTGAATTTTGGAGTCGGCCAGTATGCATCCAGTATGTCTAAGCAGGATGACATAGTTGTGGTGATCATCATCATGATCGATTTTATATTTAGACAACAAATGTGAGATACGTCATAATATTACGATGTAGCTATAGATGATGCCATCCACGATGATGCGCTTCACTACTTTCCTGAATCATTTATTTATTTATTTATAATGAAATGAAAGTTTACAGCACTTAGCCAAAACACTTACATCTAACAATATAATCTAAGTATAAACATTCAATAACAACAATAACAATAAAATTTTAAAAGATAACTAAAAATATTCTCATACTTAATTAAACTAGGCAATATTTTACATTGTTTCTAAAAATAACTTAATCCTATTGTATATATGGCAAGGCTTATCATAAAATATATCTAGATCTGTGTGCAGAGCGAGCACGGCATTGAGAAGTGTGACCGCCCGTGCGGTAGGTGCTGACTCGGCGCGGCGTGTGCGCACACCCCGCGGCAATGAAAACAAATTCCTGCGCCTACGCGGGCCCTCCACACTTTCGTCACTAACCAAAAACCGGGCTGGAGTGCACACAATACCAATCCGCTCGAGTGTTGCAGGGTTGTCTACTTTGTTGATAAGGACATCTCCACTATCATCATAGTAATGTATCAACAGCAACAGGTTGCGTCGGTACTCCAAAGTGTTCAACCCTACCATACCCGTTACATACATAGATGGATATAAATACGGGTAATATCCATACATCCGGTTGAATAAATATCGAGCGAATTTTCTTTGAATTCGCTCAATCAACAAAGTATACATACTCTGGTACGGGTTCCACACTATCGCGTTGTATTCCAGTCTACTACGCACGTACGCTTTGTATAGTGTGATTACTGCTCTACAACCGTTAAAAACAGAACAAACCCGCATAACAAAGCCCAGAATTTTGTTGGCCCTTTCACAGGTTGACAAAATATGTTGTTGGAAGTATAATCGAGAGTCTAATATTATTCCCAAATCTTTAATTTTCTCAACCCGATCTATCAATTCGCCACCAATATGATAGCCAAATTGTAACGGTTTGCGCTTCCGAGAAAATGATATAGTTTTACATTTAGCTATATTAAAATTAAGGCGATTTTCCACACTCCAATCAAAAACTGCATCTATGTCGTTTTGTAAGGCTATACAGTCTTCAGGACCGTTTACGCCAAGAAACAATTTTAAATCATCTGCAAAAAGAAGACAGTGTGCAGTATTGACTACATTTGGCAGATCATTGATCATAATGATAAATAAAGAAGGCCCCAACGAACTACCTTGACTCACGCCAGATCTTGTATAGTACGAATCAGACTCACATCCATTCAGACGTACGTATTGCTTTCGATCCCGTAGATAAGATGCAAAAAAAAGGAGTAGCTTTGGCGTGAAACCCAAACACGCCATTTTAGAAAGGAGGATATCATTATCTAAAATGTCGAACGCCTTACTGAAATCGAAATACGCAGAGTCTACCTGTCTACCTGTATCCATTTCAACTGTCGCGAAGTCAATAAAGTTGATGTGGTTCGTTGCTGTTGACCGATTCGCTCTAAAACCGTGTTGCCCGTCAGCAACTCGTACGGCGATCTGCTGTCTTATATTGTGATCAATAGTGATGAAATGAAGGTGTTTGACACCTTACCAAATACAGAAAGTACCGCTATCGGTCTGTACGTGGTAACGTTTTTGGTCGCACTGTCTTTAGGGACAGGCGTTACTCTGGATATTTTCCATTGCTTCGGATATGTCGATGTCTTTAGAGAAAGGTTGTATAGGTACAAAAGCGGCTCTTCCAGCACCGGAAAGCAGTCCTTGACTAAGAAAGGTGGAATCTCATCAGGACCAGCCGCAGAGTTAGGTTTTAGGCGGCGAATCGCAAGTCGAAGCTCCGCTGAACAAACACTGTCAATAACGATTCTAGCAGCACTAGCCACACCATCTTTACCACTGTCTCGTTGGGCTACGAAAACGTCTAGCTGGGGTTTGCCTTCATGAAAAACCGAACTGAAATAGCTTGCAAAGGCATTTGCAGCCTGCTGCCCCATTACTTTCTCGTCGTTGTATTCGTATTCATAGGATGTGTGTTTAGTGTTCCGTTTGTTTTTGATATACTGCCAGAATTTAGTCGGGTCACTCGTAATGTCACGTTCTACAGTTTTGATATGCAGGTCATAAGCAGATTTAATCAAAAATTTTACATGAGTTCTATAGAATTTAAATAATTCTCTGTTATAAACTTTGCCTTCGGTCTTATATTTTAAATGATGATAATACTTATTTTGAATATTGTTTATAATTTCTTGCGTATACCAAGACGGGTATGTATATGAGCGTTTTCCTAAATAATACTTTTTTATAGGAACATATTTATTTATATTTACATTAAGTATTTTATAAAAGATTGCGATAGCCAAGTCAATGTCAGATTCATTATATACGTCAGTCCAGTCTATATCCTTTAATGATGCGTAAAGCAAATACAAATCAGCTTTGCGAAAGTTCCAATTTGGCGCCGACCTTGAATTACGTTTCGGGGCAGTCAGTGGGGATGGTGGATTAGCAACACCGCGCATTAACGTTATTGAAATAGACAGCGGAGGGTGGTACCTGTCCTGGGGCACCAGGGCATCGTCACAAGGCGATACATTCACACAATCTTCCCTGAGCCCACTCAACACCAGATCTAGTATACCGCCATGTTCGTTAACTATGCTATTATATTGAGTACAATTGCAAAATTTCATGAAACAATTTAACTGGGTTCTTACACTGGTACTAAATGAATTTAAATTAAAATCACCAAATATAACAAATTCAACTGATGAATATTTACATACAATATTTTCAAGACATGATAAAACACTTAAGAATTGTTCCTCGGTATAGTTAGGTGGCAGATAGACAACACAACATAGGAATTTTACATTCTTCCAAGTAATGATTGCGCTAATTAATTCTTTATCACCTGTCAGCTCTGGTATATCTGGAATCATTGACGCCGAGTACGGTTCCTTCACAGCCAACAAAACACCGCCCCAACCCGCGTCACCTGCTCTGTCCTTCCTAAGTACAGTGTATTCCCTGGAAAACAACTCTCCATCAAATACAGAGGAGGTCAGAAACGTTTCAGTGAGGGCTATAATGTCCGCATCGATTAGAGGCATATTTTTATTAACTATAGCGGTTTTGGATCGTAACTCTCTCACGTTCTGATAATAACATTTTAAGGTTTTGGTTATTTGTTTGCTTTCTCTAGGGCTTTTCTTGAACGAAAATTTTTCCAGAGTTTTATGCATATGCCTTCAGCCCAGTTTTCAACAGACATGATTTGCTTTGATAATTCGGCAGGGACTTCTAGTTTGAAGGAGGCGTAGTTCCCTCGGGCTTTAAGTGCCTGTACAACATACGCATCAGCATCGCATATAGTTCTCAGGTGGTTAAGTACTTGTTCCTCGGTGGTTCCTACTTTGACATAGAACAAATGCAGATGGGTCGAACGGCTCGCTGCCTCCAGGCTGGTAGAGCCCGGAGTCGCTGTACCCCGTAGTAGGTATGATGAACGGTTGCGGTTACGTTTATAGCTTACTTCTTTCCAGTCAGCAGTTTCATTGTCAGTACATTCTGAGGTAGCGTTATGCCCATCGTTTCTAGACGCATTTACTGACAGCTCAATGGACTCATTCAGATAACGTGTCGACGGAGAGGCGGTAATAGTAGTGGCATTTAAAGGAATTTTGGTTTGCGTTATATTTTCATTCGGTTTGGGTTTTGTTTTCATAGTCTTAGCTAATTTAATATCTTTGATCTGAGTTAAATCTTTTTTGGTGCCCAACTTATTACATTCATAAAGCTGCAATCTTTCTTGTAACTGCGCCACAGAGTCTTTTAACGAAGAAATTTGTCTATCCTTTTCCTTCATTAAGAAAACATGTTCATCAAAACTACGCTAATTTACTACGCTAATATGGCTCGTGACTAACACTTGGATCAGGCCCTGCGATACCCCTGCTCAAGAAGTAGTGAGGTGCGTCTACGTACATGGTGGCATTACCTATACTAGGTAGTTATGTATTTTCGTCGGAATTATAAAATCAACCCACTTACTGGTGGTAGGTCTCTGGTATGCGAGGGACCGCCTGGGTAGGTACCACTGTAATGTTTATTTCTACCGCCCAGCAGCAGTGTGTATGCACTGTTATGTTCCGGTTTGAAGGGCATTGTACCCAGCATAACTACTTGGCATTATGATTAACATTTTACGTCTGAGGGTGCGGAGCACAGTGGAGTGCCTCGCAGTACTTTGTATTTCAAAGTTATGTGCGGAGTAGCTACTGTTTATGGGTGGTCGTATCGCTTACCATCAGACGAATGGCATGCTCGTCTCGTCATTTAAATGCAATATAAAAAATAAATAAACATAAACAATAGATAAAACGTAAAATAATTTATAATAATCAAGTGAAAATTGAACACATAAATTATTACTTTGAATGCGTACGTCAATACAAATGCAGCATCATTTGAGCAATAATGCGCTGTTGATACCAAAATCGTGTCATCGCCATTGAACGCGGAGATTAAACAACAAACAGGATTTAGTCGTAAATCAATTTCACTGCAACGCTTTTATATCATTCCGTTACATTAATTTAATTTACTATTTACATTACCAGAAATTCACACTCGGATTTAATGATCCGCGTTCAAATTAAAAATATCTAGAACGTGGCTCATGCCATCAAGGCTTTTATAGTTAATTCAATTTCATTGTAAATCGGGAGTTATAAATGCAAATAGACATGTAGGCGATAATATACTCCAAGCAAATATTTAAGTGACTAGGGTTATCACTACTTATTAGGAACAAAGTTTAGGAGATGGTAACATCATGTGGCTTTTTACCCACTTATTTGAATTTAGAGACGTCATAGCAACTCTTACTAAACTGGACGAGCGCGCGGTGCCTTCGCTCGTTGTGAATTCGCTTACAATTCACCAGGGTGATAAAACCCTTAACTTTACTTGGTGACGGATGAAACAACGGCGCTTAAATCATTCGTACTGTAAAATAACATCTTTCAGAAATCGTATGCGTACTATAAATTATTTCACTATTGTCATTTCCAGGATGTTCTACTGAACTCTGGGATACGTTTTAAAGTATATATTACATTGCACAGCTATGGACAAGTAATTATATTCCCATTTGCGTTTAGGGACGAACTATGTCCTGATTACGTTCGTTTACTGGAAGGAGCTACTGCTATGTCAAAGGTACAATACTTGGTTATGGACGTGGTTTTTTTTTTAATGAACCGATCCACACCAAAATTGTTCCATTCGTTGATTTTTTTTTGTTCAACATGTCGGTTGCTGTATATAATATGATTGCTAGTTTATAAAATAGCAGCTATCATAGAAAGTTGCGTCTATATAAAAAAAAATTAGACGGTGTATCTTGTGAGTGGATTAGTTCCTTATAAAACATTTTACTTTCAGCTAGTATTGCTATTCCTTAAAACAAACTTCAGTGACTTAATGAAAAACAATAGCTTGTTAACAATTATTCTTATCAACAATATGATTAATAATGTATTCTCAGGCTATTTACGAAAGTACCGGCAATACATATAAAGTGGGGATTTCGAGAGACGTAATGTATGGCGCAGCAGGCACCAGTAACGATTGGAGTTACGGTGCGGCCGAAATCCCTTACTGCTACCTCATAGAACTGCGGAGTAAACAACACAAATTCAAGCTGCCGCGACAAGAGATTGAGGAAACCGGTAAAGAGATTTTGAGCTGTGTCAAAGCGTTAATGGAGTTTGTGGACAATTATGCAGAAAGTAAAATTGGTAAAGAAAAATCTGAAGAAGAAGTTACGATCAATGTTTGTACCTCTTTTATATTAATTCTGGCCTCCCGTCCTTTTTATATTAATGAAAATTAAAAAGTCACGTCAAGAATCTGTCACATTTGTCACAATGTGTACCTATCAAAATTCCAGTGATTGTAAAAACAATATAATATTTTTTTGAAAAAGTTAATCTAAATAAATTCAAAGTGGCACCTCCTAGACGATCCACGCAAGTATGGGAAGTTAAATTAACTAGAGAAGGACAAAGATATTTTGTAAAAACATTGGATACTGTAGGAGGTGCGTACAAGCTATACAAGCCTTTCTATATTCATTCTATACTGATATTTTAAAGGTGAAAATCTAAAGATTTGCTAGATTAACTTATAAAGTTTTTATTCCAGAAATTAACGCTGTAGAACTGAACGAAACCGCGAGCAAACCCTAGTTTTTCACGAAACTTAGATGTCATTAAACCATTGCCCCCAGCAAACTTTTCACTAATAAATATCGGAAATAGCTTTTTTCTCGATGCCAATAATTTGTTTATTTACAGCCATAAACATTTGGAAAGAAGAAAGAAGTACAATGGACATTATGGTGGAAGGTCCTAGGACAACGCAGGTGGCTGGCATGCTTCACGAACGAGAGATACCTTATGCTGTCGCGATCGGCGATGTCAGTCTCATGCTCGAAAGGGAACAGGGCGCTATTATGACCAAGAGCATCAGACAAAACTCGACTAGTTTTCGTAAGCATAAATTATAATATAGAACTACTGGTATCTCGTAGGTTATACCCCGGCTGGGTGTTACCACCGTAATGTCTTATTATGAGAATGAATATTGAATGTCTCAGAGTGATGAGCACAGTACAAAGCTGTACATTGTGATTCAAAGCTCGAATAACGTGTTATGTTATATCATGTCGCTTACAATTAAATGAGCGCTTTACTCGTCACGTCATTCATGAAAAAGAACTACGTTCCTGGGACAGATGAGTAAAATATATTTAGCAGTTGAATAAAAATAGCCAAGGAACCTCTCGACTGCTAAATGTTATTCCTTCCAAATAATAACAAGTATATTCGGTATTAAACCAAACATTTTTAGAATGTAATATTTTACCGTTTACCTTCTCTCTCGTGTCGGTCAAACTTCCGAATTTGATTTACATGGTTCTATTGCACGTTCCTCAACATGTGCATTCATTAAGCTATTTAGTAAAATGCGTCACAATAATCATTTTAAAAGCACAGATAATAAATTAATAATTTAATAATTACGGTGGTAACAAATTAATTAACTGGAAATAATTGTTAAACAATTAGCAAAAGTAACAATAGTGAACGTGAAATGTAGTATACTAACTAAATTCATAGCAGAAACACGTTTGTCATGACGAAGGCTTACTGAGAGTAATAAATTACTGCGCTAAAGTTGCGTGATTAATGTAAATTTTAGGTCGTAACATGGACTGGAAGAACTACCACCGTTTGGACGTGATTTACGCGTTCCTGGACAAGTTGGCCAGCGAATACCCTTACTTATGCACGGTGATCGTCATCGGCAAGTCTGTTGAGGGACGTGACATTAAGGTAATTGATGCGTTCTCATTCTCAACTGTAAAATTTTTGAGTAAGGTTTGAATTTTTAAATATTTTTCGCGTTTTTTGATAGTTTTAGTTAACTATCTGTGACGTAGAAATAAGGCAGATTCGTAATGCCTTGTCAAGTCTACTGGGTACTATTGGTTTTATCTACTTATCATTGGCAGCATTGAGTAATTATCAATCACAACAAAAACGTATTAACAGAAATGATTAATTCAAACATGGACAAGTTTATCACCGTTTTTGACAATTACTATTTTAACTTGTTGTAGAGCAGCCACTCTTTGACTGCCTAGATATTTAATATCATGAGTGCATTCCAGTTGCTCAAGATATCGAACGGGAACACCGACAACCACGGGGTCTGGTTGGACGGCTCGATCCACCCTCGCGAGTGGATCAGCACGGCGGTGGTGACGTACATCGCGGACAGGATCGTGAGGACTTTCCACGAACAGCCAGATAGCGTTACTAACAAAGACTGGTGAGTTTTGTAGGATAATGTTATGTGGTATAGGTCGCTGCAGACCATCGTTTATGGAAGTTGTCGGTCCATTTAGATGTTGTGTTCTATGATCTAGGTGTGAGGTCAGAATTAAGAATGTATCGTTATAATTAATAATTTCGTCGCGGCTCCGTCCGCGTTCAAAGTTTTTCGACTGTTTGTATTGATTCATCAGTTTACGTCTAGACGAACAAACATAACCTCTTTAAACCCGTAGCATTTAGATAAATCGGTGACAAGTGTATACCTAATTTTAAACCATGCCGAAAAGAAAATGAACAAGTTGTAGTCTCGTATCTTTCCGGCCAAGGCATTTATACATACAGCACTAAAATACCTCTATAATATCCAGGTACATACTGCCTGTGTTGAACCCAGACGGTTATGAGTACACTCACACACACGACCGAATGTGGAGAAAGAATCGAGCGCGTTACGGAGAATGTATCGGTGTTGACCTAAACCGAAATTTCAGGTGAGACAGTTTTTTTTTATTAATCTCTTTCCCATACTTTAACTAACGTGATGTACATATTAATAAATGAAAATTTCTAATAGAATAAACTGACTTGTTCATTCATCTCATGGTTTTCTTTGTCTGTCTAGTTGTTTCAAATGTCTGAAAAGAGTATGCATAACTTATTTAAAATTAATACTATATTGAACTTAGCCTAAGCCTTATTGATATTGTTTTGGAACATCATGTAGTTACGGATGGGGAGAGAAAGGTGAAGAAGGATCTTCTGAAGATCCAGGCAACATATTCTATAGGGGACCCAAGGCTTTCTCAGAATCAGAAACCGCTGCAGTAAAAGTAAGTAAAAAGAACCTACACACAGCTCAAAAACTCAAAAATCACGATAAACTTTCATACAATATGCCATTCATGGGCAATATTTCTATAATTATGCCGTAATTGCCATTTATCCAATATTCGTATTGGCAATGAAAATAATGTGAAATGATTTTTCAGCGCATTATATCGGAGTCTTCGACGAATTTCAAGGTCTTCCTGTCGTTCCACAGCTACGGTGAAGTGATAATATTCCCATGGGGCTACACGGACGACCCTTGTCCTGACTATGTAGAGTTATTGGAAGGAGGAACAGCTATGGCCAAAGTGAGGTTTATTATGCTTATAATAAAATGCAATGTGCTTTTTCTTTTTAATGACGATTTTTTTTTACATTAAATTACTATATTGTTACATAAAAAAACACGCAACAAATAAATTACATATAAACAGACTGAATCTAAAAGTCATTTTTAATTCGTTTATATTTTTCTTTACCTTACGAATAAATTTTATCTGATGACTGAAAGAGCACTAAGAGTACTTCCAGCAATTTTCATATAAGGAACAATCAGGACTAAGGGTCTTGAGAAACCAATCGCTATTATTTAGTATGTTAGTTGTATAAACAGTGATGGTTTTCGTGCAAGGATATCAATACTTGATTCATACAAAAAGATATACTTTATTTATTTTATTCCAGGCAATCCACAGCACAAACGGACACACGTACAAAGTGGGCAGCACTAAAGACCTGATGTACTACGCGTGCGGCAACAGCGTGGATTGGAGCTACGCAGTCGCTAACATACCTTACGCATACATGGTGGAACTCCGAGGGAAGAGGCACAGGTTCCTCCTGCCCAAAGACGAGATCGTCTCTACAGCAATGGAAGTCATGAGCGGCGTTCTTAGACTAATGGACTTCGTCGACAGAAGGTGTACAGGCACCCAGTCTTGTATTTGTCCAAAATAAATTGTATAGTCATAAAAATCAAGAATAACAAAGTGGTCATATCATAAATATACGATATATTCATATTTGAAATTTTTACCTGTTTCAATTAAACACTTATCTTCTCGTGAATATTGCGCGTGATATTCCATTGTTTCCAGGTTTAAATTAAGCACAATAACATTTTAATGATACCTACAGGGAAGGCACGTTTACGATACAATGACCTGTGCCAAATAGCCCGCCGATGCGGTTTCAACTATAATGGATACAATCCAAAACTTTTTACTCGTACTCATACCAGGAAAATTCGATACCATCAGCGTTTGCGTGCAATATTATTAAAACAACGATTGAAAAATTTCGATAACTTTATTTACATAATTTGCATTATCTTATAATACAGTCAACAATATTTAAACATTACGATTTGAAATTCACTTTACTTTTACTTAACGTAAAAACACCTATCGATCCACATTGATCGCTATTACCGAATTCGTATCCAACTTTACACGAACACAATCATGTCTATTATAGTCTCAAACACATCGGACGGTAGACTAACCGAATACAAAATTAACCTGCTTCACTAATACGGACGCCATACATCCACCGGTCTTTTCTCCGGTGTGATAAGTGATTTACTGCGAGTTCGGACTCCTTGTTCCGACCATTCCGGAGACGCGGGTCTTTTTTTTCCTGCCCCTGATGTGGTAGATCCTTCTTCGTCCCTGTCTGGACTTGAACTAGAATCCTCTTGGGGAGCCGGCGGTCGCAGCCACCAATCGTAACCTCCGTACAGTTGGGAATACAGCCAGGCGGGTGGCGTGGGCAATAATGGCGAGTTGAGGAATAATTGCGCTGCCAACGCGCTGTGGAATAGACTAGATGGCGCTGGCAACGGCTGGAGTGGTTTGCGCGTTCTCGTGACTGACGTGAATGCGCCTGGACGGTTGTCAGGCGGCGGGCTGATGGACGCTGTGACGGAGATGTCATCTTCTTGAGGCGAACTTGGACGAGAATTGGCCGGACTTGTCGTACTGTGTGCACGCATGGCTATCGGATTCTCTGATGACACATCTATAAAACAACATTTGCTCGTATTAAGTAGCTATAAAATGCAAAAAGTCCAAGTAGACATTACATGTTATTAACTAGTTTTGAGAAATAGAACTAGAAATTTATAACAAATCGTCTGTCATATTTTGTAATTCCATGAGCCTACCTGTTTCGTGTGGAGGTGGTGGTACATGTTGTGGCTGCGTATGAGCTGGAGGGAGGACATGAGGCGTGAAGTGCGGATGGGCCGGCAGTATCGGTGGTGGGTAGTGCCGGGCCAGCGCTCCCCACTCGCTCCCTGGTAGCCCGGCTAGTTGATGAGCGATACCTATAACAAAATGTTTTGTTGCATTATACCGATTCCGTTAACGAATTCGTGACGTGTGGCGTATGTAGGCAAATCTTGGTAGTCAGTATTTTAACTAAAAAGATATTTATAAAATCGCTCTTTACTTTAATGCCTAATACTATCAAAAACACATCGACCTAATTCACGCTTTCAACGCTTCAAAGAACCATCTTTCAATACCAAAACTTCCATTTATCACTCAACATTCAGTCAATTTTCAACAAAGACATCAATTGTAAATTCAATCAGCACAACAATAGCGCTAAGAGTTATCGCGTAAAACGCTCCACTAACGCTAACGCGATACTTAACGCACTCATCAGAATATTTAAATAATGAGTGCCGACTGCGCCCACCCTACCCCCGCAAAGCTTGTTTCAATTCGCGCCTTATCTTCGCTGTGGCACTCCTCAATTGTTACCTACAAACACCTACTTTGACATCAACGTTGAATTTCGGAATCGTGAAATCAGGACAAAGATGCGAGGAGAGGAATGGGTAATTGAATTTTTGATACAATTATTTTGAGGAACCTATACATACGACAAGGTTTTTGCCTTAATACTAGTATCTTAACTATTCAGTCCTCGTCTCAATCATAGTATTTAGGTCTTAAAAAAGATAGTCTCCGTTTGTATAGTGCGGCAACAATAATATTATTTCGTTACAATAGATGGGTAGGTAACCTTAATACCACCGACCTAATGAGATCACTGATTATGGGCAGTATTAATAAATCAATCTCAAGTTTGAGTTACATCTCAAGTAGACATAATGTATGAAGAGTTCAATACATTATGTCTACTTGAGATGTAACTCAAACTTGAGATTGATTTATTAATACCGCCCTATGATGAGGGACTAGGAAAAATTAATAAACAAACGTTTCATAAGCGCAAAGTATTTAAAATCGACTCGAGTCGGTAAACGCGATATAATCTAAAAACAAAATCATAGAATTAAAACCGGTGGCATATTTTTTATTTTCGTACGAGGAAGCAATTTTTAACAGGTTCAATTTCTTATCAACGCAATCGCATTCACTTTATAAAACAAATAGGAAATGTGTTTTGGCGTCATAATTTCCATTTGACATTTTTAAGCGCATAAATTAACAAAGTTTGCCGGCGCCGCGACCCCGTATATTCAGCTTAACCCTTTAGCACCCACCTTGGGTAATTCCCACCCCGAGCCAACCTAACCCTTTCAGCAATAGAATAAATTACAGGCCGTTTTATGTCGCAGATACCGTTGGTACGAAAATGTAAAACACATTATTTTGAATCCGACCGCTTAGCCTTTATAGGTGTAGTGCTTTATGAGTTCGCTGCAATTAGACAAGAGCTACTTTTTAGGATTAAGCCTGTAATCTTGCCTCCGAGCAACTCACGGCTTTTACGATAATGATTTGATATCGGATAAGCGCTAGGATTGAATGGGTTTGCATTATTGTATTGTTACGTGTGAAAAATTGTTTGTGTATTGTTCTCTAATATTGTTTTAGTTATAAACGTATAACTAAAACAATATTAGATTACCCCCTTACTGCTTAATGTAATTAATGAGTTTTCAGTTGAAAATAATTATTTTTCAACACTTTCTTCTGTATGTCAAACATTTTTTTAGGGTACTCACAAGTTAATAACGGAATAGAAGTGCTATCATACCTAAACTCTACACAAAGGTTTAAAATAAGGTAACATCAAGCATATAAAAATAATTGTATAAAAAAAGTACTGGCTAATATTCACCAAGTAATTTTAATAGCTTTTTAAATACACTCCGTCGGCAAGTAGCCAAGCAGACGGTATTCAAAGCTTTCTTCCAGCTAAGAGCATCCGCAGCTCAGACAATATCCGCATGGCGGCGCCGCGCAAAAAATAACGATGCACTTGATTACCCCACTAAGGAAGGACTGGAACCCAATTTTAGGGTTCTGTGTTTGGGAAACATAACATTTTCAATGATGCGAGAATATAATTAGCTCTTGAATTGTATGTGAATTAAATACTAATCGAAATGAATATTTTGTAAAATAGTTTAATTGGCTAATCAGTATGAAAAGCATAAGAAATGAAAGAAAAATAAAGATCCTGAGAATTGTTATGATTCTCTATACGCGCAGGAGCTATAAATATGTATGTGAATAGGCGTTTCGGTAAAATTAATACTTAATTTTACTCATCAACTGTCACGTCATTAACGTGTACTTATAAAATGAACTCTCCACAAACGCTGTCCCCCACAAGACATCGCACCTTTAGAACGAAAACGACAATTCAAAAAATAGAAAATTGAGTTGTCATTTTTAAATGACTAAAAACTAGTCTCTTATTTATAAAGATATAATAAAAAAAGGAACCGATCTAAAAGTTTTGTCCTTTTCCTGTTGGAATATGGCTGTGTTTGAACTCTTGTTGTATTGAGAACTTCGTTTTAAGTAATTTTATGACGATAACTCAATTTTCTATCTTTTTGAATTGTGTCGTTTTCATCCTAAAGGTGCGGTCATGATAAAATGTAATCTTGCCTAACCTAGTCCCTATTTTTCCCATCCAGACATTCTACAAATTCTGGTTTCCGATAATAACAATCCATTTAAATGATAAACCGCAATTAGTATCAATTGTCCATATCTTAGATGTCTTCAACAACACTTCAGTAAGAACGCTAAAAGATGTGTGAAGAAGGTGTTAAGTTCTTAAGTCGGCCTCATTTCTTCATAGTTTTCATAATATGATGTACTCTACATTATTATTTCTGAGACAAACACTTATATTGAGAGTTACTGGTGGAAGGATATTTGTGCCCGGTACCACCCGACAATGACGAAAACTGCCATAGTGTTCTACGTAAGAGTTTTGTGTTCCGAGAACAGTCTGTCTATATCTCATTTCAAACAGGCCGGCATAATTGCATCGACTGGTGAGAGACAACCATCTCTCGTCAGTCGAGACACTATTTGGACCCTGCTCTGCTCATTACCAAGCAGAGCAGGGTGGTAAGCTTAAAAAAGGCAGCATAAAAAAATTACGTAGATCACCATCGTATGACCGTTCATACGAAGGTAATTTATCATGATTCCATTAAATGTAATGCGTACAATGTTACTAGTGAGTGGTAAATGCCAGTAACACTACAAACCAATTCAGTTTATTTATATGCTAGTGAATTATCAAAAAATTGTCTTGGTAAAGGCCGCAGAAACGCGCTGGATGGGGGCCGCTTTTGACCGGTCCATCTGGAAATCTTTGGGGGAAGCCTATGTTCAGCAGTGGACGTCATATGGCTGATGATGATGATGATGAATTATCAAAATATTATGTAATTATTGCCTGAAAATAGGATGATTGTAATGTATATTTAATGTAGCGTTTGTTATTGTTGTATTTTGATATAGCTATAGTTTTACTGTTAAAATGATGTGAAATTATAAAACTGTTTCTTTCCACTGCTACTACTACCACCTTCTACCTATTTCTTTAATAGACGCGTGGGCCTATCACCCTATAAACTTATTTTAATAAATGTACTCAACTACCATAAGATAAACCCAAAAAACAGAACGTTAATAACTTTCAAGATTTTTTCCTTATCTATGACATGAAAAATGGTATGGCATTGTTTCATTTCGTATTCACTGTTCAAAGATTCAAAAGCGAGGGCGATTCCAGACGGTTGGCGATTTGCATTCGTTAAAAATGTTGGAATTCTTTCTGTTCTTTGCACTTATATAACAGTGTACCAAGACAAGATGTTAGTATAGTTTATTACACATTTTTTTCATTTCGTAATTATTTTGTTGACTGCCTCGGTGGCGTAGTTGTATTATGGTATGACTGCAATGCTGAGGTCTCGGGTTCGATCCCCGGGTCAGGCAAAGTGATATTGAGTTTTTCTATTCAGTATCAGCACGGAGTTTGGGATTTGTGCCCGATATGGCGATAGGCTCGCCCCTATCATATCATGGGACGGAATAACGGCGAAAAGTGGGTGCACTAGTTGCGCCTCTGCCTACCTCTTCGGGGATAAAAGGCGTGAGTATGTGTGTTTATTGACTTAAGAGACTGAATGACAAATACGGCTGATGAGATTTTATTACATACAGGTGTATGATAATTTATAATATAAAACTTTAATATATTTGATATTTGTATAGTTCACAGTTCACAAACCGTATAGGCCTCGACTCTTGATAAGCTCACAAGGAAAACTAAAGCTGATTCTAATTCTTCTATACGACCATGTATATAAAAATATATTCCAAAACTCAAATAACCAATCTTAAACTAAATTTTCTCAGTACCATACAATAGTATTAACGCAAAAAAATATTTTTTTACAAAGTATCAAAACCTCCCAGTTGGTATCAATGAATCGGTCGCATCAGAACGCTTGCGAGTCCGCTACATTGCCCGGGACGAAGGGGTTTTTCTTCGACTTTGAAAAATCGCACCGAGCCACGAGAGGGTTGAGCCCAAACATTTTAATGCCATTTGTTAGATTGCGTCTTGCATTTTTCCTGCCTCCGATACAGCACTAATCCGCGAAGACGGTCGGATTACGCGGATAAAAGTATTTACGTTTTTAGTGTGATTCCGATGTCCCGGGATTAGGGCGGAATTTTTTAACTCTCGCGAAACCCTTCGCGGTGATTAGAGAAAGGGTTGAAAACACTTTCAAGTAATTATTTTACATTACGAACATTGTAGCTCGGATGAATTCCCTTTCTTTTGTTTCAGCGCATTGGCTTGTTCAGTAATGTAAATGCTTTTCATCGTTTTCTGGATTCTAAAAGAAACTATTTAGATTACTTACGATGAGGAAATGTTTTTCATAGTATAGAAAATGCAAAACTTTATTGGTTTTTGTTCAAAGTCTCACAAAAGATTGTTTTGTCCTGACAATTAAAAGACAAATGCTAGAGTGAACTAAACAACTGGTGCTAAGGACCTCAGCTAAGGACAGCTAAAATATTGACTTATAAGACACATTGCGTTTTTTCAGTTCAGTACCTCTTTCCCACAGAGAGTGAAGTAGCATCTTTGTTACTTAATCCATTCCATGCTGTCGGTAAAATTATCCAATGCTAATTTTCACTTCATTTTGCATCCTCCCTTTCCTATCTTTATCTAGGTGATGAAACCCAGGATGTCCATTGGGCAAGTGAGTGCCTCATTTTCCATTTACCTACAAGTGAATTGTCGGCAGTAGTTAAGCCAGCTTTGTTCAAGAGCCAAAGGAAATTGCTGGATAAAACTGACCCTTCTGGAAATCTAAGGGCGGTATTAATAAATCAACCTCAAGTTTGAGTTACATCTCAAGTAGACATAATGTATGAATAGTTCCATACATTATGTCTACTTGAGATGTAACTCAAACTTGAGATTTGATTATTAATACCGCCCTAAGTCTTTGCACGACTTATCAGGGACCAGCCAGAAAGGCATCGAACAAGCCAAACTCTGACTTCCGGAGATAGTCACATTGATTGTCATTAGGGTATCTTTTTCATTCATAACCAACTCATCCTACAGCTATACAGCCAACATTTACAGTATACCAGATTAGGGATGAAATATATAACTTTCGTATGAATCATCGAAACATTTATCTAAAACATTTTTTAAAAATGTAAATGTTAGTCTTTGAAGACAAAACAGTTCTCTACCATAACCCAGCATTACCATAGTCTTATACAAATAGGCTTAAGCCATACGTAGATAGTAAAGTTAAAGGATGACGTCACAACCGAGACTTAGCAAGACTGATATCCTCCGTACATCATAAGGTTAATAAAAGGGCTCGTGAACTAACGACCACGCTTTGTCAACGCGCCTTAACCCGCTCGGCGCCATCTTGCGCGCCATTTTGGATTTCAATCTGCTTAGCGCTTAATGAATTTGCTTCTATTGATTTTGTTTAACCCCTTTTTGTTTAGCTTAATTAACCTTTTGGTGTAGAAAGTAGCTGTGACAACGAGGAATGAAGGTTACAAGGGATGTTTGTTTTCTAGTTTGAGGGTCAGGTAAAGTTGAAACTACGTTAATACTAAGATTTTAAATATGCACATGTGATTAAAGCATTACTCGAGTTTTGTTGTACGATGTATATAATTTAACGCTATTCTGTAGTTAATGATAGCTTGAAAGATTTTGATGCCGACTTTTAAACCGATGGTAATGTGTATTTTTTTTATACGGCCTCGGAAAATTGACCTCCTTGCACATGATGGTAAACGGAATGATAACAGATAATAAATATCGACTGCCGAGAAATGTTTAGCCCTCGTCATCTATACTAATATTATAAAGCTGGAGAGTTTGTGTGTTTGTTTGTTTGTTAGAACGCGCTAATCTCAGGAACTACTGGTTCGAATTGAAAAATTCTTTTTGTGTTGAATAGACCATTTATCGAGGAAGGCTTTAGGCTATATAACATTACGATGCAACTATTACGAGCGAAGAAATAATGGAAAATGAGAAAAAAAACGGGGAAAATTATTCATCCTTGAGAGCTCCCATTGCGTCCGCTGCGAAAACGGTTCAAGATACCAAAAATATATGTATGAAAGAATTATTCCTCTTGAAATAATCTAAAAAAATGTCCGCGACAGTATATGTCTATCTTTTAAGATTAACTCACTAGAACCGTTTTTATGGTAATCAAATTTGGTCGAAATTAAAGCATTATTTGTTAAGAGTTTTATCAACGTCATGATATTAATCTTTATCCAAATAAATGTGTTGGATAGAGTGATTCAACGGGAAGGTTTTTATATACTTTTAGCCCGGAAAACTTATTAACGCGGGCGAAGCCGTGGGCAAAAGCTAGTTAGACATAATTATACCGTCACTTTGAACCGGATCTTTCTTTTTATATTGCATGGAATGACGGGCCAAGCATGCCGTTCGCCTGATGCTAAGCGATATGACCCATAAACAGTAGCAACACCATTCAGCACCTTGAGTTATAAAGTGATAGTTTTAGAGAAAATACAATGAGTGGTTCCAACTTAGATATCGAAGATTTAGAATAATTTATAATCACTGATCATGAATTCCGTACAAGCTCGTGTAAACGAGGCACATCACTAATCAAAACTCCGGTTTAATGGCGCTCGGATTATATGAATTCACTCGCGTACGTTTAAAAGTGCAGTAAAAGCCCGAATCACGTCATACAAAAGCCTGTATGAGGCGGGTGGGGACATTTAAAATTTACAAATGCGTAATTATGCACCCGCATTGTCGCGCGGCGCGGGTGGAAGGGTTATGCCCATCCTCCTTACTTGCCACCCTCACTCCCAATCCCGGGCTTCCGGCCCTAATGCTATATTTAATTTTCTCTAAGGCTCCCTCATTAATAATGCGAAGGCTGCGACTTTAAGTGGCGCTCACACGGCGATGTGAGTTACACGGATGTTAGAAGATAATAATTATGGATCGCGCCGCGAGTTAAACCGTTACTCATGTCATGTCAATGTCGACACGATGAGTGGTTTTGGCAATAAATTAATGGTGGAGTGCAAATATTATGGAAAACTTTGTTAGTTTAAAATGTAAATAATAAGATAATATTTTTCGTTTGTTTGTTACCCATCGGTAGATTAAAAGTTCATTTCTATTTAGAACTCAAATATAAAATCTATCACGCGTCCTAGGTGACAAATTAAATCAGAACCCATAGAGGCTACAGGTGTGCCTCCCTAATGCCACATCCATACGTACAAACATCGTGGACAAAAGTTTTGTATCTATAAGAGCAACGCGTGAACGTGAGTGTGGATAATTTATCATGATTTCGCAAGGGTTATTGGCGCTCGCCGTTAAGAGGGCAACACTTGCTCGAGGCTCGTCACAACAGCCGCGTAGCGCGGAATTTACATATTGAAGTGCTCTCTAAATTGTTTCTAAAGCGGGAACAAAGCGAACTCGAAAGAAGCCTAGTTGTTAAATCGCGTTATGTGAGCGCGCTCTTAATGAGAATGCCAGGTAACGCGTTCAAATACCGCATTTAGTTGATTCGTGACATGTGGAGGGTTGATATTAGTTAAGTAGAGTGAAAATATTTGTATTCTATGTGGAGTTTTGTTAGTTTTGGCAAAGTTATGTTCGACTTCCCAAAGTTATTTAATTAGGATATATTTATTCATCAACTCTGTATATACTGGTTCTCAATACTTCTTGATGTTGACCTAAATAAAATCTACATAAAACTAGCAAAAAACATGTACAGTCAGCCAAATAATTATCTGAACAAATTCAAAACCTCAAATGGCTTACACACTTTTGTGTTTGTACCGTTTTTGTTTCTTGACAAAAATAAAATATAAGGATTTACTTTAATTCACACAAGAGAAAAAATGTTTCAACTAAACTTATCGCGTACAAGCAATTTGAAATGTCGATTTTGTCTAGCTACTTATATTACCTATGGCTGACTGTATATGAAACTACACTTTCATACTAAGTCTTCAACGTCGCCTGTAACCAAACCTTATTACAAAGAAACAAGCACAAAAGCATCTGACATTAAGTCGGATTTCTTAGCACGTATGGTGCAAGTCGGCGCTGGCACAAGAGCTCGACGTGTAATTGAGTTACAGGCCTTTGACACCCGCTTTAACGAGGTTTGTGCCACTAGCGCCATCTAGTGTAGACTCCGCGAACATGAGCCTTACCTTAAATACTGGGTATTTCTTACTAAGACATTTGCTTTTCGCTATTATTTTTTGGTATCGAAAAGGTAATTAATCTCAATTAATAGTAGTATTTTAGGGTAAGTAATAGACTTTTAAATGCCTTGAGTTATTTCCATTATAAATAGATTAGTCAGTGGTAAGTAAATATGACTATTAGGACTCTTTTTCAAATCTCAAGAAACAGTTAGCTTACTAACTGATTAAGACCTACATAATTTTAAATGCACTATAATCACAAATCTTGTTTTAAACCACTCGCTCTTTTTATCTTTCGTACACCATCTAAAACTAAATCAACAAAATTTTATAACAAATAAATGAATTCACTTCTAATTCTAAAATCTATCTATATAACCATAGCTACTATATAAGCTTATTCCGTACATAGGTTCTTTTATAAAGGCGCAATTATGGGGTGTTTATTACGCGCAAGGATCCGCCGCCTAGCGACGCCGCGCCGCACCGTGGCGACGTGCTACGCGGGGTGTCGGCTCGATATTCAGGCCAATATTATGCAGGTGCCACGCATATTTTACTTACGCCCCGTGTAGTATCGTTTAAGAAATTCTTTAGGTTTATGAAGTTAATAAAGACGAGTAATAATTATGAATCGAGGAATTACACAAGGTGGACGGACGTCTAAATGTCGCAGGAACACGATTCAGACCGCTTTTGGCAGGTCCGCCTGGAAATCTTTAGGCCTATGTTGAGCAGCACTTCATGTGGCTGATGATAATTGCAAATCAAAACATTACTATTCAGATAGTATATACTACTAGTTTTCGCAGGGTCTGAGGTGGTTATTTCGACGGTCCCATAGAACAAAGTCGTATATGCAAAATGAAGCTTTTCAGTAGAGCGCTTTAAAAGTCTAAGCTAATTGTAAAAATCACAAGTTATACATGAACGAAACATTATATTCTATAGGGTTCAGTAACAACTTTGAACCTAATGTGTGAAAATAGCACTAATTCGCACATGAATACAAACTTATAACTTTCAAAGCGCTCTACTGAAAAGCTAACATTTTGTATATACGACTTTGTTCTATGAGACCGTCAATTTATTCCCCAAATCTGAAGTTTTAAGATTTCGAAACTGCTTTAAATTAATAAATGCGCACTCTATTATAGATCATCAAAATGTCACGTGTACATGAGATATTTAGACCCACAATTATGAGACAAAATCGGCTACCTGTTCCTTGCAGGTGTCAAAAGAGGGTTCTAAATTGATAATTAATTGTCACGCAAAACTTCTCGACAAAATTAAATCCCCTTCGGAGGCGCCGCGCCGGACGCGAGTGACAACGGTCCCGACTGACAATTTAATATCTTTTGGATAGAAACGTCTGGGAAACTCAAAACGAGATGAGGGACGAAGTGTCGATTTAGTAAAGGTTACGTCATGCTTATATTTTTGGTGATTCTTTAACTTAATGCTTTGACTGCCTCGGTGGCGGAGTTGTATTGGTACGACTGCAATGCTGAGGTCTCTGGTTCGATCCCCGTGTCGGGCAAAGTGATGTTGAGTTTTTCTATTTAATATCAGCTCGGAGTCTGGAATTTGTGCCAGATATGGCGATAGGCTCGTCCCCCTATCACATCATGGGACGTAATAACGGCGAAAAGAGGATGCACTAGTTGCGCCTCTGCCTACCCCTTCGGGTATAAAAAGCGTGAGTGTGTGTGTTTTTTTTTTTTTTAAAAGGCCATCTTCGGCGCATTAGGGACGGCTGCGGGCTTCCTCCGACTCACGTCTAAGTTTTCGTCCGCAACCGCCCCTGCGCGTACCGCTGTTGCGGTCCTTTTCCTGTTGCGGGGGCTCAGAAGCCCCCGAAACACCGTACCGTGTCCGCCTTTTGGTGTCCGAGGCAGCGTGAGACACGCTGTGTGTGTGTGTGTTTAACTTAATTAACTCAGAAAGAGTAAGATGCAAAACTTACTGATTACCGTCACATATGAGGCATTCAGACCTCGTATGTGGACAAGGACATAGCAATTACGGGACTAACTTCATCTAAATATATTTAATACTATCAACATTTTTTTCTAACATTCATACATCAAAACATCTTCGCAAACTTTGACATTTAATATTCATAAAAGTTTAAGACAAGATATGAAATCCATTCATTATAAATATTATAATCTAAAAAAATACTCCAAAAGTTCATACCTGATAACTTAAAAGGTAAGGATCCCATGAGAGGATCAGGCGCGAACCGCGGTCCGAAGTGGAAGGGATGAAAGCCGTGGTGTCGCGTCTTGGACCGTGGTTCCCGAGGCCCGTCGACCGTCACCTTGATTGCCTTCTGGTAGGTGGCGACTTGCGGCGGCGACGTGGCCAGCATTATCGTCAGTGTGAATGATTTACCTGTGAACAACAATATAAAATCGTCTGGTAAAGGACACGCCAAGACAAGATATTATACTTTATACATACATACATATACATATACACTCACGCCTGATATCCCCGAAGGGGTAGGCAGAGGCGCAACTAGTGCACCCACTGTCCGCCATTATTCCGTCCCATGATGTGATAGGGGGCGAGCCTATCGCCATATCGGGCGCAAATTCCAGACTCCGAGTTGATACTGAATAGAAAATCTCAATACCACTTTGCCCGACCCGGGGATCGAACCCGAGACCTCAGCTTTGCAGTCGTACTGTAATACAACTACGCCACCGAGGCAGTCATTATACTTTATATGGTCAAAAATAAGAAATTAAAGGATATTAACTGATAATGTAAGGAAAAGGTACCAAAATCTCTTCTCATTAAATTAAGTTCGGCTTTTACGAAACACAAAAACTAGATGCTGATTATAATGACTACGCAATGTGAGATGCATCTTATATGTCAGCAGGTGGAACACAGCACGCCAAGCATGGTTTTGAAATTAAAAATCCAAAGAATCTCGGTTTCACCCTTTCAAAAAACTCAACCTGTTCTACCATGACATTCAAAAGCCTTGGTATGCACAAAGAATCTTGCGAGAAATCGCGAGTTGTCAAGTTATTTGGCGCCGTCGGTTGATTTGTGTAGCTCGGCCGTGCGCGCCGCGCCGCGTGCCTTCACGAGCGACGGCACTTACGCCGCTTTATAGATGTTTGTTTTTGGATTTGATTGAAATTAATAGTAATTCACCTCGACTGCCTCGGTGGCGTAGTTGTATTACGGTGCGACTGCAATGTTGAGGTCTCAGGTTTGATCCACAGTTCGGGCAGTGATATTGGGTTTTTCTAATCAGTACCACCCCGGAGTCTGGAATTTGTGCCCGATATGGCGATAGTCTTGCGTCTAACTGGTGGTAGGACTCTCATATGTAAGAGTCCGTCTGGGTGGGTACCACCGCAATGTCTATTTCTACCGCCAAGCAGCAGTGTGCATGCACTGTTGTGTTTCGGTTTGAAGGGCATTGTAGCCAGTGTAACTACAGGACATAATGAGACTTAACATCTTATGTCTCAGGATGACGAGCGCAGTGGAATGCCACACAGTACTTTGTAACTCAAGGTGCTGGATGGTGTTTCTACTGTTTATGGGTGGTCGTATCGCTTACCATCAAGCGAACGGCATGCTCGTCTCGTCATTCAATGGCATAAAACGAAAAAAATCTATCACATCATGAGACGGAATTCGCACGACGAAAAGTCGGTGCAGTAGTTGCGCTTCTCTGCCTACACCTTCGGGTATAAAGGCGTGAATGTGTGGGTAATAGTAATTCTCAAAATCTTGTCGATTTGTCATATATCTCCCAATTTTCGCGGCCTGGTAAAAGACCTAGGTTTTGCAACTGCCATATTCGCCTAAACATAACGGTCTAACACCCTTGTATATTTCAATGATATACAGCTGTACTTCATACTGGTTAATGAAATCATTACAATATAATAGAATTGAATAAAGATCTTAAGGAGTTGGAATTGAATAGGAAGGCGAAAAAAAATTGGTATGCTTCCGGTAATTTCAGATCTATTAATTTTTTTTTATTGCCAGTGTAGGTAGACGAGCTAGCGGCCCGCCTGGTGGAACACCGTCACAGGTAGTTCATTCCAGAGCTTACACGTAGGTACGTGGTAAAAAAGAACGCTGGAACCGTACCGTTCGGGAACGGTACGATGGTAGGAATGAACTCTACTGCGGTTTATTTTCTGGTTGACAGTAGTACCATCTCAGTCTAATCATCTTGCTGTAGACTAAACCAGTGATAGCGTGTTTATTACCCACAAACAAATTAATAATACCGAAAACTCTACAAGACCTCCGTGTTATATGGAATATCATTGACAAGAACATTCAAAATTTCACTATACTGCTACAAATACTTATTTATTTATGAAAAGATTTATTGTACACTAAAAACAGTTTACAGTCAACCACATAAGTAGCTGCGCAAATTTAAAATTTCAAATCAATTTTACACGTTAAGTTTAATTGAAACCTTTTCTTTGTGTGAAGTACATTGCTATTATTTTACTTTTGTGAAGAGAAAAAAAATTGTAGGAACACAAAGAAGTACAGACGATTTGAGATTTTAAACTTGTTCAGCTACTTATGTGGCTGACTGTACTTAATATAAAAAAACTGTGAAGGCAGAGAAGACGTACAATTGGCAAATACTTAGTACATAATACTCATCTCTGTTAAGCGCGTTTTTAACCGACTTTAAAAAGGAGGTTCTGTATTCGATCCGTATGTATGTATGTATGTATGTATGTATGTATGTAAATTTGTATGGCCGCGAGTTTCTCAAAAACTATTGATCCGATTTGGATGTGGTTTTCTATGTTCAAATGTATAGTTTTCAGGGAAGGTTTAAGTATATAATTTATGAAGACCTGATAAAGATCTTCGGAGATACACAATGGAACTCTTCAATAACTAACAGCAGATGACTCGCGAATGCTGCAATCGTATATCTATGATGTATTGTTTACACTATTTTATAATAAACTAACAAAAAAGCAATAAATAAAAACTTTTTAACAAAAAATAAACCGACTTCAAAATCACTGCAAACAAAAAAATAATTCAACTTTGTATTCGCTTAATATATACGTATATTTGGAGTCGGTGCCTAATCCTACTAATATTATAAATGCGAAAGTTTGTTAGAATGTCTGGATGTATGGATGTATGGATGTTTGTTCCACTTTCACGCAAAAACTACTGAACGGATTTCGATCTAATTTGGCACACATGTAGATCGTGTCCTGTATTAACACATATGCTACTTTTTATCCCGGGAAAATATATAGCGGGACTTTTATCCCGGAAAAACTTTTTTAAAGCGGGCGGAGCCGCGGGCAAAAGCTAGTTTAAAATAAACAATGTTTTCATATATTTGATTTTGTATTTCCTTGGCTTAGCTGGCAATTTAAGTGGTTTTTTAACCTACTAGTGGTCATCGAGTGGTCGTTTGACAGTCGAATTTAAAATATTTGCAACACATATTATGCACTCCTTTATTTGACCGTATCCGCCACAAAGCATAAATCGTCTGCGTACATAATTTCTGTAATGGTGTCCAGAGAAACCTTCGTGTGTGCTTTTAATCTTGATATGTTAAAGATGTTACCATCAGTCCGCAGCATTTGGTAAACTTCGTGTCAAGGTTTTCCAGTCACATGACATTAGTCTAAAGACGAAAATTTACGTGTACATGGCAATTGTTCTGCCTACCATCCTTTATGCAGCAGAAACCTGGTGCCTGTACCGACGCCACATTCGCGCGCTTGATAGATTCCACCTCAAGTGTCTGCGTGATATCTTGAACATTAAATGGCAAGATCGTGTCAGAAATACAGATGTCCTCAGGCGCGCTAATGTTTGCGGAATTGAAGCCTACCTCATGCGAAGACAACTGCGATGGTGTGGTCACATATCCCGAATGTCTGAAGAAAGAGTGGCTCAGCGCATCTTCTACTCGGAACTCCAGGAAGGTAAGCGAAAAAGCGGGGGACAGTTCCTGAGATACAAAGATGTGTTAAAAAGACACATGAAGGGGTGTGGAATCGATCCTACAATATGGGAGTCGCAGGCTGTCTGTCGCTCAGAATGGAGGAAACAAGTGCACACAGCTGTGTATGCATTTGAAAATCAACGAAGGCGCGATCTCGATGTAAAAAGAGACCGCATAAAGAGCAAGCCACCTTCAAAAATTAATTACAATTTTGTCAATGGCGTTCTCACATGTAGCATCTGTTCAAGAACTTTCTCTGCTAAAATTGGTTATATCAGCCATGTGAGGACACATCAATAACCAGTTCAAACAGTAAATGGTCGCCGTAGCCGTAAGCGGCTTGGATTAGATTCATTCATTTGACCGTAATTTTAATTAACTAGACTTCTGCTCGTGGCTCCCCAGCGGTAAAAGCTTTCCGGAATAAAAATATTTTCCTGGGATAAAAAGTTACCTATAGCACTCAGGAATGTAGCTTCCTATTAGTGAAAGAATTTTCAAAATCGATACAGTAGTTTTTGAGTTTATCCATTACAAACAAACAAGTCTTTCCTCTTCATAAATTTGTATAGATTATGCCAAATATTACTCCTCCGTGCATGCAAAGTATTTAAAAAGGGTTCACACATTTTTTTTCACGTATTAATTTATAGATACGGGAACATAAAAAAACTCAAAAACATTACAAACTACACTTCATTACTACAAATAGATATAAAAAAATCATCTCCATGTTTCCGGATCCAAAACTTGATACGCACTTACAGTTACCAACGAAGTGGTCAATTGAAATGATGAGCTCAACCTAACGCGACCGAGGTTCGGCCTATCACTTAATAACGAGTTAAAACAACGGTGTGCGACCTAATTTGGCAAGAGAACACAGTTCTTACCCATCCATTGACGGTTTTGTAGGATGCAATTAGGTAAATTTGTATTGTGTGCAGCAATGGATGCGTTTAATTAAGTTTGCTCGTCGATGATTCTGGAAGCGGGCCTCGGCAGGCAGCTGAAATGCTATAGTAACACATCCACCGCAGAACGGCCGCAAACACGACGTCAACCGTTTGAACAATCGCTGACATATCAACACACATACTAATGGTTAATACCAGTGGTTCATCGGTTGACACTCTAAGCTCGTGCCACGTTTATAAATCAATCGCATGCGGTAAATTAATTTTGCGTATTGTAATATTCGGGTCTGTGGGTACTTCTTACTACTTTAATGGTTGTTGAAGTCCCTTGGGACCATATTGGCAGGCAAATATGATCTTTATTTGGGCTGACACTCTCTAAACAAGAATTAAAACGTAAAAAGCAACTCATCTAAAACCGATGAAATCTAGTAACATTCATACCAAATACCAATAGATAAGTTTACTACCTAAAAGAGACAGATATTCGGACATAATATTATGAAATGGTAAATGACAATGTTAAGACGAATACACCGGCAATAATCTTAATGGGAGGCTGAAGAGATCAATGACCAGCAGTAAAGTAATGTAAATAAATAATACCGACGATAAGAATAAAAATATCTAATACCCATTACCCTCTAGAGATCCTGTCGAAAATTTGGCAAGCTTGCAAACAACCGTCTACAACATACGAAATTAGATTACGAATATAGTGGCCACTGGCTAGTCTAGACTAGAAGGTGAGTATTCGCTTACGTAGAATGTTATTTTTCAACTTAAAGAAATTATATTCTGAATAAAAGAAACACGCCGAGATAACATTCCGCCACGGCGCACAAAACAAAAGAGAGGCTGCCGTTTTCAGAGTCTGGCTTGAAGCCAAAAGCCGCGGCGGTGGTCCTTCGAGCCATGAAAACGACATAAACACCCGCCGTCCCCCCGCCCTCCGCCAGCGAACCACCCTCACACCCGCCGACCCGAAATGAGCGGCCACCCGCTTATTTTCATAAAACCCGCATAAACTCGGCGAGAACTTAACAGAGACCAAGAAATTGTTTTCCACAGCGAATCGTACGTGGAATGTAAAAGAAGTTTTTTGTCTGACACATTTCGTAAATAGGCTATAACTTACTCGTGAGATGTGAATGAAACGGAAGTTGTAAGGCCAAGGTAGTAAGATAGGCTGCCATTTTAAAAATCACTGTAAGAAAGTTTATGTGTTTGAAAAATTTATTATTTGTTCCGAGTTTAATGATAAAAGATTAAAGTTTATTATTATAATTGATCCCCTTATTGCCTTGGTGGTTTGGTCTGGTTATTTGGCAATGTATGCGATATGCCTGCTGTGAAATGAAAGGCCACGGGTTCATTCCCGATACCAAGACAAATATTAGTGTTATCTACAAATCTTTTTTCGGAACCTGTCTTTTACGTAGGATCGAAATTCCTCGCAGTGTATAATGAGTATAACAAAAAAATTGCATTAACAAGTAACTAATATTGTATCATAGTGCTGATATTTATGATAATTATTAGAAATATTCTAAGGAAATATAAAAGCGAGATTACAAAAAGAAAATTTTGTCACCGCTATGACCTATTTCAACAATAATGAAAACGGCCCATTTAATTAAAGAATATTGATACATCATACCTATATTATATTTGTCGGGACAGGAAGGAAGTATAAAAAGGAATTGTCATTTTTATTAATCTCATTGAGAGTGTCTGAATATATTACGTCGGGTAAGACAAAATAAAAATCGTGTTGAATTGTTAGAGCGACAGTTGGGTGTATAAAAGGGGTGCCGAATCATTGGAAGGAACAGTCTTAGTTCAGTCGTCGTTGAGTTCAGTTGTGTTGCAACTAGTTCGGTGCAGTTCAATACTAAGTGGTTACTATGGTGGTTTTCATATCGGTCAGTGCTTAGTAAAGCGGTTACTATGTTAGTTCGAGTTGTTACTATGTGAGTGGATTACAATGGAGAAGTTTGGTTAAGTAATTGTCTCAATATGCAGTGTGTTATAACAACCAAAGTTAACAATGAATCCTGACGTGGTATTGTACTCTGCGAATACTCGATTACGTAATAATTGACCAACGAACAATAAATAGCGAGTTGAAGATAATTCATTTGTGACTTTTACTATGTGTGCCCACGTGTACCTATATCGGCCGCCACTCTGTCTCCGACATATTAGTTAGATAACAATGCTAGATATTTTTTGTTTAGTGTTCTAGACACACACTTTCACAAGACACACGAGCTATTGGTCAGACTTCTTTATTGATTCGTAATTTTAAGTAATAAAAAAAATGTGTACGTACAACTGCAAAACGAAAACTAACCTCTTAAAACGTTTAGATATTCATAAAAATAATATATTTCTAGTATCCCTTCAGAATCGCAGCGAAGCGTGCGGGTGGGAAGCGTGGCGGAACTCTAAGAGCTACACATTTTAAAACAAACGCAATGTCCTTACAAAGCGTCATATGAAATATTTTTCCGGGATAACAATATTTTCCCGGACAAAAAGATATTATAACACACAGGAGTAATGTAGCTTCCTATTAGTGAAAGAATTTTCAAAATCGGTCTAGTAGTTTTTGAGTTTATCCATTACAAACTATAAATTTTTTTCTCTTTATAATATTAGTATAAATATAGAGTAGACAGGTCGTGAATGTTACTAGGATAAATATTAGGCTTATCTATAATATAATGTTATAAAGAAATCAAATCTTTCCTCTTTATCTTACTAATATTATAAAGGCGAAAGTTTGTAAGTATGTAAGTATGTATGGATGTCTGGATGTCTGGATGTATGGATGTTTGTTCCTCTTTCACGCAAAAACTACTGAACGGATTTCGATGAAATTTGGTACACGGGTAGATCATGTCCTGGATTAACACATAGGCTACTTTTTATCCCGGGGAAATATAAACCAGGACTTTTATCCCGGAAAAATTTTTATAATGCGGGCGGAGCCGCGGGCAAAAGCTAGTAATGTTATAAAGAGGAAAGATTTGATTGTTAGTTTGTAACGGATAAACTCAAAAACTACCGGACTGATTTTAAAAATTCTTTCACTAATAGGAAGCTACATTACTCTTGAGTGCTATAAGTTTCTTTTTCTATTGGTATATAAAAGTATATAGAATAAGTATTATATCGTTTTATTAATAAAACAGATTTTGTACAAACCAAAAACCTACCACACGGACACGGACAAAAGTTTTATTAAGACACTTCTATGAAAAATAGCAAAAACAATAAAAACAAACAATGAAGCTTTATCTTTTAGTTTATCTGTTATATATTGATTTTGTCTTTGGTTATAAATAAACAAAGTTAAAGGTATACAATATAATGTATGTGCCTCTCTATTATACAATTATATGCTGAAATATTTTACATTATTAATATTAATAGTAATATTAATAGTATTTTTTCGTCTGTTCACACTCATGTTATGATGCTCGCACATTCCTGGCTCGCCGCCTATAACATATTGCATACAGTGTGCACGTGCGACAAACTTCATAAAATGTTTGATATTGATCGCGAGGGGGACTCCCATTGTTCATAAATAAATATTTTACTATTCCCACTTAGGAAACATTTAGCCCACCATATATTTGATACGTCATCTATACTCTAAATTTCTTCAAAATTATTTAAGAGTAAGTTTAAGTTTGCACCTTTGCAAATTTGTTTCTTGAAGGTAGTTCTTACAATCCGATCAGTACCTACTCTAAAAGTACTCAACGAATTGTAAAAAATCTTTCACTAAACAAAACTGCATTTTCCAATTACTTCTTTCGGAAATAACTATAACGCGGATGGATTCGCACGGAAAAGCTGATAGTATCATAATAGTAGATTATAAAATATTATTATGAGTTCGGAGCGTCGATACTTATGAAAGTCAAAAGCCAAGGAATCAAGGGTGCGTTGCCAATCGTACTTTTTTATTTGAAGAAATAAAAAAATACGACTGTACAAAAAATGCATAGGTACAGCATAGAAGTTAAGCTGTTGTTTATGGTCTGTTTTCTGTGAGACCTTACTAGTCAGTATATTTCAGTCACTCGTGCAAATACTAAACTGACTATAGCGAGGCTCATTAGATTATATTTTTTGTCACAGCAGAGATATTTTAATTTTCTCCAAACCGTAGGAGTTAAAAAGATTAAAATATAATAAAATAAAAATCTTTTTAAACACAAAATATATTACTACATTCATAATTATTATGTAACTCCAACGACTATATAACCCCTAGACTCCTAATGTTCAATATTTCTCTTCAAATTAATTCTGTCAACTACCTGAGGTTTGAGGAAGCGGGGTACTGCATTATGATTGGTTCTTCCAACACCTTATCGCATTATACACCATTATATACCTTGGAAACATAGGCACAGGGATAGGACGAGTTAAATGAAAACACGATTTTTTTATCGATATTACTTTTATGCAATAAAGTTTTATAGTAATATCATTATTATTTATTAAACATATTAATATTTTAACGAAACTCTTTATGTTATCGAATGACAGATGGCGCTTAGTAAGTCTCATCGACATTAACAAGAATATTTGAGCTGACTTGTAGGAATAACACAAAGAATAACTCAAAACAATCGTTATAATCAACAAACAAAATAAAAAAAATATCCTAATAACATTTATTTCTGATACCGCTAGTCAAAAATATATCCTAATCATTTTTAAAATGAATTAACTATTACTAATGAACTAACCATTTAAAATAAGAAGCCTGTTAAAATTAAATAGGCCTCAGATAAATTGATTAGTTGAGTAGCGTTTGAGTATTCGGGCGACAGTTTCTTTTATTTTTAATTTTATCGATAGAACTATCGACAAATCCTTTTGGTGTATCACTTACTTTTAATGTTAAAAAACAAAACGAAATAGAAAATATAAAAAGTACTTTCGTCGGAAAGAGATGCAAATATAACAAGATGGCGCGTAAACACCACATGGCCAGTCTAAGATGAACTCCGTAAAATTTTAAATAAAATGTGATTATGTGTCGTTATTGACTTACCTGTGAAATGTAATGCCATTTTTCTGAAAATTTAAATTATGGCTATTTATACCACACCATTTTATTGTGCACGGGTTCATTACAATAGTTATTTATTAGCAAACACGGAAGTATTTACAGCTCACAGTTGTGGTCGCAACTGACTTGAAGATTTTGAACGGTAAGCTACATTGGATCTATTTGTCAGATGTGTTGCCCGAAGCCGATCGTCTGTTATTAGGAGTCTAGGGGTTATATAGTCGCTGTGTAACTCAGACAATAACAACACCATCATAACGGATTGTCTAGGAAACATTGAATTGTTAAACAGTACTGCCATCTATCTTCATCGGTTGACATTAGTTTCATATAAGAAAAATAAAGAATTATAAAAAGTAAAACATATAAACTGGCAAACTGTTATAAGCATCGGTAAATAAAAAGATTAATGATTAAAATTTTTAACGCAATGCATGTACCTATCCATAAACATAATGGTATGTAAAATCCATAACTATGTGCTAGAAAAAAAACAATTTCCATGTTATACACACCACACACATAATATACACGAACTTAAACTGTGAAGGAAAGCATCGCGAGAGAACCTGCATACCTGAGAAGTTCTCTATAAGAATTTCGAAGGTATGTGAAGTCTGCCAATCCGCACTAGGACAGCGTGGTGGACTAAGGCCTAACCCCTCTCAGTAGTAGAGGAGGCCCGTGCTCAGCAGTGGGCAGTATATAATACAGGGCTGGTATGGTGGTAGTGGCGGTACACCGCACACAAATCAATACTAAATAAATAAAAAACCCACGTTATCAAACTGGAAAAAGAGTATCGTTCCCAGCAATTTCCAGGGTGCGTCAGATTAAAAATCAGCTTTATAACGTCATAAAGTAGGCGAGAGACGCGTTAAGATAAGAGTTCGCATCTCCCGCTTAAATAAAAAATGAGCCACAATCGTAATGGCAGAGAGCTTCTTTGATCTCGGTTTCACGGATTACCGGGGATTTTCGGCTTAGACACCGGCAATTTGGATATAAAATATACCTAATGCCGACCGAAACACATTAGGGATATTAGAGAATCGAGTCCACATAAGGCTTAAATGGAATAAATGGCGTCGACTCCGAAAACACTTTTGCACTCGACATAAGAAAAGCAATATATTTTTTACCCCTCGACCAATAAAACGTACCTAATACAAGCGAGATACCGTAAAATCCAAGTTTATTGAAGCGTCTCAAAAGAACAAGAGGAAAAGTCAAAAGCGAGCACAATTAAAAACCTCCCGAGGGACGCACCTCAAGCCGAGCGGTCAATATTACTCGGCAAGACCCTCAATTTTCACCACTCTCCCCATCGCTAATAACAATAATTAGGAATGAGTGGTTCAATAATTAAAAACGGAAAAGAGAACAACGCTAAAGAGACCGACCAAACGCAAAGAAGTTTCTCCATCTCGCTCCTTCATTAAGATGACGAATAAAGGCCTCTCAGTCGAGCACTCGTCTCTATTTCAGTTTTATAGTATTTTTAGTTATGATGAATCTTATTCAAATAATATTTAAATGTTTCTAATTGCGTTTTGTTTAATGTCTCTATCAGAAATTTCTTTAATTATTACGATATATTTATTTTGAGTTGGTGGAATGTTAAATGCTCTAAGTATGTTTATGTTAGAATGTATTTTATTTACATTTTATTTTTCTAGGTAGGTATTTATCTACTTTAGTTGTATTAGAATTTATATATGCTTATTATAGTTTTATATGTTTATACATACATACACACGTAGTATCACGCCTCTATCCCATAGGGGTAGGCAGAGAATAGTCTCTGCCTACCTAATCTTTAGAGATTGCCACTTTGCTTGATTCTAGCACACTTTTTTCGCTTCCTCCACCTTCATCAAGAATGTCATTGTCATGCATTTTGTCATGTTTGACATTCGAAGGGTCGGTGCGGTCCAACCCTACCGGCCCTTCCAACCACACTCGCATTATATATCCTCTTTGTCAATCGCCTATCATCCTTCCTCTCCAAAAACATGAAAACAAACATCGACTACTTTCAACACAATAACGTCGACTATTCTTTTAATCATAAGAAAAACTTCCATTAAATGTTTAAAAGTATCCTTGTCATACTTAAAAAGTACTCCATAAGTACCCAAATTACCAGTTCCAAATTCAAAATCACAAACAGCATAAATAATAAACACATTTCCACACACATTCATAAAAAAAACATTTGCACACCCATAATAATCTCCGAAACATACTGGCAGGTTTTAAAATAACAGGGCAAATTTAAAATCATTAGTTTGCGAGGGCAGACGCAGTGCATCAAAGGCGCCCTCTCGGGTTAATAAGGAAAGGTGAGGCGGAGATCTTTTTCACCGCGGCTCTATACAAAAATAATTCCTCTTTCCTGCGAGGGTGAGGGAATGAGGTGTGTATTGTGTTGCCAGCGCGCTCCTCTTAGACCGTTTGAACAACAATGTTTGGTTAGAGCTTGTCACCTTTATAGTTTGGCTCTTTAGTAACTACACACGTACTTGTTATGTGATGGTCATTTGTTTAGTCAATAATGCGTTAAAATAACCTAGATTTAAACTAAATAAAACTGATGCATGTATGAGACTCCTGAGAAAGTTTAAAGAGGCACTTCAATAAAAAAAAAATATTACAACTAAAACTACGATAATTTAACTTATTTGTGACTGTTAATAATAAAGAAAGTGCAAGGTGATCCTTTAATCAAGAAAGTTAGAATAATAACTTGAACTATTCAAAAATAATATCTGCTCAGAAGACAACACAAACATCTGACTTACACTGATATGAAAACTTTACTGTAATTTAAGTTACAACACTAAAAAGTCTCGAAATCCTTAAAATCGCCTTACACACGAGGCAATTAAAGATCGAATGGGGAGACGGGGGACAAACGAGCCATGAGTATTTTTTATCGCAGAACGTGGGGTCAATCAATCGATTAGCAGATGTCGTTCCTTGACTACTGGCGCGGTAAATTGGCCTCTTATTGCCTCACTCGGGGGTATAATAAGGTAAGACTGTTTTTAAATCCATCTTATACGTAGAAGTATTGAAAAAAGATTTGTTATTATTATGTACATAATATGCATGTAAAGTTGTACGCATTTGTCTCCTGATGTTTATATAACGGAAGATCTGAATAGGAATAAGAGATCAATCAACGCTTTTCATTCGGAAGTATAAGTTTTCTGACACTTAATTTTTACCTCATAAGGCAATAATGAAGGTGTCATTAAGCGAAATATATGAATAGTAGTATATACTGAAACAATATACCTCGGCCTTCCATTTTGTAACATGGCGACAATATTATATGCAATATTAAAAGCAACATTAAATGGTATTGTTTTTCAAGTACATATCAATATAATTAGTTACCAACAATTAGACAAGACAAGACAAGTTCTCAGTTCCTTTCGATATATCATCTAAATAATTTAAATAAAAAGCAAGTACCAATTATTAAAATGAGAAGATTTTGCGAATTAATTAATATCTAATATCATCTTATAAAAAACAGTCCGTTCCCCCACTAGCTGACACGGGCCGAAGCAAAAAGTGGTTGGGGCACTCTCATTAAATTTTTCGCTTATTAAAAATTCCCCGCTCCTCGTCCCTTAATGTTAGAAATGCAACTTTTTATCCCGGAACGAAACAAAAGTTATGTTCTGTAGGGCACCGATCCCCTTAGTCGTTTTACCCGATAATTTGAGTGAGATTTTCTCGCAATTTAAGATAAACAAAGAGAGCGCTTACCCTTAATTGGAAAGCAGAGCGTTATTCAGGAAGGAACGTGACAAATAGACACCTCTTAACTTCTTTTCCACTTTCCCGCCGCTCAGGGCTATATTGGTTTTTTTCGTGTACACGCTAGCCGAAAGCTTTTGTTTGTTTGAGGAATTTTTAATGAGGCTCCTTCTTCGAGAAACAAATCTACATTATTTACTTTTGCACGTGTCAATCAACGAGGACTGTGAGATAAAATACACAATATTATTAGGATTAACGGCTGCGTGAGCTCAGTTCTAGTTAACTTACGGCAAACTTATCCATAACGTTAATAACTTGCGGGCGCGTTGTCGGGGAGATTTGTTCGTAAGGCCTTCCGCAGCCCATGTTCGATGTAATATAGATGCTCATATTGTTTTATGATCACGTGGTTATTTATTCGCTGTTGAATAGTAAATAATAGTAAGCAAATATCTAAAATAGTGTGTAGGTAATTTAAATAACACAACGCTTCATAAATCTTACATAACAAAAAATTACGTCTATCACCACTGAACTTTGTTAATTCAATTCAATTCAATTCTTTAGTTTATGGCTCCATCGCTGTCAGGCAATGATTTTGCCAATGTCGAAAGTAGAAAGTAAAGACACGGACAAATTTTGAAAGGTCAAAACATAGATCTTATATTCTCGTTGAGCGGTGAATAAAGCACTAGCAATAAAGAATTGTCTAAAAACACCAAGCATAAAACCCACAAAATAATTTAAATTACAAAATAAATGAGAATGTATAACAACGACCCAAATATAAGAAAATAAATACAGAAAATATCAGAAATAAATTGGAGAAAACATAAAAACAAATATCGTTAACGATATAAACGAATATTATTAATTTTTAGAAATTTTTAAAGTACTTTTATTAAAGAAGAATGAACTAAAGTCAAGATAAAAGGAATATTAACTGGGCGGGGCATATCTGCAGGAAGAAGGTCATATGAACTTTGTTAAAGATATGACATATTTCTATGCTATAAACGTGTCAACATATTTCTGACGCGAGACAACAATACCGTATTATTGACACGAATATCGACTGCTAACATCACTACGATATGACACAGTTGACGCGTTGCTGCCGTCGCTTAAGTTGATATTTTCTTACAAGTTTAACCCTTGGCCCTGTCTCCCCTCCCGCCCGCTTCGTTAGCTCCCCTGCACTATTTGAATATGAGATGCGAGGTAAGTTTACAGTTGGATGTTCCTTCGGCGATGTTTGCGACCCCAAAGTTTAAGTTTCGTGGCATTCGTAGTTTATTTGTATCGATTGGAACATACAATTATACTAATGCACGTTCAGTTAAGTGCATCCGTGCACTCATTACTGAATTATTAATACACAGTGTGCCAACATATTTCTGAATATTGTATAGCTGAATATTCCATAGAAGTATTCTCATATAGCAAAAACATTATGAGTCACCTTGTAACTAAGTGACCCCACTGTCAGTAAAATTGTGAGTAGATCCTGACCTGACTTATTGGGCAGGCAGTCTTAAGAACTTCACAAAAATCAACAGCAAAACCACTTTACGAAGATTTTCTTTTAAGCAATAGCACCACAAACGTAAAATGCAGAACCTTACATGATATATGTATACATACATGATATATGTATACATACACTCACGCCTTTTATCCCTGAAGGGGTAGGCAGAGGCGCAACTATTGCACCCACTTCTTGCCGTGCGTATTCCATTTACATTCGTATTCGTATATCGGGCACAAATTCCAGACTCCGAGCTGATACTGAATAGAAAAACTCAATATCACTTAACCCGATCCGGGGATCGAACCCGAGACCTCAGCCTTGCAGTGATACAGTAAAGCCACTTTTTATATATTTTGACAATAATTAAACCTAAAAGTAGCCAGTAATAGGCAACGTTGACTACAGCGTGTCTGTTATTATTAACTCGTAAAATCGTACTTGTATTAGTTGATATTTTTGTATATTTACGCAATGATAAGACCTAAAGCATAATATTTGTAATAGGAACATTTTCATTTTTCATTAGCATTTGTACTAGGAATTTTATTTCCGTATGTACTTGTAAAACCTGACCTGCCTCAAGTTGCATAACCCGGTACGTAGGTCAAAGACTTGTAAAGCGATCACTTGCGACGAAGATCCACAAGTGCGTAAGCCGGGGATCAAAGAAAATTATAAGTGTACACCACACTTGATTAAGGATAATTTTACGATTCACTTCAACGATTACCCGCTTCATTTTGGACGAAATTACTTTCCAAGCCGCAGTGTGCATGCACTGTTGTATTGCGATTTGAAGGACACGGGTTTTTTAAAGAGGCTAAACATCTTGTCTCCGGGTGGCGAGCGCAGTGGAGTGCTACGCAGTACTTTGTAGTTAAAAGTTCTATACCCAGTATGGTTTTGCTACTGTTATGGGCGATCGTATCGCTTACAATCAGGCGAACGGCATGTTCGTCTCATTATATAACAGTATACAACAGTAATAAATTTTTTTTTTATTAAACTTTACTAAACCTGATGAGAAATATAGTGCAATGTAAATCATTTGTCGACTGATAAGTGACGAGGCCTCGAAGATCCACTAGGATTATGCCAGGCTGCCTTATTAGATGTACTTAGATTAACAAATCGGAACACGTCTTTTAACAAGCCATTATAACTAGCGTTTTATCATGTTCAATAGGCGCTATCCAGTCTGTTTCAAAATATGGCAGAATGTCAGGTCAATGATCTATTTAACACAATTCCTACTTACCTTTGTGTAATAAAAGTGTCGACGCCCCTTATATAAAAATTACAGTACTCGCCACTCATTCCAATCTACCCCATTATAACGTCCATATCTAACGCAGAAACTATAATAGCCATCAGCTAAGCCTAGGCCTATAATATTATTATTATTAAGCTGACTGCCTCGGTGGCGTAGTGGTATTGCGTACGCATTACGAGTACGATTTGCGCGCTGAGGTCCTGGGTTCGAATCCCGGGTCGAGCCAAAAAAATTGTGACTGGGTTTTTCCATCTTAAAATTTACTCAGTCGCAGCTCGGAGTCAGGAAGTTGGCGGTGTGATACCCCCGTGCCTCGGAAAGCACGTAAAGCCGTTGGTCCTGCGCCTGATCTCTCTCCGGTCATGTCGGATTGCCGTCTCACCGGACTATGAGAGTGAAGGAATAGCGAGTGCACCTGTGTATTGCGCACACACTTGTGCACTATAATATCTCCTGCGTACCTGGCTGATCTCCGTTCAGATTGGCCGCCGTGGCCGAAACTGGCTAGGAGGAGGATTATTAAGCCTAGGCCTAAACGTTACAAATACCCGTCTTGAGAATAATGAGATAAGCTACGACTGTTCTGTCAAGTTTAGGGTTAAGTATTATAATAATTTATATCTAGGAGACATATTATTGTACTGAAATGCGTTCTGCATACTCATCGCCATAATTCATATGGCATTAGCTGCCACACATTCTTGTTTGTGTACATAATAAGCGAAACAATGTCAGGTATGATAATAATTAGTGTTAACAGCCCAACTGCCGATAATCTGTATGTAATGTATGCACATCAGGCGGTCTAATCGGCCACTAATCGCCGATCGCATTCAGAATCACCACAAGTGTTAGACGTCGCGACACCGACGCTATCGAGGGTTCACCGCCCAATTTATACCTTCATGGCTTTGGTATTTTTGAAAAGAGTAATTAAAGACTTTACCACAAGGTTTGTTAAACAATGTTCATCGACGTTTTTAATAATTACTATGTTTAGACTAATCTTTCGTTAAAATGTTTTTTAGTAAATCCTAAAGGAAAATCTCCTGTACTTTTATTAATTTACTTCTATTTTTACATTTTGTTACAGTAGATAAGATTTCGTTCAATGTTCTACACTTAGAATGCGAACATTTTAACTAGATTTCGTGTAGACTACATTTACTGTTGACATTATTGTTAACAACAAATGTAGTAACTTCGTTTTTTGTAGTCGGTTTTTAATTGAATGTTTATGACTACGAGGCTTATAAATACAAATAAATTAAAGTAAAACAAAAAACAAAAATTGAATACTCCCGAAACATCATACAATAAAATTTGCCCCTCAAAACTGAGAAACTTAATTTTTCATATCGTATACACAAACAACATATATGTTTACGATAATGTAGACATGTACTCATAAAAAATCCCCCTCAGTGAGTGAGCACTCAAAAACAAAGCCCCGGGCGCGTTCGTGTCTGAATATTTCAACAGGTCTTCGCTTTGTCAGAATATTAAGTCAATGGGGGTAATTGATCTGTTAAGGCCCCACTGTACCAAATCTATTCCTTAAATCTTTAAACGGCTTAGATAATGCATATATAAAATCAAATCAGGATGCTTGAATGTATATTCCGATTCGATTTGATTGTACGTTGCTTTTATCCCATAATATTATTGGCGAGATTAGGTGTGTAGAATCCTTACTAAGGTAATTTATAACTGTAGTATTTCTGCTGTTCGGACCAACAACAACCAATAATACATCTAATCACTTCTACCGTAAATCTGCATTATATGTTTGGGAAAATATTGTCAGTTTGTATCTAACTAGGGCGGCGGTGGGCCGGACATTTTTATATATCAATAAGTAGTTAATTCTTGCAAATAAGGAGCTATGATATCCCTCAGTTACAGAATATTTTATTTTCAATTGATTGCTTTCTACTTCGAATAAAAACAACTAAATATCACGCGAATGTAATCGCAACCTAAACTTCCTTAAAGTACATTTACTAAACCATTATTTCAATGTAATATTTATATTATTGCCAGAGAGCATTGACATAAAAACCCCAGAGAGTACAAAATAAAAACCCAAACAAAAAGATTTATATAACATTCTACTCAATTAAATGCCCTATACTGACCATGATACTACAACTACTATTACTAACTAGCTTTTGCCCGCGGCTCCGCCCGGATTAAAAAGTTTTTCCGGGATAAAAGTCCCGGTTTATAGTTTCCCGGGATAAAAAGTAGCATATGTGTTAATCCAGGACGGATCTACCCGTGTGCCAAATTTCATCGAAATCCGTTGAGTAGTTTTTGCGTGAAAGAGGAACAAACATACATACATCCAGACATCCATACATCCAGACATACTTACAAACTTTCGCCTTTATAATATTAGTAGGAAAGTAGGATTACATGGGACCTAACATGGTTGACGAAATGTTACCCCTCTACTTACCCCTAAAAAGGATAAGCACTATGGTATACTATGATACAAACTGAACTCACCCCTTCCACTTCTCCCGACGAACCTAAGGTCGTTGAACTTGGCGACTTGGTTCTTCATCACCGCCGTGCAGTTCCTCAGCTCGGCGGAGCAGTTCTCGTCGTTGCCGGCGCGCACGGTGACCAGCGTGCCGTCGCCGACGTCGCCCAGGGCCACCACTTTAAACGCTACCGGCAACGTCTTGTTGGACCGCCAATGCGGCGGTAGTACTGTGCACACCTGAAACAGTCAATTGTGACACTTATTGACCTTTTTCAACACATAAATACAATGAAACCATTGCAAGTACAATGTAGGTAAATAGTATTATTTGTGTGCTCTTGTGAGACGAAAAGTGTATGAGTATTTTCATACAAGGCGACAATGATTTTTTGTCATATCTCAACAGCTGCCTTATTTCGCCCTAACCTTAATTTAGGCTACGACTTACATCACTTTATAAGTTTTTTTTTTTTTTTTTTTTTCTTTTATTTAGGCATCAAACAGTCATATTTTTACAAACTTAATTATATAAACAATTAACAACTTAATAAAATAGACCTACAGTGCCGAATAATTAACATCTTAAATTTAGTATTATTTCATATGGATCTTTACATAGTCGAGAAAGGTATCAATAGATTGAGTGTGTGAGGTACATAGGCGAATTATATTTATTACAATATCTTATTTATTAAGTAGGAAGAACTAAGCCAGTAGTCATCGCTTGTTGTAATTTTAATTTTAAGCCTTTAAGGGTGATATTAAAAATGTCTATGTTAGAAAACTCATTGTTATATGTGCTGGTGGAACGATGTAAAAAGGTGTTTAGAGTGTATGTTTTATGAAAAGTTTTGAAAGGAAACACATAACAGCACATTTCAATTGATAGCTATTTTATAGCACTTACCACATGAGGACAGCCAGTCTTCACCAACTCTCCTGGGTGATCAGCCAGCAAACCCTCCAAGGTTCTCTCAGCAAGCAGCTCCGCGGTGAGTGGCTGGCTCGGTAGACCGCTACCACTGTAACTCGATGACGGCGCCTCGTGGCCCAGCCCGTTCGTTGTCGAACTCACTTCACTCGATAGATGCATCGTCCGAGTCTTATTTCACTTTCACAATCACTTATAACATAACGTTACTCTAGTCAGAAATGTTCACAGTGTGTCACATAATCTTGTTGGCGAAAATTCGTCTTAAATTTTGCGAGAAGTTATATTTTCGTAAACTAAGTCCTCGTTTTACGTAATAAGCCATTATGGTAATATCTGAAACAAAACTTTATGTTAAGCTTTCAAACTTGTAGCTAAAGTAAAAATTTCCTTTGATTGAATTGGAAAGGGCACAAACACTTCTGATAGAATGACAGTAGTTTTATTATTTCACATTCCACTATTCAATTTTGTCGATTGGCAAAGCAACCCACCAACCACCAGCCCTGTATTATTATACTGCCCACTGCTGAGCACAGGCCTCCTCTACTGAGGAGGTTTAGGCCTTAGTCCACCACACTGGCCAAGTGCGGGTTGGTAGACTTCACATACCTTCGAAATTCTTATAAGGAACTTCTTAGGTATGCAGGTTTCCTCACGATGTTTTCCTTCACCGTTAAAGCGAACGATAATTGATAAACAATACACACGTAACTTCGAAAAGTCAGAGGTGTGTGCCTTGGGTTTGAACCTCCGGACATTGTCTCGGCAGACCGTTCCAAAGCAAACTATCATAATAAAAATTCGACCACGTCCATAAAAAAAATGAGTTTCGCACCCGTAGTTGCGTTGAATATTGACTCGGCTTCTACCTTAGAGATACTACAATTTTATCATAATTGGGCTCAAGTCTTTGAACTTTGAGCTTGCTTACTTACAATGTAGTGAAGGCATCAAAGTGTACGCGCCGAGAACGCACAATCGGAACGAGGGCTGGCGGAAACGGGGTGCCAAATCAACTGTGTACGACAAAGTATTCCAATGTACGCATTCAATATTGACTTTGTTAGTCCATGTATTGGATCTTGAATTAAATACTTTGACTGTAATTGAAATGCTGTAGATGTTCATATATGTTATTTTGAATGAAATTGACCAATGTAGAGTTATTTTTGTTTATCGGATATCATTTAAATTTGATAGATGGATATACTGCATAATTGAACAGAGAAAACACAGAAGTACTTGCATTTTTTTTACAATTTTTGTATGCTTTAATTACCTTATAACAAGACTCGCCACACTAAAATTACAGGCATATTATCTGTTTTCCGCCTACTTTCCGTCTCTCAACACTTTAAACATAGTTTAAATAAAATTACATTGATTGCAAATATCTGATATAATTTCGCCAATAAGTATCAGTATTTTGCAACAGATAATAAATGTCATTATACATTCGGTTGCTAGGTACGGTTGGTTAGCCGTCGCGACTGCGAGCACCGTTTGATCTCCAATACTACTCAATTTCTTACAATGATTTTTGACATGCTGAGATGTGACGAATTTTCCGGTCTTATCCCGACCCAATTTATTAGTGTTATGTGGGATTATTATTATGATGCAAGTAAAATGATCGTTCACTAAACATGTTTCAATCATGAACAATAATGATCCAATTTCAGAAAATTGGAATTAATTGAGATAGAAATGAAACAGACAGATAATGTGGTTGGCTCCTAGTAAGTTACAACGGTTATTCATATAGCAAATATAGGTTTTCTAAATTTCACAACACGTTATCGTCCTTATTTGATTATTGATAGAGTCCTGAGGTTGTGAAACTCGTGTGTTCTCATGTTCAAACCTCATATTACCTATTGTCACATCGCAAGCGTGTAAAGCTGTACAAATAAAAAAAAATATCTAATTATGTTCACACTCGTTATGTATTGCATGCACTAGATGTGACAAAAAAAAATGTTTTTCTTTCTTTTCTTTCATATCAGTCCACCAAATGTGCGAGAGTTTAGACTCGAAAAATCTACCTATGCTATGTGGCGTTGGAATTTGTATCCAGTATGGCTCACCTACTACACCATAATCTTAATAGTGAATAGGTACACTTGTTATTTTTTTTACGACTACAATGCTGAGGTCTCGGGTTCGATTCCCGGGTCGGGCAAAGTGATATTGAGTTTTTCTATTCAGTATCAGCTCGGAGTCTGGAATTTGTGCCCGATATGGCGATAGGCTCGCCCCCTATCACATGGGACGGAATAACGGCGAAAAGTGGGTGCACTAGTTGCGCCTCTGCCTACCCCTTCGGGGATAACAGGCGTGAGTGTATGTGTGTGTGTGTGTTATTTTTTTTATGATATAGGGGGTAAACGAGCATGGTTCACCTGATGGTAAGTGATCGCCGCTGCCTATGAAATTATGCAATACCAGGGGCATAGAGATGCGTTGCCGGCCTTTTAGGTGGGAATACGCTCTTTTTTAAAGGCGCCAGGGCGTATCTGTCCGGAAATGCTGCTGGCGGCAATTGGTTCCATAGTTTTGTAGTACGTGTAAAAAATGTCGACAGAAACGTACTGTGGTGGATTGCCAACCTCCGAGGTGATGTGGATGGAATTTGGAGTTTTGCCGCGTTGTACAGTGATGGAACTCAGCAGCAGGGATAAATCCAAATAATTATTCAGAGCACTTCTCGTGGTATATGCGATAGAGAATAAAGAGCGATGCTCATTTCCCTACATTTTAAATAATTCAAGCATAAATTTACAGTTCAATAATTATATATTTTAAAAGTACTCTCAGCATATCTAATATGTGCATTAATCTGTCAAGCCCCGCGACGGACACCGGTGTCCATATACATAGGGTTTTCTCATACATCTATATATATAAGCGGGCCTTGAAGGGTTAAAGAGCCCTAATCCACCTGTAAAGTTAACATGCCACAACCCACTAATAATTATGACTTGTTTTTATCAACACTTCGGAATATCTTGGCGGTATCGGTCCCCGGGTCCCTGAGGCGTACACACATTCCGTTATACGTTCGCGAAACGCGATATGTCGATTGGGATGTAAAACTTAATTCCGACAAGGGTTGCGCCCCGACAACATGTCTTTTACTGCCTCTCGCTTTGTTTGCTTTGATTTCACTCGTAAAAGCCTTGTTGATGGCAAACGCGTATATTTTTAATATCCGCGAAATGGATCGAGAAGTTAAAAAGTCTAGAGAATTTAACATAGGAACGATATGAAAGATAGAGTGGGATGATTTTGTAACCATGCAAGTATTTTATTTTAATATTGATATTTAAAACAAAGTTACAATATGCTGCGAGGAGTAATTGCTGTAACAAAAGGATAAACAATTTTATCTCTAAATGTAAAGGACTTCGTAAATAGACCAATACTGCACGTACCGTAAAATAGTAACATTCATTAAAGTAGTATGTACAGTCACAGGATAGATAGCTGCACAAAATCAAAATTTCTAATCACTACATAGTGTAAAACAAAGTCGGTTCCCGCTGTCTGTCCCTATGTATGCTTAGATCTTTAAAACTACGCAACGGATTTTTATGCGTTTTTTTTTAATAGATAGAGTGATTCAACGGGAAGGTTTTTATGTACTTTTAGCCCCGAAAAACTTATTAACGTGGGCGAAGCCGCGGGCAAAAGCTATCGTCTATATAGTATTCGTCAGTTAAACTTAAACATTTTTTTTCTTCGTTTGAAGTAAAGTAAATCTCTTTTATTTTATTTTTGTGAGGAGAAAAAAAAGATTAGTAAGAACACAAAAGTATGTAGACAATTTGAAATTTTGAATTTGTTCAGCTACTCATGCTGCTAACTGTACAAAATCCCAATAAAACTATTAACAGAAAATTATCGAAAGGTCAGTCATAAAAACAAAACCATTAACCATTAAAAACACTCGTCCAGCCGAGATTCCGTGGATTTACCCCATGAATAGGATAGCAATAAAATCTTAGCGAAAAACATGCATAAAGGGCCAGAGGTCGTAAATAATAAAGCATGTGCCGCGTAGGGGTACCGTACCCCACAAGTGGGTAGCGTTACCCCACCCTGCCACAAAGGAACCCGAACGGGGTAAAGATACATTACACCGACCGTTTCTGTTTCAATGCTCCCTGTTAACATTCGGGAAATTTTTTTTGAAAAAAAAAAGAAACCCTCACGGTCTGCAGGTTTTGAAAAAACTTTTGTTTTGAAGTGAGTTTGACAATTTGTGTATGTGAGAGTTAAATGTGTTTGTGCCTCACATTTTGGTAGGCGAAATAATTGTAGTTTTAATTAAGAATAGAGTGATAATAACACTTACGCGATAAAAATAGTGTATTAGTTGTTATGGCGTAGATATAATACAGCTAAGAAAGAGTTCGAAGAGAAGAATGAAATAGGAACAGATAGTCACTACAGTTTATTAACAATCAACAGAAAGCTCAATCACACAACAGTATATATGTTATAGAAGGAGTAAGAAAGAAAATAGTTTAGAGAAAGAGATATTATTAAGTTAGCGGAAGAACGGAGGGCGCAAGTGAAATTCTAGCAAGCGTACACGTCACGTTGATTATTTTTTTAGTTATTTTTCTTTATTATAACTTTGTAAATAGTTTGTACTAAATTAAATATGTACTAAATTAATTAAACTGGTGACATAAGTCACCCACAAGTAGTAGCATCGCTACAGAAACTAAAGTTGGAATTAATCAAAAGAGCTTTAGAGCCATAGAGCTAACGCTTTCAATAGATGCTTAGTTTTCAATCATTATTGTATTATGACTTCTTTGCTCAAATGGCATCTTATCTACTTTCTTAAGTTATGAATCATAAGTTTCTGGATTCCATGCCTATGTCAGTAAATTTAATATTCGTTTAAGTTTTAGTATTTTATGAATGAAGTGGGAAAAAGCCTACTGAGGAAAAAGGATGTGAATTTATTATGTTTCAAATTGATATTGTTTTATAACATTCATTAATATAAAACCTTATATTAGGCATAAAATAACTTCTCAGTAACCAATTTCTGAAACTTCAATCAAACACTTGTCACATATCCAGAATTCCCAAACGTTTTCCGCACGCTTACACGAAACGCTTACAAATCGTAATTTCTAACACGAATTTCAGGAATCTCGTAATAGAACACAACTGCGTGAATAATAAAACGCCCTCACTAACATGTATTATCGGCCCAATTTTAAAGAGATGAAGGGAATCAATAGAAGTCCGAGGGACATTCCTGAGGGCGGTCCCTAGAGACGGAGAGACGGACACGGATAATGATCGTCCTACCAGCGACGGTTACAAATGGGTTAGCAAATGTAATATCCGACGGCGTCCAGCCCCGCGCGCCTTAGATATTCAAATAGACGCACTAAGGAACGACATTTGGACGCTTCCTGATTGTAACGCGTTATGAATATGTTTAATGGAGATGTTCTAGAAACTTCACTCGCCGTGCATTTAATAACGCGATTAGTCCTAAATTAGGTGTTTTAAATATTACATTAGAATTTAATGAAATTAACTCTCCTGCTAACTATAATGCCGCGTGATCCCTTAGGGTCGGTTTCACCGCTAGCTGATAAACGCTATTCGTGGCATAAATGTACAAGCCGACCACACACAAAATTCATACTGTAATCTAGGGCTGAATTAGTGACTTTTGTATTTGCTGGGTTTATACATTTATATAGCAAATAGCGTTTAGCAGCAAGCAATAAAACCGGCCATTAGAATTAAAAAAAATATCTCCAGCAACTGTCAGTATCACATTGCTAAATAACGGCAATCCACTCGCTCCAAAGAGTTGGTATTCTTGTCTCAGCCAATGTTGTGTAATAGCATACCCGAGACTGATATTGGTGACAATAAACAACAACGGGGACAATCAAGCAGTTAAATAAGAATCGCGTGGAATGCGAGTAGCGGCGGGGCGTCGACGTCGTTTATTACAACCGCCGACCCTGAGGGTGTCACACGATGCCAAGTGCAAAGCCGAGCCGGTATTGTTTATGCTGGGGCCACATTCATGTCAACGCTCAGTATCGCAAGACGTATAAATGGTAAGTTTGGTCAGTCAGTAATTGTCGGTCTAGAAGTCTTTAGAGGTCTGTGTTCTGCAATTAATAAACTACGGCAGATTATAATCATGGTGGTGGTATAGCCAAATAAAATGACTCGCCTTTTTTAGTAAAATATGGAACTAAATAAATTATTTAAAAACTAGTAGAATTCCTTATAGCTTTATCACCACTTGACTCTTTATCTTTGTATCGTAACACGATACAAAAAGAAGCTTTCATATAAAGAAACTGCACTGGTGGTAGGCCTCTCATAGATAAGAGTCCGTCTGGGTGGGTACCACCGCAATGTCTGTTTCTAACGCCAAGCAGCAGTTTGCATTCACTGTTGTTTCGGTTTGAAGGACATTGTAGCCAGTGAAACTACTGGACATAATGTGACTTAACATCTTATGTCTCAGGTTGCCAAGCGCAGTGGAATGCCACACAGTACTTTGTAACTTAAGATGTTGGATGGTGTTGCTACTGTTTATGGGTAGTCGTATCGCTTACCATCAGGCGAACGGCATGCTCGTCTCGTCATTCAAGGCCATAAAAAAACTTATACTAATACTAATAAAAAAATTAGACGTTTGGTAAATTAAGACAGATTGAACTTTGTATGAATTGTAACAGCTTTTTCTTTAAAGTTCGATTTTGGGTATAAAAACAATGGCCTATAGCAGTCAACAATAATGTAATTTTCATGGCTGTTATTAATTTATATAGGAGCCATAAAGTACTTGTAGTTCTAGAGATTAGCAACTTCAAACAAGCAAACACACTAACGTATTCTAGATTCTACATACCTAATTTGTCGTCTAATATTGTTTAAGAATCAAGATATTTATATTAATTAAGGTAAGAAATAAATTACTCGATTAAAATTTTAACTGTTCTCGCTGCTTGGGGTTCCTCTACAATGAATAATACATTCTTGTTATGGATTGTAACACGCACTCCACTGTTTTAATAATTAATAACGCTTATATCTCAGAACCGACAAAATATTTACGACAACAATCCAACATGTTCTCATATATACTTTTGATTTTTTTCATAAATGTATGTAGTCTCTTATATGCAGTGTTAAGTGTATGTAGGAGGTTTTCTGGCAACATGCAGCAGTGTATAGGCACTGTAATTGTATTCCGATTTTAATAATAAATTACGTAGGTAATTGGCAGGAATTATGATTTTAATCAGTTTATATAATCAGGCAAGCAAAAACTTAATTACCATTGGCTTTACCATCACCAAATGCCCATTGCGTGAAATCAGGACAATATAATTTTGACGAATGCCTCGGTGGCGTTATTATATTACGGTAAGACTGCAATGCTGAGGTTTTGGGGTCGATCCCCGGGTCGGGCAGTGATATTGGATTTTTCTATTTAGTATCATATGATGAGCCCTGGGTCTGGAATTTGTGTCCGGTATGGCGTCCGGTATCACATCATGGGACGGAATACGCACGGTGAAAATTGGGTGCACTAGTCGTGCCTCTGCCTACCCCTTCGGATAAAAGGCGTGAGTGTGTGTGTGTGTGTGTGTGTTAAAATCATTAAGTTATGTTACGCAACAGTCCTTAAACCCATCTGTCGGTAGGTTTAGGATGTTCTCCTATCCTAGGTATATTTCGTCACTTATATCCTCTGCGTTTACGCCTACACCTCTGCAAGTGCACTCATAATTCATTCACATTTACTTTTATTTCCTCATCATGAAGCCAGGCAGAAAAACATTGACTATGTAACGTTCTTATAAATATCCCAACTCTCTATTATACATGCTTAAAACACAATCTGCCAGTTGGTTAGCAGCATTCTCGATGATAATCGCCTCGATACAGGTTCTATCATTGACTATGATAATCTATTCAGACTGGAGGCCTGTCATAGGCTATACCAGGGGCCCGTTTCAAAACTTCTGAGTTAATGCTACTCTTCACACTCGAAACACGAAAGTCACACTCTAATCTACGCTCCCAAACAATTAATGGTAATAAAATGAGTAGCATCTACAGTAGCTGTTTAACGCGATAACTGTCAAATGAAATTAACTTGAAAGAGGCCCTTATTTATTGAAAACAAAACAACTTAAAAGCGCAATCACGTTTGAAATCGCAAATGTATTCAGGGACTATCAAACTGAAATTAGTTGTATTAAATGAACTTTTTAGCAAAATTATAAGCACAAGTTGAAGATTCTCTAAGGGCTTGTTTCACAATGTTCAGGTAAATGTTATCCACCTGGTAACGTATAAGACGAATAATTCTGAATGCATTCATTTGTGCACCATTTATTTGGCAGCTTGACTTATGTTCGATCATGTTATATTTTTCCGCGACTGCGGCCGTTAAAAAGTTTTTCCAGGATAAAAGTCCCGCTTTATATTTTCCCGGGATTAAAAGTAGCCCATGTGTTAATCCATGAATTGATCTACCGGTCTGCCAAATTTCATCGAAATCCGTTTAGTAGTTTTGTGTGAAAGAGTAACAAACATACATCCATACATTCTTACAAACTTTCGCGTTTATAATATTGGTAGGATTGGACGATAACCGCTTACTCAGACATTGAATCAAGCCCTAAGCATGTGTAATTGTTGAAATCGATTAGGTAGAGCTGACTCTACAACCAAGATGAGTTCGAACATCGATCGCTGCTCACCCTTGGTAAAGGGGTTCATTGGTATTTATAATCTCTCGCCCCTACAGCAGTCATATTATTTGCATTAGCAAGAGTTATTAGCAATATGATTATGTCCTAATAATGAATTAGAAAAGCAATTGTAAAAATAAGTATTATTTTTTGTATTCTAAGAGCCTGTTTCATAATATTCAAGTAAATTTTATTTGACAGTAATCGTATATAGCTAATGTCTCATTTATTAAGATTTATTTGGGAGCATAGATTGGATTGTGAATTTTGTATTTGGTCGCCTTGTACATTTATATGACGAGTAGCATTTATGAGCGCGCGTTGAAACCGGCCCTTATAGTTCCGTAAGTGTACGACGTCCAGGATTACTTTTTAATTTCACCAAGTCCTTTTTTTGTTGCCATCTTCGACGCATCAGGGTCGGCTGCGAGTTTCCTCTGAGGGAAGTGTCTAAGTAGCCGTATCAAACATGTTATTAAAGAAATATTAAAAATACTGACTGCCTCTGTGGCGTAGTTGTATCACGGTACGACTGCAGTGCTGAGGTCTCGGGTTCAATTTGCGGGTCGGGCAAAGTGATATTGGGTTTTTTTACTCATTATCAGTTCGGAGTCTGGAAATACACACATACACTCTCGCCTGTTATCCCCGAAGGTGTAGGCAGAGGCGCAACTAGTGCACCCACTTTTCGACGTTATTCCGTCCCATGATGTGATAGGGGACGAGCCTATCGCCATATCGGGCACAAATTCCAGACTCCGGGCTGATACTGAATAGAAAAACTCAATATCACTTTGCCCGACCCGGGGATCGAACCCGAGACCTCAGCTTTGCAGTCGTACTATAATACAACTACGCCACCGAGACAGTCAAGGAAGTTTCGAGTTTCGAGTCTGGAAATGTGCCCGGCAAAGGGCAATATACCCACCCCTATTACATAGGACCTAACATAGCTGGCAAAATGTGTGTGTGATACATTTCTGCCCACCCCTGAATTGGGAAAAAGGCGTGACGCTATGTCGTAGAAGTAACAACTATCGCTTTCAACGATTTCGAATGTATATCTAATTTATTTTATCTCCCTTACAACGATTATAGTTTGTGTGAAAAAGGACTCTATCAGACGGGTGTAAAATTTATTTCCTACTCCTTTTTTTTATTATATCATTGTACTGAAATATTTAACATTGAATTTTTTGTCGGCATAGACTTACTAAAAATGACACTATTTTTATTAAGTCTATGCTAAAAATATTACATTCGATATTTTTTTGTAAGTTTACAGTACGGAAATTTTTTAAAAAAGAAATGTCACAACAAGTAATAGAAAATTATAGAAGAAACACAAAACCAAATTATTACCTATTTCATAAAAAACCTTAAAGGCGATCTTTTGAAAAGAGAGTCATTAATTATTTGGATTAATGTGTAATTGATTTCGTGCAAGTATTTGTTCATCATTGAATACAATTTATTATTTTAAAAAGGCAACAATAATTTTACATGTAATTTTACACAACTACAGATTTTTTTACTATGGCTTAAGTTATTGATTAAGAATGCTAACCTATATGTTTATTTTTTAAATCCACACAAAACAAGGCACAAGAATACTCATCCTAATTGTGGAACTTTAACGTTGCGTTAACCTTGTTTTAGGCACGTATAAAATTACAGAAACCAAGTTGAGTGTGGGTTACATTGTAATAGCTGTTCACGCGTACTTTTTAACAAGTTTCCGCCAGGTATCCCGGGGAGATAATTGCTTTACTGTGTTTCTGATGGGATAAAGATGTGTAGGACGTGTATGGACTATGGACATTCATGTACTGTGAATTTTTGTTAAAAAATATTAATTTAGAGTTGTCTTGTTTCAATGTTGTTTAATGTTGACTAAAGACTGAGTTATGTACATAATATATAAGATTCAACCGTAATTTTTTGATGATCTTTTGTTTTGTTTAATAAGTACGCTTGGAAAAAAAAGCGTGTTATTTCAACTTACATATTATTATAAAAACAAACGTGTATAGGCAAAGTACAAAAAATGTATTAAGAGCCTAAAGGCCTACAAAATTAAAGTAAACATTACAAGCCTGTTTACGCAGACAATTTATCATAACAAAACTTTACAACAAATAAAATAATAACTTCGATATATCATAAGTTGAACATAAACAAAACTTTAATTAATCCAATCAGACTGACGGGCCGTGTGAGGCGCAGCCGTGTGTTATCAGTACATGTTATCTGGTAAGTTTAATCGCGCGCCGTAGTGTGCTCCCGGGCTAATGAGGCTGCGGTTTTCGCGAAAACAACAAGTGAGCGCGCCCGCCCGCCCTACGCCTCCACTAACTTCACTTGAACTTTACTAATCAATTTACAACGTAACACCCGCTAATGTTAAAAACTAGTAAGTAACATTTACTTTAAAAAAACCGTACCATAAAAAGTCTTAAAACACACACAACAGCACAAAGTCGGCACAAAATAAAAAAAAGTTTCGCCGTACAACCGCGGAAAGGCGCGCGCGTTCGCCACCGAAACGTGGTCGACATTAAAACCTTAGCGGGAAAGAAACGGTCCCCTTATTACGTCTCGAAAGAAATTCTCCCGCACACAAGGGTACGGCGAAAGAAGTCCACGCAGACAGGCGCGCTGCAACGCGACGGGGGGACGTGTCGCTGTGTGCGTGTCCTACAAATAAGTATTAAAAGAGATAGTTAGGTGTGGAGCACGGTATGTATCGCCATATGTCGCCTCGGACTGACATGGTTTTGAAAAGGACTAGAGGAATTTTTTTTGGAGTTTAACTTTTTTCTAAATTTAAATACGTCTGATATCCGGGTGATTTTTATGGCACATTTATTCGTTTATTAAATTTATAAAAGGAAAGTAAACTTACTAAACATTTTTTTATTAATAAATTATTTTATATCAAACATCGTAGATACTTCTTACAGTAAAAAAAAACTTTATTCTATGCATAAAATATTTTTAGCTCAAATTGAATCAGTCCTCGCCCAAAGAAAATTAGTAGGTACTACTTACGAAGCTAGAATTAGTACGGCTTTATAATTACTCTGATGTTTTTTTGCATTGCCGACAGATGGTGCTTTCAATTTATAAATGTTTAGACATCTATACATCTACCCTTTTATATGAAACTAAGATATAAAACAAAACTATGTAGTGTTCATAAAAAGTTATTCTACTCTTTATGTTTCTGATACACTTAAAATAGGTCATGGATCGTGTAATCAATTCTGAGCCTTATTCATGATTCTCAAAATATATCTTAAAAGGAATACGGGCTACACAGGACTAAGTAACGCAATTCAGGTGAATATCCAATGAAAGCGAGCTAACTCGGCTTAAACTATGTCTATCCACATAAACATACTTTACAATCCTTTCTAAATGCCTAGAATGGTCTTTTTATTGAAGGCCTAAAACATAAAATTTTATTCCAAATTAAATTTTATCGTTTAGACGATGAAAATGAACGCCATTGTGCGACCAAATAGTTTACGTAGAATACTCGATGTCTCATTGATACGCCAATATACATTCTCTGAGACACTGCCAGCGAACCGCCAACAAAAAAGCATTCAAAATATGTCTTCATATTTCGTCTGGAATATAAATAACGTCTTAATCATGCATAATAACAAGTGCTCGTCAGACAAGCGCCGCACGAAGACCTCAGAGCGCCCTCGAGACGGCCGACAATGGAAATTTTATATCGTCGTAAAATTTAACTGAGCACTTTAATAACTAAAGCCCGAAGCCGATATAGCGTCGTATCGTTGACAAAAGGATGAGCCTCCGCTTTCGGCCCACAGGCTTAGTGCACCCACACCAATACGGCTAGAGAACGGTGAGCACACACACAGCCCGTCTACGTGAAAGCAACCCACACGCCCACCCGCCAAACACGCCCAACGTCTTGGGTTTTCTTATAAACCACGTTGCGTTCTACGTCCCTGTCTGTTGCACGCGTGCCGTCGTGGGCTCTCTGTCTCGCGCCATCACGAGCCTCACATAAAGCGGCGCCACATTCCCGCCTTTTTTCCCACTCCATTTTGACAGGTCGCGGCTCCATATCTGGCCGGAAGGTAAGACGGCGTTCACAGACTTATCTAGTAGATATTTTTATATCATTCATATATCGCTTTTGTAACTCAGGGTTCGGCTATCTAAAGGTTTATTCATAAACAGTTTTCCTACCAATAACTTTTATGATGGATTTGTTTTGCTAAACATTATTATTTAAGATATGATAATGTTGCATTTCGTTATGGTAACTATGTTAGAAAATCATAAACAAAGGCAGTGTGGAACAATCTTTGACATCCTACTAATATTGTAAAGGCGAAAGTTTGTAAGAATGTATGGATGTTTGGATGTTTGGATGTTTGGATGTATGGATGTATGGATGTAAGGATGTTTGTTCCTCTTTCACGCAAAAACTACTGAACGGATTTCGATGAAATTTGGCACACGGGTAGATCATGTCCTGGATTAACACATAGGCTACTTTTTATCCCGGGAAAATATAAACCGGGACTTTTATCCCGGAAAAACTTTTTAATGCGGGCGGAGCCGCGGGCAAAAGCTAGTATAAAATACTAGTTTATAATTCCCCAATAACTTATTCAAGGAAGAAACTCTTCAATCTCTACATGTACAATTTCGCGTACTTAACTCATAATAAAAATGCATCATTATAAAGAAAATATGAACACAAGATTCAAAAACGTGAAAGAAAAAGCATTTCAAAAATAGATTCCTTTAAATTGTAAGTATTTCTGGTGCTTGCAGTGTGTTCATCGTCTTACCGACTAAGTGGCTCAAGACGCGTTAGCGGGCGCGGGTGCGGGTGCGGGCGCGGGCGCGAGCGCGGTGGGCGGGGCTGCGGACCTGCGGCGCTCCGCTATCGGCACACCGAAACACACATTTTTCCCGCCGCAAACCTCGCGCCGAGGGTTAGCCGCGACCCGCAGACCTCGTTCGGGGGGAAAGAAAGAAAAGACACACGTCTCTCACTCCTGCGCGCGTGCGCTACAGCGGCGTCGTAGCGCGCCAACTTTGACAGTTTTCACTGTTTAGGCGGGCGGGAGAGACGGCGACGATGCATGAATTTGTTCTTTAAATTAGTACGGTCTTCTTAATTAACAATAATTGGATTGAGATATTGTTTTAATGGTAAAATTAAGTAGACTTTCATTGACACTAATTGTATGTGAGGACTCTACCTAATAAAAACAGATCGGATATTTTTGTTAATTAACGGAGTTATGTAAAAAGATAATTGCAGTAAACCACGCGACTGAAATAAATCATCAATTTGGGTTTTTTAATACATCAATGATTTATAGTAATATTTTAACTTTTTCTAATTTCCACGAGCCACTCCAAATCAATTAAATGAACTAACCATCACTACGAAAAACGTGTCTGACTAGACGTTTTTCGTCTTAACTTGAGAGAAGCGTCACCGCAACGTGCTCGTAACAGCGACCCGAAACTTACATCGCATGTGGCCACAGTGAGGCCACAGGGCCACGGCCCGTGCGGTGGGACCTCCGGTCATATCAAAACAAAACGGGCCAGCCGTAGCGAGCTAATCACGCGGTCGCGGCCGCACACAATTCTCAGGTTAGCCGCTCGGCAATTCACAGTTTAGTTTGGCGTGTGACGTCACTAACCCTCTTGGAAGTTGGCTGTGATCACATTGTTTTAGTATCTTGATCGAATTAGTTTTGGTATGTATGTGGCTTTATGTATACGCCAGTGTGGCTTTGCTTTGCTTGTGGTTTTGCGATTTTCTTTTCTGTGGTAACTTTTTTTGTTACTTAACATGAATCCATACCTCTACGTCAGACTGAAGTAAAGTACCACTCGCATCCACGTAATCCAAAAACCATGTTGTAAATAGTACATGGACTTCTAAATAATACTGTCGATAATACTGTTGTGAGCTGCAAAAAAGGGAAACCTAGCAAACACTCGTTTCACAATTAAGTTTCATAAACTAAAGTTACAAATGTGGTAAAGCTGCTTTGCAGGTGAATAAGCCAGTTTGACGCAACTAGTACCATTGTCTTACAAAATTATGACTTCAAGACGCACCACGCATGTCGGTTAAATACCATCAGCCCCCTTATACTCTATGACAGTGTTAACTTGTAACGCGGCCGCGTTAAGTTAACTTCGTGTAATTGGCGTTAAATGGTATTCTTTATGCCAATTTCCATAGTGATAAACGCGATGAGTTACGTTACGCGCTTGTTACGAGCGGTGGAAATAACATGTGTCATAGAGAATAAGGGGGAGGTCATCTTGCCCCTCTCATTTTTTTTTCACATTTTAATAGGCAGATAAAGCTGCAAAAAGAACACCATTTACGTATTATTTTTTATGGACATAAATCCATCGCTTTACAATATAAGCCTCATTTTACTCATAATATTATTGTTTGTTTGTTTTTATTTAAATAACCATTGACTATTGCTTTATCAAAAGTGTTAATATGGTATTTAAGACATTATGCTAATTAGACTTCGATCTGTTTGAATGGTATAATAATTTTATACCATTATAGAAAGCTATCTAGATGCTACGGGCTACGACGTAGCGTGTCCGCAGCAGCACGTAGCAGTGACTACGCTATCTCTTATTTATAGAACTGATTAACCATTACTATGATATTTGGGTCATTTTAACACAAAATAAAACTTCTTCTTTTGGCATAGAATACATTCCTAATGTGTATCAAGCTTTCAAACAAATATATTTTTTTTTAAATTAAACTACTAGTAAGGATTTTATCGCGGTTTTTTTTCTTCCGTTGTTTCAAAGACCTTGCATCACTGTGTGATCATGGCGTGGATGGCGAAATCATTTTTTGTAAACTTTTATTTAAATCATAAAGATAGGTCCAAAACTTAATTTCCTTGAGATATCTAAATGAAAACTATAACTACTGCCAAATATTTAAGAACCCTATCACCTTTGATTCCGTGTACAAGTACAAGCAAACGACGTTGCACCGACATCAGTGAATAAATAGCTTGACACTTGTGCGCAAATAAACAATTTAAAATGTCAAGAATAGGGAAAGGGCACGCGACCCAACCCTTTTCCTTGCCGACATTATGTTTTCTGACAACCAATTTTAGACTTGTTTGCATTGCCGACAAGTGTACATACACAATTTATTTCTATGTTTTGTGATTGCGATGGATTATGTAGGGCTATATGCCGTCATCATAGAGAAGTTCTATTGTATTTACAGCTATAGGAAATAATTTTGTATCATAATGAATAGCAACACCGTTTACAAGGTAAAATGTCAACTAGTGAGCCTGAACCAAGTTCTTTTACTTTCCGAGGTGCATCATTGTTATTTCTACCTCGAACCAAATCATTTTGTCTTAAGCTTAAAGTAGAGTTACTATAGCAATAACCCTACCAAACAATAATGAAATGAAATCCTCCTAGCCAGTTTCGGCCACAGCGGCCAATCTCAACGGAGATCAGCCAGGTACGCAGGAGATATTATAGTGCACAAGTGTGTGCGCAATACACAGGTGCACTCGCTATTCCTTCACTCTCATAGTCCGGTGAGACGGCAATCCGACATGACCGGAGAGAGATCAGGCGCAGGACCAACGGCTTTACGTGCTTTCCGAGGCACGGGGGTATCACACCGCCAACTTCCTGACTCCGAGCTGCGACTGAGTAAATTTTAAGATGGAAAAACCCAGTCACAATTTTTTTGGCTCGACCCGGGATTCGAACCCAGGACCTCAGCACGTAAATCGTACTCGTAATGCGTACGCAATACCACTACGCCACCGAGGCAGTAATAATAATATGTATAGCGAACTTCATTCTCATCATCAACCACATGAAGCCTACTGCTAAACATAGGCCTGCCCTAATTATTTCCAGACGGACTTGTCAAAAGCGGCCAGCGAACAGCGCGCAGCGTGTTCCTGCTACCTTTATCAAGTCGTCTGCGTTGCAGGAGCGCGTCCAATTATTAAAATCAGATACAAAATTTAGTCGTTTCCACCCTTTAATCTATCCAACGCTCTTTAAAATTATTAAAAGTTTTACTCACTCCATTGAGAGCATTGATACCTCTTTTCATACATTAGAACCACTTATAATAAAAGTGTTGGTTGGTAGGTAGCGTGTAGCGTCGCTAAGCTAGTTATAATCGAATGCGAGTGCGAACTGCAACTGTGTCTGAGAAACGGCCGCTTGTGATGGGATGAGATGCTGGACAGTTTTGTATCGATGTTCTATTGAAAAATTTGTAGGATTTTTGCTTGTAGGACTCTGCTGAAATTAGAAAGTTTGATAAACGTGTCATTGTAGAAGCTTTCTGAAAAAACAATTACGTTGGTGGAAATTTCGCTCGTTAAATTTACTTCTCTTTGTATATCTTCCAATAAAGACAGACTTAATATTTTTACAAATAATCTACCTTTAAAGTTTAAAGTAGTAAGATACCCATTAATATACAATGAGAAGGAAACATTAACAGGGTATTAAATCCGCATCAACATTTTTTATTAACTCTACTACAATAATTAACATAAAATATAATAAAATAGCCCTAGTTTATCAAGCAATATATTTTAAAAACAAAACTCCAATCACAAATATCTATAACTCTACAACAGAATATTAATAGCTCACTACAATGCGCAGTGTTTTCTCACTAATCACTGAAAAATAAACAAATGTCGATATATCATTACCGGAAGGGTCGCAACCCTTTTCCTTCGCCATATGCCGCGCAGCGAGCGCGCCCTTAAATTACAGAACTTCCCGCTCATAATAGAGAGATATGCCTTTAATATCTGCCGGATACTGGCTCTGTTCCTTGTTTACTTTTTGCTTCCGTTCTTATATTAGAGATTGTTTGCACATTAAAGTATGATAGTGGACTATCGGTTCTATTGTTGAATTAATTAGAAATGTAAATGTGTAGATTTATAATCGTAAAATGAGTTCATAAAACATTGTTTAAATAGAACGAGGTAATGTATGTTGAAAGAAAAAATGTTTTTTTATCCAACTAGCATTATAGAAAAAGTAGAGGGCAAAAGAGCACTAGGGCGCAATCCAATACGCTGGACCGATCAGATCCGCACCACACTTGACACCACTGTATACAGCGGAATATAGATGGCCAACAGCCGGGATCGGCGGCGTGACATCATACATCGGAAGCTGGTGAGAGCAGGTCACGAACTTCAGAAGTGAGGAGAACGACGCAAGTAAGAGGAGCATTTTAATTATTATATGTACATACATAAATATACTGACTACCTCGGTGGCGTAGTTGTATTACAGTACGACTGCAAAGCTGAGGTCTCGGGTTCGATCCCGGGGTCGGGCAAAGTGATATTGAATTTTTCTATTCAGTATCAGCCCGGAGTCTGGAATTTGTGCCCGATATGGCGATAGGCTAGCCCCCTATCACATCATGGGACGGAATAACCGCGGAAAGTGGGTGCACTAGTTGCGCCTCTGCCTACCCCTTCCGGGATAACAGGCGTGAGTGTGTGTGGGTGTGTGTGTGTGTGTGTGTGTGTGTGTGTGTGTGTGTGTGTGTGTGTGTGTGTGTGTGTGTATATATATAAATATAATAATACCTATGTAAGGAAACCGGTGGGCTACTTGACTAAAAGCGTCTGCATGTATCAAATATCGCACGACTAAGGTAGCCTTCGCATTCCCGTGACCCACGTTAGCCGCACCCCTCCCTCTATTACGCAGCCTAACGAAAATATAGTACGTTCTCGCAAAAATTAATACATTCAATTCAATCGATATAGGCTATAAAAATAACAATAAAAACTCAAAATTGTCTATAAAAATCAGCCCCCGCCAATAATGGTACGTGCAATTCCAATCAGAATGGCGCGACGGTTGCGAAACGCACCTGCTGACTATCACGGTAGAAACACGTGCCCAGCTGAGAGGCTACTTAACGTAAGTGACCCTGCTTACCCAATCCCAACTGTGCCCTCAGAGACACTCAAATAGCCGGCAATTTCATGAGGACCGAGCGCCAGCTGCGATCGACGCGCCAAAAAATAACATTCCCCAAAAATACATTTGCGAAAGAAAGGCATATTAGTCTCAGCGGAGCAATAATCGAAGCCAATCGGCCCACCGAACGCTCCGACACGACACTTTTTTTTATTTATACCATTACTTCAGTGCGGTGATATCGTAAAATATATTTTTATGGACACGTGTAGACACCTTCTGATTTTATAATATTGCTATTCTGATTTGTTGCTTAGGGGGCGATTTGTAATATTTTACCATCTATATATAACAGTATAAATCCCATAAAACTATTAATAAATAATAAAGTTCAACTGCATTCTTTAAAAACGGTTCACCCTCATTATTATTACCTAGGTCACCCCGTGCCTCTACACATTGCACTATAAAATTGCTTTGTATGTTGTGGATCACAGGGTATGACCATAATTATCATTTTCTTGACCCTGAATAAACAAAAGAGATTATCCTAACTGAAAAAAAGTGATTGAATATTCAGAAACATTTAATAGAATCATCAATCATCATTTAAATAAATCGAAAATAATTTAGCTGCAATCATTATAATTAACTACAAAAACAACTTTCGCAAACACAAACACCACATGCTCACACTTTTAGAATGCATGTTTGCCTGTACAATTCTCCGATAAAGATAATTACAAAGGGTGTAATGGGGTATTTTGGGCCAAATTTGGCATTAGTCGTGTAGATTAGATTTCAAGAGGCGACAAGTCAGCGGGCGTGTCGCGCTGTCACGAACAATTCGCGGCCCCAAGACATGTTGCACTACATTCACTAAATGACAGTGCAGTGTTTGAAAAACATTTATTTTGATGCTTCTAAAATATTTTTACTACCTCGGTGGTGTAGTTGTATTGCGGTACAGCTGCAATGCTGAGGTCTCGGGTTCGATCCCCGGGTCGGGCAAAGTGATATTGGGTTCTCTAATCAGTATCAGCCCGGAGCCTGGAATTTGTGCCCGATATGGCGATAGGCTCGCCTCCATCACATCATGGCATGGAATACACACGGCGAAAAGTGCATTAGTTGCGCCTCTGCCTACCCCTTCGGGGATAAAAAGACGTGACCCGCGTGAGTATGTGTGTATATCAGTGTGTCAGTGAACAGCTGACTCGTCGCACGCGCACAGTAGTTACGCACCGAGCGTCCGGTAACACCGCGGTTCTCAAAGTTTATTCCTTGCTCTGCAACTATGTTTACATGCACTCGCTGCAAAACATCATTCAAAGATGGTGCACATTGCTCCTTATGCAAGAGTCACTTCGACTTCCCATGCGCAGGCATTACTGAGCCAGGATGGCGTAAACTGGGTGACAGGAAGCTAACATGGAAATGTACCAGCTGCAAGTCGGCAAGTCCGCGTCCATCCCCTTCGACTACCCCCACACCTGCGGATATAGATGGAATTTTCGCGCAGTTGAAGTTATTATCTTCCCAAACTGCGGCTATACCAGACCTAGTGAACAATATGAAAATTATTCAAAAGGAACTGAGTGAACTCAAGTCTATCAGGGACGAAATCCTAAGTGTTAGAACTTCGGTTGAATTTGCGCATCAAGCCGTCGAAGACCTAACGTCAAAAGTTACAACCCTTAGCAACGAAGTCGAATTGCTGCAGAAAACAAAGGAAGACATTACGTCTCTTCGCAGGCAATTCAACACACTGAATGATCTACATCGCGAGACTGAACAGAGACTGCGAATGAACAACATTGAAATTAAGGGTGTACCTCTGTCTAACTCAGAAAATCTGTACTCGATTGCTGCTAAAATAGGAGAGCTTATCAACGTGAAGCTAACTAAGGAACATATAAACTATATTGCAAGAGTCCCTATGCGCAATGACTCACGAAACAAAACTATAATCTGCTCTATTCATAATCGGTATATCAAGGAAGATTTTGTTGCAGCCGCTAGACAGCACAAATTAACACCTGGTAAGCTCGGATTGCAAGGCGACAACACGATTTATGTGAACGATCACTTGACGATAGATAATAAGATGCTGCTTAACAAAACTAAAGCACTTGCCAAAGAACAGGGGTTTGCCTACGTATGGGTAAAAAACTGCAAAATACTAGTAAGAAAAAATCCCACTTCGCCTATAATAACCATAAAATCAGAACAAGATCTAAACAAGTTTATACCATTATAATATGTTACGATTCCTTTATAAATTCTCAAAAACTGATATCTCCAAAATTTGAGTTGCTCACTCATATTTCCTTACATTTAAATTTGAAACATTTTTGCAACCTCTTTACTATTATTACATTATGTTTTTATGATTATTGCATCTATTTCTTTTTAAGTTCAAAATTACTATGCGCCAAGTTTGAGAAACACATCCACAGTTTTTTCTACCTGCTCAACGCGTCGAGATCTTTTGTTCATTTAATGCGTGCGGTCGGCCGAGTCTATTGTAACAACCCAATTAATAATGCACCTTATCACTTTAGTTTCAGAGACGACTTCCACTTATTGCTTTGCATTCATACCTGCCAATGCTCACTCGAATGCTACCTGTATCTTTATTTTATTACTAAATGCTTTATATTACTTTTACGTATCGTACGTTTCTTTACTTACACTCACGAATTAATTATCTTACTGCTTTATAATGATGCCGCTTAGTTTTTACTATCAGAATGTTCGGGGACTGCGTACAAAGACATCTACATTCTTTAGAAATTTACTGCAAAATTCATACGATGTAGTCTGCTTGACTGAGACGTGGCTAACAGATAGTGTTAATAATTGTGAACTTTTTGACGATCGCTATCTCGTTTGGAGACGTGACAGAAATTACGCCGATACAAATCAAACCCTAGGAGGTGGAGTATTAGTAGCCGCACGACGGGAGCTAGTGAGTGAATGTCATGAGGACTGGTGCTCATCAGCTGAAGACATATGGATTACAATCACCTTTTGCAGTAATAAACTCAGGATGTCTTTTAAAACGCACATATGTGTAGCATACATTTGTAATGAAAACAGAGGTAATTCTATTTCAACCCAGCTTCGTAATTTCTCAAATAACCTTCTCAATATAGCTTTAATGTATCCGGTTGATAAGTTCATAATTTTAGGGGATTTTAATCTGCCTAATATCGTCTGGCTCCTTCCAGGTGAGGATACCTCTATTAAACCCAGTAATATATGCGGCCCTATACAATCTGCCTTCTTCGACAATATTAATACCTGCAATATGTTACAATACAATTCTCATGTCAACAATAATAATAGGATTTTAGACCTTATATTCTCTAACTCTGAAGTCTCGGTAACGTGCTGCGATGACCCACTTGTATTAGAAGATCCCCACCACAAGGCGCTCTGCATCTCAGCCGATTTCTTCCAGCCTCACTCCCTATCATCTGTGCCATACACTAAGTACTTATATAACTTAGGTGATTACGATTCAATTTCATATGAACTTGATCACATAGATTGGGTTAACGAATTCAACTATATGTCGATGGAAGTCGCTACGGCCTTTTTTTACAATACCATCAATAGATTACGTGACACCTATGTCCCGACAAAAATAGTTACTCCTCTAACCAAATATCCACCTTGGTATAAGAAACCACTTATAAAAATGATTAAAGAAAAATTCAAATTCCACACTAAATACAAAAAGTATAAAAATAACTCGGACTACCAAAGTTTTATTTTATTAAGAGAGAGGGTAAAAGTGCTTGAGAGAGATATGTATACTGATTATATAAAAAAAGTAGAAGATAGTATTCTTAAAAACTCAAAAGCATTTTGGTCTTTCGTAAAAAGCAAAAAGCAGTCACATTCTTATCCTCAGGTACTTAGATACCAGTCAATCTCTTCCAGTGAAGGTAATGCCATTTGTAATATGTTCTGCGACTATTTCGACTCTAACTTTTTACAATACTCAAACGCGAGACGCAGGAATACATCATTTTGTAGACATAACACAACTCCTGCAATATTACTTTACCCGAACTCACCAACTGACATTGGAACCATTGAAATGAGAGAAAATGAGGTTTTTAATCTACTTAAAGCTACTAATATAAATAAATCCGCAGGTCCAGATAATATACCTCCAATTTTTATTATCAAGTGTGCCAAAAGTCTCACAAAACCTCTTACCTTACTGTTCAGGCGGTCCTTTTATGACGGATTGGTGCCGATGATGTGGAAGTCCGCTTTTATCACGCCAATCCACAAAAAAGGACCCAAAGACTCCGTCGAGAACTACAGGCCTATATCTAAACTATGTATTTTTGCCAAAGTATTGGAAAGAATAGTCTACCGACAACTATACGCTTCCCTCAAACATAGTTTTAGTGAACAACAGCATGGGTTCCTCAGTGGCCGGTCCACTACATCTAATTTAATAATTTGCAGTGACTACATAACTCAGTATATGTCCCAAAGACAACAAGTCGATGTGATATATACAGATTATAGCAAAGCATTCGACAGGATTAATCATTCGTTACTATTACAGAAATTATTAGCTGCCGGAATCAGAGGGAACCTCTACAGATGGTTCTGCTCTTATGTTGAGAATAGATGCCAGACCGTTGTCCTCAACGGTTATAGGTCTAAAGCATCCTACATACCATCTGGAGTCCCTCAAGGTTCACTGTTAGCCCCATTACTTTTCACTATTTTCATAAATGATATTTCAGATTGTTTCCAAAACTCAAAAATTCTATTATACGCGGATGACATGAAAATATTATGTCCCATCTCTTCTGATAATGTTGCTCTGCAAGACGATTTAAATAGATTTTTTGATTATTGCTCCCTTAACAAACTAGACTTAAATGTATCTAAATGTCACGTTTGTACTTACACTAGAAAACCATACCCTATTTCTTTCAATTACTTCCTTAATGGTTCTATAATTAAAAGAGTTAATTGTATCAAAGACCTCGGTATTACATTTGACTCCAAATTAATGTTTGACGAACATATTTCTAGCATGGTTATAAAAGCTTCAAGGGCATTGGGATTCGTAATTAGGCTCTCCTCTGAGTTTAAAAACATTAAAACGATGAAAATTTTATATTGTGCTTATGTACGCAGTCACCTCGAATATTCTTCACAGGTTTGGAATCCAATTTACAACGTCTATATTGATAGAATTGAAAACGTACAAAGAAAATTCTTAAGGTACATCCAATTTAGATCTCATACATACCTACCAAATTACACTGCACGCTGTAAAAAATTTCACATGCTTCCACTACAAGAAAGAAGACGCGTAGCTGATTTGATCTATCTTTTTAACATTGCGAATGGTTCGGTCGATTGTCCGGAGTTATTGAGTAGGATAGGACTTCGTACGTATTCTTCTTACCTAAGAAAACCACTCCTGTTAAATGTCCCTAATACTATCTCAAAATACCATCAGAACTCTTTTCTAATACGAGCCAGTAGATCTTTTAACACATTGGCGCATGTTTTGAATTTGGACCTCTTTCACACTAGCATTCCTGAACTTAAGAGGAAAATGAGCAACTCTTTTTTTAATCTATAATATATAAGTGAGTGAGTAGCTAAAGATATCTCTTCTTGTGCCCTTACTTTCAGCTGTTCATATATATTGTACTAGTACCTATATGTGAAAACTTGTCATTAGCCATCTGTAATTAACTTCATACATCTATAAGTGTTATTTTAGCTGTAAGTTTTCCTTAATAATAATAAATAAATAAATAAATACGTCTAAATTATTATACAATATCTATTACAAACGTTACAAACGGTGTAAATTAATTATGATCCACTGGTGTGTCCTTTTTAATAAAGGAAGTAAAACTTGGTTTTCAAATTTTGTTGTAGATCCTAAGTTAGTGTACCTATTTTAACTATGATCATAGCGGATTGATTGAGCATTGTCTTAGAAAATAACCTTCCATGTAGAAAGAGACAAGGCTGCCATGTAACCAATAACTGTTCTTTCTGTGGATCTGTAGTAATAAACGCGTAAATACCAAACTCACCTTACTTTACAAATGTGTGACGAGACCAGTTAGAATTCTGCAAACAGAGTATTCGCCGCTCGATCGCTGTATCTCAGGTTTGTGTTATTATTCAACTAGTAGTGCTCGCGGCTCCGCCCGCGTGAAAAAGTTTTTCCGGGACATAAATATTTTCCCGGGGTAAAAAGTATCCTATAGCACTCAGGAGTTGTGTCTTCCTATTAGTGAAAGAATTTTCAAAATCGGTTCAGTAGTTCCTGAGATTAGCGCGTTCAAACAAACAAACTCTTCAGCTTTATAATATTAAGTATAAATTAAAAGTAAGCCACGTAAACTTCATTTCTACCTCTTTTCTTGATACATATTCATTTATTACTAAGAAGAAATAGGTACAAACCGATCTGAGAAAATTCTACAAAGTATAGAAGGGTGTAAGATAAAGTTTAAAAGTAAAATAAAAGCAGGCACTTCAATCAATTGCGCGTTGTTTAACCAATTTATCTCGCCATTTCCCCCGTATTTTTTCAATACGCGTTTGAGATCATTTAACATTTTTATGTGTAATCCCGCTCGGTGGCGATAAGACAAGGAGATTTTTGCGCGCCTCTCACTTTATTTTATCGGCTACGTTTTACTGCAAGTTCAAAACAGATTAAATCTAACAGCGGGGCGTCATTCGGATATGTTCGCCATTTATTGGCTTGTATTTTGGTTTTATAAGATTTGTTGTGTGGCACTTGTGTTGGAAAACTCGTGTTCTGGTGTAATTTATTTTAATATGTGCAAGTGAATGAAGCTATGCCACTAGTAAAAACACAAACGCAATGTATTAATCGATTTTTTTGCTGGATGGAATAGTCCATACAGTCTAAATACTGTATGGACTACACAAAGCTATTGGGACATGACCGCAAAAAGTAAAGTTAATTTCTTACTCTCTTCTACACTTGATCCAGTTCACATCATTCACACAGTCAGTATGATAGCGTTAGTTCGCTCTTTTTCTTCTTCTTGTGATCTTTAGAAGTTCATTGCTGAACATAGGCTTCCCCCAAAGATTTCCAGACCAACCTGTCAGAAGTGGCCTGCATCCAGCGAGTTCCTGCGGCCTTTACGAGGTCGTATATCCACCACTATCCACTTTGTAGGAGAATGTTCCATGTTAGCTCGCTCATTACACCAAAATCAAAATTAAAGATTTTTTCCGACAGCCCCAAAGAAGTTTACGGCTAGTCGCGTTAGTTTGGTCGGCGCGTGTAATGAATCGTAAAAAATGTCAGTTTTACTATACGAGCAGCACATCTACGCAGTGATTTTTAAATTATGCAACATTTGTATGGAAATACACGACACCCCAGCCCCGAGTCGACTCCTTAAAAATACATCCCGTGTTATTTGTTGGCTGCTTTTGACGCGCAATCGTGATTCGATTGCTTTTTCATGTAGATCATATTGTTTATTTTTAAATTTATGAGTAAGGTATAAGTCAAGGATATGGAGCTTCCAAGTGTCTGCTTTTGTTTATTCGTAGTTACCTACTAATTTCATTAAGAAGATTTAGATTTGAAGAATTGAATTTCTCAATAATCTACTAAATCCTGTTAGTTAATTCAAAAGTAGGAAATACAGTAAAAAAAATGCATTCATCAATGAACCTGCTTGGGTCAATTAACTTAATATAATACTTACCTAACTACCTTTGTATGCGCTATTTTAATTACACAAACCTTAATTGAATAGCCTATATTGGAATTAAAGACGCATTATGTACTTAGGTACTACTGCGGAATAAAAATAGCCAAACTTGATCTATCTGTGAACCAAATTTGAAAGTGATGAATTCCTACGTTCTGGACCATAGGTCCGTCAATTAAAGATTTGACTACCATGTAATTGTTATGTATAATTTTTACGTCAAAGTACATAGTTTTATGTCGTCCAAACGTAAGTACATCTAAGGTACAAACTATTTGTAGGTAAATATAAAAACAAGCTGATACTTGACTACAAACCTTAATTGATAACCATTTTAAAAATGCCTATTCAATATTGAAAAAGAGGGTGCGAGAACACCTTGTTTATATCATATTTTTCGTCTGATAGACTTTATTACTTCGATATGTAACCTCGTGTCTGCCGTTTACAAAGTTTTAAACCTCTCTGCAAAACTTAGTAATGGAAATCCCACTCTATCCACCTAAACATAAAGTTGTCTCTGCCGTGCACTATTATTAATTTTAGGTGAGATCGTCATTCATGCTGGGCTAACCTTATATTCTTGGAAGAATGGTTGGTAAATTTTCAATACTCACTTTATTAGGTCGGGTCGGAAGAGGGTGAGTGAACGGCCTTTATTAGATTTTGTTGAAACGTGAGTACGTGCGGCGAAGTGCATCGTCTGCGTCCGACACCTCGATATTGAATACTGGAAAAGGTAGTGTGCAATAAACACTTTCTTTTTTAATTGAAATGTTTGTTATATCTACATTTAATGTTTGCCAAAGGAGTCGATTTACAATTAGGAAACGGAGAACAAAACTAACGTGATAAGTACCTAAGTACCTTGGAAGTTAAGTACTTATAAATTTCAGAAATATTAGCGAAAGCCGTATTGTAATCTTAAATGTATGTCCAACTAGGCAAGTGCAACTTTGAGAAAGAGGTCAACAGTCGAATCCAGCTCGGTTGGGCAGCATTCGGAATACTATGCAAGGTTTTCTCGACCATAATACCTCAGTGCCAGAAGATAAAAGTCTTCAATCAATGTGTGTTACCAGTGATGACATACGGCACTGAGATGTGGCCTCTGATGATGAAATGTATGCTCACGAATGTAATCTAATGTCTTTGCATAAAAATCTTTATTACCTACAGAGAAAACAAAAATTTCCGCGGCTATAAAATATGCAATACATAGCTTTACAACATGCTAACAGTATGACTCTACCACTTTAAAACTGTGGTAGAAATCTTCGCTTTACAAGTCTGTGGGTAGAGCTATACTGTAAGTTGTGATGGCTTCAGCGGAGTAATAATTAGTACTACCGTGAACAGCTTCTAAAAACCCGATGTGAATAAAGATAGACGCGGTGCTGTAGTTCACAATCACAGACAATATCATCAACTTTTTTTTTACTTTTTGTTCCATTTTATTTGGCATGATTAGTACAATAATATGTCTATTAAATAGGCTCTCCTTTTTTATATTTCGACGGTCCCATAGAACAAAGTCGTATATGCCAAACGATTAGTTTTTCAGTAGAGCGCTTTGAAAGTCTAAGTTAATTGTGAAAATCACAAGTTGTACATGAAGGAAACATTATCTAAAGGGTTCAGTAACAACTTTGAACCTAATGTGTGAAAATAGCACTAATTCGCACATGTATACAAACTAACGACTTTCAAAGCGCTCTACTGAAAAACTAACATTTTGAATATATGACTTTGTTCTATGGGTCCGTCGATTTATGTTTTTGGTGGGATATCATTACTTTTTGTAAAGTACTAGACAGATATTGAGTTATATGGTGCCGCGCGCCGCCGACGACACACCGTTGGCCGGTTGTTTAGCGCGTATTATAAGTTTTTTGTATGGGGACTCCACTTATTTTTTGACTTAACTTTATTTTTATACTTCTGTTTCTTATTAGTCCATGCTTCTGTTATACATCAAGTATAATAATACATATATTGGGATAATTTCAAGTATTTGCTTGTAATGGTTCCAACGCTATCATTAAAAATATATTATTTTTTGTATGGGGACCCCCGCTATTCTTTAACTTTTTTTATTTTTAGATTTTTTCCTACGCTTACAGTCAATTACCGAGCTGGATTCCAAAATTTTATCCTTCTATGTCATCTTGAAGTAGGTTAGATTTAGGTACTATATGTCAGTCAGTCAGTGCTAAAATTTACGACTTTTAGACCTTTATATCTTTATAACCGTTTGAGCTAGCTTCATAAAATTTGGGCTTCTAGATGTCCTTATGGATATAATTAAACACAAGTAGTTTTATGTGTTTACGTTAAAGCAGTTTTTAGTTATAGAAGGGTGAAAAGTGGCACCAAGTGGTTCGTGTAATATTACACTCGGCGCTGGCTAGCCAGTTCCTTTGCTTGATATTGACTTGACACGCTGCTGCGTGTTTAGATTATGCGAAATCTCTGTCTAAAGCAATACAATAGTCATTCACGCCTTTTATTCCCGAAGGGGTAGGCAGGGCCATATAGCTAGTGCACCCACTTTTCGCCGTTTATCTGTCCCATGATGTGATAAAGGTAGAGCCTATCACCATATCGGGACCTACAAATTACAGACTCCGGACTAATACTGAGAAGTAAACTCAATATAATTTTACTCGACACGGGTTTTGACTTTCGAAGCCGAGACCTCACGGTTAAATGCGTACCGCGAACGTTATAGGTACAAGTACACTACCGAGGGGATCTTTACTGTACAAAGGAGTTGTCCGCTCTTTGTATGGGTGCTGGGCCTCAAAATCTAAACAGGCTCAAACTTTAGGAATATTAAAGGGGCAACATATGGAAATTAGATCCATTAAAAAAATATTTTTAGAGCCCTCCATTCTTAACCAACTTTTTTGAAAACATTCATATTAAGTGTAGTTTTCAAGCCAAACAAAACTATATGCATCTCAAAATCGGAGGTTTTTAAAATTAAACGATTTATTGTAATATAAAATTGTCTTGTTTAGATTTTCAGGCCCATTTTTGAATATATATGTCCTTTGTATTATTTATTATGTATCTACTCAGATAACATTACTATATTAGTTTTTGTTTTATTTACGAAATTATAGCTAGATCACGTCCGTAGAAATCTTTACAAAGCAAAAATATTTAAAAACCCGAAACTAAAAATCAAATAGTTTATGGTACATGGCCCTCTATAAAAGAATCGTTAAACTTATTCAAAAGCGCCAGAGAAACTTATGCTGCCAATTATATAAAAGTTACGCTGCTTGTTCAACAGATAGCGCTAAACAAAAAATGGCATGAGTTCATAAAACATACTGTACGTACGTAAGCGAATATAAAATACAATATAATTAGTCGCATAAAATAATGATCACAACTATTTAAAATATATTATTACTAAAAGTGTTTTTTTTTTACATTTTAGAAGTAATCGTTGCGAATGGCGACTGGTCGCCGTTTAGGCTACGCGAATGGTGATTAGTCGCCAATTTAGGCTACTTCGGAAGTTTCGTGTTTTATGCATTGTTTTTGTCGAATTTGAGGATATTTATAGCTTTGAGGGTACAAAACATGTACTCAAATCCCCCTTACACACAATTGTTGAAAACTGGGGACTTTTTTTTGCTCTCTGCGTCCCCACACTAGTGGGCGACTTTAGGCTACTTCGAATTTTCGCCGTGATGGACAACTATAAATTTGAAATTGGGGAGGTTTTAATTTTTTGTTCCTTCACCTCTCCATGTACGAAGAGGCGACTTTAGGCTACTTCACAATGAATTTTCGGCGACTTCAACCGTCAAACATCTGGCAACACTGAACACTAGGCACAAAAAAGTGAGGTTATCAGAAATTCTGTGTGATGTGTCAAATTTTTATATAAAAATACATGGAATTTACGCCTTATTTTGTTACTAAATATCATATTATAGTATATTGACTATACACTGAGTGTACACAAAATAATGTCTGTTGTTATAGAAACTACTCTTGGAGATATTACAGTAGATTTGTACCTCGAACAACGACCTGTGACATGTTTAAACTTTCTGAAACTATGCAAAATGAAATATTACAATTTCAACCTTTTCCATACAATACGCAGTGGGTTCATAGCCCAAACTGGTGACCCCACGGGTGAAGGGTCTGGTGGGCAGTCTGTTTTTGGTGTTCTGGAAGGCCCAAGCAAACGATTTTTCTCAGGAGAGAAAATGCCAAAGATTCGTCACACGGACGCCGGCTTATTGTCAATGGTGTGCACTGGAGACATGATGGTTGGTTCGCAGTTCTTCTTCACTCTTGCACCGGATTTAGACTCACTAGATGGAATACATTGTGTGATTGGTGAAGTAACTGAAGGCCAAGAAGTGCTAAGAAAACTCAATGACGTTATTTGTGACGAGTCTCATCGTCCTTACCGAGATGTAAGGATAACACACACTGTCGTTCTAGAAGATCCATTCAATGACCCACCAGGCCTGAGAGCCCCATCAAGATCTCCCTCACCAAGCACTGAACGACTGAAAGGTGGCAGAATTGCGCCTGACGAAGAGATTGATGAAACAAAAGGTAAAAGTATTGCTGAAGTGCAAGAAATGCTTGAAGAAAAGGAGGCCAAAGCCCGAGCAACAATCTTAGAAATCATTGGAGATTTACCAGATGCAGACATAGCCCCTCCAGAAAATGTTCTCTTTGTGTGTAAATTAAATCCTGTGACAACTGATGAGGATTTAGAAATCATCTTTAGTAGATTTGGAAAAATAGTCAGCTGTGAAGTAATAAGAGATAAAAAGACTGGTGATTCCTTACAGTATGCCTTTATAGAGTTTTCCGATAAAAAGTCTTGTGAAGAAGCTTATTTTAAAATGGATAATGTTCTGATAGATGATAGGAGAATTCATGTTGACTTTTCACAATCGGTATCTAAAATAAAATGGCTAGGTAAAGGCAGAGGAGTTAAACACTTAGATGATAATGAGATTCTAGCAAACCATTTTGATAATCAGAAACCCAAAAGGTCATATAGTTCAGAAAGAGGCCATAGAAATGGAAGGGATCTTGAAAATAACAGAGATAATCATAGTGACAAGAGAAGAGACAGAACTTCTGATAGAGAAAAAAGGCATGATAGGCTACAGAGAAAAGAAAAATATTCGGAAGAGAGACAAAGAAGTAGAAGTAAAAGTAGATCCAAATTAAGTAGACATAGAAATGAAATTGATGATAGGCACAAACATAGCTCCAGATATTCTGAAAAAAGCAATGATAGGAGAACTGATTCACATAAAGATTATAAAGACTCTTCTAAATCCATGGTATCACCATCAAGAATAAGCAAAGTTAGATCATCTTCTAATAGGCATAGGGAAGATTCACAGCATACAAGTACAGAAAATAATAGACATAATAATGAAAAAAAGGAAAAAGACCAACACAGAAAACACAGATCAGTAACAGACAAAGTAATTAGTCATAAATATAAGAAAAAGGAATTACATAAGAAAGAGAAATATACAAGTAATAAGGATAAGTGCAGTGAGCCACGAACACCATCACCTATCACGGAGAAGAAAAGTAAAAGTGCAAAAAAGAATGATAACCCTAAACATGCAAAAAGTAATCGGCACTATAAAAAGAAACGTAAACAATCAACTTCGTCTTCAGATAGCGAATCATCTTATTCCAGTTCATCCAGTAGTGATACAACTTCATCTAGTGGCAGAGATAAAAAGAAAGAAAAGACTAAGATCAGAAAAAGAAAGTATTCATCATCAAGTAGCAGTAGTAGTGACTCAAGTTCTACTTCCAGCTCTAGTTCATCAAGTAGCTCTTCTAGCTCAACCACTGAGAGTGAAATAAATGAGAAAAAAACATGCAAAAAGACTGCAAACAAGAAAACCAAACCTAAAAAGAAATTATAGAACATGTTAATTGTATTGTATTATAGAATACATTGTAATAATTGTTTTCTTCTTTTGTTTATTTCTTTAAATTATCATAAGTACCTTATTAGATGTAAGTTATTGTACAAGTATTGTTTTATAGTACAGTTAAATTTGTAGCTTAAATATGCCAGTAGAGATCAATGCTAGTGTGATTTCTTACTATTAATAACAATAAATTATTCTAACAGTCTTATGATCAATTAAATATACAGCACATACTAACAAATTATATTTTTTTGCTATGAACATTATGTAGTAGTATTTGCTAAGTTTTTATGGCTGTTATTGGCATAAAATCTCAATCATATTTGTTACGCAGTCAATGAAGAGCTTAAGCAATAATGTCTCAAATGTTATGTGTTCATATGAAATGGAAAATCTTAGTGTAAAATGGATAGATTGTGCCTATTTTGGTATATTTGATGCCTTTAATGAATGGGTTGTATTTAGTGAGTTGTTTTTAATTTTTCAAATCATTCTTCATACGGAAGTATTCATTACTTATCATTTATGACGTCATCAAAAACAATGGAAATAGCTGATAATGTTTGTCACAGAAAAATAATTTTAATTTATGAATTGCTTAGACCGTCTGGAATGGATGCGGCTTGTATGAACTTTCCCTTTATCAAAGGTATAATATCAAATCAAGGTAATAAGATCAAATGAACATGCACACATTTATAGAATCATATTAGTGTGCGTAAAACGGACAAGCTTTGATTTATTTATCATATTAAAACGATACGGTTTGCCTATGTGTATTATACTTTCAATGTAATACTTAAATAACAAGTGACAGACTTTTTTCTTCGCGTTAATAAGCAAATGGCGCGTACATTCTAGATGGTCTAAGACGAATTTATACCCTTAAATTAAATTAAATATTGATAAAAATTGAATGATTTGTTAATGCAATATTTGTAACTTTTTATTACAATACAATGTATGAATCAATGAAATAATGTTTTACTTTCCGATCCTATGTTCTTTCATTATTTCATGACAATAACATGAATGCTATGTACTATGTAGGTTCCTTGTAGCCTTTGATAAATAATATTCTAATCAAAGCTAGTAGCACGTTTGTGAAAATGTGTGGATGTTTGTTAGAAGTGAACGCAGAAACCGCTGAACGGATTTGCATGGAATTTACCACATGGATAGGCCCATGTCTGGGATTAACATGTAAGCTAGTTAGATAGACTAAGTACTTTTATGCTGGTTATTTTCTTGGGAAATATCTGAATAGATGGCGCTGGCGTCGTAAAGATGGCGGTATGGATCGCTAGTGATTTAGTTAGAGTAGCGTTATATTAGCTGCTTTCTATTTTCCGAATATTTATTCAGAAAAAATAAGGAATTTTATACCGGAATAGGTCTTTCACGCTCGCAAAGCGACGAGTAATAATCTAGTAAAAAGTGTATACAATAAAACACATACAGATAGGTATCTTTATTCTAAAGATAGCTAAATAAAATATAGGCGCATATATGCGCATCCTAACGGAGTTTTGTAATTCAATTGTATTGTAACTGGTTTCTCAATAAATAAATATAAGCGCAGTCAGGTGGTCCGGACCCCCCCCCCCTTGGCTTAAAAGAAGAAGAGGAGAATAAACCGCTACGCCAGTCGTCACTGACCGCTGACATTTTGGGGATCCGGAGGCAATTTTAATTTTGAATTTGTTCAGCTACTTATGTGGCTGACTGTACCTATTAGATATAGCTCAAAAATCCGCTGTTTGCGTTTATTCTATGGAATCCTTTCACCTGTCATGGGGTTTTATACCTTAGTTCGTAGTCGGTTTTAACGATATTACTTTTGTGACATCAAAACAGGATTGATTTAAAAGTACTCTACCCTGTTTTGAAAAGCTAGTAGCTAAGGAATACGATACACTGCCAAATAGTAGCGGTGTCATGATAAGGAAAAATTTTTGTCATAGATGTAGGAAAAGTGCAAAGATACTATGTACCTACGCATATCTCAGGACTCAGACATATAAGTAGGTAGGTGCATAGTAGTTGATAGATTACCTAATAGATTTGAAAAAGAAAAATATGTCCTGTTTATAGGGATCTATTATTTTTAACATAATGTTATTTCCGCAATTTAGGTATAATACCTATACATTCATACAAACTATACAAAAAATTACATTTATAAAACTCAGTTATTTCAAGACGTCCATTATCCCATTCAAGAATATATCGAACAATGAAGCTTACACAGCCTTTGTAGCGCTGTTTGCAGATATTTATAACAAGAAAAGGTTTATCTATTGTAACCCAACGCCTACATTCAATAGGTATAGATAGGATTTTACTTATAGATGTCTAGGGTTTACGTGTTACAAAGAGTTATGAAATAAAAGGAAACCATAAAACATGTCAGCATTAGTTCGTACCTAGCCAGCATCTATTTACAGGACGAGTTGCCTGCCGAGAACGTTCTATTCTGTGAGCCTTTTGTGTCGCCTAAAGTGACTGAACGAGAAGATGGGTCTCGTTTAAGTGCTTCATTGTATACCTTCGGTCAAGGCATGTAGGTACGGTCTGTTGAATAATATACGTGTGTGATTTTAAAAAAGAACTTTAAAACACATTGCTTGAGTATTAAGAATTTTCTGATATCTACAGCGCTATGTTGATATGTAGGTACACCAACATGTATTTCTTTTAGTATCTATAGTTATAGTTCTTAAATGTGAAATGTAGGTACCGATTATATTTTAACGAAGTAAATTAAACCTTTATTTCATAAAATACCTATAACAGACTGATGAGGCCTAGGTACAGAACCTAAGTAAATAGGCATGTAATCACCATGTGTGGGCATCAAATTAACGAAAGGCGCAGACTTGGAAACAACCCACTTTGGTTGAGTGGAAACAGAAATCAAAAAGCTAAACATGTTTAATGTAACGTAATTAATAAGCGCTGACGCCAATGCCGTCGCGCCTCATCTTCCACACAATAAGACTCATTTTATGAAGGGCTTGTTTAGCTTACTATCCTCGGACGTCAGCAATCGGGGTCGAATCGAGGGACGTCCGTAAAATAGATAAAACTGACCTACATTCACTAGAATTATGTCCCCTGTGTGTAGTTAATGGACAGATCAGTTGGAAGCAGCAGTACCTAGAGGTCAAAATATTTCGTCTTAGATATAAAAAATAAAATTTTACTGGTTGGTAGTACCTACAACTAATAGTTACGTACCTAGGTACCTACTGTTCATATAATTATAAATTCGTTTAGAATTGGTTCTGCGATTATCATATTTACTCCAGGAATCCAACAAAATGTGGATTACGGACGAAAACAAAGGAATCTAATCTGGGCAACCGTAGAAAACACAAATAATAATTACGTGGAACATGCCCAGGCCATAATCCTATATGACTTAAATAGTGCTGCCTCAGTAAGGTAACATTAAAAAAGAGCCAAAAATCTTATCCGGAAATAAGGAAAACAGTGAAAGAAACTGAGGGTAGACAGCCGGTCGGCTTTTGTAGTTTCCGGCCGGAAGAGTCAGGCTGGGAATTGGCCAGGTATAAACAACGTGGTAGGTAGTGTTTAACCCTATAGGGGTATTGAATTTGTCACGTTAATAAAAAACAAAAAGTGAATAGTGTTGATTGTGGTAGTGCGACCCTGTGCAGTACACTGCGCATGTCGCGAATTTATCGACAGGAGCAATGGGTTTTCTCTCCAGCTTGGACTCAGCTAAACGACACTTGCTCCCTGCGTGCGGCCAGCTCACAGTCGCACATCAAGTACCTCCCGCTGTTTTTTAAAGTTTATTAGATATTCTAATTACAATAATTTCGAAGGTCTAATACTTGAGAATGTTATTATTTTCTTTAACCGCTTTATCAGCGGTTTTGCTCGTCAGTGCGGTGCCGACTCCTTCGAATAACAAAGGTAAGCCGTGGCATGCTTTTAATTTTCTTGATAGCTTATTTATAGAATCGTTGTTGTTTTTTATTACGTAATAGAAGTGTATAGAAGCGTTGCACATTGTTTTGGTCGGTGTATCGATCGTGCAGGGGCCCGGGCTGCGTTCTATATTTAGCAACAGGTGTCCGTGTCCTGTCTGCGCCGATCTGTGGCGTAGTTCTTTTCATCAAGCATCAACTGTGACCTTTCACACACAATGACCTATAAATTGGTAGTTATTGATTAGTGTTAAGTACTACATGTCCGATACTTACCTTGGAAATCAGATTGAATATCGAAGGCATCTTCGATTAGACCGGATATACCTTCCTACTCGAGATTTATTGTACCTACTTACGTGGTTTATGGCAGTTTTCCGCGAATTTAAAACTGCAACTCGTTATTTTCTTCGATTTCAAACAATATTCGGAACATGGAGATCATTATTTGTGCATAGGTACTTACCTGCAAATATTTTTAACTTTCCCAACTAAAGTTGTAAAAATAATTAAGTAAAAAAAACTGATAATTAAGTGATAGGTAAAGCACCGTATAGGTTATAAATTTAAACCACAGTATTATAAATCTATACAGTAGAATATCTTCATACAAACGCTCGGAACGCGAGTGAAGGCTACGTGCCTTGACTACGGTACACATTAAGTACACAAACAGACGCGAGTGCGCCGCAGTGACGAACCAACGGTGTAATGGTTTTGTAAGTAGTAAGCGTGCATTTTGTGAATATTTGAATTAAATAAGTACCTACAAGTATTTACTTAATATAGCGAAGAGCAATTATAGACTATATTGTGCTGTTTTTGGTTGCTTGAATTCTTGTCCATGTTTCCCAAAAGTATCCTGCTAATATTGTAAATGCGAAAGTTTGTAAGAATGTTTGTTCCTCTTTCACACAAAAACTACTGAACGGATTTCGATGAAATTTGGCACGCGGGTAGACTATGTCCTGGATTAACACATAGGCTATTTTTATCCCGGGAAAATATAAAACGGGACCTTTATTCCGGAAAAACTCATTCACGCGGGCGGAGCCGCGGGCAAAAGCTAGTATTTAATGAAATTTTTTGTCCGAATGCGGATTTTTTAAACTATTAAATTGAACTATAAAGCTTTGTTAAATCTACTAACTAAAAATTACAACATATTGTATTTTAATGGAACACTTCTTATTTCATTCACAAAGAATTTCAATTTTTAAACAATATCTTTTACAACCTCAAAACTGCCTGCCTCTGTGGCGTAGTCTTATTACGGTACAGCTGTAATGCTGAGGTCTCGGGTTCGATCCCCGGGTCGGGCACAGTGGTGTTGGATTTTTCTATTCAATATCAGCCCGGAGTCCGGAATTTGTGCCCGAAATGGCTCGATCCCTATTAGGTACATCATGATTCATGGGACGGAATACGCACGGCGAAAAGTGGGTGCACTAGTTGCGCCTCTGCCTATCCCTTTGGGGGTAAAAGGCGTGAGTGTGTTCGTATATACAATCTCAAAACTAGAAAGAAACTCAAGTATTTAAGATTAAATTAAAATAATGTAAACGAGCAGCGCTCTCCCGTGTTTACATACCGAGCGGCTGTAGGTAATTATTCCAAGGACACAGTGTAGTGAGATTTTTAGTTAGTTATACTTTGCTTAAACTAAGGGGTAAAATATATATAATATTCAAGTACTTATTTAATTCTTAGTTAAGAATACTTTAAAGCCCAAATTATTAAATATAAATATTAACTTCGCAATGGAACGAGAATACTAGGTACATTAAAATGGACATCCAATTATTAGGTCATGTAGACTTATATTAGGTACCAGCGCAGTACAAACTACAAATCAAATCACAATAGGCGGCAAAGACGTTACATCCGGTTGCGGAACAAAATAAGCAAGTCAGTTGCAAAATTATAAACAATACAAATAACAAAACAAAATATGATTTATAAACAAATTACATACTTACCTACTTAGATTTGTAAGTAGGTACTAGATAGTAACTTAATTTAGATACTGAATTTGGATATATATTATAATATTATTGTTTACATCTGAACTTTTTTTAGGGTATGAGATGATAAATTAACATGTATTTTAGTTCGTACCCACGATGAATAATGCGTAAAAAATAATCAAGTAGATAGCTAGTATAGTAAATCTAACTAAGGCTAATATAGAATAAGTATACTTATACTGTGACCTAGTTACATATATACATATACACTCACGCCTGTTATCCCCGTAGGGGTAGGCAGAGGCGCAACTAGTGCACCCACTTTTCGCCATTATTCCGTCCCATGATGTGATAGGGGGCGAGAGCCTATCGCCATATCGGGCACAAATTCCAGACTCCGAGCTGATACTGAATAGAAAAACTCAATATCACTTTGCCCGACCCGGGGATCGAACCCGAGACCTCAGTTTTGCAGTCGTACTGTAATACAACTACGCCACCGAGGCAGTCACCTAGTGTGTCACCTGTGACCTAGTTATGAATGATTAAAATTCATTAGGTAGTATTTCTATAGTTTAAGTATTAGGGTTTCTACTGAGACGATGGATTTCTAACTAGTAATTACCCATTTTAAACCGACTTCAAAAAAGGAGGTTCTGTCTTCGACCCGTATGTAGACAATGTATGTAAGTTTGTATGGACGTGATTTTCCCAAAAACTGCTTATGCGATTTGGATGAGGTTTTCGCTAGTCAAATGAATATTTTTCAGGGAAGGTTTTATTATATAATTAGTTTATTTGGTTTATAGTTGTTTTGAAGTCGGTTTTATTTTTTGTTAAAAAATACCTGGATATATTAAGCATGATACGATTTATTTTCGTTAGTTAGCATGGGTGTAGCTACCTTATGTATTGTTAAACACAAATCTTAAAATTGAATTTTAATTTGAAGAAATGTTTCGTTTTTTTCGGATTCTGGGCCTCTAGGCAGTTGCCTACATCTCATAAAGATAATCAATCAATGATTTTTATAGAATCCCGAAAAAGAAACAGTCGAAGGCGGGACTCGAACCTACAACCTCCGGCGTACCGTGCCGGTGCTCTTCCTATTGAGCTACTCCGACCCCCGCCATCGATTGCCAATTTTAGGATCCGTACTTAATTCTCTTAAAGGAGATGACCAGCGACATCTGTTAGCAGTTATTACAACTACTAACTCAGCATTACCCCTTTACAGGAGTAAGTAACCGAAACGAGTCGCTAAACTTTTTTCTAATTTTATATTATGATTTTTTATACATGTCAATGGCCATGTAGTGCCAGGTTAATGATTTTTATAGAATCCCGAAAAAATCAATTCCGAAAAATTTTGAATTTTTCGGGATTCTATAAAAATCATTAACCAGGCACTACATGGCCATTGACATGTATAAAAAATCATAATATAAAATAATCAATCATTTTCATAAAACTTACATAACCCATAAACATAACCCACGCCGAGGTTATTTATTTACTAAGCTTTATAAGTGGCTTAGATAGGCTGTAATTAATCAATTTGGACATTATTTCTAAATATGAGCTAATTCATACTTGCCAGTTAGATTCATGTTCTATTACTTAAAAAGTGTTCTCTAAAGAAAAACCACTGGCATAACAAATAGAAATGATTATGTAATATTTCTGAGTAGTTGATTAGACACATGCTAGGGCATCAGTCACAGATTAGTCATCGCAGTAGAAAATACAACGAGATTATTTCAGTAGCACTACCAAGATTAGCCCGCACAGACTGCTCGGCGCGACGGGCGGGAGTCGGGACTTTGAATGCGAAATGCGTCTAGTATGAACAAGAGCTCCTAGAAAAACATAGGCTTACCATGTATAGTGTGAGGTACTATTCCTATGTATAAAATGATTACCTACACCTAGAAACTGGTGGTAGGTCCCTCGTATGTAAGAGTCCGTCTAGAAGGGTACCACCGCAATGTCAATTTCTACCGCCAAGCAGCAGTGTGCATGCACTGTTGTGTTTCAGTTTGAAGGACATTGTATCCAGTGTAACTACTGGACATAATGAGACTTAACATCTTATGTCTCAGGATGACGATCGCAATGGAATACCCTACAGTACCTACTTTGTAGCTCAAGGTGTTGAATGGTCTTGCTACGGTTTATGGGCGGTCGTATCGCTTACCATCAGGCGAACGGCATGCTCGTCTCGTCATTCAATGCGATAAAAAAAATCTTTTGAATGGATTAGGAAAGGACAGTTCAAGATTTTCAAGTTTAGTATTTACATCAGCGGATATTAGAAATTTAAATAAATAAAAGTGCATCAGAGACCTATGGTAAAAAATTGCGTATCTATCTAAATTACTAGGTTATGATCGCAGCTCCGTCCACATGTCACTTCCTAAAGTATAGACGCGGTGTTAGTTGTAACATTTTCAATGATACCTGGATAGCCTAAGTAGATGTAGGTATTATGTTATTCCAGGATTTACGTAATCTATCCATATGTTAAATTTCATCTTAAATCCATTCAGCAGTACGTATCTGTATTTACGTTCCCACTTACTTCTAAGAATCAACCAAACATCTTCAAAAACTTTCGCTTATATTAAGTAGTAAGTACTTAATGTAGTAACTAACCTGTCAGGTATCTACACGCTACCGTGTATGGCTACCTAAACTGTAATTATTTTGCGAAAGTTTAACCTGAGTACCTAAGTGCTATCACTATTTTCATGTTTATCTCGGAAAAATTCAACTCATCTCTTTACCATTAGGATTGAAATTACGTAGGTACTTACATGAATATATGCCCTTCCCGTTTTAACTATTTACGTATGATTTCGGTTTTGTAAATTCTATTTACGCAACGCTAGTTTTAGTAATTATTTTAGTAAGTACTTATATAGAGTAAATAATTAAAAAAAATAAAGTAATGAAGAAAATGGGAACATAAATAAATTTAATCATTTTATTATTCAGTTAATTTTCTTTTTAATAATAGATACTTACCTACTGTACAAAATGACTCTTCGATGTGAATTGGCACAGAGATAGATTTAGCGCAAAACAACTGCAACCTACATTATTTTATTTTTATGTTGATTGAAATCTTGGAGTGTTTATTATTAGATAAAAAAAAATCTAAGTAATAATTTTGAAAATTGTTCAATGATTTGGGAAACGGTTAAATAATAATAATAATAATATAATAATATAAATAACAGTCGCATTACATAGTGAGTACGTTGGCGTTGTAGACATGGAATCTTACCATTTTTGAAGTGTTCTTTACCGACGTACGGGAGAAATCTATGTTAAAAAAATCGTCACACGAAAGTCGTCACATTTACTATCACTTTGGACCGTCACGGCGCCGCGCCGTCTTCAAGGGTCATTATTACATATCAATGATACATCTATATTTATTTTTCGCAGTTGTAAATAATATGCTATTTAAGATTAGAAAATGACTATGGACATGACGTGGTAGGTTTCGAAGCCACATTCATTTGATTGATGCATATCGAAATGCCTCCAGGCCAATTTGACAATAATTAGTGTTTCATGCAAAATTGTGAGAGTAGTGTTTACGCTACTGTAATACAAATGCTGAGTACAATGTGTGCATTGTCATTGATTGATTTTCCAAAGGTCACTTATAAATTAGACTAACGGCTTATTGAACTAACGGCTTATTCGGCTAACGGCTTGTATTTAAGAGAGTTTTTATTTTTATGTTAACCTCACTTTAGATTGTGAGTATTAGTAAATGTACCTATATTCATTTATTGAAATCAACCATCAACCATCAATCATCAATCAACCATCATTTAAAATATGACTGTCAATTTAGCAGGCAATAATATTTGGGTAAATCATGTCCTGGATTAACACATAGGCACTTTTTATCCTCGTAATGTGCTCCTATGGGAAATAATGGATATTTTTAATTAGATTTTTTACGTAGATGACGCTGGCATCGTACTGTGTTTGAGGGACTTTTGTAGCTAGGAGCTTGACTTAAGCTTGGAGCTTGACTTTTGTAGGAAAGGGGTGAAGCTAGGTACACATCATTTCCATCTACATCTACTTAAGTAAGGTTTTTCTATTTTGTGTACTGAATGACTGGAGAACCGGCTTTATTAAATACCTCCTAAATAAATCGCTAATAGTGCTTTTAAGTAAAACTACTAAAAGGATATCCGCAGGCAACATCTACTTATCTCATGATTTCACAGCCCGCGTAAATTTACCATCTGAAAAAGCGAATGGTGAAACACCAAATATAGAATATAATTCTAAATTTTAGATGGCGGCAACATCGGCGAACTACCAGAGAACTGGGATCAAACTAAAGACGACACTCAGTCTCTTTTCTTGAACAAGAGTGATAAAAATGATTTGGAACCATACCCACTTGCTCTTAGCGAAGAAGGTATTTGAAAAAAATATTTACTAACTTTTTTTATCAATGCGATATTTATAATATTTAATTTCAGGCAATTCGGAAGGGTACGAACAAGGCGTAGAGCAACGATTCGACTCTCCTCAGGCAAATGGCGAACTGGACAATCTTATAATGCGGCCTGAGCTGTATGGCGAGCCACCGGCTATGGAAGGTTTGTCAGCTGGCTACGACTCCCGCCGACGCAAACGAGGAAGTGGAACAAAGGTCGGAGGAGCCGGTGCTGCAACTAAAGTCGCTACCAAATCTGGTTCCGGCAAGAAAAACTTAAAGTTAGTTTTATTTTTATCATGCCAACATACACACACGTGTTAGTATTCATGAAAATACTATTTAACGTTGTATTTTTAGGCCTGAAGATCATGACGCTCTCTCGCCTTTAGAGCTGATGACTCACGAGCACGACGCCTCACGACGCAAACGCGGCAGCGGCACTAAAGTAGGTGGAGCTGCCGCCTCCGCTAAAACTGCCACAAAAAACTCTGGTGGCAACAAAAAGAACTTCAGGTTGATATAAAATTAGACTCGTTACATTAGCGACATTTGCTATATCAATGCATATTTATTAATTGATTTTCCACAGGCCCATTTCTGACCGCCGTAAACGTGACTCCGGCTTGAGCGCAGCAGATGTACGGGCTCTTTTGAACTTATGGGAAACTCAGGAACGGCGGAAGCAGGAATGGAATGCGAACCAGTGGGCAGCCGACCATTACTATGGGCGTGTGAACACCGATGATGAACAACCCGAAATAGACGAAAATGGTGACATTTGGTTCAACGAGCCTCTGTTAACAAATGTTGCTATTGCACCACGAGACCGCGACTACCCTCATCATTCCTATTTCTCTGAGCAAAACCGCATGGCTATGAGTCGTGGATATCCCGAAATTTACCCAGTACAGCCTAATGAATTGGTTCAACGATATGAAGAGGCGCGCCGCAAAAGACAGTACACAAATAAGATGAAACGTTTTATGGTAGCGAGGAAGCGCTCCGATGGCATGATGCATCAGAACAACTACAGGCCCCGCGACGACTTGTACACTCTCGCTGAATTACTGCGCTCGGCACCAAGGGTGCAGGAGCAGGATATTCCTGTATATCGACGACTTATACTGTAAAGTGTTTAACTGATGATTGGTGTCCATTCGATACCCCTTACTAACGATAACATCTTCGTTTTCTGCTGAACCAATTCCTCTTGATGTCGATTCTTTCTCGTGGTAATTCAATAGAATAATATCTTTCACAGTATATCAATTTATGAGAGTTCACTCCTCATTGTTGGATGGACGCCTGTATTGAATTTGGGGCGGGAGATTGTCGTGCATTTAATTCGCACCTTGTAGCGGATACCTACCAATCTAGGAATAGTGATCATAGTATTAAATCAAGGTCAGTTATTATTAAACTTTTTCGTTAAATCTATATATTGTTAAACCTGGCCTAAACGAAATAGTATGTACTGTAAGTAACGAAATATAACACTATAGTTTAATTAGTTTTAATTTTAGGATGTTTAGTTTTTAATTAATCATGTTTGAAACTTCTTCTTTCTACCTCAGTTTACTGCATATCTTTAACAACTTTTAAATACATTAAAAATACTGTAATCGAAATGTTAATGAAATAGGTATGGGAATAGATTATTGTAATATTATTAATAAATTATTCTTCTTTCACTGAGCGCATGTGCGTTGCTGCAACCAGCCCGCAGCAACGAGAAGGTATCGGTAACAATATTCAATCTATTATTCGTGAGATTAAACTTCTCTTTAATAATACCTAAAATTAGTAAACATGTGTAAATGGTAAACTTGATGTATTAAATTAGTATTATCTTATTCTTATGTGTTTTATTGATATATCTTACATATTACGTACATGCTTTATACCTATTATTTTACTATATTTACCTAGTGGACCTGCAAGCCATTGTCCTGACCACGGTCCTGACATAGACCGCCTTCTATATAGACCGCAAGTTATGTCAAATAACTTTCATTTTTTAAGATTTCGCCAACAGCGCTACCTGTCGATTCCAATACTACCTATCCTATGTTTCATGTGGACTAACCGAATACATCCAATTTCATTGAAATCGCATGGGTGGTTTTGGAGATTGGCGGGTAGGGTCATTCGGGGCAATAGCATGCAGCGGGTAAAATTTCGCATGGTCAATATCTCGGAACCTATTGAGGGGGCTCAGACACTTTTTCGGCTAAGCTAGCTGCGTCAGGGATGATGTCAGAGCCCACAAGCTATTTTACCAAGCCTCATTTGTTTAGCGAAAAACGGCGATCAACGTGAATAACTGCATCTCAACTGACGTGTGATTGTTTAAAATATTCCCTGTTGGGTAAGAGTACGGGATTAAAAGTACGCACGCTGTTATAACTTCATTACAATGAAAAGTAACATCAAGAGTTCCTAAAATTACATTGATCATTAAATTACAAAAATAAATAAAGTTTATTATAAGTACAGTCTAATTCATTATGTTTCTTGTGTCTACAATAAGTGTATATTTAATGTTTATTTTTACAATATTTGTACCAAGAATAAACTTAGTTTAAAAACATATTCCATGTGATTCCATGTGTACTTGTACAATTTGTAATTATATGCCTGTAGCTTACCTGCGTGCGAAGCTTACTCAGTATGCGAACTATTAACCGCATCTCTGCGTAGTTTTACCCAGATGACGTGTCAAGAGTACGAATTTCTCCCGCTGCACTTAAACATGTATTGCAAAAAAACCAATGAAGCAATGTACAAAAACTCATTAAATAATGAAAGTAGAATAAATTTACTTTAAATAGAGTGTTAAAATGTTTATCAGGACCCTATACTTTTGAGTGTGCAGACGATAGAAAAAAAAGTGCGTACTTTTGAGCTGAATGACCCTACGAAACAAAAATCCTACTAATATTATAAAGGCGAAAGTTTGTAAGAATGTCTGGATGTTTGGATGTTTAGATGTTTGGATGTTTGGACGTATGGATGTTTGTTCCTCTTTCACGCAAAAACTACTGAATGGATTTCGATGAAATTTGGCACACGGGTAAATCATGTCCGGGATTAACACATAGGCTACTTTTTATCCCGGGGAAATATAAACCGGGACTTTTATCCCGGAAAAACTTTTTAACGCGTGCGGAGCCGCGGGCAAAAGCTAGTATCAACTAAATGTCTAACTTTTCACGTCTCTTCCTGTTGATTTTCCAAAATTATGCCTTCATACAAACCATGTCTGGTCAATTACGAACACAACAAAAAAATAATTAACCGAATCAGCCCAGCCGTTTTAAAGTGATACTCTTTTCTACATACATGCGGAATGGAGTTGTCCGCTTTTTGTATGGGTGCTGGGCCTCAAAATCTAATCCGGGCTACAAAGTATACATCTTGGATCCATTAAAGAAATATTTTAAGACTCTTCCCTTTACAACTAACTTTTTTAAAACGTTCATTTTAAGTGTAGTTTTTAAGCAAAATAAAATTACATAAATCTTAATATCGGAGGACCTTAAAATTTATTATTTATTGCAAAGACAGTGAAAAAAATGCAATTTTTTTGGGAGTCCGAAAAGCATAGTTTTGGGGTTAAAATCATGGAATTTTAAGCCCGACTTTGGACATGTCCAATTCATAGATAAAATATCTAAGTAATTATTCCATTTTTATGCCAGTATCAAACCTCTTAGGCATCGTCAATCCTTTAATCTATGCCTTTAATAATTTTAATATATAAAAATACAGCCGTCAGAATCTTGATGGGGATAAATTATTAAGAAAAAGAATAATTACAATATGCAAATATTTTAGTCTTAATTCTAAGTTAAATAAAATACTTATATTTGTAAGATATTAATATGAATGAGGAAGTCCGTCACAATTTGGTGGGTGAAAATAATTCCGAAGAACTTGTGAAGGAAGTTGCGGTGGCTACTCACAATTCCCTTGAACACGAACAACTAGATGGCAGCCAAACCTCGTCGCGGTCGACGTATGAATCGCTTTTTTGGTTGTTAAGTTACACTAAAATGTTCACCTACCGTTTAGCCAAAGATTTGTTTATAACTCTGTTGGGCTATATTTATTCTGGTCAAGTACTGCCGAATCACATTGTGGATTTAATGAACGTCCAAACTAACCTTGAACGTACAAATTAACCACATACAGTCACTTACAGCAGGTACAACTTGATCAAACGCTCTTGTAGTAACTCTGCAGCCGGACGCTCAACAACAAATATTTCATTAGTTACAGAACGCAACAAGAGCGCACCTTACAGTTATCCTTGAGCGAGTACCTCAACGCCTTTAAGTCCTATGTTCTTTGCAGCGAAGATGACATCGGATTGCAATGTGGCCCTACAAGAGATTTACCATTCCACTCTCTTGACAAAGAACCAATGTTTATTATCGTGGATTCCAGCTGTGTCAGTAATCCCAGCTCGAAAGAAATTCTAATCGATCAGAGACCCAAGGCTGGAGATTCAATATTAAAAAAGTATTTCAACAAAACTACCATTCCAATAGGTGTGCCATCTACAAGTAAAGGATACACTAATGATATTTTGTCATCGAAACTTAAGGAATCTGAGTCCAGAGAAGAATTACAAATGATGGACATAAATCTACAAAGTGATAACGACATTCAAGTAGATGACACCGACAACGAGTCTATAGTGATTTCTTATCTTAGGAAGAAAGACTTATTTTTAGATTATGAAGGTACGATATTATCGAGCAAGAAGAAGTCATCCCTGCTTGAAAGCGTACCTAAAATGGAAACAATTATAGAGGGTGAACAGTTCGGTACTTCATCCAAAACCCCATCCCTAACCGAACTCAATACGGAAAATAAAAGCCAAGAAGAAGAAAAACACGAATAGTATTCAAAAGCATGTTACATCTACTGAAAACCATATTTTCTAAGAAGTATGGTACTTTGTATTCTTTATAACATAAGTAACGGCCTATAAATGACATTAAAATAATTTTATGGTTGATTTTATTTTCCTTCTTTTATTTTTATACGTTATCGTTTACCTATAAACATTATCAACAAACCTAGTTTCTGTATTTTTACTAATGACTACTTTACAAATTTAAGTCCCTATTTGTGTCCCATATTTATGTTGAATTTATTTTGCTTTTTACGCAGAATTGTCGGAGAGTTCATTAGATGCTTATATTCCTTCATATCCTGGATCTCCGAGATCACTGCACTTCGGATCAAATGTTTCTTTAGAATCTCTTGATGAAACCGATATGAGACTAAAACACGCAGTCGATTTTCTCCATCAAGATACAGATTTTTTTATGGCTGCTGAAATTGGCGACGACCGGATGCTCGAAATACTCATAAGGTATTATTACAAATAGTAATATTTCTTACCAACAAGTTTGATTACTATACATTTTACCTACCTACATATTACATATTAAAATTTAGAAGTGGAGTATTCAGTATTTTATATTTTTATTATCTTGGTGGCGTACTCGTATTACGTGCACGGTACGACTGCTGCTCTGAGGTCTCGGGTTTGAATCCCACGTCGGATAAAAGTATACTGGTTTCTCTGCTCAAGCTCCGCCCAGGGTCTGGAATATTCCGTGCCCGATTTCGCGATAGGCTCGCCCCCTATCACATGTCATGACAAATCGTGGGTGCACTATTTGCACCTCTGTCTATCCTTTCGGCAACAAAAGGCATAAGTGTATGTGGGTGTATATATTCAACATCATATTAATGGAAGAAAATAAATTATTGATAGAATAAGATATACTTACCTACCACACCACAGGTCCACTAAAAAAATCTACATTACCTATATTATTCTCTGCGGTGGCAAATTATCGGGAAAAGAAGTAGTATGTTGACCTATGTAATATTATCTATGCTATTCAGAACATTGAAATTGCAATTGTTTATTTAAAAAAAAACTAACATAGACTTAATTCTACTGAAAATAAATTAAAAATATAAAACTATGAGATCATTAATACTAGTCTTCAGGGGTTAACCAACCTACGCATATCTTTGCATATTGGGCAACCAGCGACAGAGTTAGCATTATATGAGTGTCAATTAATGTGCTATATTCCATCCAAATCCGTTTACTTAGTCATTTCTGCGTTTACTTCTATGATCGAAACATTTTCACAAAATACCGAATTTATTAAAAATGTTCAAATAAAATTCTGTTTTCGGAATTACAATTTACGGATCCTGGATCGGAGACGTCAGGAGTTTTTGGTGTGGCAGTGGACAGTAGCGTAGCGTGATTGGGACGTGGGAGGCTGGCCGCCCCGGGCGGAACATTTAGGGGGCGGCAAAATGCGTAAAATTAAAAGAAAAATACGCATTTAATTTAAAAAAAATTAACTTTCGGTGACGGGTCGGGGGGCGGGGGCAATTTAAATTACCTTTTTATGGTGCCTAGGGGTGGGAAATTTTAGGTTCGCCCTGGGCGACTAGAAACTACGCTACGCCACTGACTGTGAATGACATTAGATCTAAAATAATAAGGAAGTATATAACAATGTATAAGTAGGTACCTATAATGTAGACTTATCACTGCTCAGTGCTGGGCAACTAAATACATAATTTTTAAAAATACTGATATTTTTAGCTAATCTGTGTAAAATTTATAGCGTTGAGTGATGTCCCAATATTTCAAAATTTGACCCAGCCACAATTTCACAATCTCACCGAAATCCATTCTTAGATATCAACTATACTCGTAGATTCATATATTTAGGCTACTTATGCTACATTTGATATCACTACTTATATTGTCGATTCTATATCTAGTTCCCGGAAATAATCTGCTTTATCGAATACGTATCGAGACTTATATTTATACTATACCTATGATGATTTATATTTTTTTAGCAAAGAAGTAAACCGACACCAAATAGATCACCTAGGCAGAAATGCATTACATTTAGCTGTGTGCTCTAATAATGAATGTGCTGTGGTGCTGCTGCTGAAAGCCGGTGTTAATCCTAATGTGAAAGATAACCTTGGCATGACACCCCTTTCTCTGTGCTTGATGAGAAGGTGAATACATTATTTTTAATGAATGGTCAACATACAAAATATTTGCCAGCATACCGGGCGTCTATAAAGGACGATAATCACTGATCGATCATCTATCTCCTTTCCACCTTTTGATATCTAGTTACAGCTTTCTTCGAATGCGCTATTAGGATACCTAACAATAAGGTTTTTAATATCTTGGGTGATTATATTATAATATCCTTATGACATTAGGTACATACCTAATACTAGGCAATAGGAATCTCGTAGGCGAGTTAGTCTGTATAGGTACCATCGCTGTTGCCGTTTATCTTCTCGCAAAACAGCTGCGTAAAAATTTATAGTGTGTACCGATTTAAAAACTTTGAAGCCAGTTTACATGTATCTGTATCATGTACCTACTGAATATTATCACCTGGTGGTAGAGTGAAGAACGCAGTAGGTACAATGCTCTACAATAGGTTCAAACTCACCTTATTCATATTTTTTTCTTGGGTGGCGTTGTTGCTGGCCAGAAGTGGTGCTTAACACCAGGCGAAAGGCACTATTTGTCTCGATGTATCTTGATGTTAAAAAACATTTCCTAACAACCTTACATTTTCTACAGGCCATCCCTGAACGTGGTAAAGCTCCTGTTTGACTATGGTGCCAAAATATTACCACGCTCTAACCCCATGGACACTGGTCTATTTCTTCGTAAGTACTCTACGTGTCTTGTTATAACGTCAGTATACACGAAGCATGTTCTTATTTTTACGAAATATTGGTGGCAAAAAAAGCAACTGTGATTCAGACTCATTATTTCGTCCGAATTCTGACCATGACTTCATTTGAAACACGCGGACTATAATGCGCTTAGAAATTTAATTTATTCAATGCTTTCTTATCATCGCACAATTTTAATAAACATGCTTATTTTATTTAGAATTTGTGATGATGTGTACGCCAACGGAAGAAGAAGAAAAAATACTGCGGTACCTTGTAGATAAGGGCGGCTTAGTTACGGACGCAGAAGCACCAGGTGGAAGACAGCCTCTGCATTTCGCAGCTATGAGCAATAATTGCCGCCTTATCAACATACTAATGGATCTTGGAGCGGATTTATTCGTTACTAACCATAGAAATGAAACGCCTAAAGAAGTTGCAACTACTTTTAAATGCAGGGAGGCGATGGCTTTGTTAGAAAAGATGGAAGGCGATAACCTTCAAAAAGTTATTGAAATTAGTGACACTTCTTTAGAGAATACACATTAATTACTTTATAGTATTCGCAAAGTATTTAGTTAAATTAATTGTAAATTAGGAAACTTTGATTAATTTAATAGGAAAATTCCTAACTATATTGGTAGGTATGTAATTCTTATTATGTCCAGGCCTGAATTATTAGTCTAAGGCCTGAATGTGGGGTGGATTTGGGCATGCTGTTACTTTAATAATGTCAAGTAATGTTCATATATTGTGTAAATAATACGCTTTTATTTAGGAGTTCGGTATAGGTAATAGGTAGTTTATATTGATATTTTGCATTACGAGATCATGACGTGTAGTTCAAGCGCGTGGCTAGGTGCCACAATACATAAAAAAACTCTTAAGGTACGGCAGACGTGCTCATTACTAGCACGAAAGCATGCTTTTATTGAGCAAGTGCTCATTAGTAGCACGTGTGTACTGTAATGAGCATGCTTATTCAGAGCGTGCTCAAAAATCAACCGAAGTTTGATTTTCGAGCATGCTACCTGAGGCGCGGGTAGAAGGGGGCGTGTTCCGAGCGCGTCTGAACTGGGGCTAGGACGTGAAAAAAAACACGATGCGTCTCCGTTTCGTTTTATTGTTATTGGCTGAGAGACTGACGTCTCAGTCTCTCGATCAATCACAAACATCAAAGTACCGATACGTCAGTCACTCAACCCATCACAATAAAACAAAGCGGAGACGCATCGTATTTTTCATTTCACGTCCTAGCCCCACAGGTTTGCTTATTAGTATGCTATTATCGATTCCATCTCGATCCGTGGCGGATCAATTTTAAAAAAGTAGCTCATCAAATTTGTGCGGGAGTGCAAATGATTTTTATAACTGTCGAGATCTTCGCTTCACATCTCTGCCAACAATCGATAACTTGCTCCGAGTTATTCTTTTCTGTTTATTCAATTACGAACCCAAATTCTCCTTTTTTTTTTTTTTTTTCTTTTTCACCAAAATGTTCTTACACAATTCCGTTGCAAGCAATACGATTATTTTATTGAGTTCTCTATGGATAGCACTGTCACTATATGTTTGTACATCCATTTTGTCCAAGAGCCTGGTGCCAAATAGCAGAACGTCTGTCGGGTACGTTTGCTTTGGGCATGCTTATTTATGAGTATGCTTTAAGCAAGCATGCTTATTGGTGGCAAATGTGAACAGTTGCATGAGCATTCTAACTTTAAGCAAGAAAAAAGGACGCTTTTTTTTAGCACGTCTGTCCGAACCTTTAGACCTCAACTTTTTACTGGATACGGCCCTGTAGATTTTAATAAGAACTGAGTTTAGACGCGGACTAAAACTGTGACTATTTTATATCCTAGGTTAAAAATATTTGAAATTTTTAAAACATTACTTTTAGAAGAATAAATCCTCAGAATAAGGACTTTGTCTTTATTCTGAGGATTTATTTATTTATTGGAAGAAACATCAAACATCGGTATTTCAATTATTTCATGTGATTTATATTGTCAAAACAAAACTAAGTACTATTGGATTTATATTTTGTTGTTCAATTTTATACTGATTATTTTAAAATAAAATAACTTTTCTATTTTGTAACTATAGTACAAGTATATTGACCAATCATACTATTATAGCCAGGCACAACCCTATCGCGGTGTGACATTTGTTCTACAGTTTCAAAGATGGCGGCCTTGTCGCAGTTGCTTTTCTCTGCCAAACAATACTAAGAAAATTGAGATAACCAACTATTTTTACCAATTTATAAAGAAAATTAGGCATATTTTGACAATAAGATTAATTTAATTTGTCTAGTCATATTGATAATGTGATAATAAGTATACCGATGGCTTCCAATGTGCAAGACTTGCCTGTGCAGCAGACTTTTGTGGAGGAGATTGATTACAGTGAAATAAGAGAATTAGCGGTAAATATTTGTGAATAAGCGCTTTTATTCTATATTCGGCTTGTAAAGAAAGTGTTACATTCTGATCAAAATGACAGGTCGTGGGCAAAGGGGCATTCGGTGTGGTATGGAAGGGCTTATGGCGAAATACATTTGTAGCGGTAAAGCACATCAACTCTGAGGCTGAAAAACGAGAGTTCAGTATAGAAGTACGGCAACTTTCCCGCGTGTGTCATCCAAACATCGTGAGACTGTATGGAGCGTGCACAAGAGGCGCTCATGTATGTCTGGTTATGGAGTATGCGGAGGGCGGGTCACTGTACAATGTTCTACACAATCGCCCTAAGCCCAAATACACAGCAGCACATGCCATGAGTTGGGCTCGACAGTGTGCTGAGGTATTTACAAAATGCACTTATGATAAATGAATGATAATTATTGTTTTAAGTAGTAAACATACTCTTTGTTATGGTCTATAGAGCTATTGACCTATGTAATGATGATGCATTTATTAATGTCAAATATAATCAACTGTTACATAAATAAAATGTATAAGTATTCACATTTTATGATTCTACTTTTCCTTTTGTAGTTTTGAGTTAAAAGTAAATTTGAGTGTACACAATGACTAGTATTTAATTGTAAAAGATTGGCATTATCATTTGTATACTTGAAATTATTTCACTTAACAATTATTTTATAAACCTTGCAATGTAAAATAAGTCACCTAAGCATGAATATATTTTTCAATAATTTTTCAGGGTGTAGCATATCTTCATGCAATGAAACCAAAACCACTAATACACAGGGATTTAAAACCTCCAAATCTACTACTAGTTGGTGGTGGACAGAGATTGAAAATATGTGATTTTGGTACAGCAGCAGACAAAGCTACATACATGACTAACAACAAAGGCAGCGCTGCCTGGATGGCTCCAGAGGTTTGAAATTTTTCACCCATTACTTTCTATTTGCTGATGTATAGGAACTCCACAGTCATTTGTAATTGTTGATCTGTTATAAAAGTTGTCTATGTGGATTTTGTGTCTCTTCAGAGAGAGGTGCTAAACCAAAAGAAAACCATAAAGACCTTAATACTTTAAGCATTAACGGACAGTAATAGAAAGATCCTTCTAGACAGTACATATAATTTGCAAATTTTTTATTTTTTAAGCTACTTATAACTACAGTATTACGTCAAATATATTAACAATACAAACACAAATATCCCAAACATGTAAACATATTCCTAGAAATTGTGTGTGTTAATTTTTATCACGTGTAAAAAAAGTCATTCACAAAATATGCAATCTAAATTTTCCTCATAACAATAAAGGTGTTTTTAGAACTCTCATACTGTAAATGTTTTTCTATACTATCTTCACATTCTATAATATTTATTAATAGGATAGATAATACTAGATAGGGAATCATGTGAAGGCTTACTGTGAATGACAGTGTGGAATATTGTGATCAATGTGAAGTGACAAAGGAGATAGTGACTAAAATTAAAAAGGTATGCTTGGGTTCTTTGGACTTTTGAAAGCATGTCAGTAAGTAAGTAGCATTATTGATGATAGAAGACTGACAGGGTAGATAAGGCAAGGTGTGAAGAGGTGTGGATGGAACATCACATAAGGGTCCCACTAAAACCTTGAATACTTACTTTACTTTGTTACTGATAGGTCTTTTGTATATGAGGGGCTCTCTATGTAGGTACCAACACAGTGTCTATTTCTACTGCCAAGCAACAGTGTGTATGCACTGTTGTGTTCTGGGTTAAACAACATAGTAGTTAAAATAAAAAAAAAACTGTATTCATCACATAGACGAACATAGTTGCACTTATGATAAGTCAAGATACATTAAATTGATTATAATAATAATACCAAAGCTAAGGTCACTTATGTAACTACAGACATTTTTATTATGAGTAAAATCAATGATGAAAAATAAAAAGCAAGAAGCCAGCTCAGGCTGGCAGGAAAAGCATTATAAAAAAGAGATCAATTATATTAAAAAAAAAAAATAATGGGAGGAACGCGTCGCGATCCTCACTCGTGAGGACACTACAGGCCCTAGCCTAGCTAACCTACCAACCTTTCACTAGCTACCTAAGCGATATGACGCAAAGAAGAAAGGCAGAAAGAAACTCCGGGCTTACTTTTTGTCATCAATTGTAAATTATTTCTTTTCTTTTTTTTAAATTGTTTTGTGCTGTATACAAAGTCAGATTAGTTTAATGGCATGCACATCACCGTTGAAATGAGATAAAAACCAAGTGAAGGGATTTAATACATGACAGGCATGTACAAATACTTAAAACTAACATAACAAAAAAATAAAAATAATGGTGTACAACGTGCATTCGCCTACATTTACAATTCTTTTTTTATTTATTCTTTTGAGTACTTTTCCTAATTTCCATGGTTTTGGCTTTTGGGTAAAAAAAATAAACTTATAAAGGCGAGCGCAACAAAATGATCAGTCAGTTGTCTTAGCATTAGAAGTTAGCATAATTACTAATGTCTCAGTGTGACCAGCGCAGTTGAGGGCCTTGCAGTACTCTGTAATTAAAGTTCTGTTTGCTACTGTTTATGGGCGGTCGTACCGCTGACCATCAGGCGAGTGGCATGCTCGTCTCGTCATTCAGTTGCAAAAAAAGAATATCAAATATCTGACGTTCTCAGTAAAGGCCTGGTCAAAAGTACCCTGAGTACATTAATGAATGTAGAGGAAGAGAAAGAAGTGTGTCAGAATCAAGCAAAGTGGCAACCTATAGTCTCGGCCTACTCCTGTTGGATACAGGCGTGATAATATGTCTGTATGTATTAATAGTAATATCTAGATTAATTAATAATCCAACAAAACAAATACATTTGTGCAAAACAAATCTCTTAAATTTTTATAGGTGTTGTAATGATTTCCAGGTTTTTGAAGGTTCCACATATACAGAAAAATGTGATGTATTCTCATGGGGTATAATATTATGGGAAGTGCTTTCCAGAAGGAAACCTTTTGAGGAATCTGGATCCGCATACAGGATAATGTGGGCTGTACACACAGGTGATACATATTTTTAAAAATAATTAACATTAATGTTTTAAGGTACATAAAATCTTTCTATCAACATAAGAAAAGCATATATTAAACATCTGACCATTTTCAATGGTGTGGTAGGCCTATGCTGCCCAAAGGAACAGTTTGACTCGTCAAGCCCCACTACGGACGCCCGCGTCCGAGTATATAGAATTTCCCCATACATCTATATATATAAGCGGGGTATAATGGGTTAAAATAGTTACAAGTATAATATATTATTATCATAATATTGATTAAATTCTATTGTAATCAATATTAAAATTATTATAATGTAATTAATATAATGTTATTATATCCAGATATCTAGGCCATGTTTTTGTCATACATGAACAATGTTTGTTTTATAGAATATATTCTATTGAAATATAATTTAGACTTGGGGAAATAATTTGTACCAATTTAGTTTATATTTCTTTTGTTAATCATTGAAATGAGATTTAATAACCAACACAAAATATTTTGTATTATTAGTCTATTGTTAAATGAGTAAGCTCAATTCAGCTTCATAAATAACCCGTTCCCAATTTCAGGTCAAAGACCTAATCTTATTGAAGGGTGTCCAGAGCCAATTGAACAATTGATGACACAATGTTGGCACAAAATACCCGCGCACAGACCCAGCATGGCCAAGGTATGCATAATCACATACACGATTAGTCAATCTTAATATAAATCACTTTCTCATTGTAATTAGTCGTTAATTTAAATAATAGTGACGTCTCATTAACAATTCACATGTTACAGACACCCTGTAATATTATTATTTAACTAGTAATGCTCGCGGCTCCGCCCGCGTAAAAAAGTTTTTCCCGGGATAAAAAGTAGCCTATAGCACTCAAGAGTTATGTAGCTTCCTATTAGTGAAAGAATTTTCAAAATCGGTTCAGTAGTTCCTGAGATTAGCGCGTTCAAACAAACAAACTCTTCAGCTTTATAATATTAGTATATAGTATAGATGTTGTCATTTTATTACTGTATAGCCATGCCGTAGTTTTGACTATGACATTAAGAGGCAGGTTTGACAAGGATAGTGTCACTATCTCGCAACACTGATGTATTACATAAACTTTTCTTTTTAGTTTCATGCTGATAGTTAAAAGCCTAAAGCCACATTAAATAAATCCAGCCAGGCCTGCGCGCTATAGAAGTAGAGAGCTGGCTCAAAAAGTTTAACTAACCTATTTCCTACAAGCCCATTGCTATTTTTACTCCACCATCCTTTTTTTTCAATGTTAGCACTACACATAAAATTCCTGTAGTTAGTGTTCATGGGTGTCTGTAGACATCACTTTCAGCTAACTCTACTTGACTACTTTCTGAACATAAAAGACTGGCTATTTATTACTATACTCTATCGGTTTAGGTATTTAACTAAATGTAAACAAATAATGACATATGATTCCTGGGTAGTCAACCTTTTTCTAGGAAAGTGTTTAAGAAGACTGTTGTGTCAATGAAATTATGGCGTACAACAAACACTTAAAATGATTACTGTCACTTTAGGAACATAACAAAAAACAACTAATTATCAGAAGCAAAGCAAAAAAATATAATAAACTAGCTTTTGCCCCGGCTCCGCCCACGTTAAAAAGTTTTTCCGGGATAAAAGTCCCGCTTTATGTTTTCCCGGGATAAAAAGTAGCCTATGTGTTAATCCAGGACATGATCTACCCGTGTGCCAAATTTCATCAAAATCCGTTCAGTAGTTTTTGCGTGAAAGAGGAACAAACATCCATACATCCATACATTCTTACAAACTTTCGCCTTTATAATATTAGTAGGATAAACAAATTTCCACAATGCGGAAATGTATCGATAATTGTTGTCTAGTTAACCAATTAAATTGAATGGTGGTCAGTTCTAATGGCGTGCTACGTGACATTCGTACTCAAATTGTGTAGGGTTATCTATCACGATCCGTTGGAAAAATGTTTTGCGTGCCTGTCGTATTAGGTCTTTTACAGTTGACAGATCGAGATCCTATAAAAGTTTTGTTTTTTTTTAATAACTAATTGTGTTCGTACGTATTGTTATATAATTATTACTATATAATAACCAAATAACTGCCTTGGTGGCGTAGTTGTATTATGGTACGACTGCAATGCTGAGGTCTCGGGTTCGGTCCCCGGGTCCGGCAAAGTTATATTGAGTTTTTCTATTCAGTATCAGCTCGGAGTCTAGAATTTGTGCCCGATATGTCGATAGGCTCGCCCCTATTACTTCATGGGACGGAATAATGGCGAAAAGTGGGTCCACTAGGTGCGCCTCTGCCTACTCCTTCGGGGATGGCGTGTGTCTGTAATAGCCAAATAAGTTTCATAAACGGGAATTACAGTGCTAAGTGTTGCTTAGGTTCTGAAGTCGTTTATTTTGGTTACAACATATTTTGTAAAAAGAAATGAGTAGGTAAAATACCTTTTTAATGATTTGTTTATATTTACTTAAATACCTAAACCGATGTAGTATAGACTGTTGAAATATCAGTCAAAATAGACTTTATAAAAACATTTAAATGTTATAATTCATTTCTATTTAACACATAAAAGTGGGTGCACTAGTTGCGCCTCTGCCTACCCCTTCGGGGATAATAGGCGTAAGTGAATGTGTATTTAACATATGGACCTGTAATAGAATACGGTGTTTTACTTATTGCAGGTGGTAGAGATAATGGCAGCGCTTTGCGAGTTCTTCCCTGGCGCAGATACGCCCATCAACTACGACGACTGCGAGGATGATATCTCGGAATGTTCGGAGGATCAGTTCAAATACAGCACCCAGGACAGCTATGAAACAGACACAGAGCATGACATACTGTCCCAAGTACACTTCCCGACACAATACGCAGACGAAACCGCCTCAAACCCGCTCCCGAGAAACACTGACGAATTGTCGCAGTCGCCTAGACCGCGAAGCTACGTCGAAACTCAAGTGAGTAAGCTGCAGAACAAAATGGCCGCCGAGGCACACCCTAAAACCGCCGCCCTGCCCAAGGACGAGCCGGACGTACACAACAGGATCGGGCCCGTTAGGATTCCGCACCAGTTCCAAAGGCCCGAGATGTACTCGGAGGCGGGTCGGTCTGCCGCCGCCGCTGTCGCCGCCGTCAGGCCGCCGCCCGACTGCACGCACGGCAGCGGCTGCAGTGACGTCAGCGCCGGCAGCGGCAGCGTGCACGACTCCCTGCGTGTAGCTCGCAGCCCCGCCGTGTTCAGCGAGAGCTCCTCGCCGCGGAGACTGTCGCCCATACCCAACTACAATATCGGCAACATGAACCCGAGGCACATAGACATAGATCACTATTGGAACAGAGAGAACGATAAGCTCTCGCCTGCCAGGAGTCCTTCGGTGATGAGCACCACCAATTCGGTGAGGAAAGAGGACTACAATCAGAATTATTGTGACAGGCTGAGTGCGTCCAATAGTCCCATGACGCCAGTGAAGGAATACAACGGCAACATGTCGCAGAGAGCGATCGATCCGAGTTGCCAAACGCCGTTACAGATAGAAGTGGATCCTGTAAGTCAGCTGACAGATTGTACATAGTAGTAATAAGTACATTTCATGCCATTGTAGTGTGCGGGAAGAGACGACGTCTTCGATGATACCATATTTATTATTATATTCTACTATTTAGTATATTATACCCTTTGTTTTAATCTATAGGAGACTTTATTGAAATTTTAGATATTTAATTTGTTTTTCAGAACGCCTGGGAGTTGTTCGACGTGCCCATTAATATTGACGACTACGTAGAAGTTAAGAACATGGCTGGATTTGACAAATATTTTCCAATGGGTGAGTGTTTGCACGACACATATTTTGATATACTTGCCGCATCAACGACAAAGAACGTCATGCTCTCTTTCCGTGAATGCTATAAGCTTAATCACAAATATTTTAGATTTAAGATACGACTTGAATAACACTCAAAATTTCAATTCCTTTTATACTTTAGATATTTTTGTAATGTGCAAAAATAATGAGGGAGCAAGTGTGATTCAGAGCCACTCGTATCTGGATGTATAAATAGGAACTCGGTAACGGAGGCGTATGATCTCTGTATCACGGCCACCTCGTGACTCTATTGTATTTACAGTTTATTTTGTGGCGAAATTATATTTATCCTACCTTTGTGTAATCGTCTACACTCCTGGTTTAGTGCGAAGACTAGAATAGTTCCAATTACTGACTACTGTAAGCCTTGCTCCAATAATTTAGACTCTTTAGAGACAGACAGATTAACGCATTGTTTAAATAGGATGCCCGCTAGGAAGTAATATTTTCCTCCTAATTAAGCATTTTTTATTCCATTTAAATCCAAGTTTATTGTCTGTATGTAAAAAAATATGATCTTGTGAGTCTTGAACTGCCATATTACCAGTATGTGCCTCAAGCAGTTCTAGAAAATAATCTTGAAACGATGTACTGGGATCGATCCTAGTATCACTGACAGAACTATTGTTGCCAATAAACCTGATATTGTGGAGTTTAATGACATTGGGATGTGGCCTCCACATTTATTGTTCTGATTGTCGTTCCTGCATGGGTTGATACCAAAGAGCTTTGACTATCTCAATTGGTTGTTGGGTAAAAAGCCAGATGCAGAAGGCAGTGCTGTTGGACACAGCGCGCATTGTGAGGATTCCTTACTTTGAATCCCTAACCGCCGGTGTCTTGGGTCTTGAGCCTCGCCATGGGAGACTGATTATATATATTTTTTTATTATATGTGAAATCCTCCTAGCCAGTTTCGGCCACGGCGGCCAATCTCAACGGAGATCAGCCAGGTACGCAGGAGATATTATAGTGCACAAGTGTGTGCGCAATACACAGGTGCACTCGCTATTCCTTCACTCTCATAGTCCGGTGAGACGGCAATCCGACATGACCGGAGAGAGATCAGGCGCAGGACCAACGGCTTTACGTGCTTTCCGAGGCACGGGGGTATCACACCGCCAACTTCCTGACTCCGAGCTGCGACTGAGTAAATTTTAAGATGGAAAAACCCAGTCACAATTTTTTTGGCTCGACCCGGGATTCGAACCCAGGACCTCAGCGCGCAAATCGTACTCGTAATGCGTACGCAATACCACTACGCCACCGAGGCAGTTATTATATGTATCTGTATAAGTACTTACATATAAAAATGTAAAAAATATTTTTTAAATTAAAGGAAATGTAAAGTACCTAATTAAAACACTTGTATGCTACAAGATACGAAACGATTAAAATATTGAACGAATAGATGAAAGGTGGTGATAATTGTCTCTTTCGGCACATTCATTGTTTTTAAGATAAAAAGGTTTTTTTCTGTCATCAACATATCAAATTATTTATGTATATACCCGTAAATAATATCTACTTCATTATTTTATTTTCCAAGTATCTTCCTACGTCAACCGGGAATCATTTTCCTCTCCCGATCTTCTTACTATTGGAATATGGAATAACTTTTCAACAATGTGAATATGTATGGCGATAGGCTCGTCCCTATCACACATGGGACGGAATACGCACGGCGAAAAGTGGGTGCGTTTGTTGCGCATAGATAAAAAGGCATGAGTGTGTATCTAATACGCGCAAACACAATGAGTTATTAAAAATTACAATTATTTACAATAAATACAATATATAGGATCTCGATCTGTGAACTGTAAAAGTCCTAATACGATAGGCATGTTAAACGATACATTTCCGCACTGTAGAATATTTTTTATGCTTTGTTTCTGATATATAGTTATTTGTTTTGTTTCTAAAGTGAAAGTAATCATTTTAAGTGTTGTACGCCGTAGTTTCATTGAGACAACAGTCTTCGCAAACACTTTCGTAAGAAAAGGTTGACTACCCAGGAATCATAATGTCATTATTTGTTTACATTTAGTTAAGTAACTAAACCGATGGAGTATAGTTAGTAATTTACATAATGAAATTATTATCATGATTGACAAACCCTATTTCGCGATGAGCTGGAGAGCTCGAAAACCTGTGCTAGGTTTGATAAATGCATCGAGACAAATGTCGCAAATCCAAGTGTTTAATCTGCATATTATAATGCCTTTGTGCTCTTCGCTACCCACAGGACTTAAAACTTTTTATAGGGCTAGGGCTACGTATTCATTGTGCGGTCATTACAACTACGCGACATAAGAGGTCGCTAAAAATTCAAGACATTCGTTCCTAAAATATTGTAATGTTTCTTCATGCATAATATTATGGGGTGGTCAATTATATTAAAAAATACAATAATTTGATTTATTTTTTGGAGATATAAATTATTTTCACGTAAATTTTTCTGAAATGCGCATCCAACATACACAGATATAAGGTAAAACGACGGTGGGTGACAGCCCTGAATAAACAGTGCAAAGGAAGTAAGTCTAATGCCAACGCCGAAGATTTTGTTCAACAAATAATATTCCGGAGGCACTTTGTTACTTTTTTTTTTTTTTTTTTTTTATGGCCATCTTCGGCTCATTAGGGACGGCTGCGGGCTTCCTCCGACTCACGTCTAAGTTGTCGTCCGCAACCGCCCCTGCGCGTACCGCGTTTTTGCGGTCCTTTTTCCTGTTGCGGGGGCTCAGAAGCCCCCGAAACATCGTACCGTGTCCGCCTTTTGCTGTCCGAGGCAGCGTGAGACACGCTGCCTCGGACATGTCCATCACGGGGGCCACAGAAGTTGGCTAGACTAATGGGTGGGCGGCACGTCCCGCCCACCCGTGACCCCCGGAGGCCCCTATTAGTCGCCTTTTACGACAGGCAGGGGATACCGTGGTGGAATTCTCCAAACGCCCCCAATCCACAGGGCGGGAGACGCCGGTCAGTCGTCCACCCGGCGCCTCCTACGTCTCGTCTGGCGGCGGGAGGGATCACCACTGCGCTGGCGATCCCTCTCGGCACTCTCCTTCCGCGAGAGGACCGCCTCGCAGAAGTGGGCCACCGCCTGCCAGGCCTCCCGGCCGCCGACCATGGAAGCGACCACGGCCGGCAGCGAGAGGTCTTCTCCGACGACTGTTCTGAGAGCGCTGCGCTCCTCATCCCAGGCTGGACAACACTCCAACGTATGTTGGGCCGTGTCCATTGGGCAGTTGTCACAATAGTGACACACGGCCGACTCCTCTATCCGTACCACCCGAAACAGGAACTCACCGAAGCAGCCATGCCCGGTGAGCACCTGCGTCAGGCGGTATGTTGCCGCTCCGTGGCGCCTGTCCAGCCATTCGGCAAAGACAGGACGCACTGCCTCTACGACCCGGTGCCCCCACGACGGGGCCTCCAGCCTGAGACGCCACTCCTCCACGGCGGCTCGCCGTAAGGCGGCCCTCTTGGCCTCCACCTCCTTCAGGGCCGGACGCTCCCCGCGACTGAACGCCTCCTCCCGCCAATGGAATACATCGGCAAGGGATTTGGCGTCCAGGTCCCAGGGCAGAAATCCGGCCAATAGGCAAGCCGCCTCGAAAGAGACCGTGCGGTACGCCCTGACCGCCCGCTGCGCTAAAGCTCTCTGCGGGGCGCGCAGAAGGGCGACGCAGGGGCGGCCCAGGGAGTCAGCCCAAACGGGGCTGCCATAAAGGGCTATGGACCGCACGACTCCGTGATACAGCCTCCGGCAAGGGAAGCCAGGACCTTCCAGGTTGGGCAGCAGGCGGGAAAGAGCGCCCGCTGCCCGGGACAATTTCGTCCTCAACTCCTTAAAGTGGGTGCGGAATCGCCATCGGCTATCTAGGACTAAACCCAGATACCTCATGCTAGAGCCGATGGGGATCCGCACCCCCCCAACGACGATGCCGGCACCGGCCGGTGGCCCTCTCCGAGGTCCGTGGAAACACACGGCCTCGGTTTTCTCGAGGGCCACCTTCAATCCTAAACGTTGGATTCTCCGAACTACTTGGCCGGTGCCCGCCGCCGCCAGAGTTGCGGCGTCCCGGAAGGTCCCAGCAGTCGCTGTGACTAGCGTATCGTCGGCGTAACAAGTCACGCCGACGCCCCGGAGATTGGAACCACGGAGCACCCAGTCGTACCCGATGTTCCACAGGAGAGGGCCCAAAACCGAGCCCTGTGGAACACCGCATGACATCGCTCTTCGGTGCCACCCATCGGCGCCCGGATACACCCCACGTGCCTGTCAGACAGGTACGCGTGCACCAGACGCCGGAGATAGGGCGGCACCACGTGGTACCGCAGTGCCTCGTGGATGCAGGGCCAGGGCAGCGAGTTGAATGCGTTAGAAATATCTAACGATACCGCTATCACTACACTGCCTCTGGCCACTGCATCCTCCGCCTGTGCCTTCACCCGCAGAATCGCGTGGACAGTGGAACGTCCCCTCCTAAATCCAAACTGCTCGTCGGCCAGATTTGGTCCGACCCTTTCAAGGTGCTCGACGAGGCGGTTATGAATGATGCGCTCGAAGAGCTTTGCCACCTCGTCGAGCAACACGATGGGCCGGTAGGCCGACGGCGACTCTGCGGGTCGTCCTCCCTTCTTCAGCAGGACGAGCTTCCCGGTTTTCCAACGCACCGGGAAGACGCCCTGCTCCAGGCAGGCGGTGAATAAGCTGCGGAGCCTCGGGCCCAGGTACTCAACGGCTAGCACCCAGGCTTTCCCGGGGATGCCATCGAGCCCTGGGGCCGTGTTTTTGCTCCGCAGCCGAAGCACTGCCGCCCGCATTTCAGCGGGCGAAACCTCCGAGATATCCCTTGCCGGATTCTCACTCGACGATGACGCCACATCCGGTGGCGCCATCGGTGGAGGAGTGAACTCCACGGTGGCCGGGAACAAGGCCGCGACGACGTTGGCCAGTAATTCTGGCCGGAGACTCTGCGACAGCGGGGGCGCCGCTGGGCGAAGCTTCTTCATCACCATCCGGTAAGGGCGCCCCCACGGGTCCCTGTCGAGAGTCCCCACGAACGCCTTACGTGCCGCGACCTTGGCCCCATGAATGGCCACCCGCAGCGCTCTCTTTGCCTCTTTGTAGAGGCCATAGAGCTGCCGCTCCTGGTCTGCGTGGTTTTCGTCTCGGAGCCGGCGACGACGATGCCTGGCGTATCGGCGGCGCGCAGCAACGCATGACGCGCGCAACTGCGCTAGCTCCGCCGACCACCAGTACACCTGTCGCACCGGCGAACGGCGGAGAGCTCGGGGCATGCCGGCGTCGCAGACATCCGACATTGCCACCCCGAACCACTCCGCCTCCTGCTCAACCCGTACCGGCCCGTCCGGCACGGGGAGCCACGACATGACCAGAGCGGCCAGCACTAGGGCCTCCCCATCGAGGCGACGAAGCGCCCACCGCGGGCCGTCCTGATTTGGAGCACTCGGTACACCACCGGACTGGACACTCGGGGACGCGGAGACGCCGAACCTGATGTAACGATGGTCCGACAACGTCTCCACGCCCACGAGGACTCTCCAGTCCCGGACACGGCGTGCGACGGCGGCACTCGCCAACGACAGGTCTATAATAGACCCGCCGTTGTGCCGCACGCATGTGTCCACCGACCCCCTGTTCAGGACGACCAGGCCGACAGAGATCGCCCATTCCTCCAGGACCCGACCACGACCGTTCGTCGCCGGCGAACCCCAAGCCACGGATTTGGCGTTGAAGTCGCCGGCGACGACCGCCGGGTGAGGTTGGCCTTGTTCCACCAAGGCCCCCAGCCGAACGAGGAAAGACTCAAATTCGGCGAGGGGTCTGTTGGGAGAAAAGTACACTCCTACTATCCAAATGTCTCCCAACAGAACCGCCACGCATCCCCTGTCCTTCGCTACTTTTTCGAAGGGTGGGGAGCCAGCGGCGCCCCGGCTGATGATGGCCACCAAGCCGTCAAGGTCCCCCGCCCAGTTATCCCGGGGGGGGACAAAATACGGCTCAGCGACCACGGCCACTTGCACCGACCACTGCGCCAGGCTTTGAGACAACAGGTCCTGGGCACTGGCACAGTGGTTGATGTTCGCCTGGAGGAAATTTAGTTCCATTTATTGGGCGATCTCTACCACGTCCATCGCGGCCCCTTGCGGTGGGCTCGCTGCCTGCGGCTGGGTAGAAGCCCCAGCGGCAGCACCACTTCGTACCCCGTCGCGACGCCTATCGCGACGGGAGGGGGCGGGGCACGCCTTCCCGCCCACCGGATGTTTGGCGGGCCTCCCTGCGGCCGCGCAGACTGCGCAGTTCGCCGCGGCCTCGCATCCGCGGGCTTTGTGGCCCGGTTTGCCGCAGCGATAACAAAGATCGCTGCGGTCCGGTCCTCCGGTGCAGGTGCTCTGCGTGTGACCGTGCTCAAGGCAACGGAAACACCGCATCGGGCGCGCCCCGAGCACGGTCACCCGGGCCACAGTCCACCCTACCATCAGGCGGCCCGCCTTTATTTTTTGTGCCGCCCTGGTCGGCACCTTGGCCCAAACCGCGCTCAGGCCGGAGCGATCAGGCCGGATTTCTCCGACCTTCACGGCATCAGCTGCGCACTCGCCAGCAACGCTGAGGGCCGCTGCGACCGTCTCGGAAGTGGCTGCCGGATCCAACTCCGACAGCCGCAGCTCCGTGCATTTGGTGGGCCGGGAGATTTGGACATCTTCCGACCCGCCAAAGCATTCCCTCAGCCTTGCGGCGAGGGAGTCCGCCTTCTGCTCCGACTCAGCCCCGGGCACCTCATAAAGCATGGCACCCGTGGCTGCCACCTTGGGCCTCAGCCTGTCAATGCCGAGGCCGGCGAGGTCCACGCGGTGCTGAGCGTCCGTCAGCACCTTGGCGTAGGTTAGGCCCTTGGCCACCGCCGCCGGCGTCAGCGACAGCACTATGGCCGCCGAGCGTGGCTGACGCAGTTTGGGCTCCTCTGCTGCGGCTTCGCCGCAGGCGTCGCAGCGGGGCTGGGCTTCCCCCGCTTCTTCTTCCCCACCACCACGGTCCATTCAGCGTCCATGGACGCTGGGGCCGGTGGCAGTGGGCGGGGCTCCCTCGGAGCGGCCTTTGCGACGGGGGGAGCAGGAGGACCACCTTTCCCCCTCCCCTTCTTGGGCACCCCAGACGGCCCAGCGACCGCCACGGCAGCAGAGGTGGAGGGCCCGGCCACGATGGCAGGAGCCTTAAGAGGAGGAGCAGACTGCACTGCTCCTTTCCCCTTCCCCCTCCCCTTCCCCTTAGAGGAAGGCTGGGGAGCTCCCCCAACGAAACCACCCTGGACGGGGAGTGGTATGTCCCCGGGGGTCGACCTTCTCTCATGGGCCAGTGGAGGCCTCTGGGCCGGCCCTGCGAGGACGGACTCCATCCTGGCCTGCCACTTGGCCTCCACTGCTGCCAGCTCCTCCAGACGGCGAAGGAGAGAAGCGTTTTCACGCTTCAGCTCCTTCACCGCCTCCTCCAATTTGGCGCACTTATCTCGCCACTTTTTGGCCTCGCCTTTAGGGCGAGCACTCGGAGCCGGTTCCGCGGCGACAACCACCTCGGCGGCGGGCACCTTCGGCTTGGCGGCAGAGCGAAGGACCATTCCCTCCTCGCTCTCCTCTCTCCTCGCCCTTTGGCGGGCCTCCCTGCGCTGCAGGAGATCGCGCGCCTTACCCCTCTTTCTTTGGTCGACGGAATCGTCGACCAAAGATGGTCCTCCCCTGCCGCGTCCGGTTGTCGCTTGCGACTTCGGGACCGGCTCCTCAGTGTCGCTCCCGAGGGACGACCTGCTACTCATCTCTGAGCGTTTCCTCCAGAGCCTACGGCTCCGAACGGAGGAAACGCTCCCACTCGACTCAGAGTCGGCGTCTACGGACATCTTGCCCGCGCCGACTCTCTTCCCTCTATCAGTGGGCTTTCGCCCACCAATCTCCGCCTCTCCAGCCGGAACTGGAGTAGGCAACCTCGTCAATAAAATTTTTGGGTCATTTTTATTCATTTTGAATCCCACGAGTATGGGGGAAATAAGAGTCCACCCAGGCAGTGCCCCCTGTACCTGGGTAAGCCTAGCGTAACCCGCCAAGAGGGTCGGCCGGTACTCTGGCGGGGGTCGCACTAGTGACCGAACTACCCATCGGCCATGCATCCCCTCGCGGTGCGCCGCCGCTTGGGATTCGGGGAACTTTTTATAGAGGTTTTCTCCCTCGTGGTCCGGGCGATTAAGCCAAGACCCTCGGTCCAGCAGGAGCGCGAGACATGTCCACGGACCTCCATACTAGATTACGATCTGCAACGGTGACAGCGGAGAGGAAGGTCCCCCCCCGCTGCCTGCTCGGGGCGGTGTTAGCGCACACCGAGCCCGTCGACACTCCCGGATGAACCGGGAGCCGCCCGAATAAACGGGCCCACCATCTAAAAATGCGGCAGCCACCGCAAAAAGCGGCGACGACCGCCGAGACCACTGTTGTCAGGATATTGGCCGTAGCGCCGATCAACTCGACCGACGCTCCGTTGCCCAGGGTGCACCACGTGGAGGTTTCCTGACTTTGCACCCCCACTTTGTTACTTGCGTTCTACTTTACCAGATATAAAAAAAAAAATCAACGCCTATGCCACAGCTGTTTCCAAGTCACTGTTTTGTAAAATTAATGCTTATCTAATATCGTTCATCCTTGAAATAGATTTTGAAGAGGGAAGTGATTCTAGAAAACTTTTCCAACCACTTAACCTCATTATATATTTAGCTTCAAAGACTTGACCAATTTTTATATTTTTCTTAGAAACACGGCAACACAAAGACTTCGCTTGTCAAGCAAACGACACATAAAATATGGTCCGCTTTCGAAGTAATAGTGCTTTTGCCAAAATATGATGACAATTGTGATATTTAGAGAGTTCAGCGCCTGACACTAGTTATAGAAAGTAAAAAAAACTGCGCAATTTCCTAAAAATACAAATATAAATTTTAATATCTAAGATCGAGAACAGGCATTTATTTAAATACAGTCACCAGCATAAGTATCTGAACAAATCCAAAATTTCAATTTGCCTAAATACTTCTGTGTTCTTACCAATCTTTTTTTTTTCTCTTCACATAAATAAAATAAGAGATTTGGTTTAGTTCTTACAAAGATTTCTTTTTCAGTTTAACTTAACGCGTATATAGGCGATTTAAAATTTTGATTTTGTACAGATATTTATCCTCCTGACTATACATATATACATACACATGCACTCACGCCTTTTATCCCCGAAGGGGTACGCAGAGGCGCAACTAGTGCACCCACTTTTCGCCATCATTCCGTCCCATGATGTGATAGGGTGTGAGCCTATCACCATATCGGGGACAAATTCCAGACTCCGAGCTGATACTGAATAGAAAAACTCAACACTTATCACTTTGCCCGACCCGGGGATCAAACCCGAGACATTGCAGTCGTACCATAATACAACTACCGTCGCAGTTATTTATGTAATCAATTAAAAAGCTGGGATTCAAAACTTACCTATTGATACTACTATACTACTACTTACTATTGATAATCTACCTTTCGGTGATACGTTTAATATAAGACAGATGCCGTCGTATTAACGTGACTTTATTTAGTCAATGTTATAATGATGACCGTTACATGAAACTTATGCTTATAAGCAATTATAGACTTACAAAATCGTATTATTAAAGCGTAGATTTGGACCGTGTCCAACTGGAACATTTTAAGGTAGTACAAAAAGTAGAGATATCTCTTCCCTACGCACTTAGTTGTGATATGGTTTACACTAAAGTATTTCAAGAAGTCACTATTTTCGTCTGATCTGAACTTTAAATGTCCCACAATAATGACATATGTTTTTGTATCATTTCCTAAAAGGCATATAAATAGTAACACTTAGCGTATAAGCATTCTGTTATTAGAACATCTGACCACGATCGTATAATGGCGGCATGGTGCCGTCTAAACTGGTACCAATGTATCATGCACTCCACTCGGCCTGAGTCACTGCGTGCGAATAACCGAGTCCTGTGCCAGGACATGCGCGCCCCGTGACTCACTATTTATTTATCTTCCACGATTAAAGGATTTTTTTTTATATTCAATCACAATGAATTGGTTGTTCATCGTTTAGGTTAGTACGTCCTTATTTACTAGATTAGTATGAGAAACGTAGAGTATTTTTTGGTCCTCATACATAAAAATTTTAATGTTTGATTACGGAAATTGATACATCCGCTGTCCGCAAACAGCAAATCAATGCCGTGCACATTATTTTTAGTAATGCATTATTACTATTTAGGAACATTTCACCCGCAACATTTTTTCACTCTTAAAATTATATAGGTAACATGAGTAACACTAAAATATATTTCAGTATTAACTAATTTTATAATTTATAGGAAACTAATACTTAGCTTACTTACTTTAAATTTAAAGTCTTAAAATTTCACTTAATTCAGAGCTTTACTAAGCCGCAGTATTTATAATTCTAATTGTAAGCAGTCAATGACCAACAATTTAATTTTTCATTGATCCTTAAAATGCGTTCAATTTAAATTTCATATCACACTTTAGTCATGAAGATTTGCTGACTCCATATATAATTATTCATTAAATAAAAAATACATTTAACTTTATTATAATAAAGAATTGATCTGGTTCCCAGAACTCTCCCGCGCCATTTGACGACCAGTACCGCGTATTCAAATATCAAGCGCTTACTCACCACCGAACGTTATAGAACCGGGGGTTAAAAATACGAGGATTATTTTTGCAATTGATATCTTTTTATATTATGACAGATTAGTAAAATCACCACGCATGCGTACAGTTGTCATAATTGATTTCACACTTTTGTAGTGTACAAGAATATGCACTTAGTAATTATATTCAAAACGATTGGCGGTGTGTTATACTTATAACTATTAGGTTCTATAACCTATGTGCATGGTAGTTTTGCGATGTAGGTATGTATATTGTTTTCACCATCATGATTTCTGTATAAACAAAGTTACTGTTTTCAAATTTCCATAAGAGTTTTCCTCCAGCCGGCATGAAAATTTATAGTTTTATCGAAGACTTTATATTATTTAACTGTGATAATTTCATGTGCTTACAAATAACTCGTAAGTAGAAAAAATAACATGCGTATGACCAGTGATACTAATGTGTGTCCTGTTGCAACATTAGCACCTCCTATTTAAAAGTTCTTGTAACTTTGAAGCATTTTTAACCAAAGCATAGCTATCAGATTTTAACCGACTTCAAATGGAAACATTACTCTTTTTTGTTTTTGTTCAGTCTTAATTTTTTTGCCGATATAACAATTCCCGTTGATTAATTATATACCTAGGTAGACACTGACCGTTTCAAATGCGTCGAAAAAAATAGAGGCGAACAGTTCCCCACTGAAAGAATTGGAGTGAATTCTTTTTTCTTGTTTTTCATGGATATAATTTACTCCTCGTTTTAATAGAAACCATGTAATAACTGGTATCATGACATACGATATATCATCACGTATACACACAAGGATACGCAGAATGATGCAGCGATAGCGTATAACACAACTGTCACGTATACTAGCTTAAGAGGCCGTATCTAAAATTTCGACTATTTCAGTCATCTCTTCATCGTGATTATTTAAAAAATAAACTGATCTGATTAATTTACAATACATCATCGATAAGACTATTTCGACACTAATGGAATGAACGAGCCAGATTTTTCATATCTTTTTTTAATTTCAATCTATTTCCCAAGTTCTAACGTCTGTTTCAGAAATTTTGTTGTATGGAGACTCAAACTTGTTGCCGTTTTCAATCAAAATTGTGCATGAAACTAACTAACGAAAATGACTGGTTATTGGTATAAAAAGTCGCCTAAAGGATAAATGCGGCAATTTATTTATTTTGAATATAAAAGGAGGCGCACTTATTTTCGCGCGCTAGCCCGCGACATAAAATCAGTCAAGATCGTCAGCCTGAGACATAAGATGTTAAGTCTCATTATGTCCAGTAGTTTCGCTGGCTACAATGCCCTTCAAACCGAAACACAACAGTGCATGCACACTGCTACTTGGCGTTAGAATATAGATATTGCGGTGGTACCCACCCAGACGGACTCTTATATATGAGAGACTTACCACCAGTGTACATACAACCTAAATATAAAGACTGATCATTTCTGAATATGTCTTCCTGGAATTATAACCAAAAACTTTTGAGGATGAGTTGTTTAAAGGATAAGCTATTTCACGAACTATACATGATCGTTTTTGTGTCAGGTCTATTGATTGATTTAATTTCCAATAATGTAATCCTATCGAACCATATATCATAGAGACAAAACAATATTACTAAACACAAAACACTAGACTTCTGTTTTTCGGGATAATAAAATTTTCCCGGAATAAAAAGTAGCCTATAGCAATCGGGAGTAATGTAGCTTCCTATTAGTGAAAGAATTTTCAAAATCGATCCAGTAGTTTTAAATTTTTTAATTTTCCGCGCAATTTTCTTGCAAAAAAAACCTCCCTGCCAACAAGTGAGTCCTCTTAATTTAACGACATTTTAAAACCTTAAACATCCCCCCCCCCCTAAAAAATTCATAACCAATTTTTACCCCCAAATGGGGGGGGGGAAACCCCTAAGTTGGCTATACTGATTCTTTTTGACGTTTTATGGCACGTCACACGGGAACGCGAAACGAACGAAAAACCGGAATAAAATTCCCGGTGTCTGTTTTCTGGGATAATAGTAGCCTTCCTTTGGATCACAAACTCTCTCCATACTTATTTTCATACGATTCCACTGGTAGAAAACGATTTTCCGGGATTAAGGTCCCGGTTTATATTTTCCCGGGATATGAAGTAGCCTAGATTCTTCCCAGGGTTTTAAACTATCTCCCTGCCAAATTGCATCGACATCGGTTCAGTGGTTTAGTCGTGGCGTCTCCACTCGCGAGAAAATAAAATCCGGGATATAATTCCCGGTTTATCCTTTTCCGGGATAAGAGTAATTATGTCCTCAACTGGATCTCGAAATATCTCTATACTTGTTTTCTTGCGGTTCCACTGGCAGAAAACGATTATCCGGGATAAAAGTCCCGGTTTATATTTTCCCGGGATAAAATGTATCCTATGTCCGTCTCCTGGTTCGAAGCTATCTCTCCACCAATTTTCAGCTAAATCCGTTTAGCCGTTCCTGAGTTATAAATTGTGTAACTAACACGACTTTCTTCTATATATATAAGATTAGTACCTATAGATTGGTTTTTAAAAAAGCAAGAAGTAGTAGTTGTCTTGTCCGTACTTCTACGGTTGGGACTTAGACTAACAAGGGTTGTGACGACTTTGGGCCGAAACCGACAAATTATTAATCTAAATTAATTCCTGGAACCAATCAATTATTTATATTTTCAAACAGACTATGAATAAATAGATCGGATAAACACACTTACTCTGCGCGAACATTTCATATTTTTGATTGATAGGAAATAAACTTGTACGTTACACAGGCCTCGCGGCAGCTGCAAGTGAGTACTCCCTTTTACTGGTGATAGTCGTTTCATACGGCTGCCTGACTTTCCCAACTACCTACGTCGCGCTAGTAAATACAGCTATATTTATTAATATTTTACTCAAAATCACACTTGAGCCTGTATCACAACTTGTAATTGAATGTTACTTCTGAATAAATGTATAAGCTAAACAAATACAAAAGTCACTAATCCGTGCTACTAAATAAATAGTGATAAAATAGGTGCTGTCCAGATGAGCTGTTCAAAACGATAACTGTCAAATAAAATTTACCTACTTGAAACTTGTGGAAATAAAATAACCTCATAATTGTTTTTATAACTCGATACTGCAAAATGATTCATCCTTCGTACTTTGTACTTTGAATAAGACATTGTGTCAGTCATTCCTTCACAAGATGTCGTTTGTTTCCAAACACTTAATCACTATTGTGTCCACTTTATCTTTGTAAGAAGCGTATTGTAGATAACATTTTTAGTGATTCATCTTAGCACTGGATTTTAGTGCATCCATAATTCAAATGTTTACATAGAAAAAGAATGGAGTAATTTATCCCATTATGAATCACTCGTTCCGTACGGTTTTAAATTTTTACAAAATATTTACAACATACGTAACATCGTCATGTTTCATTGAATTTCCACACGAATTTGCGTTTTCCAAGAATTTATAGCGATTTTCGTAACTCCACTTCATTGTATAAATCTTGTTGGTTGAATTTAATATTGATATGTTTCCTCGTTTCGAATGGGAGTTTATGGGATTATATAGAATTTTGTGCGTCATCTAAACGCCGGCCGAGATATTTGATTATGTTAAGGTAACTGCCTATTGGATTGAGGTAAATCAAACCAACAAACAAAATCAGATCACAAGAAGCCAGTTATCCCCTATTATTGCTGTATCAGAATTTCATTTTACAACATTTCTAGATTACATAATGAACACAGTAAAAATTTAATAAGTAACACACACACACACTCACGCCTTTTATCCCCGAAGGGGTAGGCAGAGGCGCAACTAGTGCACCCACTTTTCGCCTTTATTCCGTCCCATGACGTGATAGGGGGCGAGCCCATCGCCATATCGGGCACAAATTCCAGACTCCGAGCTGATACTGAATAGAAAAACTCAATATCACTTTGCCCGACCCGGCAATCGAACCCGAGACCTCAGCATTGCAGTCGTACCATAATACAACTACGCCACCGAGGCAGTCTAATAAGTAAATTAAACTATTTCGCAGATAATACTTTGTCCTAAGTATATTTATATCGATACTATTTTATGGTTTGATTGATAAAAAATAAAAAGTAGTTTAAATATGTGTTTTGAAACGGATGAAATGCTGAATGTAATGCCCAGATAAGGCAAAAAATAACGTATATTTTGATTCGGCAAATCTCGGTGAGTTAAAACTGTCGTAAAATTTATATTAAACACTAGCTTTTGCCCACGGCTTCGCCCGCGTTAATAAGTTTTTCCGGGCTAAAAGTACATACATAAAAACCTTCCCGTTGAATCACTCTATCCAACACATTTATTTGGATAAAGATTAATATAATGACGTTGATACAACTCTTAACAAATAATGCATTAATTTCGACCAAATTTGATTACCATAAAAACGGGTCTAGAGAGTTAATCTTAAAAGATAGACATATACTGTCGCGGACATTTTTTTAGATCATTTCAAGAGGAATAATTCTTTCATACATATATGTTTGGTATCTTGAACCGTTTTCGCAACGCACGCAATGGAAACCCTCAAGGATGAATAATTTTCCCCGTTTTTTTTACATTTTCCATTATTTCTTCGCTCCTAATAGTTGCATCGTGATGTTATATAGCCTAAAGCCTTCCTCGATAAATGGTCTATTCAACACAAAAAGAATTTTTCAATTCGAACCAGTGGTTTCTGAGATTAGCGCGTTCAAACAAACAAACAAACGCTTCAGCTTTATAATATTAGTATAGATTATTTGTTTTTTTTGTGCTGCTTAAGTTATTCCGAATACATTTAATAAATTCAGTTTACCATTGATACAGTAGCTGAACCTCTGTCTTCCCCTTCTGATACAGATGCATAATATACTTTATGTATCGAATGTAATTTATTCAATGTTTTATCCTACCGTTCAAACTAAAGTAAAGCGTTCCAGTAATTTTGCGTGCGTAACATACATGTTTTAATACATCATTTCTTGCAGATGATCTACTGATAAATTTTATTATCATCTTTCATTTTCAAATATTTTCTTCTTTGCTTCCATTGGCTTCTATGTTGTAACTTCTTTTCTTTTGAAGAGCTTTGTCAATCGAACGAAAGCAAATGCATTATTACAGTTTCCCCGTTAGTAACATTTTAACCCTAAACAACCCACAAGTGTCTGTCGGACACATTTTTGCGTTCGGTTATTCATAAAACCTACAGTATTTACTTTTACGAAAAACCGCTTTATCTAATCTACCTCCGAAGTTTACCGAATCTAATTGTGTAATAAAAATAATTGTAACATAAATAGTTTAATATTTATTACAAGTAAAGCAAAACTGTAACGTATCAACCCACAAGTGTCCAACAGACACAAATATATTTTGTTTGATTTAAGTACCAAGGTAGATTGTTTATTTACATTTATTTAAAACAATATTGTATCAAGTAGGTAATAAATCAACTCACAGTGCATTGTTTGTGTTATAACAGCAGTCTTTGTACTTGTAATTTTGACTATTTGGTTACAGTCACAGTGCTTATATATTTTTGTTATAAGCCAGTCATACTTGTTTTTGTTCTGAGAAATCAACACTGAGATATGCAGAAATTCAACGTGCCCTTGATACAAAATCTATCAAAAAGTCAAGAAATGTACTTGTACCCATTAGAAAGTTGTTAAAGTATGTGTGCCTAAACCTAAAATAGTTTTATTTGTATGGGCAAAATGTTACAATCGATGAGCATATAAATTTTGAAAGTAGGGTATAAGTCAAACAGTATCTGCCCAAAAATCCTGACGGTTGACAACTGAGGTACGATTTAAAATTTAGGAGATCTGTGACTAAAAGAAACACTTATAACCTTTATTTGATACGGAAAGGAAAAGAAGGTACATATTTCGTACAATATGGTCAATTAGTCATGTGAATCGTACGTTCGAAGTAGCAGAAACGTTACTTTTGGTAATAGGGTAGTTTCCTATGTTTGATTTTGTACATTATTTTATATGTAACAGAAAATAATACGAAAACCAAATTCTTCTGTAAAATCAGAATCATAATTGGTTGACAACTAAAGCAGTTATTCATATTTGAAATATTGTTGTGAGCATAAGTGGGGACGTAGTGGGGATATCGCGTCATTTGTTTCGCACGCACGCAGCGTTATGGCTGGCGACACTCAGTGACGTCACATTCTGCTGTGTCCGTTATGTGACAGATGCCTTCCATCGAACTTCAAACTGTTATAACTTATTTATTATTGCTTGTATTTTAAAAAATATTTTTCCTCTTAATTTTAGAAGACATTAATTTTTGAAAAATGTATTTTAAAAAAGTAGTCAACTACCCTATTATTTTACATGTCTCGTAGTAGGAAATCCTAGACACAAAATGGTCTCGTAGTAGTTAAATACTATGAGGACAAAATAAGGCTTCTACATCTAAAAATTTTCAAAGTGTCATCGCATCTAATACCTTCAGCTTAACCAAAAAATAAATTGGGTTTGTATGTGTGAAAGATGAATCGTACTCATATAATCCAAGGCATGATGGGATCATCTGATGCTACCACAGATCAAGGAGCTGCTCAATCTTCTGAGCAAAAAGCAAGAACCTTTTTTCATAATCTTTGTCCATCGAAAATATACTTGAAATCTTTTTGACAGTATTCTCATATGAAATGTATGCTCTGAACAAAAAAAGTAATAAAAAAGGTAAAATAAATATATAATGATTTCTTATATTTACGCGAATGTAAGACATCGAAATAAAAGTAGTTTTCGTATTTTAACGCGGTTTATCTATTTTATCTCTGTAGTGTGTCCGCCAGACACTACTGGTCAGGTATGTTACAAAAGCATACTGGGTAGTTAAGGGTTAAAGAAATATAGCTTATGAGTATTCCGTGAAAACATTAGCTTCTACACTTGTAACAACACGGAAATGTCTTTCTATATTCTTGACAGTTACGACGAAAGATATACTAGCTAGAGGAAAATGTGGAATAAAAGTCATATTTGCAAATTTAATTATTCATTTTTTAGATAATATTCTGTCCTATATTTTTATTTTTAATAGCTTCCGGAATCTCTTCTTCATATTAGTTATGATTTTAGTAAAAGAGTACCAGGGTAACAGATAAGACAATTGGTTTTGATTTTGTTTGCGGAGTTTGTTTACATTTGTCAGCATAATCATCCGGCTGCTATGTACAAAACACGAGAAGCCTGATAGTCGGCAAACTTATAGTCTTTTCCTTGTCGCTGCAAAATGACCATCATTACATCCTTAGTCATCACAATGATAAATGCATTATAAACATTCTTTGAATGGCGCTGCGTTTGTTAGTGTAACTTACCATGTTGAGACTTATCTTAGGCAGAAGTCAGAACCCAAATCGTAATTCTTGTAGAGCTCGTGACAATGAAACCGTTTTAGTTAAAAATGTTTTCATTTTCTGCATCATTGGCTAACACCATGTTACGTTCGTGGGTCATACGTATTGGTAACGTTATGAATTATTAGCGGCTAGTATTTGAGTAAACTGCCGTATTTATGAGACGCGTGTAACTAACCTACATATAACAGATTACGTTGTATAGTGGTGGCCAGATGCGGCCCAGGACCGTCCCGGTGTGAGTCACGCTTCTCGGAAGGGGCCGCGACTATTTTAGACTGTGTCCGCTTACCTTCTAGGAAACGATGCTGTGGGACCAACGACCGATCGCAACGCACGATATTGTTAGATCTGTAACGGGGTTGCTTGTTTCCGAAGCAAATGGACTGTTTTTCTTCGTGTATTTGCTTCCTTTTCTCCTTCCGTAAGGTCTTTTTGGAACAGTTTTGACTATAAAAGACCAGTAAGTCTTTTAGGGAATCTAGTAGGGATCTCTGTTTGATACTAATTACTATATTAGGTGTAGGGGGGTTAATTTAAATGGTTTTTAGGCATAAATGACAGTAAAAAGTCCAATGTCAAGCCTACTTAGATTCGAAATATGATCTCCTTGCTATAAAGCACGAACGTCTTGCAAGGGTTGTACCATATTTTCTTATGGCATTGAATGACGAGACGAGCATGCCATTCCCCTGAGGGTAAGCGATACGACCACCCATAAACAATAGCAACACCATTCAGTACTTTGAGTTACAATGAGAGACCTACCACCAGTAGTATATTTTCTTTAAGAAAGTTAAAACTTGTCTACAGCTATTTTTCTGTGTAAATAACAAGTAAAAACACATGTGCGGTGTCGCAACGTTTGTTAATGCACGCTTCCTGGCCGGCTGTCGACGTCTCCAGAACTAGACTGAGTGAAATGTCGCCTTGTCGAAACGTTGACGCGTATTGATGTCGCTAATAGAGATATTAGCGACAGATAAATCATCGTCGCTCTTCCTGACGAGCTGTGCTGTTTGCGAGCGACAACTTTGTTTCACTGTATGTTGACGGAAGTAGTTTATTCATCAAATAATGAAATGAAATTTAAACGATGATATCAGAAATATATACATATACGCGTACGTAAGATAATGGAAACTTAACAATTCGTGTTATAAAACCAGACAGTGTAAATGATCTATTAATTTACTGTTCTCAGGCAGTGGAGAGTTGGTTACAACTTTTATACTACCGAATAATTTCACAATCAGTTTAGTAAACGATCACATGACTGTGCAATATGTTGTAACTTATATTATGAGTGATTTGTTTTGGCACAGTTTTCCAAAAGTGCCATTAAATAGCGATATTTGGTCATGACTCGTGGCGAGTGCCGAGCGGTGCCCTACTGAGTCACCGCGCAGACGTCAATGCGGTAAGAAGTAAGAACAGTATCGTGGTAAAGTAAATAAGTCGTAATATTTTCATGGGTGCCGCCGCGGCGGGCATCCCGCACGTTATGCGTTGCTCAAATAAACAAAATGTGTTGATTTTTATACAGTAGCGGCTGGCCTTTTGAGCGCTCGGTCAAAAGCAACTTCATCGGTTCTCGCTAGCGGCTATTGAAATATAAATGGGATACACGTGATAGTAAACGAAATAGCTCATTAATGACTAACAAACTGAGAAATAGTTTTTTTTTTATCCACCAAAGAAACGAGATGCGCAACACTCGTAAATTATTTTAATGTTTTGATGTGATACTTTACATTTTACGACCAATGAAAGACTTTCATCTGTTATTGTTAAACGTGACTGTTGCGTTTGACAAATTAATCCATTTGGCCGATGTAAAAATTCATTCACCTCTCGTAATCCTTAAATGCTAAATCGAGCAAACGCATTTGTCCGGTGTCAACAAAAAGAAGCGCGTCGCGGGTGCGCATGAATCAGCGCGATACAATTAATCTAATTTAAGGTTATCGGGGAGGCATGGGACGGGTTGGCCGACGACGCACAGTCTCGCGCTCCCGCCGCGCGCCGGCGCATCGGCCGCACGCACCGCGCCCCACGCTGCACGCTGCACAGTGCACAGTGCACTCTGATGCAACCGCGCGGACTCTCGCTCGCCACACCGCGTCCCGTAGCTCGTCGGCAATGCCACACGCCACACGTGCTCCCATCAAGGACGATTACAAATGTTATCGTGACTCAGTGAAATTATGCCGCAAACAGACTGTTTCGTTCAGGTTTCAATAACGGTGCAACCAGGTTTTGACAAATTGCAAGTGCTCGTTGTTTACATGAGTGAGTAGTCGAGTGTTACTGAATCTGTGGAAAATGAAATAGCTAAAAGTAATCAGAGTGCGAAATATAGAAAAGTATGCATGTGAAAATTAATGGAGTTAATACTAAAAATTAAGCGCAGTTGTGTCATCGATTTAAGTAAAGATTCACTTTCAATTAAGGCAATTTTTTAGTTAAATTTAGGTTCTCCAATAAAATAATAAACTGCAAAGTCTGAACTGAAATAAATTGTAATTTATAACACCATGCACATAAATTACATAATGAATTGTAATACTCAAAATATACACACGCGCACAAAGTAAACAGAATAAAATATACAGAATTTCATGAAAAAAAATAGAAGTGACACATGATATTATAACATTAAATAAATCCAGTACAAGAAGATAAAAATTGACGAATGTAAAAGATCTGATTCCACTCCCGTAATACTATTTCCATATAGTAATAACAAATCCATAAGAAATTATTGTCCGTCACTATCACCAAAGGTCGCCAATTTAAAACGTGGATTGACCGGCATCACAATCACGCGGTAAATTTAATACTAACGATCACTGACAGTGAAATAATCGGCTGTCAAGTAGTAATGCCAAAAGCTCTCGGCTAGTAGCGTCGAGTGACGCTTTCGGCGCGGTGATGAATCATAGCTAATTATTTTATGATACGAGAGCGACCCGCAGGGCTTGAGCGTCCGATACCAGATGTAAACAGTTACTACTTAGTGCTAGTAGTAGCACTCCATTTACGTTATTGAGTAGAGGCCCTTGAGATAATGTTTATCTGTGTGGTGACAGCGCTTAAGCGCTTTTATGCTTGATAAAAACGAGGGAATATTTAAATTGAAATATGGGTACGTTCATTAACATTTTTAATGAACATTAGAATCTATTAATTTACACTGTGACTGCAATTAATCCTCGCTAAAAAATATTTAGACACACATACTCACACCTTATATCCCCAAAGGAGTAGGCAAAAGCGCAAATAATGCACCCACTTTTCGCCGTGCGTATTCCATTCTATGGCCATCTCGGGCACAAATTCCAGAGTTCAGGCTGATACTCAATAGAAAAATCCACCATCACTTTTTTGTCCGACCCGGGGATCGAACCCGAGACCTCAGCATTGCAGTCTTACCGTAATAAAACTACGCTACCGAGGCAGTTAAATAATATTCAAAAACTCAATATTCATATTTTAGGTCTATTCCATCATAAAATTATTCGTCCTATCAAATAAATCATAGGCTTAGAAAACCGTAACAAACCAACTTTAGTTACAGAATAATTGTTTATGTCTTTTACTTATAGGTTCGGAAGAAACTTTAATGTTTTTGCAAAGATATTCTGAATTCGATGTCTTAACATGTAAAACAAAACTGCGCTCAATAGTTTCATGCTCAGCTTAATTATACTCTCACATTATCTGACAGCATTTGGTATCTACGTCAGTCTAGTGCTTGACTCCAGTTTGTGACGTACCTATGTACCTCTTGTACAATTTGTTTGTTTTGCAAGGTTTTTTCCGTACTTTCATCGTTCTTTGTCATAAAATGCGGAAATAAACGTGATAGTTTCAGAATAGGAAAGTAGATGAGAATAAGAAAAAAGCCATACTTCGGTTATTTTACGCAAAGCTCTGACAGGTGACAATTCAAAAATTAATAGACATGGGAAATTATAATAAAAAATACAATATAATAAAAATACAAATTAAACCGGTTTTTATGCAAAATCGATAGAAAATAATAATAAATAAATAATAGATAATTAAATCGATTTTATGTTTTAAAGTGAGTGATATGCGCTCAATATTTATCATTTATATTTATATTTAATCATGTTACATTTATCCATAATTTATTGTATATTTGAAATAACATAATTTAAAATGAACACACAATATTAATATGGTATGTTCACAATCAGAACGATTAATTAATCGTAAGTATTTGCATAGTAATGATCCAGCTCTAAGACATTTGCGTTCCGTTCTCATATCACCCATAGTTTTCCAATGTATTCAAGAATATTATTTCGATAGTCTAAACCAAAATGGACATTTTAATTTTAAATAGATAGTATTATAAGTAACGAAGACGATAACTATTGTTTTTTTTTACGTTGCTTGCCTCATAGAATATAATTTATTGCATATTGATGAATAAAACAGTTTTTGCGACAGCCCTGACAGCTGCGAAACTGATTGTTTCGCAGCTGTCGAAATATCAAATTAAAAATATCATCATTTATTCGAAACAAATATCAGTTAGAGGATATTGATCCTCTAACTGATATTTGTTTCGTGTAAATGATGTTCAACTATAACGTGAAACATTGTTTACTAATTGCAATGATTACCTACCCATATTTTTTTCGGAGAGGATTCCATGTGTGGTCGCTATAAACGTAGTAAAAACATCGTAAATAAGGCAGTGGTGAGACATTTTGCAGACGGCGCCTATAGTGATTCAGTCTGGAGCAGTATTGCCTTTACATCTGCGGTGTGGTGCGCGTCGGCGGCCGGGACGTTGGCATCGGCAACGCGACATGACTAACCCCAGCCCGCTCTAGATACAATCAAAATATGTGACAAGTTTATTTCTATTCGTAACAACACATTCTGCCCCGCTCGATATATCCCGCCTCAAAGTTGAACATCTGCTGATTTTTCAACGACATAAGTAGGTCGGGGCTCGCGCCTGCGTCACGCGGTGCCCTGGCCGCGGCCGCTCAACGCGCTCTTACGTTTACGCAAAATCGTTACGCTGTCCAGTGTTGGCTTCTCCTCTATGACTTCGCAATTTTCACTGGCTCCAATGCGAACCGCTCGGTGCCCTGTTGATCGAACCGCCTTAAATTTTTTATGTATCTTTGCTTATCGGTGATTATCAACTACAACCTTCAGTGGTTTCTTGGAAATTTAATACATTTACCGACAATGAAATGAAATTAATCCATGATCGACGTGATCGAATGGTGGATTTATTGTTTTCTGAGAAACGATTTCGACATATCGACCCTCAAGGTTCCGAGTTTGATTGTGATCTAAATTTAATTGTGCCATAAATAATTTACAACGTGGCATCGTTTGTTTACTTCCCATATTTATTGAAAATTATCATAAACTAGATTTTGCCCGCGGCTCCGCCCGCGTTAAAAAGTTTTTCCGGGATAAAAGTCCCGCTTTTTATTTTCCCGGGATAAAATGTAGCCTATATGTTAATCCAGGACATGATCTACCCGTGTGCCAAATTTCATCTAATTCCGTTCAGTAGTTTTTGCGTGAAAGAGTAACAAACATCCAGACATCCATACATACTTACAAACTTTCGCCTTTATAATATTAGTAGGATAAAAAACAAAACTAAGATATTGAATAGGTCCGAGGCTACATAAGATTGACCGCACTGTGTTGTGTAGAGGCTGGTCGACTCGCGGATCGCTCCGGGCGGCTCTCTGGTGCGTCTGTCTAAAATACAACCGTGACTCACTGCTCGCGATTTCACAACGCCACCTTTGCCAATAGCTTTTGTATTGCTTCCTATTGCCGCTATATGTTCTTCCACAGTTTATATGAACATTCCGGTCGATAATAGCGTTCCTGCGGCTACATCATTCATAATATTGTTTTCTTTTATATTTATGAAACTAATTTTTAAATTGTCACAAAGTACTATTTCATTTCACGCTGTTGCATTTGTATTTTGAATATCAATATCCATTCTGTGTCAACAATAAAATTTTGGTGGTTTACGATCAATCCATTCAACAAGTAAAGTATGTTTAGCAATACATCTATAGTTCAACAAATTAAACATAAATCCTAAATCATATAATTCTCAATATTACACTAAAACTCTCAAACACGTAAGCTTACAAATATTTTGGTGTTGTTTTTAAATCAGACACAATCAATTCCACTATATTTTGGTACCGTAAGCATAACAAAAATAAAACTGTTTGTTATTTTTTTAGATTTACTCGATTATACTACTTGGCGACGGATTGAACGTTTTTCTCTCGCTAAACTAACACTTCTAAGAAGTTAGACGTTTTGATTTTCGGATTTGGTCGTAAAACAATTCGATGATTTTTTTTTATGTCTAATGTCAAAATCTTTTTTAACATAACATATAAAACTGCCTCGGTGGCGTAGTTGTAATATGGTACGACTGCAATGCTGAGGTCTTGGGATCGATCCCCGGGTCGGACAAAATGATATTGAGTTTTCAATTCAATATCAGCTCGGAGTCTGGAAATTGTGCCCGAGACCTCAAGCTTTGCAGTCGTACTGTAATACAACTACGCCACCGTGGCAGTACCCTATCATTTCATGGGACAAAATAACGGCGAAAAGTGAGAGCACTAGTTGAGTCTCTGCCTACCCCTTCGGGGTTGAAAGGCGTGAGTGTGTGTGTGTGTGTGTGTGTGTGTGTGTGTTTGAGTGGGTTATTTTTCTTTTACCATGGTCCCCTTTAAAGCAATTTATTCTAAGCAAATCTGTTCCTACATTATCATCTGTTAGACATTTGCATTGGTTAGGCTTGCTTCGAAATATCAATTACACAAAACAAAGAAGCATTAACAATGTGTATTTTGTAGGTATTTCTTTGTTGATACTGAAAGCTGTATTACTAACCTTGCCCACTAAGGGTAAGGTGGGGTTGGTCGAAATCGCTTTAAAAGCGTGTAGTCATCATGTGATCACATTTACATACAATGTCCCTACTTTATGCCTTTGTTTTGAGATTCTCCCCGTTTTTCTTTGGTGAAAACTGCTTTCCGAACTGGTGATAGAGTAAAAATTAACTAAACTTAAGTAATGTTTACGGATTCGAATAAAATGTCATTTCATTTTCATTTCATACTATGTCCACATTCAGAGAACATAAAAAATAAGTTCTGTTAAACTACTGTCGACTGTAGTCTCGTATTAGTCAACGGTATTGAAAGAAGAAACGCCACCAAAATACATACATGAAACATTGAGTGCCTACAAAAAAAAATCATAGATCTTCCTATGATTGCTTCATTTTGACTCATTAGAAGTTATCGTGACCTCAAAAGTGTTGCAGGAAACACGCACGGTACCAAACTGCATACAATCATATCTGCCACGCATCCACATCTACAATCAGTACTAGAGTAGGCAGGTATACTAAACCAAAACAACGTTCACGTCTACAATGTGACTGTTGTTTCGTGTTTCTTGTGAAGTTCACCTATTAATCACTCTTAGTTGTAGGCACGAGCGCTTTGAAGTTTCACCTTCGATTTTTTAACAGTCTTAATTCTTGGAGAGTTCAAGGAAATCTGTAATTAACTCACATCTGTTAACGTGTTCTCAGTTGTTATCACGTGTCGAGAATAAGTTTAGCGTCTTGAATCTTGATCCCGTTAGTAGCGACCCGTCCGCGCCTCGTATCTCCGCTTCGGACAATTCTTTGATGTGATCTGGATACAATCACCTATATAGCACATTAACGGTGACTGACCCAGTTCTACTTTCTGTATAGAAGTTGGCACAAACACGTAAACTGGCCTCTTTACTATACGCGCTAAATATCCTAAAAGCGTACCTACTCGAAGCGTTATGTTCAATATCTTCAGCCGCAATGCACGAATTAATCCCCACGGGATGTGTTCACGTGTTATTTTAAACGTAGTAAGTTCTTATAATTTACTTAGCGCAGCTGTGAAAAAAATAAAGATGATAAATGTACTCGTCTACTTTTAGCAAAGTGTGACTCACTGAAAACGTCTCCTCGCCGTTACGATTTCACGTATATTATATTGTCCTTCATGTACATTAAAATTATACACAAGGACGCTTATATTTGCTCTATAGTTATATCCGGATCGCATGAAAGTGTCTCCCGTGAATCAGAGTTTTTTTAGACGTTGTACGTACGACGTAATTCACTATCACTCGCCAACGATACCTCAGCTTAAAAAGTTTGAACACTGTGCGGATTTTTTGGCACTCTACTTATAAAAATGCCTAATATGTATGATGTGAATTTCGGTCGCACCAACGCGGGCTACAGTAACACCAGAATCCTCCTCATCCGTTTATCGATTACAATTTTATGTAACATTTCAACGTCAGAAAGCGTTATCCCAGTTTGTAGACAGACATTTGCCTGGTTGTCGTCTGTCGACTCATAAATCTGCTTGCTAATAGAATAAGTGTCGTGTGGTGGACGGTTTCCGCGAGGTGTCACTCTGACTGACGCAATCGGGCCGATCTGCGCCCATTGCGACACTGGATCGAAAACACATTAATACTCCGATCAAAGAAAGCTCTACTCGTCTCTCACTGTGGATTTATGTTATCAATCATACTTTCAGTACGTTTTTATAGCTTACAAAATGTAAATGTTTCAATCACTATCAAAGGATCAGTCGAATCGTATAATATCTATCAAAAGAAATCACATATATTTAGTATAAAAAGTTGTGCAATAGATACGTTAACATAAATAAAATCAGTTTTCTCTGATTTATACTTACTATATATGTTGTGTATTGGGGCAATACACAGGCTGAAACAGGCTTATTTGGTTAGTTATCTCAATAATTTTTACTTATCTGTCTAATCTATTGTATTTACGATTATCCAATGAGCAAAGTAAATAATATCTACGACAGTATTTGCATTATGTGCTTACAATGTTTTGATTAAAAACTTCCCTATTTTTAATGTTAGCGAACACACGTATGTATCACTGTATATTATTTTTATGGAAAAATAAACGCCTGCTGCCAGTATTGTGCGTTTCCAGAGATAATTGGTACCACGAACTTGTGCACTATGGAATGAACTTCCTCCCACATTGTTTACTCGGCGTCATGACATGTTCTTCTTCAAGCTAGATTTTATTTACGGTAGGTAATGACTGTGCCCGTCGCATTGTCGATGTTGACCACTTACCATTGGCTTGTCTGCCTTCAAAGGCAATAAAAAGCGAGAAATTGACATCTCTCGTCAATCAATACTATTTGGATCCCCCTTCACTTGCCATAATGTGCAGTAGAGTCACTGTCCTGACCCAATCGATGATGTCTCATCCTCTCCCAGTGGCCGTCCTGAGCCGAGGTTCGTGACCCGTTAGTGGGTCGCCCTCAGCATGGTCGGTTAAATTTAAAGGGTTGCGAGCACCTTCTACACTCACCCAAAAGACCGGTGTTCTTGCATAGGCCGACCCTCGTCAGGCTAGCAAGAGTTTAGTCCGTAACAAAAACTGTCCTGTCTGTATAAAAAAAAAATTGTCATACTTGAACAATAGCACCGAATGCGGTATCGCAGTAGATAGCTACGTTACTTGTCCAAAGGCTAACAGACTGATCAGACTAGGATTTATTAGATCAGACAACAGAGCTACAAGTTACAGAGTCTTAACTTCACCTGACCCCGGATGAAACAATCTGACCTAAATGCAAAATTATAGGTGTTTGCCAAATTGTTTCCAAATCCCTTCAGCGGTTTCTTCGCTAACAACTAACTGACATAAATCCTAAGATTTTTGTGTCATTAATTATGATCAAATTTTTTCCGTTTTCTGTTATCTATTCTCATTGCATCAAACGTTAGCTGCGCACGAATATAGTTGGAGTTTCTGGTTCAAATTTTATGTTTCATCGAAGTTCGCAGTCGTAAACCGTTGATGAGTCACCAGCGGCCGCCCGGAGCGGATCCGTCAGCGTCGGGCCGCGTCTGCGAGATGGGCCTCCGCGGATCGCCTTGCGCTCGTTTATTATCATTTCCCTACACAATTAACCTCTTACGTGTAAATTTTAATGCTTTATAGTGTGTACATTGTAACTAGTTTGAGTAACGTTCTGTTCATTCAATGATTCTCTACGTCCGTTTGTCTTTCAGCTACACTATTTCCTATTGAATGACATCTAAACAGGCTATTGACGCTATTAGGATCTTCAATATCTGCATACATGAGCTAGATTTTTTTCGTACAGATGGATCTGGTTATGTTTGAGCGTTGTTGTTGAGTTATAATAAATTTACACGAATTGAAAATAAAAAGTTTGCTGCAACATTCTTATTTACTAGCAAATCGTAAAGTAACTACGTCCCACACTAAAATCGTTTTCATGCTCATTTATAGCATTTACTGGCGAGAAATTAAAATCCGTGGAAAGGTTAATATTAATCCCTTCTCCCTAACAGCACATGTGACGTGAAACCGACTCCTTGAAACATTTAAGTGTCGACGGAAATAATTACAAGAATATATCATGTCGCGTAAAACGCGCTGAGTGAATGTTGATTTATGGAATGCATTCTCGTGAACATATTCCTAGTAACGTAAGTTACAGTTCTGCACTCGGTAAACTAGCTCCACTTTTCACTTCCGCTGCATGAAATTTATGCGCGCAATTATTCTGGGCTCCCTGTACGAGTGCGTAAGATGAACTCGCGCTTGTAATGAGCTATTAGACGCGAAGTTGGCACGTCGCGCCACATTATTTCCTAAGGGCACGTGCGGCGCAATCGATGACATCCTTGTAGTAATCACTAATAATAGTTTTCATAATTATTATAATCATTGTTTCTCGGTTCCGCATTTTAACTTTACAAAACACTGGAATGGCGTAGCTTGTTGATCGGCTTTGCACGAGGCCGTATCTAAAATTTCGACTATTTCAGTCAACTTTCCTTCGTGAATTTTTTAAAAATGTACTGATCCGATTAATTTTTAATACATCATCGGAAAGACTATTTCAACACTAATGGAATAAACGAGCCAGATTTTTAATATCTTTCTTTAATTTCAATCTATCCACCAAGTTCCAATGTCTGTTTCAAAAATTTTGTTGTATGGAGACTCAAACTTGTCGTTTTCAATCAAAATCGTGCTTGAAAATAACAAAAATTACTGGTTATTGGTATAAAAGTCGCCTAAAGGATAAACGCGACAATTTTTTTACTTTCAATTTGCAAATTTCAATTATATAGCTTCTTATACTTTAGATTTTATTGATATCTAAAAAATACCGATTTCCTCACTGAATGATGATGAATGAACAGAATGAACTCACTGATGATCAGGGATTACAAGCCCGAACTTCATAAACTCTAAACCTTAGTCAAAATACAAGTTTTGGCCGTTTCGTAACTACAAGAACTATTGTATAACAGAAAAGTAATGAACAGTGAATAAATGTTTCCCCTTACGCCCGTGTAACGGTAGCGACACGGCCAAGCCACATATTTTGACTAAGGTCAAAGGTGTAGAGTTTGTGATGTAAGGGCTCGTAGGGTTACAAGCTTGACTACATGCGAGCCATATTATGATCTCGTCTTGGCAACGTTTTACATGAAATTTTTTTTTGTGGATTCATACTTTATTGTATCTTTTATGAAACATGAATAATTTTTGCATGTCATTCGACTAAATATGGAAAGATACTTTGTTACAAAATACGCCACCTAATAATGTACCCATATTTGCAAAATAAATTGATTGATTGATTGATACTTATCTCATCTCATTAAGTTGGAGTTAAGTGAGCGCAGTAATAGGGTGTATTCTACAGTGTTGTTTACAAGCAAATATTATGAATAAGTTAGTAGATACTTGTTTACATTACAGAAACGAAGCTGAAGATGGGTCCTACATTTCCTTTTTGTCCTTCCATTAACACATATACTTACGCCTTTTATCCCCGGAGTTTTTCTTTTTATAGTATTGAATGACGAGACGAGTATGCCGTTCACCTGACGGTAAGCGATACGACCACCCATAAACAGTAGCAACACCCCAGTAGTAGGCTGAGGCAATACTAGTGCATCCACTTTTCGTCATGCCTATCCCGGCCAATGATGTACTGGGAGGAGAGCCTATAGCAATTTCAGATAAATTCTGCAGATCTAGCTGATACTGAACATAAAAATCTAATATCAGTTTGTTTGACCTGGGATTGGAACCCAATTGATTTGACCTGTAGACGTACCGAACTACGCCGCGCCGCGGCGCCGTCGAGTTCGAGCCCTAATCCTTCCATACATTAGTATTACATATTGACTGCCTCGGTGGCGTAGTGGTATTGCGTACGCATTACGAGTACGATTTGCGCGCTGAGGTCCTGGGTTCGATCCCGGGTCGAGCCAAAAAAAAATTGTGACTGGGTTTTTCCATCTTAAAATTTACTCAGTCGCAGCTCGGAGTCAGGAAGTTGGCGGTGTGATACCCCCGTGCCTCGGAAAGCACGTAAAGCCGTTGGTCCTGCGCCTGATCTCTCTCCGGTCATGTCGGATTGCCGTCTCACCGGACTATGAGAGTGAAGGAATAGCGAGTGCACCTGTGTATTGCGCACACACTTGTGCACTATAATATCTCCTGCGTACCTTGCTGATCTCCGTTGAGATTGGCCGCCGTGGCCGAAACTGGCTAGGAGGATTTCATTTTCACATTAGTATTACCTAATTGGAAATTATAAAAAGTTGTTTTCACAAGTCGGCACAATACTCATGCCATTATTGTTATAGTGTGTAACGTGTAAAATTTATTGATGTTACTAGCTTTTGATCTCAGTTCTGTCCGAATATAGTGTTTTTCGCGGAATAAATATCACAGTGTTACGGTCACGCTGTGCGTTATTCCAGGGTAAACAATAGTCTATCATGTAATTCCTTTCAAAAGATTTGCGTGATTGGCTAAAAAACATCCAAACACTTCCATAATGTTTCACATTTATGATGGTAGTGGAATAGTTTTGCTGTTTACGCGTAATGCGTCTGTCTGAGACATGTCCAAATGACGTATTTAAACTACCATGAATAATGATGCTATCTGACTCGATCTTGTCGAATTTCTATTGTAGTGATTAAACTTGACAGTAATGTCTGACATGCGACTGTTGTCATAAATTTATGTATGAACTACGTGGGTTTTGCGCACTGCACCTTGTCTGTTGCCCAACGCAATTGTCTTATAAATTGGGGAATGACAAGACTGCACGATTTACTATGATTTAAGTCTGTTATGCATTCATAACTCCCTTCCAAGAGTAATCCGTCTGATTCCAGCACAGGCCACGATTTCTGCATCGAACTGGATAAATGCAAACTGCGATACCAAGGTTTTTTTCTTAGAGTATGTATAACTACGTAGTTTTGTAATTGGATTCAATTAATCGAGAAAAAAAGATGTAAAATCAACGCCTATCAATCGCTATGCGTCAAAATGGAAACAAAACAGACGGTCGGCCGATTGTCGGTTAAGTGCAAGGGTTGCAAGAGCAACGCTAGTGGGTCGGACGGCGCCGGTGCCGGGTGCAAGAGGCATGGAGCGTGGGCGCGGGTCGTCGACCGGCTGCACAGAGAGCGGTGTGTGCGCGCCCTGCCAGCGAAAACGGCAGAAAACCTCACGAAGGGCGGCAGCACACGGTGTCCGCATTTAGCTCGGACTGACGTGATGAGTCACCACACCGCGAATAGAGGCGTTTTGTTTGTTGCACCGCCCGCTCCCGGCTCTCCCGCCGATTATTTCGAGCGGGCGGCGGCGTGCACACCAGTGCTCGGCGCACTGTCTCCGCGAGAGGACGCGCCATCCGCCATGACCCCGCTCCCCGCGCCCCCCGCGCGCCTCCGACGCCTCGACGCGTGTGACGCCTCCGCCGGCATCGTCACCACCATCAGGGACACAGTCAGCTGTAGTTGGATATTTTACAGTGAGTGTCGATGTGGCCACTCCAACGCATCACCATCCGCCTAGACTCCGGCCGAGGCTACGCGGAAGCCTGAGCCGCCCTGCGTAGCGAATCGCGTCTTGCGTCAGCGGGCCGACTGCCCTTCGGTTGTGCACGCGGCGCTTCCTCATAACCGTTTCTACGATCTATTGCGGGTTTCCCACGTCATATCGAATGGAATCGTTTGTTAGAATCTAGTGTATTGTGTTCGATATGAAATTCTTGTTTTTCTTGTTTATATTGTATACTTCTGAAGTGATAAACATTTACTGTGTTAGCATCAAAACGTAAACAATTGCCCAATCTCATGTAACATTTGAATTTCCCATTCCTCGGCTGGACTACGTAAGTTTCAAATGTTCGATACGTACATCTTAATACTGTGCACTAGAGTAGTGCTACCAAATCTCTTCATAGATTGCGCACGAACAACATATGAGTTCTTTGTTGTAATGCTTACCTTCGCTGTCTTGTTTAGTTCGCTGCTGCCATCTATTCGCAAGCAAAAGATTTGTACGCCGAAAATCGAAATCTAGGTGAAGCGTCTGACATCAGCAAGTCGGGAGTAATTTTAACTTTTGACGTATTTAACCCTGCCGTGGGACTGCGACCAAATCCTCAACACACAGATTGTTCTCATATCGACTCTACAAACAATCACACGCGCACGCATCGTTTGAACGCATTCAATATTGTTACAGTTAACGCGTTCACAAAGTATTCTATTTCGGTTTCCGTATTTTATTGCAAGTCGGTGGTACGAATCCACAGCGTCCACTAAAAGTGTTTCACACAATGTTTGCAATATTTATTGTTGTTTGTATAAACAGTAGCACATTTTACTCTGACCGTCTTACCCACCCAATATCAACGTATGAATATAAATTATGGGCTTCGTGAGACCATTTGTATGACTTAATTTTAGTAGTACCAATCGCAAACAATTATGAGTGTAATTTGCCAAATTTTATGACATCGTTATATTATACGATATTTGAACTAAGAAGTGTTGTAAATCTTCGTATGATAATCTTTAAATTCTGCTGTTGCATAAACACATCGTTAAACGTGCCAAATGTCGGCATTCTCATAGGCATTTCATGAACCGATATTTGCATATGGGTTCGTGAAACAAAAATAGCTTTATTTTCTAATAGACGAAAATTCTTCATATTTATGTTTCACACACATAAATATGTAGATATTATTGATAATTACTTTAAACCGATCTGGCGTCTTCTTGCACAAAACTGTTACTTATGAACTGGCAAATTATGTTGTTAATCCACAAACTGTGTGTATAAAGGTTTGTTTCGCTTGTATGATATATTTGATAAGCGATGTGGCATGACTTCATTTTGCATAATACACAAATCTTATTGATTTATGGGGAAAGAAACACAACTAAAGTAACTCGCTCGCTATTTATCGCACCATCTTACAGCTAACAACTTCCAACTCAAAAGACATGCCAAGATGACATTCCTTATGTTTGAATTGCGAAAGTTGGCTTCAATTAATCATTAAAGATGAGTATCTAATGGATTTGTCTCTATGTAGGATGGGCGAGAAGTGTTTTATACATTATCCACGAAGTTAGGCCTCTTAGGATTTAGGTCATCAATTGCCCTATAATGTAATACATTTTTATGCATAGACATGTTTTTACAAATTGAAAAATTACCAGTTCTTGCCGTTGTACGTCTCGTGATAATGATACCTGCCTCATGACAATCGCATTGTTTCTTCCGATCCGTGCTCTACGGTTAATTATTTGAAAACTCGCTCACAGACTTCATATTAAATACTAAGTATTCGTGGCGGACTTTCCCGCCTGAAAGACCTTTTCCAAATATTTAAGTTACACTGTGTCAAAATAAAAAGTAGCCTTTTAGTAAACCAGAACATGGATTATATGTAAATTTCATTCAAATACGTTCAAAAATCTGCGTTTATTTTAAACAAATTTCTTCATAAACTCGCGCGTTTTTAAATGACATTTGGTATGATATATTAACACCTTAAAAATCGGATCAGCTCCTTTATTCTCTATGAGACACGTTATTTTCACCGCTCGTAACAAGCGCGTAACGTAACTCATCGCGTTTATCACTATGGAAATTGGCATACAGAATACCATTTAACGCTAATTACACGAAGTGAACGTGACGCGGCCGCGTTACGAGTTAACACTGTCATAGAGAATAAGGGGCAGTAGTTTTTGAAAACATCGCGCCCATACAAACTTACATACATACGGGTCGAATACAGGACCGCCTTTTTTTGAAATCGGTAAAAAGGAAAAACGCTTTAAAATGCAGTAAAATGGTACAATACAATGGTGTATGTTGTTGCAGGTAACAGCAGCGCGTCGACGGCCGGCGAGGGCGGAGCGCCGGCGGCCGAGCCCGACCCGGCGCTCGACTCCATGCACATGATGCTGGACCCCCACCTGCGGCCCATCTCGCCAGACCTCACCAAGGAGGAGTCCAAACGTATATTCGAGAAACACAAGCAGCTTGCGCAGGAGTACCTTAAGGTGATTTTTGAAAAATTACAGTGAATTGTCTGATAACGCCTTAATTCTATAGTCATAATTCTTATGGTGATTAAGATTAGCGTAACCAAAGTGAAAAACAATCTACAATTTTTTGTCTATTTATGTGATTTGTATGATTTAATTTGAATTGTTTTAAGTGCCGAAATTAATATTTGTCAGCGGAATTGTCAAAATAAAGACAATTTTAACGTCGTAATATTATCGTTTTCAGGTGCAGACTGAGTTAGCATACCAAAGCAATCACAAGGATGAGTTAGAGGAGAAAATGGACGACGACGAGTTACGGCAGAAGAGAGAGATCATACAATTAGAAAATGAGAAGGTAATTAATTTTTTTACCAATAATGTATTTGAAAATTTTTAAATAAATATGACAGATTCGGGTTAGATAGCCATATCACAGAAAAGAATTATTAGTGTCATAACTCACAACAAAACAATTAATATGAAATAACATAAAAACTAATATTACACAGGTTTACAGAAAAAAAAACTAATAATAAATTGGATTGCCTATTAAATGTGTCGTGGTCGTGGCTGTGACAGGTAGGTGACCACTCAGCATAATGTTGACATTTGGTGTAAACCCAAAACACAACGCTGGTTTTCAGCTCAGCCAGAACCTTCAAATCAGTTGGCTATCATGTGTAATGTTATATTAAATGTGAATCGCTTTCCAATTTCCAGGAGTCATTGATAAAGCTGTACTGTAGTCTAAAGAAGCAGCTGGCGCGGGTCGAGACCGACGACTGGCTGGAGGAGATGCCGCACGAGTGACGTCACGGGCACGCGTCCCGGACCACGTGACCAGGGGCCTTATTCTCTATGACAGTGTAACTCGTAACACGTACGTTACGTTATCTTCGTGGAATTAGCGTGGAATTGTATTCTATATGCCAATTTCGATTGTCATAAAATGAGGTTGTTACTATCAAAGTAACGTGTGGCGTGTGACGCGTGGCACGTGACGTAGGGAATCAGCCCCGTTATTCTTTAATACAGTGTCAACTCCTAACGTGGCCGCATTACGTTAACTTCGTGTAATTAGCGTTACATGGTATTCTGTATGCCAATTTCCAGAGATAAACGCGTTAAGTTACGTTACGCGCTTGTTACGAGCGGTGAAAATAACGTATGTCATAGAGAATAAGGGGGCTGGTCCCTGAGTGCCGTCGCCGCACCACTTCCTTCATATTATTGATCTCAAACACCAAACGAGCCTTCATGCTACATACATCCTCTCTGATGGACGGGTCGTGTTCACGCGTGTCGTACTCACGCAGAATACGATGTTTCTTTAACGAATTTACATAGTGTTAGAATGTTTACTAATACGATTATACACCAATTAGTGTTTTGTTACATGAGAAGCACGTTTTAGTGCTTTTTGTTTTGTAGTACACGAGTGTTATGTAGGTTTTTTTGTTTTTTTAATCGCATTGGAAATGCGGCGATTGTGTCGCGTTTTATATGACTACACAGTGTATATTCACCACTATACGGTTTGTATGCATTTGTTTTGATTGTATAAATGTAAGATATCTAGATGTATTAGGATAATTGTATTAATGCTAAGTTTAATAAATAACTTGAGATGACGTTCGTTTTTATTTCGCACCAAATAAAAACCAAATGATGGTAAAAATATCGCAAACAAAAAAAAAACAAAGCTCAGTCCAAATATTTTAATTTTCAATACAGTCATACATATTTATCTGTTGGAATGGTGTGTATTTGTCACAAACATAAACAATCAATTTGGCACCTCTAATAATAAAATATTCAATCTGAGATTCTGTTCGTAAATAAATAAATGCCATCAATCAACACAATCCAAGTGTCATTAAATTGGACGAATATTTCTCATAACAACTTATTTACAATAATTACAATATGTCTTGTCTAAATGACTACATCCACTGAAGGCAGACAGAGCAAGGAAACTCGAGTTCCGTTCCCTTCAGCAAGATCGTATCGTAGGGCTTACACAATAGTGTTGGAACCATATGTTCCCATTAACATTGGATATTTTAGTCTGTATACACTATTAAAATTTGTGATGTACTGTATACATAAACACGCCAAACGTACACGATACTATAATTTACATTTTAAATAGTGATATGATTTTGTTATTCGAAAATAAATATTAATTCAAATCACTAACCAAATTTATAAAAGGAAAAATGCGTAATACATAAATAATTCGGTATCGAGAGGACTCAACTTGGCCCCGATAAGATCTATTTATTAACAATTTTATACAAGAGAATAAAAATTATACAACCAATAATAAAATGATCGTCTACGCATAAAATACCATAAGTTTTCGTTGTAAGGAGTCAAGTTATTCACTAAGCGACACTACACATTCGAAAGGGAATGAAATTGAAACTATAATAAAATTACTAAGCTAATAATTACGAGAAAAAATATAATATAGGCAATTCCTTCCAACCCTTTCACGTCGTATTAGATATAAATACACTAGAATTTTACTTTTGATTCTTATAAATAACGCCAAGTTTGAATACAAATAATTAAGGCAACATTCACTATATTAATTAATTTGTATTATTGTTACATGTGCACAACTCCGCACCTCGTCTATACGCACATATGACAATAATGGCGTTCGAAACAGTTCCCTTAGCTATAATAATCTCACGTATGAAACACTGACGTATCAATGATGCATCAGATACGATTACCAAGTGACTAACGATAGGCGAGTGAGAATGAAAAAACTATAATAGTCCCCTTCAATTTACAATTATACAATTTTAAGGTGTTAGTCATTGTTTGCGGTCCGGTCTACGCAGTAAGAGCTCATAATGTCTTGAAGTCTGGCAGCAGGTCTTTTGGGGCCGGTCATGGTCAAGGAACAATTACTATAGAAAGTAATGTATAGGATACAATCCAAGTTACCAACGGGTGATTTCGTGTCCCGTGGTTGACTAGGTACAAAAAAGACAGGGAAAATGAGAAAGAACCGTTATATAACAAGGAATTTAACAAAGAGAAGTCTAGGTTTGCTTTTAGTTTAAATCGGGTCAGAAAATTGAAAATAAATGAAGCCGTGTTCACGACACGTGACTGCGCGAAATTTTACAACACTATCGTAACGCAAACGCTCGGTCGGTGAGAACGCTGCGGGGTTGACCCAAAGCGATCAGCGAAGTCATTGTGAACCTTATCACTGTCATCACTGAGATAATATTTAAAAAACAGCTTAGCCAGACCACCAAACGAGAGCGTAAATCCGGTGTGGATGCGTTCATAAAAACAATATGTTGTTTTTTGATTTAAAAAAACAATTGCATAATTCAATTGTTTTCACTCACAATCGCCTATCATTACCACAAAAATGACAGCACAAACAACATGGTTACAACACAACATTAGACGACTACTATTGACATTGATAACTATAATATATCAGAAATATATTTATTATTTATCTATGGCAGTATTGAATAAATTCTAGATTAACGAAAAAATAGGGAACATTTTAATGAAACTTATAGGTTTATTCTCAACTTTAACTAATTCGTGGCAGAATGTTAGATGTGGTTATTTGTCTAGCATCACTAGTCGATAATGGATTGTGACAAAGTACATTAGTGTATTAAAAATTACATGTGTCCTAGGGCAAAGATTAGCACCGCGAAACTTTTTAAATAGCCATTCCGTTGAAAATATTCCTCTAAAGACGATAAGTGAAATACTTCGTGATGGCTTTTACATCGGCGTATACGTTTTTTGCGCATGTTATAATGGACAGTGCGCTTAGAATATACCAAAAAATCCAACACGACTTCGTTTCGTTTTTGGGATTGATTGAGAGACTAACACGTGATTGAAGTTTGTAATTACGGGAAGAGCGAGGCTCACCCAACACAAGCATTTATTAATTGCTTTATGGGTGGACCTCATAGAATTTTGTTAATATTGAGTGAAAAATAAAAAACTTATTATTAAATTATTGGTCTCTCGATCAATCACAAACATCAAAATCAAACGACATCGAGTTCGTGTTGCGTTTTTGGAGACATTCTAAGGGGGCTGATGCTTTTACACATCACTAGTGAGAACGTCATTACACGTAAGAGCGCAGTGGTGCCAACGCAAAAGCCTCAATACTAGCTGCCATCAAACGTATTTTAAAAAGCTTTCCATTCTGATAAAACTATATTTAACGGATTGTTGGTCATGGAACATTATGAATACTACCGAAGTCGCTGACTTTACTCGCACTCTTAAATCACATGGAATATTTCGAGGAGAGAATGTCATAAAACCAACGACTCGACAGGACCTCAACAATCCTCTGCCTAGATAAAATCATTTAAGCAGTAAACAAAAACACTATCAGTATTGTAATATTTCATATCAATAATATATCCGTATGTCTATCAAACAAAATATACTAACGAATGTCCGACGCAATACTAAGTTGAGCAAAGTTACAGGGAATACAACATATTACAGCATATTTATGTATTGTCAACGATTCACAGGACATCATATTGTGTCGATAACGTTAAAATCTAATAGATATAAAACTTTCAGATATAGGAATAAGGAATAAATCTGATATCTAACGAGGGGGAAGACTGTTATGGTCTATCGTTGTAAATCCTGAAAAAGAAACACATCGATAAGTAAATACACCCAACTTACTATGAGTAAATTGTCATAGCAAAATTTCCATTATGAAGTAAGCAAACATTAATGGGTCATGGAAACAATTCGCACCTTTAGGATGAAAACGACACAATTAAAAAAGATAGAAAATTGGGTTCTCGTCATAAAATTTCTTAAAACGAAGTACTCAATACAACAATAGTTCAAACAAGCCATATTCAAGCAGTAAAAGGACAAAGCTGTTATATCGGTCCCTTTTTTTTTTTACATTTTCATAAATTAGGGACTAGTTTTTAGTCATTTAAAAATGACAACTCAATTTTCTGTTTTTTAAATTGTGTCGTTTTCGTTCTAAAGGTGCGAATTGATCAGCTACGGAAAGGACTCCGTGACCTTTGGCTGCTAAGCTGCGTGCACCATGGAGGTCGAAACAGGTGGACGTGGTCGATAACCACGAATCGAATTAAGAAATTCCCAGAATCGGTTCTGCTTCGATAATATCAATAAACCGTTTCTGTAATAAACGCAACAGATAACGACGATAAGCACAGAATGATGGATTTGTGGTCCAACGAGAAGGACACGCCATTCCGAGAAATCCATATCTTCCACATAATCCGGTAATGCCATACTCATTACAGCAGTGGATACTTTCAAATCCCTTGACAGGGAAAATTTAAATAGGTGTCATCATCCATAAAATACCTGACTAACAAAGTCAAATTATTTAGAAAAATATTTTGAGACAGTTACTTCGTCATTATAGTCTACCAATTACAAAATTAAGAAAGCATCTGTATATTTCTACTCTTGACTGCCTCGGTGGCGTAGTGGTATTGCGTACGCATTACGAGTACGATTTGCGCGCTGAGGTCCTGGGTTCGAATCCCGGGTCGAGCCAAAAAAATTGTGACTGGGTTTTTCCATCTTAAAATTTACTCAGTCGCAGCTCGGAGTCGAGGAAGTTGGCGGTGTGATACCCCCGTGCCTCGGAAAGCACGTAAAGCCGTTGGTCCTGCGCCTGATCTCTCTCCGGTCATGTCGGATTGCCGTCTCACTGGACTATGAGAGTGAAGGAATAGCGAGTGCACCTGTGTATTGCGCACACACTTGTGCACTATAATATCTCCTGCGTACCTGGCTGATCTCCGTTGAGATTGGCCGCCGTGGCCGAAACTGGCTAGGAGGATTTCATTCATTTCTACTCTTACCCACTGTAACAGTTCTACATTTGTTTTTCTATCATGGAGATACAGCCAAATTAGCTTCACAAGAATCCAAATAGATACATCATATATCGTGAGTTACAATAATTCAATTGTTTTTTTAAATTGGATGTGTGATTTGGGTCGATTTAAACCGTAATTTTGAACGAGTTTATCATGAATGTATGAGGTGATACTAACGAAGTAGTTTTATGTATTTACTTTGAACTTGAGTTGGGGCTAGCTAAGTAGCTACATAATAATGTGTTTAGTGTAAGCTGGGCCTAGGTAGCTACATAATAATACGTGTTTACCATAAACGTGTTAGCTGGGACTAGGTAAGTAGCTATATAATAATATGTGTTCATATTGAATGTGTTAGCTAGCTCTAGGTAAGTAGCTACATAATAATATGTGTTTATATTGAATGTGTTAGCTAGCTCTAAGTAAGTAGCTACATAATAATACGTGTTTATATTGAATGTGTTAGCTAGCTCTAGGTAATTAGCTACATAATAATACGTGTTTATCTTGAATGTGTTAGCTAGCCCTAGATAAGTAGCTACACAATGATGTGTTTACCTTGAACGTGTGAGCTGGGACTAGCTGGCCTGGTCCCGCGCGTGTCGCCTCGCCTGCCACTTGAAGTCGACCTGCATGAGCCACTGCTGTCCGCGCGACCGGTTGCACGCGCGCAGCACCGGCTTCCACACGTCCGACGACTCCGGCTTGTCGAGGCACATGCCCGTGTTCGTGTGTTTTATTGTGCGCGTCTACAATAATACATGTTTAGAGTTTATTTGTCGCAATTTGTGGTGAAAACCGATTTTTTTTTCTCCTGGATAAGTAAATATGAAATAATATTCATGAAATATGAAATAATTCATATATAATAATAATATTCCATGAAAGGAATAGTAATAAAAAAATTAGGGAGTGAGTGAACGATAATTCCAGTTAGGACTCGAAAAAAATATTTTCGCTTTCATTTGGTTTAAGAACAACTTTATTTCTCATGAAGAATTGCATACATAATTCACTTACTGAGAAACAATATTTAAAACTAAGATTTATATCTAGAGCGCACAAAGGTAGGTACGTCAACAGAAAAAAAAATTGAAATTTAAATAACCCCCGACACAAAAAATCTCTAAAAAGTAAAATAATAATAGTGTCTTTGTCGTTTAAGTACCTAGTAATATTTTGACCCAACCGTCGTCGCGTGGGGGGACCGCTAAAGAAGTATTTTCATCTCCCTGGTCCGGAGTTCGGTCCCCCGACGTGAGGACGCTTGGGTCAAAATATTAGTAGGTACTTAAACGACAAAGACAATATTATTATTTTACTTTTAAGAGACGTTTTGTATCGGGGGTGATTTAAATTTTAATTTAATTTTTATTTCAAACTTTTTAAATTACTTTATTCTCCATCATGGGGTATTGATAATCAACCATCTATGACCTACTCGTTGAGCCCATCTTTATGAGCCCAAACACACTATATATGCTATAAGTTGCTAAGGAGTTGGGTATCCCGCAGACTACCTACTTGATGCCGCAGCTTCAGCTCATGTTTAAAAATATTTTGAAAGTCACAGTACACCCAGTAATTTAAAGTCATTCGGATTTTTAAAGTTGGAAATGAGCTCATAATCTTTAAACGCCTGAACAGATCTTCATAAATTATAGCTAAGAACTATCGCAGTCACATCAGCTTTCCAAAAAAAAACCGCGACCAAATCGGTCCGTTCGTTTGAGAGCTACGATGCCACAGACAGACATACAGATACACACCCTAAACTTATAACTCCCCTCTTTTTTGTCGGGGGTTAATGGTTACAAAAATGTGGGTAAACAATTAACAAACAGTAAGAAACTCGATCCTAGCTATGCAGGACATGGGTGCGTGAACTGATTTTACTAGATGAGGCATTGTGTGTGAAATGTTAAGCTATTCCGCAATTAGCAAATAATGCAAAAATATTACTTTTTTGAGTTACAATAGTGATTCTTCACTCTGCCAAGAAAAAGCCTCATATTGGGTAAATAGACGAAATTGTTTTTAAAAACTTCAACTTTTATGACTAACCAATTTTCGAACCAACTCCAGTTATAAACAAAAGAAAGAGGACTATTTACATCGTGCCGTTTTTTCAAGTTGTAGATGGATATTATTCCTTGCAATAAAACCAAGAAGGTAGGCGTATATAGAGGGGTGGGGTGTCCGTGCCCATCCCAGAATTGCCTGGTGCCCACCCCAAGGATTTTGTGGCAGCCTACTACAACTATAAAACGACCAAAATTATCAAAACTACACCTACACAGAAGTCATTTTTATTTTTTTAGTTTAGGACACTGACCCCCCCCCCCCCCCCCCCCCCACTGGAAAGTTGCCCTAGGTACGCACATTTTGTTAGCATAACATCGTAATTACATATTAAACTATTTAAAAATAAAAATGTATCGAAATATGTACAAAATATAGCGGTTATTGTCTGTGCGTGCCATCGCCTCGACGTGCGACACTTTTCTAACTCAATTGTGAATTGAAAGAAGCGCTACTATTGGTAGTCATGGTCAATGAGAGGGTAGACAATAAAAATCAAGAACTCTTTAGACGAGGAATCGTTCATTTCAAAGTTGGCATAATGTTATATGCGATTTTCATAATGTTCCTGAACTACATCTTTGCCATGTGGATTTTGGCAGGGGCTTAGTATCCGCTAATAATTATTAACTATACTTCGATTCATCATTGGACACAAAGTGGATTGCATGATGATTTGTGAATATAATAGCAAAAATTAAGAAAAAACTACAGAGACGGCTCGATTTTTAAAATTTAAATAATATAACCGGAAACATGACAAGAATAACATGTTTAGTTACTGACCTGATATAAATATACTTTTTTATATTGGCTCTAAGTGACCCCATTACACCTGATGGTAAGCTGAGAGGGGTCCAGACAGTGTCGACCGACGAGAGACGCTTAGCCCTCGCCGGTCGCCATAACTATGCCGGTCTGCTTGAAACCGGTTACATACCAGCTGACTCGGGAACGTGACACTCTTACGTTTTTTCTTTTACGACATTGAATGACGAGACGACCATGCCGTTCGCCTGATGGTAAGCGATACGGCCCCCCATAAACAGTAGTATCACCACATAGCACCTTGAGTTACAAAGTATTGTGTGGTATTCCACTGCGCTTGTCATATATATATCGTAGTCCACTATGGCAGGTTTTTCATCTTATGTGCGGTGGTTGCACTCAGATACAACATACTACCACCATATCGTCGCGAACAGCGACTATATAACCCATAGACTCCTAATAACAGACGATCGGCTTCGGGCAACACATCTGACAAATAGATCCAATGTAGCTTACCGTTCAAAATCTTCAAGTCAGTTGCGACCACAACTGTGAGCTGTAAATACTTCCGTGATTGCGAATAAATAACTATTGTAATGGCCCCGTGCACAATAAAATGGTGAGGTATAAATAGCCATAATTCAAATTTTCAGAAAAATGGCATTACATTTCACAGGTAAGTCAATAACGACACATAATCACATTTTATTTAAAATTTTACGGAGTTCATCTTAGACCGGCCATGTTGGGTGGTTACGCGCCATCTTGTTATATTTGCATCTCTTTCCGACAAAAGTACTTTTTACATTTTCTATTTCGTTTTGTTTTTTAACATTAAAAGTAAGTGATACACCAAAAGGATTTGTCGATAGTTCTATCGATAAAATTAAAAATAAGAGAAACTATCGCCCGAATATTCAACTAATCAATTTATCTGAGGCCTATTTAATTTTAACAGGCTTGTTATTTTAAATGGTTAGTTCATTAGTAATAGTTAATTCATTTTAAAAATGATTAGGATATATTTTTGACTAGCGGTATCAGAAATAAATGTTATTAGGATATGTTTATATTTTGTTTGTTGATTATAACGATTGTTTTGAGTTATTCTTTGTGTTATTCCTACAAGTCAGCTCAAATATTCTTGTTAATGTCGATGAGACTTACTAAGCGCCATCTGTCATTCGATAACATAAATAGTTTCGTTATAATATTAATATGTTTAATAAATAATAATAATATTACTATAAAACTTTATTACATAAAAGTAATATCGATAAAAAATCGTGTTTTCATTTAACTCGTCCCATCCCTATGCCTATGTTTCCAATGCGATGCGATGTTATATAATGCGATAAGGTGTTGGAAGAACCAATCATAATGCAGTACCCCGCTTCCTCAAACCTCAGGTAGTTGACAGAATTAATTTGAAGAGAAATATTGAACATTAGGAGTCTAGGGGTTATATAGTCGCTGGTCGCGAATAAATAGTGCAGTACCGCGTAAATGATTAAAAAAGTTTTATATTATCAATGCTAAGTTTAGTGTAGTAAGGATCAATCCCAACTGGACTTTTTTTATCACTTACGCGGTATTGCACTTTCCCCGACGATATGTCGCAGTTATGTGATCCTTGATGCATTGTTTATTAGAAGGCGGCGTTTGCGTGCACTGTAGAAGCGTCTGGGGTAGCCGAACACCAATATAAATCTTGATTTGGAATAGCGTTTATTGTCAATGGTTAATAAATTGACGAGAACGCCTTATACCAGTACAGAACAAGCGCGAACACAAAATTCATTCGTTTTGTGAAACTGCGAGTGCTAGGACGTCGCGTTACGCGAAGAGCGAATGGGCGGGCCATATTATAATTCGGTCATACAAATGGCCACATTAAATTCACATTTATGCTTAACCCATTTATGAACTAGTACAAATTGTGCCGTATCGTGCATCATCTGAAGACCGACAGGCACCTATTAACTACTCGATTGTAGGCACAGCTTTAATGAAATAAAGGGGCATTTCGAACACGTGGCGACTCTTACCACGTGACCCAGTGCGAGCAGCTCTACTATGAGAAAAAAAGGCGCGTGTCAACGGTTTCTATAATATTTCCGATCAATTAAAATAGCTCCACGTGTAGCATCGCTCTGACTGTGGCCTAACGTCGACTCTATAATTTCAGCGCTACGCGATAAAATACCTAAATCTTTCATAAGGTCAGATACCAATGCAAGTAAAGTTGAAAACCATTCTATAAACAATATCCTACCAATAACATATAATGAATGTTTAAACTGCGGAAGAGACGGGCTGTAAGAAACCTGGAAATGCGACTAAAATTACACTATCAGATAGTCCAGAACCGAGGTAGACATTCGACCTCATCACAATGAACAATTATAATGGAAATGATGTTAAGTTACCTTAGAATCATAGGTCCACTCCTGGTTCCCGCGCATCCCGTGACAGCGTATTAGCTTGATAGGGCCGCGCGGGTGCGCCGCGTCCAAACAGTTGTCGTCCGACATTATTTGCTTGCGTTTCGTATAAGCAAACACCTGGACAATGCAATAAGCTATTTATTATGCCATCTATCCTAAAATGTAGGGTAACATTTACAAATTTAATTGATTCGTTATTTTAGACTGCCTCGGTGGCGTAGTTGTATTATGGTACGACTGCAATGTCTGACTCGGGTCGGGTAAAGTGATATTGAGTTTTTCTTTTCAGTATCAGCCCGGAGTCTGGAATTTGTGCACGATATGGCGATAGGCTCGCCCCCTATCACATCATGGGACGAAATAACGGCTAAAAGTGGGTACACTAGTTGCGCCTCTGCCTACCCCTTCGGGGATAAAAGTCGTGAGTGTGTGTGTGTCTTTATTTTATTCTTACAATTTACAATGTTAAACAAACTTTTCTCCGTAAAACAGATCGAATAAATATTATACAACAAATATTTTTACAATTTGACATTCAATAAAGTAAAGAGGAGACACTAACTACTTGTACAATTATTGCTGCGAATATTGAAGTTAATTCTAAACTGTGTACCGAATAAAAATAAGAATTATGCATTATTACGTCAATAATTATAATAATTGATTGTCAAAACTTTACATCCTAGAATCGATAAATCGAAATGCCGTTCGCCTGATGGTAAGCAATACGACCACCCATAAACAGTATCAACACTATTCAGCACCTTGAGTTACAAAGTACTGTGTGGCATTCCACTGCGCTCGTCATCAAATGTACCAAATTATTGTATTGCAGTATAATTTTATTTAAAAAAAATCTAAAATCAAAGCAATCAACTTCTTTTAGAAAATGTTCTAGAAACTTCCCAACACAACTCAGTATGTGTAACTTTGAAGAAATTTTAATGTACTTTCATAAAATATTTATCAGATCGATTTATTACTTAATGATCCGCATAATAACACAATTATCTAACCTTTAGAATGCGGATTATATATTCCGAGAACTTGTAAAATTGTTGCGTTAAGCCTATTAGTATTTGTAAGCGCTAATGTATGTAGGACATGGATGATAAAATACTGAAGGTCAATCAGTGTGATTAGAATGGAATGCCTAAAGAGGAAATAGGTATTGTAATTGCACCTATATTGTAGGTATATGTTTTTCATACTGGCTCTATAGTCAAAACAATAACAACTTATTTTTAAAAGAAAAAAAACTTAGTTTTCTATTATTAAGAATGTTTAGATTATAAAATTATAATAACACAATCTGTTAATTCAAAATTCACTAATGTCTATATGAGGCAAAAATACTTTAATTTTGTGTCGAAAATTAATACATCTTGGGATATATACTTTAAGCTTATCGCAATGGGATATTAAAAAATCGATGGCGGTTTATAGCCCTTCTTTTTTCGCCACATTAAATTCATTATATTTATTCAACAGACCTATTTTCCTTTACTACCCGCTTTATTCATTAACCACACTTTTAAATATTTAATGTTTTGTCTCTTTCTACATACTCATAACAAAAAGACGGATTGAGACAAAAAATTTAATAAACACACAAATAGCAAACACACATACCTGATTGCCACCCATTCCGTGGCAGTACCCCATGCCGAGAGGTTGTCCCGCCTTCCCGCCGAGCGTGTCCAAACAATTCGACGTCTCTGCGTTACGTATCTGCAAAATGTTTTCGTACACATGTACAAACACAAATAAACCGATATTTGTACTGTTAATAAACAATATTTGCTTCAAGTTATTATAAAGTCGAAAACAGTTGAATAAACGTAAGATATATACTAACTTTTATGTGTATTTGATATGATACATGAGTAAAGTGAAATTGTTGATATCAATTTAGTTACGTAGGTATGAATTATGCTTTGAAAAAAATCAAGCAATTTACCAAAGTCCAAATTAATAGATGGTTAAAATTTAAAACACGCTCATTTTTATCCTAGTTCAATAAAACAGATCGAAATGCAGTCCAAAAACCAAAACTGTCAATGGCATAATGACTTGTCGATCACAGTCTTGACGACTCAACTGGAAATTCACTGACTGGTTTAAAAACATCTCTACCGAGAAGTCCATAGTTAATTTTGTGCTACATAAAACATTTTCGCTGTTGTAAATGGTAAAAGCAATATTTATACAAGAAATTGGTTTAAAAAGCAACACACATATCTTTGAAACTGGATAAAGATCAAGACCCACCGGCCTGCGGGAAAGAAAGGTGCAAACCACATAGAAGTACTACCCACCGGGCTGCGGGAAAGAAAGATGCTTACTTGAAGAAGTACTTTTTTTATGCCATTGAATGACGAGACGAGCAAGTCGTACGCCTGATGGTAAGCGATACGACCACCCATAAACAGTAGCATCACTATCCAGCACCTTGTGTTACAAAGTCCTGTGTCGCATTCCACTGCCCTCGTCATCCTGAGACATAAGATGTCAAGTCTCATTTTGTCCAATAGTTACACTGGCTACAATGTCCTTCTAACCGAAACACATCAGTGCATGCACACTGCTGCTTGGCGGTAGAAATAGACATTGCGGTGGTACCCACCCAGACGGACTCTTACATATGAGAGATCTACCCCCAGTACATAGTAGGGAGAGTTAGTATGGGGGACGTGTACGCCGTACATTTATAGTTTTTCGAAGTAGTGCAGTAGCTCAGAGTAAGTATATACCTATAGAGAGCTAATATCGCATCGTGCGCCCACTACCCAGCGTAGGCAGGTGAACTATAGCTACTTATATAGAAATGTTGGCGACTACTAGGGATGGGCACGCGAGCAGCACCAACGCAACAGTTATCGATAAGTACAGGTTCGGCGGCGCGGTACATATTGTTGCTAAAAAATTGTGGTTCTACAAAATATGGCCTTGTGAGTAATTTTAAGCGTATTGCGTTAATATAGATAAAAGCTATGCTGCGAATTGGTGTAGTGCCATGTGGAATGATTTATAAACACGGTACCTCAAGAGCAGTTTTTACAAGCATTAAGAACCAATAATGGATATCCGTTATAATTGAACCAATGGATATAAACCGAGCATCGCACCATGGATGTCTTAGCTAGTCTCCCCAAGCCTAAAATAGTCACGTCTAGTTTTTGAAATATTTATTACCAATGTTAAAAAAATGTCAAAGAAATATATCTTAATGATTGCTAACTTATACTGTCAAGACCCGCGATAGAAACTATGCAATAGCTTAAAAATATTATCGTAATCAGTCAATTTTTAAGAACAGTAATTATTTCTTTCATTTCATAAACAAAAACGCAATTATTAATTGGCTTAAAAATCACACACAGACAAAAACAGTTACCTAAGCTACATTATATTAAGCATCGCCTTCGATAGTAATAAATACGTATGCTATAATATGAAAATATTACATCGATTCTGGTATCGACGCGTAACATCACTATCGAAAAAGCGGGATGCGGGGCAGTGCGGGGGGTACAAGTGTTCGCCTCCCGAGCGTCTTTCATACCGCGACGCGTGATTTCAATTTTACATCAAAATATATTGAAATATGGCTTGCCTGTGGAACGTGATATTAGAATTCTGTTAAGTGTGTTTCAGAGTGTCGTTTTTACAAGATTCCACAGAACATTTAACCATTTTGCAGTATTAATAATCAAATATTCGCATAGATCTCACTCGCGTGTGCTCACACGGTTCCTACTCGAGTGACTACAAGCGCTTGCGGCCGGCGCAGGACGATGTTCCCACCCGTGCCTATTGTTCCCACTTCCATACGCGCTCTCTATAGGTATATACTTACTCTGAGTGCAGTAGTCTATCCCAAAGTTGAACACATGGTTATTCATTACCTGCAATAGCTTTTTTTTCGTTAATGGCCCTACTGCTAGTAGCCTGACGTGAGTCGGCTCTTCTAGCCACACCGGTCTTTAGGGTGAACGCAGAAGGCGCTCGCAACCCTATGAAGTGAACCCCTAAGTGACCATGCTGAGGGCAACTCACTAACGGGTTACGAACCTCGGCTCAGGACGGCCACTGAGAGAGGATGAGACATCAACGAGCTTTATGCCCCTTACCTATATGGGAAAAGCAAGGGATTAAAAATCGTAGGCACTAAGGCTCGGCACGCCCCGCATTATTTTATTGACTTTATCGAATAATATTTTGCAATAAATTAAGGTATTATTTACTACGTTTCAGTGATAACACAATAGATATTTTGTTAGAAACGTAAAGACTCATAATTTTCTATAATCCTGTACACGAGTCTCTAGTAATTATGATCAATCCACTTCTGTAAAAACAATGACATCTCAGGGTAAACAATGACGTAAAATGTAAATTATGTCACATGAAACATCACAGTGCGTGGTTTTGATGACGCAATTAGACGTTCGATCAAGATCGTATATTATAGACACAAAAGACAGTAATACATTTGAACACGTTTGCCAAAAACCGTTGAGGTGTTCGTGTCGTAACGTCTTATAAAAACCGCGACTCTATTTTAAGACTAACACCTAGCGGGGACCGTATTTGGTATTTGATTGTAATGATTGTGGTTGAGAGGTTTCTTTTAAAAGACGTAGTACACTAAAAACATAAAGACATGAAATAAATAAAATCATAGATTTTACCGCGTAAAAAAAAATTTTTGGCCGATTTTATAAAAGGAAGAGGTACCCAATATGACAGATTTTTTTATAGGTATATTACGTGATATCTGCGCCAATAATGACTTGATTTTGAAAAATCTTTTTGCGATGCGTTCCGTATAGTTTCATAGTGGTCCCATACAAATTTCATTGGCATTGGATGTTGAACTTCGAAGATGCAGCAGGAACTCGTCAAAATCAAATAGGATGAGAATGATAATTTTGTATTTGGTTTAATTAGATGCTTTTTAATATATATATTTATGGTATTTAGTGTAGTGTTTTTATGATACTTTTATGTTGAGGACATAATGTCGAGCCTCAGTATTAACATGGCCGCGACCCTGCACCACTGTACCTATCGCTACCGACATCGACGCCGCGGATAATGTTAAGATTTCTCAGAAAACTGTACACGATCTTATTGTTATCGCCTGAACGTTGATGGAGGAAACACTAATTACATAACACAATTAAAGGGTGGTCTAAATTGTATTATATTTTACTGGTACATAAAATTATATATATTTTAATTTCTTGTGAATATATTGTTCATTTGATTGCGTGTATTTATGAAAAATTGACAATTCATTTGATTATGCTAAAAAAGACAGTTATTGCTAATTATAATTAATAACGCGTAGTTCTCAAAAATCATAATTCGTTTATCGTTTCCATTAAATACATATAATCAGAGAGATGACGCCATATCACAGTTATTTGTACTAAATATCACTTTGACATTCGATAAATAGCAACAGCTTATTCGCTGACTATGTAATTCCATCCGGTGGATAAACATCATTATCAACCTTGATAACGGGAGACTTAGGGAGGCGGCCTCGCAAGACACCACCCCTTATAACACGAATACCCACTGTTTCCTCCAAATAAAAACCGTCATAAATGCATTATGTAACGAAGGCTCAAGTTTTCGATGAATGCTCACTTGTGGTAGGTCTCTCATATGTAAGAGTCAGTCTGGGTGGGTACCCCCGCATTGTCTATTTCTACCGCCAAGCAGCAATGTGCATGCATTGTTATGTTTCGGTTTGAAGGACAGTGTAACTACTGGACATAACGAGACTTAACATCTTATGTCTCAGGATGACGAGCGTAGTGGAATGCCACACAGTACTTTGTAACTCAAGGTGCTGGTTGGTGTTGCTACTGTTTATGGGTAGTCGTATCGCTCACCATCAAGCGAACGGCATGCTCGTCTCGTCATTCAATTCAATAAAAAAAAACTGCAATGGGTCTATGGATGACACTCACCTCTCCCAGGTAGTAATACTCGAGCGGCATCTGACTCTCCGGGTATATGTTCTCGAGGTACCACCTGAAGGTCTTGCACTTGAGCCGGTCCCGCAGCGCCTTCCGCTCGGTGACGTCACCAACGGGCACGTTCAGCGCGCCTGCTCACAGCGCACGAGTCACGCACACACGTAGTTACGATACCGTCGGGTATAGTGCAATACCGCGTAACTAGCATTGGTAATTACCGCGTAACTAGCATTGGTAAACACCGCGTAACTAGCATTGGTAAATACCGCGTAACTAGCATTGGTAAATACCGCGTAAATGAAGGAAAAAAGTATGGTATTATCAATCATAAGTTTAGTTTATTAAGTATCAATTTCAATTGAACTTTTTTCGTCACTTACGCGGTATTTACCAATGCTAGTTACGCGGTACTGCACTATCCCCAACGATACGTCACGTTCATTACGTTTGCATATTTGTAAATCTATTTATCTAGATCCTACTTATATAATCGCGCAAGTTTTTGAGAATGTATGTATACATGTAACTCTTTCACTCAATAACTACTGTACGGATTGCGATGAAATTTGGCACACAGGTAGATCATGTCCTGGATTAACACATAGGCTATTTTATATTTAATACCGGGAAAATATAAAGCGGGACTTTTATCCCGCAAAAACTTTTAGGGCGGAGCAGCGAGCAAACGCTAGTATTAAATAATGCAAGTATTTATATCATATTGCAAGCCAATGAATAATATAGGTACATGTGTAAATTGTAATGAATAGCATTGTATTGGTATTGAAATAATATTTTCTATTTAATTATTGCAAACGTAAGCAACGCCTAGATGTGTAAGAGCAACAAAATTTGTATGGAAGCACCTTTATCACACTGTTGGCCGTCTTCCATACATCTTGTTGTGTACATAAATGATAGTAATTTATTTCAAGAATACTTCGAGTTGTTTTGTTTAGCTCGACATTATTTTTAGCTGTATTATAATTGGACAACATGTCGCTAATTATTATAAACATTAATATTTCGAACACATGATCTAATGTCCATTTTATTACGACACAAAGCATGATATTGAAATTTTAGGATAATGATTGTAAACTGAGCCACGATGTATTACGTAACTAATTGTTAATAAAGTTAATGACAATCCCATTACATGCACATTATAAAAATAATTAAATTTACATTAAATAAGCGTCAATTTGAAACAATTCATGTACAAATACAGGTGAAAATATTTAATGTATTTTATGAATTCCAATTGTTTCAAGTGTGAGTTGCTTTCTTGTATTTGTACATGTGAATTGTCTTTCTTTTCCAGTTTGATTAAGTATATACCTAGATAGAGTGTCGCGCTGCAATGAAACTAAAACAGGCCAACTTTTCTTAAGCTAGAGTGCGTGACAACTGTGTTATCTATCGCTGTATCATTCTGCGTATGCTTGTGTGCTCGCATAATGATAGCAGTAAGCAGAAAAATATATCCATGAAAAACAATAAAAAATAATTCACTCTCGTTTAGAGGAACAGTTCGCCTCTATTTTTTCGACGCGTTTGGACCGTCAATGCCATCTAGGTATGTAATTAATCAAAGCTTTTCCAGTTCAACGACACTCCATTTGTTGTTTCAAAAGTTTTAATGAGTTGTAAATTTCAACAATTACATAGATACCTATTTTTGGTACTTTTGAGCGGGAGGACGAGATTTTAAATTGCGCAAACAAAGCGGCATTTAGTAACGCGATACCTAAATATGCTTTATGCAATTCGTGTGTAATAACTAATGAGAAATGTTTAGTACAAAGATGAATCATAAAATGTTTAAAAAATTAGATAATTAACAATGTTATCTAAAAGTATGGCAGCGGCGCAACATAGTACTTTAAACCAAATTACAAATGAATGAAAGTAACTGCGTTGTTTCATTTGTTGCGAAACAACATAAGTACTATAAATATTGCACGACGGCGTAGCTGTATTATGGTACGACTGCAATGCTTAGGTCTCGGGTTCGATCCCCAGGTCGGGCAAAGTGATATTGAGGTTTTCTACTCAATATCAGCTCGGAGTCTGGAATTTGTGCCCGATATGGCGATAGGCTCGCCCCCTATCACATCATGGGACGGAATAATGTCGAAAAGTGGGAGCACTAATTGCGGTTATGCCTACCCCTGCGGGAATAAAAGCCGTGACTGTATATATGTACGTATTTTTAGATATTTAGTAACTCTACCTCTATACGGGAATGAGATCAACGCAAAAACCTTTCGAAACAACGCACGCATCAACCTGGGTTAATGTTGTAGTAGAAGTGCTTCCAGTCATCGAGCCACACTTCCGCGAGCCTCGCGTTGTTGTGGTTGACGACGCGGCCCGTGCCCCCCGGGAACGAGTACGGCGTGGTCTTGCGGAACACGTGACCCACGTGGGAGCACGGCGCGATCTCCAACCGACCGCCGCACATCCACACCTGTCCGCCTCCAATGTCAGACGCTCCGATAGATACCGCTTGCACCTTAACCCGTTGCCTTAATGCCTATTTTACATTACCCTAATAAGCCAGATGGGCTGGGATGATGAACCAATCGAAAATAATACCTACAAAAGGTACCGGGAACTCATTCAAGCTGAGATGGTTTAAGAAATAGATACAAGAAAAAAAAGTTACATATCGGGAACTCATTCAAGATGACTATGTAGGATTTTGACTTTAGATGAGCCAATGAAAAAATCTGTCCGTATGGAAGGTACTGAGAACTCATTTTCCCATATTACCTAGAAATAGCTAAAGCAGTAGTCTAATTGGATATAAACCTAACCTAACCTAACACTATAGTAGAGCAATCATAGAGCTCGATAACAAAGATGCAAAAATTGCCTGTTTTTAGTTTCTAAGATTAGACTATCGTTATATGTGACAACTATATACGAGGAAATACGAACGGCACATTCGTAAGAAAAGATTAGCATTTGAACTGATAAATCGAAGTACAGGCCAATGGTACGGCATTTCTAGAACGGCCTTGAAATAGCCAATTAGATCGCTTCGATTCGGTCCCTACGATTCACGCTTATCGCCTAATTGGTTCAGTTTTTATAACTCACAGACTGCGGTATCTATTGGAGTTGATCTGTGTAGCACACATACGCTGATCATTTGCATACGTTACAGCGTCATGGCTGAGATATAGATATTTTTGAAGTAATTTTCTGTCATGGGCAAGTTAAGCCAACGGATAAATGTCGACTCACATAACTAAAAACATATTCAGTTATTCATTTATGACGATAATTTCATGCTATAAACGGATAAATCTAGAATTATCGATGATAAAAAAATATGAACATCGTTACTTAAAGTAATAAAAACGATGATTGAATTGTAATTGTCACCATCACAAAATATAATGAACCAATTTCTCGAACTACTGAAATAAAAAATAGGGCAGATTTAAAGTTATTTTTTGCAAACATAGCTTGGTGATATACATATTTGTACACTCTTTGTTACACAAACAATGTGCTAACAAAGTGCCAATTAGTTAAATTCCTTTAAATTGCTCAAACTTGCCCGCGATCGCAATCTACAACTTTGCAAATGATCAGTTGTTTGATATTTTGTAACAACGTCCACATTCCTATAGTCAACATCACATTATTTAGATTTGACAAATTTATCATTTTAATAATTTGATTCCTGAAATTCGATAATCGATAAGAAATTGTGAACGTTGTTTCAATGACTAAACTTAGCAAAGTCGAATCATTGGTATGTTAATAAGCAATTAGGAAAAAACTGCATAAAACACGCACATTAGTATCACAAATAAATAGATATTAAAAACACATTACACACGATAAATACATCCTATCAATAACGGAAATGTTGATCTTTGTTAAACCCGTTTTACAGTTAATCGCAATGTAAAAACATTTTGTTCTATTAAGCCATGATATGTTTAGTCCTAGAACTGTGGCAAACCGTTATAAGCCGTAAATAGGTCGCGTGAACAATAGTTAATATGGACCATCACATATATTAATGTAATGGTCATGTTAAGTACACACTTAATAATTTTACGAACCATAATGCGGTAGTAAAACACATCACTCCTTGTTTATTATGTAAACAATGTTCATAGATTATTGCGGAAGTATTTTATTGGTAGCCATAGTTCTCAGACTAAAAAGGATTGCTGTGGTTAATTTTGTTATAAACACCAAATCGATTAGTCATTGCTTCTGCATCGATGAGAAGCAGAAATTAGTAAAAAGTAAAAAAAACACAAAGAAGAGGGAAATCATAAACCTCTGTTACATCACATCCGTTGATCAAACTACTATTATATTTTATCTTATCTATAATATGTACCAAGAGATCTGAAAAGAAAATATTGTGATGTCTTCCTATAATCATTTGACATTAAAAGTAAGTATATATAACAGAGGCTTAACAATAAACCGCAGAAGTCGTAAGCAAAGTGGCACAGAACATAGAAAATAAAAAAGTCACTGAAAATGAGAGATAATAGTAGAAGCAAACTAAGCAAAAACACAGATAAATGAGAGAAAAAATAAGCCAAATGAATGAAAGAACAAACATGCATACATTAAATGCAGCTGCAATGTATATTGATGATAATATTCAAAAGCTAATCGTTATTGTTTTATGAATTCTCAAACATATAATTACTTTGTTAGTGTATCGTATTCCCAAGCCACAACAAAACTTTGTTATGCCTCTACTGCTAACATTTCGAAACAGAAACGTCCCAATATAACCACATACAAATAAATGGTACACCTGCAACAATTGTTTTGAATAACAGTTCCATATATTTTCATGTTGTGTAACGAATGATAAAAACGTTATTGACTTATTTACACGTAACTCTTAATTGGAAACACTTGAACATTACAATCGCGTGTGATGTGTGATGTCTTTTATTAAGCGTGAAATAATATTGTCTGTAAGTACGATATGATTATTTTATATTTTTTTGTTTTTCATACGGTATATATGGAAACGGTTAATTCCAATTTAATCACCAATCAAATCGCGCCAAAAACTTCTACAATGTCTATAAGCATTAATTAGATTTGTCAAAAATCGATACTACTGTAAATGTTAACAAAAATCGATTAAAAAAAAATCGATACTAAGTTGGGTAAGTCTGATATCGGAACGTTAGCAGCGTCAGCGGGACACAGTTCATTCGAACCTGGATTCATGGCGTAATAGAAATCCCCCCACTCGTCCATCCAGACTTCGGCGACTCGCGCGGCGTTGTGCAGCACTACGTTCTGCACGCCGCCGGGGAACGAGTACGGAGACTTGTCGCGGAACACGTGACCCACGTGGGAGCACGGCACTATCTCCAAACGACCGCCGCACTGCCACACCTTCGGCCACACATAACATCAGTATCCTGTCCACTTACTGTCTTCGTCCCGTTCAGAATGAGGTTTTTTTTTTTGTTTTTACTGCCAGTAGCCTGACACGAGTCGGCTTTTCTGGCCACACCGGTCTTTAGGGTGAACGCAGAAGGCGCTAGCAACCCTTTGAATTTAAGACAGAATGTGGTCTTGAGTACAGAATATATTTCTGCGTTGTGTGGCTTCAATATTTATAAAACGGATACAAGTTTTGATATCTTACTCCCTGTGATTAAATAATTAGCACAATCTACTGCCAAAGTAATGCCCTGTAAAATGATAATATTATGTAACTAACTTACAAACTTTTAATATGTTATCGAAATGCTACAAGGAATTTGAAAAGTTAATGCAAATGGTCAACGTTTTCGAATAATACTGATAACATATATATGAACTATGATACCTATTGCTGCTCAATCAAATACTATTTTAAATTAGGTATTGGCTTTTCCTCACACAAAATAACAGAGAAGAACAACTTACCCATTATATTAATTTACATAACGCGATTTATTATTTTGAATCTCCTCCATATGAACATTGTAATATGTTATCGTGAAGGAAATACTGTGTTGTAAATTACCACATAAAATAATTATATTTTTTGGGATAAAATATGCCAATACTATTTATGAAAATAACAACTTTAAAGAACTAACACCAGAATAAAGATGTTAGAAATTCGATACATTTAATGTGTACTATTTGGAGGGAAACAGCTATAAAAATAAAGCTGTGGCCACACAGAAACATGAAATTTACGAAGCTGATAGGGCCGTGTAGTTACAGACTGATTACTTTTACTTTCCTGACCACTTATTGACAACGGATTATATGCAGACTTCTACAATAAATACTTGACCAGATATTGTATTTTTGAGCATATAATATCGACTTTCCCTGGGCCGGCTATTTAATTTGAAATTAATTCTTTTATTATAATCGTCCAAAATTATATTCTAGTTTGGAAACCACAGTTTTTTCTTCCTACTTTAAAGCCAATATCAACATCGATAGCAAACTTGACCCATCGCTTGTAAATGTCCGCGGGGCGACGGCATATCGACCAAACGATTGGTAGATATGGGCTTAGAATGTGGCAAAAAACGCAACCAACTCGAAGTCGTTTAATTTTGATGTTTGTGATTGATCGAGAAACCAATACGTCAGTCACGTGTTAGTCTCTCAACCAATCCCAATAAAACGAAAGTACATATACATATACACTCACGCCTTATCCTTATCCCCGAAGGTGTAGGCAGAGGCGCAACTAGTGCACCCACTTTTCGCCATTATTCCATCTCATGATGTGATAGGGGGCGAGCCTATGGCCATATCGGGCACAAATTCCAGACTCCGAGCTGATACTGAATAGAAAAACTCAATATCACTTTGCCCGACCCGGGGATCGAACCCGAGACCTCAGCATTGCAGTCGTACCGTAATACAACTACGCCACCAAGGCAGTACGAAAGTGTCGTGTTTTTGCCGTATTCTAAGCCCACTCGCAACTTTTGCCTGCCTAACCCCGCTCACACCTCGCCTTTAGGTCAAGTAGTTTGACAGCATCTAACACTTGACAGTTACTCGTATCAAAACATTCACTCACGCCACTCATACGCACTTGCAAATCTTTCCATACTAGACAATGTAATTTACCCTGAAGCTCATCTCGAGGTTCTCTCCACCCCAAATGTCCATGCCCTCGTCGTAGGAGCCAATCTTGTAGAAGTAGTCGCGGTCGATGGCGAAAAGACCACCGGCCATAGTCGGTGTGCGAAGTGGTGCGGTCCTGTCACCGCCTCTACGCGACATTTCCCGCTCCGGCACGCGATACCTGAGAGACGAAACAGAAAATACATAAATATAATAAAAATATGACTTCTTACTATTTTAGTAGAAATATATTGTCAGCAATCATTCATTGTATAACTTACATACTTGTAATAACAAAATCGATACATTACTATCTTACTCTTACTGATACTAATATATCATAAGTGCAAAAGTCTATGAAAATGTTTCGATGTTTGTATTTTTGTAAGAAGTAAACGAAGAAATAACTAAACTGTTTTGAATGAAATTGGGCACACGGGTGTAGTATCATGTCTTGGATTAACACATAGGCTACTATTTATCACGGTAATTTGCTCCCATGGAAAATAATAGGTAATTTTAATCCAATTCTTTGAGTAGATGGCGTTGGTGTCATAATGTGTTTTAGCGACTTTTATAGCGGGAAAAACCTTTCCCGCGGGCGAAGCCGCGAGCGACACCTAGTTTATTATAAGAATACTAGCTTTTGCCCGCGGCTCCGCCCGCTTTAAAAAGTTTTTCCGGGATAAAAGTCCCGCTTTATATTTTCCCGGGATAAAAAGTAGCCTATGTGTTAATCCAGGACATGATCTACCCGTGTGCGAAATTTCATCGAAATCCGTTCAGTAGTTTTTGCGTGAAAGAGGAACAAACATCCTTACATCCAAACATCCATACATTCTTACGAACTTTCACCTTTATAATATTAGTAGGATAAAATTTTATATGCGTCTGTGTGCCCACCCCATGAAAATACTACTACTTTAATAATATTATGATAGTAATCTACAATACAGATTTGTTTTTTTTTTTATTCCTTACACTTGGGCCGTATCGGCAAAAATAATAGGTTTTGTCACTTAATATCGACTGATTTTTATTAATCACGTAAGCATAAAAGGCTCGGACAGTCCAAAAAACGTGATCACATGTCTTTACTCCTGAGTGTTCACAAGAGGTGCAATCAACCGTTTACCGTGCGTAGTGCACTCTTAATAAGGGGAATTACAGGTCATAGAGAGTAACTGTTTTCCTTGAAGCGCATCTCAGGTACAAAGCTATAGATAAGTTAACTCTAACTGGCACGTTCACATTACTAACACAAATACAATTTCACACAGTATGTTAAAAAATCTTTCAAATTATAAAAGAAGGGATAGATACATAGGTGAAAGCAAAACATCATGCTATATTTTTTTACTTTGTTTTTGCGTTGTTATGACGACTGACGTATGTTTATTCACAGACACTACACACGCGTGCTTGTGAATGTGTTGCACCGTTGCATGCGTCAACTTTCGGTAATCGACCCACATGTTTTGTCGTTTTCTCTGATTTAAGAACTATTTTTTATTGAGACCTGACTAATGACTAATGGTAATTAATTATAGTGCAATAAAAATAAAACCTTCATCAACGAAAGACGTTACGTCCTGGCATGTCACAAGAATTATGCCGACCTGCGTTTTTGGTCATAGAACAACTAAATTCGGTATAAGCAAAGTTAAACGAAATATGTTTTTTTTTAACAATCAAAAAAGCACTTCGCTCGCTTGATAGTAACCTGGCAGTTATTGGCCAACGACGTGACTAAGAAGTGAGGTGGCCTTCAACACTTAAACAGAGTTAAACATCACTCAAGTATCAAAATTACAAAATACCCTCTAAATGACTCCACATTGCGCTCGCACCCTGGACCATCAAATTAATGTTTCCTAACATAATGGCCAGTCCTGGGCGTATATTAAGGGGGGTTTTGGGGTGCAGACCCTCATCCCCCCTAATTAATATAATGCCTTATATGCACTTCTAAGAAACATACAAACATCTAAACATTTTCGCATTTATAATATTTATTTTGGTGACGGACGGTGGTGAATACGGTGTCATGTGGTGACAAGAACCCTAAAATTTTGATACTAGGACCCCTTACGTGAATGATTTAGCTACGTCCGGGTGCCCAGTGATTCCAAGGAGCAAAATGTCTTTAAATCCAAAACACAACATTACTCAGACATATAATATACTTCACGATGTTATAGACTATGCGGTCGTATCTAGTTGGAATTTAGATTCTAGACAGAATCTTCACGAGTGTTCTGCCTAATAATAACTCGGCTACCAGTCGAATATGCATTAAAATGTGCTATCGATGATTTCATATTACATAACGTCAGCCATCAGATTGAAAACCAGCGAATAAAATTATTCTTCATTAGACAAAAGTCTTGAATAATGGCAGGAAATGTTGAATGAAAATTGTACAATAGATTGCGTTATGGAAATCTTGGGCCGGTCTAGAATAAACACAACACGAAGTCGATAATACTGATCTTGGATACTGATTACCTTGTTAGGCTCGTTGTTTTCTCTATTTTGTATTCAATATCAGGAAATAGGAAAATATAATCGTCAAGACATTATAAGTAAGATTTATAACAATGTACGGTACTCAAGGAAAGGTTTCATACCGATCTAGAAATCTTTGAAAGAGGCCTACGTTAAGGTATAAGACATCCTGAACCTAAAGATGATAATATATTATTAAATGCTCCTAAATCTAGAGCTGGCATGTTTTACTTTATATTTTAGTAGACTATGCTCCTAAATCTAGAGCTGGCATGTTTTACTTTATATTTTAGTAGACTTCTGCTTGCGGCTCTGCCAGCGTGAATTTTCCGGGAAAAAAGTCCCTCTTTCTATTTTCCCGGGATAAGAAGTATCAAATCTTTCTTCTTTATAACATTGGTATGAACTACAACAAAATGCACATTATTTAAAAGTAAATACAATTTTTCAAGATCAGGAAAAACGCGTAAAACGGACGTTAAACTTATTCAAATAGTCGCTTCCCTTTTAGCACGTCTGCGATATATTTGCTTCTTTTTAACGTATATATATCATTGTGTAAGTGTTTAATCGTCAGAAAGTTCTGATTACCTGCACTTATGACTCAAGTACTACTATCGTTATCGATTAAGCAACACCAAAATTTTCACACGTTACAAGATAAGGATACTTCAAACTGCACTGATGATTTCATTGTCAACAGACTTATCTAAAGTGGACAATTAAAACGTGTCTCGAGTAAAATTTATTTGCTATATAATTTTTTTGGTAAACCATAAAATATCTTAATACAGTTATGAGAAATACAATTTTTCTGAGAAGAATTTTTTCCATTGTGCTGTCAATATTGTCACTGGCTTTCAAGAACATCATTCATCTATACTATCTATACTAATATTATAAAACTGAAGAATTTGTTTGTTTGTTCGTTTGTTTGAACGCGCTAATCTCAGGAACTACTGAACCTATTTTGAAAATTCTTTCACTAATAGGAAGCTACTTTACTCCTGAGTGCTATAGGTTACTTTTTATCCCGGGAAAATATTTTTATCCCGGAAAAACTTTTTCACGCGGGCGGAGCCGCGAGCATTACCTAGTAATTCATAAACGATAGTCCTTAAATTATTACAAAAGATTATGAAGCGCGTTTAAAACGTAAATACAAAAAAAATAGATAATTATTAATTCTCACCGCACTAACTTCACACCATAACTTTTAACATTGATTATTATATAAACTTAACTAGCCTAATTAATTCGTACGAACGGAGGTACACAGATATGATAGATCGTAAACATTTTCTTAATTTTTAAGACCTTAGCCATTTTCAAAATGATCGGTAGTTATAATAAAGCTGTAAGGCAAAACCGTACAGTTCGAAGGTTCTCGCTGTTCAGTTAAGAGCCAGCGTTGCGTGCGATCAACATTAAACGGGATAAATACTTAAATGGATGAGTGTGAGATGAGAAAAATGTTGAGATTCCCCGGCATTCAGATAGCATTAAAACTGCAACAGTTGTTTTCATACGGTAACCGTCGTTAAGCCGCGTCAGAATCGCTGGGGGTGATTTAATATATTATCTACAATATTGGTAGATGAGAGGTATCCATAGCAGTCGGATAAACCCCGTACTTGATAAGTATTGATGATAATAAGATATGTGATCCTCATTTTTTAAGTCGGTTAATAAATGACCATAATTATAACTTTATAAACTTTTTCAATGTACTGATTGAAACCATCAAGGATAGAAATTACCTTTGATAATCATTTTTTTTTTAAGTATTATATCTAGAAATTTGAAATCTAGCATCTTCTTCTGGAATACAAGCATCTGCTAAAAATGTTTTTCACGTACAACTACTTTAGTGAGATCAAACAATTTTATTAAGTATATTTCTCAACAAAAACATTCAAACAGCAAGGCAAAAGAAAGAAAGAAAGAAAATCCTTTTATTTAGCCATGATCACAGGACTAGATGGCGGTGAATACTAAGTCTAAAAGTACGGGGAACAAAATAAAAAAAAGGATAAGTATTTAAAAAAAAAACACAATAAGAAATTCAAAGGCACAATATAAATACTAATACACGCTACAGAAAACAATCTTAAAGACTAACTAGGTGGTCCCCGACATATCCATACACCCCAGCCATCCGCATCCGAGGCATGGCCAAAAGGGGCGCAAGCTCAGCGTTCACCAGGTGGACTGGTCTACCTGATACTAATTTTCAGCAAAAAGTATACCTAAATCTTTTTCATAGACAACCAATGACAAACGTTACTAACTCGCATAGTTCTAAATCCACAGCCAAGCATCCAATCCGTACGTCAGGCTATAATAAATCCGTTAATGACCGCCGCAGAACTCTCGACTCGCGTACGGAAACAATGGCGGCCAATTGCAACGTAAACAAAATAATCTACAATAACAATCGCGTAGTTCCCGAGCGTTGTAACACGTATACAGTTTGCATGTAATCGTCATCAATGGTGTTAGTCATTTATCCACTGCTCACTCGTGGGTGAAGGTAACTGTATATTATACTAATCAGCATATTTTGTAGTCTACATCATGAAGTATAATAAATCCGTAATCTTATAGAAGCAAGTTTGCGAAGATGCTTGTAAAAACCGAAACTACTGAACAGATTTAGATGAAATTTGTTCTGTGGGGTCGTCTATTAATCACGTGAGGCTCGAGGGAGGGGGGGGGGGGTATAAAAACACGAAATATCGGGGGGGGGGGGGTTAGTGGTACATCAGGTTTATTTTATTTTTTCATTGAACGCACGATTCACATTAAGATTATACTTACCTGTATTTGAAAATAGTAAGTACAGTAATTTTTTAAGACACTGTACTAAGCACTAGTTGTCATTGGCTAACAAATTATTTTTGAAGTATTATTAAGTCATATTGTAAAAAGCTGTTACTACTGTTACAATAAAATAAAATTAAAAAAAATTACAAGTGATCTTGGGGTAGGGTAGGTAGTCTAAAAACTCACCACGTATCACCAGGGGATGGGGGTTAAAAAGTTGCTAAAAACATAACGTGATTAATGTACGACCCCCATCATGGATTAACATAATAGGCTATTTTATGAAAACCAACTATCACACGGGTAGAATATACGAATATAATACTTCTGTAATATTTTAACAGTCCCTTCTCTATAATGTTCTTATACATTTGAGTACGTTATTACTTATTACAACACAAAAACCGCCTGCCTACAGCGCCCGATATACGTCCCTAAATTCACAATGAACCGTGTACCGGTGAGGAAATTTGCTACTGCCATTGGTCTGAGGAGGCCTGAGTGGGATGTATCTATTAATTTTAAATGGCCAGAATAACCAAGTGGTTTACCTTTTAAGTTGGGTATTCGAAATTTAATCCGGTTGTTTAAGTCGCTCGATATAATAACGTATCTTGTGGCGTAGTGAAACTGTCAATGGATAAAGTTCAGGGTTCGATCCCCAGGATGAACATTTAAAACTTGGGATGGTTTGTGTTTTAGCAGCGTTTTACATGTATTCAATAAAACCATCCCAGATTTGTGCAAAGATAGACTAGCCTATATAAAACGGAAATAAGGACCTACGCACACGACGTATTTTAAAAGAGCTGACGACATGCTTCAAACGCAATTAAAGCATGCAGTATACGGGTGAATTCAAGTACTACTTATGGTTTATACGTACACCAAAAAGCGCGACTTACGCTCATTGCAAAATCAAATACCTTCAGGTTGGCAACCCGAAAAATTACAAGTACACTTTACACTACCAAGTGAGAGATGCATGCGTGAGTCTTTGTATGATGTTAAATCGAGGGGCCTCCGCGACGCGACGTCCTTTTAGCACTCGTCTATGAAGATGACCTACTTAATAGGTCAAAACTGGTCGGCGATTCTGACTAAGAATATGTGAGTTTAAACCGTTTTGTTATCTAGTGATGTTAAATTGAATCAAGTTAGTCGAAAAACGAATATAACTATTTATAACCCAATCAGAAAATGCCAGCGGATACATAAATTCCAAGAAAAATGAACAAGCATCATAAATAATTAAAAACAAACACGAGTTACACTTGAGTAATCATAAGGTACTTGTGAAAATTGAGATTCTATGAAAAAAAACATACGAGCGCACCAACTGTATGATACCAGTTATTTAACTTGAAATATATTGACTGCCTCGCTGGAGTAATTGTATTACGGTACGACTCTAGTGCTGAGGTCTCGGATTCGATTCCCCGGATCGGGCAAAGTGATATTGTTTTTTTTTCTATTCAGTATCAGCCCTGAGTCTGGAATTTATGCCCGATATGGCGATAGGTTCGCCCCTTATCACATCATGGGACGAAATACCTACTGCGAAAAGTGGGTGCACTAGTTGCGCCTCTGCCTATCCTTTCGGGGATAGAAGGCGTTTGTGTATGTATGTATGTATGTATGAAATATACGTCATGACTGATTGCCGTAAACGTAGAATAACTACAATATATTAATCAATTAAAAACAATCCATATTTTATCATAAATGCTGGATTAAAAGCCTGCCCGAAATGATCCCGACTCCCGATATATAATTGCGTAACTCGTAACATGTAGAACATATAAAACAGTATGCAAAATAGTTGTTCAACTAATACAATTATTGCTTGTATTAGTGAAAACACGACGAGTACTCGTAATGCGATCGACTGATTCATACATAATAATAACAGAAAAGATAACAAGATAATGTAGTTAATACAACGAAGTATGTATAAAGTGCATGTCCACGCTTAATTGTATAACACGTTACAACATTGATTATGTAGTTTCGATAACGGCAAAAGTGATAGGCAGACGATACATTGTGATTTCGAATCATCCTTACTAACATTATATAATGCGCAAGTAACTCTGTCTGTCACGCTTTCACGCCAAAACTACTGAACCGATTTAGATGAAATTTGCTACACAGATAGTCAAGAGCCTGAGAAAAGACATAGGCTACTTTTTATCCCGGGAAAATATAAAGCGGGGCGTGATTTTAGCCTTTGACTCCTCAAGCCTCGCGACGGACACCGGTGTCCATATATATAGGGTTTTCCCATACATCTATATATATAAGCGGGGCTTGAAAGGTTAAATATGACTTATGATTATTTCAGCGTATTTCATTACGGCGCGCTTTTAAATTTTTACACAAAAGACAGCTAAGAATATTTTATCTCTATAAAAAAGCAGGATAAATACGGAATATTCGTTTAAATTCAAACAAGAATAAGTTCTTCAAGACCTAAAGCCCCACAAAGAGACGCCACCCATTACTTTATAAAGAGTACACATTTACATTAGTCATGAGTATAGTATAGACTTACCATCTAAAGTTGAGTTTCCAGTTGAAACCACCCCACGTCATGTCCGATGCCTGGATGTACTCGAATGTCGTGTCCGAAATGACGTCGATGATGGGACACACCACAGTGGTCCTGTCTTCGACGATACGCGCCAGCAGCGGCTCCAACCAGCCCTCTATAAAACATTGAAAATGAAATCCTCCTAGCCAGTTTCAGCCACGGCGGCCAATCTCAACGGAGATCAGCCAGGTACGCAAAAGATATTATAGTGCACAAGTGTGTGCGCAATACACAGGTGCACTTGCTATTCCTTCACTCTCATATTCCGGTGAGACGGTAATCCGATATGACCGGAGAGAGATCAGGCGCAGGACCAACGGTTTTACGTGCTTTCCGAGGCACGGGGGTATCACACCGCCAACTTCCTGACTCCGAGCTGCGACTGAGTAATTTTTTTAAGATGGAAAAACCCAGTCACAATGAATGATAAAATTAATCATGCAGTAAAACCGGGGGCACCTCATCGCGGGTATTTGGGGTTTTCTTGCTGTTATCTATGTCAATATTATAAAGTCGTAAAGCTTGCCAGTTTGTAGGTTTAAAACAATGTTACCTCTGAAACTATTGAACCAATTCTAGAAATTCTCTAATATAATAAACCTACCCTGTCTTGGAGTAAAACAGGCTAATTTGATAACTCTTTTGCCAGGTAAAGACTTTGAACGCGAGCGGAATCACGAGCAAGACTTACGTTATTACGTTTAATATTTTTATAAAGTTCAACAATAATTCAAAATTTCGTAACTATGAAAAATATATCATGTTATACTTCAGAGGCCATTACGGCATTTATAGGAATGAGCTAATTTATTCTAGCCTGTAAATAATTCGAAGTAATATAATCATTAAAGTCACATACAAATAACACAGTATACATTTCATAAAACCAATATTGGCATAATGTAGAAGATACCGCGGTCCAAATCAAAATGTTAGGATTACCCGGAATCAAAGTTTATCATGAATTATCATATTCATTGCTTATCAGTAACAACCGGTGCAACAATACGTATAGTATGTCAATTTTTGTGATACACGTGAAAAAAAACTATATAGATCGCAACAAAAATTAACAGTTATGTTATCACCTGAATTAGGCCCCGTTTTTCCAACTGTAGTTCTTTTTGTCAGGGTCTTATTAAGCTGGACGCGCTCGCAGCACCTCACGCCCCAAACCTCACACCTCACGCCGCAAACCTCACACCTCACGCCTCAAACTTCACAATTTACACCTCAAACCTCACGCCTCAAACCTCACACCTCACGCCTCACCCCCTCATGCCTCACACATCACGCCTCACTCACACCACACGCCTCACACCTCACACCACACGCCGCAAACCTCACGCCTCACCCCCTCATGCCTCACACATCACGCCTCACACCTCACACCACACGCCTCACACCTCACGCCGCAAACCTCACACCTCACGCCTCGCCCCCTCATGCCTCACACATCACGCCTCACACCTCACACCACACGCCTCACGCCGCAAACCTCACACCTCACGCCTCACTCCCTCATGCCTCACACATCACGCCTCACACCTCACACCACACGCCGCAAACCTCACACCTCACGCCTCAAACTTCACACCTCACACCTCAAACCTCACGCCTCACACCTCACACCTCACACCGCAAACCTCACACCTCACGTCTCACACCTCACACTTCACGCCGCGCCGGAGAACTCGAAGCTCTACGAGCACTACCAGCTTAATTTAACACCCTGACAAAAAATTTACTGCAGTTGAAAAAACGGGGCCTTAAACATGCAAATCAATTAATTATATTATGAATGCACAAGTAGAGGATAAGGACATCAAGTAGGTACCGCGAGACACTACAATGAAAGACATTATAGGTTTGTAGAATATACTGTGTACAATATTGTACGGCCTAGGAAGGTTTAATATTAAACACCTAAGCGGGTATATCCCTACGCAATTTTCTGACTGTACCTCATTATTAAACAAAGGTTTACTGGAATGCGTGGGCAAAATTTACAAACCGTGTAAAATTAAATCACTTCTCTTCAGTGCTTTGGTAAAATGTAGAGATTTTCCGGCATATGGTTAAGTAAATATAGGGCTTAAAGGTAAACTATTTTGGCTCAATTAGAAAATAAATGAAACGCATAAATGCAAAGTTGTAATAATGTATACTACTAATAATATAAAGAGGAAATATTGGTATTTTGGTATGTTTGTGACAAATAAACACAAAAACTACGGGACCGATTAATAAATTCTTTCACCAATAAAAAGTTACAGTATCAGCAACATAGGCTACTTTTTATAACGAGAAAATATAAAGCAAGACTTTGATCGCGGATAAACTCATTCACGCGGGCGGAGCCACAAGCAAAGTCTACTTTGTTTATATTTATAGAACACAGTTTATTAATTAAGCCATGTTTCGTAATTGACCTATAATTACTTTACAAATACTTAGTAGACTGCCTCGGTGGCGTAGTTGTATTGTGGTACGACTGCAATGCTGAGGTCTCGGGTTCGATCCCCGGGTCGGGCAAATTGATATTGAGTTTTTCTATTCAGTATCAGCTCGGAGTCTGGAATTTGTGCCCGATATGGCGATAGTGGGTGCACTAGTTGCGCCTCTGCCTACCCCTTCGGGGATAAAAGGCGTGAGTGTATATATATGTGTAAATACTTAGTAATTTCCTTACCATGAAATCCATGTACAGTCAGCCACATAAGTAGCTGAACAAATCCAAAATTTCAAATCACCTCCACGCGTTAAGTTTAATTGAAACATTTTTTTTCTTTGTGGGAAGTAAAGTTAATCGCCTATATTTTACTTTTATGAAGAGAAAACAAAAATTTGGTAAGAACATGAGAGAAGACGCGATTTGTAGTTTTGAATTTGTTCAGCTACTTATATGGCTTACTGTACGTAACCATTAACTGTATTTATGACAAATCAAGTAAAAGCACCAAATCAAAAGTCTAACCAAGCAAAAGATGCAATCAGGGAAAGTATTTTCGTCAAGTTATTTATAATCTCCAAGGTCAAGCCAAGAGATAAACAGCATTGGTCCATCAGGGTCTTTAGGTCACAATGCAAACCTGTTAGCATAATAAAAAACCTGTACTAGAATGTATATCGGCTTTTTATGATAATTTCATGCTAAGAAGCATATTTTCATTGTTATAATATTAATTTATCCGTCAAAAAATATTTTGCATATTATCTTAATAGATAAAATGCTTAAATACAGTAGAACCTCGTTAAGTCGAACCTCGATAAGTCGAAAACCTCCATAACTCGAAGAAATGTTTTGTTCCCTTCCCTTCAAGCCCCAAAGCTCCATTACTCGAAATCTCGACCCTCAATTAGTCGAAATAATCAGTCAGTCCCTTCAAGCCATTTTTTCCCTCTATAACACGAAATATTAAATTGGACCTCTGTATTTCGAATAAAGCAATGTTTTATTTTACAATCTTTGCAACTGGATTATTTGAAACTTATTACCTCTATAGTTCGAAGAAAAATAAGTTAAGTTTAAGAATTAGACAGCAATGGAAGTACTAAGTAAGGAAGTAGCTTGAATTTTTATTTATTTCCCCCTTTCACTCAAAATAAGTAAGATTGAATCTTAACCTCTACAAGTCGAATCAAAATCCGTCTAAGTCGACATCCTCCACAAGTCGAAAACTCTATAACTCGAATTTTTTAGCGTCTCCCTTGATATTCGACTTATAGAGGTTCTACTGTATATGGTTACTACTTACTGGTGATCAAATGACATTAACAAAATATATTCGTCACGTTTATTTATAGATGCTTATGTTTTAGTTTACGCATAATTTTGCATTGGTTGTAACTTTTAAGCATTCTTTAACTTGTAAAATCGATTGCTACACGCATTTAAAATACAAATTATGCGAAAGCTGAAACCATGCATGCGGAAATGGGACTTAATGGGTACGCATCTGTAATTCTTCATAGAATACAAATATTTTCAATCAATAAAATGCGAATCGATGCTAATAGATGTGATTCAGGACTAAGGATACATTAGGATTAGTGCATGACGTCACACTTGTTAGGGTGCATGTGTGTGAAAGAGATATCGATATAGTATTCATAGTACACGCCCGCTATTAATATACACATATTATTATAGATTTATTGCTTATTAATTTTTAAACGATTTTGGTGTTGTTTTCAAGAAATTTAACAGCAAATTCTAGCTGTAATCATTAGCTCCATTACATGAAAACAAGTACCAACGTTGACTGAATTGACTTAGGTACATGAAACATTATCTACACAAAATATTTACATAGTAAAACAGCATTGTTGACTTACCGTTGTTGGGACAAGACAAGTGCATAACAAAAGTATTTATCATCGACCTTATCGACACGTTTTTAATCGACCTTCAGATATTAAAACGCATTACAGAAGTCAACGTACCTGTGCATTCACAGTGCGCGTCCAAGAACGTGATGACGTCACCCTGTACGTGCTTCGCACCCAGCAGACGCGCTCTGATTAGACCGGACCTCTTTTCAGTGCGGAACAGGCGCGTTTGGACTGGCAGCGTTGTTATGTAATCTTCGAGCTTCTTTCCTAGGTGTTCTGTGTTGGGAACACACCATGAATCATTGTTATCGGTATTTTTCAGGCAAATTTATACACTTGGTATATATTTTTCAACGGGTGGGTAGTTGTAAACCCAGTCCTGTTGACTGGCAGTTAATCAAAGGCGAGTTAGGTTTTGTTTTTAGATTGCGTGACACGAAGCGTAGAGAACAGAAACATTCGTAACCAGCCAGCCGCAGGTTGGCCAAATAGATTAGAAATAATTATAAATTTATACAAATAACAAGATAATTGTAGATAAGATATAATATTTGATATTCCAATTAGTGTAGAATTACAGACAAGTATAGATAAAATACCAATTTCGCTTTACAGAAGTACTAGCTATGGCAGGTAAGCTATACACTGATTTTATAATTTTCTCTATGATAGTGAATATTCTATGAAAATCCAAATAGTGGCCTGTAACATACGTGTTATAAATAGACGGCATCAAATTATCATGACTACCTGTAACTTACTTAACTAACATGCTGCCGTTTTGACTAGATCACTTTATTATGCATACAGTAATTTGTCTGCTGAATGCAAAGGAAACCGGCGGACAAGATTAGTAAAGAGATTATATGACCTATTCACAAATCCAAAGTCATGATAGTACAATAGCACGCATAAATGTATCAGTCGGAATCTCAAACAAAACCAATAAGTGTGTGAAGGACAAACAATAGATGATCCCCGTTTCAATGACAGACCGATCAATGATCTATCAATTCGACGAACTCTGTATTAGTGTTTGATATCTTTAGTGATAATAATGATCAAATGTCCGTGATTTGAACATTTCAAATTTCGGATAAGATTGAGATATCCGTTTATTTACATGTCCTAAGGGATATCATATCATGTTTTTAATTAAATTAAATGCACTGATTTAACTTCATATCCATCAACGTCATTTGACTTTAGATTGTGTTCTTTGATTCGATGTCAACATGCATTTATTGTTACCTAATTGAATTTGGAAGAACTATCTACCCACCAGTAATCACGGAAAATAACTTAATTAGGATTCGCGTGGGTATACTGACTTATCGAGTCAGTGTTAACGCGTAAATCGAGCCGTATTATCTAATTAAATTTGTCTACCCACGGTTGGACTTCTCTATTTAGTGTCAACCTTTGCGAAACAGCTGACGGTCCACTATAATTGGCCACCGTCGATTGATTATGAGTTAAGCCAGGGTGTTGCTTATCGCCAACCAGCTTCTTTACACTTCGTTTGAAGACATATCGTCGAGGGAACACCAAAGAGAACCTAAGAATATTGGCTATGGTTTCTCACTTACCCTTTTCACTGGCGTCATCTACCAATATGATTTCTTTGAGCAACGCCTTCGGCGACCGATTGATTGTGCTCCATATAGTTCGTATGAGCGTAGTCCACGCCTCGTTGTGAAACACGATCACGACGCTCGTCGTCGGCAACAACTCTGGATACGGTTTGTCTTTACATCTAAAAAGTATTGATTATCTATACTAATATTATAAAGCTGAAGAGTTTGTTTGTTTGTTTAAACGCTCTAATCTCAGGAACTACTGAACCGATTTTGAAACTTATTTCACTAATAGGAAGCTACATAACTCCTGGGTGCTATAGGCTACTTTTTATCCCGGGAAAATATTTTTGTCCCGGAAAAACTTTTTCACGCGGGCGGAGCCGCGAGCACTACTAGTTTCATTATAAATGTGTGTTTGTACAGTCAGCCACATAAGTAGCTGAACAAATTCAAAACTACAAATCGCCTATTCACTTTTGTGTTCTTATCAATTTGTAGTTTTCTCTTCACGAAAATAAAATAAAAGCGATTAACTTTACTTCACGCAAAGAAAAAAAATCATTTCAATTAAACTTAATGCGTTGAGGCGAATTGAAATTTTGAATTTGTTCAGCCATTTATGTGGCTGACTGTACAAACGTAGGATCGAGTGATTTACCCTTCTCAGGGCAGGCACATGTGTAACAGTAGTAGTTTTGCCAGATGTCAGGGTTCATATAATGGAAGGCATATTGTCATTTATAATAATAATAATACCTCTATTATATACTGCTTACTGCTGAGCACGGGCCTCCTCTACTACTGAGAGGGTTTAAGGCCTTAGTCCACCAAGCCGGCCTAGTGCGGGTAGGCAGACTTCACACACCCTCGATATGGTATGTAGGTTTCCTCACGATGTTTTCCTTCACCGTTAAAGTGAACGATAATTGATAAACAATACACACGTAAGATTGAAAAGTCAGTGGTGTGTGCCTTGGGTTTCGAACCTCCGGACATTGTCTCGGCAGACCGTTCCATTCCCAACTACGCTATCGTCCACATAACATATTATATTATCCATATTGTCATTTACCGGGCATATTTCCAGATTCCGGTCTGATGCTGAGCAGCAAATCCCAACATTACTTATCGGGAATCGAACCAGAGACCTCAGCGCGGCGCGATAGTCTCACAGAAAACATATATTTATGTGTTTTAAAAATAGTCCCTAACACAATAAGATAGAACATAGAGTCTAAATCGCACAATTACAGATGACGCACGTTTTAACTAGTCTAAGGTTTTAACGAACCATCCCTAATTAAAATCGTAACTCTATACACATGAAAGCTCAACAGGAGACGGACCGCAACAGCGGTACGCGCAGGGGCGGTTGCGGACGACAACTTAGACGTGAGTCGGAGGAAGCCCGCAGCCGTCCCTAATGCGCCGAAGATGGCCACAAAAAAAAAATACACTTGAAAGCTATAGGTACGACGTGACGTCGTGTAGGTATGTATTTAGAGTTAATACATCACAACTCCCACTACTTTTACTTGCGTTGGCTGATAGGACTGCCCTAAAATAATAGGAAAGGCATTAATCTGATTTTGTAACATTCATTTCAAATGTACAATAAGATTATTATGTATTGAATGAATATAGATATGAAGTGTATTTCTATATAATAGAATTTATTTTTGGGCAAAATTTCACTCCTTTTATATTTTAAAAATATCATTAGGTATTTTAAGGACTATCTACACATGAGTGTATCGTACATCGCTATGCGTTCTAAGGCACGGTCCTGACTTCTGAAGTATCAATAGATTCCATAGATTAGTGTGTATAAAAATCTCATCTATTGTTTAGTATCGTATAACTACGATTGTTATTGTGTACTCGGTAACCAGTCACCCGAATTATGCAGAAGAGCACGTATCTAACGAATAGTAGGTAAAGATGACCTTCACCGAAACAGTTTTCTTGTCTCTTGGCGTATTTAATAGGAACCTGATTGTGCATGCATGATGATGTGAATTAGCACATTTTTATTGGTGTGGAAAATTTTGTCATATAGTTTAAATATGTATTTAGTTCTTTAGTCATAACAGTGACTAGTAGTGCTCGCGGCTCCGCCCGCATGAAAAAGTTTTTTCGGGACAAAAATATTTTCCCAGGATAAAAAGTAGCTTATAGCACTCAGGAGTTATGTAGCTTCCTATTAATGAAAGAATTTTCAAAATCGGTTCATTAGTTCCTGAGATTAGCGCGTTCAAACAAACAAACAAACAAACTCTTCAGCTTTATAATATTAGTATAGACTAGCTTTTGCCCACGGCTTCGCCCGCGTTAATAAGTTTTTCCGGGCTAAAAGTACATAAAACCCTTCCCGTTGAATCACTCTATCCAACACATTTATTTGGATAAAGATTAATATTATGACGTTGATACAACTCTTAACAAATAATGCATTAATTTCGACCAAATTTGATTACCATAAAAACGGTTCTAGTGAGTTAATCTTAAAAGATAGACATATACTGTCGTGGACATTTTTTTAGATCATTTCAAGAGGAATAATTCTTTCATACATATATTTTTGGTTTATTGAACCGTTTTCGCAGCGCACGCAATGGAAGCCCTCAAGGATGAATAATTTTCCCCGTTTTTTTTTTCACATATTCCATTATTTCTTCGCTCCTAATAGTTGCATCGTGATGTTATATAGACTAAAGCCTTCCTCGATAAATGGTCTATTCAACACAAAAATAATTTTTCAATTCGAACCAGTAGCTCCTGAGATTAGCGCGTTCAAACAAACAAACAAACAAACTCTTCAGCTTTATAATATTAGTATAGATTTAAATTTGTACCAATGTTTTTTTAAATAAAAAATAAACCAACTTCAAAACTACTACAAACCAAAAAATAATTTAAATTTATATTCGCTTAGTATATACGTATATTTGGAGTCGATGCCTAATTTAAATGGAACATTGTTTTCGTATATTTGTTCGTGTATTTCTTTAGCTTAGCTGGCAATTTAAATTGCTTTTTTATTACTTAGTTAATTATGGAATGGTGTAAACAATACATCATAGATATACGATTGCAGCATTCGCGAGTCATCTGCTGTTAGTTATTGAAGAGTTCCATTGTGTATCTCCGAAGATATACATGAGATCGTAATCTATACTAATATTATAAAGCTGAAGAGTTTGTTTGTTTGTTTGTTTGAACGCGCTAATCTCAGGAACTACTGGTTCGAATTGAAAAATTCTTTTTGTATTGACCATTTATCGAGGAAGGCTTTAGGCTATATAACATCACGATGAAACTATTAGGAGCGAAGAAATAATGGAAAATTTGAAAAATACGGGGAAAATTATTCACCCTTGAGGGCTTCCATCAAGATACTAAAAATATATGTATGAAAGAATTATTCCTCTTGAAGTGATCTAAAAAAAATCCGCGACAATATATGACTATATTTTAAGATTAACTCACTAGAACCGTTTTTATGGTAATCAAATTTGGTCAAAATTAATGCTTTATTTGTTAAGAGTTGTATCAACATAATAACATTAATCTTTATCCAATGAATATATATACGGTACCACCAAAATATATTTTTTTTTTACAATTTTTGTCTGTCTGTTCCGGCTAATCTCTGAAATGGCTGGACCGATTTTGACGGCACTTTTATTGGGAGGTAGCTGATGTCATAAGGAGTAACTTAGGCTACGTTTTATTCCGGAAAAGTATAAAGCGAGACTTTTCCCCGGGAAAACTTTTTAACGCGGGCGGAGCCGCAGGCAACAGCTAGTAAATTATATACTAAAAGCTTCCCTGAAAATATATATATTTGAATAATGAAAACCCCATCCAAATCGGATCGGTAGTTTTTGAGAAACTCGTGGCCATACAAATTTACATAGATACATACTTTACATACATACGGATCGAATACAGAACCTTCGGTTTTTAACAAAAGGGTTTTAGTACCCAAATTATTTAAACGTTCTCAGCAGTGCTTTTCGCGTGGTTTAATATGGGCTATTTATGCTATACCCATTTATTTAAATCCGTTTGAACTTTGTATACCTGTACAGTATATTTATACTAATATATCATTATTAAATAACAATTGTGACTCGAATTAAATCATTTCTCCCGATACTGTTTAAACCCACTCTAATTATATTACGACTGTGTGTTTGTCCGTTTATAAGATTTTACACACACTTCGTCCAGAAGGAAGTCGAGGAAGGTAATGATGTCATAAAATGTACGCTTACGTAAACTCATTTATGCTTCACTGAGCCAAGCAAGACCTAATATCCAATTTCATTTTATAATAAGCGGAAAGTATCAACGTAACCGCACCTTGTTTAAATTAAGAAAACAAATGTGCGCATCACCAATATTGAGTAGAGCTCAACAAACTCGGAAATCTAAGGAAGCGGTTTTAACTCACGATGTTTATATGAGTTATGACTAGAGTGGCCATACGGCACGTATATACGGGACTATCACCGTATTGTCCATTATGTCCCGTACTAGTACACGTTCTTTATCGGTGACGTTTTTCGTCAACTCTATTATATATAAGGCATCCCTAGATATAAGAGAGTATTTATGTAGATGCTAATCTGTGTTGATTCAGACTATGATGAAGAAAACCTCTTTCTCGCCCTAAAGAATAAGGAAAGTAGAGCCGACAAAGAACGTAACTATCTTATGCACGAACTACGTAATAACATATTATATTATGATATGTGACTATGTAATACATACATTTAATAGTTTGACATCTTAGTTAATCAACTTAAAAAAATTATTTATGTACTACTAACAATCAGTGTTGGTAATCGATTTATATTAGCGATTAGGGCTTCCGATCCCACAATACCGAGATCCCGGTATTCTGGGATCTCGCGTGTTGCGGGATTATTGGCGCGGGATTGCGGGACTGATTTGGCATATTGAAAATGACACATTTAGTCCGGTCAATTTAGACATTCGAAGTTACATAAAGTCCCAACAAGCTGAATTTCTGTGAAATTGTTCAAAACATAATTATAAACAATGTCTAGAAGTTCCCCATCATTCCCCTGTAAGGAAACAATTTTATTCAAGGTCAAAGGTAAAAAAGTGAGTTTTTCGCGATTTTCAGCAAAACGGTAAGTTTTATCATAAAAGTACCTCAGTCTACTGCTGAACATAGGCCTCCCCCAAAGATTTCCAGATGGACCTGTCATAAGCGGCCTGCATCCAGCTCGTTCCTTCGGCCTTTACCAAGTCATCGGTCCACCTCGCAGGTGGACGGCCGACGCTGTGCTTGCCAGTGCGTGGTCTCCACTCGAGAACTTATGAAAGCACACCGGTCTTTTGGGTGAGTGCAGAAGGCGCTCGCAACCCTTAAATTTAAGCGACCACGCTGAGGGCGACCCACTAATGGGTCACGACCTCGGCTCAGGGCGGCCACTGAGAGGATAAGACATCAGCGTTTGGGGAAGATGGTTTTTGACCTAATCCTATTAATGCGTACGTAGTAGAAGTTATAAAAGTTGTTGTCGTCATAATATGCACACGTTTCCACGCCACCTATGAGGGAGTGTACTTAGCGCTTTTTTTTTAACGTGGTTTCCCCAGTAGGCCTACTCCACGGGTCAGTTGTGATCCTGTTTAATGTAAAACTATTGCATAATAACGGAAATATTAAGATTAATAAGATTAAAATGGGCAGCGTTCGGAAAACTAAGCAAGGTCTTCTCGTCCAAAATACCTCAATGCCTGAAGACAAAAGTCTTCAATCAATGTGTGTTACCAGTGATGACATATGGCACTGAGACGTGGCTTCTCACTATGGGCCGCCTAAGACGGCTCACGGTCACTCAGCGAGCTATGGAGAGGACTATGATAGGTGTTTCTCTACGCGATCGAATCAGAAATGAGGAGATCCGTAAAAGAACGAAAGTCACTGACATAGCCCAACGGATAAGCAAGGTGAAGTGGCAATGGGCAGGGCACATAGTTCGAAGAACTAACGGCAGATGGGGCAAAAAAGTTCTCGAGTGGAGACCACGCACTGGCAAGCACAGCGTCGGCCGTCCACCTGCGAGGTGGACCGATGACTTGGTAAAGGCCGAAGGAACGAGCTGGATGCAGGCCGCTTATGACAGGTCCATCTGGAAATCTTTGGGGGAGGCCTATGTTCAGCAGTAGACTGAGGTACTTTTATGATAAAACTTACCGTTTTGCTGAAAATCGCGAAAAACTCACTTTTTTACCTTTGACCTTGAATAAAATTGTTTCCTTACAGGGGAATGATGGGGAACTTCTAGACATTGTTTATAATTATATTTTGAACAATTTCACTGAAATTCAGCTTGTTGGGACTTTATGTAACTTCACTCCCATTTTTTGGTCTAAATTGACCGGATTAATTGTACATTTGAAACTGAATGCTGACCCTAGTAACCAAAGTTCTAATTAGTTTTGTAAACATTCAGTTGAAAATGGTTTATGTTTCTAGTTCATTTTTTCTGTATTCGATCTTTATTTTTTATACGCGTAAAGCAAAGTGGCTCCACTGCACCAGATGGTACGTGTAGTAGCGTTTAGAGTCCTTATCGACAAGATATGGAATCTTCATAAGCCAGTCGACACAATAATGCCGTCCAGTACCCTTATTCTGTATGACGGTGTTAACTCGTAACGCGGCCGTGTTACGTTAACTTCGTGTAATTAGCGTTAAATGGTATTCAGCTTATAATGGCGTTATTATTCTATTGTATTCAGTATGCCAATTTCCATAGTGATAAACGCGATGAGTTACGGTACGTGCTTGTTACGAGCGGTGAAAATAACGTAGGTATGTCATAGAGAATAAGGGGGCTATTCGGAATCGGATATACACAGGCTGATGCTGTAACGCGACACATGTACCTGAGCTGCTATGGAGGGTTTTAAAGACCAACTTGATTGATACGTACATGCTAATAGTAAAAATGAAATCAAAGTGAAGTTATGTTGATTATTTCATTGATCACTCCTCATATCTTTCTTTTATGTGGGATCCCGTAAATATCGGTATCCCGCAGGGTTACAAATTTTCGGTCCCGCAAATACCGAGATTGAAGATAGGCTGCAGGATTGGAAGCCCTAGTAGCGATGTAGTAATGACCATTAACCGCATTTACAAGAGTTGACTGTTTTAGCTCACTGCAACACCGTAACTGCCTCGTGGAACTAAATTTATCGCCATAAATAATTTATGCAAATGATTTATGTGCAAATGAATTACATTAGCAATAATTATTTATAAAGAGTGTGTTTTATATTTTAGAATATTAATAGAAAAGCCATAATGTGACTAATAATAATGTCCAACAGTATCATTTCGAATTCGAATTGATTGAGCTATACTGAATATACGATCCAAATTTAAATAAACAAGTCCTGATTAATTAATGAAAATGATACCATAACGAAATTTTATAACACCCAACTCTTGTAACCTTCAGAGTGTAACTCAGTATATATCGATGTATCGAGTCGACTCACGTTGCACTCAAAATGTGAAACTCTGTAGATCAATTAGCACCATTTTTGCGAGAGCGTTTGTTCAAAGCCGACTGTTATTAACGCTTCAGGCCCGCTCGGTTACATTGGCCCGTTACGTCATCTGTCAACAAGCGAAAATCGACCTTATACGCACCCACATACGTACTACCAAAAAATTGACAATGACAGCTGTCAAACTATTCGGGCTTGACGGGTTGTATAATTGACTAGACTTCTGCTCGCGGCTCCGCCTGCGTGAACGAGTTTTTCCGGGATAAAAGTCCCGCTTTATATAATTTAACCTTCCTCTTGAATCACTCTATCTATTGAAGAAACCGCATTAAAATCCGTTGCGTAGTTTTAAAGATCTAAGCATACATAGGGACGTCGGGACAAACAGCGGGAAGCGACTTTGTTTTATACTATGTAGTGATAACGTTGCTTTCTATGAAACTAGTACAGGTTATTACCTTGAAGTTAATATAGGGGAAGGTGTATGCGACACGTGTATGAAATACTTGTAATAGTGTAATGTAACATTTTAAGGACCTAACAGTTTACATGAATAAACATTGGTAAATAATTAGCCAAGAAGTAAATGAGCATTATTTGTAGGGTATTAGCCTTATAATTTCGGTACCGATTTTAAACAATGATGATTTTAATTACTGCTACTACTACTACTACCTTGCCTACTGCTGAACACGAGCCTCCTCTACTACTGAGAGGGTTTAGGCCTTAGTCCACCACGCTGGCCTAATGCGGGTTGGACAAATTGCATACTCTTTCAAAATTCTTATAGAGAACTTCTCAGGTATACAGGTTTCCTCACGATGTTTTCATTCACCGTTAAAGCAAGCTTCAACGTTAATTTACAATGAAAACACACAGTATAACTTTAGAAAAGTCAGAGGTGCGTGCCCTTGGGTTTTGAACCTGCGCACATTCGTCTCGGCAGTCCGTCTCACTCCCAACTAGGCTATCGCCGCTTGATGATTTTAATTGATTCTACGAAATTAATGCTTTATTTTAAACAGTTCCTATATAATTTTGAAAATGCGATTGAAAACTCAAGGACAATAATTAGCCCAAACAAACACGAGTATACTAAGTACCTACTATCAGACACTACTCATTTCCCTGTCGTTGATATTTCAAAGGGCCCGTCATTTTAATCATGGTATTTAGAAACCTAATTTTATCTAATTAATAATTATAATCAATCGAATAGATATTAAGATATCCAATACGTACTTTGTTCTATTTGTCCTATTTATTATTGGGGTGTTTATTTAATGAAACTTGATGAAAATGTTTGCTCCTGATTTTGAAAAAAAGCTGATAGATTTGTCCGAAATGTAAGCTACGAAAGCAAGAAGATCCTTTATCGAGCAGTGGCACATATAAGCCTTATGAAATAAATATTATAGGTAGTATAAACTGCTTTATTAAATCCTCGTGAAACAAGTCATGACTCTTATGAGTTTTGGTGCCTAAGCGTTTGCCCTCAGACATCCCTAGAATTTACATACATACATAGTATCACGCCTTCATCCCATAGGGGTAGACAGAGTCTATGGATTTGAACTTTATTTTTAAAACATTATGCTTTGAATTGGAGTTAGCAACGTTTTACGTTTCATTCATTCTCATTGCAACCAAGGCTTTTATGGTATTTTTTTATTCAACTTGAATAATGATACAGAGCCCGGTTAAAAGTAACAACCTGTACCTCATATCGATCTTACTAGTGATAACTGATAATCATCTATATCGGTTTGATATAAGTCTACCTCGTAGTGTTATTTCCAAACACGTGTAATTATGAATTGTTATTTACTTAAAAACGATATAATAGTAGAACTGCAGCAAATTGAAACATTAAGTTGGGCATATCCAAAAGCAGTGACAAGCGTCAAGATAAACTGTATCTAGTGAAGGTCGCATTTAGGTTAACGTAGTTTGAAACAATCCCCAACAACGAAGCGAACTGCGGCAGAAGGAAATAAATTATTTAATTCAATTTGTAGTGGTTAGAATAACGTCAGAAATGAAAACCAACCTGTTTTGTGGTTTTTGGGTAAGGTAGTCGACCGTTGTATGGAATTTGAGTCGGTCATTCTAAAGGCAGTCATCTAACTACTATCATCAAAGGAGCTAAGATAATTGTGTTTTTTTTATTATTTTCGATGACGTTCCTCGAGGCCAGGTTCTGGATGAAAATCAGCGCCAAAGAAGTTATTCTTTGGCATTATGCTGATCTAGAACCTTTTGGCTCTGTTGTGGTTGGACATATACCGTCCACACGTGGTGGATCCTTGTTTAAATCTAATTTTCTTTTTTTTTCTTTTAATTACTCTTTTTATTGTCTCCGTTCTGGTTGTTTTATCATTGTTAAATTGTCACCACCCAATTTGTGGCCAATAAATGTTTTTTCTTTCTAGATACAAATGCTCAAGTAATAAAAGCCATAAAACAATAGGGTATTGTACTCATATTTGCTATTTTTTTCATATTTACGTCATGTAAAATGAAACACAGACAGAATGATTCAAATGTGGTAAAAAATCAAGGTAAAAAAATACGGTAAAACTGGCAAGGGTAACAACACCCGTATTAAAAAAAAAACAATAATATGATGACGCTCAGTGCGCCCGAACGCATAGGCTATACAATTTCATAATTTTCTTTCTTCAGCATTGTTTATCTTACAGCCAACTGAAGTATAGTTGTATATCAATATTAGCCAACCACAGCACCCTTATGGGTAAGCACTGCGAAGTATGTCATGCTGTTAGCACTGAGAAACGGATTTATTATCATAGCATTGGTTTGAACTTAGCTAAACAATATTTGTGAACATGTGATATAGGTCTAAGTGACGAGAAACGGAAAAGAGACGCATTACAGGTGTGTGACGTCATCGGGTATTAAGTTACACGCGAATGAAAGGGATGCCGCGATATCCGCACCACGCACCCACTGATGTGCATAGCAATATTTGAAATATGAATTATTGTCTCATTTCTTAACAAATTTTAATGGTGTTTTCACAGAAGGTATTATTTTTCGTATTATTATCTGTTACTTAAAGACTAATGCACGAAATCAAACATAGGCAAATAGCCTATTTATGGCAAGGTTTTAGCGACAAGCTCGCTACCTATCACATCGTGGGACAGAATACGCACGGCGAAAAGTGAGTGCATTAATTGCGCCTCTGCTTACCACTTCGGGGATAACAGGCGTGAGTGCGTGTGTGTGACACTTTTATGAGCCAATTTAAAGGAAAAATTCAATCAGCCTATCAGACCCGGTGCACGCGCCCGTATGTGAATGCCAATCAATTGAATGCGAAATCGGAGGTTGGACTCGTAACAAGTCGTTACTTAATAGCATGAGAATATAACATTGATTGTAGTTAATGGATACGCACATATCAATTTTCATTATCACTATAATCTCATTAATTACAAAATTACTGTGAAAAAGCTTTGATTTTAGATTAGATTCAATTAAGCAATACAGCATATTGTCCGTGTTATCAGTTAAAAGTGGATTTGTTGATACAAGTCGACCGGTATTATCGCAAACGATCGCCGAAAGCCAAATGTTTTCAGTCAAATACGAAAACTACTTTCATTTCCCGTTAAAAAATACAATATCTGTATACTTTTTAATTTCTGCGCAACATTGAAAATTGTTAGCTAATTTTATTTTCGCAATACGCAAGTTCTTTGATCCAACTAAAAGCAAAACGGTTTTTAAAGAAGTTACAGGGCAGCTACTTTTTACATATTGTATTCAAAGAAACCCAGTCATTCAAAAATTCATGAATGAGCCTAATACTTGAATTCGCTCACTAAAAATCTTATATCAATGCTTATCACCTTTATTAAACACGCAAGTAACAATATAACTCGACGTTATATTACAATACTAGTAGTGCTCGCGGCTCCGCCCGCGTGAAAAAGTTTTTCCGGGACAAAAATATTTTCCCGGGATATAAAGTAGCCTATAGCACTCAGGAGTTATGTAGCTTCCTATTAGTGAAAGAATTTTCAAAATCGGTTCACTAGTTCCTGAGATTAGCGCGTTCAAACAAACAAACAAACTCTTCAGCTTTATAATATTAGTATAGATACAATGTTTTTCATTGGTCACTATTTACCAATTTGAAAGCTGTATATAAATTACATACATATACATATACACTCACGCCTGTTATCCCTGAAGGGGTAGGCAGAGGCGCAACTAGTGCACCCACTTTTCGCCATTATTCCGTCCCATGATGTGATAGGGGGCGAGCCTATCGCCATATCGGGCACAAATTCCAGACTCCGAGCTGATACTGAATAGAAAAACTCAATATCACTTTGCCCGACCCGGGGATCGAACCCGAGACCTCAGCTTTGCAATCGTACTGTAATACAACTACGCCACCGAGGCAGCTGTATATAAATTATATACTTCAATATGTGAAGCACGGATATCTACTGACTACAATAGGTAGCGAAATGCAGAGCCTCCAATCAGTCTGGTCACTGGTGGATAACATTGAACTGATAGAGTGTCAATCCAAGGCCATGATATACGAACCAATTTGGCGTAGTTGTATTTCGCACGCGTTACGAGTACGATTTGCGCGCTGAGGTCCTGGGTTCGAATCCCGGCCCGGGCCAAAAAACCTTTGTGACTGGGTTTTTCCATCTTAAAAAATTACTCGGTCGCAGCTCGGAGTCAGGAAGTTGGCGGTGTGATACCCCCGTGCCTCGGAAAGTACGTAAAGCCGTTGGTCCTGCGCCTGATCTCTCTCCGGTCATGTCGGATTACCGTCTCACCGGACTATGAGAGTGATGGAATAGCGAGTGCACCTGTGAATTGCGCACACACTTGTGCACTATAATATCTCCTGCGTGCCTGGCTGATCTCCGTTGAGAGTGGCCGCCGTGGCCGAAACTCGCTAGGAGGATTTCAATACGAACCAAGATTGAACATTTTTTTTATGGCATTGAATGACGAGACGAGCATGCCGTTCGCCTGTAGTTAGCGATACGACCACCCATAAACAATAGCAACACCATCCAGCACCTTGAGTTACAAAGTACTGTGTGGCACTATTGTGCTCGTCATCCTGAGACATAAGATGTTAAGTCTCATTATGTCTAGTAGTTATACTGGCTACAAAATAAATTTGATTTTGAAAAGAGCAACCCTAGAGTTTCTTGCCCGTTTTTCTCTGGTGGAAACTGCTTTCCGAACTGGTGGTAGAGTAAAAATTTACTGAATCTAAGTAATGTTCAACATTTTATGGATTCGAATAAATGATTTCATTCCATTACATACAATGTCCTTCAAACCGAAACACAACAGTGCACGCACACTGCTGCTTGACGGTAGAAATAGAACAATACCACTTAATACAATTAGACGATAGAAAAAACAGTATGAATTGAAACCCACGTGACCCATATTCAATAGCACGTAGAGTTCCGATATGAATATCACTTACTTTTCAAAGCGCACGTCGGTGAGCGACCTGTTGAGGGAGATCATGTCACTTGCCAGAAGATTGAACTGATTCTCTTGGAATTTGTCCAACATCAGCTTTTCTTGTTCTATTGGAATGTTCACGGCTTTACCTGCAACAAACATTAAACTTTAATATTTGTACCATGTTTGTGCCTTCAAAACGTATATACAATGATTATAATCCTTAAGTATATATATAATCCACCTACCTATTCACATGCGTTTTAAATTTTTAAACATTGATAATATGCGGCTTCGTGGAAGACTTACAGATCGTTTAGTTATAAAACTCAATCCCCATTTTAAACTAACTTAACAGCTAACTAAGCTTAAAACCTCTGCATCGAAATGTACTTCGCAAAACAATCATCTATTGTTACAAGCGTTGTTCATCGTACAGCGTACAATAGTTCAATGTTGTGAGAAAAATTAATCGTAATCTGTGTATCAAATCCTCGTGAATAGAAAGTCATTGTCGCGCAATTCACTCTTCAAATTGCAATGAATGGGCACCGACATATCAGACAATATTTGACAAACACTATCCATGCTAGCATTTATATTGGTGAAAGGACATAGCGGTTCGGCCGCTGTATCATATATTATGCCGATGCAAAATAAATCTTACAGATATTGCAAAAAATACATTATGTATCAACATGGACGACGGAACAACTTTCTTTTGCGTTCCGCATTGATATAAATCCCTGAGTCTTCACTGTATCGGAAAATAAAATACACAGTCAAATAGCAGGCATTACATAACCATCATTGGTTATTTTTATAGGTCTATGTATTTATGCAGATTTGTGTGATATTTATATCATCAAATTGAAAACTAGTCAGATAATATTATTCATTATGGAGTACTTATACAAAAATAACTACCTTAGCATTGATATTATATTCCTGGAAGCAACAATGTTAACAAATTATCTAAAAGGGGAAATTTCTATTTAGGTATACGTAAATTGTCGAAACAGTGACGATGTTGTTCACAAAATCTTTTTCCGTTCACAAACTATTATTGACTCCGGATTCCGATTCTCAAACGTATACAGGGTTCACAGAAATAATAAACATCGATAAAATTGTTTGATAAGTTTAGATCGATAATTATTGTCTTGATAAAATTCCACTACATGTACCTTTAGGGTAGTTTCCTATGTTTGATTTTGTACATTATTTTAGATATCACAAAAAATAATACGAAATAGAAACTCTTCTGTGAAATCAGCATCAAAATCGTTTGCAAAATAAAGTAGATATTTTGAAATATTTTTGTGAGCGAAAGGGGGGCGTGGCGGGGATATCGCGCTATCTCTTTCGCACGCAGGCAGCGTTATGGCCGACGGCCTTTGGTGACATCACAACCTAGTATAGCTGTCATTTGACAGCTACTTCTTTCACCAAATTTCGAAGCTTTATAACTTACTGTTGCGCCAATTTTGAAAATTCGTTTTCCATTAGATTTTGGATAGCATACATTTTTTATATTATTATTGTATTGAAAAAAAGTAGTCAACTACCCTATTACCTTCAATCCACCACCAATATAAGGCTAATCATCGTTAAACGCGTCATCCTGTCATTAAGGAGAAAAAAAACATTGAAATCGAGCCTGGATTAAACAACAATGGCAAATCTTTACCGACCCTAGCTTCATATTGAGTGAGTTATGGCTTTATCCATGCATGCGTTCACCTCATAAGCGGATTACAGGCGGAACAGCATTAGAATGAAACTTCATACACTGATACCGTTTTGTTCATCTACAGATGGAACAAGGCCTATAAATTACTCACCCCTATTATGTATCTATGTAGTGACAACTGATAGACGCATACGCCTTTAATCCCGGAAGGGGCAGACAGAGGCACAACTACTGCACCCCCTTTTCGCAGTGCGTACTCCGTCCCATGATGTGATGGGCGAGCCACTCCTCCAATCTTAACCACATTTTGGTGAAGTCACGTTGCCTAAGGGTTCGTCTACATAGGACGTAAGTATTTACAGGAACGTTTCGACGAATCTGTCGCTTCTGGAGGTAGTGTTTATCAGAAAACAACATTTTTAGAAGAGTAGGATAATATGTATATTACCTTACAATACCGGGTGGAAGGGAAACGCTCTCTATACCGGAACGGTAAGAGAGAAGAACCATAACATTAACGAAAAACTATATTCATTTGCAAAGCTAAGCGATAATACTTACGATATCAGTATTTCCGTAATTCATGCGCGCGCAATGTAAAGCATACAATAAACTGGGTAGGGTACAAACTACAAAGCAAACGCCGACAAGGCGGCGGCCGCCGCGCTGCGCCCGTCACGCGGTCGTTAACCCGTCAGCTGATGTACGTGTTTCATTACGATTTTTTTGAAATATTGACCTTTTTTACTATGTTTTTCAGAATAATAGTTTGATTTATCTATCCATACGTGAAGCTGTACAGAAATTTGATAAAATCCTACTAAAATTGTAACAATGAGATCGCGATTTTTTTAGTGCCATCACGTCAGGAATCACCAATACTATCACCTGTTTTCGTTTCCGAGAGCGTTTCCCTTCCACCCGGTATAAAACCAGTAACATAAAGAAGATAAGTTTATTATCAAATGTAATAAAAATTGTATGACAAGACTAGCAAAGTCAAATGTTGAGCTTAAATTTAGTCTAAGTTATCTGCTTCATGTAAATAATTCGACTGTTAAAATTTAAGAAGTTATATTTTTAAATATCATCATTGAAAAGTGATATTAATTTACCAAAAAAAGAGAAAGAAAGTAATATTAGTTTAAATTTATTTTAATGGGGTGTGTTCTCATAAACTATTTTCAGTATTATCTACAGGGTTTGGCACCCCTATTGGATTTCAATTCTTTTGTCGGTGAAGTCGACAAGCACGCATATTGTTAATATTGGACTTAGCTTCCATATTCCACATTTATGTTTTTAATGGGATTAAACATTATGGGGATGGGGAATTGCCATTTGTCTTACGTCTTACGAATATCATAATGCGGATGTTTGTGGACATATTTGAATTTTTGTTAGGAATAAACGCAATAACCGTAGAACGGATCTGGATGAAATTTAGCATACGGATAGAGCATAACCTCGTTTAACAAATACTTTTTATACCGCTACTGTGAGAAATATTCGAATTTTCATCCGATTTTTATGTGAACGACACCCGACGTAAACAACACACGGCAAGAAATATTTTCCTGTTTACACACTACAATTATATTTTTTTTGTTTGATACCTGGAAATTTTATTATACCTACTCAGATAATAAAAGTAAAGTGTCCGTTTTAGCCTTATTCAGACTACAACGACTGACGAATAGTTTACTGAAGACACACGCATTTTCGTGACTATTCGTCAGTGCTCGGCAAGTATCTAAATAAGGGGTTAAATATAACAATTCAAAATGAGATAGGAAATATGGAATCTGTCTCATTCGCTATATGGAGTTTATCATTTAAATGCACCCCTTCATCATAATTATTGATTGAAAGTAGTTGTATCGATTTTTGTCATAAATATTGTGATCTAGGCCGACAATGTCTAGTTTTAGGCGTTACGCGATTCCTATTCCTATCTAAGCAATGCTACAAATGTGCGACGTAAATTAAAGGTATATCTTATTTGAATAAGCCTTTAAATTGAATACTATATTTTTTATCATGTTTCACACACAAAAAACACATTCCACACTTGCGTACAAAAATGTCATTATCAAAAAAACTTAATGCGATACAATCGATCGACAAAACGATTAAGCTAATTAATTAACGTATCTACCGCAATATCTAATACACGCATTAAGAATATGCATAATGAAAGGAACAAAAAATAACAATAATTTCATATTATAAATTATAAATGTTGAATGTCAGTGTAATAGTTTGTTCTTTATTTTATTTATTGACACTTAATACATGGAGTAAAGGCAGACTTAATGCCATAGGCATTCTCTACCAGTCAACCTAAAGTGGTGCAGAGATACAAGAAGGCAGGTGCGTAGGCAGATTGTATGTTAAATTGTACACATTTTATTTTAAAAGAAAACGTTAATGTTCTCCATTCAGGTTTATGTTTTTATCACTATTTTAATATTTAGTATGGACTTAATAAAACATTGATTTATTAAATAATACACTATGCAAGTCAGCACTCAATGTAACATTAATATTTTATATTAATAAAAACACTAGGAAGATTATTATAATATCAAGTAGGTTTTCCTTTCTAAATTTTTTTTTATGGCATCGAATGACGAGACGAGCATGCGTTTCGCCTGATGGTAAGCGATACAACCACCAATAAACAGTAGCAACACCATCCAGCACCTTTTGTTACAAAATACTGTGTGGCATTCCACTGAGCTCGTCGTCCTGAGACATAAGATGTTAAGTCTCAATATGTCCTGTAGTTACACTGGCTACAATGTCCTTCAAACCTAAACACAACAGAAAGAAAGAAAGAAAGAAAGAAAAACATTTATTGACAGTATTGGGTGGTGACAATTTATCATGGTAACAAACAAACAAAAAAAAGGGGAGACAATAAAAAAATAAGAAAAAAAAGACGGCAAAATTAACTTAAAGCAATGACTCACCACGTGTGGACGGTATATGCCCCACCACAACAGTGCCAAAAGGTTCTAGATCAGCATAATGCCAAACAGTGGATTTTTTGGCGCAACAGTGCATGCACACTGCTGCTTGGCGGTAGAAATAGACATTGTGGTGGTACCTACCCAGACAGACTCTTACATATGAGTCCTACCACCACTAAATTATCCTTATCCAGTCCTAGTCGTATCCAGTCCTATCCTTATCTAGTAATTTATTCCTAAATCAGAATATGAACATAAATTTAAGAATACATAAGACAAATTTAAATTTAAGAGTACTCATCTTGGTTTTATGAATACAAATAATACTCAAACAGAAACTGAGTAAGTACCTATTACTTAATACCAGATTTTGCAAATGTGCCATTAGCACAGGTGAATACCGAAAAGGTATTTAAATGAACTTCTTAGTTAGGTATATATTAATTTGAAACAGTGTTACTGAATCTAAAGCAATACAATTCACATGTTACATAGAGATATCTGCCTTTATTATCATAACTTCTTAGACAGGTCATTGGTTCATTGCCATACTATAAAAATAGTTTACATACCCATTTCTCCTGGAGAATCTCCTTGTGGTCTGACTGTGGGGGCTCGCTGCCATCTCTTCAGCCTTGACCGTGGGTACGCAGCCAGGAAGAGTCCATCATCATTGAGGTCTTGGCCTACTTCATTCTCCTCAAGATTTGTATCCTCATCATCTATATCTTGTTGTAGGGCTGCAGCTATGGCTGCTTTCTTTCCTTTATATACTTCTTTCTGTTAGAAACAACAGTATGTAAGAAATCCTTACTATAAGAATTGTTTACCTAGCAAGTGATAAATGAATTAATTCAGAAATAAACAATATAAAACATGTTAGAATAATTATAAACATGTTACTAAAAACACTAATTGAAAAATAAAACTGTTCAGGACCTATAAATATTTCTATGGCAATAAATATTGAAAGCAATAAAATGGACATAAAATCACTTAGATAAATGTAGCAAACTATACTAATCTTAGGTGCAAATTAAAAACATGTATGAGCAAGAAGTTATTGTTGCCTACTTGCAAGTTTGTTTTATTCAGTGTTTTTAATTACTAGAAATTTTATTGGTTTTGCACACAAAAATGTTGTGTGCTCTTTTATCACATTAAATAGAAACCAGTTCTATAATAATGGCTCACTAATTTATGTAATCAATTAAATAATGATCTTGTTGAATCTACTTTCACTTATACTTGGAATGAGTATGTTTAAATAAAATCAGTTTATTATGTAACATAAAAGTTATATGAATGTTCATCATTTTTTCTTTTCATAAATAAGAGATACATGACAAATACAAATTTTATTAATACAAAATTTAATTTGTATAGACATGCACCTACCATGCACTACCAATCAAAAGTTTCCAATAACTAAAAAAATTACATATAAAAAATATATCAGAAACATAAAAAATCAAATTAGCATAAAAAGTAATGCATAACAATCATCCTTTATGTCATTTTAAGAGAAATATACTGTTGTTGTGTACTTTTTACACTTGTGTGGTGTCAGTCATTTATAGAAATTATACAAGGGGTCATTTACCTGTATACCATCTTCACTGGCTGTTGTCTTCTTGTTGCAGCCTTCGCCAAAACAATCTGAGTACATGGCCAGCAACATCACGTCGACGAGCAGCCATGCTAGCGAGGTCAATAGGATGATGCGGCATGTGTGTATCCTTATTTTACTCCGAAACATTTTGTCTCACGCACCACGGGTCACTGCCTCATGACAACTTAAACACAATAATGTCACGCCAGTCGCCTCGTCCTGCAACACACGCGAATTTAGACCCACTTAAATTATGCATCGCACAAAAACACTCAGGTATTATTAATTGAACTTTGACACGATATAATTAAATATAACTGACACAAATGGTTGAGCTTATACTTATGAATACAATGATACATAGTTTATAGCACTTTATGAATAGAAAATGTATGCACAAATTTTAAGTAGGTTTCCGGATCTAATACGTGAATAATGCATCGAGTATTTCCTCAATAATACCCTGTTGATACATTACTTTAAATCGTTTGGGTAATAAACATGAATAAGGTGAACTCACGTATTAAATTATAAAATAAGTGACGAAGTAAAACAGTTTACGACGCGGCAATGGAGAAATGTTGGCTCGCGGCAGTCGCGGTCCACATTTAATTCCATCGACAAGGCAACATTCGCCAATCGCTAACAAGTACAAACGTAGGTGTACGTCAAACTTTCTGGCTGGCGTGTCAATGTCAGGGAGTGCGCCTCGAAGCTACTTTTAGGATTTTCAGCATTTATAATAGTTTTTCTTTTTATTTATGTGTAGTAAAAACCTTGACATCTAAAATTATGTGAACACTTTAATATTTTTGAAATTTAAAATCAAGGTAATTTAGTTAGTCTATGTATTTAAATAAAGGATTACAGTTTGGTCTCTTAAATAAAGTTACTTTTAACATAACACCAAAATAATTCCAAAAATTTTAAATAAATAGATAAAACTAACCACTTATATAACGTCAAATTTTTGGATTGAGTATATACTCAATCCAAAAATTTAATGTTAGATTAGTTTTTATATAAGGGGAGATCCACAAATTACGTGAGATGTTTAAGGGGGAGGGGGGGTCGAGTCAAATCTCATCTAATCTTACGTTGGAGAGAGGGGGGGTCTCGGCAAATATCACGCAATTTTTTTTCTTATTGAAACAAAAAAAAACTACAACTTTTTTAACAAAACTTTTTTTTTTTTTTTACAATAACACTCCAACACGTTTACATATTTAAGAAACGCACATTTTGAAAAATCTCACGTGAGATTGGGGGATGGGGGAGGGGGTTGAATAATATCTCACAACATCTCACCAGGGGGGGAGGGAGGGACAGAAAATTAAAAAAAACACCTCACGTAATTTGTGGATCTCCCCTAATAATACAATTGTTATGTCACATGTACGTCTATTAAAACGCTTATGCTGAAGATACTGTTTTTGTCCGATGCCTTTTTATCGCTTTTTACGTGTTCAGGTTTTTGGCGGGAATGTGGAAGTGTCATGAGGTGCTCTTGTTTTAATTCATTATTTTGGTGATACTTAGTGTTATATTGCATAATTAAGGTGGTATATTATCCAATATGGTTCTATTAAAGTGCTCAAATGAAGTGAATTGAAATAACTGTGCCAATCAAGTGTTTTTTCGTTGCCGCCAAAACTCCTTGATAAAGTCTTGGTAAGGTAGCCACTGCTTTACTACGACAACCAGAGATATCACTTAAGACGAGGCTGTATGGGCTTGAACCCTTTGCCTTCCCTGTAAGGGAGAATTATAAAAAAAAAAAAAAAAAAAAATTTACGTGTTCATTAAATTGACAGCTGTCAGCTGTTACTGTTTGTGAGTGTTACCTCAAATATTTTAAAAGTACACTTTACATACCTAATTTTATTTGTAAGCTATAAATTTCCGCAGCTGAATTACTTCAAGATAAAATAATAGCTGGCAAAACTACCAATAAACGGTGAAAGTCATCCGTAAGTATATATAATTTTTCAACAATATTGACTTATTTTTTACACAAATTGGGAATATAATTACTCACAAATAAATGAGATATATTTCCATTATTTTCATATTTAGTTATTAGAAATATATATTGTAATTGGGGTAAGGAGGTAGTTGACTTATTTTTTTAATTTGTCATAAATATTCGTAATCTATCGAATAGTGTTTTTTAATAATCCACCCAATAATAAATAAGTTATGAAGCATTGAAAATAACAGCAATATCAAACTGTGTCGTCATCGAATGACACCAGCCATAACATTGTGTGCGTGAAAAAGAGATAAAGCGTCAACCTTACCACGCCGCGACCCTACTTTTTTCACAACAATATTTCAAATATAACTGCTTTATTTTTCAACCATTTTTAATTATGATTTCACAGAAGAATGTATTTTTTGTATTATTTTCTGGTACATCCTACTAATATTATAAATGCAACATTTTGTAAGTATGTATGGATGTTTGGATGTATGGATGTTTATTACTCTTTGACGCGAAAACTGCTTAACAGATTCCAATGAAATTTGGCACACGGGTAGATCATGTCTTCAATTAACACATAGACTAAATTTTATCCCGGAAAATTAAGACGGGGACTTTTGTCCCGGTTTTTTTTTTATTCTCGCAAGTTGAGCTTTCACAGCCACACTGTTAAACCGATTTGGAACGGACATAGTTTAAGACCCTAGGAAGGACCTAGGCTACTTCTTGTCTCGGTCTTCATTGGTCATAAATGCGCAGCTGGTCATAAACTTATATGTGTAAAAAGCGACCTCATATTCAGCTCTGTACGTGTGCATTTTATTTTAAAAAAAAATTGTGCTACACTGATAGCAGTACTACCTCGCCCCCCGTCAACATTGACAAAAAAAACAGTTTGCGCATTTTTGCCATAGCATGACCATTGGTTAAATAGTCTAAACTCTAACTGTACTAGCTATGTACAAAAAAAAAAAAAACATGTGTAATATTTATGAACTTGAGGGTTTTGGCGGGAACGTGAAAGTGTCATGAGGTGCTTTTGTTTTAATTCATTATTTTGGTGATACTTAGTGTTATATTGCATAATTGTGGTGGTATATTATCCAATATAGTTCTATTAAAGTGCTCAAATGAAGTGAATTGAAACAACTGTGTCAATCAAGTGTTTTTTCGTTGCCGCCAAAACTCCTTGATAAAGTCTTGGTAAGGTAGCCACTGCTTTACTACGACAACCAGAGATATCACTTAAGACGAGGCTGTATGGGCTTGAACCCTTTGCCTTCCCTGTAAGGGAGAATTATATATAAAAAAAAAAAAAAAAATATTTATGAACTTGCTTCTAGCAACACTAATTTTGACATTTTAATTATTCGTTTATCGTCGATTGTCGAACGTAATATAAATAAAATTATAATGAATAATAATATTTTACACTTTGAATTTTTTAAAACAGTATAATATATAAAACGAACTTGACATTAAGAATCTTGAATCAAACTTGTCGCAATAGCTAAGGCGATGTTTACAAACCCATATTTTTGTCTTCTTACAATTGTGCAAATAAAAAAATAAAGACGTGTCTTCGTATCAAGATAAAATAACTGATACCTGTACCTTCACGATTAGTATGAATAGGAACAAAAGTAATTTAAAAATGAATCGAGTGCAGAAAACTGAACCTTATACAAATTTAACAACTGATGCGTTCAGCCTCATCAATGAAGATAAACCGCCAGATATCAACTACGCAAAAGAAAACGCTTGGGTGGCGGGAGTGCAGATGTTTGCGTCGTTCTTACTGGCTGGCTTTGGGATGGTCGCCGCCAGCTTGCTACTCGACTATGTACAGCACTGGGAAGTTTTCAAGAAAGTGTCAGAAGTGTACATATTAGTGCCAGCCCTGCTTGGGCTTAAAGGTAACTTAGAAATGACTTTAGCCTCGCGTTTGTCAACGCATGCACATTTAGGGCATCTAGATACAAATTTTTACTCTTTGGTTGTGGGAAATCTGTGTTTAATACAATGTCAGGCGGTGCTAGTAGGGTTCTTGGCTGCTATGGCAGCAGTAGCCATGGGATGGATACCAGAAGGAAACTTTGATATCCACCATGCATTGCTACTTTGTGCATCTAGTGTATTGACAGCGTCATATGCTAGTTTTGTCCTTGGCTTGATCATGATTGGTGTGGTTGTGGTCTCTAAAAAGATAAATATAAATCCTGACAATATTGCAACACCCATAGCTGCTAGTTTGGGTGACCTAACCACATTGGCACTGTTGTCATGGATAGCTTCATTACTGTACAAATCTATTGGCACGAGTGTGGTACTACCGTCTATTATTATCATTGTTGGCGCATCACTTGTGCCAGTGTGTGGTTATATTGCGTGGAAAAATAAATTCACACAACAAGCTTTAGATGAGGGATGGGTACCGGTTGTATCTGCTATGGTGATCAGCAGTGCCGGAGGACTAATATTGGATCACACTGTATCTGTTTATAAAGGTATTGCTGTGTACCAATTAGTAATTAACGGTATAGGTGGCAATATGGTAGCTGTTCATGCTTCAAGACTGTCAACAACACTTCACACAGGACAAAAAGAAAACAATGTGATTGGCAATACTACTAAACTATTACTTTTGATGGTGATACCAGGGCAATTAATATTCATTTACACTATAGGCTATTTAGGAGCTGGTCATACATCTACAACTCCAACGTTTATCTTGATCTACATGTCAGCTGCATTGTTACAAGTATTCTTGTTGTTGACGATCAGTCATTATATGATTGTGTGGATGTGGAAGATGGGAATGGATCCTGACAATTCAGCCATACCATATCTCACTGCATTGGGAGATTTGCTTGGTACAGCTCTATTAGGTATAGCTTTCAGTATATTATATGCAATAGGTGATAAGGATAGTGACTTAGGTGACTGAGAATTTTTTTATCTTCACTTTATGATCTGTTACTTCTGATAAATACCTACTGATATTATTTTAAGAAAACACAGCATAACTATTTTTTTACAATAACTGTGCCATGTTACTTTTTGTTTACTTATGCCCTGTAACTACTACTAGAGGCCAAATCAAGACAAGTAGCAATATTTTTTTACTTTTTGATGTCAATGTAGAATTACTTTTTCTTGTGTGTGTGTTTTTTTATGTAGAATGTATTACTTTAATTACCAAAGTACTTATTTGACTTAACTTTATTAAGAAAACTACATATTGTAATGTTTATGGGTGCTACTGAAAACTTATAAATATATTTTTGTAAGAAAGACAAATTCTGGTAATATTGATATATTGTTATAAGAATAAACTTGTTGATTTTGATCTGTGTGAAGTATTTTATTTGAAATCCAACAATTAATTCCTAATACAATATAACTAATATCATATAAAATAAAAAAGAATGAATAATCTATACTAATATTATTAGTCTAAGACTAATATTATAAAGCTGAACATTTTGATTGTTTGAACACACAAATCTCAGGAACTACTGAACCGATTTTGAATTTTTTTTCACTAATAGAAAGCTACTTTACTCCTAAATGCTATAGGCTACTTTTTATCCCGGAAAAACTTTTGCACGCGGGCGGAGCCGCGAGCACTACTAGTAGTTTATAAAAAACTAAAAACACGCTTTATAGAAAATTCAACAAAAAAAAATAAACTTGAATTTCGAATAGTGTAAATAAGAAAAACATATATTTTTTTGTAAAAAGAAGCATGGCTGCTTTTTAAAATATTATCAGAATGATAAAATTGTTTTTGTGGTTTCTTCCAACTGTAGGTCCAATTAAGCATTTCTTATCTATATTGTGTAAACACAACTCAAAGTAAACAAAGTACCTATTTTTTAAATTAAAACTTAGTATAATATTGAAAATATGTAGACCTGTATATTTTCTTGACTCTCTTTTCCCTTTCCCTTAACCCGTCAAACCCAGTTTATATATATAGATGTATGGGGAAACCTTATATACTCGGATGCCGTCGTTTGTAGCAGGCATTGACGAGTCAATATAGTGCAATGAGTATTTTTTTAAACATAACATACAAGTTTGATGTACATTTTTAAAAAAATTACTTACTAGAGAATACACAACCTAACCTAACCACATATCTAATTATCAAAAGTTATTTTGGAAACGAGATTTTTTAAAATAAAGCATTTTAAAAGTTTAAAGAACCCTTGTATTTGATAAAACTTTTTCAATGATACCTTACAAAATTGTGGTAAGCAACAATGATCTTACTGATACCGTGAAGGTCTATTTCAGCTACAGTCAAACTGCAGCAGATTTTGTATTTGTCCCACCTGACTTAATTATAGAATGGTGTAAAAAATACATCATAGACATAAGTATTCAGCATTCGCGAGTCATCTGCAGTTAGTTATTAAAGAGTTCCATCGTGTATCTCCGAAGATCTTCATCAGATCTTCATAAATTATGTACTAAAACCTTCCCTAAAAAATATACATTTCAATATCGAAAACCACATCCAAATCGGATCAGTTGTTTTTGAGAAACACATGGCCATACAAATTTTCATACATACAAACAAGGATCGAATACAGAACCTCCTTTTTGAAGTCGGTTAAAAATTCACTTTAAATTGCTAAAACATTATTAAAATGTAGCATTTTAAGGCGGTATTACACCACTTGCTGGTGAATTTCAAAAATTTTGCGTTTTTCTTTCATTATAAAAATAAGCAAGTATGGCTGGTTATACTGTTAGATAAAACTACTCTCAAAAAAAATCACAATGTACTACCATGGGTGGTTACCAATAATTCATGAAATGACGGTTTTAATTAGTAATATTAATTATAATAATGAAAAACATCTAATATCATAGTGTATCCTCAATGTATTGTAGCCATATCAACTGTTGTCAGTCATAATAACATTCATGTAGCTGTATTCAAATGAAATGAAACAATCTCATTTTAAAGATTTTGTTTATTTCTTAACTAGTGGATGTTTACTTGACTTCACGCAACCTCCTTACGGCAGATCTGCAGGATGAGGCGGCAGTAGTGGAGAACACCCATGCACCACCAGCTACTGTCCTCTTGCAGCGCTTGCATGACCAAATGCCTACACAAGAGCGCTTCATGGCATCCTGGAATAAACAAGAATGTGGTTTAGAAATATAATAATTAAGGCAACATAAAATATACCATGTAATAAACAGGATTTTCTCAGATTTACTTATTTGTCATCACTACATAGTGTAAAACAGTCGCTTCCCGCTGTCTGTCCCTATGTATGCTTAGATCTTTAAAACTACGCAACACATTTTTGATGTGGTTTTTTTTAATAGGTAGAGTGATTCCAGAGGAAGGTTTATATGTATAATTTATCCCGGGGAAATATAAAGCGGGACTTTTATCCTGGAAATACTCATTCACGCGGGCGAAGCCGCAAGCAGAAGTCTAGTGTTTTTATAAGTAACTACAATATGCTTGCAAATTCACTTGTATGATTGTTTTCTTGGAATAAAGTCCAACTTTTTGGGAATAATAGATAGGATAACCAAATTGCACAGTAATATAATACATTTAGCATTTTTGTATTTACTGCAACACATTGACTGCAGCACCTAAATAATGGCACCTTCCACCAGTGTGGCACACCACACATGGAGTGTCTTGTCCCACACTGGTGTTTGGCTGTGCAACATGGTGAGGGAGACAGTGCTAAATATCAAACTCCGGTTATGTGCTAGCTCCATATGCCTTGTGCCCAAAAACAACTGATATGTGAATCGCAGTCATGGTGTAAACAAAATACATAATTCCAAAAGCTTTCGTCTTGATAGGAAGAAGTAGGGCCTACTATCCTATTCCTGCAAATAGGCCTGTACAATATCCGATTTTAACTTAATGTATACTAAATATATCCACAATAATTATGAATGAAAAATGTAACTGATAACTTATTTTTTTCAATTTGTAAAAATCAGTGACATCAATCAGATTTGTGTCAATAATTTGCATAAATCATTTTGTCATGTCAAGCCCCACTATGGGAGTGGACATCTGAGCATACATATTATAGGGTTTCCCCATACATCTATAAGCAGGGTTTGACAGGCTAAAGTTTTGCAATACAATCATGCAGTTATCCAATATATAAATTATAATCAAGACTTGCAGTACTTCATTATTAAGCATAAAAGGAAATACAAAATAAAATTAATGTTTCATAATAACATTTCAAATGTATTCGTATATCATAATCAAGATTGAAGGGTATCTTTGTACCGGTTTTTTATACGTAGATCCTAACCTAACTTAGTTAAGAGATACATTTCCTAACAAATACCCACTCAGCTAAATGGTATAGACCACAGCAATAAAGTATACAATTTGATCGAACGGTTTATTAGGGTTTTCTACAATAAGTACGGTTTTGTATATGAAATGATTTGGTACTCACTTTGCCGCAAAATGAACAAGTGTATTTAGCGTGTTGGGTCACTTCCATCTTTTTAACCATTTTCCTGAGAGAGGCACCATAACGTGTGCCATATTTGCCAGTGATTCCGACCTTCTTGGTGCGTTTTGCCTGAAAAACACAATTTCACAACTTTTACTCGCTCTGCACAACATTTTTTAACACTTCATCTAGTTCCAGTTTTTAACACGAAATATATATGGCACTAAGTAAAACAGTTCTTGGGCACTGTAATTAAGTTATTGATTTCACGACTAAAGTTTAGATGTGTAAAATATTCACGAATTTAGTTTCTCACCATTTTAATAACCTGTCTAAGACAACAGTTGACAGAAGAGAAAGAAAATATTTTGACAGTTCCAGTGTTCCCAAATGTCTGTTTTATAATATCCCCAAGTTAATAAGAAAATGCTCGAAATATACAGCTAATTAGAGAAAATATTCGCAAAACTATAATATATAGTTCGCGGTATAATATGATTCTCAAGTTTTCTTCAAAAGTTCTTCTAACAAACAGTTGTTAGACAGCTCAAATATAAGATTTCGTAAAATATGTTGTTGTTTGGGGCGGCGGCGGGGGACAGTATTTTTAAAGGGGCGGCAAAATTTGTTTAAAATTTTTACTTTCATGACGGACGGGGAGGGGGTTTATGCGTGACTCTCGTTTGTTGAAATTACGTGCTTTTGGTACAATAATAGTCCCTAGACTTTAATATTAAGGGGGTTTTCATTGAATATTGCTTGTTTCTTTGCATATACCGATTTTTGCTCCAAATATACCGATTTTTCTTGGCAACTCTACTGATTCCACATTTTGTCGTCCGAGACTACTGCCCAAACCTTTTGCCATAGAATAAAGACTAAAGCAGTATGCTTATAGTCCTTATTCTAAGCCTTTTCCTATTAATGACGTCCTCCCAAACCTTGCCGTGATGTCTAAAACCCTTCCAATTTGGAGGGAAGCCAGTGCTACCAACTCTTAAAATATTTTCCCCTAACGCCAAGCCAAAACTCTCGAAAATCATCAATTTGTCATGCCATAACATGCAAAAACCGCCGAAACCTAATTTCCTTTTCTGACTTTTCAATATTGAATATCTTAATTTACACATACTAAATTGGGGTGGGGGAAGACCCCCCACGCCGGAAGTAGTTTTCTTTTTTATTTAATATTAAGCTTAATTATTAAAAAAATATATTTAACTTTGACAATTATTCTACGGGTTATATCAAATACTAGCGGCCCCGACAGACGTTGTCCTGCCCTAAAAAGGAAATGAAATCCTAGAACCCGTGTACAGCGCCACCTACCGGATCTAATTGTTAATCGAAACTATTCTCAAACCCACCTGAGGACACAAAAAAATCATTAAAATCGGTCCAGCCGCTTAGGAGGAATTCAGTGACATACACGTTTAATATGGCGGTTAAGTATTCTTAAATTTTCAAATTTTCCGCGTAATTTTCTTGCAAAAAACCTCCCTGCCACCAAATGAGTCCTTATTTAACGAAATTTTAAAATCCCTAAACACCCCCACCCCCCCGTAAATAATACCTAACCATATTTTTTTCCGGAAAAAAATCCCGAATAAAATTCCCGGTGTCTGTTTTCCGGGATAATAGTAGCCTATGGGCGGTATTAATAGGTCAATCTCAAGTTTGAGTTACATCTCAAGTAGACATAATGTATTGAACTGTTCATACATTATGTCTACTTGAGATGTAACTCAAACTTGAGATTGATTTCCTTTGGATCACAAACTATCTCCATACTTATTTTCATACGGTTCCACTGGCAAAAAACTATTTTCCGAGATTAAGGTCCCGGTTTATATTTTCCCGGGATATGAAGTAGCCTAGATTCTTCCCAGGGTTTAAAACTATCTCCCTGCCAAATCGCATCGCTATCGGTTCAGTGGTTTAGTCGTGGCGGCTCCACTCGCGAGAAATTAAAATCCGGGATATAATTCCCGGTTTATCTTTTTCCGGGATAAGAGTAATTATGTCCTCAACTGGATCTCGAAATATCTTTATACTTGTTTTCTTGCGGTTCCACTGGCAGAAAACAATTATCCGGGATAAAAGTCCCGGTTTATATTTTCCCGGGATAAAAAGTATCCTATGTCCGTCTCCTGGTTCTAAGCTACCTCTCCACCAATTTTCAGGTAAATCCGTTCAGCCATTCTTGAGTTATAAGTGGTGTAACTAACACCACTTTCTTTTATATATATAGATTACGAAAAAGACACCCTTTCGTGAAATCACAAATAAAATTGGTTTAGAAATGGAGAAGGAATTCATATTTCAAATATTATTATGTACGCGTAGTAGGGATAGCGCGCTAATTCTTTCGCTTGGCATGTATGACGTAACGTCTGTTGAAATCACTAGATTTCATTCCATCTCTTTTTCATTTATTGACATTTATTCCTTCCTGCTTTCTTTGTTCTGAGATTCCTTCCATCAGATTGCCAAGTATATATTACTAGCTTTTGCCCGCGGCTCCGCCCGCGTTAAAAAGTATTTTCGGGATAAAAGTAGCCTATGTCCTTCTCTGAATCTCAAACTATCTCCATACTTATTTTCTTGTGGTTCCACTCGCAGAAAACAACTTTCCGGGATTAATGTCCCGGCTTATATTTTTCCGGGATTAAAGTCCCGGCTTATATTTTCCCGGGATAAGAAGTACCCTAGGTCCCTCCCAGGGTCTTAAACTATCTCCCTACGAAATTGCATCGAAATCGGTTTAGTGGTATGGCTGTTGTGGCTCCACTCGCGAGAACATAAAATCCGGTATAAAAGTCCCGCATTATATTTTCCCGAGATGAAAAGTAACCTATATCCTTTCTCAGGCTCTAGACTATCTTTATACCAAATTTCATTTAAATCGGTTCAGTAGTTTTGGCGTGAAAGCAGACAAGACAGACAGAGTTACTTTCGCATTTATAATATTAGTATGGAATGTCTTGATTTTTGCTGAAAGATAGTGCTTTTTGTGCTAGGTTTGAAATGATGATGAAGCAAATTTATGATGAACATTATAAAAAATATGAGTAAAACATCCTATTGGGGTGGGGGGAAATAGCTGGGGTTTCAGGGTGTTCATAAACAAGGTGCCTTAACCTGCTACGAAGTTGTCAAGCAGGAGGACTCCAGTATCCCATTCGCAGGTTTCCCCCGGTGATGACTGCAGGACCACCTACCTAAAAAAAAAACTCGATTCTGTCATCGGTATTGCTTCTGGGTGGTTAAAAAATTACCCTAACCTACTGTTATCCCAACATTCTACGCTATACGGCAAGAACCTTAATATAATCTTCTTGCTATACGAGCTTAAAACAGATGCACTAATAAAAATTATCAAAAGTACCAAAAATGCTTTCCAATTCACGTATTTGCAGCTTTTTTCGTACGAATGTGTGAAATTAAGTAAAAATATTTTGGCAGCGCTCCATACGATTGCAAAAAATAAACATATAACATCAAAAACGCCCCTAACAAAATTCCCTATCCACTCCTTTCCCCCTGAATTTAGTAAGAAAATCCCTAAGGTGATAGCCCTGTGGGAACCTGCAAACCTGGCAATATTCTACGTTCAGAAACTCAGAATAAGGATGCTTTAGTCTTTATTCTATGTTCAGAAATCAGAAACCTGCAACCATATTCCTTGGACATGAATAAATATAGCAAAAAAAAAACGATTTCGGTGAGTTAGAGTCTTAGAGTATACATAAGTATAGAGCGCGTCTAGCCACGTATGAACTGTAAATAAGTAGGAACAGTATGATTTTTTAAGGTTACGTCAATTTAGACGCAGTGCAAAGCACGCCGTGGTTGTTTCTAAGAGCGATATTTGATTAAATGTTTTGTAATAATGGTGAAACGTGCGATGACATGCTGTAAAAATAATTCAAGGAAACAAAACCAAAATAATAAACATATTTCCTTTCACCGTATAGTATTTTTAGTTGTATAAACGATAATCAACAAAATTCTGTAGGGGCTAATTTCTGGGTAATTCTGCCGGGTGGCAGGAGAGGCGTGCAACGGGGGCTACTGCACGTCCCCTCCTGCCACGCTCTCTCCGCAATGAGCTAGTGTTGAGGTAGAATCATCATGCTTATGCGTCATTTAAAGGCATGTGTTACGATTACACACCCACGCACGATTATGCACCCACTTTTCGCCGTTATTCCGTCCCATGATGTCATAAGGGGCCGAGCCTATCGCCATATTGGGCACAAATTCCAGACTCCGAGCTGATACTGAATAGAAAAACTCAATATCACTTTGCCCGACCCGGGGATCGAACCCGAGACCTCAGCATTGCAGTCGTACCATAATACAACTACGCCACCGAGGCAGTCAAAGTTCTAAACCTTATAAACCTATATCTATACTAATATTATAAAGCTCAAGAGTTTGTTTGTTTGAACGCGCTAATCTCAGGAACTACTGAACCGATTTTGAAAATTCTTTCACTAATAGGAAGCTACATAACTTCTGGGTGCTATAGGTTATTTTTTATCCCGGGAAAATATTTTTGTCCCGGAAAAACTTTTTCACGCGGGCGGAGCCGCGAGCACTACTAGTAATACATAAAAGGGCCGCTTTATATTTATCCTGGGATAAACAGTAGCCAATTGTACTCGTTGATACTTGATAATGTACTTGATTGTACTTGTATGTACTTTATACAGGTGAAGGAATTTTTAAAATCGATCCAGCAGTTTCGGAGCCTATTCAATACAAACAAACAAATTTTTCCTCTTTATAATATTAGTATAGAAGTATAGATGTGACAAGGACAAAATTCACACCACGTAGTATTCTATACACGACAATTATTTCATCTCCAATAATTATCTATGCCCGGGGAAAAAAAGCGCGGGAACGTCGAAAAGAAAAGGCGCAATTTTTAAACTTATTTATTAAAAATAATTTTTATACGAGTAAAGTATAAATAATTGTACATATTTATATCTTGGTAGTTGAAGAAGAGATTTGTCCAAAATGGGGGGGACAAGAAAACGTAAGAAAAAAGATGAGTCAGGGCATGATGAGGCGGAGTTGGAGGCGTCGGATTCTTCGTCTCAAAAATCCGTGGATGCTGTGGATAAGTATAGAACTTTCCAAATACCCAATTATCACAGACTGTATGCAGAAAATACAGGTAATGTCGAATTTATTGTCTTCTTAGAAAGTATCGAAAACAATAAACCGCTGGGGGACAGAGATATGATGTCTCTGGCAAATAATCTGAAAAGGTATAATAAGGGCATAAAACAACTAGTGCGCATGAATAAGTATAAGGTGGGCGCTATTTTCGACAGTGCAACACTTGCAAATGCTGCATTATCAAATAAAAAATTTCTAGACATGAATAAGCTTAAAGCCAGTATACCGGCTGCCGCTACCGAGACTACAGGTGTTATACATCATGTTCCGATAGACCTATCCAACGAACAAATTTATACTGCATTAACAACAACAAAAAACATTATTTCTATACGTAGAATTATGAGGAGAATAAAAAATGTTGACAGCACCTTTACTTTACAACCCACTAAAACTATATGTATTACATTTTCCTGCCAAACTTTACCCGACAGTGTTGATCTTAATAGTTGGCGATTTGAGATCTCACCATACATACCTCCAGTCAAACAGTGTTTGCGTTGTCTCCGGTATGGCCATTTAGCTAAATTTTGCAAGAACTCAGAAAAATGTTCAATCTGTACTGGCAGCCACAATTTTAAGAATTGCACTATTGCTCCAACTAATGCTTGTTGTATTCATTGCAAAGGAAACCATATTGCTATTTCATCAGAGTGCCCAGTAAAACAAGATAAAATTAAACAGAACAAAGAAAAGTTTATTAAAAGATCATTTGTGGATGTTGTCAATGAAAAATCATTCCCTTCACTAGGTGGCAGGAAAAAAAGTCCTAATGAACTATTTATATCACTTTTAGACTCTGATCACTTTTTGAAAGTACTAGTTGATTCAGTTATAAAAATTATTACCATGAGCAAAGCAAATGAAACTAGCATCTGTAGTAAAACTATTAAAGAATTTCTCATCCAAAACATACAAGACCAAAAAATCTCCTCTTAAATCTTTTTCTCTCTTTTATGGATTATATAAATATTGTACAATGGAATGCCCAGAGTTTAATGAGTAATCGACTTATTTTTTCACATTTTCTTTATGAGAAAAGCATTCATATTGCCATTATATGCGAGACCTGGTTGAAGTCACATCATCATATTAGTTTTAAAAATTATGAGATGGTGAGATTAGACAGTGGTAACGATCATAACGGCGTTGCTATTTTAGTACACAAAAGCCTTAATTTTAAGAAATTAGACACTTTTAGCGATAATTCCATTCAAAATAGCGCAATTCGTTTGTATTATGGTAACAATAAGGAACTGACCATAGTATCTCTTTACAGTCCCAAACTATGTTCTCCATCTTTCTCTAAACATAAATTGAACAACCTAATTCAAAGTCTACCTGAGCCCTTGCTTATTGCTGGAGACTTTAATGCCTTGCACCATAGCTGGGGTTGCATGACTTCTGATACTCGTGGATCTGAAGTATTAGAATGTATAGATGATAATTTGTTAGTTATTCTGAATGATGGTCAAATGACAACAGTAGGTTCCCATAAATGGCGACAAAATGCACTTGATCTTACAATAGTTTCTCCTGATCTTGCAGTTTCCTGCGATTGGTCTGTGCACGATGACCCTCTAGGAAGCTATCACTTACCTGTAATAACAAAAGTTTTTGTTAGAAATGTTTCTGGTAACAAACAAACTTTATTACCCGATAGTAAGCAATATCCTCAACAACACAATTATCGTAAAATTAATTGGGATACGTTTAGAACCATTTCAGATAGTTTCCTGCATAATTTTCATTATAACAAAGAAAATCCTTTAAAATCATATGAAGAATTAATGAGTCTCTTGGATACAGCTATTCAGTTATCTATGTCAATTGGACTTCGTCCTAATTCTCAAAGTCACTCCAGCACTTATTTTAATAAAAATAGAAGACCTCTACCTTGGTGGAATGCCAGGTGTGCTTCTGCTGTTGAACAGGCCAAAAATGCATATGTAAACTTTAGACGTAATTCAACTGAACCTAATTATTTACATTTCAAAAAGTTGCAAGCTATTAAAAAGTTGACCTTGAAGCAAGAAAGACAAAAAAGTTGGGAAAATCTTTGTGAAAGCTTTAATAGAACTACTCCTTTATCTAGAATATGGTACTACATGAAAATTTTTAAAAACGTAAATACAAGCTATAACTCCTGTAAGAGATTAGATTGGATTTTTGATTTTATTAGAAAATACACACCTTCCACTGTTGAGGCTGAATTAAATTTAAATAATAACTTCATTACTGCTTCGAGTTCTGATTATCTTACAAATTCATTTACTTTTGCAGAATTAAATTCAGCCATTTCCTCTAGACGTGATACAGCCTTTGGCCTCGACGGAATTCCATATAAAGTACTTAAACATTTATCAAATACTTCAAAGCATGTTTTGTTAAATATTTATAATCTATTGTGGAATAATTCAATCATTCCTTCAAGTTGGAAAACAGATTGTTTAGTACCAATTTTAAAGCCCAATAAAGAGAAAGAACTTGCTGATTCTTATAGGCCAATAGCTTTAACTTCATGCATAGGAAAAATATTTGAACAGTTGTTAAAACAAAGAATAGAATTTTTTGTAGAAAGCAATCATATTTTACCATCAAACCAGTTTGGATTCCGCAAAGGTCGTTCTTGTCGTGAAAGTATTTCTCATTTACATTTTGATGTTTTCAATGCATTCAAGAACAATGAAGTTCTAATAGGTATTTTCTTTGACATAGTTGGAGCATTTAATAATGTCAATCATCACATATTAGCTTCTGAATTATTGACCATTGGTATTCCTGAAAAAATTGTGAAATGGATTTTTAACTTTTTACATGGTAGAGTAGTGTACGTCAAATTTCAAAATCAACTTATTGGGCCTAGAGTGTCTTTCAAAGGTGTGTGTCAAGGAGGAATTTTAAGCCCTTTAATATTCATATTGTATATTTATAAACTTAATTTAATATTAGGTTCAGACGTTAGAAATTTACAATTTGCTGATGATCTTGTTATTTATACATCAGGGTCTAATGTAAATGTTATTGTTAATACTCTTAATGCAGCTTTGACGAATCTTCACATTTACTTTGAATATCTGAATCTTGATATTAATATTGACAAAACCAAAATGGTGGTATTTAACAAAACTCGTCCATTTAAAATTAAATTATTTTATGATCAAAGAGAAATTCCACAAGTGTCTGAAGTAAAATTTTTAGGGGTAATTTTGACTAATAATCTTTCATGGAAAAAATATGTTGATTATATTATCGGAAGGGCAGGTAAGGCATTCAATATCTTAAAATCACTTGCAAGAACGTCTTGGGGTGCTGACCCAAAAATTTTGCTCATGTTGTATAAATCACTTGTCCGTAGTCACTTTGAATATGGTTTTTTGTGTTTCGCATCTAATGACAAACTTGTTCAGAAATTGGATGTTTTGCAAAATAAAAATCTGAGATTAATTACTGGTGCTATGAGGACGACCCCTATAAATTCATTGCAAGTAGAGTGCAATACTCCTCCTTTGTCATATAGATTTAAGTATCTAAAATATTGTTTTCTTCTCAAATTATTTTCTATGGCTAATAATTTATTATTGAGAAAATATAAACATTTTGATAGTCAATGTTCCTTTGTTTCAACCACTAATGTACCTTATGCACTTCATGATTTTTCATTTATGATTCAACTTGATCAAAAATATAAAATTCATAGACCTGAGAACTGGGCTTGCTATACTGACAGTTTTGAAAGCAAATTTACTTCAATAGAGATAAATATAAATAACAATATGAAGCATAAAGAAGAGGTAAACAATGTTTTGGCTGAATATAATGAATATAGAAAAATATTTACTGATGGTTCCAAGTCGAGAAACGTATCGATGGCTTTCTATATTCCTCATCTGCGTTTAGGATTTGGTCGCAAACTCTCGTGTGAGTTGAGTATCTTTTCCGCTGAGGCTTTGGCAATATTATTTGCATTGCAATATATTGGTCAAGCAAATGATCAACGTTGGCTTGTTATTACGGACAGTATGAGTGTTTTATGTGCCTTACAGAGTAATAATTTAGACTGTAAAATTAATTACATTATATACAACATCAAGAGTCGTTGGTTACAATTGAAGAATCAAGGCAAAGAAGTACAATTCCTTTGGACACCCGCGCACGTGGGAGTAATCGGAAACGAGCAAGTTGATTTTTTAGCCAAGTCAATTGTTGACAGTGACAGCGGCGACAGTGTGAAAGCTGTTGATGAAGTTGCCATACCATTCTCGGACTTAAAGCTACTCATAAGAGAGTCTATTCTTAATGAATGGAAAGAATATTGGTTGACTACAACAAAGATTAAAGGTGCCTATTACGCAGCAATCAATATTAATGTGGGAAAGTGTCCTTGGTTTTGTAGATCCAAATTCAACATGCAACGAAAATTTTATACTATATTAAATAGACTTCGATTTGGACATGGTCGTTTTAAAGCCCATCTTAACAGAATGCGCATTATTTCGTCCCCCATATGCACAGATTGCGATCAGAATGTTGAACAAACAATGAATCACATAATATTTGAATGCTCTGCTTTCAACATACAAAGAATTATACTTATTGATAAATTAATTAACACCTACGGCAAATCTGAGCTTGTCCCGCGCTCTATGCAAGAAATACTTAAAAGACAAGAGACATACAAAGCTATTTATGAATATATATGCCATACGGTAATGGATATTTAGGGAAAAATAAAGATATAATAGATGACTAATGACTTGACTTCGCTCAAAACTAAAAATGAAGAAAACATAATGAAGACTTGGCTTTGGCCTAAATATAAGACTACAAATATGGAAATAATATAATGAAGACTTGGCTTAGGCCTAAATATAACACTAAAAATATGGAAATAATACAATGAAGACTTGGCTTAGGCCTAAATATAAGACTACAAATATGGAAATAATATTATGAAGACTTGGCTTAGGCCTTAATGCACGGAATTTCAAATATGAATATTACTTATGACGAGGCTGTATGGGCTTGAGCCCTTTGCCTTCCCAAAACAAAGGGAAAATTTAAAAAAAAAAAAAAATATCTATGCACGGACTCAGAGTTTGCGGCACGAACTTGGGCGCGAACCACAGCACGAACCTATTCTCAATGACATTTGTCAATTTTTATCAACGACCTACAAGCTGTAGAAGGTCGATCTTACGGTTTTTATAAAAACCGTCCCGATCATCTGGACGGAATAGTCGTAACCACATTCAAAAATCAACAATGTTGCGAACGATTCTTGTACGAAACCAGGTTCTGAATGATAGCCTCAAAAAAGCTATACGGTCGAATATCACGCGATGCATGAGCACAGAACTGTCTAGGAGGAAACTTTCTAACAGGTGAGCTAGAACAGCTTGTATTTTGATCAACAAATAATACTTAATAATGCTTTAATATTCACTATTTAACGGATAAAGTAATTATTACAAATTGGTAGTTTAAAGAGGTATTCCTTGCCGCTGGAATTCGCGATGCCAGTTGCATAACCAAAATGACACTGATCTTCAATGTCTAAATTGTCACAGCTTGGCGCCGATAGCCGGCTTTACCACGTGCCTCACAAGTCATAGTGTTAATTATAATTTATATTGCTTGAGTAAGTCTACTAACATAATTACTACAAATCAAATTTGATAGAAGGGCACTATTAATGTTCCATTTGAGTGTTTTCACACAAAACAAAAAATACAAGTATTGAAAGCAAATTTGCAACACTGATATTTTTAAATTATTAATTATGTACCATGTCCTAACTCAGACTCAGTAAGACAATAAGTAACAATGATTATTAAAATATTAATTATATTCATCTATCATTTACAATTGCATAATGGCCAAATTTATATTTTTATCTCATTGATGTTGTGGAGTGTGTACATTGAATCAAATAGTCATGTCATAGGTACTCATCAGGGGAATTATCTACAGTGAAATTGCCTACAATTAATTAAAATTGTCAGTTAATATGGAGCATAATATCAAGACAACTTTATTGATAAGTTACTTTGACATTGCAGAGTTTTTATATCACAATATATGGAAACTTTTAGCTTAATAGCTCTGTTCTTCTCATGAAATATGACACTGGATTAATTTTCCTTTTAATGCACCTTTATAGTAAAGGAAAATATTTTATGAAATGATATTGAATATCAATTCGTAAAGTTAACCGTAACATATCTATCATATGACAGAATGTCATTGAGTAGTATGTGTATAATAGTGTAGTGTAATTTGTTTTATGAGCATCAGAAACTATACCGGGTGGAAGGGAAACACTCTCTATACCGCTCTATACCGGAACGGTAAGAGAGAAGAACCATAACATTAACGAAAAACTATATTCATTTGCAAAGCTAAGAGATAATACTTACGATTTTAGTATTTCCGTAATTCATGCGCGCGGAATGTAAAGCGTACAAAGAACTGGGCGGCCGTCGCGCTGCGCCGGGACCGGCCCGCGGTCGTTAACCCGTCAGCTGATGTACGTGCTTCATTACGATTTTTTTTAAATATTGACCTTTTTTACTATGTTTTTCAGAATAACAGTTTGATTTATCTATCCATACGTGAAGCTGTACAGAAATTTGAGAAAATCCTACTAAAATTGTAACAATGCGATCGCGATTTTTTTAGTGCCATCACATCAGGAATCACCAATACTATCCACCTGTATTCGTTTCCGAGAGCGTTTCCCTTCCACCCGGTATTAGAATAGCTTCAAATAAAAAAAAACATAATTGTTTTATTATAAATCACCTATGTTTCTACGATTAAAAAAAAATACTCTGTTATCTTTTGTAATAGTGATTTTCTTGGATTGTGTTTTTTACTGATATGCTTCTATTTTGTGGAAAAATCTTTGTGTAAATATACACTTGATTAAATTTGAAGTCATAGAGATTTTATATCAGCATAGTATCTTAGAGAGCCATTGATAATTTACATAGTATTTACATATGTATATAAAATGATCATTTTATCATCATGAGGTTGATATGCTCATGACCAAAAAGATTAATTAAGTTTTTGTATACATATGTTCTTTTTCCAAGGCTATGTGTGTAAAATGTTGCAAGTTACCATTACCAAGAGTTTATATTACATTATATGTGAATAGTTATTGAATTAACATTTTTAGGCTTCAACAATGTAAAGGACTGAGTGTGTTATAAAGGGAGGTATAGATAAAATTACTATTTGGGCAGTACTGCCATGCTAGGCTCAAAAGCTGTATTTCAAAAAATACTGTGAACTTGATTTTTATAACAACCGTGACCTTAAAAATGCACATCCAATGAACAATATAGCCAAATAGCAGTATATTTTTAAAACATTTAAAAACTTCTGTATCTCACTTTTACCTCGAATCACAAAGAATGAAAAGAAAATATATTTTCAAAACTAAAATTTTCTGGAAACTAGCATTCCATGACATACCGATTTTACACTGAACATGGCAGAACAAGAGTCTGTAAAATGTAGTATATTTGCTTCTTATAATATGACAATGATGGGCAACAACTCTGTGATAAATATGTTATCAATTGATTGAGTAAGAAAATAATGTAAAGGATGTTATATCTTTTAGGAAAATAATATATACCAGAAATAATTTCAATATTTTTTTTAAATTGTCCAATTATTAGTAGAAATACACATTTTCTGAAACCTAAATTAAAACTTAACTGTATTGATAACATACACTGCAGATCGATTCATGGAATATAAAATTATGTACAAATATTAACTTAAGTGTAAATTAGATAACAAAGCACAAATGTACGCCAATAATACAATTTAATTTTATTAAGAGTCCTTGCTGGGAATCCTTACAAATATTTACGTATTCCGTCCCATGATGTGATAGGGCGCGAGCTTATCGCCATATTGGGCACAAATTCAAAACCCGGGGCTGATACTGAATAACGAAACCAAATATCACTTTGCCCGACTCGGGGATCGAACCCCAGACCTCAGCATTGCAGTTTTACTGAAATACAACTACGCCACCAAGTAAATATTCATTAAACATTATTCTTGTTTCAGGTTATTATCTTCACAAGAGAAGAAAATTTTGACTGTACCACAATGGACCATCCAGATGAGATATTATGCAGATTTACCTACCCACACAAAGGTGAACCTGCCAGCCTTGTCACCCACCATGGAAAGTGGTTCCATTGTTAGTTGGGAGAAAAAAGAGGGGGACAAACTTAGTGAAGGTGATTGTTGCAAAATATGGTTTAAGTATTTTTTTTACATAAAGAGCTGTACCAAAATTATGCTGCACATAAAATTCATAATGATAGTCGCATAACAATTAATTTAGACACACACTATTAAAGTATAGTAGATAAAATGAAGAGTGAATAGTAATAAGTAAAACATCTTTTTTAAATTCTAGGTGATCTCCTTTGTGAAATTGAGACTGACAAGGCAACAATGGGCTTCGAAACACCTGAAGAAGGCTACCTGGCCAAGATCCTCATTCCCGCGGGCACAAAAGGGGTACCTGTCGGCAAGCTGCTCTGCATCATCGTGGAAAATCAGGCAGATGTTGCTGCTTTCAAAGATTTCAAAGATGATTGTAAGAATTTGTGTCACTTGCATGGATTTTCGATATTGTTGAGGTATTTGCTTGGTATTGTGGTAATTGATTATCTATAATGCTTTAACCAACAAAAAACAGCTAACCTATTCAATAAAAATGAAGCTGTTGATGTTATTTTGAAGGTGTTCTTAAAAGTTTTACATGATTTGTCTGCTGATGTCATTGAAAATGACTTGGGTAGATCAAATTTTAGTTACTTTTAAGCAGCCCCAAGTTCAGAATTTGCATTTGCGGGTAAGGCCTCCTTTTGTGAAGAATTCTCAGTAACATTATTATGATTGATTTCTTGGTAAGTTATTTTTTACAATATTTAGGTTGTGTAAAGCTAGTATAGCCAAAATATTTTTAAGTAGCTTCCCAAATAAAAAATCGTATAAATCATTGTCAATCAATCTAAGCAGTAATATTTAACAATTTCTTTTATGATTATGTCATACTCTCCCAGATAAGCTGGATTCCTTGGTAATCAAGTTAATTGAAATGCAAGTTTGTTGAGGGTTATTTGGTGTACTTTTTCATGAGCTATTTAAAAAGTCAGCCAGTTTAATTTAATTTGTAAAAATATGCCACAACAAAGTAATTAATAGCATGCATTTAATATTGTATTTTTATGGATTTAAATTCCATAGAAATGTAATTTAAATTTGCTTTTGTGTCTACTAAGGATGTTTTTGCGTCACATGGGTTTTTTCGTATATCTTATAGGGCTGTATGTAATTCTTACTGATTGAGACTTGGTTTTATTGATTTGTTAAATCTATGACATAATATTGGATTAATGCGTTAGAAATCCAAGTGACTCAGAAAACGAAAGTGGTATATTTGTGTTGAAATGGACAAACAAATATTCATTTGCATGTATTTGCTGATTTGCCATTATTTGCCTGTAACCCGCAGCACCACCGATTAAGCCGAAAAAACCAGAGGCAAAGGAAGAACCAGGTAAGTTTAACATATTGTGATAATATTTTGTACCATTTATTTATTTTCATAATATGCTTTATTCAGAGTAGGTTCCCTAATCAAATTATATTATCTAGGTAAAATTAGTTGTAAGTATATTATATTTTAGCTTCATTATAATGTCGTTAATTCCCACATAAATAAATGTATTTTATGTATAGCCTAATAGGCTATTTTGAAAAGTACCTACATATTAATGTACATACACAAATATGAAAGTAATTAGTGTTTAATTAAATCTTGCATGTTGCAGGACCTATGATTAAAAAACTTAAAGAAGCTTGTAGAAAAGCAAGTTTAGGGCAAAGGCAACTTATGACTAAACGTGGTACGAGCATTATGCTATGATGTTAGAATGTGTTTTGTCTTTTAAAGTTACAAAATAATGTGACAAAATGCAATCTTAAAGACTTTTATGGTAGTTAGGTGATACAAATTAAAAATATTACAATTTTCTGTTTACATTATGACACGAGAAAATAATTTATTTGTAGTTGTAGTTGTATGTTACAGTACCCGGCAGTAAATATAAAATTTTGTTGTTTGTAATCACTGTAAATATTACATATTGATGATGATGAATGAGCTATAAGAATCAGCAATTCATCAATACGCCTTTATTCCCGAATGGGTATGCAGGGGTGCAACCAGAGCACCCATTTTCTCCAAGTGTGTTCCGTCGTGCCTATCTTTATATCGGGAACAAATTCCATACTCCGGGCTTACACTGAGCAGATGAACCCAATATTACTTTGCCCGATGAGGGATTCGAACCCGGAACCTCAGCGGTGTCGTACCGCGCACGCCAAGCAACTACGCCACCGAGGCTTGTATAATAGTTCCAAATACTTTAAGTAAACCCCAATCGATGATGTCTCATCCTCTCTCAGTGGCCGTTCTGAGCAGAGGTTCGTGACCCGTTAGTGGGCCGCCCTCAGCATTTAAATTTCAAGGGTTGCGAGCGTCTTCTGCACTCACACAAAAGACCGGTGTTCTTTCATAAGCCGACCCTCGGCAGGCTAGAAAGAGTTTAGCTAGGGACAAAAAAAAAACATTATGCAATACTAGACTTCTGCTCGCGGCTTCGCCCGCGTGAATGAGTTTTTCCGGGATAAAAGTCCCGCTTTATAAATATGAATGAATGAATGGGATGAATTATACATATAAACCTTCCTCTTTAATCACTCTATCTATAAAAAAAAAACTGCATCAAAATCCGTTGCGTAGTTTTAAAGATCTAAGCATACATAGGGACAGACAGCGGGAAGCGACTTTGTTTTATACTATGTAGTGATGCGTTGGTATGACGACAGCAGCGGCAGCACCCCCACCGGCAGCGGCGGCGCCCGCGGCTGCGCCGCCACCACCCGCCCCCCGCGCCGCCCCCGCGGCCCCCGCGCCTGCCCCTGCCGCCGCGCCTGCGCCCTCAGGTAGGGTGTACGCCAGCCCCATGGCCAGGAGACTCGCTGAGCTGAAGAGCATTAGACTCGGAGGTAAGTGGAGCATGGGTTTTTATTATACATGTTATGTGAAAAAATCCTCCTAGCCAGTTTTGGCCACGGCGGCCAATCTCAACGGAGATCAGCCAGGTACGCAGGAGATATTATAGTGCACAAGTGTGTGCGCAATACACAGGTGCACTCGCTATTCCTTCACTCTCATAGTCCGGTGAGACGGCAATCCGACATGACCGGAGAGAGATCAGGCGCAGGACCAACGACTTTACGTGCTTTCCGAGGCACGGGGGTATCACACCGCCAACTTCCTGACTCCGAGCTGCGACTGAGTAAATTTTAAGATGGAAAAACCCAGTCACAATTTACATGTTATTTACTCTTAGTAGGTACAATGAGGCTTGTGCAACCAAAATTTATTCAATAAAAATGTTTTAGAAGCTTTGTCATTATTATGAATACTTAGTTGCAATAATTCAAGAGGTGATATTAATGTATTTTAGGACATTTACATTCATATTTTGTTATTTTATTCATGGTGTGATATTTTATCGTTTTAAAGCATGTAAATATTTTTCACATCGATTACATTTATATATCTGTTGTATTGCCGAGGATGTTGTTGCATGAATGCTGCACAAAATAGAGATATAGTAACTTCAAGCCAATATTTAAAGTCGGCAAGAAACACTCTGTATAGTTCTTAAATCGTACCTGCTAATAATTTTGGTGGTGAGTGGTGACCATACTTTTATCGAAACACCTTAGCCACATTATATTATTATTTTAATTTCTATCATGAAAATAATTACTTGCTGTTTTTTTAGATTTTTGTTCTTATTATTGCATGCATATTCTATTGTTTTATTTACCAAACAATCATTAAAAATGTACCTCAATAGCTATACATACCGGGTGGAAGGGAAACGCTCTCGGAAACGAATACAGGTGATAGTGTTGGTGATTCCTGACGTGATGGCACTAAAAAAATCGCGATCGCATTGTTACAATTTTAGTAGGATTTTCTCAAATTTCTGTACAGCTTCACGTATGGATAGATAAATCAAACTTTTATTCTGAAAAACATAGTAAAAAAGGTCAATATTTAAAAAAAATCGTAATGAAACACGTACATCAGCTGACGGGTTAACGACCGCGGGCCGGTCCCGGCGCAGCGCGACGGCCGCCCAGTTCTTTGTACGCTTTACATTGCGCGCGCATGAATTACGGAAATACTAAAATCGTAAGTATTATCGCTTAGCTTTGCAAATGAATATAGTTTTTCGTTAATGTTATGGTTCTTCTCTCTTACCGTTCCGGTATAGAGAGCGTTTCCCTTCCACCCGGTATAACGTAAAATAACCTAGAATGAGGACCTAATATACCTACTTGATATTAGGATTTTTTTGCAGTGGTTAATTTGGATTTCTCTTTTTAACCAATTTTTTATGTGCATGATTATTATGTAATAAAGGATATGTCCAAAAATGGGCCTACAATTCTAACCAAGACAGTAGCTCCTAAAAACTAGCCTTTTACGATAAATGGTTTAATTTTAAAGACCTCCGATTTTGAAATGTATGTAATTTTATTTTTCTTTAAAATGACACTTGATATAACATTTTCAAAAAGATAGTTATAAATGGAGGTGTCTAAAAATATGTTTTAATGGATCCAAGATCCATATTTTACTCCTTTAATATCCCTTAAGTTTGAGCCTTTGCCTTTGCGTGGACATTGTAGCCAGTGTGACTACAGGACATGATAAGACTTAACATCTTATGTCTCAGGATGACGAGCGCAGTGGAATGCCACACAGTACTTCGTAACTCAAGGTGCTGGATGGTGTTTCTACTGTTTATGGGTGGACGTATCGCTTACCATCAGGCAAACGGCTTGCTCGTCTCGTCTTTCGATGCAATAAAAAAAAACCTGGTTAGATTTTAAGGCCCAGCACCCATATAAAAAGTGGATATCTCCTTTGAAGCCCTAGGGACTGTATGAAATAATCACAAAAATAAATTAAAATCATGACACTATGGCAAACAAATTTCAAGCATAACGAATGCTTAAATCCGTAAGGCCATCTCAAATATTTAACTAGCGTTTGAGTATTTGGGCGTAAGTTCCTTAACGATAAACATTTCTTCTTACTGATTAATAAAATTTTTGTTGTTTATTTTAAATAATTAGACATAAGAAAAAAATACAACATTAGTATACATATAATCCATTGGTAAGGGAGTAAAAGTCAATCCTAAAGATTCGACCCTTGAGCACTGTATGACAGACTAGCTTTTGCCAGCGGCTCCGCCCGCGTTAAAAAGTCCCGGTTCATATTTTCCCGGGATACGAAGTAGCCTATGTGTTAATCCAGGACATGATCTACCCGTGTGTCAAATTTCATCGAAATCCGTTCAGCAGTTTTTGCGTGAAAGAGAAACAAACATCCATACATTCTTACAAACGTTCGCCTTTATAATATTAGTAAGATGTAAGTGATATTTCATACGGTCCGCAGGGCAGGGCTCCGGTCTGTACGGGTCCATCAAGAGCGGTGACTTGTCAGGCGCGGCCGCCGCCCCCGCCCCCCTCCCGCCGCCGCCGGCCCCCGCCCCCGGCGCCACCTTCGTCGACATCCCCCTGTCGGGCATGCGCGAGACCATCGCCAAGCGACTCAGCGCCGCCAAGCAGACCATCCCGCACTACCAGCTCAGCGCCACTGTTAACGTTGAGAAAACTTTGGCGATGAGGAAGCTGGTCAATGATAAGTTGGCTGCTGAGAAGTCTGATGTCAAGGTGATTGTCAGTTTCATAATTTATTCTATTGCCGTTATGGAAAACTAAGCTTAATCTCTATCTAAATAGGATGTTTCACTGTAACTTATGAGAGTTCATTTCAAAGTACCAGGCGGCTTAGAATGTGAAAAAAAACACGATGCGTCTCCGTTTCGTTTTATTGTGATTGGTTGAGAGACTGACGTATCGATATTTTAATGTTTGTGATTGGTCGACAGACCGATACGTCAGTTTCTCAACCAATCACAATAAAACGAAGCAGAGACGCATCGTGTTTTTTTTTTCACATTTTAAGCCCCCTGATTGCTTATGATATACTTAACTGCCATGTCCTGATCGGATAGTGGGCAATCACTAGTATTTTTAACCCCCGACAAAAAAGAGGGGAGTTATAAGTTTAGGGTGTGTATCTGTGTATCTGTATGTCTGTCTGTGGCATCGTAGCTCTCAAACGAATGGACCGATTTGGACGCGGTTTTTTTTGTTTGAAAGCTGATGTGACTGCGATGGTTCTTAGCTATAATTTATGAAGATCTGTTCAGGCGTTTGAGGATTATCAGCTCATTTGCAACTTAAAAAATCCGATTGACTTTAAATTAGGTGTACTGTGACATTCAATATATTTGTAAACATGAGCTGATGCTGCGGCATCAAGTAGTCTGCGGGATACCCAACTCCTTAGCAGCTTATAGCAGATATAGTGTGTTTAGGCTTATAAGGATGGGCTCAACGAGTAGGTGATAGATAGTTGATTATCAAGGCCCCATGATGGAAAATAAAGTAATTTAAAAAGCTTGAAATAAAAATTAAATTAAAATTTAAATAACCCCCGACACAAAAAATCTCTAAAAAGTAATATAATAATAGTGTCTTTGTCGTTCAAGTACCTAGTAATATTTTGACCGTGCCTCGGAAAGCACGTAAAGCCGTTGGTCCTGCGCCTGATCTCTCTCCGGTCATGTCGGATTGCCGTCTCACCGGACTATGAGAGTGAAGGAATAGCGAGTGCACCTGTGTATTGCGCACACACTTGTGCACTATAATATCTCCTGCGTACCTGGCTGATCTCCGTTGAGATTGGCCGCCGTGGCCGAAACTGGCTAGGAGGATTTCAATATTTTGACCCAAGCGTCCTCACGTCGGGGGACCGAACTCCGGACCAGGGAGATGAAAATACTTCTTTAGCGGTCCCCCGACGCGACGACGGTTGGGTCAAAATATTACTAGGTACTTGAACGACAAAGATACTATTATTATATTACTTTTTAGAGATTTTTTGTGTCGGGGGTTATTTAAATTTTAATTTAATTTTTTATTGTACAGAAATCTACTAATATTGTTAAATCTGTATTGCAGGTGTCAGTAAACGACTTCATAGTGAAGGCGGTGGCCGCTGCGGCCAAGCGAGTGCCTGCTGTCAACTCTCATTGGATGGAATCTTTCATTAGACAGTACGTTATATTATCACTGTATTTATCCTATGTGGTAGGAGTTATGCATCAATGAAGTAAGAATTTAATTTAACTATTTACTGTAGAACTCAATATTTACATTGGAATTATGGCATAATATCATTCACAAATTAATTCACAGTGCTTTATCATAAAAATAGGGCTATATGGTACACATTTAAACTAATATGTACACTCACGCCTTTTATTCCCAAAAGGGTAGGCAGGAGCGCAACTAGTGCAGCCACTTTTCGCCGTGTGAATTCCGTCCCATGATGTGATAGGGGGCGAGCCTAATTATATATCGGGCACAAACTCCAGACTCCGGAGTCTAGGCTGATACTGAATAGAAAAACCCAATACCACTTTGCCCAACCTAGGGATAAAACCCGAGACCTAAGCATTGCAGTCTAAAGATTTAAACATTTAATATATGTAAACATTCCAGATTCTCCAATGTAGACGTGAGCGTGGCAGTGGCGACACCTACCGGACTGATCACGCCGATATTGTTCAACGCGGATTCGCGCGGTATCATCGACCTGTCCAAGAACATGAAGGAACTCGCGCAGAAGGCAAAGGAAGGCAAACTGCAGCCCCAGGAGTATCAGGGTGGCACCATCACCATTTCCAACCTCGGAATGTATGGTAAGTTAGTGTATTGTAAAGACATTCTTTCTGCATTCAATGGTCATAATAAATTTTTTATCGATATTATGTTGTATGAATGTAAAAAAACATTTACAAATCCGCTCAAAGCTATGTTTTTTGTTCTTACCATTGATTACTATTGAAAACTTATTCTAAACTATGTCTAATTTGTTATTTTTTTGGTTAGGTTAGGTTACTTTTTGTGACAATAAATATAGAAGTTTTTACTTATTTCAGGAATCACAATGTTCAACGCCATCATAAACCCACCACAGTCCTTCATAATAGCGTGCGGTGGTTTGCAAGATTTAGTTATTCCAGACAAAAATGAGCCACAAGGGTATGTTATACTGTTACATCATTATCTAAAATGAATATAAATTTATTTTGCAGTGTTTATCACGAATAAAATGTACCAGAAAATGCTTCTGTATAATCCCTATTGTCTCGGCAGACCAATAGGGGAGGGAGGAGGTCCGTACTCAGCAGTGGGCAGTATAATAATACAGGGCTGGTATTATTATTAGACAAATTGCAAATTTTAACTCGGGAAAATATTCTTCACGCGCGCGGATCCGCGGACAAAAGCTAGTCTTATTTATAACTAAGGTTTATTTATGATATATATGAATAATTACCGTTTGTTTCCAGTTTCCGGGTCGCTAAATTCGTAACGTTCACGGCGTCTGCGGACCACAGGGTCGTGGACGGCGCGGTGGGTGCCCAATGGATGAAGGCTTTCAAGGAGAACATGGAGGATCCCGCCAACATGATCCTATAGACGCACACACTTCACTAGCACACACATACATTGACGATATCGCTTAGTACAAATAACGTGTCTATAAACCATACAAACATTGTATACCTTTGGCTGCCGATTTAATTTAAGCGTAATTTTTTTTTAAATCCAAGCGGTTCTTGTTTTCTTGAGTTCGTTTTGTTGGCCGATATTCGTACAGAAGGCACATATGGCTCTGCCATCCATCGATCGATGATTGTGTTGTATATTTTTTTAATTGTTTATCAGTTTTTTAATGTTTTGTATACTGTACTTTATTTATTTTGAAAACAAAGTATTTTTGTTATTTATTCAGTGATATTTGTGCTTTTAATTCAGTGTGTGCAGTTGAAATCACGAAAGTTATTTATTTAGCACAGTAAGAGATGCATTCGTACGATGAATGTTATAATTCAGAATTTCCTCGTAATATTTTTACAATATTTATTTATTTTATCCTTCCAAGAGGGCTATTGTATATCATTTCCTTAAAAATAGTAATAAGTAGTGCAATATTTTGTTCTCGTTAGCAAAATCTCGTTATTATATATTTATTTGTAAAATATCGAAGAGGCATTATGTTTGAATTTCGGAATATAGATCTATGAGTATTTATTACTACCCTCGAAATATTCAAAGATGCGTTCAGAATACGTAAAACCATAATTATAGCGTATTGGTATAATATACTGGCTGTTTACAAATCCTTACTTTCCTGAACAATATGGCTAGTACTGGAACCTTGGTAATGACTATATCGATAATTTCTTATCGACAATATTAAATGAAATTTTATTAAAAGGCTATATTAACTCACATTGCATACATTGAAATTTAAAACCAAACATGGTACCTATGTCTCCCTTATTGAATTAAAGCGCCTACTGTAATGGTATGTTATAGCTATACATATATGGGGCATCGTGTGTTCATACTGTAGAATTATACTATACTAAGTGTGAACGCGCCCATGAATTGAATGCCTAGACATTGTTTCCTATAATAGCTTTTGCCCACGGCTCCACCCGCGTTAATAAGTTTTTCCGGGATAAAAGTACATATAAACCTTCCTCTTGAATCACACTATTAAAAACGCATAATCCGTTGCGCAGTTTTAAAGATACATAGGGACAGACAGACGGACAGCTGGAAGCTACTTTGTTTTATACTATGTAGTGAAGTACTATATTTAGCATAATCCAACCGCACCTCAGTGAACTGTGTAAATAAAGGTACGCTGCGCAAATTCAGATGATACATTATTTTTTGTTATCGGTGGTTTTATAATGTTTTGATGATGCCAGATGAGTTTATGAACGTTAGTGGAATATAATATTTTACTTATTGAATTTTTTGTTTTATTCTAGAATTTAAGAAAGAAACCGTGAAACTACTTAGACACGACATACAATGAGGGTAATCGGAGGGAGTCTAACTTTCTAATGTTATGTCTAAAAATGAAATGGGAAGTAGATCCTACGCATAATTTTCATACTGGCAATGGTTGCGATTATAGTGGGATTAGCTACCATACTGGGATTAGCAATATCATTGCCTACAAAGTAATAACAAAGTATATAATAAAAAGGAAAGATAATATTACGAACGAATGTACTTCACAGTATTTGTCGCAAATTAATTAACGGAACTGGGCGGTCCGCCAATATTGAACCTAATTTAATTCAAGAAAATGTGCTAAGTATTTTTATTCAGATAGGGCTAGTTTTCCTTTCCGTATCATATAATGCTCTTTGAGTTTTCCTATCATAATATCCATCTCTAAACTGGTTCGATATGACGGCTGGGGTGTTGATGATCCTCAGAATAAGGACTGCATCTTTGAAATAAAATTATTTTGCGGATTTTATCGCGGTTTTTTTATTTATATTTTCTCCCGACGTTTCGAAGGCTTTGCAGTGGGTTTATTATATGACATTGTTTTTATTGTGATTGGTTGAGAGACTGACGTATCGATCTCTCGATCAATCACAAACATCAAAATACCCCATAGAACAAGAAGTTTATAATATATCTACTGGAGGCCTCGGTACACACATTTTTGTGAAGACAAAAAAATTACCTTTTGAGCTGTCTTCTATCTCACTCACTCTTTAACCTATGTTGCCAAAGCTTACGGATTATTTCCCCACCCATAAAAAAATATCAATACCGTTATTGTCGTCTCAATCATATATATATAAATATTTCCAACATATCTTATATAATGATATAAGTACTATTTTCATTTCAGAATTATTCTTGTTGAATAAGATATCCTTAAGGTTTTTTATCCTTATTAACATTTTAGTTAAACAAAATTTCCTCATTTAATTGGTAATTGCGAATACATATTTCGACAACACTGTTATAAAACGTTAAGTTCGATGACAATATAGTTGTCAAATAAATGTTCACTTCGAAATTTTCTCTGTAATTATCTACAATAATAAGTGTGTTTTAGTGATATTTTAATGTGAATTGTGTAGTTCACGGTTGCAGAAATATTTGATATCCATAATTTAGTGTGAAATTCTACAGGTAAGTTTATTGTAATCAATATTGTGTAAATATTATAATTTTATCAATATTTATACGAATCGTAATAAAATACGTGAATATTTTATAAATGAACTGTAGAAAAACCTCGCTTAATGTGATTTGCTTTATATATGACTACTTTTTTCATATTAACGTAATGTTAAATGTGATTTTTTGTATTGTAAATAGTATATGTAAACAAGAGGCTAGGGTGACCATGGTGTAAGCTTTGGTGGACCGGTTTCACGATGGTGCTAGAGTATTTGTAATACTAGCCGCCTTACTAATGAATATTATAAAGCTTATTAATCTTTAAATAATCGTCGTAAATAAAAACTGAGGATCAACAGTTACAATCGAGTTCTCAGTGTATCCAGCATTGATTTATTGAAACCTTTATTTAAAATAAAATCGAGTTTGTATTACTCTTTACAGATTTCTTAAAGATCTGGATAAGCAAAAACGTGGTTAAATATAAATACCATTAAAAGGTCAATTTGATGTCTGCAAGAATTACTAGTCTACATTTAAAGACAGAAGATTATGATTCTGAATGTGATAATGTGTCTTCTACTTCTCGGAATATGGCAGAAGATGTCAAAAATAATTATTTATTACCAGAAACTCATGCTGTAAGTATATTATTTTTTATCATTTCACTGGTATAATTATGATCCACTTAGACTTTATTATTTACTAGCTTTTGCCCGCGGCTCCGCCCGCGTGAATGTTTTTCCGGGATAAAAGTCACTGTTTATATTTTACTGGGATGAAAAGTGGCCTATGTGCTAATCCAGGACATGATCTACCCGTGTGCCATATTTCATCGAAATCCGTTTAGTAGTTTTTGCATGAAAGAAACATCCATACATCCAGACATTCTTACAAACTTTCGCCTTTATAATATAATAAGATTAGTAGGATAGGGCATTAAGCTTGCGACCCACCAAATTTTATAACGGCGGTACATTGGGTGATATCTGAGTGTACTAAATGGCACCTCTGCCTCTGTCTAAAATATATAGGTACTTAAATATATTATTATTGATTGATATTTACTTTTTACATTATATGTCAGCGAAATGAATATGAACCACCATTGAAACGTCAAGACTTGAAAGATTTCAATATATCAGTAAATGTGAAGACATCCCGTGAAATAAATTAGAAGAAATAAAAGAAAGTATTGCAGCAGAAGATGAAGAGATAAAAGAAGAAAATTAATGACAAGTTATTTCTTACTAAAGTTGTTCATGATTATACTTTACAGTCTGAAATTGAAAATATTTTGCAGTGAAATTTTGCTAACATTTGAGATTTTTTTTAAAAGTATATTCCAAATAGCAAGCAAAGAAAAATTACATATAGTGATGACATAAAGACTTTTGTTTTAACATTACACCTTTAGTCGCCGAAAACAATTTTGTTTTTATAAATTCAAAGATTTATTTGCCGAAAGAGAGCACATTATGGTGATCTTTAGCAAACTTTAATAGTTTTGTTGGCTTCTTCACAGAAGTTTTAGAATATTAAAAATAAATTTAAGGAAGAAACCTCACCCGCAGAATGTAGCGTTAATTTTTGATTCCATGGCTCTCAAACAAGAATTTATTTAGTATTGTAATTTGTAAAACATCCACGTGTTTATTACTTTTGCTATAAATATCTACACAACTTTGTTTACAATCAACTTACCTATGGAATTTCACACTAGATGTTGGATTGCAAATAATTCTGCAACCATGAATTACACAACTCATAGTAGAATATCTCTAAAACACAATATTTATTATAGTGGATAATTACAGAAAAAAAGTTCGCAGAATACTTGCAAAAATTGTAAAATCACACAAAATAGATATTCGTAATATTTCAAAATTACTCACTGAAAATTAGGTTATTAACTTCCTAAATGTGTATTATTTTGTTCATGTATGATTGTTTACTTTTATGAGTATGTTTTTTGTTTTTTTTTATTATATTTAAATTTAACAATAACTATAGTTCGATCCCCGGGTCGGGCAAAGTGATATTGAGTTTTTCTATTCAGTATCAGCTCGGAGTCTGGAATTTGTGTCCGATATGGCGATAGGCTCGCCCCCTATCACATCATGGGACGGAATAACGGCGAAAAGTGGGTGCACTAGTTGTGCCTCTGCCTACCCCTTCGGGGATAACAGGCGTGAGTGTGTGTGTGTGTGTGTGTGTAGTTTTCATTTTTAAATATCCCAATGTTTTTCTGTCTAACCTTACAGTCTCCATATTTGGTTATAAAGGCCAGCAAACAACGTGAACATATCCAGTCGCAGGGGAAAGTAAAACATATATAATGTGAGGTTGTGTGCCGAGCAAAAAAAAAGCACGCGGGGCCCCGTGCGAAGCAAAAATTATTTTTTTTAACAGCTTTGTAAGTAAGGTGCCAAAAAACGGTCCCCCAAGGAGCTGCAAGATGCCCCTGTAACTGCGAGGCCCCAAGCGGTTGCCTGGTTCGCCCCCCTCCTCCAAGGCCGCCACTGAATTCACCACCGCGTGGTGAGGTATTTTTTTATGTAAGTGGAACTAGTAGTTCCGAACTACTTACCAAAACAGTATGTAAATATGCCAATTTTGTTTGGAATAAACTTTCTAACTCAAATTATATTTTTTAAATATCAACTATTACTAGCCGCTGTAGTTGGTTTTCATAGTTAATTTAAACCGCATTACTTTATAGAGATAAAAATAAATATTATGGTGCGATATCATATTATTACACACTCACACACTCACGCCTCTTATCCCCCGGGTAGACAGAGGTGCAATTAGTGCAACCACTTTTTGCCGTTATTCCGTTCCATGGTGTGATAGGGGGCGAGCCTATCGCCTTATCGTGTACAAATTCCAGACTCCAAGCTGATACTGAATGGAAAATAATCACTTTGCCCGACCCGACCATCCCGGGGATCGAACCCGAGATCTCAGCATTGCAGTCGTACCATAATACAACTACGCCACCGAGGCAGCCATATTATATCATATCATATTATTATGGACAGTTAATTATGTTACGTCCTGGTTTTGAAAATAAACCTTTGTCACTCTAAAGAGAGAGACAGCAGTTAACTGTGACGTCACATTTTATTCTTCAGTTTGTTAAACGGAATGAATAATCCATATGGGTATAAAATTCTTGCCATAGAATAAAGACTGCTTATCAAGAATGTTATACCCATATGGATTTTTCATTCCGTTTAACAAACTGAAGAATAAAATGTGACGTCACAGCTATCTGCTGTCTCTCTCTTTAGAGTGACAAAGGTTTATTTTCAAAACCAGGACGTAACATAATTAACTGTCCATAATAATATGATATGATATAATATGGCTGCCTCGGTGGCGTAGTTGTATTATGGTACGACTGCAATGCTGAGATCTCGGGTTCGATCCCCAGGTTAGTCGGATCGGGCAAAGTGACTATTTTCCATTCAGTATCAGCTCGGAGTCTGGAATTTGTACACGATAAGGCGATAGGCTCGCCCCCTATCACAGCGTGGAACGGAATAACGGCAAAAAGTGGGTGCACTAATTGCACCTCTGTCTACCCGGGGGATAAGAGGCGTGAGTGTGTGAGTGTGTAATAATATGATATTGCACCATAATATTTATTGTTATCTCTATAAAGTAATGCGGTTTAAATTAATTATGAAAACCAACTACAGCGGCTAGTAATAGTTGATATTTAAAAAATATAATTTGAGTTAGAAAGTTTATTCCAAACAAAATTGGCATATTTACATACTTTTTTGGTATGTGTAGTTCGGAACTACTAGTTCCACTTACATAAAAAAAATACCTCACCACGCGGTGGTGAATTCAGTGGCGGCCTTGGAGGAGGGGGGCGAACCAGGCAACCGCCTGGGGCCTCGCAGTTACAGGGGCATCTTGCAGCTCCTTGGGGGCCCGTTTTATGGCACCTTACTTACAAAGCTGTTAAAAAAAATTATTTGCTTCGCACGGGGCCCCGCGTGCTTTTTTTTTGCTCGGCAGACAGCCTCACATTGTATATGTTTTACTTCCCCCGCGACTGGATATGTTCACGTTGTTTGCCGGCCTATATAACCAAATATGGAGACTGTAAGGTTAGACAGAAAAACATTGGGATATTTAAAAATGAAAACTACAGTTATTGTTAAATTTAAATATAATAAAAAAAAATAAAAAACATACTCATAAAAGTAAACAATCATACATAAAAAAATAATACACATTTAGGAAGTTAATAACCTAATTTTCAGTAAGTAATTTTGAAATATTACGAATATCTATTTTGTGTGATTTTACAATTTTTGCGAGTATTCTGCGAACTTTTTTTCTGTAATTATCCATAGTAATACATATTGTGTTTTAGAGATATTCTACTATGAGTTGTGTAATCCATGGTTGCAGAATTATTTGCAATCCAACATCTAGTGTGAAATTCCATAGGTAAGTTGACTGTAAACAAAGTTGTGTAGATATTTATAGCAAAAGTAATAAACACGTGGATGTTTTACAAATTACAATACCAAATAAATTCTTGTTTGAGAGCCATGGAATCAAAAATTTACGCTACATTCTGCGGGTGAGGTTTCGTCCTTAAATTTATTTTTAATATTCTAAAACTTCTGTGAAGAAGCCAACAAAACAATTAAAGTTTGCTAAAGATCACCATAGTGTGCTCTCTTTCGGCAAATATATCTTTGAATTTATAAAACAAAAATGTTTTCGGCGACTAAAAGTGTAATGTTAAAGCAAAAGTCTTTATGTCATCACTATATGTAATTTTTCTTTGCTTGCTACTTGGAATATACTTTTAAAAAAAATCTCAAATATTAGCAAAATTTCACTGCAAAATATTTTCAATTTCAGACTGTATAATCATGAACAACTTTAATAAGAAATAACTTGTAATTAATTTTCTTCTTTTATCTCTTCATCTTCTGCTGCAATACTTTCTTTTATTTCTTTAAACTTATTTCACTGGATGTCTTCACATTAACTGATATATTGAAATCTTTCAAGTCTTGACGTTTCAATGGTGGTTCATATTCATTTCGCTGACATGTAACGTAAAAAGTAAATATCAATCAATAATAATATATTTAAGTACCTATACATTTTAGACAGAGGCAGAGGTGCCATTTAGTACACTCAGATATCACCCAATGTACCGCCGTTATAAAATTTGGTGGGTCGCAAGCTTAATGCCCTATCCTACTAATCTTATTATATTATAAAGGCGAAAGTTTGTAAGAATGTATGGATGTTTCTTTCATGCAAAAACTACTGAACGGATTTCGATGAAATATGGCACACGGGTAGATCATGTCCTGGATTAGCACATAGGCTACTTTTCATCCCAGTAAAATATAAACAGTGACTTTTATCCCGGAAAAACACATTCACGCGGGCGGAGCCGCGGGCAAAAGCTAGTAAATAATAAAGTCTAAGTGGATCATAATTATACCAGTGAAATGATAAAAAATAATATACTTACAGCATGAGTTTCTGGTAATAAATAATTATTTTTGACATCTACTGCCATATTCCGAGAAGTAGAAGACACATTATCACATTCAGAATCATAATCTTCTGTCTTTAAATGTTGACTAGTAATTCTTGCAGACATCAAATTGACCTTTTAATGGTATTTATATTTAACCACGTTTTTACTTATCTAGATCTTTAAGAAATCTGTAAAGAGAAATACAAACTCGATTTTATTTTAAATAAAAGTTTCAATAAATCAATGCTGGATACACTGCGAACTCGATTGTAACTGTTGATCCTCAGTTTTTATTTACGATGATTATTTAAAGATTAATAAGCTTTATAATATTCATTAGTAAGGCGGCTAGTATTACAAATACTCTAGCACCATTGTCAAACCGGTCCACCAAAGCTTACACCATGGTCACCCTAGCCTCTTGTTTACATACACTATTTACAATACAAAAAATCACATTTAACATTACGTTAATATGAAAAAAGTAGTCATATATAAAGCAAATCACATTAAGCGAGGTTTTTCTACAGTTCATTTATAAAATATTCACGTATTTTATTACGATTCGTATAAATATTGATAAAATTATAATATTTGCACAATATTGATTACAATGAACTTACCTGTAGAATTTCACACTAAATGATGGATACCAAATATTTCTGCAACCGTGAACTACACAATTCACATTAAAATATCACTAAAACACACTTATTATTGTAAATAATTACGGAGAAAATTTCGAAGTGAACATTTATTTGACAACTATATTGACATCGAACTTAACGTTTTATAACAGTGTTGCCGAAGTATGTATTCGCAATTACCAATTAAATGAGGAAATTTTTTAAACTAAAATGTTAATAAGGATAAAAAACCTTAAGGATATCTTATTCAACAAGAATAATTCTGAAATGAAAATAGTACTTATATCATTATATAAGATATGTTGGAAATATTTATATATACATGATTGAGACGACAATAACGGTATTGATATTTTTTATTGGGTAGGGAAATAATCCGTAAGCTTTGGCAACATAGGTTAAAGAGTGAGTGAGATAGAATACAACACAAAAGGTAATTTTTTTGTCTTCACAAAAATGTGTGTACCGCTCTCTCCATTAGATAATATTATAAACTTCTTGCTGCTTATAGTCCTTATTCTGAGTATACGTCAGTCTCAGTACCCATACGTCAGTCTCTCAACCAAACAAAATAAAACGAAGCGGAGACGCATCGTTTTTTTTCACATTCTAAGCCCGCAGCACTTCGTGACTCACGGGGCGGACTGAGGTGTTGGTGTTCCGAAAGCTTTATCTTTATTCTGACTGAGGATCACAGCGGTGTTGCGTGTGCAGCATAGACCTTAGAATATTTCTATAATCTATGGTGTGCAGTGACTCCTCAGAATAAGGACTATAAGCAAGTGACTCGCTCTGCCGCGCTGCGATCCGTCGTTTCCGTAGTATTATAATGCTCTTTGATCCGTCGCTAATGGAAGCACTATATAATATAACTCTTCTCTTTATACGTCTGTGAAACTTCTATACAAAATATTTAGGAGGCGGATTTTCGCGCTGCGACCCGTCTCGGTTTGCTCCGGCTGGGGGACGCAATCCATAAACTAATATAAGTGTGTTTATTTCATAGTTTATTATTTATGTTGCTAACTCAATAACTATTAGGTCACGGCCACACTGTTCCGTGCAAATAAAAAATAGTCCATGACATGTCATGGTCGATTCCTGTCACGCATCTGTCTGAAACTAATTTATTAACACGAAGCTAATTACTTTCAACAGATAGTAATTACTTTGTATGATCAGATTAGTGCTACATTTAGGTACGGGTAATGTCTCAGTTCTTTGCAGTTGTTTTATGATTGCTTTATTTATGAAAAGACAAGTGGATCAAACTAGGTAATGTTTGTTTCCTTTTTAAATGAAAAACACTTTATTAGGTGTGTTATGTTACACATTTATTTGTACGTAAGCCATAGGTAACAGGAAAATCTATTGGAATTTAATCTAGGACTTATAGGGAAAGCCCTTGCAGTGCTTTAGTCGTTACTACTTATTTAGTATTCAATATGAATGACTACAGACTAACTCACACACGCATTCACATTCTAGGTGCTCTACACCTTGGTGAAGTTAATGATTATCAGCCACACGAAGACCACTACTGAATATAGGCCTCGTCTAAAGAATTCTAGACGGACCTGACAAAAGCGATTACATCGAGCGTGTCCCTAAAATCCAAAGTCACAGAACTCCATAGAGCCCGGCGTTATGAATAACTTCAAGGTTGTCCTAACTTTAAATTGTGCATTGTGCAGCAAGGCGTCTTACACTGCGTCTTAATCGCGGTCTCCACTCCAGCACAATGTGTCTTTCATTTACCGCCCGTCCGTCTGCAGACATGGCCGATCCACTTCCAGTTCAGTGTGCTGATTTTGCGAGCGACGTCGGTTACTCTTGTTCTCTGGCCAATGGTTTCACTTCTGATTTTATCTACCAGAGAGGCTTCGAGCATTGTTCGTTCCATGGCACGCTGAGCGTTTTTAACTATCTAAAAACTATAACGCTAGGTAATATACCTATCACCCACTTGCTCACTGCTATTTAAATATAAAATAGACATAACAGAATACAATTGTATCTACATTTAGATTCTCACATGCGAGAGACCTTAGTGACTTGTTTATAATAAAATATTGCGTTGATCATATGAATATTATCTATACTAATATTATAAAGCTGAAGAGTTCGTTTGTTTGTTTGTTTGAACGCGCTAATCTCAGGAACTACTGGTGCAAATTGAAAAATTCTTTTTGTGTTGAATAGACCATTTATCGAGGAAGGCTATAGGCTATATAACATCACGATGCAACTATTAGGAGCGAAGAAATAATGGAAAATGTGAAAAATGCGGGGAAAATTATTCATCCGTGAGGGCTTCCATTGCGTGCGCTGCGAAAACGGTTCAAGATACCAAAAATATATGTATGAAAGAATTATTCCTCTTGAAATGATCTAAAAAAAAGTCCGCGACAGTATATGTCTATCTTTTAAAATAAACTCTCTAGAACCGTTTTTATGGTAATCAAATTTAGTCGAAATTAATGCATTATTTGTTAAGAGTTGTATCAACGTCATAATATTAATCTTTATCGAAATAAATGTGTTGGATAGAGTGATTCAACGGTAAGGTTTTTATGTATGTACTTTTAGCCCGGAAAAACTTATTAACGCGGGCGAAGCCGTGGGCAAAAGCTAGTTAATCATATATTGCATAGAATATTAACAACGGAGACGTGTCTTTTCATAGGAAGTATTGATTAGGACTTAGAACCCTTGGTAATTATGACAAAACAGTAATGACTAATCTCGTGTTTCTGCATAAACTCACTATTGGGTAAGTTACCTGATGATGGCCAAGTATATATAATATGATTGCGCCCTTTTCCACGCGACGATAGTAAAAGAACAACTGTGGACAAGCTTATTTTTATTCTAGAACGAGTACAAATTCCAATAACCAGCATATTGTTATTTTTTAATTAAAAACCTTAGACCTTCTAAGCTCTCTTTTTGGAATACTCTTTTTTTTTTTTTTTTTTTTTTTTTAAAGGCCATCTTCGGCGCATTCTTCGGGACGGCTGCGGGCTTCCTCCGACTCACGTCTAAGTTTTCGTCCGCAACCGCCCCTGCGCGTACCGCTGTTGCGGTCCTTTTCCGGTTGCGGGGGCTCAGAAGCCCCCGAAACACCGTACCGCGTCCGCCTTTTGGTGTCCGAGGCAGCGTGAGACACGCTGCCTCGGACATGTCCATCACGGGGGTCACAGAAGTTGGCTAGACTAATGGGTGGGCGGCACGTCCCGTCCACCTGTGACCCCCGGAGGCCCCTATTAGTCGCCTTTTACGACAGGCAGGGGATACCGTGGTGGAATTCTCCAAACGCCCCCAATCCACAGGGCGGGAGACGTCGGTCAGTCGTCCACCCGACGCCTCCTACGTCTCGTCTGGCGGCGGGAGGGATCACCACTGCGCTGGCGATCCCTCTCGGCACTCTCCTTCCGCGAGAGGACCACCTCGCAGAAGTGGGCCACCGCCTGCCAGGCCTCCCGGCCGCCGACCATGGAAGCGACCACGGCCGGCAGCGAGAGGTCTTCTCTGACGACTGTTCTGAGAGCGCTGCGTTCTTCATCCCAGGCTGGACAACACTCCAACGTATGTTGGGCCGTATCCATTGGGCAGTTGTCACAATAGTGACACACGGCCGACTCCTCTATACCTACCACCCGAAACAGGAACTCACCGAAGCAGCCATGCCCGGTGAGCACCTGCGTCAGGCGGTATGTTGCCGCTCCGTGGCGCCTGTCCAGCCATTCGGCAAAGACAGGACGCACTGCCTCTACGACCCTGTGCCCCCACGACGGGGCCTCTTTTGGAATACTCTAGTATTCCAAAACACAATTCTAATTCACTGGCCTGCGGATCAATCCGGGGATAGAATCCCAATTAAGAGCAGGCATTCAGATTTAATTAACTAGGTTTAGAAACAGAACAAGAAGAAGAAGAGTAGAAATAGAACACTTCGATAGGGCATGGCATCTCTACCAAACACTTCGTAAATTCTAGCGAATCTAATTCGTTAGAGTAATCAATTGTTTATATTATTCTCTTATCGCAATAAGGGACTTAATAAGTAGTATAATTGCTAAGTTTAGGTGCTTCTATTTCAGTAAAAATGACTGATTCTGCTACTCGTGCATCCGATGTAGAGACGGAGGCGGGAGGCAAAAAACCTATCAAAGAGATACCGGTGGTACAAGACCAAGGGATTTTTCAGCACGATACAGGAGACGTATATGACGGATTTTTTGAAGCTAAGAAAAAGGATCGTACTGTAAAAATGCATGGTAAATGTTCTATTATGACCTATTACCTATATAATATATATTCCTATTGCCTTACGTGAGAATGGTTTCTTGTTTATATTTTCACGTGTAGATAAGTTGTAGTATTGTTGTTTTGATACTGGCTGGCTCTTTGACATTATCCTATTTTGGGGAAATCTACACACTCACTCACGCCTATTATCCCCGAAGGGGTAGGCAGAGGCGCAACCAGTGCACCCACTTTTCGCCGTTATTCCGTCCCATGATGTGATAGGGGGCGAGCCTATCGCCATGTTGGGCACAAATTCCAGACTCCGAGCTGATATTGAACAGAAAAACTCAATATCACATTGCCCGACCCGGGAATCGAACCCGAGACCTCAGCTTTGCAGTCGTACTGTAATACAACTACGCCACCGAGGCAGTCACATAAATATATTTCTTTGAAACCTGGAAAGTATTTAACTCATAAGTTATACCTAATAGACATCGAATATAATGCCACACCGCAGATATTATCTGACTTATAATCTAAAATTAAATGCGTTAGAAAAAACACTCGACTGTGAGAAATTGGATCCAAAATGTTGGGAAGTTAAAAGTTTCAAAGGCCAATCGTGTAGCCCGCTATCTCGCGACCTACTGCCACTTCACCATCGTGAAATGTTTAACTAGGCATTTTATAGCCGTTTAGTCTTACAATGAGTGCAACTAATGGACCATAACGCTATCTTAAAGTAATGTACTGAGGAGCGCTACGCTCTAATTGCTTGAATACATCGTAACATGTTACTCTGACCGCCATTAATGCTTGTCTTTTGTTTTACGATTGCTTTCAATAGATTGCTTGTACACTGTTTTATGTGCTCCGTCCTGCTGTAACGCGTATGGTATTGACTAAACAGGAAGTTTGCAATACACACATCTCTGAAACATAATATTTACTATTGGCAGTACTAAGGTACATTCTGAATTAGGAATTATTAAAAAAAAGATACTTCATTTACTCCTAGGTCATTCAAATAGATCATTTCTTGATATACGCAAGACAGAACTAAGTTTTGCATGAATTTTTATTTAATTATTAATAATTATTTTCGAATTACGTGACTTGATAATAAACTCATTTGCAAAAAAAACGGGCACCTAAGCAATGAACCATTTCAAATGTTACTATTGGTTTGTTTGATAATTATAGGTAGTTTTACTTTCACAATTTTGTAAATTAATAAGCAAATAATCGTTTTTGTCAGTATTATCATAAAATTTTGATAAAATTTATGGGTTTTAATGCTAAAGTTCACTAGTAGTGTATGCTCGCTAGTAGTGCATATGCTCGTGAAGTAAAAGTTAACAAAGATTTTTGTTTGTTTTTTCTTTAATAAAGTAAAAGCAGATAAATGTTTAGTATCGAGTGTGACCCCCTCTAGCTGAAATCACAGCTTGAATTCGTCTGGGTATGCTAGCGAGGATATCCCGGATACTTGCTTGCGGAATACGTTCCCACTCCGCGGTAATCACATTCTTCAGCTCTCGGATGGTTTGCGGAGCCGGTTGTACTGATCTCACGCGTCGTTTCAGAACGTCCCAGACATGCTCTATAGGATTGAGGTCGGGACTTCGAGCTGGCCAATCCAAACGACGAATGCCGACCTCTTGCACATACGCTTCCACATCGCCAGACCGGTGGGTGCGAGCGTTGTCGTCCATAAAAATTGAGTCTTCGCCTAAAGCGGCCAATGCGGGTTGTGCATGAGGAATAAGAACTTCCGTTATGTATCGATGTCCAGTCAGTGAGCCGTTTTCAATGAAGACTAACTCTGTACGATCCATTGAATTTATTTCTGCCCAAAACATAACAGAACCCCCACCATAAGGTGTGATTTCTTCAAAACAAGCCTCTGCAAAGCGTTCTCTTCGTCTTCGTAGCACTCGCCGACGTCGATCTTCACCGAACAGAGATATCCTGGCTTCATCGGAGAACAATACCCTATTCCAGTCTTCTTGAGTCCATGACTCACAATTTCGAGCAAACCTAAGCCTGGCAACTCTGTGCTCACGGAGTAACTTAGGGCCGCGGGCCGGGCGATGACTGCGTATATTGGCCGCGAGCAGCCTCCTCCTGACCGTCCATAGACTAATATGCACATTTCTTACTTCTTCGAGGTTGTTCTTAAGGTCCACATACGAAGACTTGCGATTTCTCAATGCGCGACTCACAAGAAAACGATCATCCCGTGGTTGGGTACATGGTTTTCTTCCAGAACCAGGCCTTCTCTCGACGGAACCGGTGTTTTGATACCGCTGCCAGGTCCTTTGAACCGTCGAGCGACTCACACTTAGCCTCTGAGCCACGAAGCATTGGCTGCAGCCCTCTTCGAGCAGCGCAATAATTTTGGTAGCTTTTACCACTTTCTCTAACATTATTGAGACAGCTAAACAGCAATAAATGAAGCTTTGACAATTAAGAATATGAAATAAATTCATAAAAATTGACTAAAAGTTATGAAAACCGATATTATCTTTTGGAACTTCGCACCAAAAATGTAGGATAAAAAGTGGTTTTCTGTAAAAACGAGCATCAAACGAAAATTTTAATTTAGAACGTACTGTTTTAAACACCACGGCATTTTTAAAACCGGCCAGTAACATGTACAAGTGATTGAAATCATTTTGGTACCGTATTTTTTTAAAAAAGAATTAAAATCCAAACCGCCCGTTTTTTTTGCAAATGAGTGTATTATCATTCATCATTATATTCTTATTCAGATTCATATGCATAGAGTATGCTTATCTGATTGATTTGTATTCTAGGGCCTGGAATTTACACAACAGCTGAAGGCGACAGTTACGCGGGCAATTGGGATGCTGATCGCTTGGGAGGCGGCGAAGAAGTAACTATTTCTTTTTCTGATACTTCAAAATACGAAGGCTATTTCAAGGACTGGTGTTATCATGGCCCTGGAAACTACTTTTATCCAGACGGAAGCGTCCTACAGTGTGATTTTGTTGAAAATAGCCCAATAGGCAATTTGACTTTGACTGATCCCAACGGACACACTTGGATGGGTAAAGCCGAACTGGGCTATGGATGGGTGGAACCAGTGAATCACTTTTATGAAATGCTAGAGAAGACACGCGACTCGGGACGCATAAAGCGGCGACATAAAAATAAAGGAAACGCACAAGAAACGGCTCAGTTGTAACTTGTAACGCTATAATTATACATAAATAGAAATGTGAAACTGGATGACGCTTTTATCGCTCACAGTTTTAGTACGGTACCATTTTGTTCATCCTATTGATTTCGAATTTCAAAGCGTATGGAAATGTATTTTTTTTGTGGACGTAATATTTTTGTTTCAAATTTGAACATTACAAAGATTTGAATGAGTTCGTCAATGTGTTGTTTTATTTAGTGTCGACGTGTGAAGTGGGCATACGTGTCGCAATCATTTGTGTAAATGTTCGATGGGGAGTAATGTATAGAAGGGAAATGTTCAGTTAATTGTGGAACGAGTGGCTCGATGCAGACGCTAACTATGTGTCGGTTAGTTAAAGTACACACTCCATGTTACACTTCGACACTTAAACCCACTTTTACGCTAAAGAGAGAAGATACAGTCGGGGACATAATCTTTAAAAAGGAATTTAGTACCGTTTCAAATGTTTAGTAAATAAGGCAAGTAATTTGGTAGGATTGGTAAATTACGGTAAATATATATAAACTCATATTGCGTCATTGCTCTAAATAACGATTGAAACTACTGTCTGCTAAACAGGAGATTGTGCCTGTACACATTATCTGTCTTGCGACGAAGTTTTTGCATGCCTCCTTTTGGTATTATGACATTTAACGTTGTATTTAAAATTAGTATAGCCGCCTACAAACTATTTTGTAACTTGAACAACTTTAGTACAAAGCATTAATATAAACTGCGTTCGTTTTGTTATTTTGACCTCGAATGTACACCCACATTCGTTAACCATTTAGAGATGATCTTTCTCGGATGTGGGTGCGTATCTTCCTTGAGTCCGTTTATAAGAGAAATAGCGAGGTGGCGCGGGTCATTTTAAAGTGGAGAACGGTAAATTTTTGCAAAGCCACGGGAGTGGTCCTCTGCGTGACTTGGAGCCGTCTATTTAGTGGAACAATACTTAAGTATTGTTAATTTCACGAGGCTATTAAAGCCTCGTGAAATTAGGAAGGACGACGCTGTAAAGCGAAGGACATTTGGTTCCTATGGCAGATTATAGATTGGTTTTATGTCGCTATAACTATATAAGCATTTTACGTACATTTTAACTTTTAATTATAAGTATACTGTCTTTCATTTAGTGGGTTGGCAGACTGCATGTGCCTTTGGAATATTTATGGAGAATTTTCAGATATAGTGCTACAGGTTTACTCATTAGGTTGTTCTTCACTATGAAAGTGAGGGATAAATTACATTATGGGTAGTTAATTTAGAACACTAAAAGTTGTGTTCTGATACTAAACCCTAGTACATCTCAGGAGTCTGTTTTCGATAAATTAGTATATCGTTATTGAGACGGGAAATAATGTTATTTTATATTTTAATTTAATTAGGTTTTATTTCATTAAAGTAGGTATAAATTATTTTTGATAACACACGGAATTGTGCAAAAATATCTGTAAATTAGGAGCAGGAAAATATAAATGTGTAGGTTGTACAGCTAAGCCATTAATTAGTATGCGATGATGTCAGTGCAGATCGCTTGAGCGTTATCGTGGTTTCCAGTGTAATTCGTTTAGTATTAGTAGACAGACGAGTGGCTGGGCCTAAAACAGAAAGCGGGCGAGTAGCTAACAGTAAGCACAAGAGTAAATCGTACCGTAGAGGTGTGGCAGATGTGGTGTCGGAGAGACGTCGGTCGGCGCGGGCCGGCGCGCTGCACGCCGCCGTTCCCTTATCGTTATCACCTTATCAACCCTTATCAGTTACTCATCGCGAAACCGATCGCACAGCGCTCGATTAACGCCCGTGCGAATAAAATAACTATCCAGATGTGATTTTATTGGCACCGATCATGTACGTTCTCGGTGTATTGTGGTTGTTAGTGTTTTCAGTGTTTTCAGCGCACGTTGCCGGTCAAGGTAAGCCATTAGTTTTCCATATGTTAACGCTGATATGATTTTCTTTGCGATAAGATACATTGTAAGGAGGTTTTAAATAAATATATCGGTTCTTTTGAAAGATACCTATGATAGCTACATGTGCTTAAACATAGTTACCTAAGTACCTATGTTTCCATAGTTTTTCAGTTGGATTTGAATGCTGCGATTTTGTAATGAAATTTACGAGAACATAAAATCTTTTTTAATTCAAGTTATTTAAAATTTCCCGTGTTCATATCTGACTAAACCAAATAAACGTAACGCGTTATCTTAATATGAACAAACGTAACTTCAAAAGGAGAGATTATGTTAATGCGTAAACAAAAATAGCCAAAACAGACGCCGAACCAACCCACCTGTTAGTAACATTAGCTTTCCAAAATAGATAATTTCTAAATATATTTGACAGAATTATTTTTGGCGACTAATGGGAATTTCGTTTTCATTTTGAATACCTTATCCGTGTCGGTTGTCGTCTAACTTGGCCTTGTTCGTTATAGTTGAAAAAAACGCGTCATGTTTAAGGTATTTGTAAAAATTTTCATATTAATACTTATTCTAGGCATATAACTTTTGGAGATGCGGCACTTTTTAGAGTATTTTATAATGAGTTTCATAAATATGCTATGAAGCTTATAACAATTTAAATATTCATACCCTGTAGGTACTTACAATTAAACTAAGTTCCAGGTCGAGTCATTTATAAAAAAATGTTCCTATATCAGTTTGTTTACTTACAAGTTCTGATAAATATGATATTACGATATTGACTCTGAATCATGTTCAATTGCCTTGAACTTATATTCTCATTCATTAAGTAGATATAGGTATTATTTATAGGTACGATAACTCATTTAATACTCATAATTCCAAATTATTCCCGCACGTTTCCTGTTTGGTATTTCTTGTATTGAGTCCTTTGGGTTTTTCCATCTTAAAAAAAATTAGTCAGTCGCAGCTCGGAGTCAGGAAGTTGGCGGTGTGATACCCCCGTGCCTCGGAAAGCACGTAAAGCCGTTGGTACTGCGCCTGATCTCTCTCCGGTCATGTCGGATTGCCGTCTCACCGGACTATGAGAGTGAAGGAATAGCGAGTGCACCTGTGTATTGCGCACACACTTGTGCACTATAATATCTCCTGCGTACCTGGCTGATCTCCGTTGAGATTGGCCGCCGTGGCCGAAACTGGCTAGGAGAATTATTATTATTGAGTCCTAGCTGTTATCAGCATATAGTTTCTTTTATTAGGATAAAATTAGTTACTACATTCCGTCAGTATGAAAGGTAAAAATTAGCACCATACAGGAATCTAGAGGACTTCTCGTTATTCTTTCTGTAGGGTTTTTATCAGATTTAACTAGGTACTTAGGTAGGTATTTATAGATTTCTGTATTTATATGATGTATTATGTCCTACTAAGGATTAAATGTATTATATGAAAAAAATATGCGTAACTTATAGCTTGTTACATTTCTCTAATGAACATAGTAGTGACAAATTTAATAAAGTTTATTGATTCTAAAAATGTCGATAGATATTTCACATCTCAAATTCAAAGAACACAGTGTCACTTATAACACTATTGTGCGAAGAGGTTTATTACTTAATCAATTCCGAAGATGTACTATCGGCGTAGATCAATTTACTACAATGTGTTGTACACAAAGGGCACGCGCGATATTGTATTGCTATATGTCCCAGATTATCTGTTAGTCTGCCCATAATCTCGTATACGCCCACATGAGTCGTGTCAACACTGCATTAACACGACGCTCCTATGGGAAGCATTTGGTGGTCCATTTTGGGAGATTTGAAGCTTATAATCCGATGACGTTTTCAAGAGGCACCAAACAATTGTAAAATAATGGCCTGACAAATTTTAAAATGACGGTACCTACTTTAAGAATTACCTACTATATAAAATGGGTGAAAAAATTTGGAGTACACTTGTAATAAAAATACCAATGAATATGACCAATAATAAAAATATAAAAATATAATAAAAATATGACCAATTATCTATACTAATATTATAAAGCTGAAGAGTTTGTTTGTTTGTTTGTTTGAACGCGCTAATCTCAGGAACTACTGGTTCGAATTGAAAAATTATTTTTGTGTTGAATAGACCATTTATCGAGGAAGGCTTTAGGCTATATAACATCACGATGCAACTATAAGAAGAGAAGAAATAGTGGAAAATGTGAAAAAAACGGGGAAAATTATTCATCCTTGAGGGCTTCCATTGCGTGCGCTGCGAAAACGGTTCAAGATACCAAAAATATATGTACTAAAGAATAATTCCTCTTGAAATGATCTAAAAAAATGTCCGCGACAGCATATGTCTATCTTTTAAGATTAACTCACTAGAACCGTTTTTATGGTAATCTAATTTGGTCAAAATTAATGCATTATTTGTTAAGAGTTGTATCAACGTCATAATATTAATCTTTATCCAAATAAATGTGTTGGATAGAGTGATTCAACGGGAAGGTTTTTATGTACTTTTAGCCCGGAAAAACTTATTAACGCGGACGACGCCGTGGGCAAAAGCTAGTTTTGTTATATGTCGTAAATTATCGCGTTGTACTGGTAATAGAAAAACTAAGTGGGATTTGGAAAATATCGGTCCAGTAGTTTTTGAGTTTATGCGTTACAAATATACAAAAACACAATAATACAAATCTTTACTCTTGATAATATTAGTATAGATAACAATCTATAAGTAGTTATCTACAACGCATGTACAAGCACCGTAAGTTTAAAGTTGTGAAAAATAACACTTTGTGTTAGTATCAGAATCATTACTAAAATAATCTTACTAATTGACTGCCTCGGTGGCGTAGTGGTATTGCGTACGCATTACGAGTACGATTTGCGCGCTGAGGTCCTGGGTTCGAATCCCGGGTAGAGCCAAAAAAATAGTGACTGGGTTTTTCCATCTTAAAATTTACTCAGTCGCAGCTCGGAGTCAGGAAGTTGGCGGTGTGATACCCCCGTGCCTCGGAAAGCACGTAAAGCCGTTGGTCCTGCGCCTGATCTCTCTCCGGTCATGTCGGATTGCCGTCTCACCGGACTATGAGAGTGAAGGAATAGCGAGTGCACCTGTGTATTGCGCACACACTTGTGCACTATAATATCTCCTGCGTACCTGGCTGATCTCCGTTGAGATTGGCCGCCGTGGCCGAAACTGGCTAGGAGGAATCTTACTAATGCTCTCTGTGTAACTCTTTGCATAACTCTATAATTTACTATTAACACAAAACGCTATTGACCATTATTGCGTGATGAAAATATTTAATTAAATTAACAAACATTATAACTTAATTTCTTATCTCAATGTCATGGTATAAGCCTAGTTTCCTTGTTATGTTCCTAGATTTTATGACGCATAATGACAATATTATTCCAATCGTGGAAAATAATGTAATAAGTTGCTGTTTATCAACTATAGTAGTTAATACTTGACATATTCCAGCCTCTGCATAAAATATACTTACATATTACATACACACTTATGCCCTTTATTCCTGAAGGGGTAGGCAGAGCCACAACTAGCGCACCCAGTTTTCGCCGTGCGTATTCAATCCCTAGATGTGATAGGGGGCGAGCTTATCGTCATATCGGGCACAAATTCCAGACCCCAGGCTGATATTGAATAGGGAAATCCAATAACACTTTGCCTGTCCCGGGGATCAAATCCGCGACCTCAGCATTGCAGTGGTACCGTAATACAGCTACACCTCCGAGGCAGTCACATAAAATAAAATAATGGGATGAAGTCACACACGTATAGAAGTAATGGTCGGCGGGAAAACTGCACACACAATAAATACTAGAAATGCCACTAGAACTTTTTCATACTACGTACTCATGAGGAGTTAAGCTCTGCATGACATTAAACTACACTTGTCATTCTAAGATGGTAAGTACTTAATGTTAATAAATTTCCCAATAATTACGTTTCGCGGTAGCTTGCATTTTTTTAAATCTAAACACGGTCGTGTTTGGAGACTGGTCTCGGGTATTTACCATGCATTAAAATGGATCCCAACGGGCAATGACTTTTCGGGCATATCAAAACAAAAAACACTGCCAAAAGGAAGTAAGGAATAATGTATTCATTGTTATATTAGGACAATGCCATATATGAGGACAGGATGATTGTTTTACTACGAGTAGTCGATACATTAGGTATCTATACCGTTACAAAACGTGACATTTTGTACTAGGCTATCGAGTACCTATCAAAAAGTATTAAACATAACCATACGACCTTTTATGTTTGGTAGAGCCGTGCCAAAAACATATTTGTCTACAGGTTAACTGAGTTCGACCGTGGTTATACCACTGTGTTAGATAAATCTAAGGATAGCTAGCCTGTTCATGTTGGTATTTTTTTGTTTCTGTAGTTTTGTACGGTGAACGAGTTTTCACACCCCTTATCTTTCTAATCCTTATACCACTCCATAAAGGCAGGTAGAACCCTGGTATTCTGGTATTGTATGTGTTCATGGGCGGTGGAAATCACTTAACATCAATTACTTGCTTGTAGAAATACTAACTAACTTTAATGTAAACTATTTTAGAACTTTTGCTTCAAGAAACGTAAAATGCGGTCAGCCTCAGAACAATATTTAGTTATTATTCTCAGCGGTGAGTAGGTATTGTCCACGCCAAGTTTTTAATCGTAAATCGTTTACCCACTGACACTAACTACTTAAGAAATACTTGGTGATTTTATGTTATTATGCACATAAAGATTATTTATTAGTGGTGAAAAAATAACATTGATGCATTAAAACTCACAGATAAATGGGGTATATGCGTCCATGAAAGTTGTTTAATTTAACCGGGATCTCACTGTTCAATGCATACGTTAATGGCAAAGGGAAAATTAAATTTATTGAAAAGATTCTATATTGTATAGAGATAGTGTTTTAAAAGGGTCTGTTTGAATAAAGTGGGTATTAGATATCGTCGTTGTTTTATTATACTTATAAAATACTTCTTCAGTTGATTGGCTGTTAAAAATTTTGCTTTTTATGTCCACAGCTCAACAACAACTGCTAAACAAGCTGGTATGCATCGAGCACGAAGAATGCGGCTCGTGCCTATCTGCCGCGGTCCATTGTCGATGGTGTGCGGACCCTTACTACAGTTCGGTTGCTCCGCGGTGCAACGATGATGAGACGTGAGTGATATTCGAACTGCGACCCTAATGTCGCAGTTAGTTAAGGTTCGTTAAGGTCTAAACCTTACTGACCGATATAATATGACTCTACAGCGTTGACCTGACTGGGTCATAATATGTCTCTATAGCGTTGACCTTACTGGGTCAACGTTGTAGCAGCGTAGAGTCATATTATGTCAGTCAATAGGATGTTACATTATCTTTTTTATGATTTTCGGAAAATGATTGAAATGGGCCGGATAATTATTTTATTGTAATGGTATAATTAAAAATGCCATCATCAATCAAGAGCATGGTAATCATTGTAAATACTTTGCAATAGCTGACCTAGTGTGACGAGCGTAGTGCAATGCTATTCCATACCTACTTCGTTCCAATCTATATGACATTGTTACTGATTAAAACCAGGGTACGAGTTACGAGCTTGCTACATCATTCAATATTATAAAAAAAAACAACGCCCTAGAACAATTGACTGTCATGTCGTCGAAATTACAATCAATCGATTTTATGTAGTGTCAAGGGAATTATCACAACCTGACATTACCGGAAAGATATATTACTTTAATGATAGCAATCGGGAAAGTAGAGGCAAATCTTTTATTCCTACGAAAGTAACAATCATGAGTGGTTCGCATTCTTCGGTGCGTTCCCACGTCGGCTGACCGACATTTTGGGCCGATGTGCCTCACTAATCAAGAGATCGTCGTTTGATTGATTATTGATTGTGCTTACGCCGAACCCGGATGAATGCTTTTCAATGGGCTTACTTCGGTTCAGACGTGCTGTGTCGTAACATTCACTTTGAAATAAGGCTCTACAAGTTAGTCGTATTCTTCTTCGTCGTAAAACGAACAATTTTTTTAGGTTATGTATTAGGCACCCTTGTGGAATAATTATTGATAGTTATTTAGTCGTCATAGTAAGTTTCATATTGTCTGCTCCTCTATAGAATCTTTTGTTGTACAGTTTGGTTACAACTGGGTGCAGTCAAGCGATGATTCAACGGCCAGAGAAGCCTGTTTGGGTGGTGGCAGAGAATAATTCCCTTCAAGACATGCAGTTGGGAAGTCAGGAGTCTGTGGTGCAGATTCAACCGCAGCGGATCAAGTTGTCATTAAAGCCACGTAAGCACATCATCTATTCAACTCTTGTTTCCATATTATAATTAAAGATAATATTAAACTCACATGTATCATAATTAGAAGTCAAATAATAACTAAGAAATACGTTTCATTTTTGTATAAAAATTATAAAAAGTACCAGAGCTGATATCGTGCCTAATAACGTACATAATATTATAATGTTATTGAAATAGTGAATTTATGATGACTACTTATATAAATTTTAGGCGAAACGAAGAAAATTAACTTCTCATACAGACCGGCCAAAAATTATCCTTTAGACTTGTATTATTTAATGGATCTTACCTGGTCTATGAAGGATGACAAGGAAACATTGGTGTCATTACGCGACGACTTGCCGGCTTTGCTTAAGAACTTAACAGATAATTTCAGGTACGTAAATATTCTATAAACCTATAAAAAGCGACGATAGCCTAGTTGGGAATGGAACGGTCTACTGAGACATTGTCCGGAGGTTCAAATCCAAGGCACACACCTCTGACCTTTCAAAGTCATGTGTGTATTGTTTATCAATTATCGTTCGCTTTAACGGTGAAGGAAAACATCGTGAGGAAACCTACATACCTGAGAATTCTCTATAAGAATTTCGAGGGTATGTGAAGTCTGCCAACCCGCAATAGGCCAGCGTGGTGGACTAAGGCCTAACCCCTCTCAGTTGTAGAGGAGGCCCGTGCTCAGCAGTAGGCAAATATATAATAGAGGGCTGATTGCATTGCATTGCATTGCATTGCAAATATTCTATATGTAGTCGTACAGAATATATTATTTTCTGAGATTTTTTAATTTCTTGGTTTGGATATTTCTATTTTCTCTTCATTAAGAAAATAATTGTTTTAGTAAATTCAGAAAGTAATTAAAGCGTGATGATAGGTCATCATTAATGGCAATGTCGGGCTAAAACTAACTTTTAGTTACTTTTTTTCCACACCGTTTTTTTGTTTCTGTTTCGTCTGGTCTGCTGGCAGCCTGGCATAGTCCTTTGGTTTTTTGATATTTCTTCTGCACGTGTATCTGCCTTACTTGACACAGGCAAAATTTTACAAAAGGACAGAGCCTGATAGGAAAAAGAAATGTTACTTTTTAAGTCGTAAACTATGTTAGACCTAAAAGTTGAAACATGACTTCAAAAATGGATCAGAGACTACCGATTTACACTAATCTCTCCTTTTCCACCAAGGATTGGTGGAAAAGGCGCGTCCAGAACTCTATAAGACTATAACAGTAGGTAGATTTGTTAAAAATCATGATGACTATATTATCATTAAGGCACAAGCTGATTACTTACGATTTAGTTTATACAATGCAGAAGTATCTAAGTACCAACACTCACTTTCTTCGTTTGACCCAATATCTTACTTGTAAAGATCGCCATTGATTCTGTCCGTTCGCAATTCAATTGTGATTGAGATGGGAGATTATTTATGTGAGGTGTTTAGAGTTTAATTGAATCATTTGATTTCTCTTGGAGGTTGGTGGTTAATTTTTGTGCATGTCTTGCTATATTATTTTTAGGTATATTGAATTTTTATCAATAAAAAATATTTTTTGCACTTAGCGTCTATTAATTTTTCAGTTAATTAATACTGTACAACCCAGGAGACTGAATGTTTTTTTTATTGCAGATTAGGCTTTGGGAGTTTTGCAGAAAAACCTATAATGCCATTCATAAGCGTGGATGAGAGGCGACGAGCGAATCCGTGCAGTGTCGAAGAAGAGGCATGCGAAGCAACCTACAGCTTTAAACATCATTTATCACTTACCAATCAGGTATGTGATTTCAAATCTAACAATTGTTATAATTAGAGATTAAAGGTTAATTATGAACTTATACAAGAACAAGCAACGTAGAGATCATAATTATAGATACAAGCGTTGAGCGAAATGAAGACGGACAAATTATAATTAGACTAAATTTAATTTTAGAATTAAGTTTGTAACAATAACATGAACAAGTATAATGTTGATGAGTTATAATTTATGTTTAGGTTAACGAATTTATTAAAGAAGTGAATACCAGTTCAGTGACTGCGAACTTGGACAATGCAGAGGCGCAGTTAGACGCACTGATGCAGGTACTGACATGTGGCGACAGAATCGGATGGTCGTCACGCAGCCGTAAAATTGTAATTCTATCCTCTGATGGATTGCTTCACACCGCCGGCGACGGAAGACTTGGTAACTAAAATGTTCATTTCTGCTCCGATGACTTTTTGTTCCTATAAAAGCTTGAATAATTGATTAACATTTTTTTCACAGGTGGCGCAACAAGAAAGAACGACGAGAAATGTCACTTGGATGAAAAAGGTTATTATGATGAAGCCGCAACTTACGACTATCCATCCATAGCGCAAATATATAGACTGTTAGATGAGTACAAGGTAAATGAAACCTTTCTTTGCATCTGGATTATCACATGTTACGCAATGTATATATGTTTCCGCGTCTGCCGTAAACCATTACTGTGTTTATTCGAGCTTAACCCGTAATCTTATGTTGCGGTTTATTTTAGGTGAACGTTATATTTGCGGTGACTGAAAGCGTAAAGGAGCATTACGATAGCTTACATCAATTACTTGAAGACTTTACTTACGTGGCTAAGCTGGAGAGCGACAGTTCAAACATTTTGAAGCTCGTGAAAACTGGTTACGAGGATATTGTCAGTGTTGTCAACTTCGAAGATGATTCCAGTGCAGGCCCGGTAAAGGTTAGATACTTCACCGATTGTGGAGTAAGAGGTGGTCAGATGATTGAAGCTACTCGCTGCACAGGCGTTGGATATGGTATGACTCTTAATTACGAAGCCCACGTTAGTCTCGATGCGTGCCGGGAATTTAAAAGGGTAAGGCCAATTACAATGAGAAAGTGAGCCATCCAAATTGAGTCACCAGCATAATTCAAAACTTTTTGCTTACAGTCCAGTCAAACCATACGCATTTCTGAGAGTCAACTGGGTCAAGATTCACTGACCCTGGAAGTGGACATTCAATGCGGATGTAAATGCGAAGGCGATTTGCAGAAAGACATGTCACTGACGTGTCCTGCGAATTCGCACCTCGTGTGTGGTGTTTGCCAGTGCAATAAAGGATGGTGAGTCTAATGACATAGGTATTACAACATTATACGTATTATGACGCCTTTGTTTAACAACGTGTCTAGCGTTTTATCGTCTTTTACTAAAACTGATTATTGTTACCATACTATGTGTTAGATACTTAAGAGTTATGACCAAGAAGCTTGAATGGTTACGACACATAATATTTTACAGAATTTTATTTAGTTCGTTCATTGGTTGCTGGTCAGCTGCTTTTAATCATACACATGGTCTGTTAATAATCCGCTCTCACGTTGTAAGATGCAATAGAATGAGTTTTATCTATTTCATCGCGACCTAATTGGTCTCGACTTCAGCGTGTGTAGCCAACGCCTTACGGTCATAGCAACGGAGCGAAACTATACCATAACTTCTATTTTATTTTTTGTATGATAATTATCAGGGTTATGTCGTAAAAAAATGTGGCCATTAAAACTTAGGTGTGTAAATTATATCTAATTCGAAGGATTTTTTAATGTTGGAAAACACTGTAAGACACCGCTTATCGCATTGACACCTATCTAAAGTAATTTTGAGTCATGAATTAGTTTCAAACAACAACTCAGGTTGTACGTATTCAGCTTTCGTTTAAATACCAACTAGAATTTTGCATTTCGCACGCCTGATAAGAGGTATATGCATAACATGAGAAGGCCCGATAGGAACAATAAGGATACAATACTACCCTGGTAATCGATATGGCATTAAGTCAGAAATAGCTTAGTGACTTAGTGCCCTGTCGATTACCACAGCAGAATATAATGTATTTAATTAGCAAACTGCCTGCCCCGGTGGCGTAGTTGTATTATAGTACGACTGCAGTGCTGAGGTCTCGGGTTCGATTCCCGGGTCGGGCAAAGTGATATTGAGTTTTTCTATTCAGTATTAGCTCGGAGTCTGGAATTTGTGCTCGATATGGTAATTTATTGTCATTGTAGTGACCAACACTAGCTATTTTTAGTAAAAGAAACGTTTGTGCGTTCAGTTTATATTGTTCAGTAGCGTGTGTATAAGTTAAATATTGTTATGTTTGTTTGAATATGGTATTGTTTATTATTATTTGTAAGTTTTTAATTTTTTTTTTATGGTTTACCGACTTGATGTCTGTCAACGTCATATGGGCATCCCATTGAAAACCAGCGCTGCGGTACTACACTGGTGGTGCTGTGGCAATTAGCTGAATGGGAGGCCCATTGTTGGTGTAATAATTGCTGTTTTTTATTTAACTTTACATTTTATAATATTTATTGTTTTTGCTTTCCGTTTGCAATAATTGAACCAATAATAAATTTTTCTTTCTTTCTTTCTTTCTTCTTTCTATATGGCGATAGGCTCGCCCCCTATCACATCATGGGACGGAATAACGGCGAAAAGTGGGTGCACTAGTTGCGCTTCTGCCTACCCCTTCGGGGATAAAAGGCGTGAATGTATATGTATATGTATATATGTTAATTAGCAAAGTATGTGTAATAGGGTAGTTGACTACTTTTTTAAAATATATTTATCAAAAATGTGTGCCACCCAAAATCTAACGGAAAAATAATTTTCAAATTTGGGGCAATAATTAGTAAGTTATAAAGCTTTGAAACTTGGTGGAAGAGTAGTTGTGAAATAACGGTAAAATTACATTGTGACGTCACCCAGAGTCGCCGGCCATAACGCTGCATGCGTACGAAAAAGATAACGCGATATTCCCTCCACGTGCCCACTATTGTTAACAACAGTATTTCAAACATGAATAACTGGTTTATTGTTCAACAAATTTGGATGGTGATTTCACAGACGAATTTCTTTTTCGTATTATTTTCTGTTACGTATAAAATAATTTACAAAATCAAACATAGGAAACTACATTATTAATTATTTGATATTATTATTTCTCAGGTCGGGTCCATCCTGCGATTGTTCCATTGAGGACGAGAATGCTTCAGCCGAGCTGATGGCGCAGTGCCGGGAGCCAAACACAACCAGGACAATCGCTTGCTCCGGCGCGGGCGATTGCCTGTGCGGCAAATGCGACTGCGATCAAGGATACAGCGGTCGTTACTGCCAGTGCAAATCTTGTGAGATTAGCCTGTAAGACATTTTTTTTTATTTTTGTGAGTAGAATGATATTAACTCTACCACCCAGTCTCCTGGAAGGCTCGTTGGAAATTTTAGAGTGACAAGTCTATTGACTCGTGACAGGAAATGAAAACTTCATCTACGACATTGCTTCGCTAAACAAGAACACTTAGATTTTGGTCCATGTATGTTTAAAAATTTAATGATTATAATTAATTTCCCGCACGTAGAGCACTATGTTTACTCTTGCTGTAAACTTTACCTAAACAAAATTATGGTCCATTTATACACCCACATCAAAGCAAGTTATTATAAACAGCAATAGCTTGTGGCTGCGATCAAATATGCTGCACCCACTAATTAAGATATAAACTTACTTATTATAGTTGTAGGGATCGCAACTGCGGCTACATGTGGCCGTAGGGATTTTTTTGACTTAAATTTACAAATTATAACTCTCAAAAGTAACGGAGTAACGTGTTGCCTCAAGCCTCAAAGTATGCTTTGAGTTAAAATTGTTCATAAACTGTATGTTTCTTTACTATTGGCTAATCCCACGTGACTTCAGCAAAATGGTTACCAATGGTAAAGTTCTGTATATTGAACTAAGTTAGAAGCTCTTCAAAACCTTACCAAATATTATCGACCATAGAATTTTATTCACACAGTTTTACTCATATCTGTATTTCCAAGTCTATATAAGCCTAGCACCTATTTGAATACTAATGAAATTTCCTGCTTTCTTTCAGTGCAAATAGTATAGAATGTGGCGGTGTAGGGCGTGGAGTGTGCGTGTGTGGACAATGCGCTTGTTCTGAGGGATGGAGCGGAGAGGCGTGTGACTGTACCAGTAGAAACGATACTTGCATTGCGCCTGGAGGCAGTGACGTTTGCTCTGGACATGGGGATTGTGTTTGTGGTAAGTTTAGATAAATAATAACGAGAAATTAAATAAAAAAATATAAAAACAGCATTATCTACCTTGCAATAATTATGAATTTAGATTTATTGCAAACTATAGTGCTACACCGACGCCCTCCAGTTGCAATGCAATGCAATCAGCCCTGTATTATATACTGCCCATTGCTGAGCACGGGCCTCCTCTACTACTGAGAGGGGTTAGGCCTTAGTCCACCACGCTGGCCTATTGCGGGTTGGCAGACTTCATATACCCTTGAAATTCTTATGGATAATTCTGAGGTATGTAGGTTTCCACACGATATTTTCCTTCACCGTTAAAGTGAACGATAATTGATAAACAATACACACGTAACTTCGAAAAGTCAGAGGTGTGTGCCTTGGGTATCGAACCTCCGGACAATGCTTCGGCAGACCGTTCCATTCCCAACTAGGCAATCGTCCACAGCTATTGCATAGAAATTTTACTTTCTTTACGTTGCTAAAGTACTTAGTGCCATAGCCCCTAATGATACTCAGCATCAACAGTCTGTGAAACGTTTTAGGATCTATAATATAATCATCACCATCAAAAGACAAGTTCACCGCTCAACTGTGCCTCCCTTATTGAAATACGTCAATCCAGGACGGTGTGAATGCGGTGCGGCCGACGACGACGGTTCTCGGTACTCGGGCATGTTCTGCGAGACGTGCGCGACTTGCGAGAACCCGCTGTGCGCGCACGCGGAGCCGTGCGTGACGTGCCACCTCAACAGCAGCTGCACCGACCTCTGCGCCATCGGCAGCGTCAACTACACCGTCGCTGAGGAGATACGGGACACTGGTAGGTAAACCAAACTATTTTTTTATAGAAGGCTCGGCTCGGCTCGACTATCTCGGTGGCGTAGTTGTATTATGGTACGGCTGCAATGCTGAGGTCTCGGGTTCGATTCCCGGGTCGGGCAAAGTGATATTGAGTTTTTCTATTCAGTATCAGGTCGGAGTCTGGAATTTGTGCCCGATATGGCAATAGGCTCGCCCCCTATCACATCATGGACGGAATAACGGCGAAAAGTGGGTGCACTAGTTGCGCTTCTGCCTACCCCCTCGGGGATAACAGGCGTAAGTGTATATGTATGTATGTAAGGCTCGGCAAAGTGGCTTCACTACATCTGATGGTAAATGCAAGCCCAAAAAATAATGTCGACCGGCAAGAGATAAACATTCCTGTGGGGCTAGGATGTGAATAAGAAACAACATGCGTCTCCGCTTTGTTTTATTGTGATTGCGTGACTGATGTATCGGTATTTTGATGTCTGTGATTGATCGAGAGACCGATACGTCAGTCTCTCAACCAATCACAATAAAACGAAGCGGAGACGCATCTGCTTTTTTTCACATCCTAGCGCCCCGCTGGTCGGTCGGCACAGTTATGCCGGCCTGCTTGATTGCTTCTTTACGCTCCGCTTGAAGGACCCTAAATCGTAGGAAGGAGGGAATACGTACGCAATAATATATTGTTTATGGAATAAGCGGGTCTGCTGTTTTTTCTAAACGTACTTATACTATTGCCATTCAGTGTCAGAAGTGATCAGATGATTATGTAGCGGTTATTGGTCTTAGAAAGTGTAAGAACAACCTTAAACAGTTTACGCTGTTTCAATCATGTGCAATAGATGTAATAGGCCAATGATCGGTCTTAGGGCCCACTCGAGAGTGGGTAGGCACCGGGCTTCGGACACGCAAATTGTAATATCACCAGATCAAAAATTAACACGCATTGGTAAGGTACTCCTGTCACAAAGACTGTCTCTAGGTATGTAGACAAAAAATAAAATACGTACCAGCATACATACTGATTAAATTATTTATTATCATATTAAAACTCTCAATAATTATGTTTAATTCGACGCAACGCTGGCATACTCTTTCAACAAAAATACACTTCCATACAAACACACATTTCCAAAATGGTGTCATTAATTCCGTGATTGATTACTCGCTGCGAACACAAAATTGCCGGGCCTATTAAGATTAGTTTCGCTTTTACTCAATTATCTTTAAACGCCAGTACGAGGCAGTAATACACTCGGCGTTGTTCTAATGCTGTAGAAAGCTGTTCATTAGCCAAAACGAGGGGTAATACATTAAATTACATACACGGTGGGCACATTAACTTCGAGGATACACTTTAATAAACGATGTTAGTGCATTGGTGGTTTGTTGCTGATATAAAATTATGACCCTCGTCTGGATGTACAGTGCCTTTGAAAAAATGGGGTGGTTTAAAACACGAAACATGAAAACTCATTCCTTCATACTTTTTTTATCCACTTTCCCCTATCATCAACTTTTTAAACTATTATTGTTATGGATAAGGATATCAACTTTTCTGTCTTAAATCAAATTAATGAAGACTTGTAGGAAAGCTATAAATCTTTCTACACTCACTTTTCAATTACTATGTTGGTAAATAGGAACTAATTAAACCTTTAAATAAATTGTGTGTCTATAAGAAAAGGCGGTTTTAGCGGTATATTTATCTAATAATTTGCACGTCATGTCGCAAAGCGAACTCTCGGCGGCGGGAATGTATTTAATTATAGGACAAGCACAACACTTCCACGTTATAAATATGGAAACTTATAAGTAGACGTCGATTGACGCAATATTCAAAGTAAATTATGGTATAACAAAGGCGTATTTTTTGCTAACACATTAATCTCATCCATTTATAGCGACATGCGAACATTAACTTAGCCATACAAATAGACAATGACATATAATATCTTATAAAGTTTTGTTACGAGCACAGTTAATTAATATGACGTCAATCAACAATAAGATAATGTCTAACATTGTTTATGGATTTTTTTAAATGCATGACCAATTATACCGTCCTCACAGATTGCTCTAAGAGTGATGATCAGTAATTATTTTATAAAAATTAAGCGGTAACTCATTTTTGTCACTAACTCTCCAATATTAACACTGTTACGGCGGTTAGGTACCGGACAAAAGATAATTTACCTACCTAATACTTACAGAGTGTGGTTCATATTGTTATTAAATAACTGCATCTACTTATCTTCTCAGTCACCAAAACAAGTGCGCCTTAAAACTGCTGAAACGGCTATTAATTTTATTTTAAATTTCTAGAAGCCATGAGTGACGAAGATGTCGTCTGCATTCTACGTAGAGAAGAGGACTCTCTCGAATGCGAGTACAAGTATTCATACACAGCAGTCAAGCAGTCAGCGGTCGCCATGAAGATCGTCATCAGGTCCAAAGACTGTTTCCAGCCAACCAGCGCGAAGATCATGACCAGCGGCTTCATCATTATGGCATGCGTCATCGCCGGCGGTATCTTCGTCATCTTAGCTATAAAGAGTGCTCAAGTCGTGTCTGATAGGAGAGCGTACGCGAAGTTCGTCAAAGAAGCACAAGAAAGTAGGAAGAATATGCAAGAACTGAATCCGTTGTACATATCTCCTATTTCGGAGTTTCGGTTACCAGACTCTTTCCCTAGAGATAAGCGCGATTAGTGATATATAGTACAAAAATAGAGTTACGTATTTGTTTTAACGTTGAGTAGTAACATTTTATTACGTTATTTTTAAAATCCCATCATCTGTTGAATGTTTTGGTGCCGTTTTTGGATGATCGTCTTCCGGATTTTTATGAATCGATATCTTTTATGGGCACGTTGCGCAACTTTAAAGTATGCAATGTTATTCTCGGCACTGAATCTGTTCTTTTTCTCAAAAGAAAATGACTTAGCTTTTTGTTATTATGTTTAGTTTGCTAATATTTGAAGAGCACAATTTTGTAACAATTTTATCAGTAAGTAGTTGATAAGATTTACTAGTCTTTTGTGGTTTGTACTTAAATACAGGGCGTATGAAATTGTATTGTCACCAAAACTCACTTGTATAAATGCGTTAGTCATATTTCTTAAATATTAAATGATGTTAGCATAATAAGTTCCTAAGTGTTTGGTTCTCGTTAGAAAATAACTTTGTTTACGTGTACAAACAAATAAAACGATTGTTAACATTTCCTTAATATTATTTTAATTCATTGATTCATATAAACATTTACATTATGTAAGTGGAATAACGTGGAAAGAACTAGGTATCACAAATGCACACATTTACAGAATATTCCACAGCAAAATAAATAAAAATATGTTTTGATACAGATAGAACAAAACCCAGTAACGAATAACACTACATAATACATTTTAGAATTGCCCAAACTAATTTTACTTTTTGTACAATGTTTCCGAATGTTACGAGGCAACATAGGATTTTACAAAAATCTTTCATTATTAGAAAAACAAAACACTTGCGTAAGCATGTCAGTTACAAAATGTAACTGCGGTATGGATGCATCGTTACAAATTATTGTTACATTTAAAGGAAAGCATTACGTCTCCTGGTAATTAGTCTGTATCAACACATATAATTATTAAACAATGAGGTATCTGTTATTTTCCATTCTAAAAAGCGTTCTAAAAAGTCTGTTAAATTTCACATGTTACATGAAAATAATAAAAAATGCAATAATTTTGAACCAAGGAAACGGAATAAGTAATTCTATCACAGTTCAGAAACGAAGTATTTACAAGAATTATATCATGCGTCTATGACGTCTAGACATTCTCGTTGTCACATTTTTTCTCCCACTGGGTGTCATTGCAAATACCCGTTGGCCATTAATGGTAGACAAAATGTGGGGACAAGGAGAATAGGCGACATTATGAAGCGCTGAACCTAGCGAAGGTCAACAACCTGTTATACCATAGGCACTTTAGGTTCTTGACGTCATCTAATTCAATAATAACGTGAAAGACCCTTTTCCCCATTACAGGTAATAAAAAACATAATTTAGTAATTACAACTAAGTACCATGACCTTAGCAATTAACCAAATGATTTGTAAGAGATAGATTCGTATATCGTCGATGAGGAGAGTAATGACAAAGAAGTAATATTTATTCAGATAGTGAAATATGTTACTTTAAAATGACATAGCACAAAACATGAAGAAAGTATCCTGATATAGATAACTTTATTAACGATTAAACATAGACTTAATAAAATCACATCCCCAATCTCTTACAAAAGAAATCTATTTGACTATGCACCACGTATATACAAGATATAAAATCTACATTGTTATAAAGATGAAGCTCATGACGGCATCGGTGGCGTAGTTGTATTACGGTAAGACAGACTGCAATGCTGAGGTCTCCGGTTCGATCCCCGGGTCGGGCAAAGTGATATTGGATTTTTTAATCAGTATCAGCTCGGAGTCTGGTATTTGTGCCCCATATGGCGATAGGCTCGATTCCTATCACATCATGGGCCGATATACGCACAAAAGTGTGTGTACTAGTTGCGCCTCTACCTACAACTCCGATGATAAAAGGCGTGAGTATTCGTTATGAAACTCATAGAAAAAGTTGTAAAAGTTGTGGGCGTGATTCCAGCCACCTCCAACAATTTTGATTTTCTTCTTAATTGAATTATTCTTAATGTTTTCGTTTTAAACCAATCCATAACCATACAGGAAATTATAAAAAGTTATAATGCTACCAAAGAATAACTAGACTGATAAAATTACACAAGTTCCATTCAGTTTTGTATCAGTTGATGAACGGCAGGAATGGTTATTATACAATTTTATTCCTGCCAGAAATGCCTTTTAAGAGTTGATACGAAGTTTTGAAAGACATAAAATTAGAAATAGGTACGAATCGCATCAATAAATTTTCTTTTATAATAATTGTTTGTATTATTAATAATTTTAATCACAGATAGCATTGCTAAGAAATTAACGCTAACTCACTACCGTACGCATCGCAAGTACGGGAGCAGCGTTATCATTTTTTGTAATAAAAACATAGACTTTGGAAACATATCATTTAGAGCTGAGAAATAATAAAGTATTTAGTATTGCTCCAGTACGGAAACAACGTACAAACGACTCAATATTCAATTATTTCTACACATAAGGCCCCTTAGAACAGCTACGTTTTACCTTACTAAGGCAATTATGGATATAATTCGTTACATATGTACAATTCGTTATATAGAAAGACTATCACGTTTTGTAAATGTACATGTAATTTCGTTAACTTACTTTAACCGAAGTTAGTAGGTACCTACCGTGTTTTATCTAACAAAAGTTGAGAGACGTTGCCAAAGTGATCCTTTGTGGGTACTTTGTTTTTCTAACACCGTGTATTCGTCGTATTCTTAAGATTTTGCCCAGTTTGTTACTCGAAGATATATTCCTTAGTGGAACTTAAAATTAAAACCAACAGTTGCTACATCAAGGCGTAGTTGCATCACATTCGAGTAAAACTCAAATCAAACTGTACAAGTACATGACGATATTCTAACAATAGAGTTACTTCAAGCATTGTAAACATAATCCTTTTCAATTCCCATACTTTGAAGGCAATTACATACACCACTTTTCGATAATTCTTCTGCATTTTGACCAAGTCTCTCGTAACATTTACATCACTAGCGCATGCGCGTGGCATCAGACATGCCTGTCAGGTCTGGCTGGCGGGAGCAGTGACATTGGCCGCGAGTCCCGCTTCACTCCCACCTCTGGTAACGGAGTGGGGAGCGTGGGGGTCACTGGTGTCACCGGCACCGCGTCCGGGACCAGACCACGGATCAGCTCCGATATACACGGCCATGGGACTATCCTGGAGGATAACAATGGTTATAGTCATGTGCAATGAAATTCAATGTATCTTAATACATTTAGCACCTGCATCTAATGAACATTATTCATTAATTAGTAGTATTTATTAGTCATTCATATGTCTAAGCAAGATTTCAAATCATAGACCTTTTTTGAGGCGTTGAAACCGATCAGGTTTCAGGGAAGATAATTATTATTAAGTTGGGCGAAAAAGACATTACTTTGCTTGGAATTTTAAGTGACCGTGCAATAATTATTGAAGACAGGCTCACGTTCTAAAATATCTGGCAACGAACAATTCATTCTGTACATCTTTTCTTTCCAGCTATTTTAGTAGGTACATAAGGTACATTATGTACATTAATACATTACAATTGTATATTTAACAAATTGTAACTGCTAGTTAAGTATATGAAAGCAATCTTCATCAGTAGCAACTAGCACATAATTGTAAGCTATGTTACTCTCCGTTAAAAATGCGCATGACAATTCCTCAGTCCTTTTCCGAACTACAAGCACAGATTCAAACTATATATACGTACCACTTAAAAGGTAGCAAGACCCGGAAAAATCCAGGAATAAGGGCGTAGGGTTCGTTGGTGCGTATCGCGAGTATTATGCGATCTGCCACCTCGTTCGAATTAAGTTGCGGCACGAACCTGTAACACGAGGAGTGAAGACTGTATCAAACGGGGAGTAACGGTTGATGGATAAGGAGGATATTGAACATCTCTTGGATAAGTCGCGGAAGTATGCATGTTGCATTATATACTACTACGTAATAACTGGCTCTTGCTTGAGGCTCGAATCTCTTGAATTTTCTGTTATAAATATCCCGTTGCGAATCAGCTTTTCCACGACAAAAAGATGAGTTTGTGTGGTATACTTCATTGTGGGGTTTATGAGTTTACTTGTAACAAACATCCAAAGACGTCACTATTTTTTTTATTATCATTAGTATAGTTACTACTTCCTAAATTTAAAAATGTTCGGGGTCATACAAATTTAGTTTTTACGAGTAATGGATACAAGTCTCCTGTTTACAATGATTTTGTATTTTGCACGAAATATGAACCTAAAGTAATATTATACTCGTGCATAAGTTTAAATTAAATAAAACACATAACGTTTTTTTATTGCTTTGAATGACGAGACGAGCATGCCGTTTGCCTGATGGTAAGCTATACGATGACCCATAAACACCATCCAGCATCTTGAGTTATAAAGTAATGTGGGATTCCACTGCACTCGTCATCCTGAGACATAAGATGTTAAGTCTCATTATGTCTAGCCAGTTACACTGGCTATAATGTCCTTCAAACTGAAACATAACAGTACATGCATACTGCTGCTTGGCGGTAGAAATAGACACTGCGGTGGAACCCACCTACACGGACTCTTTCGTATGAGGGACCTACCACCAGTAAAGTGTCAATGTTTACAAGTATAACTTACGTATAACTTTCGTGACTTTGAATAGTATTATGTAGGGAAGATTTTATTTATAGAAGTGAAGAGCATTTTAATGTTTGCATAGTTATTGATAAATGCACGTTTCTCTCTTATAACCAATTCTTCAACGAGTGTTGTTATCTGCTTCACAAGAAATCCTCAGTCAAAAATCAAAACTCATAGCCACGATAACTGTTTTAAATATAAAATCAAGCAGTGAAAACACTCATCACATCTTTATCCCTGAAGAGGTCGGCAGAAGTGCTACCAGGGCACCCACTTTTCGCCATGTGTGTTTCGATCCATGATATTGATGCCAGCCTATCGCCATATCCCAGCCTATCACCATATGGGGTACAAATTTCAGACTTCGGGCTGATACTCAGCGGGAAAACCCAATCTAATTTTGCCCGACGCGGGATACGAACGCAAGATCTCAGAGCGTAGTCGAACCAAATTAAAACGCACCTTGAATTAACTTCTTCAAACATGCCAGTAGATCTTATGAAATATGGACATATTAATGAAGTACGGACGCCCTTGATTCCTTTAGTCTCTAGTTCTAATCTCAGAGCCTCGTCAAAACCGCAAGCCGCAGCTTTCGAAGAGCAGTAGTCAACCAACTTGGCAACTCCAACGTGACCAGCCATCGACGCTATGGTGACAATGTGACCATCGTTGTTTTCTATCATCACCGGCAGGAACGCTTTCACCGTCTGCGGAAGAAATGTGTAAATTTCTCAATTCTTTGTTTCCATATCGGGTTTGGGAGTGTAAACAAGGGCATATATTTTAATGTGGAGTGTTAATAATGTGAGTGACTTTGAAGTGTGTTTATTTTATTAGCTTATTTCCAACATTTAGAAATTTTACACACAATGTATTTATTTGAGATTCTTGATAACTTTTTGATATTTATTCATAATCCACTGATATTAGTGCCCTATTCATCAAACATTACAAGTCTACAGGCTCACAAGTTACATGTTAAAGATTTTTTTTACAAGTTCTTGAAAATTATGTTCATGAAATACTTTTACTAGACTTGTAGATTGTATTAACTTGTGGTGGTGGCAATGGCACTGCAATGGTGAGGTCTCGGGTTCGATCCCCGGGTCGGGCAAAGTGATACTGGGTTTTTCTATTCAGTATTAGCTCGAAGTCTGGAATTTGTGCCCGATATGGGGATAGCCTCGCCGATGGGATGGGGATCATACCATGGGATGCAGTATGCATGGCCTGCACCTACTTTGTGCCTCTGCCTACCCCTTCGAGGATAAAAGTCGTGAGTGTATGTATGTATCATCTTGCATTTTAAATTTACAAGACCTTTTTTGATGCATTACCAAATAATGCTTCTATCATATTTATACGTCGGTAATATAGAAATTACGGTAAAATAACTAGTCAAGTTAATGTTAAAAATAAAAACAATTTGCAATAATTTGATTTTTGTGCGTAAATAACCAAAATAAAACAAAAAACAAATAAATAAACCACATAAAACCTATTTTATTAGTTTCATGAATTACGATTTATGGTTAAAACTTTAATGTTTGTTTATAAGCGACTTAAAGTTTGAAAAAACAGGATAGTCTATTCTACAGACCCATGTAGGTTTTTTAAAAGCTTTCTTGGAGATAAATAACATGGTAGCAAATCATTCCCGCCAGGCATTGATTTTGTTACTCTTCGAATTACACTTCTTCAATTAATTCGTGATAAAACGATTTATTTACTTATTTATTTTATTACGGTGCGCCAACAGCATATTATATATTAACAAATTGATACATAAAATAAACAATAATTGTGCCCCTCAGATGTATTATCATATATACCATTAAAGGTATACTCTGCTATTATATCAAAATTACGTAAGAATAAGATAAGAATAAATTATGATACCTATATTAAGATATTTTATATGGCGCTATTACCGAAGAACTATGTAAAGACCAAAAAAATTGCAGAGAAGAAAAATATATTATTGCCTTCTATATTAGTACCCTAGTTTATTAAACGTTACGAGTCTTGTATTACAATAATGCGTTCATCAAAACTAAATGAATATACTACAACTACAAGTGATATCACTTGTATTATAAGTACTTTTTACACTTGTATTTGTTATTTCTGTTTATCAAAAATGCCTTTGTAACTTGTAGTTTGTAACTTGTGGCGAAAAAGTTGAAGAGTTTTTGTGGATTTGTAATATATGTTACAAGCCAATAGTATCTCTTTCTACTCTGTTATAATTTGGTTTTTAGGTAGTTTATAGGTGAATTCAATACAATTTCGTGATATCCGAATTGGATTTCGACAGTTTTGCGGTATAAGTAGGTAATTCAAGAAGTAGCAAATCAATTAATGGCGAGAATGATTTGCCGCCTTGTTATTATTCTCAAAGTTTTTTTTAAGTACTTTGTATAGTTCGTCAATAGACCACTAGTTTTTACAAACTTTAAGTCGTGAATAAAAGATGGTTAAATTTGTAATCATAATTCAAATAACTAATATAATGAGTTTTAAAATAGGTTTTTACATACAAAATCAAACTGTGTACATGTAAGAAAAAAATACATTCCCTTGGCGAGTTATTGTCAATAGTTATCATACCATAATTTCTACCTTACCAACATAAGATCGCCTCTTTGCTTCAATAACCTTATACATCTAGAAGATTCCATACTTAAATAACACTTTACCGACTGCCTCGGTGGCGTAGTGGTATTGCGTACGCATTACGAGTACGATTTGCGCGCTGAGGTCCTGGGTTCGAATCCCGGGTCGAGCCAAAAAAATTGTGACTGGGTTTTTCCATCTTAAAATTTACTCAGTCGCAGCTCGGAGTCAGGAAGTTGGCGGGGTGATACCCCCGTGCCTCGGAAAGCACGTAAAGCCGTTGGTCCTGCGCCTGATCTCTCTCCGGTCATGTCGGATTGCCGTCTCACCGGACTATGAAAGTGAAGGAATAGCGAGTGCACCTGTGTATTGCGCACACTCTTGTGCACTATAATATCTCCTGCGTACCTGGCTGATCTCCGTTGAGATTGGCCGCCGTGGCCGAAACTGGCTAGGAGGATTTCAACACTTTACCGAAGTAAAAAGGCGGTGTAATACGATATATTTTTTATAAACATATCAAAAATAAAAAAAATGTCTTGTAAATTAAAAATACAAGTATGTACCATCTACAAGTCGTGTGAAATTATTTGATGAACGTAATTTACACAGTCTTGTATAAATATTCTTGTATCTTGTAACTTGTGGGTTAGTGTCTACTATGTATCTACATATTTTGTATGAACGCATTTTACAAGAATTTGTAAATATGTTTTGTACCATTTAACTTGTAAGCTCCTAGACTTCTACCATTTGATAAAAGGGCATTTTGCCATGTTTATAAAACTTTATAACTTTTTTGAAACAAGTTACAAGCTAGAAAGGCATTTATGATAAAGAAAACCACAAATACAGCTGTGAAAAAGAACTTGTAATACAAGTTATATTACTTGTAGCTTGTAGTTTTCACATATAGTTTTGATGAACGCATTTTTGTAAAATGGGCTAATTTACAAGAGAAAACGCTTGTAATACAAGGCTTGTAACGTTTGATAAACAGGCCATAGGTCTTTACCTATGAAATTGGCGTTTAGTATACAGAAAGTCAGTCATTTTTTTATAAATATTTCTTATTTCGATCAATCAAAATATGCACCCATGCTATCGTTGCATCTCTGCCAGCGCAGTGGTACTTTTTCAATGTCTATCTTGAAAAAGCCATGTGTACGAGAGCCTACAAACGCTTCAAAAGTATTTTGTACTGTTTCGGATATTAAACAGAAATCCTACAACAGACGGTCTCTAAGCTACAAGAGTTAGGGTTGGAAGATTTGCGTCATCCCTGAGAGGCAGTACAAAATGCCTTTGAAGAGTTTGTTGGCTCCCGTACACAAGACTTCTTCAAGAAGGCTATTGAAAAATACAAATACACGAATTAAGTACCTCCTTCTTTTTTGGAAGTCGTTTAAAAATTACTACTGCGCTATATAATAAGAATGTAAATTTACTTAATACATTGGAAATCTATAACCATTATTTATTACGGAAAAACGTAACCGTTGACTCCTCAAGCCGCGCGACGGACATCGGTGTCCATATATATAGGGTTTTCCCATACATCTATATATATAAGCGGGGGAACATCAGCTTTTGTTATAATAAAGTCTTACCCAGAAATGCGCTAATATGTTGACGTCAAACGTCCTCTGAATGAGATGGTCTGGAGTGTCCAGCAGGTAGTTCCCGGACACGACACCAGCATTGTTGATCAACAGGTTAACCTGAAACATTCATAGATACAACGAATTCAATTGATTGAATAATATACAATGGTGTAATAAAGAAAATTATTTAGAAAATCCTTAGTGGTGCGGTTCACAAGAAAATATATTTGTATTTTTAAGACAAAACTGGATTATAATCAGTGCGCATTTCGATGTACGTAACATGAATGCTAGGCAGATTTACAGAAATCTTGGTACCGAATGCTGCCTTTATACAGTAGTAACGCTATAGCATTAGTCTATAACGCGAAATCTCCATTTCGACCCAGATGACACCAATTACCACTACAAAACTATGAGTAACAAATTCTTCGCTTTTGCCTTATTTGGCGGCCTGTGATATCGGAGGTCCGAAATTGTTCATAACTTTCGAATCGATGTTTCTTTCTTAGCCACACTCTATTCCTCTTTCTTCTTACTTTAAATCGGTACTATACGCACTATTTCATTAGCATTAGATGTTAAAAAGCAGTTTTCATCATTTATTTCCATTGGGGCGTCTTGTCACAAAAAATAGCATTGTTATCATTACTATACCTACTAATTTTACTCGTTAAACAGCTGAGTAAGTTCAGTATTAAGCTTGAACTTGTAATAAAAGATAAGTTCAAGTTTTTAAATAACAAATCTTTATTGTTTAAAAATAAATTTGAATTTGCTTCACAAAGACACGAAGGTCATTATCCTTGCTAAGATTCTCGGCCTGAAGATTTGGGTCCATTTGTGTATATTGTACGAATACTTCGACCAAATAATGAAATGTCAATATATTTGCTTCTAAAAGGACAAAAGACAAAACCGTCAAGTTAAACATTATTATATTGTTATTTGAACAAAAGACAAAGAAACGTAATCAATGACAAATACAAGGATATTTGCAATTCCGTTCGGTATAAGTACTTAACGCTTACCCTTCCAACTTCTTCCTCTACTTTTTTGGCTACCCTGTAGATGTCTTCTCTGCTAGCTAAGTCGACTACATAGCCGTAACATTTGCCGCCAATTCCTTTTACTAGCTTGACCGTGTCTTCTAAGCCTGAAACAATAATATTATTACGTTAACTTCATGTCCATGTCGAGTGTTTTCTATGTAATTGAGAAAATAAATACATGAATCTATAATCTTCCGATTTTATACATGCGAGTTTTTTCGGATGGTTAGTTGTTTGTTTGAAGTAAATTTTGAAACCGTTGGATGGATTTGGACGAAATTGGGCACATAATTAAACGGTGTCCTGGGTGAGCATAAAGGAAATTAGTTGTATGAAGCAAAAATTGTTCAACTCTGGGACATTTATTCTGAGAAAGATCAAATGCAAGCACATCTAGTCAGCTATAATTTCGTAAGTAAAAGAAATCTTTAGGGAAGGCTTATGTTCAGCAGTGGACGTCATGTGGCCGATGATGAAAAGAAATTTGGGAGTTTCTATCACGCTTTTTAATCTTACACATTATTTTGTGTTTCATCACTTTCACCTATCGTCAAATATCACATTTCACGAAGACGTGCTAACGAGAACAAATAAAGTTGAAAATGTTTAGAAAATTCCGTTAAGTAGTCCTCCTAGCCAGTTTCGGCCACGGTGGCCAATCTCAACGGAGATCAGCCAGGTACGCAGGAGATATTATAGTGCACAAGTGTGTGCGCAATACACAGGTGCACTCGCTATTCCTTCACTCTCATAGTCCGGTGAGACGGCAATCCGACATGACCGGAGAGAGATCAGGCGCAGGACCAACGGCTTTACGTGCTTTCCGAGGCACGGGGGTATCACACCGCCAACTTCCTGACTCCGAGCTGCGACTGAGTAAATTTTAAGATGAAAATACCCAGTCACAATTTTTTTTTGGCTCGACCCGGGATTCGAACCCAGGACCTCAGCGCGCAAATCGTACTCGTAATGCGTACGCAATACCACTACGCCACCGAGGCAGTCAAGTTAAGTAGTGTTATACCTACTACCCACAAATTATAAAATAAAATTTATGATATTTAACTTGAACATTATATTTCAGAATATGAAAGAAGACTCTTATATTTCATAATTATTTTATTGTGAAACAAGAAAGTCAAATCAAATCATTTATTAAGTAATTAGGCCCCTAAGGGCGCTTTTACACGTCATTTTTTACAACAATTTTTTATCAACAAAATAGATTCTACCGGTGCTTCGGAAAAGCCCACAGACCTGAGAAGAAGCACCAAGAAACTCAGCGTAGGTCTTTTGTCATCTTATTTTTTTTTAAATAGTATATATTTTACATATCACAAGTAACAATACATACTTAATTTAAAATGTGGATATTAAATGCGAAATTAACGGAGAGTACCTAAGTCAAGCAACCACCTATATATTTAATTTTAAGTAAACAATAGAGTCAACCACCAATCAGAGCAGACCAGTCCACGCAAGCAGCACCCGTTCACGAGTATGACGCATGTGCCAGCCATCGGTCTCCATGTTGCAGGGAAGTGACCAACCCGGCACACGACGCCGCTGCAGGCACAGACTTTAAAGCATATTACAATCGAATAAAATGTAAACTCCGCTTGTGCGAAGACAGTAAAAATTGTAAAAGCACTAGTAAAAATATTGCGTAGAACTAAAGTTATATAAATTGTTCGTTGCTATGCTTTGTATGTACTATTGTATGGTTTGTAGATATTTTCTTTGTGAATATATTAGAGTGATGATAATTTCGTTTCATATAAACATTGACAGGCCCTATAATATTATTCTTTAGATTTTACAAATTATAGACTAATTATAGTGAATTATAGTGAATGAGTTCTTCCGGTATGAAAGTCCATCTTTATGCTTTCCCGGGATAAAAAGTAGCCTATGTAACTCGATCATAATGTAGCTTTATATTGGTGAAAGAATTTTTAAAATCGGTCCAGTAATTTTTGAGTTTATTCCTTGCAAATATACAAATCTTTCCTCTTTATAATATTTGTATGGATTGAAACATATTAAAATCTAATGTACATATAAAACAGAATTTTATAATTCTAGCCTTCCACTTTGTTGTTTTTGGTTTAAAGTTGTCAGTGCAAGATATTATGTTTTACCACAACATGGCAAGGTCTTTAATATTTTCCGGATCGTAGGTACTATAATGCGTACGTAGAGACGTAAAAACTTTTTTTGCTTTTTGATCAGTGCCATTCATTATTCAGTATACAAAAGTACTGTTTTTGTGCTGTACTAAGCAATGAGTTTTAGACGTTTGCAAATGATCGTCTTTGTATATTTTTTTTTGTTAGCGTGAGATTCTGTCGGCATATTATGACGCGACAAACAGTCTTTAGAAGCTACAAGTACAACTGAATACATCATAGGCACAGTTTGATATTATCAGTGTTTATTTATGAAGAGGAAATACCTACATGTTCATGTTTCGGGGAGGACATTATTGTTTTATTTTGATATTTTAAAGATACCTACATGTTTTGGCAACACATATCCAGTGCCTTTAGAAGTACAAAATCATATCTACATCGGTGCATTCATGTAAAATATATCCCACCAAAAACATAAATGTAAAAAATGAGAGCCAAGTTCAATACAAAAATTATCCTTGGCTGTGGGCTTCGCCTCAAAAAGAATGGAGACCTAAATGAGTGCCAAGTTCTATGCAAAATCCAAATACGTATTTATAGGAACAAAATAACATTATGAACAAGTATTAAACTCTATTTCTTTGCTTTATTGGATACCTATAACAATTTTTGCTATTTAAAAATGTGAGATCTTAAAGTAGGTTAGATTTGACTTGGGCAGTTTTCATTACATCAGTCATTTTATAAAGTTATTCAACATACCTATACTACCTTATTTTAATTCTGATAAAAACTGGCCAAGTCAAATTTAACCTACTTTAAGATGTCACATTTTTAAATAACAGCAATTGTTATAGGTACCTATGAAAAATTAAATCTTCCTAGCCAGTTTCGGCCACGGCGGCCAATCTCAACGGAGATCAGCCAGGTACGCAGGAGATATTATTAGTGCACAAGTGTGTGCGCAATACACAGGTGCACTCGCTATTCCTTCACTCTCATAGTCCGGTGAGACGGCAATCCGACATGACCGGAGAGAGACCAGGCGCAGGACCAACGACTTTACGTGCTTTCCGAGGCACGGGGATATCACACCGCCAACTTCCTGACTCCGAGCTGCGACTGAGTATTTTTTTTAGATGGACAAACCTAGTCACAAAGTTTTTTGGCCCGACCTGGGATTCGAACCCAGGACCTCAGCGCGCAAATCGTACTCGTAACGCGTACGCGATACAACTACGCCACCGAGGCAGTCTACATAGGTACCTATCCAATAAAGTAAAAAAATAGAGTTTAATACTTGTTCATAATGTTATTTTGTTCCTATAAATACGTATTTGGATTTTGCATAGAGCTTGGCACTCACTTAGATCTCCATTCTTTTTGAGGCGAAGCCCACAGCCAAGCATAATTTTTGTATTTAACTTGGCTCTCCTTTTTTACATTTATGTTTTTGGTGGGATATCATTACTTTTTGTAAAGAAAACTAGGCAGGTATTGAGTTATGTGGTCTCGCGCGCCGCCGACGACACACCGTTGCGTTGGTCGATTGTTTAGCGCGTATTACAAGTTTTTTGTATAGGGACACCACAAATTTTTTGACTTAACTTTATTTTTATATTTCTGTTATATAGCAATAATAATATAATAATACATATATTGGGATAGTTTCAAATATCTGCTTGCAACGGTTCCAACGCTACAATTAAAAATAAATGCTTTTTTTGTATGGGGACCCCCTATTTTTTTTTTTTTTTTAGATTTTTTCCTACGCTTACACACAATTACTGAGCTGGATTCCAAATTTCATCCTTCTAGGTCATCTGGAAGTAGGTTAGGTTTAGGTACTATATATGTCAGTCAGTCAGCAATACTAAAATTTACGACTTTTTGACCATCATATCTTTATAACCGTTTGAGCTAGCTTCATGAAATTTGGGCTTCTCAATGTCATTATGGATATAATTAAACACACGTAGTTTTATATGTTTACGTTAAAGAGATTTTGAGTTATAGAAGGGTGAAAAGTGGCACCAAGTAGTTCGTGTAATATTACACTCGGCGCTGGCTAGCCAATTCCTTTGCTTAAACTTGGCTTGACACGCTGCCGCGTGTCTAGATTATCTGACATAAAACAGCAAAATTCGCTGTGCCAGAATGTAGAAAGAGAAGAAACATAAAGGAACAGAGTGACTGGAATGGTAAGAAATAATAGATTTTGTGATTTATTACTTTATCTTTTCAGCAAGCGCAGTATTAGAGGTCCACCTGCAAGGTGGACAGGCGACTTAATAAAGGTCGCAGGAAGTAGGAACATGCTGTTTTTGTATCAATTATAATAAATTATGAATACATAGTGTATATAGCCTGTGACCAACAATATTACTGCAGTAATTAGAAGAATAACATAGCGTCACATAAAAATTAAACACATTATTTACGCATGAACATATTTTTAGACGCATCTTCTCTCAAATGATACTATTTGAATTCCCCATACCGAATTTTATTTGATTTGACCGTTAAAATGAGCGATAATTCCCAAAGAAAACTACTACGACTATTTGAATTGTCATAATTTAATTTACCACACATACATTTAATAATACGGAGTTGAATCAATGGTACTATTGTATTTTTGTGGCTTAAGTACAATGTATATTTTTTTGATTAACCATTGACGTCTCAATCAGCTACCAGTTTCAAGTAGTTTTTATAATTACATAATGCTTCATTTAAATTATTAGCGAAGAATTTGCTGAATATTTTGACGAACAATTAATGCATAAATATGACTACGAATTATGAGTAACGAGTACATAAGAAATAAGGTGTTTACGCAAACGTTGTCGTGACTATTCATCTGTCCTCGTCAAGTATCTAAATCAAGGGTCAAAGTTATACACGCGAAGTATTTCATGTTTTCAAAAACACATACACACATTCACGCCTTTTATCTGCGAACACAATGAAAATATCGGCCGAAAAGAATATCGGGCCCAGATTCCAGACTCGGGGCCGATACTGAATAGAAAAATCCAACATCAGATTGTAGTCGTACCGTAATATAACTACGCCACCGAGGCAGTCGCATGATTTCAAACATGGAACAATACATATGTTTTTTTACTGCTCCCTCTGCCAATTTTCAACTTATAACCATTGATGTATTAAAAACTTATAACAAAACAATTTTAGACGAAAACACCAATGTCTCTGCATACAGTAAACGTAGTCGGGTAAAAAATTAAAGCCTTCTATAATTTGAAAGATGGCCTTCTAGAACCTGATAGCAAGCTACATGAATAAATTTGTGCATAATAGTCTAGTATTATTATAGCAAAACAACGTCTAGACTGTAAAGCTATTGATACTAATTGATTTTGAAATTGCAACGCCACGTTTTATAACCGAGCAACACATAATTTACACCGTTTGAGGATAATAAGAATCCAGTCGCATTGGTTATTGAAGTGCATGTAACATATCTGTTGGTATATTGTGACTGAACACTCGATTATTTGAATTTATCTTTAACTAGTAGTGCTCGCGGCTCCGCCCGCGTGAAAAAGTTTTTCCGGGATAAAAATATTTTCCCGGGATAAAAGTAGCCTATAGCACTCAGGAGTAAAGTAGCTTCCTATTAGTGAAAGAATTTTCAAAATCGGTTCAGCAGTTCCTGAGATTAGCGCGTTCAAACAAACAAACTCTTCAGCTTTATAATATTAGTATAGATTTCCAACATCTGCTAAAGTAGCATAACTTACAGTATGAATAGTCTAACAAAATCTTTACATCACGGATAGAGTACCTTTGTAAAGGAATTTAGTTTGCGCGTAGAAATTCATTTGAGTTTTCATTATGTGAAGACATGTACGTTATAATAGATTCTTCGAAGATATTATTTTACATGAATAATGATATGGGTAGGTATTGTAATCTTTTTTAAACTAGTTGAATATTCGATCCTTGGCAGAAAATAGATGTATTTTAGATTATCTACGCCGCGCTGCATGCGTGCACGTGGGAGAAACTCTACCGCGAAATCAATTTGGAGAGATTATGCTACGTCTATCTGAGTGAATGTAATTTGAGTTTATTGGAATGACTCCTTAAGCGGCGATAGTCTAGTTGGGAATGTAATGGTCTGCCGAGACTTAGGTCTGCAGATTCAAATCCCAAGACACTCCACCAATCTTTGACTTCTCGATGTTTTTTTTATGGCATCGAATGACGAGACGAGCAAGCCGTTCGCCTGATGGTAAGTGATACAACCACCCATTTACATTAGAAACACCATCCAGCACCTTGAGTTACAAAGTACTGAGTGGCATTCCACTGCGCTCGTTATCCTGAGACGTAAGATGTTAATTCTTATTAAGTCCTGTAGTTACACTGGCTACAATGCCCTTCAAACCGAAACACAACAGTGCATGCACACTGCTGCTTGGCGGTAAAAATTGACATCGCGGTGGTACCCACCCAGACGGACTCTTACATATGGGAGTTCTACCACCATTGCAATTATGTGTATAAGTTATGTGTGTACCTATTGCTCAAATTCACCGTAAAATATAACGTCTTTAGATTTATTATTACTGATTTTATTTTTGTGTACCTGTGAGCCAAGATGTTTCTAAATAAGAACTACTTTGATATGGAGGTCTAGCAACCTGAACTAAGCCACCACGTTGGTGGATCAATTAAAACGTTTAGAGGAGGCCCGTACCCAGCATTGGGTCAGAATATAGTACAGGATTGGTATGAATAATATTTTGCTTTCTGATTCTGCGTATATGCGCTTTAATAGACACGTTGTGTCTGTTTCTTGGAATGATACATTAGATAATAATATATTATGTAGCTTATTTAGAATTCCTTATTTTATATTTTCATATTTGAGACTTTTATTTATGCTATATATAACATAATTTGCTGATACAAAATACATATATTTTTATGTGAAACCTAAAGCGATAATTAGTATTACATACATACATACATACATATACATATACACTCACGCCTGTTATCCCCGAAGGGGTAGGCAGAGGCGCAACTAGTGCACCCACTTTTCGCCGATATTCCGTCCCATGATGTGATAGGGGGCGAGCCTATCGCCATATCGGGCACAAATTCCAGACTCCGGACTGATACTGAATAGAAAAACTCAATATCACTTTGCCCGACCCGGGGATCGAACCCGAGACCTCAGCTTTGCAGTCGTACTGTAATACAACTACGCCACCGAGGCAGTCAAAGTCAGTAAATAGTATAATTATTATTATACTATTTAAATACCAGAAAAATAGGTATGATTTACTAAATTATGTTTTTTTTTATTGTATGTAATTTATTTATTATTATATATTAATTACGCACCGGCAATGCAACCAGCTGGTTATTCGATACCAAATGGGTTTATCTATCACTTACAAATACGAAATAACTACGTAGGTACTATCAAATTATATTGCAAATTTTTACTTATAGCTCATACACAATAAAATACCTGAACATACTGTTGAGAGGCTTCTTTTTCCGCTCTTAGTTTGTAGAAGGACAGGCCGTTATGCGTTAATAGCTCAATCTACTGTTAAACTATATTGGTTGATATTTTTACTTATATCCGATGCATTAAGTTACTCAACAGTGGACGATAGCCTAGTTGGGAATGGAACGGTCTGCCGAGACAATGTCCGGAGGTTCAAAACCCACGGCACACACCTCTGACTTTTCGAAGTTATGTGTGTATTGTTTATCGATTATCGTTCGCTTTAACGGTGAAGGAAAACATCGTGAGGAAACCTATATACCTGAGAATTCTCCATAAGAATTTCGAGGGTATATGAAGTCTGCCAACCCGCACTAGGCCAGCGTGCTAGACTAAGGTCTAAAACCCTCTCAGTAGTAGAAGAGGCCCGTGCTCAGCAGTGGGCAGTATATAATACAGGGCTGGTATTATTATATTATTACTATCATTATAAGTTATTCAGAGACCGTATTTGCATGAACACATCGCGAACAAACACTATTTTCCACACACGCTTTATTCAATGCAATCTTGGCCGCATACTCTTGAACGTTGTTTCGTTTGATCGAGCACGACATTCGTGGATTGCGCAACCGATGGAGTCTAGCTTACCTTGACAATATTATGATACGGTTTATTAAAATATCACTTTATTACGGTAAATTTAACGCGTTTAACATTCTGTAGTAGCTGTAATAACGGTATCAAATGGATAATGTAAGAGCATTTTCCCCAATTTCAATTTGTTTGTAATTTCATATATCAAACCAATGTATAGACAGACAGACATATCTATCTTGCTCATAAGTACTAAAACAATACCTAGTAATTATATTGTCCCACCAAAAACATTTTCGTGTAAAATGTTGCCAAAACGAGATAATAATATCGCTCGTACTGTCAAAAAGCTATCAGATCTCATGTAGAGCCAGGCCTCTAACTCTACAAGCCCTACTTCACAAACTTTACATTTTAGTCAAAATATGTGGCTTGGGCGTTCGAGAAAAGGTAGATAGGTGCCTTTGCGCTTCGCTCGGCTGGTCTTGGCGGGGCACTACCATGAAGATTTATCTTTTTTTATGGCATTGAATAACAAGACGAACATGCCGTTCGCCTGATGGTAAGCGATACAACCACCCATACACAATAGAAACACCATCAAGTACCTTGAGTTACAAAGTACTGTGTGGCATTCCACTGCGCTCATCATCCTGAGACATAAGATATTTAGTCTACTTATGTCCACTACAATGTCCTTCGAACTCAAACACAACAGTGCATGCACACTGCTGCTTGGCGGTAGAAATAGACATTGCGGTGGTACCCACCCAGACGGATATGAGAGACCTACCACCAGTATAAAATAATGTACCAAATCAAAAATAGGAACCAACCCTATTAGTCAACAAAGAAGGCCTTTACTAAGTACCTACCAATAATTTGTTTTATGAGATACTATGTAGAGCGCCTCTGTTTATAGATGACTAGCTTTTACCCGCGGCTCCGCCCGCGTAAATGAGTTTTCCCGGGATAAAAGTCCCACTTTATATTGTTCCGGGATAAAAAGTAGCCTATGAGTTAATCCGGAACATAATCTACCCGTGTGCCAAATTTCATTGAAATCCGTTCAGTAGTTTTTGCGTGAAAGAGGAACAAACATCCAGACATCCAGACATCCATACATCCATACATTCTTACAAACTTTCGCCTTTATAATATTAGCAGGATATATGATGGCAGTTGATGAAGTCAGTGGTTTATGATGCTACGTTGCTCTTCGTAACAAGAAAATTTTAAAAATATTTTACTAAAAAAAAATAAAGTACAAATTGTCTGTTTTCTAAAGTCTAACTCGGTCCAGCTAAACTAAACCTTCACATTTAAAATGTGAATGGAAAGTATATTACGTAATATTAACATAATAATATCTTATACATGAAAAGGATCTTATAGAACGCAATAATTTTTTGATTGAATGCGAGAGAAAATACTTGTTTTTTGTAGGAATGTTTTTATCAAAACTTAGAAAGTATTTGTAAATTTATGTCACACAAGCTGTCTCCTTTATATTACAAGCATTTGCCCGCGGCTCTGCACGCGTTAAAAAAAATTCCGGAATAAAAATCCCGTTTTATATGTTCCCGGAATAAAAGTACCCTATGTGTTAATACAGGATATGATCTACCTGTGTGCCAAATTTCATAGACTTGCGTTCTGTAGTTTTTGCGTGAAAGAGTAACAAATATACATCCATACATACATTTTTAAAAACTTTCGCGTTAATAATATTAGTAGGATACTTGATCTCAGGAAATAAAACCATCGTTGAATTCGATAAAAAGCCTTCACCATTTATATTCATTTTTAACACATTTGTTATCTAAAATTGAAAGTTTCTTTAAAGTTTCGACTGACATGCTTTCAACCGTAGTTTTCTTTAAGACAGAAATATTCCTTACAACCGGGCGCGTAAACAATCCCTGGTGAATATTAATGCTGCTTGCATTATCTTCAGCAAACAGAATTTGCATGGTCTACTTAATTGACACATTCGCATTCTACCGTACTTAAGAAATCTTGTACTATTTATGGACAAAATTTAAATCGCCTGCAGGTATCTGAGTTAGCGATACGCTATCGTTTTTCCAAACATTACCTATAGTTACACTGTCACCAATACAAACTTCTGTTACAGAGTTTATTTATTTATTTATTTACAGCGTGGAAAACTTACAGCTAATAATTATATTAGGAATAGCAACAATTTAAGTGTCAAAAAGCCAATAACAAGTTTTCACTTATAGAATTATAATAAATTACATTATTTGAGTGTGAGCATAACGTATTTGACAAAAAAGTAAAAGAAATGAAGCAAAAAAACAAACACAAAATAACGGGTACAAAAAAACCATTTAGCGAAAAAAAAATTAGTTTAGTGTGCTAAATCATAAAGAATTTTATGCACTAGGTGATGCTCAGGGCTTCGCTCCCCATATTTCATCCAAATCCGTTTAGTTATTTCTGCGTTTACTTCTAAGATACAAAATCCAAGCATTTTCAAAAACTTTTGCATTTATAATATTAGTAAGACACACACACACACTCACGGCTGTTATCCCCGAAGGGGTAGGTAGAGGCGCAACTAGTGCACCCACTTTTCACGGTTATTCCGTCCCATGATGTGATAGGGGGCGAGCCTATCGCCATATCGGGAACACATTACAGACTCCGGGCTGATACTGAATAGTAAAACTTAATATTACTTTGCCTGACCCGGGGATCGAACCCGAAACCTTAGCATTGCAGTCGTACTGTAATACAACTACGCCACCGAGGCAGTATTAGTAAGACGAGTAAGATAAAATAAGATAGTAAGACTAATTCCTTGTCATGGGTCTTTTGAATAGTGGAGGTACTTGAATGTGGCAAAAAAAACGACACGACTCCGTTTCGTTCTATATTGGGATTAGTTGAGACACAAACACGTGGCTGACGTATTGATTTCTTGATTAATCATAAAATTAAACGACATCGACTTACGAGTTGCGTTTTTTGGAAACGTTCTAAACACACGTTCAAAATCGCACAACGTAGAAGAAAGAAAAGAAGGAAGAAAGTTATCTAGGAAGATTGTAAAGAATAAATTCGAATCTAAAACAGGCAAACAAATATTAGCTTCGAATTCTCGTTTTAAGTTACGTAAGTACATAAAGCCTCACTATTTCAAATAATCGACTAAAGTGGTTTCGGTTAGCAAAAAACAAGCTAAAGTCGGACAAAAGATTACCAGCGCAAATTATGTTGCAATAAGTCAATTACGCACATGTTCGGAAATGTAGAACACTTACGACCGCGACCCCGGGTGGCCCCTATTAGGCGCCTTTTACGACCCTTGGTGGAATTCTCCAAACGCCCCCAATCCACAGGGCGGGCAATTGCACTTATCTGCTTACTGATTTTTTTTTTAAATAAAAACCAAAAACCCAACTGCGTCAATATTCTCCATCTTTATATAATGTTGCAAAGGGCGCGTCCGTGTGTGACGTCAATGAGTATATTCAAACAAAGAAGAACATTGATGTAACTATAGAAAAAATGAATATGAGATTAAATAAAGATTATGAATCTTATAAGATATTTGTACCTAAACAGAAATTAGATGTGTTCATGTCGGAAGACTTTTGGCCAGAAGGAGTTGCATATAGGAGATTTATTAAATTTTAAATATCGTGAAAAAGGGAATGTCCCAAATGGAAGCATAAACCAACAAAGTAAATCATGATAAATAAAGCTAGATTACTCAGCTTATTATTATTATTTATTAAATTCATTGAAGAACTGAAAAGATAGAAACAAGATTTTCATTTGGATATTTTATTTTGAATAATCTTAGTTGACAGTGTTCATAAAGGCAGTCGGAGGCATTTGTTCACTCCGAGATTTTGTAGCTCTACCTATATCACAAACCAAATTATAAGAAGTGAGCATGTTATTTAAAACCAAAATAAAATATACAAACTAAAATATTGTTTCTATCTTTTCAGTTCTTCAATGAATTTAATAAAGATGGCAGATATTGACGCAGTCGGGTTTTTTGTTTTTTATAAATATTTTTTAATGAGTTCGTTAGTGTACCTAAAAAAAGCTTCACAAAAAGCTTTGAACTTAACGTCGTGACTGACAACTGTGCAGCGTCAATGGTTTATAGAAGTTTAGAAAACTGTTTTTCCGTTATTTTGTGATTTTCGCCCCAATATGCCGCGAAGGCGCAAGTCGCTCAGTGCTGACGACTCGATTCAGGAAGAACCCGAGACAAATGTTAATGTTACGATGTCTCAGGAAGCATTAACTACACTATTGACTACGCTACAGCAGTCGCAAGCAGAGTTTTGCAGTCAAATTTTATGTGAAGTTCCCTCTTCAACATCGCAAATTATGTCAATTGATCTAAATGCTACATGTGTTGCCGCCATTGCGAAAAATATTTTTTCAAAGTGCGCATCGAGATTTGGTGGCAGCCCGGAGGAATCCGTTGACAATTTTATTGACGCCATACAAGTTTGTAAAACATGTTTAAATATATGCGACGAGAACGCATTATTAGATATGTCGATGTTACTTCATTCTACAGCAGGAACATGGTGGCAAGGCGTAAAAGGTACTACTAGAACATGGGAGGAGGCCATTTCGAAGCTATGAAGTGCGTATGGTGAACGCCGGCCGCCTCTACGAATATACGTTGAGCTGTTTTCCTTGGTCCAAGGTAAAGAATGCACTGATCATTTTATTTCAAAAGGCACGAAGCCTTGTTAGCAAAACTGTTCCAAATGACCCGGCTGAACGCGTCGAGTTAGATATGACATGACGTTTGGATTATTGGACCGCCGCATTCTTAAACGTATAGAAATTCAGTTTCCACGTTTGAAGAATTGCTTATAAAAGCGAGAGCCATTAAAGACTCGCTTAGTGAAGTTCGGCATGATGGTACCAAAACGTTGACATCATCCAGTTGCAAAGAACGCGCAGCCGAGTCTTCGCATGCCTCCACCGCTCCGTCGAGTACTACAAAACTAGAGACTCTACGACAAGAGCAGAAAAAACGAAGTTTTGTGTTTACTGTAAACGCACCGGCCACAATAAAGATTCATGTGAAAAATTAAAAAATAATGCAACAAGTGAGCACACCAAAGACGTTAAATGTTACGGTTGTGGTGCCGCGAACATAGTACGCGCAAAGTGTACAATATGTTATAACGCGGTTTATAAGGAACATTCAGCGTTCTATTCTTTATTGTCTGAGTGCCAGGTGCAAGCAAGTACCCCGTCACCGAAAAGCGGCGTAAGGTTTCCCGATGATTCTTGTAATACTTATTAATAACAATCATATTTTACAATGCTCTGTTTCTCAAACTGAAATGTGTGATTGTTGTCGTAATTTCAAAATGCGTAGTAATAAGAATATGAAAACGTGTTATTGCGTTAAAACACCTGTATAATTATTCTACTTGTGCCGAGGGGGAGTTTGCGTTGCCATTACAAACTAACAATAATGTGTTATAGTCAATATTAGGGTTTCAATGTATTACTGATAATCCCGACTCTTCAGAAACTAAAACTATACTGTTGGCTATGTTTTTTCTTTATTTTATGTTTTTGTTGTTTTTGTGTGTGAGTAGAAAAATAAATGGTTTAAATGGTAAATGGTTTAAAAGTGGTTATCATTTTTCGAAATTGAAAATGGTTCTTAACATTATTCCGAAAATAAATGTCGTTCTCAATTTTTTTCCGAAACGAAAAGTGATTCTCAAATTTCGTGCGGAATGGCCAGTAATTGTCAACCTTTTTACGCGAGTAGAGCTTTTCTGCGCCTAAGATTAAAAATTAGCATTTTGGGTAAAAACGGTATAGCTTTAGTAGGTTGGGCTGCGAAAAAGGCAAGCGTCGGGCATTGCTTATTTCGTGTTGATGATAAGTGTTTGCGTCGATTAAGTTCCGACTCTTCAAATTTACAAATACAGCAATATCCAGTCGAATTTCAACATTTACAACAATGTTTCAAAGGTTTTGCGTATGTAAATGCTATAGTTTAAGACAGGACGTTAAATTGCATCAATTTCCCGCAAGGAAAGCAGATTAAAACCCGGTGGTTACAGTGCATAGGTAGTGAAAATGTTTGTGATACAAAGAACTTGTATTTTTGCCATAAGCACTTTGAGCAAAGATTTGTTTACCAGGCAACAAAACGCTTGAAGAGTGACGCCTGGATAGGCGCCTGGATAGTTTATTTACTGACTTGGAGATTTATCCAGGAAATTCGTCAATGGTTTATGAAGAAACAGGTAAGCAATCTTTCAGAACCGAAGATACTGTTAAGATATAGCTAAATTGTTTTAAATGTTATATGTCTTGTCTTTTCTAGTTCATATGAAGTTCAGAGATGACGATTATGCACGAAAGCGACACATTGACCATACATACTCGAAAACAGAAGAAAGTATCCCGTCTAAAGTGGCACGCTCTAAAGTCAATGCATTGTATGTAGTAATTTATACCCATCAAAAACATAAATGTGAAATGTGGAAGCCAAGTCTAATATTAAGAATATGCGTGCTGGTCGACTTCACTGACAAAAGAATTGAAACCTTAATAGTTGCCAAGCCCTGTAGATAATCCTGAAAATTATTTATAAGAACACAATCCATTCTAAAATAAATTTATACTTATATATCTTTGATTTTCTGCTACGACAATGTATGATATTTAAAAATATAATTTCTTAAATATGAATAGTGGAACTATTTACACAAAGTAGATAACTTAGTATAAATTTAAGCTCAAGATTTGACTTGGCTAGTCTTCACATACAATTTTTCCTATATTTGGCTAATAAACTTATCTTTATGTTACTGTTTTTATATTGTAAAGTCAACATAATTATCCTATTCCTATATTAAATATAAAATATAAAATCATAATTATCCTACTCTTCGAAAAAAATATTTTCTGATAAAACTAGCCAAGACAAATCTTGAGCTTAAATTTATACTAAGTTATCTACTTTGTGTAAATAGTTCCACTATTCATATTTAAGAAATTATATTTTTAAATATCATACATTGTCGTAGCAGAAAATCAAAGATATATAAGTATAAATTTATTTTAGAATGGATTGTGTTCTTATAAATAATTTTCAGGATTATCTACAGGGCTTGGCAACTATTAAGGTTTCAATTCTTTTGTCAGTGAAGTCGACCAGCACGCATATTCTTAATATTAGACTTGGCTTCCACATTTCACATTTATGTTTTTGATGGGATATCATTACTTTTTGTAAAGATATTATTTATTAAAATATTGAGTTAAGTAATTAAAACAATTACGTAAGAAGTTACCTTTGATCAATATTTATGAAGTTACTTATTTTAGAAAGAAAATAAACAATGTATTAAAAGCCGTAAACCGCTTCATCGTTCTGCTATGTGCACGCGATGAAGTCCTCTGGGTATAAAAACCTCTATTTAATAGTTAATTAAACTCTATGATTCGCAAGTATTATGCTTGATTATGATAGAATGTCCAATGTCATCTCATGTCATAATAATAAACGTCTTAAGATGTAAATAAACATTGTAGAAATCAGAAATTTTTAATTTGAGGTCGAAACAGAAGTAAATGCATAATATAAAAGACTTAAGAGTGGACACGAGTTGCTGATGCCTATAACGTATCTATAGGAACCTACCGCTGCATCCCACAACAGCACTGTCTAAAGTCGGAAAATTTATAGAAAAATTCAAGCAAAAGTGGTGCCCTAATACGGAGGGAACGTAATTAATGGATCAAGGTAAATAGTATTTAAAGTAAAATAAAGCATCAATGGACGTGTACGCCTAAACGTTCATTATTCTAAAGATAATTTATAGATAGTATGCAGATTTTCCGATTGCTTGGAAAATGTTTCAAATCTTAAAAATGTATTGTTTTCAGATTTTTTCCTTTGTATACATACAATTACCTATCTGGACACCAAATTTCAACTTTCTAGGTCATCTAGAAGTGGGTTAGGTTTTTGATCTATATGTCAGTCAGTGATAAAAATGCCGATTTTTAGATGTTAGTATCTCAATGACCCTTTGAGCTATATTTATGAAATTTGGTATTCTGGTTAACTTGAGGGGGTTTAATATATAAACCAAATCTCAGGTATTTACATTAAATAGATTTTAAGTTATGGAGGCGTCAAAAGTCGCTCCAAATGGTTCGGGTGAAACTACACTAGGCAGCTTCGACTTTTTTTTTTTTGCTTGGCTTGACACGCTGCCGCGTGTCTCGATATATATTGTATAATCTAAATTCTAAAGTTGCTTACCATCTGGTGAGCAGCTTGCTTGTCTCTTCATTAATTGGTTATCACCTTTACCGTGTGTTTCAAGACAATCATGGGAACAATTATGCATAAGAATAAGATCTATCCTAAAGTAATGACAAGGCCAAAAACTGCACTATGTTTATTGATAGATTTAAATAATGATTGGTAAACTTAAGATGTTATTTGTTTCTTTTTTTCTCAGCTCAGCAGAGTCTGCTGCTGTGACCTCCGGAGCTGAGATCCAGGGTACACAGATATTAATTTGTTTGAAATTTATTGTATCAAAGTTGTTTGTGATCTTACAAAGTCTTTGATGACTATTTTTATGTACAATATTTTGTTTTATTTTCAGCTTCATCATACGAAACTCGATAGAATAGTGGACGATAGCCTAATTGGGAATGGAACGGTCTGCCGAGAGAATTTCCGGAAGTTCAAATTCCAAGGCACACACCTCTGATTTTTCAAAGTTACGTGTATATTGTTTATCAATTATTATCGTTCGCTTTAACGGTGAAGGAAACATCGTGAGGAAACCTGCATACCTAAGAAGCTCTTTATAAGAATTTCGAGGGTATGTGAAGTCTGCCAGCCCGCACTAAGCCAGCGTGGTGGACTAAGACCTAAACCCTCTCAGTAGTAGAGGAGACCCGTGCTCAGCAGTGGGTAGTATATAATACAGGGCTGATTGCATTGCATTGCATACAAAACTCCAAAAAAGTCGGTCAGAAGAAGATTAATAAAAAATTGGGTACCTTATCTCCACAATGTCAACTATTCTGTAATGAATATAAGGAAGCAAAACGTAATAATTATTATTATAAATCCAGAGCAGAGAAGGCAGTGATATTCAGTAAAGAAAAGTCTTTAGAGGGTATAACGAAAATATGAATCCTTTAACTAGGAAAGTTCTGTGGATGCAAATTAAATTATGCGACAAAAATAAGAAGGCATGTACATTTACAATGGAAGAAAAACTCAGGGCCTTTCTATATATAAACAAGGGCCTAAATCATATAGGTTTCTACAAAAATATTTATTTTATTGAAAGCTTAAATGCTCATTTCTCCACTTCTACCAATTTTGATGGCACAACTAAAGCGGCTACATTAAAATATTTTTCTTCGATTCCCAGGCCCGACTATCCATCATTAATATTTGAACAATTTACCGCTTGTGATGTTAAGAAGAGCGTGGAAGCGATTTCATCAAACGCAGTCGGTAGTGATTGTATTAGCCGTAAAATGATAATCCTTATTCTTGACGAGATCTTACCTCTTATTCAACACATTCTTAATTACCCTATTATTTTCGGTATGTTTCCTGCCTCTTGGAAGGAAGCACAAATTATTCCTCTTCCCAAAAAAACAGACAATTCTTTACAATCCGATTTCCGCCCTATATCAATTCTTTTATTTCTTTCAAAAATCCTTGGACGCCTTATGCATAAACAACTAACTTCTTTCCTTATTCATAATAATCTGATGTACCCTCTCCAATCTGGTTTTCGACCGGGTCATAGTACTGTGACAGCACTTGTCAAAATCACGGAGGATATCAGATGTGGCATGGACGATCAAGAAGACTATAGTGGACAATGGTAAGCTTACGGTACTGTCACTGCTCGACTTCAGCAATGCGTTTAATAACGTAGACTTTGACGTTTTATTAGCGCTTCTGCGTTCCCTCAACATATCTCCAACGGTAATTAGTTGGTCTTATAGTTACCTGCATGGATGCCGTCAGCGTGTTCACGTTGATGATAATTTCTCATCTTGGTGTTACACGACTGTTGGTGTACCTTAGGGCGGCGTTTTATCTCCTCTTCTCTTCTCAATATTTATTAATTCTATATCTCGACAACTACCTTCTTCCTACCACCTTTACGCTGATGATCTACAGATATACACTCAGGCTTCATTAGATTGTCTGCCGAAGGCTATAGCAATAGCCAACAGCGATTTGCGTTATATTGCTCAGTGGAGTAAAGCATATAAGATCAAGGTCAATCCTTCTAAAACTATCGTCATCGGTAGCTCAAGAATGGTCTCGAGAACTGATTCGTTTCAACTCCCACAAGCTATGTTTGACGGCACCTGTTTTAAAATGAGTGATACGGTCAAGAATCTTGGAGTCATTTTTGACAGACACATGTCATGGGTTCCACAAATTACCGAGGTGAGCCGCAAGCTGTTCGCTTCAGCCTTTTCCCTCAGAAGACTGCGTAATTTTTTGCGTATCCCCACTAAAATTTTACTTGCACAGTCCCTACTTCTTCCCATTCTAGACTATGTCGACGCCTCATACCTAGATCTAACCGAGGACCAGCTTAATAAACTCGAACGTCTACAGAATTTCTGCATAAGGTTCATATTTGGTCTACGCAAACATGACCATATATCTGAATTTCGCGAGAAGCTGAAGTGGTTACCCATCCGTTTTCATCGGAATATGCACATCCTGACGCTGTTGTATAACATAATATTATTTTGCCCGACTACCTCTGAATATCTCAAAGAACGTTTCGAATTTTTACATCTTTCTCATTCCCGGTCCCTGCGTTCTTCAAACACTCTTTTTCTGAAAATACCTGCACATACCTCTAAGTTTTATGACGGATCCTTCACTGTACAAGCTGTCCAACTTTGGAATGCCACTAGTGATAAGACAAGCGAAATCCTTAGTTATATTTAAGAATTTAGTAAAAAACCACTATCTGTCCAGGACATAGCGTAAAATATCACTGTATTTATGAATTAGTGTTTATATATATTAGTATATTTTAATATTATTATATATGTATTGGGAATCATTTAGTTCTATTTTTTTTTGTTTGTTTCTTTTCTTTTTCTTGTTGAACACCGCTATCTATGTGTGTTTTTAGATTCTTTCCATACAAAGGTTGCCTGGAAGTGATCGCTTGTAGCGATAAGGCTGCCCATTGTACACCATAAATTTAAGGAAATTGTATATATTTTTGTTATTGTTTTCCTATTTTACAATAAAGAATATTTGTATTGTATTTTATCTTCGAAAACTTCTTCGTCGGTATCACTCTTAACAGAGTGGTCGTGGTCATCACTTTAGGTGTTGGTGGCAAGCTTCACAACACGCCACCACTCTTTTTTGATGGTCGCCTTCCTCGTGCATTCATATAGTCATGACGAGCCAATACGAAATCGGAAACTACGTTGAAGAAAACGATAAGCCAGTTAAATATTGATACTGGGATCAATATAAAAAAAAAATAACATATAAAACAACATGTAAAAATACACTACTTATTGGATTCTTTATCCTTGCATGCTGGATTTTTTTATAGGACGTTTGAATATTATGATAGAATTTGCATATAGAATTTCTACTACTCTGTCCCATGATGTGATAGGTGAGCCTGACACAATATGAGACACAAAATCTTTGGCATGTCTACTTTGTGCTCACTATGAGTAGCTGCGAAACAAGATAATTTTCTGTAGTTGTGCATTATGAAAATTTGATGTATTTTATTCATGTTTTTTTTTCTCCGAAGTTACGTATTAAAAAAATATTTAAAAATGTAATCATATTCAGAATTGAATAATTAAGAAACGGTATTTTTGTTTTAGGCACGTTTAGATTTAGAAATTTTGGTAATTGGTAAGTGAAATATCCATAAAGTTTTAATCTCGAAGTTAGTTTAAAATTGGGTTTAGTAGTCACATTAAATTTACTCTGCACTATGCTTTTTGTTTTCTGATGAATATTTTACCTATCATGAGAACAAGATGGTAATATGACTTCCCGTGTTTCGAAACTTCAATAAGTTTTAACTTTAAATGTGGCTTCACTGTGTCATAAAAAGTAACTAAATATTGATACAATACATATTTTGTTTATTTTAGTCCTTTATTAGCCAATTAGGTAGATAGATGTATCTTTTTGGTGCAAACAAGCGTACCTACGAAAAACGATAAAAACATTAACATTACTAATTATTTTCATAAAAATATATTGTCTATAAAACTCTAAAATGTAGAGACTAGATGCAAGTATTGTATTTTCTAGCAAAGAAAACACAATAGTATGCGTACTTTAACTTCGTTGGTCTTCATTGGTCATTAACTCTTTACAAATAGAAACTATGAAAATGATATCGTCGCTATAATCGCCATGTTTAAGAGGTCTCTACTTATTTTCCTTGTTTTATCGCATAAAATGACGAGACGAGCATGCCGTTCAACTGATGATAAGCGATACGACCACCCACAAATAGTATAAACACCATCCAGCACCTTGAGTTATAAAGTACTGTGTGGCATTCCACTGTGCTCGTCATCCTGAGACATAAGATTAAGACTCATTATGTCCTGTAGTTACACTGGCTACAATGCCCTTCAAACCGAAACACAACAGTGCATGCACACTGCTGCTTGGCGGTAAAAATAGACATTGCGGTGGTACCCACCTAGAAAAAAACTTACCTAAAGTTTGTCGGAGTCCTCGGTACGCAATTCCAAGCCATGCTTACTCGATTTATGACATTATGCGTTTAAAAAGCGAACAATGTTGTTCAGAGACTTATTTAATTTAAACATTGATGTATTAAAAAACCCAGATGTTTTTTTTGCAACACTGTTACTAGCATATTAATTGCACATCTATATTAGTACTATAAAGAGAAAATATTTGATTTGTTTGTTTGTAATGCATAAACTCAAAAACTACTTGACCGATTTTAAAAGTCCCGCGTTATATTTTCCTGGGATAAAAAGTAGCCTAATATTACTCGCCGATAATGTAGATTTATATTGTTGAAAGGGTTTTTAAAATCGGTCCAGTAGTTGAGTTTATTCGTTACAAACATAAAAAATACAAATCTTTCCTCTTTATAATATTAGACGACAAAAAGCCTTATCTGTAGATCAACGTATCTTTTATTTAACATAACAGTTACTGAAGAAATAGTAATGTCTTTGAGAAAGCTAGACCATTTGCCTAGACACTAAAAATGTATTGTAAAGTATATTCTTCCGACATTTACACACGTTGTCTATTCGGTGAAAGAGTCGTAAATGTACAATCTGACAATTCCGAATGAGCACGTGTAATGCATTACATTGTGTGTCTAGTATGTTTGAAGACTAACGGTCTTAAAATAAAGGGACAATGACTGATGTCTTCACTTTCGCGTGTAGAAATGTCTGTAATTTTCATTTGAGACGGCGCGTAGGCTGGAAATAATCCAACATAATCTTTCTCTGGTCTTGGAATTGAAAGAACTCGACTTAGTATTCACTGTACACCCTAATTCCCAAAAAGGCAGAGGTTAGTGCGCAGGCAATATATTATTATTGTTAAAAGTAAATGCGTCTACCATAGATTTACTCTGGCACATAAAGAGAGCCGTTAGTCTATATGTTAATGCGGGACATAGATCACACACACACACACGCACGCACGCACACACGCACGCACGCACACACACACACGCACGCACGCACACAAAAATGCACACTGCCATGTCGGATACATTATAATCTCTGAACCGTAAAGGCGACTTGCAATATAATATTATACCTAATTGGCTAATAAAGGACTAAAATAAACAAAATATTTGTTGTATCAGTATTTGGTTACTTTTTATGACACAGTGAAGTCAGTTTTTATAAATATTTAAGGTGAACTTGACCCTGTTACCGTTACAAAATAGCAAGTGTAGATACTTTGCAACAATTGTGATAAATTGTAGTAAGCCTTGAAACGAACTGCCAATGAGTACGAGCTTTTGTGAAATATATTTCACTTTTATATTCGAAAATTTTCAGAGTTGACGCAATTTATTTGTATAAACTAAAATAATTGAAAGGAGTGGGAAATTTCGCTCGTAAGTCATCGCAAATTTATGTTCTTCAAAGGGTTATTTACCTACTAGGGCTTGCTCGCGGCTCCGCCTGCGTGAAAAGTCTTTCGCGCCATAAAATTCTCTAAAACACAGTGCGACGCCAGCGCCATCTACTCAAAGAACCAGACTAAAAATATCTATTATATCCCATGCGAGCAAATTACCGGAATAACAAATAGCCTATGTATTAATCCAAGACATGGCCTTCCGGTCAAGCGGCGATAGCCTAGTTGGGAGTGGGATGTTCTGCCGAAACGAATGTCCGCAGGTTCAAAGCCCGAGGGCACGTACCACTGACTTTTCTAAAGTTATACTGTGTGTATTCTTTGTGAATTATCGCTTGTTTTAACGGTGAAGGAAAACATCGTGAGGAAACTTGTATACCTGAGAAGTTCTCTATAGGAATTTCGAAGGTGTATGAAGTCCGCCAACCCGCAGTACGCCAGCGTGGTGGACTAAGGCCTAACCCCTCTCAGTAGTAGAGGAGGCCCGTGTTCAGCAGTAAGCAGTATATAATACAGGGCTGGTAGTAATAGTAGTATCGTCTACCGGTATGTCAAATTTCAAACATACAAACATTTTCACCAACTTTCTCATATATAATTTAATATCACAATGTAAAAAGCTCCTTGACCCATGTGGCACGTGACCACGTTTGGACTAAATTGTTGTTAATCCCAAATTTATTTTTAATGTTATTTCAATAATTCTTTATCTTAATGGGTTAGCCAACGGAGCCTGTGATACAAAATGTGTCAAATTAAAGACAGCGTGAAAATGTTGTGAGGATATTTATATGTGTTGCCAATCTTTGTTAAATGTCAATGCATCATTGCTAAAGGGTTTTGAATGAAGTGAAATCATTTATTCGAATCAATAAAATGGTAAACATTACTTAGATTCAGTAAATTTTTACTCCACCACCAGTTCGGAAAGCAGTTTCCACCAGAGAAGAACGGGCAAGAAACTCTAGGGTTGAACTTTTTAAAATCAGTTCAAAGGCATTGATTAGGTATATAATAAAAAAAAATACATATAAATTTTTATATTGTTTAGAGCAGTTCATACAATATTTACTTGTACAATAATAAGTTTTATAGTCCCTTCCGAGTGTACAACAACACTCATGAATCATGAAATAGTTTGTTGATCTACATCTTTCGAATATAGATATTATGAATTGTTAGTATTGCAAGCGAAATGGGCAGATGAGTCCACACAAGCAGCACCTATTCACGAGTATGACGCATGTGCCAGCCATCGGCCTCCTCAACCATGATGCAGGGAAGTGGCCGACCCGGTACACGACGCTGCCGCAGGGCGCAGGCACAAACAGACTGTATGTCGTAGCCACGCAGTCACATATATATATTTTTTTTACACTGACCTATCAGCCAGTAGCCTGACAAGAGTCGGCTTTTCTGGCCACATCGGACTTTAGGGTGAACGCAGAAGGCGCTCGCAACTCATTAATTTCAGGAACTCGTTCTTACGGCGGATGGCCAGAGTGATATCGTCCTCTGGACCGGTTAATACGGAACGCGCCCGTCTCCATTTGGCGCGGTCGAATGGAGAGTCATATCAATGAAATTTGGCCCACAGGTACAGTTGTTTGTATGTAACTCCGTATATGAAAAGTTACCTTTAATCCTGAAAAAATAGACTCAAGCGGGTGGATTCGCGAGAAAATCTTAGTCATTTGCTGTAATAAAAATCCGCTAAATGGTCACCTAGTAGTGGGAATGGAACGGTGTGCCAAGACAATGTCCGGAGGTTCAATACCCAAGACACACCTCTGACTTTTCGAAGTTATGTGTGTATTGTTTATCAATTACCGTTAGCTTTAACGGTGAAGGAAAACATCGTGAGGAAATACATACCTAGGAATTCTCTCTAGAATCTCGAGGGCATGTGAAGTCTGCCAACCCGCATTAGGCCAGAGTTGTGGACTACGGCTAGGGCTGCCATTATCTAAATTGCCGACGCCGGATAAACACGCCAAAAATCCCGGACATTTGGGCGAAATATGGGTCTTTCCCCGGACACCTCTGAAAAAATATTTTGCCGTTCCTTCTTGAATGCGGGGAAATGCATGAATTTTAACTAAGATTTATTTCAATTTGTCGCTTATCTATAAAAATGGATTTCCCCGGACAACAAAAGTGTCCGGGTTTTGCCCGGACAATTTTTAAAACCCCTGCCGGACGGCCCCCGGACGCCCTTCAAACTAGGACAAATCCGGGGAAATCCGGACGGATGGCAGCCCTAACTAAGGCCTAACCCCTCTCAATAGTAGAGGAGGCCCGTGCCCAGCAGTGTGAAATGCGAGTTTCACTATCGCTTCTGCCTAGTTAAAGTAACAAAACCATGTTTTCGTAAAAATTCAAGTTATTATTGCATTTAAAGAACTCCGGATATTTAAACTTTAGTTTCTTAGAAACGTAATGATATTTGTTTAACAAAATAATAGTTTTTCTGTAAGATCTACAGAAACATAGCAAAAACATATTATGATCATACAATGAGATGGGACAAAGTTCACTGCGTAAAGATATAAGTAAGTTGTGTATCATTACGATGTAATCACTAATCGTAGAAGCGTGTACAATATCTTGTAGTTATTATACGAAATGGGTTCAATTTAAATACTAAGTTTAACTAACGGTACGATACTTAAAGGCTATTCATATATTATTGCCCTTACACGAAAACCTTGCTTCGTAGAATATAAGTGAAGAAATAATCATCTTCGCTTAGAAATAATCATTATAATTTTAGGTAAGTATATTTTTAGCAGAAGTATTACTATTCGGCCACAAAAATAACCCAGTCATTCTGCTAGTAGAGGCTGGGTCTAAAAGTCGTAAATATCATAATATATCCGAGAATAACATAGCAAAGGAAATAATTAATATTTGCAGCAGGAATACATACAGCAAGTACTGATTAATTATTGCAGGAAAAACTATAACAAAAGGCATTTCAAATTATATCACATTATTTACACCAATATTAACATTAGCATAAGTATCCCTGTCATCTACCATTTTACATCAATGATCAAAGTAAAACATTTGACGCGCAATTAGGCTCTTTAAAGAGTTTCTTAATATAATTTAAAGTCAATTTACATACGTAATAATAGGTTGGTATTGCAGGTAACATTACAAGTCGAGCTGATGTGTAAGATGCTCGTGTGTTGCACAATGTATATCGTAACAGGTTGGCGAAGCCTCAGAGCAATTCGTATGGTTTATTAAGATATTGTAAGTCAATGTATGATATTCATTTCTATTACTCTCTGTATCTTTGTTTTCTTTTATTACTGGTACATCTACATTAGAAACATGCTACGCGCCCCAAACTAAACACATATTGGTAAAGAACGTTAATACTTAAAATGTTCACATGAAAAATATAGATGTAAATTAATCTTATAAAGAACATGTCCACAACGGGCCTAAAATTCTAACCAAGACAATTTATATATATTTGGATAGAACTTGTAAAAACCAGCATTTTACAATAAATCTTTGAATTTTAAGGACCTCTGATTTTGGCATTTATGTAATTTTATTTTGCTTAAAAACTATGATCGTTTTTTTTTACGTTTGTTATAAATGGAGGGGTCTAAAAATATTTTGTTAATGGATCCAAGATCCATATTTTGCTCTTTTAATATGACTTAGTTTGAGCCTGTTTAGATTTTGAGGGCCAGCACCTCTAAAAAAAGCAGACATCATGTAACACAAAGATTGTCTGTGGGCAATGGCCATGGTAAGCCTTTTCATAGATAATGTGATTAATCATTGCCCTAGAATAGATCCCTCACGCGGCGTATGCCGACCAGCTATTAAGCCTTAACCTTAATTGATTTAAATCATTATATTAATTACATGCGTTTAGCCTCAATAATATTATTTGAAAATATATTTTTCGCATTTAAATATTGACCGTAATCACGGTAAATACGTTTAATTATTAACTATAGTAATTTGAATTAATATTATATTTCAGTTTGTAGTTCTGGTTTTATGAATTGATTCAAAGTGTACCTGTATCTAAATCCTAACTTTACTTCGACCATGGTTTAATGGAAACATTACTCTAGTACCTAAGTTATGTAATAAAATGTATACGCAACAGCCTTGCTATAAATTTTCCAATTGCCTGTGATGTTTCGCTTAGCTGGAAAGTAGACATCATACTAATTTATTAGACGGCGAACAGATTAACATCTAAATCTCGACAAGAATTAAAAAGTAGTATAAGAATGATATGACTTGCCAGTTGCCATAAACTATAAAGGTCATTCAGTTAGTAAGCCCCTGGTGGGTTGATTGATTCAATAAAATTAACTGTGGTTATTCGATTACAAGGTGTAAAGCGAACTTGTAGATTTTCGCAATCGTCGGCATCGACCGATAACCGTTCGCAAGAGCAAGAACCAAATAAAATACAAGGTCGCAACGCTCTGCCACGTTGCGCCCGCTGCACTTGAAAGGCGAATTTGACTTTAAATGCCGCGACTAAATTGTTGTAAGATTTCCCTTGAAAACTAGAAATCGGTTACCAATGTAGGACTAACACCATACGAAGGGATGAGTCCATATTATGTGCTGAATGCTTACTTCACGTTTGACTAGAGCAACTAGAGACTTAGGTAAAATATAAGGTATATGTACGTATATATTGGCATTACATAGTCACGTAAATATAATCTTATAAAAACAGTTACATTTTATCCCACACCTCTTATGATCTACCAGAGATATTATTCATACGTCAAGAGAAATAAAAGTCCCATTTGAGAAACAAAAGATTGTACAATCAATAATAACGATAAAATATAAGCAAATAATGATCTATGTAAGATTATTATTCATCAGGAATTGCAACAAAACATCAAAACTTAACACTAGAAACATGAATACAAAAGAAACATAAAAACACTAAGCTAACCTAACTTTTTTTAGGCAATATAAAGATTGAAGTACCTGTTTTTGTTATTCATAGTACCTATACACTTTTTTGCTTATTGCCCAAAAATAAAACGGACAACCATTTGCCTCTCTGTTTGTTAGCAGACCTCTAAATGATTGTACAAATTTTGGTAAAAATATTATTGGAATAAATAATTTGCAAAAAGTACCTTATAGAGTACATTTTATAACGGCTATCATGTACTTATAGACAGGCAAAGCCGTAGTCAAATCTCGTTTCAATTAATTTACAAACAGTCACATGTCATAATAACGATGTAGAATAACGGATGTAGTACACGTGTTTAATTGACACAAGAGATCTATTTTTACGTTTCCGAACCACATAATATTTACACACAGACTCACGCCTTATATCCCCGAAGGGGTAGGCAGAGGCGCAACCAATGCACCCACTTTTCTCCGTGCGTATTCCGTCCCATGATGTGATGGGGGCACTATTATATAGGAAAGAAAATCCAATGTCACTTTGCCCGACCCGGGATGGAACCCGAGACCTCAGCATTGCAGTCGTATCGTAATACAACTACGCCACAAAGGCAGTCATAATAGCACATAATATGTATTAAATCTTTTACCTCCTATGGAAATGCATGATCTCGTTCTATCTCATCAAATTGTTATTTATTAGCAATGAATATGTCAAAATCCGCACTAGGCCAGGGTGGTGGACTGTGGGCCGAACACTCGCTGTTGTAGCAATCTTTAAATCCCTAGCAGTAGGCCGGTCTGAAGGAGGTAGAGGCCAAGAGGGCCTCCCTACGGCGAGCCGCCGTGGAGGAGTGGCGTCTCAGGCTGGAGGCCCCGTCGTGGGGGCGTAGAGGCAGTGCGTCCTGTCTTTGCCTGGATCGCCAGCGCAGTGGTGATCCCTCCCGCCGCCAGACGAGACGTAGGAGGCGTCGGGTGGACGACTGACCGACGTCTCCCGCCCTGTGGATTGGGGGCGTTTGGAGAATTCCACCACGGTAACCCCTGCCTGTCGTAAAAGGCGACTAATAGGGGCCTCCGGGGTCACGGGTGGGCGGAAGGGGCCGTCCACCTATTAGTCTAGCCAACTTTTGTGACCCCACGACAGGGCCTCCAGCCTGTCCCCTTGAACACTGGGCGGTAGTAATAATTCACTTTCTGCGCGTAAACAAAAAAAAAGCAGTGGGCCGATAATACATGTTTTTAGGGTTCCGTACCTCGAAAGGAAAAAACGGAACCCTTATAGGATCCCTTTCTTGTCCGCCCGTCCGTCCGTCTGTCAAGACTCTTTTTCTCAGGAACGCGTGGAGGTATTAAGATGAAAGGACATGTCCACTTTTTGTATGAGTGCTGGGCCTCAAAATCTAAACAGGCTCAAACTTTGGGAACATTAAAGGGGCAAGACATGGAACTTAGATCCATTAAAAAAAATTTTAGACCCCTCCATTCATAACCAACTTTTTGAAAACATTCATATTAAGTGTAGTTTTCAAACCAAACAAAATTACACGTATCTCAAAATCGGAGGTCTTTAAAATTCAAAGGTTTATTGCAAAAGGCTAGTTTTCAGGAGTTCTATCCAAATACATATAAACTGTCTTGTTTAGATTTTCAGGCCCATATTTGGACATGTCCTTTATATATCAAATACTCAGATCTACTGTCCTTGGAGCTGTGAAAAAATCAAATGTCTAAGCCAACGCAATCAAAAGATCCAGCCGTTTATGCAGTGTATTTCCGCAAATTTTAGAAATTCGCAAGGGAATCAAAGCCTACAGGGTACTTCCCGTGGACTCAGAACCTTGAAATTTGGTACGAGGCAATGTTTTATAGAACAGATAAAGGAAAAATTGTGGAAACCGAAAATTTTACGGAACCCTCGGTGCGTAAAGTCCGACTCGCACTTGGTCGTTTTTTTACTATTATTTCCTGAACGCAGAGTTTAGGTGCTACTATAATAACTATTCTACGGCCTACGACATAGTGATGACTACAAATGCTTAGCGTCCCTATCAGGGCATCAGTAACGCTTTTTACTCATATTTTATTTATTTGTTTTTAACATTAATGAACGGATCCACTGAGCGTAATGTCAAACCATGATGGATGATAGTTGACTCGTTAGTTCATGGCGGAGTCATAACAAAATGTTTAACACGGGATTAATTGTTGCAAGAGAGAGCTGTTCCGCATTCTGCTTTTAGAGATTGTGCACAAACTGATGATGAAAAAGACAAAACACGACAAATTAGGTAATTCACTTGGCTTTATTGTTACTTTGTAATGTCCTAACCCTTTTTTTTATATTTTTTTTATGTAGCGATGGCCGTTACAAACCATAAACAATTCGCATAACTATGTATTGATACAATACCGAAAATACGGTATTCAAGTTTCCAATAACTGTTTATCGCCCGAAACTATGTATTGACGAGTACCACGTAACAAGTGGGCTGCGTACCGATGTTATACCTACGCTAAGCGATTTATCTACTTGAAACGTCTCGTACTGACACTTAGGTATGTGATATGAGAAAGACACCACTATAAGCGAACGAGAAGTACATGTCACAGCGACGACGCGGCGTGCAAACTACCCCCATCTTTTTTTTTTTTTTCTCTATCTTTATGCTATTATTAGTACGCCGTATATGTTGTAAGCTGTGGCAAATAAATTTGTTTTCTTTCTTTCTTTAGAAGAAGCGAGAAGTAACATAAATACAAATTCAAAACTTTTCTAGCGATTTGACACCTATTGCTATTAGAATAAATGCATTTATTGGATACATGTAATTAGGCCAAGGCCAATTTTCATGAGGCCCTGTTTTGGGAGAATTCTTTAAAATAAAATATGAATGTTTAAGTTTACAATATTTTAGTCTTGAATGTTTTGCATTCGCGATTGAATGCATTTTTATCGTGCGTGAATTTATTACTTTGTTAGTAGTAGTATTTTTTTAATATAACTAAGTAACCGTATAGTATAAAATACAGTTAGGTATAGGGAATTAGTTAAATAGCAATAGGAATAGTTAATATAGGTATTAGTGATAAGTGTGTATATATAAACAATTAAGCATGTCTCGTATAAATAGCAGTGTGCTGTGGGACATATTTGATAAATTAGACAATGCAGAAAAAAAGCAAGCTGCAAATTTTGTGGTGATTTGTATAGTTACAAAGCATCAACTGGAAACTTAAAAACCCACCTAAAAAAATAAACCGATACATAATATATTTTAAAATCCGGCGAACCGGCAATATATCGTAATACAGGAACCGTGCCGAATTTGACCGATACAATATATATTTCAAATACCGGCGTACCGACAATATATCGTAATTCAGGAACCGTGGCGAATTTGACCGATACAAAGTTATTAAAATACATAGTTTCAATTCAACTGTACGTACAATCGCATTAATAGGGATACCTTCCGAACGCGCCGACACAAATCTAATGTTGGGAAGTTTTCACCACTTACTAGAATCCAGAGTAATTTCAATGACCTCCAGAGTTCTGTTTCATTCGATGTCTTTTCAGGATCTGTCTTTTATCTCAAAAAACAAATGCTGCTGCCATGTTTGTCAAATAAGTAGGTAATTAATTCCAAATTCCATATTATGTCTTGATCTTTATTTATTTTTTTGTATTACGTTTTTTTTCAACTTTGTTATTTTAATTGAGTTTTAATCAAAATTAGGTACATCTGTTATGTAAGAGTCCTTAAACTAATTGTTACCAATTTAATTATTTTATCGATACGAATGCTGTCTCACACCTATAATTGGTGACTGCCTCGGTGGCGTAGTGGTATTGCGTACGCATTAGGAGTACGATTTGCGCGCCGAGGTCCTGGGTTCGAATCCCGGGTCGAGCCAAAAAATTGTGAGTGGGTTTTTCCATCTTAAAATTTACTCAGTCGCAGCTCGGAGTCTGGAAGTTGGCGGTGTGATACCCCCGTGCCTCGGAAAGCACGTAAAGCCGTTGGTCCTGCGCCTGATCTCTCTCCGGTCATGTCGGATTGCCGTCTCACCGGACTATGAGAGTGAAGGAATAGCGAGTGCACCTGTGTATTGCGCACACACTTGTGCGCTATAATATCTCCTGCGTACCTGGCTGATCTCCGTTGAGATTGGCCGCCGTGGCCGAAACTGGCTAGGAGGATTTCATTCATAATTGGTGAGTAGACTGGTCCTTAATATTGTATAATTTCAATTATGAATGTTTAGTCTTCTAACTGTTGGTGTGTCTTTTAGTAAATAAATAGTTTCAAAACCCGGTATTGTCATCAATACCGATAAACAGTTTCGATATTACAAAAACTTGTACCGATCCATAACTATGTCGTACAAAAGTGCCAAAAATTATGTATTGATTTAATGATTGTTTTAATTATAGCTTATACATTTGAATACTTAATAATAATGAATGTAAAAAATCATCTATAAATGATTACTTGAAGAAAAACCTTTCTAGTCATTGTTAAGCACATTGCGTGGGTAATAGTTCATATCGAGGAGTGCAAAAAAATAACATTTATAAATTACGGTCGAATTTCGACCAGTAATACTAATATGCACTATATTTTTTCTATTTTTTTAGCGATGGCGTGAATTGGCACCCCTGTCTGACAAGATGGTGGACATTATAAAAAAATTCCCGCCCTTTCAGTTTTAAAAATAGGGTTACCAGAGGATCAATGTATTTCCTTCAATAAAATACCATATTGAAATAATAAACAATTCTATAACGTCGATTAAAATAACAACTATTAAAACCAGTGTAATTATACAATGTATTATATGCTTATTAATATATTATTTTTTAGATGTGATTTATCTAGATACAAGTATCTGAAATACAGATATAAGATACAAAATACGTATTTAGTATTTTGTGTCTAAATAAGTTTTTCATTTTTAGTTTGTATCTTGTATTTAGATACATTTTTAGAGTATCTTAGTATTGTACAAATACTTAATTTTCTAAAATACTTCTACTAATCAGTAAAAGTAAAGGTAATCACCTATGCCATTTTTACATTAAAGTCTCATTTAAGGCCCATATACACGTTGCAAGTTCCTTGCCTGTTGCATACAATTCAATTCAAGCAATATAATAAGACTTGCATGGTTTAAATAAACAACAATATTAATTTGTTTGTGTAAACAGCACATGCCATAACTGCCTAACCAAACATTGTATTCAACTGGGTTCTCTCTTATTTTGAAAACATGAGGGCAGTGAGTCTTATAATTTTTGATTTTTAGTATCCCATAAACACTCCTGGTTGTGATAAATCTCAAAGAACTTTATTAAATCAGTAGAACCCAATTTTAATACTATTTACTCGTATTTTTTAATAAGCTCAGTAGCATCTAAAATCAATTCGTTCAACATTTTAATGAAAAATTCGCCAACGTAAATACATGCTAAAATTGAAGCAACCTCCCAATAAATGGTAGGTACACACACAAGCTTGTGTACAGGCAAGGCGATACTTTTGAGCAACAATCATCATCAGCCTATATTTTAGTCCATTGCTGGTCATACGCTTCCTCGAATTCGCGGCATTTTTCCCGGTCTTCGGCCTGTCGCATCCAGTTTCTGCCCGGGACCTTTCAGAAATTGTCACTCCATCTGAGTTGAGTGTGTCCTACACTACGCTTGCCAAATCAGTTGCTTACAATTATTGCGCGTAATGCATTGCCTTCAATTATTGCTCTTGTCTGTACTAGAAAATGGCATCATGTCAATGGGTCATTAGACAGATCAGTTATTGCTAGCAATTATCATACGCAGTAATTGCTGGTAGCATTAGTTTTTGAATATCTGTCAAAAGACTCGCAAACATACGCCAACGCGGGTGAAATTGCCTATTTTTAATGGCATCGAATGATGAGACGAGCGTAAAAATAGACCTACCACCAGTTGTTGATTGGTTGCCTGCCTAACCGTTGCGCATACTGACGGGGACTCATTGCGCACATTCTGACGGGGTGACTTGATAATCAATAATTGCGTACGAATATTGCATGCAATAATTGATACGTCTAAATGAGGCTTAAGGCAATTCATATCTACATACAAATCTAAACGTATCCTTAAAAATTTAATTTATTAACATCTCTATGTTCAAAAGACTAATCTTTAAATCTATACAATATTGTACATATAAAATGTTTTGTCCTGAATGACTGACTGATGGATCAACGCACAGCCTAAGCCGCTGATCGTAGAGATCTGAAACTTGGAGGGTATGTTCTTTGTATGACATAGGCATCCAGTAAGAAAGGATTTACCGAAATTCTACCTCTACGCGGGTAAAAAAGGGGGGCAATGTTTATATGGGACAACGTGATTCCTTGGTCTAATCTACTCAAAATTTTGCATACAACGTTTTTAACATAATTCATGGAAGACGTGTTTCGTATTTCATTCAAATTCAACCCCAAACAGGGGTTGAAAGTTATTATGACATCGATTTGCTTCGCAGTAGATATCTGCTTTTTTTTCCAGGAAAATATTTTTATCCCGGAAAACCTTTTTCGTAATCACCTAGTATACGATATATTTTTGAGTTGTACCCGGTATCAGTACTAGTAAACCGAGCACGAATCTACGCGCTATAGCCTATATATTATAGTTATCGTAATGATTTCGTTAAAGTAACTTACACACAAATACACACACACGCACAAATACAGACATACTCACGCCTTTTATCTCAAAAACGGGTAGGTAGAGGCGTCAGACAGTACTAGTGCACCCACTATTCGCCGTGCGTCTTCTGTCCCATGATGTGATAAGGGGCGAGTTTATCGCTATTTTGGATACAAATTCCAAACTGATAGTCAATAGAAAACCCCAATATCACTTTGCCCGACCCACGGAACGAACCCGAGACCTCAACACTGCAGTTTAAGTAACTTTTTGTATGGGACAGCACCCCGGTTAGCGTATTTGGAACTAAAATATGGTAGCATGAACATTCCACGTAAGCTAATAAAAAAACTGACTGTTTTACGTATTCATTGACGCAACTTTAAAACCCGCTTGAAAAGTCAGAAGTTGTCAAAATTAATTTAAAAGAAATTCTAAAAAGTATCTTATTTGAAAAAAATATTTATAAAATACGTATCCTGTATCTAGTATTTTAATACCATTTTCAAAAGTATCTTGTATCTGGTATCTCAAATCCTTTATTTACAAGTATCTTGTATCTTGTATTTCAGATACTTTTATGAGGTATCTTGAACATCTCTGATTAATTATTTCGGGTTTTTGGTGCTGACTTGTCATAATTGCATTTTAATAATCACTTCCACGACTCATAAAAAAGTAGTGTCATTCCGTTATGATAAAGAAATATTCTTGTTTTATTTATTAATGTATTATCCTAAATCTATAAATGTAGTTAATAATGATTTAGTAGATAAACATATTAAAGTTGATTTAGCTTCTAAATATCTGAAAAAAATCCTCCTAGCCAGTTTCGGCCACGGCGGCCAATCTCAACGGAGATCAGCCAGGTACGCAGGAGATATTATAGTGCACAAGTGTGTGCGCAATACACAGGTGCACTCGCTATTCCTTCACTCTCATAGTCCGGTGAGACGGCAATCCGACATGACCGGAGAGAGATCAGGCGCAGGACCAACGGCTTTACGTGCTTTCCGAGGCACGGGGGTATCACACCGCCAACTTCCTGACTCCGAGCTGCGACTGAGTAAATTTTAAGATGGAAAAACCCAGTCACAATTTTTTGGCCCGACCCGGGATTCGAACCCAGAACCTCAGCGCGCAAATCGTACTCGTAATGCGTACGCAATACCACTACGCCACCGAGGCAGTCTCTTCTAAATATCTACCCACCCATCAATTATGTTTATAGTGTTTGATTTACTTCCGTAAGTTGCAGATTAATTCCATATTGTAATTTCATGCACCATACATCTTAGAAAAAAATGAGTATTTATTGGAAACTACAAAGCTGATGAATAATTACGCACTTACGGCAGAATTCAATGATTTTAATAATAAATTATTAAAAAACTGGGTACATAGTTCACGCTTACCTGTTATATATTTTAAAATTTGATTTGAAATTATTAGTGTTTTGTTACTAGACAAAACATGCTCACATTACAAAAAAAATCCTTTATTTCAAGGTAACACTTTTGTGTCATGTAGTAGCACTGCATATACCCAGCTGCCAATATACCGCCACTGGAACTTAAAGTTGAAATGCTCTATAAACAGTGTGATGTATACATTGTCGTACAAATGTCATTTAAGGCAAAAATAGAACGTAAATAGTTTATTTCTATATTATATTATTGAATGTTTGAATATAATATTTTATGCGTTATTTAATTGTTACAAAACTTCTTTGACCTTAGAAGAGATTGGTACAAACAAATACCTTTTCAATATTATGAACAGGTTTATTGAGTACTGCAAATATTTGAATATAGAACTCTACGAGCGATACTAACTACATAATTTACTTTTAGCTTTAAAAATTACAACGAGGTGATTTATCCTGACTTCAGAATTGTCGTCAAATTAATTCAACATATTATTATATGTACATAAGTAGGAAAAATAAAAGAAAAATCGATAAGAGAAAATTAAAGAGTTCTCAAATTTCTAATAACGCATCTCCTTCAATTTTATCCTAGAGCAGAGGCTGCACTCTCTGAGCCGCGGAGTCGTAATTCCGAAGGGTTGAACTAAATTCTTTGTACTTTTAAAACATAATATTTGAATTGCAAATGGAATTAAATTTCGACATTAAAATTTTATTTTGTAGAGACTACTCACGGAATTAAAATTATGCTTTATTTCTACACATTTTTCTTTTATCGACGGGCTCGGACCCTATCAGATCATGGGACGGAACCATACCATAACCATACCAGCCTTGTATTATATACTGCCCACTGCTGAGCACGGGCCTCCTCTACCTCTACTTTCGAAATTCAGAGAACTTCTCAGGTATGCAGGTCTCCTCACGATGTTTTCCTTCACCGTTAAATCGAGCGATAATTTTCAAAGAACTCACACATAACTCTTTTTTTAGAACCTCGGGTTTTGAACCTGCGGACATTCGTCTCGGCAGTCCGTTCCACTCCCAACTAGGTTATCGCCGTTCAGGGACGCTTTGGGATGGAACACACATGGAGAAAAGTGGATGCACTGGTTGCGCCTCTGTCTACCTCTTCAAGAGTAACCGGCTTGAGTGTGTGTCTACTTTTGGCTTTGTAATCTCATTTACATAATTGTTATACGACAAACTTTGAAAGGTCAAATTTGCACAGAAGATATTTTTACAAATCTTTTTCTGTTTAATCAATTCAAACTTACATACATACATAGACACTCACGCCTGTAATCCCCGAAGGGGTAGGCAGAGGCGCAACTAGTGCACCCACTTTTCGCCGTTATTCCGTCCCATGATGTGATAGGGGGCGAGCCTATCGCCATGTCGGGCACAAATTCCAGACTCCGAGCTGATACTGAATAGAAAAACTCAATATCACTTTGCCTGACCCGGGAATCGAACCCGAGACCCCAGCTTTGCAGTCGTAATTCAAATTTAATACTTCCCCAATTTCAATATCTGGTGTAAGTATTTACTGGTGGTAGGTCTCTCATATGTAAGAGTCCGTCTGAGTGGGTACCACCGCAATGTCTATTTCTAACGCCAAGCAGCAGTAGCCAATGTAACTACTGGACATAATGAGACTTAAAATCTTATGTCTCAGGATGACGAGCGCAGTGGAATGCCACAAAGTACTTTGTAACTCAAGGTGCCGGATGGTGTTGCTAGTGTTTATGAGTGTTCGTATCGCTTACCATCAGGCGAACGGCATGCTCGTCTCGTCATCCCATACCATAAAAAAAATCAAAATCTAATATCGCAACATACTAGTTTTTACCAGATTTATTTATTGTGATTTACCTGTTTATAATATGACTTTAATAGCAACTTTAATACCTATGGCATATAAATTACCAACGATTATGCTTGGTTTTCCTTAATTATATTATAGAGTTATACAGCCCCCTAATAAACCTCCATTTTTACCCGACTGTGCAAGAAGGAGGGTCATGTTTTTCGAGTGTATGTATGTATGTATGTATATTTTTTTGGCACGCCCTAGAACCTAAACGGCTTGTCGTATTTTTATGTGAGTGGTGTCAATAGACTTGTCTAAGGCGTGAGAGTGACACAAGGTACATCAAATTAAAAAAAAATCAAAATTAAGGAATTTTGGCGGCAAAAAGTAACCTAAAAAAATGTTTTCAAAATACATCGCGAGTGGTATCAAAATAAAGATTTTTTAACGGTGATTACGAATATATAACTTATATGTTTTATTGGAGTTTGGAATAGGAAATGCTAATAAAGGTGCTTGAAAACTAAAAAGATGAAATTAAAAAAAATATTAAAACAAAACATAAAACCCGACTGCGTCAAAATCTGTATTAATTATAAATTTTATTGAAGAACTGAAAAGATAGAAACAAGATTTCATTTTGGTTTTGAATAATCTTAGTTGACAGTATTCATAAACGCAGTCGGAGGCATTTGACTCCGAGATTTTGTTGAAATGAAATTAAATGAAATAAATTTATTCGAACCCATGAAATGTTACACATTATTTAGATTCAGTCAATATTAACTCTACCACCAGTTCGGAAAGCAGTTCTCACTAGAGAAGAACGGGCAAGAAACTCTAGTGTTGCTCTTTTCAAAATCAGTTCAAGGTAAAAAATACAATTAATAATAAAAAAAAAAATAACATGATATAAATATATTTGTTATTTTTGTTTAGAGCAGTTCATTTATATACTCGCAAAAAAGGTAATAAATTTTAAAATCCTATACGAGTGCATAACCCTCTCATGAATCATGTAATAATTTGGTCTGAAATTCTTTAAGATGTCGTTATTAATCTAAGTTTAATATATATCCCTAATACTTAGATGTAGTAAGCGAAAAGGGCAGACCAGTCCACACAAGCAGCACCCGTTCACGAGTATGACGCATGTGCCAGCCATCGGCCTCCTCAACTATGTTACAGGGAAGTGACCGACCCGGCACACGAAGCCGCCGCAGGCACAGACAGTTAAGGAGTGTCATGCCGTTGCTTTACCTATATCACCAACCAAATTATGAGAAGTGAGCGTGTTATGCCTCCGACAGTGTTTGTGAATACTGTCAACTAAGATTATTCAAAACCAAAATAAAATCTTGTTTCTATCTTTTCGGTTCTTCAATAAAATTTATTAATAACTGTCAACTAGATATATTGCCGTGTCTATTAAAACTTTATAGCACCATAAAATATTTATTTATAATACATTTTAGCTTAGAGTTCTGTGTGAGAAAATGATGCCATACAAGTAATTAATAATAGTAAAATATTGCTTATATAGATAGGCGTGATGGTATGCAGTTGTGTAAATTTTAATATTAACACAGGAATTACCCCTTTTTAATTAGACTACGACTCAAACATCCCTTCGTTCTCATAAAAACGGAATTTCTTAAAGGAGGTACTGTTATATTGATTTCTTTTATTAATCTCATTTTAACCATTAACAAAATAAGATAAATATACTGAAACAACTTACCCTGTTTGTTAATATCCCATAACACGATAGTACAGCCGAGTCTAGCGAGTCTCAGCGCTATGAGACTCCCAAGCCCACCGCCGCCCCCGGTAACAACCGCCACACCCCCCTTCAAGTCCTTCTTAGGCTTCCCCACTATAGTCCTGTATATAGCCTGGATGACGTAACCAGTACCGACGATGACAAACACTATAACATCTATAATGGCTTGCACGACTGTGTACTTGTCCCTCATACATTCAGGGATCTCTCGGGTGAGCGGGCCCGGCCTTATCCCGTTGATATATTCTTGCGTCTCAGACATGACGATTATTTGTTTATTTTAAACACAATCAGTCACTAAGCATCACTTTTTATCACTGTCTGGTGATCTGTTGAATTTTGATACCTGAAATAAAACGTGCTAATATTATTATCATGTACATAACACCTAGGCGTGGCGCAGAGGACGATTTATTTAAGAATATGTATATCTTTAGTGTCGTATATTGCTTCGAAAGATAATCTAACTTCTTAAAATACTCGATACATGAGCGTATAGTTTGAATGTGCACAATGTGCACGAATGCTCAGTACATCTAATATATATTTACCTAAAAATTATTGTTAATAATGTGATAAAGCTATGAGGAAAACATTTCATATAACATACCTACACACAATACGTGTACCTTCATTATGTCAGGAACTGGATTCCATTATGGTAAGTACATACATGAATCTTCGCGGTGCGACGTTATAAATAAAACAAAAAAGAATAAAGAAAACAATCATGGCCAAAGTTATTTCGATTGTCAAGGAATGTAGGGTTTTTAGTTACTACTGTCTAAGGGCTAGTTTTACCAATTCCTGATAAAGTTTCAGATAAATATCTGACATATAACGCTATCTAACAAATAAATCTGGCACATTAGGCGTACAAGTGATGTTTTCTGTTAGATATTTCTATTCGAGACCCGTGAAACCAGAGGCTGTAGTTTATGTGGCAGATAAGTTTCGAATCAGGCACTTTATCAGCATGTGGTAACATCGGCACTTATTGTCTGAATTTGTAATATGTATTTAAAATTAGTGATAGCGGAAATCGCAAAATACATGGTAGATAATATTTACTTTTAAAAACTGCGCTGTAAAGTACGTTTGATTTTGGGTGGATTGCACAAAATCTGACGTTAGTGTTACCATTAATGTTAACTTTAACAGGGACAGTAACAATGACTACTGCAATTGACATGTCGTTTGTTGCACCATTGTCGCAATTGATAAAGCTAAAGGTAAACGAGTGATCAGTGAAATGACGCTATATTTATTTATTTATTTATTTATTTGTATGGACAACAAAACAGATAACAATCGAATACATTGTGAGATACATGAACATAACATAATCAGTCTTATTCTAGATTGCAATCCTAACTATGTTGACACATAATTGTTACTAAATCTTTAGATCTAAACAGCTAAGCACTTAGCAGCAGGTGTGTGAATATAAAGAAGAAAAAATTACAATAATCTGAAACTATAATGACTAATGTAAGACAAACGATATGGGAGTTGTATCTGACTTTGGTGCTGAGAATATGTGTTTGACTGATCGTCGGAAAGTACTATACTTTGGAGTGTGTATATCAAGTGCGGAATGTTTTATAGATAATTCATTATACAGGCGGGACATTCTTGTAAGAGGATTATAATAAGATGTATTATTTTTGCATACTTGTAAGTTAAACTTCCTCATGGGTATACGCGGATTATACTTGGTGTTAAAATTTACTACGCTTAATAGGTATGGCGAGTCAAATTTGTTGTGGAGTCATTTATATAAGTGTAATAGATCTTGTTGCTTGCGACGAATTTCGAGTGGGGTTACATTAAATTTTAATAATCTGTCAACGTGATTAATGAGTTCGCGACCAAAACCACATCTGTAGCTCAGAATCTTGAGACACCTCTTTTGGACACTTTCAATATTTTCAGAATGAACAATGTAACACGGGGACCAAATAACAGCGGCATACTCGAGAATACTGCGTACGAGACTATAATATAAAGAGAGAAAGCTTTTCGGTGTTTTGAAACCCTTCGTACTTCTAGTTATGAATCCGAGTAATTGATAACCTTTGCTCATAACATATGCGTAATGATCACGAAATGTAAGTTTCTGGTCAAATAGAACCCCGAGATCCCTTACTACACTTTTTGATTGGAGATTATAACCTTGTAAATTGTAGGTGTGTATCGTTTTATATCTCTTATTCGTGAAGGTAATGACAAAACATTTATTTATGTTTAAAAACATGTAATTTTCATTACACCAATCATAGATACTATTAATGTCGCTTTGAAGCTCGAAGCAGTCAGACAGATTATTTATTGATTTATAGATTTTTAAATCGTCAGCATATAAAAGACAAGAACACGTTAGATTGCAAATTAAGTCATTAATAAAAGCAACGAAGAATAATGGCCCTAAATGTGATCCTTGTGGTACCCCAGACGTGATGACTATAGGCGAAGATGTGAAACCTTTGAGGGCAACTAACTGACTCCTGCAGCAGAGATATGACTCTACCCAACGCAACAAACTTCCATGGATACCATAACCAGCCAGTTTTCTAATTAATAAAATGTGATTGACTTTGTCAAAAGCTTTTTTAAAGTCAGTGTACACAGCATCCACTTGACCCCCTCTGGCAAACGCTTCACAAAGATAGTTTTTGTATTCTAAGAAATTCGTCACCGTTGACCGATTTTTCACAAACCCATGTTGTTTACTGGAAATGTATGGTTTTAACTGATAATATAATTGATCATAAACCGCAGACTCGAATAATTTTGCTAGTGCTGACAGAATGCTAATGGGTCTATAATTTTCACAGTTTGACTTATCACCCGACTTATGAATAGGTACAACATGTGCTGTCTTCCATATTGCAGGAAAAACACCCAGTTTGAGCGATTTATTAAACAAGGTAGTCAAAGGATGGCATAACTCATTAGCACATCGTAAAAGGAATTTAGCTGGAATACCATCAGGACCCGGACCTTTTCGCGAATCAAGATTCTTTAGTAAACGCAAAACAGTTTCGTAATCGAGTTCAATATTATGAGTTACATTGTTAAATTCAAACTTCTGATTGATTGTCATATTTGCAACATCTTTGACTGAGGAATGCTCAAAAACAGAACCAAAATACTTAGAGAAGAGTTCACAGACTCCTTGTGTATCAGTAGCAGATTCATCCTGAAAGACCATAGTTTGAGGTACGCCTACGTAGCCTTTTCTATTGTTGATATAATTCCAGAATCTTTTAATATTATGCGGTATAGCGTTCTCAACATGAGATAAATAGGATGAATGAGCCTGATGAGTAAGCAACTTACACCTTGTACGTAGAAGTGCAAAGGTGTCATAGTCTCTAGGATTATCATACCTCTTATAAAGGCTGTGATATTTATTTTTTTCCTTCAATGCTTTAATCAATGGTAGTGTGTACCATACAGGATAATTATGTCCATTATTTTTTATAAGGGGGGTATATTTAGCTATAAGGCCATTAAGGGTACTATAAAAATTATCGACAGCCACATCCACATCAGAAGATGACAATAATAAGTGCCAGTCAACATTATTTAATTCGAGTTTCAATTTGCTATAGTCACATTTATTAAAATTATAGCGCTTTGTTTTAGCTGGTTTTATATTTATATTACCCAAAAACTTGCACGGGTAATATTTAGCAATGGCAATGATTTAATATAACTATCAAATCTTGATGAAATATGGATTCATTATTCAAATTTATATTATTAAGTGGGCCACCGGGGTTGCAGGCGGGCGGCAGGAGGCTGTCCGTCTTTAATTCTGTGTTCTCAATAGCACATTGTTGCGATCCCTGTGATGGACGGAAGTGTGGCTGGTAGGCCTCACGGTGCCGTTGACGCCGAGGGCGTACTTCAGTGCGCGGGGGCTTTTGAGCCCCCCCCCCCTCAACAGGAGACGGGCTGCACTAGGCGGCACCGCGCAGGGGCGGCTGCGGACGACAACTTAGACACTTTCGTCAGAGGAAGTCCGCAGCCGTCACTAATGCGCCGAAGATGGCCACCGCGGAGTTTTGGTTGGTATGGCGTGCGTTGTATACATACGTTAGGGACTCGGCCCGGCGCGGCGGTCGCTCGATGGTTCCATCACTCCGGGCGGCTAAATGTCGGGTCGTAAGGCACGGTGAACCTAACATAACCGCTTAGTCGCCCCCCTTGAAGACTGGGCGGTAGTAATAAGTCACTTTCTCCGCGAAAACAAAAAAAAAGGTACCTAGTATTTACATCCTCTATTTTTCTATAATAGAATTTCTGTGGAATTTTTTACTCCATCAAACTATTTGGATAAATCCAGTATCAGAAACTCTATTATCGCTAGAGCTTGATTCCTACAATATTTCGCGTACTAGACATTTTACATACGTATTTAACAGATAATTTGTATTAAAATATGGCATGGGATGTTATTATCCCAAATCGTTCGACAAATGACAATGTACTATAGAGAGTATACACACAGATTACGAAAACTAACTGTAACTTTAACATTAACTGCCCGAAACTGAGCGGTTAATGTTACTGTTATTCGTGACGTCATTTTGACAATTGTTAATTTTATGCAACCTGAAAATTGCTTAACCGAAGATTTGACAGTTGGTTAGACCTTTTTATTGCTAAAGTTATTTTCTGCAGCCCACCCTTAGAAAAAAACAATGCTTACACCATGATCACGTGTTATGTTTTCAGTTTTGTTTACACGTCGTACAATGTCTGTATCGTCTACACATTATTATAAAGTCTCATGTTTAGTTTGATTCAGGTGTTGATACACGTATTCCATTTTTCTAAGCCTGTGGTCGCTGTGGTGGGCTAATGATTAAGATTTCTCTTGTACCGTTATCACTCGGTGGAAGACCGTCATTTCTAACATCAATTTAGTAAAACCGTGGTGACGTCAATGCCAATCCTATCAATAAATATTTTGCTTATTTTGTTTTAGAATTTGAGATAATTATGGTTCTCTGGAAGAGATCACTCTTAGAGATAAGACCGTATATTGTTACGCTAGCTATATCTAGCTAACAAGTATGTTGTTTGATTTTTTATTTCTTTGTATGTCAGTGGTGTTCAAACGACAAATCATAAAGCACTTAGCCCCATGGTGGAAAAGAATGAATGAAAGACAAAAAACCTCCCACTAAACATCATAATCTGCCTTTTGCTCGATCTACCCCTTTAGTTAATTAACGTCATTTTGCCCGCATGACTCTGTTCTGTTGCCACCGTAATTGTAATTAAGTATATTTTTAAGTTTATTTTTCTATTTTTCGTCGTTGTCTGCTTCCTTAGTTTTATATAACGTATTTGTGTCCGCCTATAATTAGGTGAACAATATATGTAAGAAGATTTGGTTTAGGTACGTTATATGTGTAAGCTAACTATTGTATCATCTGTTGGTGGATCAAATAAAATGATAAATAAATAAATAAATAAATAAAATAAATAAATAAATAAAATAAAGTGTTATCTATCTATATATCTAATATTAACACATTTTCTTTAATATTTTACGGTGTTATAAGGTATTTTAGAACAGGTAAGGTATTTTAGTTATTTAATTATTTTTTTTGAATCAAAACACCAGATTCTCATATTACATCTTTTACAAAACTTCCAAATCCTCTTATTTAACCTCTTTTTATCCATCTACATGTATTAATATTTGGCAAAAATCAAGTACACTCCGCGTTGCTTATTATATTTATTGTTCAAACTAAAGATAAATATTTGGTCGGATATTGAGCCACATCTTGCTCCATACCTGTGTGTTAATAAATCTCGATGGGGCTTGGCGAATGGCAATAAGGCCTTCGCAAGAGCGACATGTTAGTAGGAAATATTGACACCGTATAACTGCCTACATATTTATGTTCACGAGCCAAATACCATGTTATACCAGCCCTGTATTATATACTGCTCACTGCTGAGCAAGGGCCTCCTCTACTACTGAGAGGGTTAAGGCCTTAGTCCACCACGCTGACCTAGTGCGGGTTGGTAGACATCACATAACTTAGATATTCAGAGAACTCAGGTATGCAGGTTTCCTCACGCAGTTTTCCTTCACCGTTAAAGCAAGCGATAATTAATTCACAAAGACGTGCCAAATAACTCAATTATAACTTTTTATACTGTATGGCTATTATGAGTTACGACATATGTGTGAACTGTTATTAGAGCCTCATAAAGCTAAATATCAAGTGACGTTACGAAAAAATTACATTATTTATAACCTGGATAATGAGGTTGATTTAAATACAGTTTCCTTTATAATAACCCTGTCTGCTTTCAACGCCAATTTCGGAAATTTATTGTGATGACTACCAAACCGTGCATTCTTACCAATAATCACATATTATAAAGCTCAGTAAACAGTGTGGAACTTGTTTCTACAAGAAAATTACACACTGCTGAATACGGGCCTCTTCTACTACTGACTACTGAGGTCTGAGAGGGCCTTACCATATTAATAGACGCAACTGAATTTTGCTCCGAAGTACTATATCAGCTGAGACGCTGTCAAATTAAGGTCAGCATCTTGAGATAGTCGCTATTTAATAAGCCCATAATAACATTAGCTTGAATGACATCTTAAGTTACAATATGTGACGGATTTTGACAGCTAAGTTTTGTTTCATTAACAGCGCCTACTAAGCTGAGAACAACATCTTCAATACATTAAAATTTAAATATGTCTAGTTGACCGTTTATTCAAACGTGAGTTTAAATTATGAACACCGCCCCTAGTCCATAACGCTGGTGTAGTGCGTGCTAGGAGACCACATATCCTCAAGCATAACCTTCAATTATTTTTTATTGCTCACGATAGACGGTTAGAATATTCATTAGTGGCCACTTGCCAGCCTTTACAATGTATTTGCACAATTATCAACATTTGATTTGTAGATTTATGTATTGACTAGATTTTGCCCACGGCTCCACCCGCATTAATAAGTTTTTCCGGGATAAAAGTCCCGCTTTTTATTTTCCCAGGATAAAATGTAGCCTATGTAATCCAGGACTTGATCTACCCGTGTACCAAATTTCATCGAAATCCGTTCAGTAGTTTTTACGTGAAAAAGTAACAAACATCCATACATCCAGACATACTTACAAACTTTCGCCCTTATAATATTAGTGGGATTTGTAGATTTACCTGGCCTTTGAAATAATTTAATCATTCCGACTAAGTTACGCTTCTGAATATTGTTGTGCTTACACCAAAAGATTAAAGTAGGTACTAATCATTGAGAGTTTGGTCATAATCCATTCAAATTCTTCTAAATAAAATTAAAACGAGTCGTAGGTATATTTAAATACGTTCGTACCATTTCAAAGTCAATAAAATTTTATTAGATTAACTTAGTATGCATGTGGTTAAGTATTTTAGACTAGCACTAGCACTTTATCAACTTCTTAGCTTTTGTGTGAATTCCTAAGGTGCAGTTCAGTCAATGAAACTTAGTAATGTTAAGGAATTAAACATTTATCTGTAGGTTACTACTTGCTTGTATCATAAGGAAATTACAAACATTTCAATACTACTGTTTTACTTATACAGAGTGATATTGAAATCATGGACATTAAGTAATCTCTACATTAACGTACTTTATAGAAATATTTAGAAGTCATCTAAAATGCGAATAGAAGAATATTAATAATATGATATCCTGTTTGGTCCACACCACATGAAACAGCAAGCGTTTTAAAATTTTGATATTAAAAATTTATTGGCGCTTACTACCTAAGTGTTTTGTTTTTATTTTCTCTGGTTTATTGGTTTGCATTATTAACTAATCTTCTGCAACAGGTTTTACGAGTCTTGTGGGTTTTCCATATTAATAATGATTTTGATATGTGTAATTTTATTCCCATTACGAAAAGTATCAAGATTCAAGAGTAATGTCTTAGGTCAAGGGTGCTCATTAATTTAATTACATCCTGTATAATATGTTTTAAAAATATCTTCATTTTTAGCATATAATATTTCGGGTTACAACTAAAATCAATGTTGTTTATCATCACCCATGTATGGGGGGCTAGTCCGTACACCATCATCATCATCGTCATAAAGTCTACTGCTGAATATATGCCTCTCCTAAAGATTTCCATACAGACCTATCAAAAGCAGTCTGCATCCAGCTTGTTCCTATTTGGTCGTACCTACATATAATTCAATCTTTTTAAACCGTGGTGTTATATTTTGTTAAACGATGTATTAAGGGACACATAAATGGTTTAAGTAAGTAGAGTTAGTCTGAGATTACTCTCTCGTTCACACATAGATGTCGCAATAGCGCTGCGGCGCGGCCGGTGAATGCAATGGATTGCACAAACCGAACACCGGCCATGCTCCGCGCGGCTACCTACCACGTTGTGGCGTGAAGGTCGCGTGAATAGCGTTTTCAGATAGTCTGCCTATTTATAAGATCTTCAAATGTGTTTTATAGTCATTTCAAACTTGAACTAATCGTTCTATCGGACTTACATGTTAATTTCATGTTTCTAATATTAGAGGTATAAAACAACAGAGCAACATATATAAGGTATATTTGCTATCGGTGAAAGATAGTTTAGTCCACAGATATTTGTTCTATCGTTTAACCGTGATAATGCGTCGGTTGACGTTTTTGTGTGTGTGTTCACAATTATTAAGTCTCTCTGTATAAAATATAGTTTCTATAAGCATTCTATAATAAGTAATATCTTTGCAGAATGTTTTATAATGGTTATAAGAATAACAATAGGAAACAATTACCTGTAATTGTACTCGACGGTTAAGTTAATGCATGTCATCTGTAAAGATGACATTACATGATAAACAACAACAGGGTAGTATTCCTATGTTTTATTTTGTACATTATTCTTCTTAGAAATCAGCATCAAATCGGTGGAAAAATAATGCAGTTATTCTGTATTTAAATACTCTTGTGAGCAAAACTGGGGACATGGCGGGGATATCGCGCTATCTCTTTCGGACGCACGCAGCGTTATGGCCGGCAGCGCTTGGTGACGTCACAGCCTAGTATTGCTGTTATTTGACATCAAATTTCATAGCTTTATAACTTACTTAACATTGTGCCAATTTTAATAATTCTTTTTCCATTAGATTTTGAATAGCATACATTTTTCATAATTGTATTTAAAAAAGGTAGTCAAATACTCTATTAGTGTAAGTAATCTGCGCAGGTTCTTCAAATAAGAATTGTACACAAGGAGAAAAGCAAAACAGACGTGTTTGTCTGGCAATCGGTGGAGCCTCTAAACTTAATATTTTCTAGCAACCAAAGAAATTCAATTTCAACTTCTGAATACCAGCATTCCAAAACTGATTAGCCATAGTTGGTAACTTGTGCTTGAAGTACTTGAGTGGAACCATAGAACACAGGAATTATGCAAGGAATGTGCTTTAAAGGCGATCAACATATTGAAAGTACTATAAAGCTAGAGTTAGAGACGAAGACGTATTCAGAACAAAATTATTTAAACAGTTAAGAAATCGGTAAAAAGTGGAAGAGAACACAAAAAACGCAGAAGGATTTACTTCAGATATAGAAAACAAAATTGCCTATCAAAGGATCTTTAGCATTATGTGTTAACCAGTCTAATTAATTAGCATCAAAGCGTCACATGGTCACCCTCTAAACAGCATTTAAATGCATTAAAATTGGCGAAAATACAAATAAATAAATTACATAACAAACGATAGATGTGCGGAAACGAAAATCATACAGACAATAAAGAGAAACTCTATTGTTTCCGTCAAAGAACTACAAAGGAAATGTCAACATTTCTTAAGATAGAAAATGTTATGCGATTTATGTCTAGTATAAGCGAGAACATTTATGGCGAGAGCGTAATACATTAATCAATCACGCCAAGTTATTTTGCTGAGATGTTATTTTCACTCGTTTTATTATGCTCTACCTAGAGCATTAGTGCTTTACCTCTACAGAATGTATCTATTTGTCGATTAAAACATCAACATAATTAATAGTTTATAAAACATGTTTAACCTAGTGCAATGAACAGCCAAAATAACGCTAACTATAGCACGCGTGTAAAATAACGATAAAACCTGAATGTTTAATAATATTTTTGGTATTATCGTTAAACTGGTTACCACGTAGCTATAATACTAAGTAAAGCGTATTACGATTACAGTAATTTGTTTGATTATATTCTAAACAAGATTTTTTAGAATTCATCTAAACAGAAAGTTAAGAAATCAATAAAGCTTTTGTACGCATGCAAATTACCACTAACAACTTGTTATGCCATTAACAGCAAAACTTGTAAAAAAAAAACAAGTCTCGCAACTCAGTTCTACCGTAAAAAGTTGTGAGATCCATTTAAGTAATTACCCAGTCGGTTAATTTATTCAATACCTACTTAAGGGACCTTTGTCTCAAGTTATTACGTAATTAGCTAACCTAACAACATCTTATAGTAACCATATCAATATTAAAAATCTTTTATGTTTTAAATAAAACAAAATGACTCTATAAGTGAAACAACATTGTAGGTCCTTGGATGTCCCACTTTACCAGGTTTCACTGTAATTTGGTTTGGAGACAGTTTGAGATACTGGGAAGGAACTTTTATCCCTGGAAAATATAAAGCCTTGCTTTAATCCCGGAAAATCTTTTTTAAGCAGGCGGAGCCGCGAGCCAAAGTTATATGACATAAATTGATCACTGCCGAGTACCGCGGAACCTGTTCATGATTCTTTATTTTTTGCGTCTCAACAAAAAGTAAAAGAAACACGAAACCTAACGTCATGGTTCTTTGGCTGAGCCAGGGCAGAATCTAAACACCAATAAGGATAAGAATATAAATATAATCTTACTAATATCATAAATGCGAAAGATTGTGAAAATCTTTGGATGTTTTTTTAAAGAAAACGCAGAAACTACTGAACGAATTTGGTTGATATTTGGCACACGGGTAGATCATGTCCTGGATTAACACGTGGGCTACTTTTTATCCTGGTAATTTTGTCTCATGGAAATTAAGATATTTTTTATCTGATTCTTTAAACAGAGGGCGCTAGCGTTGTGCAATGCAATGCAATGCAATCAGCCCTGTATTATATACTACCTTTTGCCCGCGGCTCCGCCCGCATTAAAAAGTTTTTCCGGGATAAAAGTCCCGGTTTATATTTTCCCGGGATAAAAGTAGCCTATGCGTTAATCCAGGACATGATCTACCCGTGTGCCAAATTTCATCGAAATCCGTTCAGTAGTTTTTGCGTGAAAGAGGAATAAACATCCTTACATCCATACATCCAAACATCCAAACATCCATACATTCTTACAAACTTTCGCCTTTATAATATTAGTAGGATTGCCTACTGCTGAGCACGGGCCTCGTCTATTCTCCTCCTCCTCTCTAGGGTTCAGGCCTTAGTCCAGCACGCTGGCCTAATGCGGGTTGGCAGACTTCACATACCCTCGAAATTCTTATGGAAAATTCTCAGGTATGTAGGTTTCCTCAAGATGGTTTCATTCACCGTTAAATTGAACGAAAATTGATAAACAATACACACGTAACTTCGAAAAGTCGGAGGTGTGTGCCTTGGGTTTGAACCTCCGGACAATGTCTCGTTAGACCGTTCCATTCCCACTAGACTATCGTCGCTAGCGTTGTACTGTGTTTTAAAGACTTTTGCAACGGGAACGGATTTTCACGCGGGCGAAGCAGCGAGCAAGACCTGTACTCCATCGGTTTAGGTATTTAACTAAATGTAAACAAAAAAATGACAATGATTCCCGAGTAGTAAACATTTTCTTACGAAAGTATTTACGAAGACTGTTGTGTTAATGAAACTACGGCGTACAACAAACACTGAAAACTCTTGCCTTCACTTTAGAAACAAAACAAATAACTAACAACATCTAATTTAAAAAAAAACAGTGAAAACTATGATAAATAAATAATTTCTACAATGCGCAAATGTATAGATAATTAGTAGGTGTCTAACCGATTAAATTGAATGTCGGTCAGATTTAATGTTCTCAAAAAGAGGTACAAAGTTTGTAAGACTTTTAATATTTATTTTATCTTATTCTACATTGCGATACTAGATCTAACAGAGGCGAAAATTAAAAATAAGTTCAGGCACACTTAAAAAAAAATTATACCGTCGATATTATTGATTTGATTCTAGAGTGTTCGGATATTCTTTAATCATCTCCGGCCAGCTGCTAATGCTTAAAGACTTGCGTTCGATTTGATCAACCACCTTAAATCTCAATAAAAAAAATGTTATAGGTTATTGAATTTAGGTCAGATATAGACTCTGTATCGTAGGTGCCAATCTAGACTGAATGGAATGTAGTTACGCGTGTTTGGAAAGTGCACAAAATCTTAGGCAAAGTTGTGTCACTCAAATCCAGTCAACTTATACCGAATTCTTATTTAAAGGTTGAAAATCTTACTCACAACCTATTTCTTGGAATAACCGAATGTAATAATCATTACCTCATTACCATCATTTTAATATTTTCATAATGCTCCACGGAATATAAAATTCTTTATATGGTAGGTAATTACCAATTAACCACCATGTAAGAGATGATTACTAATTAGAAACTTCACGGACAACCGTGAGTGTCAACGCGCTAAACTGTGATTCTGCAGAACCCGGCAGCGGCAGACGGCAACAGCATGTGCTGCGACATCAGACGGCACTACTATACAGTATTAAATTGTATGAGACCGATTCCGCACACGACGGCAAATGACGCCGGACAGGACGTCACTTGCCGCGCGTCATTTGTCGTCGTGTGGGGAATCGGTCTCATACAATTTAATACTGCATAGCAGTGCTGTCTGCCGTTGCCGTCTGCCGCGTCCTGCGGAATCACAGCGTTAGATTTCTGATATAATCTAATAAATTTAATTTTCTAACAATGTTGGCTCCTATAGATCCACATACCAAGTGATAATTTAGACGCGACATTCGATTCTGTCATTTTATTGGCTGGTTATTTGCTAACCACCCATAATTTATTATAACCGTAAAATATAATTTAGATGCAGATAAACAATGTATCGAAACATTAAAACGCCACAAATTGCCTATTTCTTAATATGCAAATATTGATATAATCCGACGATTAATAATGATCCTGTTAATGCAATTTATTTGAATAATATAGAAATTATATTTGTTTTTGGGTCATATTAATATGAAAGCGTTGAGATTTCTATAAGTGCAGCGTTTATATCACAAGTTTATATAACTGCCTCGGTGGCGTAGTTGTATTGCGTATGCGTTACGAGTACGATTTGCGCGTTGAGGTCTTGAGTTCGAATCGCGGGTCGAGCCAAAAACACTGTGGTTGGTTATTTTCCGTCTTAAAAATTACTCAGTCGCAGCTCGAAGTCAAGAAGTTCGCGGTGTGATACCCCCGTGCCTCGGAAAGCACGTAAAGCCGTTGGTCCTGTGCATGATCTCTCTCTGGTCATGTCGGATTGCCATCTCACCGGACTATGGGCGGTATTTATAAATTAATCTTTAGTTTGAGTTACATCTGAAGTAGACATACTGTATTGAATTTTTCATACATTATGTCTAATTGAGATTAATTAATTAATACCACCCTAGGAGAGTGAAGGAATAGCGAGTGCACTTGTGTATTGCGCACACACTTGTGCACTATAACATCTCCTGCGTACCTGTCTGATCTCCGATGAGATTGGCCGCCGTGGCCGGAACTGGCTAGGAGGATTACTAACTGTATATCACAATGTCAATGTGTATAGTAATCTCATAAACTTACCAACATATTCACACACACACGCCTTTTATCCCCGAAGGAGTAGGCAGAGGCGCAACCAGTGCACCCACTTTTCGCCGTTATTCCGTCCCATGCTGTGATAAGGGGCGAGCCTATGCCATATAGGGCACAAATTCCAGACTCCGAGCTGATACTGAATAGAAAAACTCAATATCATTTTGCCCGACCCGGGAATCGAACCCGAGACCTCAGCATTGCAGTCGTATCGTAATACAACTACGCCACCGAGGCAGTCCTACCTACATATTATCGTTTAATATCAGCTACGCATTATACTTAGGTCTAATTTCACCACGCTCTGTTAGTTACTTTGACAGTCTGTAAACTATCTTAACTGACTGTTAAGGGTTTTGAGTGTCCCACCATGCCCTAACTGGTGATTATCTTCCTTAACTAGGCGTTTTTTCATGGGACGCGGGATACTTTAACATTCGCGTTAATTTTAATGCCCGATTAACTAACGGCCGTTAAATAAGAAATTGGTGAATTGGACCTTAGTATTTTTCTAGTCCAGCATATGTTATACCTTCATCAATAACGATCCATATTATTTATATAAGAAATATGTGTTTGCGATGAAAACTACGTAGAAGCTGATAAGTAAAATTATAGAATTAATTTAATATTCTTAGCTTATTTTTAGATCATCTATTTTTTCCAATTGAAACTTTGCCGCCTCGACGATAAGATTTTATCGCTCTGCACGATGAAAATGTGTACTTTGGATAAAAAATATTTAAAAAGGCAAGACTAGTCGTGAGAAAGCAATAATTCTCACTCAAGTATTTTAATCAAAGTAAAGTGCATTGTTGCGACGCCGACAATAGAAGTTCAACCAACTGTTTGCAAACATTTGACGTTGGGTAACGGTATTTTAAACATAGAAAGAAGTCCTTAATGTAGAGCACTCACTTATATTCACAACATCGCTCGTGTGAAAATATCGGTTGAATAAAAAACATATATAAAAAGGCCTTTATAGTAGACTGTCGGCCGCGACCAGAACCGCCCTGGCTGCACTCGGTCATAATTTCCTTGAAAACTAAAGTTCGCGCATATTAGATGGATATTAGAGACTAATCAGTGATGTTTATTCTGTTTTCTTAGTTTATTTGTATATTTACTTCCATTGAAGCTTTAGTATGTCAAGATTCTTTTGTTGTGATGAATTTGAATATTTATAAATTTTTCAACATTCAATGTAAAAGGTGATAAATTCATATTTATGTAATGAACTAATTGACAGTTCGCGTAATAAGCAGTGTAGAAAGTTTACATAATATAAGGTGTGAAAGACCACATAATAGCAGGGTTGAGAGTTCACGTAGTAAACAGTGTTGAAAGTTTACGTAGTAAAAATATTGTGAGTTCACGCAATGAAGTATTGAATTCACGTACTAAACGATGTGGAAGTTCATGTAATACCTATACAGTGATGAGAATTCACGTAATGAACAGTGCGAGTTCAGTCTACACTCATAGTGAACAGTTTAAATGATCTTTTAGTAAAACCTAGTTGGGAATGGAACGGTCTGCCGAGACATTTTCCGGAGGTTCAAACCCAAGGCACACACCTCTGACTTTTCGAAGTTACGTGTGTATTGTTTATCAATTTTCGTTCACTTTAACGGTGAAGGAAAACATCTTGAGGAAACCTACATACCTGAGAATTTTCCATAAGGATTTCGAGGGTATGTGTAGTCTGCCAACCCGCACTAGGCCAGGTTGGTGGACTAAGGCCTAACCCCTCTCAGTAGTAGAGAAGGCCCGTGCTTAGCAGTGGGCAGTATTATAATACAGGGTTTGCATTTATAAAAGTACATCAATTGTATTTTATCCTTATATTAAATTAACTTTAACAATATTTTGATCCTTTAGAAATACGTAAATATAATTTAGTACATCGCGTTTATATGACAAAGAATAGCAATTTCATAACTTTCTTATAAGAAATAAACCGTGTGAATTCGTTAGTGTATTACACTATTAGTAGGGACAATACGTCCATATCCCTAACTTGTTTAGGACAACAATCGGCAATTTACGTATATTTTTTTTTTCAAATAAATAAAAAAAACTTTAAGTGTATTCCGGCTGCAGTTTAAAATAAATGCCAACGAACTCCGTTTTGCAGTCTTTTGATATGATGGCAGATAGAGACTGCATTCTGCAATGAATATGTATTAGGTTAACATACTCATTCAGTGAAACAGAAGCTATTTATAACTTATGTTTAATTTAATAACACAAAGTATTTACATTTAATTTATACATTTTATAACTTTGGAAAATGTATATGTAGAGGGGAGACCGCGTGGTCTGAGACCACATCAGAATTGCGTGGTGTACATCCCAAAAATTTTGAGGTAGACTACTAAGTACTACTATCAATTTTTAATGAACAATATTTTCAAATCTGTAAATAAGTAGACAGAACTCATTTTAGTCTAGGACATTGGCCCTGGAAAATAACTTTACCAACGCCCATGTTTAAATGCCCAAATTTTCTATGAACCTAATTTGATTTTATTAAAATAAAATAGTACGTATCTAAGACAAATGACGTACCCTTTCAAATACTCATATCATTTCCCGACAGGTACTTAATTTAGTCACAAATCATGTACGGTTAAGCACGTCCGCAGCCGCGGTCTGACATAAGCTCCGGTTAGTCACTTGACCACGGTAACACGATACTGAATGACGCACAGGTAGATGCAGGTTACCGCATTAGTGTTCGACGCACGATCGGCCAAACATTACTCGAATAATTATTGTTCTATACAAGGTCTTCACAAAGTATTCGTATTGTTTGAACATGTGCGTCTGTTTATTTATAATAATAAACATTGTTATCTGTGGTTAACCCAATTCGTGATTATTATTAAATCTCAAGTCATTTATGTAAGGAAATGAGTTATAGAAACTATTTGTTATACTTAAAACACACACACACACACACACACTCACGCCTGTTATCCCCGAAGGGGCAGGCAGAGGCGCAATTAGTGTACCCACTTTCCGCCATGATTCCGTCCCATGATGTGATAGGGGGCGAGCCTATCGCCATATTGGGCACAATTTCCAGACTCCGGGCTGATACTGAATAGAAAAACTCAATATCACTTTGCCCAACCCGGGGATCGAACCCGAGACCTCAGCTTTGCAGTCGTACTGTAATACAACTACGCCACCGAGGCAGTCACTTAAAACACTGATAATATAAATTTTGTTGATCTTTGCTAAAATTAATTTATAGAAGAGGGTTTTTGATACATCAATGATAGAAGAAGATTCAGAAGATTTAGAAGATGGCGCACCATGACGGTTCAAAGTGACAGAAAATGTAACGATTGTTGTGTGACGATTTTTTAACCTAGATTTCTTCCTTACGTCGATAAAGAAGTTTCAGAGTGAAACAATATCTTTTTTTTAATTATTCATTCTATTAGCCAAGCTCTCAAGGTGAATACCTTTTTACGTCAAATCTAAAACAAAATAAAATCAAAGATGATCTCATAACATTTCGGACTTCTACCATTAACAGTTGGTAAATGTCAGGTTAATATCGATTTATGGCAGTTCGGACTTCGGCGTTTTAGAATAACATAATAATATATATATTAACTAGATATAATAAGAGGATTGTGAAATATTATACAGTAGTTTTGAAATCTGTCGTGGAAACTAAATTGAAGATCTATTGTCAACAATCTCACATGGCATATGCAATGACTTCTTTTTTTTTTTTGTTGACGCGGAGAAAGTGACTTATTACTACCGCCCAGTGTTCAAGAGGAACGACTGAGCGTTTATGTTGGGTTCACCGTGCCTTACGACCCGACGTTGAGTCGCCCGGAGAGATGGAAAACATCGGGCGACCGCCGGGCCGAGTCCCTAACCTATGCACACCGCACGGCATAGCAACTAAAACTCCGCGGTGGCCATCTTCGGCGCATTAGGGACGGCTGCGGGCTTCCTCCGACTCACGTCTAAGTTGTCGTCCGCAACCGCCCCTATATGCAATGACTAACAGATATACATAATTATAATGACTGCCTCGGTGGCGGAGTTGTATTACGGTACGACTGCATAGCTGTGGTCTCGGGTTCGATGCCCGGGTCGGGAAAAATAATATTGGATTTTTCTATTCAGTATCTGGAATTTGTGCCCGATATGGTGATAGGCTCGCCCCCTATCACATCATGGGACGGAATAAGCACGGCAAAAAGTGGGTGCATTAATTGCGCCTCTGCTTACCCCTTCGGGGATAAAAGGCGTGTGTGTGTATGTTAATATAATGTGAATTAAACTTTAATATATTTTATGTGTACATAAATTGATATGTTTTAGTGTTTTTCCGTTAGCAAGAGGAAATAATTAGTGCGAAACTCATTGCTTTAATATCTACGTACAATGTAACCGTGAAATTACATTTAGAAACAGTTTATATTTGTAATACACAAGTACTTGTAAAATTCTTATTTAGATAACACACGGCCCGTATGTAGTTTTCGGTTTAAAGCTGATTGCACCCATATGAATTTGGGTAGTTTGTAAAATATACTTAGTTCTAGTACTATCATCAAGTGTTTACGATGTAGGTATAATTTTATATCGATTTGTTCGACGTATTCGTTGTTATTTAGTTTGTTATGATAATAAATAGGTATAATCACAAGAACTGAACAACTACATTGGTCATATTTATCGCCCTACACCAAGTAGTCCTCGAACTTAGTATAAATATGTACCTCTATAAACACACCTTTGAAAACTATGCGAAATCACTAAATATATTTTATATACACATTGTGTAACGAGGCGCACGTTTTTCTCATGTTTGTCCGTGCAACATATATACAAGGTAGTCATTCGCATCTGTGACTTCACCGAATTCACATTCATTGTTCGGTAAAGCGGCGATAGCCTAGTTGGGATTGGAATGACCAGCCGAGATGAATGTTCGCAGGTTCAAATCTCAAAGGCACCTCTGACTTTTCTAAAAAAAGTATGTGTGTATTCTCTGTGAATTATCACTCGCTTTAACGGTGAAAGAAAACATCGTGAGGAAACCTGCATACCTGAGAAGTTCTCTGGTATGCAGACTTCGAAGGTATGTGAAGTCTGCCAACCCGCACTAGGCCAGCGTGGTGGACTAAGGCCTTAACCGTCTCAGTAGTAGAGGAGGCCTGTATTTGGCGTACAATAAAGTTTTAGTTCAATAATATTATTTCGTAATATCGATATTCGTAATATCGATAATATCGATATTATATACAATTGAATCTATTAAATCGCTTATTCCCCTCGACAGTGTCAGTTGTTTATTAAATCCTAGGAGGCTAGGTACCTACATTGAGAATCCACATCTTTTATACCAGCGTAATATACTTACAGACAATAAAATATTTTTCCCAAATCGTTTGGCGATAGTTTGATTATCGTCAACCGTATTTACATCATAACCTCATTTCGAGGTCACACGTCAGTCGTCAAACATCCCGCTTTTGCCGAAACACTTCCAGTTTGGTCAAGTTCACCGTTGTTTGGATGCGTCTTAGTGTTTTTTGTGTCCGCTTTCTCTGTTGCTTTCACTATAACTGCCGAGGGTTCCACATTTCGGATATGATTGCTGTTATGAGTCGTAAATTGCTTTCGAATGCATAGACATAGTTTGTTGTTGTTGATTGGCTGGGATCTATAAGAACTATAATGACAATTCTAGCGATTTAAAAAAAAAACTAGACTACTGGCTGTGACTACAATAATGTGAAGAATTCATCATAGAAACTAAGTACATCAAATAAAATGACTGTTATGTATAACAAGTACCTACTACCTACTACTAAGTGACTGCCTCGGTGGCGTAGTTGTATTACAGTACGACTGCAAAGCTGAGGCCTCGGGTTCGATCCCCGGGTCGGGCAAAGTGATATTGAGTTTTTCTATTCAGTATCAGCTCGGAGTATGGAATTTGTGCCCGATATGGCGATAGACTCGCCCCCTATCACATCATGGGACGGAATAACGGCGAAAAGTGGGTGCACTAGTTGCGCCACTGCCTACCCCTTCGGGGATAACAGGCGTGAGTGTATATGTATGTATATGTATGTAAGTACCTACTTATACATCTCATTATTGTTGTTTTTTGTAATAAAGTTGGTACATAAAATTCAAAGATCTTGAGAAGTTAATTATAATAATATATGTACGTTGCTACTAACACAAAAGCATAGTAGGTATTTAAAACATAGAGAAGGAACTTTGCATGAGTACTTACGATCAAAGGAAGTTTTTACACAATTTACGTCATGGTATAACAGGTCTTGATAAAACAAGGACTAATTAGAACTACCTTTCTTAGACGTACTTAAAACAATGGCCTGTCAACATTCGCATAATGCAACAACCATTGATTTATTAAAAAAACTCTACATCAATGGCAACAACACAAAAAATAAAATTGCATTCATAATTCCGCAACGTTGTACCAAAGATGAAAGCCGATCGGCATCTTACGAGTTACGGCATGCAATAATATGACAACATTTGTAATATAACGCAATGTTCCTTTAATTATATTAGACACGTATATTGACCACCAAGAGCCAGGGCCTGATTAACCCTTAGGCTAATTAGGCTGCAGCCTAGGGCGCGAGGATCGGGGGGGCGCGCTGAAATCGTGTCATCGCATACACTATTAATCTAGCATCATTGCATCTACCCTACATATTTCAACTACACCGAGCCAAAATACTAAAACTAAAAGCGCTGTGAACTGAAAAAGCCTGGGACTCCCTGATTTGTTACTTTAAAAAGCGCGCGTAAAACAAACACTTATTTATCACTCGAATCGGTCGGTGGTCGAGCGACTCGCTCGACTGCGATGTTGCCAACTCACTCGTCTCACTCACTCGCTTGGAGCGAGTGAGTGAGTTGGCAACAGCGCAGTTCGCCGCGCGATGAAACACGTCACCGACGCGCGGGGACTCCCCGGTGGTTAATAGTTAGTATACTTTGCCGCGCTTCATTCTCTTTCGTCTACGCGGGCGAGCCGCATTCGCGATGGGCCAATTGCATTGGCTCTTAAACAGGAAAGGTAAAATGTCAATCCGCAACAAGATTAGGATCTTTACGACTTGCATTCGACCTATCATGACGTACGCATCGCCCGTATTCGCCCATTTATTGCCAGCTCGTTTTCAGCGTATGCAGGTCTTACAAAATAGAATGCTCAGACATGCTCTTGGCGGCCCGTGGTACGTTCGCAACCGCAACTTCCACGTGGACACCAACATGCTGACCATCAGGCATTTCATGCATATGGCCAGCAGACGCTACTTCGATCGGGTGGTAAATCAACCAAACACGTTAGTCCGTAAAGCGTCAATATATACTCCATTCGACCGCGCCAAATGGAGACGGCCACGTTCCGTAGTAACCGATCCAGAGGACGAAATCACTCTGGCCATCCGCCGTAAGAACGAGTTCTTGAAACTTTAACACTCCACAAGACCGCAGTTCCGTCCTCGCCGTCGAGGACCTCGCCTCCTCCCCCGACCCCCCTAGCAGTTCCGGCCCGCGTGCCGATGACAATACAATCTAATAGGATTAGGCCTAAAAACCAATCTTTCCCTAATCGTTGATGTCAAATCCTCTCTCAGTGGCCGTCCTGAGCCGAGGTTCGTAACCCGTTAGTGGGCTGCCCTCAGCATGGTCACTTAATTCAAAGGGTTGCGAGCGCCTTCTGCGTTCACCATAAAGACCGGTGTGGCCAGAAAAGCAGACTCGCGTCAGGCTACTGGCAGTAGGGCCATTTCCAAAAAAAAAATAATTATTCTCTTTCGTTATATTATCCGATAATATCCGTCATATTATCACGCGCTCGAGTATATTCGTTTTTGGTGATGGATATTTATTGTCCTTTCCTTCGTAATTCAGTATTTTATTAAGACTATGAGGAGTAACGAGAGTAATTCGATAGTAAAAAAACCAAGTGGAGCAAAATACAGAAAAAAAGGAAAAGAAGTGAGAAAACATTTTAAGACATACTCGTAAACTGGAAACATTTTTTACGAGCTCTGCAGAAAGGAACAAAACGGTGACGAATGCTGAACTATCGCCAGCGATTTCTTGCCCTGGTCATTCGATCGCGGACTGTTCTTACGTTTCTCCGTCCAACACTAGTCCTATAGTAGCGACGACGCCGACGATCTACAATGAAGACGAAATTCTAATAGAAGAAAGGCCGTCTATTCCGTCAAGTGACCCTGCACTGTGGCATGTAAGCGATGAATTTCGAGATTATATTGTTAAAACAGGACTGCAACAAAACGAAAAATTATACTTTTCCAGATCAGAAAGGCAGTATAAAAATAAAAAAAGATTTCTATCTAAACATATGTTTGAGATAAAGCTTGTTAATGGCGAAATTGTGAAGAGAAGCTGGTTAGTATACTCAGAATCCACAGGTCACGTGTTTTGTGGTCCTTGTAAATTATATAATAATAATAAATAATAATAATAATAATTTATTTCCAAAAAACAGAATTACACCGGGAGATATGACAAAACACTCTACACTAGGCAATGCCTGTCTCGTAGAGTGTAATACATAGGAGTGACATTTTGGACAGGTGTGCCGTGCTTAAAATATTATCAAGAGACTACAAAGAAGGCTCAGATTAAATCTAATAAAAACTAGGGTTAAAAACAAATAAACATAAGTAAAATAAATGACCACGATATTAAGCTTAGTTCATGCTTTTCATAAAGTCTTCAGTGTGTGAATGGGACCACTTGAGCAATTCTTTTGTGATATTATTTTTAGCTTCCCAGTAGTTGAGTTTGTAGATTTTATGTATTTTATGGAGGAACATCCATATTTGCCAAAAGTGGATTTAATGACTGGAAATTTTTTAACTTAACTATCATGACAATTCTCCGGATCATCGTAAATGTTTGGGACAATATGTATGTAGAGGAAACTTTTATAACCATTGCATACCCAAATAATTAAACCATATAATGAAGAAATAAATTATTGGCGAAATGTATTACTACGTGTAATAGAAACAATTAAGTTTTTAGCTTCTCGTGGCCTTCCATTTCACGGTTGAAATGAAATTATTGGATCTGCACTAAACGGAAATTTTCTTGGCTGTATTGAGCTTATATCCAAATTTGATCCTTTCATGGCTGAGCATTTGGTGAGATTTGGATAAAAAGGCAGAGGTGCTCCATCTTACTTGTCATCCTCTATAATCAATGAATTTATGGTACTTCTCGCTGATGAAGTTCGACTTTCGATTATTGGAGAAATAAAAAAAGCAAAATATTATTCGATTAGCATTGATTCTACTGCAGATATTTCACACACCGAGCAGTTGACATTTATAATTCGTTATGTTTTGCCTGACGGAGAACCTGTCGAACGTTTTGTCACCTTTTTACCCAATTGCGGTCATAAAGGCATATGAAGAAGGCTGTTCTTGCGACAATTGATAAAACGTTAGAAATTTCTGGTCAATACAAAGGTCTACAGTCAAGAATTAAGAGGCCGTATCTAAAATTTCAACTACTTCAATTAACTCATCATGATTTTTTTTTAAAATAAACTGATCTGATTAATTTATAATACATCATCGGAAAAACTATTTCAATACTAATGGAATAAACGAGCCAGATTTTTCATATCTTTCTTTAATTTCAATTTAGCCACACCAAGTTCCAACGTCTGTTTCAGAAATTTTGTCGTACGGAGACTCAAACTTGTCGTTTTCAATCAAAATCGTGCTTGAAACTAACTAACAAAAATTACTATTTATTGCTATAAAAGTCGCCTACAGGATAAATGTAACTTCCCACACTAGATGACCACGCACATGGTCAATGGCCGCAAAACTAACTTCTCTATAGAAACTAAGCCAATACAAGTCATGCGGCCAAACACAACATGGATTTGGTTTTCTACTTGGTAGCCTGCAGTCACTTGTCATGATTTTGGTCGTATAATGCGCGAGGTCGTATAAGGCGCCTTTATGTACGGTCAGCTAAAAAAATGGTTTGCCACGCTAAGGCTGAATGTCGTGTAGACGTTAGTTTCACTTTCAGATCGATCTGAAACCGTTTATAGGTAGTATGAACCATGTTAAAATTTTCACCGTATCACTTACACCTGGCGGGGGCGCTTCCTCATAATTAGCCTAGGGCGGTCAGAACTCTTGATCAGTCACTGCCAAGAGCTTTAAGCATTTAGTTTACGTGGATCTTGAATTGTTTCTAAGAGATTATTTAGATAAAGAAAGAAAGAAATATTTATTTGTACCAAGCATGATTACAACATAATTACAAACATCTTTCAAATTAATTTTGCTCGTCACAAAAACGTAGTAAAGACAGTATATCTTGCCTTGCTTTCTTGTCTTACCAGGGATTTAAGATATTAAGTAGATGCAACTTTAATAAGAAGTCAAGATAGACTTCATTGAAATTCATATCAGTCACTACTGATCCCTATGCAGCCGGACTGACATGACGTCCGTAGGTCACTTAGGGTGACCACTGAAAACCAGCGTTGTGTTTTGGGTTTGCACCAAATCACAACATTATGCTGAGTGGTCACCTACCTGTCACAGCCACGACCAGCTAGGGACACATTTAATATGTTGTAATAAATTTATTATTAGGTACTTTTTAGTTTTGATTTATGTTTATTATTCTTTCTTATGTTATTTTATGTTAATTGTTTTGTTGTGTTGTGAGTTGTGGCAAATAAATCGTTTTTCTTTCTTTCTATGCGATAGTCCTAATATTATGTGTGTAAAATCATTAAAATTCTCATGGTAGAACATCTGTGGCCTTTGTAACAACATTCAAGTTATTGATAACGTCATCAACATAGCTTTAAACACCAGCAATTTCCTAATATACACAAGAGGCGCTCTACCAAGTACTTTTTATACACAGACCATTATGATCTATGTTTTTATAGGTTCACACATTACATAAGATGGCATTATCATTGGTGTTGTTTACTTACATAATATGGCATTATTAAACGCCAATAAATCAATATAGGCTTCATAATGTAGTTTGTAGAGTACACACAAAAAACATTGGACATGTTTGTTTTTTTAAATTATTAAGGCCTTCTAAAGGTGCGTCTACGCTTACGAGCCGAGCAGAAACAATGCAACAGAGCACGAATTCGTGTAGTGTAGATTCACTTACCAGCCTCAAACCAGCGCGCTAACCCTTCAGTTCGAGCTCAACTGTGCTCCGCCAATTTTCCTTTTATTTGACAAACACAAAAGCATTCAAGGACAGTGATCGTTGGAGGCTTATTGTAAATACAAGATACCGAGAATGCCGACGAACAGAGCGGCCCCGTTCGTGGTCGGCTTGCAAGCGTAGACACACCATTAGATATGCAAAACATATGGTAGAGTTTCTGAAAATTTTCCAAGTTTTTACAGAAACACATTTGCAGACACGCGACAAGGAACCAAGGAGTCGTTTTAATGACTGACGATATGAACACAACCACACCCTATAGTAAGTTTTAGCTCATATCTTAGCAATGCACGAGGTTGAATAGAAGAAAGAAAGAGAAGAAAGATTTTACTATGTCACTGAAAATCGCAATGTGAACCACATAACGATATTTTGTTTTGTTACTGACAAATCAATCGCCCATGAGTAATTTAATTCAGAAACTTACAAATATCCAATGCATTTTTTCCAAATGTTTATTTAAACCATTTTGTTTCCAGAGCGTCAGACACGTGAATAATTCCCTGTTAATGTTTGCGCACGAGTCATTAACCTAAGCAACGGCTTATTCCCATCAAATCTTCCGTTCTTTGTCACGTAGGCGTAGCGCTGGCTATTAACAGTGTAACATTTGACGGCCGCCGGCCAGTGGTCTGTGTACGATGACTCGATGAAAAACTAATAGTCTATGATCGTTAAGCTACGCCATTGCCGACCGGCCTTCTTGGCATTTCCCAATCGCACGCGCCTTTTGCCTTTGAGACGATCGCAATAGAAGGACAGAGTACCAGTGTGACTCCATAAGCACACATTTAATTAATTAAATTTAAAAGTTTCCATATCATGGCATGTTATTAGGGAATATTTGGAAAATGCTGCATGAATAACAGAAATTTTATAATTTTTTATTGTAATTTTTATTGACTCTAGTCTTGTGACCCATAGAATTTGTGACCTATGACTTTTATCAAGTGATACATTTTTATATTTTTTTATATTTGTAACCGATACGTTATGAGCTTATTAAGTTGGTATTAAAGTTGTTTTCATAAATGTGTGTTTATTACTTTAAAAATATACATATAAGTATATAGTACATATAAGTACATATATAGGTATGACTATAAATTGTAAATTAATCTCTTATTTCGACAGCAGTTGTTTCACAGAATTTATGGCCTAAACAAGTAAGCCTTGATTGGTAACTAAGGCAAGTGGCAACTTAAATTGTTTACTCACATACACAAAGCATAATTTTACATATTATTGATCTTCATTATTTAAGTAGATGGATACTTTCTTACTACTAGCCAAAGCACTCACAAACGTCGTTTTAAATCATTTGGATTATTTCGCCGCGAGGTAGATAATTTTTTTTTATATTTCTTTTCTTTTCTTTTCTTTTAGATTTCAATCCTCCAGATATCTAATTACGATCATATTTTTAATATTTTTGTTGTGAAGTAAATACGCATTCAACAAACCAAATAATTATTTATTGTTTCACTAAAATCAGATGCCGAAAAAAACGTCATTTTAAGACTTTGGTTCTTCTACATGTACAGAAATCTTCGCGGGACGAACTGCAGACAGAAAGCTAGTCAGTAATAAATTGCACCTTAATATCAGGAATATTCAGCCATTACTTCGACGACATACTGATAGATTCTCAGAAACCAAGCATAAAGCGCATTAAAAACAACATTCACTTGAGAAAGAAAGTATCTTCGAATCATGAGTGCTGTAAGAAATAAATCTGACGTAAATGAACTTGAGTTCATTATTGGCTACATAAATAAGATCGCTCATAAATGATTTAAATGCAGGGACGCGTGCAACAAGAGCTGTAATAAAGCTAAATCTGCACAACAATTCACTTTGATATGCATTACTAATAGAGCGTAATGCTGAGTCGCACACATTACAGCATGCGTAAACAATCAGACAAGTCCCATACTGACCTAGTACTAAATAATTTCTTCCTAAAATAAAACAATCTCTGCGAATTGTGCAACATGATATTGTATTGTTGACCTTCAACGCTTCAATAATATTTGTCAAACAAAGTATAGACAGTTAACATATTTTGTTAATATATCTATTCTTTAATCACTCCGTTTGGCAATCATTGGGAAACATAATATCTATTAGCTATTTGATAATATTGAAGGGAACCTTGAAATCATAATTTCGGACGTGGGAATTTGAATAAACATTTCATATAAATATGTATAAAATTAACAGCCCAACTAGAAAAAATGCCTAAAAACCATGGCGGAATAGATTTAAAAAGTTACGACATGCTTTGTACTATTTAGCCCGCAAAAATAAGAATCTAAGGAAAAAGAGTTAGAAATTGTAAACTTTTACAAAATATAGGCCAATGTTAATAACTTCAAATGAATCATCAGGAAATCAGAGCAATTAAAAAACTCAATGCGCGTAAAAACTGCACCAGTTTGCTACAACGGACTAATTAATTACACGCATGATGTATTCTTTGTTCATTTTCATTAACGTTTTAGGAAATTAAAGGACTCTGATGAAGCCTTATGTTATCTTATTCGCAAAACCACGATCACCTTGAAATACTTTCGAGCTACATGGTATATGCGAAAATGTTTAGCTAAAACAAATCACAAATATTATTTAACTTACCTTGCAATTGTGAATTTTGTAATCGCTAATAGTTTTCACTGCCACTTTAATAAACACAAAATAAAAAAAAATATCTACGGTTTAAAAATGGAATGTTATTTTTGTTCGCGACGGCTTGTAAACGGTCGTGGTTCGCCGGCCGGTGACGGCGCTTGGCTCTGCAGATCGACTGAACGCAGAGTGAGCAAGCGGCGCGCGCAGTCGGCTGCGACCCTCACGCCTAACACTCGATGACCTTCACAGGCCACCAATTCGGGGTGACATCTCGTGATGACGTATTTTACTAAACATCACCTTCCTTATTACTCTAGTAAAGTTTATTTATAAAAAAACTGATACTGAAAATACGCGATAACTAAATAATATTCTTCAGCTTTGAGGCATAGAGAACCCTCGGTTCTTTCAACGTCCATCTCCCTATTTAGGATTGCTTCACGCGCTACCCTTTAAAGAAAAGGTCAACGAGTTCCACATTCCGGGTCTTGTCCCTTCCATTATCTTTTGTACCCTTTGTACAACAAACCTGGTCAAACGCTCACGATGCATGTGGCTTTTCTGAAAATTGGCATGGGCAAGATGATTGATATAGTTGTCCGATGTATTTATTGCCTGTTGCTAAAAACGGCAATAATCCACTTTAAATTAGAAAATTAGGACAAAAACAAATAGAGCTCAATTTAAAATACAGTTAAAATATTTACATCTGTACTAATATTATAAAGCTGAAGAGTTTGTTTGTTTGAACGCGCGAATCTCAGGAACTACTGGTTCGCATTGAAAAATTCTTTTTGTGTTGAATAGACCATTTATTGAGGAAGGTTTTAGGCTATATAACATCACGATGCAATTATTAGAAGCGAAGAAATAATGGAAAATGTGAAAAAAAACGGGGGAAAATTATTCATCCTTGAGGGCTTCCATTGGGTGCGTTGCGAAAACGGTTAAAGATACCAAAAATATATGTATGAAAGAATTATTCCTCTTGAAATCATCTAAAAAAATGTTCACGACATTATATGTCTATCTTTTAAGATTAACTCACTAGAATCGTTTTTATGGTAATCAAATTTGGTCGAAATTAATAATATTATAAATGCGAAAGTAACTCTGTCTGTCGCGCTTTCACGCCAAAACTACTGAACCGATTTAAATTAAATTTGGTACACAGATATTTTAGAGCCTGAAAAAGGACATAGGCTACTTTTTGTCTCCGTGAAATATAAAACGGTACTTTTATCGGAAAAACTCTTTCACGCGGGCGGAGCCGCTGGCAAAAGCTAGTAAATATATAAAACAAACTATTATATTGGACATAAACATTAACAACAGATTTATGGTAAAGCAAAAGAAACTTAGAGAGACACCAACATTAAGCACATAGGCAATTTATACAATTTCGAAAGATTCGAAAACAGTCAATGCTATCAGAACTTCATATGGTAGTTTATTGTTATGGTGTGTAGGTCAATCTTTATGCACTAATTTAAAAGTCATATTTAACTAGAACATAACATTCAAATGGTTTGTTACCCAAGACAGCAGGGTAATAACTTGCGAAACTTGCGGACACGACTTTGATTTTTGGGAACTTAACATAAAGTTCTTATTGTGTTACGGGGCTCTCGGGTTATTACTTTACTCCCACTGTTGTTTTTTTATATTGAATCCTTTTACAGACAAAATAAGACACGTTATAGAAGAATATCCGATAAATTTATCGAAAGCAAAACTATCCCCATTCTCCAATCTCGGCTGACACTGGGTCCCTCATATTGTCTCAAGCCCGACTTTAGTTTCTATAAGCAATAAGTGTTATGTACCTCCTAGCTATATTAAACCTAGTAAAATGAATAGATTTTTAGAGAATACATAATATTACAGCTGGTGAATAATTATTTATAGTCGTGTTGTAATTAATGTCTTCGTAATTATCGAGCTATATAAGTCTTTGTAAATCTTCATTTTTTACACAATTCTTCACTTGGTATTTAATATATTAACGCTATGTTAAATACACATCAATATAGACGTTTTAATATCATTAGATTTAGTGATAACACATTTCAACAAAAAATTTAGAGTCTGATAATTGTACATTAAAGTGGCTATTTTAAGCACCAAAACACCGCATATAAAGGCAATTCCGAATATTTAACTCTACCTTTTTAATATCTAACCACAAAAAGCTCCCAAAAAGTGGAAAACAAAACAAAAAGGTCATTAAAGGTTGCTCTACCCTCAAAAGACTAGCAGAACTAACGCCCCGCTGCTTTAGTAGATAATTCAAACATCGCAATAAAACGGAGAAGATGGGAATATTTAAAAATATTAATCATTCGATTTTAAAAATACATGTTTTATTGTGTTACACATATACACATACATATACATATACACTCACGCCTGTTATCCCCGAAGGGGTAGGCAGAGGCGCAACTAGTGCACCCACTTTTTGCCGTTATTCCGTCCCATGATGTGATAGGGGGCGAGCCTATCGCCATATCGGGCACAAATTCCAGACTCCGAGCTGATACTGAATAGAAAAACTCAATATCACTTTGCCCGACCCGGGGATCGAACCCGAGACCTCAGCTTTGCAGTCGTACTGTAATACAACTACGCCACCGAGGCAGTCAGTCAGTTAGTGTTTGAAACTAATCCAAAATTAATCATTCACTCTACGTAAGACATGACAGCGAATAATATACGCTGTCTATAAAATCTGCGATGAGATTTGAGATTTATTTATATGCATATTCAAGAAATACATAATTAACATGGACATATTATTAAAGCTACTATAATTTTTTGATTAATCAATCTGAACAGGCAATAAATAAACTACTGTTTGAGAATATCTTCCATGCCTTCACATTTCGCCGTAGAGCGCCATCTATTATTTTATGTGTAAAGCTTGAATAACTTAAATGTGATCAATGTCACAGATTTTTACATCAACTTATTTCTGTAACTCTATCTTATTGGTTTATAGTTTTAATCATAGTCACTAGATGGCTCTCAAATGTAATATGGTTCAAACACAGGCAAGTTTTCGATGTTATTTTTGGTGAATAAATATTATATTATTGTTATGTAGATAATTGTATGTAGTCATACTGACCAATCTGGTATCTGGTCTGGACATTTCCGCCGCCAAGCAATGCAACGTTGGGAAAGCACATTTGAAGGATATGTAACCCAGAAAAGTAATTTATATTATGGCAAAATGGTGGAAGCAAAGGGCAGAACTATGCTTTCCTTATTCCAATACAGAGTTTTATAATATGATGCTCTCTACTGTGATTGCTCAAGTGCAGTGCCTGCCACGTCATCATTAATTTATACTTAAATAAAATGATGTCACGTCCAAGCCAATGGAGAGTATTAGTGTGAGAGTGTGTGAGTGTGTAGAGTGGAGAAAAGTTTTCGAGTGACTATATTTTTTTCGAGTCAGTATTTATAAATTATATGATGTGTTAACGAAAATATTATTCTTTAAAAAGTTAGCAAGTCTGAAGACCAGATTTTAGATCTATACAGTTGTATGTAGAGCTCTACGCGTCCCATCTTTCCTCACCATTATTTTTATAGCAATGTAATGACAAGGGGAGTATGTCGTGTATGGTAAACGATACGACCACCCCCATACACAGTCGCCACGCCATACAGTCTACAGAACTTTGAATTACAAAGCGCTCGTCATCCTGAGTTATAAAATGTTAAGTTTCATAATGTCCAGTACTTAGCTAGCTACAACGTCCTTCAAACAAGCAAACAGCACACTGCCGCTTGGCGGTAGAAATTGACATTGCGCTGATACCTACCCAAAGTCCAGACGGCCCCTCGCACCATTGGCGTAAGCGCTGTAGGCTGGCGACAAAATAAAAGATTTAACAAATTTAATTGCAATAACGTCATCTAAGGGGCAAGAAGAGAGGAAGATCTCGGACTGAAAATTTTACAAATAATATTAGAGTGTCTTTGCTCTGTAGCAAGTACGATTTTCATTGAGCATGATTTGACACCATTGATGTATTAAATAACCCTAATACTGTTTATGTTTGACACTTAATCTTATCACTCGATCATGCATTCGAACCCATAGTTGATGTCGTTGCCAGCCCTAATTTGACATCATTTGACAATGACTGGTAAGCCAACTCGTTTGAATTCCCTTCAATATTCAGTTTTTAGCATTTTGTTTAAAGCCCTTCATGCCAAGATATTTACCTACGGGTAGCAAATTATCTGTAAGTATTTAACTATAACGTAATAAATAAAATCTATTTTATAAACTAACAACTCCGCCAGACCTTGGTTACTGACTACTAAAGTAGTTTACTTTCAAAACAACATTTTGTTAGAGATACTACCACTGAGTTAAGTGGCGTCCATAATGGTAAAAAATACAACGAGAGAAAACATAATTTTAAATGATATATGCCTTACAAATAAATATCAAACAATGGCAATATTACTATGTCTATTGTACAATCAAATTTCCTACTTCTATCATAAATATGAAAGGTAGTAAATTTTTTAGTATGGTTTATTTCTAGATATTTTTAAAAGTTAACGCATAATCTGCTGAATGGATTTGCATAAATTTTGACAGTAGAGAGGTTTATGTTAATTTATCTTATAGCCAATTATTAAAAGCCAAACTTTACATAGGCAAAAAAAAACAATATAATAAACAAAATACGCTGCATCTATCAATGAGTTCAATGTACAGTCCTCGTTTACTTTATTAATATAAATTATTACTTTTACTTTGTTAACATGTTTACAGCACTCATCACATATTACATTTTAGAAAAACATGTAATATAACTTATAAAGTTATAATTACTTTACCGTTAGGTAAAGTAACGGACACACGATAGGTGGGCACCACTATACAAACTTACTGTTGTATATGATAGTTGCATCTTTAATAGTCTAAAGTAGCGGTATACTTAAATACCTGGCAAACAACTTAACACTAGCTACCAAAAGATATAGTGAGTAGAGGCATGGATGGATATTGGATAGTGTTTCTGTTATTTGAAGGGGAAGATCTCCAGACAGGCAGACATGGTGGTTGACCGGCCGCGGCACCCCAGCATTGATGTGCGAAGCTAGTATATATATATATATATATATTATGTGTGCGTGTATCCGCCACGCGCTACAGTGAAAAAGAGACTTTTATATTGTAGAGCGCGCGTTCGAGTTTCGTTTAAAACTACCTAAATTTCATTTAAAAAATTATAATATTAAACTTCGATCGAACACATATGAATGCGGGTCCGACGCTTAAATTAATTTAATTAAGTAACCATGTCCTTATTAATGTATTTAACCTACATGCGAGGTCTTAGGGCCGTATTAATAATTCAATCTCAAGTTTGAGTTACATCTCAAGTAGACACAATGTATTGGACTCTTCATACATTATGTCTACTTGAGATGTAACTTAAACTTGAGATTGATTTATTAATACCGCCCTTAGTGGCCTTAGTCACATTTTATTAGTAGAAAATCTACCTTGTCGCAGCTAGATGATGTTCTCTTTGGTATTCAATCGAAAGCTCAAAACAATTGACGTAAAATAGTTAGTTATACTATTTAGTTATTAAAGTATATGGTAGCCTAGTTGGGAATGGAAGTTTCAAAACCCAAGGCACACATTTCTGACTTTTTAAAGTTACGTGTGTATTGTTCATAAATTATCGTTCGGTTTAACGATGAAGGAAAACATCGTGAGGAAATTCTAGATACCTAACAAGTTCTTTCTAAGAATTTTGAAGGTATGTGATATCTACCAACCCGCACTAGGCCAGCGTGGTAGACTAAGGCCTAAACCCTCTCAGTAGTAGAGGAGACTCGTGCCCAGCAGTGGGACAGTATATAATGCAGGGCTGGTATTATTATTTATAGTTATATATTTATCAAAGATTTTAACTTTGATAAATAACCTAAAACGTATGAAAAAATATTTCCACAATTGAGCCAATATTTTTCTGCATTTCAAACTGTCCAAGCTTTGTTCATACTTTATAGTGTCATAAAATGATACAATAAATAATATTATACAGCTACAAATATTATAAACTTACTTTAAAAAGACGTAAAATAAACAACCCTGAAATATTTTGTTAAATAGACCATTATTGCATAATTTTATTTACTATATCTTTCAAAAAGTCACCTCAAGTCAGTCATGCGATGTATTTTCAAATTAACATTTAAAAAAGCCAGAACATGTAGAAACATAGGTTAGTCATAACAAAGACTAATGTTATGTAAATTTCTAAAATTGAACAACTCATTCTGAATATTTAAATGTGTTTATTTCAGATATTATTCTATGTGTTGTTGTAACTGCAAGTGTCTGTTGGTTACCCGGTCTAGAACTTTCCATACATTGCATACAATCCAATGTAATTTAGTTTAAAAGTAACTTTCATAAGATAGGTATTTCTTTCTTTTCTCTACAAAGGCTTCAGAAGCGACTTCAGATTTGCTTCATGGATCACTTAAAATTGAATTTAATCGACATAACATTTCCTTCGTATTTATCGCGCATACTGCATAACAAACGCAATCCCTACGGACAAAAGTATACTAACCAGTGCGTGCGGCCTCCACTAATGAGATTTCTACAGAAGCTGAATACAAATCGGTTTATTTATACACCTAGGCGTCGCGTCGTAAGTACTTAAACAAAATAGGCTGTTTCTGATGTTTTCAGACGTATCACATGTAGATTACTGGATCTGTTTTTAATGTCTCTACCACATTGATGTAACACCAGACCACCGAGTACATACTCCACGTTTCATTCGATGCTGCTAGATGGCGCTGTACAGTTCCATACAAAAACCTACATCGCGATGTCAAGATTCTCCGCGGCAACATGACCACCTCAGCGTGACGATGTGAATTCATACTTACCTGGCGTAGGGGACACCGTGATCATGTAGGCGGTTCCCCCAGGGCGAGGCCTATCCATTGCACTGCGGACGGGTTGACCCTTGCGATTACCCCTAATGTGGGTAACTCGGACGCGTAATTTTTGGTAGTGGGGACTGCGTACGCGCCGTCCCCCCTTAAAACATTTTAAATCAATTGTAACTCTTAGTTTTTCATCACGTCTGTCCCGTAGCATACAATCAATCTTGAATCTTGATATTTATGGGACTTTATTTTATTATCCGAGATATAACGATAATCTGTAAAGGCAAATAATCAACACAACTTCATTTATCAAGTTGCTCTTTAAAACCACTATACTAACCGATTACCTAGATAAATATGTCGCGACCCGCGTCATGGGATCTACGTATAACCGATTTCAAACAGGGCGGCTAAGGAATATTGCATCTCTTCTCAGTCGATAGTTACACTAGTGACTTGACGTTACTCCACTTACCACCAGGTGCAGGAGCCACTTTGCTGTGCTCGTATAAAAAAATATAGAGATCAAATAATACAGAAAAATAAACAATTGACATAAACAAAAACGATTTTCAACTGACTTTTATTTTTTTTGTTAATGGCCCTACTGCTAGTAGCCTGACGCGAGTCGGCTTTTCTGGCCACACCGGTCTTTAAGGTGAACGCAGAAGGCGCTCGCAACCCTTTGAATTAAGTGACCATGCTGAGGGCAATCCACTGACGGGTTACGAACCTCGGCTCAGGACGGCCACTGACAGAGGATGAGACATCAACGATTAGGGAAAGATTGTTTTTTAGGCCTAATCCTATTAGATTGTGTTGTCATCGGCACGCGGGCTTTCAACTGACTATATTAATTTATACTATAGTAAACTGTAAGGCCTAACCTACCCGCCCTGTGGATTGGGGGCGTTTGGAGAATTCCACCACGGTATCCCCTGCCTGTCGTAAAAGGTGACTAATAGGGGCCTCCGGGGGTCACGGGTGGGCGGGAGGTGCCGTCCACCTATCTAGTCTAGCCAACTTTTGTGACCCCCGTGATGGACGGCAGCGTGCCTCACGCTGCCTCTGACGCCAAGGGCGTCCTTCGGTGTACGGGGGCTTCTGAGCTCCCGCAACAACAGGAGACGGACCGCAACAGCGGTACGCGCAGGGGCGGTTGCGGACGACAACTTAGACGTGAGTCGGAGGAAGCCCGCAGCCGTCCCTAATGCGCCGAAGATGGCCACCGCGGAGTTTTAGTTGGTATGCCGTGCGGTGTACATAGGTTAGGAACTCGGTCCGGCGGTCGCCCGACATTTTCAATCTCTCAGGGCGGCTAAACGTCGGGTCGTAAGGTACGGTGAACCCAACATAACCGCTCAGTCGTTCCCCTTGAACACTGGGCGGTAGTAATAAGTCACTTTCTCCGCGTCAAAAAAAAAAAAAGGCCTAACCTACGACGTAATATATTCAAGGGTATTTTATTTACACAACAATTCATTTTGTCGGTTTTATAATTATTATATATCAATAATTAAAAGTTCCATCCATAAAATTGCACTAAAATGAAATTGATGAAGGTACTAAAAACTTGTAATAAAATGCATTTATCATTACGTATATACCACTTCCTATTATATTAATTCACAAGATGTTGTAAAAAGAGGAATTAATTTTATCTCAACATACAAAGAGCATTATTTTAGACGCGAAACATTACACGCGAGGGCGCTTGGGTCAAAATATTACTAGGTACTTATACGACAAACAAAGAATTTTATTTCAAACTTAAATTGCTCTGATCTCCATCATGGAGCCTTGATAATCAAATATCTACCACCTACTCATTGAGACCATTCTTTTGAGCCCACACACGCTATATCTACTATAAGTTGTTAAAGAGTTGTGTATCCAGCAGACAACTTGATGCTGCAGCATCAGCTCAAGATTAATAAATAAAAATAATAATACCAGCCCTGTATTATATACTGTCCCACTGCTGGGCACGGGCCTCCTATACTACTGAGAGGGTTTAGGCCTTAGTCCACCACGGTGGCCTAGTGCGGGTTGGTAGTCTTCACATACCTTCGAAATTCTTATAAAGAATTTCTTAAGTATGCAGGTTTCCTCAAGGATAACATGTCTTTAAAACACTGCCGAAGTCATAGTACACCAACTTTTAAATCAATCGGAGTTGTGAAAGTCAGAAATTAGATGATAATCTTCAAACGCTTGAAAAGATCTTCATGAATTATACCTAAGTACCATCTCAATTACATCAGCTTTCAAACAAAAAAAGCCGTGTTAAAATCAGGTCCATTCGTTTGAGAGCTACGATGCGACAGACACACAGATATACACCCTAATCTAATAACAGCCCTCTTTTTGGCGGGTTTAAAAATATATAAATACAGATATTATAGGCAAAACAAGCAACTTAAAATTTTGCTATTTTGCAATTTAAATTTTTAGTGATCTAGCGATTGCGTTAGGGAAAATTCCTATCCCTAAGTAAGATGTCTATCTGTATGCACAGTATAAGCCACGAAAGCAATGAACGTGGCAAATTGGAAGGCTTGATATTTAATGACCAATTCTATATTCTTAAGCTGCTACGAACTGTCTTCTTTATTAAGAAATACACACGACTAAAACTGCTTGTACCTATTTGCAAATTTGGGTGACGTCGAACGCCGTCGCTTAGTTCTTGGCCTTATTTCCAAACTTTTTACTTCCTGCACATAATAATATATGACTTTAAACTTACCGACTTGCGTATTCTGTTATACTAAATAAATTAAATAAGAGTAACATCAAAGAGACAGAAACAGTATCAGGAATGAGGATACACTATTTATTGCTGTATTATAATGACTACAAATACCAATGGCTGGGAGATATCGTTTCCCTATGCAGTTATACGTATTACGTATCCTGGTTTTATAATTAGAAAATGCATTACCTATAAATTATTGAGCGTTATGTGACTAGATCTGATTATCATAAAAGTATGGGCAGCGGCACCCTCGGCGACCGAATTCGCTACGCTATTTCTTTAAATAAAAAAGTAAGTCTCGATTTTGTAACATTTGGTACACGTGTAACGTGTAAGGCAAAAATAATACTTGAATCATCTGAAATTCTTTATTCACTTTAATCCTTTCAAAACATTTAAACAGGTTTTGTTTAACAATATTACCAATAATATGTGAAAGGATAAAGATACAAATTGAATCCACGTAAAATTTGTCAACAGCATATCCTAGGTGAGTAATCGAAAATTGCTCCATATTCCACATAATTTGTAAAAAAAATCAGTTTAGGTATGTAAGGAATGTATTTTGTTTTTTACTCCAGCTATTCACTAATATAAACAAAATGAGGCTTTATTAAAAGCTACTTCCATAATAACAATAAAATGAACCTAAGGTTTCAAAAATCTATACTTGCTTAACACCTAGGATTTCCAACAAAAAAAAATTCAAACACTCTCCAATCAGCTGTTTTTAGACTTTTTCTAACCTAAAAAAAGTATGCACTTATTCGTTGAGGTACAGCGTGAAACGTGGTCTAATGTACCGTTGTAGGAGAAAGCGCGAACGCAGCGACCGCAGTTGACGCTTTACATTGGTGCCGCGTACATCGGCTCACGCGATAAGTTCCGATGAACTTGTAAACAAAATCGGAAACATTTTTCTGGATTCATAAGGAATTTTTGTTTGTAAAAGGTATGATATTTTTATTTATCTAGAATAGTATTTTAGATACCTAATTTAAAGTGTGTTTTAAATTTTTACAATAAATTCACCCACAACTTTATATAGGGTACCGCTATATATTTTTAATATTTTTTTACTCAAAAACAATCTCAGACAAATGATTACAAAATTGCTGAGATGATTCACCTCTAACTTGTTTAAATACTTTTCCCGATATCAAGAATGTCCATCACTATTCATCACTCTTCATAAGTAAATTGACGCATCTTTGCCATTTCTTCACAGAAATTTGTATCGATATCGTTAAATCACTTTCTACTTTCACATATACAAAACGAGTTTATTGTTTAAATATTAAAGCAAATAACAATAAAATATCGTAAGTAGAGAAACAGTTTATTAATTTTTAAATTATTTAAGTTACACTGCACCGTACCGAAATCGACAAGTTATAAAAAAGAATGAAATACTAAGTGCTTTCTTTGTAAACTTTTTTCCAGTATAATGGTGTCAATGTACTTACACTTAATCATACTTACTTTTAAATATGTGTATATTATAAATTGCGCTAACAAATTGCACTAATGTCTTCTTGCTTGTGGTCTCTGAAAATAACCTATTATATTAGAAATTCATAATTAGTGCAAATTTAACTAACTATTGTATTATAATTACTAAGTGTATATTTTATAACAAAAAATAAACCATTCTTAATCAACACCTGTAAAGGATAAAATATAATACCGAATAATTGTATAAACTGCAACCAGCAAATAAAGCCTAACATATATATGTTAGGCTTTATTTGCTGGTTGCAGTCATATATATTAGCCTAACATAGGCTTTATTTGCTGGATACAGTTTCCCATTTTAAATATTTATACACCAATACAGAACAATTCAACAGTAATTTAGTACCTAAATCACTAATAGATCGGTTCTAGATAGGTTGGTACCTATTAACAAATTTTAAATTGATAAGCTTACGCTCTAAGGTTAGTCTAAAGTTAAGTGCTTACTATTCTGATCCATTAGCAGACCTTGGTCATCATCTGTAAGATAACTACGCGATCACAGTCTACACGTAGGTATAGGTATACTAATTATTATATTTTAAGGTCATAAAGACATCTTTAGTTTAATTTGTTGAATTCAAAATGCAGAATGGTAGGCTAACTAAATTAATTGTTTAGTTGGTATATACAGGCGCGGTGCGAAGGGGAGGGCACAGGGGACATGACCCCCCCCCCCCAAATCGTACACGTCAAATTGAAAAATCTTGAATCTGCAGTTTTCTGCCCCTAGCCATAGAGTGTAAAATTCCATAAGTAAATTTAATATCGCAGTCTTGTAAGAATACAATATGTAAGAGGATATGAGCTGAATGTTAAACGATAAAAGGTCGAAATTACCGTGTATTTAAAAATGTTTCCAGTCAGGGAAACGTATCGAAATGTCAAACATGATTCTAAGTTTGAATTTTTAAAAAGTTTTTATTTTATATCTGTTCAAAGAGGTTATAAATATTAGAATTGCCTGCTTAGAGTTTCGGCGTTAGGGCATGAGTGAAATTTGGACAATAGAAAAAAATAAAAAAATAAATAAATAATTATAATTACATATGTTGATAAAAAATGCTATGCAATAGCTTTACCGCAGCAGTCTCCGAGTGCCACACGTCTTTTTTTATTGCCTTAGTAGGCAAACTAGCAAGGGGTCCGCTTGATGGTAAGCAGCATCCGCCGCCCATGGAATAAAGCAATGCCAGAGGCACAACCAAGCCGTTACCTACCAACATGCTACAATTATTTATCTGCCTGAATATAGGCAGTGGACCTGCTATGTTGTGGATTTTATCTAACGTTCTAACGCGGTTCAGAGCGTATCTAGATCGTCTATTGGCTATTTCAAACTAGACTTTGCCTGTAGACTACATGCAACAGATTATAATAAATCATTATAATAATTTTATGCGGTCTGCAGAGCTCTATCCGATTTCACGTCGACATGCCGTGACATTTCATAATTTCATAATTGACGCATATAAATAAAATAATTTTACACATTTCGTAATACGCAATTAACCCTGACTACCTAATAAAACTCTTAAAGAAGTGATGGTGTCTCACTACAATGATAAAATCTAATGAAAAATGATTTTGTCAAGTACTTGTGCTGTTTATTTATGTGAAAGAACTATTACGTTTGTCTCGAATCATGTCCCACATTAAAAAAATCTAAAGTTGTATTAAGCTTGAACCTTTTGTTTACTGATGGCGGCAAAAAGGCTATTATTATTTAGACAAGAACATGTAGCGAAAGGAAATTTATTTCCTACCAAAGATCAATTACTTCTTACCCAACGTGAGGCCACGTAGAGGCTAATAACACCTTAGCTGAGTGACTAAGTGAGGCTTGGGGGCTATTATGTAGCTCCTACCTAGCCAGTAAGAATTACCTAAAGATAATGAAACTTAAGTATTACCTACGTCCGTTAAAAATACTTAGGTCTTCCAGTGTGGTCAAGTGAAGACATGGAGCAATGATTGAGAGCAACTCACATTCTCGTTAGACTCTAAACGATACCAGACTTTGTTCCTAATCTTATTGAGGACTTTGTACTACTAGTATCATTTAGATTTTAGACCTCATTACAAATAGATTTGTACGATAATTTTAATAATTTCCCATGAACTATATTATTTATTCTCCCGTCTTAATGTAGCTATGGTCATCCCAAGTATATTAATAGCACTTAGTGCTGCAAGAATACAAATTTAAAACCATATACACATACAGTATACAAACGATGGAGGCTTATTATTGTGTACGGTCAGAAGCCATTGCGACATAATTCAACCACTCACCATAACCACAGTGCATTAGATTTACGAAACAACAAAAAAATTCCAACCTTGCCATTTCAGAACGTTCTTTTTCGTGATTGAACTTCTCATAATGTAGGTACATGCAGAAACTAATGGGTGTTTAAATATACGACTGCTTGTTAAAAAAATAAAAATATCAGCATGCAGTAGCATTGAATTGTGTGGTGGATAAGTGGAAAAATACTGCAAGTACTAAATAAATAACAACGCTCCAAATTATGAAACGAGAATTACTTATGTCGAGCATAAAAATCAAGAGATGCAATAATTCCAGTCTAGACCGACAATCTCTTAAACCTGACCTAGACATTACGTCTGAATCTCGAAGGTCCCTAATTTGTAGTAGCTACCATAAGACATTTTAAATCTCATGTAAGAAAAAAGTGATGTAGATCTTAGTGGTAGGAACACAATGTGTTTGATCTGAAGACGGTTAATAAGATTCAATAACAATAGATATATATTTTAACTAATAAATATAATCGCTGATTACAGTATTATCTATAAATTACGTTAAGTATGTTTAAAAATTCGCCATATTCACTTTCAATCTACGTAGCACAAGAAAGTAAAGCGGTATTCCATCAAGATTTATCTGACGTTTATTACCAACGTAAAGTCTAAATTATATATAATTAGTAACTGCGAGACAGAATATGTTTGTTTTCTACCAAACAAACGTCTTACTGCTTCAATAAATATCTCCTGAATAACATATGTATGCATATGTAATTTTCTACACGTTGCATTGTACAATCACGGACATGACGTTTGCCTAGGTAAATAAATAATTAAACATTTATGTAGCAGCTACATTATATCACTAAGATTTTTTATTATTACAGAAATAAATCATGTTGGAAGGAACGAAGATAAATACGCCATCGCAGATGGCTAGCGTTTTCGACATAGCGAAGGATACTGTACTGTTCCTTTTATTATCCTGTTACTACATCTTGGAGTCCATGTTTTGGACGTTGGTTCCCAACATCATTAGACCAATGAAAAGTTTGAGAGGAGATGTGGTGTTAGTTACTGGAGGTGGCGGCGGTGTTGGCAGACATTTGGCAATCAAATTGGCCAAACATGGAGCCAAGGTTGTTGTTTGGGACATTAGCAAGGAAGGTGAGTGTGTTTTTAAATGTTAGTTCTTATAACGGCTTAATTACAAATTATATAAATCTTGATACGTATTGGATTTAAATTGCAAATAATTGACTTTATAAGTATAATGTTACTTATTATGTAAGCACGTTTTGTATCGAAGTTGTCACTCGTATATTTTCCCTAGATATACTATATAACTGAAATGTTATATTGTATTAACAGATCATGTAGAAAATGACTCTATCAAGAGCTTTTTGCTCTATGCTTATATTATGTTGGTAGATTTTGCCTAGTCGGATTCAATTTTTATACACGTCTGTCTACTGCGAAACGGACCATTAATTTCATATACGATTACGATCAAAACAGTCAATGTCGAATATTGGTACATACAACACTTTAGCTCATAAAATGTATGTACATGCTTACGTAAAACATTGTTGCGTGGTATTTTTTATGGAAACTTTACCATACAAATACTTAATAATAGTTAACTGTGTAGTAGATATTTATGTAGCTATAGGTATTATTCCTTAATAAAATAATATGCTATTATTATCAGGACTACAAAAAACATGCACAGCAGTTATTGAAGAGGGATACGAGATCGTTAGCTACGTAGTGGATTTAGCTGATCGTAAGACAGTTTATGAAGCTGCTGAGAAAGTTAAGAAAGAGGTAATTAATCAATATCATAATTATTTCACAATAAAGATAAATATTGTGCGATGTGCTTTCGCTTTAGATTTGTAATATAATCAACGGAAAAGTTACTCAATTTAAAAGACTCATCTGATTTTATATATGGCAATCGACATAATATAATTCTGATATATCGAACTGATTCATCGTCTCGACTGTAGGATATTGTATATGTCAAGATTGCCCAACTAATACGCTGTGATCTTGTTTCTTAAGGTTGGGAAAGTAGACGTTTTAATCAACAACGCCGGTACCGTGTTTGGAGAAACATTATTAGACTTAAACGACACGGCTATTGAAACAACTTACAAAGTGAATATCCTCTCTCACTATTGGGTAAGTATTGGTAATATTTTTTTCGATAAGTTTCAATGTTTATAAATTTCATTAATCACAGCGGGCACCTATAGTATTTTTAATCTCATGTCATTTATTTTACACGGTCTACGTATCTTTAATTGAAATTCTATAGTTGTCACTTGTAATGTAAATGACACATTAAGCGTAATCGTAATTTACATGACCGGAGATTTTTCTTAATATTTTTATATAAGCCTATACAGGTTGAAAAATGCCACTTTAATTTATAAAATTTACCTACCAATACCTACTTTTTTTTTAAATACTATTACCTACGGCAACAGAATTCAATTTAAGCAATTAAAGATTTTAATATAACATTAACGTCATAATTGATGATTTCTTAGAAATCTGATGACAAAGTCCATTCATTAAATTAATTACAATTCATTGTAATGATTACGTAATAAAGATCATTCCTTGCCATTCCAGACGGTGAAAGCATTCTTGCCTGACATGATCGAGACAGGCAAGGGGCACATAGTGACAGTGGGATCAGTGGCAGGGTTACTTGGGACCTATCGTTGCACTGACTATAGCGCCACCAAGTTCGCCACCGTGGGATTCCACGAAAGTCTTTTCACAGAACTCAGGGTATGTTGGATGGCCTTACATAGTCAGCGTAGTTAAACTGGTAAACAGGACTTTGATCCTCAGGTGATAACGGTTGATTTCAATAAACTATCTACGATCCAATTCCGAGCACAGACCAATCAGAATAAAACATTAATTATAAGAATGTAAAAAAACTCTATTCTCATTGGTCTATTTTCGCGATTGATCGAAAAAGAGCGGTAAAGATCGTTTACCGATTGAAGTTTATATATCTTAAACGTGTCAATCAAAATGCGATAAAAACTTTTAAATAAAAAAATATGTAAGTAGCCCAAAATTTGATTTACGGTCTATAAACTTATGAAAATTTCTCATCAACTACCTATCACACTTTCGAAAGTTCGGTGAACTCAGAAGCAATGAATTGCACCTCTAGATATACATATAAGATAAGTTAATAATTCTATAAAAGAAAATCTCACCTGTTTGAGTTTTACTAAGCGTTTGTGGTAGATAATTTAATTAGTACCTTCCCAACCAATCATAAAAACATAAACACAATGTATGCATTCGTTGTATCAGCATGACCATCGCAGCACGCATTTATTATATTACAGTTTATATTACAGCTTATTAACCACCTCTTGACCTACATTATCTACGTAAATTACAGTATGCATAACGATATTGGGGTTCCATTATAGAAATTAGAAAGATATATAAAAGTGGACGATAGCTTACTGCTGAGTTGGGAGCGGAATGGTCTGCCGAGACAATGTCCGGAGTTTCAAAACCCAAGGCACACACCTCTGACTTTTCGAAGTCACGTGTGTATTGTAATTATCAATTATCGTCGGTGAAGGAAAACATCGCGAGAACCTACATACCTGAGAATTCTTCATAAGAATTTCGAGGGTATGTGAAGTCTGTTAACCCGCAATAGGCAAGCATGGTGGACTAAGGCCTAGCCACCGTCTCAGTAGTAAAGAAGGCTCGTACTCAGCTGTGGGCAGTATATTATAATACGGTGATTGCATAATTTCTGAACCGAAATAAGAACTCTTATTTTACCATGTTACATTTACAAAGGCTCTATCTAAACATAACGGTTGTAAGCACGAATTAAAGATAAGACGTTGTAACTCTTGTATACAATATTCCGCTCGGGTACCTATCTATATCTTATAAGTTGTAGAATACCACTTAAGTATTCTTAATTTTTACCTTCCAAGCAACTTGTGCAGTCTTAAGCATGTCCGGTTTGAAACATACAAAATATTCAATTATCTATTGAAAATGATCGGTCGATAACTTTAAAAGCAACTAAGTAGTGATTGAATGAATGAAATTATCCAAACATTTAAAGAGTTTCTACGTGCCATTTCAGGCTCATGGACACAACACAATCCACGCGACGCTTGTCTGTCCGTACTATATAAACACAGGAATGTTCGACGGAGTCACTCCTCGACTGATGCCCATGTTGGAGCCTGACTACGTCGCGGAAACCATGATAGACTCCATTAGGAAGAACGAGGTGAACTGCATCATGCCTGGATCGGTCAGATATCTGCTGCCGCTCAAGTGGTTGGTAATGTTTGTACACGTTATTTCGATAAGTGATTAATTTTATAGTCACATAGTTCAATAATACACTATACCTATAAATAGTTGAAAATAAATCGGGCCCGTGGTCTATATGTTGAAGAAGCTATTTTGTACAGAAAGTGTAGACCTGTAATGATTCAGTATTGAATATAGATTTTTTTTACTGGCAAAGACATTCAACAGTATAGTTTATAATCTTAGAACTCTTTGGTTACTGGAGTGTGTTCAATATCTATCGCTTTAAAATTTTGTAAAACAATAATTATCAAAAGAATAAAATGTATTTTAATCACCTCCCTTTTGATAAAAATACTAGGTATTGACCGCGGTTCCGCTCGCGTAAAAATGTTTTTCCGGGATAAAAATCCCGCTTTATATTTTCACGAGATAAAATGTAGCTTTATATTAGTGAAAGAATTTTTAAAATCGGTCCAGTAGTTTGTGTTTATTCGTTACAAACATACAAAAACACAAATCTTTCCTCTTTATAATACTAATGTAGAGAAATGTTTCTTTTATGTTTATTGCAAATAAAGTTTTCTTTATCTTTAGCTTACTCCCAGCTAAAATGTGCTGGGACCTGATGCACAGAGTGATGAAAGGACCTCAGTCTATGATGGAATTCAAAGGAAAGCCTAAAGTAGCTGCTGGCCTAATATAATACAGGAAACAAAACTATGCCAGAATTGCGTTTTGTAACAATATAGATTTTAGATAAATTTAAATTCGCTTGAAAAAATATAGCGTAAAAGTTTGCCTGATGTGAAGTGTGTTGCATATTTGTAAAAATTACATATGATAAATTACCATTTCACATTAATTTAACACTAAATTATTGTGTATTTAATATTTAAGGATGCTCAATAAACATTTTATGTATGGTACACAAATTTATTTACTTAAAAATAATATCACATGCAATTAAAATAAATCATAGAAGTAATCCAGCCCCTGCCCGAGTTCCCATATCGCTACTCCCACACCATACTCTTTCGCTAAATCAAGTCTCTTCTGAATGGAATATAGAGTAGGGTAGAAAATTTTCTTCGAGCCTTGCAATGTTCTGAAATAAAAGAAAAAATATTTTGACTACATTTTCTTAAGCATGGGAATAGCAAGTGTGATGAATTTAATGCCGCGCAGATATTTTTGCCGTGAAGTTGCTTGCGGAACCACAGCTCAGTGGTCTCCTCCCGGCTTGAACCAAAAGGTTCAGTAATTCATATTTCTGCCGGACCATTAAGCTGTGGAACAGTTTGCCAGTGTATGTGTTTCCTCTTTCCTACAACTTAGGGTCCTTCAAGCGGAGCGTGAAGAAGCAATTAGGGGGCGTCCATAAATTACGTGAGGTGTTTTTTTTTTTATTTTTCTGTATCTCTCCCACCCTGGTGAGATGCCGTGAGATTTTATTCATCATCCCTTCCTCGTCCCTCAATCTCACGCCAGATTTTTCAAAATGTGGGTTTCTTACGAAAACGCGTTGGATTGTTATTGTAAAAAGAAAAAAATTGCATTGCATAATCAATATTGCTGAGAGTTTAATTATAAGTGTAATAACCATGAATAATCTGGATTAAATGGACCAAAATAGTATTTTCTTTTTGTTTCAATCAGAAAAATAATTGCGTCATATTTGCCGGGCCCACCCTCTCTCCAACGTAAGATTAGATGAGATTTGACTCGACCCCCTCCCCCCTTAAACATCTCACGTATTTTATGAACGCCCCCTTATGTAGGCCGGCATAACTGTGCCGACCGACCAGCGATGTTTATCTCTTGGGTATAAAAATCCCTGGTCTATATATTTCTTGGGCTTCACTTTATTTACCATCAGATGCAGCGTAGCCACTTCGTCAAGCCTTCAATAAAAAAAAATAACGGATATTTGTAGGTCACCATAGCAGTTTTACCGAACATGGCGCGCTAAAGCAATATTTACTGTGAAGTGTGGGCTTTGCACGTAATATATTTTTATATTTAATTTTCTTCCATAGCATTGTACTTTTTTTTTTTTGTTTACGCGGAGAAAGTGAATTATTACTACCGCCCAGTGTTCAAGGGGAACGACTGAGCGGTTATGTTGGGTTCACCGTGCCTTACGACCCGACGTTGAGCCGCCCGGAGAGATTGAAAACGTCGGGCGACCGCCGGGCCGAGTCCCTAACCTATGTACACCGCACGGCATACCAACCAAAACTCCGCGGTGGCCATCTTCGGCGCATTAGGGACGGCTGCGGGCTTCCTCCGACTCACGTCTAAGTTGTCGTCCGCAACCGTCCCTGCGCGTACCGCTATTGCAGTCCGTCTCCTGTTGTTGGGGGGGCTCAGAAGCCCCCGCACACCGAAGGACGCCCCCGGCGTCAAAGGCAGCGTGAGGCCTAACCGCCACGCTGCCGTCCATCACGGGGGTCACAAAAGTTGGCTAGGCTAATGGGTGGACGGCCCCTTCCGCCCACCCGTGACCCCCGGAGGCCCCTATTAGTCGCCTTTTACGACAGGCAGGGGATACCGTGGTGGAATTCTCCAAACGCCCCCAATTCACAGGGCGGGAGACGTCGGTCAGTCGTCCACCCGACGCCTCCTACGTCTCGTCTGGCAGCGGGAGGGATCACCACTGCGCTGGCGATCTCTCTCGGCACTTTCCTTCCGAGATAGGACCACCTCGCAGAAGTGGGCCACCGCCTGATAGCATTGTACTGGCACCGCAAACATGACGTTAGAAATAATTGATTAATTAGAGTTAATAGGAGATAAAACATATATCCTCGTTTATTTTTACACCAGCCTTACTGTAGCTTTGGAATTAATGCATTTATCTGGTATGTAATAACCTAATCACTTTATTCCTTTCTACGACAAGACATTCAATCTTCAAATACAATTTACTGCTGAGGGTTTAATAAAAACTAAACATAATTCTCAATAAGTAATGGTAAAGCACTACATAGTTAATTATAGGTAATCTTACCTAATCTCTACATAGTTCTCAGCTGTATTATTGTTGTATGTCAAAACTTGATTGCTCTTTGCATTCTTTAATATCTCTATATACTCAGTGCCAACAATGGGCCCTCCACCATTAGCAGTATATGAGTTGCCATAGAAGTTCAAGCCAAGGAGGATTTTAGACCGCTTGGCTGGACTCTCTTCATTGTCTATCAGTTTCTCTACACACATTTTCATCCAGTATAATGGCGCATTTGGACCTAAAAAAGCATAATGTAAATATACATACACACTTACAACCGTAAGGATAGGTAGAGGAGCAACTAGTGAACCCACTTTTAGCCCTGCGTATTTCGTCCCATGGTGTGATAAGAGGCGAGATTATCGCAATATTGGGCACAAATTCCAGACTCTGTGCCGATACTGAGGATAAGCCCAATGATAAATTACCCAACCTGGAGACCTGAGCACAGCAGTTGTACCGTTATACAACTACACCACCATGGCAATTAATTCAATTAAAAGCATAATAATATAATTAACTAGCTTTTCCCCGCGGCTCCGCCCGCGTTAAAAAGTTTTTCCGGGATAAAAGTCCCGCTTTATATTTTCACGGGATAAAAAGTAGCCTATGTGTTAATCCAGGACATGATCTACCCGTGCGCCAAATTTCATCGAAATCCGTTCAGTAGTTTTTGCGTGAAAGAGGAACAAACATCCATACATCCAGACATTCTTACAAACTTTCGCCTTTATAATATTAGTAGGATATAGAATGCTTTTTTAATTGCATCAAATGACAAGACGAGCATGCAGTTTACATGACGGGAAGGGATACAACCACCCATAAACAAGTAAACAGTAGTAACACCACCCAGCACCTTGAGTTACAAAGTACTGAGTGGCATTGCACTGTGCTCGTCATCCTGAGACATAAGATGTCAAGTCTCAGTATGTTCAGTAGTTACACTGGGTACAATGTCCTTCAAACTGAAACACAACAGTGCATGCACACTGCTGCTTGGCGGTAGACAGACATTTCGGTGGTACCCACCCAGACATTTTTAGATATGGCAGACCTACCACCAATGTTAATGAAAATAAATTGCAGCCCTTATGCCTGAGATCAGGAACATTACATGATGTTATGTATACAACTATACATATTTATAATAAAAAAAACATAATGAATCTGATATGACTATAATAATGTAAAATGGTTACTTCACCAAAAATCTTATGAATATGTTATGCAAAAGACATAACAATAGTTATACTAAACTTAAAAAATAATTATGTTTAAATAATTTTTCTGTAAATATTTATAATAATACCTGGTTTTTGTGGGTTAGAAAAGTCATAAGTCATGACAGACACAGCCTCAACATAAGGATAAATATCATTAAATGCTTGCACAAAGAACTCATCAGTTGGATACCCACGGAATGGGGGGTAGACTAGAATTAGACTAAGATCATCCTCACTCATCTCTAATCCTGAAACAGAGCAAAATATGCAAAAATGGATTACAACCTATTAAATGTCAACTGCATAAAATTCAAGAAAAAGCATTATTCCATAATGGCTTTATAAATACTTTGTAGAAAATATATATTTAAGTACATTAAAAAATAATGTGACTCAATTCTATTGGTTTATATTTGTCATCATCTCAACATAACTTTAAATCCTTTCCACATTAAGAAATGAATATCGACGGTCCCATAGAACAAAGTTGTATATGCAAAATGATAGCTTTTCAGTAGAGCGCTTTGAAAGTCTAAATTAATTGTGAAAATCACAAGTTATACATGAAGGAAACATTATAGCTATAAGAGTTCAGTAACAACTTTGGACCTAATGTGTGAAAATAGCACTAATTCGCACATGAATACAAACTTACGACTTTCAAAGCGCTCTACTGCAAAAATAACATTTTGCATATTATATGACTGTTCTATGGGACCGTCGATATGCAATAAATATTTTAGTTAATAAAAACAATACTCACCAAACTGCTGTATAAATTTAACTGATTTATCAGCATATTTTCCAATCTGGGACAACATTTCCAGAACAATGCCATCAAACTTCCATTGCTTGCATACCTTCTTTATTTCATCAATAAAAGCTTTTTGCTCGGAGAGAGATGAAGGTTCCATGAAAAATGCCTTCAGATCTGAAGCCTGCCAGTTTTCAAACAGTATTCTGGGCAGAACTGTAAATATATAAAACATAAATGTGGTAGTTATAATGTTTTAACCCATCAAGCCCCGCTTATACATATAGATGTATGGAAAAACCCTACATATATGGACACCAGTGTCCGTCGCGGGCCTTGACAGACTACTACACTTAAATTTACAACAATAAAAATAAAAGAATAAATCATCATCTATTTTAACTTGACTTCACTTACTTATCTAGTTACTCTTAGAATTCTTCTGTTCAATGGAATGCCTATAGAAGCCATAAAAACATGAGTAATATCAATAATAACAGTTCTATGTCATATACTGCCCACTGCTGAGCACAGGCCTCTCCTACTATCTTTAGGGTTTGGGCCTTAGTCCACCACTCTAGCCTAGTGCAGGTTGGTAGAAATGACATACCTCTGAATAAGCCATAAAGCAATATTTATTTTAACTTGACTTACTTTTCAAATTACTGGTGGAACCCTTCTGCCTCACAGACTTCATCCAAGCATGATCCACATCATGCAGCCCCGACACAATGTATATATTTGGAGATTGCCGCTTTATTTGCAGCCACACAGGTGATATATAGTTAAACTTTGGTGCCCATGTTTTAGCCACATCATAACCTTTGCTGTTCCACTAAAATTATTAAAATCTGTGTCCCATTAACTAAATCTTTTGCTATATATCAAAGCACATCCATGCAGATTTTTTTTATAGTGAAAGTAACATCTTAGTAATAAATTTATGAGCTAATTAATCGAGCTTAAAAATAATTATTGCGTCAATTTAATATAATAAACTTTACGAGCAAAAATTTAATCAAACAAGCGCATCCTAATTAAAATTTAAAATAATATAATGCTTACAGGAGTAACATATCCCAAGACAGAATTATGGAATTGTCTCTTCGATACATCCTGGTGGTACGTGGCGTGATATTTAATAATATCTTTCACCAAAGGCGATTCATCAACTAATTTCCGATCTAAAACATTGTTTTTCCTAGGACCCTCCTGTGGTTTTACACCTTTTTGCCCTTTTTTATCGGCAGGCGGTGACAATGTAGCGAAACACACATTCAATAAAAATATTATTTGTAAAATGGTCTTAACACATTTCATTGTATCAACTTGATGTAACTCGATATTAATGCGATACAATTAATAAAATAACCTTATATGAAATAGTATGACAAAACAAACGCTTCCGAATCAATCGGAAAACGAACCCGCCGGTTAGAGAAAGTTTACGACTGATTTTTAGGGACGTTGCTTCGTGCTTACAGAGGCACCTATCGATATGTCGATGTTAATTAGTTATGAACTCGATATTTAATGGAAACTTTCGTATATTTCAGTATTCATCAAAATTCTCAAGTGTTCAAACTAAAATATGATCTCTTATGAATTCTTCTACTCTTTCAGAAAATGAAAACGGCGCGGCAGATAATGAAAATGAAATTGAATAAATTCAGTTCTATAGGTCTCTAGTACAGAAACAGAATAGTTGAATAGGTTGCTAGTTGCTTATACTTTTTGAGCCAGTGCCCTATTTTTATAAACCAGTAGCCTGACTCGCGTCAGGCTACTGGCCGATAGGTCGGCGTTAAAAATAAAATAAAAAAAAACTATTTTTATACGGTTTAGGCTAAAAAAAAAATAGAAACACACTCATCTTATGGATGTATAGAGTGACTTAGCCACAAAAAACGACAAATTAATTTTAAATATCTCTGTGACTATTAAGTATGTAACCTACCATATTAACATCCCCTCATTAATATAATATAAATTGAGGGAAGACTACCGACTGATCATTTTGTCGCTCTTGCCTTTATAAGTTTAATTTTATTACTTAACCCAAAGCTATGGAAAGTAGGAAAAGCAAAACAACAAAAAATGTTTTTGTAAATACAGGTGCATGCACATTGTATGTACACCTTTTTTTTTGTTGTGTACCGTTTTAAGTATTTGTACATGCCTGTCGAGGTATTAAATCCCTTAACTTGGATTTTACCTCATCTCAACGGTGATGTGCGTGCATTGGCTTATATAACTAATCTGACTTTGTATACAGCACAAAAGTATTGAAAAAAAAAAGAAAAGAACCAATCAACAATTGATAACAAAAAAGTGTACCCGGAGTTTTTCTGCCTTCCTTCTTCGGGTCGTCAGCGCTTAGGTAGCTAGTCAAAGGCTGGTAAGTTAGCTAGGCTAGGGCCTGTAGTGTCCTCACCGGTGAGGATTGCGACGCGTTCTTCCAATTATTTTTAAATAAAATTTATCTCTTTTTTATATCCCCTGTCCTGCCAGCCCAAGCTGGCTTTTTTGTTTATTTTCATCGTTGATATTACTCCTACTAAAATGTCGGTAGTGATTAAGTGACCTTTGGCATTAATAATAATTATCATTATCAAATTAATAGACTTATCATAAGTGCAACTATGTTCTAGATGAACGTGATGAGTAAAGTATTTTTTTTAAATAACAATAAAAAAAATACTATAGTTAAATAGATACTTGTCTTCTTGGCAGCTTCGCATCCTTACTGATGTCGACGACTGACTTGACGGTAATAGACATGAATTGCCACTGCAAAAAAATATAAAAATATTGTTACCTACTAGCTATTATCGAAAAGTTTTCTATATCTATTGTGTAGGTACTAGGTACCTATGCAACTTTTCTTCTCTACTTGACCACCCACTGTATAGTCTAAAAGCCAGTGAATGGGTAACCACACATCGTTTAGGAAAGCCTACAATTTCCTCAGTGAGTCTGTTATACCCACCAAGAACCAACCATGAGGTGGGGCTAGCAAAGCGCGGTCGCTCAAAAAAATATTTCATTATCATCATCACCTACATGACGCCCACTGCTTAACATAGGCCTCCCCTAAAAATTTCCAGGCGGTCCTGTCCAAAAATAAAAATATTTAATATTACTTATGTTTGTTCTAAAATTGTTAACGACGACTTTATAATAATAAGGACCTACTAGTATTTTAGAATTACGTATTGTAAGTACCAGGCAGGTAAAATCTAAATTGGTAAGTAAGTACATGTATTGACCCAATAATAATATGAAACTATCCTAATTCCAATCATAGAATAATAACGCTATCTTAATGTATAATAACTTTGATTAATAATATAATAATAATACCAGCCCTGTATTATATACTGTCCCACTGCTGAGCACGAGCCTCCTCTACTACTGAGAAGGTTTTAGGCCTTAGGCCACCACGCTGGCCTAGTGCGAGTTGGTAGACTTCACATACCTTCGAAATTCTTATAAAGAACTTCTTAGGTGTGCAGGTTTCCTCACGATGTTTTCCTTCACCGTTAAAGCGAACGATAATTGATAAACAATAAACACGTAACTTTGAAAAGTCAGAGGTTTTGAACCTCCGGACATTGTCTCGGCAGAGCGTTCCATTCCCAACTAGGCTATCGTCCACTTTAATTAATAATATTGTAACATAACTACAACGATACAATGGGCGTGGCCAGCAATCACGCCACTTTGACGGAGAAGGGGATGAGTGGGGAGCCAGCCGGTCAGCCGAACATCAACGCAGCGCGGACTTTACTTTGCTTGGACGGTCGGAGCGTGCGATACAGTAGCTAGACTCTAGTTTGATTTTTGTTGTAAACCTTAATATTGCAAATTATAATCTTTGTGTTCAGTTTGTATAATTATTTTTTATTTAATTTTACTTCTGGTCGATAATATCAGAAGTGGGATAGCATCTATTGCCTACCCGCTTTTGGTACGCCTGACCGAACATAAAAATTTTAAATTATCTCTTTGTTCTTAACTTTTGTTTTAGTCATTTTCTTATTTTGTGTACATTGTTGTTCTAATTAAATAATGTCTGAAAAAAATTCTCATTCTCGTAAGCGCAAACGTGAATCAAGCAAGGATATGATGAACGCTATCCTTGCCAGATTAAATACGCTTGAAGAACGCTTTGCCGCACCTCCTCCGCCGTCCGGGCTACCCTTACAGGTTCCGTCGGCATCTCTGGCGCAGCCAATACTACCCGCGCTTACAAATAGTGCAGCCACCGACGACGTGCACGATGATGACTCAACGACTGGTCCCGCGTCCGCTTCAGTATCGCGAGAAGGCGTATCCACGGGGAGTGACACAACTGGCAGAATCGTGGAGGCCATCACCTCGCTAGCTAAAGTAAGGTCTCATAATTATTATATTTCGAATTTTGACCCGCATGTTCACAATATCGACGTTTGGTGCGAAGAAGTAGATAGGGCTAAGGATATTAACGGATGGAACGATAACGAGTGCTTGTCGCGCATCGGAAATTGCTTAAAGGGAGATGCGCGCGTATGGCTAAATGAATGGTCTAGCAACGATCGTTCGTGGACCAATTTCAAGCGTGAATTTAAAACACTATGCCCGCAAACTGTCGATATTGCGACCATTCTATACGAGGTGATGACCAAAGATTCCAAAAGTTATGCCACCTATGCCGAATATGCTAGACGATCATTGTTAAGGCTAGGGTTAGTTAGGGGTTTATCCGACGAATTAATTGTGGCGATAATACTAAGGGGCATTGCAGATCCTCATATTAAAGCCGCAGCTACTAATGCCAAATTACAACCCGACCATTTAGTACAATTTTTGTCGATGTATATAAAACCAAAAACAGATTTTAGGTCTACCCGCGATGTTTCACGTGCAACGCGCCCTAGTTATGGATTATCTGCGGTACGAAATAGTGAATATAAAACGAGGATCAGTGACTTTAAATGCCATTTATGCGGAAAGATGGGACATAAACGTATAGACTGTAACAGTGTTAAAAGGTTACGATTAGGTAAAAATTCGTCTGAAATGCAGCCGTCCTTTCCTGCTATAAAAACATGTTCATTCTGTAACAAGAATGGTCATGTAGACAAAGATTGTTTTGCCAAACAACGTTCCGAATCAACTAATCGTAATCTACGTAATGTAAATTTTTGTAGAAAATTGGAGGGTAGTGACTTGAAGTCAATTGATGTTACAAGTGCTGTAATTGAAGGTGTACCGGTGGATGTTTTGGTAGATAGTGGTTCGTGTATATCGCTCATATCTAATTCGTTTTTGAAACACTTAACCGTTAACCAGAAACCATCTTTTCGGATTTTACGTGGCATAGGAAGTCAGCTTGTTGAGAGTACATCATACGTAACTACAATTATCGAACTACCTCAAGAGATCGATCTGTATGAACGAAGTTAATAGATTGAAAGATTTTGTGGGAGAAGTGTGTGTAATGTTATAAAGAATGAATGTTTTGTTTTAAAAGATGTGTATTAACAATTATTAGTGACAAATTATAATTTGCCTATCTTCTCTGCCTTTTCAGCGGAATCAGACGACTCATTTCATGGCGCGTTGTTGGAAGCTCAGATGGGATCGAGTGGCGAACAAAGAAGCGTAGCGGACGAGGACGACCGCCCGTCAGGAGAGGCCGTGTAACATAACTACAACGATACAATGGGCGTGGCCAGCAATCACGCCACTTTGACGGAGAAGGGGATGAGTGGGGAGCCAGCCGGTCAGCCGAACATCAACGCAGCGCGGACTTTACTTTGCTTGGACGGTCGGAGCGTGCGATACAGTAGCTAGACTCTAGTTTGATTTTTGTTGTAAACCTTAATATTGCAAATTATAATCTTTGTGTTCAGTTTGTATAATTATTTTTTATTTAATTTTACTTCTGGTCGATAATAATATACTATATTATTCATCATCATCATCATGATGAATAATATTTATATTAAATAATATTAATATATATTTACTAATATAATAATTTTGACAAAGTCCATTGCTTACAATTAATGTTTTTTTGCCTGTAGTATCAGGAAAATTTGTAAATATGGTAAATTATTCATGATATAGGCTGCCAGTCTTTGTGGGTACTCTTCTTTCCTACCTGCAGGTATTAAAACACACTAATTTATAGTTCTTCCTAACAAATTAAACTATGGCAGCGAGTAGCGACGAAAACCTACAACGTAAAAGAAAGTAATATGCTCGTGGACGATGAATGGGTGGTTTATTGACAATTCAGTGCTTCTGCAGAAACCGGGCGCGCAACATGGCTCGACACCTTTCACGGCTGTTCACAAACGTATTAATCACGCTTGTTGTGTTAGGTAAAGTGTAAAATTGATTTTGTCAGCCGTAACTAGTTAAAAACTTCAAATGAATTCCCACAAACATGTTATGTTAAATGTGTCTCACAAAAGTTTCCAAACTGTATAAAAATATAAACCTATTTACTTATATAAATACAAATATGTTACAAGTGTGCTCTTTTTCAGACAGTTTTAATTTATTGATTTGCGCAAATATTACAGAAGTACGAGGAAAACAAGTGCAAAAACGGAGTTTAACGGATATAAAATGTCACGAAAATGGAAGGTTTTACAGGTTTGTAGAAAACTTTACCACCTTACTTAATAAATAAATGATCCAGGGCTGCATTCAGGGTTGCACGGGGGTCTAAATTCTGAATATTATAACCTGTAACCCCTGGGTCCTGAAAACTAAAAATGAACTGGGAAGCAACAATAAATAAGCATTTTTAATATAAAAATGTCCACTTTTTGTATGGGTACTGGGCTTCAAAATCTAATCAGGCTAAAACTTTAGGAATATTAAGAGGGAAAAATATGGATCTGGGATCCATTAAAAAATATTTTTAGACTCCTCCATTTATAACTAACTTATTTAAAAATGTTCAAGTGCAGTTTCTAAGCAAAATAAAATTAGATAAATCTCAAAATCGGAGGTCTTTAAAATTAAACGATTTATTGTAAAAGGCTAGTTTTTAGGAGTTCTATCCAAATATATATAAACTATCTTGGTTATAATCTTAGGCCCGTTAGTGGACATGTCCTTTCTACATTCTGTTTTACCCTTAGTCAAAACATAACCAGTTGCAATACTTGCTGAATCACTGTAAAAATATACTTCTTTTACCTCAAATGTTACGTAACTGTTAAACTAAACCTCTACATTTAGGTACTTAGACACCAAGAAATATTAAATTGCTTATTTAAATATTTGTAATGGCACATAGTTCAAAGAACTGACGGCTGATAAGGCAATAAAGTTCTCAAGTGAAAACCACGCATCGGCAAGCGCAGCGTTAGATGTCCACCTACAAGGTGGATAGACAACTTGATATAGGTTGTAGGAACAACTGGGTGCAGGCCGCTATTGACAGGTCTATCTGGAAATCTTTAGGGGAGGCTTATGTTTAGCAGGGGCATCATGTGGGTGATGATGATTATGATAATTTAATTGTAATAATAATTTTCTATTTTATCGTACACGACATTCTTTCAACACCTGAAAAATGGGAATTCACGTCAACTCCTATGATTGACTCCTACAACTTGATCGTGAGGTAAAAGTCACGCCCCCATTCATGGTTAACATAGAATGTCCGATTCTAATTAACGATCGTATCGGTATCTTCAGATCGTTCGTGAATAAGGATCGATTGGAATAACTGTAAAATTTTTTTAGATCGAGATAATAAAATAACGATAAGATCGTTTATTGATTTCCGTTGCATATGGGTAAATTGAAATTATAAGCTTACTTTGTAAATAAATTAAGGCTAGGTACTCTGTATCAATAATATATATAACTCAACCATTCCTCACATTAAAATATGATTTTTGAAGAATTTGTCCCGATCACCGATGATTTAATATAAAAAGGATTTACTTGATGATGAATGAATTTAGCCTTAATTTTATATAGATCTTGGTCACATTACAAGTAGACACCTAGATACTACAGTGAGCTGTGGGGTTTATATTATTTATAGATACGTACTATAATAAGCCCTCAGACTAATAGGTGGGTAGCTACAAGCTACAGCATAACTAAACACTTACAAAAACAGCGTAGGTACCTAAGTTGAAATATTATTATTGTGTATGTTTTAATGCTGAATTAGTAAATAGGATATTTGTTCTTTATAACGACAAAACTTTTTAATAAAAATAAAAGTTGAACAACAAACTTGCATTCATTGACTCGACAGTTAAACTAGATCGGAATCGAGTAATAGAATCAAATTGCGTCAAAACTGCAACAGCAATAAAATATAAACATAAGATTATGTTGTTGGTATTACAAAAACTAATGGAAGATTACTTACATTTAATGATTATAACTTGCGATATAAAATATAATTGCAGAATAGGCATAAATTTCAACGCTCTTATTGTTACTGAAGACCATCCGTTACGCAGCCAATCCATAATCCGTTTCCTGTAACGCCCACCAAAACAGATATCATTCTCGCCTTTTCCATCGCATTTTCACCTTTAAATAAATAGACACAATATATTATACAATCACACGGATGCGCCTGCACGCATTGCGTTTAGAATAAGCCGTAGGATGGAGTTATCGCTGATTGCGCGGGGACGTCGACCTCGCGACTTTCGCCGCAACCTTGACTCAGGCTCGCGGCCCATTGCGCTGTTCCACCATTACAGTTTCCTGCTGCGTCTCGAGAAATTCACTTTCGCCGTTTGGATTTAACGTGTCAAAATATTACGTGAACGATTTACTTACTCTGACGTTGGCACAGTTTGCCTACTCTAGAAAAGTTTTAAAAATTGAATGTTTGTAATTATGTTTTCTTTTATGCTAAAGCATTATACATATATTTTATACCTACATAGTCATTATAAATAATTTTAATAATATTATTTATCATTGCATAGTCAATTGCGTATATACAATCTATACTAATATTATAAAGCTGAAGAGTTTGTTTGTTTGTTTGTTTGTTTGAACGCGCTAATCTCAGGAACTACTGGTTCGAATTGAAAAATTTTGTGTTGAATAGACCATTTATCGAGGAAGGCTTTAGGCTATATAACATCACGATGCAACTATTAGGAGTGAAGAAATAATGGAAAATGTAAAAAAAGCGGGGAAAATTATTCATCCTTGAGGGCTTCCATTGCGTGCGCTGCGAAAACGGTTCAAGATACCAAAAATACATGTATGAAAGAATTATTCCTCTTGAAATTATCTAAAAAAATGTCCGCGACAGTATGTATCTATCTCTCACTAGAACCGTTTTTATGGTAATCAAATTTGGTCGAAATTAAGCATTATTTGTTAAGAGTTGTATCAACGTAATAATATTATTCTTTATCCAATGAATATATATACGGTACATACACCAAAATATTTTTTTTTTTCAATTTTTGTCTGTCTGTTCCAGCTAATCTCTGAAATGGCTGGACCGATTTTGACGGTACTTTTATTGGGAGGTAGCTGATGTAATAAGGAGTAACTTAGGCTACGTTTTATTCCGGAAAAGTATAAAGCGGGACTTTTCCCCGGAAAAACTTTTTAACGCGGGCGAAGCCGCAGGCAACAGCTAGTAAATAATAATAATACCAGCCCTGTATTATTATACCTACTGCCCACTGCTGAGCACGGGCCTACTCTACTGAGGGGTTTAGGCCTTAGTCCACCACGCTGGACTAGTGCGGGTTGGTAGACTTCACATACCTACCTTCGAAATTCTTATAAGGAACTTCTTAGGTACATGCAGGTTTCCTCACGATGTTTTCCTTCACCGTTAAAGCGGACGATAATTGATAAACAATACACACGTAACTTCGAAAAATCAGAGGTGTGTGCCTTGGGTTTCGAGCCTCCGGACATTGTCTCGGCAGACCGTTCCATTCCCAACTAGGCTATCGCCCACTATATTGCCACATATTGTAATTTATTCTTATTAGTTCTTAACCAATGATGAAGACCTTAATATTCAATTCCAACCACTCTGTTTTTTTTTGTCGATTAGAATTCAGCAAAATTACCTACATGAATTAAAATGTACAATCAGCCACCAAAGTAGCTAAACAATTTTAAAATTTCAAATCGTCTTTGCGTACTCATCAACAATAGTTTTTCTTCACTAAAATAAACTTCAAACGTATTATTTTACTTCAATAATTAAAAAAATCTCGCTTGGGGTTACATTAACGTAGAAAACTTTTAAAGTTTTGAATTTGTTCAGTTACTATTGTCGCTGACTGTACTTATAAATGGCTCCAATCTATTAATCGCATACCCTAGAAATCCAGATCGGTCAGAAGACACACTGTGGACAAAAGACGAATGTGCCAAGTATTACTTATGCCTGGACGGTGATGTATTCGAGTTCCACTGTTCACCGGGCTTGTTATTTGATGTCAACCGACAGCTCTGCGATATGCAGCAAAATGTACACAACTGCGATCTCACTACAGGTACGCTTTCTAACGTTGGGTAATTAGAAAATCGAAAAGAATGTCAACAGTCATAATATCGTTCTAGAGACAAAAATACCGAAACCGCTTTTGGGTATGGCGAGTTGCGCGAATGACACTCACATCGGATGTTCGGACGGTACATGCCTTCCAGCTGAATACTTCTGTGATGGCTCAATAGATTGCGACGACTCTTCAGATGAAGTAAATATGCATGTCACTATCCATAATCACCACAAAATTGCTTTTTGTTACATAAAAAAAACGTGATCGTAATTGTACATACATTTCTTTGCATACTTTATGACTTGCAAAAGCTTGAAACGGTTCAGTTTCTAATGGAAACGCAAAAGTCACATAATTTACTTTCTCTAGAACTGGCTTTTTAAATTTCACATGCATCATTGTATTTTAAAATTCTGTAGTCTTGCATGCTTAAATGTTTCTTACCTAATTATTGAAAAATTAAGGTACAACTAGGTTTTTTGGCCTAAGTAACAAATCATTTTATTGTAGGGTTGGTGTGATATTAACTACGATCCGAATGCTGCACAACCATGTGATGTAAATCTTTGTCAATTACCGGAGTGCTTCTGTACTAAAAACGGTACTGACATACCAGGAAATCTCGTCCATAGTCAGGTAATTTTAACCCACGAAAGCGTAACGCTCTACGCCATATTCGCCATTTAACACAATGACATTGTTTACAGACTCCTCAAATGATAACTTTAACTTTCAATGGGGCAATCAATCATGAAAATTGGGACACATTCACGAAACATATATTTACATCAGACAGGAAGAATCCCAACGGATGTCCCCTTAAAGCAACTTTCTTCATTTCACATCCGTACACCAACTATCGACACGTACAAAAACTGTGGAATGACGGACATGAAATAGCAGTTAATTCGATAACGTAAGTCATGCAAATGAAACTTTCACCGTTGAATGTACAACTGAAGTTAAATACAGTTTATATTTTTCAGTAATCGTGGACCAGAAGAATGGTGGGCGAAGAATGCGACCGTTGAAGATTGGTTTGACGAAATGGTCGGACAAGCAAATATTATTAACAGATTCGGTAGAGTTCGCATGGAGGACTTCAGGTCTAACTTATTTCTCTAATTAACTTAGATCTCGCCTAATTATGTTATTTCTTAATATTTGTATTTTTTTGTTTTTTTTTTTTTATTGGAAAAACTTATAAACGCGGGCGGAGCCACAGGCAAAAGCTAGCTTATTATAAAAAACTAAAACATTTTCCCATCCTACAGAGGTATGCGCGTACCGTACCTATCAGTGGGATGGAATCGCCAGTTTCTGATGATGCAAGAGTTCGGTTTCGTATACGATGCGACGGTTGTCGCCCCGCTCAACGATCCTCCGTATTGGCCGTACACGTTAGACTATAAAATGCCTCATAAGTGCACTGGTAAGTATGTTAGCTTCAATATAACTCGGATCGTGAGATTAGCCACGTTTCGCAATAACCCATTACAGAAATTGATGTGGGAAACCCATCTTTATATAAATTCACTACTTATTTAAAGTTGTATTCGGGTAAAAGCAAATGGGTTCTCCGGACCCAAATGTCAGGGCAGTTTTCCACATTATGTTCAGACACGTAGGTATTGACTATGACTATAATATCTCAATACACATAGAATTTACTGAATTTATAGTTATGGTGAATAAATTAATAATAAGCCTCTTTTCAATTACCTTTGTTCGGGCTTCAGCGAATAGATTCGAAATACACAGAGGCGGCTTTAGATGTGGGTGATGTGAGCCGTCGGCTTGAGAAAGAGGGCAATGCCTAGGGACCCTAACATTCTTAATCCGACCCTGCCTAGATAGAAGAATCTACATTCTACATGCAACGCGAGTGCTAATCTATCTATTATCTATGGTAATATAGTACTTAATCCTATTATCCTATTAATATTATAAAGGTGAAAGTTTGTAAGAATGTATGGATGTATGGATGTATAGATGTTTGTTCCTCTTTCACGCAAAAACTACTGAACGGATTTCGATGAAATTTGGCACACGGGTAGATCATGTCCTGGATTAACACATAGGCTACTTTTTATCCCGGGAAAATATAAACCGGGACTTATATCCCGGAAAAACTTTTTAACGCGGGCGGAGCCACGGGCAAAAGCTAGACTTAAATAAAATAGGCGAGTCAATTAAGCATCTTTATTTCTTACTATAATTGGAGCGTGTGAGTGCCGATTGAGTAAGATGTTACTCGAGTTATGAACATGTCCGCACTCTGCAGGAGACATTGCGCTCTGCGTGCAAGATGCGCTATTTTTTCGTTTTTGCGCCTAACTACTTAGAATGCGGAAATTGCTGGCTTTCGAGAATTCATCTCGATTATTTGAACCAAATTCTTTTAGTTGGGTTTGTTGCGCAAATAATACGATCATATTATTATTATGACGTATGGTAGACAAGAAATACACAAAAGTAATGCCTAAAGCATATTTACGTACTTCTTCAAGTTGTCTTTGCTTGCTATTATTTTAGAATTAATATTTTCTATCTAAAATATCCTCTTATTTATTGTATAATCTTTCCTTGCTAATCCATTTTAAACGTAAATTATGCATATTTAATACAACGTATATCTATTCAGGTAATAACCAATATTGTCCGACGAGAAGCTATGCCGGTCTTTGGGAGATGGTCGTAAATCCGTTGGCTAATGGCGACCACACATGCGCTACCCTCGAATATTGCCCATCTACACTGACTGGAGATGAAGTCTTCGACATTCTCATGAATAACTTCAAGAGACACTATTTGCAAACCAGAGCGCCATTTGGAATTCACCTTAACTCTTTATGGCTAAAGAATAATGAGTACTTAGCATCGTTTAAGGTCAGCATTAGTAGTTATTTAAAGAGATGAATGACTTAGCGGTTCCCGAATTTTGTAACTTCGCTCTAATAATTCGGAGTGCATCATATTTCGCTTTCTTGGCCAAGTAACAGCATAGATGGGCTGTGACCTTGGTGTCCTGGGTTCAATTCCTAGGTGGAAAAATACTTGATGGGTTTTAAGACGTCTAGCCTGGTAGAGGGGTTGATATCGAGTGGATTATAGCTAAAATTTATTACAGAACTGCAAAACAACCATGGAGTAAATTTGCATCCACATAATATAAAACGGGGTCTTAAAATTTCAAAATGATGTTTTCAGAGATTCATGAACGAGTTGCAAAAATTACCAGATGTATACTTCATTACTTACAAGGAAGTGATTGAATGGATAAAACGCCCCACGCCGGTTTTGCAGCTAAAGAAATTCCAACCGTGGCAGTGTTACCAGCGTCAGTTTGAGGAGTTTGAAGTTGCTTGTAACAAGCCAAAAACATGCAAGTTATCTTCGAAAATACTCGAGCATGATAAATACATGATGACATGCGTTGAGTGTCCTAAGAGCTACCCTTGGATTAGAAACGAATTTGGTTATGATTAAAAAATTGCAATAACAATTAATTAGTAATCCAAAATATTTAATTTTGCATATCACTAGACATCTATGGATCTAAGACATTTCTAAAATGATTTTGTAAATAAAAACTTGATACTTAGTTACCGAAAGTAAGATAAAATAAGAATGTTGTTAGTATTTAAGTAATTAAATGTTAAAAAATAATATGTAATTAAAAAGTAATCAGTTTCACTTACCCACTATAAAATATGGATATTGCAAGTTAATATCTATGAACACATCACAAAATTCACCAAGTACGATTTCGGAATTTTTGCTGAAGTTATATGTAAGTGAACTAAGTAGGAAAATTATGTGCAATAATTTGTTGATGCCAATAGTAAATTATTTTTGCAATACTTATTTCTTTTCTTTGCATATTTTTATTTAATCTTTATTCAACAAAGGTATTTTCAAATGTTGTAAGGGACAAATACCATCTTTACAGGAGAGCCCAACACAAAATTTTACATTTCACAACTTATATGTTTTACAATGAAAATAAAATTTCGTTTAATTGTATAAAGAGTGTACTAGCAGCAAAATTACCCTTACAGTGCTTGACATTTCTACCGTATATTATGTCAATATTGAATCTTCAGTAAATAAATGAAGAGCAAAATTTCAGAGTTTAAAAAAAGATATTATTTTACAATTTACCACAAAAAAAAATATATAATATTGGTTCTTATGCTTTATACATTAAAAAAACTTAAGTTATTACATGAGCCTTATTACAAACAAATTAATATTCATCCTTCCTGGGTAATGAATGGATTTGGTATTGCTTCCATACCATCCATAGGACATATTAATACAACTGATGTTCCTCGGCACACAACTAAACCTAATGCTCTTGTGTCATCTAATAGCTTGTATGGGTCATCAGGATCTGTAATAGGTAAAAGAACCTTATTACACAGAAGTTATAACATTGACTTATTTACACATTTTTCTGCAATAACATGACTATTATCAATAATAGTCATACAATAGTGAATTAATAAGAATTAATCCTCACCTCGCAGGAATTCTGTAGTGTTATCCAATACAAGATTCAGTAGAGGATCATAACCTTTCAAGATTCCCGCCGCTTCCCTACCACCGGCGAATTTTACGCGAATGCTCTTTTCTAAGTATTTGCTGAGGTCTAGAATAGATTCTTTTCTTCGCTTCTCTTTATTATCACCAGAACCTTGACCAGACTGAAAACAAAATCGACTGTAAACAATGCAAAGTTGCAAAACTTGTTTATAAATACAATATCTTACCTTCCCTTTATCACCTCCTTCTTTCGATGCCATTATATACAATTATCTATAGATATCAAAATTCACTAGTACAAAATAAATATTTATAATATTTATGTGTTGTTTGTTTTCGGCAGTTTTCGGATTTTCAGAAACTATAAAATGAAAGTTGAATCTGAAGTTGAACATCCGTTTTTGAGGTTAGTTTTTTTCGTTCAGAAATCAATAATAAAAGTAAAGATTAATGATGAATTGATTGAATCAAAGAAAAATCTAGAAATATCAATTCTTTTTATTACTAGAACATTTCATTATAATTCTACAATATTAAAGTCCAATTATACGCAAGAAGAACGGCCACGCGCACCGTGTCGCCCAGAATTAAGTATCATCATAAATCAGTATCACCTGCCGGTTGCAAGCTCCTTCTAACAGGTTGGTCTGGAAATCTTTGAAGGAGGCCTAAGTTCAGCAGTGGACTTCTAAAGGTTGAGGAAGAAGAAGATTCATCGCCTACATTCAAGATCAAGTAAGATAAAAGATTATCGATAACAATTAACAACATGTACCAACCCTAACTGTCACTTACTGTCAAATGTGAGACACTTCTAAGGGGAACGTCGAAAAGAAAAGGCGCAATTTTTAAACTTATTTATTAAAAATAATTTTTATACGAGTAAAGTATAAATAATTGTACATATTTATATCTTGGTAGTTGAAGAAGAGATTTGTCCAAAATGGGGGGGACAAGAAAACGTAAGAAAAAAGATGAGTCAGGGCATGATGAGGCGGAGTTGGAGGCGTCGGATTCTTCGTCTCAAAAATCCGTGGATGCTGTGGATAAGTATAGAACTTTCCAAATACCCAATTATCACAGACTGTATGCAGAAAATACAGGTAATGTCGAATTTATTGTCTTCTTAGAAAGTATCGAAAACAATAAACCGCTGGGGGACAGAGATATGATGTCTCTGGCAAATAATCTGAAAAGGTATAATAAGGGCATAAAACAACTAGTGCGCATGAATAAGTATAAGGTGGGCGCTATTTTCGACAGTGCAACACTTGCAAATGCTGCATTATCAAATAAAAAATTTCTAGACATGAATAAGCTTAAAGCCAGTATACCGGCTGCCGCTACCGAGACTACAGGTGTTATACATCATGTTCCGATAGACCTATCCAACGAACAAATTTATACTGCATTAACAACAACAAAAAACATTATTTCTATACGTAGAATTATGAGGAGAATAAAAAATGTTGACAGCACCTTTACTTTACAACCCACTAAAACTATATGTATTACATTTTCCTGCCAAACTTTACCCGACAGTGTTGATCTTAATAGTTGGCGATTTGAGATCTCACCATACATACCTCCAGTCAAACAGTGTTTGCGTTGCCTCCGGTATGGCCATTTAGCTAAATTTTGCAAGAACTCAGAAAAATGTTCAATCTGTACTGGCAGCCACAATTTTAAGAATTGCACTATTGCTCCAACTAATGCTTGTTGTATTCATTGCAAAGGAAACCATATTGCTATTTCATCAGAGTGCCCAGTAAAACAAGATAAAATTAAACAGAACAAAGAAAAGTTTATTAAAAGATCATTTGTGGATGTTGTCAATGAAAAATCATTCCCTTCACTAGGTGGCAGGAAAAAAAGTCCTAATGAACTATTTATATCACTTTTAGACTCTGATCACTTTTTGAAAGTACTAGTTGATTCAGTTATAAAAATTATTACCATGAGCAAAGCAAATGAAACTAGCATCTGTAGTAAAACTATCAAAGAATTTCTCATCCAAAACATACAAGACCAAAAAATCTCCTCTTAAATCTTTTTCTCTCTTTTATGGATTATATAAATATTGTACAATGGAATGCCCAGAGTTTAATGAGTAATCGACTTATTTTTTCACATTTTCTTTATGAGAAAAGCATTCATATTGCCATTATATGCGAGACCTGGTTGAAGTCACATCATCATATTAGTTTTAAAAATTATGAGATGGTGAGATTAGACAGTGGCAACGATCATAACGGCGTTGCTATTTTAGTACACAAAAGCCTTAATTTTAAGAAATTAGACACTTTTAGCGATAATTCCATTCAAAATAGCGCAATTCGTTTGTATTATGGTAACAATAAGGAACTGACCATAGTATCTCTTTACAGTCCCAAACTATGTTCTCCATCTTTCTCTAAACATAAATTGAACAACCTAATTCAAAGTCTACCTGAGCCCTTGCTTATTGCTGGAGACTTTAATGCCTTGCACCATAGCTGGGGTTGCATGACTTCTGATACTCGTGGATCTGAAGTATTAGAATGTATAGATGATAATTTGTTAGTTATTCTGAATGATGGTCAAATGACAACAGTAGGTTCACATAAATGGCGACAAAATGCACTTGATCTTACAATAGTTTCTCCTGATCTTGCAGTTTCCTGCGATTGGTCTGTGCACGATGACCCTCTAGGAAGCTATCACTTACCTGTAATAACAAAAGTTTTTGTTAGAAATGTTTCTGGTAACAAACAAACTTTATTACCCGATAGTAAGCAATATCCTCAACAACACAATTATCGTAAAATTAATTGGGATATGTTTAGAACCATTTCAGATAGTTTCCTGCATAATTTTCATTATAACAAAGAAAATCCTTTAAAATCATATGAAGAATTAATGAGTCTCTTGGATACAGCTATTCAGTTATCTATGTCAATTGGACTTCGTCCTAATTCTCAAAGTCACTCCAGCACTTATTTTAATAAAAATAGAAGACCTCTACCTTGGTGGAACGCCAGGTGTGCTTCTGCTGTTGAACAGGCCAAACATGCATATGTAAACTTTAGACGTGATTCAACTGAATCTAATTATTTACATTTCAAAAAGTTGCAAGCTATTAAAAAGTTGACCTTGAAGCAAGAAAGACAAAAAAGTTGGGAAAATCTTTGTGAAAGCTTTAATAGAACTACTCCTTTATCTAGAATATGGTACTACATGAAAATTTTTAAAAACGTAAATACAAGCTATAACTCCTGTAAGAGATTAGATTGGATTTTTGATTTTATTAGAAAATACACACCTTCCACCGTTGAGGCTGAATTAAATTTAAATAATAACTTCATAACTGCTTCGAGTTCTGATTATCTTACAAATTCATTTACTTTTGCAGAATTGAATTCAGCCATTTCCTCTAGACGTGATACAGCCTTTGGCCTCGACGGAATTCCATATAAAGTACTTAAACATTTATCAAATACTTCAAAGCATGTTTTGTTAAATATTTATAATCTATTGTGGAATAATTCAATCATTCCTTCAAGTTGGAAAACAGATTGTTTAATACCAATTTTAAAGCCCAATAAAGAGAAAGAACTTGCTGATTCTTATAGGCCAATAGCTTTAACTTCATGCATGGGAAAAATATTTGAACAGTTGTTAAAACAAAGAATAGAATTTTTTGTAGAAAGCAATCATATTTTACCATCAAACCAGTTTGGATTCCGCAAAGGTCGTTCTTGTCGCGAAAGTATTTCTCATTTACACTTTGATGTTTTTAATGCATTCAAGAACAAAGAAGTTCTAATAGGTATTTTCTTTGACATAGTTGGAGCATTTAATAATGTCAATCATCACATATTAGCTTCTGAATTATTGACCATTGGTATTCCTGAAAAAATTGTGAAATGGATTTTTAACTTTTTACATGGTAGAGTAGTGTACGTCAAATTTCAAAATCAACTTATTGGACCTAGAGTGTCTTTCAAAGGTGTGTGTCAAGGAGGAATTTTAAGCCCTTTAATATTCATATTGTATATTTATAAACTTAATTTAATACTAGGTTCAGACGTTAGAAATTTACAATTTGCTGATGATCTTGTTATTTATACATCAGGGTCTAATGTAAATGTCATTGTTAATACTCTTAATGCAGCTTTGACGAATCTTCATATTTACTTTAAATATCTGAATCTTGATATTAATATTGACAAAACCAAAATGGTGGTATTTAACAAAACTCGTCCCTTTAAAATTAAATTATTTTATGACCAAAGAGAAATTCCACAAGTGTCTGAAGTTAAATTTTTAGGGGTAATTTTGACTAATAACCTGTCATGGAAAAAATATGTTGATTATATTATCGGAAGGGCAGGTAAGGCATTCAATATCTTAAAATCACTTGCAAGAACGTCTTGGGGTGCTGACCCAAAAATTTTGCTCATGTTGTATAAATCACTTGTCCGTAGTCACTTTGAATATGGTTTTTTGTGTTTCGCATCTAATGACAAACTTGTTCAGAAATTGGATGTTTTGCAAAATAAAAATCTGAGATTAATTACTGGTGCTATGAGGACGACCCCTATAAATTCATTGCAAGTAGAGTGCAATACTCCTCCTTTGTCATATAGATTTAAGTATCTAAAATATTCTTTTCTTCTCAAATTATTTTCTATGGCTAATAATTTATTATTGAGAAAATATAAACATTTTGATAGTCAATGTTCCTTTGTTTCAACCACTAATGTACCTTATGCACTTCATGATTTTTCATTTATGATTCAACTTGATCAAAAATATAAAATTCATAGACCTGACAACTGGGCTTGCTATACTGACAGTTTTGAAAGCAAATTTACTTCTATAGAGATAAATATAAATAACAATATGAAGTATAAAGAAGAGGTAAACAATGTTTTGGCTGAATATAATGAATATAGAAAAATATTTACTGATGGTTCCAAGTCGAGAAACGTATCGATGGCGTTCTATATTCCTCATCTGCGTTTAGGATTTGGTCGCAAACTCTCGTGTGAGTTGAGTATCTTTTCCGCTGAGGCTTTGGCAATATTATTTGCATTGCAATATATTGGTCAAGCAAATGATCAACGTTGGCTCGTTATTACGGACAGTATGAGTGTTTTATGTGCCTTACAAAGTAATAGTTTAGACTGTAAAATTAATTACATTATATACAACATCAAGAGTCGTTGGTTTCAATTGAAGAATCAAGGCAAAGAAGTACAATTCCTTTGGACACCTGCGCACGTGGGAGTAATCGGAAACGAGCAAGTTGATTTTTTAGCCAAGTCAATTGTTGACAGTGACAGCGGCGACAGTGTGAAAGCTGTAGATGAAGTTGCCATACCATTCTCGGACTTAAAGCTACTCATAAGAGAGTCTATTCTTAATGAATGGAAAGAATATTGGTTGACTACAACAAAGATTAAAGGTGCCTATTACGCAGCAATCAATATTAATGTGGGAAAGTGTCCTTGGTTCTGTAGATCCAAATTCAACATGCAACGAAAATTTTATACTACATTAAATAGACTTCGATTTGGACATGGTCGTTTTAAAGCCCATCTTAACAGAATGCGCATTATTTCGTCCCCCATATGCACAGATTGCGATCAGAATGTTGAACAAACAATGAATCACATAGTATTTGAATGCTCTGCTTTCAACATACAAAGAATTATACTTATTGATAAATTAATTAACATCTACGGCAAATCTGAGCTTGTCCCGCGCTCTATGCAAGAAATACTTAAAAGACCAGAGACATACAAAGCTATTTATGATTACATATGCCATACGGTAATGGATATTTAGGGAAAAATAAAGATATAATAGATAGCAGTCTAATGACTTGACTTCGCTCAAAACTAAAAATGAAGAAAACATAATGAAGACTTGGCTTTGGCCTAAATATAAGACTACAAATATGGAAATAATATAATGAAGACTTGGCTTAGGCCTAAATATAAGACTAAAAATATGGAAATAATATTATGAAGAATTGGCTTAGGCCTTTAATGCACGGAATTTCAAATATGAATATTACTCATGACGAGGCTGTATGGGCTCGAGCCCTTTGCCTTCCCAAAACAAAGGGAAAATTAAAAAAAAAAAAAAAAAAAAAATAAGCTGCTGTCAAATCAAAACACTTCGAAAGGAAAATCGCGACGTAAACAAAATAATCAAAATTGTAAATTTTTTCACATATTTCTAGTTACATAAGATTTCCATGGATGGATGGACGGAGCGAGAATTTCACACTATAGAATAGTAGTTATAATATTGAAAATAGTATAAACAAATGAGATATCAATGCGCTCTTCGGTGAGCTACATACTCTCTCACGCCCCAGGAGAATCGGTGATGTCGCATCCGGACTACGCTCAGCAGACCCAGCACCATGCGTGCCTACTGGTGCTCGTCAAAGGTGTCGGAGGCACGCTGAAAAACTTCAACAAGTTCTGGGAGAGGATTCAAAGAGTCAACAACATTAAAGTCACTGGTGGGTGTCGCTTACTATTTTAAACGAAATTTAATTAAATTTGGGAATACAATTTTTATTATTCAAAAGTAGTTGAAAGAGGTATATAATACTCTATTTAAATGGTAACACTGTATGATTATCCTATTGCATAGGCAAAATAAATGACTACTACTTTTTATAGTTATGTAAACTACATATATACGTCATAACTATACAAAATCTACATTGTTACAAAACAGTTTATCACTACATTATCAGCAAATAAAAGATATCATACAATGTTAATTATTTCCCAGATTCAACAGGACAAGTGAGAGATATTTGGGTGAGATATGTCAGGGACTATCCTGTTGAAAACAATGACTGGGGTGATTTCCAGACTCATAGGTATTGTATGGCTTTCCCTACCATCTTTTATCTCTACAACTTGCATGTACTTTAAGCCCTATTACATGTACCAATTAGTAACTTATTTGTGTAATTCAAAGTTAATAACATATAATAAAAATAATACCAGCCCTGTATTATATACTGTCCCACTGCTGGGCATGGGCCTCCTCTACTACTAAGAGGGTTTAGGCCTTAGTCCATCACACTGGCCTAATGGGGATTGGTAGACTTCACATACCTTCGAAATTATTATAAAGAACTTCTTAGGTATGCAGGTTTCCTCACAATGTTTTCGTTCACCGTTAAAGCGAACAATAATTAATACAATACACTCATTACTTTGAAAAGTCAGAGGTGTGTGCCTTGGGTTTTGAACCTCTGGAGATTGTCTTTTCAGACCGTTCCATTCCCAACTAGGCGATCATCCACTTATGCCTTATTAAATAAAGTATATACAGTTAGGGTTCACAAATAATGTTTGTATAACTAATTGGATAAGCAGAATAGTTGCAGAGTTACTGATTATAATAATTAATGAATAATAAATTAATATTATTATAATTCTTTTTTACAGGAGGCTTTTAGGCTTAATAACACTATGCAAGTTCACAAATCAAATAGAACTAAATGAAGTGTGCAGAGTACATGAGTCACTCAAAGTGAAGTATACCAACACATTGTATGACTCGAGAGCTTTTATGTTTGGACCTGGCAGCAATATGAAAAAGCCTGAGCAAGAACCAGAGACCTACAGTCTTTTAACTGATGATAAAGTATCTAAAGAGAGCAGCTTGAGTGATAAGTGAGGAAAATTTTTCATTACTTCAAGGCAATGTTATAGATGCTGTCAAACAACTTGATCCAGTAGGCGGGACTTGAGCAAAATGCGGGAGGCAAAAGTTGCCTGATCTAACAATTGTTAGGTTGATACGCCCCACGCGCTCTCCTGCGGACATCTACGAGTGATGGATCAAGTTGTTTGCTAGGTATAATTGTAATAGATATGAATATCTTGCACTCATCTGGACAGTAACCGTCTTTGAGTTGTACTTTAACTTATTGGCATTGCCAACATTCTCTCAATAATTATTGTAGTAGAGTGGAGCCTGTTTCTTACAACTACAAATATTTATTTCAGAGCATCTCTACCAAGCGAACAACCAGACAGCTTTTCATCATCAGAAAGTTTTCCACATTCTATTACTTCAACTGCATCTTATCCCCAAGAGGAAAACTTTACAACACCATCCAACTTCAAAACACATGCCATGTTTTATGGAGAAAATGATCCAGTACCTGACTTAGAACAAAATGTGGCAGAATTAATCAACTCTCTTTTCTGGGTTGTTGAGTCTAAACGCCTAGAGAGGTCTAGGGAGAAGCTTGAGAAAGTCTCACTTCTTTTGGCGCCATTTGAGAAAAAGGACTTTGTAGGTAATTACCTATTGTAAGATTTTTAGTGACAAAAAGGCTACAAATAGTACTTCGAGTCGTCCAACAACTTAAGATGAATGAAATATGTAAAGGCCTAATAGTTTTCAAATGACTGATGAGATTCATTTGATTTAATTTGCATTTTCTTAAAGGTCTTGACATGGAGTCGCGAAATAATAAAAAGCGCTGCATGGGACGTGTCACCAAAAATCTGGCGGATCTTACACTACAAGCTGGACTTGTGGCAGACAGTTTAAGCTTATACCATTCAGCTGCTGAAATACTGAAGTCTGTAAATGATTGGCTTTGGTTGGCTGCAGCAAAAGAAGGTAAAATACACATTAATAATGTTCGTTTTATATTCCAAATTGGTATCAAACTACAATTAGTAAAATATAAAATAGCCACATAAGAAGGCGATGGGTGCACCTCTCAGTGAGTTTAGTTACTGAGGAGTCAAATTATATTGAAATCTGAATTTGAATGTAAGTAAACTTAAAACAATATAAATTTGATAGAACATTTCTTACTCTGTCTTAACTTTGATGAAAAATCTCTCCTCTCTCAATAAAATCAGACACTTTATAGAAAATTAAATATTTTTAATATATGTAACAGTCATATCAAATATTTTTTATGGAATTGGCATGTAATCATTTTAATCTTCACTTCAGGTCTCTGTGCAGCATCAGCTATACTACTCTATCCAAACTTACGGAACCCAACCACACTGCAGAGAAATGCAAGCTTGCAAGAGAGTTCTCTGAACAAGACAAAAGAACTATCTCTTTTTCAACCAACTGACCAGTTTAGAAGGACTAAGCTCACTTCATCACCATTGAGAAACTCTAAAACCTCTAGCCCAGTAAACCCTCCCAGTGAACTTACTCCTACATCATCAGATAGTATGGAAACATCTTCAAGGCAATCCGAAACGGACAATGCCGACACCGAATCTATAGCTTCAAGTGATATCGAATATCAACCCAGGTCTTACTTAAGTTCAGATATACCCTCAATACCTAGACAGCCTCCGTCGCAGTTTAACAACCAGTATTTGTTGAACGGCGAAGAAATTGCCGAGAAGTACCGTAAAGCGATTATACACTACAGTAAATATCAGAATGCGGGTATTATTGAGACGGAGGCGTGTTTCAAAGCGGCCAGGATCGCAGTGGAACAGAATAATAGTTTGCATGCGTCTAGTTTCCTGCAAAATGTCATATTTATTAATTTAACTCTCAGCGAACAAGAGAAAATACAGAGATTTGACACTCTTGCAGAACTGTATAAAGAAATTGGTGAGTATTAAAATTATGTAAGTTTATTATATAAATTCGAAACTGTAATATTCAATGTTAACTTGGTCTCCTATTTAGGTTTCCTACGTAAAGCTGCATTTTGTCAAAGATTGGCGGCAACTAGGCAAGTGAGCCCAAATAATCCCAACCCAGATTGGCAAAGGTGTTACTACCTTATGCTGAACAGCTTCCCAGGACATAAGCTCAGTTTGGACCCGAATTACGTAATACAACATCAAGTTGGTAAGTGTTTTCAGATTTTTATCTCTTTCTTTGGGGTAAGTAATTTTGTTCAAATGTCATAATTTTTTTATCCCAACAAAAAAAAGAACAATAACTGGGAAAATAACTTTGTGAATCTTTTTTTATTACTTTGAATGACGAGACGAGCATGCCGTTCTGTTTGGCATTCCACTGCGCTCGTCATCCTGAGACATAAGATGTTATGTCTCATTATGTCCAGTGGTTACACTGGCTACAATGTCCTTCAAACCGAAACACAACAGTGCATGCACACTGCTGCTTGGCGGTAGAAATAGACATTGCGGTGGTACCCACCAAGACCGCCAGTAAATCTCTTAGTTGTATAATCATTCATACATTTGTATGCTGTACTGACCATGAATAAAAGTATACTCAACTAGCTTTTACCCGTAGCTCCGCCCGCGTGAATGTGTTTTTCCGGGATAAAAGTCCCGCTTTATATTTTTCCGGGATAAAAAGTAGCCTATGTGTTAATCCAGGACCTGATCTACCCGTGTGCCAAATTTCATCGAAATCCGTTCAGTAGTTTTTGCGTGAAAGAGTAACAAACATCCATACATTCTTACAAACTTTCGCCTTTATAGTAGGATTTAAATTGTCAAAACACCATCAAAGGTTGGCCAGCACTGCAGATCCAGTTGTTACAAGAGTTGGTGGTGGCGGCTCGCAGGATGGGTCACCCCGCGCTCGCCACGCGCCACATGACCTTCCTGCTGCAGACCATGTGGCCGCATCTCACCAAACAGGAGCATCGGGACTTGGCTATACAGCTTCAGGTATGTTTATAAATATATTTATTGAGTCATTATACTCCGTCCAAACATTTATTTAACTTTTGACAGTTCGTTTTCTTATGAATTAGGAATTACGGAATGCTCGGAGGATGCATCCGGCTCGAAGGACCATGTAGAGTTCAGTAAAAGATATTAGCTTGTTTTTATACTATATAGTTATTAGTATCCAAGAAGGATGAGGATGAATTATGATAATTCAATATAAATTGCTAGCTTGAGTACACGCGGCGCGGGTGACAATTGATTGCGTACTAATTACATAAATTGTTAATGACACGCGCGGTACACAAAATGCTGACTAAATAAAATGAAGGGCGTTAGCCTGTACAGATGTACTAATGCAATTTATTTTATCGGTTATCATATACTTACGCATATATAAAAAGGAAATATTTAATTTACACTGCTACATTTTATGTTTCAATGAAAAAGTTTTGAATTATCTTTGTTACCTGCAAGGTGGACAGATGACTTGATAAAGGTCGCAGGAACACGCTGCATGCAAGCCGCTTATGGCAGGTCCGTCTGGAAATCTTTAGGGGGGGGGGGCTATGTTCACCAGTGGACGTCATGTGGCTGATGATAATATATGTTTGATTAGCCCGTGTGCAAGATACAGGGGAAAAGATAAAGGCGAACCAATTAACTAAACTGCCGATACATTGGTAGAGTGCTAATGTCTGTATAATTAGGCAGGCCGGCATAACCGTGCCGACCGCCCTGAGATGTATTTATCTTATGCTGATGCCGGCCGACACTTTTATTTTGACTTCACTTAGCGTCAGGTGCAGTAAACACAATATGTCGTGCAAAGCATAAAAAAATAGCTTTTTATAATAGGGTATTTTCCTATGTAGGATTTTGTACAATATTTTATGTGTAATAGCAAATTGTACGAAAACGAAGCCATTTTTCGAAAACTGTATTAAAATTGGTTAAGAAATGAGGCAGTAATTCACATTTCAAATATATCAGCGTACAGTAGTGGTGTTTAGTGGGATTATCGTTTCATCTCTTTTTTTCGTACACATCATTATTCTCGATAACATCACGTGCGCGTATTGCGCTTCTTTTCTCGTTTCTGACAGTTACACTTCTATCAAAATTCAAAGGCTTATAACTTTTTGACATTTAACAAAATTTCAATGTTAAAAGTTATGTTGCTAAGCACGGAGGAAAGAGAAGATTGCTAAGCCTCAAAATTTAACAAAGCTCAAGCTTTACGGATATTATAGAGCCAAAAATATGGATCTTGGATTCATTACAAAATATTTTTAGACTCTTCCATTTATAGCTAACTATTTTAAAACGTTTATATCAAGTGTAGTTTTTAAGCAAAATAAAATTACATAAATTTCAACATCGGAGGACTTTATAATTATACGATTTATTGCAACGGCGTAGTTTTTGCGAGTACTATCCAAATATATTTAAAGTATCTTGTCTAGAATTTTAAGCCCGTTTTTGGACATGTCCTTCAATAATTTCTTCTGTAAAGAGTGAAAATCGGTAAAATCGACGGTCCTATAGAACAAAGTCGTATATGCAATATGTTAGCTTTTCAGTAGAGCGCTTTGAAAGTCAAGTTAATTGTGAAAATCACAAGTTATACATGAAGGAAACATTATCTAAAGGGTTCAGTAACAACTTTGAACCTAATGTATGAAAATAGCACTAATTCGCACATGAATACAAACTTACGACTTTCAAAGCGCTCTACTGAAAAACTAACATTTTGCATATACCACTTTGTTCTATGGGACCGTGGCTATATGCTCGGACACCGGTGTCTGTCGGGGGGCTTGACAAATTAAGGGTGAGGCCAAACGAGCGTAATTTTTTGAGTTGTGAGCCGCGTAATTTCTGCTACATTCGGTTTCATACAAAAATCCTGTTTCGTTCACACGGCGACGCAAAATGAGTTGTCTGAAATGTGTGAAATGAAATTACGCGACTCACAATTCAAAAAATTACGCTCGTCACCCTCACCCTAAGAGTGCGTTGTGTTGGGTGTGAGGCGCTGTCGGCGCAGTGCGAGGGCGGTCCGGTGCCGCTGGTGCTGGAGTGCGGCGCGGTGATCCCGCCGGCGAGCCTGACGCACGCGCCGCGCTGCTCGTGGTTCTGTCCGCGCGCGCCCGTCGCCACGCTCGCGCCGCGCCCGCGCCACGCCGAGCCCGCGCACGGACCGTTCATCTTCACGCCCATCGTCAAGCTCGGCAGTCTCGAGCGGAACGCCAAGAAAGATCACGGCAAAATGGGTAAAGCTGTATATTTTTTTAATAACTGCCGCGGTGGCGTGGTTGTATTACGGTACGACTGTCGACGAGACGAGTCTGGAATTCGTGCCCGTTATTGCGATAGGCTCGCCTCCTATCACATCATGGGGTGGAATACGCACGGCGAACAGTGGGTGCACTAGTTGGGCCTCTGTCTAACCTATTCGGGGACAAATAATTAATTAATAACTTTCAGTATTGAAATTTGGATATTTTGGATCTCATTGATCCTCTTATTTTCTATTCTACAGAATACTTCTGGGTTGAAGACGATATTTGTGAAGTTCAAATGAAACTAGTTAATCCACTCCCTTTCGAATTAAAAGTTTCAAATATGCGGCTTTTGACACAAGGCATTGTGTTCGAATCGATCCCTGAAACCATAATTCTTTGCCCTGACTCGCCCACAACTGTCAATTTACACGGAACGCCGAAGGAAGTTGGGGAATTACAGATTCTTGGCTATTCTACTCACACACTCGGTGTTAAATCGAACTGTCGACTTAAAAATATGCCAATGCCTAACAAATTTCCGCCATCATTCACAATCAAAGTCATTCCGAGCCTTCCTACTATAAGTGTCGACACGATTGTGGCGCCATCTGGTCATATAAGTTTGTCGAGTGTGGAAAATGTGGGTACTACAACAAACGTCTCTCTGTATAACGGCGAAAGCACTGAATGCACCATAAAGATCACAAATACCAGCAATGTACCCATAGAATACCTTGAATTATCTATCCAGGTGCGTAGTATATTTCTTAATTTAAAATAATATCCAATAAATAAATGCAAGATTAAAATTATTTAAGTGTAATCGAATCGAAAAATCGATTGAGATCGATACAAATTTTATCGATATAAATTCACCAAACAAAATACGGTAATCATTTTCCAAGATTAAAATAAAAAGTACATTGAGTTACATAATACTGCTTATAGCAACAGACCTTACAGTATATTAATTTATAATTAAACACAACTTACAGGCAAACATGGATAACCAACTTCAATCAAAAATATTCCAATACTCCAACGACGATATCCAGTCACAGCTACCAATACCTCCTAACGAAACTGCATCAATTGCTATGAAGTTGTACGGTGAAGCGGATTTCCTAGACCTAGGCGGTGTTGGAACCGACAATTTATTCCCAAACAGCCTGACGTCGAATTATCCTTCAAGGGTTGGATCTCCAGTGCCTAACGCCCAAACGTCACTGCCTACGCAAAGTTCCAACCCCCACACTTCGCTAAGTAGCGGGTTAATACCGAATAGAACTTCAGGCAGTTTTAGGTATGTTACGATTATCGAATATAATAGTTGAGTGACGTATTAACTTATCGATTATTTAAATTTTTCGTAATAGATTTCTAGGAAACATTTCAGATATAAACATAATGGTGAATCAAAAACAGTAATCATTGCATCAACACTTAATATTTTACATTATTTGGTGTAAGAATATTATAAACATAACATGAATACACTACCATTGTAGGTCTAACAACTCTCATACAACAAGTTGGTCTGCTCCGATATCTGTGATGCCACCATCCAGAGGTCGTCAAATTGAAGCGCAGGTACAGTTCTGTCTAATTCAAATACACAGTTATTTAAAGTTCTATCAAATTAAAAACTTGATATTATAATATAATAAAGTCGTATTTGTTTTGCAGTTGATAATAAGATACTCAGGTGGCAAAGGAAAAGAAGAACACTGTCGTCAATCCACTCTACAAATTAATATAGAATTACTGCCGAGCGTTTCGATAACGCATTGGGACGTGTTGCCGGCAGAGATGTATATTTTTTTCTGTTTTCAATTATTCATGGAATTAATAGTAAATTTACAATTGTACGAGTGTATAAATATTTTTTGGTAAAAGTGTCAACTAGAATCATAATTATTAACGATATTTTCTTGTTCGCATAAACACAATTAACAGTGGAACGTAAACCGTTTATAGGGTCCAAATATTGCAAATAATTTTTAGATACATTAGAATAATGAATTAACTAAAATACTTTATTACAGACCATCTCAACTCTATCTAGTCTTAGACGTAACCAACTTAACGTCTGAAGAAATGGAGTTCCACTACGCTCCCAGCAAACACATTCTGATTGAAAGCAAAGAGTCGTGCAGAGTGCCTGTACCATTGGATCGCTGCCCGTTCAACACTGCTACTACTAAAACTCTTGATGAAGGTATATTCGATATCAGTTTAATCTAGTGTACATATAGCTTATTGCGTTCAACACATGTCATAATTAGCTATCGTTTTTTTTAAACAAACTTTATACCTATCTCCAGATCGATCTCGATAATAAACCAATCAAAATAAATTTAAAGTTAGCGTTGCGATGAAACTCTACTATAATTGGTCCATTTCTGCGATCGATTTGAAGATATTGAACAATTGAGCTGGTTTTGTTTGTGAATAATAAATTACGTATAATTTTTTTTAGAATCAGTTGAATCGAAATCGATAAGCACTGGCACGTCGACAAACAGCCTTGAGCTGATGTGTTCCGAGCACATCACTAACAACACGGACTTGCGATGGCGGCTCATGCAGTCCGATATAACTGGACGCGCATCTGTAAAAGGCATCACCCTATCGCAAACTATGTTGGATATTGTGAGAATGTCGCCTTTGAAGTGGGGTAAGTTGTTCCATATTTTAAAAGATTGTGGCTTTGTAGCATAAAATGCTTAACTTAGCTTAACTTTTGGGTTGTGATATTTTCAAGAAATATCTACACTTTTTAATCAATTTCCTACATTATACCATGTCTGGGACTGTGTTTAACATTTTTATTTAATGAAAAAAAAACGAAATGCGAATTTTTTGTTTTCTTATTCCGAAGTTCATTTTGCAGGATGTGGTATTCTTTTCGAAAATAACGTTTCGTTTTTCAGAAGTGAGTTTAAACAATCAATGCATAAAACCGCAAGAGGAGTACAACTGTACGGCTGGTGAATGCCTTTCATTGGGAGTGGCAGTGTGGAACCATCTCAGCCGACCGCTGCACAAGCTTTGTCTCTCCGTGCAGTTCTACCAAGATTATAACAACGGCGTGCTTAGCTACAAGCTGGATAATAGAGTAGCTACTGCTGGAAATAACAAGTATGTATTTTATTACGACACAGTCATATTATAGGTAATGGATATGATTGCATGAGTTATCATGTAGTTTTAATATTAAATATACCAACAAGAAACAATCGTCGCCAGAATAAAGCTGATGTGACTAACTAGTTGTCAGAGAGTATTAGGTATAAGTTTTTACTTCGCAATTGATATTTTAGGTTGGGGTGCGACTTTCAATCTGGCTATTCACACGCATACGCAACGGGGCACATATACTTAGCCAAACAGTAAAGTATGGTTTACTTATATTACATTTTAGGGTGGTACTTTCATCGCTGCCAGAGTCAACAAAAGCATACCATGAGTGCACAGTGGTGTTCCTAACTCCGGGCGAGTACAAGATTGACATTCAATGTTCGACCACAGAGGCTATACTGGACGATACGCCGATCCTCAGGGAACCCGACATTCCGCCCATCATAACGTCTTGTGCCGGGGAAATAAGCCACGTCTGGAGATTTATACCCCCAGTGGCTATAAGTGTCACCGATTAATGTGAACCCGTGTATCTCTTAATATGTAATATGTATCATATATTTAAAAAATTGTAATTAATGTGTATATCTTTATCATTTATGTGGAATGAATATTTTAAATAAACCAAGCTTAAAAAGATTATAGTTCATTTATCGACCTCTGATGCAAATGTACATGTAGTAGCATCAATGTTCTTGCTGATAATATTTATGATTGATTTTTGCCCGCGGCTCTGTCCGCGTTAAATAGAGTTTTCGGGATAAAAGCCCCGCTTTCAGTGACAAATGCCACGGGCCCCGGGCCCAAAGGGGCCCCCGGCCTCCCCGATCCGGCAGGAGATCAGATAGGGGGGGGGTATCCGTGACTTGTTGAATGTCATGGGCCGTGACAATTTTTACTGGGGCCCCATCCAATGAATTTGCCACTGAATGGACGCGTAGCTTTAGTGAGGATTTTCAAATTTTTTTTTTTTTTTTTTTTATATAATTTTCCCTTATAGGGAAGGCAAAGGGTTCTAGCCCATACAGCCTCGTCTGAAGTGGTATTTTTGGTTGGCTTTTTTTTTTATTCCTAGGTACTATGTCGTAGTAAAGCAGTGGCTATCTTACCAAGACTTTATCAAGGAGTTTTGGCGGCAACGAAAAAACACTTGATTGGCACAGTTATTTCAATTCACTTCATTTGAGCACTTTAATAGAACTATATTGGATAATATACCACCACAATTATGCAATATAACACTAAGTATCACCAAAATAATGAATTAAAACAATAGCACCTCATGACACTTCCACGTTCCCGCCAAAACTCGAGGATTTTCAAAATTATTAGCGGTGATCTGGCAACATTATTGTCAGTTGTCACTTCCCAATGTATGTAACCTCAGAATAAATATGGCTTTAGTATGGGTATAACATTCTTGGGCTTTAGTTATTATTCTGAGTAACTCAGGTATTTAATACTCTCTGGTTGAGTTTTGGCGGGAACGTGGAAGTATCATGAGGTGCTCTTAACCTCTTGCGTACAGAGCGCTGGCCACACTGGCGCAAGCGCAATTTTTCGCGTGTCTGTCAACACGCGAAAATCGACCTACACGCACACACATAAGGCGCGTCAACACGCACACATATCGAGTTTGACAGCTGTCAGACCGGCCCGATTGGGCCGGTCGGGGCTCGAGAGGTTAATTCATTATTTTGGTGATACTTACTGTTATCTATACTAATATTATAAAGCTGAAGAGTTTGTTTGTTTGTTTGTTTGTTTGTTTGTTTGAACGCGCTAATCTCAGGAACTACTGGTGCGAATTGAAAAATTCTTTTTGTGTTGAATAGACCATTTATCGAGGAAGGCTATAGGCTATATAACATCACGATGCAACTATTAGGAGCGAAGAAATAACGGAAAATGTGAAAAATGCGGGGAAAATTTTTCATCCTTGAGGGCTTCCATTGCGTACGCTGCGAAAACGGTACAAGATATCAAAAATATATGTATGAAAGAATTATTCCTCTTGAAATGATCTAAAAAAAAGTCCGCAACAGTATGTGTCTATCTTTTAAAATTAACTCTCTAGAACCGTTTTTATGGTAATCAAATTTGGTCGAAATTAATGCATTATTTGTTAAGAGTTGTATCAACGTCATAATATTAATCTTTATACAAATAAATGTGTTGGATAGAGTGATTCAACGGGAAGGTTTTTATGTATGTACTTTTAGCCCGGAAAAACTTATTAACGCGGGCGAAGCCGCGGGCAAAAGCTAGTATTGCATAATTATGGTGGTATATTATCCAATATAGTTCTATTAAAGAGATCAAATGAAGTGAATTGAAATAACTGTGCCAATCAAGTGTTTTTTCGTTGCCGCCAAAACTCCTCGATAAAGTCTTGGTAAGGTAGCCACTGCTTTACTACGACATAGTACGTTAGAGAAAAAAAAGGAGAACCAAAAATATCATTTAAGACGTGGCTGTATGGGCTTGAACCCTTTGCCTTCCCTATAAAGGAAAATTATTAAAAAAAAATGTTTAATGCTGTCAAAAAGTTTGGTGCGTGAGTTTTGGCGGGAATGTGGAAGTGTCATGAGGTGCTCTTGTTTTAATTCATTATTTTGGTGATACTTAGTGTTATATTGCATAATTATGGTGGTATATTATCCAATATAGTTCTATTAAAGTGCTCAAATGAAGTGAATTGAAATAACTGTGCCAATCAAGTGTTTTTTCGTTGCCGCCAAAACTCCTTGATAAAGTCTTGGTAAGGTAGCCACTGCTTTACTACGACAACCAGAGATATCACTTAAGACGAGGCTGTATGGGCTTGAACCCTTTGCCTTCCCTGTAAGGGAGAATTATAAAAAAAAAAAAAAAAAAAAAAAAAAAAAAGTTTGGTGCGTCTAATTTGTGCTGTTTTCATAAAACACAAACTTAAAAGACAAAAATAAACGCATTCTCGTGAATGTTACTGATATCAATCTTAACTTATTAAGATTATAACTATATTCACAATATGTCTCCAATCCGTTGTGCTATAGAAAATTGCAAAACAACCTCGCTTAACAAGCCACCGGGCGTCACTTTCCATCGGTGAGTTAGATATTGCGTATTTTACATTAATTTGAGTCGTCAAGCCCCGCGACGGACACCGGCGTCCGAATATATAGGGTTTCCGCACATACATCTATATATATAAGCGGGGCTTGACGGGAATCTTTATTCATTATTTATTTAATATATTATTATATACATATACACTCACGCCTTTTATCCCCGAAGGGGTAGGCAGAGGCGCAACTAGTGCACCCACTTTTCGCCATTATTCCGTCCCATGATATGATGGGGGGCGAGCCTATCGCCACATCGGGCACAAATTCCAGTCTCCGAGCTGACACCGAATAGAAAAACTCAATATCACTTTGCCCGACCCGGGGATCGAACCCGAGACCTCAGCATTGCAGTCGTATCATAATACAACTACGCCACAGAGGCAGTCTAGTTATTTATTTAAGTTATAGTAAATAGTTTGAGAATTTTAAGATTCCATATTTTTTATAAAAACATTATACACAACATCCTGGTTTGCCATTTATGTTGAGTATTTTGAATATGTATGAAACATAGTAATTCTTTTTAAATTGTAGCTGTCCAACAACTACAGAAATGCGTAACAAATGGCTCAGAATACTGAAACATAGGTGTAATGTGTTGGACTGGATGGAGAGCCGAATTTGTTCGAAACATTTTGAAACAAAATATTTTGATGCCCAAAAGAAGTTGAAAGACCATGCTGTACCCACAATGTTCGCTGTGGTGCCTAATCAAAGAACACTTATAAGGGTAATTTTATTTTTTACTTTATGGAATTTATTTCAGATTTTACTTCGACCAAATGTATTTCTAAAATGGTCATGTGTAGATCAACTATGGATCAGATACAATTGCAGCATTTGCATAGTTGTATCTATAAACAAATGAAAGAAATGATGAATATAATGTTAAGGTCTTAGGGATTAAAATTAAAAATACTTGTCACATTATTATTTGAAAAATTGATCATATTTTATTTAAATAAAATAATATTTCAGAATGAACCAGGCAAATCCAAAGTAGAGAGACTTTTAAACAGAATGCCACAGTCTGATCTCACTAATAATATCAAACAAAGTTTAAGCAAACTGAAGGAGCCAGTGAACTTGGACAACTTTGTTACTGATGAGCTAAGATGTAAAGCTGATGCGCCCAATGAGGCACAACTGTGGCTCATGATCAAAAAACAAGACCATTTGAACACAAGGCTGATGGATCTAGTAGTGCAGACAAAGAAACATGTGGAAATACTTCAGAAAAGCATGGAAGACTCAAGGATGGTCCGAAAAGAGCAGGAGCAAAATATTGAGTCATTAAAATATATTGTTAAATGCTTGCAAGAAAAACATGCAACCCTGGAAGAGCAAATTGAAATATTAACTTCTGTTGAGTCTAGGTAATAGTAGTAAATTAATATGGAATTGAAACATTGATAACAAGTTTTATGCAAAGTCTGAAGATTGAGAAAGAGTAGCACTTGTTTTCAGAAATTTAGAGGTGACCAGACTTAGAGGGAAGGTGGTGTGAATAACTTCAGACTGATCATAAGGATTGTTATGAACTAAACAGACGATTATTTTTGTTTAAATGGTGAATTCATTAAATACTATTTGCATATTCCATATTCATTTCTTTATTGTACTACATCATGAGATTCTACTTACATCTATTAAGAATGACAGAAGTCTTAGAATTTGAACAATAGGAGTAATTTTAGCACACATAATTAACAATTATCTTCCATATTTCAATGAAAATAATTGATTTCAAGAACATTATTTTGTTGTCTGATTTATTTCTACACAAAGAGGTTGTGTTATATTTATTCAAACAGAAAGTTTCATTGAATCTTTTTTCAATATTATATTGTAGGGTTCAGGAGTCAATTTTTATGATCATATAGTATTTTTTTAAGTAAAGGGAATTTCAATATGACTGCTCTTCTGTATACCTACATCTGTCTTGTAAATAAACAAAATTCATAACAAAAGCACACTTTTCTTAAATCTTCAATATTAAAACTATTGTTTTAATCATATGTTATGATTTTTATACATTTTAAGGGCCATGTAGTGCCTGGATAATGTTTTTATTTTTATGGAAACATTGAAAAAGAACAATCGAAAGTAGGATTTGAACCCGTGACCTCAGTGTACCGTGCCAGTGCTCTCCCAACTGAGCTATAACAATATTACAAAAAACTTTTTTTGGTAATCATATATTTACCGGGTGGAAGGGAAACGCTCTCTATACCGGAACGGTAAGAGAGAAGAACCATAACATTAACGTAAAACTATATTCATTTGCAAAGCTAAGCGATAATACTTACGATTTTAGTATTTCGGTAATTCATGCGCGCGCAATGTAAAGCGTATAAAAAACTGCAAAGCAAACGCCGAGAAGGCGGCGGCCGCCGCGCTGCGCCGGCACTGGCCACGCGGTCGTGAACCCGTCAGCTGACGTACGTGTTTCATTACGATTTTTTTGAAATATTGACCTTTTTTACTATGTTTTTCAGAATACTAATTTGATTTATCTATCCATACGTGAAGCTGTACAGAAATTTAAGAAAATCCTACTAAAATTGTAACAATGCGATCGCGATTTTTTTAGTGCCATCACATCAGGAATCACCAATACTATCACCTGTATTCGTTTCCGAGAGCGTTTCCCTTCCACCCAGTATACATGTTAAGGGCCATGTAGTGCCTGGATAATGTTTTTATTATCATTTATTATATGAAACACCTCAGTTGGGAGAACACTGGCATGGTACGCCAGAGGTTGCGGGTTCAAGTCCTGCTTTGAACTGTTCTTTTTCAATGTTTCAATAAACACACTATTGTTTTATTCATACCACTACAGTACTAGTAAGCTGCTTTTTAAATGTTATAAAAAGAATGTGTTTAGTTTTACATCTATACATATAAATAAAATTGGAGTGTCTGTTTGTAATATTGAAATAACCGTTTTTTACCACATGTATATGAATACATTTACGGTACATGCACCAAAATTACATTTTTTACAATTTTTGTCTGTCCGTCTTTCTGTCTGTTTGTTCCGGCTAATCTCTGAAACGGCTGGACCGATTTTGACGGGACTTTTATTGGCAGGTAGCTGATGCAATAAGGAATAACTTAGGCTACGTTTTATTCCGGGAAAATATAAAGTGGGACTTTTATTATGGAAAAACTTTTTAACGCGGGCGGAGCCGCGGGCAACAGCTAGTTCTGAATATAATACACTGGCTTTTGCTTCCAGCTTTGATAGTATTATATGTCCATTTCTAGGATAAAAAGTAGCCTAATATCAGATAGGCGTAACATATTTATATGTTTTAGTTATAAGTAAAATTAAAATTTTCTAACTGCGTACTTACTAAGATTCAGTCTAAAATGTAGATCATGATTAATTTATTACATACAATATAAATTATTATTCCTTAAAAAATATATTATCATAGTCATTTCCTTCGTAGTTGTTTTTCTAAAATTTCTCTTAATTTTAACTTTTTATTAGTTTTATCTGCCAGAGGTTTTCCAAGTGGCACAATTTCCATTTGCTGCAACCGCCTTCTAAACTTCTGATAAAATTCTAATACATTGGGGTCGGCCCATACATGTCGAGAATCAAAGTCCAGTACTCTCAGAGTATCCAGACTTTGTGCCCTGCTGAGAGCAACGTATGCTTGTCCAGCCTCAAATATTTTAGACAGTGACATTTCAACACAATCCAATGTTAGACCTTGAGATTTATGTATTGAAAATGCCCATGCCAAGTTTAAAGGTACTTGTTGGCGACATAATAAACTACCATTTGAGTTCTTGACATACCAGCGTTCAGATTTGGCTGTGTATTCTTTTTTATTCTTAAATCTCACTACAGGAAGTCCCTCCTCAAACCTTACTACTACTCCTCTGGCTCCATTTACTAAGCCAGCATTGACATTTATATTTTTTAGTAACATCACTTGTGCGCCAACTTTTAATACTAATTTTGATGGTGCTATTGTCTGCATGTCTAAGAGTTTAGTCGCATTATCACTATCTTGGGAAGTAAATACTTTGTCTTGACCATTCAAATCATTCAATTTTGAATCATTAATCATTTTAGAGTCATTTGTGTGCGAACATAACCTTGTTGCAAGTATTCCATCACTTTCAATTTTTTGCCTTGAAGTTCCCACAATTCGATCACTAATTTCCTTTGTAACCCTCCCTATTCTTATACTATTAAGAATTGAAATAAATTCTTTATCTTTTTGTCTATGAACTTCTTTAAGTTCAAAGCAAAGTTCTATGCACTTATCCCAGCAAGGAGACTGGAAACAAAATCTTTTGGTAGATTTGTTTTTGTCCACAACAGGTGGCAGTTGTAAGAAATCACCACACAGAATGAGTTGGATACCTCCAAACGGTTTGTCATTCTTTCTAACATATCTGGCCACTGCTTCCAATTTCTGAAACATTACACATATTTATAAAAGTGTTATTTTGATGAATTGTAAAAGCTGAAGGTGAGTTTAAAATATTACCTCAAAGAAAGCACCATCAACCATAGATATTTCATCAATTATAAGATGCTTGCATTTCCTCCACTTTTGTGTAACCAATGGAATTTTCATGGCTCTTTCACATAGATTTTCAATTAATCCACTACCATCACCAACCCCGGCAAAGGCATGAAGAGTAGTCCCACCTTTAAAAAAATACACCCATTTAGAACATTATACTTTGTGATTACCACTGTAACAGTCTTTCATAACTTTTGAACATTTCAATGGAATGTAAGAAATAAGCACTTACCAACATGACAAGCAGCAACTCCAGTTGATGCAGTGGCAACAGTGACATCGGGTGGCAGTGCAGATACAATCCTTTTCAGCAAGAAACTCTTCCCTGTTCCTGCTGAGCCTGTGAAAAATATGTTTTTTCCACCCAAACATGCTTCAAGCACTCGCTGCTGTTCAACGTTTAATGAACTTGTTGCAGTTAATGGTGATGGAGAGTAGAGCTTCTTTGGGGCCGGACCTCGCGCACCATCTTCACATTTCCGTTTCTTCGATGGTGGAGACGGGGTTGTCAAAGTAGACTTACCATTAATCTTGTTCTTAGCATTGTGCACATCAGCAACAGTCACTGGACTTATCTCCTCAAATGCTTGCGCCTTACCACTTAGCAACTTAGCTCTCATTGTCTGTTTCGACGGAGTTTTATTCGCCAATTGTTCTTTATCACCAGTCATCTTTACGAAAATGGTTCGTAAAAACGAAACCAGGTTAGTGGGCGGTGCATTTGATAGAAACAAAGTGCATCCCGCTTCTTGAAACTTAACGCTGGCTTTTCCTTCGACCATAAACTTTTTAAAAACATTTATGTTCTTTAATGCTAGTCGAATGGCTGCATGTTTCTCAGATGTTATTTCCATGAACATTTCACGAAATTCATTTCGGATGAGTCGAAGTGAAGCTGTTTTGTAGGCAACTTTTCTTGAGATTGAACCTTGAGGAGTCAGCCACTCAATAGTTACAGCACACGACAAAAATGAATTTCCGCTCTCCATTATCACTGTATATTAAAAGTTTAATTCATAAAATAAAGTATTTAAACCAACGTCAGCTGAGAAACGGCGGCATTGTGCACAAGCCACAATTTTTTTTTTTTTTTTTTTTATATAATTCTCCCTTACAGGGAAGGCAAAGGGTTCAAGCCCATACAGCCTCGTCTTAAGTGATATCTCTGGTTGTCGTAGTAAAGCAGTGGCTACCTTACCAAGACTTTATCAAGGAGTTTTGGCGGCAACGAAAAAACACTTGATTGACACAGTTATTTCAATTCACTTCATTTGAGCACTTTAATAGAACTATATTGGATAATTTACCACCACAATTAAGCAATACAGTGTCATTTCAACATTGCGTTACTAAATGAAACCACATACTCAGCGTGACCTCTGCTAACATCGTGCAAAATATTATCCATGGGTAACGCATACTTTCGCCAATAATCCCGATTATAGTTTTATGGTTTTTTGATCACGCTGTGTTTTAGCGCGCTTGACTTTATTCAGTGAATTACGTCACAGCTGACGATGTTATTACAAAACCTATAGGATTAAGAAGGGCAACTCACAAATTCACTTGCAATACATTCACTCACATAGCTGCAGCATTACCGCTTGAGACGTGGAATTTGAAATAAAATAATTAAATTGCTACTAGAGCAGTCCCTACTCCCTAACTAATACGTTATAAATATCAACATAAAATAAAAAATTGTCATGTTATTGTATGAAAAGGGAACTAATTATTTTTTAAGTGTTATGCTGTAAAGAAAAGTATTAATTCTTTAATAATAAACTTTGTTTTCGTTAATAAATAAGTTTACCTACCGAAATAGGTAGGTACTAAGCAACTCGCAGTCGGGTTATTAAAAAAGTTTCAGGATTTTAATCTATTGATATCATATTTTTAAGATTCCGTATGATATTTCAACGTTTATTTTAATTTTAACATCAATATTTCTGGACGTCATGCCTAAAATAGGTTTACGTAAATACTTTATACTACCAAACGCCTTATTATGCCTTCTGTACCTTCTAATCTCTAGCTACATTTTGTATCGCGTCAGAGTCGTTGATCTTGTTACTAACACATTGAAACTAACGTGCAGATACAAACATGTTATGTCTCTTTCGCACGCCATTCATTACAAACACGCACTCAAACACGCTGTGTTGCCAGTATAAATATTTTAACCGACAAGTTTGCTAAAATGACACAGCTTTTCAAAGAATCGGATATTAGTTTATTTATCACATGGATTTCTAACACACTTAAATAAGTGTATTAAATAATAAAATAACTAGGGCAATTAGGCTAATGAAAAGTCTACTTAAACGAATACGCAGCAATATCTTTGTATTGTAAAAATAACATTACTTTAAGCAATAAAGCATACCAGAGCTCTAACATCATTTAATTTCAATATGCATTGTGGTACGGTTTAAATAGCATAGAACAATGTGAAACTAAAATTGCAAGATATTGCAGAATAAGGTAATAGTACCAAAGCTTGGTATCCCTGTGGGAGCACGTGTAACACGAACATCAGCTGGCGGGGCCAACGATCGCGCGCGCCAGCGGGCGCACGGCGCACTTGTCGGCATGTTCTTTGTATAGGGCTGCCATTACCTAAATTGCCGACGCCGGACAAACACGGCAAGAATCCCGGACATTTGGGTGAAATATGGGTTTATTCCCGGACACCTCTGACAGAGTACCCCAGTATCTCCGCACCGCAATAACAATCGTAATTTTTAATAGTTCCTGCCTGAGTAATAATACCTAAAACTGGCGTTATTTACTAACCACTTATAAAGTGACTCGACCAAGTGCACAAAAATCCTTCTAAATACCTATGTTTTACCTACTTACAATAATTTTGGTCATTAGTCAATTGAATATCCTGGTTATCTTAAATTAAGTTCAGTCATTACTCACTATTGGAAGTTTTAGTTAAATACTAAAACTTCCAATACGTACGTAAATGTTACTTATTCTTGACAAACGTGTGCGTGTATTCTATGAAGTGGTAAAAATTAAACGTTTTTTACCCTACTAGTAAATTACGACAATTCCAGGTAATAGCAATAAGTACAAGTGATATTTATCAAAATGTGTAACGTGTCGAAATACATCGAGATTCGCGGTCCGGGATTCGTGGACTTTATGCCTATCCCGCGCGGCCTAAAATATGGCCCCGCACTGGCTCCTCCAGGCGCATGCGCCGTGGGGCGCGGGGGCTTGCGCGCGCGTTGCCCGCCAGTCGCCATTCGGCACTCGCCAGTTCACCACTGGCTACTCGTTCGGCAGCAACACGGCGTGGCGAATGTCGATTTACGTACTGAATGTTAGGCCGATGCTCCCTATGTACTTACCGGTACCTATTGTAATTTTATTATTAAATCGTTTTGTATCGATCCGAGTGACCTTGCCTTTGACATCGCTTCGGGAGACGCGAGCCATGTGTAGGTTTTTAGTTTAGTTCTTTGTCGGCTTTTATGCGCACACGATCAAATGTTCTCTAATTGTAATTATTATTCTATTGTGTTAATTTTTAAGTTTCTGTTGTGGTAAACTATGATTTACATTTACAAAGCTCGTGAATAAAGTGTTAATGTTTCCTTGAAGGTCGTTGAAATGTCTTTTGTACTTTTAGGGATTACTGAGTAAATGTTCAAAATTCCAATCTTCCAGAACCTCGCTGACACTCGTATCATAACGGTAGCATCATAGGCGGTTTCACGAAATCGATCGACGAATTTGACGGCTTGAGTGTGCCATTCTTGCTGATGTATCGTGTGATAGTTGATAGAATCTTAGGGTTGTGAGGCTTTTTGATAAGCTACGTGCGGTGTACGGACTGTGACCATTATCGAAGATGCCACAATGATTTCAGTCTTCTAAAGGAGACATAACTGGCTCTGACAGAATCTAGTAAGTGACTGTTGTTTAGATTGACCTATGTGACCTGACACAGAAGCATTGGTAATAATAGCGACCTCATCTTTTCGGTTTGGAATAAAGCTTCTTGGTTACGATGGCGCGATGTGACAGCTTATCGTTGCGCTCCGTGTGTGCATCTCTTGTTCGCGTGTGCGTGAGCATATTATCAATGAAACACACAGACCTCAGTGTTGACGCTCCGACGATTTCTCGTATACTAGTAGTGGCAATAGGATGTCTAAAATTAAAAGACCTTTTTTGTTATTTATTTTGTTTGAAAAATGTTCTTCTTTATTTTACACTTATGGTTAAATTAGTTAACTGCATGGTGTTTCTTTCAAATTGATTTTATCGTAGTTAAATTTATGTATTCGATTACAAAATGACCCTGTATAACACTAAGTATCACCAAAATAATGAATTAAAACAAAAGCACCTCATGACACTTTCACGTTCCCGCCAAAACTCTCGCACAAGCCACAAAAACCAATTCGTTGATGTTGACAGTCAGTGTTATGTGTTACCAACTCGTATGTTGAAAAAGGTGTAGACCATACTAGAAAATTACGAAGATTTAGTAAAAGTTACGTATGAAAAGTTCGTAGATCTACGTACTTTTTTTTCTATCTATATTAATATTATAAAGAGGAAAGATTTGTATTTTTGTATGTTTGACAAGGATAAAGTCAAATGGTACTGGACCGATTTCAAAAATTCTTTCACCATTAGAATGCTCCTGTATGCCTGTATCCCTGAGTAACATAGGCTACTTTATGTCCCGGGAAAATTCAAACCGGGACTTTTGTCCCGGATTTTTTATTCTCGCGAGTCGTTACGGCCAGACCTATAAACCAATTTCGATGACATTTGTAAGGGACATAGTTTAAGACCCTGGAAAAGACCTAGGCTACTTTTTATCCCGGAAAAAAATAAACCAGGACTTTAATCCCGGAAAATATTTTCTTGCGGGTGGAACCGCAAACAAATAAGTATGCGCAATAGTTTGGGAGATAGTTTGAGACCCAGGGAAGGACACAAGCTACTGCTTATCCCGGAAATATAAACCGGAACTTTAATCCCAGTTTTATTCTCGTGAGTGGGGTGGCCCAGCCACTCAACCGATTTCTATGAAATTTGGTAGGAAGATAGTTTAAGTCCTTGGGAAGGACCTAGGTTACTTCTGATCCTGGAAAAAATAAACCGGGATTTTATCCCGGAAAACATTCTTGCGGGTGGTACCGCAAACAAATAAGTATGGAAATATTTTGAGATCGAGGGAAAGACATAGACTACTTTTATCCCGGAAAAACACAAACCGGGACTTTTATCCCAGATTTTTTTCCTCGCGGTTGTAGCCGTCACTTTCAACCGATTGCGATGAAATTTCATAGGAAGATAATTTAAGACCTTGAGAAGCACCTAGGCTACTGCCTATCCCAGAGAAATATAAACCGGTACTTTTATCCCGGAAAATATTTTCTTGCGGGCGAAACCGTGAGAGAATAAATATGGAGGTATTTTGAGATCCAAGGAAGGACAGGCTACTTTTATCTTTTTAGTTTTAAGGATATGTCCCCCCATCGCATCTGTTTGTCTGAACGCGATGAACTCAAAAACTACTGAATGTATTTTCATACATTTTTCGCCAATGGGCGCAGTGATTCAAGAGGAAGGTTTATGTGTATAATTCATAAGTATTTTGTACGACAGAAAATAAAAGTATAAATATTATGCTTTGCTACCTGTGCGAAGCCAGGGCGGGTCGCTAGTAGGTATGCAATAAAGAGGAGTAATATTAGATGAAACAAGTGCTATCCAATTTATTTAAATTATTTCTTTACATTGTTATTTTCAAACAAATTTGAGTTTAGTCATTTGGTCCTGCGAGGGCTCGCGGTTTTATTTAAACAATTATTGCAACTTAGAGGAAAATCTGTTTTTCGTATTTTGCACTACTATATGCCATTGTTGATAAACTATGTGAGAATTGGGGCAGCATAAGAAACATTGCGGACCTTTCGCATTTTCTTATTTCTAAAATATGAGCTCTGAAGTTTCACAACAAAAAAGGAACTATATGAGAAGATTCATTTTACAGTCACAGCTGATTAATGTTTTTTTCAGTAGTCTGTATTATATGTGCTCTTTGTAGTGTTCAGTGATCAATGCAATGACGTCAGACGTGACGTATAGTGTGGTGAAGTGTGCGCATGTTGGTATGAAACAGGACGTTTATTTATTTTCGCTGAAGAATAGGAAATATGTCCATTTTGGTATTTAATAGAAAATGCGCAGATTCTGGGACTGAAGTTCGTAGGTTTTCAGGATTGGCGAAGAATACGTAAATCTACGTAAAAAGACGTAGAGATGGCAACGTAGACAGTAGTGACAACTTTGACACGACTGTTGACACTTGGGACAGAGCACATGCATAAATTATTCAATCAGTCGTCTTTCGATCATTTGCCTATTGACACTTGAAATGAATTTGCTTATATATAGATGTCGCTAATTTATAAACTCATTTGCAAAAAAAACGGGCACCTAAGCAATGAACCATTTCAAATGTTACTATTGGTTTGTTTGATAATTATAGGTAGTTTTACTTTCACAATTTTGTAAATTAATAAGCAAATAATCGTTTTCGTCAGTATTATCATAAAATTTTGATAAAATTTATGGGTTTTAATGCTAAAGTTCACTAGTAGTGTATGCTCGCTAGTAGTGCATATGCTCGTGAAGTAAAAGTTAACAAAGATTTTTGTTTGTTTTTTCTTTAATAAAGTAAAAGCAGATAAATGTTTAGTATCGAGTGTGACCCCCTCTAGCTGAAATCACAGCTTGAATTCGTCTGGGTATGCTAGCGAGGATATCCCGGATACTTGCTTACGGAATACGTTCCCACTCCGCGGTAATCACATTCTTCAGCTCTCTGATGGTTTGCGGAGCCGGTTGTACTGATCTCACGCGTCGTTTCAGAGCGTCCCAGACATGCTCTATAGGATTGAGGTCGGGACTTCGAGCTGGCCAATCCAAACGACGAATGCCGACCTCTTGCACATACGCTTCCACATCGCCAGACCGGTGGGCGCGAGCGTTGTCGTCCATAAAAATTGAGTCTTCGCCTAAAGCGGCCAATGCGGGTTGTGCATGAGGAATAAGAACTTCCGTTATGTATCGATGTCCAGTCAGTGAGCCGTTTTCAATGAAGACTAACTCTGTACGATCCATTGAATTTATTCCTGCCCAAAACATAACAGAGCCCCCACCATAAGGTGTGATTTCTTCAAAACAAGCCTCTGCAAAGCGTTCTCCTCGTCTTCGTAGCACTCGCCGACGTCGATCTTCACCGAACAGAGATATCCTGGCTTCATCGGAGAACAATACCCTATTCCAGTCTTCTTGAGTCCATGATTCACAATTTCGAGCAAACCTAAGCCTGGCAACTCTGTGCTCACGGAGTAACTTAGGGCCGCGGGCCGGGCGATGACTGCGTATATTGGCCGCGAGCAGCCTCCTCCTGACCGTCCATAGACTAATATGCACATTTCTTACTTCTTCGAGGTTGTTCTTAAGGTCCACATACGAAGACTTGCGATTTCTCAATGCGCGACTCACAAGAAAACGATCATCCCGTGGTTGGGTACATGGTTTTCTTCCAGAACCAGGCCTTCTCTCGACGGAACCGGTGTCTTGATACCGCTGCTAGGTCCTTTGAACCGTCGAGCGACTCACACTTAGCCTCTGAGCCACGAAACATTGGCTGCAGCCCTCTTCGAGCAGCGCAATAATTTTGGTAGCTTTTACCACTTTCTCTAACATTATTGAGACAGCTAAACAGCAATAAATGAAGCTTTGACAATTAAAAATATGAAATAAATTCATAAAAATTGACTAAAAGTTATGAAAACCGATATTATCTTTTGGAACTTCGCACCAAAAATGTAGGATAAAAAGTGGTTTTCTGTAAAAACGAGCATCAAACGAAATTTTTAATTTAGAACGTACTGTTTTAAACACCACGGCATTTTTAAAACCGGCCAGTAACATGTACAAATGATTGAAATCATTTTGGTACCGTATTTTTTTAAAAAAGAATTAAAATCCAAACCGCCCGTTTTTTTTGCAAATGAGTGTATAATACAAAACTCTCAGCAGCCGCTAGAGGTCGCTTAATAGTAGGGTCCGGCAACGTAACGTCTCATTATCCTACTAATATTATAAACGTGAAAGTTTTTAAGAATGTATGGATGTATGGATGTTTGTTCCTCTTTCACACAAAAACTACTAGGTAATAGGTTTGGTAATGATTGTATGTGAGGTACATTTAAAATATTTGGTTGCGTAAATCTTGTTTAACAAATAAGCATTTAAAAATATATTTAGAATTTTTAAAATTTGAATTTAGCTTTAACCATTACCCGACGCGGCGATAGGCTAGTTGGGAGTGGTACTGCATAGGCAAATGTCCGCAGGTTTAAAACCCAAGAGCACACACCTCTGACTTTTCTAAAAAGTTATGTGTGTATTCTTTGTGAATTATTGCTCGCTTTAACGGTGTAGGAAAAACATTGTGAGGTGCGTACCTGAGAAGTTCTCTGTAAGAATTTCGAAGGCCTTAACCCTCTCAGTCGTAGAGGAGGCCCATGTTCAGCAGTGGTCAGTATATAATACAGGGCTGGTATGGTATTAGCCGAGTGGGTAATCTGTTTTATAATAATTTTCTCTAATGCTCTTTGGCAATCTGGTAAGCGCTAAAGGTAAAACTATAGCAAGAAGCTCATGATCACATCATAAGAGGTACCTAGCCAATTTTTAAGAGGCTATATCTAAAATTCCAACTATTTCAGTCATCTCTTCATCGTGATTATTTAAAAAATAAAGTGATCTGATTAATTTATAATACACTAGCTTTTGCCCGCGGTTCCGCCCGCGGTTAAAAGATTTTCCGGGATAAAAGTCCCGTTTTATGTTTTCCCGAGATAAAACGTGGCCTATTTGGTAATCCAGGACATAATCTACCCTTATGCTAAATTTCATCGAACTCCGTTCAGTAGTTTTTGCGTGAAAGAGTAACGAACATACATTCATACAAACATTCTTACAAACTTTCGCGTTTATAATATTAGTAGGAAGTAGTGATGTAAGGACATATCCTTAAAAATAAAAAGATACAAAACAGCGAGAAAAAAAAATCCGGAGTAAAATTCCCGGTGCACGTTTTTCCGGGATAAAAGTAGCCTATGTCCTTTGGATCTCATACTATCTCCATACTTATTTTCTTGCGGTTGCACTCGCAGAAAACGATTTTCAGGGATTAAAGTCTCGGTTTTAATTTTCGGGGTATAACAAGTATCATAGATCCTTCCCGGGGTTTTAAACTATCTCCCTACCAAAATGCATCGCCATCGGTTCAATCGTTTGGCTGTGACGGCTCCTCTCGACAGAAAATGAAATCCGGGATAAAAGTCCCGCTTTGTATTCTCCCGGGATAAAAAATAGCCTATGTTAACACATAACACGTACACGGGTAGATCATGTCCTGGATGTTAATCCAAATACCAAATTTCATCAAAATCCGTTCAGCAGTTTTTGTGTGAAAGAGTAACAAACATCCATACATCCATACATTCTTACAAACTTTCGCGTTTATAATATTAGTAGGATGAAGGATTATCGGTAAGACTATTTCAACACTAATAGAATAAACGAGCTAGATTTTTCATATCTTTCTTTAATTTCAATCTATCCCCTAAGTTCCAACGTCTGTTTCAGATTTTTTTTGTACGGAGACTCAAACTTGTAGTCTTTTTCAATCAAAATTGTGCTTGAAACTAACGAAAATGACTTTTTATACCAATAACCAATCATTTTCGTTAGTTAGTTTCAAGCAAAATTTTGATTCAAAACGGCAACAAGTTTGAGTCTCCATACAACAAAATTTCTGAAACAGACGTTAGAACTTGGGGGATAGATTGAAATTAAAAAAAGATATGAAAAATCTGGATCGTTTATTCCATTAGTGTTGAATTAGTTTTTCCGATTATGTATTATAAATGAATCAGATCAGTTTATTATTTAAATAATCACGATGAAGAGATGACTGAAATAGTCGAAATTTTAGATACGGCCTCTTAAGTTACCCCCAGCTAGGGCTGCCATCATCTAAATTGCCGACGCCGGATAAACACGGCAAAAATCCCGGACATTTGGGCGAAATATGGGTATTTCCCCGGACACCTCTGAAAAAATATTTTGCCGTTCTACTAACTAACTAACTAGGATTTATTTCAATTTGTCGCTCATCTGTAAAAAATGGATTTCCCCTAACAACAAAAGTGTCCGGGTTTTACCCGGACAATTTTTAAAACCCCGGCCGGACGGCCCCCGGACGCCCTTCGAACTAGGACAAATCCGGGGAAATCCGGACGGATGGCAGCCCTACCCCTAGCCTACGTGCCGATAGTCGTCGGCGATACAAACCTCATTTATACCACTATCGATTGTCTATATTGTAGACATCGACATTCGATATTGGTACTTATCTTATATCGACAAATAATGGATTTGTTAAAAGGCCATGCAGGCCCCGACCCTCAGAATAAGTACCTTTAGTCTTTATTCTATGCCGCGACCAAAGGGGCACCAGCAGCTTATGGAGCGGCAAATTTTGAAGTAGGCTGTAGCCGGGCACAAATCAATGGCAGTAAAGTAAATGAAGACGTCTACGAAATCGCGATTTTACAATATAGAACATTTAGTAAACAAGGATGTAAAGTACATAATATGTAAGCATATGTAGGTACTTTAGTATACTTAGGTACCTATTCATGCACGTAATATATGTGATAAAAATAATGCATTTTTACTGATAAAATCATTGGATTAGAAAGTATTTGTGGGGAGTAGTTAAGTATATCTACGTTATAATAATAGACTAACACCTCCAAAGAAAATTAAAGTCGTCATCGACGAAACGTAATGCACGGTACACAAGTGAAAGATATTTCTGGAATATTTACCACGGCCGGTGACTTTCCTATACCACAAATATTAATAGATTCATTATCTATTCTACCAAAAATATCTTATACCTAATGTTACGTTGAAGAAATTTAATTTTAGTTATGATTTAGAAGACGTGGGACGCTTTAACCATTGGTAGTCCTTTTTTGGTATGGGTGCAGGGAGCTATTTAACTTCGTAAATTAATATCAGTTTGCGGATATACAAGTGAAATAAAATATATATTGTGTCAATAAGTTACATCGCATCGTACCCGTTTCGAATGCGCGTTTGGCTACAAGTCGCAGTGAGCGACCATCCATAAGCAAAACTAACTACTTTTTCATTAATCTACAAGTCAATTGTCGACCAATATCTTTAATGTATCCTACTAATATTACGGGAAAGTTTGTAAGAATGTATGGATTTATGTTTGTTACTCTTTCACGTAAAATTACTGAACGGATTTCGATGAAATTCAAATTTGGCACACGGGTAGATCATGTCTTGGGTTAACACGTAGGCTACTATTTATCCCGGGAAAATATGAAGCGGCACTTTTATGCCGGAAAAACTTTTTGATGTGGGCGGAGCCGCGGCAAAAGCTAGTCTAATATAATTTTTACATTGCTATATTGCAGTATACAACACAAATTAGGTAGGTACTTCACGCCCTCTGTTTACGCCGCTGTCTTATTTCAAAGCATTTTATTTACCTACGTCCACAAAAAACATAAAGATGCTGTATCTACCAGTATTATTATAATAACGACTTAAAAACCGATGACGAAATGTAGGTAGATTGTAGACCTACCTACCTATTAAGGTAGCTATTTGTATAGATATTTAGGACTCTTAGTCTATCTAGCCTAAGTAATATGATGAAGCTAGCAGCATAATTATTGGGCGATTTATTATTTCTCATCTTTTTATCAATAAATATTAATTAAGCATTGATGGTCTAGATGTGGTCGACTTTGTTGCAGGTAAGTACATACTTAAGTGATTTATGCTTTGAAATATGAAAACGCTTAACATCCTTTATCCCTTAAAATAATAATATATATTGAAATATACGTACTTACCAAACATAATTTAAAAGTAAAATAATTTTACAATGAAATCAAAATATTTTACGGATTTTATTAAATAAATGTCTAACATTCGCGTAAACATAAGATATTATTTTTTATTTACAAAATTAATCTTACTTATTTAGTAAATGTAATCGAATGTTACACTTTATAAAAGATTAAGTGCGTTCTTACCAATAAGTAGGTACTAAATACACCTATTGGAGCATCTTAAGAAAGTTATCATCCCCTCACAAGTTTCAGGACTACAGATGTTCTAAGTGAAGGGGATTAACGCTTCGCTAAGTTTATTTTGTTAAGAGTTTTACGACTGTGTCGTTTATTTTCATACTTTTTTGTGTTTGCGGTAAGTGGCACCTGATATAGATCTAACGATGCAAACAATGGCTCATTAGCTATTGTTAACCACGTTTGTGTAACTTACAGTATAGCCAATATGAATAAATGAAATGAAAAATAAATCCTACTATAATATAATAATTCTAATTCAAATGAGTTTGTATGTTGGTCAGAATGAAACTCAAAATGAAGTATACATCTTCCTTACATATTATAAAACAAACTCCCGGTGCCACGTCTGTCTGTCTGTCTGATATGTTATTATTAATTAAAGCCAAAAACCACTGAATGATTTTAGATTTTTTTTTACACAAATATAGATCATGAGTATGTACCTATTGGATTAACATAATACGTAGATCAGACTTCTATTTAGGCCCGCATATTGATAGTTACTAGTGATGGGTCCCGTAAATGATCTAACGAAGTCGTTTGCAACAGAAGTGAATGATCGAAGGCGACAGATAATAAAACTTGTTGAATGTTTGTAAATTTAAAGGAGATATCCACTTTTTGTATAAGTGCTGGGCCTTAAAATCAAACCAGGCTCAAACTTTATAGATATTAAAAGGGGCAAAAATATGGATCTTGGATCCACTAAAAAAATATTTTTAGACCCCTCCATTTATGCCTAACAAACTTTTTTAGAAACGTTGACTTTACTTTTAAGCAAAATAAAATTAAATAAATCTCAAAATCAAAGGACTCTAAAGTTGTACAATTTACTGTAAAAGTCTAGTTTTTGGGAGTATTATCCAAAAATATTATATAAAGTATCTTGGTTAGAAATTTGAGCCCGTGTTTGGACATATCCTTTGACGAATAAAAATTTCTAGTATTTACTGAAATAGTGCAACTACCTGCAGGTATTTAATGCTTAAATTAATGCCTGGACTGCCTCGGTAGCGTCGTTGTATTAAGGTATGACTATAACGTTGGGGTCTTGGGTTCGATTTCCGGGTCGGGCAAAGTGATAGTGGCGTGAGTGTGTGTGTGCATGTTAGTACCTAAATTAATGTGTTAACAGTTTATTGTTGACTGCCTCGGTGGCGTAGTTGTAATACAGTACGACTGCAAAGCTGAGGTCTCGGGTTCGATCCCCGTGTCGGGCAGTGATATTGAGTTTTTCTATACAGTATCAGCTCGGAGTCTGGAATTTGTGCCCGATATGGCGATAGGCTCGCCCCCTATCACATCATGGGACAGAATAATGGCGAAAAGTGGGTCCACTAGTTGCGCCTCTGCCTACCCCTTCGGGGATAACAGGCGTGAGTGTATATGTATGTATGTATGTACAGTTTATTGTTTTCAAATATAATGTTCCGGTTATATTAATAGAAATAGGGCTATAGCCAAGGGGTAATTTTGTAGTAAACTACAAAGGAGAAAACATGCTTTCCCACGCGGTGCTGCGCCACATCTGCACGCCGTATGCCAAAAATAGTGTTGCCCAGTGATGACCATTGTTTTGTCTGGATAATAAAAACGGAGATTAGGCTCTAAACGGTAATATCGTAATAAATAATAAAGCGTCTTGGAATTATTCAGCGCCATAAAACATCTGCGGAGGCCTCCACAGCTGCGCTTAGAAGAAAATACGTCACACGTGTGCCTCATCTGTAGTCTAGTTTGTTTGCTACCTGAATAACCGATAAGAAAGCTATTGTCCTTTGGAATTCGGTTTATTCATTAATTATAGCATGTTGAACATCTGCGTCGCAAATAATAGGCTAGGTTAGAACTTTCAAGAATTTTTGCTAATTACTCATAAATTGATCCGATTTTTAAGTGTTTCGCTGAAAAAGGATTAGTGAATACCTACCGCTTAAACCGCAGCTCGAATTCTAAATCAGGGACAGTCTGTAACCACGTAGGTAATTATTCATAACAATTAAGTGGATGTGCAAGTTTACGATAGTATTTAGTTCTGGCATAAATCGCTCAATGAATTTAGATGAAATTTGCTAAACACTCTTGGTATTACGTATAAAGCCTACATAAATGTACATTTATTCCCGTAAAATTGATTTTATCTCCGCGGAGCTGCGAGCAAAAGCGAGTTAAGCACATTATTCACATTATAAATTTATAGAGCAATTATATTTTTATCCCAAAATGATAATTTTTTTCTCCTAGCCAGTTTCGGCCACGGCGGCCAATCTCAACGGAGATCAGCCAGGTACGCAGGAGATATTATAGTGCACAAGTGTGTGTGCAATACACAGGTGCACTCGCTATTCCTTCACTCTCATAGTCCGGTGAGACGGCAATCCGACATGACCGGAGAGAGATCAGGCGCAGGACCAACGGCTTTACGTGCTTTCCGAGGCACGGGGGGTATCACACCGCCAACTTCCTGACTCCGAGCTGCGACTGAATAAATTTCAAGATGGAAAAACCCAGTCACAACGTTTTTGGCTCGACCCGGGAATCGAACCCACGACCTCAGCGCGCAAATCGTACTCGTAATGCGTACGCAATACAACTACGCCACCGAGGCAAAATGATAAACATCTACCCAACAGTGATATGAAATTAACAAGACTCAATTTTCAAAAGATCACACTATAAATACGACTTGATGGGTACACCTCCGGGCAAACCGAACACAGATGCGTCCCATGTGTGGCTCTCTTCGCTTCGCCGACGCCGACGACGCTATGCTTGCGACCACCATACTCTGAGGCGGTTCAAGGACATTTCCATGTACGAGCAATATCTACATGCATGTCTATGTATCAAACAGCCTTGGTTTTACAGTTATTGATTAATTTTCTTTACGCATAACTGTTGCGATGATATTAATTTTCGTAGCTACCTACCTAGGTAGGTAGGTTAGGTACCGACATAAGATTAAAACACCTTTGTATGCTAAACACATGTCCAAGCGTTTGTAAAGTTATAGGTTTTAAGCATTTCGTTTGTACAGCACGATTTAAACAGTTTCGGTAAATAATTACTTCACAAAAAATAAAAACTACTTCAATTCGACCGCGCCAAATGAAGACGGCCGCGTTCAGTTGTAACCGACCCAAAGGACGGTAGGTATCACTCTGGCCATCCGCCGTAAGAACGAGTTCTTGAAACTTATACACTCCACAAGACCGCAGTTCCGTCCTCGCCGTCGAGGACCTCGCCGCGTTCCAAGTCGCCCCCCCCCCCCCCCTAACAGTTCCGGCTCGCATGCCGACGAAATAAATGGATAGGATTAAGTTAAAAACCAATCTTCCCCACTAATCGTTGATGTTTCATCCTCCGCCAGAAGCCACCCTGAGCCGAGGTCCGTAGCCTCTTAGTGCGTTGTCTTCAGCATGGTCACTTAAATTAAAGAGTTGCGAGCGGCTAAGGCGTTCACCCTAAAGTCTGGTGTGGCCATAAAAGCCGACCCCTGTCAGGCTACTGGCAGATTAGCTCGCGATAAAAAAAAAGTTATTCTATATTATATATAACACAGTCCACACACACATAGAGACAAAAATCAACTTTGTGTTTTTCATACCTGATGAAACATATCTACTTACCTACCAAAAGAATTACTATATTTAATACGTACCTATCTATTGATTATAGTGGTATATATAAATATGTATACAATTGTTATTATGAGATAATAGTTGACTCCTAATAGCATACTTTGGTAATTTCTCCTAATTAGTGGTGAAACCTTTGCCACCCTATAGTCACCCCGTATTGTCCAGCGTTCACACGAATTTATTTTGTTTCAGCAGATGCCCGTAACGCAACCCTGCATACATTCCTACCTACTCGGAACCATGCCAACTAATTACACATGAAAGTCTAAACAACGCATTTCGTTTACTGAACAAGATGAACGCAGCACATCGATGCTAATTAAAATTACATATATATTTTTTTATTTACATGTTTAAGACATATCATAATTATATACCTCGATATCTTGGGTAGGTACTGAAAATAGTCAGTGAAGATTTAAAATAATGGAAAATATATAGACCACAAGATAGATTTAGTCACCGGACCGTTGCAGTTGCGGCCACATAAGTACCCACACTTTTTACTTCTAGAACTAAGATTTTGTCTAAATATTGAGCTGTAAAAAAGCCTTTGGAAATGCCAATAAACACCATCTGAATGTCGTTTCGGACTATGTAACATCCGTTGATCTGTGTAAAAATATCTATCTTGTTGTTGTTGTTAGAACAATGCCTTAAAGATGAAATAAAATACCTCTCAAGATCCTCACTAAGTACCTATAGTAAAAAAAAGCTGGTGTTCTATAATTTTTAACTGGATTATTTCCTTAGGTACAGGTAAAATGTTATCTTTGTTTGGCAAACGCTCCAATTTGCAGCAGTACCTATAGCGCGAAAAACAAAGTAACAAGGAATTGTTTTACTAGTTTTTGCATTTGTTTATCACATCATCTAGGATAGATAACTGGCCATAAAAACAGACTACCTACTTATTTCAGGTAAGTATGATGATAATATATTATGCAAGTAGGTATTAAGAGGCCGTATCTAAAATTTCGACTATTTCAGTCATCTCTTCATCGTGATTATTTAAAAAATAAACTGAACTGATTAATTTATAATACATCATCGGAAAGACTATTTCAAGACTAATGGAATAAACAAGCCAGATTTTTCATATATTTTTTTATTTTCAATCTATCCCCCAAGTGCCAACGTCTGTTTCAGATTTTTTTTTGTATGGAGACTCAAACTTGTCGTTTTTTCAATCAAAATTGTGTTTGAAACTAACTAACGAAGATGACTGGTTATTGGTATAAAAAGTCGCCTGCAAGATAAATGCGACAATTTCTTTATTATCAATATAAAGGGAGGCGCACACGCTAGCCCGTGAAAATAATTCGCCTAGTCGAAATTTTAGATACGGCCTCTTAATCAACAGGTACACGTCATGTCTTAAAAAATAAGTTTATTTTATTAAGAAAATAGTCTAATTTCATAATTATAAATCCATTAATATTATTTATGCATCATCTCGCTAATATCGTAAATTTTGTATTGTACTAAATTATATTGTAAAGGCATCACCACTAAGTTATTTAAAACATTTAATTTTAGCTGCAAAATTCGCACAGTTAGTCTCAGTTTACGAGGCAACTGCTAGTTAAAGGCGGCAGATGTAGTGGGGACATCGCTAATTCTGGGTTATGTGCCGCACTCGTTTCCTGTATCGATTCCTTGTGCATGTCGTTGTCATCTAAGTGCGCTCCTATCCACAGAATCGCACGACATGCCTTTATAATTCCTCAGTGGACGGTGATAATCAAGAAGCATTCATGATAAAATATAAAAAATATGAATTCGGGACTTTTAAAAATAAATCACTAGCCGATACTTACTTTTACTTTTTCCGAGGTGTAAACCTTTGATTAAATAATAAACATACCTAGGTACCTACAGTTTTTATTCCTATAGTTACTTTTAAGTTTACTTGTAGACTACTCCACAAGACCGCTGTACCGTCCTCGCCGTCGAGGACCTCGTCGCGTTCCCCGTCACCCTGACCTCTCCTAGCAGTTCCGGCCCGCGTGCCGAAGACTACTAGGTACGATACCACTAAATAGGATTAGGTTAAAAACCATCTTCCCCAGACGCTGATGTCTTATCCTCTCAGTGGCCGCCCTGAGCCGAGGTTCGTGACCCGTTAGTGGGTCGCCCTCAGCGTGGTCGCTTAAATTTTAAGGGTTGCGAGCGCCTTCTGCACTCACCCAAAATACCGGTGTTCTTTCATAAGCCGACCCTCGTCAGGCTAGAAAGAGTAATGTCAGGGACAAAAAAAACTTGTAGATTAAAAAGTACTTAGTTTTGCATAGATATTTAGTACCTAGATCAATTAAAATCTGCTAATTGGAAAATATTACTTTGAACATTCCATTTGACCTAAAATCCAATGAAATAAAATCATTTCGAAAGTCGTAAATTAAGTTTTCATTTAACCAATTGGCCCATAAATATAATTACCTCCAGATATATCGACTTTATATCTTTCACCGCTAAATATTTTTAAATGATTGCGAAAATAAGTGTGTTTACTTTGAAAGCAAGCTGCGATGATACGTTTAGTGCTCGCTTCCGCTCACATTGAAGTTTCTGCGCAGTCTCCGCTCTCAATATATTGTGAAGACAATATCGACTTTATATCATTTTAAATGGATGCATATTTAAGTACAAAATCCGGTGAGTCAATATTATAATGTGCTTACATAAATAATTGTATTAGGTAAGTAGGTACTTATATAAACTGTAGTCTACAACGTGATTTCACATAATTTGTAGCAGTTTATGCCTAAAACAAACAATTAATGTAAACTACCTTTTGTTCGCGACTTCGTCGGCATCAAATTTAGTATGTAGGGGAACCTGTTGAACCTCGGCACTATGTGTACCTAGGCCAATTAGCTCGTTACAAATATTCCCCCGTTATTAAATTATGTTGTCCGTGGTATTCGGTACATCTCTGCTGACTGTCCAATCTGAAGTTAGTCCCTTACCACCATTAGCCGGTGTTTGGTGTTATCGAAGTGAAAAATATTTTCTCCGAAAAAAGTAAGTATTTTCAATATACTTTGAAGTCTGATAGGTGAATACGGTTTATGATAGGCGTTCAACTCTTATATTCGATCGATTCTTTGATTTAACGAGTGTTTAAACAATAACAAACTTAAGAGTAATCTATTCTCCAAATATTTGAAATCCACCATTTCTTACAACGATGGAGTAGTGTTGTACCTCGGTCCCTGTCAATCAGTTGTACCTAGGTCGATGGCCTAGGTACAACCTGGTTGTTGTGCTTTGGCTAGGAAGATATATTTTTATAAATTTTCCATTTACATAATAGATTTTCCTAATAAAATAGATTTAATATTTCAGAAATCATGCCTAGAAGTAAAGAGAAGAAGAAACGAACGCCTATTAATGTGGATAATCTATCAAATGCCATTAAAATGAGCAGAAAAAAATCACAACTTTCGGTGTTTCCAAACATTTTGAATTATCAAGTACAACTTTGCGTCGTCATTTAAAACACTGTATGGAAACAGGTAATGATGTAAGCAAATTACACAAAAATCTTGCAGATAATCAAGTTTTTAATCGTAAAGAAGAACGTAGTCTGGTTAACTATATTAAAGACGCAGCACACTTACAATTTTCTTTTCTATAATTTCTAATGTGGGTATCTGTTAAATGTAGATTTGCTATATATGATACGTTTAAATGTACCTACCTACTAGTCTTAGTCTGTCATTCAACAAAACAGTGATTAAAAACTCAGTTGTTATGTATAAAATTATAGTTTCTTATTTTTAACATATTAATATGAATGTTATGTTGATTTTGTTAAGAGTTTGTGATTTAAATATCACACTAGACTGAATAAAACGATTATAGTAGATAAAAGTTACTAGTTTCCTTACATATCCATATTTACCACCAAATTCTCAATATGTCCTAGGTACACCATGGTACTGGCCGAGGTACATAGGGTGTGTTGTACCTTGGCCACAAATGCATTTTTTTTTAAAACGTCTTGAACACATGTAAGTTTGTAATAGACATTTCTGATATTTTGGTGGTGGATACTCAAATAACTGACCTCCCAAAATATGCAAATATGTTTTGTGTATAGTACGTTAAATTAAAACAAAAAATATATATTTAAAAAACTGTCCTAGGTACAACAGGTTCCCCTACACATAAACCTTCCTCTTGAAACTCTTCGTCTATTATTAAAAACCTCATGAAAATCCGTTCGGTAAATACCTACCTAGTTCTTGAGTTTATCAAGTTCAGACAGGCAGACAGATGCGCTGGTGGTCTTTATTTTGTAATAGGTAGACAGTGATATAATAGTACGATTATCGTACGTATATGATAAGCTTGATATAGCGAATATAATCCAATAAAACACAAGCAAAAAGGTGACTTGAGAGTTTTGTGGATTGGGTAAGTATTTAATTACGACTAGGGTACCTGATACATACTTATAACTATATTCTATAATGATGCAAACACTTGCTTATACATATATATAGGTAGGTACTTGTGTACGCGCTACTGTCTTACTCATTGGTATTTCCTTTTCAAAATCCGAATTATCATTAACTTTGATGATCTAATTGAGATTTTCAAAGTACAAAACACTTTCCTTATTCCTTAAACTCTATTTAAATATAGGAGTTAAATATATGTTTTAAATATAGGAGGTGTTTACCTTCGATTAGCGTTTTATCATGAATAAGACAGTTAGTCTTTCCCTTTAGCACGACAGCACATCCAATGGTGTAACTAGGGCGGTGTCCAGGCACGGCGTAGACGTTGAAGAGGCACATAAATTACCAGACCAGCGCAAAGCTTTGAGACTATTAGTCTAAGGCACCTGACGCTTAAAAAGCTAAGTACTTACGCCACTGAGCATGTCAATCCATGATTATTTTGGCTTCAGGTAAGGGTGTTTATCGGCGGTGGCCGAATAAAGCGTTAGGCGACCCACAACTATGCTTTCACACTGTAGCTTGTACTTACTACCTACTGCTACCATTTACTACTCAATCAAAAGAGACTTACAAAAGATCTACACCTAACTTATTTAACCCTAAAACGATACAACATTAATAATAAGTAATCCTAGTACCTACCGTCTATAAATACATATCCCTAAGCAACATATTCTTCATATCTCAACGAGAACAAAATGGAAATCATATTTAGTAGTTCCTAGTTAGTGCCATCTGTAATAAACGTATGCGTTCAATTCCCGTACACTACAAAGCGATTGACTGATGACCTTATTTAACGCCTGGCATCGAGGAATGGTTACTGTCACAGTAGGCTTTTGATATATGGCATGTGTAATGAAATTCTCGCTTCTGGCGGTTACGTCATGTGCCAGAGTGCTACGGATTTGTGCAAGAGCCCCCAACACAAAGAAATGTTGTTTCATATTAAGCTGTGCTGAATTTGATACTGCATGTTTTGCGATTATTTAATGAAGATATTTTACGGATTTAATATGCTTATTTTTCCTAGAGAGTGTAGAAAAACTAATTTGTACCAGTGTCAGTCCTAATTTCCCCTCCCAGAAAATTACTCTTATTTTTAAATGCATTCTAAAAAATTACTTCGATCCCAAAGAATAAGTTATGTGAGTTTTACCATATCATGGGCAACAATAGGTAATATCCGCGAATTATGGCTGCACTGATTGTTCCTCTGCCTATTCCTCTAAGAATACAGTCATAACTTTACGCAGAAGTTATATTAACTCGAGATAAAATTACAGTACGACACCTATCTAATTAGTCAAGAATAAGTCGGAGCCTTTTTATGCTGATGTTCGCCGGAATCCGAATGCATTTTTTACTTTCCCGCCGGTTCACGGGTACCTTTAACCTTTCCTTTACGAAGAATGTATGATATCTGCCAATCGAAGGTTCGTTGCGTTCCACCCCTACAGACTTCCATCCACATTCACATGATATTTCGGCTTTGTCAATCTCCTATTGTCCATCCTCTCCAAATCCCCAAACTACCTTAGCATACCCGTCTCAATCTTGGTCACTGCATCCTCTGTCCAAAGAGCATTATAATCCTCTGTCACTAGATACATCTCCATCACATAGTTTCTGTAAGGTCGGAACGATAGGACGAAAACTTAGACTAACAGAGGAAAACTAGCGTAACTATGAAACAAATTATGATAAGGCGTAGCTAGGCACTCGTTGTCTAATTAATGCGCAGAGTAAATAAGTGAAGAATAAAACAATATATTTATCTATTTTTACGAATTTAAAATAACGCTCCATATTTTTATTGCATTGACATATTTCTTAGAAGTTATTACCTAAATGTCGTTTCATTTCTCATAAAGAAACGGTGACAAAAGTCCAAAAATAACTTTATTTATATCTGCCGATTTGTATAGACAATCTAAAAATCTGAACTGTACGGGCATATTGGTATTATTTCTGTTTGCTTCTGACGGTTTGTTTATCTTTAGCCAACGTTTTACGATCGCGAGATGAATTATTAGCCGTTCGCTAAGTGACAGCCTGTCTCCGGAAACTAAATAAAATTAAAATAAAACTAATTATGAAATTGTGCCCATGTGAATAGGTAGGTATTGTTATAGCGTACAATGAATATAACATTTACTTTGATACCTACTGTTAGCTTAGCTGGAATTCTATCTCGTTACCACCCGCCACAAGACTGACGTTAAGTCCCTCTGAGTGACTATCCTAGCTATATCGTTTCTTTTTTAACCAACTTCAAAAAAAGGAGGTTCTGTATTCGACCCGTATGTAGACAATGCATGCACCTAAGTTTGTAGGCCGCGATTTTCACAAAAACTGCTGATCCGATTTGGATGGGGTTTTCATTATTCAAATGTATATTTTTCAGGGAAGGTTTTAGTATATACCTAATTTAGTAGGATCTAATGAAGGTCTTCGGAGATAGACAATAGAACTTTTCAATAACTAACACCAGATGACCCGCGAATGCTGCAATCGTATAGGTAGGTATTTATGATGAATTGTTTACACCATCCCATAATTAACTAACCAAAAAGCAATAAATAAAACTTTTTAACAAAAAATACAACCGACTGCCTCGGTGGCGTAGTTGTATTATGGTACGACTGCAATGCTGAGGTCTCGGGTTCGATCCCCGGGTCGGGCAAAGTGATATTGAGTTTTTCTATTCAGTATCAGCTCGGAGTCTGGAATTTGTGCCCGATATGGCGATAGGCTCGCCCCCTATCACATCATGGGACGGAATAATGGCGAATAGTGGGTGCACTAGTTGCGCCTCTGCCTACCCCTTCGGAGATAAAAGGCGTGAGCGTAGGGGAGGACGGGGCTACAATTAACGGAGGTAAGTATTAACAAGCGAAATTCTCTAAAACTATACATACTACATCTCCAACGTGAGTTTTAATTCGTCAACTAGACCAAGCTGAATGCCACAGGATCGGTCAGTTGCGGCCCGCTCACCGTACAAGTGAGTTGTATGCCGGGTGACATTTTTACGCAGGTAAAGAACATTTTAAAGTTTACAATTTTTTGATTTCTACAAAAATTATACAGTGCTATGATAATATTCATTATTCTCTGGCAGCATATTTTATACTTAATAATTCTACTTTGCTTAATTGACAAAATTATTGATCAATATTTTAGTATGTTATTTAATTCTTTAAATGAACCTTTGGGGCTACAATTAACAAATTTGCGGGGTTTGTTTTAACGTGTAATAGCTGCCCCGGATGTGAGGGCTATTATTAACAGGGTATCTGAATGTTTGTGTATAGTTATTTTAAAATGTTTTGTTTATGACATTATGAGAACCTATAAACGAAAAACTATGCGGGGCACTACATCCCAAGAGGTCTACGAGTTGGCTGCGCTAGAAGTGTTGGAGAAGAACAGAAATGTAGCAAAAGAATATGAGCTCTGCTACGTTTCACTCTTCAATTTCGTGAAAAAAAAGTAAGCGGGTGCACCAGTGTGCTTACTACTTTTGTAACCCATTTCTACTGAAAATGGGTTACAAAAAACCCGGTTAGGTTTCATTGCCGAACAAGAGGCAACCATAGCCGCAGGGGCGGTTGCGGACAACAACTTAGACGTGAGTCGGAGGACGCCCGCAGCCGTCCCTAATGCGCCGAAGATGGCCACCGCGGAGTTTTGGTTGGTATGCCGTGCGGTATACATAGGTTAGGGACTCGGCCCGGGTTAGGGACACGTTTTCCATCTCTCCGGGCGGCTCAACGTCGGGTCGTAAGGCACGGTGAACCCAACATAACCGCTCAGTCGTTCCCCTTGAACACTGGGCGGTAGTAATAATTCACTTTCTCCGCGTAAACAAAAAAAAACCATAGCCGACTATTTGTTAAGCCGTTTTGTACCGGATCTTATAATGCTGTATAAGTCGTTTGTTTTGGTTATTTAATACCATAAAAATGATGAATAATGCAAGACTGAATAATATATAACAGAGACTGATTAATATGTAATATAATATAACAGAATAAATATACTATAAACCGTTGAATAAAGCTAATCAGAAAAATATTGGTATCGTTCATGATTACATATTTTTGTAAATTGTGATTATTGTTGTCAGTTTATAAGAAAGCATAACCCATACATTAATTACCTAATAAAGAAATGTGTCATAAATATATTTGTTTTCCTCTACATGAGTCAGCATATCATTATGTTAATTGTTACCCCTTCTGTTAATACTTACCCTCGACCTGTTAATTCTAGCCCCGAACGTGAGGTAAGAATTAACAACTGACTCTTTTGTGAAAAAGAGTTCTATTTACGTCATCGTTTCTGTTTTGTTTAATTTGAGATAATTATACGATACCTGAATAATTAAATCATCGTATAACATAATAATCACATATGGCTATTGAATAATCACTAATCTACAACTAAAAATCCTTTTTTTGTTAATTGTAGCCCCGGCCTCCCCTATATGTATGTATGTACAACCGACTTCAACAAAACCACTCCAAAAAAAAAAACACTTTGTATCTATATGGATATTTGAAGTCGATGCCAAACTTAAATTGCCAGCTAAGTTAGCAAATACACGAACAAATATACGAAAACAATGTTCCATTTAAATTAGGCATCCACACCAAATATGCATATAAAAAGTTAAATTATTTTTTTGGTTTTTGAACGCGCTGTAATTATTTTCCAGCTTGGGAATAAAACACAATGGTGCTCAAGGTCCACAGCTCACTCATAAAGGTACGTTGCCTCTAAACCAGAGACGTGAAACCAGAACTACTGAGCCTACCTACTTATAAATATTAATATTAATAAAAGTGAGGAGGTAAAGAAAACCCCGCAAGATAGACAAAATAGTAAAAAATATTTTTACAATCGTTTATTTAGCAGTCATTAAGTGATTAAAACTATTACTTAATGTTAAAAGACAAAGATGAGGTAGATATCGAGAATGACCTAATCGAATTGTCATATTTGATTAACAAAATACCTAACCTGATAATACTATGAAAAAAAAAATTTAAACAGTCGGTATTTATTATTACGGTATTTACTTAACCGTGTAGATATTCCGTTTATCTTTCATACCTTAGTCTTTAACAATAACAATGTCAGTTATCTTTAACACTGGCCAGACTCCTTTTCTGAACAAAATTTTGTTATTAAGAACGAGATAAATGAATTAAATATTTATAATAGCGCAAAGGCACGGTCGTGGGATCGACTCCTTGGTGGGCATTGCGTCAGAGATATTTTTAGTAACGAGCCGACAGGACGACGCGACTGTACAAAAAACAACCAAGGGTGGCGCCAAATATCAAGTTATATGACAAATAAAATAAATAGCACCATAAAAGAACAATGTGTGCGAAATTGGAGAACCAACGGTTAGGTGTAGGATCCTAATTTTTGTCTTATTTGACCTTTTAATGTTTGGTTTAATTTATTAAGCCTTAATCAATGGGTCAGTCACAACTACAGCAACATCCCGTCTGATGAACGAGTGTCTCCTATAATAAGTCAATCGCAATGATATTGAACCTGAGTGAAGTTTCACATCCCTCACAGGATGCGTGTTCAACGGAGCGATCGGTTATGGCGGCCGAACTCACTACCGTATACCTATGTACGAACTAGATACCAATAGTAAATACTGTTCGAAGATGACGGACAAGATAAACAGAAAACGATCAACACGTCTCTGATATCTCTGTCCTTGTCTAACGCACGGTGAATGGTGATCCGCAGGAGGCGGCGCTCTGGGAGGCGCGATGGAGACGCACGCGGTAGAGGTGGTTGTTTTTTTGTATCTTGTCAATGAAGGGTCGGGTAGGGGCGGGCCGGGTCCCGGCGCAGGATTCAGTCCACATCTGCAGTTCAACTGCGCTTGCCATTTGCGCATGTTCACCTTCGCCGCGTTATTTTTGACACCGGACAATTATGAATTACGATCATTGTGACAACAGTGTGCCAATTAAACGCGAGGAGGACCTCGAGTACCCCGACGATGAAGAACGCTATTATGGTTACGCGCCGGTAGAAGTGGAAAGACATACTGAAGCAACCGGTTTCGCGCCATCCTCACCAACACACCTCATGGACCTGAGCAACGGGTCCGAACGACCCACGCAACAACCACAGTGGCCCACGAATATCACCTACGAAAACGATGAACGTGAATTCCAACAAGCACAATACGCGTATGATCCACAATACATCGAACAACGGCAGAGACAAATGTCAAGAAGTTTTTATTACGACGATTCAAACTCCCAAGACCGCGTCAGAAACTTTTATGAAACTACTGAGATGCCCAAGCTTGGAGAGATATCATACCGTACAGAAGATCAAAGAGAGGAAACTGAAGAGCAGAGAAGGACGAGAAAGAAGTCATCCAAACAAACGAGAAAGAAAACTCAGTCCTACGAGGAGATGCAAATACAACGCGTGATGGCAAACGTACGAGAGCGGCAACGGACACAAAGCTTGAACGAGGCGTTCGCGAGCCTGCGTCAGATCATACCCTCACTACCAAGTGACAAGTTATCTAAAATACAAACACTGCAACTCGCCACGCAGTACATAGAATTCCTATATCAAATACTGTCGAATAGTGACTCGGCGGGAAGCAGCGACAGCAACAGCGACACCGGGAGCGACCACGGCAAGTATCTCGCACAAGACAAATTAAGTTACGCCTTCTCCGTCTGGAGAATGGAAGGCGAATGGACCACTAATGGACAAACGTGATATACCTGATGGTGTGCCTAATTGTTGTAAATTAAGTAACATAAAAGACGCTTATTATATTCCATATGTTTATGTAGAACGAGATGTAAATGATAGGGTACGAGTTGACTTAAAGTTAAGGATATTGTGATAATTAAAATAGATTAAAATATAATGCCAAAATAATGTAGATAGTTAATTTGTACGTCTAAAGAAAGACAGCTTTCTAGTATTATTATGTTAAGTGGAGATACATACAGCTGTATACCAAAAAATAAAATGATGTGGTACGATTACTAATTATAATTGTACAGGTATTTTAAAAATGTTGATTATTTGAAATAAAAATTATTGATTATAAAGGCGATTTTCGATTTATTCTCAAATTGAATCTATACTAATATTATAAAGCTGAAGAGTTTGTTTGTTTGTTTGTTTGAACGCGCTAATCTCAGGAACTACTGGTGCGAATTGAAAAATTCTTTTTGTGTTGAATAGACCATTTATCGAGGAAGGCTATAGGCTATATAACATCACGATGCAACTATTAGGAGCGAAGAAATAATGGAAAATGTGAAAAATGCGGGAAAAATTATTCATCCTTGAGGGCTTCCATTGCGTGCGCTGCGAAAACGGTTCAAGATACCAAAAATATATGTATGAAAGAATTATTCCTCTTGAAATGATCTAAAAAAAAGTCCGCGACAGTATATATCTATCTTTTAAAATAAACTCTCTAGAACCGTTTTTATGGTAATCAAATTTGGTCGAAATTAATGCATTATTTGTTAAGAGTTGTATCAACGTCATAATATTAATCTTTATACAAATAAATGTGTTGGATAGAGTGATTCAACGGGAAGGTTTTTGTGCGGGGCTCGGACTGGGCCAACACCCCGCAATGTGTTGTGTGTGTGCTGGATTGCGTGAGTGGGAATATGGCGATACCAGTGACAAAGTAACAAAGGCGTAAAATCGGGAAATAGCGTTTATTTCACACACTGAATCGAAAGTTACAAAGTTCAGCCACAACGGTAGCCAAATTCTCCCGGCGTTAATATTCGGCGCGTAGTCTCTCGTTGCTACGCCGTAGCTATGCGACGTAGCTGGAAGTCGTCCTCGTAGCACCGTGCCACAGCTGATGAGGAAGGATGGTCCACTCTGCATAAGCGCCTGTTTCCTCTTCAAACTTGCAGACTTCTTCTTTCTTGCCGACTACTTGCTGTTTTCTTGATGTCCCGAACTATTTCTATTAAACAAAACTCCTAACACGTTTTAACTCAACTATACAAAAAAACAAATTAGCTTAAGTACTCCGCGGCTATACCGTACGGAGCACTAAGAGGGCCTTCCCTCTTTCTAGGACCTCTTTTTCACTTTCAAGATTACACTTATTTTCAATTCGCGCCTAAGTTAAATCTATATGCCTAAACTATAAGTGTCTTGGTACATAGACACTAAGTGGCTCTATATACTAAACATCATAAAACAACCTTATGTGCATTACAAAGAAAGTTATCGTGATTTACTTACTCTAAGTTTAGCACAAACGATGCACACAAGCAACATTTCTAAAAATAACTATTTAAACTTTATACATACGTTCATCCCGCTACCGCAGCGGGGTAGGCAAAGTTCTAACCTACACTATGACACCGAATGAAACACTACACAGTTCATACCGGGTGAGTTATAAGCGTTCAATGACCCTAACGATAACACGATTTTTTTCACTAAGATCACTGACTAAAGTCTATGACGTCACTAAGAGGTCCGAGTTCTATTACGAAATTGCGCATGCGCGGTATGCACTCTACGTTGTTCTCTCTTCGAGAATATGCGTCCTGCACATTCTCCCGCCGTGCATCACCCAGCGTCCAGGGGGTGATGCAGTCACGCTGTCGGGCAGGATGCATCCGCCGCTGGCTGCGGCGCGGCGCTCTCGGTCCTTGTGTCGTCAGCTTGGTGTATGACGACGATCCTCTTCACGGGTCGTCGCAGGACACCTCCGCGGGTGGTGATGTCCACTGTGCGCACCACTCCATCTGGGCCGGGATACATGGCGCAAATGCGCCCCCGCGGCCATGTGTTGCGCGGGAGCGTGCCGTCTATGATGCGGACGACATCACCTATTTGCAGTTCGGGGCCCCGGCTGTGGGCCTCCCGCCGGTTTCTTAGCTCGGGGAGGTACTCCCGGAGCCAACGCGTCCAGAATGCGTCGGCGAGCTGCTGTGTGGCTTTGAGGTCGGCGTGCGCGCCGAAGTCGTGGTCGGCCGGGAAGTTCGGCACCGACCACGGGCCCCGACCGCCCAACAAAAAGTGGTTAGGCGTCAGGGCTTCCGGATCCTCAGGGTTCACCGACACGTGGGTCAATGGTCGGCTATTGACTGTTAGTTCGACCTCGGCGAGTAACGTTGCCAACGTCTCTTCTCGAGGGCTCCTCTCGTGGAGCACCGTTTTTAGTGCGGTTTTCACAGTCCGCACCAGTCTCTCCCAGGCGCCGCCCATGAATGGCGCGCCCGGGGGAATGAAGCGCCATCGGATCGCCCTCCGCGACGCCTCTTCTTCGGCGCCCGCGAGGAGGGTGTTGCGCAGCTCTCGTTCCGCGCCGTGGAAGTTGGTCGCATTGTCGGACCACAGCTCGACGGGGCTCCCACGACGCGCTGTCATGCGCCTGAGTGCCATGATTGCACCCTGCGCACTTAATGAGTGCACCACCTCTAGATGCACCGCTCGAACTGTCAAACATGTAAAGAGAGCTACATAGCGCTTTTGATTGCTGCGGCCCACGGTTACGGTGAGCGGACCGAAGTAATCAAGACCGGTATAGGTAAATGGTCTGTGATGATGAGCCAGCCGACAGGCAGGTAAGTCGCCCGTCACCGGCTGCGGCGGGGTCGCCGCCCTCTGGCGGCACTTCAAGCAGCTCCTCAGTGTAGTCTTGACCGTCGGGCGTAGTCTCAGGATCCATCTCTGTTGGCGGCAGCAGTTGACCACGCTCTCGACGCTGGCGTGATGCAGCTCTGCGTGGACGTGCTCGATCCACAGCCGTGTTGCCCGATGCTCGCCGTCGACGACCGGAGGGTGCTTCATTTTTTCTGTGATTCCCGTGGTAGCTGAAATCCGACTATTTAAACATATCAAATTATTAATTAGTACAATACTCAAAGGATACAGGCGGCTATCCCGTGATACGGGTTTTCCTTGTGCGAGTGCACGTATTTCTTCGGCAAACACTTTTTCTTGACTCATTTTTATAATGAGGTATTCCGCCCGTTCTAACAGCTCAGCTGGGAGGGTCATGAATGTTATGTCCTCCGATTTTCGCGCGCTCCTCTTCAACGGTTTTTTCGACGTTTGAGCGCGTTTCCAATCCGGGTCCTTTTGCGAAGCGGCCTTTGTTCGCTTGTGATTAACGTAATCACACCGTCGCCGGAACATGCGCACTGCCTGCAGAGTGCGAGCTGTAGCTCTCAAGTATCGGGTCCAACTCGAGAACCGATTCACGTCGGGTAGGGCCTCTGAGAGCTGTGGCTCTCGATGTCCTGAGGTGACGGCGCCTACTCTTTCTTCACCGGTCGTGGTGATGATGCCCCTTTCTTCCGTGGGCCATAAGTCGGGTGGATTTCGGAGAAATTCCGGCCCATTGAACCATCGATGTCGCTCATCGAAGTTGTCCGGCACGTCGCGTGTGGCATCGTCAGCGGCATTGTGGCGCGTCGGCACCCATCTCCATTCGCTCGTTTGTGAATGTTCCTCTATTGCCGCGACGCGATGAGCGACGTATGGTTTGTATGATCTGGATCCTGTTCTGATCCAGCTCAGCGTTGTCCGACTGTCTGTCCAGTAGGTCGTTGACTCGGGTTGTCTTCCGTGTTCGCGCTTCACCGCGGCTGCCATCCGTGTGCCGAGTACTGCTGCCTGTAATTCTAGACGGGGAATGGACGTTAGTTTCAGCGGCGCAACTTTCGCTTTCGCTGTTATAAGCGAAACCGTGACCCGTCCGTCTTCATCTTCGGCTCGCCAGTATAGTGCGGTCGCGTAGGCGGACTCGCTGGCATCGGTGAACACGTGCAGCTGCAATCTTCTAGCTCGAGTATAGCCTAGGTAGCAGCGTGGCACGGACACGTGACCCAATCTTCTCAGCTGTGTGACCCAATCCGCCCATCCGGCGGATATGTCGCCGTCAAGCGGATCGTCCCATGCAGTGCCGCGTCTCCAGACCTCCTGCAACAGCTGCTTGGCCCTTACCGTCACTGGGGATGCAAGACCTAGAGGATCAAACAGGGACATTACTATTTTAAGCGCTTCTCGTTTCGTGGGCGCTTCTCTGATTAACAAGTTTGGCGGTATGCGCGCCAAATCCAAATTGAAGGCGAGTCTGTCTTCCGTTGGTCTCCAAATGAGGCCCAAGACTCTCTCCGCCTTTTCTAAGTCCACCTCTTCGCGGTGGGGACTTGCCGATTCGCCGAGTGCTTCAAGTACCTCAGGCGAATTACTCGTCCATTTTTTCAATATAAAATGCGCCTCACCGTGAATGTCGCGCACTTGCCGCGCAATCGTTGTCGCGCTTTCTATGTCCGGATAGCTGTCAAGGTAGTCGTCCATATAATGTTTTCTCCTTATCGCGTCGACAGCTTCCGGATGCGTCGATCGAAATCTGTCCGCGTTGCGATTCATGACATAAATCGCCGTCGCGGGAGAGCTAGATGCACCGAAAATGAGTACCTTCATCCTGTATATTTCCGGCGGTTCGTTATCTCGGCGATCCGCTCGCCAGAGATATCTGAGGGCGTCGCGATCTTCCTCGCGCAATCTCACCTGCATAAACATCTCCGTGATATCCGCGGTGACTGCAATGGGATGTTCCCGAAATCGCATCAGGACGGCGGGAAGAGGCTGCAACAAGTCTGGACCTGTTAATAAGTTATCATTCAAAGTGGTACCCTTTGTCTTGGCCGCCGCGTCGTGCACAACTCGCAGCTTGTCCGGTTTCAAAGCATTAAAAACTGCGAAGTGCGGCAAATACCATGTCCTTGTTGCATGGGAGGTCGCGGGGGCTGGCTCGGCGTAATCCTTCTCGATCAGCGCCTCCATCTGTTGGTTATATCTGACCTTGAGTTCGGGGTTCCTATCCAGCTTGTTTTCTATGTTGTGCAGCCTTTTCAAAGTGTTCTCGTAATTGTTCGGGAGCTCGACATTTTCTTTTTTCCACAGGAGAGACGTGGTATATCTTCCGCAGGGTTCTCTCGTGGTGTTGTCCTCCAGGATTCTCAGCGCCTTTTCTCCGGGGTCGCTCTTCGGCCTGCGGGGATCTACAAACAGATTATCAAGCAAAATAAATTCTTTTACGAGCTCCTCAGTTAGGTCGTCGGTTGCTGTCTGGCCGACGAAATTCACCCTGTGTCCTAGGGCTCTGGTCCGGCTCCCGTGTACCACCCATCCTAGTGGTGTGAGCGAGGCGACCGGTTGGTTCCTCCTCCCGGACCGTGTCTTGCTAGATATAAGCAAATGCCAATTATCCTGGCCTATAAGAAGTCGGGGTTTCGCTTCTTGCGTTTGTGATGCAGGCAGGAGGCCCTTCAAATGGGTACAGTCTCGCAGCGCCTCTTCAGGAATACGCTGCGCCGCCAATCTCAAGTTGTCGACGGTGCGGGCTTCTATCTGCTGCCGTCCCCGACTTCCCCTTATCTGAAACTTAACACGACATGAATTATTCCGTGTAGTTTTCTCTCCATCGTACGTGATTATGTGGAGCGGTTCATCCGGTCCCTCCGCGCCGATGTCCTTGGCCAGCTGATGGTCGATCAAACTGACCGTCGACCCGTCATCAAGTAGCGCGAAAGTGTGAGCCTCTCCCGCCGGTCCTGAAATGCATACCGGAGCTATTTTCAAAAATGACATTTGCGACGTCCATGCCGAATTTACCACCTCTTCATTGGTGGCCTCGTCGGTACTCTTACTCCTCCGGTCCGAGTGCAGCATCCTATGGTGATGTCGTTCACACCCGTCCGTGTCGCATTTTCGAGGCTTGCATGTGTGTTGCTTCGATCGAAATTTCAGGCACCTGAAACATAGCCTATGTTTTTTTGCTAAGTCCCACCGCGCGTCAACCGCGGCATCCCGAAATCGTGCACATTCGCCCATCGAATGTACCTCCTGGTTGCATACACAGCATGCGGGCTTCTGTTTGTCGGCGACGGTATGTATTCGTTGCCGGCGTGGTTGTTCGCCGCCGCTAGCCTTCACCGGGGCCTTGTCCGCGATGATCTCTGGCACGGCGAACGGACTGCATATCTCCGCTTCCCTGGCAATGAATCGGCTAAATTTTAATAAGTCGGGCTCACCTCTATGTTGTGCGGCGGCGAACTCATACCATTGCCTTCTCAGCGTCGGAGTCAATTTTTCCATCACCGCCTTCGTAACCTCCGGATTATACAGGTAGAAGGCACAATCGAGCGCTTGCAGGGTTCCCACGACATTTTCTATTTTCGTACTGAAAGTGCAAATATCTCGCGGCGAATCAGTGAGGCGGGGTAGCGCCCGGAGTCGCTCGATCTCGGCCAATGCGATCGAGTCCGGACGCCCAAACCGCGTCTCGAGAGTCCTCAGCACAGCGTTCGGTTCGGCGTTGGTGATGAGCAGCCCTTGTACTGCTTCCTTTGCTGTGCCCCGTAAGCTGCGGCGCAATCGGGACATATTCTCCAACGCTGTAAAATAACTTGCGGATTCATTATAAGCGGCTCTATAAGTTAGCCAATCTTGATGCGCACCGTTGAAAATGGGCAACTCCGTATACTTCAACGGCTGTCTATGTTGTGCAGCTTGCACAGCTTGCGTTATGGCACACGCAAGTTCACTATAATCGGAGTTCGGTCGCGCTGCGACCAATTCCCCGCCCCGCACTTGACGCGGGGTAGGCGGGGGCTGCGGCGGCGGCGGCTGTTGCGAAGCTTCATTTTCTCTTAACCAGGCTGCTACTACAGGCGGCGGTTGCTTCGCAGGCAGCGGCTGCACATTCGGGTTCGATGCCGCAGGGTTACCTGAAAATGTTATGAAATCGAGCGGATTATTTGATGCATCATTTGCCACTGGGTGACACGTTGGCGGGGGCACGGCACTGGCTCCCGCCGGTGCAGACGCCGGGATGTCCCAGGATGCGGCGGTGATCACTGGGTCTATGGGTTCGGGTGGCGGCTGCACACGGGATTGCGCATCTTGCACTTCGTGAGGTCGGTTATCAATCGCGAGCAGCTGACTGGTATGTAACCAGCTGTGAACGCGTTGATCCTGCTCGACCTCGGTGATGACGGAGTTAAGGTCATCCTCGCTATCTTCCGCTTCGATCTCTGCTAGCTTTGCGGTCGCTAGCTCTATCTTGAGTTTTGTGAGTTCGGCCCTGGCCTGTGCCAGGCGACGTGCTTTCGTTGAACGCCTTGAAGAAGTGGCTGGTCGACTTCGGGGCCGCTGTGGCTTCCTCTCTTCCGGTGCGGCGGCTTGAAGCTCCTCCGCAGCGGTGCCGGCAGCGGTATCCCTATCGGTGGTGAAACACGTTTGAACGGTGTCGGCGATGGTGGTCTCGGTGGCCTCAGTCGCAGACGTTGCTGTAGCAGACGTCGCGGTCGCGGACGTCCCCGTTGCGGACGTCGCGGTGCATGACGTGACCGTCGTTGACGCTTCCGTGGCCGACGCCGTTCGTTTCCCGATTGACCTTGTCACTGGCATTTTCCACACTCACGTAGATCCGGCTCGAAGGACCAGAAAATGTGCGGGGCTCGGACTGGGCCAACACCCCGCAATGTGTTGTGTGTGTGCTGGATTGCGTGAGTGGGAATATGGCGATACCAGTGACAAAGTAACAAAGGCGTAAAATCGGGAAATAGCGTTTATTTCACACACTGAATCGAAAGTTACAAAGTTCAGCCACAACGGTAGCCAAATTCTCCCGGCGTTAATATTCGGCGCGTAGTCTCTCGTTGCTACGCCGTAGCTATGCGACGTAGCTGGAAGTCGTCCTCGTAGCACCGTGCCACAGCTGATGAGGAAGGATGGTCCACTCTGCATAAGCGCCTGTTTCCTCTTCAAACTTGCAGACTTCTTCTTTCTTGCCGACTACTTGCTGTTTTCTTGATGTCCCGAACTATTTCTATTAAACAAAACTCCTAACACGTTTTAACTCAACTATACAAAAAAACAAATTAGCTTAAGTACTCCGCGGCTATACCGTACGGAGCACTAAGAGGGCCTTCCCTCTTTCTAGGACCTCTTTTTCACTTTCAAGATTACACTTATTTTCAATTCGCGCCTAAGTTAAATCTATATGCCTAAACTATAAGTGTCTTGGTACATAGACACTAAGTGGCTCTATATACTAAACATCATAAAACAACCTTATGTGCATTACAAAGAAAGTTATCGTGATTTACTTACTCTAAGTTTAGCACAAACGATGCACACAAGCAACATTTCTAAAAATAACTATTTAAACTTTATACATACGTTCATCCCGCTACCGCAGCGGGGTAGGCAAAGTTCTAACCTACACTATGACACCGAATGAAACACTACACAGTTCATACCGGGTGAGTTATAAGCGTTCAATGACCCTAACGATAACACGATTTTTTTCACTAAGATCACTGACTAAAGTCTATGACGTCACTAAGAGGTCCGAGTTCTATTACGAAATTGCGCATGCGCGGTATGCACTCTACGTTGTTCTCTCTTCGAGAATATGCGTCCTGCACAGTTTTTATGTATGTACTTTTAGCCCGGAAAAACTTATTAACGCGGGCGAAGCCGTGGGCAAAAGCTAGTAGCTAATAAAATACATTTTGGATTGAAATCTATGTATTGTTTCATGTGACTGCAATAAATTAAAATTATTTTCTTTGATACAAATGACATTATCATCAATCGTGAATGCCTGCACACGATGACTTACAACATGATTAGGGACTTATTGTTTAGTAACACAACTATAATTTTTCTGCTGAAATACAAGAATTATCTTACAGATACCTACCTATGTTTCTAATAATTTAATCACGGTTTAAGGACTTTTTATAAAATCTTACGAATATTGTCTATCATAAATTGCACTGATTCATTTTTTATACATAAAATACTTATCAAACTTATCCAACAACACAAAAACAACCTTTTTATAGGGTAGTCAATAAGTAGTTTACAATAATTCATAATCAATTTATAGTAAGTAGGAAGTTGTTTATCTATACTAATATTTTAAAGGGGAATGATTTGTATTTTTGTATGTTTGTAACGAATAAACTCAAAAACTACTGGAAAAAATTGAAAGATTCTGTCGCCAATACAAAGATAAATTACCACTGGTAATTTACAGCGAGTAGGTAACGTAGGCTATTTCTTATCCCGGGAAAGTATCAAGCAAGACTTTTATCCCGGCAAAACTCATTCACGTGGGTGTAGCCGCGAGCAAAAGTCTAGTTTATTATAAACTCATATCTTCATCTTCGAAGGGGTAGGCAGAAATGCAACTAATAGATGCTTTACGAATCTTATAATGTGATCCATGACGTGCCAGGGACAGGCTGCATCACCATATTGGACAACTTTGTGTCGAAAATTTACACAGTGTAGTTTTGCTGCCTGACATGACAAATATTTTGGTTTTAGACATTATGCTGCAATTAAGTGTATAAAAATAGCAGTTATGAATGAAATTCCTAACTTCTTAGCTTGATCGGTAGAACAATCCGCACTACTAGTGAAAATTAGTCAGAAGTCCTAAATAAAGGATAATCCTACTTCTTGTTCTCATTTATTATGATCCGCCGGCCGACAATTATCACTCTCGCAAATCCAATAGCGTAAGATGTCCTAAGTCCTATAGTAATAAATAGTTCGCTAATCCCCACTTTATTATGATTATTTAAAATGCTAAACTGGTATATACATTAAGATTTATCAGATAACATAAGGTGCGGATTAATAGTGCTACATACACATAGGTAAGCTCCCGCCGTTAGTCCCGAAGTGTTAGGCAGGTCAACTAGTACCTACTGCTAGGTCTTAGATCTTATCAATCGATCGATCGTTAAGGTATCCGCGGTATATTAGCCAAGTTTTTATATCGTGTCACTTCATTTTTAAAGTATCGGCGTATACGTAGCATTATTCGGTATCGGTAAAATTTAGTGAATTAGAAGGACTTAATGAGGTTAAGGGAAAATTTAGGACAAAAATATTACCAGATATCTAGAACTAGTGATTTTTTCACTTACGATAATATTTTTGAAATGTTATATTCCTTACCCAACAGACGGAATATAATTATTGCATTGTCTTCATTGATGTATGGGTTTTTAATACATCAATGCTTGTCTTACACTACGCGGATCGAGGAAATAATTGCAGGGATTTTAAATCCATCTAGTAACCAGGAATGTTAAATGATTTACCCTTCGACCACTAGTGGACTGTTTAACTTAGGTACGTCCAATGGAAGAGTTCAATTTTATTAACTCATGATCATTTAGTTTTTACATTATCGGCTCCCAATTTAAAAATCATGATGTTCGAGCCACAGAAAATATCCTCTAGTGAAATAAATTTAAACCGTGGAATTGAAAGAGCAACATTCTGGATACGCGCCTGTCCGGGTATTATAAGAACGGCATAACTTTGAATCGGAAATACACGATAATCATATTATGATTAGCGTGAAATATATTTTTATTCCGCTATGAAGTCCACGACAATATTTTATTATAGGGATTGTGGACGTTGTAAGCTTTGCCATCTGGTGGCACATTCTAACTGCTTTTCAGGACATCAATACTTGGCATTGACGTAATATATTCGTATCAAAAGGATGAAATATAACGATTAATTTGTTGATAATGTATTGATTTGTATCTGGATGCTCCAAAACATAAAAACAAACGAACCAAGGCTGTGAAATTCTATTATGTTCCCAAGAATAGTACCTATCTAAGTATCTACTTATATTCCATGGTTATGTGAAAAAGACAAAAATAATAAAAGCTGTATAAAATACACGTAGTTCTGAGTTCGAAAAGCATTTGAAAATATCTCATTACGTAATTTATAAAAATAAAGAGGGTTTAATCATAATATTCAATAAAAAAAATGGAACATAACCTCCTAATTTTGTAATGATTTCTTATGTTTACCGAATATTATATAGACATTTAAATAAAACTATTTTACGGATTTTATTGCGGTTTTTAATACATATTTTCACCCGACGTTTCGAATGATTTGCAGCACTTCGTGGTCACGGGGCGGACTGAGGTGTTGGTGGTCTGAAAAGTTGGTGTTATAATTATACCTTCAATTTACAATTATACAATTTAAACATATTAGTCGTAGTCGGGAGAAAATATATTTAAAAAAACCGCCATAAAATCCGTAAAATAGTTTTCTAATCTCCTAATTTTACTTAAATAACTAGCTCCAACGTAAAAATAATATTCGGCCGGAACACATATTTCATCATTTTTGTCATATTAAAATAATATCAAAAATAAATGTTCTTAAAAGTTTCTTCTATCGACATGTGGCTCGTGTGTCGATTTTGTACTGCCCCCTATAGTTCGTGCACGCTCCCTATATATTTGTATGTATACCTCTGCCGGTGAAGAAAAGACAAAGTTCAAAACTAGCGCATTCGCCACAGCCGGGTGATCACCACATCTCAGAACGCCAGATAATTAATTGACAAAAAATTTAATGACACCAATATTGCACAAGTAGAAAAAATATGTAAGTAGACACCAATAGTAGGTTCAAAGTGCAAACAGGCTCACAAAAGTTCCCAAAAGCCATTCGGTCATTCCTTCAGTCCCTGGTTGCTAACAAGATATGATTTTATAAAGAAAATCATTCATTAAAGAAATCATAATTTACTTGGATCCAAAGTTAGCTCTTTATTTATTTTTTAGATAAAAGAGTAATTGTTTGTTGGATAATTTTAATAATATTTAGCCCAACTTCATTTTAATATCGGCTTCTTAGCCTACACCAAAACTGTGAAATAAAATAAACTAGATATTTCAACATCGTTGATCTTTATATTTTTTACTCACAGATACAATAAACTTGATTTTGTACAATTATGCTTAATCCTTATATAACATTTTATCATACAAAAACATTTGATTATAGTGCCAAATATTAATACAGTATTTAGCTGCCGTTTACTGATATCAATATTTATATTTCACATGTGTATAAAAAAATGTGGAGGAAACAAAACATTCAATAATGGCAACATCTTTTTTTAATTTTACAGTGTGTGTACTTACTTTTTGCATTTTTTCATTACACCTGATTACGGCCCATCTCTTCCACTTTAAACAATAAACATATTATAAACAAGCGAGAATTCGATTTTGATCAACATAATATCTTAATCGATTATGACAAGTAAAGACTACCATGATTTTTATTCATATTAATATTTATTGCAAAAAAATAGCACATTTCAAGCTATGGATCTATCTGTTTATGACTTCAACCGTAATTAATCTAGGAATTCTTCAGTATCTTTGTATTATTTTCTGCACACCGTATTTACATTTTTGGGCCGAAATGGCAACATCATCATACGAAGATATACACTTGCACAACCATCATGATAGTGTAGAAACGAAGGTACATGATTATTCTATTTCAAATCAAACATGTAACATTAGTAAGGCAAATCTAAGAACTATTTCCAAACAAGTTATCAAATACAATTTGCTTCGTGTATTTCTTTTTTTCTGTTCATTATATTCATAACAATTTATATTTCTCAATTAATATGTATTACTTTTAGCAGTAGCTAATCTTCTAATCAACCCCCTAAAAGATACATTTCTCAACCCAAACAGTGTTACTTTCATATCAACTGTGGAAATAAATATTCTGGAATCTGTCTAAATTTGTGAGTAAACAGATATCCCTAGGCATCTCCTTTAAAGAGATAAAATAGGGAACTTGAAATTTAACAACCAAAAGTAGCTCGAGATAGCTCAGCTGGGAGAGCGCCGGCACGGTACGCTGGAGGTCGCGGGTTCAAATTCTGCTTTCGACTGTTTCTTTTTCAATGTTTCCATAAAAATAAAAACATTGTCCAGGCACTACATGGCCCTTAACATGTATAAAAATCATAATATAGTATTAAATTTCTGAGGACAAAAAGGAAACGTAACTAATGTCGAACGGAATAAAATAAAAACAATTTTAATAATAACAGGTTTCTTCCACATTATATTTTGAAATTTCTATATACTTAACGTTTCTAAAAAAATCACTTCATTTATCACTGACCTTCAGTTGCTTTTGTGTTGTATTTACATTTATTTATAACTAGTTGTTGATCGCATCCAAAACATCCTCTATCCGTGTGCCAAATTTCATCCAAATCCCTTCAGCAGTTTCTGCATTTACTTCTAACAAACATTAAAACATATCAAACTTTCTCATTTATTATAATATTAGGATTGTAAATGCTATAAATCGCCTTGTTAATAAATCTGCCCATAAGGTCTTATTATTCCTATGAATACATAAATATTCAAAATGCTCAATAAAAATTGATGTATCTACAAAGCTACAAATACATTAAAAAACATTTGTATATAAATCAATAGTCCATACCTAAAATGTATCATTATCGAATAGACAATTACAATTTACCCATAATTAATTCCGCGTTCAACTCTCCGACACCATTTTACATTTTTCTAATGTAGCCAAAATATTTACCGAATATACAGTTTTATTGCAATTTATAAAAAATACTCAAGTAGGCAAATAGACAATTTTAACAATAATGTTCCGCATTACGAAAAAACACACGTCATTAAAAAAACACTGAATATTTTTTTTTATATCGCAATTATAGATCACTAAGGGCCTTTTTTACAACTTCTCAGTAAATGTTACTTGTCACGTTATTATAAGCCGACCAAATACTAAAGACACATTATAATCTATGCTCCCAAATAAACAGTATTAAAATTATTACTACCTACGTTAGTTGTTTAGTACGATAAATATCAAATAAAATTTACTGGAAACTTGTGAAACAGGCTCTTTTCAATCATCAGACAAAAGTTATCCATCAAATCTATTACGACTTGACTTTATACAAAAGATATACAATCGAATTATTTTATTCACACAAAATTTTATTTTTTATGGTTTATTTTATTCTACAACTTTTATCAGGTATTGAAGAAGCCCTAAAACAAAATCTGTTTGTTTGGTGTAAGCAAACAGGCATGTTTACTCTTTGTCTATGAGATTCAAAATCATTGGGATGGGCATCGAATCTTTACCTGTAAAGCTGTGGTTTAGTGTCGTCACCGCTACCATACAAGAAAGCGTAATTGTGGAGTAATATCAATATACTAGTAGTGCTCGCGGCTCCGCCCACGTGAAAAAGTTTTTCCGGGATAAAAATATTTTCCCGGGATAAAAAGTAGCCTATAGCACTCAGGAGTAAAGTAGCTTCCTATTAGTGAAAGAATTTTCAAAATCGGTTCAGTAGTTCCTGAGATTAGCGCGTTCAAACAAACAAACAAACAAACAAACTCTTCAGCTTTATAATATTAGTATAGACTAGCTTTTGCCCACGGCTTCGCCCGTGTTAATAAGTTTTTCTGGGCTAAAAGTACATAAAAACCTTCCCGTTGAAAGACTCTATGACTATGACGTTGATACAACTCTTAACAAATAATGCATTAACTTCGACCAAATTTGGTTACCATAAAAACGGTTCTAGTGAGTTAATCTTAAAAGATAGACATATACTGTCGCGGACTTTTTTTTAGATCATTTCAAGAGGAATAATTCTTTCATACATATATTTTTGGTATCTTGAACCGTTTTCGCAGCGCACGCAATGGAAGCCCTCAAGGATGAATAATTTTCCCCGTTTTTTTTCACATTTTCCATTATTTCTTCGCTCCTAATAATTGCATCGTGATGTTATATAGCCTAAAGCCTTCCTCGATAAATGGTCTATTCAACACAAAAATAATTTTTCAATTCGAACCAGTAGTTCCTGAGATTAGCGCGTTCAAACAAACAAACAAACAGTTAGTATAGATTTATACAGGGTAATTTTAACATTGCGTTAATAAATTAAACCACATACTTATCTCGTTAAAAATAATACGGTCCATTAAGTTATTTTAACCATAGATGTAAAATAAAAAAGTGTAAGTTTCGAACAAAATAAATATCAATAAAATGTAACTTTAAGTTTACACGCCCTAACGCCACTATGACTGCTCGTAAGAGAAATCGTCGCAGCAGCAACATTACACTTTCAGAAAAACATTTACGCACACACCATATTCGCACTAAAATACAAAATAATAAAAAAATTGGTATACTACAACCGGGGTTTTTGGCCAAAATATTCGTTATTCATTGATAATTTTTAGCACGATGATAGCAGAGGTATTGACGAATGTGGGGTTTTATCAAGTAACGCAATGTAAAAATGACTCTGTATAATATGCTTTCTATTAGTGAAAGAATTTCCAAATCGGTCTAGTAGTTTTGTAGTTTATCCATTATAAACAAACAATCTAATCTCTTCTCTTTATAACATTAGTATAGACAATATTTTCTCACTGTAGGCAGAACTGTTCCACAATATTGTCGTAACTATGAACATGGATAAATCTATCAGACGTCCCATTGCAGAGAACCCTACGCACAACGGCCCGACTTTTTACGGGTTAAGTGCGGAAAAAGGAGCACCATGACATGGAAACATGCAGAGAACCCTAGAAACCTATTCGTGTTGTCAGTCATTGTATAAGGTACGATACGACATCGTGTAGTGTTCACGACACGATTCCGTTTCGAATCGTGAACACATGTTCACACAAAATTCTATTTATGTGTTGTCTATGGTCTATACGCTTAGTACTTGTCTATGGTCAATACTATGGGCGCAATTTAAATGCAGATGTGCGATATTACATTAACTGCCTATAAAATACAATAGGAACCAACGCCAATGCTGCGTGAACATTTGGCATTAAATTACTTATTAGAAAACTTCAACCTGAGAAATATTTTTTTATTCAACCTTACCATTAAATAAGTGCACTGAAAATTTAATATCCATCCGCGTTAGTATGAGATATTACAAGTCCTTAGTATATTATTGCTAATAAATCAATTTTAGTGATGCAGACACATAATTATCATTTGTATATAATATCTGTTACACAACAAATTCCTTGTATAAATTACATATACCCCTTGAGCAATTTGAAAACGCTTTAGGTATTTAAATTCTTCAAGCATGATATAACACTCCAGTCTATGAAATTATTAATTCATTATTACTCATTCCGAAAACAGTGCCCTGTAACAAAACAAAACATTATTTTTAAAATGCCCTTACTTAGGAAGAACGCTTTTTCTATTGCTGTGCTATGAATTCAAACTGTATAATAACTGAAAAAATAAACTATATATACAGCCGGTTGCACACCAAGAACTAAGCTAACTTAGTTTAGCTTAGCTTGCATAGCTGGCAAAAGCACACATGGGACGTAGCTTACTTTACAGTTTGCAGAGTGGTATGGAAAAATAGTTATGCGAGTTAAGCTAAATAACTTAGCTTAATTCTTGGTCTGCAATCGGCATAAATCCTAAAGCTTAAACTATGTCCGTAACCAGTTAAATAAAAAAATACAAACACACGAATCGAGAACCTCCTCCTTTTTTGAAAGTCGGTTAAAAATAATATAAAGAAAATGACGAATAAATATAATATAAAAAAAATGGCGAATAATGAGGGAACTTGCATGCTGTCTCTTAACAATCTTATTCATATTGTATGTGCCGGCTATGATAACATATATACATATACATATACACTCACGCCTGTTTTCCCCGAAGGGGTAGGCAGAGGCGCAACTAGTGCACCCACTTTTCGCCGTTATTCCGTCCCATGATGTGATAGGGGCGAGCCTATCGCCATATCGGGCACAAATTCCAGACTCCGGACTGATACTGAATAGAAAAACTCTATTGAGTTTATCTTATCACTTTATTCATATATATATATATATTCTTATAACATATATACACTCACGCCTTTTATCCCAAAAGGGGTAGTCACGGGCGCAACTACGGCACCCACTTTTCCCCATGCATATTCCGTCCCGTGATGTGATAATACCGGACTAATACTGAGTAGAAAAACCCAATATCACTTGCCCGACCCGGGGATCGAACCCGAGACCTCGACATTGCTGTCGTACCGAAATACAACTACGCCATCGAGGCAGATAAGATATCGATTACATATAATAACATTAATTGATGTATTAAGACAGTACAGCTTCGAGGAACGGGACGGATGCGCGTATGGCCGGACCGTCCCGTCCGTGTTGGCGTAACGCGAGAGTAGATTATTCTCATATCATATTCATCACTAATTTTTTTAGCACCTGTCGAGTTCACAGTCCATTTGTTTTTTTTTTTGTACGCACGTCCCGTAGTTTTAATTAATTCTGTGTAATTTATTTTTTAAGTGGGTTGAATAGCTAATGATTGTAGCCACAAAATACCAAGTATATGTACTTAAATTAATGAATTTAAGACAGTACTAAAATATTCTAAAAGTTTTTTTTTGCATCGAATTCGACTAAAAAACATTATTATCGCACTTTCGCCGCCTGACCATAACCGACATCGATAGGGTAATACTTTCACGGACTTATTCACTAACAGTTTATAAACATACTAGTAGTAAGTTTTTCCGGGATAAAAATATTTTCCCGGGATAAAAAGTAGCCTATAGCACTCAGGAGTTATGTAGCTTCCTATTAGTGAAAGAATTTACAAAATCAGTTCAGTAGTTCCTGAGATTAGCGCGTTCAAACAAACCAACAAACAAACTCTTCAGCTTTATAATATTAGTATAGATTTTAGTTATCAAACGTTTTGTCTTCATCGAAACATTTTTTTTATCGATGTTTAGACAAAGTGGCTTCACTGCGACTGATGGTAAATGAAGTGAAGCCTAAAAATAATGGCGACCGGCAAGAGATAAACATCCCTGGTCGGTCGGCACAGTTATGCCGGCCTGCATAATTGCTTCTTCACGCTCCGCTTGAAGGACCCTAAGTTGTAGGAAGGAGGGAACACATACGCTGGAAAACTGTTTCACAGCTTATTGGTGCGACAGAAATATGAATTAAGAACCTAAGTTTGAAGGAAGAAGACAAAACATATAGAACTAAAATAGGTTTATAAACTGTATGAATAAGGTTGACTGCCTCGGTGGCGTAGTTGTATTGCGTACGCGTTACGAGAACCATTTGCGCGCTGAGGTCCTGGGTTCGAATCCCGGGTCGGGCCAAAAAACTTTGTGACTGGGTTTTTCCATCTTAAAAAAATTACTCAGTCGCAGCTCGGAGTCAGGAAGTTGGCGGTGTGATACCCCCGTGCCTCGGAAAGCACGTAAAGCCGTTGGTCCTGCGCCTGATCTCTCTCCGGTCATGTCGGATTGCCGTCTCACCGGACTATGAGAGTGAAGGAATAGCGAGTGCACCTGTGTATTGCGCACACACTTGTGCACTATAATATCTCCTGCGTACCTGGCTGATCTCCGTTGAGATTGGCCGCCGTGGCCGAAACTGGCTAGGAGGATTTCATGAATAAGGTCGTAAGTTACTACGACAACATTTCTTAAAATTCCTCTGAGCTCGCACGAAGATCTTATTATGGTCGCTTTACATTTGAGCATAAAAATATAGATTTGGTACTCATAATAATATTACATCTTTTGTTACTTCACAGTTCAATTTATTATGTAAATAAATAATAATAAGTATACTAATTTACCTCTGTTGATAACTCTTTGCTGACGGATTCAATGTTGTCTGTGGTTTTTGGCGCCCACGCCTCGTCTTTGGTTACCTGATACAATAGTTTTATATTTTAGTTATAAGTACATAGATACATATAATTATTTATAGACGAAGTACATAGATACATATAATTATTTATAGACGAAAACATACATGCAGTATGATTTTTTAATTTGTAGCTAATAGCTTATACATTATGTAGTGTGGTTGTATAAGCATCACCCGGGCTATTTATTAAAACAATTTTCTACAGTTCACCATGAACTATATTATGTATTTATATTATGTTTTTTTATTGCATTGAATGACGAGATGAGCATGCCGTTCGCCCGAAGATAAGCGATACGACCACCCATAAACAGTAGCAACACCATTCAGCACCTCGAGCCACAAAACACTATGTGGCATTCTACTGTGTTCTTCATCCTGAGACAGAAGATGCTACCGAAACAACAATGCATGCACACTGCTGCTTGGCGGTAGAAATATACATTGCGGTGTTACCCGGTGGTGGTAAATACTTTACTGGGTGGGTACCACCGCAATGTCTATTTCTACCGCCAAGTAGCAGTGTGCATGCACTGTTGTATTTCGGTTTGAAGGACATTGTAGCTAGTGTAACTACAGGAAATAATGAGACTTAACATCATATGTGTCAGGATGACGAATGCAGTGGAATGCCACACAGTACTTTGTAACTCGAGGTGCCGGATGCTGTTCCTACTGATTATGGGTGGTCGTATCGCTTACCATCAGGCGAACAGCATGGACGCCTCGTCATTCATGCCATAAAAAAAAACACCCAGACAGACTCTTACATATGGAAACCTATCACCAGTCAGAGGCATTGGGGGCATTGGAGACATTACAGTGGTAGTTTTGAGTGTGCGTAGTGCGTAGAGCGTAGTGTATAGAGCGTAGTGCGTAGAGCGGATTGCGTAATGCGTAGGGCGTACTGCGTAGTGCGTAGAGCGGATTGCGTAATGCGTAGGGCGTACTGCGTAGTGCGTAGAGCGTAGTGCGTAGAGGGGAGCGCGTAATGCGTAGAGCGTAGTGCGTAGAGCGTAATGCGTAGAGCGTAGTGCGTAGAGCGTAGTGCGTACCAGGTTGTCCTGTGCGTCGACGTCCTGGTTGTGTACGTGCCGCACGTGGTCCTTGAGCGCGAAGGCGCGCGCGTAGCTGGCGCCGCAGAGCGAGCACGAGAAGTTCAGGTTGTTGTGGCGCAGGTGCGTCTCTGTGTGCACGCGCACCGCGTACAGCGACGCGAACGGTCTACCGAACACAACAACAACATACAGATACAGATACAAACACATTGTTAACATTACATCGTTAACATGAGCTTATGTAACTGATCTGACTTTGTAAGCAAAAGACTTAAAAAAAAAAAAAAAGTAAAGATTCGATAGACAAATGATGACAAAAAAGTAAGCCCGGAGTTTCTTTCTGCCTTTCTTCTTCGGGTAGTCATCGCTTAGGTAGCTAGTGAAAGGCTGGTAGGTTAGCTAGGCTAGGGCCTGTAGTGTCCTCACTGGTGAGGATCGCGACGCGTTCCTCCCATAATTTTTGTAATAATAATAATCTTTTATTTTTTATATCCCCTTTCCTGCCAACCCGAGCTGGCTTTTTAATTTTTAATTTTCATCATTGTTTTTAATCTCAATAAACTTGTCGGTAGTTATATAAGTGACCTTTTGTATCAATAATAATTATTATAATCAATGTCATGTATGACTTATCATAAGTGCAACCATGTTCGCCTACGTGATGAATAAAGTATTTTGTTTTATTTATTTTATTTTATTGCCTGTCTTAAATATATCCATTTTAATTGGGACTGATTTAAACATGAAATACACAAAATAAGACTTTCCTTACATTTAAGTTTCATGAGGTTATCAATTGAAAATTAAATAAGCTAGGTTTATTTTTATCTGTAGATATTGTCGAGTTTCCCTTCTATCGAAATCTTCTAAATTTAAAGGCTTTACAACTACTAAATTGTCGATTTTAGTCTGGATTTCATTTTTTCTTTTTGTGTAAGAATTTATATGACACAATCTATATTAACATTATAAAGCTGAATATTTTGGTTGTTTGTGTGTTTGTTTGTTTGCTGGAGCGCGCTCATCTCAGGAACTACCGAAGCGATTTTTAAAATTCTTTCACTAAAAGGAAGCTACATTAGTCCTGAGTGCTATAGGCTACTTTCACCCCGGGAAAATATTTTTATCCCTGAATTTTTTTCTTCATTCGGGCGGAGCTGCGAGCGTGGACTGTATGTGTTGAATATTTAATACCACCACCATACCAGCCCTGTATAATATACTGCCCACTGCTGAGCACGGGCCTCATCTACTACTGAAACGGTTCAAGCCTTAGTCCACCACGCTGGCCTAGTGCGGGTTGGCAGACTTCACATACCTTCAAAATTCTTATAGTGAACTTCTCAGATATGCAGGTTTACTCACGTTGTTTTCCTTCACCGTAAAGCGAGCGATAATTCACAAAGAATACACACATAACTTTTTTAGAGAAGGCAGAGGTGCGTGCCCTTGGGTTTTGAACCCGTGGACATTCGTCTCGGCATTCCTTAATATTTAATATTGACTAATTAATTATTAAATATTATTCATGTTTGTATCTTAAATAAAATTACCCACCTATTACAATGTTGGCAAGAGAATGGTTTCGTGTGCGAGTTCTTGTGTCCAGCCAGCTGCACCGATGTCTTGAACGCTTTCGGACAGTAAGGGCACTTGTAGTTGCGCACGTCAGAGTGAGTCAGTAAATGATGATTGTACACACTGTGAGCTTTAAACCTGATGAATAAAGCATAAATTAGTACAAGAGTTTATATTTTTACTGGTGGTAGGTCTCTCATATGTAAGAGCGCGTCTGGGTGGGTACCATCGAAATGTCTATTTCTACCGCCAAGCAGCAGTGTGCATGCACTGTTGTGTTTCGGTTTGAAGGACATAGTAGCCAGTGTAACCACTGAACATAATTAGACTTAACATCTATGTCTCAGGATGACGAGCGCAGTGGAATACCACACAGTACTTTGTAACTCAAGGTGCTATATAGTCTTACTACTGTGTCTGGGCGGTCGTATTTCTTACCATCAGGCGAACGGCATGCTCGTCTTGTCATTCAATGCGGATGGCATAAAAAAAAGTTTCGTGAACTTATGACGAATAACACAACCTAGGATCGTGGTTGGTGCATTACATATCCTACGATAAAATATTAGTAATCAAGTGCCTTCATCATGACAGGTAAAAAAATAACAACCACCTAAATATTAGGCAGGGGTGCGATTCCATACATACATACATACATACATACATACATACATACATACCCACATTTCGCCAATTATTTCAAAAAGTCGCCAATTATTTCAAATTTTAAAAAGTCTATACGTAAAGTAATAGAAAAAGCGGTGCAATAGGGTAGTTTCTTATGTTTGATTTGGTACATTATTTTAGATGTAACAGAAAATAATACGTAAAAGAAATTATCCTGTGAAATCAGCATCAAAATCGATTGAAAAATAAAGCAGTTATTCCATTTTTAAATATACTTGTGAGCAAAAGTGGGGGCGTGGCGGGGATATCGCGCTATCTCTTTCGCACGCAGGCAGCGTTATGGCCGACGGTGCTTGGTGACGTCACAGCCTAGTATCACTGTTATTTGACAGCTACCCCTTCCACAAAATTTCAAAGCTTTATAACTTACTATTGCGCCAATTTCGAAAATTCTTTTTCCATAACATTTTGGATAGCATATATTTTGCAAAATTGTATTTAAAAAAAAGTTTACCCTACACAATTTGAAATGCAATACAGTACTGACCGTTTCCCGCAGTGGGCACACGCGTACGGCCGCGCGCCGGTGTGCGTGCGCATGTGCAGCGTGAGACAGTACGACACGCGGAACGACTTGCCGCAGATCTCGCACGAGTGGGGCTTCTCGCCTGCACACAACCATGTATGTTGGAGTGACTAAAATACTATAAAATAGGATGCTGGTTATTTACCAGTATTTCAATATTGCATAGTGAGATTTAAAAATGAACTACTTATTTCTAAACGTAGTGTAATACACAATGTTGCAAATTGAATTGAATTTGTAAAATAAGTTGTTGATTTGACTATTTTTATTTATGAATATTGTATTACTGTTGACTTCGATGATTCGAGTAGTATGAAGTTAGTTAGTTAGTAGTTAGTTATGTAGAGGGGAGCGAACCTTTATAATGAGAGCGCAGACGCGCTTCGGGGCATTCGAAATTTAGTTGGCTAGCTCAACAGAACGTTGTTATTACTCTGTAATGTTGTTCAGACGAAATATATTACGTTTATTTATATGAGAAAACAGGCTTTTAATTATTATGGAAAACTTAAATCATGACGAAGTCTAAAACATGGACATACCACCTTCGCCCATACCTCCATCATCCAACTCCGAAATGTACCACGCGGTTAAACTGATAGGAACTTACGCCTTTATAATCAGTCTATAAACCTATTTTAGTTATCGAATGTTTTTTCCCCTCCTTTCAAACTCAATTCAAAATTCGTCCGAAGAAGATAAAACATTCGATAACTAAAATAGGTTTATTGACTCGTCAAGCCCCGCGACGGACGCCGGCGTCCATATATATGGGGTTTCCCCATACATCTATATATATAAGCGGGCCTTGACGAGTTAACTGTTTATAAATAAGGCCGTTAATCTATGCTAATATTATAAAGAGGAAAGCTTTGATTGTTTGTTTGTAATGTATAAACTCGAAAACTACTGGACTGATTTCGAAAATTCTTTCACTAATAGATAGCTACATTACTCCTTAGTGCTAAAGGCTACTGTTTGGGCAGTATTAGTAAATAAGTCTCAAGGTTGACTTACACCTCAAGAAGACATAATGTATTGAGTTATGTCTACTTGAGATGTAACTCAAATTTGAGATTGATTTATTAGTACCACCCTTTGTCCCGGAAAAATATTTTTATCCCGAAAAAAGTTTTTCACGCGGGCAGAGCCACGAACAGAGGTCTGTTGATACATAAAATACATAGTAATTATAATCACATTCAGTTTTAGTTTCCACAGATTTTTTTACGCTTAAGCGGTATATATCTACCAATACTAGGTGGTATTGTAATTATCTATGGATATTGGATACTGACTGGTAGTAGGTCTCTCATATGTAAGAGTCCGTCTGGGTGGGTACAAACACAATGTCTATTTCTACCGGCAAGCAGCAGTGTACATGCACTGTTGTGTTTCGGTTTGAAGGACATAGTAAGACCTAACATCTTATGTCTCAGGATGACGAGCGCAGTGGAATGCCACACAGTACTTTGTAAGTAAAGGTGCTGGATGGTTTTGCTACTGTTTATGGGTGGTCGTATCGCTTACCATCCGGCAAACTGCATGATCGTCTCGTCATTCGATGCAATAAAAAAATCCTCATAATAAATAATTTCCCATAAAAGGTATTATAAATTACCTAATCTGGAACTTACATGTTATTCCAATAAGATAATACTCCTAAGAACCAAACGTAAACTTTTGATACCTGTGTGTATTCTTTCGTGCTTGACTTTCTCGTGCGGTCTGGCAAATCTTCTGTGGCAGTACAAACAATTGTATGGCAGTGATTTATCTTGCTTACTTACAACTATCTGAAACACAACATTGAACAAATAAACATAATTCAATATTTCATTGCATCATTTATCCACACTATTCTTAAGTGAGTTAGTTTTTCTAGTTTTTACATAGCTACTTTAGCTCTGTAAATTTAACATAAGCTCTGATCTAGTCACTTTGCAGGGTAATGAAATACAAACTAACAGTTAATTCTTCCATAGAGCTCAAAACCATAGTGAAAAATCTGTATAGCACTGTTTTTGTTTTACTAACCAACCAAGACCTAAAAGTGACAACAGCTAATCCTTCCTTCCTTCATTATAAACAGTATAAAACAAAGTAGCCCGCCACGTCTCTACGTGATAACTCAAAAAGTACAAAACGGATTTCGATGAAATTTTACATGGAGATAACATGAGACCCTGGGAATGATTAGGGTACTTTTAATCCCAGGAAAACTCTTTCACGCGTGCCAAGCTGCAAGTAACATCTAGTACAAGATAAAACCATAAAATCAACACAAACTGACCTTATCCATGTTATGTACATTCATATGCATTTCTAAATACTCATTGGACGTGAATTTCTTATTGCATATACTACAATTAAACATGTTGGAAGACTTGTGAGAGTTCTGATGTACCGTCCTGTAGTCTGTGGGTATCAGCTTGTTGCATATCTGACACAGGTATTTGCTGTTGGTCACTTCTGAACCGTCTTGATTCTCCACTGGTAATTCTATTGGACGCACTCTGTGGAATGAATATGTCAATGTGAATTCTTTTATTAAGTTTGAACATAGTTTGATCGGACAGATTAATTGAGAACACTGCTTAAAATTTACTTTCTGTCTATAACAACAATTTCGAAGACTTTCTCATCAATATCAAAACAAACAAACGCATAGGAGATTTGCCCATAAAATGACACATATTTAAAATATATCAGACTGTGCCAGTGCTATATATTTTTGGCCACATTGTGAATCAAGACAAACATTACAACTGTTACATTAATGTAATATAACAAAGTACTTACTTCAACGGATCATGCATTCTTTTATGCAATTTGAGTGATTTATTAGTCGGGAATACTGTACAACAAACTGCACACTCATAAGGTGCCTGATCTGGAGTCCCTTCTGAAATAACACAAACAAATCTCTGTTCTTAAACCAATCAGCTGTATAAATGTTGACTTCAAAACACATATTTTGTTTTCAACTATGAAGATCTTACCTGGTTTTGCTTTATGTACTTTCATATGTGCCTGTAAAGATTTGGAATTCCCATATACGACAGGACAATGCGGACAAGAATATTCTACTGAAATAAAAAAAATGCTTATTAAATTACCATAAAATTTCACTGATTGTGTTGTAATGATTCAAACATTGAATGCAGAAGCTTGACAAAATAAATATGTATAGGAACTTACATGTTTTACATGGTTGTGTTTTGAATTCATTCAAATTACTGACATAAATCATGCAAACTGTACAATGATACATTTTAACGCTCGGTCCCATTTGAGTCTTCAATTCTTTCACTATAACCTTGTGGCTGTTCACATTTTTATCTGTAACAAAATCAGAACATTTTACAGACCACCTAACAACCTACCTAAATGGTATATGAAGATAATTTCTTTTATAAATATTTTGTAAATCCGCTTTTCAATTGGCTATTTTACAAGCATGATTTTGAAACTATTTGGCTTAGAGTTTACAATGGGTATGATGGCCTGATTGCCATCAATCTACTCTTAAGTTCAAATGTAAAATGAAAATAATTTATTAAGAACAGTAACAAGTTTACAATATTACACTATAATAACCATAATAATTCTTAGACTAGTTAACCAATGGACACGATATGGCAATAATGTGCAATTATTTTTTTCTGCCAATCCTGACGGGGGCGTGGTAGACACGGATAGCACACATTTAACAAAAAAAACCACAAGTGCAGGGCTGAATGGTAAGGTCGCTTTTTACACAGTAACACAACAAAAATCACAATTTATGTGGAGCACCGCTCAATGTCATTATCGTAAATGTAATGACAGCGATCGCAAGTCACATAGGTTTTAATAAAAGTTTATGACCAGCTGCGCATTTATGGCCAACGAGGGGTTCGCCCGGTCATCGCATCTTCATTGGTAGATACTCAAAGTAATAACTGGATAAAGGATCAAGTTCTAAGCAAAATAAGGAAAAAAACTATTACCTGACCAGGGAACCAAACCGAAGACCTCATGCTCCATATTCGGATATGCTGCCTTAACACCACGACATACTATATTATGTATAATGGTGAATACCATGTTGTGCCTCGCTCACATGCAGTTACTGCATCTGTTCGTGAGCTTGTCAGAAGGCGCACATACAGTTTACTCCCTACATACTTTGTTGTAAGGTTCCTTTTCATAATGAGCAACAATAACAATAAGGCACCTTTCGAGGTTTTCGCATACAGGCGCACTCGTTACATTTGGACGCTAAAATTCATACATACCGTCAGACTCTTTAATATCCTTCACAACACTATCACACAAGTTGTCTATTTGTACAAATCTCGTTGCATAAACGCGATTGCTTTGACCACTCCCCTTTTCCACAACACTAGTAGTAACTGAAATAAAAAACAGCAGTGCATTAGCTTTCAGTATGCATATGAAGATGGTTTTATGTGTGTGGGTAATCTAGCCATGAGCAATAGCTAGTACATAATATTATTTTCCATTTATAAATATAATACCAGTATGGCAAATTGTAATTAATAAATAGATTGGGAATAATATTGACCTGGAGTTGCCTCTTGCAAAGAAGTTTTGTCCACGGATGGAGCTTCCACGATGTCACCGGTGTCGGTGATGAAACGCCGTGCTGCCAGCTTATCCGAAACTTCATCATCTATTGGCATCTTATAATACAAATCAGTCTCAGGCTCGTCTACTGGCTCCTGAATCAAAAAGTGTTATTGCATCAGCAAACGTATTTTTTTTAAGGCATAGAATGACGATACGAGCATGCCATTCGCCTGATGGTAAGTGATACGATCACCCATAAACAGTAGCAACACCATCCAGCACCTTGACTCACAAAGTACTGTGTTATATTCCACTGCACTCATCATCCTGACGCATAATATGTTAAGTCTCGTTATGTCCAGTACTGATGGATGCATGACGCATTGGTAATAAGTATTTGAAGAACTAAAACACAAGCTGAAGGTTGCACACTTGAACTGTATGCTAGATGTAAATTAGTAAGGCACATAATTGTGGATGTCATTATCTATACAAAATTATGATCCTACCTCAACCACCACCTCCTGATCATTGTGATAGTTTTGTATATGTTCCAATACAGATGAGAATGAAACCCCACAGGTGTTGCAACTGTATAGCTCTTCCTGGTTGTCTTCGTTGCTCTGTTCTGTTTCAGTCGGTGCTATTAAAGTATCCGATTCAGTTTTCAGATCTGCAATTAAAACATTTATAAACTGACAGTGTTGACATACATGTACAAAATGTATCTGCAAACCGTGTGTAGACTGGCAATAGTTCATTTTATTTTAGGCAGCAAATACATACATGTTGCTCATTAGGATGATTGACGCTCATTCTGGGGAGCCTATATTTAACAATAGATAGAATAGTGATACATAGATTGTTAATTTGATGTCATACCTTTCATTGTAGTTAATGAAATAGTGCCATCACTATTTTGTTTGGTGACTACAGTATTTTCCATATTAAGTTCAATGTTTGGTTGTGTAATGATGACATAATGGCTCCCTCCATCATGTTTAATGAGCTTTAGCTCCTGAGTCTGCAGGCACGGCTTCAGTAACTGCTTGCCCAGTAGCTCGACATACATTTTGCTTACTTCTTCATTTTCTACAGCATCCAACGAATTGAGAGCCGATAACTGATTGTCAGTTTGTTCATTTGGATTTTCTATGAAGACAGAAGATAGTTATAGATTATATTTTTTAAATAATGCTTTTTTTACAGAAGCAAAATATGGAAATATATTAACATATAAGTTTAATTTTTAGATAAAACAAAACTACTAGACTGCCTCGGTGGCGTAGTTGTATTATGGTACGACTGCAGTGCTGAGGTCTCGGGTTCGATTCTCGGGTCAGGCAAAGTGATATTGAGTTTTTCTATTCAGTATTAGCTTGGAGTCTGGAATTTGTGCCCAATATGGGGATAGGCTCGCCCCCTATCACGTCATAGGACGGAATAACGGCGAAAAGGGGGTGCACTAGTTGCGCCTCTGCCTACCCCTTCGGGGATAAAAGGCGTGAGTGTATATATGTATAAAACAAAACATTATTTACCAGTTATAATGTTAGTAACAGTAGTTACTGGTGTTACGATATCTATGGGTTCATGTGGATCATTTTTAACTGATAAAGAATTTTGGCAATTATCTATAGACAAGTGCTCAATAAGGTGCACTAGCGAGGAACATTTATTGTTGCAAATTGGGCATGATAGATTTTCTAAACTAGTTGTCAAATGTTCCAAAAGAAGCTCCTTGGAATCAAAAATCTTATCACAACAAAGAGGACACTTTAGCTTCAGGTTTTCCATTTTGAACAGGTATTCATTCAAGAGTAATCAAGCTTTCGCAACTTCTCTTAAAAACAAGCATTATTTTGTAAACATTATAACTTTACACTTCTGATAAGTGCTACATTCAGTTTGTATCTAAATTCTCAGCACAAATCCGTATATAAATGAAGAACTTCACACTAAATTGTAATGTAACGTGAAGAAAGCACCGAAACGAGACACATCACACACCATTTTTATAATCGTATTCCAATTTCCAAGCCACGTAGTGATTATTAGCATAACGTGAATCTAAAAGAGCTAGAAATATGTTATTGCTGACGTACGAAAGAGAAAGAACATAAATGCTAGAAAACTATTTTTATATTTTGTATGTAGTCGTTTTTTCTAATGCTAGGGTTACACATCCGGTAATTCCGCTTCTAAATTCAGAATCTGAATCCAGAATGCTCCAGATCCCATACAATTTGGTGTTAGGTACTTCTAGTAGTGGCTATTATAGCATAGCACGCTATAAATACACAATAAATGGCTCGCGCTGTATTGTTTCCCGCGCTCAAACTATCGCCATCACGTAAAATTTTGTATGTATTTGACTCTTGTAAAGTGTAGTGCCCGACGCGATGTGTGATCGCGATTTAGTTCGTCACCACATGCTAATGCGAGCTGTATGACATATTGCCTACTTCAAGTTAAAACACACATGCAATTCGTCACAGCGAGATATTCATAACGTTCTCATCCATTCTTTCATATCTCCTCACATATTAAAAGTGTAAAAGTAATTCTTTTTGTCTATAACCCTTTTACGGCTAAACTGCTAAACCGCTATCAATGAAATTTGGTATGGTTACCTATAGTTGAACCTATAGTTGGAATCTTTTTGTTGCTAAAAAAATTTTGTAAAAATTACGTGTAAAAGCGCCCTTAGCGGCCTAATTACTTAATAAACGATTTGATTTGATTGTGGTTTACTCAGTTTATAATTTTAAAGCACTAATAAGTGTATGTATATTATTTAGCATTTATAAGATTAAAAAAATGTTAAAGTAACTTATTGTCGTCAAAATTTCATAATTATGTTATGGAATATACTAAGTCCATATTTTTATTGCAACATGTCGTATTGTCGTATATGCATGCGTCCAGTCGTCCGTTTAGTATTATATTCCTGTGAACATTTAATAAAGAACACGTTTCTTTTGTTAACTTACTACTTGATTACTACTTATGTGAGTCAACTTTTAAAATAATTTAGGTCTTTTTTTAATTTAGCTTTTCTGAGGTGGTCTAGTTTTCTTCATAATGTCTCGTTGGAATGTGGCTGAATAACCAATTTCCTGTTACTGAAATTCCGTTTCTGAATTCAAACGTATAACCTCGCCCTAAAAAAGTTGTTTCATTATTTCAGAACGAATGTTTTTTAGATTGATAATAATTATTGTAATCTGAATCTAAACAACAATATTTTTTGTGTTATTTTTTAATGACAAAATAATCCCACTCAAAAATAAATATAGCTGTAAATATACACAGTAACACATACATTTATATACCGTACACAACAGTATTATTAAAATATAGTAATACAAATTTTGTCGGCAACACTAACAATATCGCCATTTTGTCGTGGTGGTAATTTGCTGTTGATTTTGTCAGTTTGATTGATTGTGTTTGTCAATTTCTTTTATTTTTTTATACATTACTCAACTAAACGAATAGAAAAATATTTTCTTGAGTAGAAATTTTGTTAATATGTTGAAGATTGTTTGCTGTAAGTTGCTTTGGAGTACCGAGTGTAGTTACTGGTGATATGCGTTTGTATGTATTTATGTAGGACAGCACACATAGTTTTCGCGGGCAATTTGAGTTCAAGATGATGGGAAAGAGAATGCATCATAACAGTAAAGGCAGACTTGCCAGTAAAGGCCACGACAATGGTAAACCTTCAAGTCCCGGAATATCGCCATACACTAAACCTGCTAAAATACCGGGTGCCGTTTCCGTCGCAAAGGTGAAGGTGGAGCCGTGTCCTATTCCATATATAAAGACACAAGATAATGCTGTACATTTACCGCGGTTCATGGCTGTGGCGGCACGTTCAGCTGACGAGCCCATTGGAATGGACGAGTTGGATGGCCTACAGCTGGAATTAGAATCATTGCTTTGCAACACTGCCCTACGTATTCGATACTTCCAATCGGAAATCGACAACATTGATTCCAACGAATCGAAACGGGAGAAAAAAGGCAAAGCAGCAGGCAAACAACTGCAATATCCCGTTAAAAGGAAATTCCAAGATGATAAACTAGTCAAAACTAAAGACTATACTAAACTGTCAAATCAGCCTAAAATACCCAAAATCAAAAACTTCTCTACACCATCATCAGGATCTCACAATTATTCAAATGATCTTGTTAATTCGGACAACTCCGTTAAGCTGGAGCTATCACAATTTGCATTGCCCAAAAATAATATTCCATACAAATTTTGGAACTCAGTTGAACCATATTGTGCTCCTGTTACTTTGGATGATATAAAATTTCTGGAATCTTTATTGGCACAGAGTAGTAACACAACACTGCCTCCGATACCGCCACTTGGAAAACACTACTCTGAAGTTTGGGCGGATGAGCACCTTGCTGAAGATCAGAATGCATCCAATCCAAATAAACAGAAATCATCAATGTCTCCAGAAACATCTAGCATTCGTAAAAAGTTTGAAAAGTCAAGTGAAAACATGATTACTGGACCACTGACCCAAAGGCTTGTGTCAGCATTGATGGAAGAGAATGTGATGCCATATGATGTGCCTGATATAAAAGTAAAACAAGCCACAAATACTAAAAATAGTTACAAGAATTCTCTCACACTAGAGAAATGTCTTAGGAAGGAACTGGTAGAACAAGGCATCCTTGATCCTGAAGATTTACCACCCCTTACAAATCCTGCTGATGATGAAATATTGGCCGAAATAAAAAAATGCCAGACTGAACTAACTGCTGTGCGGAAAGAAAACTGCCGCAACCTTAAGAACCTTATAGGACTGTGTAAACAAGAAATGATAAGATTGAATTTGAAAAAACAACTTGACCAAGTGGATATGGAATGTATAGATATTTATAAAAAGATGGTAGCTGCTAAACAGAAGAAGCGTCCCATAACTAAAAAAGAAAAAGAAGATGCATGGAGAGCAATAAATGAACAGATCAGGCTGAATAAGGAAATAAATGCATTGCCTCTCACAGGCCCAAACTCAAGTTAAATAATCATTTTTATTTCATAAGGGGGTATTTAAGTTACATTGTTGTAGATGCACACTTGGAAAAATAAATTACTTTTGTCTGCCTAACATATTTTGTCTTGTTTATTTAACCTTAGTATAAAGAAAAAACGAAATATGAAATTGTACACACATCAAATCCTCAGTTTTTATGTATATTAACCCCTGGAATGCCGGGCTCAGTTTGCGTAAAAAACGCTTGCGTGCCGCCCATACATTTGAAAAAATCGGATTTTAGGTGTAAAGGATGTTCCAATTTATACACCATAAAATTCTTTTAGTACGAATTTTGAAATTATTTATTTACTTATTTATTATGGATCAATGATCACTAAAATATTTAGAAACATTGTGAGATTTGGCATAGACGGCCGCCATTTTGAATTTCTTCGTTTTAAGGCCAATTGACTTCAAAATCGATATCTGGGCAAGCCTTTAGGTACAGAAGACGTATCTAATGTTAGAATTGAAAACATTGGCCGCCATTTTGAATTTCTTTGTTTTAACGCCAATTGATCTCAAAATCGATATCTGGGCAAGCCTTTAGGTACAGAAGACGGATCCAATGTTAGAATTGAAAAAAGTGGCCGCCATTTTGAATTTCTTTGTTTTAAGGCCAATCGACCTCATAATCGATATCTGGGCAAGCCTTTAGGTACAGAAGATGGTTCCAATGTTAGAATTGAAAAAAGTGGCCGCCATTTTGAATTTCTTTGTTTTAAGGCCAATCGACCTAAAAATCGATACCTGGACATGGCTTTAAGTACAAAAGACGGATCCAATGTTAGAATTGAAAAAAGTGGCCGCCATTTTTAATTTCTTTGTTTTAAGGCCAATCGACCTCAAAATCGATATCTGGGCAAGCCTTTAGGTACAGAAGACGGATCCAATGTTAGAATTGAAAAAAGTGGTCGCCATTTTGAATTTCTTTGTTTTAAGGCCAATCGACCTCAAAATCTATATCTGGGCAAGCCTTTAGGTACAGAAGATGGATCCAATGTTAGAATTGAAAAAAGTGGCCGCCATTTTGAATATCTTTGTTTTAAGACCAATCGACCTCAAAATCGATATCTGGGCAAGCCTTTAGGTACAGAAGACGGATCCAATGTTAGAATGGAAAAAAGTGGCCGCCATTTTGAATTTTTTTGTTTTAAGGCCAATCGACCTCAAAATCAATATCTGGGCAAGCCATTAAGTACAGAAGATGGTTCCAATGTTAGAATTGAAAAAAGTGGCCGCCATTTTGAATTTCTTTGTTTTAAGGCCAATCGACCTCTAAATCGATATCTGGGCAGGCCTTTAGGTACAAAAGACGGATCCAATGTTAGAATTGAAAAAAGTGGCTGCCATTTTGAATTTCTTCGTTTTAAAGCCAATTGACCTCAAAATCGATATCCGGGCAGGACTGTAGGTACAAAAGACGGATCCAATGTTAGAATTGAAAAAGTGGCCGCCATTTTGAATTTCTTTGTTTTACGACCAATCGACCTCAAAATCGATACTTGGGCATGCCATCGTTTTGTTTTAACACTAATGGGATTTAAGATAGATATTTGGGCTTGTCTTTAGCCAAACAGAATAAATCGAGGTTGTAATTTTACTAATTTAACAATTTAAATACGCAATCACATCAAAATTAGATACTTTTAAAAATGAATAAGGTAATCAACATGAGTAGCCTTTTAAGTCTGGTGATGGGGGGTAAATAAATATAAAGATACAGTAATTTAATGGCCACCCAACAGGGCATAACGATGTGGGGGAAGAAAAATATAATAAGATAATTTCTACCACGCGGCTAATTATTCTTATAGCAATCGTTGAATTGTTAACGACTCCCTGATTTTTAACCGATTTTGATGCTTTCACAGAAGAATTTACTTTATTTGCTGTTTGCTGCCACGGGACACTTTTTTCTTCTTCAATCCTTTATTTTGCGACATAACAAATCTGCGTTATTAAAGAGAATTGAATAAGCATTGATGGTGGCCATAATATTAAAAAAATCTATAATTAAAACCTACTATAGTTTGTGGCCATGTCCAGCGGATTTTGATTTTAAAACCAATAGCCCTTAAAACAAGAACATTTAACATGGAATGCAGTTCTTAAAATTCCAACCTCGAGTTACTCTATTTGGCTAACGACAAGCCCAAATATCTATCTTTCCTCTCGCGGAAGGAGAGTGCCGAGAGGGATCGCCAGCGCAGTGGTGATCCCTCCCGCCGCCAGACAAGACGTAGGAGGCGTCGGGTGGACGACTGACCGACATCTCCCGCCCTGTGGATTGAGGGCGTTGGAGAATTCCACCACGGTATCCCCTGCCTGTCGTAAAAGGCGACTAATAGGGGCCTCCGGGGGTCACGGGTGGGTGGGAGGGGCCGTCCAACTATTAGTCTAGCCAACTTCTGTGACCCCCGTGATGGACGGCAGCGTGCCTCACGCTGCCTCGGACGCCAAGCGCGTCCTTCGGTGTACGGGGGCTTCTGAGCCCCCGCAACAACAGGAGACGGACCGCAACAGCGGTACGCGCAGGGGCGGTTGCGGACGACAACTTAGACGTGAGTTGGAGGAAGCCCGCAGCCGTCCCTAATGCGCCGAAGATGGCCACCGCGGAAAAAAAATAATATCTATCTTAAATACAAAAAAAAGAAGTTCAAAATGGCGACCACTTTTCTTAAGTCTAACAATTAATAATTATGACTTTTACTATCAATGCCATGCCCAGTATCGATTTTGAGGTCAATTGGCCTTAAAACAAAGAAATTCAAAATGGCGACCACTTTTCAATTCTAACATTGGATCTGCCCTTTGTACCTAAAGCCATGTCCAGTTATCGATTTTGAGGTCGATTGGCTTTAAAACAAAGAAATTCAAAATGGCGGCCACTTTTTTCATTCTAACATTGGATCCGTCTTTTGTACATACAGCCTTGTCCAGATATCGATTTTGAGGTCGATTGGCCTTAAAACAAAGAAATTCAAAATGGCGGCCACTTTTTTCAATTCTAACATTGGAACCATCTTCTGTACCTAAAGGCTTGCCCAGATATCGATTATGAGGTCAATTGGCCTTAAAACAAAGAAATTCAAAATGGCGACCACTTTTCAATTCTAACATTGGATCTGCCCTTTGTACCTAAAGCCATGTCCAGTTATCGATTTTGAGGTCGATTGGCTTTAAAACAAAGAAATTCAAAATGGCGGCCACTTTTTTCATTCTAACATTGGATCCGTCTTTTGTACATACAGCCTTGTCCAGATATCGATTTTGAGGTCGATTGGCCTTAAAACAAAGAAATTCAAAATGGCGGCTACTTTTTTCAATTCTAACATTGGAACCATCTTCTGTACCTAAAAGCTTGCCCAGATATCGATTTTGAGGTCGATTGGCCTTAAAACAAAGAAATTCAAAATGGCGGCCACTTTTTCAATTCTAACATTGGATCCGTCTTCTGTACCTAAAGGCTTGCCCAGATAGTGATTTTGAGGTCGATTGGCCTTAAAACAAAGAAATTCAAAATGGCGGCCACTGTTTTCAATTCTAACATTGGATCCGTCTACTGTACCTAAAGGCTTGCCCAGATATCGATTTTGAGATCGATTGACCTTAAAACAAAGAAATTCATAATGGCGGCCACTTTTTTCAATTCTAACATTGGAAACATCTTCTGTACCTAAAAGCTTGCCCAGATATCGATTTTGAGGTCGATTGGCCTTAAAACAAAGAAATTCAAAATGGCGGCCAATGTTTTCAATTCTAACATTGGATCCGTCTTCTGTACCTAAAGGCTTGCCCAGATAGTGATTTTGAGGTCGATTGGCCTTAAAACAAAGAAATTCAAAATGGCGGCCACTGTTTTCAATTCTAACATTGGATCCGTCTTCTGTACCTAAAGGCTTGCCCAGATATCGATTTTGAGATCGATTGGCCATAAAACAAAGAAATTCAAAATGGCGGCCACTTTTTTCAATTCTAACATTGGATCCGTCTTCTGTACCTAAAGGCTTGCCCAGATATCGATTTTGAGGTCGATTGGCCTTAAAACAAAGAAATTCAAAATGGCGGCCACTTTTTTCAATTCTAACATTGGAACCATCTTCTGTACCTAAAGGCTTGCCCAGATATCGATTATGAGGTCAATTGGCCTTAAAACAAAGAAATTCAAAATGGCGACCACTTTTCAATTCTAACATTGGATCTGCCCTTTGTACCTAAAGCCATGTCCAGTTATCGATTTTGAGGTCGATTGGCTTTAAAACAAAGAAATTCAAAATGGCGGCCACTTTTTTCAATTCTAACATTGGATCCGTCTTCTGTACCTAAAGGCTTGCCCAGATATCGATTTTGAGATCGATTGGCCTTAAAACAAAGAAATTCAAAATGGCGGCCACTTTTTTCAATTCTAACATTGGATCCATCTTCTGTACCTAAAGGCTTGCCCAGATATCGATCTTGAGGTCGATTGGCCATAAAACAAAGAAATTCATAATGGCGGCCACTTTTTTCAATTCTAACATTGGATCCGTCTTCTGTACCTAAAGGCTTGCCCAGATATCGATTTTGAGGTCGATTGGCCTTAAAACAAAGAAATTCAAAATGGCGGCCACTTTTTTCAATTCTAACATTGGATCCGTCTTCTGTACCTAAAGGCTTGCCCAGATATCGATTTTGAGGTCGATTGGCCTTAAAACAAAGAAATTCAAAATGGCGGCCACTTTTTTCAATTCTAACATTGGATCCGTCTTCTGTACCTAAAGGCTTGCCCAGATATCGATTTTGAGGTCGATTGGCCTTAAAACAAAGAAATTCAAAATGGCGGCCAATGTTTTCAATTCTAACATTGGATCCGTCTTCTGTACCTAAAGGCTTGCCCAGATAGTGATTTTGAGGTCGATTGGCCTTAAAACAAAGAAATTCAAAATGGCGGCCACTGTTTTCAATTCTAACATTGGATCCGTCTTCTGTACCTAAAGGCTTGCCCAGATATCGATTTTGAGATCGATTGGCCATAAAACAAAGAAATTCAAAATGGCGGCCACTTTTTTCAATTCTAACATTGGATCCGTCTTCTGTACCTAAAGGCTTGCCCAGATATCGATTTTGAGGTCGATTGGCCTTAAAACAAAGAAATTCAAAATGGCGGCCACTTTTTTCAATTCTAACATTGGAACCATCTTCTGTACCTAAAGGCTTGCCCAGATATCGATTATGAGGTCAATTGGCCTTAAAACAAAGAAATTCAAAATGGCGACCACTTTTCAATTCTAACATTGGATCTGCCCTTTGTACCTAAAGCCATGTCCAGTTATCGATTTTGAGGTCGATTGGCTTTAAAACAAAGAAATTCAAAATGGCGGCCACTTTTTTCAATTCTAACATTGGATCCGTCTTCTGTACCTAAAGGCTTGCCCAGATATCGATTTTGAGATCGATTGGCCTTAAAACAAAGAAATTCAAAATGGCGGCCACTTTTTTCAATTCTAACATTGGATCCATCTTCTGTACCTAAAGGCTTGCCCAGATATCGATCTTGAGGTCGATTGGCCATAAAACAAAGAAATTCATAATGGCGGCCACTTTTTTCAATTCTAACATTGGATCCGTCTTCTGTACCTAAAGGCTTGCCCAGATATCGATTTTGAGGTCGATTGGCCTTAAAACAAAGAAATTCAAAATGGCGGCCACTTTTTTCAATTCTAACATTGGATCCGTCTTCTGTACCTAAAGGCTTGCCCAGATATCGATTTTGAGGTCGATTGGCCTTAAAACAAAGAAATTCAAAATGGCGGCCACTTTTTTCAATTCTAACATTGGATCCGTCTTCTGTACCTAAAGGCTTGCCCAGATATCGATTTTGAGGTCGATTGGCCTTAAAACAAAGAAATTCAAAATGGCGGCCACTTTTTTCAATTCTGACATTGGAACCATCTTCTGTACCTAAAAGCTTGCCCAGATATCGATTTTGAGGTCGATTGGCCTTAAAACAAAGAAATTCAAAATGGCGGCCACTTTTTTCAATTCTAACATTGGAGCCGTCTTTTGTACTTAAAGCCATGTCCAGGTATCGATTTTGAGGTCAATCGGCCTCAAAACAAAGAAGTTCAAAATGGCGGCCACTTTTCTCAATTCTCATATATGATTAAGATTTGCATCTAATGGAAACAAAAAATAAGCTAAAAAGAAACCACCTGTAGATGTTCAGTTTTCATACATTTTGCAGAAATCGGCCCGAGCGTGGATCCACGCTCCCGGCAGAGTTTGAACACTTTTTTTGAGCGTGGATCCACGCTCCCGGCACGCGAGGGCTTAATAAACTAGGTTTTTGCCCGCGGCTCCGCCCGCGTGAATGAGTTTTTCCGGGATAAAAGTCCCGCTTTATATTTTCCCGGCATAAAAAGTAGCCTATGTGTTAATCCAGGACATCATCTACCCGTGTGCCAAATTTCATCGAAATCACAATCAATCACGAAACACGGATCAATTTCCTATGCAGAAATAAAATACTTAGTATTTATAGAATCGAAGTGTTCGTAGTTTTTATTAGTGAACGCGATTGTGTTCCTTATTTGTACAGAAGCACGGATTAATTTCCTATGCAGAAATAAAATACTTGAAAGTAATTCGACCCTGGTTTTTGGCGCTGGTTTTTTTAGGCGGACTTACTTGTAAGCCCTGGTTCACGATTTTGCAAGTACAACCCATGCCTAATAGATGTAGCTATGCTTAGAGTATGTATAAGTACCTATAGAACGCTAATATCGCACCGTGCGCCCACTACCCAGCGTAGGCAGGTGAACTATAGCTACTTTATAGAAATGTTGGCGACTGCTAAGGATGGGCACGCAAGCAGCACCAACGCAACAGTTATCGATAAGTAACCGGCGGCGCGGTAAATATTGTTGTAAAAAAATTGTGGTTCCACAAAATATGGCCTTGTGAAAAATTTTAAGCGTATTGCGTTAATATAGATAAAAGCTATGCTGCGAATTAGTGTAATGCCATGTGGAATGATTTATAAACACGGTACCTTAAGAGCAGTTTTTACAAGCAATAAGAACCAAGAATATTAATGGATATCCGTTATAATTGAACCAATAGATTTAAACCGAGCATCGCACTATGGATTTCTTAGCTAGTCTCCTCAAGCCTAAAATAGTCACGTCTAGTTTTTGAAATATTTATTACCAATGTTAAAAAAAATGACAAAAAAAATATCTTAATGATTGCTAACTTATACTGTCAGGGCCCGCGATAGAAGCTATGCAATAGCTTAAAAATATCATCGTAATCGGTCAGTTTTTAGGAACAGTAATTATTTCTTTTATTTCATAAACAAAAACGCAATTACTAATTGGCTTAAAAATCACACACAGACAAAAACAGTTGCCTAAGCTACGTTATAATAAGCATCATCTTCGATAGTAATAAATACGTATGCTATGATATGAAAATATTACATCGATTCTGGTATCGACGCGTAACATCACTATCGAAAAAGTGGGACGCGAGGCAGTGCGGGGAGTACAAGTGTTCGCCTCCTGCGCACCTTTCATACCGCGACGCGTGATTTCAATTTTACCCAAAAATATACTGAAATATGGCTTGCCTGTGAAACGTGATATTAGAATTCTGTTTAGTGTGTTTCCGAGTGTCGTTTTTACAAGATTCCACAGAACATTTAACCATTTTGCAGTATTAATAATCAAATATTCGCATAGGTCTCACTCGCGTGTGCTCACACCGTTCCTACTCAAGTGACTACAAGCGCTTGCGTCCGGCGCAGGACGATGTTCCCACCCGTGCCTATTGTTCCCACTTGCATACACGCGCTCTATACGTAGTTACACTTACTCTAAGTAGCTATGTCTTAAACCCGGACACTTGTCAGCGAAAAAATTTTTTTTATACATAAGTGGTAAATTGGAATAAACCTTAGTTAAAACATTTATTCCTAATAACCCGCATTCAAGAAGGCACGGCAAAATATTTTTCAGAGGTGTCCGGGGAAAAACCCACATTTCGCCCAATCGTCCAGGATTTTTGCCGTGTATATCCGGCGTCGGCAATTTAAGTGATAGCAGCCCTACATACGCATATAGGGCTCCCACGCTCCTCTATAGCAAGCTACGCAACTGTTAATATAATTCTAAAAACATGTGTATGTTCAGTTGAACTTTTACCCTTGACAAAGGAAAAGATCATAGAAGCCATGTCCGAGATTTCTTACCACTGACGTCTTTATAACATAATAATATTCTTGCTCCGAACGAACTAAAGCCGGCTACAAATAAACGAGTTGTACCGACTAACGCTGTTTTTATGGACATATTTCTTTCTCGTATTATCTGCTGAATTAACGTTTGTACAAAAGTAGCACAGACATATAATAAAGTGTTATACGTCTGTGAAAATTAGATACTGGAAAATATACCCTGTAAAAATGCATGTAAAACAAAAACTTTACTATTCGATACTACGATAGTATCGATACTACGATATAAATCATCATGCATGAACATTGAAATTGTACACACCCCTACTCTACTAACAGTTTTAAAAATTATATTTGAAAATAACGAAAACATCATCGGACGTCGGAACTGTTTATTGTTGTAATTATTTTCATAATACTTATACTTATATAATATTATCGTTTAAAATTGGGTTGCGTACTCTTCGTTTCACATGTAAAAATGGATAATCCTATGATGACGCCTAATAAAATACTAAAACTCATACATTTAGCTGAAGATAGATCGTTTCAAGCAACTAGAGCACCGAGACAACCTGATTTCGATGAGGAAGAACATAAAAGGTATGCTTGTATTGTACCCATATTTTCGCAGATGTAGAAGGCCTAAAACTTTTTAAACCTCTAACATCTTTAGTGTACACAAACCTATTTTCTTACTTATTCAACGGGTAATGAATTCAAAGGTAATGTTTCTTTTTCAGCATTACATACGACATAATAGAAAATAAACCGACGTACGCGGAATCTTCATCAAGTATTTTGGATTTAGAACGAGTGGAGGGTAAGTAAGATCGTTAGCAACTTGTGATTGATGTGATCCTAGTTTTCATCTTATAACCAACCCAGTTTTTAGTAATTTTCACATGTACATATTTTTAGCCACAGATATCAACTTTAGAAAAGTCTGCTCAGTTCTTAACGGTTTATTATTTTACTAGCTAATTGTCAGTGGCTTAGCCTACATTAAATAAATAAAATTAAAAACCTCCCTCACCTCTTTACTATACATAAAAGCCATAGCAAAATCCATTACCTAGTTTCAAAGACCTAATTGTACATAGGGACACACAGATAGACAGACAGTGGGAATTGACTTTGTTTTATAATATGTAGTGATGTATTCTATTAGCATGAAATATTATTGCTTAGCTAACACAGTTTAAGCCAAAATTTTAAATTGAATAAAGTAACTTTTTTTACATATGTTGCTTGCATGGGCATAGAGGAGGTGGGGCAGGGTAGGGCGCTTGCCCTACCCTGGCTCTGACCTGAAGGTACCTAAGCAAATCTAAAAATTTTGTATGAAAAAATTAACCAGGATAAGACTTCGGGTATAGTTTGCTGGTTACATATTATGTTATACTGCTGCCCCACCCTGATCCCATGGCTAGCTGCGCCCGTGGTTGTTTGAGCTACTACTTTACCCAGTTTTAAAGAAATATAATACATTACCTATACTCCTTAAATTTAATTTAATTGTATTGTTCCTTCCTCCCCATTTTGTAAAAGATATAAACTTTTTACTCAGATTAGAACTCCAAAACATACTTACACATTGTTGTTAGCTAAACAGTGATAATAAGTATTTAGGGTTTGATTAACCCGTCAAACCCCACTTATATATATATAGATGTATGGGGAAACCCTATATACGTGGACACCGGGGTCCGTAGTGGGGCTTGACGAGTCAATGTCTACATTTAATGTTAATAAATCTTAAGTTTGTATGACATAGAGATTGATTTTCATTATTATTATACAGGTTTTGGTGAATCAGGTCAGGGAGGTGCTTCAATTAGTAAATCCGTAAGTACATATGTATATCAGTATATCATTGCCATTATCTGTAAATTCAACTGTTTGATTATCCAGAATCCATATTTCATTTTAATATTATAAATGTGAAATTGTAGATAAACCAATGAATCAATCAGTGTGGTGGACTTAGGCCTGAACCCTCTCAGTAATAGAGGAGGCCCGTGCTCAGCAGTGGGCAGTATATAATACAGGGCTGATTGCATTGCATTGCATTGCAATGAAGCTATTTTAATGAAATTTTGGTATGGAGTAAATATCAAACATAAGTATGGACAGGGGTTACTTTTCATCTTCGGAAAGTACAGAATGGGACTTTTATACCATAATCTTATTCATGTGGGCAAAGCCGCAAGCAGCACATTAAAAATTAGAAATGCATAAGTAAATGTTTGTCTGTTACATTTAGTGGCTTTAACCACTCACACCATTATCATGAAATTTGATAGAGCGTAAGCGTGATAACAAACGACATATTGTCGCTGTCAAACCAATATCTGCTGCTGGTTTTCCCATAAAGTTTAACTTTGAGATATGGAGTAAAAACATTCTCATGTAAAATTTTGGAATAAAATTTGCACATGGCATATTTTTCCTAGCGCTCATAGTTCACTGAGTATAGATTAGAATCACATAGCGGCTTTTATATATATCAAAGTTTGGGGGGCAAACTAGTCATATTAGTCAAGATGTTGGAAGCTCATAAAAGTGCACATAACGGATATCAGTTTCACAACAACTATTTGCAACTTTTTATTTGGGGCAGTTAACAGTGAGACTTTTGTCCCGAGAAAGTTCTTTCGTATTAGCTAAGCCTAATGGGTATTCATTTTAGATATGAATTGTCATTCTACAATTTAATATTATTTTCAAATATAACATCTCCCTCCACAACACTTATTTTCAGGCTATATTTAATCCAAATGAACTGACTGGAAGATCAACTGGCACTGAAGACACCAACCGTAAAACAATGTCTATGGACCGTTATGATATTGGTGATCTGAAGAATAAGTTGGATAAGCAGACATTACAAGTAAAAGAAGTTATGAGAAATTCAATTGCTACAAATTATTCTTTTCATTCTAAGGTAAAATAAAATACTTTTAGATATTTTAACTTTTGTCGAATATATTTTAATAATTTTCATATCTATTTTGTTTTATATTTTTCAGAGGGACTTATCTGCTGATGAAGAATCTCTGATAAGGAGAGAGGGTGTTTTTCCTTTTCAACCAACTAACACACTTGGTGAAATAACACCGTAAGTATGGCTGTCACCAATCTTCTGGATCATTATGAAATTGCTATGGCTAGATGCATGTACAGTATAGTATACTGTGTAAATGGTTACCATCGACACAAATTTCAAAAGGAATCAGAACTTTGATAACTTTATAATTTCACATGTTTTATACCTAAGATTTTATAGTTATAATTAATTGTTATGAAGTGTAGTTTTAAAAATACGATTACATTAATAAAATGTCTATCACTTTCAGCACAAATGCATCTTCACTGTCTGTTGGAGCTTATTTCAAAAGTAAATGTCCTGAGTTTGGGAACATGCTTGCACACAGCGACAGTCCTAATAAATCTGCGATGTTACCAAGCATTACTGAAGGTGAGACATTTGTGCACACTTTTAATATTTGATTTTAAGTTTTATAGAAATCTGTCCTTTATTGCTGTCTGGGGAGGTACAACCGCAATGTCTATTTCTACCGCCAAGCAGCAGTGTGTATGCACTGTCGTGTTCTTGTTTGAAGGACATTGTAGCCAGCAGAATTACTGGTCATTATGGGACTTAACATCTCATGTCTCAGTGTGACGAGCGAAGTGGATGCCCACGCAGTAATTTATGTAGGGTATTGCTACTGTTTGTTGACGGTCGTATCGCTTACCGCCATGCGAACGCAGCGACTATATAACCCCTAGACTCCTAATGTTCAATATTTCTCTTCAAATTAATTCTGTCAACTACCTGAGGTTTGAGGAAGCGGGGTACTGCATTATGATTGGTTCTTCCAACACTTTATCGCATTATACAACCTTGGAAACATAGGCATAGGGATGGGACGAGTTAAATGAAAACACGATTTTTTTTATCGATATTACTTTTATGTAATAAAGTTTTATAGTAATATTATTATTATTTATTAAACATATTAATATTTCAACGAAACTCTTTATGTTATCGAATGATAGATGGCGCTTAGTAAGTCTCATCGACATTAACAAGAATATTTGAGCTGATTTGTAGGAACACACAACACAAAGAATAACTCAAAACAATCGTTATAATCAACAAACAAAATAAAAAATTATCCTAATAACATTTATTTCTGATACCGCTAGTCAAAATGTATATCCTAATAATTTTTAAAATGAATTAACTATTACTAATGAACTAACCATTTAAAATAAGAAGCCTTTTAAAATTAAATGGGCCTCAGATAAATTGATTAGTTGAGTATTCGGGCGATAGTTTCTCTTATTTTTAATTTTATCGATAGAACTATCGACAAATCCTTTTGGTGTATCACTTACTTTTAATGTTAAAAACAAAACGAAATAGAAAATGTAAAAAGTACTTTCGTCGGAAAGAGATGCAAATATAACAAGATGGCGCGTAAACACCCAACTGACCAGTCTAAGATGAACTCGGTAAAATTTAAAATAAAATGTGATTATGTGTCGTTATTGACTTACCTGTGAAATGTAATGCCATTTTTCTGAAAATTTGAATTATGGCTATTTATACCACACCATTTTATTGTGCATGTGTTCATTACAATAGTTATTTATTCGCAAACACGGAAGTATTTACAGCTCACAGTTGTGGTCGCAACTGACTTGAAGATTTTGAACGGTAAGCTACATTGGATCTATTTGTCAGATGTGTTGCCCGAAGCCGATCGTCTGTTATTAGGAGTCTAGGGGTTATATAGTCGCTGTGCGAACGGTATGATCATCGCGTCATTCAGTAGAAATAAAATAATATCATACAAATGTGAATATATTAGGTCTTAATAATTAAGTATAATATTATTACTCTTTCAGTGTCAGCAAAAGCTTCAGACATAATTGCAGCACAAAGTTTCAATTTAGACCCATCATTGGATAGTGTTCCAGTGCGGCAACCTCGCGCCACAAACATTACCCACGAGCAAGCTCAAAACCTCAATAATGCTACAGAAAAAAGATGCGAAAAACCACAATTCAATTCTACAACTAAGATAGACAATGAAATAACTAATAAGGACATCAATAGGCAAGAATCTGCAGTAAGCAAACAGAATCTGTTCTTAAAACAAAATCAGTCGAAATTGGAACAAAGTTTTTCAGCCTTTATGAAAAGCAATAAATTAATGAATTCGACAACAAAACCCACCGATATGTTGCTTAAAAATTTTCATGCTTCGCTGAGACCATATACGGATGATTCCGAAGATCATGAGAATAGTTCATTGAGTATTTCGAAAATTGCAGATTATTTGGGTATGTAATCTATTTGTTTCTGAAGGTAGTTAAATAAAATTATTTTTTAATATCAAAAAAATCTATACATATAAATAAAATTGGAGTGTCTGTTTGTAATATTTAAATAACCGTTTTTTACTACATGCATATGAGTATATATACGGTACATGCACCAAAATAACATTTTTTACAATTTTTGTCTGTCTGTCTGTCTTTCTGTCTGTCTGTTTGTTCCGGCTAATCTCTGAAACGGCTGGACCGATTTTGACGGGACTTTTATTGGCAGGTAGCTGACGTAATAAGGAATAACTTAGGCTACGTTTTATCCCGGGAAAATATAAAGCGGGACTTTTATCCCGGAAAAACTTTTCCACGCGAGCTGTATAGATAGATGTATAGAAAAATGTATAGATATGTATAGATATTCGGTACATACACCAAAATAATCTTTTTTACAATTTTTGTCTGTCTGTTTGTTGCGGCTAATCTCTGAAATGGCTGGACTGATTTTGACGGGACTTTTATTGGCAGGTATCTGATGTAATAAAGAGTAACTAAGGCTACGTTTATTTTACAAAAAAACATTATACCGGGTGGAAGGGAAACGCTCTCGGAAACGAATACAGGTGATAGTATTGGTGATTCCTGACGTGATGGCACTAAAAAAATCGCGATCGCATTGTTACAATTTTAGTAGGATTTTCTCAAATTTCTGTACAGCTTCACTTATGGATAGATAAATCAAACTATTATTCTGAAAAACATAGTAAAAAAGGTCAATATTTCAAAAAAATCGTAATGAAACACGTACATCAGCTGACGGGTTAACGACCGCGGGCCGGTGCCGCTGCATCACGGCGGCCGCCCAGTTTTTTGTACGCTTTACATTGCGCGCGCATGAATTACGGAAATACTAAAATCGTAAGTATTATCACTTAGCTTTGCAAATGAATATAGTTTTTCGTTAATGTTATGGTTCTTCTCTCTTACCGTTCCGGTATAGAGAGCGTTTCCCTTCCACCCGGTATTTAAAAAAAAAAATGTTGCAATGTCCAAGTACTGTCCAGTACCACGTGCCTGGCTGCCTATCCCGCGGGCTTAGAACGCGCGAGTGGGCTATTGTTGATGGTTGTGTCTCAACGAGTTCATTTTTTTCTTTTGTTTACGCGTAGAAAGTGAATTATTACTACCGCCCAGCGTTCAAGGGGAACGACTGAGCGGTTATGTTGGGTTCACCGTGCCTTACGACCCGACTTTGAGCCGCCCGGAGAGATGGAAAACGTCGGGCGACCGCCGGGCCGAGTCCCTAACCTATGTACACCGCACGGCATACCAACCAAAACTCCGCGGTGGCCATCTTCGGCGCATTAGGGACGGCTGCGGGCTTCCTCCGACTCACGTCTAAGTTGTCGTCCGCAACCGCCCCTGCGCGTACCGCTGTTGCGGTCCGTCTCCTGTTGTTGGGGGGACTCAGAAGCCCCTGAACGCCGAAGGACGCCCTCGGCGTCAAAGGCAGCGTGAGGCCTAACCGCCACAATGCCGTCCATCACGGGGGTCACAAAAGTTGGCTAGACTAATAGGTGGACGGCCCCTTCCGCCCACCCGTGACCCCCGGAGGCCCCTATTAGTCGCCTTTTACGACAGGCAGGGGATACCGTGGTGGAATTCTCCAAACGCCCCCAATACACAGTGTGTCTCACGCTGCCTCGGACACCAAAAGGTGGACACGGTACGGTGTTTCGGGGGCTTCTGAGCCCCCGCAACAGGAAAAGGACCGCAAAAAAGCGGTACGCGCAGGGGCGGTTGCGGACGACAACTTAGACGCGAGTCGGAGGAAGCCCGCAGCCGTCCCTAATGAGCCGAAGATGGCCAAATAAAAAAAAATAAAAAAATACACAGAGCGGAACGACTTCATTTAGAAATTGATTTCCAGTGCTTATATCAAACTTTTGATTGAGAGTTTGATTTGATTGATAGATATCCTACTAATATTATAAACGCGAAAGTTTGTAAGTATGTATGGATGTCTGGATGTTTGTTACTCTTTCACGCAAAAACTACTAACCGGATTTCGATGAAATTTGGCACACGGGTAGATCATGTCCTGGATTAACACATAGGCTACATTTTATCTCGGGAAAATAAAAAAAATCGGACTTGTATCCCGGAAAAACTTTTTAACGCGGGCGGAGCCGCGGGCGAAATCTATCCTACTATAATCCTACTCATATTATAAACGCGAAAGTTTGTAAGTATGTATGGGGATGTATGGATGTCTGGATATATGGATGTCTAGATGTTTGTTACTCTTTCACGCAAAACTGCTAACTGGATTTCGATGAAATTTGGCACCCGGGTAGATCATGTCCTGGATTAAGACATAGGCTACATTTTATCCCGGGAAAATAAAAAAATCGGACTTTTATCCCAGAAAAACTTTTTAACGCGGGCGGAGCAACAGGTGAAATCTATCCTACTATAATCTTACTAATATTATAAACTCGAAAGTTTGTAAGTATGTATGGATGTATGGATGTCTGGATGTAGGGATGTTTGTTACTCTTTCACGCAAAAACTACTAACCGGATTTCGATGAAATTTGACACATGGGTAGATCATGTCCTGAATTAACACATGGGCTACATTTTATCCCGAGAAAAAAACGGGACTTTTATCCCGGAAAACTAAAAAACGCGGGCGAAGCCGCGAGCAAAAGCTAGTCTATTAATATAATTGCACAATAATGGTTAACATATTTTTATTGAAGTAATAGCCAGGTTTCGAAAAAACATTTAAACAGTTAACCTATGTATTTGCAGGTAAACAATCAAATGTAAGTGTTGCCGGTTTACTGTTAAACAATCAAAAGAAACCAAACAAAAAATCGCCACTAGCAGAAGTACATTTAAACAGTCAAGCTGTTAATGAGGACAATTTAGTGTCTTATTTGAAAGATACGAAAAGGACTGATACAGCAAGTTCTACTGCCACTTTGAACACTGTTATATCAATGGATAAACTGAAAATTAACGATATGCCGCAACTAATAGTCACTCATCATTCACCAAAAAGAGACGATTTTAAAATGGAAGACCTTAAACGGTCGACAAGGTCTCGTTCACCATCGTGTAAAAGCCAGTCGACCCTTAGCACTGTGCAGGAGAATTTCAATAGTTTTAAATCTGGAGATAGTCCATTGCATACAAGTAAAGGTAAGTGCAATTTAAGTACATGATTATTAGAGTGAAAATAATAAATTACAATATTTATATTTTATGTGATGCCTTAGAACTATGACAAGCAAAGATAATGTTGAATATTTTATGTATTGTAATAGCCATTTTATCAAAGGACATGTCCAAAAATGAGCCTGAAAATCTAAACAAGACAGTTTATATATATTTGGATAAAACTCCTGAAAACTAGCCGTTTGCAATAAATCGTTTAATTTTAAAGACCTCCGATTTTGAGATACATGTAATTTTGTTTGGCTTGAAAAGTACACTTAATATGAATGTTATCGAAAAAGTTGGTTATGAATGGAGGGGTCTAAAAATATTTTTTTAATGGATCTAAGTTCCATATGTTGCCCCTTTAATATCCCTAAAGTTTGAGCCTGTTTAAATTTTGAGGCCCATCACCCATACAAAAAGCGGACATCTCCTTTGCGACTTGTTGAGTATCTAAATTATGTTATAGAAATATTACGTACTTAGAGTAAGTTTAGGGAGCATTATTAGCGTAAAATGTAGTTTTTACTTTTTATGCTTGGGCGGTTGTAGAACTGTCTTTCTTGCTAGGAAATATGCCCTGGGTTTATTTCGGATATCTCCCTATTCCATGGTGTTACAAGATAAAATACTTACAATTTTCTATTTTTATTATTTAAACGGAGTATTGCACGTCTCGCGCAAATAAATAATAACATTTATAATTTGTACTTTTTGACACAGTACATTTGTTTATTATTGTGTTTTATAGTCAATATGATCGTTAGTTGAAATGTTTTCAGGCGAGGCTAAAACATCACATGTACCTTCCCCAAATACTGTGTATAGAGAGTTAGATAAGTCTGTAGATTGGCGCGAAGTGTTACAGCAAAAGAGTTTTAAACGAGAAGGCTTGGTTAAAGGTTTGTGGGCCTCGCTTTATTAGCTAACATGGGAGCATTTCCGCCTAACATTTTCACTTAATTCCTTTAAAAATATAGTAATACTATTAGCGTATGCTACTAATGTGGGAGTGTGTTAACATTATAATAATTTATTTTTTATGGATGCTACATATTTCTCAGATAAATTTTAATGCAACAATATTGTTTCAGAACAATGGGCCGAAATTATTACCTCACCCGTCGAGGGATTTGTTGGTACGTAAACTATTTTTTATTATAAACTAGCTTTTGCCCGCGGCTCCGCCCGCGTTATAAAGTTTTTCCGGGATAAAAGTCCCGCTTTATATTTTCCCGGGATGAAAAGTAGCCTATGTGTTAATCCAGGACATTACTTACCAGTGTGCCAAATTTCATCGAAATCCGTTCAGTAGTTTTTGCGTGAAAGTAACAAGCATCCATACATCCATACATACTTACAAACTTTCGCCTTTATAATATTAGTAGGAAGTAGGATAAACAGTGACTGCCTTGGTGGTGTAGTTGTATTACGGTACGACTGCAATGCTGAGGTCTTGGGTTCGATACCCCGGGTCGGACAAAGTGATATTGGATTTTTCTATTGAGTATCAGCCCGGAGTCTGGAATTTTTATTTTTAATTTATTTAAGACACACACAGAATACAATCAAAACATACAATAATGACTATAGCTAGGGTTAATACTAAATCTAGATTGCACTCCAAAATTTGTGCCCAAATCATGACTACTACATACGATGTATTAATATTTAGTTATAATTATAGTAATAAACCGCCTACTTAAATTCTTTTTAATATAATATTTGTGCCCGATATGGCGATAAGTTCGCCCCCTATCAAATCATGGGACGGAATGCGCGCGGCGAATAGTGGGTGCATTAATTGCGCCTCTGCCTACCCCTTCGGGGATAAAAGGCGTGAGCGTATGTGTGTGTGTCTAATAAACAGTCAATCTAATATCTTTTTAAAGTACATCAACAATCGTATCAGCTTTTGGTTCTTTAATATTTTTTATTAATATTGCCGATGATTGAAAATTATTTTAATATCAATTTTGTTACGTTTACTTCGTATTCCAAAAGGAAGCTCGAATCTGTATTGTTTATTTGCATTGTCGTTGATGTGAAAGTTTTTTATAGGAGTGAGTTGCGCAATAAATATAGCGGTCACGACTCTGACAGAAAGTTGGCTCACGGGTAAATTGCAATTCGAGAATTTGCCTAACGAAGGTAAAGATTTCACGATCGAGTTGCAACGACAGCCTTTACTGCTGTCTCCAGGAAAGACTGAACAGTTTACCGCTTATCTCACATCGAACTTTGAAATCAACACGTCATTGTCTTTCACAATACTTTTAAAAGATGCTTCAATCGACTGCGATTTGGAACAAAAGGGCACCGTAGACGTTAACATCAAAATGCCAGTCGTTCAGGCAATGTCATGCGACGGAGTCAATAAGATATGCTACCCACCGATACAGGAGAAAACTATGCTGATAAAATCATTTGTTTTGCTAAGCGACTCTCCTGTAGACCTACAGCTAGAGTTGTCGATAGTTGAAGGTGAAAGTGTGTTTGCGATTAAAAACGTTCAAGAAATAAAACGGGGCGATATCAATAAAATATTGATGGATCGACAAGGTTCGACTGAAGATGGAACAAGTAAAGCTAAGAACAAAATGATGAACAGACAACTGTGCAGACTGAGCAGCGGTAATGCCATTAGGGTTACAATCAAATTCAATGCACCGAAATTGTCTGATTTGAATGTTGGTGAGTATTGTCTTTAATTGAACTTCAGTTTTAACTGATCGTCTGTAGTTTTTCTGTAAAACTTTATTGTTTTCGCAGACGGGAACTCTTTACTGACATTAAATGGCGCTCTTAATGTGAAATTGATGGGCGTAAACACTCTTCTAAGAAAAATCGAATTGATAGGCGTTGTGGGGTCTGTTAAGCTCGTCGTGACAAGCCAATCGCAGGACCTGCATTTAACAAAAGGTAAAAATATTTTTTAATTAATCTTTTATTATACGACTGCCTTGGTGGCGTAGTTGTATTATGGTACGACTGCAATGCTGAGGTCTCTGGTTCGATTGCCGGGTCGGGCAAAGTGATAGTGAGTTTTGTATTCAATATTAGCTCGGAGTCTGGAATTTGTGCCCGATATGGCGATAGGCTCGCCCCCTATCACATCATGGGACGGAATAATGGCGAAAAGTGGGTGCACTAGTTGCGCCTCTGCCTACCCCTTCGGGGATAAAAAGGCGTGAGTGTATATGTCTTTTATTATAATAAAGCCTTTGTGAATATTTAATAACCCGTCAAACCCTGCTTATATATATATATATATATAGATGTATGGGGAAACCCCATATACTCGGACGCCGGCGTCCGTAGCGGGGCGTGACGAGTCAAACACGTGAAAATTGTATTCGTTTCAGAGCCGTCAATAATAAAATTAGGGAACAAGGGAACGGTAACGGGCGTATGGGTAGTTCAAATACAAAGTCACTCGGATGACTACTTCCCGTTCAAAGTGGCGCCATCTAAGTTTGAAATTCGTCCCGGCTGCACCAAAGACATCCAATTGAGTTACATGGGGCCTGAAGACAATATTCAGGAAGCGTAAGTAAAGCTTATAATTATATTTTATTGACTCTAGTTACCATTGTATCAACACATAGTTACCATTCGATATTCTAGTATTAGTTAGTTTTATGTAAGTACCTATATTAACTTTTGATTGGAAGTTAATTTACTATACCTTTTTGAATGTATTTTTTATTTTTTTTAATAAAATAAAAACAATTATTACAGGTCGTTGGTTTTCGAGGAGACAGGATCGGGCAACAAAACTTCGTTGGGAATATTTGGTGGAGTTGAAAAGAAGATATTTCCCATAAAAACTAATTATAACATCATGTCCTGGGTACGATCGGGGCGGAAGGAGCTCAGTTTGAAGAACTCCATGAATAAAAAGGTTCACATGAGGTGTCAGATTGTCGGCGAAGGGTTTGCAGTAGATCTGCCGGGCGGCGAATCCAGGGGCATCTATAGTCTTGCATTCGGCCCCAACGAGTGTAGACCTTTACCTATAATTTTTGCGCCGACATGTAACTACCCCCAGTCCGCCACTTTACACTTGGTTTACGATAAGAACAGCGATTTTTCGAGAAAGGTTAGTAAATATATTTCTATACTACACATAACACATATCTACTTCGAAAACAATTCAATTATTAACAAGTGACATTCACAATTGGCATTAATAATATTAGTGAGACTCGTGAGAAGTAAGATTGGGTATTGGTATTTGCAGCTTTTTCTATTCAATATCAGCTCGGAGTCTAGAATTTGTGTCCGACATGGCGATAGGCTCGCCCCCTATCACATCATAGGACGGAATAACGGCGATAAGTGGTTGCACTAGTTGCGCCTCTGCCTACCCCTTCGGGGATAATAGGAGAGAGTGTGTGTGTGGTGTTTGCAGGTAAGTCTGTACGGGTGCGAAGGCGGTTCGTCGCTGAAGTGGTCGGGGCTGGTGACGTACGGCGACACGGCGCTGGTGCGGGCGCTGGCCCGCGCGCCGCTGCAGCTCGAGCTCTACAACCGCGCCACCGCGCCCGCCTTCCTCAGCGCGCACCTGCGCTTCAACCGTGAGTCACCACTCACCGCTCACCACTCACCGCTCACCACTCACAACTCACCGCTCACCACGCACAGCTCACAACTCACCACTCACCGCTCACAACTCGCCACTCACCGCTCACAGCTCACCACTCACCAATCACACACCGATTTCGAATCTTATTTTAATTCCAATTATGATATCGCCGGGGATAATGCAATACCGCATAACTGCCACTGATTAAATACCATGCAGTTGACCAAAAAGCCAAATTAAGGTGGATACACAAAATGTAAAGTAATGATAGATACATTCAATTTTAACTCTGCATTGATTTTGTTCGTATTTCGACATTATTTACCAAATCACTAGTTACACAATTGGAATAAAATATATTCTTGAAAAATTAGTTATTCCATCCCGCATCCTCCCCTTTCAATCGCTAAAGGCGTGTTAGTTATATATTTGAGCCTTTCCTGGAATGGATTTCCCCTGACAACAAAAGTGTCCTTTTGAAAACCCCTACCGGACGGCCCACGGACGCCCTTCAAACTAGGACAAATCTGGGCAATTCCGGACGGATGGCAGCCCTAGCCCAGAGTCTAGAATTTGTGTCGGATTTGGCGATAGGTTCGCCCCCTGTCACATCATGGACCGGAAAATGCAAGGCGAAAAGTGGGTGCACTAGTTGCGCCTCAGCCTATCCCTTCGGGGATAAAAGGCGTGAGCGTACCTATATATGTACAATTTCGACGTGTTTTTTGTAAATGTTGGTTTGGCCAAATAATGAAATCTATTGAAATGCGCCAAGTCTAATGACTAATGCCACCATAAAAGTATGAATCGCGTAACGTGCGTATATTGTGTATTTTTAATGTCTGAATACGATTGTATAAGCAATAGTGGTGATCAAGTAGTTAACCGATTGGTGGTCACTGGTCAGTGTCTTATATGCGAGGAGCCGGCTGAATGTGCCATCGCTTCGCAATGTATATTTCTACCGCCCAGCAGCAGTGTGCATGCATTGTTGTGTTCTACATAATTTGAAGGATATTGTAGCCACTTAACATCTCTTGTCTCAGGGTGACGAGCACAGTGGAGTGTTACGCAATAATTTGTAATTCAAAGTTCTGTATGGTGTGGCTACTATTTATGGGCGGTCATATAGCTTACTATCAGCCCGAGTGGTATGGTCGTCTCGTCGTTTAATTGCAGTAAATAATATATGGAACTAGCTTTTGCCTGCGACTCCGCCCGCGTTAATAGTTTTTCCGGGGTGAAAGTACATATAAACCTTCCTCTTGAATCACTTTATTAAAAAAAACCGCATCAAAATCCGTTGCGTAGTTTTAAAGATCTAAATACATAGGGTCAGCCAGCGGATGCCCTGTGGTCCGGGGGCATCTAGAGAATTCCGCCACGGCATCTCCTGCCTGTCGTCAGAGGCGACTAGATGGGGTTAGGGAGATTTGCGGGGCGAGCAGTGGGAGGACTGCTCGCCCGACTACTTCATTTTAAGCGAACACGAGGTGGATGACCATGCGGGTGGTGGGTCTCCTGCAGTCGTAGACGCCAAAGGCGTGTTTTAGAGTTCGGGGGCTTGTTAGCCCCCCTTATTTAGAGGGCCCGCAATGCGGCATCGCGCAGGAGCGGTTCCGTGCAGCTATCTTCGTGCAACAAGATAACCCGGGGCCGTCTCATAAGCGCCTACGAAGGCCACCGCGGGTTTTGGTTGGTATGCCGGTGTAGGGTGCACATAGTGTTAGGGACTCGGTCCAATGCTCGCTCGGAGGAAGCTATACTCCCGAGTGTCGATATTGGGTCGTGAGACTGTGTGAAACTAACATAACCGCTCCACTCACCCCCCGGTGGTGGGAGCGATAACGCATTTTTCCACACGATAAAAAAAAAACTTCAGAGGTGTCAAGGGACACCCGGATGGAACGAAGTTCTTTTCGATTAATTAGTGAAGATATTGTAATAAAATTTTATTTTTTTTAAGTTATAAAAATAATTGTATATTTATTTATTTATTTATTTATCCATATTTCACTAAAACGTTACCACATCAATGAAAACATTTACTTCTACCTACACAATAGATATGTCATCGAATCACGATCATGACCTAAGCAGGCATTGACATTAAAATTAACATACAACTAACAAAAAAAAACTACTCTAAAAAGTATTTATATTGTTTTTTTTTATTTAAATTTCGAATGTCACTTTTACGGCCAGTTCTTTATTGTTACTGGCTGGTTTCACAGGGCAAGTATAAAAGTGTCGTTACAACTTTTCGTGAGATTTTTTTCCGTCTAGCCCCCCTTTCACAACGCGCGATAAGGAACTTCGTTCCAAAAGGTCAGACACTTTGTAGTGATTCAAAGAATGTTTAGTGTCGTTACAGGGTGTATAAGATACACGTGTGGTGCGATTTTGGTTGCAGTGCAGTACGCGGCGGCGGCGCGCGGGTGCGTGGTGTCGGGCGCGCGGCGCGTGGTGTGCGCGCGGGCGCGTCACGCGGTGGTGGTGTCGGTGCCGTGGCCGGCCATCGAGCGCCGCGCCCGCGCCGCGCACGCCTCCGCGCTCGCCACGCTCACCGTGCTCACCGGCTCGGAGTTCACGCGCCGCAGGATACTCAGGTACACTGCCATCTCCGCCCTGTAGTTTGGGGGCGTTTGAAGACGTGCCTGCCAGTCGTAGGAGCCGACTAATAGGGACTGGGGGGGGGGGGTCGGGTCGGTCGGCACGGGTACTATCCGCCGCGAGATAGTATGTGTGCCCCCCCCACAAGAGTACGGCTGCATTAAGCGGCACCGCGCAGGGGCGGTTGCGGACGACAAGTTAGACACTTGAGTCAGAGGAAGCCCGCAGCCGTCCCTAATGCGCCGAAGAGAAAGAAAAAACAAAAATAAAAGGTACCTGCCATCTACACCTAGATAAAGGAAGTACAGATAACTCCTATTCATTCACACAGAAAGGGATGGTAATATAGAGGTAATTAATATGAAAGAAAGGAATAGAATGATACTATTGCCGTCCCGCAGTGCGTGTCGGTTTTTTAAAGGCTACGAACTTTAGTACCGCATATTTTGTGTTGCAAGTTTTAAATTGAAGCATTACCCTAATTTTACCTATTAACGATACTGACCATATGAACATATGCTTTCGTACCAATGCGACTATTGCGCATCGTCAATAGGAAAAATGTAATTTTTAATTATAATATTCGTCTTAACTTATCGTGCGCAAATGTAGCTATGTTTTAAATTTACAAATGAATTAATATTAAAATATCTCTTTAAGAATAATATTATAAAGGCATTAAATATAAAAAGCAATATATTAATAGAACAAAATCTCCCGTAAGCTTGGTAAAAGTCTTTTTGTGGCCGCATTATGGGGTATAGGTAGTTAATAGGTATAGATTATCTTTTATTTCATGTGAATACGCCGACTGATAATCTATATAATTCTATGTCGATGCATCTACATGTCGCGTCAATCGAATCTAAATTATGTTCGATCGATGTTAAAATCGATAGTAAACAAAAAAATCTACATAATATTTAATGATATCATTAACCAATTAAATCGTAATACGTATTTCTAACGAAAATTAACACATAAAGTTGTAAACGAAATTGCATGAAAATATTAAATAATATAGCAGTCAAAGTAAGTTTTTTAGTATTAAGATTTATAAAAAAACTAAACGTTAGAGTAGCGTGTGGCATACCACTATATTAATTATTGTACAACAATAATCATATCGTTATTATTTTTGTTTTTAGAATCGTAAGGAATGAATCTCACGGCGAATTAGATACATCTTTACTCCCCGAACACTTGAGAGTGCTTGCTGAAAAATTCGAAGGAGAAGATTCGGCTTTGGATAACTACTTGAAAGATTTTAAAGAAACTAAAGTGAGTATATATTTTATGGAATTTATATACAATGGATACAGTATTTGCAGTTGTTACAATAAAACAAGTATGGGAATAACAATGTTATCCATCAAACTTTACCAAAAAATGTACTATGCTTCGGTGGTGTTGTATTGCGTGCGCATTGTGACTACCACTCTGAGGTCGTAGGTTCGTATCCCGTGTCAGGCAAAGTGATATTGGGTACTTCTGCTCAGTATAAGCCTGCAGTTTGGAATTTGGCCCAATATGGCAATAGGCTCGCCGCATCGCCACATCATGGGACAAAACATACCTATCCCTTGGGGGCTTAAAAGAATGACTGTGTGTGCTTAAAAAAATACCCTGCATTGTCTTGTTAAATAATACTAATTTTTCGTTTTCGCAGTCGTCACTACACGAACTCATTGGAGGGCTACAAGAATTGACGGCGCAGATTGACTTGCCTCAAGACTTCGGAGAAGACGCCACCATCATAATTAGCGATGAGACTGTGTTAGAACATCATACTCTTTGTGATTAAGCTAGATCCATTTTAAGATTAATTATTTAGAACTTCCCATGTCTGGTGCGTATTATTGGCAATTATTTATGAAATAGACAGTCTTTTAGTTCATTGTGATGAATTTTAAAATCATTATTATTTTGACTTGTTTTTTTTTCTCGTGTGTTAGGATGAGCACTTTAACATATTGTAGAACAATATTGTGTCGAAACATGTATGAATTTTGAGATTAAAGATACTTCCGAATTACTTTTTGTCAACAGACATGGTGAATAGCTCAAGAAAAATGAATTTAAGTTAATTTGTACTTAATACTTGGCTCAATAACATAATTCGGAAAATAATAGAAACACATTCAGGTAGATAGATCCGTACTTTCAACTTATATTTAGCATTGTATTCCTTTAGAAACATGAGGTATAAAATATTTTGAGCTGGTACCATTTATTTTCAAATTACTAACAACTTGAGCCCCTTATGAAACTTGCTTTAAACAAGCTACATCAAGGTGGCGGCATAATGAACAAATCGCACCCTTAGGATGAAAACGACACAATTCAAAAAGACAGGAAATTGAGTTATCTTCATAAAATTACTTAAAACGAAGTTCTCAATACAATAATAGTTCAAACACAGCCATATTCGAGCAGGAAAAGGACAAAACTGTTATTTCGGTCCCTTTTTTTTATATTTTTATAAATAAGGGACTAATTTTTAGTCATTTAAAAATGACAACTCAATTTTCTATTTTTTGAATTGTGTCGTTTTCGTTCTAAAGGTGCGAAATATTATCATATTGTCTATGTACTTAAACGCAACTATTAGGAATTTCAAGATATTATTATGTAACCTCCTCGTCTCGGCACTGCAATCACTAGTTTGTGTGTGATCGCCGCAGCACCAGCATGACAGCTTGAATAAAATTATAAGTTGCATAAAACTTTCATGATTATTTTCAGTAAATAAAGTATGTATCAGACTGACTCCTGACAATAAAAGATAATATTAATACACTGCAAATTTTCGAAAACACCTAAGACCGTGGCCGAAATGCCTGTCTATGTCACTAATAGAAAACAGAAAAATGTATAGGAATGACATATCCAATCGATGTCTATCGCTAGGGTGTCATTCTCAAATAAAGTCGGCGTAAATGATTATAGAAAGGCATCTAGGCTACTGGCCCTGCATGTGCTTTGAATTGTATCACAATCTATCGTTTTGGTTTTATTGTTCTTTTGATGTAAGAGATTGATGTTTGGTGTGTATGCATATTTTCAGCAAATACTGTACACACCTATAATAGGCATACTCATTAGATTACAATTATGGATAACGTATTTTTAGAATGTAGTAATGTATGTGCTGTTTGTGTGTCATAATAAATAAATCTATGAGGAGTTACATGGTTGATTTTGGAGTTTCTAAGTAAATACACCAAGACGATGTATTTTATTTTTAAGGGTTCGAATTTCCATATAATCTGCTATTTCGTAATTGAGCAGACTGTGTTGCCATAAGAACCATTACAGTATTTATAGCTACCTTTCTCTGTACTTATTTTCTTCTTGCCGACTTTTAGTGAATTATTTTGATGTAATATGTAATTTCTGTATGTGAATGTATTGTGTGTAGAAATATCCGTCCACATTGTAATACTCGAAATTATCTTTTAAATACCAAAATTAATACCTGAATACAAGAAAAAAACAATTTTTTAATTCATATCATTTATTATTTTCTTAACCAGTTATATTCCAATCGTTTTTCCTATTTTTTTTAATCATTCAATCTAAGAGATTCGACTGTCATTTGCAGTTATCTGTTAGAAATGACAATTTGAAAATATTGCCTACAACTTATAAAACTAAAATGCATTTCCACTTATAATAAGGTCATTAAACACCGCGAAAAATGATATATTTTATATATACAGGACAAAACTGACGCGAGATGTAAATTTGAAATGATTATTTCCACTATAAATTATTTGAGATCCTTCACAGTAAAGCCCTAAATATCAGGATGACAGAAATGTGGAAAAAACAATATGAAGATCAAAAGAATTATTTAAATTGTTATAGCATTGGTCCTTAGCAGGGATTTACTGTGAAAGATAGGGTCAATAATACATCGAGATTGGTGTATTTTATATTATCATGATTATATCTCTTAAACAACGAAAAAGGATCCAACATACGTCACACAAACACGCGTGCCGTTCACTCGTCGCTCTTGCACGCACACAACTACACGTACACTCATTCACACAAGCACACACACACACACACAATCCGCTACACATTCACTCACGTCGCATTTGGCAGTTTATCATAGTCATTCTCACGGTGTGTCAGTATTCACATGGTACTCTCCCGCAAATAATATAAAAAAGAACAACTCAACGCGACGTCACAATACTGAAAGCGCGTAACGTGGACTGCAGTATAGTGTCATTTTGACATTGCGTTACTAAATGAAACCACATACTTATCTCGTTGAAAACGACCTTTTCCATTCTTAGTTATTTTAACCATAAATGTAAAATAAAAAAGTATAAGTTTCGAACAAAATTAATATCAATAAAAAGTAACTTTAAGCTTACATGCCCTAATGGCGATACTACTACTCTAAGAGGATTTGTCGCGGCGGTAACATCATACTTTCAGTCAGAAAAATACTCACGCACACGCCATATTCGCATTAAATTAAAACTTTATAAAAAATCAGGAAACTAAAGTTGAGATTTTTGGTGAGAATATTCGTTTTTCAGGGATGATTTTTGGCATAATATTAGGCAAAGACGAGTATGTGATCTCATTTATTAACGCAATATCAAAAAGACCCTGTATAGAAGGTATGAAGACAGAGTCATGTGAATACAGACACCGATAGAAGTGAGCTTCCACATGGGACATCCACATTGCCGTACAATCTACATATGAAAAATCTTATTAAAATGGAAGTACTTACACATTTTTTTTAAGTTACAACTAATTTGGATCAATGGCTTGATAATCGTTTAGTACAGTGCTTTGAAAATACTATACTCATTAATTTAGTTGCAATTTACACTTAAATTCTAATTTATACGCAAACGAAGACGCTGTGGAGACATCGATTCGTAATAATAATTTCATTCTAAATACGCTACACGTAAATAAAAAAACATTTTTGGGATGTACAGCTAAACGATCCCAAGTGACACGTTCACTCTACACGTTCGTGATTGCGATGCGTATAATAGACATTATATACATTTCACACTCACACGTTTTTACAATAGGAATTAAGGTTATTAAACTAAAAAATAAACCAGTCGCTTAATGAGCTATAAAATAGTACGTAAAATTGCCAACGATACACTGGCCTAGCGGGCCGGCGCGACCCGAAAATCTGCGCCAGCCCTTATTCTATTTTATATAACAATCACATAAGTCTATAGTGATTAGTAATCTGCCGAGGCTCGTGATTTTCCATAACTTCAGTTGTTCCTTCTTAATTATTTCTTAACAAGTAAATACCTATCTTTGCTGTTACTAAAAGTTTAGTCGAAACAGAGACTGTATATTTTAAGAGATCAATATGGCTTCACACGTGCGGATTTCATTGATTTGAACCATGTTAACACAGGCATCGGCTATCGTTCTATGCCCAATCTAAACTTATCAATTAAATCGTATATAAAATGTCCACAATATGATTTTATCGGTAACGGAATAACAGATACTCGTCTATCTATGTGAGCTATTACACTGAAGACAGAGTCGATACACCGGCGAGAGTCGTCTGCAACAAGACGAGAAATATTCCATGTCATCGATGCAGCTAAACAACGGATCAGTGTGCATTGAATTCAGTAATGGGCTGATTCAATTTGTCATTAAAATATAATTATCACAGATAATGTTAAAATAAAAGTAAGGTAAACACGGAATCCTTGTAGTATGTCAAAATAATTTCATCTAGAACGTGTATCCATTGTGGATTTTACCTTATAATGATAAGCTTTATTCTTTGTGTTATTGGTGCCGTTATTGCAAAGGGTGGCGTCGAGCCGAACACCCGACTCGAACGCCATTACATATTGAACTGCAACCCGCACCGTCCTCGGCGTGGCGCCACACTCGTCGCCTCACCGACCTCCGCACTTTGCGTCCAATGATTTTTGTCAACAGTTTTTTTCTCGAGAATGTGCGTGTTCTACGTGTGTTTCGGTACATGGAAATTATAAAGTCAACGATAACTACACTGGCGCCGTCCCGTCATATATGAATCATTTGGTACACATTTCGGAACGAGATCAATCCGGTCGAAGTCGAAGCGAATCGGGAACTGTAATCTCGTCGGGCCACTTCGACGGCCAGAGTTCGCACGACACGGTGCAGCCGCGAACTGAACTGTAGGGAGCATGTGACGCGTGACATGTGACGCGTGACGTGTGACGCCGAGTCGTTAAAGCGTCGGAGTGATCCCGCCGCGGACACAGTGTGATGAGTGGCGGTGGCGCACCGGCACATGTCTGTGGTGCGGAGTCAGACCTGCAGCGGTGCGGCGCGTGTGGGGCACGTGGCGCGCGTGTGGCGCGTGTGGTGCGGCTCGGTGTCGGCGCAGCGCTGCGGGTGGCGGCGCGGGGGCGGCGGCGGGGGCGCGGCGCGCGGGAGGCGCGGGGGGCGCGCGGGGCGCGGGCGGCGCTAGGGCGCGCGGTACAGCAGGTAGGCGGTGAGCGCGGGCGGCAGTGCCAGCCGCGACGCCGCCGCACGCAGCCGCGGCCGCCCCACGCGCTGCCGGATCACGCGCCGGCACAGCTCCATCAGCGGCAACGGCTCCGCTGAAACAATGAACACCAACATAAATAATTTGTACTTTAACAATACATTTATAATACATTTGGCATAACATCACAAGACCGCAGTTCCGTCCTCGCCGTAGAGGACCTCACCGCATTCCCCGTCGCCCCCCCGACCCTTCTAGCAGTTCCGGCCTGCGTGCCAATGACAACACAATCTAATAGGATTAGGCCTAAAAAACAATCTTTCTCTAATCGTTGATATCTCATCCTCTCTGAGTGGCCGTTCTGAGCCGAGGTTCGTAACCCGTTAGTGGGTTGCCCTCAGCATGGTCACTTAATTCAGAGTTGCGAGCACCTTCTGCGTTCACCCTAAAGACCGGTGTGACCAGAAAAACCGACTCGGGTCAGGCTATTGGCAGTAGGGCCATTAACAAAAAATTGGCGTAACCAGTCTTAGTGCACATAAAAAAAAGAAAAAGAACCTTGACATAGTCAGTCCTCTTTAGTGATACTAAAAGTACCAAATTCGTCGTATCGAACATCAAAACTTTTCCAATGATACTTATAACACGAGCCTATCATTAGACGGCACTCGTGTGAGCACTCACGGTCAAGTCCGCCGATGTACTTCATAGTGATCTCGGCGTGTCCCCACACGGCGGACACGATGGGGTAGAGCGTCTTGCCGCGCAGCCCCCGCGCCGCCACGCCGAGGTACCGCCCGTCCGCGCAGAAGGCGAGCGTGCCCTCGTCCATGTCCAGCACCACCAGCAGCCGGTCCGGCACCAGGAACTGCTCGTCGGGCCGGAGCAGCGCCGGGTACGTCGTGCCGCTGCCACCCGTGCCTTTGGCGTTGTGGTATACCTGGAAAGTGTACCTCGTTACATCTATACTAATATTATAAAGCTGATGAGTTTGTTCGGCGCGTTAATCTCAGGAACTACTTCTTTCACTAATAGGAAGCTACATAACTCCTGAGTGCTATAGGCTACTTTTTATCCCGGGAAAATATTTTTGTCCCGGAAAAACTTTTTCACGTGGGCGGAGCCGCGAGCACTACTAGTTTTGTAATATAGTTATGTTGTTTTAAGCTAGTAAATGATGGAATTTCTATCGGAGCACCACATCTTATCATCACATATCTTGACTCGTCAAGCCCTGCGACGGACTATATAAGCGGGGCTTGACGGGTTAATCCAAGCTTTTCGAATATCATGTTTAAAATCTGTAGGAATAGTTAGTTTAAGATATATCTAGTTCGAATTGTAGAGTTGGGAGTGCAGTTTCTACAGCTTTTGTGACGTGCACATGATCTGTCCACAGAATGTATGAAAATATACATTTTCTGGGAAGTACTTGGATGAGAAAGGCAGATGACGGTCAGGAATGAGGAATATAATTACTACTTGGAACGGTATTGGCCTTTTCAAATACTTGCTAACTTTGTCAACATTTTATTTGTACGAAATTGTATTTATTAAAACAGAGGCCTATAAAACCATGGGTTACTACTTCATGGTAACTGATTACCATAGCCATCGCATAGTATCATAAAAATCCTCCATACACTATACGCTTTATGCGGAAGGAAAAAGTGTCAAAAATATCTCTATAAATCTATTAGCAATGAAACACATACCTTATTTCTGCCTAAATCCCACCCCCAGCTCTGGTCGGTGGCGCCGACGAGGCTCTGGTAGCCGACGGAGTGCAGCGGCGCGTGCGCAGTGGCGACGCCGACGACGGCGTGCGTGCCGCGCTGCCTCGCCGGCCACACCACCTCCCAGCAGTGCAGCCCGCGCGAGTACCCCACGCGCCCGCGGATGCAGTCCGTGCTCTGCGCAACCGGGTGTCGGTGGAACGTCAATGCGTCCTCCTCTTTCACGAATATGTTCAACGACCTGCAAATTAATAGTGTTTGTTGATTTTTTTTTGTATCGTAATTGATTATGAGAGGAGTATGCTGCTTGTCATTAGCAATTAACATCAACCAGAAGTTCGAAAATAAAGCAGTTCAACGGAATCGTCACTTGACAAATGTGAAGTCTGCGACTGAGTAACATTGGTTGCTAGTTACAATATTTATCATACTGGAACACCACAATGCTTACATTTTCTAGATGTAAAGGTTCATTGAATCACACGTCATATTGTGATGAAACCCTAACATTGTCGATGAATCTATCATAATTATCGACGCTATTGTTTTAGTAAATCACTTGATAATTAGTGTTATCGTTGAATTAATGATTGTTGTACCTGTCATCTGGGTTCCACGCGTGTTTGATCTGTAGGTCTGGATGCGCGGGCGGCGCGTCGAGCAGCGCGTCGAGACGCGCGGGCCGCGGCGGCTCGGGCGCCAGCTCGCGTGCTACCACCGCCTTGAACGGCGCCGTGCACTCGCGCGACACCGACTTCACACCGCCGGAGAGCTTTTGCCCCATGTTCATACCCCTGCAGCGAGTGCGGGCGCGCTTCGGCAGCGCCTTGAGGCCGCCGCGCCGCGCCTCCTCCGCGCCGCCGCCGCCCCCACCCCTCACTGAGCGCACCCCGCTCTTGTACCTGGAAAACATACATACATACTCATTAGTGCTATTACACTTTGAACATATCGGCATTATCAAAAGTGAATGTCATTGCGAGCGTTCATATTAACGCATTGTTCGTGAAACCGGTTTAATGTTCGTAGTATTGGTGTCGTCACAGCAGATGCCGAGGCGTCGATTGCGGAGTGCCCGCGCATCTTATGTAACATGGCGGCCGTCTAACCGTGAAAGTCACCGCTCAAAAGCCAAGGTTAACACGGCCCTGGAGTCTAACACCGGCTACACATGCGAATGTTCCCTCACCGCTTCTTATACGAACACAACGATTTAATTGGTGTTTATTTTTTTGCTGGCCAGTGATGTCATGTAAACGCTTTGCAGTACCCTAATTATAATAGACAAGAGACGTTGGCATGTCTGTATTAGAAACAATAGTACCGACAATTTGTGTTGAAGGCGTTGCACTTCGGTCTCAGGTTGGTTTAAGTAGGATAGCAGTCGGGCCACATGCCTGATATCTTTGTATTGGGCTATTGTTCGATAATGGGCGTATATACGAGTGCAGTTTGGAAAATAATCTATGTAGGATGAGAAGGGACGCCTAGAAGGCACGCAAGCTACAAGGCCGTCTGCCTTTACGACGCCTAGAACGGCTATGACAAAAGCGGGAAGTGAAAGGCAGTGAATGCGTCCCTCACGTCGCGTCGCCTCTTGACTGGGTAAACCGACGCAGTTACACGATACATTTCTATACATCGTAACTAACATCTGACAAGATAAGTCATAAGTTTTTCGTCTCATAGGTTTTACTGTCAATTTCGCATCCTGCCGACTTAGATTTCCCCCGAGACATTCCCGGTTTTGTTTCACATGGCCAACATAGAGCTAAGTCCCCAGACGAAATTCTGAGCGTATATATTTGATCTTGATTTTTGTTATAAAGAGTGGATGATGTACCTACACAGTGTGAGCCTAGCAGCCGAAAACATCCTACAAATAAAATAAAAAAATACCGATATTGTTCCGATGTTCGGGTCATATGGTACATAATTAATTTCATCGGCTCATTCTACATGAACTCATTATTTAACAGTATTCAGACGATATAGAGATAATCTGGTCTGGTCACGTGGCGAGCAATAAACAAACGGACAGCGACACGTGATCCATGTCACCACTGTGACGTCTTCATCGGCCACGTGCATTCTAAACTTATCAATTATTTACGCACTCGTTAGCGGCTACCCTATTCAGTATCCTGTTTTTTGTAGAGCGTTCCATTCACACTATAAGGAAGATTTGAATTACAATACGAGAATGAATCATGTAATCGTCAATATTATGGTAAATGAGTATATTTTGTTCGCAGGAAAATTGTGGTTACGTATCGGAAGCGAACACCGGTAAATAACCAGTTTTTGTGTTGTTTTTCTCACAGACACTCGAACCGATTTGTCAATGACACAATTAGCAGTGACACATGACATAGGGACCGTGCACAAAAAGCTCGCAAACATTACCTGCGGGCTGCGGCACGAGGTTGTATATCAAGGTGGTTTTGCGGTAATGTCAGATTTAGAAAAAGCAACTGACTATGGTAAATTGTAGAACGTCGGAGCCTGGGAGCGGCGGCACCGCTCACGCCCGGTGAGAGGTGAATGGAACATTGGAAGTGGCCAACGTTGCTAGGCCAACAACATTAGCGTGTGCCAACACGGCCGAACAATGAACTGGCGAAATGACGTACGCACTCTATCATACATTATACGTATACATTGTCTGCCACATTAGCGCTAAACTGAACGGCACAATTTATTTTGCCTGTTGCACACCGCCGGCTGGCGAATTCTCGATGGTCAACGCAGCTGCTGTTTTGTGTGAATGGAAATTCCGAGCCTGCGTGTAGCGCAAGCCTTGAATTGGGGACTTACAAGATAAAGTAGCTATTGACTATCGACGCAATATCAGCATCGATATTAATAACTTAATACGCATTCGCTTTATAAGCGTTAATAGAAAGGTATACAATTCAATACAGTTTAACTATAAATGTAGGCTCCATAAAGTAAGATAAAAAAAGTGTAGGTTAGTTTATGCCTGGTATTCAAAGTTTGGCCTCGCGGCACAATGTGTCATTAATGAACATAAAGAAGAGAAAGCAAATCTTTACATAATACCTGTGGTAGTAAATAATACTCATTACAAGATAAAGGTTAAGCATAATACTTATAGTTGACATATAGAAGCTCTACTATTTTTTTTTGCGACGCCGCTCACAGCTTTGGTCATACGAGCCCTATAAAGTTAAATAGCGTTGAAACCAATCATGCGCGTAAACAGCGCATATCCAACAAGAGCTAAACAACGTTACCGTTTTGTATCTGCATAATTGTTAATCAATGCATTTGATTGTGTTTGTAGTGTTCGTAGCGAAATCGATTACATTTACATAGAGGGAATTCTAAAATATATATAAATAGACAATATTAATTGCTCATTGAAACTATACAATAATTTTTCTACTATACATGAATATTTTTATTAGATTATTCAATTACTGGAACGATTCAAAAGGTGCATATATTTTCTAAAATAAAAACAATAATTGCAACGCCAAGTACGTCTTGCGTTACCTTATTCACTGGAATCATAGCCTCACTTGACGTCATAAATAATACAGCATGCAATTCCGCGGATTCGAGATTGCAAATAGTATTAACATCTTTACGATTTAGACTATAATATTAATCGAAGGTAAAAGTCATGGCTACGATACTCTAAAGGAAATACGTTTATTGGTAATCTAGACATTTAGAATATTTCTTATCACTAGGCATTACAATAATAAAATAAAGCGACCAAATCAACTATTCATTTAGTCTCAAAATACTTGAAATTGCTACTGAAACATTAGCGGCAGATCTTACTGCTTTTATTTGCATCCTTTGTTTAAGTTTTAGCGAGTTTGAAACACCTAGTACTTGATATCAGTTTGTACTGTATTCCGCGTTTTATTTTATGGTAAAAAGAAGGGCTAAAATTGCAACTTTATACTTTTTGAAATCCTCCTAGCCAGTTTCGGCCACGGCGGCCAATCTCAACGGAGATCAGCCAGGTACGCAAGATATATTATAGTGCACAAGTGTGTGCGCAATACACACTTGCACTCGCTATTCCTTCACTCTCATAGTCCGGTGAGACGGTAATCCGACTTGACCAGAGAGAGATCAGGCGCAGAACCAACGGCTTTACGTGCTTTCCGAGGCACGGGGGTATAACACCGCCAACTTCCTGACTCCGAGCTTCGACTGAGTATTTTTTTTTAATCCTACTTCCTACTAATATTATAAAGGCGAAAGTTTGTAAGAATGTATGGATGTTTGGATGTATGGATGTTTGTTCCTCTTTCACGCAAAAACTACTGAACGGATTTCGATGAAATTTGGCACACGGGTAGATCATGTCTTTGATTAACACATAGGCTACTTTTTATCCCGGGAAAACATAAAGCGGGACTTTTGTCCCGGGAAAATTTAATAACGCGGGCGGAGCCGCTGGCAGAAGCTACTATACTATATAATACTTATTAATAGTTTAATTGAGCTATTATTGGATCAATACGGCAACATAGGTACAGATCAATAAACGAATTGCAATGTTATAGAATAAAAAACCTTTTTATTCATACAAACATAATAGGGTATTTGACTACTTACAATTATGAAAAATTTAGGCTACCCAAAATTTAATGGAAAAATATTTTTCAAAATTGGCGCAATCGTAAGTAATGAAGCTTTGAAATTTGGTGGAAGGACTAGCTGTCAGATAACAGCAATACTAGGCTGTGATGTCACCAAGCGCCGTCGACCATGAAGCTGTCTGCGTGCGAAAGAGATAGCGCGATATCCCCGCCACGCCCCCACTTTTGCTCACACGAATATTTCAAAATTGAATAACTGCTTTATTTTTTAATCGATTTTGATGATGATTTCACAGAAGAATTTCTTTTTCGTATTATGTCCTGTTACATCTAAAACAACAAACATAGGATACTACCCTATTATTACGTTTGTTGAAGGTACATTAGTCAGTTATTTTTCATCAGTTAGTCTTATTATTTTGCCTTATTGATTTCGTAAATTAATTCATCATTGTAGATAGTTGAAATTAAATGTGTAATTGTTAACGTTTTAATTAGCAATTCAAACAAAAACGTCATTTACAGGCGAAATTGAAACATTGGTACGAACAACGAAACTGAATGGAATACCGAACAAGCGTGCCGAGGCTGTATTAATTGTTAATTCGATCACAACATGCAGATTTATTATTTAAATAAATTTAAAACAGTATGATGCCAAACAGAGCTTAATTACAGCAATGGCAAGGGTATTATCACAAATGGGACGACAGATGTCGAAATGGCTCGTTGCAGTATTTTTCATGACGCGGAGGTCGTGATTTCGCATACTTGACAGAAAGTGGTCAGTCAATACTAAAAATCTATGAACTGGTGGTAGGTTCCCTATGTAAGAGTCCGTCTGGGTGGGTACCACCGCAATGTCTATATTCTACCGCCAAGCAGCAATGTGCATGCACTGTTGTGTTTCTGTTTGAAGGGCATTGTAGTCAGTGTAACTACTGGACATAATGAGACTTAACATCTTATGTCTCAGGATGACGAGCGCAGTGTAATGCCACACAGTACTTTGTAACTCAAGGTGCTGGATGGTGTTGCTACTGTTTATGGGTGGTCGTACTGCTTACCATCAGGCAAACGGCATGCTCGTCTCGTCATTCAATGCCATAAAAAAAAAACTAAGAAGAAAATGATTGAAATATAATGAATATAATTATTATCGTCGGTTATAATCACGCAATCGACGGGGAAACGTGTACAAATTATACGTATAATTGTCTATTGTGCGACATTAGAGTGTTTATTGACATACTATAGACTTTTAAAACACAAACAATATTTTATATGTTACGAAACTCGAGCATAAAAATCTCACGCCATAATTGCATCAAACATTACCTATTCAAACAAGGTTTCGTATATTCACGGCTTTAGTTCCGAGTCAAACGTAAATCTTGCGTTGCTCAGATTATACAGCGTTTCTCAAACGCGTCATCTGTTATGTTAACACTACGGAGGTGTGCCGCAGGAGTTCCGAAGCGAGCATTTAACATTTTTTAAAGTAGAAAGCAGGCCAATGCAGGTCGAGCGAAGTCAACTTGCGAAAAGTGATCGGCGATACCTACACCTCATCAGAATTATTTTAAACTGCAAGATTTTATAACAGAAGTGAAAAGTTGAAATTCTCAGCTAAACTTAACTCTGGGCGCTATAACGATACGATATAAATTGTCTAACACGTCTGGATTGTCATTAACTTGCTAAACCCTTTATCACGCGTTCCAAATTCAAACTTACAAAAGTTGTCAAAATTGATAGTCAAAGTTGGTAATCTCTTTTGCGATGAGATAAGCTCCGTGGGTAAAGTTTGCTTATCGTATGTTAAATATTTAATATTTTCCGAACGTGGGATTTGGCGTGGAACTAGGGTTGCCAGGCTTCAGGATAAAGCCGGACATAGGCTTTTTGAATGCGTGTCCGGCCAAACTAAGCTCCGGCTTTTGGTAAGCTCTTTACATTTGACCAGTGACTTTTAGGGAGGCTGCAAAGTGCGTAAAATTAAATGGCCATGGAAATACACTTGGGAGATAAAAAATCGTATTTATACCAAGACCGCCTTATTTACCCAAATGTCCGGCCAAACTGACTGGTCTGTTCGGCTATTAGGTCTGACGACTTGGCAACCCTACGTGGGATACATGAAAGTGCCCGCGTTCCAAACTAATATCAGTGGCCGTACAAAATATTCTCGTACAAATTAATACAGTTGTCAACGGGGCTCGATACTGCGGCGATGAACTATCACTGGTTTTAAATAACAATTAAATAATCGCTAGGGCGTGTCGGAGTAACCTTGTCTCGGTAGCCGAGTTGCAACAGGGCCTCGTGTCAAGGAAAAACCCACTTAGCAGTTTCCCTGGCCCCGAACGTTCGCAAACCTTATTTTCGCACGAAATGATCTAATAAGCGATCTATATTGCGTATACAAATTCAATAGAAATATTGTTGACGTCAATGAGATTGATTTGTCTTACGCTAGCGGCTAGATGTTTATCGTTTTGACGCAATGACACGCGCCGTAATATATCTAATTAAGATTGCGTTAATAATAGCTTAATAGGAGTATTAATGAATTACCATTCTGGGTATCAACGATAAAAGTACGTAGGTAATCCATAGAACTAGAACAACGACCTGCATCGAAAGAACAGGAAGTAAAGAAAGCGGAATAATCAATTTATAGCACTATTTTCATTAGAAACTACATAAATCATTTGTAATTAAATAACACCAACCCTATTAAAAATAATCGTGTTTTGTTACTTTATATCCAACTAATAATATTAAAGCGAAAGTTTGTAAGAATGTATTTATTTTTATTATTTATTATAAGACAGCTCAGCATGTTTATAGTATACTGTCCGCAGGGTGTCTTAAAATAACATTTGCTTTAAAACATAATGATCTATCTACTTTGTATTGTCTTTAGGGTTTTATAAACAAAACTAATTATTTATACTCTTACACAATGCAATAAATCGCGTTAAATAGTATAATAACATAATGAAATAGGATCTAAAACAACCAAAATGCGTTGCAACATAATAAATCATAAACTACATACCACATAATAATACATTAAAATTGATTGTACGAGTGTATGTACATAATTTTATTCTCTAAATTGATGAAACACTACTTCCTAAAAAAGGGATATTGATATCCCTGTAGCTTAGGATAAGTAGAATCTCAGCCCTCCGGAACAATGTACAATTGATAAGTCTGGATTATGACAAAAGCCTCAGAAAAAGATTGAGTTCAAGTATAAAGAAAGTATCATTGAGTGTGTGTGTGTTGTATGAGTGTTACTCTTTCACGCAAAACTACTGAACGGATTTCGATGAAACTTGGCAGACGGGTACATCATGTCTTAGACTTACACATAGGCTACTTTTTGTCTCGGGAAAATATAAAGCGGGACTTTTGACCTGGAAAAACTTTTTAACGCGGGCAGAGCCGCGGGCAAAAGCTAGTAGGTTTTAGTTTCCAGATTTTTATACAAGTAGAATAAAGTTTATACTTTACTGATCATAAAAAAAACATGTGTGTGAATTTAATCCCACGTACCATAACGAATGGCAAAATTATAACTGATTTCATAGGCAGTCACAAATTAGGTATTTTATGCTCAGAAATACAATTGTCATTTAACAAATTAGTAGAGCTGAAAATCTGTCAGCGTTGTGGTTTAGCAAAATTCAGCATTAAACTGTTGAATTAGTAAAATTCTATTGAAATTAACACATTTCAAACAATTAAGCTTACTAGAAAAGCATTTTTTTTTTATACTAAAAAGTTTCGTAGGAAGTTTCTTTTTTGTTTATTTATTTTCATTTTATACACTAATGTATACAAGGAGGTTTAATTTCGTAAGCAATCTCTACCAGTCATCCTTAAGGTGGTGTACACATAATCATGGCTTTTGATATCGTAGTAATTGTTGTAATCACATAATGGCACACGTGTAACAATTGTAATACGTATAACTTTTATAATAATCATAAGTTGGATAATTTATGGGTTTAATACAGCACGAGTATATTGACTAGTTCTGTATCGGCCTACAAACAAATAGTAATTGATAATGATTGTTGTAATTCAGTCAAATTATACAATTAAGCTCTATTTAATGTCAAGTTACAGTTTTCATATTCAAACTAGACTTCTGGTCGCAGCTTCGCGCGCGTGATTGAGTTTTCCGGCATAAAAGTCCCGTTTTATATTTCTCCGGGATAAATTATATCTAAACATACATAGAGACAGACAGCGGGAAGCGATTTTGTTTTATACTATGTAGTGATTACTGTATGAGTACGATTTGCGCGCTGAGGTCCTGTGTTCGAATCTCGGGTCGAGCCAAAAATATTTGTGACTGGGTTTTCATCATCTTAAAAAATACTTAGTCGCAGTTCGGAGTCAGGAAGTTGGTGGTGTGATAGCACGTAAAGCCGTTGGTCCTGCGCCTGATCTTTCCGGTCATGTTGAATTGCCGTCTCACCGGACTATGAGACTGAAGGAATAGCGAGTGCACCTGTGTATTGCGCACACACTTGTGCACCATAATATCTCCTGCGTACCTGGCTGACCTCCGTTGAGATTGGCCGCCGTGGCCGAAACGGGCTAGGAGGATTATTATATTCAAATGTCTTTACAGCTTGCGTGTTTTGTAACGACTGTTTTTTATAGATTGTCATTTTTTACTATAAATAACAATTTACTAATAATTTTACTATAAACACCAGAAATGCTTTTCTCATTTAAAATAATTTGAAACCAAGCGTACTGATTGATTCTGATTGTACAGAATTGCACTACTTTGCTGTTAACCATTGTTGCTGTAACAATCATTGTTATTCTCATTATATTATGGTCGTAACATGTGTCCTCTACATCCGCCATGCAGGTTGATATAACAGCGATAGTTATGATTACATAAGTATCGGAGCTCGGTGCGCGCGCGCATGCTGCACGGTGCGCGGTGTGCCGCCGCCAGCGCTCCCTGTGTCAAGGATCCCTCGGTTCCGACGTATTATAATGAAGCTATCGTGCCATGGTCACACCGGCCGTGCGCCGATCATTTGTTTCCTTAATGTGTGTGTATGACACACGCCGTATGCTAATCCACGATTATTCAATGTTGTTCACTATGATTACGGGGTTTCAGATTTGTTTATCCGTGAGTTAGTAGCAGGGTAGTTTGCTAGCTATTGTGGCCTTATAAATCGATTTAAGACTACTTCACAATTTAAGAAACAATGCAATTCATACAGTAAAGTTTCTACACTTTTACTCAGAAAGATTTTACGTGAATTAAAATTAACTCTAGTAACTTCAAAGACTTTTTAATGAAACTAATTTACTGTAGGAACTCTTGTAATAATTAATTAGGCAAATACGATAAACATATTAGTATGTATCTTTTACAAATTATCAAAGCTAACTATACAATTTTAGTAGTAAAATCAGATTTTTTTGGTATTAGCAGTAGATTATTCAACTTATTCACTTATTCTAATAATGAAGTAAAGAACACCAATACATTTGCAAGTAAACAAAGTTCATCGATACGTTAATGTGGTGCTTAGCGACCACACCGCAGTGTCACATGCAATTTTATTGTACAACATTCCAAGGCGGAAAACGGTAAACTAGTCAGTGTTTACTATCGATAATAGCTCAACATTAAACATATTTCATATCTTATTTATAAATTACTCGGATATTTAACACAAAATTTACAGAACCATAACCTCATTTTGAACAAAACTTGTATAAGTCTAGAAAGGTTTAAAGATATTGCGAAACTTTAAATTGACACTATCCAATCATCTCTCAGATACTGATCTGGGTTCGTTATTTTAAAGAAAAATATAATTACATATGCGACTGTAACGAAAATACTATAATTTTATGAAATAACGACCTTATTAATAAACAGTTTACAAACCTATTTTAGTTACAAAATGGTTTGTATTCTTCCTTCAAATTCAATTCAAAATACGTTCGAAGAGGAAAAACATTCGATAACTAAAATAGGCTTAGAAACTGTTTATAAATAAGGCCGTATGTCTCTCTATTTTTTACTATACGAGTCCGTGCGGCCGTGGGAAGTATTTGTACGTAATACGAATGGTTTGAGGTAATCCTGTCTATGACTCATCCAGTGTTGCTAATACGGACTATACCATATTCAGGGAAGGAAAAACGTATTAATATAAACAAGTATCTACCTATTTTTCGAATAATTGTGTTGTATTCGGTGTAGTTAACGGATTCGAAAAGCTTACATGTACGTATGTACGAAATGATTTTCAGAAGTACGTATGATTTATTTAAATTACTTTTCCTTACTTACATATTATGGTATAAATTAATGAATAATACCAATAAAATATAAACAAGGAATAATATTTGTTTAACAAAATAAACAGTTCATTGAATTACGTAGGAATTCTGAGTACACAACGTTCATCGTATATTCGGAAAACCATGACAAGTGTCTGCACAATTTCAGCAATAATATCTTTAATTCGTTGGTGGGATGTCCGCGAGTGATATCATAACTGAATCGATTTTTTTGTAAAAAAATCAATGAGGCACTCATAAATCTGTATGTATGCAATGAATCAATGCCGAGTAAAGCATTTTTGGTTAGATTGTCCCCCGAAAGCCAAATTTTAAGACAACCCAAAAAACTGTATACTTACATATTTTTTTGCAAAAATCATTGCTATAGTCTATATTGTTTGGTCATTATCGCGTTGTTCAGTTTGGCAGGTCGAGCGCACACACAGCGGCCGAGAGCCTTGACTGCAATGCGCGCGCGCCGTAGCGTGTCAAGGGAGCGCTGCTTTCGCCGCCACACCTGCGCTCAGCCTACATCCATACCAGCCACCATGGAGAAAAAACCTAATAAGGCTATTAAATTAAACGATCAAATGTATACTATGCGTTCCAATACAACACGCTGCATGCACCTGTTACAATATGGAAATGTTGTTACGTAAGTTCGTTCAAATGATTTTTTTTATTACATTGAATGACGAGACGAGCATGCCGTTCACCTGATGGTAAGCGATACGACCACCCATAAACAGTAGCAACACCATTCAGCACCTTGCGGTGGAAATAGACAACATTTCATCACGATAAATAATTTTTCATGGTGTTGATAGGCTTCATGAGATCAAATAAGCTTTGAGAAAAGGTGGTGCAATGGTTGCATTTCTCTCTGGCCCTTTATGTACTATGTAAAGTATTATACAAGAACGAAAACACATATATAAAAGCAACAAGCCGTCGACTGGACCTTTAGGTTGTCAGATAAATTGTACAGTTGCATCGCTTACAAGACACGTGTCGGCCACATAGTTTACAATCAAGCGTATTGAGTTGAATGTGTTGAGTAACAAGAGTTGACAGCGTGGACACCATTACTTAGCCGTTGAGATTTACTGTTCAATCGGTGTTAGTAAATCGTGTCTGATGTAAATAAATCTAAACCCGACGATGGAGACGAGGCCTTTAAGTATAAAGAAGTATCGCGCGAGAACAAAGCGGGGCAATCTTCTAAGTGGTTGGAGAGGCCCGGCCGGTACAAAGACACCCTACGTATCCCCCTCTCGGCTCAGCCCCCGCGTCTCCGCGCCTCGGCACCCCGCACCGCCCTCGGCCAGATAAGCACGCCATCCACTTCTAAATGCTTTTAGGAACACTGAATGAGTCACCGCCTAAGGAGCCCGAATGGAAAACTTAGCTATGACGCCTTTAGGGAAGCATATCTTATGTTTATCTAATGAGGGCAGAATAATTTTAGGTGGAATTAACATTTATTTATATACGGGAAGTGATATTATTTCAACAGCTTTCGAAATACATTCATGTTAAAAAGTAACTGTACGTGTAGTCAATCAAAAATCTACCGCTTGAACGTACGTGGGTACGTAGTAAATGTTAATGGATTAAAAAATTAATGAATTTTCTTTCACACTGTTGGTTTAATTAACTATCTTTATTGTTTCTAAGAAACTATATAAATACGAGAAAAAAAAATTCTTGGTATAATCAAATTCAATACGCTGCGAGTGATCTCTAGAGAGCACAAAATCCTAGTAAATGGAAAAACATATTTGAATACATATTTCAATTCACGTACAATATATTTTTTGAAAGCCACAATGTCAATAGTCAGAGAAAACAATGTTTTTAAAATCACTCGTATAATATTTGATCTGTTATATCAACCACAATTCATTTTAGCAAAATATTAATATTAATTTTACATTTGGCGTCAAAATAATACGATTACCGCATCAGTAGGTACAGTACCTATACAAAAACCAAAACCAATTTTTAATCTATAAAAGGTTAAATTTCTCAATATTCTTGGCTGCTAAAATGGATTCTTTGGATCTCCAAGAGTTGTCCAATCTATTAGTAGAATTGACATACAAGTGTCAGTGTTCGCGAGCTTGTGTTCACTGCGTTAGCTGACAAACGATTTTGCTATTTATTTTAAATCTTTAAAATCTCGCATCCAAGTGAAATTAGAAATTGCAGACTTCAATTATGTTAGCTAGCGTGCAAATAGGACTTGTATATCAGTTACTTAAAAAGGTAGAGCATAGTGTAAAGACATATTAATTCAATATCTATGGTTTTTTGGGACGCCAGGTATATAGATATTATAATTCCGTAAAATTTAAAGGAAAGTTGAAGAATTAATCTTATAAAACACCGCGCGAGTGTGTTAGCGTTGAGTAGCAAGATATGTTTTAAAACTTACGTGGTCCAGCTTAGCCGGACGTCTGACAATTCTATGTTGGATGGAAATGCGAAGGGCATTGCAAGCATACATTATTCATGGATACATGCTGATGTGCCTCGGCCAGCTCGTTACGTTCAAAGACGACGTGTTTACAGAGTTACGACGACGTGTTTGGGATTAAAAAATCACTTTCTGCGCAACTTAATTAAATAGATAGAGTTCAAATTATATGCTGTGAAATAAGATTATCGAAATTGTTTAACATTTAATAACAACTACCTATATGTTGTTTTATTATTGCTTATCTTTTAAAATGTTGAGGTTTTGCAGAAAGAATAAAGCTTTATATTGAGTCACTGGTACTGCTCTGTCAATATGTTATAAAAACTTGATACATTTACTCGTATTATTATTTTGACATAACAGTTAAATCGATCAGTTCATAAAAATACATAAAAACAATTCTTAAATATGGAGCTAGCAAAAAGGTCATGTGTTTTTCTTACCGTACTGAAGAAATACGTAATAACGTATTATACGTTGTTTTAAAAGGTAATTCAGCTAATTAACATGTAAAAATATTGAAGGAGACACGTGAAGTAACACTAAAGTTAGACACGGGTGGACAGGAAGCAGTTATTTGCTAAGCAAATCGCGTCACCGAAGCGTGACCCGCGCTGATGACGAGCACTGTGGCGCTTCCGTGAACGCAGGTGCCAAACAAATTAAATGTAATTTTCATTTATTTAAACAAAATAAGCCGCTTTCTTCGAGGCAAAAATTAAAATTGTCAACATTACGCTCAGCGAGAGAAATAAACGAAATGGAAACAAGAAATAAAGTGAAGATAGCAAGCGTGCAGGCAGGGGACTGTGTTACAAAAAACAGATTGTTTCATTTTGTTTTTCTGTGGAAGGATCAACAATGCGGCGATGCGTCTTGGCTTGCTTGAAACCGGTATGAGGCACTGCACAGCTCGGATCAAACGCCTCGCGCCACCGCCGGGGTATAGCCTCAATGTCAATTCGTACACGAATTATTCAAAGATCAATGCTTAATAAAAATGCCATTGTCTCAATAATCACTAAATGGTGTGTAGGTTTGCTGTTAGTGTCAATCACATACGGACAAAATCCGTTGTATATTGCCAAATGTAGAAAGAACACGTATTTGCTGAAGCTACTTATAGTTGCTAAGCAATTATCTTTGTAAAGATTTATGATGTAATGAATTAGCACAATATATTTTATGGCAAGCTTGCATAATAATAATTATAATTATGTATGTTCTATTTATATTTCATAATTCGTTTCATAGTAATGACGGCACAGTTACAATTTTAGGATATATAGGATTGGTTACATAAAACATTGGTGTTACAAGTAGAAAGTTGTTTACATTAGAAAGTCGTTCTTATAATTGTTTAATATGTTTAAAGCAACATCCTTTAAAGACCTTTTGTAATATAAACAATACAACGTAATTATGGAATATCGTAAAGCGACATAAATTTTAATGTTTACCGCTGACTACGATCATGTACTTATATGTCATAAATATATTATACCTAACATTTACATAACCCTTGAGACACAAGTGTTGTGTGGACATTTAGGACATGCTAGAGCCTTGGTGTTCCATAATATCCATACTAAACGTAAAAATAAATTATAAACATTGCTTCAAATCCGGTAACTCTATAGCCCCAAGAAAGCTTAAGGTAACGTAAATCAGGTTAGGTCCACGAAAAAAAAGCTGCGATAGCGACACGGTTGTTATACATATTAGCTTCCTGTAGACAACATAATGATGCTTACCTACTATTAAGTACATATACAATAAACATTTGATAGTCGTCGTAGAACAATGGTCGATGAGTTTGTTGTTCGGAGAGTTCGGAGCTGAGGCTTGATTCCCACAAGAAATGAATTTATTTCAGGTTCCCCATCTTGTAGCATGGATAACATTATTCCTGACTAGATTTTGCCCGCGGCTTCGCCCGCATTAAAAGGTTTTTCCGGGATAAAAGTCCCGTTTTTTATTTTCCCGGGATAAAATGTAGCCTATGTGTTAATCCATGACATGATCTACCAGTGTGCCGAATTTCATCGAAATCCGTTCAGAAGTTTTTGCATGAAAGAGTAACAAACATCCATACACCATACATACTTACAAACTTTCGCCTTTATAATATTAGTAGGATAGTAGGATAAACGCTTCAAATATTATATTTTTTTTATTACTAGCTGACACGGCAAACTTCGTACAGTCTCAGAATCAATAAATAAAAAAGCTGAATGATAATTGCCGAATGTTTCAACTTTGGCGGCGAAAGGTCGTCGCCGCTGTAGAGGAACAGATGGTTGCGCTCCTCTATGGAAGGTGAGGCCGCCACACAACTTAAGTAAAAAATGTGGTCAAAACTTAACCGGAAAAAAATGCTCGATATCCTAGTGGAATGCTGCTCGTTCCACGATGACAGGAGCACTGTGTCTGCGGGATCGCTCAATATCATTGTGTCGTGCTCGCTGTTGTTGTGTCTGATGTGCACGAACTCATTGCATTCTAAGCCTTCTGACATACCAATACGACTATTTTGATTATCTGACTCTCGCTGGTCATCAGTGCGGTTAGCACGTGAGGTATCTCTTCGCACATTTGATTGATTTCGATAACCGAAGTCAGGTCGTCTTCTCCTTCGCATTGTAAATTGTAGATAATCAAAATAAGGAAGTTCTCGCGCACTTAGCGGTAAATAGTGTCATTGTCACAAAGAATTAACAAAGTGAAGTTATCTGACTTAACTACAATTTTGGAGCAATCTGAAATTAGGACAGCGGTGTTCCCGCTTTAATTCTTTAATTGCTGCACACGAAGACACTAATTTACTGCATGATATTGACACACTATCACATCATACATTAAACCGCATTATGCTTATAAAAATAAAATTCAATCGAGACAATAAGTCTGGCCTTTGACCCTAGCCGGTTCCTTATGGAACAAATAAAAAAAATCAAATGTTTGACAGGTAGGAATAGTTTCTAAGGGAAAGCAAACTGATGTTTATACTATATTCCAAGCATTTCTTTCATATATACTCACCTTTTAAACCTTCCCTGGACTTCCACAAATAATCCAAAACCAAAATTAGCCAAATCAGTCCAGTCGTTCTCGAGTTTTAGCGAAACTAACGAACAGCAATTGATTTCTATACACATAGATAATAACAGATATTTCGAAATTAAGCAAATAAAAATACGGAAATAATGTGTTTATAATATTTCATAACTACCTATATTAAATAAGGTCGAAGCAACTTCCGAAGACGCAATACAAGGATGCAGCTGTGAGGCGATTCATGAAGCTAATAACTTCCTCAAATTGCACTACGTGACATTGAAACGTGGAGTTATACTGGAACGAATGGCTCTCACTTGTCCATGCAAAATGTATAATCCGCCGTCAGATGAACGGAAAAAGCGCAGGGATGTGATGTGCGCTCAAAAGGCTATAAATAATAGAGAACACAAAGAGCACTGGATCAAATTTGTGTTATGCGTGTGTGCAAACCATGGGGCTGTAGGGTCAACGACACTCACCCCGGTCTACAGTGGGACACAGGCACAGGACGTGACTCATTCGTGGGGATACCAGCTGCTATGAGCAAAAACTACCCTCGCCGACGCGTGTGCGATCTCTACATGCTCCACTCTCCGCTGCATACATTTAATTAACTAACATTTGATTGCGATGATTGATAAAAACGTGTAATTATACATCAACTTTTCAAACACATTATGGAATACGAACACTGGTTTAGGCGAGAATATTTTTTATATTAATATCAAATATTATTTTAGTTATATTATTTTATATACTCATACCAGTATAAAGTTTTCGAAGACCTCACCACACCCATATAGTAATGTCCTACATGCCATATAATATATACGATTTAGTTAGTATAGAAGTTTCAATTTTGATTGGAGCTCAGTGAACGCGCTCGCAGGGAAGAGGAAATTCGATTTTGTCGCCAATTCGGTTTTGTGGTTGCGAACTCTGTATGCGTAACATCGATTGTGATGTAGGGAGTGAAAGCGGCAACATATGCCGGCCTCATTCGCTTTATGAAGTGTACATCTCGACGCCATATGGTACGCAACTTACAGCTGATTCGATTCTTCACGCATATAACTAGGTCATCAATTTTAGAATTTGTCATATCATTGTATGTCGTCGTTAAATTATAAGTTTTGTTATAGTCAACAGTTAATTGACTTAATATTATCAGATAGATTGTAATAAAAATACAAAGGCAATGTATCGATTTAACACAGTTCATTTCCCTTGTGATTGAACCCTTGCATATTGTGAATTGTGATTCGACTGAACAGAACTTAACAGAACAAAAAATATAAATTATTTTAAATATTTTATATGCTTTGTCAATGAGAGAGGCTGTGGCTGCGAGCACAAGAGGGCGAGGAACTGCACAACCGTCCTTCACCTAGCTCTGTCTGGGCATCGATCCTATCTCAGTGCTCGCTTGACGAGTGCACTTATTTATAAATACGTACTGTCGTGCTGAGAAACAGTGTGTGGAGTCGAAGTGTCATTGCATTACTCAATTAAATAACAATCACGAATTAGACAGCGCACAACGCACCTAAGCACATGTTATAATTTGTTAACACTTTGTCTACCGCTGATTTATTATAGAGAACGTCAGTTGCGTGACTCACATCTTTAACTACCGAACTTTTGAAGGCGGAAACTTGCTTAGCAATGACGTAAGAACTATTGTAGTTATTAATTTTAATAAGTTCGTCGTGAGAACAACTGCCTCAAGGAAAAGGCGAGCACTGGCAGAATGGAATCGCGTTTGTTGTCAGTTGTGTTCCCATGAAAAAGAATAGTTGTTAGGTGAGGGTAACAAGGCGCGAGACGTCAATAACCTCGACGGTACGGATCGAGGAGGTTGCAATAAATACGACATCGGCGGCGGTGGCCTGGTCAAGAGCCTTTCAAGGCCGGGAGGCGAGGCGGGGAGTGTACGCGCGCCCCACATCTGCGCTTGAGCCACTCTTGCGGCTGGCCCTACCGCCTGCATTCCACCAGAAAGCACAACAAGCTCAGCTAAACCATTATGTCTTTAGCCAGATAGATGTTGATCTGATTGCATGTATCATAATATTATACTTGTTGTTCTATTGACATAAAACCTTAAAAGAGAATAATCGCACAGAGGCATAGCAGCAGTATTACGGCTTAGATTTATATATTATTTCATTATATTATGTACATATTATAATAAAGCAGTAGAACCGGTGTGTCTGTACATTCGAAACGTGATAAAAAAGAAAGGGAGCGACTAAAGAAGAGTGATGGAATACAAATCAGCGATTTTTTAAAATCTTTTATGTCCGTCTGTCTGTTTGTTTGTAACTGCACATCTCCGAAACTACTGAACGGATTTCGATAAAATTTGGCACACGAGTAGATCATACCTTCGATTAACACAAAGGCTACTTGTTATCCCGGAAAAATGTAAAACGGGAATTTTATCCCGGAAAAACGTTATCACGCGGGCAGAGCCGCGAGCAAAAGCTAGTCTTAAATAATTTTTATAACTACATTATTCACTAAGGGCTCATGTTTTCCTTAAATGGCATCTGATATCAAGTTCCGAAGGTTTAATAAAACCTTTAACGTAGAGGAGAAAATCGTGACCGTCAATTTTGTAGAGATTACGTACACTCGGGTCGCTAGTTTCGTAACTTGGATTGTCAAGGTCACACACATAGTACTAATGTATAAATTATGCAGAAAAAATGACGTTTCTTATAGAGTTTTCTAACACAACAATAATAACACCAGAGCGGTTCAATGAATCAACATGTCGATCGTGTTAAAAAGAGACAGACGTACGTCACTCGGAGGATACAACCTCAACAAAGGATTATCGTGGTGACGGCGAGAGGAAGCACTGTGGATACGGCGTGGTGAACTCACCGCAGGTCGAGGAAACGGGCGGCTCTAGTTCTTCTGTCACAGGACATGTCGTATGTTGAAACAATCCACTGAAATGAGCACTGTACTAGGAACGCGCAGGCGTCATGGTTGCGAATAGCTGCGGTCGCGGACGTGCATCGGCGTACCACGTACACTACCACTGGCGACGAGAGAACGCGCGCACTGAACCACGTTCAGCGAGCGCAGGCTACCTGCCGTTTCCGCGGCGCGGTGAAGCGGAGGTGCGCATCGCCGACCGCGGCGCACGCGCAGGTACACGCCACGTTCGGGGGGACTGTTCACTGCTCTACCACACGCCGCCCGCCACCGTCAACCCGCCGGCCGGCCACTCTCTTTACCGTCTCGAATCTCGACTCTCCGACTCGCCACAATCCGATACCCGTCAAAACAATTCTTAAAACTGACACACTGTTCGCCTCCACATTGTAAACCGACTTCGAATGCGTCGGAGAAATAAATCATCTTCGTGTATAACCCTGGTTCAAAGTAATAAGAAAATTTGATAGCTAAAGCTACTAAGTGTATTTCATATTTTCTTTGCGGAAACTGTATAATAATTCCAAGTATTTTATTTGTGAACTGAAATGTTGTTGTTAGTTGCGATAAGAAATGACTTTATGCTTTATAAAAGTATGTATTAACATCCTTTTTTTGAGCGCTATTTATATATTTTTTTCACTGCACAGATTTGAAAATGCGATCATGTTTTAATTATCCTAATTACAGCTCGTGACGGCACGCAACACTTTCCAAAACTTAGAGAAACGCAGGGCTTTACTTTGGCCGCCCGCCGCGCGCCGTCCTAATTTACATGTGAATATTGTTTGTTTAAATATGAGTCATTTCTGAAGTCTTGGTCAACTTTCACAAACGCGCATGGCTCAACAATTAGCTTCACAAAATGAAAGCTCAAATGAATGCTTTATCATGAACAAGCATAATTTTCAATACATGTTATAGTGTTATAACAATATTACATTAATATTTATGTAACGGTGCATATTCATATAAATGGACCAGATGGTATTATTTTAATTTTAGAGCTTTCATGGCGCCGTTCAGCGTGTGTAAGGCGGGAGTTTTAAACAGCTGAGAATATGCAAATAGCTTTCCTTTGTCTGGACAAAGGAACAGTTCACAACTCGCATTAGCGCCGGCAAAGAAGTGCTAGATCCCATTAGAGACATTTTAATAACGACTTCTAAAATTTTTAACGACAATATTTGAGTATTAATTAAAATACTAAATCGTTTTAAACTTAGATAATCATTTTGTTGATAGCATCAATTTTGAAATCAATTTACACGACACTCAATTGAAATTTGTCTTGATATTGGATGTATGGTCCCAACTCCCAACAGATGTTAGCATTTTATCGATTCCCATGTGCCATGGATTAGACCGAAGAAGCTACCTGACTCTATGCACAGAAAGGAAGGGCGCCATGCACCTGCGATTAGTTACGACTTGCGACGCAACGTCACTGTTTCTTTCACCTGTTCATTTCCAGCACATTTGTCTTGCCCCTTGTCGTTCCTACGGCTATTTATATGCTAAACGTTATTTGGCACCGATCAACTGTTAGTGTTATGTGACCTAATTCTTACAGGATTATATGTAATGTAGAGCAACGTTGGTGGTGTTATTGATGGATAATGGGATTAATCATTTCTACACAATAGTTGCAATCGTTTTTATGGAAATATTTACATAACTACGTAATATATAGAATCATTAATTTGTTAACACTAAAACAGTGTAGACACCTAAGGTTGCGGTAATAAAGATGAGGCTAAAACTCTGGATTTGGCAACAATGCTAAAGTTTGGCAAAGAGTCGTATTCTTATTTAAATGTCCATTTTTAAATTCATCACCTTATTCACTTGAGCGTAAATTTTTAAATGTTTAGTTTCTAAACTTGCATAACATAAGTCAGAATCGTTTAGGAGTGCAAAACTAACTTTCAAATTACAATAAACATTTTCCATCATGGCCCGACGAGGTCGTTCATTTCAGAGAGCTGGGTACGTTAAAGGCACTTAATCGAGAATAGTGTGATGCGTTGAAACTCAACATTTAGATTGTTACAGGCGCGTTGTAGGCGAGATGGGACGAAGGGCGGTATTCCCACTGGGTTCTAAACGGCCCTCGTTGTTTTTCCCCACTCCTCAAATATCATTGCCGTTTCTATCTCTGTTTTTTTAATTTTATTTTAATTTATTTGACGTAGCAAGGGAATGAGAAAAAAAATCTTATTTTTCTAGAATTGGCTGCGGTACGTTATTTTTATACACGTTGCGTTTCGTTTATGTTCTTATTTTTTGTTAATGTATATGTAGGTAATCAAAATGATCGGTTATCAATTCGCAAATATAATGGTTTTAGGATGATCTTTAGGGAACTTACTTACTGCTCGAATTCCCTTGTAAAATCGATCTATTTATGGTATAAATCAAAATGGCTGCAGAGAAAGTGCTCTACCAAAATCAATAACAGTCAGTCACATAAAAAATATTAAGACCATTTCATTTATCGGCTGCCTCGGTGCCGTAGTTGTATTACGATACGACTGTAATGATGAGGTTTCGGGTTCGATCCCCCGGTCGAGCAAAGTGATATTGGGTTTTTCTATTCAGTATTAGCACGGAGTCTGGAATTTCTGCCCGATATGGCGATAGGACGGAATATGTACGTCGCAAAATGTGTGCACTAGTTGCGCCTCTGCCTACCACTTCGGACATAAAAGGCGTGAATGTGAATGTGTGTGTGACCATTTCATTTATTTTAAAATAGCACCGCGCCTGGCCTATTTTTTTCGAATAATTATAATAAAACAGAGAAGGGCCCTCTGCAGTAGGTAACGAACAAGATTTGGACCTTAAGGTTGAGAAAAATTCAAATACTGTGAGGAACCACTCCGTAAACGGCTTGTTGATTCCATGAGTATTCCGGTGAGCTCGAGAATCCAACGGTTTTAGTATACAATTGAAAAATTTTACACGTTGAATAGCTATTAAGAAAATAAATAAGAATGCCTGGACTCTTTCAATCTTACACCCGAAAGTTTGAACTCTCCTAAGGAAGCTTTGACTTTCTTATTAATAAATTTAGTACATATTTAGCCGACAGTATAAAACTGGAACAATTTATGTTTTGTTTAACAAATTTTTACGTTCGTGCAACCAATCATTATGTCAGACGTGAAACGTTTAACGTTGATATTTGAGACGTTTAGGAGGTGACATTAGTCACAACTATGGTTTCCAATAAGGTCACTGTGACCTCCAGTATTTTTTGCCACACGGCGAAAGAGCATGCAATTTAAACATGCTAGTAGGTACCCAATGAATACAAGTTTACTAATAGTACTCCATATGCAATAGAGTCACACCGTAGAAATTTCGTCTACAAAATGGATGAATCGATTTGATTGTAGTGCCACTATCTCATAGACAACGAACGTGAAGTGATAGCTTTCTATAGCATTTCGAATGGTGATTGAGATCGAATGCATATTGAGATTTTTGGAGGTCCGAACGCCACTGTCCCTCCTATATTTTCTTTTAACACTGGCAGTGCATCCATGATTCTTGTAAAAGATGGATGTTTATGGGTGTTCAAGATAGCTTAATATTGATTGACTCACATGCGCTTTTGCCTATTTATGCAATAAAAAATAATCATATTCATCGCTATCACAGAAATCATGGCAGTTTATCACGAGGGCTAAGCCGTGTATCGCGTATAGTCAGTACAGGTGATTTTTAAACCATTGTTATCCTTAAAAAAAAATGACCATAATACGTTGAGTTGTTTCCTTCTAGCCTATTGCCATCACTCCCATCACCCACCCAATTCTGCTGATTCTGATTATGTAAATTATTGTGTGTAATAATTGTGAAACTTATTCGTGTTTCAATTATTCGAAAACATCTCGAGTTATTTGACGTTGGGCCAATCCATCCAGAGTTTAAAACTCCAATGACAAATCCGGAATGTCTGGTATAAAAGCAAATAACACGTATCAAACAAACATAATAACCGATAACGATAACAAACAAGTCTAATTGCAAAACGACATAGCAATTTGCATCGTACAAACATGCAAACACAGTTAAAGTGTCGGATAAACAATGATAAAGAAGTTACATCACGCATCATACTCGGAAAGTGATTTCGTCATGTGAAAATATTCGATTCACGGCAATACAATACGAAAGTGATGACTCGATAGGAAGAATAGCTACTGGTGGTAGGTCTCTCATAAGAGTCCGTCTGGGTGGGTACCACCGCAATGTTTATGTCTACCGCCAAACAGCAGTGTGCATGCACTGTTGTGTTTCGGTTGGAAAGACATTCTAGCCAGTGTAACTACTAGACATAATGAGAATTAACATCTTATCTTATGTCTCAAGATGACGAGTGCAGTGGAATGCCACACAGTGCTTTGTAACTCAAGGCGCTGGATGGTGTTGATACTGTTGATGGGTGGTCGTATTGCTTACCATTAGGCGAACGGCATGCTCGTTTTGTCATCCAATGCAATAAAAAGCGATAGGTAACTATTATGGTGTGGTGTTGGATATAATGCTTATAAGTAATTTTGCCCGCGGCTCCGCCCGCGTTAAAAGTTTTTCCGGGATAAAAGTTCCGCTTTTTATTTTCCTGGGATAAAATGTAGCCTATGTGTTAATCCAGGACATGATCTACAAGTGCGCCAAATTTCATCGAAATCCGTTCAGTAGTTTTTGCGTGAAAGAGTAACAAACATTCATACATACTTACAAACTTTCGCGTTTATAATATTAGTAGGATGGTGCCTTTTCAAGGCGAAAAATAAAACAATCTTTACGGAGAACTCACTGAACTTGGTCAACTTACTTACAAATGGTCTTTTGCTGTTTAGCTTCTAATGACTTGAACAACTTCCCCGGATATGTTCCAGTTAACTAGAATAATATTTGGCAGCGATTAGCAGTACACCGTCATCGTTTCTAGTTGTCGCTAACTAGCTTTGTTCAAAATTCATTTAAATCCACATCGTACTTATATAGATTTCGTGGAAATATGGCACTTGCTTATTCTAATTTAAACATAGGCTAGCAAGTACTTGCAGTAATATCTTGAGCTAGAACTTCTCAATGCGTGTACACTAGTGGTAATATTTCAATAGTTTTATACACATGCGATTTGCCACAAGTCCTGCATGCTTTGAAATATGGAAAAGTAAACTTGTCATGAGTGTTTACAAGCTAAAAATTGCTTGTAGAAGTCGAATTCTGTACATTTTTTTGTATTTCTTGCCAATCTAATCCTCGTTTAACGATAGCCTTGCAAACCAACATCGGAATATTAACAATTAGAAAACTTACGCAAAATATAGCATGTACTAATCCTGTTCAATATTCATTACTTTGAATATGCATGTAACAGTTGAGTGTAAATTAGGCAACTCATTGTAGACACAAATGGTTACAATCTGCAGCGTCAATTTCGGCAAACACACTTAACAATCATATTACTTACGTTCTCAACACAAAGTAGGATATCAAACTTATTTTAAATACCATTAATAGGTATATAAAACTATATAACGAAAATATCCTGAGAGAGGATATAAAACATTGGTGTCTATAAGATAATTATAAACTCGCCACGTTTCACACTCGAGTAATTCACTAATCGTTTCGCAATGTGTACGAATTAATACAGATTACCAAAAGCGAAAAAAGAAAACGATACACTTACACAAATATAAGTTATTAAATGCAGTATGTAGTCGGTAGTGGGTTAGGTGTGTAATAAAAAAGTTAAATGCACGCGAAGCCGCCATTAGGAAATGGGCGCCGCCGCAACCGACGACGATAGAGACGATAACGATTTCACTGGGCGGCTATAGTGAATGGAGAAAATTGCGCTTTTCAGCGAAATGAAAGCTCGCTGCCGTTGCACAATTCTTACTAGATAAAAAAATATATAATTTTTGGGTACAGACTGCGAGCTATCTTGTCGTCGTTACGAGCTTCTATGCATCACAATCGTTTGTGTTGCGTTTTAAAAAGCGTTTTATCTTTGTGTTATTATTCGGATTTCGCTGTGTAATATTACTTATATAGAGATACGAGACGGGGTCATCGTTATCTGTTCTCTAATAATCGTTATTTATTGCCACTAAAATGTATTAATAATTATATTTCCGCATACGAGGGTGTATTGCAATATGACGCTATTCCCTAATCAGGTTACGTCGGGATAACAGTCGCTTGTTTGTCGTTCTTTTTATAAGTTCGAGACTAATAAACTGTTGGCCGGCGGAAGTAGGGCACCAGTAGTCTGACTAAAGAAGTAAACTAGGAAGAGGAACCGATGTGTCTTACGCAATAAAGGTCGCTGCGAGCACGCAAAAAAATACTTCGTTGACAAAATTCGCACAATAGACCACAAACGGCACGAATTGTTTTAAAATATATTAAGTAAATAATCAAAGAACGTGCTATATAACGCAAAGATCAAATATAATTATTCTGTTAACATGTTAAATGGAAAAACATTATGTAGCACTATTAATGTTTTCAATTATTTCAAAGGCGCATCACGAATAAGCTAGCTGCATTTGTATTACAATGTTTACATCATAAACGGTAAATATTAAAGCACACAACATTTCCTATGTTCGCCGCTTCTTGGTTGCGTATTCAGTTTATTTGTATCAACCAGATCGCTTTAAATAGAAAATCCTACATCACCGACAGATGTGTCTTCATAAAAATATCAAGGACTGCGTTTCATCTGCTAAAAAATAACTTTTATAAATAGGAGCAGTTTGGTCTTCTGATATTTTCATTTCATGCGGAACATATTGAGATTATGACGCATTCATAGATCGCAGCACTAGTGTTAAACGGGTTCGATATATTTTGGCAAGTTAGTTAACAATAGGGTATATGTCCCCATTCAGGTTACAAGCGGATTTCACAGCTGTCGATAGAGGATTTACCCGAAGCCCAGCTCTCTAACGAAGCTATGGTTGTTTGAACATCGACTACCGAGCGCGCACCCGACCGAGCCCAGTTCTATATTTTTATTCATACTAAAGGTTTTATATACGTATCGCATTATAATCCACGTTTACTTAACTGACACGAAACGTGGCGTGCGCAATTGCTTTTTCGTTAATAAGCTCTAATGCACGCTGAATGCTTGAATACGCTAAGTAGAAATCGATTGCAAAAGCGTTAGGCAGCCGTAGTCGGTATTGGGAGTCTTTTAAATTTTAGAAAAGATTTCCCCTAGTTCGCCTAATGTTATCTATTCTAATGGCAGGCTGAAAGATACGATTCTTACAAATTATTATGAATTACTAATTGAGTGTTTGGTTTAAGAGATATTTAATTTGTCAATAAAGATCAATTATTTTAATAACCCGAATAAATATTTTTTATTTATTTATTTAATGAGCGTCGAATAACAACAACAACAACAACGTTATCCAAAATGGCGTAACATTCGTGTAAATATTCTCCCATTGGTTTTTATGCACTCTAAACTTAAAAATGTTTATTGATAATTTGTATGCACCCGTAAGGAGAGAGGGCGTGTTGTGGGATAATTAGTAGTGCAGTCTACAAAATATATTTATAGTTTCGTGAGAGTAGTGGGTTAGAATACTATAAATGTTACTACAACTACAAAATATTTAGCGACATAATAATTGCTACCATTTGGCAAGAACAGAGACAAATTCTACTGTATACGTGCTTTCCAAGGCACTAGAGAATTAGAGATATTTTTTCTGCTGAGGTCGGTTTTCATCTAAGATCATACAGATAGTGCAACAGTAGTACGTATTGTGTAAGATTAACTTAAGTTATAATTATAAACATTAAAACTTATAGCGGGTAACAAAGAGAAATTAAACATTCACAATAAGTGCAAGCTAGATCGACGTTAATCTTGGGCACGTTTAAACTTCGGATTCTCTACGCAAGTATTCGTCATGCATAATTTATTATTAATCCGTTGTTACGCGGTATCGATGCCTTGGTGTCGGTATCCAATATCGTAAGCGTTTCGCCTTGAGATCGTTGTAAGCGCGTCTACAAAACCATATAATGTTAGACACTGTATATCTTTGTTGTTTATTGTGCCAGCAATTCCAGATAATATAGCACGAATTCATTAGCGAACAAATGTACCGAGCATAACTTTGGTAAACGATATTAATTTTCAATTAGCGATTGTGCTGGCGTGTTTTAGACAGTATCAGCTGTAATTTTGAATGCGGCCGCAAATGGGAAAATTTATTTGGCATTACATTGTAAGTAGAATTTCAAGAGCGTTCCATACCAGCCCTATATTATATTACTGCTCACTGCTGAACACGGGCCTACTCTACAACTAAGACGGTTAAGGCCTTAGTCCACCACGTTGGCCTCGTGTGGGTTGGAAGACTTCACATACCTTCAAAATTCAGAGAACTTCTCAGGTATGCAGGTTTCCTGTATGTTTTTCCTTCACCGTTAAAGCGAGCGGTAATTCACAGAGAATACACACATAATTTTTCAGAAAAGTCAGAGGTGTGTGTCCTTGGATTTGAACCTGAGGACATTCGTCTCGGCAGTCCGTTCCACTTTCAACTAGGCTGTCGCCGCTTCTTATAAGAGCGTTCGTGTATGCTAAATTTGGTGTAAAATAAAAGTAGCTTTCGATTAATCTCAATTTGATTACTTTTAAGTCCTTGTGGCTTGTATATGGAAAGACAACAAAATATAAAATCCACGGTAGACATATTTGGCGCATCTATACGTTACAAATGTGAGAAAGGAATTTCGCTAGAACATACATGTTCAGTATTTCAGAATCAAACTACATGCACGACAAATATTGGCTATTCTTATACAAATGGAGATTTGTGTACGGCGACAAAATAGCAGCGAACATTTCTCTTTGTTCAGAGCACGTCGAGAAAAGGGTACGGTGGAGCCCAAATAATACACGTAGGTAGCGCGAGATCTCCCCCGTGTGCCGCGCCGCACGATATTTTGTTTTTAGTCCCATTGCTATGTGTCCTGATTATTTGACACATTATGTGTTTTCGGATAAGTTTGCTTAATTTATGTTATATTAAAACTAGACTATTGCTCGCGTCTCCGTCCGCGTGAAAAAGTTTTTCCGGGATAAAAGTACCGCTTTATATTTTCTCGGGATAAAAAGTAGCTCATGTTACTTGCTGATAAAATAGCTTTATACTGGTGAATATTTGTGAGAATTTTAAAAATAGGTCCAGTATTTTTTGAGTTTATATATATATTTTTGAGTTTATCCATCGCAAATAAACAAGCAAACAAAAATCGAATTTTTCCACCTTATACTATTAGTATAGATGGCCTGTTTAATGAAATTAGACTTAATGTGGATTCATAATCGATTCCCTACATACCTGGTCGCACCATTACACACATAAATTTATTTCACAGAGTAACAACATATTAATAAAGCTTGTTATAATTTAGTAGATATGGAATCAGAATCTTTGCAACTCGATTGGCTCCCTGATATGAATAGTAGATAACATTTAGTTTTTACAATATTGATTTACCACTTACAACCCAATCTTATTGCGTAAAATGTATCATAAAAATTGATAATGTTAATTGCAACATACATTAAATTCAAATTAAAATAACATATTTTTATACTTAACATTTTTATCTATATTTTGTTTGACGGTTCATTTTAGATACTTTAATAATTTAATGCATTGATTCTAGCGACAGACACGAATCTGTGTGTTAAGCTAGCAACACATTATTGGCATAAATATTTGCTTAATTTTGCATAGAGCTGCGGTTGGTGCCGTTTAATAGCTATGAACTCTTACCTCCCTACTCGATAATACCAAGGCTTTCCACTTTCAGTACCGAACAGCATTTAAGTTGCAACATTGAGGCCGTGTACAAAAATTTTAACTACATGACTACGATTACACGTATTCAATAATTTATTTATATCTACATTTAAATGCTGCCTTTGCGAGAAATAATTTTTCATGTCACCTGATTTGATATTTTAGAAGTGTTTCTTAACTTTTGCCAATGTTCAAAACATTTGAATACTCATATATTTATAATGTGAAGACGACGATAAGACGACGACGAAAGGGATAGTTCGTGTTAATTTTAATTATACGTGGTGTAACCATATCTTTTTACATATTGACGGTCGCGTTAGTGGTTCACATTAACTGCCAGTAAATACATACATTACTATTAGAATTATAGATGAACTGTTGACCTTAAAGGAAAGGGATAGACAGGGAAGAGTGGTTGGTCTTCCAGAAATCTCCCTCATCTTTAAATCGCAACGACAACTTTTATCTCACATTGTATCCAGTGGTTCTGCGACATTTGTACAATCCTGATCAAAGTCAGACAAACAAATATTATTCCCCGCGCGACTATACTACTTTAAACGAAATAAGAGTTAAATTGTAGCACTCAAACCGTAACATATAAGTAAACTAAAATGTACAAGTGAAAACGGAACGTGATAAGGAATTACTACACAAGAGCAAGTTAAACTGTACAAAACAAACGTCCGATAGTACGTGTAATCACCGAGACGTCACAACCTCAAGCCGGGTACATACGAGTACGACGCATCACACCCGAACTGATAACAGATAAACGAACCAAGATGCTCGTGCGTATTTCTGGAAGATTTGTTATACGCTCGTACTAAAATGAAGCGTGGCAAAGGTCGACGATAAAACTTGGTCGGAGGATCTAGTTCTCGTTGCGAATATGAGACCACTGGTGCTATGGCATCGTTGATAACTGTCAACGTGGTGGAACCGACATGCGTCCAAACAGTGTCGCAGATACTGATGACTCAAAGAGCCCGATTGGAGCATTCCGATTCCATACATAATTAAAACCGGAGCTAGTTAATTGCGCTACAAATTAGTATCATACAGATACAATAGTGCTTTCTGATATTTTTATACCTAACACATGGAAATCAAAGTATTAAATGTTATGGAAAAAAGTTAGTATCGATTGACGAATCGGTGGGAGAAAGAAATAAATAGACTTGTAATATTCAAATCACCATACAAATAATATTAATGAATTTGTTTGGTTTGATTAGAAACAAAAACAGCACAAGTGGCGTGGGCAGGTTCTACGATGTACACAAAAAACATCATTAATATTAGTTTGCTCTAATCTAAATAATATTATATTCAAAATGTTCGTACGGAGGCCTGGCTTTTGAAATATAAAAGCAATGGATACAAGGGCAAGAGGACGCGGCTGACAAGGCAACCGAACTAATTTATCCGATGTTTCGAGTACAGAACTTGAAAGTATTCACTTGAAGGCATGTTGTGATTAAATTTCGCAAATCAATTCAGATCACAAGAATCATTCAGTCTACGCTTACTATAATGTTTGATATACTTCGTAAACCGTAACTGAATAATGAATCTCTGCAAGATATTGTAAATAACTTTTAAGGATCCACAAAAAAGGTATGCAGATTTGATGAGTCCTTTAAATGTATATAATGGTGTCATCCGGAAACCTAGTGAAGTTTGTTGTAATAGGGCCTATTTTTGAGATGCCATGAACAATACGCAAATTACAGCATTTGATATGAAAGTATACACTGACATTATACGGCGTTTAACGTAACTATAAGATAGACGTGTGTAGACGCATAAAGACCGATCATTTACTAACTATTTACCAACATAGTTTCAACAATTAAGCGTACACCACTGTGTACCTTTTCGACATGATGCATAGAATCCAAAATCAAACCACTCACCTCAAAATAAACACGACGGCTGCAAGTATAGTGATCCCATTATCGACAACACAAATGCATGGCACAGTTGAATATGTGACTGTTGAGGTTAATTAACTGTGCGCACATAATTGACCGTATTATTGTTTATATGTTGTAGTTGCAACGCTTTAATACTCGTATCGTGTACACGTACACGGTGCAACGCTCCGAAACCAACTGGGGCGGGTGACGATCTATTATACCGGTGCGCGTGCACAGACTCTCGGTCCATTTCCCCCACGCTCGCTCCGTTAGATGTTTGCTTTATCGACAATGTTTCTATTTCTTCACAGGATGCGAAATTAGGTGACACCACGCGTCTTCACTGCGGCGGTACGCGCTTCGTTAAAATTGAAACTGACGACTCGCCACTTAAACACTCAAATGCAGACTAAGAAAACACAGATTACGTAGGATATTTAATAAAATTTCGTTAATGTTTGATTGCAAGCCGTGAAAATTTGATGCAAAACAGTAGCGACGTTATAGTGGTATATTTGAAGTAGGTAATTAGCATTTAAAAAATTAAGTAATTATGGCACAAAATGTAATGAAGTTAGCAGTCGATCTTGTGAGAGCGCAATTCCGTGAATGTTTATAAACAATGGATAGAAAATCCCCACACAAATTGTAACACGGGAATGTGACTGATCGGAGCTGGAGGCGCATAAATCACAAGCGCAGATTAGACATATCGAATCGAATGTGTGTCAAGCGATTGCAGAAAGTTATCTGCAGCGAAGATGCACCGTTAGGCTTTCAAGTTTTTCCATGCGTTCTCGATAACCGTGCACACTGCACATGAAGCAAGGCCGTTGTTCACCAGAGCCGGGACAGGTGTCGCAGTTATCGTCACGTTCTGACATTCCGTTCCAATCCCAGTTTTCGAGAAGTACTTTCCCATTACCGTTGTGCGCGTTCTCGACTCTCGGTCGCACGATGGTGTTCGATTTGAACGTACCACATTCTTCCAGCGCAAGATATGCGCATGAATGAAAAATGTTACAAGTTTTATTTAAGCAAGTAATGTCGACAAAAGCCTTGGCCTGACTTCAGCGTTCGTATGACAGAATTTGTAAGTTCGTTGCGGTGCATGGCGTAATAAGTTTGGGAAACTTCAACCATACAATGTTTACTGTTGTAATTTTTGACATTGTTAATAAAGCAATTTGTGTTAAACAACATTCACCATTCTGTGACTTCCTTCTAAGTTTCTTAAAAAATGGTACTTACTCACATAAAAATACGTGTTATTCTCTCGTCTATAGACATTCTCCAAGAATTACCTGTAACAATAACAAACATAACGGTAAATTATAAATATCCCTAAAGAATGGAATGTAAAAGTGGATGTCGTTCAACTTGCCAAATACAGATATTGGGATTTAATAATAAATATAATCGGCTTATGAGTACAGTTTACAGTTGTATTCAAGATATGACCCAAATAATTACCGTATTATTTAAACAATACATATAAAAAAAAAGTTGGTATTAAGACTACCTTTGTTTACTTATTGGCTACGCTTTTATGCATATTAGCATTGAAATACTTTTATTGGTATTTTCCTTTTCATGTTTATAGGACTGTTCATTGAGAAATATGCTAGCATGTTTCCTGTACCAGAAGTCCAGTTTTATATGTGGAATTTTAGATTAGGTCGATGTTACGCGAACGAGGACGGCAATAAGGTCTTCATGAATTGTAAAATAACATTAACGTTCCTCGGCCATTTGTCCGAAAATATTATATATTTTCTATTTCGATTATTTATCATTCTACGAAGCCGAACAAGTAAAGAATTGTCTTATTGAGCGTCTCAAATAACTATTGACACTATATATTTTGACCTAGACCGCGAAGGACTTTAATATCGTGTTCTTGTTGCGCAAATACAGAATCGCATTTATTGCATAACGCTAAAGTCCAGTATGTTCTCTAAGGAGGTCAAGTTCTAGAACTGCCTTGCCTCGTAATTAACTCATTCGACCGCTCAAATTGTGCCGTGTTAATTCATATTATGGTAATACGAGCCGACTTATTAAAACTGAATGGTTTTGTCTGAATCGAGGCATAAGCAACGCGTGAAGAGATTGTGGCGACACGTTCAATTAAATACAATTGTGAAACTGTCACTGGTGGATGCGCTATGAGCTGCGACTGACAAATGACGATCGAGTGCTAAACGCGGATCTCCGACCTCGCGAGTCACCAACGTATAGATGCCGCGTTAAGGTAATAGACGGCTACGCTGGCCGTCAGCGAATGGAGCAAGGTTAACAGTGAAGTATACGATTCGGGGTCACTATATATATATATATATATATATACATGTATGATTGCATGGCGCTTCTCAAACCAATTGAGATCCGTCTGCATGTGTACACGCCATGCGCCATGTGGGTAGACACACAGCGGCCGCAATATGATCGTGTTCGCATCTGGGTGTCGACTCCCAAAAGCGATATTCGATATATCGCGACATTTGTCGTGTCGAAGCCTACTCTCAGTTACATCGTTTTTACTATCTAAACGATCAACGAACGAACGAAACATATTTGCCAATGTCGTCTGTAAACCTACTCTAAATGGCAACTGTCAGTGACGAACATTTGATTTTGACATCGACTCAAAAATACTTACTAAATAAATATATTTAAATATATTATACCGTCGTTTAAATATATTATAATTTCAAGAAACTTTTAAATTAACGCGCGTCTCTAACGTAGTGTTTATATTCTCCTTGGCGCTGTCTGCCAACTAATTTAGTGTTGGGTAGGACATGCAAGAGGCGGTACATTTGTCCCGTACATGAAGCAAAATGTAAGAGCGGCTCAACATTTTTTATTGTACTACTTCATATTTCATGTCGCGGTAGTCGCGAATTCGTCGTACGCACTATCTATCTCAGAAAAACTATAAGACGGGGTCAGAGAGGGAGCGAAAGGCATGCTACAAATTACAATAGTACGTTATTTTTCAATGAAAATCCTACTAATATTATAAAGGCGAAAGTTTGTAAGAATGTATGGATGTATGGATGTTTAGATGTTTGGATGTCTGGATGTTTGTTCCTCTTTCACGCAAAAACTACTGAACGGATTTCGATGCAATTTGGCACACGGATAGATCATGTTCTGGATTAACACATAGGGTACTTTTTATCCCGGGAAAATATAAAGCGGGATTTTTATCCCGGAAAAACTTTATAAAGCGGGCGGAGCCGCGAGCAAAAGCTAGTATGTCATATTTGTACTCGTTACTTCAAATTTATCACCGAGCTTCATTACGCCTTGCCTCATTTGAAGTGGGACATTGTACTGGCTTAGAAAAAGAGGCTAGTCTTACAAACTCTTTTTTTGTGTCGTGTCCTACCCAACTATGAGTATGCGGTATGCCTATCTGTGTGTGTGTTTTTTTTAATAATTTTCCCTTGTAGGGAAGGCAAAGGGTTCACACCCATACAGCCTCGTCTTAAGTGATATTTTTCGTTGGGTTTTTTTTTACCTACGTACTATGTCGTAGTTAAGCAGTGACTAACCAAGACTTTACCATGAAGTTTTGTCGGCAACGAGAAAGCACTTGATTGGCACAGTTGTTTCAATTCACTTCATTTGAGCACTTTCATAGAACTATATTGGATGATATACCACCATAATTATGCAATATAACACCAAATATCACCAAAATAATGAATTAAAACAAGAGCACCTCATGAAACTTCCACGTTCCCGCCAAAACTCCGCCTATCTGTGATTATAACAAGTTTGTCTTTTTTATTATTTATTTAAATATTACGGCTCTAGATACTAGTCCATTGAGCCCGTCTTTCATAAATTGTTATCTTTAGTCCTAACTACTATTTCGAAGTAAAGCAGTGGCTACTTTACCAAGACATTATTGAAGAGTTTTGGAAGCGACAAAAATAAATACTTGATTGTCACAGTTATTTCAATTCACTTCATTTGAGCCCTTTAATAGAACTATATTGGATAATATAACACCATAATCTTACTAATATTATAAAGGCGAAAGTTTGTAAGTATGTATGGATGTATGGATGTATGGATGTCTGGATGTATGGATGTTTGTTACTCTTTCACGCAAAAACTACTGAACGGATTTCGATGAAATTTGGCACACGGGTAGATCATGTCCTGGATTAACACATAGGCTACTTTTTATCCCGGGAAAATATAAACCGGGACTTTTATCCCGGAAAAACTTTTTAATGCGGGCGGAGCCGCGGGCAAAAGCTAGTTATGCAATATAACAGTAAGTATTACCAAAATAATGAATTAAAACAAGAGCGCCTCATGACACTTCCAAGTTCCCGCCAAAACTCCCAAGTTTGTCATAACTCCAGTGCTGCCAGATATATGATGGTTGAAGTCGCAAAAACTTCATCGTGAAGTAGCCTAAAGTCGCCGCATTGCATATGGAGTGGCAAAGAAGCAAAAAAAGTCTTTAATTCCAGATGAATGCTGGCCCAACTCGCCAAAAATTGGCAGTAGCCTAAAGTCGTCCTATTGCGTGGGGATGCGAAGAGCTATTAAAAAGCTCCCCAATTTTACATGTATCGTGTGTAAGGTGATCTGAGTACATGTTTTGTACTATCAAAGTTAAAAATATTAAAAACAAACAATTAAAACAATTAAAAAAAGAAATATTAACATTTAATTTGGACTGGCTGGGTTGCGCAATACATAAGACAAATGTCTGTGATTTTTTTTAAAACTAATTCTAAGATTACACATATACAATTGGTGTAAATAATTAACAAAATATTAAGGGGGGATATTGAAGAAAAGTATGTATTAAAAATGAGCGGTCCTCCAATAATGGCATATAATAAATGTTAATCACATAAGCTGAGGAATACAAATAAATAATTATTAATCTTTGTTTCATTTTGGACCAAACTCCCTAAATAAGAATTAACAAAAATAATAGTAGTTGGTACAAACACCTATAGGTGCCTACCTACCTATCCTTACATCTGCAACACTAGCGCCGTACGGAGATAGTGCCAAACTTTTTGGCCCAACCCCAGTGTCCTATCTGTCTCTAACTAATATTCAGTTATGACAAACTTGGGAGTTTTGGCGGGAACTTCGAAAGTGTCATGGGGTGCTCTTGTTTTAATTCATTATTTTGGTAATACTTAGTGTTATATTGCATAATTATGGTGGTATATTATCCAATATAGTTCTATTAAAGGGCTCAAATGAAGTGAATTGAAATAACTGTGATAATCAAGTATTTATTTTTATTGCTTCTAAAACTCTTCGATAATGTCTTGGTAAGGTAGCCACTGCTTTACTTCGACATAGTAGTTAGGACTTAAGAGTTAGGACTAACGATAAAAATTTATGAAAGACGGGCTCAATGGACTAGTATCCAGAGCTGTAATATTCAAATAAATAAAAAAAAGACAAACTTGTTATAGTCAGTCCAGTGCTGCCAGATTAGGCGACTTTTCGCCATTTAGGCTATCTTGAAGAGTGTTGGGGTGACCAAAAATTGCGAATGGCGACTGGTCGCCGTTTAGGCTACGCGAATCGTGATTAGTCGCCAATTTAGGCTACTTCGGAAAGTTTGTGTTTTATGCATTGTTTTTGTCGAATTTGAGGATATTTATATAGCTTTGAGGGTACCCCCTAACACACAATCATTGAAAACTGGGGACCTTATTTTTTTTTTGCTCTCCGCGTCCCCACACAAGTGGGCGACTACGGCTACTTCGAATTTTCGCCACGATGGACCAGTAGGAATTAGAAATTGTGGAGGTTTTTTTTTTTGCTCCTTCGCCTCTCCATATACAAAGAGGCGACTTTTGGGCTACTTCACAATGAATTTTCGGCGACTTCAACCGTCAAACATCTGGCAACACTGTAATATATAGTTATCTGTGTCAATAACGATACGACACTGCTCCGAAAATATCGCAAAGAGCCTACTCTAACAAATGTACGGATACTTTATCGTTTATCGTAACTATAGACTAAGTTTATGTCTTTTATTTCGTTAATCGGAGTGAATGATATTGTGCAAAACTTACAAAAATAAAAATTATCCTTTATGGAGTCACTGTCAAATACGCTGTGAAGTTGACAAGAGTTAATAAATATCAAATAATCAAACTTGTAAACAATATCCTTATCCAAAAATCGAAATACAACAATTTACTGTATCGTAAGTATCAATTTGTTTGATTGTGTTGTTTTATGTGACTATCATATACATGTAAAAATAATTATTCTTGTGTTGTTGTAGACTACTAACATCGTTAAAACATCAAGTCATTACGCCAGTTGAAAAAAAAGGATTAGTAAATCAATATAACATCTCATACAACAAGAGTCAATCGCCTTCGTTTGTCTTCTCCCACCAACCAAAGTCTCCAATGTAAAAACATTCAACAAACTTTGCAATCTGCAACAACAACAACAACGTGATATTGGCGGAATAGCTTCATAATCATGCATGTCGCCAGTAACCAAAAAAGAAGAAGAACAGTTACGGTAGGTTTCATATATTTAACATTAGGAAATTGCAAAGTTTCCTGCAATTTATCATAGCATGATGTGATTTTTTTCTCATACATATTTTATGTTTTTAGTATGTGTCTCAATCATCATCAGTACCAACCAATTATGTGTCTCATTCAATTTCCTTCACGAGCATAAAGACATAGCAAAAAGTATACTTTGGATAATTGATGGGAATGCTCAAGCACAGTGGTTGTGGGAGGAAGTTGGTTAGCTTTTGAACTGTTTGGATGGCAGAATAAAGTTGAGGCTAAAGGTAATTAATGTTTTATTGATACATTACTTTTATTTCCATGTTGTGCAAATTTATGATAAATTACATTCGAATGTAGACTGACAAGAAATATCTTGCAATATAATTAGCTGTCCACAGAGACCATATAGAATATAATGGTGGTTTGAATCACATAGAGGACAACTGAATATTCTAAACCCTTAAAGATGTCTGGCCTGGCGTTACAACAATGAAACACATGAGAGTTTATTATAATAAATTTAAGATAATTTTAGATATTATATTGTCTCTCATATATACATATTTTAATTACAATACTGAATTATTTTGTTTAGGTCCTACCCGGTGCTTAATGGGACTGCGGCCAACTCAAGTTCAAAGAAGCACTGTCCAAAAACAATTGTTCCACGTGTAAAGTGAAATAAACAATTTGCATAGAATTATGTGATATTAATGAGAATCTGGAAATCTATAATACTAAATTAATGAAACTTGGTTTGGGTCTGTTAAATTTATATTTATGTATATTAGTACTTGTGTTCTTAATTTATATAATTTTTTTATAATACTTTAAAATTGTCAATATTCTGATATATTTTTTCTACATTTCAATGCATACTAGGCATTTATAGGTAAAGCATTTAACATACTATTGTAAGTTTTTTACCATAATGTAGATAGATAAGTTTTAATGTAATTACTACTGGTTGTCCTAAAACAATAAGTGAATTGTAATAAATCTAGTACAGCTTTTTTAATCCTTTACAGGGAACAATAAATGTTACTTAGTTAACTTTTATTTTTACTTATTTAGCTAATAATACAAAAAATATAAACAGTTAATTAAAATAACAGATGTCTTTTAAAACTAGAAAGTTTACCCGTATTGTTTAAAAAAAGAATCTTTCGATTACCCTTACCGAAAATTAAAACTTTTGGACGTAGATTTGGGGAGTTCGTTAGAGCTCACACTTATAACTCAGTGCTAAGACACTGCAAATTAAAAAGCCTTTCATTACATGAAGCAAATGATGTGATGAGATGACAAAGTGGCTTCTATCTCTGAGCTATTTAGAAACAGAAAATATTTTAAGCTGAATAAACTCACCTATAGGTAATGATCTCAAACAAGACTGATACATATTACTTCACATTAATTATGGTTGAATAAAATTTATGTTATTTTATCTTCCTTTTATTCTTGCCATATGCCTAGTTTTGTTATTGTTTAACATATAATATATATATATAAATAAATTAGTATTAAAGTCAGAACTTAAACAAATATTTAGTTATATAATATAAGAGTTTTGTGGAAATATAAAACAAAAATGTAATACATATTGAAATGAAATGAAATGAAATAAATTTATTCGAACCCATAAAATGTTATACATTATTTAGATTCAGTCAATATTAACTCTACCACCAGTTCGGAAAGCAGTTCTCACTAGAGAAGAACGGCCAAGAAACTCTAGTGTTGCTCTTTTCAAAATCAGTTCAAGGTAAAAAATACAATTCATAATAAAAAAAAAATAACATGATATAAATCTATTTGTTATTTTTGTTTAGAGCAGTTCATTTATATACTCTCAAAAAAGGTAATAAATTTTAAAATCCTATACGAGTGTATAACCCTCTCAGGAATCATGTAATAATTTGGTCTGAAATTCTTCAAGATGTCGTTATTAATCTAAGTTTATCCCTAATCCCTAAGTTTATCCGTAATACTTAGATGTAGTAAGCGAAAAGGGCAGACCAGTCCACACAAGCAGCACCCGTTCACGAGTATGACGCATGTGCCAGCCATCGGCCTCCTCAACCATGTTGCAGGGAAGTGACCGACCTGGCACACGACGCCGCCGCAGGCACAGACAGTTAAGGAGTGTATTATATATAAATGTATAGACTCATATTATGGTTCCCAAGATACAAGCACTGCCTAGTTTGGGGCCCCCTGCCAAATGTAGTGTTTAATTTTAAACTAGCTGTAAGTACTAACATAATTCTTAGAATTCTATGTACTTAATTACTGATGTTCCTACTTCTTTGTCAAAATTGTTTGTGCCAAATAAAATTGTTATTATTATTTATTATAATTATACATATACATATACACTCACGCCTGTTATCCCCGAAGGGGTAGGCAGAGGCGCAACTAGTGCACCCACTTTTCGCCGTTATTCCGTCCCATGATGTGATAGGGGGCGAGCCTATCGCCATATCGGGCACAAATTCCAGACTCCGGGCTGATACTGAATAGAAAAACTCAATATCACTTTGCCCGACCCGGGGATCGAAACCGAGACCTCAGCTTTGCAATCGTACTGTAATACAACTACGCCACAGGGGCAGTTATTATAATTTAAAAAAAAATTACTGCCTCGGTGGCGTAGTGGTATTGCGTACGCATTACGAGTACGATTTGCGCGCTGAGGTCCTGGGTTCGAATCCCGGGTCGAGCCAAAAACATTGTGACTGGGTTTTTCCATCTTAAAATTTACCCAGTCGCAGCTCGGAGTCAGGAAGTTGGCGGTGTGATACCCCCGTGCCTCGGAAAGCACGTAAAGCCGTTGGTCCTGCGCCTGATCTCTCTCCGGTCATGTCGGATTGCCGTCTCACCGGACTATGAGAGTGAAGGAATAGCGAGTGCACCTGTGTATTGCGCACACACTTGTGCACTATAATATCTCCTGCGTACCTGGCTGATCTCTCTTTGAGATTGGCCGCCGTGGCCGAAACTGGCTAGGAGGATTTCATTTTCATATTATAATTATATTCTTGTTTAATTTTTTTCTTTTTTATTCTTGCTTTACTACAAAGTATTATACCTTAAAGAAAATTTTATCATTTTAATTAGATACATCCTCAGCAAACGTAACTAACATTTAAAACAATAAAATCGCTGATATGAACTTATTTGCTGCTTTCTTCTTTGATCCCTGTGAACTTTAAAGAAAATCTTATGATTGTCTCAAAGCAAATAACATCAATTGTGATAATTATTGTTGCTACAAGGTATATGATCCAAGATTGTTTTATTGTACACCAAATTTCGAGAGAATTTACTCGAAAATCACAAACATAACACGTAACGATAATGCTGACGACGCCCTAAAAGGTCTCGTTGCGATTATCGCAAAAATAACGTTTGAGGCGATGTCAAAATCAAATGTTCGTCACTGACGATTACCATTTAGAGTAGGTTCATAGACGACATTGGCAAATAATGATTCGTTCATTCGTTGATCGTTCAGATAGTGGTAGTTTACGATAAAAGATAATGAATCCGAACAATTGTTAGAGTAGGGTATTTGCGATACTTTCGGAGCAGTAGCGTATCGTTTCCGATATATCGTTGTCGATTATCAGAGTAGACCTTCTGGATATTAGTTCATTGATATGAATCGCTATTCGTTCTAATTAATGATCTAATGACGTGGTCACTGTCGAGCCACTAATTAACAGAGGTGATACAGGCTTCGTATCACGTAATATGTGATGATGTATATTGTTTTAAAATTAAACAATGATAAATGAATTGAGTATGGACATGAGCGCCCGAAACGATATTGGAAACGCCCAGTGTTCGCTTTAAATAAATCTGCTAAAGGCAAATGCACGCGTTTATCGCGATAGCATGCAACTTTATAAAAGTGTTCAGTATTCAAGTAATGAAAAAGCATTCAACCGTGTATATAATACATATCTATTTTAACACAAATAAGGTAGCTTGACGTTACTTGCGCGAATTCCCAGCAATAATTTTAATTTGTTGTGGCTGCTGTACATTGCACAACTGTTACAATAGCATTGTAAGTTTTTAATCCGAGTAAAATTTAATATTTAAATGTGATTTAAACGTTAAAATTGCAAAACTAAAATTACGGTTGACCAAAATCCCTGAAGCTAACTATGCTAGAACAATGTACATGCACGATTACCTATCATATTATGTGGAGTATGAATGAGTCCTGTAACGTTAAATAAGGATTAATCCCAAGGTATCCTTGTGAAATGTCTCATTTCGCTCCAAAAGCTTAGAAGCCATTTATCGAAAATTAAAGGAGCCGCTCTGTCCACGAGGATATTTGGCTGTATGATACCTCTATTCCCGAAAGGCCTTACCCAAGCTATCTTGATATAAGCCAAAATATAAAGTGATAAAATGAAAGCGTATTTGGCTATCACATACTTTTTAAATACATACTGCAATGTACTTATGTCTACAGATGTTATGATTGCAAAATCGATACGATCAGAGTATACCAGGAATAAAAGAATTTATTACAAACTTTCATACAATTCTCGTCACTACTGCTGATCTGAAACTATAAAACTTTGTGCCGATAGCAAGCTAAAAGTATGAATTTGTTTCAAAGTATAATACGCGAGCATCGAAACCGCTGCTTTGCCGGCGAACTTGATTCTAAAATTATTCCACATTGTAAGGTGCTAGCCAATTTTCCAAAATTGTCAATTTATATTGATAACAAAACTGTATTCCAGAGTGTAACTGAAATACCAATATACAGTGACATTTGTGCTCGATCAAAAGTTTAAAAAGTTTAGTTTCTGAATTAGAGGAATTCAGTAGCGTATAGTTGGAATGGAAAGGTTGGAACATGTGTTAACAAAGGTCCAGTTATTAACACAGGAGCTCAAAGTCGATGGCACTCTGACAGGACTAAGTGTTCACTTCAGTTCTTGTGGCGCGCCGACGAAACGCTTCACTGAAGGTCTGTATACATTCGGACAGACGCTGCGCGCGCACGCCGATCAATATCCCTCGGCTGCGACGAGTTCGCACCACGCGGACTCCTCTAAATTCGTGTACCTATTTTTTTCGATGCACCCGAACAATGTTAATGGAAATTAAAATTTCACAGTAACGACGAAAACAATTTCGCGCTGATTCAACAATGAGTAAAGTTGATGTCGGGACATTGCCATATTTACAAACTTGTTATAACTTTGGTATATGTTGTGTTAATACGTTTTGCACTCTTACTAGTGGCGAATTTATATAAAGCGATGGGTGTTATTAGTAGATTAATAGTATCGGCGGCGTTGGCAACGGCTTCGTGCAAATCGATAGCCTTAGTTAGACAAATACAAGCCGGTTGCGTATCCATTCCGACCGTGGGCGATCCGCTTTAGTTTCTACTGCTTTTCGCGTTTACACGTAGCAATTGCCGAGCTGGATTAGTACTCAACATCAAAGCAAGCATTGCGAGAATTGCTCATACAAACATTTACTAACAATAGTATTATTGATGCAAGACTAACAACTAGCTTTTACTCGCGGCCCTGCCCGCGTTGAAGTTTTTCCGGGATAAAAGTCCCGTTTTACATTTTCCCGGTATAAAAAGTAGCCTATGTGTTAATACAGGCCATGATCTACCTGTATTCCAAATTCCATCCAAATCCGTTCAGTAGTTTTTGTGTGAAAGTGTAACAAACATACATTCTTACAAAGTTTCGCGTTCATGATATTACTAGGATAGAATAAGCATTGCGTGGTTGTATGTACACAATTTCTATTGTATATTTATTCCGAGAAAGGCTGCCTCGGCGGCGTAGTTATATTACGGTATGACTGCAGTGCTGAGGTCTCCGGTTTGATTTCCAGGTCGGGCAAAGTGATATTGGGTTTTTCCATTCTAGAAATGTGCCCGGTGGAAATGGGGACAGGTTTACCTGCTACAAAATGTGGGTGTGATACAACTCTGTCTACCCCTAAAGGGAAAAAAACGTGATACTAGGTATATATGAGAACTTTATTAAACTTTAAGATTGGTAGTGAAATATTTGCAAAATATCTTTATGTTTGTAAAGTTGTTCTCTACCTGGGTATTATAAGATAAAGTTTTTTATATCAAAAAGAGACATCAGCAACGATTGTGCAAGCCGACAAATGGATAATAACGATATAAATGCTTTATACCTTGCATGATTTAATAGCCAGTGAAATCTCCCGCCAGGATTTTCATAAAGAATTCGTAAAGTACAGAAAGTATTTAACAACAAAACATACTCCGAAGAAATAAATAAACAAAAAATACGTTCACAGATAAATGTTTACTAAATCTCAAACGACTTGAGACGATTTTATACAACTTTTTACATAGAGACGGAAACACCAGTTCTGATTGTTAGTTTTTCATACGGAACCGCGAACATTTAATATAACTGGAAAGTTAATGGTTTGGGGAAACTGGCTAGCCTTTTTTATTTAATCTAGCCTTATATTTTCAAAGTGTGAATTACGTCTTTGTTTTACGAATATTATAAATGCGACGTTTGGATGAATGTTGAAGTAAATGGAGAAGCTGTTGAACAGGTTTGAATGAAATTTGGTGTACAGGCCTGAACATATAAGCCATTTTTAGGGTTCCGGACATCAAAAGGAATACAAGAACCCTTATAGGATTACTTTGTTGTCCGTCTGTCTATCATTACCACGCTTTTTCTAAGGAACGCGTAATGATATCAAGTTGAAATTTATATTATATGTATACTCGGTTCTTCGGGAAGATGATGTTTGATTTTATCGCAGCTGAAAGAGATTTTAGCTGTAAAAACATCAAACAAGTGAACGCGATCAAAGATATGTTTATGTAGCATTTTTTGTTATTTCGCTAAGGAATCAATACCTATAAAGTATTTCGCGTTGACCTAAAATCATGAAATTTGGCAAGAAGCAAGAAGTTGCAGCAACATGTAAAGGAAAAAAAAAGACGTGTGGCACTCGGAGACTGCCGCGGTAAAGGTATTGATTGCATAGCATTTTTCATCAACTTATGTAATTATAATTTTTTTTTTTTTTTTTTTTATTGTCCAAATTTCACTCGTGCCCTAACACCGAAACTCTAAGCAGGCAATTCTAATATTTATAACCCCTTTGTACAGATATAAAATAAAAACTTTATAAAAATTCAAACTTGGAATCACGTTTGACATTTCGATACGTTTCACTGACTGGAACAATTTTTAAATACACGGTAATTTCGACCTTTTATCGTTTAACATTCAGCTCATATCCTCTTACATATTGTATTCTTACAAGACTGCGATATTAAATTTACTTATGGAATTTGACACTCTACATGGTTGTGATACAGTTGAAAATAAAATATCACCGCTGTGCCGGTCGGAGTGAGGGGTGTCAGGTTATTTTTTCGTTACGGAATTTCTGGATTCGGTCTTCACGCTCATGGCCCGCGATAGAAGCTATGCAATAGCTTAAAAAATCTGAAAACCGTAAATATTTACAATAACAAAATAAGCTAATTTACAACCTCATTAAATGTGATAGATTAATTTTTGCGAACTATAGTACTCATATACTTAAATACCTTACCAACAAGTTCGTCGGAACTCTCGGTACGCGAGTCCAACTCGCACTTGTCCGGTTTTTGTATCCCGGAAAGCTACATAACAGTACCTTTTACCTGCTAAAGATTTTTCAATAGAGCAGACCCGCATGTAACACCTAGTAAAACAATATGTAACACTGCTAACATTGTAGAATTGTATATTTCCATAGTACCTACACAACCGCCGCCAATTACGTTACGTTTCTGTTAAAAACGATAATTATTGTTTGAATTATCGATATGTCATTGGTCATTAACGTAGTCGCACTACACGCTTCGGGAAAATACGTAATATAAAACGTATAATTTGTTATTTTAAGTAGCAGCAAGCGTGTTTGTATTAAATCATAAATTTACTCAATTTTAAAAGCGTTAGGAAAAATAACACGACAAATAATAAATCGCTGCGAATGCCGAGGACAAGGTTAGGAAATTTTAGCACAGTACATTCATTACATGCTAACAATAATATAGTGGACAAGCCTCAAGGAAAGACGGGATATGGCATTCCATTTTTGCTTTTGCAAATGCTTAAAATTGCGCATTTTAGCAACAATTTGGTTAATATAACTGTATTGGGAAGTTAATAATTCAATAATAATAAATACCTTATTAATTTGTCTAACAAATAGTGCAAAATGCGCCGTCTGGAGTCCATTTTGAAATGTTCACCTATACACAAGTGTTTAAACGTTGGCAGAGCGGAGACACAGCGGCCCGCGCGGCCCAGGAAGTGACAATAGAGAAGTGTTGCGAGCGCGTCACAATGACGGACTGGGTGGGCGACTGGCGACGCCCAACCAACTGGGTTGATTGAACTCCATTGTGAATCCTCAGGTACCAGAGCAGAATACCTTCACCTTGTCTGTGCATAATGCATACTGTATCCTAGCAACATAAAGCACCAAACTTCATTATGTACGCCCCAGCCACAATGAACTTTCGGCGACTGAATGGCGTCCCGAAAAAACAACACGGGAATGCAATTTTTAAAGCGTCGTTTTCTTTTCGTGTTATAGAATTCCTTTAAACTTCCTCGCACTTTGCAAACTACAAGATTGAATGGTTTTGTTATGTAAAATTCTTATGATGGTCTTGCATTAATGTTTACCGCTGAAGCACTTTGCACTATCATCGTGTACTGGTACTTGTCGTGCGTCGAATTCTAGCACATGTTAGTTATCCAGTGACGCAAATGTGAACATTTTCACAGATTTAAAACAGTCTCTAAGTTGGTAAGAAACGCGTGTCATGTTGGTGGCGCACACGTGTTGTCGTAGTTAAATATAACCATTGGTTCAACGTACGAGGGGACGGGCCGCTTCTGGTTAACCTAACTACATTACATCTTGAGCCACAGATATCCATGTGCGTCGAATATCACGGCAGTTGCAGCACTAAATTCAATTTGAATCTAGTCTGTAATGGAAACATCAACGAGGTTAATCTGCGGATACTGGCGGAGTTTTAAGGACGAGCTGGCAGTTTAATTGACGAAATGCTACGGATCAGGCAGCCTGAAGAACAAAGGTCACTGATGCTACAATCGCGTGCATGCAGCCGACTAGTTAAACCATTATCTAATTACGTAATTTTCTGCAGTTACCAATTAACAACTTAAATGCAGTTATTATTACATACTCGTATATAGAATACAGAAACTAATGGATCAATTGTCGTGTTCAGATCGTGTACGTGTGTTTTTCAGCAACAATAAAATACGGAATAGATGGTGTACGTCGCTGCAGCAGTGGGAACGTGCTCGTCGCACTGCTGATTACGCAATATTTTGTTTAACTCTACAGTTATGATTACTCTACGTTTTTATTATAGAAATACACGCAACTATATGTAGGTAACTTTCGTAATAAAACGAACGATATAATATGTAGGTAAATAAATGAAATTCTCCTAGCCAGTTTCGGCCACGGCGGCCAATCTCAACGGAGATCAGCCAGGTACGCAGGAGATATTATAGTGCACAAGTGTGTGCGCAATACACAGGTGCACTCGCTATTCCTTCACTCTCATAGTCCGGTGAGACGGCAATCCGACATGACCGGAGAGAGATCAGGCGCAGGACCAACGCCTTTACGTGCTTTCCGAGGCACGGGGGTATCACACCGCCAACTTCCTGACTCCGAGCTGCGGCTGAGTAAATTTTAAGATGGAAAAACCCAGTCACAATTTTTTTTTTGGCTCGACCCGGGATTCGAACCCAGGACCTCAGCGCGCAAATCGTACTCGTAATGCGTACGCAATACCACTACGCCACCGAGGCAGTTGGTAAGGTAAATAAATATCTGTGTTCTAAATGATAAACAAATCATAAAATATTTATACAAACTCATTTACTTTGAAAGCGTTTCAATTAAGTAACAACGTTTTTAGAGAATCCAATTCCTTTAATTAAAAGGCGTTCGTGTACCGCGTCTGTTAACGAAATATGGCTTGTAAAAGTCCAGCCACTAAATATAAAAAGCCATAATGAAATTTGATATTTCTTAATGATTATTTTTTCATTAAAAGGCTTTCTTTTCCTCGGACACGAAGTAGGTAACAACGCATTCGAAAGATCACTTGATTTACTTGAAATGCTGCATATGTTTGAAGTAGCACGCCGTGTTTTAAATGACAATATGACTCGTGTGCGGTGAAAGTTGAAAATATTATCGGAAAGGTCAGAGAGCACTCATTAAAACGACAAGTTTCGTCACCCCGCGACATTCTTCAACAAACATCCCAGGCGGGGCACAAAATTATGTCGAATATTGAATATGGGCTCATTCATTATGTATTTTTTTTATCGCATTGAATGACGAGACGAGCATGCCGTTCAGCTGATGGTAAGCGATACGACCACCCATAAACAGTAGCAACACCATCCAGCACCTCGAGTTACAAAGTACTGTGTGGCATTCCACTGCGCTTGTCATCCTGAGACACAAGATGTTAAGTTTCATGTCCAGTAGTTACACTGGCTAGAATGTCCTTCAAAACACAACAGTGCTTGCACACTGCTGCTTGGCGGTAGAAATAGACATTGAGGTGGTATCCACCCAGACGGACTCTTACATATGAGAGACCTACCACTAGTAAATCTATAAAGTAAAAGGTCACTCACTCACTCAGTAACTGACGCTACAAGTAACAAAAACTACAAGTGCTAGGAGTCTCAAATTTTGCACGGGGGTTCCTTTTAGGACGTAGGTGCTTACTAAAACGGAATTTTGCGAAATACAACTCCTCAGAGGGGTAAAAAGGGGTGGCAAAGTTTGTACGCGATAAACTCAAAAACTAACGTAACGGATTTTGATGAAATTTGGTAAGATAGTGCGAGACCTTGGGAAGCTTTTAGGCTACTTTTATCCTAGGATACTGTATACTGGTGGTAGGTCTGTCATGAGACCGCTTGGGTGGGTACTACCGCAAATGTCTATTTCTACCGCCAAGCAATAGTATACAACACTGTTGTGTTTCAGTTTGAAGGACATTGTAGCCAGTGTAACTACTGGACATAATGAGACTTAACATCCTAATCTCAGGATGACGAGGGCAGTGGAATGCCAAACAGTACTTTGTAACACAAGGTGCTGGATGGTGTTGCTACTATTTATAGGTGGTCGTATCGCTTACCATCAGGCGAACGGCATGCTCGTCTCGTCATTAAATGCAATAAAAAAAAAATATTCAGAAAAAAACTCTTTCGTGCGGGCGGAGCCGCGGGCAAAAGCTAGTTGTGAATAAAATTGCAATTTAATTATCTTGCGAGATCCATTAGCTTGGTATTGGAATTGAAAATGTTTCGCAAAGAGTTCCAGCGATTATTAGCGGTTGATGTTGAGTGAGTAACCACTGAGGCAAAAAAAAAAATCGTAGGTACCCATATATCTAAAAAGACAAAGAGGTTCACACGGCCTTGCAGGCGTGTGCTGTGCCCACAGAAGGCTGACGAACGCGGAAATACCTAACAAACTGCCGCCTACGAGTTTTACGAATTAAGTAGCACCACGATGATACTTAATTCGCTTGTGTGTGCTATTATTAAGCTTGCTTCGGCACTTATTGATCTAAATTTAAATAAGATATATTCAATCTTTTTTCCCAGAACGTTGAGGTACGATTCACTTTTTGTAATACCCGCAGAGTTGTGACCACATCATACAAAAATAAACCTGATCGTTATGATACAATAAATCGGTATCAATAAATTGTTGCATATTTCAAATTTTCGTATAGGTATATTGCCTAAATAGCGCTAAGCTAAGTTACCCTTAACATTATTATACGCAGAGTTTTTGGTTGGCACTGATTGTACTACTTCTAACCGTAAATGCCAAATAAGTTCTGGATATAAGCATAGAAAGCCTACTACTTGGTCATGTTTAGCACCCTAATATCGATATTCATAAACCTCTAACTTCAATGTGCACTAAGACGATCTCCATGGAAAATAACAGTAACGCAGTCATTTGGCGAGCTTATCTTTCGTTTTCATTCGTGCCGGCGTGTCCGACCTTCGACATTAAAGAACGTAACAGAGCCGTTTATGAAATTAAGATTACGTCTCTAAGGTCAAAATGGTACTTTAAAGCAAGCATTTACGCAAGCTGATAACGTGTTAATTTTTCACCAAAGAATGTCCGCAGTAACCTAGAACTTGTCGTGTGTAAATCACGTAGCATAGACCGCATCCGGAGTTAAGCGCCCTGTTCCGTCCACTAAATCACAGCCGTTGTTAGTTTTTTCTAGGCTACAACAGCCATTACTTTATTTTGTAATAACCTATTTATTTAGTATGCTTAAGAACGTTAAAATGTATTTATTTTAATTGGTATTTCTCGCGGTTTCGCCCGCGTGTAGAGCCTTCCCGCTACGGTCCCAAAAAACACAGTACGACGCCAGTGCTATCTACTTAAAAAATCAGATTAAAAATATCCATTATTTCTCGTGGGAGCAAATTACCGGGATAAAAAGTACCATATTAATCCAGGACATGATCTACCCGTGTGCTAAATTTCATCCAAATCCGTATAGTTGTTTCTGCGTTTACTTAAACATTTTCACAAACCTTCGCATTTATAATATTAGTACGGTGACCGGCCTTTTTATGTCTTGTAGGTCATATGAAAATGTGATTGCACCCATGTGTACACATTCAACCAAGCTGCAAAATGTTTCTTATACTCCAGTTTTATGGACCATGGAATTGGCTCCATAATGGTGCGGTTTTCAAAAAAAACAAATGCAATTCTCGTGCCCAGCTATAAAACAACAAGGCTGATTAAATAAGAACGCAAAATTCAATTTATCCCGAAACTATAGCATGTTTCTGTTGAATGTTTCTCATGTCGCCACCCTCCTTTCTACGTCTCTATGAAATTATTTAAAGTTACATTTCATTTTCAGGTTTAAAGGATTCAAAAACCCTCGTTGCCAATGTTGTTTCTAAATAAAATTCACTTTGACCGAACGAATGTGAAGTTTAAATTGCGTCTATCAACATTCCTGTCATTTGATAGTAAAAATATATTCGCAAATTCTTAGTTAAAGGTTAAAGATTGACAGATAATATCGACAGACATCAATGTATTCATAATGGAGATGCTGAATTTTAAATGCTATATTATTGTCGAGGATGTTATGTGAAGGATACAATGAACACCTACAATGTGAGTTCAACGTAAAAAAATATTGATCCGATTGTCCGTTATCGTCGGCGCGTCTTGTCAGCAACTACACAAAGTGCAATGAACCGTAAACATGTCAGCATTTGAACTGTTAAAGTGTGTTTACGTAGCTGCAATTACCTAAAAAAAGTCACGGGAAACACATCTCTTTCACTTTTGAGAGGAGCTTTTAAATAGCTACACAATTCCTTTAGCATTTAATACTAAAACGGCAACGTAAATGGCTAAGTGAAGAGTTTGGCAAATTCTCACCGTGTTGGTTCAATACGACGTAAAGCTCAGTCTAGCAATTTAGTGCCAAATTTAACGATACCCGTATGCCTCAAGTTTGACAAACGGTATTGGCGTGTTGAGGTCGAACAATATTTGAGTTCTTGTTTACAGATTATTCCGAAGGCATTGCGCTGACATCGAACATGAGGGCGTTCTTATAACCAAAGTTTATCTGTGTGCATTAAACCACATCGTCATTCCCTACAATTTAATGAGGACAGATCACACATTTTTTGGGCATAAGCGTCAACCGCAATCATAAAAGAAACAAGACTTACAACTACAATTACAACTAAAATCAATTGAAGTAAAACAACGGCAGCAAGTTATTAAATAGTGACAATACCGCCCACTCACAAAACGTGGCACACCGCGCCAATTGTTACATGATTGACGTGCTAATTGAACTGGTCATAAATCATTAACTATGTGTTTCAATATAATCGTATCTTGTTATTAATCGTTACCCGTGACTCTGCTAGTGTAGAAGCTGTGTTTACGTTTTAAAACGGGTATAAGTTAATAAGAATATTATTTACGAGGTATGTAATAAATATGTAATTGTAGTCACTCTACCATGATCTATTCAGATATTCTGATCACACATTATGGGCCAGTAACTATTGGACGAGAGACCTATCAAAGAGGTTATTAAATAAAGGTGTAAATAAGATTAATACTGTATAAGGTTTACGTTTAAATTACCAATGTAGTATACATAACTAACGTGAGTCCCTACACATACTCGACTGGACTTTCTTAAAGATAGCTAGATCGCAGCAAACAAAAAAGAAAACTCTATTGTGTGGTAAAGGGATGACTAAAGTGCAAAAGTAATTATGTACGTATATTTACTCAACTACGGCGCAGCAAGGAAGGGTAATGATTTTTACTATATTAAGAAACGTTTGAACTTGGAAATATTTATCATAACTTCGCGAGTTAAATGAGAGTGTTCAATCATTAGTAACTAAGTACGACGTGTATCTTTGCAACGTAGTTTTAATGCATTTCTGTGAACCATTAACCGTTCAGGTTCCATAATAGCATTATGTTAATTTAATTACATTTTGTATTAAAAATTTTCCAGCGCTAACAGTTATGGTGGTGCGATGATTGGTCGCATTAAAAATATAAGTGTATCAAAGTGCGGGACCGAGGTGGTCTTTCACACAGGCCGGCGAGTCGTGTCACGTGATGGTACTCGCCTTCACTCGCCTCCACTCTAGCAGTGTTTACTAGTCCACATCGATACACTGACCTCGGATGCACGACGTCGTCGGTCCCTTGCTTTGAAACCGACCATTATCGATAGTCGCCGCATGGGCGCGTTCGCGACGCGCGCTCTATACTCACATTAACATTTTCCAAACCAGTTAATTCAATAAATAGCCGTTTGATGTTAATTATACACAAGGAACTGCAAAAATAAACTTGTATGTATTATTACGTAGTCACAAAAAATACGTTCACCCGAACGTTCTTAATACTCACAACCTTGAAAAACGTAATAAGGAAGGATCATCCACGTTCGGTATCATTTTATAAAAGCCCAAACTCTAATATAATGCTACGAAATTACGTAATATTAAATTTTCCAAGCGATTACCGATCAAAAAAGTGGATTATTACACTACAGCGAATACGTTTTTGGACTGTAAAGGTAACGAAAAGTTGCGTGTTATCCACCCCTAAACGCGCTGTGGTACGATAAATTACAGAGATCAGTAAAACTCCACAAGTTGATCGGTTGTACGGAATACAAATGTATGCGGATTAAATTCAATTCGAAACAGCCAATCAACTCGACACATTCAAGTTTTTGTTGCGGAATACAACATTTATAGGAGAGTAATTTTATCCTTACATAAAAATACCTTAATTAAGTATAAATATGCCACATTATTCAAAAACATTGTCAAAACCGCAGAGCTAGGAAGATACAACTGGTCCTAGGGGACACATAATTTCATAATATTATATTTCACTCTCCTGTCTAGCTTCATAGACAGTTAATAGTGAAACTACGCAAGTGCAATATAATATGATCACCATGAACGATAACATTTCCACGTTAAAACTCTTTTGCCACCAACGGAGTATCTCCGATTTCGTCGGGGCCGTGAGCTTGAAACAACGCGGGTGGCAATGCTGAATATAAACGTTCTATAAACGTTACATGTCTACTGAAATTCTGTGGCGGTAAAGGTATTAATAAAGGGCCAACGTTATTTATCTTGGTGGTTAATGTTATTGTTTCGTTTGTTGTGGTCTGAACAATGTTTAATGCTATACACATAAATATCACCATTAAGGATGGGCTCTGTTGCTTACTCATTCGCTAAATGGCCGTTAGTGGACAATGTTTTATTTATTTGCTTCAAATTCGCTTCAACTCCGTAAATATTTTGATTGTCCTTATTTATTTAGATGCCTGATTTCCAAAATTGATTTCGTTTTACTTCTTGCTTTGTTTTGAGTCTCCAAGCATATTTACTATGTGGTAGCCGGTAGCATATAAATGTTCGTTGTTAGGGACATCAGCTAGTTAATTCATATGGCAACTTGTTAATAAATAATGATAAAGATTTTCTTCTGCGGCCATCATCACTGCGTGCTACCGTCATTTATTATTGTTATACTGAACGTATGATCGAATGGCCAGTCAACTTAAATGTTTATTGATTACATAACCGTCGAATGTCAACAACTATTACGTTGAAATATGCGTCCGACAGAGAGACGACGATTATTATAACTTATATACAATAACAAACGGTAATTAACATGTGCATATACATTGAATTGAATCTTTAATAACAAATCATGCGGTTGTTAGTTAAGGCTAGATAAAAAGCAGTGACACAAAATTTTGCCTACAACTCAGTTTACTTTGTGCTTATTTAAGATTGTCACACGTTTATCTGCTAGGCAAGTATTGAGGAAAGATCTCAAACGATGCGCTATATACATTTGTTTGCATACAGAATCTAAGTCATAATGAAATCATGACATTGATTCTAAATTGAGCCCTCGATACTGGAAACAATAACAAAATTATGGAACATAGAGGACGCAAATCAGTTTTCTGCTTATTATTACTCTTATTAACGGCTTTTATGCTGGAACTATTAAAATTATTATGATTTATTTGGAACAAGTTTTAATATAAAATATGACATTGTGTGATCGTGACACTCATGAGTCAGCTAGACAGCGTGTGCGTTGGCCATTACACGCTATCTATAAAAAGGTCACGATATGTTAAAGTTTTGTAACAAATTATACTTATATTCGTAAGAATTACGTCGACACATTACAATATTAGGATATTTTGTAACAAAATTACATAGCATTTTTATATTGGTCGTACTTCACATTGCCAATAAACAAGTTGATACAACATGCTGTTATCCAGCTTTGTCTTATGTTAAGTGACAATTTATATTAACAAGGTAAATGGTGTTCAGAAAATAATTCAAAATAAATACACGGACATGTAAATTAGTGCAGTAGACATTTGATTAAAAACGGTATTGATTTACAGTTTGATAACTTAGCAGATGTTAGTGGTATGTTATGGTAATGTTACCTAGTTAGGTCAAGAGCAGCTGGCATTCCAGCCGGCACGAACCACCAAGGCGGCAGCGGCGTGCACATCCGCTGCGGCTGCTGCTCACGCGACCATGCACAGCGCCCGCATCCGTGCAGTCCAAAATCTCAAACGCACATTCACATTCACTATACACGAGGAAAACGCGCCAATGTCAACCAAGTCTCATGGTACGCGGACTTTAAATGAGGTAAATGGGATTGAGACACGATGATTTCGCAACTTCCAATCACGCCTGAGATCAAGATCTTCCAGATGAGTGAAACGGGAAAAATTATCTTTAATTAATCAATCGAGGAAAACATAAAAGACGAGTCGTATTGCAATCGTAGCGAAAGATCCACTGTCAGGAGTGATGTTTGCGCGTCACGGGGCGCACTAGGAAACGATATCGAAGGAGCAAAGTAATAAAAATATTAAAGCAATAAAAGGGCAGAATCGAGAGCGACCGGATTTTTCAACAAACTTTAGGGGAGTCAATAATTAGAGGGAGCGACTGGCTGAGTGAAGTGAATAAGGGTTGTTATGGCGGGGCAGCGTTAGGGTCGATAAACTTTTTGTATAATGCCGACCAATATTTTAGGTGCTACAATATATTTGCCTATGTATCCAAATAAAATTACCCAAGTTAAGATGTTGCCAGTGTGTCAAGACGAAAAAAGTCCACATGTAATTTAATTGTAATCGCGAGACGATATGCGCGGTCGCGTGGCGACGCGAGGCGCTCGGTCTGTGTGTCGCTCGATGTCGAACTGACGTCTGACGCCGGTCGGCATCGGCTTCGCGGCAAGACTAGCGAGCGCCGCGGCGCGGTCTGCGTCCGCCCCCGCGCGATCCTAATGTGCCATGTGCCCGAACCGCCCCTCTCTCCCGCTGCTTCTTTACAAACTGTCAAGACTTTGGATGAAATTTATCACGACCCAAAAACCTCCCCTCGCTCTGGAATAAAATTTTGCTTCAGATAGAAAAGTGCTAATCAGTACGTTTACTTTCACAATAGTGATAGATTTCAGATATTTTTAGTTATTTTATATGATTGTAAGTTTAAACATAAAATAATTTTCCTGGACGCTTTTCTAGTGATTTAGCTGTCGTTTCTCATTACTCGAAGTGTAATGAAAATTAGGGCATAGCGAGAGGAAGCCGCAATTCACCACTCGTGGCACGTACGCACGACATTGGCCATAAACCATTCTGATATCGGACGTCGCGCCGCTCGCCTCGTAGAAATAATAGCTGTTCCACCGACGACAAAGAGTAGTACAGAGATTATGAGTTATGCCAGGAATATTCATCATTTTTTCGTATTTATAAATATGAGAAATATGAAGCTTTTAGCTAAAACTCGGCAGCGTGTTAAATTATTCTGATGAACTTGCTACGAAATTCTGATAGATGAAGAATAATGTAGGGGCAAGATGAACAAACACGCACAAATAGAAAAAAATTACAAGCCTTCAACATTCATCTTTTAGCAAAAGTCCATTAAACGACCATGTGCAACACCTGATTTTGTTTGAAGAAAGCGTCAGTGCGCTGTTGATTTTTAAAGGAACGGGGATTGTAATTTTTTTAGGTTTCAGCAATCCCAACGACGGCATGTAATAAACATCGCAGTTTCTGAGGGTTTTCTGTCTTCAGTTCTCAAAAGATGCAGCACAGTCTTTCTGGCGGACCTGTAGTGGTTAACTTCATTCGCTTTTTGTGACTCACTCTTATTTAAGCCATATTGAAACGCTAATTTACTTATATTTGATAGTTGATATCACGATGAAAGATGATCGATTATAATATGAGTGGGGTGATGTGTTTTTTCCTGGAGGGTAAGTGATACAACAGAACTTTGAATTAAGAAGTACTGTGTGGTACCTACTCCAGTGCGTTCGTCACACTGACGCCTAAGACTTTAAGTCTCGAAATGTCCTCTAGTTGGTTTAATATATGCCATCTTACAAAGTTCAATATCGATAGTTAATTATTAAATAAAAATTATGCAAATTAGGTACAGCAACACAATCAAAATTAAAAAGTATATTTTATAGCACACACACACACTCACGCCTGTTATCCCCGAAGGGGTAGGCAGAGGCGCAACTAGTGCACCCACTTTTCGCCGACATTCCGTCCCATGATGTGATAGGGGGCGAGCCTATCGCCATATCGGGCACAAATTCCAGACTCCGGGCTGATACTGAATAGAAAACTCAATATCACTTTGCCCGACCCGGGGATCGAACCCGAGACCTCAGCTTTGCAGTCGTACTGTAATACAACTACGCCACCGAGGCAGTCCATTTTATAGATTTCACCAAAATTATAATGCACTTATAATCAAAGTAATAAAAAGGGCTTTTGTAAATGAATTATGCGACGAGCAGGTCGTATGTTTTTGGTAAGCATTGCACCTATTTGTAAGCAAACGCAACAACATTCACAAATTTGACTCACCAAGTGCATGTTACTGCATAGCACTTGTCATGGTGAGAAATCGAATGTAACGTATCATAATGCCTAAGAATTTTACTTAAATGTCTGAGAATATTTCCATACAGTAGATAACAAAGCGGTATAATATGCGAGGGCCATGTAGAGAATAGATCTATTATCTAGAAATAACCACCTAATATATATTTGAACTGATCGTCCTCAACCCAACAGTATTAATAGGCAAGTTTAAACTATTTTCGCATTTACATTAGCGGCTCAGCTAATGTGCGTGGGCAGGTGACGTCAGCGCGTAACCAAACGTCTACTGAAACAAACGTGTGCCTTTGTACGTACCAAACAAGTTTTCCTTATCAAACCGGCACAAACTAGGACCAACGGAGTATCTTTTAGTTCAAGAATACGCATATATTGCAACTGTTATAAGGCCAACATCGAGGACTATACCAATCCTCTTCCCATAACGGGGAAAATTGACTCCTGCGGTTTACGTTTACCATGTTACAATGAATAAATCTATATGTTTTTGTTGCCCTTTTTACGAAACGTAGTACTCGTTAATGGGTATCATACTGAAAAAAAAAACTTGATACGTAAAAAAGTAAATTAGGCAACGGAAAAACACTACAAGCACCAGTATAAAAAATATTAATATGGCTGCAAAAATGAAACAGCTGTGCGCGAGTCGATGACAAAAAAAAGGCACTCTACATCTATCTACGTAGAACCATGATAAATGAATAATTTATTTACATCTTATTTAGTACACAAAAAAGAGAATCTATTCGAGGTTGGTCCTTAACACAACATTTTGATTAGAAACTCACGTCCATAATTAATAGGTTTTGAGATATCAAATTCTATTACTGACTGGAAGCCGCAGCAAAAGAGACCTAGAGGAAGGCCAGGGAAGAGATGGTGCGATTGCATCAATGAGGATCTCAAGGCTCTTAGAAGGTTCACCAACTGGCGGAGGATAGCCAAGGATCGTCGCGCATGGCAGTCCATTGAAGAGGCCAAGACCCACAAAGGGTTGTAGCGCCGAAGAAAGTAAGTAAAGTAAGTATCAAATTCTATTATTAATGTAAATTGTAGCAGCTCAGCGTCCATGCCGGTCGCAATTGTAATCAGCGATCATTAGACCATTATTTCTGGGAACCGCCCAGAGTAAGTCAAGGATGTCGCTGATAAAATGCTAAACCGATCGTGCAACACGTTAAACCGTCGTTAACTGCTGTAATGACGGACCAAATCCCGGTCAAGTATGTCAAAAACTCCTTTTTTTATCAGGCCTATGGCGGCACCACGATTCGTTTAGATGTAATATAATACGGTCCGCGTAGTTGTCACGGTATGAAATGAGATTATCGTGCGTTAAAGTGTAAAATACGTTATGCCTGCGTCATCAGCTCTACATTTTTTTAAAACCAATTTATTTGTATATACCATGTTGTACATGAAAGTTATGAACATTTCTATATAAAAAAAAACAAACAAAATAGTTATCATATAGTCTTGTTATGCCATGAACGTAATTAAGTGACACTGTTTAATTGTGGTTCGTGATCTCTATGCCATACAGAACAAAAGAACTACAATATTTGAGCTCGAAATGACTAACTATGTGTGTGTGGTGGATACCCTTGCGACTTTACATTACTTGCCAGTATTAAGGTACAATAACGCAAATATTATCAAGTTTACGGTATATTTATTATGAAATTACGCTAAAACTTAGTCCTTCGTAAGCGGAAGATAAATTGCACATGTGAAGTTGCAAATTAACATCTAAAATAATAGAAGCCAGATAATGGCGGCGCGCGAACCCGTTCACAAGCGAACGCTACACATTTCATACGTCGTTTGCCAGCCAAATAATTTGAATTCCGTATTTCAACGAGATAAACCAGTCGTCATAACCGAATAATGTCACGTCAAAATAACAAATCATGCGTGAACAACATCAAGTCAAATACATTGTACTGTTACATTAACATACATGTTGTTGTTCCCGTATGAAACCGAGCTCGGTCGAAAGTTGTTTCCGTTCTCCTTTAATCAAGTAAAGGGGATAAGAAACGGCACACGTGAGCTGCTCAAGCACCTTACCTGTGAACCTACAAAATATTTGATGCCAATGATATAAATGAATGACCATGAACTTAAATGTCTGTCACTGATGCCGGAGTTCTTCGTGTCTTAAATGTTTGGTAGATAGTACACATTGATTACGTTTAAAACATCTCATCTGCTTTCAAAAGAATTTCAATTGTTATTTAAATGTATTTGGCACATTATTAAGTTCCTGCTATGATGAATAGTTTTTTGCAAATACCGTGTCGTTAACCTGGTAGAGATTTTATTTTCAGATAGGAAAAAACACAGCTCACAATATCATTTAAAAGCTATAGGTCGAGCTGTTTAATTTTGTCGGTCGATTACTTAATGTTTTCTGAGGTGGCTGTAATTGATGACTGACCAGATGGTCCCCAAGTTGGCGACCTTTCACATAGCAGGCGACATGTTGACGAAACACACAATGCAGTTGACACAAGGTGAAATTTCGTACAAAGTGAACGGCTCGACACAGCCGACTAAGGATGGTAGGAAAGGACGCGCTGACCCGCGTAAAATCCTTGATTGTGCACTATTGCTCAATTCGACCGTTAATTATTTAATGGCTGGTCTAGCCTTAAAAGATAAGAATCTAATGACAGCCGCTGACGTGCAACTGTCACTTCCTAAATATAAATTTATTGCACTTATTGGCGCTGTGGCAACGTTGGTAATGTAAGTTCACGACCTCAGTATACAGAGCTGTCGATTGGTGTACAAATATTTTTAAATGAGAGTATTTCGAGACATATATCCTTGTGCCATTTTTCGTATGAAGAACAAGCAATACGATAAAACACATTATAAAGAGAATGAAGATATACTAAAAACGCACGTGTTACAAAAGGTTCCAAGCAGCGCCAATGGCGTACTTAATACAAACGTCGCGATGACATGGAAGCGTTGGTTTTTGTCGAGTTGACGACAGAATATATTTTCTTCGTGTGTCACGTAGTTCGCTTCACAACCTCGACTGTTATTTAGCCTTCAAGTATGCTTACTGTTTGAGTATCGTGAGGTAGCATTGCGAAAGTTGACAACAACGTACGTGAGCAGATTGCAGAGGATTCTCATTCTTGTATTGTTGAATTGTATTCGCTTTGAATTTCAGTTTCAATTCATACTTAAAACTTGCAATAAGCGAACATTTAATTAAATGCTTCGTGTTCTGATGTTTCAATTTAATATTGTTTAATCTATTTTTATTGTTTATTAATCAAATTGAGTATATCTTTCGCATATGATGTGCTTATGATTAGCTCTACAAAAACATAGAAGTTTATTTTTATACCAACATAAAGAGCATGTTGTGAGTTCGTGACCATCCTATAAAAGAGAAATTTGGAAATCTTTAGAGGAGGCCTATGTTCAATAGGGGCCTTCAGGTAGCTTATGATGATGATGAGTGATGGAATCTGGTGGATCACAATTATAGCTATGGGTACTAATTCGAAAAGCAAGACAGAATTTAAAATGCTAATAATTCTATCGAAAGGACATTTTTTTATTAATAGAGCATGCTGCAAAATGCAATTACTTGCGTTAAGTTGATGTTAAAATGTTATTAATTTATTGTATTTCATTAATAAAGCCATAATATTATTTGCACCATGTCCGAAACTTAATTATATTATTCAATTCTGACTTTAGGGTTAAGCGACAAGTTGAGAACAAGATACAATACATAATTAAATAGAACAGATTGTACTGGGTCGATGATATCATGAGCCAGGCATATGTTGATAATAAGCTATCCTTCAGATTCCTGTCGTTTGTTAATGGCTTCTAGAAACAATGCGATATTACGACCCACTCGGGTTAGGTACCTATACAAATAGCGAATTATGTCCATACAAGTCGGACAAACAGGCGTTCAAACGGCAAGGTTGCGGTAACTTTGTGTCGTAACATCTAAGAAAACGCAAAATTTAGAAGCAATCGTAAATTTTACTGAGTTCATTTCTCACATTGGGATTCGTATTGACGCGCTATCTTATTTGGCCTCGGTTTGGGTTATGAGTGAATTCTAAATTGTTTGTTGCGCGTCAACATCATTCAGTGCCATTTATAAAATTTAGAGGTCAACGGGTGAAGTAAAACCGCTTACTTTACAGTCGCCAATACACCTATCGCTCGGCACCGCGTACGCCGACAACCATACATTCGCGGATGTCATAACGATCGTTCTAATTTTTAATTAAATTTTATTCATTTTATTATGCAGGAAACGAACTCTGAGTGAACAACGAACACAAAATACGGCCTTAGTGTCAAACATGAATCAAGCTAGGTCGGGCGGACCATTTATCGGACAATACTATTAATCTTCGTCCAAACGTCAGCTTGATAAGACCAATGCCTGAAGGAATCGTGTTGCGGAATCTTATTAAATATCTGTACCTTGTTGGAGTTATTGTTCAGCAGCTATTGTTATAATTAGTCATTAATAATGCTTGTCGGTGTTGGTGGTGATTAATAAACCGAAATTATTCTACAGCTGCCGCTTGAGAGTGGGAAACAAATGCGGACCACTATTCAGTGCACATTTAGCTTACAAAACAATTATTGAAAATTGGACGTAAATGTTACAACTCGCTAATGTCATGTTGCGAAACGCTACCGATTTAGTAGGCAGTGGCTTTCAAAATAGCTAAATAACTTGTACTTGTAGCATCGATATTTCTGCACGCTCTATTTTCTGTATAATTTTGTTTCCATGTCTAGTTCAGGGATGACGGACCAATGCCATCGTTCTAAGTGGCACGTGGCAAAAAGTGTTGCATATTTTTTACGAATATAACTTTTTCTATTGTCGAAATTAATATTCAACGTTTCAATAACAAGTTTGTAAAATTTATACGCGAAGTGTTATTAATTTTCTTGTATATAAATATCATGTAGCCTTCTTATTTAAGCTCCAAGTTGTATCCACGCTATCATTAACAGTTTAACCGTAAAAAATATAAGGCGTAAAAAACAAAGGGAAACCTTTAGAATACTGAGTGACTGACTGACTGGCCTAACTCCATCTACGAAAGATGATTGAGGCAGTATCTGTTTACGAGGTGCAGCACTTACGAGAACGACTATTAAGATCGTACACTATTAGTAGAAAACTTAGTAACGAGAAACAATACAATTTGAATAAGATTTATTCCATAAAATTTTGGCAGTATTGAATTATAAAACTCAATGTCATCTCTGATCTAGTGATATGAGTGTTATTCCTATTCGGACTACACGCCCGTATACCCTCTTCGCACTCGCTGAGCACGTTTTATTTTATCACTGAACCTCATGATGCTGTATAGAAATAAAACTTACATGTATTTCTAAAGTGGATCAATATAAATAAAAATATGAAGATCATGCGTGTTAATAAGATAGTCCACAATTTAATATTTATACTCAATTCCCACAAATTACTTTTTTATCATTAAGATTCTTGTCAGATTATTAAATAATTTTATATCGCTAAGTACAGATCAAACCTAGATTTTGACTTGTCTATCTGAACTGGTTATGGAACTATAAAGTTATTGCACACACACATACACTCACGCCTATTATCCCCGAAGGGGTAGGCAGAGGCGCAACTAGTGTGCACCCCCTTGTCGCTGTGCATATTATAGTTTACTCTACAAAATGACGGAACATTCTGCATGCATTTGTTCACTTTTACCTTGGAAATGTTTTAAGCGCATTACCTGTTGTTAGGCAACTAACCGTCGTATCGCAGCTATTAGTTACGAATACACACATGCATGGGGAGTTTAATTGACATTCTTATACGCTTCAGCTTAACAATAAGCCATACTTACGCGGAAAGTTACCAGCAAATACTCAATACCAATACAGCAACAATGAAATACCGACCGTCGTTCGGAGTGACTACATAACATCCAATTAAGACTCAATTATAATAGTGTTAATGACGTTAACTATTTGTGATGTTGATTCGTATCAATTATATTTCTGTGCAAACGTTCATGATATTTACAACAAAACACATTCTAGCAACAATACTCTTGTTTGCAGAAGAGCGTGGAAGTTATGAGCAATAACAACTTTACCGTAAAACGTGGAGTGCTTCCTACGAGAATAGCGCAATAAAGATTAATGATCCTGCGTAGTTTGGGATCGACCTGATAGTGTCGTTGTCTTCAATACACTATTTGGTTATTGCAAAATGAATTTGTCATATTGCCTATTTCAGGAGACGAGTTGAATGGCCTAGTCGCATTCAAGGCCCAGAATTGCTCAGGCCAGCTGAATAGTGAACCGTCAGCCGGTTCAAGGGCGTCGGGTGAATGCCACCAGTCAGGTTTTTTACCATTAAAAACTAGCTTACGTGACGGCTGGTCCTATAGAAGCCGGATGGACAACGAACAAATCTAATAACTAACGAATGCAGAACACTTGAACAACAATCCAGTGTGCCGAGATCAATTCGCGATTCCGAACATGCATAACGAATCACTAATATTACTACCGATAAGTATTCTACAAAAACAATATTTAATCGTGGTTTATACCATTATTACAGAATCTTAAGAATATAAAGCACGGAATGCTTAAACAACGCTTCCTCTCAACACATGAACAAAGAACTGTAATAAACTTTATTCGAATACCGTAAAAATAAAATGATATGATGGCACTACAAATAAAATGATAACGAGCCTACTCATTTACCAACATTTTTTGGTTAAGTACTTTCACGCCATAGATATTTTCTCTTGTATGATGTACGAGTAAAATAAAATAAAGGAATTCCCGGTAAAAGATAACAAGTTACACCTGCGGGGAGCTTGAATAACTAGCTATAACTGGGTAAGAGAGTAAAACCTTTGTTCTTTCTCGTTCGAGCCCGACTCCACGAAAAATTATCTTTTTACTTTTTTGCTGAGTCGCTCCCGGGACGGACCGCCCGAGCAGGTAGACTGCTGAATATAATAAACGTTCATCCTATACATACAGTTTTAGTTGAACGTCGTTATGTTTCTACCTTAAAAACTCGTTCTTGACCGCAAGTACAAATGTGCTGTGCGTCCGAGTTATGTGAACAAGGAAAAATAACTTGTAGTACATGACATTATTGTCAATTGTGTTGCAACCGGCTCGCAAGACAATTTTTAATGTCGCACGAAGTACAATCCGAAATCTACCGGCGATCGTCGACAATAAAAACGTGGCACGTCTTTGCTTAAATAATTCCGGCATATGATCGCAATAAATATAGTTTGTACAATTACTATAAGTTTTAACAAAAATGCTTCATTTTGTTTCAATCTTTAGATAGTCTAATGAACACTTGTAAATTTAGTGTAGCATTTTTTCTGAGCTCCGATAAAAAATAAACCAGTACGCTCTCTGTTAGTGAGTGCTGAAAATGGACGTGTCTTTATTATTTAAAATTTTTAGGCTTAAAATTCTAAATGCTGGAAAATTCTCATAGTTCTCTATTCTCTGAAATGAGAACATAATACGTGAGTGGAGACAAAATTTGTAAACTAATATAGCTTTTAAAACGAACTTATCAGCACATTTTAAACAAGATGACAAGACTTTTACTGATTTTTAAGTAACAAGCATCCTGTCATTGAGATAAGTTAAAAGTAACTCTAGTAGTTTGAATTGAACCGAAGTTAATATTAATTACCTACTAGTGATAATATTTAGACAGATTTTGCTTTACGCAGCAGTTTTTCACCAACTACCGTATAACAAATATGCACTGCAATTCTGTGCAAAAAATATGAACATGAAATATGAAATGGAAAAGATGAGTCTAACACCACATGGCCTATTAAAACCTGTTTAATTTATGTACAAGGTATTTGTCTACTAAAAGAGAATCTATATATCATCTTAAAAGCATTATACGTGTTAAAAATCACAAAACAAACGAAGTGTTTTACACCAATTCGCTACATTTGTTTTATTTTAATTACAAAAATATTCTTCAACAAGGATATTTTAAAATTGTATCGGGGTCAAGTGTTTAAATATGTTTTTCAAAATGTGATATCGTGTATTTCGAGGTCTTTGAATTAAAATCGTTTATTTGTGAAGTATGTGAAAGCACTTAACTAGTGTCATAAGGAGTTACCGATGATTTTTATCACAGTGTTAACTATTATGTAACTAAGTATACTCCTTATATCTTTACCCATAATTATTTATTAAAAAAATCTGTCTCTTAAAATTTATTTAAAAAAGTATTTCGTCGAAAAGCATACGCTATATCGTTGACTGTGTAAATCACTTTGCGAATCGTACAAAAATTTATGTTTATTTCTGAAACCTGATCATCATATCATGAACACAGTTCCATAACATGATAACCTTCCTTATCGTGTTTAGAGTTGAGTGATTTTGCGCAGTTGCGGTCGCAATAGCCAGGTGCATGATCCGATGCTGCAAACGACAATCAATCCATTGATTAACTCACCAATGATTATAAATGACATTTTATTACATTCGACGACATAGTATACCACCCAATCTTGTGACGAATGTATACGTCCATATACTATTATAGTACAAAGTAAGTAGTTCGATGCAATAAAAAAAAGCTATTCAATAAAACATAGCTCCAATTTATGCATTGCTAATTAACTTTCATTAGGTCACTTTATGATTCAGGTCTATTCAGTGTGTTCCATAAAATGTTGAACCCTAAACCAAGACATAGAAATGGGACCATTTCGAGACCCTTCTCTATATACATAAAAGATATTTGTGTTAGTTACACCCTTTATAAATAGAGAACGGCCGAACCGATTAGCATGTTCTTTGATTTTTAGGATTTGTATCCGTCCGCAATAGCAGAATAACTAATGAACGTGGCGTTGTTTAGTTTATCCTTTGACAGCTGCTTCAGTTGCATAGTCCCCGTGGCGGTCGCAAAGAGTATATTATATTTTTTTCTAAAATTCGTCAGCGAAAAGTCATTTCAAAGAGGTGAGTCCCAACTCTCAAGTTGTGATTAGCCGTATCGCATCGACTATAAATTCTCTGAATAGTATTAAAATGCTCTTTGATTAATCCAGTTGATAATTTTCGTAAACAGAGAAAAGTATTCTGGGCTGTGTGTTTGATTTACCTATCTTATTTATAATACCGTAACTTCGAAGAACAAGAAGAGCAAGTCTTTTCCATAAGGTACAAGGTGACGAAACATTTGGCCAAATCAAAAAGTCTTCTATGCCTTCATAAACTTGGAAAAGGCTTATGATCGTGTGCCGAGGAATAAGCTGCGGTCAACGTTGTCGTTAACGTATGGGACTGAGGACCTGGTGAGTGCATTGAAGTCTCTGTAATAAGATTTCCAAGGCCTGCATCGGGGTAAAGGGAGCAGAATAGGGATTCGCAATACTGTGCTGTTGCCGACGCTTGTGGAAGTACATGCTGGTTTGGCAGTAGTAAAAAAAGTAAAAATAGAAAATATTGTTAACAAAATTGAATTAAGAATAGTGTAAATAAAAATAATACCAGCCCTGTATTATTATACTGCCCACTGTTGAGCATGGGCCTCCTCTATTGCAGGGGTTTAGGCCTTAGTCCACCACGCTGGCCTAGTGCGGGTTGGTAGACTTCACATACCTTCGAAATTCTTATAAGGAACTTATTAGGTACGCAGGTTTCCTCACGATGTTTTCCTTCACCGTTAAAGCGAACGATAATTGATAAACAATACACACGTAACTTCCAAAAGTCAGAGGTGTGTGCCTTGGGTTTGAACCTCCGGACATTGTCTCGGCAGACCGTCCCATTCCCAACTAGGCTATCGTCCACAGTGTAAAATATAAGAAAAGAAAATATTTTATTGTAAAAAAAGTGTGGGGTGCTTTTAGAGACATTACCAAAATGATAATCCTTCTACTCATATTATCTGTCAATAAAATATTTATTAGTATTGACACCATGCACCCCACGATGTTTTTTTACAATAAAATATTTTTTTTTCTTATTTACACTATTCCTAATTAAAATTTATTAAAATTTAATTTCTATTTTTACTTGGATTTTCTATAAAGCATGTTTTATAGTTTTTTTAAACTATTATTATAGTTATTCTGCAATTCGCAAAGGATATACATACATATATATACACTCACGCCTGTTATCCCCGAAGGGGTAGGCAGAGGCGCAACTAGTGCACCCACTTTTCGCCATTATTCCGTTCCATGATGTGATAGAGGGCGAGTCTATCGCCATATCGGGCACAAATTCCAGACTCCGAGCTGATACTGAATAGATCGCAAAGGATACAAATCCAAAAAATCAAAGAATATGATAATCGGTTCAACCGTTCTCTAATTATAAATGGTGTAGCTTACACAACTTTCTTTTATATATATAGAAAGAAGAAAGATATAGGAAACAACTGAATACTAGCAAGTTGCCCGCCTAGTTCGTTAGCAACACGACCACCTATAAGAAGTAGCAACACCACCCAGAATTTCGACAATACCTTCAATTCCCAACAAGGCTATCGCCACTTTTTCAAATATATGTTGTACAGGATTAAAATATGGTATTATCGCTGAGTTCCCTGAATATTTTTAGGACATTTCTTTATATAATCCACTAGGCGGTTAAAAGAGGGCATGGGATACGCTCGCAGACAATAGTCAGCTGTTTTCCCACGTACTACTATGGCAATATTCCCATTTATTTTCCTACGTTGTTCCTTAACTGACTTTTATGATACCATGGAAAGACCTCTTTATACAGGTGGAAATATTCAGGCGAATGGCGAGGGAAATATTTTACACCAGTCGATATTATATTTGGGCTATAAATTACCTACAGCTCTTGTTAAATCACTTTGGTTTGAGAAAATAAATTTAAAAGTCTTAGAATAGATTTAGATTGAGGTACTTATTTAAGTGATAGTTGGACCTAGGCATTAAGGAGGCTATAGACTTCAAGTAAGGCTTTAGATGATGAGTTTAACAGATTGAGAGCTAGAAACAATAAAGCAAGCATGTCTACTGGTCAACTCAAAATGAATTAAATAGATAGTGTTATACAAGTGTATACTTAAATGAAAATAAACACCAGAGTCACTTAAATGAACCAAATATACAAAATTTGTGATTACTACATTATATACTTACCAGTCAAGTCAACCGCACTTGATCAATTCTCTTTAAGCATCTAGTGAAGATTTATGTAAGATTTACCTAAAACAATATAAAAATAAAAACAATTACAATTCATGTTTGACTACCTCAGTGGCGTAGTTGTATTACGGTGAGACTAGAAATGTTGAGGTCTTGGGTTCGATCCCCAGGTCTGGCAAACTGATATTGCGTTTTTCTATCTATTCAGTATCAGCCCGGAGTCTGGAATTTGTGCCGGATATGGCGATAGACTCGCCCCCCTATCACATCATGGCATTGAATATGCACTGTGAAAAATGTGTGCACTATTTGCATCTCTGCTTACCCTGTTCAGGATAAAAGACATGTTTGTATGTGTGTGTGTGTTCTTTTTAACTTTTGTGTGAAAGTGCCAGTTTGGTAGCACCAGTCTAACACCACCATGTGACTAAAAAGACTGGCTGGCTTGCACTTTAACTCACTAAATATTAGTAACACTAAATGTATTCATCATAATGCTTTTTTTAGTCATCTGCGAATGGATGACAGTGACATCATGAGGTTTTAGCTTAAACATATTTAGTAAGCCATTGTGCAAGTCAGCCTTAATGTTTACAAATAGCCGAGAACACAAAATATGTAACAACTTATTACTCAAGTTATGAATTGTGATGTCAGCTATGAAACTCATAGTTTATAAGGTTTCTATCCTTTATTATAACCTTAAATTACTACTGTTGCTTCATATTTGGGATAAAATTTTTCATTATATCTGCATGAACTTGCAGTAAAGATATTCAATTAGATTTTTCGTTAATAGGCAAGCTTATTAGTGCTAGAACTACACAAATTGTGGAAATAACATGTAACAATCTATGACATGACTTATTAGGCAAGATTTAAAGGTGATATAAATGTCATCAAGAAAGTATTTTACTATTTATAATATTGTTACTGCTGTCTGTGTTTGTATGAGGCATTCTTATGAAATATAAGTTATTATATAACATTCAACTAGCATAATTTGTTCATTTCCCATGATGTGAAAAAGGGTACTTCAATATTTGTGAATACTCACATAATTAAATAATTATTTATTACCATTAGGAACTTACGCTTTAACAATATAAATATAATTAGTTCTTTGAATACATTAAGTTTAAAGTATGAAGTACCTATACATAATTACAGACAATCAATTGAAATAATTAAATATTTTAGCAAATATACTATTATTTAGGCTATAAGAGGTCTATAATTGAAAACAAAATCTGTCTCATAAAAATTTTAGCTTACACTTGATATTGGCGAAATCACTGATAAACGGTGAAAGCCACATAAAGAAAAAAAGAATAAGAATATTTTAGGTGAAAAATAAAAAAATAATATTCGTATTATTGGTCCAGCATAATACCAGATAAAGAATCTGATTTCCAATGAAACATTATCAAAAATACACAACATATTTATTTATTACAAAAAATATTATAATATAAAAATATATACTACACATACTGTGATGGCACATTAAAACGCGAGAAAAATAAAAAAAATATTGCAGTTAGGTAAATACAAAAAGTTTTAATGTTTGCCTCATTGGACAAACTTCCAGGGCAAGTTTATTGCCCTGTACTTTCTAATATGCCTGTGCGTATGTGTGTATTTAACAGTTCTAAGAAACACCTGGTACAGTTGAATGTCGTATATCCGTGGGTCATCAAAATTAACCTCACTATCTTTAGCTCGAACAATGAGAACAACAAAGTAAGATGCATGAATCGCGTGCCGATTATCGACCCATGTGCGTTATTTTATACATAGTCAAATAAGTTTTACTTGCTAATCCATTGAAGTACTTTCAAAGTTATAAGCGACCTTTTAAGAACTACCACGACGACTATGGTTCATAGCAATGTTGTAAGGTTTTTCCTTATATTTAAACGCGTTAGAAGAAACAATGAAAACATTTTTACCTTCGTTTTCTTGACTCCACGGTGCCGCTTTAGTTTCCCAGCGCTGAGTATAGTTATTCACAGCACTTATCATCACAATACTATAAATAGTTATATTACTAAATCTACCATTAAACTATTAAATCTCTATTTTAATTAACATAAAATACACAAGCTTCAGATATTTCAAGCAGGGGTTTTGGGGCTGACACAAAAATCACAAAACAAACCAATAGAAAAAGAGACAGAAGGAACAAAACGCGCGACGCGCACGCGTTCAATAAAGTTATATCGACAAAACAGTACTATTTTTTTAAATATCAATCTTAGAGTTGTACAGTGTTTTAATTGCAATGATTAAAGATTACAAATTATTATAATAATTACAGTAGGATTAATATTTTTTTTAAATACATAAAGCATGTTGTGTTTAGATTACAACGAAATAGTATAATCTATCGTACCATATTTTCATTTCTGGTTGTATGGTATTTTATATTCTATTAGGTGTTGTTCGTGAATTCGCCCACGTGGAAAGCCTTTCCCACGACACAAAAGACTTTAAAATACTGTTTACTTGAAAAATCAGAATAAAAATAACCATTATCTTCCATAGGAGCAAATTACCAGGATAAAAATAGCTTATGTGTTAATCCAGAACATTATCTGCCCGTTTGCCAAATTTCATCTGAATTTATTTGTTTTGTTATTTCTGCATTACTTCATATATACATAAAAACGTCTAAAAAATTTCACAAACTTTCGCATAAATAATATAAGTAAGAAAAAATTAATAATATTACTAAATGTACCATTAAATTATAAAATCTCTATTAACCATAAAATACATATGCTTTAAATGTTTCAAACAGGGGTTTGGGGCTGACACAAAAAATTTATAGAAATGATACTGAGAAGGAATAGAAAACGCGAAGCACACGTGTTACTAGCCAAAATTGGTTCCTATATTTCTGGTACAAATATCTTCGGATATAATATTTTACCTATTTATCTTTTAGAATAACATTTTTATTGCTTGATATAAATGTATATTATACAATATACCAGCAATCTAATGACTCGATAATGACTAAAATGTAATTATCGAGCTAAGAATATCCAACACTAGATGCTAAAGCAGTCTTCATGTCAATTTTACAGCGCCACCTATTAGTCGTATACTCGGAAACAATATTCGAAAGACAAGAAGTAAAGGTACACTTTGGTTTTCTAGAAGATACATAGATGGCGTGGTAACATTTTAAAGTAACTGGTTATGTAGAGGTTTGGGAACGTCCGTACCGCGTTGAGCATTATCGGTTCTCATCCATGTAGAGATGTTTATTTAATTCAATAGATGGCAGTTTGTAACTATATTCATAGCTATGGTTCTTATCTATACTATAATTAATCTTAACATAATAAAGCAGTAGATCCCGGTGTGTCTGTGCATTGAAAGAAATGTGATAAATAGGGGTCACCCCCTTTCTTTTCAAAGAAGAGTAATGGAAAACATATCAGCAATTTTAAAAATTCTTTCTGTCTGCTTTTCTGTTTCGTTTGTTACAGCATATCTCCGAAACTGTTGAACGGATTTCGATGAAATTTGGATTGGAGAAAGTTTGAGACCCTAGAAAGGACATAAGCTTTTTATCCCAGCAAAATATAAAGCAGGACTTTTATTCCGGAAAACTTGTTCACGCGTGCGGAAATGCGAGCAAAAGCTAGTTATACAATAAAAGCTTTGCATGCTGAAGCTTTTTCTTTTTTATTAAGGTGAGAGTTTCATAGTTTCGCACGTCTGTATGTCTATTTTTCTGTTTGTTTGTTACTACACATCTCCGAAGATACTGAACACATTTCGTTGAAATTTGGCAAACGGGTAGACCATGGATTAACACATAGGCTTTTTATCCCGGGAAAATATAGGGGAACCTGTTGAACCTCGGCACTATATGTACCTAGGCCAATTAGCTCGTTACAAATATTCCCGCGTTATTAAATTATGTTGTCTGTGGTATTCGGTACATCTCTGCTGACTATCCAATCTGAAGTTAGTCCCTTACCGCCATTAGCCGGTGTTTGGTGTTATCGAAGTGAAAAATATTTTCTCCGAAAAAAGTAAGTATTTTCAATATACTTTGAAGTCTTATAGTTGAATACGGTTTATGATAGGCGTTTAACTCTTATATTCGATCGATTCTTTGATTTAACGAGTGTTTAAACAATAACAAACTTAAGAGTAATCCATCCTCCAAATATTTGAAATCCACCATTTCTTACAACGATGGAGTAGTGTTGTACCTCGGTCCCTGTCAATCAGTTGTACCTAGGTCGATGGCCTAGGTACAACCTGGTTGTTGTGCTTTGGCAAGGAAGATATATTTTTATAAATTTTCCATTTACATAATAGATTTTCCTAATAAAATAGATTTAATATTTCAGAAATCATGCCTAGAATTAAAGAGAAGAAGAAACGAACGCCTATTAATGTGGATAATCTATCAAATGCCATTAAAATGATTAAGCAGAAAAAAATCACAACTTTCGGTGTTTCCAAACATTTTGAATTATCAAGAGCAAAACTTTGCGTCGTCATTTAAAACACTGTATGGAAACAGGTAATGATGTAAGCAAATTACACAAAAATCTTGCAGATAATCAAGTTTTTAATCGTAAAGAAGAACGTAGTCTGGTTGACTATATTACAGACGCAGCACACTTACAATTTTCTTTTTTATAATTTCTAATGTGGGTATCTGTTAAATGTAGATTTGCTATATATGATATGTTTAAATGTACCTACCTACTAGTCTTAGTCTGTCATTCAACAAAACAGTGATTAAAAACTCAGTTGTTATGTATAAAATCATAGTTTCTTATTTTTAACATATTAATATGAATGTTATGTTGATTTTGTTAAGATTTTGTGATTTAAATATCACACTAGACTGTATAAAACGATTATAGTAGATAAAACTTACTACTATTATTACTAGTTTCCTTACATATCCATATTTACCACCAAATTCTCAATATGTCCTAGGTACATCATGGTACTGGCCGAGGTACATAGGGTGTGTTGTACCTTGGCCACAAATGCATTTTTTTTTTAAAACGTCTTGAACACATGTAAGTTTGAAATAGACATTTCTGATATTTTGGTGGTAGATACTCAAATAACTGACCTCCCAAAATATGCAAATATGGTTTGTGTATAGTACGTTAAATTAAAATAAAAAATATATATTTAAAAAACTGTCCTAGGTACAACAGGTTCCCCTACAGCGGGACTTTTATCCCGGAAAAACTTTTTCACGCAGGCGGAGCCGCGAGTAAAAGCTATTAATTATTATATTTAATTAACATTAGACTACGGAGATTTCCTTCACAACAAGGCAATGTTTTTCATAATCATTTCGAACTTTTAGTATAAAAATACCTATTTTTAAATTATCTAAATGTTTAAATAACTCCTAATTCTTGGAATCCAAATACACGAGCTAAAGATATTTACGAGTATGAACGCGCTAATCTCAGGAACTGCTGCATTGATACATTACTCCTGAGTGCTTTAGGGTACTTGTTATGCCGAAAAAAAACTTCACGCGGGCGGAGCCGCGAGCAATACTACTTTAGGAAAATTTTATAAAAAAATAAGGTTTGCATAATATTTTCCCACGTTTTTATTTACTTTATATATCATAGAAGCGGATATTTAAAATTGTCAGTTCAAATATATTTAAGTTAACAACGTAGCCATATGGAGCTTCACATTTCATGCATATTATTATGTCCCTCATATAATTCTAGTTTACGACATTCCATTCTGAGAATATAACTTAATTTCATGCCAAATTAAAGTGTGGGGACAGACAAGAATACGTTAAAATAACAAACATAGATCATTTTCATTATTAATATTTGTTTAACCGCAACAGACATATTCTTTGTATTTAAAAAAGGCACCAATAAAAGTTCCTAGAATTAATAGTTATTTATTATCTAAATAGACTAATCACTATTAATGTTAGATATGGAAATAGGTCGAGGCCAAAGTCAAAGCTCCAATTCATCATTTATTTTATGTAGCATCTGAAACGTAATTGCATTTAATATCTATTAGATATGTAATAGATTACTTCTAGTTCGTAGGTAGGTAACTGGTGGTAGCGTAGTGCGTCTCTTGAATGCAAAACGTTAGTTGGTTAGTCTGCTAGTTAGTACCGCTATGTTTATATCTGCCGCCAAGCAACATATGTTCCAGCTTGAACGACATTGTAGGCAGTGTAAGTAAAAATAAAATAACCCTTAAACTTTTTTCGTGGATGCTGATTCACATTGAAGAGAGTACGGTGAAATACCTACGATTTATCTTATATATATATAATACTAGTAGTGCTCGCGGCTCCGCCCGCGTGAAAAAGTTTTTCCAGGACAAAAACATTTTCCCGGGATAAAAAGCACTCAGGAGTTATGTAGCTTCCTATTAGTGAAAGAATTTTCAAAATCGGTTCAGTAGTTCCCGAGATTAGCGCGTACAAACAAACAAACTCTTCAGCTTTATAATATTAGTATAGATATAATTCTTCTGTGCGTGTATATGTCACTGAACTCCCCTCAACAACAGGACACGGACCGCAATAGCGGTACGCGCAGGGGTGGTTGCGGACGACAACTTAGACGTGAGTCGGAGGAAGCTCGCAGCAGTCCCTAATGCGCCGAAGATGGCCACCGCGGAGTTTTGGTTGATATGCCGTGCGTTGTATATAGGTTTGGGACTCAGCCCGGCGGTCGCCCGACGTTTTCCATCTCTCCGGGCGGCTCAACGTCGGGTCGTAAGGCACGGTGAACCCAACATAACCGCTCAGTCGTTCCCCTTGAACGCTGGGCAGTAGTAATAAGTCACTTTCTCCGCGTAAAAAAAAAGATGATCATATCATATCAATTACAATTTATAGTACATATATATATATATATATATATATACACTCACGCCTTTTATCCCCGAAGGGGTAGTCAGAGGCGCAACTAGTGCACCCAATTTTCGCCATTATTCCGTCCCATGATGTGACAGGGGGCGAGCGTATCGCCATATCGGGCACAAATTCCAGACTCCGAGCTGATACTGAATAGAAAAACTCAATGTCACTTTGCCCGACCCGAGGATCGAACCCGAGACCTCGTACCATAATACAACTACGCCACCGGGGCAGTCAATTTATAATACGAAAAAAACACTCAAAACACATCACAATAAGTGTTCAATTCAAATAAATAATTACCTTACATTGCTATTTACCTATAACTTTGATGTGGCTACGTCACGTTGACCCAATTTATATCTCAAAGACACGTCATGCGCTCACTCGCTTGACAAAAGCAAGAGGCTGGACCTAATAGGGCTACTCGAGGAAGTATGGCGCCCTTCGGTCCTCCCTTTGAGGTACCCGACAAAATGAAGGCAATTTAAAAGGTAAGGTAGCGTCAGCTTGGTTTGCCTTGTTACGTATTTTACACAATTGAATGAGAGAAAATATACCTTGTATGATTTGGAGTGATTTCTAATAACATTTTCGCTTATTATGTTCGTATAATATAAGATAATGTAAAATAATATTATACACGTGAATGTACTATGTGTATGTGTTTTTTTAACATACATACCTCGCCTTTGTCCCGAAGGTATATGCAAATGGGACACCCAATTTTCGCCAAGTTTATTCCGTCGCATGATGTGATAGGAGGCGAGCCTATCACCATACAATACATAATATATAATAATAATACATAATGTATGCACAAAAATTCCTCGTAATTGTCGGGATACGCTTTATACATTGCCAAAACACCTTGTCCGTAATTGCTCTGATTTATTGATCACTAGCTTCTGCCCGCGGCTCCGCCCGCGTTAAAAAGTTTTTCCGGGATAAAAGTCCCGGTTTACATTTTCCCAGGATAAAAAGTAGCCTATGTGTTAATCTAGGACATGATCTACCCGTGTGCCAAATTTCATCGAAATCCGTTCAGTAGTTTTTGCGTGAAAGAGGAACAAACATCCATACATTCTTACAAACTTTCGCCTTTATAATATTAGTAGGATTTGATTTATTCAATCGCTTTCTGTTCAGTCATAATTCTTTAAGCTCATCTGTACAGTACTTGTACTATAACATAAATACGATAATATAAATAACATAGTGAACCGCTATAATTAAACAGTTTTTCTAAGAGTAGAAACTTACATTTGCAGTAGAGTATAAACGTAGTTTGTAGCAGCAACGTAATTAAATCTTAACACAAACATCGGTTGAAAACCTTGATGCTGCCTTCGGATGACCTGAATACGGGAGGAGGCTGTACAGGGGGGCCAGGGTGTGGGGTGCGGCGAATCGATGTGTTGCCATGGCAACCGCGATGTCTGCCGAGGAGCCTGCGCTCTACTGTCCCTTTCTGTCTCGCCTTGATATCATATCACATGCGTTTCACAACCACAAGGTATTAACAACGTAAAACCTTTACATCGATTTGTATCTTATTAAAACACAATAGATACGAATATCGTTAAAGTTCACAAATTGATGTCGACCTTTATACCACTCTTGTACATCTTCATACGACAGAAGGTAACAGTAAAGTCTATAAAGTCAAAACCACCATAAAATATGAGGGAAAAACAATCTTGAGCCATGGTGTTAGGTTTGGCATCGTTAACACGCGTTTGCGGTTCACAGACACTCGGTGGGTGGCTTAACAAGATATTTGGGGTTTAACCGTCTCACATCTCGGCCCTTTATTTATGAAAGGGTAGACTAAAGGTGTAGTAATTATTAATGTATATTTGTTTGTCGTTGCGGTATTGCAGGGGTTCCGACTGTACCGGATTTTGTAATTAATATACGATTAACAAGTTCGAAATTAACTTATGGTAGAGTCAGCTGAAGGGAAGATGTTTGACAATTGTTTCTAATTAACGTTTTTAGTCATTTCTTTTTAATTTTCTTTGACATGTTTACGTTACAGGCTAATAAAATATTGATTCGGATAATAAGTAATCGTGTATGAAAATATTTGTCGGAAAATTTCAGATTTTCTTTTATGTTATTCAAATTATACAATTTTTAAATAGAGTTAAGGTTTAACAAATGTATATAGATATTTTGAACAATTATGTTTAGTAAGACTGCCTCGGTGGCGTAGTTGTATTACAGTACGACTGCAAAGCTGAGGTCTCGGGTTCGATCCCCGGGTCGGGCAAAGTGATATTGAGTTTTTCTATTCAGTATTAGCTCGGAGTCTGGAATTTGTGCCCGATATGGCGATAGGCTCGCCCCCTATGGGACGGAATAATGGCGAGAAGTGGGTGCACTAGTTGCGCCTCAGCCTACCCCTTCGGGGATAACAGGCGTGAGTGTATATGTAATGTTTAGTAAGTTTTTTTATCCCCAGAGATCGAGCGTTTGGATTTCACATAATATTCTTTAAAGCAATTTATTTTGGGGTGGGGTGGTTATGTTCTGCAGTGGGCAGTGTGGCTTCATGAAGATGAGGCCCCACATCGCTTCATAAGCGGAAGTAACCCTACCAAAACTCTGAATACCATACCAGCCCTGTATTATATTCTGCCCACTGCTGAGCACGGGCCTCCTCTACAAGAGAGTGGGTTACGGCCTTAGTCGCCCACGCTGGCCTAGTGCGGGTTGGCAGACTTTACATACCTCACCGTTACATACATCACCGTTAAACTTTGAATGGTAATATTTGTTTCTTTACACTATTAAGTACTAGATTTTGCCCGCGGCTCCGCCCGCGTTAAAAAGTTTTTCCGGGATAAAAGTCCCGCTTTATGTTTTCCCGGAATAAAAAGTAGCCTATGTGTTAATCCAGGACATGATCTACCCGTGTGCCAAATTTCATCGAAATCCGTTCCGTAGTTTTTGCGTGAAAGAGGAACAAACATCCATACATCCAAACATCCAAACATCCATACATTCTTACAAACTTTCGCCTTTATAATATTAGTAGGATTAGTAGGATTACACAACGTTGCCCTGTGATATTATTTTTCATAACGTCAGTGGTGTCAGGGCTTTCAGGCTAAGAGGATTCTCTTCATTCGAGATAATTCTTGAAAATTTTGTATCCTCGTACAGTCAAACCATAATCATGGGTGATTTCAATACCTGCCTGCTTAAAAATGACTCCCGTTCTTCTTCTCTTCAATCCACTATTCAATCCAGTAACCTTTTCATTCTTCCACTAACTGCAACGCACCACTTCCCCAACTGTTCTCCTTCTCTTCTCGATCTTATATTGGTCTCGTCCCTGAATCACGTTGCCAAACATGGGCAATGTTCAGCGGATGCCTTTTCTTATCATGACCTCCTCCACTTGTCCTATCGTATCCGGCCACCCAAAGCCCTTCCTAAAATAATACTGTAGCGTAATTTTCGAGGCATGGATCTTGTTGAGCTTCAAAAGGATGCAGGCAATATTGACTGGAGTTTGCTAATGGACAGTAGCTGTGTAGATGTTAAGGTCAATATTTTCACGGACAGGCACCTTAAACTTTATGATGTGCATGCACCAGTCCGGAAGATCAAGCTAAAACATCGACCGTCACCATGGCTCACAGCTGATATTAAGTCTCTTCTACTAAAGAAAGCATCAGCAAAGTCCAAGTTTAAATGTCGTCCGAGTGACTTAAACTGGGAAAAATATGTTAAGATCCGGAATCACTGCAGCAAAGTTTGCAGAAATGCACAACGCTATTATATACATTCATCAGTTGAGATTACTGACCAAGCTAAAGTCTGGAAATTCTTGAAATCATTGGGTGTTGGCAAATCGCGTCATGATGCTATCCCTGAAAGCATTGACGTTGACTCATTAAATCAGCACTTCTGTTCTCCGTCTAACTTCGCTAACACTACTAAAAATAACACATTGCAATATCTTTCTTCCTGTCCAACCCCAAATTATCCTCCTTTCACCTTCAAACAACTCTCTGCTTCAGATATTAGGAAGAACATTGTGGCTATCTCTTCCAACGCAGTTGGTAGTGATTGTGTCGGACGACATATGATTATCCCTATCCTAGATGAGATCCTTCCCATCATTTGCCACATCTTTACCCACTCCATTTCCACTGGAATCTTCCCTAAACTTTGGAAAGAAGCCCACATTATCCCTATACCTAAAAAATGCAACCCTTCCATCTTCTCCGATTTCCGTCCAATCTCTATCCTGCCTTTTCTTTCCAAAGTTTTTGAGCGCCTAATCCATTCCCAACTGTCTGATTTCCTCTATCAAAACCTACTACTTAATCCCTTCCAATCCGGTTTTCGCCCTGTCCACAGTACCACTACAACCCTTACTCATATTACTGATGATATTAGATCGGCCATGGACCGAGGAAAACTGACAGTCTTAGCTTTGCTTGACTTTAGCAATGCTTTTAACACGGTTGATTTTGATGTGCTCCTTAGCGTATTATCTTCTCTTCATATCTCTTCCACTGCAATTAATTGGTTTTATAGCTACTTGCATGGACGCCGTCAGCGGATCCATGCTGAGGTAAAATTCTCATCCTGGTGCTCCGTATCTGCCGGCGTACCGCAAGGTGGTGTTCTTTCTCCCTTACTCTTCACTATATTTATAAACTCTATTACGCGTAAGCTCCGTTCTTCCTACCATCTATATGCGGATGATCTTCAAATATACTCCCAAGCTCCTTTCAATGAAGTTAATGATGCTGTCTTAGCAATTAATAATGATATTGGAAGCATCTGTGAATGGAGTGAGGAGTATGGACTGAAAATAAATCCTTCCAAAACTCAGGTCATTATTGTCGGCAGCCCTAGACTGATAGCCAAGTTGAACTGGTCGCATATTCCACCCGTGACCTGCAGTGGTACAAGTATCCCCTACAGCGACACGGTAAAAAATCTGGGGATATACATTGACAACTCTTTTTCGTGGGGTCCCCAGCTTCGAGAGGTGAGTAGGAAACTATTTGCTTCGGCTGGAGCCTTGCGCAGACTGCGCAATTTTCTACCCATCGCCACGAAAATATCGCTAGCTCAATCCCTTCTTCTCCCCATCCTTGATTATGCGGATGCCAGTTATCTTGATCTTACTGAGGTGCAACTAAATAAGCTTGAGCGTCTCCAAAATTTTTGTATAAGATTTATATTTGGACTGCGCAAGTATGATCACGTATCCGAGTTTCGTGCTAAGCTCAAGTGGCTTCCCATACGGCTTCGCCGAAATACTCATATTCTCTCTCTTCTTTACACTATACTTTTTAATCCTCTCTCTCCCCCATATCTCAAAAATCGTTTTCAATTCCTTCATGGTACGCATTCTAAATCCTTAAGGTCATCAGAGAACTTAAAATTGAAAACCCCAGTGCATTCCACCACATACTTCAACAAATCGTTCTCCGTACAAGCTGCTCGGCTTTGGAATGCTCTGCCAGTTACGGTGAGGAAAGCGAAATCCCTGCCTATTTTCAAAAAACAGGTCAAAGAGCATTATCTAAGACAAAATGAAGACATTATCAATTTATGAATCTTTTATCTCGGTTTCTATATGTATTTAGGTATTTATATGCATGTATATGTTTATATGTGTGTATTTATACAATATTTGTATGTATTTATATCTATAATATTTGTATGTATATATCAAATAAATAATCATATACGTAATATAAGTCGTACACCTTATGCTGCCCCATATTAATTTATTTTCCGTTTTCTCTTATGTCCATCCCATGGTTGTCTGTAAGAGATTGCCTTGTGCGATAAGACCGCCATTTGTACTTAATAATTTTTCTTTTTGTCCTATGTTTCATTTCTCTGGTGTACAATAAAGTATAAATAAATAAATAAATAAAGGATCAGTATCCGATAGCTGAAATATAAAGGAATAGACTCGGAGTATTGACATGTTTTGTAAAGAGGGCATGAGATTCATATAAGGAGCTTAATCCCGAAAAACGTACCGGTAATGTTCATTCTAGGACAAGATGGGCGGAGCTATGAGCAAAAAGTACCAACATAAATTAATATCGAAAACTAAAAAATAATCTTTACAAAATGTTCCAATTTTTAATTAAACAGTCAAAGAAAAAAGTTCAAAGAAGCCTCAAATGAGAGAAGAAAATTTAAAAGTTCTGTAGGTTTTTAGGGAAACGGAAAAGTTTATTCACGTGTTTGTTGAGTAACGGTTTTTAAATAATTAGGTATGTTTATTTTCTTGACCGATTTTATTTGTTTTGCATATTTATGGTTACACAATAGTATCAAATTTTAGAGTATATTGTATTCGTAAATAGGCATACCAAGCAAAACCCGCGGTGGCCTTCTTCGGCGTTTACGGGACGATCCGGGGTATCTTGTTGCATAAAGATAGCTGCACGGAACCGCCCCTGCGCGATGCCGCATTACGGCCCCTCTCTAAATGAGGTTGCTGAGAAGCCTCCGAACTCTAAAGCACGTATTTGCGTCTACGACTGTAGGAGAGCGACCACCCGCATTGTCGTCCACCTCATAGTCGCTTACATTGGAGTAGTTGAGTGAGCAGGCCCCCACTACTCACCCTGCGACTCTCGATAACTTCATTTAGTCGCCTCTTGGGACAGGTGGCGAAATTCTTTAGATGCCCCTATCTTTCTATTTGATTAATTTGATTGCGGGTTAAAGACAGATAAGTGTTCCCTGAGACTTACCGAGCATCAGCGCTCGGTGTCATAAAATGCGTGCCACTGCTGATCCTGGCTTACAAAAACTGCAGTGGCCAAGTTTGTACTGAACCCTCATTATGCGACTCCAAAACAAACTTGTCTGTTTTTTTTTCATTTAAATTCGTCTAAGAGTCTATTTGCTCTTATTACCCAATATAAAATGTTTTAAATTGCAGTTAATCAGCTGATTGACTAGTTCCGCAAGTTGAAGAAGCCTTTGTAAAACCATGTCACCGATTTGATATATTAATAGACGTGTGACAAATCATTTTTAGTATTTTAATGAAGGGATTTTGTTTTTTCTGAAAAAAGCCTTTCAACCTTTATAAGGCTATAAAGGTTTAAAACCTTTTTTATTGCTTTTGAATGACGAAACGAGCACGCCACTCGCCTGATGGTAAGCGATACGACCGCCCATAAACAGTAGCAACACCATACAGAACTTTTAATTACAAAGTACTGGCTGGAACTCCGCTGCGCTCGTCACTCTGAGACATTAGATATTAAATATTATGATTCCTAGTAATTACGCTGGCTACAATGTCCTTCAAACCGGAACTCAGCAGTTCAAGCACCCTGCTGCTTGGCGGTAGAAATAGACATTGCGGCGGTACCTACCCAGACGGCCCCTCGCATATGAGCCCTGCCACCAGCAAAGATTTTTAAAGCTGACTAAATATTCAGGCACTAAGAATGACTTGCACAACAGCTTACTAAATATATTTAACGCTGATGTTCTCTTCTGGATGTCTGTTGTTAAGTGTTTACTTGGGGTAGGTCTCTCATATGTAAGAGTCCGTTTGGGTGGGTACCACCGCAATGTGTATTCCTACTGCCAAGAAGCAGTTTGCATGCACTGTTGTGTTCGGTTTGAAGAACGTTGTACCCAGTGTAACTACTGGAGGTAATGAGACTGAACAACTTATGTCTCAGGACGACGAGCGCAGTGGAATGCCACAAAGTATTTTGTAGCTCAAGGTGCTGGATGGTATTGGTACTGTTTATGGGTGGTCGTATCGCTTACCATCAGGCGAACGACATGCTCGTCTCGTCATTCAATGCAATAAAAAGAAGTGTTACTTTGCTTTTTTTATTGTATCAATAATACACTTATTATGAAACAATACACAACAGTCTTCGGAAGTTATCCAAGTATCCATAAATATTACACAAATTTCCACTTAATTTGGTGAAAAGGACCGACAACTTGAATGGAATGGACTGCTAAGATGGAGGTCTGCAGTTCCAAAAGCCAAGGCACCCACTGACTGTTCGAAGTTACGTGTGTATTGTTTCTCAATTATCGTTAACTTAACCGGTGAAGGTGAACATCGTGAGGAAATCTACATACCTGAGAGTTCTTCACGAGAATTTAAAAGGTATGTGAAGCCTGTTAATTCACACTAGACTAGCGTGGTGGACTCAGGCGTAAAAATCCTCTCAGTAGTAATCCTCTGCACTGAGCAGCATATAATGATTTTTATATGACTGCCTTGGTGGCGTAGTTGTTTTACGGTACGACTGCAATGTCAAGGTCTCGGGTTCGATCCCCCGTTCGGGCAAAGTGATATTGGGTTTTTCTACTCTGTAACAGCCCGGAGTCTGGAATTAGTGAATTTATTATTATGCAAGTAAATATATGACCTGCTCTAAACAAAATAAAAATATACATATTATTTGTATTATGCACTGTATCTTATTTATACCTTTGAACTGATTTTGAAAACAGCAACCCTAGAGTTTCCTGCCCGTTCTTCTCTGGTGGAAACTGCTTTCCGAACTGGTGGTAGAGTAAAAATTTACTGAATCTTAGTAATGTTTAACATTTTATGGATTCGAATAAATGATTTCATTTCATTTCAGTGCCCGATATGGCGATCCCTATCACAGTATGGGCGGAATATGCATGGCGAAAAATGGGTGCACTAGTTGTGCCTCTGCCTACACCTTCGGGTATAAAAGCGTCAGTGTATATGTAGGTATGTTTTTATATGAAACGTGAACGTATTGCGGCATATCATTTTCATTATTATCGTATAGGACATTCTACCGAACATTCTTTAGACGATAAACTTCAACAGATGTTGAGCCGATTGCGCTAATTAGCTCAGTTTTAGCGTGCCATCCGCAGACTGCTTATAATGTATCTGCAACTTTTTATTGAATAATCATGGGTAGTATATATTATTAAATACAGTATGGTATGCTGGTATGGACTGCCTCGGTGGCGTAGTTGTATTATGGTACGACTGCAATGCTCAGGTTTCGGGTTCGATTCCCGGGTCGGGCAAAGTGATATTGAGTTTTTCTATTCAGTATCAGCTCGGAGTCTGGAATTTGTGCCCGATATGGCGATAGGCTCGCCCCCTATCACATCATGGGACGGAATAACGGCGAAAAGTGGGTGCACTAAGTGCGCCTCTGCCTACCCCTTCGAGGATAACAGGCGTGAGTGTATATGTATATGTATACAGTGCGGGTATTATTATATTATTAATATGCTAACATACAAAACTATCATAAGTATACATGTTGAACAATTAAAGATTATCTACGTATTACCTCAGTCACCAAAATTACACAAAACCGTAAAAAAGTATACCCCAAATTGTACATTACACATTTTTGAATATGCATAGGCCATAGGGCGTCCCCTCGTCGCAATAAACATTAATCACTCATAAAAAAGACAAAGTGACTTCTGAATTTCTTCATATCTTACATCGACCTTACGTAGTTTCATTAAAGGTTTGTTCACACTGATCATGTTTCTAGCTGCTATTATACGTGGTAAAATTATAAATAAAATTTTATTGTATACTTTTCGAAACATTTTTGATATACCATTTTTAATAATATTATACCTAAAATACTACTAATCGATTGGAGAATTTTTTTTCAAACAATATACATACCTAATTATGATTCTAATAATACACACATAACTTTATTAGAAAGTTCCGTGGTGCGTGCCCTTGTGTTTTGAACCTGCGCACATTAGTCTTAGCAGTCCGTTCCACTCCCAACTACACTATGGCCGCTTTTGATAGTAATGATAGTAAAGTTCTTTATTATTTTCCATAATATTCTATATTTTTTGAGTTCTGTTTCAAGGCGACCTAGTTAAAAATTGTTCAGGGTACTTACCCCAAGATGCAATTTGTAAACAACAACTTCTGGCTAATCACCTATCTCATCACGGGACAGAAATAAGCTCGATACGTCAGTATATCACTCGATAAATACTTCTCCTTATAAATTACTTATGAGAAGGACTAGGAGTAACTTAAAACCAAACCCAATAATCGTATCGGTGTCGTTACGTGAAGTGTGAAAGTTGTCACAAAGGTTCCGAGGCGGTGGCCGAAGCTCCTAATGACCGCTCGGTCGTGTGTCACGGAACAGGCTAATATTTATGTAAATTGCGAAGAATATGATTAGTCCGCATCGCCTCCCTCTCTGATAATCATATTTACGGCTTCCACCCTGCCACCACTGAGGGGGTGTCTTGCCTTCCCAATGTTCTTTAACGTCAACAGACATGTATATTTAATTTTGCCGGTTAATGTTTGTGACTTATCAGTTACTTAACCCTTCAAGCCCCGCTTATATATATATAGATGTATGGGAAAACCCTATATATGTGGACACCGGTGTCCGTCGCGGGGCTTGAGGAGTTAATGTTTGAATAAATCTTTATAGTTTCTTGGTATGGTGGTAGACGTAGGTTTTAAGTATGTGATGGAGCCAGATAGATATTTTTATCTTCAACATGACCCAGATCGACCTGGATGGTATCACTGCCTCAAAATCAAGTAGCTCAAACTAATATTTATCTCATTCCTTTCTGTAAAGATAGCCCACGCATCTATGGTTCCTGCATGCTAGATACACCAATTACTTTTTCATCATCATCAGCGACATGCAGTCCACTGCTGACCATAAGCCTCGCAGGGACACGCCGGATGCAGGCTGCTTTCAACAAGTCCATCTGTAAATCTTTAGGGGAGGCCTATGCTCTGCAGTGGACTTAAATTATTTACTACTATTGTAAACTTAATAAAGCACGCAAAGAGACATGATCTTAATGCTGAAGTGTGATTTACAAGCCAGTTAGTGTCAAGTTTTGTAACAATATTTTAAGCCGTTGGTATGCGGATGTAAGTATTCTGAAATACAAATAATATACTGAGCGACGGTGGATTTACTATTTGTATAAATATAAAAAAAATACATTACAAACTCAGAATACAGAATAGTACTACGTACTACAATATTCGCCATGTTGCGCGACCTTATTCCAGGAAAGGTTACGGGAATTGCTCAATCTTTTTAGAACTTTTTCGAATGTTTCAAAGTTTCCTTAAAACTTGAATTTCAAACCTTGAACTTATTTAAGACATTTTTTGCTTATTTGATTACTTCAAAAAATTCCGCTGCCTTATTTTTACACACTCACGCCTTTTATCCCCGAAGGGGTAGGCAGAGGCGCAACTAGTGCACCCACTTTTCGCCATTATTCCGTCCCATGATGTGATAGGGGGTAAGCCTATCGCACTATCGGGCACAAAATCCAGACTCCAAGCTGATACTGAATAGAAAAAATCAATATCACTTTTCCTGACCTGGGGATCGAACCCGAGACCTCAGCATTGCAGTCGTATCAACAATTACAACTACGCCACCGAGGCCGTCTTATTTTTATTGCATGAAATACCTATGTGAGAGTAGCCACCTTACCCAGATTGAGATGTGGTCAATATGTATAAAGTATGGAGTGGGATTTTTCTTTATAGTCTTATATATACTTCAGTTACGAAGATGTAGTTTATTTAGATTGTTTGTCCTTCATACTGAAATTCTTATGAGTCTACTATATCTTATCTCTATGGCTCCCCTGCTATCAAGTCAGTGTAGAGGTAAATTTGCGTCATAATGGAATACGTCGCTTATAGAGAACTCTATGTTTTTAATATCGTTGACATAAAAAGACATAGAACGACAAAGTATTCGACAATCATTAGTTGTAATCGCCGTGGTGCCATACATTGTAGTAGCCAAGATCTGAGGTAGTGTTAACTACAGCCAAACGGCTCGGAAGGTGGGCGGACAGGCCGCAGGTCATGCGGAGACAGCGCGGGCGGTCACTATCGCGTTTCCCGCGTGAAAATCGCTTTCCCCGCGGTCGCGGTGTGGCGGAGCACGTGAACGCAGTGTCCCGCCGACCGCTCGCGTGACACGCCGCGCTGCTCGCGCCATACGCTCACGCAGCCATCCTGCAGGACGTACCACGTACGTTCCCGACGCCCGCCCGCGCCGCACTGCCGTCCCGGCCGCCCGCGTCCCCCGCGCACCTTCTCATCAACCGTGTTCTATTATCAAAAATTTCAAATTTCTTCCCTGTGCCATCGATCGCGGTAAATAATAGACAGTCCCTGTCGCGGTGGAGGCAATGAGGTCGAAGGCGGTCGCGAGGCGGCTACAAGCGCAAGGTGAGCTGCCAGTACTTTTTTGAACTAAGTATTTGTTTTTGTTTTTTCGATTTATTTAAGTTCCCTCGAGGTTTAGATGCAGCCAGTATGAATCCAGTTACATTGCACATTACACCATCGACATCTTCAGTTACATATTTTGTTGATTCGTCTTAATTTTTTTATTGCATTGAACTTGGTTACTTTTAACTAGTTACTGTGTATATACAGCCACAAAAAATCTTAATGAAGAGTGATGTAAGTGAGAGTTGTGGGGTGCGCAGTAGGTATACAGTGATAAGGACAGTGATGCGCCAGCCGCGCCGCCATTGGCCGGCGCCTCCCCCGCCAGACAAGATAGTGAGGGCCATCCTCCGCGTTACGCCGTGCGACATTACACCGTGTTGTATAGAGTTAAGGTCGAGTTTTCATAAATGGCGTAACAGGAGGGATGGCCGTACCGTTGTCATTTGTCATTGGATGAGCACAGAGGCTTTTCAGTATTTACTTTTATTATGTGTGACGTAAACAGAGGAAAATTGTTCCCTGTTCGTATATCCATAGCATTTGTTTTATGTAGGCGTTTTTATATTGAGTTGTACACAATGAAAAACTTTTTGTTATTTCGTTTTGGTTACTTTTATGAAATGTAAAAATGTGACTTATTGAAATTAACTATAACAATGAAATAATAATAATGTTCTCTCCTAAAATTCAGATGTATAAAATAAATATTCGGGTCTGCGTTATTTTAAAAATTTCCACTGACAACAAAAATAATTGTGAAGACATAATACTAATTTCATATTATCAAAAGCACTAAACGTGGAGTCTCAAACATTGATAACAACATTTCGTAGTCGGGAAACGTAACCGCCGTTTTTAAGGATTCAGTTCATAACAGTCGAAAAACAGCCTCTCGGTTTGTTTACAGAAAAACACGCAGGTGTTTTTATAAAATCCTAAAGATTATGCAAAGAGAGTATGAGGCTTTAACCTACCTAGATATTTGGCCTTAAAATACTGCTTATTTATTATTATTATTGCCATTTAAGACAATTTGTACTACCCATGGCATGAGAAGCTATGTCATTGTCAGGTTATATTTATGTATATTTTTACTGATCTCTACCTAATTATCCCTAATAAGTGAACGGTAAAGTCTTAACTCGCACTCGGTTTTTTTGCGTCAATACATTTGTCCCCTTTTTTTCTAGTTAATTTTAATTTTGTTGTTGGTTAAACACAGTTCGATAGTTTCTAGAGACTCGCTAAACTTTAGATCAGTGTTACTGAAACGTGCTCTTGTTTATCTTGGATTAAAGGAATTGCAGTGGCGGGTGTGAAGGTAGAATAGTTTCAAATGAATGCTGACATCTTGTCCCTTGCCGGTTCACATTTTTTTGGAATTCATTTCGCTTAACATCAGTGAAGTCACTTTGGTGAGCTAAGAATAAAAAAAAAACATTGGGCACAAGAAACGAATACGCATGTAGCACGTCATAGTAAATTCTTATGCATTTCCATATCTAACTATAAAACAATACATATTTTTTTATACATACACGAGCGTACATTTCACATGCGAGCAAATTGTGTGGTGAACATAAAGATTATATTGATATAGCGTTCATATCTAGTGGTTTTATCGTGTCATTAAAACGGAACATGAACTACCGCGTTACGAAATACCATCGTTTGTTTTATGTACTTTTGTATGATAAAACCATGGTTGTATATATGTATTGATAACTGTTATCAGTAAAATTATGTGATAGATTTTGAGTATATTGGTAATTCGAACGTTTTTGAGTTTTTAACGTATAATTTTTGGTAGTATTATATAGGTAATTTTTATAGGTACGGCACCACGAAATTTCGTTTACAAAACTTTTTTTATAGCATTGAATGACGAGACGAGCATGTCGTTCGCCTGATGGTAAGCGATACGACCACCCATAAACAGTAGAAATACCATCCAGCACCTTGGGTTACAAAGTACTGTGTGGTATTCCACTGCGCTCGTCATCCTGAAACATAAGATGTTAAGTCTCATTATGTCCTGTAGTAACACTGGTTACGATATCCTTCAAACCGAAACAACTAACTAGATAGAGATGCCGTACGTGATATGATGATGCCTACCACAGGCTTGTTTGGAAGCGTTGCTTCCAGGGTGACATCATCAATATCACCTTCATGAAGTCCACTGTTGAACATAGGCCTCCCTTAAACATTTTCAGACGGACCTGTCAAAAACAGCGAGCTTCCAACGTGTTCCTGGGTTAGCCTGCTTATATTCAGTAAGATAGACTGATATAATTTAGACCAGCTTCAAGGGATGCTAAGTCTATCGTTCCTCGACTTTATATGTGACCTTTCTGGTCAGTACTTAATTACTCTCTGTGGTTAAAAAGCTCATTATTTTTTGGATTAAATAAATACTTGCGCTGTTGACTCTTTAAGAAATATGCTAGTATTAACCTTGAACATTGAATATAATCATGAATCAAACAATCATCTCAATCCTCAAAGTATAGTACTACAGTTTCTTGTTTATCAAGCCAAGCAGCAGTGTGCATGCACTGTTGTGTTTCGGTTTGAAAGACATTGTGGCCAGTGTAACTACAGGACATAAGGAGACTTAACATCTTATGTCTCAGGACGACGAGCACAGTGGAATACCAATCAGAACTTTGTACTTGAGGTGCTGGGTGGTGTTCATACTGTTATGGGTGGTCGTATCGCTTACCACCAGGCGACCGACATGCTCGTCACGTCATTCGGTACCATAAAAAAAATCAACAAAAGATTAGTTTTATTACCAAAATATAATTACGTTGAAGTGCAACGTGCATCGGCAGTACCTCGTACGTGAAACTATACGCATAACTACATATTGTTCGTACGTAGCTGGCGTCGTTTAATATCTGCCCACGTCTTTATGACCCTCGTAAAGCTCCGCTCGCAACGATCCTCTGAGTGTCGGGAAATTCGATTCCTGCACGTTGCCCTTTTGTGTGGACCCAATTGTATACCTTTACTATAGTTGTTTTAAATATAACTGGTGCCTGTGACTCTGTCTGCATTCTACGGATTTTATTGTTTTGTAGTTTTGCTTGATATAGGAAAATCTGTACTGAAATCCGTCCAGCTGTATGTGTTACGTGATGTCTAAAAATTAACAGACTGTATTAATCCAATTTAAAGTAGGAGTAGTCTCATTATTTGTTAAAGGAAAGTCTGAATTAATGCTTGTCTCAGTTTTATACAATAGCTGATTCTGAAGTCAGTGTTTCATGTAGTAGATATTGTACCTGTCTGTTGCATGTTCTGCCTGCTGTGTATTGGATACTCTTGCATACTGTAGATAGTAAATTAGTAGTTTGAAATTATAGTACCATTTATGCGAATATTTTCGAGAATACAGACATATCTGGTGTACCTTAGTAAGAGAAATCTTAATACTGGGTTTGTTAATGATAATGATAGACTGCCTCGGTGGCGTAGTTGTATTACGGTATGACTGCAATCTTGGGTTCGATTCCCGGGTCGGACAAAGTGATATTTTTTTTTAATTCAGGATCAGCCCGGAGTTTGGAATTTGAGCCCAATATGGCGATAGGCTCGCCCCCTATCTCATCATGGGACGGAATACGCACGGCAAAAAGTGGGTGCACTAGCTGCGTCTTTGCTTACCCTTTCGAGGATAAAGGGCGTGATTGTGTGTGTGTTATTTGCTTTTCAAGATATTTGCTTTTCAAGTGGGTACCTAGGTTTCGTGTTTACAGTAAGTATTTATGCAATCAATTTTAATAATACTAATTTCCTTACCTATTAGTTTAGTTAAGCATGCAAACATTGAAATGATATTATTACGTGGAAAATTAGTTATTTTTGTTTACACAAATTACGCCAACATAGACGAAGCGAATACATAATAGTGTCTTAGCATTGTTATTTGTTTGTCCTTCGTCTAGTTAGGGTTCGAATGGACTTGAATGTGTATGGCTGTTCGGAATTAGTGTTACGTATGGCAAACAGTCTGCGCGTTTACAATGGCCGCTGTAAACAAACTTCCAGGGCTAAGAATTTCCAATTCGCTCGGCGGACAATGGCGATGTCTTCCATAAATAACTCGAACAATATTCAATAACCGCTCGCCGGTTTATTCCTCCAGGAATAGGAGTCGTAAACCGTGCAGACATACCTACGGACGGATCCTCGAATCACAATAACGCTGCAACTCAGCGGAATCCATAATCTTATTTTTGTACCGCACCGCGAAGCGTGAATTTCGCAATTACCAGTCTTGACGCGATCACACGGGAATGTCATCTCAATCCTTTCTTATGTAAAGATTAGATTCGTGCGGTGAGACTTTCACAAAATAAACACATGTCGCGGTGCACACGTGCCAATGTGGACCTTATCTCGGCGACGGAGAGTGGTGCAGCGAGTGCGTAGCTGCGCCGACTGAAAGTAGACTCTTTGTGGCGGTGTGAGGGTTAGTAATGCGTTGCAGGTGTTCGGTGCCAAGATCCATTGTGTTCCCTCCTATAATTTTATCGAAGCTGATTTACGATCGATTGTTCGGCCGGTGGACAGTTGGTGAAGCATAGTGTGTGTGCGTGCGCGCAAGTGTGCGCCGCGCTTGCCTTCCCGCGCCTGCTCCTGCCCGCTCCTGCTCTCTCCTGCGTCCTCCTTCCCGCGCCCCGACTACCTGCAGATGTTGCTTCGAATGACGATTGACGACCGCCGGAGCCACACGACGCCGCGCCGTCGTAAATTAAGAAATGACGCCTCGGAACGCACTCTGAGAATGGTCTTTTCTGATTTACTTTATGTCTCATAAGAGGAATTATGGCCGTAGGAGGTATACCTACAACCCCTTAGTTGTATTCAAGCCCTTTACTTCCGATATTTGTTAGATTTTTGCTTCAGATTAAAAACATTTTACTCTTACGCGAAATAATTAAACCTTCATGATTTCTGAAATAAAGAGATTTCATACAATCTCTACCGGTTCAATAAAGCTCTACGTCTTTCGGATTTGTCAAATTTCGGTATTGGAAAGTGTTGCACAAAACATATCTTACATCAGTAGTCCGTCAAGGCCCGCTTATATATATAGATGTATGGAAAGCCCCTATATATATGGACACCGGTGTCCGTCGCGGGCCTTGACAGACTACTGGTGTAAGATATGTTTTACAACACTTTCCAATACATAAAGTTCATAATGGCGTGCACAAAACAATAGCAACATGCCTAGCTGTTTACAATTCACTTGCATGAATCGCAGTAAGATTGTTTTATAAGAAAAGCTCAGCAGATGTTTAAACAAAACAGGCGCCTATTAATGCCATGATAAAACAACGATAAGAAGTGTACTGGCAAATTGTTTCCTCTATTAAGGTTGAGTTTCAATAGTCAATAACTGCCCGAGTACGGTCTGGTGTAAAACATAAAGTATAAGGAAAACACATTAAATTCACGTCGTTACCGTATTGACAACTAGCGAACAATGCTTTTATGAAAGAGTTTAAAATGTACGGTTTTGTTAATAAAACGTCGTCAGATTCGAGTAGGTTGGCAATTGGGGCTGTTATGATAAGCAATTGTACAGGTGATAGGTCTCTCATATGTAAGAGTCCGTCTGGGTAGGTACCACCGCAATGTCTATTTCTTCCGCCAAGCAGCAGTGTGCATGCATTTTTGTGTTTCGGTTTGAAGGACATTGTAGCCAGTGTAGCTACTGGACATAATGAGACTTAACATCTTATGTCTCAGGATGACGAGCACAGTGGAATGTCACACATTGCTTTGTAACTCAGCGGTCATATCGCTTACCATCAGGCGAACGGCATGCGCGTCTCGTTATTCAATGCCATAAAAAAAACATTTTTATGTTTTTATTTTTGCGAGAGTTTATAATAATAATCCTACTAAATAAATAAATAAATAAAATAAATATTCAGGGGCGGCTTTGTGGCGAGCCGTCGGTGAGTGGCGACACCGCGTATCCTGATTCCGTGGGGGCTAAATGAGACCCTCTGACCCTTGGCTTGCCTTAACTGGCCGGATAGGGGTGGAAATCGCAAGAGCTAAGAACCTGAGCTCCAGGGTGGAAGTGCTCAATCTGCATAATAGCGAGGAAACCCACTCCGGGACGCGTTAGCGACCCGCGATGGTGAAATCGGTGCACACCTCTCGACACCCTTTAGCCACCCACACCTATGTTGCGTCCTTGGCATACGCCACTTTTTGGGATGCCCATCTAGGGGGGGGGGGGCAGGTCACCGTCTGCCTTGAATACAAATGATTGAGACATTTTACTTGGCAGGCATCCCGTTGTCTCAATCAATAGCCCAGTAACCAGTCCATCTAGATCCCATCCATAGACCCAGTATAATTCCCATCTTCTCTGCAATAGTCCTTACGCCTTACGGGCGCTGTCTTTGGCTGTATTTCCTCCTTAAGTACAGACAGAGAGAGTACCTGTAAGGCGTACACATCCCAACTAGAGTAATGTATCTTAAAGGGGCCTCTACGTGTTGGATCCATATCCCCACGCAAGCCTTCCAAAAGGACCGGTCTTCGTGCCGTGATTTCCCGCAGGAAAGATACAACATATCCTACTAATATTATAAAGGCGAAAGTTTGTAAGAATGCATGGATGTTTGGATGTATGGATGTTTGTTACTCTAAAAACTACTGAACGGATTTCGATGAAATTTGGCACACGGGTAGATCATGTTCTGGATTAACACATAGGCTACTTTTTATCTCGGGACAATATTAAGCGGGACTTTTATCCCGGGCAAACTCATTCACGCGGGCGGAGCCGCGGGCAAAAGCTAGTAAATTATAATTGGTAAAAAAAAATCAAAAATAGGCTTTAAAGCTTTTGACATAAAGTACAGATTAGCCTCGATATACCAAACTATGTTAAATATCTGTATCTCAGCACACTGCCTTTCCCCATAGATTTTGCAGTAGCCTCATTAACTAAATAATTATTATTTAGTATCTGTAAGCAGCATGATCTTGATCCGTTTTTTGACCACCGTTCCTTTAGCGAGGAGGTGTTTGAGCCTTGATTTTATTTCAAAACCAGATCTCTAAATCGGTGGTAGGATTAGTATTCCCTAATTGCACTTTTTTATGATCATAAACTGGACTAAATTCGTACTTGGCCTGTAAAGCTGTAGCTAATTTGCAAACGTTTCTATTTAATTCTCTTTCTACAACATCTAATACTTTATTTTGATCACGTTGTTTATCGTTTGGATGCCATTTCTAAGCATTTTTCTATTTTCTATCTGGGTTAAAGTTGTGGAAAGATATTTTGGCTGTGGCTTCTTATTTTTCTTCCTATTTTCTTCTTATTTTTTCTTATTTTATTGGCAATAGCCAATAAGTTAACTAATAAGTTAACTACACCATTGTTAGAAATAATTACTTATAGCTGTTAGTCTTCCACACAAATAAATATAATTAGACGTAAAATGATGCTTCATGTAGAAGTTTAATGAACCTCTCCGTGTAAGACGTGTAGTACATACACAAGTTCGAGATCTTTCGTTCTCGAATCGTTAAAGATTGCTGAAGTATTTTAATAAATGAAGAATTTAGGAGTCGCACACACGCTATCAGCTTGTTTCTTAAGTTGCTGAAGTAACTGTCAGTTCCTTAGAAGTGTAGTGTTCCTCAACATGTAGTTCCTCACTTTGTTTCGGGTGGGTAAATACTTTTATATTGATATTATACAGAGTTAGGTCGTAAGCTGTCAATTCACATCCAATGGCACATAGAAAATCAATTAGATATATCAATATTTCTTATAACATTTAGCTACACTATTACATATTATTTTATTGGATATTCCACTCATAGGACAAGTATTGACTATGAATCGTTTCTGAATCACGAAGCTAGTTACATTGTATTTCCTATATTACTTATACATTTTGCTAATAAATGACTCTAAGGTAATGACAGATAGAAGTAATAAGAATTTTACTGCAGTCCAAAACGGTGACTAAAAACGAATGCACATCAATAATTGAAATATTAAGTATTTCAGATGTCAAATTCCGATGATTCAATAATTCTTAACAAAGGTGATTGCAGAAAGAAAACAAAAATCCTAATAATTAAAAAGTGGTTACATTAAATTCTGGGGTGGATACACAAAATATTACCCTATAAGCAATTTACCTTCTAATTGAGAAGTTATGGCTTATCTAGTTGCACTTTAGTGTCTTTTTAAGAGTAATTGAAGCCAGCGGTGCCTTTCTTCTTCTGGTAGTCATCGCTTAGGTAGCTAGCGGAAGCTGGAATGTTAGTTAGATTAGGGCCTTTATCGTCCTCACCGGCGATGACCGCGGCGTGTCCTTCCCATTTTTGTTATTAAACTTACATACATTTTTATTATCTCCCCTTTCCTGCCAGCCCGAGCCGGCTTCTTTGGTTACTTTGTGATATTTTCATTCATTTAATCCCATTATAAAATGTCTTGTCCGTAAATGTAGCAATAATTAAGTAGATATTCTGATGTATCTTAACTTATCATCCTCATCATCTACAACCAGTAGATTTCCACTGATGGGTATGGGCCTCTTTCACATTATTCCACCTTTCCCGGTCTCGAGCTAATCGCATCCATGTTCGACCGGCGATCCTCACAATGTCATCGACCTATCTTGCCGCCGGACGACCCACGCTGCGTTTGCCTTGCCTTGGCTACCACTCAGTTAGCGTCGTACTCCACCTGTCATCACTTTGTCTAGCTACATGGCCTGCCCAACTACATTTGAGTCCCATAACGAATTGTCCGATATCTCGAACTTTTGTTCATCTACGGATTTCGCTTTTATGGATTCGATCTTGTAGTTTGATGCCGAACATAGATCGCGCCATAGCCCTTTATGTTACACCTAATTTATGTAAAATATCGCATGTGAGCATCAGTGTCTCGGCACCGTATGTCATGGCGGGCAGGACACATTGGTCTTATAAGTGTAACTATGTTCGCCTCCGTGAATAAACTATTTTATTTTAGGGAATATACGGGGCAAATTAAATGAGTGTCGCGGTCCGGGATCACCTTATGTATATACGGTTTGCAACAGGCCGGCATAATTATGTCGACTGGCAAGTGTTAATCTTCTCTTGTCAGTCGAATCTCTATCGAAATCGCACTGCGTCTTCCATCAGGTGAGGGGTCAAAAATTCGTGCCCGTATAAAAAAAAAGAACATTAGTCATCCCAGGGTCTGACTAGTGCAGTGCTACGCAATACTTTGTGATTATGTTATTGTGAGCGGCGTTGCTACTCTTTTTGCCTACGGCAGAATCATCAAGCAAGCACGTCTTATTTGTAAAACTTTTTTTTTGAGTTATTATTATAATAATTACTATTGCCATGCCAGTAAAAGAGACACAGCATAAACAAAGTTTTCAGGGTATGCGGGTGAAGGAGAGTTAAAATTAAACCGTAGAGTCAAGGAAATGAGGTCGCCACTAGCGGGGCTTCACTTTTGTACGGGGAGCCTTTCAATTTCTTAACCCGCAGGTAAATGTGTTCCCGTCAAAGAAAACTATACGATCATCGTACGTATGTCTTTGGTTAACTGGCTCTTGCTGATTTGAAATATTTATGAAGTATATTAGATTGCTTACCTTCAAAGTAAACATAGTAGGTAATGATGAAAGCTGTGTTTAAATAAATTTTACTTGAATACTGTCATAGTTCGTAAAGTAAAATGGTATTAAATTATTAAATTAATTAATTATCAAGTCGCAACCTTAGTAAGCACCATACTTCCTCATATATACCATCAATATCAATAAACCATTGATCGTTCTTTAGACATTTAATATTCCATCTGATGTTTAAAATAAATTTACTAACTACAATGTTCTTTAAATGAAAATACCACACTGGTTGCACGTTGTAGCTTGGCGTCAGAAACACATCAATCTGTGGAACCTTTCTCGACGGAATTTTGTAAACGAAACAAATACAAATTAAAATATAGTACAAACATATTTACAAAAAAGTGTTTCAGAGCAGTGTTAAGACAAGTTTTAGGATATGTTTTAATAAATGCAAAAACGAAAATAAATCTTTTTTTTATCTTACTCATAAAAACTACGAAGAATATTCACTATGCGATTTTCTTGATAGGCGTGTAAGACAATGGAAATGTAAACCAGGGCGTTTCAAAACGCCAGCGCATTATGATCTCAGCGATCGCTTATCTCTGACTCAGTGTTCACGCTTCTAATATCCGCTCGAGATATCGCAGCCAAGAGCTACATCTGTATTAAAACCTTTGTGCCTTACGTTTCAGATGCTGCTTTAAAAATTATCAATTTTCTTACAATAACATCGTAACTCTATAGGCTTGTTTCACGGTTTTCAAGTAAATGTTATTTTATTTAATGATCCTACTTCCAGTAGCTCTGGCCACACCGGTCTTTTGGGTGCACGCAGAAGGCGCTCGCAACCCTTTGAATTAAGTGACCATGCTGAGGGCAACCCACTAACGGGTTACGAACCTCGGTTCAGGACGGCCACTGAGAGAGGATGAGACATCAACGATTAGGGAAAGATTGTTTTTTTAGGCCTAATCCTATTAGATTGTGTTGTCATCGGCACGCGGGCCGGAACTGCTAGGGGGGTCGGAGGGGCGACGGGGAATGCGGCGAGGTCCTCGACGGCGAGGACAGAACAGCGGTCTTGTGGAGTGTTATTGTAAATGTTATCTGCTTTAACTTTCTTCGTCTATGTTGATAGCATTCGTTCGATGAATGTGACTGTGAATTGAGAAATAATGTGTTTTTGTATAATTTGGTAGTCTTATTAGCTTTCTGCCTACAACTCCCCCCACGTATATGGGATGGAATACGCACGGCGAACAGTGGGTGCACTAGTTGCACCTCTGCCTACCCCTTCGTGGATAAAAGGCGTGAGTGTGTATGTATGTATCTTAAAATTTTATGAGTAGAATTTTAAGCGTCATGGGGGCGCTTAGAATAACGGGTATTCAAATTAATGATTTTATATTTTTATAGAATCCTGAAAAAGAAACAGTCGAAAGCGGGATTTGAAACCACGACCTCCGGCGTACCGTGCCGGTGCTCTTCCAATTGAGCTATTCCGACCCTGCCTTCGATTGCCAATTTCAGGATCCGTACTTAATTATCTTAAAGGAGATGACCATTAACCAGGCACTACATGGCCATGACATGTATAAAAAATCATAATATAAAATGGGAATTCAAATTGTAAAGCCATCTTGACTGTTTCTGCAGATAAACGCTGCTGGACCCTTGTAGCCGGTGTAAGTAGTGATTATTTAGATGGTAAGTCTGACCTTTGCTCGTCTGAGACTTTAGATTGACACGGTGCGTTTTGAACGGTCTTTTCTGCCACGCACGTGCAAACTTTGGAATGGACTCCCTGCATCGGTGTTTCCCAAGCGCAATGACCTATCCTTCTTTAAACGAGGTTTGAAAATAGTGCTCACCTCCCGGTAGGCAACGGCTTGGCTGTGCCTCTGGCATTGCTTAAGTTCATGGGCGGCGGATGCTGCTTACAATCAGGCGGACCGCTTGCTCGTTTGTCTACTAATGGTCCGTGGGCCAGTGACAGATTTCGGTGACCAAGTTTCTCTCAAACGATAATTGGTGAGACGCATCAGAGACGTGTATCATAAAGCCTCGTGAACGTCAGCTTCGGCTCCGTGGGTGCCATGAGCGGTGGTACCCTCCCAAAGATGTAGAAAAAAATATATTATTCAGTCATTTCCTCCCAACTAAGAATCATTTTAAATTGTAGCTAACCCGATACCTTGAAGAAAAAAAATAATCAGCTGACTGTAACTTGGGGCATTATGCGTCAGCTAGTCAATCAAACATGTAAAAAAAATATATCATTTCAGTGATTTCCTCTCAACTACAAATTTACCTGATGATAGCTTATACGCAACTATGAATAAATATATATGTCAGCTGGCTGTATGCCGGGGCAAAAACCGTCAGCTGATGCCTTGAAAGTTATAACGCAGGTGTTAGGCAAGAGCTTCTATTACATAATTACATGCATCAGCTGACAATGTTTCCCTCGAATTAATGATAGTAGATTCTCTTTATTAATTACAGCATTGTATTATCAATCTATACATGTAAAATGCTTTGTCCTGAATGACTGACTGACAGTTAAACGCACAGCCCAAACCTCTGACCGTAGAGATCTGAAACTTGCAGGGTGTGTTCCTTGTATGACGCGATGTAGGCATGCAACACTTTTCTAACCCTTAGATTAGAAACGTGTTGCAAAGGTGGTACCTGCAGTAGGTTGTGTTAATCTGAAAAGTCTTCTGCTGACCACTTTATCTTACTCCGGAGAGTACAATAAACTATAAATTCATAATCACTGTTCTTAATATTTCTTCAGTTATTTAATTATATACGTATTAGTCATAAAGTATTTATACATTTCATCGGAAAACTCATATCTGAGCGTAAAGTCAAACATTAAAGATACATTATATCTTCCCAGATGAAAATTTATAAGCTGACTAGCTTTTGCCCGCAGCCGCGGTCGTACGAAAGAGTTTTTTTTTATAAAGGTCCCACTTATACATTTTCACGGGATAAGAAGTAGCCTAAAACTTTCCAGTTTCCCAGATGCTCGAATTATCTCCATACCAAATTTAATCAAAATCCGTTTGATAGTCTTTGAGTTTATCGCGTACAATCTTTTTACCCAATTAGGGGTTGAATTTCGCAAAATCCCGTCTTAGTGAGCTCCAACGTCCTAAAAGGAACCTCCACAAAATTTGAGACTCCTAGCACGTGTAGCTTCTCAGATTTCGTGATGAGTGAGTTAATGACCTTTCGTTTTTATACATATTATATATTACGGGATGAATTTCAATAAAACATGAAACACGTCTTCTATCAGTTCTGTTAAAAATAAGTTTAAGCAATATTTGAAGTAGGTTGGACCAAGGAATCACGTTGGCCCATACAAACTTTGCCCCCCTTTTTCACCCTCTTAGGGGTAGACTTTCGGAAAATTCAATCTCATTAGATGCCTATGGCATACAAAGAACACACCCTGCAAGTTTCAGGTCTCTACGGTCAGAGGTTTAGGCTGTGCGTTTAACAGTCAGTCAGTCATTCAGGACAAGGCATTTTACATGTATAGATTGATAATACAATGCTGTAATTATTAAAGAGAATCTACTATCATTAATTCGAGGGAAACATTGTCAGCTGATGCATGTAATTATGTAATAGAAGCTCTCGCCTAACACCTGCGTTATAACTTTCAAAGCATCAGCTGACGGTTTTTGCCCCGGCATACAGCCAGCTGACATATATATTTATTCATAGTTGCGTATAAGCTATCATCAGGTAAATTTGTAGTTGAGAGGAAATCACTGAAATGATATATTTTTTTTACATGTTTGATTGACCAGCTGACGCATAATGCCCCAAGTTACAGTCAGCTGGTTATTTTTTTTCTTCAAGGTATCGGGTTAGCTACAATTTAAAATGATTCTTAGTTGGGAGGAAATGACTGAATAATATATTTTTTTCTACATCTTTGGGAGGCTACCACCGCTCATGGCACCCACGGAGCCGAAGCTGACGTTCACGAGGCTTTATGATACACGTCTCTGATGCATCTCACCAATTATCGTTCGGGAGAAAATGACTGACGAAATTTTGCTACTGGCCCACGGTCTATAAGGCAATATCTATCTATCAATCGCGTCCAAAGAGTTCTAAGGCTATAAACTATACTGTTGAATGTCCTTGATCGCGCCTAACATCAGGTGTACTTGAATCATCAGTCTAGGAGCCTTCTCCAGATGCCAATACCCTTTCAACATAAACAAATGGACAGGATACTCGACCTTGGCACCCGGAAAATACAGAACTTCGAAAATCGCACTAATAAGTGACGCGGTAATGCAATCATATCGATACAATGGTACAATAAAAATCAACGGCCGCTGCGAGTCCTTGACACCTAATGCTCGTGGTAAGTAAACTTCATAGTTAGAGCCTTGAAATGCGATTGCTGATTGATATTGATTATTTCCTAGCAATAACTGACACCTACGCAACAGCGCGTTTGGAAAGGTCAGAGACTGCTATCCCATTGACGGAGAAATAGTTGTATATATTAACCATGGAACTCCTGATACATAATATTGCATGTGGAAGTACTTTATTGACGAAATCTCATGACCAATCACAGCGACTTATTGGGTGGTACAAAAGGTGAGGCCACTTTTGATTATGATTTTGGAAGACCTACAACTTTAAGGTCCTGGAAGCAAAAATTGATTTTAAATTATTGTTTTTTGCTGCTCATTTAGGTACAAGTGTGCGGTCTAAGTCCTTTTTGGCCCCGATTTTATTTTGCGATTTGCCAGCTATCAACAGCTATATGTTAAGTAAAATATGTAGGAATACAGTTTAGCTGGTATTGTTTGTTTTCTTAAAAGGCCGTAGGACTTCTGCAACTGTGTGATGTACAAATGTATTAATTTGCTTGTCGAGAAATTAATTTATGTTATGTACAATATGTTGACACTTTTTAGAATTTTGCCGACGGAAACTTAAATCTTAACTACAGAATTCTGACCGCCCACGTTTAGGCAAACAGTTCATGCTGACCTTATGACGAGATCAGAGGCATTTATCTCATGATAAACACCATAGTGTCTAGTAATGTCACTGGATTACGCTTTTAACAATCTTATATACGCAGTTAAACTGAAATCAAAGCTGAAGTTAAGAATATGGATAACTTATTTCGTTTAGATTTTTATAAGATACGAAGCAAATAAATTTATATCAAGGTTTCATATTCATATTTAGTTAATGCCACTTAGTTTTAAAATCACGTCAGTACTCAGTCTAGACATTGTTATCAGATTTTTGAAAGCTAAACCAAAAAGGATGTCGTGACGAATATAATTTAAAGACAGATTAAACAACTTAAATGGTCGTGACTCTGGTATCATTTATTATATTAGTGAATTTGGCTTTGCTAATAAACAAATAACGAGTCACTGAGAGCATATGCCTATAAAAGTGTAATTGATTATAAACGATTTAGAGAAAATGATGTTTTTTCCAATTGAGAACCGTTTTTACAAGACTAAGATAATATTATATACTAAGATACTTCCTTATTATATTTCCTTATTCCATTATATACTATAATGGAATAAGGAAATCCTAGGGTGTCAATTCTACAAAAATAATGCCACGCCTATACTCCAACAAGGTAGCCGGGGCTGGAACGAATGCTGGCTTAGGTATTTGAAATCCTACTAATATTACAAACGCAAAAGTTTGTAAGAATGTATGGATGTATGGATTTTTGTAACTCTTTCACGCAAAAACTGCTGAACGGATTTCGATGAAACTTGGTGCACGGGTAGATTATGTCCTGGATTAACATATAGGCTATATTTGTCCCGGGCAAATATAAAGCGGGAATTTTATCCCAATTATTTTTCTCGCGAGTCGTTACGGCTAAACCACTGGCTGATTTCGATGAAATTTGGTAGGGAGATAGTTTAAGACCCTGGGAAGGACCTAGGCTACTTCTTATTCCGGGAAAATATAAATCGGGACTTTTGCCCCGGAAAACCTTTTTAACACGGGCAGAGCCGCGGGCAAAATCTAGTGATATAGTAATGAGGTTAACAAATCAAAGAATATTCCATAAACATTCGGTTACTACGTCATTATCTACAATATATTCATAGAAAAAATAAGGCAAACCATATCGGCACAATACTTTATGCTAATTATTATAAATGAATGTTAGTAAGGGTTATTGTCCAGTGCGCGCGATGCGATGCTATCTGCTTCCGAGCGTCGCGCCGGCGTTATTATCATAATGGCCTTGAAACACGAACACTTAGAAGGGGCCCTTACAATCAATCAGATTTCCTTTGTGTCCTAGAAATCTCTAAGTTATTGTAGTCAATGAACTCGAAGGTTTCTTTCGATAACATGAGTGGTTAGATTGCAATTATGTATAATTGGCAATTAAGTTAAAAGCTATGTTTTTAAATCTCTGTTAACTGTTTGTGTGGATCAGTGGTTTTATTAATGGTAGTCGTATTATGATGATTTTTTAGATTGCTTCGGTGGCGTAGTTGTATTATGGTAAGACTGCAATGCTGAGGTCTCCGGTTCGATCCCCGGGTCGGGCAAAGTGATATTGAGTTTTTCTATTCAGTATCAGCCCGGAGTCTGGAATTTGTGCCCGATATGGCGATAGGTTCGCCCCCTATCACATCATGGGACGGAGTAACGGCGAAAAGTGGGTGCACTAGTTGCGCCTCTCTTTGGGGACAAAAGACGTGAGTGTGTGTGTATATATATAATTAATATAAAATAAGATAGATTTATAATTGATATACAATATAACGTTGTTTTCGTAATACAGTTTATTTGATAGAGTCTTGTAAAGGTCAGACAGATATACAGTGTAGGTTCAGAAATATAGTTCAGTAGGTAGCATGAGTTTTAAATAAGGAGTCCGACCAAAAAACATCAGTTTCAAAACCGACGGCAATCAAGGTAGTAAATATCGATTAAAATTGAACTTACTGTCACTCTGAACAGTAAGATAAAAAACATTAATCGGCACATACAACAAGAACATTAAAACTATCGAAATGTATTTTAGTATTACCTTATCAGCGTATAAATCGCATTCGGAGGAATCTCGGGTTTTCCCTCCGATCCGTCACTGGGACAATGGGAGCAACCTGGGAGTTGAACCGAGGACCTTGCCCGCCTGTCACTTGATAACGTTATTGATAGTGCCGTCACGTCAACTGTAACTGATAGTTCAGCTATCGATTTTTGTATCAAGTTTGATTTCTGTGCCAAGTCTTTTACACAAAGAGCTTGAAGAAGAATAATTGTTTTAATTTAGAAAAAAAAATAGACGAGTGAGTAACGAAATTGCTTATGTCATACTTGCCACAATTTTCCACCACCAGAGCCAACATAATCTAAAACGCCATATTAGATTGCATAACAATAGAGTGCGGTCACTCTAGAGTCTAAGGCAGTATGCGCGAGTGACTTGTTTCTGAAGTTTGGAGTAAATTTTATTTGTCAGATATCGCATTAAACATAATGTCTTAGAGCATTTAACAACGTTAATGTAGATAGTGCTCGTTTATTTGGAAGCACGGATTAGAGTGTAACGTTTGTATTTGGTCGGCTTAAAGGTTTATGTGACGAGTAAGTAGCATTAACTCAGAAGTTGCGCAAGAGGTCCTTCACTTATAGTGTCTAGCAGAAAACACAAAAAGTCTTGTACACTACTTGCATGCATAGACGAAGCATCAAGCAATGGTAGCTATCCAAACGGACATGGAGCTTTTTCTCGAAGTTTCTCCCTCGTTAAAGTCAAATGTCAGGATTATCCGCGAGTGGAAATTACAAGAAAATATTTTCAGGGCTAAGAAAACAAATGATAACTTAAATCAAAGTGTTTTAAAGAATATTTCTAATACAGGCCTTTTCAAAAATCTTAAATTAATACTACACCACACACACACACTCACGCCTTTTATCCCCGAAGGGGTAGGCAGAGGCGTAACTAGTGCACCCACTTTTCGCCATGCGTATTCCGTTCTACGTGTGATAGGGAGTGAGCCCATCGCCATATTGGGTAGTAATTTCACACTCCAGCCCAATACTGAGTAGAAAACCTCAATATAATTTTGCCTAAACTGGGGATCGAACCAGAGACCTCAGCACTGCAGTTGTATATAATACAAATACCCCACCGAGGCAGTCAATTCTATACACAATTATTATGTTTATAGTTAGTATAGAGTACAGACTTACTCTACATATGTTATCTCTAGAGTTCTATATGCTATTTCATAAATATTTTTTTGTTATGTTAAAATTTAATCACTTTTATCAATAGCATCCACTGTACTGCATAATAGCATTCTATATGTGGAAACTTTATTGATTTCTGTATTTTAAATTATCTTACCTATTTTATAAGAATTAAAATATTGTATGTTTCCCAAATAAATAGTCTATACAAGTACTTAAGTTTTTTTGAGTTACAAAGCAGTCTCAGTATTACTTAAGTAATAAAAGAACAATAGAAGCATTCTTATCAGCAGAACGTCAAACCTCTCTACGAGGCTTAGGCTTCCGGTCTCTTATCTCGTGTCGTCGATGCGAGACATGTATGAAATAAATGGGTTTTCCACAGATTTTCCTTCTGAATTTTGCCGGGTAACAGTTTTAAGAAAAAGACGTTGTAAAATACAAAATATTTTTTGAGTTTTAATAATTTTGCTCCTATTTGCTTGTACAGGGTGTTAAAATCTTCCCTAGTGGTCCACATAAGGGTATCGCTTTCCATGTTCAGCCTGCATAATTGTACCGTCCAAACAGGCCGGCATAATTGTATTGACTGGCGAGGATTATAATTGTCTCACATCACTGTATCTGGACCCCACTCCGTTTACCAGTTGCAATGGGTTTACATTGCCGTGCCAGAGTAAAAAAAATGAACTTGAGTATCTATATTTATACTCTTTTATGTACATCTGTAAGAGATCGCATAATTCTGGGAGCATTCAACAGTTTAGTTAAGATATCTTTGGGAAGGTTTTGAAGATGGTGATGGGTACACTTGTATGACAGAGTATGTCGTTATTATTATAAGCACCAACGAAGCTCTATGAACAGTAGCATTATTATTCAGGAAATAACATGTTCATATATGGTAAAGGAGTAATAAAAATTAGGCAATAGTAAAATAGATTACCTCAGAAGTTGACACCGCATACAACATTGTTAAGCTTGTGACTATCCTGCAGTCTTCTTAGGGTTCTGGCCAAAGAACAGAGCATATATTTAAGCTTCTACCATAATACTTCTAGGCGACTTTTCATATTTTGAACTGTTATAGATAACGGGTTGAAATTGCTACATGTATTATATCTATACTAATATTATAAAGCTGAAGAGTTTGTTTGTTTGAACGCGCTAATCTCAGGAACTACTGAACCGATTTTGAAAATTCTTTCACTAATAGGAAGCTACTTTACTCCTGAGTGCTAAAGGCTCCTTTTTATCCAGGGAAAATATTTTTGTCCCGGAAAAACTTTTTCACGCGGGCGGAGCCGCGAGCACTACTAGTGTTACTATACTTTTGGAAATAAAAAAGATAAAATAAAGATAAAATATTGAACTACAGAACCCTCTAAGCACGGGTCCGAATCATACTTAGCCGGTTTTCTGTTACATCTTAAAGGTGTTTAACAAAAAATTATATTATCGGTAGTCAAAATATGCGCACTTGACACTGAGACATAACATTAATGTTTATGTCTTGAGCACGAATTATTTCAGGACAAGCATTGTGTATTGTTGCTTCATATTGATTGGCAGTATGCGATGATATTTGAGATTCAGTATAAGCTTTGTAATGTGATGACTGATATAATGTGCGTGATAGGTTTTTTGTAGGGCTTCTTTGTCATATGACGTTATAACGTCATAACTATATATATAGCTATAAAATTATTTCTTCAGGGCTTTAGTTGTCATATTTTCCTGGATTTATTCCAGACTTTGGAAAATTGCACACAATGAAGAAATCAGGTAGATGAATGAGATAAGAGTGGTATTAAAATCTTGAAGCGAAACAAATAATACGGGTCATTTTGACATCGCGTTAATAAATGATACCACATACTTATTTCGGTGAAAATAACGTTTTCTATTAAATGATTTTAAAATGTAAAATAAAAATGTGTAAGTTTCAAACAAAATAAATATCAATAAAATGTAACTTTAAGCTTACACGCCCTAATGCCACTACGACTGCTCTATGAAAATTCGTCGCAGCAGCAACATTACACTTTCAGTCAGAAATACACTTACGCATACACCATATTCGTACTAAACTACAAAATGATCAAAAAATTGGAATACTACAACCGTGATTTTTGGCGAAAGTATTCGTTATTCATTGTTCATTTTTGGCACAATGTTAGCAGAGGTAAAGACGAATATATGGTTTCATTTAGTAACATAATGTAAAAATTACCCTGTATACATAGAAATCATAGTGTACATTAAGTACGGAGACATACTGTTACTGTGATATGATAGTGACTTTCCTAATATCAGAGAATCTTACTACCTTACTTTTCTTACTAATATTATAAATGTGAAAGTTTGTGAAATTGTTGGGATGTTTGTTAGTAAAGGCAGAAACTACTGAACGAATTTGGATAAAATTTGACACACGGGTAGATCATGTCTTGGATTAACACATAGGCTACTTTTTATTCCGGTAATTTGGTTCAATGGGAAATAATGGATATTTGTTCATCTTATTCTTTAAGTAAATGGGCTGGCGTCGTACTTTATTTTAGGTACTTTTGAAGAGGGAAAGGCATTTCACACGGGCAAAACGACCAACATCTAGTAAATAGTAATTAATTCTACGTTTAATGACAGAGCTTTTGAACTACTACAATTTAATGTTTATTCAAAGTGTATTCAATTCTTCAATAAATTAAAAGTGATATTCATAATGACCTTATGTGTGTTTTTAAAACATATTTATTAGTTGTACTTCCATGAAATAGTAATCGTTATCCAACAGCCAATTAGCATCAGAACATTTTCATGTTCCGTTCATATTACAGTTAAGTTCAAGCTTCCTACTTTTAATTTAATGTTAATGATATTTACGAAGCAGCACGCTTCGTAAATATCATTAACATTTCGTAGTACCTCCACAAAAATGTTACTGCCGAGTATGCGTGGGCAATTATACATTTTTAACCTAATTACGTTGATCTAGTTAGTTTTCTTTCGTTGACGTTTTATTTCTACCTTACTTTTAGATATGAAGAAGTTTTTAATTCTGTACTGTAAAACGAATATTAAAATGTGAACAGTGTTTGTGGTTTTCATAATGTTTTAGCGTTTTCATAATGTTTAAGTTACGGTTGAAAAGTTTGGTAATGTTCATTTTTAAAGTAGAATGAAGTTATTATAAAATTAAGTATGTATCTAGGCTATTGACCTATATCTACTTAGGTATAAATTTCTATTATAATTATTAGTATACTCCGTTTGAAGGCTGTGTGCATACTATATCCAGATACCTATAGGTAGCACCTTTTTCTATTATAACCATTGGTATACTCCGTTTAAAGGCTGTCTGCATACTATATCCAGATACCTATAGGTAAAACCTTCGGTTAAGGATATTTACCTAGTTTTAAGATTTATTACATTATATGTAACTGGTACACTTATGTAAAGAAGTGAGAAAATTTAATTTTAATTGTCATCAACCTCGCAGAAAACGACGAAAGAAAAAGTACAATTATAATTATAATATCAGTTATAACGACAAGATCTATTATAACAGTTTCTCGCATTGCGAAGAAAGCGCGCATAGAGTTTTCTCGTTATTTTTCTTTTTATTTACATAATAAAAGTGATTGCATCAACGTACACCGTGTTGAGTTAGCTATGGCGGTGCATCGTAAAGATTTAATTGGTGATAAAGCCGAATAATTGGTCTCGGCTATCGGCTATCGATGCATGCGCACTAATGAAACAGTATTATTCTGTTACGGTCTCCGCTTGCCATCTGCGTGTTATGATGCCGAGAAAAATACATTTCTTTTCAAATTTTTATTTCCAATCATACTTAACCTATCTGGTACCGCGAGTTTGACAGCAGACATTTTTTTTATACTCAAACCTTATTGCGTAGGTAGGAATGACGATTTTCGCTTTTATGACAGGAGCTGTCATGGCCCAAATGGGCCAAGCGGGCCTGTATTTATTATTGCGGGAAATCTTTGGGGGGTGCTTGTTCAGCAGTGGACTTGATATTATTTTAAGTCTTATAAATGAAGAAAGCCTGTAATAGTACACTTGATGTCAGTTGATCGTAAATTGGTAATTCATATTTCTGCCGCACCATTAACCTGCGGAACACGTATGCCAGCATACATGTTCCCTTCTTTCTACAACTTAGGGTCCTTCAAGCGGAGCGTGATGAAGCAAATATGCAGGACATTACATACCATCAGACGCAGTGAAGCCAAAAAATTACAGTAACACCTTATAAAATGTTGTGCTTATTTTTGAAGAGGATAATTTGTTTTTAAGGTATCCCTTAGCCACATCAATTTAGAAATACCGCTGGCTAATGTTTACTTTAACATGCGGTTATATGCGTAACAAAATTTCATGAAATGGCAAGGTTTTGGGAATAGAAATACTATTTGTAACTAACTTATTAAGCGGCAGACTTTTCAGTGAGATGTATTATGCAAATAATTCTTCATGATTAAGTAGAATGTAGAGTGCAAAGTAATGCCCTCATATTTAACATTGGTAAATCCTTTTTAAAGGATTTAAATCGGAGTTAACGGTCTCAACATAGGCGATGGCTAGTTTTTTTGCACATACGACTGTATTTTTTTATGAATTCCTTTTGACTTCAAGTTGCTTGTTTGGTGATACTCTTCATATATGTTCATGTTCTTATTGACTGTTTGTTACATACAGTCACTTACATTATATTGTTAACTAGGTACAAATAAAATATACAACAATCAATATCTGTTCAAATAATCATTATGTCATAAGTGTTTTATATGTACTCGACATACATTTAAGGACTGTTTGAGTATGATTTTAGACCAAAATTAATGTCGTTAGAGATATCGAAATAAAAAAAATCAAGTCATTCAGAAGATTTTTTGCAAAAACAATCTTATCTTACTAACATTATTATAAATGCTTGTGAAAAATTTTTGATGCTTATTATTATATGTTTGTTACAAGTAAACGCACGAACAGTGGAATGGATTTGGATGAACTATACATACGGGTAAACCATGTCCTCGATTACCACATAAGCTAGCTTTTATCACGGTAATTTACTCCCATGGGAAATAATGGCAATTGTAGCGTCGATAGCCTAGGTGGGAGTGGAACGAACTGCCGAGACGAACGTCCGCAGGTTCAAAACCCAAGGGCACACACCTCTGACTTTTCTAAAAAGTTATGTGTGTATTCTTTGTGAATTATATCGCTCGCTTTAACGGTGAATTTATCGTGAGGAAACTTGCATACCAGAGAAGTTCTTTAAGAATTTCGAAAGTATGTGAAGTCTGCCAACCCGCACTAGGCCAGCGTGGTGGACTAAGGCCTAAACCCTCTCAGTTGTAGACGAGGCCCTGTGCTTAGCAGTATATAACACAGGGTTGGTATGGTGATGGTGGTGGGAAATAATGAAGCTTTTCAATATGATTTTTTAAACAGATGGCGCTGGTTTCGTACAGTGTTTAGGAACTTTTGTGGCCGAAATATTTCTCACGCGGGCAAAGCCGCAAGCAACATCTGATTCTAAATAGACATAAAAAATAAACCTGTATCTTGATCGTTAATAATTAGCAGAAGAAAACGTAAGGTTAGCGTGACAAAGTGTCAAGTCCATTGCAGCCAAGTCGGGAGTAAATAAATGCGAAGTAATTAAAAGATTTTATACCATGGGTTCGTGACTCTACGCAATAAGCGGACACATGATCTGCATTGACGTCACTGTTTTCGATATAGCGGGTACAGGTATGTGAATGATTTTTTCATTTCTCACCTCCTTATCCTTTGTTAGGGATTCTTAAAGTTTGCCAGCGATTGTTCCTAGAAAAATCCGTAAATTATAATTTATTTTTGTTGATTGCTCATGATCGTTTATGGATGTACCATTTTGTATTTTAAGACATATGTCTTAGATATATATATCTTAGTCGTTTTGAACAATCGATAATGCAGTAAGGAAAATGCGCTTTATACTATCTTCTGTTTTGTTAACGAATTATATCCACCATAATACTAAATGCGAATCATAATAGGTCATGTCTCTTCTATCTCCTCAACATGCTCTTACCCCACTCTAACTTAGGGTTGGCCCAACTTTTCATGTACGTTACATTACCGATTCTGTGCGCTTAGAATGAAACATATAAACACGACATGACTCCGTTTCGTTGTATTAGGATTGGTTGAGAGACTAACACGTGACCGACTTATTAGCCTCTCGATCAATCACAAATATGAAAATTAAACGACATCGTCTTACGAGTTGCGTCTTTTTCCCATACTCTAAGCCCACAGCTTAGTTTTGAATCTAAAACGTGTTGACATGTTAGCTCTCATAAAACTTAGCATCAATAAGATCAGTACGGAACCCATCGTTCACTGAAACAAAAACAGAACCCAAATTAACTGCCGTTAACGTACCGGACTTAACTATATAAATAGGTTAAGTATTTTTGATAATAGGAGGTTATATCGTTATAAATGCTTATTAAGGTTGCGCCGGGCATAGTCACGTCAATTAGGCGGTAATCTCGCTTCGTGACTTTTGACTTATGAGTCGGCGATCTCCGATGGCCGTTTTGGTAGAAAAATCACGGCGTAATAAATATGATTATACAGCGTGTAAGTAAGTCGTTGTGTTTAATTTTATTATGAAATTTATCACTTTGTTGTGACCTTCTTAGGTGGATGGTGGGATTAAAAGGGAAATTTTGGGTGTTGTTTTGTGCTTTTCGGTGGAATGTTGCTTGGCAAAGGATAGAGAAACGGATGTCTAAAATAATTTGTTACATGATGAAGTTTGAGTTTAACCTAAAATTTTAGTATAGTGGGAGTGCTTTATGATATTTAGCATCACATAAATTATGATGACAAGTGTACCTAGTGCAGTTCTTAGCAATGCTTTTTTATCTATACAAAATTCTGTTTTACTATTGTTAGTAATTAGTAGTAGTATTGTTAGCTAATTAGACGAGCGACTTACCTATCTCGTAATTTTGTTGTATAAAAATAACAAAGCTTCGAACGTGTCTACGGTAAGCATTGATATATATCAATTTGTGCTGGTTTTTATATAAAAACCAGTCACAAAATTATCTTATAATTAATTATCACTTATTTTATATTAAACGAGGTGATACTAACGGCTCCGCTCGCGTGAAAAAGTATTTCCGGGATAAAATTATTTTTCCGGGATAAAAATTAGGCACTCAGGAGTAATGTAGCTTCCTATTGGTGAAAGAAATTTCAAAATCTAGTGAGTAGTTCCTGAGATTAGCGTGTTAAACCAAACAAAGGTACAAAATCTTCAGCTTTATATTAGTATAGATTTACTTTGAGCAACGAATGTTCAGAGACGTCGTTAATTTCGGCTTCTAAAGCATTTGCAGTCTGTTTACAAGAGAGAACCGTTAAATAGTACGCTGTGCAATTTACTCAGTGCAATAATAAATTACGATTAAGTCAAGTAGCGTTAGTAATTAAGTTTCAATTTGCACACATCAGCAGGCAAACAAAGAAAGAGTCCATCAGATAGAGGTTATTTACATGGACGGACAAGAAGCTCGCCCTCGCTACCATTACCCTCATTAACATGTTAGATACATGTTATGGTTGTTTGTGGTGTACTGCTTTCACTAGTCTTTATATGGTGATATTTGTTTTCCATTCAAAAGGATAACCTCGATATGGGGGAATATTGTTTTTTTTTATGGTCACGAAAAATGGTGAATGTCTCTCATGCTAGAAACTTGGCCTCATTAAAATATTAGAGTAAAAGAAATGACATAATTCTTTTGTAATTGTAAACGTTCCTAAAACTTTCAATTTAACTAAGTCAATTATGACCCATCGGAACATGGAGAAGATAATTAAACTTATGCTCATTGGTAGAACTTTTATAAAGGAGTAAAACTATAAATAAATAGTAAATATATTACTCTGTCTCGGTGATGTAGGTGAAGTAATATTGTGATTTTCAAATTGTAAAATATATATATTTAAAAAAAATTATAAAAGATCTACGTTGAGTTTCTTGGTGCTTCTTCTCAGGTCAGTGGGCTTTTCCGAAGCACTGGTAGTATCTTTTAGTAAAACAACATTGTGAGAAATGACGTGTAAAAGTGCCCTGAGGGGCCTAATTACAAAAAAAAAGACATATTGAGTGCGCTGACACAGCTCTGCGGACCTGGGTTCAAATCCCAGGTCAGGCAAAGTGATAGGTTTTTCTGCTCAGTATCATCCCGAAGTCTGGAATTTGTGCCCGATATAGGCTCGCCCTCTATCACATCAAGGCGAAAAGAGGGTGCACTAAGTGTGCCTTCGCCTACTCCCTCGAGGAAAAAGGCACGAGAGAGTGTGTGTGGAGTGAGTGTATATTATACATAAATTAAGAGATTTACGAAGAACCTTGAAGTTTCGACAACTAATTGAATTACCTAAACTATACCGCAGACCTATTAAGGCTACAGTAGAGATATAGCGAATGATAAAGATCAGAGAATTTATGTGATCTTAATGTTAAAATTAATAAATTTCACGAAACTTAAAGTCACGATACGGTATCAGAAGAATGTAAACTCGCTCACTTCACATACAAAAACATTTCGTTTGTGTACCTATAAATTATAATTAACACAAATTGTGTTCACTTTAGAAGTATAGAGCAATTAAATATTTCTAAGAAAATGCCTGTATATTTTATTGCTTGTGTTCACAACATTTGAACATGAACGTCTTAATAACTATAACTTATAACTTATTATAGACAATATTCCCCACTATTATTAGCGTTACCTACTTATCTAAAAATATAAGGACAATAGACAGTTGGACCTGATTAAAAATAATGGTTCGATTTATAAGCAAAAAAAAAACTATTTGAATTGTAATAATATTTTTACTTAAAAGAAAATAAAAGCCAAGCAAGATATTTACCGCAATACTAAAAAAAACTAGTTATTATAAAAATATCATATAATATATAATTGTACCCTAAAACAATATTGTCCATGACTTTCAATCATTACCTACAATAGACGCGTTTACGTAACGAAAGACCTTTTCCAGCGTTTTCAGTGTTCATTTTTATGATGTCGAGCAAATTAATTTCTTTTGTCTCCATAAGGTTTAATTTTGTGGTTAATGTAAGCTTAAAAATATTTGTACTAAATGTAAATACAATGCTTAACAGTTTTAAGAAATCTATAATAAGTAATGAACAAATTGTAATGTTGCTAACTCGCTAACTTACGGTCTTTCTAGACAGGACGGACTTAAGACAAAAGGATGTGATGTGTAGTCATTGATGTATTAAAAAAACGTGTAGTATGTGGATTATGTGTAAAATGACCTCATAATGTCTTCAAGAAGGCATTAGGGCTACTCGTCGCACATATATAGCTTATATCATTCGTACTATGGGTTCGTACTATTGGTTAGCTCCAATGCAAAAGTCACACTACAATTTATGCTTCCAAATACGCATACTCACGCCTTTTAATCTCGTGTAGGCTCAGACGCAACTAGTGCACCCACTTTTCGCCGTGCGTATTCCGTCCCATGATGTGATAGGGGCCAAGCATATCGCCATATTGGCACAAATTCCAGACTCCGGGCTGATACTGAATAGAAAAACTCAATATCACTTTGCCAGACCCGGGAATCGAACCCGAGATCTCAGCATTGCAGTCGTACCATAATACAACTACGCCACCGAGGTAGTCAAACTACGGATAACACTTTACCAATATTCTTGAAAGCTAATAAGTTGGATACATCATACGTTTCACATATTTAAAGTACTCTATAAATTATATTATTATTTCCTACCCCGCATTAGTATGTTAGTTGTTTTATGTGACTAGATATGGGGAGGTATCCGGTGGTGTGCCGGCGGAAGGCCCTGATCCACTTAGCGTGTACGGGGATTTCGGTTTATTACACTTCCTCTATTAAGGGACTATTAGGAAATATATTTCGGGTAAATGCTAGTATTATGTTTTACTTCTAATTGGTAGATCACGTTACGTTAAAATGAAGGATAATTTGATGGCAATTATTAATAGTATCTATCTACTATGTTAGATATAGGCAATATTTCTATAATGTTTATTATTTCATATCAAAATGCAGCTGTTGATAGGAACACGATTGCAGTGAGCAAAAGGAACAGCACAAACCCAAAACTGGAATTAAAACCTCTGCATGGAACGGAAGTACGGTAACCATACCGAGCCATCAGACATTTAGTCTCACCAAGCTAAGTGATACTGGTATTCTGGACAAAACAGTGCTTCGCAGCAGATAGACTTTGCAGTAGTGGACTCAGAATAATACTAGCAAACAAAAAACTGCCCTGTGATTTATTAAAATAGCAGCAATCTCCGTTAGCACATTACAATGTAGAATCTAAGTTATCATAGTTATATCAGGGCTACAGCATAAAAAGTCTTGAAAACCCATTAGTTATGAGGCAAGCGCGGTCACGCATGTCGCCCGCACGCCTATCTTACTGACCAGGCGGCGCGGCGGGCGGCGGCGGTCCGGCAACACATTTTCTTCATTAACCTGTCCGCCTCCTACGCTTTTTTTTTACATCGTAGTAAAAAGCTTAAGGTCTTTCCATATTAGAATATTCGCGTGTGTGCCGACGTAAATCACTGGATTGTCACTGCGGTGGACTTATAATTTTATTGTCGGAGGAAGGCGACACGACAACGGTGTCACGCGATCTGACGTTCGAAACTCACACGACAATATACGGATCCAACGTTTTATTGTCCCCGCTCTATTAAGGACTTATTTAGAGTTAGATCTCACCTGAGATTGGACGTTTAGACCGGCCAATGGGCGCGCTCTTTCGTGAGAGATTAATTGTGCTCGTGCCGCAATATAAAGTGGATGGTTAAAATATTTTGATAGCTTCGCGCTCGGCTATGTGGCGCGGGCGCGCGACATGCCTCTCAACTACTAAAATACAAGTTTCTAACTCGGCTGCGTGTTTACTTCGTTAGATAAGGACTGAATAATTTCGAGTACTTAACAACTAACAACTAGAGCTAACTAACAGAAAAAAATATAATTTGCTTATCAGATTCCTAAAACAATATAAATATCTTGATAGCCTTTGTGTTTAAATATTTCATGAAAAACCGTCGCTAGATGACTTGCGATTGTTTACGCACGACTGATACTGACCTTAAAATACTTATTATCGTGAATAATGTCGTGTTATGTGACCGGTAGGCACTCAGACAGTTAAAGTACAAAAGTAGGTTGTCCCTGGCATGGCATGTCGTGGCTATTGTGTTATTATGCGACAGGATGTCGAGTGGTCCGCTAATAGGTGTCATTATTGTGTCGTTCAGAAATTGCTTCACTATCGGAGGAGTTATCACGACCGCTTTATAGGTCCAGATTACATGGTATATACCTTTTACACGCGGTATATAAGTAGGCTTTGTAGGCCGGACTCCGCCCATAGTTTATTGTTCATTACTTGCTCTTAATTGAGAACGGGATTGTTGTTTAAGTAGGAAATACTATAAGTACAGATGTACATGCCTATATATTGTTAAATTATAAGCGTAGATTATTCTATGATATTTTTGTTTGACAGCTGTAAAAACATACATACACACTTACGCCTTTTATCCCTGAAGGGGTAGACTGAGGCGCAACTAATGCACCCACTTGTCGTCGTGCGTATTCCGTTCCATGATGTGATAGAGGCGAGCCTATCACCACGTCGGGCACAAATTCCAGATTCCGGGCTGATACTGAATAGGAAAATTCAATATCACTTTGCCCGAACCCTGGAACGCAACCGATACCTCGGCATTACAGTCGTACCGTAATACAACTACGCCACCGAAATAAAATGAAATATCACTTAGAATAACGATTGATTTATAATTCACAAATCATCTCATCAGCATTGAATTAAAGTAAACAAAGAGCTGGGAATAGTAGTTGGTTGGTATACGCAAAGTTTCTGTAATTAAATATTTCAAAGTTTTAGCAACTAGAACATTTAGTGTTTTTTTATAGCATAGAATGTCGAAACGTGCATGCCGTTTGCCTGATGGTAAGCGATATGACCACCCATAAACAGTAGAAACACCATCAAGCAATTTGAGTTACAAAGTTCTGTGTGGCATTCCACTACGCTCGTCATCCTGAGACATAAGATGTTAAGTCTCATTGTATTCTGTAGTTACACTGGCTACAATGTCCTTCAAACCGAAACACAACAGTGCATGCACACATGGTTATTTTGAATATTTAAGTTGTTTTTTCGTTCCATGGCAAAAGTAACGTTTAATAGGCTCGCTTGTGTGGTCGTCAGTCGTAGACATTTTATTTAGCTACTATTACAGCGCTATTTGGTTCACGTTTAGATTATAATTGGTGCTACAAAGATAAAGTTTCATTAAAAAAACTGTGGCCATTCCTCCAATACAAAAAAGGAAGGAAAATGAGATGGTCACTTATTCCGCCAAGCCTTTGAAAAGGGCATTTTAAATCATATTACAATAGTTTTCAAAAAGTATTTTAAATCTTTTACTTCTTTTTTGCTTAGATTTACGTCGGCCGTGATATCTATATCTTATTTTTTTTCTATCTTTAGACAAAGCTGATCAAATTATGCGTATTTGGAAGTAAATAACTTTTACTTTGGTCTACAGGATTTTCCTACGCGTTGGGGCTACGGCACCTTACGTAAAACACTATCTAAAATACTGTTTTATTTTATAAAATAACACAAAGAAGGTCATAATAATCGATATATTATATACTAGCTTTTGCCCGCGGCTCCGCCAGCGTGAATGTTTTCCCGGGACAAAAGTCCCGCTTTATATTTCCCGGGATTAAAAGTTGCCTATGTGTCAATCCAGGACATGATCTACCCGTGTGCTAAATTTCATAGAATTCCGATCAGTAGCTTTTGCGTGAAATAGGAACAAACATCCATACATCCATACATTCTTATAAACTTTCGCGTTTAATATATTATACTAGCTTTTGCCCGCGGCTCCGCCCGCTTTAAAAAGTTTTTCCGGGATAAAAGTCCCGCTTTATATTTTCCCGGGATTAAAAGTAGCCTATGTGTTAATACAGGACATGATCTACCCGTGTGCCAAATTTCATCGAAATCCGTTCAGTAGTTTTTGCGTGAAAGAGGAACAAACATCCTTACATCCAAACATCCAAATATCCAAACATCTTAACATCCAAACATCCATACATTCTTACAAACTTTCGCCTTTATAATATTATAGTAGGATATTATAGTAGGATATTAGTAGGATTAGTAGGATATTTCTAATTAATGCTGAAAGTTATTGTTTTAAGCTTTATTTTCTTAGAAAATTTACAATACTTTATACTCCGTCCAACCAATTATTTAACCTTTGGCAGTTCGGTTTCTAATCAATTGGGGATGTACTAATGCGTTACAGTTTCGATTTCTTGTAACGATCGATGTAATTTATGAAGAAGTTTGGATCGATTTGACACATTGAAATTTTATTTTTGCTCAACATTTTGTATTGTTTTATAAATGAAATGTGTATATTTTTTGTTTATAAATTTATTCTGTAGTTATATATTCTATATCCGATTAACATTTGTCAATATTTAACTTTAATAGTTTATCTTATTGGTTATTATATACTTACGCATACATAAATAGAAAATATTTCATTCACACTGCCAAATTTTGTTTATCAATCATAAAGTTTTGAATTATCTTCGTTACACAATCAGTGGGCTTAACGAATATCGATAGATAATTAATATCGGAGCGGAAGAGCAAGTCACTTCACTATGGAAAAGAAAAAATGGCGTTCATAAAGTATTCAAATATTTGGTTTTCGATCCTTTGTCCATAATTAAAAAATTTTATAGGCGTGCATATGTCAAAAGTTAAATAAATGGCTGGACGGAGTATAAGTTTATTTTCTATCGCGTGGGACGTGAAGCTGCGAGCCAAAGCTAGTAATCATAAAACTAGTTCGAATGCACTAACTCCACTTATTCTGCAATATAAGTGTACGACGAAGCGGCGTCGTTGCATGCAGATATGTCAGACATTTGGCCGGTGCGGCGCCGCACCGTGCCCTCCATGCCAGCTTCTCTTTCTTATGCCAAGAACATTCTTACATCGAGAATTTTAAACCACTTCCATTCGACATCTCCATTTATCCAATTACTAGCTTTTGACCGCGGCTTCACCCGCAATAAAGAGTTTTTCCTGTATAAAAGTCATATTATATACATTTTTTAACAGTATCCGTTATTATTGCAAGTACCAGGCGACAATAAAGTGATAGAGATCGAGAGATCTTGAAATATGGTCGGTCAGCGACACTTTGGTATAAAATGCCTTTCCGTCCAATATAAGACTTGACCTGACTTCAGTCACAGTAGAACATATAAATTATTTATCTATTATATTATGCCAGTATTATACATATACACCTTCCTCTTGAATTACTCTATCTATTAAAAAAACCGCATCAAAATCCATTGCGTAGTTTTAAAGATTTAAGCATACACACGGACAGACAGCGGGAAGCGATTTTGTTTTATACTATGTTAAGAAGATAATATTAATTCATTTATTTACGACACTTGGGGCCTTAACAGGTTGCAAGCTAAATTTGTCATTTATTAAACAGCAGACTGCCTCGGTGGCGTAGTTGTATTACAGTACGACTGCAAAGCTGAGGTCTCGGGTTCGATCCCCGGGTCGGGCAAAGTGATATTGAGTTTTTCTATTCAGTATCAGTCCGGAGTCTGAAATTTGTGCCCGATATGGCGATAGGCTCGCCCCCTATCACATCATGGGACGGAATAATGGCGAAACGTGGGTGCACTAGTTGCGCCTCTGCCTACCCCTTCGGGGATAATAGGTTTGAGTGTATATGTATGTATATTAAACAGCTAGTGTAGATAGTACTCGTTTCATTACCATTTATTTGGGAGCACAGAGTGTGACTTTTTTGTTCGGTCGGCTTATTCATACGAGTAGTCATCAGCAAGCGCTGAAATGATTCCTTATTCAGTGATATGAGTGTCACCCATGATGTTTAAAGAAAAAGGTGTAGATACGTTATAAACAGTCTGCAAATGGCACACTAAAATTGAGCTAATTAGCACAATCGGCCTTAGATTCGTATGAAAATCTGTTGAAGTTAGACGTCTAAAGAATGTTCTATGTGATAAAAATGAGAATTATGATATGCCGTAATGCTTTCACGTTTCATATTATAGTTTATCCTACTATCCTACTAATATTATAAAGGCGAAAGTTTGTAATAATGTATGGATGTTTGGATGTTTGGATGTATGGATGTTTGTTCCTCTTTCACGCAAAAAGTACTGAACGGATTTCGATGAAATTTGGCACACGGGTAGGTCATGTCCTGGATTAACACATAGGCTACTTTTATCCCGGGAAACCATAAAGCGGGACTTTTATCCCGGAAAAACTTTTTAAGGCGGGCGGAGCCGCGGGCAAAAGCTAGTTATAATATAAAGATAACTATGTGCGAGTGTAATATTAAGTTAACTGCGTGTATGCGCCTTTTTTTAAAGGTGTGTGCAGTATAGGTCTCGTGTCTACACTTCTTTTTATTGAAATATCATTGAGTGTTACTATGAAGCGGTGTACACAGATATCCTCGCATGCAGATAAGGTTGCCTGGTCGTCAAACCTAATAGCCAGCCAGTTTAGCCGGACATTTGGGTAAAAAGGCCGGACACCCTAAATTATTAATGATTTTGTGTCTTAGTATTAAAACGATTTTTCGGGCCGCATTTTCCCGGCGACCTTTTTTTTAGCGCCCTAGTGTATATCCATTGTACGTTTAATTTTACGCATATTGCCGACCACCTAAAACTCACTGGTCAAATGTTAAAGCCGGACACCGTTTAATATGGCCAGACACGCATTTAAGAAAGCCTAACTATGTCCGGCTTTATCCGGACGCCTGGCAACCCTACATGCAGATATGTCAGACATTCGGCCACCGCCATGTCCCGCGTGCGACCTCCTCTTTATGCCACTAACATTCTTACATAATGAATTTTAACTATCTGAAATTATATGACCAATAATTGCTTCTAGTCAGGGCTGGCTTAAGTTGTTCATTTTTGTACTTTACAATTAAATATTGTAATTGCCTTCAAATTCAAATTCAAATCATTTATTCAGTAATTAGGCCCCTACTTTTACACGTCATTTTTCATTATTCACAATGTTGTTATACTAAAAGATTCTACCGGTGCTTCGGAAAAGCCCACTGACCTGAGAAGAAGCACCAAGAAACTCAGCGTAGGTCTTTTATCATTTTTTTTAAATATACATATTTTACAATTTGAGAATCACAATATTACTTTAATTTTAAAGATGGATATTAAATACGAAAATTAACGGAGAGTACCTACGTAAGTGAAACAACCACCTACATGTTTAATTTTAAGTAAAAAATAAAGTCAACCATCAAACAGAGCAGACCAGTCCACACAAGCAGCACCCGTTCACGAGTATGACGCATGTGCCAGCCATCGGCCTCCTCAACCATGTTACAGGGAAGTGACCGACCCGGCACACGACGCCGCCGCGAGCACAGACGTTCGCACTTCATCTTCATCTATACGTATATAGTAAAACAACAGAACCTGGTGTGTCTGTACATTGAAAGAAAAGTAATAAAAAAGGATGGGGGTGCCTAGAGAAGAGTAATGAAAAGATTATGATTGCAAGCAGAATATAGACTTTGTTTCGTTGAAATTAGACATCGGAAAAGTTATCGTAATTTTAATATGCCTGAAATTTACAATTAAACTTTAACTTTTATTCCCGAAAGGGTAAGCAGATGAGCAACTAATGTATCCACTTCTTGCCGTGCGTATTCCGTCCCATGATGTGATAGGGGGCGAGCCTATCGCCATATTGGGCACAAATTCCAGACTCCGGGCTGATACTGTGTAGAAAACTATTTTCGCCTATTTAATTAAAGGCTTATTTCATTTTTTTTTATTAATTACACAAGAATACACAATTTCATGTATTTAATATTATCATAGTTTGTGACGGTTCAATTCTATTTTATCGAATTGACGATTTTATCTTTACGTTTTTAATGAGGTACACGTGTATTATTTTATCATATGGAATAATATAATTTAAATCTTATTAGAACTCATTGTTTTCCGTGTTTTGAGTTATCAAGAAAATATATACCAGTCACCACACTGGTGGTGAATTTACAGACATGAATCACTATGAAACTACTCATATTATTAAGGTCTGTTAAGTTTGTTAAAAAAATATGAACCCAAAAAAAGATGTATTATTATATTGTAATAGAACCACTTTGCATTTCTAAGTCTGTTAAAAAAAATGTGAACCCAAACAAAGATATATTATAGTAGACCTACTTCGTATAATTATATAAAAAAGAAATCACGAAAATCTGTTCACAAATTTCAGAGTAATCTTCTTTCTACTCTATCCAAGTTACGTTACGTTAAGTATTTCTTTATTTTTTAGACTACTTTCAAACTGATTTATGATGTGAATGGTGAGTGATCAACGCGTTTATCACTCCTCGCATAATCGTACAGTTTATGCAAAAATTTACTAAATGCAATATTTTATTCCGTAGCAAAAATACTTGCAAAAATTTTCTTACCATATATTTTTCATAAAACTCATTAACACTTGGCTAGATTTGAGCAAGTCACGCCACAGTATTTATGATCACAACTTAGACAGTGCGGGGTGGACAGACATCGGTTGCCGTGACTCAGGCGGTAATACTCATTTTCATATTTTCAATAAAGATACGGGTCGACAACCTGTGTCGTGTCGGATTTAATTTTATGGCCTCTACATTTTTTACTAATATTAAGATTTATTTCTTGTTAAAGAAAAATAGTCAAGTATTAATGAAGGCCGTGACCAGTAGTGGAATACCGCCTATAATTAGAATAACATATGAGTTGCGTACGTCTTACGTATAGCATATGCGTTACGAGTACGATTTGCACGTTGAGGTCCTGGGTTCGAATCCCGGGTCGGAACTAAAAACATCGAGACTAAGTTTTTTCATCTTTAAAATTACTCAGTCGCAGCTCGAAGTCAGGAAGTTGGCGGTGTGATATTTCCGTGCCTGGTAAAGCACGTAAAGCCATTGGTCCTGCTCCTGATCTCTCTCCGGTCATGTCGGAATGTCGTCTCACCGGACTGTGAGATTGAAGGAATAGCGAATGCACCAATGTATTGGGCTCTATAATATTTCCTGCGTACCTGGCTGATCTCTGTTGAGATTGGCTGCCGTGGCCGAAAACGGCCAGGAAGGAGGATTATTAGATTACTGAAAGTATTCCCTTTACTTGTTATAGTAATTAGTTATGTGACACTGTTGTTTATTTTTAATGTGTATAGAAAGGTAGAATAGGTAGCTACTTAGATTTATGGAAGACTAGCTATCCTGTTAACGGACAATGTAAGTACATAATTATGGTCTTAGTTAGAAACAGTGCTAGTCTTTAGACTGCCTCGGTGGCGTAGTTGTATTACAGTACGACTGCAAAGCTGAGGTCTCGGGTTCGATCCCCGGGTCGGGCAAAGTGATATTGAGTTTTTCTATTCAGTATCAGCTCGGAGTCTGGAATTTGTGCCCGATATGGCGATAGGCTCGCCCCCTATCACATCATGGGACGGAATAATGGCGAAAAGTGGTTGCACTAGTTGCGCCTCTGCCTACCCCTTCAGGGATAACAGGCGTGAGTGTATGTGTGTGTGTTAGAAACAGTGACTCTAATAATAACTACTCTAAGAATATTTTTGTCACAGTTGTTTCATAAGCTAGCTTGTAATAGTGATGTGTGTCCATAGATTCATCATCGGATTAGGATTTGTTGAGATCCACTCGGGTCCTTTTTAGAACTTGTATAAATTCTACTTCAAAATATTTCTACGTAGCACAAATATTTTTATTTATTCTATTCTGGTTGGTATTGTTACAATATATTGGCATTATGCACTGTGCATTGTCTGTATTATGCTGAACGATACAACTCCTTTTCCCTACCCTTATCCACTCAACCTTGAAGTGTCAAGTTTGGATATGGAACGCGCGCTGGCACCAAATATAAAAATTTACCAAGGACAAACTATATTCTATTCTCCTTGGTTAATTATCTGTCAATTATATTTGACACTTGCAATCCGCCTGCCGTCGCAACACCACTACTGAAGACCGCAAGTACCGGGATCCCGGAGAAGCATCTGGAGCAGGCAGGTCACCGCGCCGCAGTAAGTCCTTTACTTTTATTCCCGTCTCCCTTGTCTGTTGTTTCCGCATATACATAGGACACTACCAGTGCACAAAAACCGCCTATTTTAAATACAGTCCACTGTAACCGTTAAAATTCAAATTGTGGGGTTTTAATAACCACCATATTTTATGATGAATTTAACAGTTAATCCTTTGTGATTCAAAAAGCAAGAAACACACATTATCATACAATATTATCTGTTTGATTTAAACTCTTAGGCCAATAATACTAAAAACAATGGAAATACTTGTAAAACAACATTAAATTACCATTTGTTTTTAATTCGGATTATACTCAGATTACATTATAATATTATTAATAAAGTAAATCAAGCTGTGAAGTGAATAACAGTTATGTTAGATAATAGATTAGATAAATAGCATATTCACCATGATGGCTGTGTTTTATTGTGGTCGGCACTTAAGCAAATCATCGACTTTGATTGTGGTGATATAAAATTCTTGTATCGCTGCTGGATGTGGCTACGACCTTGTCCAAATCGGGCCTAAAATTCTAACCAAGACAGTTTATATATATTTCGATAGAGCTCCTAAAAACTAGACTTTTACAATAAATCGTTTAATTTTAAAGACCTCCGATTGAGAGTTTTGTTAATTTTATTTTCCTTAAAAAATACACTTAAAATGAACATTTAGAAAAAGTTTGTTACAAATGGAGGGGGATCTTTTTTCTCTTATCCATACTTTTGCCTCTTATCCATAACATTTGAGCTGGGTTAGATTTTGAGGCCCAGCACCCATACAAAATGCGGAATTCTTTAATTCATGAATATGGAAAATGCATCATGAATAAGTAAGCTCTTTAAAAAATAAATACATATATGTTACAATTCAACATAATATATTTCGAAAAGAGGAAGAAGGAATTTTTGCTCTTTCGGCGATTGAAGTTTATAATAGTAGCTAGTAGCTACCTACCTACTTAGCTGTACTCGTATTTTTATATTCGGAGTGATACCAATTAGTTTTAAAGATGCTTATTAGAAACGTAATTTTTTTGTAATCAGACTTTATCAAAATGCTTTTTTTTCTCTTTATTTTATTTAAGAACTTTTCTCCGACATCAGAATGTTAATAATAATTTAAAAAATTTCGAAATAATACACACATTATTTATTATAAGCACCCGAACTTCTGATATTAATAAAACTGCAAATCACTTCCATTCTCCATACAGCCATATTTTGCCCATTAGTTCGTTTTAGGGGTAGATGATGTATCCAGATAGGAGGGGTCAAGTGTCCCCCCGGGGGGTGAAATGGTCATAAAAGGGGGGTAATTTCTGACCACGCAGTCAGATCAAATATGTTGATAAGACTTACGGCGGAAAACAAGACAGCAATTTTATGTGAAATTCTGAACTCCTTAATTGACCGGCAGATAGTATCATGCAATGGATATTTAAAATTACTTTTAATTATTTCTGAGTTGGGGGAGTGCTATGTGATTTGTTTGCTTATGGTGGAAATTGTTTGGTTTGTCTACAGTAATATTATAAAGAGGAATGATTTGAGTATTTGTTTGTTTGTTTGTAATGGATAAAATCAATAACTACTGCACCGATTTTGAAAGTTCTTTCACTAGTAGGAATCTACATTACTCCTGAGTGCTATAGGCTACTTTTTAACCCAGGAAAATATTTTGATCCCGGAAAAACTTTTTCACGCGGGCGGCGCCGCGAGCGGAAGTCTAGTTATTAATACACGCCAACATATTTTATGTCTTTTGTTTGCATATACAGGGTCATTTTGACATTGCGTTAATAAATGAAACCACATACTTATCTCGTTGAAAATAACGTTTTCCGTTAAATTATTTTAACCATAGATGTAAAATAAAAAAGTGTAAGTGTCGAACAAAATAAATATCAATAAAATGTAACTTTAAGTTTACACGCCCTAATGCCGCTATGACTGCTCTAGGAGAATTCGTCGCATTAGCAACATTACACTTTCAGTCAGAAATACATTTACGCACACACCATATTCGCACTAAACTACAAAATGATACAAAAATTGGAATACTACAACTGGGATTTTTGGTAAAAGTATTAGTTATTCATTAATAATTTTTGGCACGATGTTAGCAGAGGTATAGACGAATACGTGGTTTCATTTAGTAACGCAAATTAAAAATTACTCTGTATATGGATATCATTGACAATTGATTTAATTTTTTCAACCAGATTCGAATTTAGTGCCAGGAGTTAAATCAAAGGTAAGCTAAAGAACACAAAATTAAAAAATAACCAGGGAATGACACAAGAAAAATATTCCTATTACATTGCAGATAAAAATAGTGTGTCATTTAATTAACTTTGTATTGCAAGGCATAAAAAAAAAGATATAATCGTACTACCTATCTATATATTTTGTATGTATGACCGCGTAGACATATCCATATTCCAAACATACGATAAAGCTTCGACCTCCGCACTGCAATCCATATGTTACGCAGAAACCCCTTACAAGAAACTATCACACTTAACACAAGTATTGGCGACAAGAGGGCGATTTTTATAACTCTCACCAGATGGCGCATGTCATTTAGTGTTGCACCCTCTACCAGCATAATTTGAACTACATATCCCCCACAACTAGTCTCTATTGTACGTGAACGTTAGAGCTAGTGAGGTCGTATTATATTGGTCAATGTCTATAAGGTTAGGAGTCAAAAGAATCCGTTTCGCTATAACATCAATAACATCGATGCCAGTAATTGATCGTTGGGCATAACAATATCATAATTCAATTTTGCTTATATTGTTAGTTTGGTATTAAAATAGCGTGATGTGACGACACAGAAGTTTATTGTTCTGGGATTCGAACTCAAGACCTCTCTGGATTCGCTTTAAAATATTCATTATCACTAGATAAGTAACACATTATTCATCGACTCAAACTTGGCCTGAAATGATGTGATTTTACTTTAAAACTGGTGTTCCAATATCAAAATACTGATTTTGTCCTGTATTGTTTTATGTGTTAATACGTTCGTGGCAAAAAATTTCTATAAAAATTGTATAATTGTTGCACTTTTTTTTTCAGAAAAAGAGTGGTTCCTTTATGTAATGTTTTCCTTTGTGATAAAACATGAATTATCAGAAGCACTCTAATTTTATTATATTAGTATACATAAATACTCGAAACTTTAAAACTGACTCACTAATTCAATTCTAATTCGACTCTATTTCCAATTTGAAGCTTTTCTATTTAGCTTAACGACCTCGATTCTACGTAATCCACACCGACATTAGATATTACGGTCTACGAGGCTTAAAATTGTTACTAAGCAGACCAATTTGAAGAACCGCAATTGCATAGTACCCTCAGCGATTTCGCCTAATGACATCGCCGAAACAACTCTACGGTATTGCGCTTCCTTTCAAATGCCTGGTTTCTAAGCCAAATTGCTACAATTTATAGCTTCTGTTTCAGTCTAAGTGGTATATTTTATGTGTGGTCTTTGATAATATTCTTATTTCTTTTAATGAATTTGAGTAATAATACGTTTATGTATGGTTTCATGTATCAAAATATTTGTTGTTTCGTTACCTTATGTGTAAATTTTTGAATAATATATTTCATAATAATCATGTAATATCATAAACGCGATTTCACTAGCTTACTAAACTAGTTACATTACAAACAATAGCTTGATTACGTATTAAGTACCGACGTATTGTTTACCGATTTTCACCTAAGGATGAAACTTGAAAGTTATTGTTTGTATGTAAACTTCCGACAAGGTGTTATATTAGCCCTCCCCGAGTCCTTGAATTTACAACAATACAAACGCCTGACCTTAACATTTGACTTGTTCTCGAATGTTAGAAGTTATGTCGTAATTCGACACAAAAAACACATTTCACATTTCACAAGCATTTCAAACACAAATGTTTCGTTAACTGCAGATCCTTACTTGCATTGAAATAAAAATTTTCCCCAACTTGTTCAATTTTGCTGCTTTGGAGTAACATAAACAATATCAGGGGGCGCTAAGGCGGCTGATGGTGGCATAACTGCTGGACGAAGCATTGGACGGGAGGTTAATTAAACAATAAATAGCCGCTCGAAGGCGAGGCCTAACGATTATTATATTCAAAACGTGGCAGCTTTGAATTCGCATCACTCGCCAGTAATGTGTCAACCGACGTGGGCACCTATTTTGGATACGACTAGACTTTTTAGCTGAATGTCTACTATTAGCGATTTTTTTTGCATTGAATGACGAGACGAGCATGCCGTTCGCCTGATGGTAAGCGATATACAGTAGCAACACCATCCAGCACCTTGAGTTACAAAGTACTGTATGGCATTCCACTGCGCTTGTCATCCTGAGACATATGATGTTAAGTCTCATTATGTACAGTAGTTACACTGGCTACAATGTCCTTCAAACCGAAACACAACAGTGCATGCACACTGCTGCTTGGCTGTAGAAATAGACATTGCGCAGGTACCCACCTAGACGGACTCTCACATATGAGAGATCTAACATCAGTAATCTGATAAATTTGCTTTGCTGTCTATAAGCAAGACACTAGTTTTATTTTATTTGTAGAACAAGGTTTTTAGTTCGGATTCATCTAAGAAATAGACTTAAAGTGTTATGATAATATCTCTAGGCCGGTATTAATAAATGAATCTCAAGTTTGAGTTACATCTCAAGTAAACATAATGTATGAAGAGTTCAATACATTATGGCTACTTGAGATGTAACTCAAACTTGAGATTCATTTATTAATACCGTCCTAAGACTACATGTAAGCGTTTGAAGCATATTCATTGCTTAGCATGGTTCGGCTTACATCGACATCGCGACAAAATTTATTTGGATGACGAAGGGGCTTTCACTACTATGGCTTCGTCCTTGGTTCGGTAAGTCGCGAGCAAGTTTCGTGTATGATGTAACTGAACAATAGGAAAGATTCGTTTGTCGCTTGAAATCGTATAATGAGTTATGTATGTATGGTTTAAGGAAGTTTTATTCGGTTTGTTTAAGTTACCTCATTCGAAATTACTATATAATTAATGTTACTTGATCATTAATCTCACCCTATGTGGAACGTCCCGCACATGGGTGCACCATAATAAACTCTAACAGAAAGTTGTGGCGAGAGGCCGTGAGGCGCATAGCATCTACTCCGAAAAACACTACAAGACGATCACGAACACTCAACAGTGTTACGACCAAGAAGAAGAATGTTACAGGATTGACTTAAAAAGATCATTTGCATAATATGTTTTTAAAATTTAAGTAGCACGTAATACGTATTTGAAAGAAATCCCATTGTCCTCAAATTTGTTTCGTCCAGCAACAGATAATTAATCAAGCGTTTACGAAAATCGAATCTCTACAATTACAGGAATACTGGGATAAAACTCGCACGGCTGCGCGAATAGCTACCTAGCAGTCATTACCGCTTGCTCGTTAACGCTCTCTAATTGCATCGGGTTAATATAGACTTTGTTAAATAAAATCTCTCATCTCGCTCCCCCCTCTCCCCACCATTCCTGCTCCGCTCCCTCCCGCCCCGGCTGGAGTTTTTTCGTTATTTAGCACGCTGCAGATGCCCTTAATGACGCGCTCTGAAACTTACGATGACACTTGGCGTTGCTCTACCGGCGTCCGCGTTAGATGTTAATTGCACAAGGAATTAAAGAATTTCCGTTCTTCTAGGAAATTAATGGGACGGCCTACGTACAGGGGCCGGGAAATATGTTATGCTATTTATGACTACTTAAAGTTAACTTTTTAAAATTGTTTGGGGTTCAGTTCTCTTTAGATACAAAAATATTAATGTTTTAAGCTGTATGATTTAGAGGTCATTTAAAATATGGTACACATCAGCATTATTTTTAGTTAATTGTACGTATTACTAATAGAGTTGTCAGGTTTGACTATTAAGTTTATTGTTAACGAACTTAGAATCAATGAAGGACGCCATTTACAGAATTTGTTCAACTACAAATTACATTGTTAGCATTGGTAGGAAGTTCGATAGCTAAAAATGCTACAATATATTAATGATTTCGATAACTTGAATACATCATTTTTTATTTGTAGCTACACAAATATATTTGGAAGTGCTAGAGCTACGATATAGAGTTAGAATCACCACCACTCAACCGCCAGGTCTAAAATAACCACTGACCTATTCAATAATAAAAATACCAGTCCTGTATTATATACTGTCCCACTGCTGAGCACGGGCCTCCTCTACTACTGAGAGGGTTTAGGCCTTAGTCCACCACGCTGGCCTAGTGCGGGTTGGTAGACTTCACATACCTTCGAAATTCTTATAAAGAACTTCTTAGGTATGCAGGTTTCCTCACAATGTTTTCCTTCACCATTAAAGTGAACGATTATAATTGATAAATAATATAGATAGTAACTTCGTAAAGTCAGAGGTGTGTGCCTTGGGTTTTGAACCTCCGGACATTGTCTCGGCAAACCGTCATTCCCAACTAGGCTATATCACTGACCTATTAAAAACAACAAATTACTCGTCGTAGTGCATTATTCGTTGTGACGATATGGTGAGCCCTATTCACTTAAACAATTGTTTCCACTTCCTAACGCTTACTCCTTTTCTTTAGTGGTCGCAGCATATTCGTGATCCTTTCGGAGATCATCAAGTCAGTAAGTATTTATGGGCGACAGAGCCCATTTAACATCAGATATTTGCCCGTTTCTTCTGGCCTGTATCTTCTTCACAAGCTTCTTTAACCCTTTTCGCTCCTTTTTAGGCCCTTTAACATTTACCATTCGTTGCGCATGGATGTTTTGTTATCAAATTTAATCCGGTGACCTTCCTTACGACTTTTCAGCGGATTTAAGGTCTTCTTTGAGGTTGTTTTTTTGTCAAGCCTTCTACTCTCCTCGAGTGACCTGTTGTAAAGATAAAATTGTATTATTGCATATTTTGAAATAAGCACGTCGTTTGTCTGCTCTTCTGTCTGGGACAATCGAAGAATCTGCTACATTGTTTTTTATTAGACTTTAACTAGAAGGTAAACGATTTTAGAAAATAAACGAGGGAACTTAAATTAGGCTCTGTTTTATCCCCAAAAAAAGCTTTCACGCAGTTAGTGACTCCATAATCCAAATCCAGATAACACATCTCAAACTTGATATTAAGATTTGTCGTCAGCAAGACTTTGCGTCTGCAAGTAATGAATGTAAGTGTAGTTGAGAATTAGGAGCGAGGCGTCACGTGGTCGACACATTATTCGGAACAATTCGCGCGCGATTAAAATTATCCTACTCAATTACAGCTAAGGGAGTGACGAGTGCCAGACATGGATATAGAGTTTACGCTATGTTGAATAGTATGGGGCATGGTTTCTCAGACCTAATTATTGAATTAGAAAATTTATACAAATACATTAAAATCTGAATCAATGTAAAACTTAAACAATAAAAATTAAATTTAAATTTCAAAATCCCCAGACACGAAAGGCTTCTAAAAAGTAAAACAATAAAAGTGTCTTGGTCGTTTAAGTACCTAGCACTATTTTGAATTTGAATTTAATTTAATTTAAATTTTATTTTAAACTTTTTATATTAGTATACTAGAATTCTGCTCGCGTCTTCGCCCGCGTGAATGAGTTTTTCCGGGATAAAAGTCCCGCTATATATTCCCCTGGGATAAATTATATATATAAACCTTTCTCTTGAATCACTCTATTTGTTAAAAAAAACCGCATCAAAATCCGTTGCGTAGTTTTAAAGATCTACGCATACATAGGGACATAGGGACAGACAGCGGGAAGCGACTTTGTTTTATACTATGTAGTGATTCTCTATAATGGAGCCTTGATAAATCAACTATCTAACACCTGTTCGTTAAGATCATTCTTACGAGCTCACCGACGCTATGTCTGTTATAAGTTGCTAAAGAGTTGGTTACCTGCAGACTAATTGATGCTACAGCATCAGCTCAAAGTAAACATGTCTTGAAAATATTGTCGAAGTCACAGTATATCATATTTAAAATCAATCGGACTTGTGAAAGTTGGAAATGAGCTGATAATCTTCAAACGCCTTAACAGATCTTTATAAATTATAGCTAAGAACCATCTCGATAGCTAGATAGAAGCTGATGTGCAGCTTTCATAAAAAAAACCGTATCAAAATCGGTCCATTCGTTTGGGAGCTACGATGCCACAGACAGACATACAGATACACAGATACAGACCCTAAACTTATAGCACCCCTCTTTTTCTGTCGGGGGTTAAAAATTAGGTATTCTATTCATGCAAATGTATATTTTTTTTCTCGTAGTTTACGTCGTCAACAAGTTCTATTGAAATATTTATCATTTATGATTATCAAGATAATGTTTCCTTTTGATTTTGTTGCTGCTTTTAGATTACATATTTCCGCTGCCATTGAGTGGCAACTTTGATTATTTTTTAAGACTAGACATTAAGAATAGTCGGAGAATTGACAAGATCTTTCAATCTACAAAGAAAATAATATATCAAAATTTGAATCTTAAATCCCGTTAATCTGAGATTTCAGTTTCTATCATAGCTCAGTATTTCTCTCTAACTCCACGGCGGAGATGTTAACAAAGACGTTCAGTAAGACGGGGCGCAAGTCGAACGATGACGATGTGATTGGCGCCCTACTTAATTAATCCAAGGGCCCTCTTTAATTAATAACAATAATTCCAATGCGAGTTGTCGCTACGATCCGCCAGATGACGTCACCGACGCCCGACCCACATAAATACCAGAAGGTCTTCACAGAAATAAACTTTGATTGTTTCTAATTTGAAGGGTGCGTTCGCAAAGTTGTGTTCGTATGTTTTGATGTCGCTACTATCATCATATTATATAACGGATGCAAGTCATTTTTTCTCAGTTATTTTATTGCTTTCAACGAAGTTAAAAATATCTTTAAAGGTTTTTGTAGGAACAATACATCTGTTTGTGTGTTATTTGGATTATATCTCTTCATATTTCTTGAATGATTTTATGGTCTGTCTATTCGATTTAAATCCTCGTAGTTTTTTTTTGGAAATATCGATAAAATGTTATTGACCTGAAAAAACCACATACCAACAGTATCGGCAGTCGTGTATAGCTTATAATTATTGAATCCTTAGAAATTTTGAACTAACTTAAAATAAAAACAACATTCAATTCATAATTAAAAGTTTTAATAGATTGTGATTAGAGTTTGGATGTTGATGGCGCGAGAATTAATGTAATTTTAGTAATATTATTGGATAATAGCCCTGTATTATATGCTGTCCCACTGCTGGGCACGGATTTGATCTACTATTGAGAAGGTTTAGCCCTTGATTCACACTTTCATAATGCGGGTTGGCAGACTTTACATAGAAATTCTTAATATGGAGAATTCTCAGGTGATTTTCCTTCACCGTTGAGCTGTGATTCCGCAAAACGCAGCAGACGGCAGACGGCAACAGCATGTGCCGCGACGGCAGCCGGCAACAGCATGAGCTGCGACGGCAGCAGCAAATGACGCCCGGTAGGACGTCACCTGCTGCGCGTTGCCGTCTGCCGCGTCCTGCGGAATCACAGCTTTAAAGCGAATGATATTTTATACAACACACACGTAACTTCTATAAACCAGAAGTGTTTGCATTTATGTTTGAAGCTGCTACTTGAAGATTTTTCGGCATAATATTATGTAATATCTTTGATTGATATGGCATTGTAACAGGTACGTACATACATATATTATCCATACCCGAAGAGTGATTAAAAAAACATTCCTTTTTCTAAACATTTACAAATCCAAATATAAGCAACGTCCAGTGGGAAGTATACCATAGTCTATAAATTACATAAGCCAAAACACTAAACGGGTCTAAATAGAAACCTTACCATCCGAAGCGTTACGCCGCAATTATTAATACAATAAGCGAACTTGTCTCAAGTAAATTGCGTATTGTGTGGGATGCCGCACAAGTGTTCGGGGTGGTGGATCAAACGACGCTTTGTTTTATCTCCGGCCGGCTTCGCGTTTTCAAATGTGTCACATTATATTGTTACGCTTTTCTTTGGCTTTGTAAAAAGTTATTATTCTTTGTATGTTTTGCGTGTGTATTTATCTGGCTTTGCGTTTGATATTTGCGAGTATATGTAACGCCGTAAAAATCACTTGACAAGTGATTATAGATAGAGAAGGATTTTTTATTTTATTTTGTATAAATAAAATAAAAAGCCCTTTATTGCTACTGATATACACATTACACAAGTGTTTAGTTTGACACACTACTATATACCTTATTCTCTATACCCTAACTTAAAATAGTAAGAAAAAAACAAACTTATTTTATTAGCTATGTACTTCAGTAGTTGCCTCTGAGGCGTAGGCCTCCCCTAACTCCTTCCACAAATTCATGTTTCTTGCCGTTCTCATCCAGCCTGGTCCTATATTTTTTATGAATATGTCTCTCCTTCTCTTTTTTGGTCTTCCTTTTTCCTCTTACAGTCGTTTTGCTGTCTATAGATATGTCCTGCCCATTTCCACTTAAGTAAACTTATCATCTTTATACTATCTACTAATTTGGTCTTTTCTCTTATAATTTCGTTTCTAACTTTGTTGGAAATTTTTAAACCCAGAAAGCTTCTTTCCATTCTTCTTTGACATACTACAATTTTTTCCTATGTCTTCATTTTTCAGGGACCATGTTTGGCATCCATACGTTAAGCATGGTAGAATGGCCATTTCGAAGACTTTTTTCTTAATGTGAATATCTATATGTTTACTCTTCATTACTTCTTTATATCCCCCGTACTTTTTCCATGCAAGACCAATTCTTCTTTGGATTTTATTTCTCGTACAATTTGTTGTAAGTTGTACGAGTTGATTTTGTATAAATAATATTAATTCAAAGCAAATTAAATCTAAAGTGGCATTGGACAGGGCACATAGTCTGTAAAACTGTCGTTAGGTGGGGCAAAAATATCCTCTAGTCATGGGCGTAGTTATATCCCGGTTAATTTTTTCATACAAATTTTTTAGGTTTGATTAGGTACCTTGCAGGTCAGAGCCAGGGTGGGGAAGCGCCCCGCCTGCCCTACCGAGGCTACGCCCATGCCTCGAGTGGAGATCAGGTACTGGCAAGCGCAGCGTTGGACGTCCACATGCAAGATGAACAGGCGACTTGATAAAGGTCGCAGGAACATGCTGGATGCAGGCCGCTTTTGACAGGTCCGTCGGGAAATCTTTAGAGGAGGCCTATACTCTGCTTTCATTTACTATAGTTTTTTTTTTGACGCGGAGAAAGTGACTTATTACTACCGCCCAGTGTTCAAGGGGAATGACTGAGCGGTTATGTTGGGTTCACCGTGCCTTACGACCCGACGTTGAGCCGCCCGGAGAGATGGAAAACGTCGAGCGACCGCCGGGCCGATTCCCTAACCTATGTACACCGCACGGCATACCAACTAAAACTCCGCGGTGGCCATCTTCGGCGCATTAGGGACGGCTGCGGGCTTCCTCTGACTCACGTCGAAGTTGTCGTCCGCAACCGCCCCTGCGCGTACCGCTGTTGCGGTCCGTCTCCTGTTGTTGCGGGGCTCAGAAGCCCCCGTACACCGAAGGACGCCCTTGGCGTCAGAGGCAGCGTGAGGCACGCTGCCGTCCATCACGGGGGATTCATTTACTATATGCAATTCATATTTAGACTTCACGTGGCTGCTGTTATGATGATTATTTGAATATGTCGATACACAGAGCAGAAAATGGGCAACACCGTAAACTTATGAGTTAACGATCTCCACGAAAGCTTGTTATTGATAAACACACCTCTGATTTTATGAGTAGAAAAACTTTCGAGGCTAATCGTTTTACTCTTCTCGAGTGGGACCACCTTTGAATAAAGTGTTTTGTTTTGAATAATGTAAGTAAGGTAAAAAATTGTTAAGATACACAAAAGTGTAAGAAAGTTAAACTGGCTTTTGTCGACAGGGTTAAACTTAAGAAATCGTTTTATAATAATAAATAGAGACAAGTACAAAGCTTATATCAGGAGATAAAAAATAAACAAATTATCTTTAAATTTTACTACAAAATAATACGTTATTTTTCTTTAAGTCATTGTGAGCACAGAATACTGCATAGTACGAATTGTTAGTTTTAAATTATGTGTCAAAATACGTCGCTGTATATTAATACAAATATTAATTTGATTGTACTTCACGTACCGCGAAAACGTATTCATATAATCTGGCATTTGAAATTCGATTGATTCTATGACGATAATTATTAATTACTAGCTTTTGCCCGCGGCTCCGCCCGCATTAAAAAGTTTTTCCGGGATAAAAGTCCTGGTTTTTATTTTCCCGGGATAAGAAGTAGCCTATGTGTTAATCCAAGACATGATCTACCCGTGTGCTAAATTTCATCGAAATCCGTTCAGTAGTTTTTGCGTGAAAGAGGAACAAACATCCATACATCCATACATTCTTACAAACTTTCGCCTTTATAATATTAGTAGGATTTGTAGGAAGTAGGATAGGATTCTCAGACACCAAATCAACCATTAACCATCATTAAAAAGCGGCGATAGCCTAGTTGGGAGTGGAACGGACTGCCGAGACGAATATCCCTATGCTCAAAACTCAAAGGCACGCTACTCTGACTTTTATAAAGTTATGTGTGTATTCTTTGTGAATAATCGCTCGCTTTAACGGTGAAGGAAAACATCACAAGGAAACATGCATACCTAAGAAGTTCTCTACAAGAATTTTGAAGGTATATGAAGTCTGGCAACCCACTCTATATGAAATCAAACACAAATAGCAAATGAGATTAAAGAAGTGGAATCGACAATGCCTTGCTATATGTCCATATAGTTTATCATGCGGGCGTAGTTTATATAAAACAGGATAAGCAGGGTCTTTATTATGATAAATTTACAGGGCACATATCTTTTAAGACTTGCGTCATGCAATAAAATTATTATCTTGTATCTGAGATATGGGCTAGCAGCAAGCCTTCTCTCCATTTACTTCGAGTGAGTTTTCTAGTGTTATCATGAATTGTGCAGTGCTAAAACATCATAGGCAATTGTTACTGATATAGACAATTGACTGCCTCGGTGGCGTATTACGCTACGACTGCAGTGCTGAGGTCTCGGGTTCGATCTCGGGTCGGGCAAAGTGATATTGGGTTTTTCTACTCAATATCAGCCCGGAGTCTGGAATTTGTGCCCGATATGCCGATAGACTCTGGCCTCCTATCACATTTAGGGGACGGAATACACTCGGCGAAAAGTGGATGGACTAGTTGCGCCTAAGCCAATCCCTTTCCTTGATAAAAGACGTATGTGTGTGTGTGCGTGTGTATGTATAGACGATACCTGGAACTAGCGAAGTAGGTACATTAATTAAAGAGGTTCGTCCCTTCATTGATGTTTGTCCAAGGAATTTAAGTTATTGTGTTTATGTTTTATGCGTAAACTTTTGTAAATTGCCTAAATTGATTTAATAAGAAGAAACGAAGAAGAAAACTTAATGGGGCCATATTTTTACTTATTTTGAGTGTCATAGCTGACATGGGTTGTCAAAAACTAACAAATTAAGTATTTAGTAAAAATAAATCCTTTATTAGGATGTATTGCTTTTAGGATAATTTATTGTTATGTAAGGGTGTAGTTTGATTCATTATACCAACGATAAGACATCGATAACTGATATGACGAATATTTAGGTATATGTGCACGTGAGCGGTATATTATAATATCAAATACTATATTAACGATAAGAATTAGTTGGCAATATTGTTCAATCTTCTTTGATTTTTTTTTTAATTTATCATAATAAATGTCTGATAGCTAATATAAATGTTAACACTTGAATGTAGAAATGGTCACTATTTATCAATATTATCGAAGCGTAAGTTACTAACATATTTTCTGCTCAATGTTTTGTTTATTCCTGCTGTCAAGCGGCTTGTGCAAACATGTTACGTTCCAAGCCAATATAATTACTGGGATAACGTCTACGAGATATAATATCTATTATTTGATTACAATTGCCATGTAATTGTATTGATATTATTACATAAAAGTTTGTGAAATATTTGGATGCGTGTTACAAGTAAACACTGAACGGATTTCAATGGAATTTGGAACACGGATAAATAATGTGGTATGTTTATAGGTTATTTTTTGTCTCAGAACATTACTCGTGAATCTTATATTCTGGGATAGGGCATTGACACAGATGGAGCCGCGTGAAACATCTAGCACTTTATAAAGTTTTGAGTCATATAGCTAAGTAGGTACTGTTTCAGATCTCAGGTCAGATGTGGGCTGTGGCGCTTACACTCATACTATGCATGGCTGTGCCCCGTGATTACTATAAAAATACTTTGTCTTCTCTATAATATTTTGTTCAACCCTCTTGCTCCTTCCTATCTCAAATCTAGGTTCCAATTTCTTCGCGACACGCATGGGAGGTCCCTCAGATCGTTATATAAAAAATATTTAAGTAATATAATTTACAAAGGAATTGTGGTCTTTCAGATGCTTTCAATGGCTAAATTGTTAATCTCTATGAATTAGTCAACAAGTCATCGTGCATGACAATGTTCATCACCAGTCACATGACGTCCACTGCTGAACATAGGCTTCCATGTACAATATATGATTTAACTTTTCAACATCCTACTAATCTTATAAAGGCGAAAGTTTGTAACAATGTATGGATGTATGGATGTTTGTTACTCTTTCACGCAAAAACTACTGAACGGATTTGGATGAAATTTTGCACACGGGTAGATCATGTCCTGGATAAACACATAGGCTACTTTTTTTCCCGGGAAAATATGAAACGGGACTTTTATCCCGGAAAAACTCATTCACGCGGGCGGAGCCGCGGGCAAAAGCTAGTAAAAAATAAATTATTTTCATGTACTTTGTTTTCCTCTTCTTCGCTAGCGGCAATTTATAGAAACTACGGCTGTTTCAAGCAGGCCGGCATAATTGTGGCGACTGGAAAGGGTTAATCGTCTCTCGTCATCTCTCGTCAGGCGACACTCTACCTTACTCCATTGACCATCAAATGCAGTGAGGTGACTTTGCCAGGCCATATAAAAAGTCTGGGTTCGATTCTAGTATTGGCCTACACTTTGTGTAAGTTTATGTAGTAATATTTGCCCGGGAATATATTCTTTAGAGCGGGTCATCGTCAAGCAAACAGCCGGTGTTAAAAATAGTCAATTCGTCTCTGTTCAATCATGCAAAAGTGTGTTGCCGAGTCCACTGTGCAACGGAATAAAATCTATTGGAACAAGTAACATATTGGGAAAACATAGAAAAAAATATTCTTCGTCCGTCTTAAAATACTATGATTTCATACATTTCGTCGTGAGTAAATACGCAATGGAAGTATGTAGGTATTTGTCATTCATCCATATATATCGTATTTAAAATATAATAAATTAACAATTGCGTTAGTATCGCCATGACAATCTATTACACCAAATAAAAATGTCAAATAACATAAAAAGTTTTCCCATTATAATGGGGTCATTATAGATATGGGTTGCTCTTTTTATCTGTGTTTGTGCAGAGCGCGGTTGGCTACGGTTCGCGCGCTTTTTTCTAACTGACGTAGCCAGTGTTGCCAATTTAGGAACAAGCAAGTTTTACTTTTTATACATTTGTCTATGCTTGAAGTAAAAACTAAAATATCTGCATTGGTAAAACTTGTACTAATATTTTTTTGTGTTCATTTTAGTAAATGTAAAAATAATACTAAATTTTTAATATGATTTTTTACGCGGATGTATCGTACCAATGGCTAATCTTATGTTTTACAAAGCATTGCCGTAATATCTACACTAGATAAAATATTTACTGTGGATGAAATTTATATTTTTATTAGTCCGAAAAGGAACCTATATAATGATCTTTTATCTAAGCTGCCTCATTGCCTACCTTCCTACAGAGGTTATAAGGACTTAAAATATAATACTCAAACACAATCATGTTACAATATACCTAAACGTTAAACTGGCAACACTGCGGGGACATGTGTAACTCAATTTGATTGTGCGCGGGGATTTAGTTCACAATTGCGTGAAATATTATCAGTGGGCGAGCCCCGTGACATATGCTGCGGAACTATGTAGCGAAATGCCCTCGTATTAGTGATGCCAACTTTGCGAGAAAAAGAAAACTAAATTTAAAGTGTACTCCAAATGTAAACAATTTATATTTGTACCATATCAATGTCTAGTGTAAATAATTTCCTTAATATGTCGTTATTATTGTAATTGATTGGTATAATTTGAATAGTTTCTTGCCCGTTCTTCTCTAGTGAGAACTGCTTTCCGAACTGGTGGTAGAGTTAATATTGACTGAATCTAAATAATGTATAACAATTTATGGGTTCGAATAAATTTATTTCATTTCATTTCATTTCGTTTCAATATTCCGTACAATTTACATGGATGCAATTTTTTCAGGCAAAAGGACATAAATAATGGATCCTATAAAAACAAAAGATTTATTAAAAAAGTTGGTAGATATTTGTTTATATTACTAGAATGACTGGTGGCATATACTTTCTTTTGAATCATTTAGAGAACTGGCTCACAAAAAAAGTGATAAAAGCAAACCAGATGAATTTGCTATTATTCTTAGGATGAATAAATTCATTAATTAAATTATTGTGCAACACCATCATGTTACCTATAAATCTTTATACAGAAATGCTTTTTTTTAGTCTATTACTTACATACATATTGGATGTAAGTAATAGGTTTAGTACATGTTTGATAAATTTCGAGTATTTCCAGATGAAGTACAAGAATTGATAAATTTCGGTTCGCTGTTTATCTAATGCCAGAACCCGGGTACAAAGTATACCTACTTCAATTATTCTGCATATTTAGCAATTGCCATTTTCGTATACAAAAAACATAAAAAAAAATTGTTTTTATGTGTTAACTGCGCAGATTGAAATTTATTTTGTGTGTACACGTATTATGCATGTTCCCTTGTGTGTGTGAGAAGTTAGACGTGAGGGTGGTATCATAAAGCCCCGTGTCTAAATAGCGCAGTAAAAAAATATGACATCTCTGTTATGGCGAATCAATGTAAGCCAGCGGATAAATATTCGCTAATTGCGTTATTATTTATTAAATTTTCATTTAAAAGTTAACTTGATTTGGTTATGCAATAATTGTTGGATGTTATTTAGAAAAGAAAAGGTTTAAATAAACGGTTCAAATGCAGTTTGAGAGTTGTTGTTATAAGAGTAATAAAGTAAACAACTTTTTTTTAATATTTTACTCGACTTGGTTTATAAATACAAGTGTTTCGTCCTCTTGACGATAAGTTGTTGACAGTATCTAAGCAAGTGGGCAATCTAATGTAAAGTGGTCGTGAACGCCCTCGAACACCAACAATAAAATTATATATGAGCTTCTGTTGCCAGACACAAATTTGCTTTGTTTATGGTAAAATTATATTATCCAATTTCTTATCTTTTAATTGAATGTTTTCTTTCTTATTAATTGAATGTTTCTGAATATGTTTGTATGTATAATTGTAATTTCTCGCATGAAATGATTAAATTTATTAAACAGATTTTTTAATAGATGGCGCTGGCCTCCTGCAGATGACGCTATGGATCGGTTGAGTACAAGAACCTTAAAATTATAATCTTCTTGGTTGAGTAATTTAATGACGTTTCTAGCGGCATTCAAGGGCAAAGCCGCCAGCACCACATATTAAATGAATAAGCCCGGATAAAACAGAGATTTTTTGTGAACAATCAGACGGATTCTTGCACAGCAGACATCTGCTACCTATCAGTCTATATAATACTTATGCTACACAAAATTAGCAAAATTGGGTGATGAGGTTTGGACAAGTAGGTATAACATACATACATACACACTCACACATACGTGAACTCACACCTTTTATTCCTGAAGGGGTAGGCAGAGGCGCCACTAGTGCACCCACTCTTCGCCGTCCGTATTTTGTCTCATGATTCTGCATTTCTCTCAGGGGGCGAGCCTATCGCCATATTGGGCGCAACTGCCAGACTCTGGGCTGATACTGTGGTTAAAAACCCAACGTTATTTTGCCCGACCCGGGAATCGAACCAAAGACCTCGGCATTGCAGTCGTATCGTAATACAACTCCGCCACTGAGGCAATCAATAATACAATAGGAGGCATAAAAATGATACAGTAATCCGACATTTAAGAACTTATCGATAAATGTACTGGTGGTAGGTGTCTCATATGTAAGAGTCCGTCTGGGTGGGTACTATTGTAATGTCTATTTCTACCGCGAAGCAGCAGTGTGCATACTCTGTTGTGTTTCGGTTTGAAGGACATTGTAGCCAGTATAACTACTCTACATAATGAGACTTAACATATTATGTCTCAGCATGACGAGCGCAGTGGAATGCCACACAGTACTTTGTAACTCAAAGTGCTGGATGGTGTTGCTACTGTTTATGGGTGGTCGTATCGCTTACCATCAGGCGAACGGCATACTCGTCTCGTCATTCAATGGCATAAAAAAAACTATTTTTTGTCTTATTCTTAATACGACAAATGAATGAAAAATATCCCATATTAATTAAGTCAAATGGACGCAGAATTAACTTAGTAAATCCTTCAAACAATTATGTCAGCATCATTACTCTGTCGTATCTCGTCTCCCTAAATCGACAATATCTGTTGGGTCGCGTGGCAAGTAATCCCTCTAACCCTCCGCCGCCTGTGTCGCGTGAGAAGTGAATTAAATCGCCACGGGGTCCGATCGACCACTTAACGAACGTGTTCGTGTCTTACGATTGATAGTGCAGAGGGAGGGTTGTCGTTGAAAGTTAATTCTTGTTTGATGTCATTGCGATCGCTTTATTACGTGTCACAGGAAATGCTGTTTTTCTTATGAACTGCCCTCGATTGACGAGTTGTGATTGAAATCTTATTTCTTTTATGTAACCTTTATTTCTTTTGACTGCCTCGGTGGCGTAGTTGTATTATGGTACGACTGCAATACTGAGGTCTCGGGTTCGATCCCCGGGTCGGGCAAAGTGACATTGAGTTTTTGTATTCAGTATCAGCTCGGAGTCTGGAATTTGTGCCCGAAATGGCGGATAGGCTCGCCCCCTATCACATCATGGGACGGAATAATGACGAAAAGTGGGTGCACTAGTTGCACCTCTGCCTACCCCTTCGGGGATAAAAGGCGTGAGTGTATATGTATGTATTTATTTCTTTTCTGATTCGACATTTTTGCAAGCCGGTTAAAAGGAGAGTTCGTGTGGTAGATATATTTTGATATAGGAATATATCCTAAAAATAATTACCTTCAAGCATATCTATACTTACATACATATACATGCTTGTGCAATCCCTTATCCTCCCTATTATCGACTATGCGGATGTGTGCTATTTTGACCTGAATACAGATCTTCTCAACAAATTAGACCGACTTCTCAATAACTGCATTCGATTCGTCTTTAACCTTCGTAAATATGATCATGTCTCTGCTTGTCGTTCTGATCTCAAATGGTTACCCATTCGCGAGCGGCGTAACTTGCGTGCTCTTACTACTCTCTATTCTTTACTTATGTCTTCCACTACGCCTTCCTACTTAACCGCATACTTTCAATACCTGAACTCAAATCATGAGAGAAATCTACGTTCTTCAAATAATCTTTTACTACTTTGTCCCTCTCACACCTCTGACTTCGTTCATTCTTCTTTTCCGGTCCAAAGTGTCCTACTCTGGAATGCACTCCCCCTAGAAATGAGAACATCTACAAATCGCTATGTGTTCAAAAAGAAGGTCCGAGAACTATTTTCGGCAAAATTGGCGTGATTATCATCACTTATTTAATATTATTTAATATATATTGTATAATATTTATTAATATGTTATTTATTATCTATTAATACGTATATTTATTAGTATTTTGTTGTATTGTTTTATTAGTATTTTTCATTATTATTCATAGGTTTATTCAGTAGCATATATACTTTGATGACATATTATTCTTTACTTAATTCTCCCTTATTTACGCACCTGCCTTCTTGTATCTCTGCACCACTTTAGGTTGACTGGTAGAGAATGCCTATGGCATTAAGTCCGCCTTTACTCCATGTATAAAGTGTAAATAAATAAATAAATAAAATATACTAATATTATAAAGCTGAAGAGTTTGTTTGTTTGAACGCGCTAATCTCAGGAACTACTGAACCGATTTTGAAAATTCTTTCACTAATTGGAAGCTACTTTACTCTTGAGTGCTATAGGTTACTTTTTATCCCGGGAAAATATTTTTATCCCGGAAAACTTTTTCACGCGGGCGGAACCGCGAGCACTACTAGTTGTCTGATAAAATTGAAATAAAAAAAGGGGAAACGTACATTGTCACTTTATTAATTTATATTAGTGTCCTAGGCGTGAACAGAAGTGATAAATGTTCCGGAATTATTGCTCTAAATAATCCTTTCAGTTTACAAAGACGACCCCGACTCAGGACGCAGTATTAACCCCTAAATGGCGTTATGCGGGGGTCGAAGCGACACGCGGACTGTCACATTCACAATATAGCTTTATAGTTTATTATAATATTTTCGTACAATATTGCCTACATTGCCCTCTCGGAAATAAACGTGTTACACGACTGTCTTTTTGATTTTGATTTTGAATTATAATTTTATTGTTGAATTTTATGAAATTTTTATGTTTATTTTTGCTGTCATATGGCTATAGCTTACTTCAAAAATGGAATCAGTTTAATAAAATATGGAAAAAATATTATATTTGCATAACTGTCTAAAATTATAACGTTGATTATGGTTAATAGAAAAAAAATAAACTTTTGTCTAACAATTTTTCACCGATTCAAAATAATAAACATCTGTACGTAAATATTACGTATCTCTAATATTTGAACTCAATGAAAATCACCCCGTGTAAGAGGGTCGGGGAATATTTGCTTCATCCGCGGTGACAATAAATCATATAATTTGGCGTACGAACACGAATTTAGTATCTACAGATTACTGTATGGGTGGATTTAGACTGTTCGACCGACAACCGCACATGTTATTATTAGAATTACAAGAATATGACAATTTATTTCCGTTTACATTACATGTGCCGCAACTCGCAAGCTTTAGTTTTTTTTTATTCTTCCGAACCACGAGACGAGCACGCCGCTCGCCCAATGGTAAGCAATTCGATCGCCCATAAACACTAGCAGCATTATACAGAACTTTTAATTACAAAGTACTACGAAGAATTCCACTGTGCTTGTCAACCTGAGACATTAGATGTTATGACTCACGATGCCCAGGAACTACGTTGGGTACAATATCCTTGAAACCGGAACACAACAGTGCATACACACTGATGCTTGGTGGTAGAAACAGACATTGAGGTGGTACCCACACGGCTCCTCGCATACGACAAGAATGATTTCCATGAAGTGCGAATATAAACTTTACAACAACGAGTTATAGTATCAAACGATTTATGAATATTAGCTATAGGGTACCAATAGGTCCAGTAGTTTCTAAAGGTTGTATCAATATATAGTAAGTCATAACAGTGTTCGTGTAAACCGATCGATGTGGCTGAAACTGTTATATACACGGATCGGAACAATGGACGAAGGCGTCGACACAATGGACAATACCCGTACCTCCAATACGATAACTACACTCATCTAATGTTTGTCTGTGTGTGTGCCTTTGTATTGCGCAACACATAAGAGTTACAGCAGACTGTATACTTGCTATATTGCCTTTATAGCCGTTTTATAAATAGCTTATGGATTATAAGGAAGCCTAGGGTTTCAGATTGAACAAGGGACGTAGGTCGACGACACTATGATTGGGTCTCAAAATTCTCTCATATATGTTACTGTGATAATTATTTTGAATGTCTTGAATTTTTGTGTCTTCATCCAGTCGTATTTACACCATTGTAATGTGGGGTCGGCGCAACAGACTTTTTAAGCATGTCACAGAAAGATAGCTTAATATATACGGCCGGACGCCTGTCTAACGTCAGAAGCTTTTTGCGACCCGGACTCATTTTAATTATTTTTATATAATGCAGTAAAATGAAATATAAAAACATTTTTTTTTATAAAGTACACAATATTCTTTATTCTTATTTACTTAATATCTTGACATCTTTTGAAAGTCACATGCATTTCGACGGTTCCGTAGAACAAAGTCGTATATGCAAAATGTTAGCTTTTCAGTAGAACGCTTTGAAAGTCGTTAGTTTGTATTCATGTGCGAATTAGTGCTATTTTCACATATTAAGTTCAAAGTTGTTACTGAACCCTATAGAATATAATGTTTTGTTCACTATAACTTGTGATTTTCACAATTAACTTAGACTTTCAAAGCGCTCTACTGAAAAGCTTCATTTTGCATATACGACTTTGTTCTACGGAACCGTCGATTTGTTGTTTTATGATACCACAATAAAATTATGTTAGCTCACAGATGTCCATAACAATAAAGCTTATAATACAGGGCATTATTGAAGGCGTGGTTCTGGTAGATAAGTAGATTTGTGACAGTACGGTAACGACATACATAAATTTGTGCGGACAAACACAGTTACAGCGGCTTAGCTTCCTGGCAAACAAGGGCGACGGGTCGTTGTGACACCATCGCGCGTTTGAGGGTTACAACTGTTTATTACCCTGGAATATGTCACCTTAATTGACAAAACGATCGCTTTTAACGGACATAAATTGATCATCAATTTACGGGTTATTATGAACCAAATGGAAGGATATTGTAGAAATTGTAATACACTGAGTGCAATGTTTGTTAGTTATAGATATTGCATATCAAATTGATATTTTTTATCTTCCATATAATTAATCAATATCAAATAATATCGACGTGTACTGTTTGTATCTAAATCAGATGATTAGCTGTTTTTGCGTACTAAAAATATTAACAGCTATTTTTTTCATTTGAATTGGCCTGTTAAAAATGTTGTACTCTGGCATACAGCTGAAATGTTTAACTAGGTTTTCTAAATCTAAATGGCTAATTCTTGGTCATTCGCGAATCTCAAGTGATTCAAATCAATAATATATACAAAATCTATGCAATTCAAAGGCGAGTTCCCTGACCCAGCCAGATCCTAAGACAGTGATTGAAAGGCAGGAGCATTGCAATGCGCGCGTGCGCAGGACCGGTGCGCGCACAATGCAGCGGAAGACGTCTCGCGCCGCCCCCGGCAGATGCCGCGAGTAACTCGCCGCTGGCATCTTGGAACTGGTTTTAGAACTATGCTGACCCCAGTTTTTGAATTTGGAAGCTCGCTTGATTATGACACGTGTCGTTTCCATAAAAATAATAATATGTGGAATGTTGCAGCTAAATTCTATTTATTATTATTTAATTGTTACTTAATTATTAGCTATATTTAATGTGTGCAACCTGGAGTATTTTGAGATTAATATTGGTTAATAGATAATATGATTTTAATTTAAATTATGACTAATGTGAGCGTAGAACGTAGAGTGAGAGTTCTTTATGACCTGTCGCCAAACACTTAGTTTATTTTACAGAACTATATTGTTAAGATATGGTATCAGATAGGAAATGCCCACAATAACTATCAAACGATAGATTATGAACATTATGCTTCGTAGGCATACTATTATATAACGTTCAAGATATAATAAAATGAGCAAGGGCAAGGAACGATAGCTTGATAAGTCCTTTTGCATAAACGTTGAATTGTTTTGACAAACCAGTATCTGTAAATGGGCAAGTTTTTGTATTTCCGCCTAGAGCCGGCACGCGACGCCGCATACACAACGAACAAACTAAATATATCTATTAAACGCACAAAAAGATAAGAACACGCGCCAAATTGAGTGCCGTAATGAATGAACCCTAAAATAAACCTCAGCGCACAAAGGCACATCTTGTATTACACATATTTGTATGAAGAGGAAGTAGGAAGGCAGCTGGCAGACTGTTTTTCTTCGCTACGGTAATGATGGTCTGTAGTGCATTGCGCTTTTGTTACGGTGTCCTGTCGCGTGCCCCGATATTATTTTGCTGTAAGTGGGTGGAAAGGTGTTCGCTGGTAACTGTACCGTTGCGGCTCAAGATGTTTTGGTAGAATAGTTGAAACTGGGGTTGAAAAGTGTACACATGCCGATGTGTTCTTATACTACTAACAGACGGTTAGATTTGGTATCATGCGACCAATTCGTCACGCGGTACAGTCTTCACGCCACACGATCGAACCGTACCATGCGATGGCCAGTTGTATGCAACCAAGTTTCATGGACAAGCCATCGAACCAGCCGTACCAACAATAATAATAATAATGTCCATCGAACCGTGCCCCACACGATGCGATATGGTTCGATGGCATACCATTTTAATGGTTCGGCTGTACCAAATCGCATCGCATGTGCCCACTTTTACCTTGTTCAAACTAAATTATTTCGTTCAAAAGGGTCAGACCAAAATTCTTGACTCGACGTCTATATGATTACAACTAGAGGAGTTGTGAGCGAATTCACAGCGAGGTGACGCGGTGTCGTGCGACTTTCCAGTGTAATAAGAATGTTATAAATAAATAAAATAAATAAAATACTTTATTCATCACGTAGGCGAACATAGTTGCACTTATGATATGTCAAGATACATTCAATTAATAATAATTATTACAAATAGTCACTTATATAACTAAAGACACATTTAAAGGGAGCAAAATCAATGTAAACTAAATATAAAGAAGCCAAGCTCGGGCTGGCAGGAAAGAGATAAAAAAAGAATATTTTTTATTAAAATTAATGGGAGGCACGCGTCGCGATCCTCACCGGTGAGGACACTACAGGCCCTAGCCTAGCTAACCTACCAGCCTTTCACTAGCTACCTAAGCGATGACTACCCGAAGAAGAAAGGCAGAAAGAAACTCCGGGCTTAATTTTTTGTCATCAATTGTCCATTGAATCTTTATATGATATATTTTTTTCTTTTTTTTTTTTTCCAAGTCTTTTGCATACAAAGTCAGATTAGTTATATAAGCTAATGCACACACATCACCGTTAAATAAGGATAAAATACAATTGAAGGAAATTTACAAACACAAAACACTATACCTTCAAAATAAAATGAGAGACCACAAATAAATAATTATAATTAAACGGTGTAAAACGTGCATACGCCTACATTTACAAACATAATTTTTGTTGATTTATTATCTGAATTTAAACATCAATACGCACAATTAAAATAATTTATAAGTTTAATAACAGGCAAGCGCAACACAATGATCGGTCGGTCGTCATTAACAAAATGATAATATGTCAACGCGAGAATAATAATATAATGATTATAAAATGTCAAATAATAATTTAATATTAATTATAATGTCAATATTGTAGATGGATACACCTAACATATTTAATGCAATCAACATCTAATATGTGTTAACATGGTTCGGTATTGTGTGCAGGACTAATTTTCCAAACTGTCTGATCATCAAGATAATCCGATACATTATAATACCCCTTAGACATTAACTGGCGCTTAACGTAACATTTGAATTTGTGTCCGGGTAGACTGGTTATTTCGGAGGGAAGTTTATTATAAAATTTAATTCCATTTGCTAAATATGATTTACTCGTTTTACAGAGCCTAAAATTTGGAACAACTAGTTTATTCTTATTTCTAGTGTTCAGACAGTGCAAGTCACTGTTTTTCATGAAAGTACTAAGGTTTTTGCGGACATACATAATATTCTGAAAAATGTATTCGGCCGGCAAAGTCAGTATATTGATCTCCTTAAACAGTTCTCTAAGAGAATCGCGAGAGCAGAGGTTATAAATAGCACGAATAGCTCGCTTCTGTAAGATAAAAATGGTCTGCAGATCTGCAGAAGAACCCCACAGAAGAATGCAATATGACATAATACTGTGGAAGTAAGCAAAATATACCAATCTTGCCGTAGCCACGTCAGTTAAATGTCTAATTTTCCTAATAGCAAAGACGGCAGAACTCAATTTGCTTGCAATTTTTTGAATATGGGGTCCCCATTGCAATTTATTATCGACTGAGACCCCGAGGAAGACCGTTGAGGGTACTAAATCTAGTTTATTCCCGTCTAAATCAATATTTACTTCATTTTTATTGTTGAGTAACGAGAATCGGACACATTTAGTTTTCGCCGCATTTAAAAGTAAATTATTCGCAGAAAACCAGTCGGAAATCAATTTGAGTACTTTACTTGGCTCTGTAAGATGCTCTTCCCTTCTATTTACCTTAAATATTAACGAAGTATCGTCAGCGAATAACACAACTTCAGCCATATTGTTAACCATATAGGGAAGATCATTTATATAAACCAGAAATAAAAAAGGACCCAAAATGGATCCTTGGGGAACCCCAATCCTAACTAAGGACCCTGCAGAGAAGACGTTGTCGATAAACACTTGTTGTTTCCGATCTGTTAAATATGAAGATATTAGATTTAGCGCGTTTCCCCTAATACCATAATAACAAAGTTTTAAAATAAGGGTACTGTGATCGACGCAATCGAATGCCTTGGAAAGATCACAAAACACCCCTAGAGCATCCCGTGATTCCTCCCAGGCATTCAAAACAGCTCTAACTAAAGCACGTCCAGCATCTTGTGTAGACCTGCCTTTTGTAAATCCAAACTGCCTATCATGTAATATTCTATTTTTATTAAAGAACACCAGCATTTGATTAAGCAATATTTTTTCAAATACTTTACTTAAAGCTGGTAAAATAGAGATAGGCCTATAATTAGAAGGAGTGTTTGAGCAACCTGCTTTAAAAATTGGCACTACTTTACTAATCTTCATAAGATCAGGAAATATGCCGTCTCTAATGCAGGAATTAAAAATATTAGCAAGGATTGGGGCGATGCTAACTATTACTGACTGCAACGCTTTAACAGACAGACCCCAAAGATCTTCAGTGCTTTTCATGTGTAGGCTCTTAAACACTTTTATGATATCATATTGTGTAACAAACTCAAATTTGAAATTAGGTATTGATAAATCTAAATTGCGTTTTAAAAATGATTCGGCTGCTCCTGGTGAGGATGGCAGACAATTTGTTGTCTCAAACGGTATATTAGTAAAATAATGTTCAAAGTAATTAGCCGTAATATTTGTATCTGAAACTAGTTCGTCATTAATGTTCAATACAATCTTGTCATTAGACTTAGTTTTGCCAGTTTCAGTGTTAATAATTTTCCAAGTTGTTTTAATTTTATTGTCAGAGTTTTTAATATTACTACTAATATAAGCAGCCTTAGCATACTTACATACACTTTTAAAAATATTAGAGTATGATCTTACGTAATTAGTAAATTTGACGTCGGGTGTAAAGGACCTTCTATCATATAATTCGTAAAGAACATCTCTACTACGCCTTATACCTTTTGTTGCCCAAGCACTGAATGATATTTTATTTTTTAGTGGTACTGATTTTACACCGCATGTCTTATTAAATACATTTGTAATACCATTTAGTAATGTTTCAAACATATTGTTTGGGTGGTCTGAGTCGCAAGTCAGCATAGGTAACACAGAGTTAAGTCTAGTGCTAAATTTCTGCAAATGATGTTGAGAAAGGGGTCTAAATTTAATAATGTTTTTACTTTTATTTTCTTTACAATTAAGTTTGACCATTTGACAAGTGTGGTCTGAGCGAACCCCGGCTAATAATTCTTTATAATTAAGTTTAAAATTTGTAATTACATTATCAATACAAGTGGCCGAAGTTGAAGTTAGTCTAGTTGGCTCTAGAAAGTGACAGTTAAGATTAAAAGATTGAAGCAATGTCAAGAAAAGACTTTTTTCTGTGGAATCTATCAGTAAGTCTATATTAAAGTCACCGCAGACTAAAATCTTACTATTCATTTTAAGTTTTTTAAGAATATCCTCCATTTTAGAAATAAAAGTTAATATGTTAGCTGTAGGAGGCCTATATACGCATAATATGATATAATCTCCGGTCTCTGCACACGCAACCTCACATACTCGTTCAACAGAAAGCTTTGTAATATCTTGTCTTTCCTTGTACAAGACACCATCTTTGATGAGAATCATAGTGCCCCCACCTTCTGCTGAAATCCTAATGAACGAGCTGGCAACTCTGTAACCATTAATACTAAATGCCATTCTATCTGGTTTCAACCATGTCTCCGTAAAACACAAAATATCAACATTATATTTTTCTACAAATAATTCAATGTCAAGGACTTTGCCAGAGAAACGATTTATGTTTTGATGAGTTAATATTAAAAACATGTCATCTTTCTCTGTTGTCATACTTAATTGTTTAAATTATTGACTACAATAGTATTAGTAGTACTACTAAAACATGTAGTTATCGAGGACTTCGTCATACTACTTATGACTGTCTTAATATTATAAGCTAACAATGTAGCAATACAATGTCTACATGTCTTTGTCAGATACACAGTATCTCTGGTTAAATTATAACTACATTTTCCAATAAAATTATTGACGTCCAGGAATATAAATTTATCACTATAATGAGTAACCAAGAAGTGCATCTGCTTATTAAGTGTATGGATATGATTGTTTACCCTATCAGACACATTTGACATATAAGGAAATGCGCAAAGTATTATTTTTTGACAATTAAGGCTTATCATAGAGGCTATACTGTTTGAAATATCATTTTTGGTCAAATTACAACTATTCCCTACTAATATTGCAATACAAGACTCAGGAGTATATGTCTTGCTAACTACTTGTTTTATAATCTCTTTATAGAGCATTCCTGGGAAGCAATAACTCATAGCGGAGTGCTCTAGGTTATTGCTAAGAGATGCCCCAAAGCCTTTTCCTATACTGTCTGAGAACACAACAGTGGGAGGTACATCACAAGCCTTTATAGTTATAGGATAGCTCTCATCTACCTGGGAGTTCACCAGGTTAGCGCTCTGAGAGTCAACAAGGCCGGGCATGTTCATCTCAACCACAGATGAAGTGTGTCCAGAGTCTTTACTATCAGAACATGAATGAGTACTACAATTATTGTTAGAATTCTTTATAAGTGCCATGAGATCATCAATTTTGTTTTTAGAAGTAAGAAAGTTATTATATGTTATACTCAGAGACTGTTCCAGTGTTTTAATTTCACACAATAACCGCTGTGTATCAGCCTCATATATAAGCTTACTATCTTCTAATTTAATTTCATAGTTTTTTAATTTATCTAATAATGAACTACGTTCTTTAATTAAATTTATATATTTAGAATGGCAATTTTGTTTATTACTTAATTTTTTATATTTTTGAATGAATTTTGTTAATTTTATGTACTTTTTTAATTTATTGTGACTGAGACGATGCAAGTTGTAACTGTTTGATTTTTTTACCACTGAATCATCTTTAGTGAGATCAACAATTATGTTTGATTTCAGTGGAAGAGAATTTGAACCACCACACATAAGTTCTTCATAAAGGCTTTGGTTCACCGCTACCTCAGTTTGCTCCTTTTCACTATTTAACTTATTTATTTCGTTATTTGCATTATTTAGATCATATTCTAGGTCCCTAATTCTACACAAAGCCTCCTCATATAATATGCTACAGTTTGCAAAAGTATCTATCACCGCTTGGAGTTTGTTCCGTTCCTCCACAATCAACTCATTCTCTTGATGGATCTCCACTAATTGGCGCTTGAGTGAGGTATTATTTTTAATAATGTTAGTGACTTCCTCCTCACTCTCTTCACGTTCTTGCAGGAGTTTTTGGCACTGGTCTTTTTGTGCCTTTAACTCTTTAAGAGCCATCCTCAGCTTCATTTCAGTTTCCTGAGCTGCGGTTTTACGGGTCTGCATGATGTAGTTATGAGCTTGGGCAACTGGAAGTTAACAAAGAGAGGACAGAATACTCGAGATATATGTACAGCGAAAAAGAGCCACAAAATTTTATACTAAGGGGGGGTAGTGTATAAAGTCACAAAGACTAAGAGTTTTACTACAAAACACTAAATTAGTGTAACAAGTTTAGTTGATTGTAGTATGCTGTTGTCTGGGGCAAATATTTGGCTATGCAGTCATCAATTCTATTTCCACTATTGTCAAATAGAAAGAGACTTAAGCGATGCCCGTGTGATTTTGACGTGGCTCACTAATTGTGAGCAAAGTAACTAATGTAGTGTTGTGTTAAATGTTGTAAATAAAACTGTACTCGCCAGATAAGTGATAAAAATCCAATCCTTGTTTGAATTCAAGAGACGGTTGACCACGGTCGATACGGTGACAGCTATTTCAATTACTTATTATCACAGGATTTTGTTTAGAACTAAGTATGTATTTTGTATTATCTTATAATATTATTACTATTTCCTTAAAATGCACTAATTAGATTACGAACCATAACAAAATTAATCAAAAAGTAATATTTAATAGCCGGAGTTAAATTTGACGTCCGAACCGATCAAGTGTTGCCAGGAATCTTAACTTACTTAAGGTTAACTTTACTTGACCACATATGAAACAACATGGCATATTGACCAATCAAAAACTACTTATTTTCGGGACTTTTACGAGACTATCCCGCCCTCACACCCACCATTGCAACTCCTGTAAGCCAGGATCAGCAGTGGCACGCATTTTATGACACCGAGCGGTGAAGCTCGGCGAGTCTCAGGGAACACTAATTAGTCTTAACCCGCAACGAAGCTAATCAAACAGAAGAATAGGGAGGAGTTAGAAATATATTTTCCACTTCCCTCCATAGCAAAGCGGGAGACAAAATAATTAACTAAAAGAGGTATTTTAACCTTAATTATTTAGAGTTTCACTAGTGGAAAAGCCATTAGCCTTATTTTCGGGACTGCAAAAGCTGCACTTAGTTAGCGAAAAGTGGGTGCACTAGTTGCGCCTCTGCCTACCCCTTCGGGGATAACAGGCGTGAGTGTATATGTATGCAAAAGCTGCACTTAGTTTGTCGATTGATCTATTTGGAGACTCCATTGTAATTAACAGTAATAATACAGTCTATAGTAACTAAGCCTACAGTAAAGTTTACAAAATCAAGCGTTTCTGCATTTACTTTTATACTCAAGCTAAAATTGACAATATTTGTTAGTTAATCTAAATCAGACTTATTAGTAGGAGTAACGAGCATAGATATATTTTTTCTGGGACTTCACGTACCTTCGAAATTCAGAGAACTTCTCAGGTATGCAGGTTTCCTCACGATGTTTCCTTTATCGTTAAAGCAAGCGATAGTTTACAAAGAATACACACATAACTTTTTAGAAAAGTCGGAGATGTGTGCCCTTAGTTTTTGAACCTTCGTCTCGGCGGTCCGTTCCAGTCCCAACTAGGTTATCGCCGCTTCGATAATTGGTTAATCTCATAAAAATAATATCTTGACGAATTCATGTAGCAACATTTGCATTCAGTTGTATCTAAGATAGGTATATATTTAATGCACGTGATATTGAAAAGTATAATATACCTAATTTTTCTTATACATAAAGATGGAAACAATATTAATTACCTCTTTAATATGTTATTTAGTATGACTCAAGTGATTATATTGCACTGCATATTTTTTGATAGCGATTATGATTACACTAGTAGTGCTCGCGGCTCCGCCCGCGTGAGAAAGGTTTTCCGGGACAAAAATATTTTCCCGGGATAAAAAGTAGCCTATAGCACTCAGGAGTTATGTAGCTTCCTATTAGTGAAAGAATTTTCAAAATCGGTTCAGTAGTTCCTGAGTTAGCGCGTTCAAACAAACAAACAAACAAACTCTTCAGCTTTATAATATTAGTATAGATTAGTATAGATAGTATAGATATTTCGAAGTATCTAATCATAATGTAATACACAAAATTATTTTACGGAACTTGCCTTAGTTTTCCGAGTATTTGATAAAATCATTGACTCTTTATAGACGTGTTATAAATAAATAACGATAAAGGTACGAGATGCAGTCGCCAAGACCTGAGATAAGATACGTGATTATAACCCAGTAGATAGACAAATCATCATCAATATTATCATCACCATCAGCCACACGACGTCCACTGCTGAACATAGGCCTCCACCAAAGATTTCCAGACGGACCTGTCAAAAGCGACCTGCATCCACCGTATTCCTGCGACTTTTACCAAGTCGTCCGTCCACCTTGCAAATAACCAATACCATTGCCATTCTAAGTTATATTGACTAGCCATTGTCAGACGGCAAGCAAGGTGGACCGATGACTTGGTAAAGGTCGCAGGAACGCGCTGGATGCGGGCCGCTTTTGACAGGTCCATATGAAAATCTTTGGGGGAGGACTATGTTCAGCAGTGGACGTCATGTAGCTGATGATGATGATGATTGTCAGACGGTAATCTTCTTCCTAAATTGGGACTTAATTACGACTTATAATTTGATATATATAATCGGTCATAAACAATTTATAAGAATTTGTTAGTCCAATTTTCCATTAATTAAAAAACAGATATTTTAGTGGGAGTGAAACTTATGCTCAATATGGCGATAGGGCCGTCCCTTTCACATCCAGGGATTTTTGTAAAGTATGGATGCGTTAGTTTCGAATCTGCTTAACTCGTGGATAAATACAAACTTATCTAAATTAATTATTAAATCTTAATCGCTATTGTACATACTTATTAACCCCCGACGCAAAAATAGTGGTGGTTGGTGGCTGGTTTGCATAATTGTTGTGAATTCTATGAACAAAATAGCGATGAGATAACGGCTTATAATTAGTCAATTATTACCTGGAACTTCGAAAGAGTGAACGACATTTCGTCAAATTACACTTATTCTATCAACTGAATGATATGTTGCGACGAATGAATTGGACTTCTAAGGGATGAATAATATAATTCAGCAAGAAAAAAGTCGAAAAATTACAGCAAATTACCTTGGAAAATAGAATACGAATTGGTGAGGACCCACTTCGGAGTTAAAAAAAACAATCACATTACACTGTTTCATTTAACGTGTATTCGGTCACGTGTTAACTTATTGTTGGATATTTTTTATCTAATAATTGGAAAACAGCGCTTAATTGAATAATAATGTAAATGACATTTCAATTTCTTTACTTAATGTAGTGACATTAGTCTTCGACAGACATCAGTGGGCAGTGATCGTCATTTTTGTTATTTCATTAAAGATATTGTTGTAGTGTAGATTTAGAGCAATCTACTGATTTTTTGTTTTACAAAAGCGGCTGCTTTAACTAAGCGTAACGTAGTTAGTAGTGTTCACGCGAAAAGAATAAATCCCTTGATTGTTAATTATTTTCATATTATAAAAGTATTTCACATACTTATATGTATAGAGTTTATATCATATTGTTACAGGAATTATACAGTCAAATTTCCAAATTTGAATCCTTTTTTGCGTCAAAAGCTGATGTTGGTTACTGTTGCTAACAAACCACATCATCCCAGTAATCGACAATTTACTAACTTTGTAGGTAACTTTCTAATAAAAAATGTAAGTAATAAATATTACAGAGCTCGTGATTGACCAAAGTATAAGTAATACGATAAAACGGTAAATATTTATAGAACTTTTCTATCGACGTACGAGAGGAATCTATGTTAAAAAAATAGTCACATGAAAATCGTCACATTTTCTATCACTTTGGACCGTCATGGCGACGTCTTCTAGGGTCATTATTTACATATCAATAGTGCACCTGTGTATTGCGCACACACTTGTGCACTATAATATTATAGGAGATATCTCCTATCAGCCAGGTACGCAGGAGATATCTCCTGCGTACCTGGCTGATCTCCGTTGAGATTGGCCGCCGTGGCCGAAACTGGCTAGGAGGATTTCATCAATAGTACATCTATGTTCATTTTTCGCAATTATAAATTTAAAATTAGAAAGTAACTATTGAAATGTGGTAGGTTTCGAAGCCACATTCATAAGATCGGTGTACATCGAAACGCCTCCAATTTGAGGATTAGTATTGCATGCAAAATTGTGAGAGTAGTGTTTACGCTACTACAATACGAATGGTGAGTACAATTGTTAGTCTAAGAGTATAATGTGTGCATTTTCATTGATTCAGTCCAATGGTCACTTATAATTTAAATTGGAGTAACGGCTTATTCGGCTTGTATTTAAGAGAGTTTTTATTTTTATGTTAACCTCACTTTTGATTGTAAGTAGTAAATGTATATTAATTAATTGAAATTAAACATCATGTAAAATATGACTGTTAATTTAGCAGACAATAATATTTAAATATATTCAAATAAATAATGATAACAATAATTTGACCGTATTAATGGAATACAATAATTATTAGCTTCACTTCATACGTGTGTACTTTAAATACACACACACACACACACACACGTTTTTTTTATCAGTAGCCTGTCATCTCTCTGATATTGTGTAAGCATTGGATTTAATAATGCGTATCAGTGCAATCACTCTACCAATTTTCTGGTTATTTTTAACGCTTACTCATCATTATCAAGCCGGACATGTATGTGACGATTCTAGAATCCCTAGTGTTAGAGAAGCAGAATTCAGAACACTTTTGTAGATGTTTTACACTTTATTTTTCCTCATCCTTTTATATGACAATCTTATCAATTCCAACCGTACTATATTATCACCTTGTCACAACAATGATTTCTCCACGAGCGCTCAAGTTCGACTGACTAAACGGAGACATCACTGTCTCCCACCTAAACTACGCCGGAAGATCTTAATCGGAAGTAAGACAATTCATAATTAAAAATAACTACTAATACATTGCAATTAAAAATATAAAAATTAGAAAAATAATTAAGTTTGCAAGACTTGAATTTACAACATAATAAATATCATTTAAAACTATAGTAATTCATTCAACGGAAGTTACAATGCATTAATAACAATCTGGCGTTTCCCTAAAGTACGCTTACACTTGTCATCTTTACTATGATTAGGAATGATTTCATACAATTTTAATAATTTGGATTTCATATTTACTTAAAGTGTGTTTTTTTAGTAATGTTTAAACCACACTATCGTAAGCTAATGTTTTTATTTTTTTTAACAAATTATGTGACCTCTTTAAAGTGTAGAAGACGGGTGCCTATACGAAAATATTCATTTGAAAATGTATATTTATTATGTTCGACCTAGAGAAGTTAGAAAAAGTGTGTGATAAGTATGATGTAGCGTTTCTTTAGATAACGTATGAAAGTCACGTTGACAAATTCAATTAAAAGAATATTCGATTCGTAGGTAACCGATAGGTGTAAAGGAAATGAAAAAAAATATTAACCCAACTACGACAGGAGAGCCATCTCTACTGTTATAGTCGGGTAATAGGTATTGCTATTTTAAACCGATTTCAAAAAATGAGGTTCTGCATTCAACCCGTGTGTATGTATATACATACATACACACGGGTTGAATTGAAGTGGATCAGTATTACGTGCACTAATCCAATTATCACAAGAAAAAGACTGGTATTTTGGCGTACAAATTGCATTTACTGTTGGATAATGTTTGCGCGTTTTTTACTTGATGGCTTGAAAAAGTTTTCAGTTTATTCAGTTTGTTCGCTCCTTAGACACTTTCTGGAAAGTTTGCATTTGATGGTATATCACTTGCAACTTTATCCCATTGCATTTTCCAATATGAGGTTGGCACAACGCAAATTTTCAACCATATTGCAGTATAAATTTGGCTTAGCTTATCGACTGATGGCTTGCCTGACGTTAGCCCTTTCTAAGGAGCCCAGTCCCGGAAAAAATATGCTAGCTATAATATATAAAGTAGAAACTACGTTTATTGAAATGTAATGTCTGCTATAAAGATACGGGGATTAATTGGAATCGTCCTTAATTCCATTCGATAGAAATATTAAGGCGGACGTATTACTCTGATTATCTTTATCGGATACTGCAAAAGTAGCAATAATTGTTACGTGTTATTATTATGTTTGTCAAGTCTTTTCAACAATTAAAATTATGTCGTGATGATATAATCGCATGATTTATTATCACAAAGCAAAAGAATTTATACACTACGTGACTGTATATTCCAATATTGGAATAGATTATCAAGCCATCTTGCAAGAAAATTTAAATGGATATTTCATAATTTTAAGTTTTTAGATTTTCTGTAATTAATCGATATTTGGCATCCTAGGCTTGGCTTGGCTTATGTTAGGTAAGGAAAATGCAAAATGGAATATAATTATTAGTTAGCTATATTGGACGTTCATAGAATAAAATGACTAGCTTACTGTATGGGAAACTTTTATAAGCAAGCTTTTATAGCATTGGAAAGAACGTGATTAAAAAATCAAATTATTCAGTTATTACTTGTTACAGGAAACGAGGAGGACGGTGAACCTTCCGCCAATAATGACGAGAATACCGGTAAGTGATACCAAATTTCATTAATTAAATTAAATTTCTTAGATGATATAATAGCATAAATAATAGATGGGCGCCTACGCAGATGCAATCCTATATTCGAAACATCTACTACGCATACACAACTTCGCAAAAATAAACAAACACGTCTTTATGCCTCAGGGCGTAGGCAGAGTTTTAACCAGGGCACCTTCTTTTCGCCATGAGTGTTCCGTCCCATGACGTGATTAGGGGCGAACGTATCGCTACATTGGGCACAAATTCCTAACTCCGGGCTGATATTGACTAGAAAATGCAATATCACTTCGCCCAACACGACATTCGAATCTGGGATCTCAGAGCGGTAATCATTCCGCACGTGCAGTATAACTACGCCACCAAGGCACTTCGCAGAAATGTGTAGGAAATAGTAAACTGTAAAAAAATATAAAAATAAATTATCATAGCAGCAATATCTGATATCACGACTCCAACGATATTTTGATTTTAATTGATAAGACCAGACAAGCTCAGAATCATCCTTTCAGGCTGACTGATAGGATTCACATGTCATTTATTGATAAGCATAGGAACGTATTAGTTGAATAAGTACCTGTTTAGAACTTCCAGGTATTTTTTCACATCACTAAAAACTACTGTGGAAGTTGTTAACCGTGAGGTCATAGTTCAATAATTTGATCGGGCTGTTTGGTGTAAATTACTGGTGGTAGGCCTCTCATGGGTAAGAGTCCGCCTGGGTGGGTACCACCGTAATGTCTACATCTACCGTCTAGCAGCAGTGTGCATGCACTTATGTGTTTCGGTTTGAAGGACATTGTAGACAGTGTAACTACTGAACATAATGAGACTTGAGATCTTATGACTCAGGATGACGAGCGCAGTGGAATGCCACACAATACTTTGTAACTCAAGCTGCTGTATGATGTTACCACTGTTTATGGTCGTATCGCTTAGCATCAGCCGAACGGCATGCTCGACTCGTCATTAAATGCCATAAAAAATATCATAATTCATGACATGATTTGATTGAGATGTTTTGAAATGTGTCCTCCTTTCACCACTGATTATTCCTTCGGGAATACCAGTATTACTTTTTTAAAGCAACCAGCAAACCCTCGATCGAACTGCCACCATACCAATTTCTTATATATAAATATAATAATAGAATTTTATCAGTATAAAAGCATCGTTTTCTCCAAGATAAAATATATGACAAGGATGAATCTTTGAGATTAAAGATGAAATCGTGTTATTATTCTGTGAAACTCTAACGTGCAATGTTCAATGACTGCATTGACAATTTGCAATGGAATTTTTGTTCTTTAGTGACTTACACGACTTAATTATTGCCACAGAATGCGAGTTTAGATTCTGAACCATAAAAAATGAACAGAAGTTATAGCCTTACTAACTAAAACATCCGAAGTGTTTTATAATATCGCAACAATTATTGAGGGTTGAATGTGAGGTAAGAGCACACCTGAACAATGTTACAGTATAACAAATGATTTTCTAGCTTACATGTCTGTTAGGCGTCACGCAGACTCCTTAGACTTGTTGACGAGAAACACTATACTGCTATGATACTAACTGTTGCTTTAGCAAATGTTAGTATCCTGTGATGTGTTTTTTTTCTTTTTATACGGTTACGGCAATATCACTCCACTGCCCCTGACTGCCTCGGTGGCGTAGTTGTATTACAGTACGACTGCAAAGCTGAGGTCTCGGGTTCGATCCCCGGGTCGGGCAAAGTGATATTGAGTTTTTCTATTCAGTATCAGCCCGGAGTCTGGAATTTGTGCCCGATATGGCGATAGGCTCGCCCCCTATCACATCATGGGATGGAATGACGGCGAAAAGTGGGCGCACTAGTTGCGCCTCTGCCTATCCCTTCGGGGATAACAGGCGTGAGTGTATATGTATGTATGCCCCTGATGGTAAGCGGAGAGAGGTATAGAATGTCGGCTGACGAGCGATGTTGTCCTTCGTCAGACGACACAATAGCGTAGTTGACAACTTTTTTTAAAATACAATCATGTAATATGTACGCTATCCAAAATCTAAAGAAAAAAGAGTTTTTAAAATTGGCGCAATAGTAACTAAGTTATAAAGCTTTGAAAAATGGTGGAAGGGGTAGCTGTCCAATAACAGCAATACTAGGCTGTGACGTCACCAAGCGCCGTCGACCATAACGCTGCGTGCGTGCGAAAGAAATGGCGCGATATGCCCGCCACACCTCTACTTTTGCTCACAAAAATATTTCAATATTGAATAACTGCTTTATTTTTCAATCGATTTTGATGCTGATTTCACAGAAGAATTTTTTTTTCGTATTATTTTCTTTTACAATTAAAAAAATGTACAAAATCCAACATAGGCAAATACCCTATTATGCCGGTCTGTTTGAACTGGATATACACAGAGTGTTCCCGGCGCACGGCACTATGGGGTTTTAACACATTATGTACGGTGGTCACTATTCGGGTGGATATGGAATATATGCCATTACCAGAAACTACACTTACTGTAAATATCAAAGCAGTGTAGAGTTTCTAGTCAAGAAGTTGACAACGTCTGCGCAGCGCCTTAAATGTACCAGATATTAATTTTTCCTATTGGCAACAAACTGTAGATTATAAAATATGGAAAATTAATAATATACATATATATATATATACATATACACTCACGCCTGTTATCCCCGAAGGGGTAGGCAGAGGCGCAACAAGTGCACCCACTTTTCGCCGTTATTCCGTCCCATGACGTGATAGGGGGCGAGGCTATCGCCATATCGGGCTCAAATTCCAGACTCCGGGCTGATACTGAATAGAAAAACTCAATATCACTTTGCCCGACCCGGGGATCGAACCCCGGACCTCAGCCTTGCAGTCATACTGTAATACAACTACGCCACCGAGGCAGGCAGAGGAAAATTAATAATATATATTACATCAATATATTATTATTGTCTTATATGGAATTTTTCTTATCGCACCGTATCGTAAATACGAAATATCATCATCGATTACGATTAAAGACAGAAAGATGATTACATTTGTCAGGTAAGATTGTGTTTTTGTCTAATCTGTTTTATTATCTCATAGATACGTGCATCGGAAGGTTTCGTATTCAGTGATGACTTTATACTTTAATGCCGAAAGATGTTCTTTTTGTTATTAATTTGCGTATAATCATTATTAAATGTGATTGGAGATTCTTGATCAACTTTCGCAAGGGGCTATATAACCACTGCTTCTATTTATTTATGGTGAGTATGATATTTTTATTTTCCGATGAGACATACATGCATGCTATCTATTGAGATATTTCTAATTTGAGGTTTTTATAATGAATATTCTCGATATTAAATTAATTTATTCTGACAGTCGGAATTATGTTATTTGTCATAACATGTAAAAAAGTAGATTTTAAATTTGAAGATATATCATAATTAGATTTTTTTTTATTAATTTCGACTTGATAATGTAGGGTTTTTCAAATATAATGTCAAAAACCGCCATTTTTTAAAACTCTGTAAACTGTAGAGCGACTGTTAAAGATTTTTTATATTGTTATTATTAACTGATTAGATACCATTATTTACGACTTGGTTATCTTTATTGCTTTTTCGAAAACGTAAAACTTTAATCCTATAACGAAATTTTAATTACCTACTGTGTCTGCGATTTAAATTTTTATTGGCAATGCTGTGTTTTTTTTTTAAGAATTTAGTAGCCATTTTAAATACTAGATATAATGCGACTAAAGTCTCAAGGTACTAAGCTCATGTCAGGCAGTGGTTTGTACAAATGCGAAGTTTGGATGACGTTGCTGCTGTTTATTGGCAGCAGTGTCGGTTTCTATTCGAGTGCCTTTTCACTTTATAGCCGTGATTTTTATGAGAAAAAAATGTTTTTTAAAATAACATTTTTTTCATGTCAGTAGTCGATGCGTCCGCCATTTTTAACTATTGCATCATTCAAATTGCGTACGTATGGGTGCATTTACATAATACCACAATTATGTTTTTTCTCTTCTATCTTTTTTATCTTCTCCGCTATAATTCTAATATAAAAAAGGAGAACATGTTTCTTCTTCTTCAACCTTTCGAAGTCCACTAGGCTTCCCCCAAAGATTTCCAGATCAACGTGTCAGAAGCGGCCTGCATCCAGCGCGTAGCTGCGACCTTAACAAGGTTTAATAGAGATAATTAATATTTAAAGATAAGTAAAAAATTAATTAACGTGGTCATGGAAATGACACTTATGTATAGAAGGAGTTTTTAGCATTAAAATAATAGAGCAGATTAGGATTGTGACGTATATACACGTGTTGCTGTCACAATAAACTTTCTAGATAAGTTTTATGAATGATGAACATGTTTATTATAATATTTCAAAGTAATTTGAATTATCCGAGTAATGTTATTTGTCCAACCCGCACTAGTGAGCGCTCTAGGCCAGCGGGGTAGACTTGGGTATAACTCTCTCAGAGATAGAGTAATAATACACTGCCTGTATTATTATTATTAAATATAAAAACAATAGAGTCATTTGAATCAGCATGGAACCTAACGTTTCGAAGATTAGCGCGTACAAACAATAACAATCTCTTCTTATAACTATGATAGTGAGTTTAGATAAAAATGATGTCGATTATTCAGTAAAGATTAAATTGATACTTAACGTTCAACACTCATACACACGGTGAGGTTTTGATATAATAGTAGGTAAGAGGCATGATTCTCTATGACATTGTTAACTCGTAACGCGGCCGCGTCACGTTCACTTCGTGTAATGGGCGTAAAATGGTATAGATAAAATTGATTCTTTCATTCAACACTCACAACCGCAGTGAGATTTAGACATGTCATCATTGTTTATTAAGATATGCTCTGCATCGAAGGCTGACCATTATAAATTAATATAATCATTGAACCGGGTGTTAAATATTTGGTTTTAATATAATCATCTTCGTTTGGTTTTGTATGGTAATTCAGCTACGTAGTTATGACAATAAAATCTAATCTAAAAGAGCATAAAGAGTCGCTCTTGATTACTTACCTCACAGTGATATCTTGAAGGCCAAAGACAGATGCCTATGTTTGATTTTGATATTATATTAGACTTAACAGCTAATAAAAACGAAAAGAAACTCCTTTGTGAAAAGGACCTTAAAGTGGTTGCGACAGAAGATAGGAATTTATACAATAAGCAAGAGTGAGGTTATGTCCGGTGAAATCACATCTAAGGACGTGCGTCAATTCAATGATATAAGTATCTTAAATCAAATAGTTTTTTTCGCGGCTCCGCTTGCGTTAAAAAGTTTTGCGGGGATAAAAACATTTTCCCGGGATAAGAAGTAGTCGATAGCACTCAGGAGTAATGTAACTTCCTATTACTGAAATAATTTTTAAAATCGATTGAGTAGTTCCTTAGATTAGGTCGTTCAACCAACCAATCAAACAAACTCTTCAGCTTTATAACATTAGTAAAGATTAATATTAGTATATATACTAATATTATAAAGCTGAAGAGTTTGTTTGTTTGTTTGTTTGAACGCGCTAATCTCAGGAACTACTGAACCGATTTTGAAAATTCTTTCACTAATAGGAAGCTACTTTACTCCTGAGTGCTATAGGCTACTTTTTATCCCGAGAAAATATTTTTAACCCGGAAAATCTTTTTCACGCGGGCGGAGCCGCGAGCACTACTAGTATTAGTATAAATCCATAGTGAGGAAGAAAATGTTTGAATTTTTTTCTTAAAATAAATAAAACATACTGTCTAGTCATCTTGCCCCATTGCGATGATATTTCACGCATTTTCGTATCTCGCTATTATCACATTGATGCCCTCGAAAGGATAGATATAAATGTTTATATCTAATAATTATTTTATGACGTATTGTGATGTTTACTGTGAAATATAGGAATGAAATGGAAACAAGGCTAACCTGAAAATCAAACGTAGAATCCCCAGATTCAACAAATGTATCAATCTTTGTTCGTATTTTATCATCGCACTCAGCCATTGCCGCTGCAATTTCGTCCCGACCTTTCAACTATCTTGTCCACGGTCTTGTTTGTGTGCTCGTACAGATTAAATGTCGAACTTCTGGTTGATTTTTTGATTCGAGTAGCACCAGTTTATAAAAATAAACAGTTTGACTCTAGATTCTAGTTTATTTGTACTAATCACTATTCTCCAGGAACACCATTTTAGGCACAGTAATCAATAAAATGTGAGCACGATTGATACATTTATTGATCGACTATTTAATTAGGCAGTTTGCGAACGACTGCCGCTGCTCGCCGTGTTCTACACTTATATACCACCGCACAAGTATGCAAACACCTCAGCTATGTGAGCTAAGCTATACTTTGCTTAGTTTTTGGTCCACAACTTACATAAGTGAAAGCTTGCTCTTTCGCTTCGTGAGATGAGTAAAATTTCCAGATATCTAAAATCTCCTTCTCTTCTATAGTCTCTATTTATTTCTTTGAGGGCAGTTACCCATCTAAAATTCTGATCTTGTAGGTTATGAAGGCTGGATATCACCAAACACTATGACCACTAGGGGGCCATTCATTTACGTAAGACTATTTTCGCGATTTTTGACTCCCTCCCCTCATTACAAGAAAAAACAAGAATAGGCCGACTCTCTCCCCCTTAATATTCATTACGTAAGAATCTAAAGTAAACATGAATACACGTTGGGTTTGTTTTAATGTTTATTTTTCAAAGTAACAAATTTTTAAATGCTTATTTGTACTTTGGAAATCGTTTTTCCATAAACGCATCCGAGCGAACCTCGGTTTCCCGCGCTTTTCAAAGTATAATATTAACTGAGCATTATTGTGATCTTACGTAAGAACTATCGAGCCTACCTCCCACCCCCTTGTAAGAAAAAATAAGACATGGTCGATCCCCTTCCCCGTCTAAATCGTCTTACGTAATAAATGGATGGCCCCTAGTACTTTTAAATAGAAAATGGATAATGATCCCACCACTGCGTAGTACCTAAGCTCTCGCATCCTATATATAGACGATGCGGTGGTACTTTAAATACCTAACCAGAGGGACGCGTACTAGAGCTACTCAACCTTAATGAGTACATACGTGACCCGATAATATCCTAGGTATTAAATATCTGTTCCTCGATAACAGGTCACGTTGTTTTGGTTATCTGTACTGATGTCATGATTGCAATGATATTGAAAGTAGCTTGTACATGTGGGTAATTAATTATTTATTTGTGTGATAATACTTTCATTCATCCATTTGATGGTCTTTTAATCTATAGCCATAAGATATATCCTATCTTATGGATTTGGAATATTATAAAAGTACCATCATTTGATCAGGAGGATGCATATATCGTAATTCGGATTAATTTATTAAAATTATATGATAAAATGTATCATACTAATGGATTGATATTGGATAAACGCCATATTTACCTTTTTATTATATGGAATATCATTGCTGAACTAGATATAATTACCATCAGTTACAAAATTTACGGCGATAAAAAAAATCTGTACACTAAGAATTAATACAGAAATTGAACACATTTATTTCATTGATTACTTCTAGCCGAACGCTAGTCATGCCATCGACATTCGATAACGCCGTACAATTTCCGATGACGTATTCTATCGCGGGCGAGCAATTCCAACACGAATCGCGATACTAAAACTGGTCGTGAATCGATTCTCTTCCCGGTCGTTACCACGTGTCATTAATGGTCCGGTCGTAAAGCGCGGTCGCGGTCGCCCGATCGGAATGCGCTCCGAGGCACGCTCGTGAGCGATAAACCGCTCCTGTCTGAGCACTAATAAGCGCCTCCGTCGAGCGCTTTCGTTCAACGCTCGGTTTACGATAGAGCCGGCCCCGCGCCCGATTTGTCACAGAGGCTAATTAAAATAAAATTTGTCTTAATATCACTTGTTTTTAATTAGCAGGTTCTATATGTATGGTACATGTACATGTAATTACATTTTTTAAATAAATTTAATAAAGCAGCTTAATAGCTGCTTACAGTCATGCTAATATAACCCTTCGTAATCAAAGGGTTATATTACCGCGACTTTTTGTGATAGAATGAAAGTCGTAATTGTACAAGAAATGTGGATCTCTCATACATAAAATTATATCAGAAATGAGTATTATGTACTCTTAGTTGAGGACATCCCTGCCTAATGTTTATACATAGGGGTGGCGCGTGCAACAGTTTTACATGAGGACCACCTCCAATTAGAAGCAATACCAAAACCATCGGCTGAAGTGCCATCATTATCTCGACGAGTGCACGCCAAGATGAGTCTTCCTCCCTCGTGTATTAGGCAGGAAATTGTTCAAAATATTCACGGGTTTTTGGAGACAAGTGGAGTGAGCAATCCTGAAGTATGGGGTTGGGACATGGTTAAAGCGTTTAGGTCGAGAGTCGTCGAGTGCCTTCAGCCTTTTGTGGAGTTTTCTATCGTTTTGGTGAGCGTTGCTGCAGCTATTTTATCAATTCGTGGGGGAGCGATCCATTTTGACAACCCTCTAATGCGGAGATGTGGTGGCTGGAAAATTGTCGACTCTCATATCTATTCATGTTATATAATGTATTTTCCACTAATGATTTGCCTTTTTTATGTTTGTTGATTATATATAAATGCCATAAGTAAATTAAGGTGATATTATGAGAAATGGTTGATTAGAATTTAGTAATGTCAAAACATGTATAAGGTACATGACTACAACGTTTATATTTTGCTCTCGCGTCGTAATTATTGTAATTACATAGTTCTGCATTGAGTTTTATATTAATATATTAATATTAGACTGTTGGTATCAGTTTAATAGTGTAGTACTTAAATTAAAAATGGTTCAGTAATATGCAATAAATCTTGTTGAAGTTTGCGTTTAGATAAATATATTTTTAATAACTTAATGTTATCAAGTAGTACCTAAGATGGAGGAAGGAAAACGCAAAATTTAGGTACGGAATTCCCAGTTGTATTAAAAAGTAGGCGAGACGTGTTATTTTATTTTTAATACGTTAATGAATATCAATTTACTATAGGTTGTAACTTTTGCTAGTCAGAAGTTAATAATATAGATTCAAAATACAGAATAATAAATGTGGGTATCTCTATAATGTCTAATGGAAAAGATATATGTCTTATGTATTCCATACCGGTCCTGTATTATATACTAGCTGTTGCCTGCGGCTCCGCCCGCGTTCAAAAGTTTTTCCGGGGAAAAGTCCCGCTTTATACTTTTCCGGAATAAAACGTAGCGTAAGTTACTCCGTATTACATCAGCTACCTCCCAATAAAAGTCCCGTCAAAAGCGGTCCAGCCATTTCAGAGATTAGCCGGAACAGACTGACAAAAATAAAAAAAAAAATATTTTGGTGTATGTACCGTATATATATTCATTGGATAAAGATTAATATTATTACGTTGATACAACTCTTAACAAATAATGCATTAATTTCGACCAAATTTGATTACCATAAAAACGGTTCTAGTGAGTTAATCTTAAAAGATAGACACATACTGTCGCAGACATTTTTTTAGATCATTTCAAGAGGAATGATTCTTTCATACATATATTTTTGGTATCTTGAACCGTTTTCGCAGCGCACGCAATGGAAGCCCTCACGGATGAATAATTTTCCCCGTTTTTTTCACATTTCCCATTATTTCTTCGCTCCTTATAGTTGCATCGTGATGTTCTATAACCTAAAGCCTTCCTCGATAAATGGTCTATTCAACACAAAAAGAATTTTTCAATTCGAACCAGTAGTTCCTGAGATTAGCGCGTTCAAACAAACAAACAAACAAACTCTTCAGCTTTATAATATTAGTATAGATATACTGCCCACTGCTGAGCACGGGCCTCCACTACAACTGTGAGGGTTTAGTCCTTAGTCCACCACGCTGGCCTAGTGCGGGTTGGCAGACTTCACATACCTTCGAAATTCTTATAGAAATCTCAGGTATGCAGGAGCGATAATTCACACATAACTTTTTAGAAAATTCAGAGGTGGTTGCCCTTGGGTTTTGAATCTGCGGACATTCGTTTCGACAGTCCGTTCCACTCCAAACTAAGCAATCGCCGCTAGTTATGTATTCAGAGGTAAAAAATATTCAGATTTTTACTAGACTATCTAGACAAGAACTTTTTAGGTTTTAGATGATTTACATAATTTGTTATTGTTAATTAAAATTTTAAATTGTGTATCATAAGATCAGGAGAATTTTATAAAATTTAAATTTGGAAGGGCATGTCAAGTCTTAATAACGCCCTGTGTACTAAATAACTGTGTAGGAGAGTTTACAAAGTAGGTATTAATATCTTGAACATACACGTCTGCAATCTAGCGAAGCGTGCGTTCACTGATTGGATACCTATTTTTGATTTAATGAGTTTCACATATTTAGATATAGACGAAGCGATGTGGCAACGTGCTTCAGTTTCATATACCAAATATTTCGCTTTAGAATGTAGTTAAATCATTTGTTTATAGTGGTCATTTCAGTGTTAGAGTTTACTTACTTTCCAATTAGAATTTGTCAGTAAAGTATAATACTTACTACGTCTTTGGGGTGTTTAGCTACGTTTTATGAAAATGAATTTTTGGACTGCTTTTCAAGATTATATCAGACAAAAATCCTATATACCTACGCCTAAAAATGTTTTAAACCATAACTGAAAAATACGCCGGTATTTAAGTCGGTTCTTAGATAGTCTCAGTCTGGCCGGTCCATTGCTGTGGTCCAAATACTTTTAACGTGCCTCTACCAAAATTTTATAATAGTTTTAGATATGTACTTTGGACGTATATATAATTATTTATATGATAGGGAGATATGTTTAAGGTAGATCAATTAAGCCAAACTATACGATTAATAATCAAAGATTACACATCTCTATTGGATATGTAATGTAAAGATGTCCCCAATGAAAATTAGATATCATAATACCTTCGCGTGTAAGGTCAAAATAATAAATAATTCTAACCCTTGATTTAAATGCTTTCCGAGCACAGACAAATAGGTACGAACAAAAGTGTGTACATAGCTTATTCGGGTATGTTCGTTACTCGTAATTCATAGTCATATTTATTCGCCAAGATATTAGGTGTATTATTCGCCAATAGTCTCAATAAGGTATACTATAACTACGAATATTTGTGAAGACGTTTGGATCTTAGCAATAGAGATACTTTTGTGGAGTAGTGAACAGATTTTGAATGAAATTTGATACTCAGTTACAACATATAATGAATTCTCATATGGTTATTTTTTATCTTGAAAAAGTACACATGATTTTCTTATCCCGGTAACGATCGTTGAAGCGGGCGAAGCCGCGAGCAACACTTGGCACCATATACAATCCTCCTAGCCAGTTTCGGCCACGGCGGCCAATCTCAACGGAGACCAGCTAGGTACGCAGGAGATATTATAGTGCACAAGTGTGTGCGCAATACACAGGTGCACTCGCTATTCCTTCACTCTCATAGTCCGGTGAGACGGCAATCCGACATGACCGGAGAGAGATCAGGCGCAGGACCAACGGCTTTACGTGCTTTCCGAGGCACGGGGGGATCACACCGCCAACTTCCTGACTCCGAGCTGCGACTGAGTAATTTTTTTACGATAGAAAAACCCAGTCACAATGTTTTTGGTCCGACCTGGGATTCGAACCCAGGACCTCAGCGCGCAAATCGTACTCGTAACTCGTACGCAATACAACTACGCCACCGAGGCAGTCAAGTTGGCACCATAATTTACATCATCAGTCACATGCCGTCCACTCCTGAACATAGGCCTCCCCTAAAGATTTCCAGACCGACCTGTCAAAAGCGACCTGCATTCAGCGTGTTCCTGCGTGTATCAGGTCGTCTGTCCATCTTGCTAGAGTACGGCCGATGCTGCGCTTGCCAGTACGTGGTCTCCACTCTAGAACAATTTTCATCATAATTTATTTGTATAATGATTATCATAATGGCTGTTTGCTGTCGAAACACAGTTTTCCTGTGGTTTTCCTTGATTTATAATGAATAATATATTTATTTATTGATTAATTTTATTATTTTTGATGATAACGGCTAATATGTATTTGAAGAACGCAGTTGAAACATGAACAGTATTGTTTATAAAATAACTAGTAGTTTTGTGAAATTGGCTTTGATTAAGGTGAGATGGTCTTTGGCACGCATCTCTGAGTTTTGTAGAGTTATACTGTGTATATTCTTTGTGAATTAACACTTCCTTTAACGGTGAAGGAATACATCGTAAGGAAACCTGTGTACCAGAGAAGTTCTCTATAATAATTTTAAAGGTATATGAAGTCAGCCAAACCGCACTAGGCAAGCGTGCTTGCTTGGCGGTAGAAATAGACATTGCGGTGGTATCCACCCAAACGGACTCTTACATATGAGAGTCCTACCACCAGTATGTTTATGGGCGGTCGTATCGCTTACCATCAGGCGAACGGCATGCTCGACTCGTCATTCAATGCAATAAAAACAACACATCTCATTAAGAAATAACCAATAAAACATTTTGTCAACCGAAAAGATATACATACATATACATATACACTCACGCCTTTTATCCCCGAAGGGGTAGGCAGAGGCGCAACTAGTGCAACAACTTTTTGCCATTATTCCGTCCCATGATGTGATAGGGGCCGAGCCTATCGACATATCGGGCACAAATTCCAGACTCCGAGCTGATACTGAATAGAAAAACTCAATATCACTTTGCCCGACCCGGGGATCGAACCCGAGACCTCAGCTTTGCAGTCGTACTGTAATACAACTACGCCACCGATACAGCCGAAAAGATATAAATATATAAAAGGTATAAATGTAAAAAGATCCGCATAATTAATAATTCGCTTCATTTACAATGATTGCTGGGAGTCTGTTCCTCCCATCGAATATAATGGGATAAAAACTCTCACATTAAACTGTGACCATTGTTTTGTGCCTTTGTTCTTTTTGTTTTAAAACCTCCCTTTTGTCGTTCGACTGAGCGTGGCGTCGCACGATAGAGAGAAAAGATATTCCGCTGTGTATGTACATCTGGCTTTTAACGTTGATTATAACACTCTTTGGTCTATTTATTAATTATCTAACAAATAAAGTATTAAGGAATTTGAAATTTAATAATTATGTTTCTAATTTTTAAGTTGTGACTTGTGTTGATTTATTCTACATACAAATTTTTGATGATTAAAATTCAGCCCTTAGCTATATTAATATTAGCTTGATATGCGACCTATCAGAGTACTACTAATTTTAACTCTATTTAAAATAAATGGCTCATGATATAATTATGTTACGTAATTTCATATTACTAATAATTTATCATAATATTTTTTTAATAATCGTACATATAGTCTTAGAGCCACTGTAGCAGCCCAAAGCAAAAACTCATTTATTTAATTGATTTTATTCTCCTCTCATTTTTTGCATTTGAATGAATGAAATCCTCCTAGCCAGTTTCGGCCACGGCGGCCAATCTCAACGGAGATCAGCCAGGTACGCAGGATATATTATAGTGCACAAGTGTGTGCGCATTACACAGGTGCACTCGCTATTCCTTCACTCTCATAGTCCGATGAGACGGCAATCCGACATGACCGGAGAGAGATCAGGCGCAGGACCAGCGGCTTTACGTGCTTTCCGAGGCACGGGGGTATCACACCGCCAACTTCCTGACTCCGAGGTGCGACTGAGTAATTTTTTTAAGATAGAAAAACCCAGTCACAAAGTTTTTTGGCCCGATCCGAGATTCGAACCCAGGACCTCAGCGCGCAAATCGTACTCGTAACGCGTACGCAATACAACTACGCCACCGAGGCGCATTTATTCGTGTGCTTTAGTGATTTTTCATGGCATACTTTTATTATCAACTAGCTTTTGCTGGCAGCTGCGCGCACGGGTAAAATTTTTTCCGGGATAAATGTCACGCTTTATATTTTCTCGGGATAAATAGCCCATTTCCTTTCTAGAGTCTCCAACTATCTTGATACTAATTTTATCGAAATCCGTTCAGTAGTTACGAAGATGTGCAGTAACAAACAAAAAGAAAAGTAGAGAGACAGACAGAAAAGAATTATAAAAATTGCTGATTTCTTTTCCATTACTCTTCTTTAGTTATCCTCTTTCTTTTTTATCACATTTCTTTAAATGTACAGATACACCGGTGCTACTGCTTTCTTATGTGTTTAGATAAACGTAATTAAAAACATACTATCTTTCATATGATACAATATCATTGGATTTAAAAGATTTACATTATTTTAATCTGCGAGTTATAATCACTATGCGGTTGAACATAATAAAGATATGTATGTCATATTGTAATAAAAACGTAAACCATCCGTGTTTCTGTGCGTATAACGAAAAAGTTCTGTAACTGGAAAAAACTTTATCTGTAATATTAGTGTTTGTTCCATCGAAATTGCAGCATCACAATATATATATAAAAAAAGAAACTTATAGTACCATGTCACGTGTCATCGCGTTAAGTCGTAACAATGACGTCACAAGCACGTTGTGAAATATAACTCGCTGAGATAAATCTAAGGCTACGTGTATGAAGTTGTGGGCACATTTCGTTTTAAAATATATGAGTTGAAGAAAATTTGAGAACATTAATAAATAATTGTTATTATTTAAACGGAAATTTCGCGGGTTAAGAGGCCTTTGATTATGTAACGTTAGTATATGTGTGTACTCATAAGTATTTCGTGTATATAAACTGCAAACGGAAAATTTTCCATTTGGACTGTAAGCGATCAGGAAAGTTAGTTAGGCGCGTCATCGTGAATCACATTATATTCATAACTCTACCACGAGCACGAGTTTACACACTGTCATGTTGTTTACTAGGTGTTGCCTTGTTTAAAAAGTTTTTCCGGGATAAAAGTCACGCTTTTTATTTTCCTGGGATAAAATGTAGCCTATGTGTTAATCCAGGGCATGATCTACTCGTGTGCCAAATTTCATCGAAATCAGTTTAGTAGTTTTTGCGTGAAAGAGTAACAAACTTCCATACATCCAGACATCCATACATCCATACATTCTTACAAACTTTCGCCTTTATAATATTAGTAGGATTATTGTATGAAAATTGGAACAGCGTTCCATTGAGTGTATTTCGAAATAAAATACGGCAACTTGAGCATTGCGCGTGTGTAAAATGCGAATAGTAATTGTGTAACCACGTGTGTAACCATAGTAACAGTAACCTTAAAATTGTATGGGAATTGATTTTACGAATCTGTTTTTTTTGGCGTAAAGTATTGTCAAACAAATGCGTTAACATTAACTTACTCGATATGAATACTATACGAAATGCGTAAATTCCAGCTAGGAGTACAGTTTTACAGCTCTCTTCTTTATAAACACGAATCAGGTTAATCATTGATTAAGCTTGTTTATTAGCTGATCAAGGACGTTCAAGCTGATTGTCATCAACACAACTACTGCAGATAATACGTAGGTACTAATAATTTTGTAGGTGTTGGTCATAACTCTGTAAGCGCTTCCTTTTTAAGGCTAAAAGTAAAAAAAATTCATACGCTAAATTTTATTCAAATCGGTTCAGCAGTTTCTGTGCTACCTTTTAAAAATATCTAGACATTTAAAAACTATTGAATCCTACTATAATATTATAAACGCGAAAGTTTGTAAGAATGTATAGATGTTTGTTCCTCTTTCACGCAAAAACTACTGAACGGATTTCTATGATATTTGGTACACGAGTAGATCATGTCCTGGACTAACACATAGGCTACTTTTTATTCCGAGGAAATATAAAGAGGGACTTTTATCCCGGAAAAACTCATTCATGCGGGTGGAGCCACGGGCAAAAACTAGTTTATAATATTAGTAAGATATCGCAGATACCCTTTTTTCAATATCGCAATACGAACCAATCAACCGATCTTCTGATCAAAATTTCCTCCAGCTATTTGGTAACTTTATGCACGTGTCTAAGCGGCCAGTGTTGTGGGATGGGGCGTGCGCGTCGCCGGCGGCTATACCAAATTAATTTCAAGTACCGGTGCGGATTTGTGTACATTGGCTTGTGCGGAAGTAATAAGGTAGCGATTGCGAATAAAATATTGCTGGGAATTTACGGTTTTGTTTTAAGCCTCGGTCTATCCTTTTTTATTCTAAGGAGCCTATATATCTTTACTTATAATATTAGAAACTTTACGATGTTCGTTTATCCATTTGGGCCGTAATTCGAATATTGTAAAATTAGTATTAGTTTTTTTTTGTTCTTTTTGGATATGAATGTTTTTTACAAGTCAATATAACAATTTCTGTCATTATCGCCTTAAGAAGATAATCCCGATGGTCTCGTTATGACTGTCTATAGCAGCATTCATTATGTGTAATGCGATAATCGTTTATCACATACGGGTATCATGTTAATGACATCATTTCTTTTTCTGCCGAATAGATTGTACTGTACCGTTTGCATAATTTAGGTATTGTTTACTTATATCAGAATGTGAATTTTAAGACGTGATTTCATAACATTTTTAACAATTCACTGTTTAGTCGCATTTGTATTTAATAATCCGGGAGTCAACTTTTATGTAAAGATGATGATATTTTTTGGAACAATAACTTATTCTACGTTTGAATTTTCATCTTATTTATACGGTTCATAAAAATCATATAATTTAATAATAAATTCATATGCAATGTTTAATTGCGACTCTATGCACGTAGGTTATGCCCAGCGCAACTATAGAATGTTTGCTTTGACCCGACCCTGTGCTGTATTATCCACGGATACACCATGTATCTACTCCTGTTTGACTTTCTATTGTTAGCGTAATTAATTTGTACATTTTTTATTAGCAATCATAATGTAATCAGGGATATGAGGGTGATACGGTTCTAAAAGGTATTTTCGTTTAAATATCGCACAAATGAAATAGATAATATATTTAAAAGTCAGGTTTACTCTTTGTTTTTATGTACACATGGTGGATTTTTGAGATGGTGCAGTAACGGCTACCTTAACCGCCGTAGCTACAAGAATACTTTCTTTAGGGATTGGCCATAATTTTTAAATATATTGAGATGTGCATTCACAAATATACAAAAAATAATGCAGTTAGCACGAATAAGGACAATTTGGACTAAAACTTTTTGATGGCTAAGTTATAAGGATCAAAAGACTCTATGGAGCCATTCGAGGTTTGAGTACTTTGGAGGTCAAAATTGCAATTTTCTCCATACATTTTGTAAGAAATGCGACTCCAATTAATTTTTAAAAATAACAATCTACAAATTCAATTAGAAACATAGTCATCATGTTTTTATAAAAAAGTTAAGTTATTTACCAATTAGTACATTAACTGTTTGCAAGAAAAATGATTTCTCCACAAAACCGTTACACATAAAGCTACAAGTCTCAACTCATAGAATGCATACGCTCATTTAAAGTCGGCAGTCAAAGCGCTCACATAGATTGGCCATTTACAGATCCCTCCGACAAAGCCACAGACACTTACGGGTATAACCGCACATGTATTTCTCAGAAACGTCCCTTAGAGGAGGCTTTTAAGAGGCCGAGTGAGTGGAGAGCGGTGTTGCGATCGGCTCCACTGCTCACCCCGGCGACAGTAAAAAATGTGAGCATCCCTCCCCTTGCACGTCTCCCCCGCTCGCCGCGCCATCTTGAAAAACTTTGTCACTTGTAGCCACAGATCGATCTGTGTCTACGAGCTCTACGCCGTAGCTCGCGTAGGCGTGTGTCTATAACGGAAGGTGACTTTCATATATATTATGTTCAGAAGTTTCCATTTTGTATTAATTTGTGATGTATTTTATTGAATAATTCATGGAATTGCATTGTACATAATAATTGTTATGATTTGGTAAAAGTGTGTAATGTTTTCTTAACGGTCATGTATAATGATTTTTACTTCACATAATATACCTACCCTTTATATAACACAATACTATGGACGATTTGTTTCATCGTTCTACGTAACATATATAAACTTTCTAACCAACAGAATTTTATGAACAATAGAATTGCCGCACGTAGTTGAACGAAGTTTATTGTATAGGAACGTTTGTTCTCTTATATTTATCATTATGTTCCAACGATTGTCATGACCCCTTATAACATGACTTCTGTGATTCAAATGATAATCGGTAAAAGGATTTGTAAGGAACTATTCACATGATTACTCTGACTAAGTAGATACGCCCTGTGGCTATGTTTTTGTATGTGTTAACAAAATAAATTGAAACTTGATGTCTGTGGTGCAAGGTTGATAATCAGTTGTTTTTGTAATGTATAAGAATACAAATAAGGACGCCTAAGGGTCACAGTAGGTGTCCTTATACATTGTACTTTGTATGTCCTTACTTAAGAAGTCAAAATGTATGAACAAGTCGGGAGTCAAGAGATGTGTATAAAATTGTAATCTACGCTTTCATATAAGGCAACATGTTTTTGCAAACACTTCTAAAAAACTGTTCAATAAAATATACCGCTGTATATAAAAAGAAGAGAGTATAATTCCGTCATTCGTTACTTTTTAATTTATCTTCTGCGATTAAAGAAGAAATATTGAAATATAAAAACCTCTGAAAATTTTGACACCTCAATTTATAACTAAACTTAAATTGAAGAAGCAAGATAACTATCTACTGAAAAAAAATGCTGGTAACAATTGGAGCTGATTAAACCAATCCTTTCCGTAAATTCACACATTTCACAAAAAACTTCGACCCTCATGTCAAAGGTCAAGGAAGGAGATCAACCCTTTAAATGTCTTTATAAAGACAGGTAGGAGATAGCGCCCCTTCGGATGATTTCTAACAATTATTATCAAAGGGTTCGCCAAACCAAAATTAGCGTCACATTCAAATCGGCGTGACATGCCGATTGTTGTAAATACCGTGCGAAATTTCACACAAAAGCGGATGAGAGAGCGGAAAAAATACTCAAAAAAAAATAGTTTCCTACAAAAAAGCGAGGCGAAGGGGTAAATGTCGTGGCGTGAACTCTGCCATTCCTTTTGTATTCCAATTTTGAATCATTTTTTATGCACGATAACCGTCGCAGTTTTTGCATATTTTTCATAGTTTGAAACGCTTTGGACGACGGTCTGAGTTGAGTAACATTTTCTTACTGCCACATTAGTAGTACGATATAAATACAATATTCATTTTTATTTTTCTCGTTACTGACGCGTGCTTTCAAACGCGAGTGGTCGATATTTCTGATTCATATTATTTCTTAATTTATTTTACACGCCATTGCAATTACAAATGAGCTATATGAGTACGATTTTTATCAAGCCATACTTTGTCGCTCCAACGGTCTGGGGTGGAAAACAATCGCTTGTGTGAACGTAGCTCGGGTTTGATTCCAGACATCACGACTTCGGCTCAAAACGTCCGGATGCCTTTATTATTTCAAGGGTCTATATCAAGTGAGTTGCGTTTTGTTCTTAACCTTATACAGGGGCTTATAATTTAAGATTCTATAAATTAATATTTTACTTGAATAAATGATTGCATACTTCTAATGTATTTAGAAGTTTAAAAATATACGAATTCGTACATCTAATATATAATTTTCAAGACTGCAACTAAAAAATTGATTTCCAAAAAAAGACCAAGCTATAGGAGCCGACAACCATATTAAAAGTAAAAAAAAAAACTAAGTTATGCTTATTTTGTTTTATATCAATAATACCAAAACGTGTGCTTTTGCGTCGGCAAATAAAATAAAGCCCGCTGTATACCCACATAAGTAGAAGTAGAGCATTAATTTAACTTAAACTTTTGTTTATTGACGATTTCTTTTACAGACACTCGACTTTGCCATAATAAAATAAATTATCCAAAAATCGATCTTATACCACCGTACTAAGTTATGTTATTGTACAAAATATGCGATTTAAAGTAGGGGCTCGAAAGAATAGATATGGGGTCGGACTTGGTTGATAGAATTCTTTTGATTGTAAGAATCATAACGGACCCTAACGTATATTTGGACAGCAACCTGAGAGGCCTGAAGTGGGCCCGTGGTTTATAATTACTATAATTTGAGGGCAGATGAAGAAATCTCAATAAATAAGAAAAATACTTAACTGCGTAAGTTTATAGCATTCATTTCGCACGCACACCGTTACAATTCATTATTGTACATGACCTCAAGAGACGCTCGTATGATGCTAAATAACTTACAACTAAATAAATGTTTATAAATAGCAAAAAATCTATAGTTATAAAAAACCGAATCCTGCATTACATAATTATTATAGTCTTGCTTTGTCCTCTATTAATGTGTCATACATCAAAATGTGACGACGACGATGACGACATCAAATTCTGATGAGATAATTTTGTTTCGAAGTTTGCTTTTAGATACCAGTTCACAATGGTTATAATTAGGTCCTACTGGTTATACATACCTATACTTACCTACCTACTACTACTACCTATACATAACACAGTAGAAACAAATATCTATTATTAGTATAGTACAGGATCTGCGGATGAAAATAAAAAAAACAAAAACAAACAGGCTGACGCGGATTTTTATTAAAAACGTGATGAGCACTGCATGATATATGGCTGCGATATTAGCTTACACAATGAAACGGTACATGATTCGGGGCATTTCAAGGGATATATTGACCATACACAAATTTTATTTTCGACAAGTTTTAGTCTTCATAGGTATATTTTTTTGTTCTTTAACCAGTTTTGTTTTTGGTAACATAAAAGTCATGTTCGGGATTTATTACCTACTCTCTACAAACACCTCTACACACCTATTAAAATCCCATAAAAATCAGGTTAGCTTTTTGGGAATTTTTTTGGGACAAAAAACTGATAGTTACATGTTTTGATAGCGAGCAAATGAGCTTATAAAAAGAGCTTAATTTAGATATTACTGAGAAAACACTTTACTTCTTGTTTTTATTTAGTCCTTCGCAATAATTTAAAAAGTGTACGACGTACATTTTTCAAAATTGTGACTTTTAGCTTTAAGGGAATTAAGAAATAAATATAATATATTATCATTTACGGATTGATTATATTGATTCATGATGACATTTTGTGTTCGTGTTGATGACCATGTATTCAAATAAAATACGTAATGTATTATCTACATATTATCTATTTTAAATACCTCATAATATGCTGTTATCATAGATTTTAAATTCTGATAATATAAATGTAAATAAGTCGTGAATCTACGTGTACAGATAGGACATCATAGTGGTAATGAAAAAAAAATGCAACATAGAAACGACAATGGGCGACAATTTCAGAAATCTTTTGTGTAAGGAGTGTTTATTAAAAAGGATTGTTTGTGTTCAAAACTTTATGTTAGATTAGGCATAATAAATTTAATTATGCAAATACGGCAATTTTACTTTTCGGAAAATTACTTTTAGTATGACTAAGTTATGATGTTCGCATCAGCTGAAAGTGATGATTTATTATCCAACAGAACTTGGAACAAGAAATATTTTTGAACAGTGTTACACCCATGACACAGTACATCCCCACAGAGTGCGATGGAAAAATTGCGTTTTAAAATAAGCAATTTTCCACGGATCACGGCCGCGCTATGAATCGAATGCAGGGTTAAGTTTAAATTTTGATTTACTGGTGCCAAATGTGTGCATGATGTCTGTTTGAATTATTGCTTTGTTTATAGCTGGTATATTATTGTTTCTAGGGACACTAGTTTCCTTTTATCCGTTTTGAAGTGAAGAAGATTAATCTAGATTAGGGGTCGCTGCCTGGTCAAAATTCAACCGCAATTCATAAATTTTATTTTCTGCACTCTTGTATATGAAATTTAATGATGCTATTACGCTTTAATTTAATTATCAAATCTCACCCATCTCACTACACGAAATGCGTTTAAAATAGGGAACAAATATCTTCCTTCACGTATTAATATATAGAGTAACTAGCTTTTGCCCGCGGCTCTGCCCGCGTGAATGAGTTTATCCGGGATAAAAGTCCCGTTTTATATTTTCCCGGGATAAAAAGTAGCCTATGTGTTAATCCAGAACATGATATACCCGTGTGCCAAATTTCATCGAAATCCGATCAGTAGTTTTTGCGTGAAAGAGGTTTGTTCCTCTTATCCATCCATATATTCAAACATTCTTACAAACTTTCGCGTTTATAATATTAAGTAGGATTAAACATAAACTAAAATTATATTTGTAGTAACAAAAAAAAAAAGCCAAGAATATAATAGATAATGTTATTAAATTGTCAAATTCAGTATGAGGACTAACTTGACTTCGTCAGTATAATAAAATCATATTAAAACTCTTAATATATTTATGCAAAATATTGTTATCATAAATATTATTAGCTAATAACTGACGTCAGTAAGCTGTCTTGTTTGTGACATGGCCTTTGATGTCGCATTAGACGTGTTTTCGTTTGATGTAGCACTGCGTTAATTGAATCATTGGCATGGCCGTGTTAAATTTAATATTATGCAATTACGTTGCACCTATATAGCGACAACAGGACATTTGAATAATATGTTTCAGGTTTTTATCAATGAGAATAGTATACAGCACTGATGGCCTATTCTAAACTTCGGAGTAAATGCTATGCGTCACATAAATGTATAAGTCGACTAAATGCAAAAGTTACACTCTAGTTTATGCTGCCAAATAAATTGTAATAAAATATAACTCGTGAATGAGGTCCTTAGCTTCATGTTATAGCTGTTAAAGCCTCATTTTGTTTCACGCCATAACTGCATTTATCCTTATACGCACATTCGTTATAAAGCTCTCGATATTGATGCAACATACGTTGTAAATGTTGAATGAGTGTATGTTTTTTTCTTAGTATATGAAGTGTTATTTTAAATCCGAATGTCGTATTACGTGAGATATTTTCACGCACACATCTTTAAGAGATGTGTAGAAATTATATCAGTCCGCTCATGTGTAGCAACAATTTTTATTTATTATTTGTGCACTGTATATAAAGATTTACATTGGCAGATTTTATGCCAATGGTATTGTCTCCCAGTCAACCATAGGGTGGTGCAGAGATAAATGAGATAGGGTTGCTCTAAAGAAAGACTATCTCGCCTTAACGTCATCACTTCAAATGATTTAGGCCGGCTTCGGCAGTGAAATGAATTTTATGACACCAAAGGTCAAGCATGTTGTTTCTGAAAAGTAGAAACACTAATCTGTCTTTAACTCGCTATGAAATTCAAACAAAAAGTTAGAGAGGAGTTGGTAATACAAATACATTTCTCTCCACGAGTAAGAGAGAATAACAATTCGACACTAGTTTTGTTGCTGTATACCCTGCCAGCCTTGAATTACCTATATGCCGCCCACTGCTGAGCACGGGCTTCCTCGACAACTGAGAGAGTTTGGGACTTAGTCCGCCACTCTGACCTAGTGCGGCTTTGCAGACTTCACATACCTTCGAAACTCAGAGAATTTCTCAGATATGCAGGTTTCCTCACGATGTTTTCCTTCACCGTTACAGCGAGCGATAATTCACAAAGAATACACACATAACTTAGAAAAGACAGAGGTTGTTGCGGTTATTAATATTAAAATTTATCGTTTATCCTGTTTATAAATATCAAAAAATGTTGTGTAAGTACGCCCACTAGATAACGTTGGCGGTTATCCTTGGGAATTGTTATAATTTGCCCTAGATACATATGTATGTTAATTATATATGTGTGTTAGTAGATTGTATTATAGTTTTCCGTATTTTGTTCAACTTATATAAAAAATATCAACAAAAGAACCTGCAGGTTTGTAAAATATATCCTAGAATAAGTCTATACATAGTATCCGATAGGTAACTTACAGCAGTAGTAATTTGGAATATGAAATTTGGTTACATTTAATATTCTAGGTCAATAGAATGTTTGTATACTTTTATATTATAATTTTTTGTTAACTAGTTCACTTTTGGTCTTGAAACCACATTGTACTTATTAGAATGTGCATATCGAAAGAACGACTAACCAATTATAAAATGAGCAATAAAAACGATAATAGGTGTAAGAAATAAACATTATTCCTTTATAATTTTAGTAGTTCTAGAACATTGACTGATTAACACATAGATCTTAAATATCAACAAATCGATAAAAACAAGTAATGTCAATTTTTGGTCTGTTAAAAACAGGTAAAATTTCATTTACGCTACAATAAAACATTTATAAAAACTCAAATTGAAATATTGGCACAAAGAGAAACTCTTATTGAAAAGTGGCAACCGCGGCGGGGACACTCTTTGGCGTCAGAAAGAAAATTAGGATGTGAGCCGTCAAAACTTCAAAAGCAGCCCATCGGAGGCGCATTTTAGAGGGATGCGGCCCCCGCATTACACCTCTCTCATTATTTATCACATTGTAGCCAAAATTAATGGCGGACCCTCGTCAAATGATTTTTATAAAATAAAGCTCGCGGCTTCTGGCAGTTTAATCATATCTTTGTGTTTGTAATGGGGGCGTCTAGACGGTGTGACTCCATAGTATTGTTACATTATTGTCTCTGTAATACATTTTATACCTTTCTTAGACTTGCTTTTTGAGTTATTTTTTAAAAGGGATGTACATTTTTTCTTCATAAAATTTCTAATATTAGATACTAACCTATTATAAATGTGTCATCATTGAGTCACGTGGGTAAGATAACACTAATAGATGGATACAATAATTAAGTAATACACGTGACAACACACGTTTAATTGGTATTATTTATCATATTACATAAATAGCATCGAAAATAATTGTTTACAAGATCCACGTTGGCGGGAGTGCCATAATTATTAATGTATGACATAGCTACAGCGAGTGATAATTACACATATCGTGTGCATGTGCGTAGTACTGGGATCACCAGCGAGCTCGTTAATACTACTCCAGCCGATAAAATAACAAATTTAATTAGCAGGATGATGGATATCTGGTGTCAGAGGTCAGCTACAAGGAAACCATACTTTTTGTTATGTTTTGTCGCTCTAAAAGCCGTCGTTAAATATAATCATCAATTTTATCATTTTGTTCTAGCAAACAATTTTAATTACGGGAAATAATATTTGTGTCCATTAATTAAGATTTATCACAATTTTAAATGAATATTTATCTTTAACATTAATTTTAATGATCATGATAACTACGTTACCATCGAAACATTCAGATTGTAACACATTTTAGATGCTGAATTTGAATTTTCTGACGCTTTGACACTCCCATAGACCTATTGAGCTCGCATTGTGATTCTTAAATTGTACTTCTCCTTAAGTCGTTTAGCACTAATCTGTCTAATAATGAGTTTTATTGTTCTTGACATAGAGCTTATTTTCGCTTGTAAGTAAGTGGGTTACGAGGATGTAAAATTTATAATTGAGGGCCGTAAATTAAGGTGACATCGACAGTTGTGGCTCGCGGGGAACGAAGCGACGCTACACAAGGGAAAACGCTGCCAATATTTTATCGAGAAGCTAATTATTTGATCGGCACGCTGGGGTAACAGATGAAACTCGGCTACGGTAATGTCTTTCTTATTCTTTGCATTGGGGAAATGATAAATTACTGTCGGGAATCATTTCACTTTATATTTAGAGTTTTACTTTTAGAAACTCGCTAAGTATACATTGTTTATTAAATAGTACTTGTATAACAAATCGGACATAAAAGTTATAAAAATGATATTAATTATTTCTTCAATATCACCAATTGTGAAATATTAAAAATGATTTAAATACCAATGCTAATATCAAATACTTAGTGACCTAATTTGTTGTCTTCTAATTCCTTAATACGTTTGTACAGTATATTCATTATCATTCGCAATCAACATTGTGAGTTATATACACACCCACACACACTAACGCCTTTTATCCCCGAAGGGGTAGGCAGAGACGCAACTAGTGAACCCACTGTTCGCCGTGCGTATTCCGTCCCATGATGGAGGCGAGCCTATCACCATATCTAGCACTAATTCCAGACTGCGGGCTGATACTGAATAGAAAAATCCATTACCACTTCGCCCGACCCGGGGATCAAACCCGAGACCTCAACATTCCAGTCGTACCGTAATACGCCACCGAGGCACTTGTGAGTTATGTCATGAAAATACTATAGATTTTAACGTTTTCCCATCCTGTTTATAATGTACAATCTGGTTTGTTCAGATCCGGTTCCCGAACGCTTCGCAGCCTCCCGCTGGCCGGTTTAATTCATGGCGTGACAAAAACCCTTTGACGCATTCATCGGTGACAGATCACAGCCGGGCGCCTCTCGCCTCACTGACGTTTCCATTATCATTCCAATAACGATTCCATGTGCGATTGGATGGGTAAAAATCGGTTTCCGGGTGTTATCGATTTAAACATCGGTTATTGGGTTATGTAGAGGCGTTATTTGTAAGTTTTACGTACGTGACTTACGAACTATTCACTAATGTAAATTTCTGTAACTTTATATATAGTTCAGGCCCGCTTGGTCCATTTGGACCATGACAGCTCCTGTCGTAAAAGCGAAAATCGTCGTTCCTACCTACGTAATAAGGTTTTAGAAAAAAAAACAAATGTCAACTGTCAAACTCGCTGTATCAGATAGGTATATAGTAATATTCGTAAATTGTAATTTGTGAAAAATTAGTACGTACGTTAGTGTAACCAGATTTCGAAGAGAATAATATTCGAAGTTATTTGTAAGCAACTTGCGTAAGTAAAACTTACAAAAGTATCACGAGCACATAAAATCTAGATTTTACAGTCAATTATATATCTATGTATGTTTAGTTAAATGACAAGTATTTTAATATTCTATACATTATAATTACCGATAAATAATACACACTTTTAACTCGGAAATAATAAATCAACATGTAATCGAGACAGTTTGGGAGTTCTAATTTTAAATAATTACGCAAGATTAGTGTAAAAACAGTGGTATTCCGTGAAAGCCGAGGTCGAACGGACGCGCCCCACTATCAGTTCTGAGACGCGTCGCCGGAAGGTCACTTGTCGAATTCTTATCTGCGTGATAACGCGATATAATTAAAGGAGTTTGGAATTGTTTTTACGCAGAATTGATATTGATGATTGTAACATCGTTTGCTTGGGAGAATAACGGGTAAATAACGAGAGATAGCAGAATAATATTTTTTTATAAACGTTAACATATTCACTTTTATAATAATAATTAATATTAATTGTACCTTAGGGTAGGTTTTTGTTTCAAAATATAATTTATTATCAAAAAACATCAATAAACGTTTGTTGGGAATGGAACGGTCTGTTGAGACAATGTCCGGAGCTTCAAATTCAAGGCACACACCTCTGACTTTTCGGAGTTCGTGTGTCTTGTTAATCAATTATCGTTCGCTTTAACGGTGAAGGAAAACATCGTGAGGAAACCTACATACCTGAGAATTCTCCATAAGAACCTCGAGGGTACGTGAAGTCTCCAACCCGCACTAGGCCAGTATGATGGACTAAGGCCTAAAAACCCTCTCAGTTGTAGAGGAGGCCCGTGTTCAGCAGCGGACAGTATATAATACAGGGCTGATTGCATTGCATAAAAAAACGTAGATAATTATTTATAGCGTAACGCTGGAAAAAATCTATAGGCATAATGTTTAAAAATACAGTACATTTCCTTGTTTTTTCCCCGTTTTTGCTATTTGCATGTGTAAATTAGAGTTGATTATTCACTTTTCAGTAACATCATTTGGGTTTTTCTGTTTTATCAGCCGGGTATCCACAAGTATAATATGTAGTTACTAATAATCTATCTGCGAGAAACCCATATTTTTTGTAGTAAAATATCATAGTATTGCAATTTTAAATCTCACAGTAGCATTTCAAATAGTGCAATTTCTCCGTAACGACTAACAATATCATATTTCGTTAGAAAAACTCGATCATTGTCATACAAATGTATCTGTTGTTAGTGCAGAGTAATTGTCGGCCTAGTGTGTAATTTGCGAATGCCCTTTGTGCGAAAGTCAATGCAGGACATTATTATCAACTCGAATGCGAATGGAGGGTGAGTGTACGGTGAGATTTTCGATCGAGTTTTAAGAATAGGGTATATGTGTGTTAAGATTTTGGGTGTCGTTGACCAATAGTAGATTTTTTGCAAAATAGTGACTTTTAAGACTATTCTACAATAGTTTTATGTGTTGGTGTGCATTCATCACATTAAAAAAAGAAATAAATGGGCTAAGAGTGTTTCTAAAATAATTTGAAGTATTGGAAAATTACATTACAGAGGTGACGAGAAAGTCACTCACTCGCTTTGACCGATTGCGATTAGCATTTACCTATGGTTAAATAAATAAAACCAATGGTTAGGTAACACAGTCTCTTTATATAAAGTAACGTAAATAATTCCAACGGAATTACATGCAAGAGTCATTTCAGATATCGTATAATAAACCCTGTTCACCCTAAAAAATCTTCTGCACGGCATGGCACCGCAAGACGCATTAGCAGATTTACAGCAATCACTACTAAAACTGAAGTGGGGATAGAGCTGTGGCGTTACCACACTTTGTAATTCTCACAGGGACTTTTCGTGTATGAGTTATTTGTATTACGAAATATATTTTGTGTTATAATTTTATGAATACTCAAATTTATGATTTAACTATAAATAATTATAATGAAGTAAAGATTAACATTGCAAACATTGTATTCAGCTTTTTTACACGGTTTTTAAAGTTCAAAGCCTTGAGTTTCAGATAAAAGTCAAGTGGTATTGTTCAATATGTATATCTGCGTATGTCGAATGTTGTCTTGTTAGTCGTTGCTAAGCGATATATATAACAATTGGCGACGAGGATGGGATCGGGAACACCTTTTGGCGTCTTGTCCACGTTTGACTACCCAACAAACGACTGGGACACTTTTAAATCACGTTTGTTCCAATGGTTTTTAGCCAACGACATAACCAATGTTTCGGACAAGGCGAAAACGAAAAGACGGGCCATTTTCCTGAGCACACTCAGGAAAATGGCCCAAGTCGACTTATAAGTTATTAACCTCATTTTTTATTTTATATGTTCTATGTAAAGAAATAAACCTTACATGGTTTTATTATAAACTTAATGAATATTTTTTCATTTTAATGAAAAATGACACCTTTCCAAAATAGTTTACAAGTGTTATATTTAATTTATGCGTGTTTTTTATTACCAATATTTTTCGTCCGTGGCTTACGCCAAAAGTATAAGCCAGGGTCGGTTGATTGATGTTCTCTGATCCTTGCCTCAATTACACCACGATTACTTAATTTGACATGATACTTGGCACGTTTCGACGCTCCCCAACAAACGGCAAGTTAGAAACTTTTCCTAATTGATTACTACATCTGAATTTGTTTTGTCTATGGGTGTAAACTTTATTGCCTCTAATAAAGCACAGATTTTAAGTTAGAGGTTTAAAAAAATATTATTATTTAGCTGATAAAGATTTGTATTTTAATAAAAAATAATCATATATTTGTTTTTATTAGGTATAATATTTGAAGAGAATCACTCTAGTACGTTTTTAAAAATCTCTATTTCAAACAGATAGATTGAAGATAAACGTATATTTTGAGACTTAATATTTTACGTCTCAGGATGATGAGCGGATTGGAATGCCACACAGTATTTTGTAAGTAAAGGTGCTGGATGGTGTTGCTACTATTTATGGGCGGTCATATCGTTTACCATCAGGCGAACGGCATGCTCGTTTCGTCATTCAGTGAAATAAAAAAAAATCTTTTTCAAAACATTGTTCTGATAAAGTTCTCTTAATTACTATCGAAATCATAACCCTTCGTTAAGTTACAACAGTATCAAGTGTAACCATTAAATAGATTAAACAAAAGCTTAGTTTTCCAGTGTCGGCGACTTTACGCGGCTGGCCACGCGAGAAACAATTCCGTCATATTTTGCGAGACATTATTGCTTTAGCCGCTTCCGTTTCTACGTCACGTAGTTTTTTTAGATTGACTAGCATTTATTGCGTTAATTTGTATTATGTTTCTATGGCTTTAGCTTCTTTTTGACTAGTATAGATAAGATATATTGTAGCAATATAGTCTTAGACTAATTTCAGATATCTCCATATTATAGTGTCGAAACAGAGCTACTATAGATATAGATATAGCCACTATTTGTTACACTCATATATGTATGTACTTTAATAATAAAAAAAAATCACATTGAATAAAACTGTTTCGATAGCGAGCACCGTATATAAGGTCATAAAATTCGCCATAGTAGCTCACGTAACTGTGCCGCGTTCTGAGATCAACCAGCGTATATCCGGTTCAAATAGCCGGCATAATTATGACGACTGACGAGGGACAATCATCGCTCGCCAGTCACTCTACGTGCACCTCTCTCCGCTTACCATCAGATGTAGGTAGGTAGGTTGTCGTCTAAAAAAAATTTTTCGGAAAAATAAAAAATAAGTGAATTTTCAGAGATCCCATAACACAACAGTCCAGTCACAACAGATTCGTTGAGTAACAGCCACCGTTGCTTTCTAATGTCGTTTTATTACGTCCATAAATTGTACAGAGTCGCCCCAGGAGGCGCTTAGCGAGTGGCTATCGCGATTTTCGATTTACACTCTCTCTTCACTCAAAATTGAAACGGCGTGCCCCATTGTCGGACCAATTTAAATTCGACGGTTTTAAACGCAATTCCTTAGGTGGCTGTGTGTCTTGAAAGGGTTCGGAGGGTGGCAATAGTTTGTCAAAGCTTAGTATATTCAATCTCATAGAATATAAATTCTGTTTGTTATTAGGAGTATAGAGATAACTCACAAATCCAAAAATTCACCATCTCTTGACGTTATGTGTCGTAATTGATGGATAATTTTTAAGAGATACTAGAAGAATCTGTTCTTAGTAACACATTGAATAAATTCAGTTACTTAATCCTCAATCGTCACCCAATAGATTAATTGAATTTTAATATGCTACTACACAGTGTTGGTCTGGTAGGTGATTTTAGTTCTTTGATATGACTTTTGTTATCGTTATAGATAATTGGCATTGCAAAATATTATGTATACATATACGATAAGAAGTATATCGTTATATATGTGCTTTTTATTTTAAAATAGTTCAGAATTGAAAATTTACATCCGATTTTTTTTTAGATATTATACTGTTAGAAACTAAAGCGATTTTGATTTGAATAAAAAAATGTTTACCACTGATTTTAAAGACATACTTTCCCAAAGATCACCAATTAACCGACCGCTACAAGAGTCAATGATCAAATGCAACTGAGACTACGACTGTGCCAAGACTGAGACCGAAAGAACGTACATATCGATACGACTAGAACGGGCGAAAATTTTCTACGCCACTTCTTCCGACGGTCTTTTTTTTAGTTCCCAAGTGTATGAATGCCTGTGGCACCCGCCTAGAGCCTTTGCGCCCTCCTTAGGACCTGGCGCCCTGGGTGACTGCCCAAGCCTACCCCGCCCTAAAGCTGGCATTGGATACGGCACCCTTTTTTAACACACTTTTATTAGCTTCAGACGTATGTATGTATGTAACTTACACTTTGAACATGATTTTGACCCACTTCAAAACGTCGGATTTAATCTTAATTTGGCAAACTTATCAATGACCGATGACAATACAATATTTTAAGCTAAAAAATACGTTTTTACAGAAATCCAACTAAATAAATTATACTTAAGTTTTCCTTGTGCTCTAATAGATGGCGCCAGCATAGAATTAGATCACGCTATGGTTTACAAGCAAGCGAAACTATATAACTTAGCATTTTTAAAAATACTACTTGATTTTATTGAACAAAAAAATGAAAAAACACAAATAATAGTTTATAAAAACTAAAAAACACGCTTTATTAAAATTCAACTAAAATAGAAAATAATTTTTAATAAACATGAATTGAGAATAGTGTAAATAAGAAAAACTGAACATGTATTTTATTGTAAAAAAAAGCGTGGGGTGCATGGTGTCAATAGTTATAAATGAAATCCTCCTAGCCAGTTTCGGCCACGGCGGCCAATCTCAACGGAGATCAGCCAGGTACGCAGGAGATATTATAGTGCACAAGTGTGTGCGCAATGCACAGGTGCACTCGCTATTCCTTCACTCTCATAGTCCGGTGAGACGGCAATCCGACATAACCGGAGAGAGATCAGGCGCAGGACCAACGGCTTTACGTGCTTTCCGAGGCACCGGGGTATCACACCGCCAACTTCCTGACTCCGAGCTGCGACTGAGTAATTTTTTTAAGATGGAAAAACCCAGTCACAAAGTTTTTTGGCCCAACCGAGGATTCGAACCGAGGACCTCAGCGCGCAAATCGTACTCGTAACGCATACGCAATACAACTACGCCACCGAGGCAGTCGATATAAATATTTTATTGACAGATGAGTAGAAGGATTATCATTCTGATAATATCTTAAAAAGCACCCCACGCTTTTTTTGCAATAAATACATGTTTTTCTTATTTAGGCTATTCTCAATTTAAGTTTATTAAAAGTTATTTTCTATTTTGTAGTTGGATTTTTATTAAGCGTGTTTTTTAGTTTTTATAAACTATTATTTTTATACCCCACAGTCTCTTCTACTACTAATTTGATATCGACGGGTTATCATAATTGGCCAGTATGTCACTAACATCCTCACAAAAATATTTAAGTGCTAACAATACCCAAAATGTATAGAGAAGGATCCTACTAAATACTATTATTCGTCCTTCTTCAAACATACCTAACGTTAGTTTACAGTCTGATTGATCTTTAAGATCACAATCTCAGGCTTGACGACGTAGAGCCATTGTCGCCGCGCTATTGACGTTTCAAACTTTCCAATCTCTCCTTTTCAAATGCAATGGACAGTGCCCCGTTTTATCAACCCGATAAAATGGGACGTGGTCGATCTGATGATTTAATTTTATGGGATTTTCAATCTATTTTCAAATATAAATGGAACGTTTTGATTTGCAAGATTTACGTTTTTGTTAAAGATAATAAATTGTTTGCTTTATCTTACTAATATCATAAATGCGAATGATTGTGAAAATGTTTGGATCTTTGTTAGAATTAAACTCAGAAACTCTTGAACGAATTTCGATGAAATTTGGCACAGGAATAAACCATGTCCTGGAATAACATATACATTTTGTCCCGATAACTTGATCTGGTAGGAAAACACTTTTGAATCTGGTACTTTAAATAGTTGGCGCTGTCGTGGTTTAAATGGCGCCATGGATAGTCACACTGATTTAGATACTTTTGTAGTGAAAAAGCTGTTTTCACGCGGGCGAAACCGCGAACAACACTTAGTGGGTAACAATCATGACCAAAAAACTTATTCGGACTAACAAAAAGTCTTCACGGTAGCTAGGTAGTTATCCAGCTACCGTGTAATCCAGTAAGTCCATAATGTAATAAGTTTATTACATTATGGATTTACTGGATTACATTAAACTTAACAGTAACTTTATCAAGGCCAGATACATATTAATCAATAATATTACATTATGACACTTTGTACGAACAACGTTTACGCCACCACGAAAGTTGGTAAACTTTTTTGATTTCGCATTCCGCACGGCGTAGTGTCACGAAGCGGCAACAAAAGGAGGTAGTTCGCAAATACCACCGCAGTCCCCCGGAGGGAACCAAACCCACGGACCGTCACGTCCCTTACTCATTGCGATTCAACCGGTGTACCTCTTTGCGAGAGTCGCCAGTTTGTTTCGATAGTAAATTTCGACGCCGTTTCGTGTGTGGCCAATAGAAATAGAATGTATGTATTTAATCGCAATATTACGGCTTCCTAAAGTGTTATCGTCTTTGGAATATACTAAAAATAATGTTATCATAATTTATGAATATCACCATTAGTTTAATCTTAAAATCTCGATTATGTAGGTATGTTGTGGTATGATATTGTAATCATCAAAAATATTTACATAATATAACCTTCTTTTTTGTTTTTTTTATTGCCTTGGTAGGCAAACGAGCAACCAATCCGCCTGATGGTAAGCAGCATTCGCCGCCCATAGACTATAGCAATGCTGGAGACACAGCCAAGCCCTTGCCTACGGGGAACCACCTGCCTACGTCACACGTGTAAACCACTTAATTGTAATTAAGTACTTTTATAATATAACTTCAATATATCTACTAAAATAAAGGGCGTACGTACTAAAGGAATGGTGCCTGCAAAATACTCGGCGGGTCTGTATGACAGCGTACTACAGAAATTTATGTCGACAGAATATTAAACGGTATAAATTCTCATGAACCAACTAAATTTAAATTTGCGGCGCTGGGGACAGGATATGATTTTATATTCCTTGTTTAAATAGAAAAAAACGATACTGAACTCTATAACATTTCACTTGTTAAGTGGGTTTTCGTTTGCTGCTAGTACCAAGTTGACTATAAAGTGCGTTATTAATTGTAATAAATATTATGATACGATAATTATCTTAAAGAATATATTTAAACTAGTAGTGCTCGCGGCTCCGCCCGCGTGAAAAAGTTTTTCCGGTACAAAAATATTTTCCCGGGATTAAAAGCCTATGGCACTCAGGAGTAATGTAGCTTCCTATTAGTGAAAGAATTTTCAAAATCTGTTCAGTATTTCCTGAGATTAGCGCGTTCAAACAAACAAACTCTTCAGCTTTATAATATTAGTATAGATATGATTATGGTGTAAATCATCCTTATCTTTATATTTTGTGGTCTACTTGATTAGTTGGCAGCGTATATTAATTGTGAACCGGGTAGTCTTTGGTTCAAGTTCCATTTCAGGCAACTTTCTGTGTTTGTTTCTAAGATGATTTGCTCAGGACTGGAACCCCCTAAATGGAGTTGGCTTCGGATATGCGATGAGTTCTAAAATTGAAGCAATATCTTTTTTGCAACTTGCTGAGCGTGTTGCGTCGATCCCACACGAGAATGGAATGACGATAACAGATAAGTCTAGGTAGAGATTATCAACGATATATTTTGTATTTGTAGGTAAAACAGGATTTATTGAAGCATTATAATTGATCTATTGAATAGAATAGTAGAAAAATTACCAACAACTCTTTAAAAAAAAACAAGTATAGTGTTCTATTAATGAAATAACATTAAAAAAGCTAAATTATGTACTCGCACATAAAGTTCTAATGAAATTTAAATTGCGCAAGATAACAATAAAATAAATATTCACAAGAAGGCCAATAAATGACAACTTGACACCGAATTGATTAAACACTAACCGAGTAATCGATTACGGCATCAACGAGAAATCGATTACCGCCGCTCGTGTCTGTCGCTAATCGATTGCAGTTGTCACCTTCACGTGTATATCTCACGATGCGATATTGTGTGATTGAATTTTGTAATAAAATTTTAATTTTAAACTTTGTTAACCGCCGTGATAAGTATTTAATATTTAGTGCCTGTTTCACAACTTCTGACGCATACTTCGCATACTCACGCCTTTTATCCCCAAAGGGGTAGGCAGAGGCGCAACTATTCCACCCACCTTTCGCAGTGCGTATTCCGTTCCGTGTTGGGGGCGAGCCTATCGTCATATCGAGCAGAAATTTTAGACTCTGACTTCAAATTCAGGCTTTGACTGCCTCGGTGGCGTAGTTGTGTTACGGTACGACTGCAATGCTGAGGTCACGGGTTCGATCCCCGGGTCGGGCAAAGTGACATTGCATTTTTCTATTCAGTATCAGCCCGGAGTCTGGAATTTGTGCACAACTTCTGAATAAATGTATAAAACATAAATGTATGAGCTAGGGTTTCCGGAACTGGTGCGAATTTAAGTACCGGGATTTCCGGTACTTTTCACTCATAGAACCGGGACGTACCGATTTTCTCAGTACTTTTGGTTATTTAGTATGTGGGACGTTCTTCTTTTTTATCGACAATGGCTTGTCCTCTCCGGAAAAAAAAATGTTATTGCTCCAAAATACAAAATTTTTATTTTTTCTTTCACAAAAATACACCTGACAATGTAACAATTATAATATCTTAAAAAAATGATTTTGATTATTAATATTTTTTACGTAATTATTGTGACATAGTATACGAAAACCGTAACGGAGGTGTTTTACATACAGATAAAGTGTGTCCCTTTGTGACCACTAACGTAAACAAACTGCTTTCGTAAAAAAAAATCACATTGAAAGTTTCTATCCAAAAACATTTACTGAACTATTTAACCTTTGTTATTAAATTAATAAGAAGAAATAATTTTTAATGTTTCTATTATTAAATAAAAAAAATATTTTTTAGCTGTCTCCCGACGTATATGATTTTTGTTGCTACCTTCTGTCACTTAGTTCATTGTACAAAACAATGTGATTTAGCAGTTTTGACCTTGGTCACTAGACAACAGCCTAGTCCCCTTCCACTCCGGACCCACTCTATACGTCCCTACACCCCGGCAATACCAGTCAGTCGCTCGGAAACAGTAAAAGGAGGTGCGTGTTTTTATTTAGCGACCGCTCTGTCACGTAAGCTACTACTTCCAAATATTATAGTAATATCTGTGTTTTAATATTATTTTATGGATTCCTGATAAATATTTCATATATGCCTAGTTTTATGCCTAAATTATAATCAGGCGAATGCTGAGAACCTCGAACATTACTATTTTACACCTCTGTCACGAGGCACCTCTGTCACAAAGATGTGCCAGCGGACACGACATTGTTGACGCATCACAATTCTTCGATGCAGTCAGCAATCGCAGTAAGACAAAGGTCTTTTTTGTTGGCAAAGATGATATTGCCCAGATTTTGATGACAATCCCACAAGGAATTGCTCCATTAAAAGGGACTATGCAAGTCCACCAATTGCTTGCTCAGCAGCCTGGAATGTTGCGCTACCGAATGTTGAGTTGTTTTTGCGATAAATTTTGTAACTGTTACAATTTAAAGACTTATTGCCCATTGCTTAAACGTGAGATAGAAGTTGACATTCCAACCTCAGATGTAGAAGAACCGCTGACTGATATAACTAATATAATAGGTTCTATAAAAGGATTTTACAAGACCGTGTATACTTCTACTTCAGAAGACGAAGATGACCAGCCCCTTATTAAATTGAGAAAATCTGTGGACACAACACCAGGTTCATCACATGACCTACCAGTGGATAAGATCCATCCATTATTAATAAACAATGGTACATATCTTTTAGTCAAAGTGGTAAGTGTAAGAAAAGTCGAGTACACTTACTTAGGAGTAGCAAAAAGTGGAGTGGATGAAGATGGAGATGTTCGGGTGATGTTTTATAAACCAGTTGATGATACTGGGAAATTATTTAATTTGGTAGAATCTGATGTGTCATGTAATGTTCGAAAATTTGTTAAAAATTATTCCACCTCTTAAGGTAGTTAAAAGAGGAAGACACGTGTTTTATGGATTCGATAAACCAATAGAAGTATTTGAAAAGTAGAGTAAGCGAAAAGGTATACGTCTAAATTAATAACTGCGAAAGAATGGATGCTAATAAATAAGACTTATAGTAGCATTTTGAGGAAATATTATAGTTTGTTATTTTTTTCTAAATATTAAAGCTGTTATAAGGTCAACTTTGCTCGGCGGGTAATGATTATTTACCACTGCGTCACTTCGTTAACCATTCTGTCACAATTTTGTCCCCCTTATAATTCAAGTTCAAAGTAGTGTATGGTCCAGTTTATTGGTGATATTAACAAAAAATCCGTTTTCTAGTATTACATGCTATACAATAAAGGTGTTCACCAGATTTTGAAGTTACTTTATTGAAAGACTTTCATAATATTAAAAAGTTTTTAGTCGTAAGAAGCAAAAATGTGACAGAGTGGTATTGGAAAACATTTTTAAATGTTCATATTAAGAATTCCGTCCCATGGAGCTAGCTAAACATAAATGTTTATATTCTTGATAAGAAAATAATAAGAAACTACAGATCTGATTTTGCATAAAAATTTAAAAAATAAAACATTTTTGTGACCGAGGTGTTGAGTTTTTGTTACCTTTCCTACAAAATTTGAAGTAAAGCAAAAACCATAAGTAATACTTCGATGCATTATATATTTTTGAAATCTACAATAACGAGGCAATAATTTAAAATCCATTTTACTTAAGAAATCACATTTTTATTTTTTTAGCAAATATAAAAATTTGGAGGTCTAATTGTCGATAAAAAAGGAGAACGTCCCATGTACCTATAAGTCAGTTTTGGTTAATTTTGTTCCAGAAGTCATGTTTTTTTTATTATATAGATCGGAAAACTGTCAATGGCGTTACCATTGTTAAGTGATGTCCATTGATCATAAACAGAAACACACAAAATATCAAAATAACAGGTGTATTGCCGGCCATAATGGAACTGGATAAAGATGTGGGTTAGGGTGAAGGTGTTTTAGTTTCCAGAAACGTCATAAAAGTAGAAATAAAAAATACTCAGGTTATAAATTCAAAAGTTTAAGTAATATTGGGGGTTTAGATGTTCTATGGAACACTGGAACCGATAAAAAAATTAGGATTAAATTATCACATAATATTCATCCATTAAGTTGTTTTAATCTAGGACATGTTTTCTCGTAGTGAAAAATTATACCCCAATACGTTCAGCGTCATTCAACAAAGTGTCAATGGGGGCATAGATATTGAGGGAGTTTTACACCTTAGTTACCAAACCCGCCAACACCTCGCCTAGACATCCGAGAGCCAAGCTGGTCCGATACTACGGTATAGACATCCCAAATATTATCCTCTGCGAGATCAGGATGGCACTTGGACAACTCAAAAACAAGTTTGCCGGCGAGAAGGGAATCACTACAGAGCTTCTAAAAGCAGGTGGTGCCCCGATACTCAAAGCATGTAACATAAATATACCACTGCGTTGAGGCAGGGACATGAGAAACTGTTGAATTCAGCGTTAAAAGATACCTTCAAGGTCACATCGTGTAGAACCATGTACTGACAAGCGCAGCGTTGGACATCCATTCACATGATGGACAAAGACCTTGGAGAAGGCAGCAGGAACTCGCTGAATGCAGGCCACTTCCAACAGGTTAATATTGAAATCTTTAGGGTTGAGAATATTTAAAAAACCAAGAATTAAATTTCAAATTCCCGGTACTTTTTAATATCACAAGAACCGGGAAATCCCGGTACTTTCGGGACCGGTATTTCTCGGTTCTGAACCCTAATGAACCGACTAAGCACAACAGTCACACTCTAATTTATGCTCCCAAATAAATGCTAATAAAATGAGTACATTAGACGTTTAATACATTAACGGTTAGATAAAATTTATTTGGTGAATCAGTCCCTTAATATTATAATTTATTAATGTTTATAGTTGACTATGACGTCACAATTCGAATTTGAAGGTATAGATGCAACCAGTGCTTTTTCTGTACATATTTTGTAAGGCAAGTCTATGTTCTACTTAGAGCTAATTTTAAAATTATCAGATGAAATTCATTTTTAAGATGAAATACAATATAAGCAAACTCGTAACCTCATACAGGCATCGAACCAAAGATTTTTGATATCAACCATGTGTGGTTCTGCATCTACAAAAGTTTTTTTATATTCCAAGAAAGGGGTCTTAAAAACTTTAAGAACATTTGTATTCAGGAAAATTCAAGTACATAAATTTTCTCCCAAGAAATCAAATTTAGGTTTTTTTTTACAATACTACACTATCAAAATAGAATGGAAATAATTAATTGTTTTATAAGTTAATAAATAGTTGATGTATTTACGACGTAGTGGGTAAATTAGTCGTATTATTAAATCAATTATAGCATAGATATTATAAAATTACATGTAGACGAAAATATCTTTACTTTACAAAAATGTATTTTGTGTCTTAATATTTGTATACTCTACGTAGCGGTATCAAGATACGGTTTCACAATTTTCAATACAGAAATAGACAAATTACCTAGCGTAGCATACGTAGCACGTATACGTACGTCCATTCACCTACTACGCCGTCTCTATGTTAGCGAAGCACCTGTACCACATCACAGAGTCTGACAGACAAAGATGTAGATAATAAGGATCATCTCATTGGTGCATCCGCTACGTGGCCACGCCCACCGCGCGGGCGGTCCAATCACAGCGCCGGGCACAGATCTCGAGCGTTATCTAGTTATCTGCCGTCTCACTTGGCCGGCGATCGCTATTTTCAGACAGTCGGTTACGCTACGCTGAAATTTTAACGTAGCGTTTCTTACAACCTGTATTGGTATTTTTTTTTATCCGTTGAATCATTATTCAAAATAGTCTTTACTGTTATCGTTTATGAGAATTTACTTTAGTTGAAGATGCAGGGCGAATTGTATTAGTATAACGTTTCGCATTTAATATATAGACTAAATTACAGTCTTAGTACTGAACAACGATTTTTTTTTCAATATGGAGTAGGTTTGATTGGATAGTATGTAGTATAAGTAAATAATCAAATAATACGTGATACTTATGTCAAATGTAGAGTCGCATACAAAAAGTTCTAAACCAGTCTGTCATCTACTAAGAAACCAAACAGCCCACACCTGGCTACTTATGCGAACACAATCTCAAATTAAATAATCGAAAATTTACAGCGAAATGTTTATAAACTGTTGAACAGTGGCTCGTACCATTGAATACGATGCGATAAGGCTTGCAGATTGCTAGCATTCAATCTAGTTTGTTTTCTTAATCTGCGCCCTGTCTCATATCAACTACCAGCATCACTTGCACCGCCCTGCTCCCTCTATTCGTCAGATTCGCAGAATAAAAAACGGCAGCCAGGTGAAAAGCCAGAGATCAACGTAAACCGGTCAGTCTACACAAGTGATTTGTTATAAGCGCTGTCGATAACTGAAGGGCCATTGTTTGTAGGTCGCTCCCGATGTAAAATATTGTAATAGAGTTGTTATTACGGCTTTGTGCCTGGTTTCTGATTAAGAACTTATGAATGTAATGTATTCTTAGAATAGTGTTGCTGTGGCTAAAGGGCTTTCTGTTAGTAGAGATTGATCGTTGTTTTTAAATAAAGAAGACTATAATATTACGGGATCTAGTTTTTAGACTTAACACAAAACTATATCTTAATATATTCCTTTTTTATTATAAACCTATAATGTTTTTCATGACAGTAACTTTGTAACATTTAAACAATTTAAAAAACTTATCAGAATTTATTCACTTTCAAAATAATTTTATAGCAAATACGAACTCTATATAAACATAATTTTCTCTATTTGTTACGTGTCCCGTTGAAACGGATTTTCAGTTGCCTTAACATTGCCGTAGCGTGCGACAGAGAGCGTTGTGCAAAGACACAGGCGGGGCGCGTGCGGGGCGCGGTGGGGATGGTCGGGGCTCGGGCGGGAGCCGGCGGGGTGGTGGCCCGGGCGACACGGGATTCGGGATCCAAGGGATGAGCTGTTTCTCGCTTCCTCCCGTTACTCTAGCCCGGAGCGTCGCGGTCGACGCACACAGCACGCACCGCGAAACTACCCACGTAAAGTGTTGTGCCAGTGATAAACTATAGTGATCTCTTATCGTTAGTGTATCGATATATGTGTATTGGACTATGATAATTTCGAATGCTGAACTTTGATATGAAAATGAAGATGTCTGGTGAGTGGTGTGACTTTGGTATGATTGTGTGTGACAATTGTGGCATAATTGTTATAAAAATGTAATTAAACGTAGTAGGTATAGAGTATTTAATATTAAACGTTATTATTTTACTCATTTTTAGTTTGAATTTTTGCAAGATTATGATTGATGCTTTTGATTTTTAACATACTGTATAAGAATAGGGAATATGAATGAGTACAATAAATGTCTAGCAAATACCTTTTATAGCTTTTTATAGAATTAATGATTTAAAATTATTTGTGTTAAGTGAAATATGATTGTTATAAATTAGACCTAGTCATCTAATACGTAGGAATTACAAAGGCTTGGTCCAGTTTAACGGTGAATTATTACGGTCTGCTAATAGAAATATATTATCGGGATTATAATAAGCACTCATCAAGCGCGGGTGTCGAGCTTGCCTCCTTTTGTTTCAAGCAGTTTACTCGCCCACTACGCTATGTATGCTGTGTATAATGTTATAACTATAGTAAATAGAGCTGAGTTGAGAAGCAAATATTACCACCAGTTTATATTGTGAATACTTACATAATATGTAAAGTACCTGGATGATGGTGATGTAAGAAATTAGTCAGCTTTTAAAAGCTATAATAACAGTTTTATTTAAATTAAAAGTTATTTTTGCCTGTAACAGGCTTCGTTTTAATACTTTAATTGGTACATACAAGACATTATTACGATATCCTTATATTTTATTGACATGAATTCAAGACTCAAAACTTGAATGCATTAAGTTGCATAACTTAACGATTATATTATCATTTATTATTTCAGATTGTGTTGAGATAAAACATACGCTTAAGTGATAAATGTACTTGGGTATTATTTTGAGATAAAAAACTGATTATTCGGAGATTAGATAGATTTTTGTACTATTAAATTTGTTATATGCTCAGTACACTCTAGTCCTCAATAGTAGAGGAGGTCTGTGCCTAGCAGGACAATATAGAAGGCTGATATTATTATTATCTTTTGTTTAGTATTTAATATGAGATGATATATAACGTCAAAATAATATTATAGGTACTGTATATTATAATGAGGAAATTAATGTGGAAGGATAAAGGATCACTTACCTGTGGACGTTATAAATTGGTAATTAACCAATTAGTTAAGTTTACTTGATTCTCAGACTAGCCATAAGAGACAACAAAGTAATTAATAACTTTTATTATCAAATAGTGACAAGGCACATATATTTATATAAAACTATGATACCGATCATATTGTTTTTTAATGAGTGTAACACTACTTTTAGGTATGGGTTTTTTCCCTGGATGCACCTATATCAGTCAGTATTGTATTGTTTTTTTTATAATCGCTTTAACACTCCACGCGGGTTTTCTTTAATCGATTGTGATAAGACCGAAAGCAATTAACTGGAATAAATTATTTATTTGGTGCATCAATACCTATTTTATTAAACTAGTTCAGCGTTTGTAATCTTTCATTCAGCAAGTATTTTAACAAGTCACTGGTAAATATTGCTAACAGGAGTATATTATGAAATACACTGTACTTAAGCTGTTGCCAAAATCGTAATTAAGTATGGATTGTTTATCAAATTTTTATTTCAGATTTTACTCTTCTTTAGAACTGATGTGTTTTTCTTGTAATAAAATATTTTTATTTACAATAACAGTTTTAATATTTAAACACTACTAAACTTCTGCTTGCCGCTTCCCCGCGTGAATGAGTTTTTCCGGGATAAAAATCGCGCTTTATATTTCTCCGGGATAAATTATACATATAAACCTTCATCAATCTTCTTGAATCTATAAACCTTCATCACTCTATCTATAAAAAAACTCCATCAAAGTCCGTTGCGTAGTTTTAAAGATCTAAGCATACATAGCAGACAGCGGGAAGCGACTTTGTTTTATACTATGTAGTGATAATTGATTTAGATGTTAATATATACAGGATATTTTGACATTACATTAATAAATGTAACCACATACTCGTCTTTGCCTCTGCTAACATTATCCAAAAAATTATCCATGAAAAACGAAAATTTTTTACCAAAAATTTCAATTTTGCTTCCCTGATTTTTTTTATATAGTTTAGTAGTTTAGTGCGATTATGGCGTGTTCTTTTCTGACTGAAATGTAATATTGCTGCTACGACCAATCCTCATAGAGTAGTAACTAGTAGTGATATTAGGACGAATTATCATAGAGAAGTAGTGGTATAAAGACGTGTAAATTTAGTTACTTTTTATTGATATCTATTTTGTTCGAAACATACACTTTTTTATTTTACATCTATGATTAAAATAACCTAATGGAAAATGTTATTTTTAAGGAGATAAGTAGGTGGTTTCATTTAGAAACGCAGTGTCAAAATGACCCTGTATAAATTAGGTTGAATAATCTTGTGCCGATATCTATAAAATTATTTGTATACTATGTTGTTTGCAGTTTAATAAATTTACATTAAAATGGACTAAATATACAACTCAGTTATTTATCTTAGGGCAGTAGAATTAATATCTAAGTAAGTATATAATTTTGTCACACAAATAGTACATAATTATTTTCTTTTATGAAATCGTTACAGTCAAAATTTGAGATTAAATCAAGCGATCTTGACTTTATCACTACATTTGATCGCAGTGTTAAGATATTAAGGGGATATTTAAGATATTCGCTGCATACATTTCCAAATTAGCATACTCAATCACAAGATAAAGAATAGATAACTATTCTTTTAACATGGTTCCAACTACTGCACAGTGGGGCTAGGACGTGAAACGAAAAACACGAAGTGTCTCCGTTTCGTTTCATTGTGAACCAATCACAATAAAACGAAACGGAGACGCATCGTGTTTTTTTTTCACGTCCTAGCCCCACAGATCATTTTTATACCTCCCAGTTACAAAAATTAAAAAATAAAACAACTAAACCGTAGCCATAGTAAATAAATGCCTCAATTCTTTCTATCATTTCACACTGGCCTGTTATAAATAGAATTGTTAAACGTCAATCGGACAAATCAAATAAGCCTTTGTTGCGGCGGCGTTGTCAAAAGGTGACACCACTGTGCAAAATCGAAAATCACTGCATATTTTGGGTTTGTGGTCGAAATATCGATAAGTTTGGGTTGCGGTTCGCACATCCCTAACAGATAACACTCAAGTGGATTAGCTAAACATATTTTTTTGTGTAAATATTGATTTAGATCTTTGAAGGCGAAAAGGTGCAATTGGTGGGTTCGGAATGTGGTTAGAATTGATGAGTTTCTCAGAATTAATCATACATACACACTCACGCCTTTTATCCCCGAAGGGGTAAGCAGAGGCGCAACTAGTGCACCCACTTTTCGCCACTATTCCGTCCCATGATGAGACAGGGGGCGAGCCTATCGTCTTAAATGACACAAATTCTAGACTCCGGGCTGATACTGAATAGAAAAACCCAATATGACTGACCCGACCCGGGGATCGAACCCGAGACCTCAGCTTTGCAGTCGTACCGTAATACAACTACGCCTCTGAGGCAGTCATTTAGTGCTTAAATTGTATTATGAGGATAAGTCATCCAAGTATGATAGAAATATAACCGTTACAAATTACAATGATAAGTTACATCACCAAAATGGGCTAACACGGCTGTTAGTGTTACTAGAAAGTGCAGTTTCGAAAGCTATAGTCGCTGTGCTAAAATAAATTGTGAATGAAGCCGATGTCAGATGAGGCGTGCTTTAACGTCGTATTCACCTGTTTGAAATTATTTTAACATACGAATTTAAGCCTTCAGTCCGTACTGAGTAACGATGTAGAGATGCGGTAGCACTGCGAGCGTTGAGTGAATCTTGTAAACCGAACAGCAAGTGTTTTTCTATGCTTCAGTTGCTGATGATTTCTTGATCATTAGTAAATTAAAACAAACGGTTAGAATTTCAATTCCTAATCATTTTTTTTATGGTTCAATCATTTTCAAATGCGTTCTTAAAACTGCTTGCTAAAATATGTTTAATTATTTAAGCGTCCGTTAATCGCTTGCAGCGCGACAGTGTCCTAATTTGCTTTTGTCACGTTAAGGAGTGTTTTATGAGTGAACATAAGACGGACCGTGAACTCTTGGTGACACACGACGGCGTAAAATGCGTTTATTGTCAGTCGCCGTGTCTAAGTCGTGAAATCGGCTTGCAGTGGGGTCTCTCCGGCTTTAAACATCCTAAGAGACGTTTTCGTTTATGGTTGTAAAAAAATAGGATTGTGTTTGTGTGTATAATAAAACTTGTGATAATGTGCCTTGATGTCATATTTTCCAATAAGACTTACATAAAAACAGACAGTTTTTACTAATATTAATACTTGACCACAAGAGAGACGACCTTAATACATTGAATCTAAGAATTGTATGCATTACCGCAATTACGTAATCGCAATTGAGAATAATCTTACGTTTGTACACCATTGTAACTGATTAATTGAGTCAGAATATTTACTCATTAGTTCTAAAATTTAAATTCAACAGTTAACTCCACGCAGTTTCCTGTTTGGTTCATGTTCTCATTTTAAGTCTGGCGCGAATTTCTGCGGAAACCGGAGATTTAACGACGACTCGTCCGCATTGTCCGTGCACGCAGCGTTCGCGCTTCGTCCACCGCCGACACATCTCGCGACGCCTGATTTGAATTTGAAATTCGAATATTATTTTATGACTCACACACGTTTTTAAAAACAGCCAGTATTATTACTTTTCATTTACATAAAATATTTAAAAAGGTTTTATATAAAAAAATCAAAGCACTATCGGAATCTGGCGACAGGTGAACCGGCATAGCAACAGCGGGTAAAGGGTTAGTTGAACAACCTGAATGAATTCTCTATAGACATTCAGTAACATCCTGGGTATTGTCGGTCGGGGAGTGCACCTTTGTTATGCTAAGCAGTTATCATCATGACCGTATTATGGGCGTCTATCAAGCGTCTAATTTTATGATGTTTTTTTACTGCCACGTGCTGAGGAAGACTTATGGACAAGATAGGGGTTGTTTTAACAAGTATATTAGCTGTAATGGGGTGGACTGTATGATTTATTGAGTGTCCCATTCAGCTGTATTTGCTCGGGGGTCGCAGTTTATTGATGACACGCGTGCGTTGCATCATTTCATACGAATATGTTACATTCGTCTAATTTGTTTTAGAGCGTGTAAAAGACATTACAAATACGGTGATTATAGTAATGTTTCAAAGAAAGATGTTCATTTTTTAACAATTTCTGCTAGATGGGATAGGTTAGGTACCTACCTACGGTGAAAAATAGGTATGTACAGTCACGATCATAAGTAGCTGAGCAGATTCAAAATTTCAAATTGCCTTTTGTGTTCTTACTAATCTTTTTTTCTCTTAACAAAAATAAAATAAAAGATTTGCTTTACTTCATACGAAGAATTTTTTTTTTTCAGTTTACCTTAACGCGAATATAGGCGATTCGAAATTTTATTTTGTACAGATATTTATGCTGCTAATTGTACATACATGTAAATATGTACAATCATCAAATTTGATGCTAGTAGACTTGCTCATGTTAAGGCGGTCATTTTTCATATTTTACCAAGTAGGTGTGATCGTTTCAGTGATGTACAAAGGAAATAGTATATAACACTTACTGCCCATTTTAGCTGTAAGTTGAATATTGACTTATTTATAACCTGAAAGTGGTCAAGCGTGCCCTCTTTTGACTGAACAACATAGGTACTATTAATATAATAAACAATTAAACATAATTTAACGCAATAAGTACTGAATATTTAAGTCTTAAGACAATATAACCCGTGATCCCTCCGTCCACAGCCTAACTTGTTCTTATCTTATAAATAAAGGGCATAGAAGTTACCTATGATTACCGAAAGCATTATCTATTATCAGGTACTAAGTTCATATGGATACGCATGTTAATCTAATGGCGCTGACGTATTTATGGGCAAAAGTAAAAATATTGTGACTGGTTATTTCCATCTCTTAAATTATTTACAGCTCGGAGTCAGGATACCCCCGTGTCTCGGAAAGGTCGTAAATATTAGTCTTGTGCCTGATCTCACTCTAGTCATGTCGGATTGCCGTCTCACCGGACTATGAAAGTGCATCTCGACGGTCCCATAGAACAAAGTCGTATATGCAAAATGTTAGCTTTTCAGTAGAGCGCTTTGAAAGTCGTAAGTTTGTATTCATGTGCGAATTAGTGCTATTTTCACCCGTTAGGTTCAAAGTTGTTACTGAACCCTAATAGATAATGTATCCTTCATGTATAACTTGTCATTTTCACAATCAATTTAGACTTTCAAAGCGCTCTACTGAAAAGCTAACGTTTTGCATATACGACTTTGTTCTATGGGACCGTCGATCTGTGTATTACGCACACGGTTGTGCACTATAATATCTCCTGCATACCTGGCTGATCTCTGAGGGACTTAGATACATACAATTAGCTTATTGGTTTTAATAAATGAATCCTCAAAGGTTTTGACAGTAATCTATTTTTATAATTTGGTTTTATGATGAATTTTTGGGTAACAGTTGCTCCTTTTTTAATGTAAATATAGAATTATAGAAGAGAAACATTACTGAACAATAATATATTAATGTAAATAGTCTTTGGCGAAGAGATACGTAGTTATTTTCTAGAAATAGCAAACTATCACATCTTAATCGCATATAAACAAATAGACAAAAAAGTACATGCCTCATGTCATTGAACGCAGCCTAGTAATAATTTGCTCCGGCACATTTTGCACATCGAAAAATAAAAGACATGCAGCATGGTTATCGCATTATGTGCGGTTTCCGCTCAGCACAAAGCGTTTCCGCTTGTCTCGTCAGAACATCCCTAGTGAATGCCCGTTCAGATGTCTGTGCGCAGGCGGCACATACCAGCTTAGAATGAATTTATCCATTTGCATTAACAAAATGATTAGTATTCTATATCTGTGTCATGCTTTGGTGGGTTTATCGATAACCAAAAATAGTGACAGTATCAAATTTCCTTATTTAATCATATGCATACTCACGCCTTTCATCCCCGAAGGGGTAGGCAGAGGCGCAACTAGTGCAACCACTTTTCCCCGTGTGTATTCCGCCCCATGATGTGATAGGGGGCGATCCTATCGCCATATCGACTTTTTATACTTAGGAATATAAATTATATTAGCATTATCCCTATAGACGTAGTGTAACACTTGTCATCATATACCAGTTAGATAACATTCTTTTAGCGCCCAATATCACCACACGTATCTCAGAAAATGTCGCTAATATTATTATTTTTTTCACAGCAGCAGACAGCCAGGAGTCTGGCAGTCCGCCGCCGAGCCCGACTGACTCTGCCACATCCGAATCAGCGCCCACCTTAGTGCACATCAAGCAGGAAAACATGGCACCAGGAACTGATATACAGGAATACTACGGGTCCTTAGATTGCGGACTCTCTGACACTTACCTATCCAACTTTCCTGAATATGGACGAGGATACCTCCCCAGACCTCTAGAACTGCCCAACCATGACTTCCTGGGTCCAAGAAGTCCAAGAGACAAGGAACATTCTAAAGGTGAAGATCCGTCTGAGACAGAGTTCAATCTGCCGAATGAGCTGATGTTTAAGAATAGTGGGATATACGCTAGAGGCAATATTGCGGTTGGGACGAAGTACGGGCCATTTTTAGGGAAATGGGAGACGCAGCCTTTGGATCGACGGTTTGCTTGGGAGGTAAGAAATAATTAATTATTATGAAATACACACACACATACTCACGTCTTGTATCCCCGATGGGGTAGGCAGAGGCGCAACTAGTTGTACCCACTTTTCGCTGTGCGTATTCCGTCCCATCATGTGATAGGGGGCGAGCCTATCGCCATATCGGGCACAAATTCCAGACTCTTATTATGAAACTAAAATACATACAGGTACACTTTATTAAGGAAAATTGATATATAATCATCTTCCAACTTAGTATGTATACCTATATAGCTTACCACGGTAAAAATTACACGTAAATTTAAAATTAGAAGACAGATCAAATATCTTATTAAAGTTGAAATTTTAGACAACTTTTTCCAAATTATGAACTTGAATCCTTTTAGTTTTTTCAAGGTTTTTGAACTGCACCGATGACAAGGCACGTCTTTCTTACGTTCGTTTGTCAATTTACTTATGAATGACCCACTTGTTCTCAAGTGTGAGACTGAGTGTTAAGTTAATAAGTTAGGTTGTCAATAAATTAAACCCTGAAGTCAAGCACGGATGCAATAAACTGTCGATTTTATTGATTCTTCTGAGTAGTTGCGCTGAGCGTGTCATTTTAAAGGATTAGATTGTGGAAGTGTTTCATATTACTATACTAATATGTAGATATTCTATAGCTTACTGGTAAAATACAGACCATTTGTCTTACACAGACGACTATAAACTTTAAAGGTATTAAGATACTTTCGAAGTGTCACAAAGTACATATTTGAAATTAGCTCACCAGTATTTGTAAGATAATTTTTTTCGACAAAATTGTTACCATACTTATTATTTATATCCCAAAATTGATGGCTTAGATCGCTTGATTAGATTACGTGTTACGTCACCGTGTGATTTGCAAAAGACGCAAATGTATTGAGTCCAAAATATTTCGAGGGGTGTGGCGCAGTTATCTTTGTAGGAAGCGGAAATCAATTGTTGTAATTCTCGGATCAAGGCCAAGTTTCGTTAAAAGTATTGAGTTTCTTGCAATTTGTGGGTTTTAATAAAGATGCGAAATCGGAGCATAAAGGAGATAAAGCTATTCATCATCTTCCGGTAATATAGATAAATTAGATTAGAATTTTATATTCGTTTTTAAATTGTAAATTGGGATTATAAGCTCGTAAGATATTGGACGTATATCTTAAGTATTTTTTTCTTTTACTGGTGGTAGGTTTCTCATATGTAAAAGTCCGTCTGGGTGGGTACCACCGCAATGTCTATTTCTACCGCCAAGCAGCAGTGTGTATGCACTGTTGTGTTTCGGTTTGAAGCACATTGTAGCCAGTGTAACTAGTGGACATAATGAAAGTTAACATCTTATGTCTCAGAATGACGAGCGCAGTGGAATGCCACACAGTACTTTGTAACTCAAGGTGCTGGATAGTGTTGCTACTGTTTATGGGTGGTCGTGTCGCCTACCACCAGGCGAACGGCATGCTCATCTCGTCATTCCACGCATTAGAAAAAAGTATTTTTAATTGATAACTGGATCGGCGGATTGATATGTATATAAAGATGACACATATAATGTCTGGAAAGTTTTTCATCAGTTTTACAATTGGTATATTGCGTGTAATCATGAAAATTTGCAATTCAGATCTTATAAAAGTCCGTAATAATTTCAAAGTAAGTGCGCTATTAATTTACGAAGACATATAATGCAAAGATGAAACATAAAATTTATGATTTTTTTAAAATAAGGAAATAAGCGATTCATCCAAATGCTCCCCGACAAAATACCGGATGATGGACATCGCAGACCGAGATGCGCCTATCAAATGTCAGATAGACAGAGCACAGTGGTGTAGTGTTGCAGTGAAACCGCACATTGTCCGCGGCGGACATAGTTCCGGCTGTTCTATGCCTCTATTGAGCACCTAATGACAGTTGTCAACACAATTGCGTACAATGGCGCGTTTCTATTTGTTTGATACATGGAATTTGGTATCACTTTAACGCATAATTGAGTCACTGACGAGGATGCACATGTAAATTTATTTGTTAATAGTTATAGTTGGAATTTATCTAAGAAATAAATAGTGTATAACCAAACTTTCTGATTAGATAAAATTACAAAAGAAATACCAAGAAAATATACGTTGCATAAATTGAATATCGAATCATATTGTTTTCTGCTTACATATCGTGATCAATACCTCTACATAAACAAAATGTTACTGACATCAGTTCGCAACATTTTTCGCCAAAAATATTATATATTGTGGTGTTGCTTGATCTTAGCGTACGTGACAGTTGGGTAAAAGCGCCAATTGTGGCCAGTGGGCAAGTCATTATGGGCACAGAACAAAACGCTGAGCGTAGGCTTCCGACTCACTGAACATAAAAGATTCTTTGATGCTAACAATGTTGATGATATATGAAGGTGAATGTACTTTTTGATATGAATTGGATTAGTACGGCTAACAACGTCTTTGTTGTTTTCATTGTATTCCGAATAACTATGATAAAGCTTATTGATTCAGATACATTTTAGCGAAAAACCTTGGCTTTATGGCTTTCAATAAATATGCTTTGGAGTATTTTAGCCGTCTACCACATTGTAATATTTTCATATTTATGAATAAGATAAGGTAAACTTTGTAAAAATATCTGTAGTTTTGTCCCACTTTGTAGTAATATTATTTTTGAGAAATTAATGACGTAAATATAAGTAATCATTATAAAGAAATTATGAAAGATGCATATATAAAAATGTGGCAAGATTGACTGTGAAAGATATAATTTTTATTACACCAACATAGTGAAATATAAATACCATAAAGTAAATGATTCCGGCCGTTCATTTCATGAGGTTTTTTAAATGTATAAATATCTAAATCTTGAAAGGGACTAATCCCAGCACGTTATTTAAAGGGTTATATTTAATTCAATAAGTTCACATGTCTACGTAAACTCCGGGGATGCTTTTGTTAAATCAGTGATGGTTATTCAACAACCACCGTTTCGATCGATATCTCAATAAAATCTTAAAAAAAAAACTGATCCGGGCAATCAAAGAATTCCAAACACGCAGGCCCATCCCGTGTCAAAGTGCAATAAAAGGTTGCGTACGAAAAAACCCTAATTTCGGTTAAAGCATGACCCCCGTCAACAATTCTTTAAATTTACACTTTTTTCAATAAAAAAGTAACGGTGGAGATGTCACAGTACTCACACTTTAAATGAAAACTTGATTGGTGGGTTTTTTACGAATAAAAATCTCACGAAATCTCTTCACTTGCATCTTCCTTTCAACATTATTTGCTAATAAAACTTCCTTTATTCCAACCACTATAGAAGATGGGCAAATATTTTTCTCACCGGTTTAAAACTGATCCGAATCAACGATTGCAAAACTGGTATTAGACAAATTTACATTAAAAATTATAAATTCATATAATCTAAACGTTTCTTTATCGTTGGCGTGGAATGTTTATTTAAAGATTACAAAATTATCTTATTTAAATTACCGATATTGACAAACTAGTTTCAGAATTGTCTCGTTGTCAATCAAGTTTCGAAATTTGAATATGCTCTCATTATCTCAAAGTGCATCTGTCAAAATGACACGACTAATCATAATTGGAAATGTGGAAATATGAATTTAATATCGATAATGTTCGGCCTGCGATTGACAAAGGGATCTTATGAATGAATTATGTAATTTCGGTTATTTTATTGGGACGCGTTCGTGCTCGAATAATGTTTATTTAACCACGGGTGCATGTGTAAATTTGTTTTTAAATGATGTCTAGGTAAATATAACTATTGCTGTAATCTTTTCCCTTTTAATGAATGTAGCTTTATTTACCTAGCGTGTTTTACAACAATGGGAAGGTAACTATGTATAGGCTAATTACTTTAGGTGTATCAATAACAATAGACATTGTATAGTAATTAATTAAAAAGACTGCCTCTGTGGCGTAGTTGTATTACGGTAAGACTTCAATGCTGAGGTCTCGGATTCGATCCCCGGGTCGAGCAAAGTGATATTGGATTTTTCTATTCAGTATCAGCCCGGAGTCTGGAATTTGTGCCCGATATGGCGATAGGCTCGCCTATCACATCATGGGACGAAATACGCACGGCGAAAAGTGGGTGCACTAGTTGCGCGTCTGCCTATCCCTTCGAGGGATAAAAGGCGTGAGTATGCGTATGCGTAATTAATCAATTAAGGATTATATAACAATAAAATTAAATAGTCACGCCCATATGAATTAAAAATTAAAACCGTCAATTTAAGCCGCGCGGCAGCGAGTCCGTTGCATTACTGTCAAAATATCTGTCATATTCGTGTGACATCCTTTCAGTATGGTCACCCCTTCGGCGAAGGATTAGCTGTACACGGCCCTATTACATCTTCATTATGGTAGGCGGCTGACATACCCCATTCATACGTAATAATAACAATAAAAAATATTATTGTTATTGTACTTTGCCACCGTTGATAATATTTATACGATCCGCGTATGATCTATGTTACAATGAACAGATGGCCGACGGTGTATTTAAGAGCAATGCTGGACAAATTAAATATGTGTTGGTGTGTATTTGTAAAGTATAATACAAAATTAGTAAATTAACGAAAAAAAAATATGAAGAATAAAATTTTTATTAATACACATATTTTTAGATATCAAGATACAAAAGTAATCATGGCTCACGGAAATTTATTTTCACCATCTACCATTCCATCCATCCATCTATTTTCACCATACCATACCAGCCCTGTATTATATACTGTCCACTGCTGAGTACGGGCCCCTCCTCTACAACTGAGAGGGACCATAGTCCCAACACGCTAGCCTAGTGCGGGTTGGCAGACTTCACATGCCTTCGAAATTCAGAGAACTTCTTTAGGGTTGCGAGCGCCTTAAGCGTTCACCCTAAAGGCCAGTGTGGCCGGAAAAGCCGACTCTCGTCAGGCTACTGGCCGATAGGTCTGCGTTAAAAAAAAACAGGTATGCAGGCTTCCTCACGATGTTTTCCTTCACCGTTAAAGCGAGCGATAATTCTAATTATACAACTTCAGACTCTACATTGTAAACGTATTATTTGTCCCGAAGTGTACAAGTTTACGATCGACGAATCGCGCCTGTATCAGACAGAAGCTGTTAATTGACACCTGGTGCATATGACACCAGATCGATGACAAAAGGATACTCTTTGCGTATCGTAAATATAAGAAAAAACTGTTTTTTTTTATGTTCATGCCAAAATCAACAGTATATGTATTTGTATTATAAATGAACTTATAAACATCATACAACAAAATATAACAATGTATCATTAATTAAAATTAATAATGAGGTATAGAACAACAATAAAACATTACCCATAGTTAAATTATAATGTATAATACCTCACGATAGTCTAAGCAAAATAAATCAAATCTTAAACGAAAGACCATCAATAACCAATGTTTTAATTGGCAAGGCACCTTACCGCGACGTTTTACAACTCAAACAAGGGTAGCGACCCCAAGTAGGCAAGTTATTATTAACACGCAGACACTTATCAGTTAATCTCACATCTCACAATAGTGGCTAATCCTGAGGCGGGACAGGAATTTATCTTCGCTACAACATTATCACCCCCCGGTATCCCGGTATTCCGGATAAATATCACGTATAAATTCATTGGATATTCCTATTTTGTGGGGTTCGATTTTTTTATTGTATAAAATGCATTTTTATTTTTATTATGTTGATTGTATCTCCGCGTCATTCCAGGGTTACTAGTAGAGTGTATGTAGCTTTGGAAATTGATATTGTAAGTGTACAAAATTAATAATTATAGAAGAATCCCACAACGCAAATTACGTAGAAAGATTAAGCCGTTCATTTTTAAAAAAATCCAAAGGAATTATTTAAAAAGGTACATTAATATTCCCCAAAGGTACGGAAAGAACTTGTAAAGTTTACTTACTAGTCTTCGCGGTTTCTTATTTGCCTCAATATTTTTCCCAACAAATTCGCATTCGCAAAACATTGCGGGAGTGCACAGTGGGGCAATATTTCATCTGAGCTGGCCAGAACAATAATAGCTTGCGGAGTCGAAGCCACGGCACGTTCGGGCCACAATGTTACCCACCACCAATATCCATGGACCTCTTCCACCTCTCCTCGCGGTGAAACAATTAGACCAACGAGGGGACAAATATGGATTGCCGAGGGCTCTTCGTCCGCTGGTCAATTGCATACCATCGCCAACATCCGTGTAGACAAAATAACGAAATACCCCGAAAGCAACGCGATATAGCACCGGTTATTGGGTTAGGTTAAGCGTTGTTTACACGAAGCGTTCGGCAGAGGCGAAGTGTTGATGCGACTGATGCCAAGTTGCTAACTTTGACGATGTGATGTTATTACAAAACACGCCGGCGTTTGCAGCATCTTGTACGCACAAAAACTATTCCAGTTTAGCGTTTAAATTGTTATTTGTTCACCTAAGGAGAATTGTTATTTTTTGTTTTAATTTAGTTTTGCAAACTGCTGTCTTTTATACCTGGTATTTGGATATATTATGGGTACTAAGAAAATTATAGGGTAGTTGACTACTTAGTCAACTACCCTATTATTATACACTAGCTTTTGCCCGCGGCTCCGCCCGCTTTAAAAAGTTTTTCCGGGATAAAAGTCCCGCTTTATATTTTCCCGGGATAAAAAGTAGCCTATGTGTTAATCCAGGACATGATTTACCCGTGTGCCAAATTTCATCGAAATCCGTTCAGTAGTTTTTGCGTGAAAGAGGAACAAACATCCTTACATCCAAACATCCATACATGTTTAAAAACTTTCGCCTTTATAATATTTGTAGGATTTTTATTATACATTTATACATTTTTAATAAATACATTTTTGATAAATGTATTAAAAAAAGTATTTAATACATTTATCAAAAATGTATACTAACCAAAATCTAACGGAAAAATAATTTTAAAATTTTGGGTAATAATTAGTAAGTTAAGTATAAAGCTTTGAAATTTGGTGGAAGGGGTAATCAATAACGGTAATATTACACTATGACGTCACTGAGAGTTGCCAGCCATAACGCTGCGTGCGGGCGAGAGAGATAGCGCAATATCGTCTCCACGTCACCACTTTTGCTCACAACAATATATCAAATATGATAATTTCACAGAAGAATTTATTTTTCGTATTATTTTCTATTCCATATAAAATAATTTACATATTCAAACATAGGAAATACGCCTACTACTGCAAAATATTTTTTATGAGTAGTCAAGAACGTCAAAATCGTCTCCTAAAATATCTGTAAAATTCATTATAAGTATAATATGTTCATCAACAGTCGACATAAACCACCAGTTATATTTTGTCAATATCGAAACTATAACAGTGTATCTAATATTACCCTGCACGAATAATATATAAAAAATGGTTTTGAAATCAGCGGATAATTCCGTCTCCCGCCAATTGTCACCATGACGAAACGAGCGGTGTCTTTGTCGAATGCGGACGTTTTTTTACGCGTGTAATCTTCCACTTAATCCGTTTTAACGCTTCCAGATGTGAGCGAGCACATCTCTATACGATTTGCTCTAGTTCCCAAAGAATAGTTTATTTAGAAATGTTTGATAATAGTTGCGACTATTTTCAATTATAAGAGCAGCATACTACCTGTACTCTTCGTAGGGTGTGACATACTGGAGTTCTTTATACAAGAAACGAAGATGCTGAGGAAGGGTCTTATGTAGTATAAGTATTTGTCATAGCCTTAGAGATTAGATAGATTAGAGGCAGCCAATCTGAAGCAGGGAAATTCCAGTATAGCTTCAAAATAAATTTGATAAATTCTTCATTTTAATTTAGTATTATGTGTCCAATTACCGCTGATTTATTTGAAGCATTTATAAACAAAGACTCTCTGTTAAAAAAAAAGTGTGTTTGTATTTGTTATTTTAACACAAAGAACAGAGCCAAACTGTCCACAATTGGAAGCTGTGATATTCAGTGTTCACCGATCAATGAACAAACGATAGTGGTCTTTGTGTCGATCAATGGGGCGCTTTTGATACTAGATCAATAGAGCATCACACCCACCGGCCTTTATAACGCCCTATTACATCGGACTAAGCCTTACTGTCATTAAAATAAGGAATAAAATCGTGATGAAAACCCTTCAATGACCGCAAATTCAATTTTGTGTATGCATTTTTTGCGCAATGATAGCAGTCCGTGAATATTCCTACGTGTTAGGTATTAATGTATTTTGTCTCCAGTTTAATGGTTGGAACGTGACCGTATAAGGTTCCTAATTTTGACATAATTTGTTCGGGATAATGTGACAAAGATGGCTTTCTATTGAAAGTTTGACTTAATTTATGGATGGTGGATTCCGTGTCGGCGTTTGTGAAACAACTTGATAAATTGTTGTCGAATTTTGAAACTTTGTGATCAGTTATGTGAGCCTGATTATGTAACCAGAGATGAAATTACCTCAACACCATGTTAACACGTTATACTAAGGGAAATCTTTACAACACTTTACAATTTCTTAATATCTACATAAAGTATAAGCTCTATTATTTTACGAATCAAAATAATTTGGAATTAAATACACCAATACGTATAGGCTACTTGAATTGTAGTTTTATAAGAACGCTAGAGTTCTACTGGCGGCTCCGCCCGCGTTAGAAGTTTTTCCGAGATAAAAAGTAGCCTACATTACTCAGGAGTAATGTAGCTTTCTATTAGTGAAAGAAGTTTCAAAATCGCTCCAGTAGTTTTTGAGTTATCCATTACAAACACACAAACAATCAAATCTTTCCTCTTTATAATATTAGTGTAGATATCACAAAAACCAACTAACAGCAAAATAGTAGAGTAAGCTAAAAAATGTATTCAATTAGAAGCGTTTACCGATAAACAACCCCTCGGAACTTGCTGACAGTGATGATATAAAACCAAAGCGCTTAGTGAAAAGAAACGGAAAAACTGTCGAAATAAAGACTCTTCGCGGATAACGCGGCGGAAGCAATGCTTTTCCTTCACCGATAAACTAGACAAGCGGAGGAAACAGCTGAAATGTGAACAAGATGTATGGAAAAAAACAGAATATACTAAGAACTTTATTTGGGAAATTTAAAGAACATTTTTAACATAATATGGTTGTTTAATTAATGAGCCTAAATAAGGGAAGACTGCCTCGGTGGTGTCATTATATTACTTTACGACTGCAATGCTGAAATCTCGGGTTCGATCCCCGGGTCGAGCAAAGTGATATTGGATTTTCTATTGAGTATAAGCCCGGAGTCTGGAATTTGTGCCCGATATGGCGATAGACTCGCCTCCTATCACATCATGGGCCGGAATACGCACGGTGAAAAGTGGTTGCACTAATTGCGCCTCTACCTATCCCTTCGGGGATGAAAAGCGTGTGTGTGTATAAAGGAATTATTAAAAATATAATATTTAATTATTAGCTCCACAAATTCAATATGTAAAAAACTAGTATCCGTTAATGTTACGTATAATGTAATTTAGGGACAGACTTGATAGAGCCACTAATTACATTTTAATTATCTTATATCTACATTTATAGCCAATAATTCCCGCAAACTGACTATACCTGTACATAAAACGCAAACGTATAGAATCAATTGCACCAATGCCGCATTCAAACAAACTGTACTATATCGAAAAAAAATTAGGTTACACCTCTCAAACTGGTTATAGTCCAGCGAGTCGTTTATGGAATAAGTTTAAAAATATCCGCGCTATGTACGGTCCAATTTGAGCGAGTCGGGAGCGGAGCGAGCGGTAAATAAGCGCTCGCACAAATTGTTATCTTGTGAAACGAGACGTGTGATGCGCGCAACGACGCGTGATCACCGCAACCGCGCGGCGAACGCTCTTCAGCTACCGATAGGGATGGGACACGCGCTGGTGTTATCGATAAAGTAGCTTTGGATTAACTTTTTGTATTTAGAATGTTGGTATGATAATTAAAAACACTAGTAAATGTCGTCCGACCAGTGGGCTAACTGCGATTTTGACAGGCGATAACATGACAAGTAAGGGAAAGTAGATACACACTTATCAGTAATCAATTGGTTTTGAATCGCAAAGGTAATATGTTAACGCAACTTATAGTTTGATTACGGATACCATATGAAAATAATTATTAGATTCATGCCAGCTTGAATTTAGCAGCAAAATATTGTGATATTAACTTCTTACCATGCTATCCTAAATTAGGTTAGCATGTATTGCCACTGAGCAACCAACCTACGAGCTCTTTATTTTCTGTAAGCATAATACATCGCTCACACGTGGACATATTATTCTAGAAACAATAAAATCATGTATTTGACGAATGGAGCCACGTCAATGTTCTGGTAATTTATCACGTAGCACTGATATAAATTTAGCAACATATCGATGTTTTGCTCGTCATCACTAAAATTTATGAAATGTAATTTTCTGACGGCAACGACTCACGAACATTTGTAGCTTTTCCAAGTATTCTGGGAAATTGCGATCTCTGGGCGGTGCGCAAAATATGAGATCTGCTAGCACTTCGTTTAAATTGCGAGTGAGGGTTTTTATAATAAACCGCTGTAGTCACGTTTTCAATAAATGTTAAAACTGCTTTGCCGTTTATATTTACATATGAATAACTAGGGCAGCTCTTAGAAATACATTTCATTTATCATTGTGCATTAATTAGTTGGAAAAATCAGACGGTTCTGTTCATGGTGCAGTTTGGAAGTAACATATTTATTATCTTGATTGTATTTTACTTAAATAATACTTAAAATGTAAATGGTCGATCATACATCATATGTGTTTCTTTATAAAAACAATATCTCGTTTTTTTATTAATTATAAACGCGTACAAATTAATTATAACATTAAAATCAAGTTAACCAATAATTAATGGCGTTATCTCAAGTCCACGTCATAAAGTGTCGTGAACACCGTCCATATATCATCGTGGGGCCCACAACCCCCCGTAAGATTGGTAGCAAGTGTCCAATTCGCATCCTTGACCGAGCGCCCGCGCCGTTCATCGATGACTGATTGCGAACACATGCCGCCGGCATTCGCTAACTCATCGCTAGGTTAGGGCTGTGTCCTACAAAATTGAAGTTTGCATTTTGAATTACAAGAGTACTATGGAACAATGGGTGGTAGTGAGTTATAGAGTGGTTTGTTCAATATGAAATAGAGTATAAAAGTTTTAGATCCGTTTAAATGACTATTTTCATATTCAAAAGTACTTAAATATATCCTATTTGCATCTAATATGAATATTGAATTAAGTAACTAAGCACTGTAAATGTAATACTACCTGATATTTCACGACAGAACCTATAATTATTATTAGTGTGTTGGAAACCAAAAAATTGCGCACATTGCGCAAAATCTTCACTTACTGCCAACCCTAGTCAAGACGAGGGTTGCCTAAGATAATTATCTTTTTTACGGAATATACGTACCGGGAGCAGTTTTAATAACGTGATAAATGCTGCGGAAAGGCTTGTCGTTGACGCGTAAAGAGGGTTTATCCACAGACGCGTATCCTATTGAACTTTGAGGGGGTTTCGACCCACCGTTTTTTATTGAAATAGCTCTCTTACTTATGTTGTTCTCATATTATAATTTACTTGTTTTGGGGATTTCTGTGGAATGTGTGGATTAAATTGTAGGTGTAGACATATTTTATTATGCTTGAAGTCACTACTGGAAATAGCGGAGTTGCTTATTGTTTTGAGATTTGAACAGGAGGTGTTATTTTATCCAAATCCTTTTTAAAATATGATTATCACCTACTGAAATGGTTTCATTAATAATACATACATATACACTCACGCCTGTTATCCCCGAAGGGGTAGGCAGAGGCGCAACTAGTGCACCCACTTTTCGCCATTATTCTGTCCCATGATGTGATAGGGGGAGAGCCTATCGCCATAATTTTCATTTTCATTAATAATTTGTTTCATTAATAATTTGTTTCCTATTATAGACAATAATAAATAAATAAGCTTACATCCTACTGCCGCCCTGTGTTCTTAACTTCTAGTGTTTGATTAATATCTCACTTGTTATGCCATCGTGAGTGAACAACAGATGCTTTTTATTTTTCGTGTAATTTTCTTTAAATCTTTTCCTTGTCGCAATATGATAAAGTGGGGGATCGCGATTTAATTTCATGCTATATTAGTCTCCTCACACTTTTCGGGTACAACGTAGTTAAATTTTGGCGTTGAATAAGTGAATTAAGTCATAGCAATTATTTTTTAAATCTATATTACTCAAAGGTTTCATACTATTATATACCTGGCCAGAAAAAGTTTTGTACCTTTTTGGATACCTATATAATATTTACTCAATTATTCTAAGCACTTTCAATAAATTATGATTATGTAGAGTTCAAACAAATATCGTAGGCCACTTTTGAAATACGAAACGGGATACGCAGAAAGACTGCTGGATATTGTTGGCGGAGGAAACTAATAGGCCCAGTATTTATCAGCATTTATAATGTATATTTTAATCTCCAAATACATAAAGTGAATCTTATAGTATGTCAACCTTTATTTCTTTTATATCTTCCACTAGACAACGTCACATTAAGATCAAAACATTCTATATCATAGAGTATCAAATACTTGCTGATAAATTATAATAATAAATAATACACTAGATTTTTCCCGCGGCTCCGCCTGCGTTAAAAAGTTTTTCCGGGATAAAAGTCCCGCTTTTTACTTTCCCGGGATAAAATGTAGCATATGTGTTAATCCAGGACATAATCTACCCGTGTGCCAAATTTCATCGAGATCCGTTCAGCAGCTTTTGCGTGAAAGAGTAACAAACATCCATACATCCCGACATCCATACATACTTACAAACTTTCGCGTTTATAATATTAGTAGGATATTTATACGATGTGTTGGAAGCGGAAAACGAACATCGCAACACTATGTCCAACACATCTAATATTTTATAACGATGTTTAACTACAAACTACCCTAATAGTCTTCCAAGTGATAGATCAAGTGGAAGGCCCTAATTTAACGGCAAGCAAACACGGAACCCCCTATCAGTCGAATACACGTCTTTAGAACACTGTTATTGCGCATTATGACTCAATCGAAGGGAAATTGAAGTGTCTGCTACTAAATTGTAGGTTATGCACCCTCTTTTTGATGGCCGTTGTTCTCAATAGCCATTGTTTATTGTTTGAAAATTTAGAGACAATCGACAATTTTGTTTATCAACGAGGCTTTTATGTATATGCCTACGGGTGGTGTATTTGATTTAAGTTTTATAATGCACAAGTTTTGTGAGTAAAGTAATATTAATTAGGTATAATAATTTCAGGTATTAATTATACCCACATAGCATTAAGTATTTTTTGGCGTAAGTTGAGGTGTTTTTTCACATAAATTATATTTGCCACATGTTTTCAACTAAGTTCTATGTCATAACGATTACTATAGTTTAGACTCCCGGCGATAAAATTACTGTACCTAATATTTGTAAAACTACGACAATAAAATGTTTTACGCTATAAATTTACAGAGCACAAAAATGGTTCGAAACGATTAAATGTAATCAATAATTGCCATGTCTACGTAAAATTAAATCATCATGGGGATGGGGTTAGTGACAAATGGACAAGCTGTGCCGGTCCCATCTTGACGTGGACTAATAGCGCCATCTATCACAAAGCCGCAGTGACCAGCGTTATCCAACTGTACCGTGAGAGGGCGCTTACCTGCGCACAAATTATAATTTCAAAATTATTTACTGTTTCAATGGAAATCTAATTTATTGAATAACAGTGATTAGAGTGTGAAAAATTTATAAGTGTTATTTATACAGAATAATTAAAAAGAAAGAGACTGTCGTTAGTGTCAGTAACATCAACGTGTAAGAAGTTCTATACTTAGTAGCTAGATGGCGTTGTACTAAAATAACATAAAAGTGTTATTGGGGAGCTTTTAAGCATTGTTATTTATTTTAAAATGGAATATGTTTCAGGTGCTTGGCAAGAATGGGATCCGAGGCTGGCTGGATGGCACCACCGAGAAATCGAATTGGCTCAAATTGGTTCGTTCGACCAATTATCCCCACGATGTCAATTTACAACATTTACTGCTGGCTGGTCAAGTATGAATCTTAAATTATGTTTAAAATTTTAGAAAAAGTTAATTTAGATTGATTTCAAACCAGTATTTATTCAAATTTGCTAATGATAATTAAAATAAAACACGAAACGGCGCGTGATTATCGCAAAGACCCTCGTAAAAGGTCTTTGTGTACCGTACCCCCTAATAAAATTTTGAATATGGAACGTTGGAGCTTCCGGTGGCAGAAAATCGGTGTTCGCCTGAACAACTGTGTCTTACTTCCGGTCAACCGGAGGGGAGCGAACAGATGCGGTGATTAGATTCACTTATTTGTGCCCCTGACGGGTTCAAACGCTATTTGATATTTCACCTTTAATTTTATAATCAGTGGAAATAAGGCATTAAATGATATGATTTCTTAATTTTATCCGTAAAATGTCCTTTCCACAGGGATTTAGGTAAAATTGCATACAGACATTTGACGTTATTAAATTTTTTTATGAAGCTATTGACGGATTTTTTTTTATAAATTCTGGGTTTCGTATAAATGCTGGTTATTTATCAACCAGGGATCTGTGTTATATTATACAAATTCCCATTATATGCGGTGAATACTACTTCCATACTTTTCTTATATCAGCAGTTATCGCTTTATGTAGTATTAGACCTTATCTAACCGTACAAACATACCTGGGCAACAAAGTTTTGCTCTATATTCTCTATTTTTTATTGCATAATTTCAAGTCGAGCTGTGGGATCATCTGATGATAAATCAGTGTTAATTGTCACTTAGACACTCACAATACCTAAAGAAGCGCGTTATTAAATTTAAAGAAATTTATTGGATTAATTGTTAGTTCTGGTTATTTACAATGATTTTTTACCTGATTCAAATTTTGCCACACATTACTAAAAAGGTAAACTCGTGTTTTCCAGGTTTGGTACAAAGTAATACGAGAGATTCCATCCGGACAAGAACTTCTGCTGGGACCGAGGACACCTCTACCGCTCCAGGATGTCATGTCAGCTGCAAGTGGTGAGTTTAAGGGCCTTTGAAATTGAAATTACGACGATTTGAGTACAAACCGGCTTGGCATCCATGTCTTTCAGATTGCAATTCAGTTATATTTATTCTGCTTGACTGTAGATACACAAATCGGAATACTAATTATATTCTGTCATATGACAGAGATAATTTGGTGAGATAATTTCGATATCGATTGAATGTCATTTACATATCAACAAATTTGAAATGGTGATGTAATACTCTTACATAACCACATACATACACATCTCGCCTTTTCAGAGATAGGCAGTGGTGTTATTTCGTTATATTAGTTGCATTGTTATAGTTGCCTAACTATATTAATCTTTCGGGAGCACATTACACACGTATGTTCCAAAGCGTATAGGAATTTAGGCTTTATAATGCGGGAAACCAAAGATTTCAAAAACCTAGCTGCCGTGAAGAGCCTATATAGTACACTGGTAAGGAGCCAACTGGAGTCAAGTGCCATCATCTGGAACCCCCATGAGGTCAAATACAGACTTATGGTGGAGAAGATACAAAACAAATTTACCCGTTACCTGTACATGAAACAGTACGGAGTGTATCCTTTTTACCCGCTGAAGTATCCGGCACTGTTTGTCATAGGTATGGTCGGATACTATAAATTAGAAGTTAGGCGTGATGTAGCCCTAGCCAAGTATGTCTTTGAGGTTTTTCGCGGTAAACTTAATAATCCATGGGTATTGGCTTCCTTGAAACTCCTTGTCCCAAACACAAAGTTGCGAAACAAAGTGAGGCAGAGATTATTTGAAGTCCCATTAACTCGCACCAAAACCGCGAAATTTGCCCCAGTGGTAAGAGCCATTAATATAATAAATGAGACTGGGCGGAGACTAGACATTTTCAATTGTACACTGGCGGAATTCACAAAGGTGACTTTGGAAATTATAAGTAATGTCGATACATTAGAGTCTTTTCTTTAGGAAAGCTTATGCATATGTTTTATTTGAATTGTATGACAATATACATCGCATTGGGTGTAATTCCTGTAAAGATGTTATTGTAAATTATTAATAAATACATAAATAAATAAATATTTATTCACCTTTACTGAAGGTTCTAGTACATAAATCGTGTTATGTAAAAATCACATTTGAATCACGCTGACGCGCGTTCACGCTCGGCTGACAGTCCAGGGTGGCGGTTAATTGGAGTCACCTGCCCTTTGCCCCGCAGACGTGTCGCCCTCGGCCGTTATTTACTTCGATACAGGTGGATTTCCTTTGTGCATGATTGTTTAGTTTAGGATTGTAACATTGACTCATACATAGAGGTGTGAAATACAGATTTCACGAATTATGTTAGGTTTTATGTAATAAGGGTGAGACTATGCAATCACATTTTATATTTCGAATATTGAAATGAAACTAGAAAATCAACCAGACTTACATCTTATTTGTCGATGCGTTTTCAAAGTAACGTGTGTATTGTTTATCAATTATCGTTCGCTTTAGCGGTGAAGGAAAACATCGTGAGGAAACCTGCATACCTAAAAAGTTCTTTATAAGAATTTCGAAGGTATGTGAAGTCTACCAACCCGCACTAGGCCAGCGTGGTGGACTTAGGCTTAAGCGCTCTTAGTAGTAAAGGAGGCCCGTGCCCAGCAGTGGGACAGTATATAATACAGGGCTGGTATTATTATTATTTATTATTGTCGATGCGTTTTAACCAACTTTGTGAGTAACTTGCTAGCCTTGGGAAGTGAGATTTTTGTATTATCGTTTCCCGTAATGTATTGTACCTACTATTTATAGTTCATCCATTAGCCAAGTAATTAAACTGCAATATTTCACCTGAGTAATCATTATTGATTGATGTATTACTGATATGTCATATAGATATAAAATGAAAGTCAGAAGATGGACGTTCAAGAGTTTATTTTAACTGGTAGGCTTTTTACCTTGTCCGCTGGCAGATTGATGTGTTTTATCACAGACGAATAATTTTAAAACTCAATAGGAGCATTTCAAGTCTTATCAAGATCGAGAATCGTACTACCGGATTCTTTATATAATACAGAAAACAAAAACTTATCAAAACGATACAGATAGGCGGTTGATTTATTTTTTGTCTTAGATTTAATCAATGGCCGTTTGTAATAAAATCTTTGGTGCTTTTTATATTGCCGATATTCTCGTTTCGCCTTGAATAAATCCTTCAGTATGACTACGTCGTTTTTTTCGTACAATATTTTTAACCTTTATTGCCGTGTATAAGCTGATATAAAGCCAAACACTTATACGAATCTGAAATCCGGACCTCAAGCAACGTATCATACAAATTTTCCCGGCATTTATGAGTCAATTATTCAATCCTTTGTTTACGTTTTATTGTTTCATACTGTATAAGAGTCGGCGTTAGGGCGCGCACACACGGGACACGCGCGCATGTGATATTTAATTTAGATAAATCGCGTCGTACGCGCCGCGTCGCCCGCCGTACGCCGCTTTGGAAAAAATCACGCATATGCTTATGCTACTGTGAGGGTGATTTACCTTCGATGTATTACTGGAAATGCTAAGTGAAATTACAGGCTATTACTGTAGATATGGCTAGGGAAATGGGGAAATTTGCAAAGTCAAGGACGAAAGTTTAAAAGTCATGTTGATTGCGTATTTGCGTATTCTAGTGACGTCAACAACCATTACATACGCGAATGTGAAATTCCACATACGAAATTATAATTTTCCATTCTGATGAATTTAAACGAGATAGTTATTTTATTGTTTTTGAGAAATCGGTAACCATAATTTAATATCATATTTTTAAAGTAACTTGAGGGAATCGTTTACGCATTTTATTATATTTATAATATACGATTCGTTCACTAGTTTTACAAAAACGATTGCTCTGTAACTTCTAAAAGCATCTCACAGATGCACACACAGCAAAATCACCTATATATCTTTAACGAAACATGCCTATTCTTCATGTATATGAAACCAGTTCATTCCAAACGCTCCCACAACACTTGCCATATCTAGTCGCTCTATGACCTGCGCAGGGGTCTTCAGTTTCCTGTAATGCCTTCCGGTGGCCCGCCGTCGCAGCCGGCGCTGTCAATGATTTATGCGTTTGCAATTGCATATAATTGGTGTGTTGTTTAATAACACCTACATGCTGTTGACTTCTTGGGAATATAGTTCTACTTTTATACACGCTTGGTTTTCATTTAAAACTAGATGAGATGGTGTATTTTTTATTTGATAGGATTACAGTATCTATATATACTGTGTATTCTGGTTTTACGAGGTATTTGTTCTGATGATTTGTGTTTTAAATAATATCTAGCAGCAACAATCTTATTTTTAAGAACATATTTATTAAAACTACTTACTCAGATCGTCTGATCGTGTCATATCTTTCGAATAGATGGCCATTTTTTTTGGCCATTTCATCAAACTATAATAATTACTCTATTCTGCATCAAGATTAACCATTAATTCGTTTATAAGCGTGCACATTGGCAATGGCTATAGTCAAGCCGAATTCCTTACACCCACATACGTCCCCAGTCCAGCATGACGATTCCAATATTCCACAATGACTCTTAAATATCCATAATTAGAATCGATTTGCAGTTGGCCATACGCATTTGTCATAATGCTGTTGCACAACAGTTGATTGATGAGAACGATGCCACATTGAAAGCGATAAGCGAATAGAAAATGCGTGCGGGATCTGTGCCACTGTTAGCTATTTTATAGTATTGAGATTATTGCTATAATAATTATATTGAGTCCTTATTTTATTTTTACTAATTAGATTTTCTCGATTAATTACTATGAAATCGTTTTAATTTTCGAGTATGACAGTTTCTGTCTGGCTTTACAAATTTGTGTTTGATACCTCAACCTTTATAGTCAACTCGTGTTGAAATTTGAGCGAGCCTATCGCCACATCGGGCACAAATTCCAGACTCCGGTCTGATACTGATTAGAAAAACCCAATATCACTTTGCCCGACCCGGGGAATGAATTCGAGACCTAAGCATTGCAGTCTTACCGTAATACAACTACGCCACCGAGGCAGTTTTTTAATTTAATTTAATATAATAATAGCTAATAATAATACCAGCCCTATATGATATTCTGCCCACTACTGAGCAGGAGCCACCTCTAGTGAGAGGGTTTAGGCCTTAGTCCACCACGCTGGCTTAGTGCGGATTGGCAGACTTCACATACCTTCGAAATTCTTATGGAGAATTCTCAGGTATGTAGATTTACTCACGATGTTTTCCTTCACCGTTAAAGCGAACGATAATTGATAAACAATACACACATAACTTCGAAAAGTCAAAGGTATGTTTCCTTGGGTTTTGAACCTCCGAACATCGTCTCGGAAGACCGTTCTACTCCCAAGTAGGCTATCGTCCACTTTAATATAATATAATGAACAGGTAAATATTTTCTTAATTAACTTTTAATAGGTAATAATTGACGTACTTCCGTCGCTTACCATTAATTGATCTAGCATATTGAGAATTGGCGTCCTTGCCAATTCTTTGTGTAATAATTTATGAACATAAATAAATAAGTCACTATTTGCAAAAAAAAATATTACGGTGAACTACAAAAAAAAACTGCATATCATTGATAGTAAATATATCAATCGATGCGACTTGCCCCTTATCAATATGGAGACCACCTATTAATCAATTCATTCTATGCCTCGATAAGAGCACATTTTTAGCTAAAGGATTAATTCGATTATACTTTGAACAAAAAGTCTATTGACAATTTTGATGGATGTCCGTTTAGGTTTAACGAGTCAGTTTGGCAAGCAGTTACATCAGAGTGGGTGCACTATGTATTTGACCCAGATAGGAGATAATAAATTAGGTGAAATTATTTAGATTTATAACACAAGTAAAAATGTTATTACAAGGTTACTTTTGGTTTCTACGTGACGTCGTTGCGTGTAAAAATTAAATAAACTAAGTGTGTCATACTTACATAATTATATGCCGTGGATCAACAATGTCTCAAATAGATTACTTCTTGGTGAATCGAGCTCACATTGGCCGCGTTACTAACTGTAAGGTAATCCCGGGGGAGTGTGTCACCACCCAACACCGTATAGTTGTGATGGACATGACATTTAAACAAATGGTTAAAGACAAACCAACACAAACTCCAGAACTCATAAAGTGGTGGGATCTAAAAGGTGACAAAATCCCTGAGTTTACTGAGCACCTGGTAGGCTTGGAGGTTGATGTTGATAAAGACGTAGATACAATTTGGGAACATTTACGCAAGTCCATTATAACCGCAGCAAACAAGACTCTTGGCCGCACGAAGGGACGGAGAAAAACTAATAGAGAAACCTGGTGGTGGTCTGAGGAAGTGCACACCGCAATACAAAAGAAAAAAGTTGCCTTTAAGATCTGGCAAACCACTCAAAAGTCTGAAGATCGAGAAAAGTATAAGAAGATTAAGAAGGATACCAAGAGTGTAATAGCAAGACAACAAGCAAACTCCCAGAGAGAGCTTTACAATAAGTTAAATAGCAAGGAGGGCCAAAAGCAGATATATAAGCTCGCAAAGCAGCGATGTCGAAGTTCAAAGGATCCTGCAAAGTGCAAAGCCATCAAAAGCTCCAATGGTAACCTGGTATACAGAGACAAAGATATTATAACAGCTTGGCATCAATATTATAAACAGCTATTGAACCCTAGCCTAGCTGCTACTCAGCTTCCAGAAATGGAAAGGAATGCAGGTCTTATACCTCCAATACATCCCAGTGAGGTTAAAAAGGCTCTGCAAAAGATGCCTAATAGAAAAGCTATAGGACCTGACGGTATTCCAGTAGAAGTTTGGAAATGTTTACGCGACCAAGGAATCATACTGCTGACGAACCTCTTCAACTGTGTGCTAAAATCTATCAAAATGCCAGAAGCTTGGAGATTCAGCACCATAGTTCCGATTTACAAAGGAAAAGGTAGCAAGTATGAATGTAACAACTATCGTGGTATCAAACTCATGAGCCATACCATGAAGCTTTATGAAAGAGTGATTGACAGCCGCCTAAGAGACGAGTGTCGATTGTCAAAAAATCACTATGGCTTCGTGCCTGGTTTATCCACTACTGATCCGATGTTTGCACTGAACATAATTGCGGAAGAATATCGCGCCAAAAACCGAACACTGTACGTCGCATTCCTCGACATGGAAAAGGCATTTGACCGAGTTCCGCGGGATACCATTTGGTGGAGCCTTCGCAAGAAGAACGTCCCCGAACAATATGTCAACATCATTGCCGACATGTATCATGGAGCGAGATCATTGGTACGAACGGTGGTAGGTGAGACAAAGTCCTTGACAGTTACTGAGGGTGTTCACCAGGGATCGGTACTGAGTCCATTTCTATTCTGTTTAATTTTGGACTCACTCACAGAGGGGGCGCAGAATGCGGCAAACTGGACCTTTATTTACGCTGACGACGTTGCTGTTTGCACTGAAAGTCGCTCAGAATTACAGGAGGCCCTTCTGTTGTGGAAACACCAGTTACAGACCGGTGGCCTAGTATTGAGTGTAGAAAAGACCCAGTTTATGGCCTTTAACAAGCTAGAACCAGACGACACCACTCCGATTCCCATCGATGGGCAATTGGTCACATTGTGCGACCATTATAAATATCTGGGTAACATGATGCACAATTCTGGGAACGGGGAATATAACATTCAGCACCGAATAGCTGCAGCGTGGCTAAAATGGCGAGAAGTAACCGGGGTTACCTGCGACAGAAGGATGCATGTGAAGCTCAAAGGCCTAGTCTATAAGACTATTATAAGACCAGTTCTCATGTATGGCAGCGAAACATGGGCCGTAACACAGAAAAACATACATGCCATTCAAGTTGCCGAGATGAAGATGCTGAGGTGGATGTGCGGCGTCACCAGGCTCGATAGGATCCGCAACGAGTACGTCAGAGGTAGCTTGGGTGTACGCGACATCGCCGATAAAATGCAGGAGAGTAGGCTGCGATGGTATGGTCATGTCAAGAGAAGGCCACATGACTACATAGGGAACTTGGCGCTGCAATTATCCATCCCCGGTCAAAGATCCAGAGGCAGACCGAAGACAAGGTGGAAAGATGTAGTGCTAAGAGATATGAGAGAATGTCAAGTTTCCGAAGACGACATATTGGATAGAGCGAAGTGGAGAAGAAAAATTAGGAAAGCTGACCCCACAACCATATGGGACGTATAGCTTGGAAGAGAGAGAGAGGACTGAAGTACTTAAAAAGTATTTGGTTTTGGTACTTGTATCAGTATAAAAAGGAATATAATTCATGTTTCTAAACGTGAATGCTGCTGCACACTACGCAGTTATCTACTAATGCTCCTTGACCATATTTATCTAGAAAGCATTTAAATTATTTTGACATTTGAAGTAGGCCGTTATGGCCATCATTTATAACGGACGGTTACCTAATAAATTATCTAGACATTTATCTAGGCAGAAACACTGCCTAAATTGCATTCAGTAGTAGACATTCGAAATTAATGTTATGAAAGTCGCGAAAAAATCATAATAATCCATCTCCCGTCATATGCAATAACAATAATAAGTTAACCCTTTATTAGCAGTTGTATTATCAAACAGGCCGCGTGCATTCGTGCGCGTAATGAATGAGTGTCGCGCGCGCTGACATTTGTCATCGCGCAATTGTCGCTCAGATTAAAATTGATGACGTTGCTTTGTCCGACGCGGCGCACGCACTATTGTTGTGTGTAAAAGCCGTCTTATCTCGCTGCGTGATTATATTTTTTGAATTTTGATAAGGTATGAGTGATGTTCGGGTACTTTGGAGAAAATGGAGTGCGGGAAAGAAAGCCAAATGTCTTCTTAAAATTCATTATGATAAGAAAAAAAATATTAAATTCGTTATGTATATTTTTCTTTTTTTATCGAATAACCTGAACTAAAATATATACATTTATATTTGCTGTAATATAATTTTCGCAATAAAGTACAAAAACTATAACATTTTAATAAATACACAATTGCAACGCTCACGCGGTACCATGATGATTAATCAAAAAATTAACCATTAACAATAGCGGGCACCCTCCATTAAACGAACTACAATCATTCGGCGTCCCACATAGCGTATTTATTTAACAATCAAATAAATATTACGCACAATAAAATAGCAATATTTCAATTTAATATCACCGCCCCCAATGAAGGGTTGAATCTGGTTCGCGAGCGTTTGTCTCGTTTTTTGTTCCGATTAGATCATAATGCTATCTAGATGTTACGCGAAATTGAATAATTTCTATACCACAATGGATTGGTATTGGCGACCATCGCAATATCTCTACATATTATAATTGAAATTTGACTACAACTGGATGAAAGTGGGCATATAATCTACTTATTCGTGCTGCTAATCTTTATCAAAACGCATTTCGCTAATTAAATTGGGAGTTATGTAAAGTTAGATTTTATCCGCATTTCGATTGTTCGTCTGTTATCGACACAAATGTAAATTTAAATGCAGAGTAGACACTGGTGGTAGTTCTCCCATATGTGAGAGTCCGTCTGGGTGGGTACCACCGCAATTTCTATTTCTACCGCCAGCAGCAGTGTGCATGCACTGTTGTGTTTCGCTTTGAAAGACATTGTAGTCATTGTAACTACTGGACATTATTAGACTTAACATCTTAGTCTCAGGATGACGAGCGCAGTGGAATGCCACACAGTAGGTACTTTGCTACTGTTTATGGGTGGTCGTATCGCTTACAATCAGGTGAACGGCATGGTCGTCTCGTCATTCAATGCAATAAAAAAAAAGTATAATATCGCAGATTTTAACCTCCAAGCATAAATCCCATAGATCAAATCATGCCCTGAATCCAAAAACAATTCACACATGCGGAGACCGGTGTAAGACCGTTCGCACCGCAGGGCGTAACGGTACGCGCGCACTTGCATCCGACCGCGCCCGTGGGTTCTGCACGCATCTCATAGATATAGGGCTGCGGATTAAATTAATGGTGAGCTTGAGATGCTTTAGTGTCAAGATAGCAGAATCGAAGATAGTTGGAATTGATAGTAATGAACATAATGAATATCAAGTAAATGTTGTTTAGAAATAAAGTTTAGAAAAAAATCTTCTAGTTTATAAACCAAACAACATTTTGAAAAGAGCGAAACGGCAAAGAATTTTTCTTTGTAATAATAACTTAAACTTCTCACTTTTCGAGTAACATTAATTTTGACATTTCAATAATGTTTCACAAGCAATTAAGCCGTAGGAAACAGTTATTATTCCTTTGAAATGGCGAGAAACAACAGGTGCGGTCCGGGCGTTCGGGGCGGTTTGAATTCATTACAAAGATCGGTAAGTCACCGTCACGGTGCGCGCGCGCCGCTCGCGCGACATCTGCTGACGTCGTGGGAAAACTTAACGATCGGACGCACTGCCGCCTTCCTACGTAAATTGTATAAAGAGTAATGAGTTTTTATTGCTTGTTTATATGTAGCAGAGGTATCGGAGCAGTTGGTGGTTTATAGGTAAAGATTGATTTTATATGTGATTTAATTGGTTGGATGTTATCGGCTTTTAAAATTACAAAGTTATTGTTATGTAATATTTACTAATTGGAATTAAATATATACATTACGCATATTGTAGGTATGGATTCCGATGTAAGAGCATATATTGTAAAACGATTCTTCCAACAGGCAAAAGGCCGCAAAAGAGATACCGAGCTTTTAGATATTGTAGTATTCATAATACAAATTTCAAATAAATCCTAAGTTAGGTTATAATAAAGCTCAATTCTTAAAAATATTTTCAGATACGACTGAAATTTATTCCTTTCTTTTCTGTGGTATAAACAAAACTCATTTTTAAACAGTTGCGCGAGGTCACTTACTCAAGTACGTAATTAACATGTTCAAAATGGCAGTACGAAATGAGTTACATCACATCCCGTGAGCTTGATATCTTTTACGTGATACATTTGTCTCAATTCAACATGAGTCATAATCGTGCGAGATCTTTCTACATTTAATCAGTCTTTTATGCATAAAAACACAACATTTTGTTAGACAATGATATTCAAAACTCTTGTTTTGTTACTTTTAATTAGAATGCGCAGTCGCTTGAAATATCAGTGTCACAATTTTTAAATCAAGTGAATGGGTCCCTATTTTAATTTCTTCTAAATACAGTTAATGTTTCTTTGTAATTAATTGACCTTGTAGTGCGCAAGTTATTATTACCACATCATCCAATGACATTGCTGAAGCCCCACTGAAATGTCGATTTACATTGAACACTTTTTAACCCTTCGATGGTATGATAAGGAGTCAATCAGTTTAAACAGTTAAAAACCACAAACGTTGGGTATGTCACGCACAGATGATTTCACTGTTTTCCCCAATGCAAATGTGGGGTCAAGTGAGCATATTAACCCTCGCGCCGCAGGTTGGGTGGGGGTGCGAGTTCCCTGATAATTTGTAACCAACACTTCAGTGCTATACTGACATCATATACCGTTCGGTTGACCTTTGGACGACTCCTGTGCCATCAGTGTGACATACCTGGTCTTAATTTTTCCGGTAAAGTTGTAGAGGTGGGTGATATTTCTTCCTTAATTTGCAAATTCTATTTTAAGAGTAGCGTTTCAGTTATCAAAAACCACGGCAATATAGTTTTATTGAGTGTGTTCGTGTCACCGATTTCTCGCAACTAAAATAAAATTTTATCCAATCAAAATTCCCTTTCGTTACGTCATCAGAAGCACGTAAAGTTTGTCAATTCAAGTCGTTCCCACTGCACAAATTCTTTCACATAGCTGAAATCACGAGCGAGATTTGCATCTTCCGTTCATACTTCCACGATGATATCATGTTATCTCAGCCTTGCCTTATCACGGATGCTCGTTAGACAATGCCCGGGGCGGGGTGTGTCGTGACTGTATTAATTTTGCATGTGTCAATGTGAACAGTATCGTACGTCCGACTTGGTTCGTGATCAACCACTCATAAATATCGTCTTCGAATGATACTTGACAGCGGTAGATAATGTCCGTGCGTATTTAGGTGGAGCGTGATTAATTTCCTTTTTTTGATTTTGTTTTTTTTTTGTGCCAGTTCGAAGGGTTATGGTACTTACTGTGTTTTAAAATTGGAATTAATTGGCAATCAATGTTCGCAATGAGCAAGATTTTTTTATCTGTAAAAGAGCTTTATAGATCGGAGCGTATATACCAGTGCAACAAGCTCTACAAAATTCATAAAAGTATTTGCACAACCCTATTTGCTATCGCTTCAGATAGTGACGAGGTATCTCGGCAATTCACTTGAAGCCGGATCTATTGAACAATTTCTGCACAAGATTGTTTAATAAAGTTATTTATTTAAAATCGATTTCTCTCCATTTCTAAAACAAACGCAATTAAATATAGCAGTGGCTTATACATTAGGAATTTATGTTCCATTGGAATTATTTTACGTCAATTTTCGCAGACTGAGATCTGGTTGCACAGAAGTGTATTTACATAGCGGTTAACGAACTAACCTCTCTAGTTGGAACACTCAATAAATAACAAATTAACACGTGTCACCGTGCTGGATCGGCCGGCGACAAAGACTTATGTGTCCTGTTACGAGAGTCTTTAATTGCACGCTTTCTACCGCATTTACATGCGGTTGCATCCGAGAACTTTCAGACGCTTCGACAATGCAAGTAAAAAGTCTTACTAGTAGCATGCAAGTAATGGAACTATGCAATTATTGACTTTCTATTGGCTATTTTATTTTTTATTGTAATCTACATTGTAACATTTTTACTGCATATACTTTACAGTACTCACCATATACGGCAATTCGTGACAAGTTTCCTCTCGTCTTCTCAATATTTAAGTTTAATTTAGAAAGTTGTACAATAATGGTAATATCTATTGTATTTAAGGTCATGCATGTAAAACAATTTAAACGGTCAAAAAAATATCACGTTCAATTTATTGGTGAATACTTTTAGGCTTAACGTATTATATAGCTTTGTGTAAAATAAAAGCTGTTTGTTATTCCAAATAAAATAAAATAAAATTATTGAAGTATCTGGTACAATTATTTATTTATTTTATTCGGAAAATCTCTCGTGCGGCGTTTTCCGACGCCCTAACTGCTTGACGAAGCTTTATCAACCGTATTATATTCAACAACTTAATTTAAACACTATACTTATCCAATGTTCTACAATCAAGTATTGTTAATTGTTTGTATGTTTTTCCAGAACGTCAAAGTTCGAACGAGAAGTTTTCCCAGCCGCTGATTGAAGACGAGGAACGTGAGGACACAGAACCGCGGTGTTCCTACTGCGACGCTCCCTTCCCTAATATTGATGTGTGAGTACTAACTATCAATCACTATATTCGTACCTGTACTATACACTTATTGAAATAATTGAGAATGCTTGAAGTTGTACTAGCATATTACATTGAAAGAACTCAAAAGATCTAAGATTATTAGTAGTAATACGTTTAGCTATTAATTAATTGATAGTCGAAAAAAACAGGTTGAAAAGAACGCCAAAAAGCAACTGCTGTAATCAGCTATTGTAATTTTTTTTAGTTATTTAAGTTTTGTGATTGTCTAGTCTTGCTTTTGCGTCAATCCTACTAATATTATAAAGGCGAAAGTTTGTAAGTATGTATGGATGTCTGGATGTATGGATGTTTGTTACTCTTTCACGTAAAAACTGCTGAACGGATTTCAATGAAATTTGGCACACGGGTAGATCATGTCCTGGATTAACACATAGGCTATTTTATCTCGGGAAAATTAAAAGCGGGACTTTTATCCCGGAAAAACTTTTTAACGCGGGCGGAGCCGCGGGCAAAATCTAGTTTATAATATTTTATGATGTAACTATGCACCTCTTATACAATATGCGGCTACTGCCGTGAATCAGCACGAAGACAGCCAAGAAATATGAAGCCTTGTTGGTTATTGCGTTGCCGGTGTCGAGCAATTTAGCGGAGTTAATTAAAAATTAGCTCACAGATTGAAGTCAGCGTTTTCTTTACCGAATGCAAATCGTTCAATCATTAGAACGGTCCCATTCAAGATTTTCGACGTGCGATGCAGAAGTCGATCAATTTCAAACGTCTTCGAAACTATTAACCTCCAGCCATTAATATTATTTGGTCTTAGGAGCGGTCCGGTAACGATTTATTTAGCGTTAGTGATGTGCCCGTTCGATAAGGTGTCGACGTTTTGTGCGGCGTACGCGCACAATGCTGCTCGAAATCTCGTAGGCCATTGTTAACAAAACGGGGAATATTTAGATTATTTAGAATGTTTTCAAACGTATTTTCAAATTAGATTTATTTAAAAAATTTAATTCCATATTAACCCTTCAAGCCCCGCTTATATATATAGATGTATGGAAAAACCCTATATATATGGACACCGGTATCCGTCGCGGGGCTTGAGGAGTCAAATTTATTTTTCCGTCTAATAAAATTGATCGTTCTAATTAAAAATTATCGACAGTAATTTGTGGAAAAACAAAAGTGGAAACCACTATTCCACGATAATAACAAAACTTTTAATCACTAACATACAATTCAACACGTGAACTGATAAAATCACAATGAAAAAACTAAATGTCTCATCACAAATGGAAATCCATCATGAATTTATTATCTGTGACAAGCGACAGAAGGCCGTAATCGCGTGTGTCATCATCTACCGCTAGTTCGTCAATAATGCAAGGACCGAGATTATCGACATGCATAGTCCGAACGCACGTTATCATTCCATCACTATTGTTTTCAATGCTTCCAACAGTAGGACATCGCGAGATCGATTTGTAATTAGGTATGTTTTAATTTGTGTTTTTGTAGAGCATAAAGAATACACGTAAATGTAAAATATAAACGTATTAATGTGACTTAGTAATTGTAATATTCACTGCAAGTTAAGTGGAGGGAGGGTTAATCTTTATATTTGATACCGGATTATATGGTTACAGTTCATTATTATACTTATAAAAAATACTCGATTTATTTGTCTGCTTCTCGACTATTTAGAAGTTTTTAAAACAATTGTTCCTTCTCATTTGATTATAACTATGTCATAATCAGATATAAGCGTATTTGCGTCTCAAATTGAATCGTCACGCATGTTCCTAATACCTCGAGGGGTTATTACGTAACAAGGCCATTGTAATCTCTTATCGCATCTCTTACTCTTACTTTCGTCAGTTTGAAATCATCTGCGTTGTCGTCGATATCAGATCAATTGCTTATGAAATACGTAATAAAAACTATATGTTACAAGGTTGAATGGTTAGCACGCCCCCTTATATGGAGGTCAATACGTATTTGGACGAAACGAATATTGTTTTGTTTTAACTTGTTGACTCCCTTGGGTCTTGTTGTTTAACTACTCTTGTGATTGAAAGTTTTAGGTTCAATTTCCCGGTATCGGAATGTTAATCAGATTCAAAAAAGTAGTTAATCAATTGGGTAATAAAAATAGTGTTCTCTATAGAATTAAGTCATTCTATCATAGGACGCGGCAAGCTGAAGACAGGGCGCTATGGCGCTCATTAGGAGAGGCCTATGTCCAGCAGTAGACTGATAAAGGCTGATGATGATGATGATGATGATCATAGGACGGAAAAAAGCTCTGCAGATCGCAGATTCAATAATTAGGTCTCTGTCCACTCTGTGATAGATGTAAGCTTTTAATACTAATATTACTCATTCAGATTATTGTTATTAAAATAATATTTTAAATTGATTATAGATTGAAAAACACAGCACAAAACAAATTAAGTTTTAGCACCTCTAATAGTTATTATTTATCTTTCAAGTATCACATTTTATAATTGAGTAATTTGTTAACGTTTGATACTTGATTATATTTCGATCGGAACGCGGTAGTTATTAAAAAAATAGCGTAAATGTAGACATAGACGCGCCCATTTGAGAACGCAAAAAACATATATTTGATACTATATAAAATATTGTTGAGTGCCAGTATCACTTATAAATAATAGCAATGGATCATAAAGTACTATATTATGGTCGCTATCCAGAGACATTTTTCGTCTATTCTCATAATAGTAAAACATATTACAATGTGTTTCGGTAAACAATGCTTGAAAAATTTCATAAAAATAGACGATATGACCAAACAGAATGGTTTCCTTACGCGAATTTTAGACGAAAAAAACTTATGACTACCAAACAGACAGTCCTATCTACCCATCATCGACATGTACCATTTTTTTGAGATGTAACGCATCGGACAGTGATACGTGCAGTAAGCAATATGCATGTTATCTCATCGGCTGTGGAATTTCTCAAGCGATTGTTAGCTACGGCGGGATATACAATCGATTATTAAAATGTAAGCACGTTCGTCGGTTGTACATCATTAGACTGGGAATGGGCTAAAATGCTGCTATATCTGTAACCAAATGTCTACCTATTTTTTAATTATTCCAATTGGATTTGTTTGGTAAAAGGAACTGTATTTGTTCAGCTTATTTTTAATTCAATATTATGAATAACGAGTTATTTGGTTATGTATATAGATAATGATCTTAGAATGTATGTATTTGATTAAAACTAATTGCCACAACGATGTAAATCCTATAGAATAAAGCAGTTGAAATAAAAGTGTTAAAATTTATGGAGTTGGCAATATACGTAAATTTAATAATAATTTTTTGTCGTAAAACTTTAACGTAATTGCTTAATGAATAAAAGATTTCAACGCACATCGCTATACCCAAAAAAAAAACTATGATTATAATATACTTGTACTTCCTTACGGTTTGCTCAACATAAAAAATATAAGCATTGAAAAAAATCATCGACGTTTCCAAAGCGTCATTTTAACAGGCGTCTTGTAGCAGTGGCATGTGTGGGTGGAGCTTAATAGATCGACTTCGTACGAAAGTTGTTCATTGGATGTTATCAATTCAAGAACATGTAGATTATTGCTTTGATCAGGATATCAACGTCTCCAGCGTGTTTCACTTTTGTTCCGTAAACGAGTATTTAGTTTTATTATTGAACGATAGTTCTATAACTTTATTAGTTGTGGATTTATGGTCTCCAAGGTAGAGTGGTTCGCTTTTATATTGTTAAGTATTCATCAATATATACTATTTACTATTTGAGACTTGACATAAAATGTAAAAAGATTTTCGACTAATTAGACATATTTTTTTTAATCAAGGCCGTTATTATTTTTATGCCTTTATTATTTGTGATACGCGTGCCAACAGATCGCCATACCTGTTCCAGGCTATACTCAGAGATGGACCAAGTTTTTGCTAGTCATCGAATCAAGTACACTCACCGACCGCGCCTAGTGTTGCCCAACCGCATTCGCGCTCGATATTCGCTTTCGTCTAAGCGACTACGATTCGCAGTACTTCTTTGTTTGCTTTACACACGTTTCGAATTAAAATCGTCACGTTATCTGTTCCGACATATTCGTCGAGCACCAATCAAAGAAATCTTATTATGAGCAACAAAAAAAAATCGCAATACACTTTCCATTGTTGCTATAAAATTACGCAATATGCTATTAAACGGTACACAATCGATCTCAGAAACATTTACTTAGATGTTGTTACGCGCTTGTAATAATAAAAAAAGAAGGCTGCCCGCTGCTGAAGATTGTACGCCTCGATATGAGCCGCTGTTGCAAGCAACGCCCGGGGCGGTACGTTGTATCCAACGCGTGCCTCGATTGCCAATCTACTAAATAGCTACTTTAAAAGAATGCTGGGTATCGAAATGTAGACAAATTGATTCGGAAGGTATCCTTATATTATTGACAAACAATTTCTTATATCTTAACAGGATATGAAGATGAATGCGACAACTTTATGAAAATATAGGTATTAGAAAGTTTACTGATACTTTTATTCAAATCAGTTCTTATCGCTTTAACGGGGACTATGCTAATAATATCATGAAAGAAGAACACGGCCGTGCAACAGATGAACGAGTGTAAGCGCTGAACCATTACCAAGCACAGATTTTATTCCTCAGATTAATTAAAAGATATGGCGACGGGCCAGCCGCTTGTAAGAGTGAAAACGTGTCATCTCATCGACACCATTACGTGTATATCGATTAATTTCACATCCTTTGACTCGTCAGTACCAAAGCGATCGCACACCTCAAATCAAAAGTAGCGATGTAATCAAAACTAACTTTCAAACTTGCATGACGAGATGTAGCAGGTGTAACGTTAGAAAATAGCCGGAGGCAGCAAGGGTTGCGTGTGGTAGACCAGTTATGCCAAGGAGACTCGCTGAGGTCGTTTTTGCAAATGATATACGTTTTCCATCAAATGTCGACATAACTTATGATGATAGTGCAAGCGGGATTTTCACGATTCAAAAGGGTCAGGTTTGAAGAAGACTGCGCATGCGTCGTAAATACAGTTGATATTTCGCTCATAAACCGCGTACATATGGAATTTATCGCAAAAATGAATACATTCTCCGTTGTACACGTTTGAATTATGTATGTTGCGCGTTTGTATAAGTTATCTTTGCGTAGGCGATCCCTATGCATAAAGACTTTATTTTGTTTTACCGTAAGAAATAAACTAGACAGTTGTAGTAGGTATTCGAGTTCGTAGTACAATCTTCACACTTTCTAATAGAGTCGTTGGTGGCATTAGATAAAATACGATTTGAATATAAAATGAAGTGCGTAAAGTTATGGCAGCTATGAACGCCACCGATATGGTCTGCATTGGTTTGTTAATGCATTTCGTTCATTAATATCTAATTGAGCGCTACATTGTTTTACGATATAGTTTATCTAACACAAGTTTATCTGAAACTATAAACTGTTACTATTTATTCTGCAATAGAAATATCCAGGTGTCTTTATTATTGTATAAAAGATATGTGGAAATAGCATTTTTATTTCTTTACTTAATTAAACAGTTTTACTTCAAGCAATTTACACTTAACAACACCACTTTAGCCAGAGTCTCCTGCAATTATTATGTAATAAATCATTTTATTCACCTCAATACTAGGGTGGTTTAGTAACAAATTTAAGCTAATAAAAAGTTAACCGGGTCATCTAGTTGATAATAAAACTTTAGCCTAAAGTATTAATTATTAACTTTTGTTTTCATATACATAGTGCTAATCTTCATATAAAGTACTAACCCAATAGCATGGCCGTCTCATTTGTGTTTGTAGTGAGACCTTCCAGATGCTCCCGAATCCCACTATTTTGCCATACAAAGGAGTCATGCGTGGCTCCACCATAAGAGGCATCCACATTTAATATGTTACAATTCTCGTCACATATCTAAAACAGAAGTTACTTAAAAAACATATACTTTTAAATATTAAAGTAAGTAAGAAGAATTGTAAATATTGTAAGTCTTACCACTTGGCAATTAATAGAATGAAAATGCTTTCGATTAAAAAATCGATTTTCATTGAAATTGGGTTTTATTATGGCTATGTGGCTGCAGTCAATGCACCCACATATGCCTGGAATTCCATATTTTTGGAAGAATCTGAAATAATTAATGACTTGTTTTAACTTGAGTAAACAAAGTGTTTGAATTTATTTTATATTAAAGATCTACGCTATGTTATGTATAGGTACTTTCGATGAATGATTAATAATTTACTTACTGTTCTTTTATGAGAGTCCTTTCCTGTCTATTTTGGGGAAATTTTATGTATTTCGCCAATATATGAGGCTGATTAAATGCCTCAGTAACTTGCCTCAGGCACTTTGAGACGCTTTGCTGGACCATAGATCCATCTATACTTAGTCCCACTGCTCCCTGATAACTGCCCCTGGCATAAAAATTTAGCGCAGTCAAAATCTGAAATTTTCAAACAAATATATTTAGGTCATTTAAAGAATATATAGAAAACAATATAAGATTATATAGGCGTTAAGACTACCTGCTACCAGATACCTAGGTACTTGAGAAAGATAGAAAGTAATATTTGTTCTATAGCTTACCTTAGTGGTGGGATCAATGCCCCGTATATTTTTTTTTGAGGAAGCAGTGGAACTATATCCTCACAAATCGTCTCAAAAAGGGATGGCGACACCCTATAATTCTTAAAAAATTCCATGTCCGGAATATTACGCTGAACGAAGGTTTCACGCAGTTTGCGACGCTTCCGACTTCGCTCAACACTTTCGTCGCGCAACAACTCTTCATAAAGAAAGAATCGAGCCATTTTTACAACTGAGAAGCTCTAGACGAATACCAAACGAAAGGTCTAAAGCTTTCGTGAAATTGAGGTTATAATCCGAACGAAGAAACGACGTATTTTATGTCAAATTGGTTTTCAAAGTAGGGCCAACGAAAGTAAAAATGTCATTAGTGTCAAAATCCGTACATCGGATCCGTCTTCGAATCCGTCATCGGATCCGTAACACTTCGTAGTAAGAAAACGTGCGATCCGTCACCCGAAACTACGGATTTCGTTTTTCGCAGTAGCCTCTCTGTCTTTAGCATTAGTTACTTTGTAACCTAGAAAAACGATTGTGTTTAATTTTTAAAATTATATGGATTCTTCGCCATTGAATATACATTGACCAACATGTCTTGGAATGCAGTATGATTCAATGATACAGTGTCCAAGTATGATAGATTCACCTTTCACCAAAATCCCACCTTTTAAAAAATTTAAATGTCCGTTCATGGAATAAAATGTTTGACTTATAATATAAGCATAACGAATCTGTATATTAGTGAAAACATTTAAAAAATTAGAACCGTAATACCCATATCTAAACTAAAAAAAATGTTCCAATATTACATAGTATTCCGTTAAGTATACATTGACATAATTATAACATACTAGCCCTGTATTACCGCAAAAGCTACACTTAGTTTGTCGATTGATCTATTTGGAGACTCCATTGTAATTTACAGTCTATAGTAATTAGCCCTTCAAGCCCCGCTTATATGTTAGATGTATGGGAAAACCCTATATATATGGACACCGGTGTCCGTCGCGGGGCTTGAGGAGTCAAAGTAAAGCTTACAAAATCAAGCGTTTCTGCATTTACTTTTATACGACAGCTAAAATTTTACCGATAATTGGTTGCCATACCAGCCCTGTATTATATACTGCCCTCTGCTGAGCACGGGCCTCCTCTACTACCGTTAGCGTTGAGGCATTAGTCCACCACGCTGACCTAGTGCGGATTGGCAGACTTGATATACCTTCAAAATTTTATCGAGAATTCTATAACATCATAATTATAACATCGTTCCAACTAGTCAGCGAAATTGAACTTTATACAGGGTCATTTTGACATTGCGTTACTAAATGAAACCACATACTTATCTCGTTGAAAACAACCCTTTCCATTCAGTTATTTTAACCATAAATGTAAAATAAAAAAGTATAAGTTTCGAACAAAATTAATATCAATAAAAAGTAACTATAAGTTTACATGCCCTAATGGCACTATTACTACTCTAAGAGGATTGAAACTATCTAATCCAATAACATAATTTTTATATTCCAGGCTCGACCAGCACCTGATCCAACGCCACGCTCAGCCCGCCGCAGCACACCCCTGCGAACACTGCAACCGATCCTACAGCCTTCGGGCACTGTTACTGCGTCATCGAGCACTGACGCACACTGACATCAGGAAATATCCGTGCGAGAACTGCCCTAAGGTGTGCATCTACTGATTTAGTTGGGATAATGGTTAATGTTATGTTCATGTTTATGGGTTATGAATGGAAATATTGGTTAAGTTTCCCAGTTCGGATAGTAATTGAGTATTTTTACACAGAATAATAGAAAATGGGATGAAGTTCAAAAGGCCTACTTCGACTTTAATACTTTACTATTAAAATATAAGGGACTCATGTAATAATCACACACGACAACATTTGCACCAAAAATAATTTTATTGTATCGGTTCTAAATTCTTTCAATCTTGCAAATAAATACTTCAGTCATACGCAACGAAGGGTTTTTTACATGAAAAGTAGGGCAAGTGTTAAACTCCATTTATTAAAAGCTTTTATCATATGAACACAATGCATGACGGCCGTTCGAACCCTGATGTGGTTGCAGGTATTTACCGATCCTTCCAACCTGCAGCGCCACATCCGCGCGGCGCACGTCGGCGCTCGCTCTCACGCCTGCCCTGAATGCGGGAAGACCTTCGCCACGTCCTCCGGGCTCAAGCAGCACACTCACATCCACTCCAGCGTCAAGCCGTTCCAGTGCAAGGTGTGCTTTAAGGTAGTGTATATAAAGGCACTGATTAATGGGACATGTAGCTTGCCTAAGTCATTACTGCCCATTAATAATAGCAACACCACCCAGAAGGTCCAATTTCAAATATATGATAATATTCTAAGCCTCAGAATGATTGGAAAGTCCCTTGACTGATGGTGAACTACCCATAAATTAATACCACACATAACTATAAATTACAATGCATAATACTGAAATGTGCTTAATATCTTGAGGCGTTAGGTTCTATAACGTAATTGAACTGACTATAATGTCCTCAAAACCGAAATACATAGTGCATACTATTGCACTATTAACTTATAGTTATAATTTTATTCGACCAATTCCCAAAACAGTTTTTATATGTTTAGGAACAAAAATGAATGAAATCCTCCTAGCCAGTTTCGGCCACGGCGGCCAATCTCAACGGAGATCAGCCTGGTACGCAGGAGATATTATAGTGCACAAGTGTGTGCGCAATACACAGGTGCACTCGCTATTCCTTCACTCTCATAGTCCGGTGAGACGGCAATCCGACATGACCGGAGAGAGATCAGGCGCAGGACCAACGGCTTTACGTGCTTTCCGAGGCACTGGGGTATCACACCGCCAACTTCCTGACTCCGAGCTGCGACTGAGTAAATTTTAAGATGAAAATACCCAGTCACAATTTTTTTGGCTCGACCCGGGATTCGAACCCAGGACCTCAGCGCGCAAATCGTACTCGTAATGCGTACGCAATACCACTACGCCACCGAGGCAGTCACAAAAATATTGTTTATACAAAGAATTTTTTTTTTCAGGCCTACACGCAGTTCTCCAACCTGTGTCGTCACAAGCGCATGCACGTCGCCTGCCGCGCGCTGGTGGAGTGCGGCAAATGTGGACAGTCCTTCACCTCTTACGCTTCCCTCACTAAGCACAAAAGGTTCTGTGACACCGCCACTGCCGCTTCAGCTAACCTCAGAGGCCAGATCCCACAGGGTCTATCACAAATCCCACAACTACCAAACGTCGGCATGAATAATCCGAACAACGCAAACCCATTCCCGATGTACAGAGGACCAGCACTTCCGTTGCCTTACAATGCGTTTGCGCACTATCCAGCATTGTTCTCTGCAGCTGCTGCAACTTGCCCACCGGAATTCCTAAACCCCTTGCTGTTTAATGTTCAAGGTGCGAGACTAGCAATGGAGCACGATATTGCTATGTCTAACGCTAACTTGGCTATGAAACAAGAAGGACGCTTGTCAGTCAAGAGCATGGACAGCTCGACCTCTGTAGATGAACTGAAAAAGCCGATGGACATAAAATTCGAAATGAATAAGAAGGATAGTGATAACGGTGACAGAGTTTCGCCGAGCAAGTCTCAGAATTTGTATATGAAGCAATCACCTACGTCAGCTGATGAGAATTCCTCCCATCACCAGTCACCAGTCTTACCCCTGCAGACGCCTTCAGCAACTTTCAACTTCGTAAAGGATGAATTTAAACGGAAATCACCATTCAATCTCTCCTTGAAACATAACAACAATGATGTTAAAATGGATAAAACATCATTCTCCTCATTACCTAAAGACTTATCTAAGAATGTTAACGACGATGAGAAGCATTCTGAATATTCTGAAAACGAAGAAGAGACAAAGAAAGATGAAGCTGATCAGCCTCTCGATTTGTCTGTGTCAAGAAAGCCACAGGATAAAGATTCTGAGGTAGAAAACGACGATCGTTCCTTTCGCAACTCCATTAAATCGTATTCACCCCTTGAAAGTCCAACAGAACGGAGCAAGACTCCTGAAAATGACACCATGGATGTCGACGTGGAAGGCGTAGAGCCAAAGAGGGAAGATTCACCACCACAGATGGTATCGCCGCCACTCGCATTCCCGATGCCCGTTCATCCGCAGCACAACAACATCATCGAAGCCATGTACCGGCCACGGTTTCCGCCGTTTCATTCTACGGAGTCCATTTTGAACTCTACGCACTCTCCCTACGTTCCGAGTCCGTTTAATTTTTTATCCCCACTTCTCGGCACTGACGGCCCAGAGAGGCAACCGAGCGCGTACGCAAAGTTTCGAGAGCTAAGTGCCGCATCCGGAAAACTGCGGGATCGTTACGCGTGTAAGTTTTGCGGGAAGGTATTCCCACGGAGCGCGAACTTGACGCGCCACCTGCGCACGCACACGGGCGAGCAGCCCTACAAGTGTAAGTACTGTGAGCGATCATTTTCGATATCGTCCAACCTGCAGCGCCATGTGAGGAATATTCACAATAAGGAACGGCCATTTCGGTGTCCATTGTGCGACAGGTGCTTCGGGCAGCAGACCAATTTGGATCGTCACCTGAAGAAGCACGAGGCTGAAGGTGGAGACTCGCCGAGCTCGGCGGATACGGAGCGCGAGGATGCGTATTTCGACGACATCCGCTCGTTCATGGGCAAGGTGACATGTTCGCCAGGCGCGCGCTCTCCGCCCGCCGCGTCTCCGCATGGCGCGCACCCGCCGCATCCGCCGCACGCCCCGCACCCACCTCACCCGCGCCCCTCGCTCGCCATCAGCACATAGCCGCCGCTGTACCCGCCGGCGCCGCCACTCTGGCCGCAAGCGTTTGAATAACATTATTCTGCAGCTATTGCAAACAGCTGAAGTTACAGTTGCCATCTGAGTAATGCGAAGAGATACCAGTGGACATTAAGTGTGACATGCGAGACATGAATGAGTACGTACGGAAACGTCTCTCTACTATAGCACTGAGAGCAATATTGAAGTGGATTACTAGATGTTTGTATGGGTAGTTTTTGATAACAGTTCGGCATCTATTTAATTTGATAAGAATTCATTTGACTTAAATAAAAAATACTTTGTAACTTTTTAAAAATATAACATAAGCAGACATATCAATAGGACAATTCAAAGTGTCCCTATTGTAATTGAAAAATACCCGTACGAAAATTTTTCAAGTTCGTAAATTTAATTTTAAATTACAAACGAAAATGTTGCTACTTAAATATTCGCTTCTAGCCACATGACAACACATTAGTCTAAGTAGTTAAATAAGGTTAATTATTATCGTGTAGATTTGTTAAAATCGTTTCGACGGTGACTTAAATAGTTGTTCCTAGTTCATATTATGTGACATAAGTTTTCCTTTTGTAATTGTATATACGAATAAATATATATCAATTGTAAATTAAATTACAAATTATTATCGATTAAGGTGTGTCTCATGGTTTTTGAAATGCAGATGTATCATCGGATGATATTAAAACTACAAAGCAAAGATGTTATTTATTTAAGTCCGCAAAATTTCGCAGTGGGAAGTTGTTTAGTCGAAAATCTACCAAAGTTTTTTTATTGTATCAAATATTATTTTGGCAAGAAATTTATAAACAAAAAATAATTGTTACTATTATCGGAAGAGTGTTGCTAGATTTGAGTATGGGTTGTTGTACATAAGATTGCAAAATTCCCGGAGAGCATATCACATGTTTTTGTATTAAAGGCTCAATGTTTAGCTATTTTACGGAAAATTAAATAAAAATGTAGATGTATTAGAAATGTAATATATTGAGTAAAGAAATAAATCGATTGTAAAACTTTTTCTGCAATTTAAATATTGAAGTTTGTCACATTAAAGTTAAAAAATGTCAATAAAGCTTGTTGCGTCTTTTTCGTAATTTATACGAGATGCAATGCAATATACATTTTTTCTATCATATCACTTGGTGGCACTAGATATATTGTTATTAGCGTCACACGAAACAATCAAATGGCCTACATTTAAGGACACTTATATCTATTTAATTTTATTTCAATTTCAACATTGTAACGCATTGAGAAATAAAACAGTACAACCTTAATTATGCTTAACATTATTTTGCACTTTACGAGTAAGTGAGAAGGGTAATAAAAGTCTAAGGGCTGAATGATGAATCATGAAATTAAATTTTCATACACAAAATGAATTATTATCCAGCTGAATATAAAAATAACAATTACATTATTCGACGGCAACGGTGGCGTTAATATGTGTTGCACGCAAAAAACGCTGAAATTCCGTTTTCGAATCCTGGGTCGGACAAAGTGATATTTGGTTTTTCTTTTTAATATCAGCTGAGAGTCTGAAATTTGTGCCCAATAAGACAAGAGATTTGCCCTCTATCACTACATGGGACGGAAGGCCTACACATGGCGAGAACTGGGTGCACTACTTGCGCATCTGCCTACCCCTCCGAGAATAAAAGGCGAGTGTGTTTGTAAATATAAAAGTGAATAATATTTATCTATGAAATTAAAAAATTATTTATTTTTATACTACGGATAACTCTTCTCTGATGATTGAGAAGTAAGTCGTAAGAGTAGCATTGTGCAAGCATTATCATTTTTATGAGTTGGTGTGAGTGAATATCGTAAAAGCAGTTTTCTATAATTGTCCTTTGGTGTTAGAGGCAAGAACTTAATAATTTTGTTTTATTGTATTGTGTCGTCTAATGCTCAGTGGTCGAAATTCGACCGTAATAGATATTATAATAAGATTTTTTTTCTGCAATCCTTTTCTATATAAACTTTCATGATGTCAAATCTCACACTTCTCCGTGTGCAATGTGCTTAAAAAGGGGTACAAAGTTGTCTCTCGTATTTTTTTTAATTGCATGAATGACGAGATGAGCATACCGTTCTCTTGATGGTAAGCGATACGACCACCCATATACAGTAGCAACATCATCCAGCAACTTGAGTTACAAAGTACTGTGTGGCATTCCACTGCGCTCGTAATCCTGAGACGTAAGATGTTAAGTCTCATTATGTCCAGTAGTTACTAAATATATAGATAAATTCAAATGACTAATTTGTTAACAATATTAATTGTTATTAAAATAGTGTAAAACACACCACGAAGACTACTGATTTGTTCACCAGGAAGGCTCTGGATGAATGATTTTTAATTAAGAGTTATAATAAATACCTATCATTAACACGCGCAATTTGAAGACTCGAAATTGTCTCAATTAAAGCGTTCGCATATACAACGCGTAAATGACAAATACTAGCTGTCTCTTTTATTTGTATAAGAAAATAACAATGTAGTATGATGTAAAATAATGCGAATGTGTGCGTTCGGATCACTTTGTTAGTGTGATGTGTAAGGATATGGCGTAGCAGGTTTTTATATATCAATGGGCGTAGCTATCATTTTAGAATATTATTGACCTAATTAGACACACAGCTTCATTTTTGGGAATAATTAAAATACATCGTACAGACAATTTATTTTGGATATAATTAAATTACGTAAAGGAAATGAAAGGACATTTCAAGTAAAATTTTCGTTTGACCTTTTACATCAAAAGGTTTACTTTTATTGCGCACATTAGCAGGTATAAAAAATTATGTCATTCGGTTTGGGCAACGAAAATGAAAGTAGCAGACATTCTTCGACTGTCCTTGGTTTAATCCGATCTATCTTCGGTAGTCGTGCGTATAATCGACAAAAAAAATATCGATTGTCGTGAATCGTAAGTTAATACAAGGCCAAACGACTAAGAATGAACTTTTTGGCGTAAATTTTTTGGTAGCATTTAAGTTGAAAGATTGAATAACTAGGCCCTTTTGTAGTGGATCAGGGTTTGTCTAGGAGTTTTATAATCAAGTTTTACGTGACTGGTTTATTCGTCATACGCCTAGAATTCTATGGTTTTTAATGACTTCGAAAAAATTTTTTTTCATAACATTCGCAACAGTAATGTCAAAAATCAGATCACTGGAGCAAGGGTCACGCAAGTTTGACCTTTAAATTTTAATAATGTGTCATATAAGCGGTGACCTCGGCGTTATCAGTGAAAGCAAGGACGCAACAAGGACAGCCGATAAGGCAATTACACTCATTATCGAGCGGCGTTCGGCCAGCGCCTGCACCCGCGCGGCGAACGTACCCATCATTAGGGCTGCCAGCCTTGTTAAAATATTTAACGTCATAACATTTGTGTTTGTTATACATATATTCCTATGTATTATATGTCCTACTGGTGGTAGGACTCTCATATGTAAGAGTCCGTCTGGGTGGGTACCACCGCAATCCCTATTTCTACCGCCTAGCAACAGTGTGCATGCACTGTTGCGTTTCGGTTTGAAGGACATTGTAGCCAGTGTAACTACGGGACATAATGAGACTTAACATCTTATGTCTCAAGATGACGAGCGCAGTGGAATGCCACACAGTACTTTGGATTGATTTGGCTGGATGGTATTGCTACTGTTTATGGGCGGTCGTATCGCTTACCATCAGGCGAACGGCATGCTCGTCTCGTCATTCGATGCAATAGAAAAAAAATCGTGTTCCATGTTGATCCTGTAATTAACACATTCAAATCCAGATCGATTTTGATATACAACACTACCAGGAAAATAAAAAAGGCGCCGTGTTGTTATAAAATATGGAACTAATTGAAAGAAAAACTAAAAGTGCCGCCTTCAAAGCAGGTTTTTTATTTTCCTTGTCAGGCTATATTCGTTAAAAAAAAATCATTTATATGGAACGTATTATTGATACGTTAATATGTACAGTCAGCCACACCAGTAGCTGAACAAATTCAAAACTTCAAAATATCGCGTCTGCGCTTTTGTGTTCTTCCCAAAAATTAAAATATAAAGAAGATTAACTTTACTTCACACAAAAAAAAATGAAATTAAACTTATTTATTTTATTTATTTATTTAAACTCTTTATTATACATCAAACGTAAAATAAATAAATACATATACAACAGAGACTATACTAAAACAAGAAGTACAAATGGCGGTCTTATTGCAACCGGCGATTTCTTCCAGACAACCCTTGGATGGACTTAGTTAACTAGGATAAAGAGCGCGCGTAAAAAACTTCACGCTGCCTCGGACAGCAAAAGGTGGACACGGTACGGTGTTTCGGGGGCTTCTGAGCCCCCGCAACAGGAAAAAGGACCGCAAAAAAGCGGTACGCGCAGGGGCGGTTGCGGACGACAACTTAGACGTGAGTCGGAGGAAGCCCGCAGCCGTCCCTAATGAGCCGAAGATGGCCATATATAAAAAAAAAAAAAAACGCGTAGGTATAGGTGATCTAAAATTTTGAATTTGTTCAGCTACGTTATGTGGTTATGTTATGTGGTTATGTGGCCGTCTGTACTACCTTGATTAAAAAAGATTGCCATTCTATCATCTTCATATTTTTAATTATTAAGCTTTGCCTTTTATTTCCTAAAAAGGTAGAATTTATGCGCGTGCCTTATCTTATTAGGGCTATCAACTCCGCCTTCATTTTAATTCACGCAAATAATAAACATTAACCTTAGGATTAAACTAAACCGGATTTTGTTAAGGATACAATAGAATAAGGACAGGATTCAACGACAAGCGTGCATTAAAAACTGATTCATATTTACCTTGTCAGCTTTATCTAGGTAGGTATACTTAATTTCAAATTTACTAATAATACTATATGGTTCATATTGATAAATGCCTACATAAAAATGACAATTATTTTCTGCTTAGTAAACGACGTCTTGCTAAGAATCATCAAACATGCAAAACACTCTTCTCAACAGATAGACGCGGTTAAATATCTTAATATATAGAAATAAATGAAGTAGATCTGACTGAAGTGCTGGACTGGAGACCGCGTTTAGGTAAACGAAGTGTAGGGCGCCCTGCTGCACGATGGACCGACGACTTGAAAAAGGCGGCGGGTAGCGGATGGATGTGGGCTGCTCAAGACCGGGATGGTTGGCGCTCACTTGGGGAGGCTTATGTTCAGCAGTGGACGGCGACAGGCTGATTGATTGATTGATTGAGATCTGACTACCCACGAGAATTTGGATCTTATTATTTAACCTGTAATAAGTGTATTTATTTATATGAACATAAAGCAAACTATTTCCTTTTGAATATTTTAAGCTGTATTTATTTCATTGCAGCCAACCCTATTGGAAGTGGGAGATCAAGTGGGCGATTGTGTTCGGTCCGCGGCACGCCTCATTGTCTAGGATAAAGAATTGGCGCACCCATAATACAGATTTACGTTCATCTCTCGCCGTAACAGTACTGATCGAATTAATCGATAACAGCTGATTATTCATTGACCGCACTACGATAATCAAGGCTGCACCGATCGCAATACTGCATTGTATTTGTAAATTTGTTTTATTGACTAAAATGTTCTACTGGTTATATGTACCGGTAGGGGTTGTATATTCCAACTCTTTGTTATACATTGTTATACAATTATTTCCATGCTTTGTGCTCGACTTAACTTGTTCCCGAAATACTACACTAATATGAAATAGTTAAGGAAGTTGATAAAGCAACTCTGTTCTATAGAAGTGTTACTCATAAAAAATATATCGTCTGGGCAACGTCTTTATACACATATATGTATATAAGAGCCGCTTAAAGCCTTGTACAAATCATCTATAATTTTAACAAGAATCACTAGATCAATATTCATATTCTATAGTACTCTAATTGGCCCTCAAGTCAGTCAAAATAATAATATATGCGAACTATGGTGACCAGTCTGCTTGTAACACAAACAATCTCAATAAGGCACTATTGCAAGTGCATCGTGGGTACGACACTATCTCGACGCTTGGTCACAACACTGCCCACTTAAATATAAGATCCGGCATACATGAATATTTATTGCGTAAAAAATAGGGTTTGATGTCTTTCTCGAAAGCATTTGTTGGGGTTGGGATGGGTATTCGTATAAAACCCCAAATTCCGTTACCGAACAAAGACGCTTGAGTTATTTATAGGTACTTGACAGTCAATGTGATTTCTTTTCTATGATTCCTTAACTAATATCTTCTTACATAAAAGAATTGTTAATAATAGATAACCAGCGGTATTAATTGGGCAACGATAAGTTTTTTTTGTCTAAATTGTTCCATCAAATGCGTTCAATAGGGTTAACACTAAATCGAATTAATTCTTGGGAGTCATTATTATTTATTTATTGTTAAAAAAAAAATCTAAATTTCTAACAATAATCAAACTTTAAAGAGTAAATGGATTAATGTATCTAAATATTAATTGAACATAAGTCTTGCCCTTACAATCGACCCCTATTCAAATCGACAGTATGTAAACCTTAGATGTAGAATCGCCTACGCGTGTCCACATAGGCTCATACTAATACCTCCTGACACTTGGACCATTGTGCGTCCTTCCACAAGGCGCCAGCCCCAGACAACCGGGACAATCCGATACATCCAGGGATATGTGTCTTATTAGCCGTTCTTGGAAATGTCATACCGCGACCAAGACCTAAGTGGCGTCCGTGATATATGATAGAATGATTTCATATATTTCTAGTGTGGTATTTATGAGTAACATGCTATTAGATCTGTAATTGTCAGAAATAATTACTTAATTAGTACATACTGGAAATGCCGTAAATAGATGTAGCTCTTTAAGGACCTTATTATACGTCTGATTAATTTCACTATATTGTCCATGGGTTATGATACTTAAAGTTATTGTCATGAACAATAATTACGTTGCAATTGAATCTATTTGCTATTAAATTGTAGAAAAAATGTATCACTTCCAACAACTCTGCAAAAGGATTAATGGAATGGCCGTAGTTGTAAAATGTAGATTGAAATATACAACGACCGACTGAGAGCCACAGATTAAAAAATCATATTTAATAGTTCTAATACACGACATACGGTCAAATGAAATAAACTATTGCTATGTTATGATCGATCGAAACAATATACCTACAGATTACATTATCAGGATTAACTAGGGTAGAAATGGGCTCATTAATTGCGGCCATTATATTATGATCGGTATTTTGACCATGAAACTACCATCCTAGTAGCTTATCATGACCAGCATCTTACACAATATGTCCATTATCTTTTTGCAATGTAAATATATCGAGGTGAAGAGGGCTGTCATCCAAAGTAATACATCATCCGAAAATTGAATTACAGTTGATACGTTTCACGCACATTCTCAAGAAAGTTGGCCGCGCAATTAAGACCCCAAGTCTATTATATGTTTTTTAAAGCGCGGGTCATTAGCGATGCAATAAATCTTTCTGTCTGTCCGTTCATCGTCGTTAAGAACTTCATTATACTCCGCTGACGTGAGTTTTTCAGTTGAAATTAACAGAATGGAAAAGCGGTACATTTTAATGCTGTATTTTTACGTGACGTAATGTGAGAATATTCATAGCATATGATTTATTTGTTTCTTTTATCAGTTTGGTCAATGTTTGCGTTTGAGGATTAGTTAATTGTGAATTTTGTTTATGAAATGGAATATTAGGGGATCGGAGAAGAGAAATTTAGATTATATGTTGTTATTGTTTAATCAAATATTAGGTTGGGGAAAAAGTTTCCTCGCATTTTATATGAAAACTCAAGACTATATTTTCAAAGTTTGTTTACAATTACATATACACTCACGCCTTTTATCCCCGAAGGGGTAGGCAGAGGCGCAACTAGTGCACCTACTTTTCGCCATTATTCCGTCCCATGATGTGATAGGGGGCGAGCCTATCGCCATATCGGGCACAAATTCCAGACTCCGAGCTGATACTGAATAGAAAAACTCAGTATCACTGCCCGACCCGGGGACCGACCCGAGACCTCAGCTTTGCAGTCGTACCATAATACAAATACGCCACCGAGGCAGTCCTTTGTTTACAATTAATTACAGTGGTGCCATTTTGTTCCATGACTTTCTGCCACTCTGTAGGTGGTGCCATATTTCCGTTGCTGTAGAAAATTTGGGACTTCTGACCACAATAACGCAACAAGTAGTTTTGGTAGTTTTCTTTTGATGTGAACCTGACACCGCCTAAATAATTTTTTGAAGATACCGAAACAGGTGGAAATCTGAAGGTACAAGGTCAGGGCTATATGGTGGATGCATTAACACCTCCCAACCAAACTCTTAATTTATGCTGACTAGCTAAAGATGTGTGTGGTCTAGCGTTATCCGTGATGAAAGACCACATCCTTTCAATTGATCATTTCCAGCCACTTTCTCTCAACTTCTTGCTTTAATCTCATTAATTGTTGGCAGTTGAGATCCGAATCGATGGTTCTGCTTGACGTTAAAAGCTCATAATGAACAATGCCCTTCCAATTACACCATACACAACATCAGCCTATTGCGAGTTAACCCAGGTTTTACCAGTCTGTGAAGCCTGACCGACCTTCGACCACGACCTTTTTCGTACGTTTTTGTCATACGTGAACCACTTTCCATCACCAGCTATCAATCTCTTTAAAAGCGGTTTGGTTTCATTACGTCTCAATAAAGAATCGCAAATGAGTACACGGTTCATTAGGTTTTTTTCAGTGAGCTGCTGTGGCACCCAAGTATCGAGAATTTTTGTGTAACCAGCTTTTTTAAAATGGGTCAAAACTGTTTTGTAGTCAATTTTCAGTTCTCAAGCTATGACTGTAACTTTTGATATGTCGATCCTGCTCCACTTTTTAAAAAATTGTGTCCATTTTATCCGTAACAGGGCGACCTGAGCGAGGTGCATCTTTGACATTAAAATTTCCGTATTGAAAACGCTTAAGCCCACTTTGTGCTACTCTTACTGACACTGCATTAGGTCCATAAACGTTGCAAATTTTATTCGCGGTTTGCTGTGGATTTTTTTCCTTTTTTAAAAGAATTTTTTTAAATATACCCAATTTATTCATGGCCAAGAGAAAAATAGCTGAAAACAACATATTACTTACTTTTAAATGCTACCTTTTTAATATCATCAAAACCAGACAAATATAAATAGTACAACCAAAGAGATTTTACTACAAGTTTATACATACTACATGCGGAAAGGATATTTTCCCAGACTTATGATTTTCTCGATAAATTGGTAGGTTCTTATAGGCAAACTTTGGACTAAACTGAGTTAAAAATAAATTAATAATTGCGGTTTCAACTTCCCATGAAATGCAAAACCGCATTAAGCAACTAGTCACAATAAACAAAATATGATTAAACGCTTGATTAACTCAACTCCATAATAATTTTAAAACACTGTCTTCAACAGCAATGCCAAACATGATAAGAGATAATACATTTATTTATAAACATAGTCGGAAACCAAAAAAATGAGCGATAAAATACAAGTGATTTAATTGGTTATACGCCGGTACAAAGCCTCCACCCACTCTCGTATAGATAAATCACAAATTATAATTTTACAAGCAACATCCGTTTTGATTAACGCCTGACCAATGGTTATGTTATGAGCTTGTACTTCGCATAGTCTACGCGGATATATAAATCAGGGATTTATCAAGGATAAACGTTGGAAAAACTGCTATGTTGTAAAAACACGTACAATACTTTGAAATATCATTGTACAATACAAATATTCTATGTATTGTTTTTATACCGCAGGAAAAAGTAATCTTATACTTATCTTAAGCTTGGGGAGGGGAAGAATGGTTATGTCGGACTCACCAGCCTTCCGACCCAGATGCCACCCAAATTACTTCTGGAACGGGTCCCTCAATTATGCCGGCATACCGTCTTAAACCCGCGGTGGTCTGCTTCTGCGCATGTGGGACGGTTCCGGAGGGTCGTGAATGCATCCGAATGCGCCGGACCCGTCTCCGCGCCATACCGCTTCGCAGCTCGTCTCTGGGCTCACAAGTTTCTTTAATGGCACCACGATGATTTCGTGCTGCCATCGACTTGAGACCGCGCATTCCCCCCTTCGCAGCCGCAACTGCCAACAGCCCAATTTTAGTCGCCTCTTGCCCTGCTACTATAGCGGAATTCTTTATATGCCCCCACACCACAGAGCGGAATCTAATATTATAAACAGGAAAAGTGACTTTCTTTGTTGGAATTTGTAGGGCCTAATGTTTGGAACTATTGAACCGATTTTGATGGAATTTTGTATGGAGATAGTTTGAGACAAGCGGGACTTTTATCTGGGACAAACTTTTCACGCGAGTGGAGTCGTTGGCAAAAGCTGTTATAACGCTATTTTAGTGATAATATATCAGCAAAGAAGTATGACATAGCAGATGTAATCTTTATTTATGTCGTAATAATTCGAAATTCAAACGTAATTTTGAATTTAGAAGTACGAATAATATTACTGCCTCGGTGGCGTAGTCGTAGTACAGTATGACTGCAAAGCTGAGGTCTCGGGTTCGATCCCCGGGTCGGGCAAAGTGATATTGAGTTTTTCTATTCAGTATCAGCCCGGAGTCTGGAATTTGTGCCCGATATGGCGATAGGCTCGCCCCCTATCATATCATGGGACGGAATAACGGCGAAAAGTGGGTGCACTAGTTGCGCCTCTGCCTACCCCTTCGGGGATAACAGGCGTGAGTGTGTGTGTGTGTGTAAATAATATTATTACAGGGATGTGCGAAAAGAAGTACGTAACAAAAGTATGACTCCTATCTGTTCTTTAAACTTCAAGCAGGTTAGTATTATCTTTTGAAAGGGTAATTTATGGGTACGATACGCCAATGCGTTTACCATAGTTACATACATACATACATACATAGTATCACGCCTCTATCCCATAGGGGTAGGCAGAGACTATGGATCGCTACTTTGCTCGATTCTGGCACACTACTTTCGCTTCCTCTACCTTCATCAATCTTTTCATGCACTCCCGCCGGTTCAGGGTACTTTTGACCTGGCCTCTACTTAGAATGTCAGATATCTGACATTCGAAGGTTCGGTGCGGTCGACCCCTGCCGGCCCTTCCATCCACACTCGCCTTATATATCCTCTTTGTCAGTCTCCTATCATCCATCCTTTCCAAATGCCCAAACCACCTTAGCATACCCTTCTCAATTTTGGTCACTACATCCTCTGTCACGCCACACATGTCCCCACCCTAGTATTCCGCACTCTATCACACACAGTCACTCCACACATGCTTCTTAATATAGCTACATATTTAAATATGTTACTTTCGCTCTGGTATAACAATAATTACGGTCCATATTTTTTCTACATACCAAGACAACTATAAATTTTCATGTAGTTTCAACTAATTACCAACTATTTAGAATTTTAAACACGTCAGATATATAGATAGCGATAGACACTCATCCATCCCATACATTAGCAACATTGTAAACAGCCGGTTATTAATTAATTAAACCTCTGTCACGTTAATGTATCAAAAAACACAACAGTACACAAGATCCACTTGATTGAGCACTTTTGACAGATCAATGATGGATCGGCCACTCGCTCTTATAAACGAAACAATAAAAAAAACGTTGAATGACTCATAAATCAAACATTATAAGTCATTCAGATTTTTTTTAAAGAGAAATAAAAAGGCGTGTGCTTAAAACGCGTTTTTGATAAATTATATTCCTGTTTAATATTATTGTTCTAAGTTTCTGAGTCAAACAATCCTTGTTTACAGATGGGGTAACTATTCTTACCGCCAAGCAATTGTTTAGAAGTATTATTATATTCTGAATTGTAGGTCCTCGCCGTATAGAATCCTACTAATATTATAAAGGCGAAAGTTTGTAAGAATGTATGGATGTTTGGATGTTTGGATGTATGGATGTTTGTTCCTCTTTCACGCAAAAACTACTCAACGGATTTCGATGACATTTGGCACACGGGTAGATCATGTTCTGGATTAACACATAGGCTACTTTTTATCCCGGAAAAACTTTTTAATGCGGGCGGAGCCGCGGGCAAAAGCTAGTTGGGTATAATGAGACCTAAAACTTGATGTTTCAAGATGAGTGCAGCGACAAACAGTACTTAGTATTTCAAAATATTGAATGATGAAGCTATATTTACTTCGCCATTTAACGGTACAACAGTTCAAAATTAGACTAGCAATATTCGTTTCATTATTTTGGTGAAATCTATACTCGATTTAATTCATCTAAATGTAAAACCACATTCTAAATTAGACCTTGATGTATAACATCGTCCATTACAATAAAGAGATCCTCAATAAATCAAATACTAGTGCTATGTAATATAAACATTCCTTCCTCGAGTGCTGAATTAATATAGAGCCGAATTCTTGAATTATTTAAATACATCTATTTAGCGGTTCGTAGGCGCGTGCGCTCTCGACTCTTGCGAATGCAAACATCTAATTGTGCTATCGTAAACGCACTAGTGCTGTTATAATCGCAGTTTGTATTACAACTAAGATAATATTACTAAGGGCGGTATTAATAGATCAATCTCAAGTTTGAGTTGCATCTCAAGTGAACACAATGTATTGAACTATTCATACATTATGTCTACTTGAGATGTGGCTCGAGCTTGAGATTGATTTTTTAATACCGCCCTAGGTATGTTTTCTTAAAGACTTGTACGGTAAACGTATGTAGGTAGTTATACTGAGTATTATACTTTGTTTCTTCTTAGTTTGATAATTGGATAAAAATAACTTAAAGACAATAAATGTGAACTTCATCATCTACATGAAGTCTACTGCTGAACATAGGTTCAAGACTGATTTGTCAATAGCGTTCTGCATCCACCGTGTGCCTGCGACCTTTGTCAAGTCGGCTGTCCACTTTGTAGGTGAATGTCCAACGCTACGCCTAACAGTACGTGGTCTCCACTTGAGAAGTTTTTGCCTCATCTGCGGTCAGTTCTGCGAACCATGTGCCCACCGAGACTGTAGCTCCTATTGAATTTGTAACTGCTGAAAAAAAATGGGATGTTTCAGTACCAATAGACACGGACATTTCTTGAAAACCAATACCTGGTACATGTAACTGAAATTCTTGCAACAGTATTAGTTGTAAAAATTTGCTCATTTTTAATATTATTTTGTAACATGCAATAAGATAATTTAATCGTGGCCATAAATAGACCTGTACATCGCTTCCTCAGCTTACATAAATCACGTAAATATGGAAGCACAAAAAATTAGATTTATTTCCAAGGAAATGTGAGCAAAAATGAAACCGTTTCGAATTAACTGTGACGCGGAAGTACGTAATAGATATTACATCGATATTGTTCGATAGCACGCACATCACTGGTTGGGCGCGGCGGTGTCGCAACCCCGGCACGCGAGCTCGTGTGCCCGCTCAGACGGCGTTTACGAAACTGTCGGTGCATTAGATACAAATAAAATTATCTTATCATTTTAGTTTTTTAGTTGTATGTTGAAACTGGTCTATTTTCCCTACTAATACTAACATAAATCGGTTTTGGCAAAACATAATTCGGAGATTTTAATCATATAACTATATTCTAGAAAACGATTGTGTTTTTTTAATGTTTTTCTGAAAATGTCGCTAACAATCTACACGATCACAATAGGTAGTACGTAGCGAAAGACAGTTTATAACATCATTGATACAAAACGACAAATTAGAATTGTAGAATGCGCCTATTCATATTGGATAAGATTTCCAAGACATCACTGCCATCTTGTTTTCACTAAGTGGCGTAGGTACTAATTAAATTAAAAGACGCGACGTCAGTGACGTTAACGAGAAGTCGTGAAACGCTTCTTCATCTTCCAATATTGAAATAACTTACAATTTATTTCCCAGTTCCGCCGCTTCCAATACAATCACAAAAGAATCCAAAGCACCACCAGCACCGCGAGTGCATCGAACTGACCTAATCTCCGCAATCCGCATGACGTGTCTCGCTCGCGCTCTTATTTGTTGCTGTACCGGGTCACTACACCATTGTACTTCTGCTCCGCTTCTTGGCTCCTGGCTATTATCAACATTCTCTATCGATTTTTAAGGTCTTTGGTAGATTGGGGATGGTAACGTGTGTGAGTATAAAAGGCGGTTAGGAATGTTCAAATTCTTCTAAACTTATTGAGAGCACCTAATTGATAGTTGTAATTTTAGCTGTGTCATGTTTCGGTAGCGAATCTTCTGTCCCGTGCTACTGGTACCAAGTCTCTCGCATGCGAGGGGCTTTCTGTGTAGGCAGTAGGTACCACAAAGTCTATTTCTACCCCTAAGCAGCAGTGTGTATACCGTGTTATGTGCCGATTTGAAAGACATTGTAGCCAGAGTAGCTACTGGGCACTATGTGAATTAATTTCTAATGTCTCAAGGTGACGAGGGCAGTGGAGGGCCACGAAGTACTTTGTAATTAAAAGTTCTATATAGTACCTATTACTTACGATCAGGTGACCGTCATGCTCGTCTCATCATTCATTAAAAAAAACAGAAATGAATAGTTTACTGCACTACAGTCATCATTCTTAGAATGTAGTGTATTTGATAAAAGTAGGCCAAATTTATTCAATTAACCTGTATCTGCTAACTGCACTGACTGATTGACTGCCTCGGTGGCGTGGTTGTATTATGGTATCACTGCAATGCTAAGGTCTCGTGTTCGATTCCCGGGTCGGGCAAAGTGATATTGAGTTTCTCTATTCAGTATCAGCTCGGAGTCTGGAATTTGTGCCCGATATGGCAATAGGCTCGCCCCCTATCACATCATGGGACGGAATAACGGCGAAAAGTGGGTGCACTAAGTTGCGCCTCTGCCTACCCCTTCGGCGATGAAAGGCATGAGTGTGTGTGTATCTGCTAAAATATTTCGAATACAAATTGATGCTAAAGTTCATCATAATTTCTTGGAAAATCCACTTGACCTATTCATTTCAGACGTCACTAAAAATATTATTTTGTTAACGCAAAATTAAACATTTATAATTTTATTGATTACGTTCTTCAAACAGATGCTAACTTACAAACCATTAACACTTGTTAATACTATTGTTTGACCCGAATTAAGGTGTAACGGATATTAAATCCATTTTAAACTAGTTTAATTTTAGGATGTCTGTATTTTATAAGATTTCATATAAAATATAGAATTTATAGTCTATCTGAAACTCAACCCAAATTGGTTACATTACAGTAAGCTTATTCAAGCACGAAGAGTATCTTCAAGAGAATTCTTCAAGAGAAGAGAAGAAATTAAAGTAATCGATTATCTTTAGATCTGTTTGTTCATTACTTTAATAAATATAAATGTCAGTGCACATTGTTTAGTAATATCATAATATAGAAACATTCACAACTTTGCTATTGGAAATATGATGAGTCACAACAATCAGATCACTCACAATACATATTTCAATGTCACTTTTATTTCCTTGCATTTCTTGACGTGAATATATTTCAATATTTATTGGAACACGCTTCAAATATTTGCTTCGCAAGTCAGCAAAATATCTATTTGTAGAACTTGACTATACTTCTGCTAGATTAGGGATTATCCATTCCATTTCTACTTAGAAAATAGGCCTTAATAATGTGTCTGATAGATATTTTTATTTTCCTTGACAGTCGCTATTTCAAATTTCATTAGCCTTATCAACTGGGTCTAAATTCAAATCGTTATTTATAAACAAGGGCATTAATTTAAAATCCAGTAAAATTTCAGATACTGCAATTTCACAACAGAATTATTATTATAAACCATTAAAATTCGCTTATTTTTAAGTTACGCTATATATTTCGTAGTATATTAAAGTTAATGAACATTCAAAAACCATTATCCGCCTAATATTGATCCTTTATTAACTTGCAAATGAGAATAAGTCATTTTGAACAACACTTAAAATGCGATCAGTATGTGTTGAAATGAAAATAATAAATAATGTCAGTTTATCAGCATGTCCAAAGTTTGTGAAAATACATAAAGGATCGAGCAAAGAACTTGTTTATTTAATTGTTTAATCGATGGAGATATAGTGCTTAGTAGAACAACTTCCAAAGTGTATTCAACTTAAGTATTTATTCAGAAGATACTTTGAATTTTCATTAATTTTTTCCTGTAATATGCTGCGTCTGTACATTTAACACTAATCTCGTTGACTAACAAAGAATTATAAAGTATAATAACTAAGAAACATCCAATCACAGAGACGATACGATCAGATACGGAACCCCGACCACACTCATCAACGAATCCAGCTTAACATCACTTTTTTCCGTATCGTTAACACCAGAAAAAAAATTAAACCCAGGCCAAGTTGTGCTAAAGATGTTATCGCATCAATTAGTGCACTCGACTGTTTAATTGCATTGTAATTAAGTCTACATTCGCTCGGCCAATCAGCAAAACTCTTTATATGGCCGAGACGCGATGTAATTAGATGTTTGAAAAAGTTACCCTATAAACGTTTGTGGTACAAAATTTTTTACCATTAGATTCTCTCGGCTGTGGAACGGTTTCTGAGAAGTGGATTTCATCACGTTTCAAACGCCTTTACAAGACTTGTGCGTCATCGAGTGTCACTTGTCATACTTATATCATATTTAATTAATTATTTTATTTTTCTCTTCACGTCGTCTTGATGGCAAAGGTCTTATTTATCTTGGAAACACTAGTTCTTGTGATATCACTGTACCTAAAATCGGATGTCTTCTTTGTAATCTGACAAATATAATAAATGGTTTTATGAGTACAAATTCTATTTTCTTAAAATATCATTGTAAATTATAAAATACAGTCAAAATAACAAACCTATAGGTATTGATGTTTTTCATCATCGTAATAGTACAGTACTTTACAGAAGTATAATTTACGTCATTGCTGTTGTATCATACACAATATCTATATATTCGTTAGCCAAAATTGCATTAATTTTAACGTCGTCCTTGATATTGACATTGACAACGAAACCACTGCGAATCATCCGATCTAATCGCATTAGAATTACAAATTTCCAACGAAGCCTCACAAACTAGTCCGTAATTAATCACGTGTCATCTTATCGATCTTGATTGGAGCTAATTAGCATGGAACACGTCTCTACACGCATCTTGGTGTGTTTTGGTCCGATGTCACATTTTCCGAGAGGCAACCGTGTTCTGAATGTTTGCTATTAACTAGCTAGAAAGGATGTGCAGATTTTTTTCTAGTTCATCTCTTAAGCGATTCCCTGTTATTATTGTTTATAACTTTTGGTATAAGATTCTAAATGGTTAATAACAATAGTCTAGTCGCCAAGAAAACTGTACAGGGTGTACGTCAAATTCATTTCAAACAACGAATAACAAATTGTTTATAGAATGTGTTCACTTTTATTCCGTTCTGATGAGTTAATCTCCAGCTTAACAATAGGGCACCTTGTTACCTTATATCTTAACTATTTTATTCTCTTTTGTTCGGAATTTCATTCCAACATATTATGAATTTCCTCAAAGCTCTCATCCTTTTTAACCCAATGATTTACGATCACTTAGCCATTCACTAATGAACGTGGATTCCTTATAAAAATCCTAGTTATTTCCATCAAATGATATCAATGTGGAAGATGTCTCAACACGTGCATGCCAAAAATGGGGTCAACAATCCAAAGGGTCCAACTTAATCGTTTCTAATTGACTAAATGGTACCTAAACATGCGTTACCGCTGTTTACGAGTTCTCGTCGGAATACATTGATTGACGGATCGACTGGTTTGTTTAACTTGGGAAATGCTACATAAATGGGCCTATTAAAATTGTGGCTAATAAGAGGTTGTGTCTGTGTGGCCATGTACAGATTTAGTCTAGGCTCGATAGTTGATACTTAAGTTTAAGTTACACTTTATACTTAAGTTTAAGTCAGCAAGTTTTTATCTATCATATATACACACTTTTATCCCGAAGAGGTAGGCAGAGGCGCAACTAGTGCACCCACTTTTCGCCGTCCGTATCTATTTGTCCCATGATGTGATAGAGAGCGAGCCTATCAGCTTCCAGTCGTACGTTAATACAGCTACGCCACCGAGGTAGTCAATTAATGTATCGTTGTTGTATGAAGGCGGTTTATCATTTGTCCTATTTTACTGAGGACGTCCAGTCACGCCCAACTGAATTTATTATTTAGCGATGACGTTATATGACGTCTAAGCTACTTTTCAAAGATTTCTAAAATACTATCACTGACAGATTATAAGTTGTTGTGATACTAAAGATCCAAATCAAGGGCGAAACAATGAGCCTGTTTGCGTCTCCATTTATGTCGATTTTAATGCATTGAATGGAATTGTGTCAAAATCTGCACTGTATTGGACGTTATGGCTATGACTTTTAAACATTGTCGCTGTTGGTGCTTTAGAACCACTAAATAAGTTGCACTTTAAGTGTTAGAGCCGATTTCAGGGCAATCAAATAAATGCTACTCGTCACATAAATTAATAAGCCGATCAAATAAAAATGTCATACTCTATTCTATGCTCCCAAAGAAATTGACATAAAATGAGTACTATGTACATTGGGTTTTTCCATCTTAAAAAAATTACCCAGTCGCAGCTCGGAGTCAGGAAGTTGGCGGTGTGATACCCCCGTGCCTCGGAAAGCACGTAAAGCCGTTGGTCCTGCGCCTGATCTCTCTCCAGTCATGTCGGATTGCCGTCTCACCGGACTATGAGAGTGAAGGAATAGCGAGTGCACCTGTGTATTGCGCACACACTTGTGCACTATAATATCTCCTGCGTACCTGGCTGATCTCCGTTGAGATTGGCCGCCGTGGCCGAAACTGGCTAGGAGGATTTCACTTCACTATGTACATTACCTGTTTAATACCACAACTACTATATAACATTTGGCCCTAAGGGCACTAAAATTTAACAAACAGTAAGAATAGTACTAAAGCAATAATAAAATTTAATATTAATATTAACTACCAAAGTGGTCGATAGCCTAGTTGCGAATGGAACGGTCTGCCGAGACAATGTCCGGAGGTTGAAACCCAAGGCACACACCTCTGACTTTTCGAAGTTATGTGTATTGTTTATCAATTATCGTTCGCTTTAACGGTGAAGGAAAACATCGTGAGGAAGCCTACATGCCTGAAAATTCTCCATAAGAATTTCGAGGGTATGTGAAGTCTGCCAATCCGCACTAGGCCAGCATGGTAGACTAACGCCTAAAACCCTCTCAGTAGTAGAGGAGGCCCGTGCTCAGCAGTGGGCAGTATATAATACAGAGCTGGTATTTTTTTATACTATTATTAGCTACCAGTTCTTGAAAATCCAAGAATGATATGATATGGTATGCATGTAAGAGCAAATCGGTTTACTTAAGAACAAATTAAAGATCATACAATAAATTATACCCGCTGAGTAGAATACTAATCTGGATAACGAGTCGTAATAAATTTCTCGTCCAAAGATAAACAGGGCCCAGTATTCATCCGTAAAAGCGGACTGTCTTAATGCGAACTGTTTATGCGAAATTTTCTGCAATACACGAGCTTTTAACACTCTTTGGATGATGAAAAACCGGACACGGCTGTGGCTAGCGATGCCTTTGCTACTAAACAAGAAAAAATTCTTGCGCTTGTGGGTCATAATCGGATAAGGTAAGTCCCGGTGCAGCAAAACTCACCGCCCATAAATAGAAACGCATTAATATTTCATTAAAAAACACGCGTTAACGTTTTACGCCCATGATAGCTGTGATGTGTCAAATTGAAATATACGATAAATGACTAGAAGTGACATTTACAATAAAAGCGGTAATTGTGTAGCGTGACTAAAGCGCCTTATTGCGGTGTGTGTATAGATTAATGCGTTAATTTAGAACAGAGTAGACAATTCTTTGAGAGTTAATGTCGGGAAATTTCTTCCGATATCAAATGTAGTTTTCATTTAACCTTGAATTTGTCTCTCTAATTATCTATCTACATTAATCGTTTATGATTAGGTCCAAAAATGGCATCAATAAATATATCTAGAGATAAATAGGTCGGTGTTTAGAGATCTGTGGAAGTGGACTTTCTTCGACACTTATCACAATATTTTCTTCTCAAGTAAAATAAAAATATAACCTTTTTATTCTGTTTTTGTATGATATTTGCATGAAAAGTCATTCTTAAAATTAAGCAAAACCATCCAAAGCAGAATGATTGAGTAGAGCATTGATACTGGTAAGTAAGTGATTACTAGGAATTAAGAGATATATTATGGCTCCAGAAATATCACAGTTCTGCAAAAAATATACGGAAATCTGTCTTTCCTATAATTTTATTTACTTCATCACTTCTCCATATTAGTTCCTTTAGTATTTTATTGTGCGGATTATGTCTGATATCTAAGCGTGTACACTGTAATGTATAAGGCATGATAACTAGTGAAACAAATGATCACGTTGATTCATTCAAATGCAATAAAGTTCTTTGATATTATCTTAATAACTTCATTCTTTATTGTGCACTAGGTTTCGATCAAGGACTCACCCGTCGTTTAGTTGAAATGGAATAATAAAAAGATCATGTTATAGTATAAATTAAAGAAATTATATTTATTTGAAAATATAAGTTATTTTGGAGATTTTTTATGGTCTCTTCACGGTGGCTCTTCTTTTTCCCAAAATTGATCTTTGACCGAACCTTGTTTCCAGATTTTTTATGTTTCTCCTCAAACAAGACTTACTAAAACTTCAGTCTATACAGTATAAGAATGCCGAGTAGTATCTCAGAGGAGTCTATAAAAAACAAAAGTCGGTTAAAAATACATACATACATAGCATCCTTTCCATCCACCTTTTTCCTTTTTCCCAGTTACTGGGCACATTTCCAAGCTCCACGCTGATGCTGAGTAGAAAATCCAACATCATTTTGCCCGACCCAAGATCAAACCCAAAATCTCAGCACTGCAGTCGTAGCGTAACACAACTACGCCACCGAGGCAGTCTACTGTACAAAATGTAAGTAATAATTACTTGTATATGTTTCTTCATATCTATGGACATGATGACTAGCTCAACCGGTTGGTGTAGGAAACGATAGAGCCCTACAAGTCGTCAGTAGACCAATTTGTGGAATATATCAAGATTTGTTACTCAATCGGAGCAGACGGTTCCAGGTTATAGAGATTTGCATGAGGTAATTGGTGAAAAATTATAATATCTGAACACAATTATAGTCAATTAATCAAATGATTTTACTGGTGGTAGGCCTCTCATATTAAGAGTCCGTCTGGGTCGGTAACATTTAAAAACCATTTAAACCATTTATTTTTCTACTCACACACTAAAACAACAAAAACATAAAATAAAAAAAAATCATAGTTAACAGTATTAATTATAATTATTGTTGCAATATGTGTGGTAGAAGGGTTACCAGCTCAGTATACGCTGTTAAACAGCATTGATTTTCAGCTGTCTCCTACTGTTACATAGCACAACAATCTTTACAAATGTGCGGCCAGGTGAAGTATAACAACAAATGAATAGAAATAGTATTTTGGGAACAGTACACACACAAGAATAACAAATAACAAAGGTATGGCAGATATTAACACACAGAACACGTACAAGATAATGTAACGGAACAATATTTTACGAATAACTTCTTAACTACTTCTGGAACGGTAGCTTTTGAACGTTTAAAAGTTCTCTCCGAAGATGTCCTTTCAGAGTATGTAAATGAAATAGACATTACCACCGTAATGTCTATTTCTACCGCCAAACAGCAGTTAACTTGAGTTACAGAAGAGTACTGTGTGGCACTCCCACACAGTACTCTGTAACTCAAGTTGCTGGATGGTGTTCCTACTGTTTATGGGTAGTCGTACCGCTCACCATCCGACGATCGGTATGCTCGTCTTGTCATTCAATGCCATAAAATGTTTATCTATAAGTAGTGTATTTTATGTTTCTTTTATGGCAGTACGTTATATTGTCTTAAAGAACGATTTTTTTTAAACTTACATCGCCGATTTTCGGTAGTTCACCTATGTGCTGACAGATATCGCTATATAAAATGAGACATCTAATAAAGCTGCCTTTTGTCACTTATAATTCTACCTACATTAAAATCAAATATAAATAAACATTACTATTCATTGCAGGTTTAATAAGATAAGACATAGTGTGTAACTTATATGTATCTTCAGATGCCCTGTATGTCGCCACGATGCACGAATGTGGGTATAAGTTTAAATTTAAATGTACGCCGACTACTTTTTTGGTAGTAGGCGGTGGTCACATTTCCTAGTACGAAATAAATTATGCACTTGTATGTATTTAAAAGGCATTGGCTCCGCCATATTTTACGAGATCGGGATATATAATCAAAACAAATATTATCGATATGTTTAGATACTATAAAAAGTAAGTTTGTATTTCGTAAAATTTTCTTGGCTGTTTTGATCCGATTCTCAAATTTCTTTAACTAATATGTCCCATTCTCTGAGTACAATAACCTCCTTCTTATCTTACGAACGATTTTAAAGCAAGCGGAATTGCGGCGAAAACTAAGTGCAATACATCCTTACAAGTACCTACTTTATAGCTTAACATATTGTGCCAAAGATCACCCGAAGTTCCTCCACGTTTGACCAAGTATTTACAATGAAAATTCAACGTCAATTAACACAATCCATATTCAACAAAGGTCTTCGCTAGCCTATGACACCACAAACAGCAACTTTATGATCCAGCGGCGCCCTTAAGTTCCAAATTGGGACATGATTGGACCCTAAGGGGACTAATTAGCAGGGAAAGTAACAAAATGAGGCATCCGTATGGAATAACAAAATAATAAATTCGACTTTATCTAACTAAGCGGTCTATTCAATTGAATCATTGCGAAAATGGATCTTGTTGCGATACAAATTGTGTCGGACGGCGATACCTACATAACAGTGGCGATTGTTTGCGGACATATGTGAGAGCGTTCGCTGCTGAATGGATGGCTGTCTTTGTATCTATGTATTGGAAAGAGATGAAGTTATCGATCTTGGATTTTATATTTAATCTATGTTGGTCTATTATAAATTCCACGTCTTACTGCTAGGGTATTTTTTATTATGCTATTCATATATGCTGTTAATTCTTGGATGAAGTTATCTTTTCAAAGAGGATTATTTTGAACTTCAGCTTCGGTAAAAGGTTTATCGACTGCGAAATATATTACAAATACATCGGTTCTATATAATATTAGAGTATGTATTTAATACCAATTAGTAATAAAACTGTAATCCAATAAAACCAAGCTTCGAAATATAAATAATCAGTCCAGAAGCGGTGTAAATCAATCGGTTGCTTAAGAAAGGGGGAAATTCAGAGACAGCGCTTCTAATTTAGAGTAGACGTCGCTGCCGGTCCAACCAGTTCCTTACAAAAGCAACTCTTACTCTAAAAAGGCGCTTACAGCGGTTTTGTGTAACAAAACTCTTCAAGATAACAAAGACATAGGTAGATTGTGAGTACATGATCTATTTTCGAAAGAGCTCCTTATAAGGGACACACTCTCCACTTATCTACGTAAATACAAGTAGGAAATCAATTTGTTGCATTCAGTTGAGTCTGATTTTTATCTATGAAGTTATTGCTAAATGTAGGTATTTAGAATGAGGGAACAACAAAACATATCTGATTAGATCATCCGAGTATTCGAGAAGCTACTCAGGTACTTCTGAAGTCCAAGATTTACAATGCATTCGTTGATATTAAATGCGCGATATTTCGTATCTCAGTCTGCTTTCTGCTGCACTACAGTTACCTTATAGCTTAGTTACAACGGACGAGTTATTAAACGCGTGAGCTCAGTCAGCTATTATACATCGCATCTCTCCCGAAGATGATTACCAATTTACATGCAGCAGCACGCCACGTGATGATGACCTAATCACACTTTCAGAGTTATATTAATACACTTAAAATAAAAAATTATCACAAAATATTTGTATTTTGTAGGTAGACTTGATTTCCTCTATTCAACTTGTTATGCCGCTCAATTCCAACTGCCATTACGTTATTTGGTGTCGACCGAGTCACACTTATAGTCGATCCTCTTTATTTTGTACAATAAGTCTGAGTCAGTTAAGATTAGATAGTGTTAAAATGGGTAAACGTAAGCGATCGGATAAGGATATTGTAGAAAAAATATTTAAGAAAGTTAAAAAACTTGTCAAAAATCAAAGAAGACACTCAGTATCATCGGACGACACCCCAGATTCATCTCCGGCACCGCAGTCTCAGGAACAAACCGGTGATCTAGAATTACAAGGTAAGTTATATAATAGTCAATTTGTATCAAGATATTTTTTTTCGTGTACCTAAGTATTACGCAGGTTGTAGAAGTGACGACTATACATAATTAATATGCTATCCCGACGTATATCGTGTGTGGATGCCTAAATAATAGATATTTTAAACACTGAATTATGCTATCCCGACGTATATCGTGTGTGGATGCTAAGTGTTACAAATACGGCTAATCTTTAAAACATCCCGACTTAATTGTGTGTGGATTATTTTATTACGCCGCCTACCTGCACTCTGTATTATGGATATCGCGACGTAAATCGTGTATGGATTAGAGAGAAATACATATTCTAATTATTGTCTACCCTCGAGATAGTATATATATTATTTTCTATCACCGTTTCAGAAGAGATCATACCTCTTGAAACGTTATCTCATGATACGGCCGTAGACAACCAGGAGCTTGACCCGGACATTCTGGAACTGCTTGGTTCAGATCCCACGCAAAATAAATTGTTTGGAGATAATCTTCAAAAAGATTTAGCCATGAGATGGAAACACATTTTACTTAACGGTTTGCCTAAAGAAGAAAAAATAAATCTTCTCAAAGAGTACCTACCTGCTGAGAATTGTGCTAATATGAAAGCTCCTATAATAAATCCAGAAATTAAATCCGCTCTTTCTGAGTCCAACATAAAGAAGGACTCTTTTAGCGAATACAAACAAAATCAAATGGCTAGTTGTATCTCAGCTATTGGCAAAGCAATGAACTTAGCTTTACTACAAACTTCAAATGTTCCACAAGATATTATTAAAACATTAAGTGATGCAGGCCGATTATTATGCGATACGCATTACCGAGAATCTGTCTCGAGAAGGTTTGCTATTATAAACTCTTTAAGCAAACAAAAACGTGATATGATTAAGAATACTAAAATAGACAATAATTTATTTGGCTCCAACTTATCGGAACACCTGAAAGCATCTAAAGCAATCTCAGTGTCCGCCTCTGAATTAAGATATAGCGCGGACTATGTGAATAATGTTAAGGCCAAGCAAGCACGAAACATTCAACTTGGCAATTCAGCGGCTCGTCAACCACGGGCTTTAAACGCGCGGGGGGCACCGCGGGCATCCGTCGCCGAGCCGCGAGTGTACCCCAGCCAATCTCGGCGTCCTCCGCCGCCGCAGGCTCCACGGGAACATCGCCAAGCTCCCGCGACGTATCGCCCGCGGACCAACTACCCACAACAAGCTCGACGGCGCTGACCGGCTTTCCCCAGGTAATTAACGACAATATTACATCGATACCTGTAGCGGGTAGACTACGGTTTTTTCATAATGAATGGCTCAGCATAACAAATGACAAAACTATTTTGTCCTGGATAAAGGGTTACCGTATACCGTTTCAATGTAGACCAGTTCAATCAAATATGCCAATTAGATCATACACTAGCCAGGAGATTGAAGTTATTAACGGGTGTATTTCGGAACTTCTAGAATCAGGCTATATATCTGTAAGTGTACCATGTAAAAATCAATTTGTTTCTCCGATTTTTACAGTACCTAAATCGAACGGAAAACATCGATTTATTCTTAATTTAAAGAAATTAAATGAATTCATCCAGACTAGTCACTTTAAAATGGAAGACTATCGCACGGCTCTAAAATTATTAGATAGAAATAATTATATGACTAAATTAGATTTTAAAGACGCCTATTTTTTGGTACCAGTGGCTAAATGTGACAGAAAATACCTTCGTTTCGTTTGGAATTCAGATTTATACAGAAATCAACAGTTTGAGTTTAATGTTTTACCTTTTGGGCTTTCTACCGCACCGTATGTTTTTACAAAGCTGCTAAAACCGGTTTTATGTTACCTACGTTCATTAGGTCACATATCAGTAAATTTTTTAGATGATTTTTTATGCATTGGAAATTCTTTCGATAGCTGTCTTAATAATTTAGAAACGACTAGAACGCTGTTAATTAAGTTAGGGTTTATCATAAATGAAAGTAAAAGTCAAATCTACCCAAGAAAAGAATGTTTATTTCTTGGGTTTATATTTAATACAGTTGATATGTACTTAATCTTACCTAATGAAAAGAAAATGCGTATCAAATTGATAGCTGATAAATTATTGCGCAAAAAAAGCTGCACAATTCGGGAATTTGCAAGTTTTATTGGTCTATTGTCCTCAGCGTGTCCTGCAGTCAGTTATGGATGGCTATATACAAAGGTATTTGAAAGAGAGAAATTTTTAGCACTGGATTATACCGATAATTACAATAAGCGTATGATTATTCCGGAACGTATTAAATGCGATTTAATATGGTGGAGGGATCACATTGATACCTCACGTTGTTATTTCCAGTCTAATGATTATATTCTTGAAATATTTAGTGACGCTTCAGGCACCGGGTGGGGAGTAGCTTGCAATGACAAAACAGCTCACGGACACTGGAGTTGTTCGCAATTATCTTTACACATTAATACTCTTGAATTATTGGCAGCCTTTTATGGTTTAAAAATTTTTGGGTCTCGGTTTTATAACTGTAATATTTTACTTAGAATTGATAATACAACAGCTATCGCCTACATTAATAAAATGGGGGGTATACAGTTTAAACATTTAAACAAAGTTGCTCGTGATATCTGGCAGTGGTGTGAAAAGCGAAATATATTTGTTTTTGCATCTTATATCCAATCCGGTGAAAATACCGTCGCTGATTTTGAGTCTCGCAAACCCGTTAACATAGACACAGAGTGGGAGATTGCCGATTACGCGTTTTCGCAAATAACGTTATCTTTTGGAGTCCCAGAAATTGATTTATTCGCGAGTATCCAAAATTGTAAATGTAGTAGATATGCTTCATGGAAACTAGACCCTAATTCCGAATTCGTAGACGCTTTTACCTCGAACTGGAAGAATATTAAATTCTATGCATTCCCTCCTTTTAGTCTTCTCAGCAAAGTTTTACATAAGATCAAAATGGACAAAGCGGAAGGTATTGTTGTGGCGCCATATTGGCCAACACAGCCGTGGTACCCAGTATGGTCAAGCATGCTTATTTCAGATGTATTATATTTTGAGCCCAACAAAAACCTATTATATTCTCCTTTCAGGAAGGAACACCCCCTCCACTCAGAACTCTTCCTGATGGCAGCGATATTATCAGGCAGGCACTGCTGAGAAGGGGAATCCCCAATGCCTCTCTTGACATCGTTATGGCCTCCTTTTCTCCAAACACTCTGAGTCAATATAACTCTCATTTTAAATCATGGTGGCTGTATTGTGAGGACAAGAATTTAGATTATTGTAATGTCACCCCTGCCCAGTTTATCGAGTATCTCACGGAAAAATTTTATAGTGGAACTAATTATAGTGCTCTCAATAATTGTAGGTCAGCATTATCCATATTACTAGGCCAGGAAATCTCATCTAATTATGGTATTAAGCGATTTTTTAAAGGTGTTTATCGCATGAAACCACCTGTCCCTAAATATAATTTCACCTGGGATCCTAATCTAGTACTTAATTTTTTGGCAAACTATATTCCCAATGATTCGATATCATTAAAAGATTTGTCACTTAAAACTATTACGCTTTTGGCATTAGCCTCTGCACAGAGAATGCAGACTTTAAGCTTAATTAAAATCAATAATATCAAATTTGAATTGGATAGAATACAAATAAAAATTGAGGACCTTATTAAGACGTCGAGACCGGGTGCCTATCAGCCATTAATTATATTGCCATACATTAGAGAAAATCCTAATGTTTGTCCGGCCTTATGCCTCAAGGCTTATTTAGATAGAACGGCCTCGTTACGTCAGGAGGAAGAATTTCTGTTTATTAGTTTTAAGAAACCACACAAAAGAGTAGTTACTCAAACATTATCTCATTGGGTTAAAGCAATCTTAGAAAATAGCGGCATAGACATTAAATTGTATGGTGCTCACAGTACTCGACATGCGTCGACGTCTGCGGCCCATAGAGCAGGAGTTAATTTGGAAACCATTCGAAAAGCCGCAGGATGGTCAGAATCTTCCAACGTTTTTTTCAAATACTATAAAAAAGATGTAATATGTAATTCAGCTGACGATTTTGCTAATTCTTTGTTTTCTAATTAATGTATATTAAATTGGTTCACGATTTATGCTACTTACGTGTACTTACTTCTGTTACATATTGATTGTTGGCAGTGCAACTTGTAAATGAATAAGAAATTATTATATTGTTTATCTGTGATCGCTTCAACGTTAATATTTTTTATTTTTATTTTTTTCCTATACTCTAAACATCTGCATGTAAATTGGTAATCATCTTCGGGAGAGATGCGATGTATAATTAAGAATCAAACGAACTTACCTTGTGAAGTTTGATATCTAATTATACGAGTATCTTGACCGAAGATGATTACACTCCCGCCCCGACCCAGAATTTCCCTAGACGTGTAAAAAAAAAAAAAAAATTGCTCTAAATAATGGCAGTTGGAATTGAGCGGCATAACAAGTTGAATAGAGGAAATCAAGTCTACCTACAAAATACAAATATTTTGTGATAATTTTTTATTTTAAGTGTATTAATATAACTCTGAAAGTGTGATTAGGTCATCATCACGTGGCGTGCTGCTGCATGTAAATTGGTAATCATCTTCGGTCAAGATACTCGTATAATTAGATATCAAACTTCACAAGGTAAGTTCGTTTGATTCTTAACTGTAGCTACTTGCGTTATATCAATGATTGCATTAACTTATAAAATATTTTTAATCTAATACCGATAGCTCAGCATCGATTCACTATCATATTTTAATCGACTTAAAAAAAATAAACTTAAATATAAACTTAATATACATATTTAATACGCGGATGATAGCCTAGTTGGGAATGGAACGGTCTGCCGAGACAATGTCCGGAGTTTCGAAACCCAAGGCATACACCACTGACTTTTCAAAGTTACGTGTGTATTGTTTATCAATTATCGTTCACTTTAACGGTGAAGGAAAACATCGCGAGGAAACCTATATACCTGAGAATTCTCCATAAGAATTTCGAGGGTGTGTGAAGTCTGCCAACCCGCACTAGGCCAGCGTGGTGGACTAAGACCTAACCCCTCTCAGTAGTAGAGGAGGCCCGTGCTCAGCAGTGAGCAGTATATAATACAGGGCTGGTATTATTATACATATTTAAACTAAAATTATTTTTTGATTCGAAGTCGGTTATTGTTTTGTTAATTTGCTCTCCACTACCTTTTGACATTCCTTTGCAAGACGTTTAAGTACTGTCCTGTAGCAGTACATACTAGCCTATACAAGCTACTGACCTGCTATAAAACAAGGGCATCCTATCAGCCCAGTAACTCGTATCATGTAACCCGTACTAACTATAATTACAGATCAAGATCGACCGAGAATATTTCATTAAAGCTTGGAACACTGAGCCGGTCAAGTTTGATTAAATAATTTAACTAATAAGGACCACATTGCATACATACCGTCTCCTATACGGTGGAAATGTCTTTATCGTACAAATCAAGATTTAAGATTCAAAGCACCTATAATTGTAAATGTACTCCGCTTGTCGGATTATCTTCGTGTTTCATGTACTATAGCTTATTTAATTATATCTATGTAGTGTGAAATAGGTTTGAATAAGTTTGTAAGGAGCAATTGAATGTCTTGGATTGTCGTTCATTTTTGAGGATTTTAGTATGCATTGTTTACATACACATATTATGCAGTAATAATAAGTAGATTAGGCCTTTTATGAATAATAGAATTGATCACTCTTTAATTTGAGGGTCAGATATGATTTTTGGTTAGGATTATTTCACAACAAATAAAGCATGTCGTCTAATATTTAAGCTTTACATTTATACTTTCGTTTATCTTGATTTCTCTTGCTTCCTAGGAAATAATTGGATATTGTGTGTCGTAGGTGGAAGCCACAAGAGCTCTAACTGAATATAAATAAACGGAATGGAATCTTGCTGAATAAATTGTGACAAGTGGTCTTGCAATTAAACAGAATAAGATTAATTAATGAAAATTATGAATATGGCATAACATGTGATAAGAATCTACTGTTGACAGATGTAAGGCAAATTATATTCATTTCCTTATGAGTTAGGAAATATATGGAGCTAATGTAATATTGGTTTAAATAATATCAGTTAATACGCTATTTATGTAATCTATTTAGTTGTAGTGTCGTTGGAATCCCGGATAGGGAATAATATTATTGTCAATTGTGTGACTGCCTCGGTGGCGTAGTTGTATTATGGTACGACTGCAATGCTGAGGTCTCTGGTTCGATCCCCGGGTCGGGCAAAGTGATATTGGGCTTTTCTACTCAGTGTCAGCTCGGAGTTCGGAATTTGTGCCCGATATGGCGATAGGCTCGCCCCCTATCCCATCATGGGACGGAATACGCACGGCGAAAAGTGGGTGCACTAGTTGCACCTCTGCCTACCCCTTCGGGGATAGCTGGCGTGAGTGTGTGTGTTTTATATAATACTCATCTAACGCTTTGGCCTAGTGGTATTGTGGGATATATACGCTGTGTGAGTGCCTGAGTTAGTATCTCTGTTTTTGTTAGGTATGTAATACTAACAAATGACCAACGAATTAAAATAAAAAGGCGACGAGTAGCAGATGGATACGGAATGCTCAAGACCGGGATGGGTGGCGCTCACTTGGGTAGGCCTTTGGTCAGAAGTGGACGGTGATAGTTTGATCGATGTTGCCAAATCTACCATCGCTTTGGCCTTATGGCGCTGTGACAGCGTACAGGCATTAGGCTATAAATTTCTGAGCTAGGATTCAATCATCAATCAAATCAGCCCTTCTCCACCCATTGCTGGGTATAGGCCTCCTCTCTATCACGCCACTCTTTCCGGTTTTGTGCGTGCCTCATCCACTGCTTTCCGGCACACCTTACGATGTCATCTGACCATCGGGCTGGTGGTCTGCCTCTCTCTCTGTGGCCGTTCCTCTGGTACAACTCGGTGAGTGCCTTGGTCCACCTGTCGTCGTCCCGTCGAGCCAAGTGACCCGCCCATCTCCACTTCAGCTTGGCGATACGTGTGCCTACATCTTCAACTTTCGTGCGTCGTCGAATTTCTACGTTTGGCACACGATCTACCAAGTGAATACCTAGCATGGCCCATTCCATGGCTCGCTGAGCTATGCGGATCTTATAAATATGAGTTAGGATTCCTAGTCGGAAAAAGATAGTGTGTGCTTTTTAGCACGATTTGCCCGAAACTCAATCGTTCAAGGAAGTTGATGCAAGATAGGCGGAACGTAAAATTAAGCCAAAACTTGCTACATGATTGAAGTGGGATAAATGTAGATGGAAGAAAAAGATAATAAATTAATATGTTAAGATAGTTCGATTAAAAATGGAATATTTCTTACAGATGGGTTAAGCTGAGTAAAAAGCTTTGAAAGTTTTGAAATTGAACTGATATATCAATAGGTATGTCTAGAACTAGCATAAACGAATGTAATGAAGTTGATGCGCATCTGGATGATATAAGCAGATGAATAAAGCTATCGACCTCCTGTTGATAAGGGCGTTCTTGCATAAGTTTTGATGTACCAAACATAAATGTTTCAAACTCCTCTAGCTTAATGCCATAAATTTATTGTTTTCACATATTATCTATACGCATAATAAAGCAGTAGATCTATGTCTGTACATTTAGCAGCATAAGCAACTGAATTTCAATTCAAAATTTCAAATTGCCTAAATACTTTTGTGTTCTTACTAACCTTATTTTTCTCTTTACAAAAATAAAATCACTGATATAATTTAACATGATGACTGCCTCGGTGGCGTAGTTGTATTACAGTACGACTGCAAAGCTGAGGTCTCGGGTTCGATCCCCGGGTCGGGCAAAGTAGTATTGAGTTTTTCTATTCAGTATCAGCTCGAAGTCTGGAATTTGTGCCCGATATGGCGATAGGCTCGCCCTCTATCACATCATGGGATGGAATAATGGCGAAAAGTGGGTGCACTAGTTGCGCCTCTGCCTACCCCTTTGGGTATAACAGGCGTGAGTGTATATGTGTATATGTAAAAATAAAATCGAGATTTACTTAACTTCAAACGAAGAAATAAATGTTTCAGTTTAAATTGACGCGTATATAGGCAATTTGAAATTTTGATTTTGTACAGATAATTATACTGATGACTGTACATTTAAAGAAAACTGATAAAAAAGAAAGAGGGTGACTAAAGAAGAGTAATGGAACACAAATCAGCGATTTTTGTAATTCTTTTCTGTCTGTTTTTCTGTGAGTTTGTCACTACACATCTCCAGAATTATTAAACGGATTTCGATGATATTTGGCACACGGGTAGATCATGTCTTGAATCAACACATAGCATTTTTATCTCGGGAAAAAATAAATGGGACTTTTATCCCGGAAAAACCCTTTCACGCGTGCGAAACCGCGACTAAAAGCTAGTTTTGATAATAAATCAATGTCTATTATACAAATATGTCCTTACATGCAATACTTATTTAATTATATTATTGATATATGTACCTTTGTAAATTAGTTATTGTCTTTACCTCGTCATGACTTGTCATAAGTGCTTTTTTATAAGCCTACTTGATTAATAAATGATTTTATTTTATTTTTACTTGATACTGATAAACAATTGATAGTGTAGTGCGGAACGATGGCTTACCGCAACACAATCGCGGTCGCCAGCTGCTCTGGTATCGCGCTCAGCGCGGCAATATTTCAAAGGGCGCGTTGCTATCACCTGTCAAATCAGACAAGTGTTCCGCCCAGCCTGGACCCATTTAAATATCAACCATTTTAGACGCAAATAATACGCCTTGTTTGTCTTCCATTGAGATTTAGGACGTGTATTTATGTCAATTAACCGATTAAAGACATTTGGATCAAAAGCTGCAGATAAACGTAATCACTCGGTCGGTTTATTCATTGTACCTTTTCTTCCCGTCTATATTTCATAACGAGACGCCTTCGCTTTACATACATTTACATCTGCTTTGACGCATAAAATACGTTCGGATGTATCGACGCATGTCATCCGCTAGCGCTTTCAAAATGCCGGGTAGAACGACTTAGCCATAAGAAATATTTATAATGCTTTGTATGCAAAACAAGCTAATGTATTTCAGTACATGTATAGATAGTGTCACTCTAATAGAAACAAAACACGATTGTCGACCTTACAACTGCGCCGTTGATGTGCATTGTCGACGCGTTAGCTATAGCCGATGTCGAATGCGAAAATTGTCACGTGGGTGCGCGCAGTATCGCACGGATTTGAATATAATCTGCATACAGCCCTTGTAGTTTTGATTGATGATATTGCCGTGACGTAACGAAAGATCTGATTTCGGTGTGAAAGGTGACTGTATGTAGATTAGCATCACGCTTACCTACCATTTGCCACGCTTCTCCGATTGACACGTATGTCAAGGTTGAGGTTTCACTTTTGACATGTCAAATATCACTTTGTTTGATGTTGTTCAATTCGTTTGAGCTATGTGTCAGTAAATAACTATTGTTTGGTATTCTTATACAGTCACGTTCAAAATATGCAAAGTGTTGCCGGTGAGGAAACGACCTATGGTATTTGAAAAAATTGGTTATGGAAGACAATAACCAGCATCTATTGCAGAAATTTTAACTAGTTCTTATACTGTGTGTTTCTTGGCAACAGGTTTATAGCGCTAGCGAAATGCTTAAATGTTCATAATACAATATCATTCAACATCATCATCATCAGCCCGTTGCAGTCCACTGCTGGACATAGGCCTCTCCCATGATACGCCATAGAGCCCGGTCTGCTGCTTTATGCATCCAGTCGCTGTCGGCCCTCTTGAGCGAGTCGTTCCGCCATCTGGCCAGAGGGCGTCCCATGCTACGTTTGCCAAGACGTGGTCTCCACTCCTCGCTTTCTCTAGCGGTTATCTGTTCTGAGAGATATGTGGTGGTAGAACTCTCATATGTAAGAGTACGTCTGGGTGGGTACCACCGCAATGTCTATTTCTACCGCCAAGCAGCAGTGTGCATGCTACAATGTCCTTCAAACCGAAACACTGGTGTTTCGGTTTGAAGGACATTGTAGCCAGTGTAACTACAGGACATAATGAGACTTAACATCTTATGTCTCAGGATGACGAGAACAGTGGAATGCCACACAGTACTTTGTAACTCAAGGTGCTGGATAGTGTTTCTACTGTTATAGGCGGTCGTATTGCTTACCATCAAGTGAACGGCATGCTCGTCTCGTCATTCGATGCAATAAAAAAACCAATGTGGTCAGCCCTTTGCCACTCAACATAATAACTCTTATACCATTATGACACCCCCGTGATGGACGGCAGCGTGTCTCACGCTGCCTCGGACGCCAGGGGCGTCCCTCGGTGTGCGGGGGCTTCTGAGCCCCCGCAACAACAGGAGAAGGACCACAACAGCGGTACGCGCAGGGGCGGTTGCGGACGACAACTTAGACGCGAGTCGGAGGAAGCCCGCAGCCGTCCCTAATGCGCCGAAGATGGCCGTATAAAAAAAAATACCATTATGACAATTTTAATAGTGAACTTATTGAGAAAAATGAACACATCTTCAAGCAAAATAAGTTATTCTATATTGTTACTTAAGAGTACATAAATTGTAAATTATCAACAACTTATCCACAACCAAAAAGAGAATTCCAGCGTTAATTGTACATTATGACTTGATAAAGGTGCGAACGTTTTTATAAAGATAAATTATAGTTTATATGATTAGAAACATAACAATGTGTTGTTAGCTAAGTAATTCAACATGTAGGATACAATTAATAAAACGTGAGAAATAATTGACATATTAAGCGTGACACGGCTGGCCCGGTAAGGCGATTTTCACTTGCTGTTATGGATTTATGAGTAACATACATGAAAAATTGATTAAGTCGTATTGTATGAAATAAGCTTTATACAGGGTCATTTTGACATTACGTTAATAAATGAAACCACATACTTATCTCGTTGAAAACAACGTTTTCGTTTTTAACGTTAATGCTGAAGCGGCACTGAAACAAATAATGACATGGCTTGACTCTAATCTTCTTACCTTAAATTTGAAAAAGACTGTTTATGTACCCTTCACAATTCGACGTAACACTTCCCCACCCCCCTCATTTCATATAACTGCTCACACGTGCACGGACTTAATGACACCTTGCTCCTGCACAAGACTACATAGAACTGACCATGTCAAGTATCTAGGGGTCCAAATAGATGAGGGACTGAAATGGGACAAACAAATAGACGCTCTCATTACCAGAACTATGAGACTTACACATATTTTCAAGTCACTTCGAAAGGCAGCTAACTTTGATACACTAAAAATGGTTTATTATGCTCTATGCCAATCGATCATTGGATATTGTATTTGTGTTTGGGGAGGTGCACCTAAAACGAGGCTTATAAAACTAGAACGCGCACAAAGAGCCATTCTGAAAGTCATGACTCAAACTCCATTTAGGTATCCAACAACCCAACTTTACCAAAACTGCGGAGTTCTAACGGTCCGACAACTCTACATTTTGCAGTCTGTTCTCAGAACTCATAGCACTATGCCTCCCAAAAATCCAAACAAGCGTCGGAATTTTCCATCTATTGCGCCACACAAAACCACATTTGCTAGACATCAATTCTTTACTCTTAATACCCATATTTATAAACAAATTGAACGGCAACTAAATATATTGGACTTGCATAAACATACAGTTAAACATAATGTAACTGAGTGGCTACTAAAAAATGACTATTGTAATACAGAAAACCTTCTCACCTTTTATAGCTAAAGCTTACGGATTATGTTATGTAGAACATACGCTCATCCTCACACACACACACACACACACACACACACACACACACAAACACACACACACAAACACACACACACACACACACACACACACACACACACACACACACACACACACACACACACATACATACATACATACATACACACATCCGAACATAACGCACTAATACAAAATTTTCCTTATATTATATTAAATCCTTTACATGGTTCTTTCGGCACAGTTCACTAATTGATGTTGTATAATAAATAAAGTCTTGAGCTGAACACTGTCCCTTAAGATACAGGCTTGTCCTAGTTTAAGAGGCAGGGTTAATATACTTCGATGATGTACAACAAATCATATGTAAAACAAATTTACCGATTGTAAACTTGTATGTACATTTGTTTGGAAATAAATTATTATTATTATTAAATTATTATTATTTTCCATTAAACTATTTTAACCATAGATGTAAAAAAATAATTAAAACACACGAATTGAGAACCTCTTCCTTTTTTGAAAGTCGGTTAATAAAAAAATGCAAGTTTCATACAAAATAAATATTAATAAAAAGTAACTTTAAGTTTACACGCCCTATGACTGCTCTAGGCGAATTCGTCGTAGCATCAACATTACATTTTCAGTCAGACTGCCACTTACGCACACCATATTCGCACTAGACTACAAAATGATCAAAAAATTGGAATACTACAACCGAGATTTTTGGCGAAAGTATTCGTTATTCATTGATCATTTTTGGACGAATATATGGTTTCATTTAGTAACATAATGTAAAAATGATCCTGTATATAATCTCTTTGATAAAAATGTGGCGTTATGTAAAAACTTCTTGCTTTTGCTTTTAAAAATTAAGCAAGTGGCATTATTTTGTACAGATTTATATCTAGAGATCAATGACGACATTAATGCAATAACAGTAGCCTGAGGAATCATAGGCCCGATTCAGAAAAATATTTTACTTATAAAAACGAATCAATCACACATCACGCTTTCATTCCCGAAGGGGTAGCCAGCGGTGTAACCAGGGCACCCACTCATCAAGACTCCGGACTGATACTTTATTTTTTTTTATTTTATTTCATTTTAATATTGAGCAGAAATATCTAACTAGCTTTTGCCCGCGGCTCCGCCCGCGTTAAAAAGTTTTTCCGGGATAAAAGTCCCGGTTTATATTTCCCCGGGATAAAAAATATCCTATGTGTTAATCCAGGACATGATCTACCCGTGTGCCAAATTTTATCGAAATCCGTTCAGCAGTTTTTGCGTGAAAGAGGAACAAACATCCATACATCCAGACATTCTTACAAACTTTCGCCTTTATAATATTAGTAGGATAGTATCTAATATAATTTTGCCTGACCCAGGATTCAATCTCAGGACCTCAGAGCGGTGTCATTTATTTATCAGAAGTAACATTAACCACTAGATGCAGACTGCTTCTGACAGGTCCGACTGATCTTCACGGGAGTCCTATGTTCAGCGGTGGACATAATGATGAATTACCATTTTCGACTACTTTAATCTCCGTTACTGAATTTTATGTGAACAGATCTGTTTTTTTAAGACTAGTGACGTGCGTGGTGGACTAAAGCCTAACCCCTCTCAGTAGTAGAGCAGGCCCGTGCCCAGCAGTGGGACAGTACATAATATAGGGCTGATTACATTGCATCGCTTGTAACTGTATATAATACGACCTAATAAAGGACGCAGGAAGTCAGTAAATGCATACAACTTCCAATGGGTTGGTCTGGAAATGTGTAGGGTAGGCCTGCAGTGGCCTGCAAGGTCAACAGTGGTCATTCTGTGGCTGAAATTGATGATGATGAATAAGACTGATGATTGCAATGTCACAAGCATGCTCCTTTAATAAAGTATCATATGGAGTGTTCGTCACAATAAAATGTTCCATCATTAATGAACACTGAATGTGTTGTAAGGACTAATGTATATTAGTGCAAGTTATATCTATCTTTACGTATAAAAAAGCAAACAGTTATGTTACAATAAGTTTCCTTGAATATAACAATCTTTAGATGTATACCCTCCTTTACACAAGCAAAAAAAAAACGATTCGCACGCTCCAAGCAATATATCTCCATTGAAATCGGCAACACTTAACGTATGCAAACGCACCTCCCGATTCTGTTCAGTAAACATCAGGAACATTCTATTGAAATACCAGTTGCATGGTGCCCATAGACCATACGCATGTCAGTTGGCTTTACAAGTAACGTCTCTATAAGCGAATGGTCGGCAAAGCCTTATTCGAATATGAGAATGCCTCGAGTGTTTAACGGACGCATTTTACGTGCATCGGCTTCCTTGCGCGGTACGTTGTTTATTCAGTGTCTATTAGCTAGTCTATGGTATGTAATAGATAGTATAGTGTGTAGTATTGTGCTGTATTTATGCTTTGTAGGTAGAACAATATATAGAGTATTTTAAATGATAAGAAGCATGCTGTAGTGTTCCAACGGACAGTTTGCTATCTATATGGGGACTTTATATGATAGATTTTCCATGCATATAAGGTGAATGTTAAGAATTTAGCAATGAAAAAATACATAGGTATCAATCAAATACATAGGTACCCTCAACAGTTACACGAACTTTGTCAGTAAAAACACGGCTACTGGTAACTTTAATTCGATTAAGTAACTGATTTTATTATCAGTTGAATATTTAACATACCGATATTCTAGAAGAATCTCCCTGGTATCTAAGACTTAGACTTCTCTACGAATATAAATACGTATTAAAAACTAGAAAACTTTTTACCGCTTTAATATTTATAAATTCAAACCATTTCTTCATGGAAATAGATCACGAAGAAATAGACAACCCGTTTTTATAATTTATACCATTATAATTGATGTGGGATAATTCCTGACGAAGCAAGCACGCTACGGCTATAAATAAAAATGACGCGTAAACGTCCTAAGAAAAACAAACAAGTAATGGACAATGCAATAACGAGGTCTAGGCGAGCGAGGAATCGCCCTATTCATATAAGGAGTCGTAGTTAAGAAGCTTCCTAGTTTGGGAATGGAGTGGGAACGACAGATGTTCTGTACCAGGACAAAGGTGCGGTGCATTGTAATTGCTTATACAAGTAAGAGGGCGTCCATAAATTACGTGAGGTGTTTTTTTAAATTTTCTGTCGCACGGGGGGACCCTAGTGAGATGTCGTGAGATTTTATTCAACCCCTCCCCCATCCCTCAATATCACGTGAGATTTTTCAAAATGTGGGTTTCTTACGTAAACGCGTTGGATTGTTATTGTAAAAAGAAAAAAAAATTGCTTCGTGCTTTTATTTACGACTAGTTAAGAATAGTAATCAATATTGCTGAGAGTTTAATTATAAGTGTAATAACCATGTACAATCTGGATTAAATGGACCAAAATAGTATAATTTTTTTTTGTTTCAATCAGAAAAATATTGCGTGATATTTGCCGGGACCCCCCTCTCTCCAAAGTAAGATTAGATGAGATTTGACTCGACCTCCTTCCCCCGCTAAACATCTCACGTATTTTATGAACGCCCCCTAATCAGTGCCCGGGGCAGGTTCGGATCGAGAACACGGAACTCTCGGCCCTTTTGTACTTATAATAAGTGTGACATATTTCGCTGTAGGGGAGTAAGATAATTAGTGCTACTGAATCGGTCTTAACAAAAGACGATTTTGTATAGGGATGCCGAAGGTTATACAATTAAAATTCGCTTCAGGTTTGCTGTTTCATGTGGTGTGTCACCTTTAGGTAGTATCTTGAATTAATTTTACAGTCATCAGTAAATGGGTTTTTAATTTTATTGTGCTTTTGTTTGTGTTCCTTTGCATAATGTTGATTGATTAACATTCGTTGCATTGACTCAATTATGCCGTGCCTTATACTCATCAATCATAATTGGCCACTAAAAATTATAGTATAACTAGGTTCTGCTCGCAGCATTGCCCATGCGAAAGATTTTCCGAGGTAAAAGTCCCGCTGTATATTTTCCCGGGATAAAATGTAGCTTATTTCCTTCCCAGGATCTCAAACTATCTTCACATTAAATTCCATAGTTTTTAAGTTTATCGCGTTTAGACAGACAGCCAGACAGACGTGACGGGGACTGGACTTGACGTGACTTTGATTTATAATAATGTAAGGACATCTTTTTTTTTCTTTGTAAGCCATGAAGACATTTTTCAAAGATTGAAATTATATCATCATCATCATCAGCCACATGACGTCCACTGCTGAACATAGGCCTCCCCCACAGAACTAACGGCAGATGGGCAAAAAAGTTCTCGAGTGGAGACCACGTACTGGCAAGCGCAAAGTCGGCCATCCACCTGCAAGGTGGGCCGAAGACTTGATAAAGGCCGCAGGAACGCGCTGGATGCAGGCCGCTTTTGACAGGTCCATCTGGAAATCTTTGGGGGAAAATATAACGTAATGGAAAATAATTTTCGGATCAAAAAGGTTTAAACCATATTTGCATAATATTTAAACAGAGCCCGAAAATAGGCACATCAACAGTGAACACATCAACAATAAAAAAATCAATTTCCAACTGGCCAATAAAATCTGGCTTTAAAAATAAAAAGCAAAGTACGACAAACGAAATCCCGGGTCATAATTGCATTCCTTTACAACCCTGTTTATATTAAGACTAAATCACTAGGTAAAGCCTCCTCGTGTAGGCGCGTGAGCATGGATGTCCCGCGGCGCACATCTGTTTATTTGTCCCGGAATAAATAACCGGGAACTCCTCACGGCTCCTGGCTTTAATAAATCCTTCACCGTTGTTCGTTGTCGGTGTTGACAAGGATATACCGTGGTACTGTTGTTTAGCCCGGGATGTCTTTCTCCGCTTAACGAAATATAATTATGTCAGTATGTAGAATTTCTAAATATTACCGAGAAGAAAACCTCCGGCATAAGTACTTGCGTAAGGCTAGATTTAAGACTGGAATAACAGTGAATATTTTTTGTTATCCGTGAACGAACGAATGTGTTAATATTTTGAACTATGGATGAATTAAAATTATAAATTTTGTACTTATAAAAAATGAGGCAAGAAAGGGGCATAAACCCGTCAAACCCCGCTTATATATATAGATGTATGGGGAAACCTCGGACGCCGGCGTCGGTCGCGGGGCTTGACGAGTCAAATGAACATAAAAGCAATTAAAATAGATGTGTAAATAAAGGAATATGTTCTATTTCGTGTGGATCACTCTTAACCAACGTTAACATCACTAACTCATTTGCCTCCACAAAACCTATTCTGATAACAAAAGTATCGCACGGTTCAAAGTTGAATTCATTATAAACTATCAGCGGCAACATTCTCGTGTCCAGGTAGCTTTAATAATATTATTGTTTTCGTTGCATCTGGCCCGATATAGCGTTGATGTTATTCCTGTGCCATCCGATATGGTCCGAACCATCAGATAGCCCTATGGTAGATGGTGAACGGCCACATTTACTACACTAACTCCACCATTATCTTTATCTCTTGCTTCTTTATTGTATAATATCGTCATATAAACAGTTATTTTATTCTATTATTCAACGGCGGTTGTGGTGATCATAGCTTTATTTTGATTTTTTACTGTGAATGAACAACTTTTTAAATTCGTATTGAGATATAATGTGGCTTGTTTCGGGTCGTGTTCCGAGGTCAGCCAATGTTAAATGGATCGGTATAATTCTGGATCGTTGAGGGACTTAACATTTCTTGCCGAGTTACAATAGTGTATTCAATATATGGTACGATATAATCAATTTTATGTAATACGGTGATAATAGAAAAATGCTATTAAATTTTGGCAGCATGTAGGGTAGAGCAGTGGGCTTTCCGTGTACCTAAAGGTATTTCTACTCTTTTATTTGGTATCATATTTTTTTTATCTTTTGTAAGTACAACTGCCTCGGTGGCGTAGTTGTATTACAGTACGACTACAAAGCTGAGGTTTCGGGTTCGATCCCCGGGTCGGGCAAAGTGATATTGAGTTTTTCTATTCGGTATCAGCTCGGAGTCTGGAATTTGTGCCCGATATGGCGATAGGCTTGCCCCCTATCACATCATGGGACGGAATAATGGCAAAAAGTTGGTGCACTAGTTGCGCCTCTGCCTACCCCTTAGGGAATAACAGGCGTGAGTGTATATGTATGTATATGTATTCTTAGGTACTAAGATTAAACACCGTTTCAATATTTACACTATTGTGGAAGCAATAATACAGTTTTAGCATTAATATACTAAGAATTAGGCTCTAAATTAAATTGAATTTCATTTCTAACCCTTCTTATAACGCAGTATAGAAACTATAAAACATACTCTTGTTTCTCAAGCGTAAATTCCGAGAAGAAATTAAAATCCAGGAAATATTATAATTAGAGATGACAACGATGTTATCTCCGGCTATCGATCTTCGGTTGTCATAAAAACGTTCTAAATAATTTAGAAAGGCGGACGTATAGAATTTGCGTGCATGCTTGCATTATTAATACGCGTAGGCTAATTGTTGGTGGCCGGCCATCTCTATGCTATTAAATATTCATGTAAAATAGCTGGATGTGGCCCAAATATTAAAACAGTAAATGATTGAAACGTGTTTAAATATAAAGTGTGTTTGTTCGAAGTTGAGAGGTAGTAGTAATGTATGTTGATGCTTATGTCTAAAGAAATTAGTAGTAAGTAAGCTGTAGTAAAAATAGATTAATATTTATGCATATTAATGCAAATTAAGGTCAAATTGTAACTTGTATCGCAGACGTTTAAGTAATCTATGAGAAAGTGTTAACTATAAGGCAAAAAATTGCATCACACTAACCTTTACTTACAAAAATCTCTTAATGAAAGCACTGAAATGTGTATTATAGCAGAAATAAAACTATCAATGCCACGAGCATTTACAAAAGTTCATAAAAAGCCAATCTAAACAAGGATATAACTCGATACATCACCAACCACTACCACATCCAGCCACACCATCTCCCAAAACACTTGGCCCACACATCCCGTTGATAAATCTCCAAGCAGATTTGCTTAGAGGTAATAAATTTCACAAGATTACCGCCTGCATGATTAATAAATGCGGTAGGTACAAAAATGAAGAGAGCCAATCGATCAACGTGGGTGTTTAATTTGTGCGCACATTCATTTATCTCTATCGTTTAGTGTGTTACGGTAATGATACAGGGTAACCGAAGGTACTTATAAGACAAGCCATGAGTTATAAACCTGGGGACTATTAATAATAATACTGTCAGTGCGGATACGGCCTATAACATAATCGGTGATGTGAACAGTATTGCACGCTGTATGGTTGCACTTGTTGTTGTAATTTGTCAAGAATTTTATTACACACGCACACACTCACACCTGTTATCCCCGAAGGGGTAGGCAGAGGCGCAACTAGTGCACCCACTTTTCGCCGTTATTCCGTCCCATGATGTGATAGGGGGCGAGCCTATCGCCATATCGGACACAAATTCCAGACTCCGAGTTGATACTGAATAGAAAAACTCAATATCACTTTGCCCGACCCGGGGATCGAACCCGAGACCTCAGTTTTGCAGTCGTACTGTAATACAACTACGCCACCGAGGCAGTCTTTTATTGTCTTGCCAATATTTGGTTCTTTTCAAGGCTACGAAATTTTAACCTTGATAAATTACTATAGGCAATGGCAGATATATTTTGAACCTGATGGAATAGTGATTTTACCTTTAAATGGAAAAAATACTGTAATAGACGCACCCGCTGTACAGATAGTAAGGAGTTGGGTTTATGATGACACTCAAGGAACGCAATATCTAGTTGAATCGTCTAGATATAATAAATAAATACATTGTTCCTAATATCAGACACGAACTGTAATAACCACGGCTAAGGAGGTCCATATTTTTCAACTCCATAATAAAACTTATACGTATTTTAATTCTAAAACTAATATAACGGATTTGTTCGATCCCCAACTGATTACGTTCTCGAATCTCGACACGTCACAGAAATTCTTTTAATTTCGAAATACGCTTTAAATAAAGCAACGCCACGTAAAGCAAAATTGAGTATATCTTAATTAGTTTGGTTTTAATCGAAGTCACGAAATTATAATAAACAGATATGAGTTTATCGACGGGCGGAAAAGCTTGATGTATTGTAAACCGATCGGCTCGAGGTGAAGGGTTCGCGACTGACCTCAGTTCGTTCATAAATCTTCTTGCGGTGTTAATTACTCAAAATGTTGGTTTTAATTGCTTTTTAAACGAACAATCTTGTTTTCATTCAAGGGTTTTGAGCTAATTTGCTCTTGTTAACATCCACTATTTTAAATTTAGAATTCTAAAAAAACTAATTATTTCGACCAGTATTGCTAAATTAATTGAATAAAATTATTTAGTACTGATTTATGCAGATATATTTACAATTGAAATCCCGATACAGATGAAAATAAAAATTTAATTAACAACTCATCAGAAATGCATTTTGAATTTCAATGAACACAGAACAGGCGCACTGCGCACGCGCGTCGCCCGCGTGCGCTCCAATTTCGCAACTTGTAGACGTCGCTTCGGCCAGCTATATATCACTTTGGATATTTACTGACTAGTCTGCAGCAGCCACCGCCCTACCGTGCCTTATCTGTTATCAATATGGATATACCTTTATTGGATGCTGGACCGTATGTATAGTCGTTGGCCTTGTCTTTTCGAACGGTCGATTTATAGATATCCGCTAATTTCGTGACTGTTGCATTTTGAGTTATAGCAGGTATTGATAAGGTATTGTGAATGTTGCAAAAGGTTTTGGGTGGATATTGTTACAAATCGTGTAAAAGTACCTAATAATTGTATGTTTACGTTATTGTTTAAAATTTATGGGAACAGTAGCTTATCGTGTTTAAACGTTTTAGTATTTTTTGTGGACGATAGCCTAGTTGGGAATGGAACGGTATGCCGAGACAATGTCCGGAGGTTCAAACCCAAGGCACACACCTCTGACTTTTCAAAGTTACGTGTGTATTGTTTATCAATTTATCGTTCGCTTTAACGGTGAAGGAAAACAGCGTGAGGAAACCTTTACACCTAAGAAGTTCTTTCTAAGAATTTCGAAGGTATGTGAAGTCTACCAACCCGCACTAGGCCAGGGTGGTGGACTAAGGCCTAAACCCTCTCAGTAGTAGAGGAGGCCCCTGCCCAGCAGTCGGACAGTATATAATACAGGACTGGTACTATTATTATAGTATTTTATGAATAATCGATTTGTGTTTTAAATACATAAACTATTTAAGTGATTGATCTCTTCGCTCATTGTGGCAATTCATTTAGCCACAACATAAAAAGTATACAACGTCAATATTTATTCTGTAGCCTTAACTTTCTATAAGTCTACTAACATTACAAGTAGCCTTAAAACAATTTCTATTACAATGCTCATAATTGTAGCCGACATTAGAGTCGAAACTCATTAAAAAATAAAACAATCTTTGTTTTGTGATTGCAGTCGATTGCTATAATCGCCATACTATAAGTAAGGCACTATTCCACCAGTGAAAGGGAGGGTGACCATCTATTTAGACGAACTAATACACCTACATCTTATCAGTGCGAGTGTGTGCTAGTGGACAGTGTTGCTAGCGCAGTTTATGAAATCCCGCAGTTGTATGGATATGAGTGTACACTGTGATTCTATACTAACTTGATCAATCATACGTGTTCATTTGTTGCTAATTAGTATTAAATATTCAAGGAATGTTGAGTACTGGAGTAAGATTTGTATGATATGTGAACTAGTTTATATAATTAGAGATAATATATAAGTAAGTTGCCTGATAGCAAATATTCGCCTAAAATATTGCTGCCATCTATATTTCATTGATGTGGGATTAGACTCTCTGCGTATCAGTAATGGATATCTCATTTAAAACAAGTAAAAGCTATTGTATTGTATAATTAGATCTGGCCAGCTAATCTATCATACACACACACACTCACGCCTTTTATCCCCGAAGGGGTAGGCAGAGGCGCATCAAGTGCACCCAATTTTCACCGTTATTCCGTCCCATGATATGATAGGGGCGAGCCTATCACCATATCGGGCACAAATTCCAGACTCCAAGCTAATACTGAATAGAAAAACTCAATATCACTTTGCCCAACCCGGGAATCGAACCCGAGACCTCAGCATTGCAGTCGTACCATAATACAAAACACGCCACCGAGGCAGTCATCTATCATAAAAAAATATTCTCGGAAAATCCAACCAGCTGGCAACCCTACTCGTATCACTGGATGCATAACAGTATTGCGACAAGGGTTAGTGGCCTGGGTGTGGCCAAGGTAACGGCGGGAATTGATAGCCGTACACATCGTGTTACTCCTGAGCTACAATACTCTGAGCGGGGCACGCGGAAGCCGGGCCACGTCGCGTGCAAATTGTAATCTTACCAAAGAAGTTGTCTTTAATTTGTGTTCAAGTTTCTAATATGATGGTTAATACTCTAGTTTAAAGTGGTTTGTAGTTTGAAATACTAGCTGGTTTGTACTACATCAAATGTGTTACTGATTACAATGTATAAATGACAGTTGATTCAAAATTTCGGTAGATATGACACATCTACATACGGAAGTAACAGTGGCGAATGCCGATAGACAACAATTTACTTTATATTCTATTGTTTCACTAGAGTGTCCCGATTTTGTATGGCAGGGTCATCATATAAGGACGGGATAAGGTTTCTAGATAATAACACGATCGATGCTGAATCAATACTGTGTTTATTATAATAAAATCACAATTATATACCTACACATAACCTTTTAAAAATTGTGGCAGAAGCGTATTTTTTCAAAGCATGATATAATGAGGTGGCAATTACATTTTCTGTGGATGACTCTAATTCAAGTTTCTTCACCTTTATCTGAGTAATAACTGGTACGCAGCTGCAGAAAATTTCCACAATTGAACACAATTGGAGCCAATCCCATTAAAGGAGGCGCCGACGGTATTGCGATGCTTCGAATAAAGCCACCTGGTTGAGCCAACACCAAGTTATGAACAAACCGTAGCTGTTTTGGACTTAAGGAGTTACTAATGGCTGAGGCCTTTGTGATAAAGTTCGTGGTTTTCCAATTTACGTATTTAAATAAGGTTCTCCAACAGTACACACATTTCATATATCATTACAACATTTTGACTTGTGTTACATTCTGATGTGTGTACCAATTATAGGAGTACACAGGACTTGCAAATTGCACACATTGTTCTTATATTACTAGAATAAAAATATATAGTTTAGAACAAAATATAAATCCTAAAAATACAAAGGGCAAACTGCCCAATTTCGGTGTTTATCTTCATAATTATAGCTATTGGATTTATTTCTCGGTAGAACAGGATTTCTAGGGATGAAACACCAAGCTTCATGATAAGCTTTTATACCAATCTTATCTTTATTTATGAGTTTATTTATAGGACGTAAAAACCTATGGCAACGATTTTTTTCCGTTAAATGACGAGACTAGCATGCCGTTCCTATAATGGTAAGCGATACGACCGCCCACAAATAGAGGCAACGTCGCACATAACTTTGTTACGTTACATATTGATTTTTTTATTTAATAAATACCAAAGTAGGTATTGCAGACATGCAACCAGTTAGGTTACTCGTAAAATTGTGATAATGGCTTCCTCCTCAACAATACACATACCATTCAAGGCTCCTTGTCGTGCTTACAAAAGGCATGTTCACAAACGACGACACCAGTAGACACAATGTATCCCGAATAATTATCGATACGTACCATGTCGCAACATCAGCACAATTATCGCGTCAGCATCACGTCAGAAGCGCATGAATCCGGTCCAACCGTGAACCCCAAGGTTGTCCCTAATTATACCTTTCGAATGAGACGTCATTTCCTTGCTTACGAAACATTAAATGTAAAAAGAAGCTTTTTCGTTTCAAAGGTGTGAATTTAAATAATTGCAATAATCTCGCTTTACATGCGAACTTAATGAACGGTTGAGGTGTGGAAGAAGACTGGATGACTGCCGACAAAAGAAGGTATATTGCCTGGATATACGCGCTGGGATGTGGAGGCATGCTTATTGTACGTCACGTGATAATACATTCATATTTTGGGTTAATTTTTATTTGAGTTTATTTATGATGAGATGGGTTTACGTGAATTATTGTTCTGTTCGCATTAATTGTGTGCGTTTGCATTTATTTTCGAATAATCTAAATTTTTCATGTCATATGAAAAATCTATGAATAAGCAAGTACATATTATTATTAATGGTAAACGTAATTTTCTCGCATTGGTATGAAATGTATTTTTAAATAATATTGGTAACAATTAAAATAATGTTTTATTGTAACGATTAATTATATTTATGTAACTTTAATATGAAATATATTACATATTTGAATATCACTATAGTATCGTTAAAAAAATACATAGTGTGGCGTGACGTTGGGTCTTTCCACAATGTGTATTCATTTAATTTTCGGACGTTCACTCTGCTCTGTATTTTATAAATGAGGTTGCATCCATATAGGGATTTTTGTCAGAATTAACATTAATTTTCTCATTGGACGTGGCATGTTTTCTTCGTGTTTGAGTTTTTCGCCATAAACTTTCTACGAAAACGATTTTCGCATTTACCTACTTTTATTGAGGTTCATCACAGACAACCATTTTTCGACCCTTATGTTTTTTTGTGTGGAATCGACTTAGTGACTCTGTTTACTTGGGTAGCTAGCATGAATTGTAATGTATTATTCTCTTTCCCTTACACAAGTTTTCCAATGGTCGTTCAAAAATCTCTTTCTTTACGTTACTCCTGTACGCCTTTTATTTGTGCCGTTTACAGTAACGTGTATTTACAGTCGTCTGCGTTCGTCGTAAAATAAAACACTATAGTTAATGATTGATGAATTATTAATAATTATGTAATTCATCATCGTTTACCTTTCTTATTCTACGTCAGTACTTACATGTTTGTTAAAGTAATTTAAACCTTATATATTACACCATGATATTTAAGTAATTATTACATACTGGGTAATATAGTGATGGGAACATAACAGGTGAAAATTTAAATTGAGATACTGACAAAAATATTTACTTATGTAATGTTTAGGTCTCTTGAAATCTCATCGACCATATTGAATACCAAAATACCAAAATTGGCTGTCGTTCATCGTTGACTCTATCTTAAGCCACTATAATGTAGTAGTTCTCCCTCACTCGCGTACTATTAAAGACAACATTAGACCTATATCGTGGCTCTACTATATGGAAAAAGATCAACTTCAGCTTTAAAAAACCTAGACAGGAAGTTTTATGACGTCATCCGACTCTTAGGTTCTGCTTGCTCAATTATATCCCCCCATGTTCATAATTCTCTTCATGTATTTTTTCAAAGTTGTTAATTACCGGTGATCTACTTAGAAAACGAAAGGAAAATCCGCTTTGGACGAATGGAAATATGTCTAATGCGAACTTTCCACCCACGCTACCGATAGATTTCTAATAATCTGCGGTCAATCATTGCTATCTTTGAATACTAAAGCAAAAAACAATTTTCAGTATTACTCCAGTAGTTATCTGTATTAATTTATTTTATAATAATGTATGAATTTAGAAATTAACATATTATGTTTTGTGTGTTTTAAATTATGTAGATTATTAATATTATGAATACATTGAGTGAAACAAAACAATAAGAAAAAGTTTTTTGATTTAGATTTCTTACTCATTTCCAGGTTTATAAACTTAATAAAGATTGACGAGGGTATTATAGCGGAATGATATTACTCTATAAACCTTACTCAAGCACATATATCGGTATATACAATTACTGATTTTCGAGATGTAATGAGGAATCACCACTTTCTCATCAATGGTATTCGCAGTTATAAAATTTTATTACCCCGAATTTGTTCATATTAACAATCACACAGTACGTGGCGCGTTGTGGGTTCTCTGAATACAAGATTTGCGATTTTCCCGTGTCATTTGCCAGTTTTATTGCAGGTAATGAGTTGTTTAATTCCTTTTAATATACGATTAGTGGAGAAAGTAATAGAAACGGAATTGGGAAAATAAAAAGCCAGCAATTTTGTGTACTTACGTATTATTGTGGCAATTACGTACATCTTGGGAAATGGTAAAAAGAAAACACAAATATTTAATTGTCTTCTTTAAGTGCGATACAAATAAAGCGAGGGTAATGATTTTAGATCGGATATGAAGAGCTAAGTGATTTTGTACGTGGTTCAATTATGATGGACTTATTTTTCTAAAAACGTTACGCTTCACATTATTAGTATAATTAGTCAACATAATTTAATATCAAATGCTGCAAGTTTCTCAAAAATAAATCTTGGGATACCCGTGCATTCAATAGTTTAACCCGTGATAAGTGCTAATTATAATTAGTCATTCTCCCTAATCTAAACTTGTCTAGACACGACCACCGCATTATAAATGATGAATGTAACTTAACCCAATTGACAAATAATTTTCTCGCAACATATTACAACCAAATATCATAGAAGTCACCTCCGCGGACTATAATAGTAGCCTTATTCATACAACTACCATTACTTTCTGTCTGGCAACAAGGCAAAAACAATCAATAAAAATAAATCATTTAAATAACCATAAACACGTATTACAATGCGCCGACATTACATCTGCTAATGATTTCGCTAACGAATCATTGAAAGTGGTCCGATCGCGTGCTGTTTGCCGCTCGATCTAATCGCACGCGCGCCGGTGTGTGCGTGCGCAGCACTGCTCGTAATAATATGAAAGTGTCCGAACCCCGCCCTAGCCTCGGGCCGGCTCGCTGTTCCATTTACATCTGCTCTGATACTTTATTAAGCCTTCTGTCGATATCTGCACAAAGCGCCAAAGCACCAATTCTGTGCCTTGTCGAATCATTGATAACGATAATAACTCACGCCGTATCCTTAATGCCGGTCCTAGATAAAACTAGATCGACGCGGAATTCTGCGCTGCGTTTCGTTTAGCTTTGATAGTAGTGATTACATCATTAAAATGGACGTCATTCGTTCTTTTGCTATAATTTGCGGATAAGACATCCGGTGGCTGTCTCGTTGGAGTAGTTGTGACTTGTATTACGTACGTAGTACGACGGCCGTGCTAAGGGCTAATAGAGTAACATTGGGTTTTTCTGATCAGTATCACTGTGAAGTCTTGTGCCCTGTAAATGTCAATATTCGTGGTCCATATCATAGCCATAGCTGGCAAAATTTGTTTTACACATTTACTAACTCTTGCTAAAGGAAAAGGCGTGCAGGTCTATATATGTATTATATAAGAAATCTCATATCAATACCAAAGTGTTTATATCGGTATACTTGAAAATGTTTAATCCTTATGCACATGCATAATATTTATCGAATAATATTTAATTTTATTGATCGTTACTGTCGATAAATTATGTTATAATCGATCAGTTGACAGAATTATAATTAGTATATCAAATGTAAATTTGATAAATGTCTAGAGCGGAAACACTATAGCAAATATTTACAATATTTAATTAATTGTTGGTTTTTATTTTATGTTTTTTGTATAATTTTCTACTTATTATCGCATTAATTATGACCTGATATGACTGTAGTTGACAGCCGTAACAATTGATTAATTATTATATGCTAAGTGGGAGGTCCTTTATAGGAAAGTTTATGTCTGTAAGTACCACTATAATGTTTATATTACTGCCTAGTAACAAAACACTGTTGTATTCCGGATTGTAGCCAGTGTAAGTACTGAGCATTTTAATACATCTAATGTCTAAGATACGAGTACAGTGTAGTGTAAAATCTATATATGCAGACCATTTATATATTAAACACACACACACACACACACACACACACGCACGCACACACACACACACACACACACACACACACACGCCTATTATCCCCGAAGGGGTAGGCAGAGGCCCAACTAGTGCATATGTAAATCCATATTAAAGCTTTAAGAATAACGATGAAAGAACTCATTTAGCAATAAATATGTAGATAAAAACATAGTACAGACAAATCCAAATTATGTTTATAAAATGAACGAAATACATTTCCTTATAGAAATAACGATCAATTTCTATTACCTCACTTTGGATCAAAGAATTCTATAATTATGGTGGTTAGACATGTAGACATCCGAGCTATTTGTTTTAATTTACGTAACTAGCGTCGGCTATTTGGAATGCTGAGTATTCCACCCTCGAGTCGACTCACCAGACATTGTCTAATAAAGCAGAACCGCTATTACAAAGGCGGCCGTGAGAGGCGAACCATATTAATGCGTAGTATTTTTTTATTTCTTAAGCCATAGATGGTTTAAAAAGGGCGCCGTGTATTTTTTTTATGTTTTCTCTTAAAAAAATTGACATTGTTATTTATAAAATTCACCGTTTCGTCATATCAAATATGAAATTATTTACTATCAATATATTAACTGTGAAAAATAGATTAAACCTCGTTCTTAGAAATTTTACCTAAATGTACCTAAAATGTAACAATGATTGGTTACGAACAATAACAGCTTAATTTACCCGCATTGTCATTGATTTGACATCTCAAATTGTCAAGTCATTGGCCAACAGTGTACAATTGTTGTACGCAAGATACAAGTTCTGTGCAGGACGCGTTGAGACACCAAAGGTTGATTCTGTGCGTTCTTACGCAACTAAGTAAATAGAGCAGATAGATGGGCGCAATCATAATGCTTAACTCGCAATTTAACGGTAAAATTTGTGAATTGCACAAGTCGAAATTCTAAGAGCGCTCGTGCTTGAAAAATGTACACGACATTTTTTGTTGAAGATTGGCTTTTCGGCCTATTTAATGTTATGTAGTTTAGAACGCGGCTTGAAACTTTTTTATGAAATTTGTTGTTACGTATATATTAGATTTATTGTGAAGCAGATTAATATTGCCATAGGGTTAAATAAAATGCAGATTAAATACGATATTCCCCAACAGCGGATTATGAAATTATAATAGAAGTGAACTGAGTAATATAAATGTATGTAAAAACATATTTAATAATCCCTGAATATCCTGCAAAATATAGAAGATACTATACATCTATTGTATATAAATAGGTGGAAAAGCCATAACAATTACCCATCACAATAAATAAAATATCGCAAAATTCTGGTTTATTGTTGATGTACAATCATTTAACTATAAAATTAATTAAAATACAGGAGGAGAATAAAATTAATACATGCTAACCCTATCAAGACTATCAAACAGACTTTCTCAACCACGGGATCCTTCACAGAACGTCTAAATCAAATTAGGGCTGCCACATGTTGCAACTTTGTTTTGCAGATTGCCAACGCGTGGTTATAGAACAACTCTATTAATATTTGTCATAATGGTTAATTATGGGTCATTAACGCAGCTAAGAAACAAGCTTACCTCCGAATACTAGAACATCAAATTTATTTTGTTACAGCGTTACATGAAATATTAATCAAAATAAATACGTTTTAGACATAAATTCAATCTCTAATGATGATTTTTTTAAAAATCAAAAATATATAACAAGAATAACGAAATAACGGATCGAGATGTAGATCACACAATAGTTTAATGAAAGCAATATCAATTGAAAAATTAATAAAATTGGTGAAAAGAATTTTGTACACAGATGGGAGACAAGATAATTTTATCAATAGCTTTGGTTTAAAATTTTAGAATCACTTTAGTAATCTACGATTAGATGCAATCATTCCAGAAAAAGATGCTAGAATTGTAGATCCTAGCTAAAATTACACCTCAAATAAAGATTAGATTAGGCGACTCCCAACTTAAATTATTGTTTTTATCCGTTATTACTTATAACTTTTTAAGTACATCAATAGTTGTAATAAATATCATTAGTATCACTAATGATGACCAAATAAGTTAGTTTACCACGAAATAGAAACCTCTAGATTAAAATTGACGTCAGGGAGACGATCAATAATAAAGCACAGCAATTAGCAAAATCTCTTATTGCTTTAATTTTAATTTTGTTGGAGGTAAGAGGCAGAGTATCATAATTACCTATTAATTTTATTTTAAAACATAAAAATTATATTCTTATAACCCGTCCTTTGTATGAAAACCTTTCATGATTATCATCTTCATCAGCTGCATCAAGTCTAGTGCAAAACATAGGCCTTTCCTGGAGATTTCCAGACGGACCTGCTGAAAACGCCCTGCATCTAGCGTCTTTAGCGTCCCTTCTAATCCTTTAACTACCCCAAAGAGACTTCACAATAGCATACATTTACTGGTGGTGGATCTCTCATATGTGTCCAATAGATCCCAGAGAGTCGTCATCAAAGGTTTCCATTCTAAAACAGTAAAGGTCTCATCGGGCGTACCCCAGGGCTCTATACTAGGCCCTTTACTTTTTATTTTATTTATAAATGACATTGGTAATTGCTTTAAACACTCATCATTCCTTTTGTATGCAGATGATCTCAAATTATTTAAAAGTATAAAGAATATTAACGACTGCAATCTATTACAAGATGATCTTATTAGATTTGGGGAGTATTGTATGTGTAACAAAATTCAACTAAGTTTTCATAAGTGTACTGCTATTTCATTCACAAAAAATAAAAATGTTATATGTCAGAGTTACACAATAGCGGACATTGCTTTATCAAGGGTCTCAGCAGTTAAAGACCTTGGGGTATTGTTGGATAGTAAATTACATTTAGATCAACACATAGACACAATTGTTAAAAAAGCTTATCGCATGTACGGCTTCGTAATGAGATCCTCTAAAGATTTTAGTCGTGTTACCACATATATTCACCTATTTAAGTCACTCATCAGATGTCAACTGGAATATGCCGTTCAAATATGGAATCCATTATATGGTAAATACATAGATAGTTTAGAGAGCGTACAACGTAAATTCCTGAAAACGATGCATTATCGGTGCTTCCGTGCCTCTACTTCCTATAGTACAAACCTTTTAGGCCAATATAAGCTTTTGAGCTTAAAATCCCGACGAATTATGCTTGATACTATGTTTCTCTATAAACTATGCGCTGGCGAGATTGACTGTGTTGATTTGACAAATAAACTCTATTACATCGTACCAAGAACGGTAGTGAGACGTGAAATACGCACTAAACCCCTTTTCGGAGTTTCGGGCTGTCGTACCAATGCAGGGGTGCGTGCACCTCTTAGACGTCTCACTAAAACTTATAATGACCTATTTTCAGACTTGGACTTCTTTGCTTCATCAAAAAATAGTTTTCGCAAAAACCTACTTCTTACACTTTTAGAATTAGATAATAGGGAATTCAAGTAGTAAATTCACTCTTTACTGTAAACACTAACACATAATTTCACTCGTATTTGATATGTAATTAAGAATGTATTCTGTGAAGAACGCTGTGGGTTATACATTTATATTCTTCCATTAGTTATAATGTTTTATGTACTTATATATTGTATAACTGTTTGTTTTTCCTAATAAATAAAATAAAAAATAAAAATAAAATAAAATGTAAGAGTCCGCCTGGGTGGGTACCACCGAAATGTCTATTTCTACCGCTAAGCAGCAGTGTGCATACACTGTTGTGTTTCGGTTTGAAGGACATTGTAGCCAGTGTAACTACTAGACATAATGACACTTAACATCTTATGTTTCAGGATGACAAGCGCAGTGGAATGCCACACAGTACTTTGTAACTCAAGGTGCTGGATGGTATTTCTACTGTTTATAGGTGGTCGTATCGCTTACCATCAGGCGAACGGCATGCTCGTCTCGTCATTCGATGAAATAAAAAACAAATCCTATACTATCCTTTAAAGTTTATACTATCCTTTGTCAATATTAGCTGCGTCAAACACTTCCTTACTTAGTTTCAGGTAGCCTACTCTCATGTCTTCCTTGACAACGTCTTTACGCAACATTTCAAAATATTCCCACCAGCATTATTCTGTGAACATTTGTTTTACATAGATTATGTACGGAGTATCTTTCGTCAGAGCGTTCGATGCACGTACAACCGTGGTCACATCTAGAATGAGATTGTGTTTGCAACCGATATTACGAAATTCGATGCTATTATTGATACTATTATTTTTTTAGGAAATAACTTTTCATCACCAGCATAATTTTTTTGTACTTCTTGTTGGTGCGGCCTCGATGCAATATTAGGCGATTTTTTTTATAATTGGAATAATGGTTTTGTTTTGGAAATCTTTGCGTGACGCCTATGTTTAACATTGGACGTCATGTGGCTGATGATGATGATGATGATGATGAATGGTTTGAGGAAAAACTTTATCAATAAATACAATTATTCGATGAATAAGTGCTTTTACTAATCTTAAATGTCTTTTTGACTTTAAAATTGTTTGAGATAAGGGAGACATCGCCAAAACCGTTACGATACTGTCAACTGGTATCTTGGCGACTTTACTGGACCTACTTTTTTATCATGTTCAGCTACATACCTATATAGCGATTTATCTACAATTGTAACCAAATTTCATAAAAGGTCGTAGTCTCTTAACAAATATTTATTATTTTAAAAAGAATTTTGAATACCATCACGCAATCGCATCCGTTTCCCTTTTTCTCGACTACTGAATAGATCCTTGAGAATTTCCCATAACTTTATGATCTCATGCAGACCATTCATAAGTTTGCTATACAATATAAATATAATCACAATGCAATGCTGGCGGCGATTTGAGGGCGTACCAGGAGCGCCAATTAACCCAAACAATGTTGCCTTTATGCATTATCTTAGATAGATCCTGATACAAAGTTATTGTGTTATTATAGTCTTGTAGATCTTATTGGAATCCGAAAACGCTTTAATATTAATTGATAAGGCGAGCTCGTAGCCCGCTTGATGGCAACGTCATGACTGGTTAGTCGACTATTATAAATAGTGGCTACCCATAATTTCAAATTGTAAAGCTTTACATAGAACTACACTACATGTATCACCTTTAGAATAAATATATTTGAATTTTGAATAGGTCTCTTTTTAGTTCTCATATATTATACATACCTACACATATGCATACACACTCACGCCTTTTATCCCCGAAGGGGTGAACAGAGGCGCAACCGGTGCACCCACTTTTCGCCGTGCATATTCCGTCTCATGGTGTGATAGGGGGCGAGCCTATCGCCATATCGGATAAAAATTTTAGACTGCGAACTGATATTGAATAGAAAAATCTAATAACACTTTGCTCGACTCGGGGGCTGAACCCAAGATTCTTTCCTCAGCATTGTAGTAGTACCGTGATGCAACTACGCCACCGAGGCAGTCATGTATTATTCTCTCATGTCTCATGTATTACCTACTAATATGAAAAAAATATCGAAGATGTAGAATGACGTAAATGAGCCACCATATGTAATTAATTATCCTACTTTTTGTGCAATGAATGCTTTAACGACTTAGAATATTTTCTTTTAATATCCCAAGTCATACGTTTATAAAAATTTTGAAACACGAAATGACATAAATGACAAGCAGGTCGACTAAAATAGGAAGCTGCGTTCAAGGTCTATGTTTTCTTCGAGTCCGGTTGCATATTCTGTGATTAATACTCTTGTAAGTACCATAAATGGGCAATCATTTTTAATTACGGTAATTTATTTTCATGGCCCCTTAATATCCTTAATTTTATAAAATATCATATTTTAGGTTTTGTTCCATTATGTAGTCACCTAAATAGGGATGTTAAATGATTTTGAATTGATTCAATGCTTTATACTGTACGAAAATCTCACACGGTTTGGGTTCTGGAAAAAAAATAAAAATTAAAAATAAATCTTGTGAAAATTCAAAATTTGGGATACCTTTTAAATAATCGTAATAATTATACATTCTACGGTGATATACAAAGCGTTACTGAATGCGTTAATTAAATTTATAATATAATTTATCATAATTGAATCCATTAAAAAATCAATATATTATTTCCGAATGTACCTTTGAGTCGTATTATAATTGGGAAAGAAGCTTAACCAAAGCTTAAAAGTCGCTCTTTCTCCATTTCCCGATAAAAAATCTAGATAAAATTCCTAAACTTCCATAAAGCAATAGTTTAACTTAGGCCAAGATCACCCACATCTAGTCGTGATTTTATTTCCTAACATGATAAAAATATGTTATGTCACATTCCGTTTGCAATACCAAAGTGTACCAGGTACCTGTCACCCTTTCCTTCACGCCACATTAAGCCCAAAATGTAAGCGGACGACGGTATGCAGTAACGATTCAGTAAAACTTGTTTTTGGTTCATCTAATTAAATGTATGTGATTAGCAAAACAGCTAATTGTGTCAATCAAGTATTAGATATTCATGTGTTTATTTGAGCGAAAAGCATAGCATTTAAGTTTTGTAGCGTTGTTCCTGATGTTGCAGGAAGTATTATTTATAATGTTCACTTAAATTATATAAATGTGAACTGCGCAAAAAATCAAATACACATAACGCCTATATAGCCGAAAATGTATGCAGAGGTGCTGCAACTAGGGCACCAACTTTTCGCCATGTGCCATTCGCCACAAAAAAATCAATACCGCTTTGTGCAATCCAGGATTTGAACCAGGGGTCTACTCACGAAATAAATAACGATATATCGAAAACGATGCAATACTGCTCTGAAAGTACCGCAAACACCCTACTCTAACAAATGTACGGATTCTTTATCGTTTATCGTAACCATGAACGTAAGCATATGTTTTTTTTTCGTTGTTCGGAGTGACTGATATTGTACAAAACTTAAAAAAAATAAAAATACATTATCTAAGGAGTCACAGTAAAATACGCAGTGAAGTTGACAAGAATAAATGTCTAATTTGTGAACAATACCTTTAGTCAAAAATCAAAAGACAAACATTTATGCTATCATAAGTATCGATTTGTTTGATTTTGTTTTATTAACATAATATTTCTATGTGCGTTATTTACAGTGACTGGCATAAGTAGCAGAACAAATTCAAAATTTTAAATTGTCTACATACTTTTGCGTTCTTACTAATCTTTTTTTTTCTCTTCACATAAATAAAATAAAAAAGATTTGCTTTACTTTATACGAAGAATTTTTTTTCAGTTTAACTTAACGTGTATATAGGCGATTTGAAATTTGATTTTGTACAAATATTTATGTAACGTAAAAAAATTATTATGTAATTATTCTTGTATTGTTGTAGATTATTAACATTGTCAAAACATTTATTTAATACGCCAGTTGAAAAAAAAGGCTTAGTAAATCAATAAACATCTCACACAACAAGCTTCAATCTCCTTCGTTTAAATTCTCCCACCAACTATATCTTTATATGATCCACGGACTACTGTAGATGCTACACACACATGATCTAAGATTGTGGTATTGTACACCAAATTTCGAGAGAATTTACTAGAAAATCACAAAAAAAAACGTAATAATAATACCAACGACGTCTTAAGGGTTCTCGTTGTGATTATCGCAAAAATGACGTTTGAGAAGATGTAAAATCCGAATATTCGTTCCGACAGCTACCACTGTGAGTAGGTTTACAGACAATATTGGCAAATATGATTCTTTCGTTCGTCTATACTTTAAATTGTAAAAACAATTTCAGACTTCGACACGATAAATGTCCCAATATATCAAATATCGATTTTGGGAGTTGATGTCCTTAGTTCTTAGAGCGAAAGTCATACCGCAAACGTAATATAACCGATACCGTTGCCGTCAAAGCCGTCAAAAAGACAGACGTCAAAAGAATATTGAATATTCATACATCCTTACCTATTTTAAGGCCACAACTCACAATATTCACAAGCAGTATTTTCCTGCATTGCAGTGTGACATGAGCAGGTCCATTGTGGGTTGTTACGCCTACGTCGGCCTGCGTCCGAGAGATGTCGCTCCGACATTATCCTGAACGTAAATCAGGCTTGCACCACATCATGTACGTTTCATCGATAACGCAAACACGACTCACTAACATAAATGTGAATATTAATATAACACGATTGACTCATAACGCTGTTTTTAAGATTTGATCATGTTCACGAATTTTGAATGTATTTAGCTTTTTTATTTTTGCTATTTTGGAGTTTTATGGATTTATCGATTATTAGGTATGGATTTATCGATTATTTTTATATAATATAACTATTTCAAATTTCACTAATCACATACTTTTATAGGTGTAAAAAATCACGAAACCGAATGAAATACTTTTAATTTTCAGAAGTTCGTTTAACTCTTTTGTAGGTAAAATGTGGGAACTTCAGTTATGGGCCAGTCCTATAGCATAAACCTCGAAATTTTCCTTATATATAGCATATTATAATTTTAATATATACATATGCGGTGACGTGTGTACATAATACGCGTACTCGTAATGATGATGTTTGTTCACAGTTACTTGGAACATCTAATTACGCTTTGTTTCTTGTTAGAACGGCGCCTGTGGTTTACTCAGTTTCTTTGTACCTGTCATGTATGACAAATCTAATCATGATCAATAAGGATCCATTTTTTATGACAGATTGGTGATTATGAACGTCTGTCATGAGAAATTAGTCTGAGTCGACAATTTTATTTACCTTTTATGAAGGTTAGAAATGTTTTATGAAAAGAGACTTTTGCAATCCATGAAGTACTAAATTACTTAATTGGAATTTAAAGCCAATATTTATATTTATAGTTACAATAACGCCCTGAATACTATAATTGTGCGACTTGTGGTCGTAATGTAAATTTCAGGTAATTAAAATAAACACTTATAATACATAGTAAGTAAATAATAATAATTACATTTCACTACGTTAAATAGGTAACAAGATAAGTAAAGTTCACACACGTTGATAAATGGAAGGTGCCAAAATGATCTACGTATTTTGTTTATACTATGAAAAAAATTAAGCAAGTATAAACAGAAGGCGGCTATATTATATGGAAATATAAAAAAAAAACTAGAAGAAACACACTAACAGATACACAAAAAGTTATGCTAATTTGTTTATGTTAATAGGATTATAATTCAAAATGTACCTTTAGAAATGTTACTTAGTAATAATCAAGGAAGCATTCAAAATACAATTAATTTGTTTAAGAAGGATTTAGTAAATATATTTGCCACTAAGTTAGCCTATACTGGGAGCGAATGTCGTGGTTTCTGCTGTCAGATTAGTTGCATTCAATAGGCATATGTAACAAAAACTTAAGCAAATATATTACCACATTTGAAACAACATTATTTTCTACAAATTTTATTAATCCTACTTATTTTTATTAATTCTACTAATATTATAAATGCGAAAGTTTGTAAGTATGTATGAATGTATGGATGTTTGTTATTCTTTCACGCAAAAACTATTGAATGGATTTCGATGAAATTTGGTACACGGGTAGATTATGTCTTAGATTAACATATAGGCTACATTTTATCCCGGGAAAATAAAAAACAGGACTTTTATCCCGGAAAAACTTTTATACGTGGCCGGAGCCGCGAGCAAAATCTAGTATTATAATAAATGCGAAAGTTTATGAAGATCTAGATATTTGTTAGGTGTAAAAAGAAACCACTGAACTGATTTAAATGAAATTTGTCACACAGATATAACATTTTCAGTATGTAATTCCTGAATTCCTTGTACATACATACATACTTACATACATACATAGATACATAACATCACGTAACTTTCCATTTTCAGGGGTAGGCAGAAGGTCCATATAATAGGCGGCGGGGTTATTGACATTTACTGCGCATATTTCCAGACACCGGGCAGAATCACAGAATAGATGAACCCAATAACTCTATGCCCGACCCGGGATTTGAAACCGAGAGTAAATTAAAATTTAAAACCGAACATAAAAATATTAAATTATCTTCTTCAAAGTAAAGTATTATGCTTATTTAATCAAATTCGACTCAGAGAATCAAAAGGTATTAATTGCAGTACCAAGGTATCCGGAAGATATGAAATAATTCATTTATTAAGCCGGAAGCGAATAATTTGTATTACCTAGCACGCGGAGTTCGACGCTGTGTATAAAAATCAGGTCAAAATCAATAAAGCAGTCGTGAAAAGTCGACGTCTCTACCTTTAACTTATCCTTTCGTCGAATCCTTGCCGGGGGCTACCTCCTTATTTGGCGTTGTGGCTCTCTCATGACCATCCACCATCACTTTGTGCCTTGTGATGCAAAATTGTATCTATTTATACGAATTCCGCGTCAATGATTTCTTACTGATATAATTTTTATATGCGTAAGTACGAAAGGAATTTGTGTAAGTAATATATCACATGCTTCTTTTACTAACCCATGTGGGTCTTTATAACTTGATTAATAATAATAAATTTATTAAATAAAAGAGTGACCTGGGTTTGATATCGATATTAATTTAATTTCAATGAAAAGTAATAACGATAAGAGATACAAAACAGTCATTAATTGTAATTTTTATACCGGCATCAAGAAGAATCGCGAGTTCATTAAAACACCGCTTCTTGAAGCAACTCTATTCAAATTTTAGTCTATAATATCTCACATTCTACACAACCACTGCTCAAGTCCATACATTAATATTTGCTAAGGACTGGATAATTTTTAGCAGGTCTTATAGTTAAACAATTCTTTCTCTTTCATTCTGAAATAAAAAAATAAAATAAAAAAATAACCGTGACATATGCATTTCCATTTCTAAGAAACCTCAGCCAAATGGACTATCGGTTAATATAATTGAAAATAACTTAATAAACCACAGGACTATTAAATGCGTTTCATATGAACAACAATATATGAGTGAAAGGGCGATTTCTACGAAATGTTTGTAGAGGCACAAAGGAGTTCGCCTGTGTCGTCGCTAAAGGACAAAACGCGAACTACTTGTTTTGTTGATGTGCAATTATAAACACATTGGGAATCCCCACTTTAATACCAGTTCATGATAGCTTTATTACGGACTTGTAGCTATATTTAGAGAATTACTATTCTTGTAACTGACTACTATTGTGTAAATTTATAAATGTTACAATCTGTCGATTGTAACATTTTTATATGACCTAGTGCGGATTTCATTTAATTTCGATTCAGTCCCGAGAATAAGGGACAGTTTCACGGGTTTCAAGTAAATCAAATCAAATCATTTATTGAGTAATTAGGCTCCTAAGGGCGCTTTTACACGTCATGTTTTACAATACTTTTTTACCAACTAGAAGATTCTACCGGTGCTTCGGAAAAGCCCACTGACCTGAGAAGAAGCACCAAGAAACTCAGCGTAGGTCTTTTGTCCTCTTATTTTTTTTTTAAATAGAACATATTTTACAATACAAAATTAATTTTAAAGTAAAATGTATAAATTGACAGTTTTCGTATTAAATAGCTAATGTAGATAGCACACATTTTATTAAAATTTATTTGGGAGCATAGAATAGAGTGTGACTTTGATATGTGGTCAGCTTACACATTTATGTGACGAGTAGCATTTGTTAACAATCGATGAAATAGGCCCTAAAGTAATCGAAATAACTAATTTGTAAACAAGTTCACAACTTTTATCTGTTCGGTTTATTTTTGCGGTCGATCGATATAAGCGATTAGGATCGTCTATTCAAATCGACATAAGTCTATGTGTGTATTAAGTTTCACTCAATCCCAATCAGCATTTTATGTGTAAATTTTAACAAATCTCTACACTCTACTGGTTACAATATCCTTCAAACTACCACGCTATTCAAGGAGACTCAAAAGCTTAGTGGTCCGGGGGTCACGGGTGGGCGGGAGGTGCCGCCCACCTATTAGTCTAGCCAACTTCTGTGACCCCCGTGATGGACGGCAGCGTGTCTCACGCTGCCTCGGACGCCAGGGGCGTCCCTCGGTGTGCGGGGGCTTCTGAGCCCCCGCAACAACAGGAAAAGGACCGCAACAGCGGTACGCGCAGGGGCGGTTGCGGACGACAACTTAGACGTGAGTCGGAGGAAGGCCGCAGCCGTCACTAATGCGCCGAAGATAGCCATATAAAAAAAAAAAGAGCTTAGTGTTAGGAGCCTTTACATGCTTAGGATAGCCCTCACAGCACTCAGAGATGTCCTCAATTCTGACTCACACAAATTCATGGTTGAAAAACGCATTTTTCAAATACCACATGACCATGTGAAGACAGCTTTTCCCAAAGATTCTTTCTATATGAAACTCCTGTTTTATAATAAAATGAATAGATTATTTGTTAAGTGTGTGCGTGAAGCACAGAACATATTATATTATAACAATTTTTCTTTGAAATAAAATGAAATCATTTATTCGAATTCATAAAATGTTAAACATTACTAAGATTCAGTTAATTTCTACTCTATTACCAGTTGGCAAAGCAGATTCCTCCAGAGAAGAACGGGCAAGAAACTCTAGGGTTGCTCTTTTAAAAATCAGTTCAAAGGTATAAATTACATACAAGTATAATTTAAGCACGTAAAGCTGTTGGTCCTGCGCCTGATCTCTCTCCGGTCATGTCGGATTGCCGTCTCACTGGATTATGAGAGTGAAGGAATAGCGAGTGCACCTGTGTATTGCGCACACACTTGTGCACTATAATGTCTCCTGCGTACCTGGCTGATCTCCGTTGAGATTGGCCGCCGTGGCCGAAACTGGCTAGGAGGATTTCATAATACAAAAAAATATATATACAGATTGCACTACTGGAGATAAAACAATTATACATTCTCTAAAGATATTTCACGATACAGGCCTAGCCTAGTGTGAGACATCTCTGGAAACCTCAACTGTATATGATGAAGATTTAAATGAAAAATAATAATAAATAAACTGAGACCCATCAGTGTTTTCATTTTTCTACTTGGTGAGAGAAATAGACAAGACATTGCACGAAAATATGCAATATACTGACCGCCCAGTAAACATGACAACGATCGATTAGTTACGACAGTTGAGTATACCTTTAAACGAAACCATTGAACAAAATTTATAGGCCCAATTAGGGAAGGCGTAATTTCCTAGAAACGCGTGTAGGTACACAAAACGAGTATCACTTCCTCGTTTTAAATCATTTCAATTTCCTTGAAGAGTACACTTTCATTGTCGAAGGACGTCTGGTCAAATATATGTTGAAATAACTAAAAAATAAATAGAGTGTATTTTCACATCCTGTTTGTGACGCAAATCGCTTAATAACGAAGAAATTCCAATGAATTCTCATACGTATAAGCCTAATTTATGTCTGCATTTCTTTATGCACGCGCCCTATCATTTCGTAGAAGCCTTCCTCAATGGAAAAACCGATATAAATGAACCAAATGCAAGCGATTTTGTTAATATCATGTTGGGGTTTTCAAGAAGCATTTCTTTTGAGTATATTTAGTATCTACCGGAAACGTTAATTTTACATGTCTATACTTATATTATTATAAATAGGAAGGTAGTACTGTCGGTCTGTTTCACGTTTAAACCGCTGAACTGATTTCGATAAAATTTGGTATGGAGATAGTTTGAGACAACTAGACTTTTTCCCGGGAAAATATATAGCGAGACTTTAATGCCAGAAAACTTTACCACGCGTCAAGTTTTTTGGTCAAATTAATAGTTGTAATAGTAATCAATATATCTCGTTGACTTTATTATTTTTTATAAATCCGCCTACTATTAGAATAAATGCCTTCATAATAGTTTTAAAATTCCACTTTAGATTTCCACAAAGGTTACTAACAACAATAAGTTAATATCATAGTAATTAATAAAATAAACAACAACGACCTAAATAATTTGGCATAAGGTAATAAATAGTTTACACCCAACAATGTATCACATTGGGTCAAGGCGTGTCCTGTTCAACTTAAAATCGATAGTTGGGTGATCAATAGAGGTCAGCCATCCATCTCACTGACATTAGTATCGATCACACTAACCACACAGAAGCATTCGCGTAATACCATTAACATTTCGATAAGTAATTACACCTGGAGGCAACGCATACTAATCTAATACTAATGAAGATTGAGGAAGCTTAAGTTCCTCTATTGTTCGGAAAATGCTGCAGGTGGTCTCGTAAAGAAACAAGGACGCGCCCACGACAAGCCTTCACATTTTGGCGAAAGATATACATCAATCATAATTATTTACATATACTGAGTTAGTCACGATTTTGGACCTAGCGCACTGCCACGTTTAAATGAACTAAACTGTTTTTACCGGCCGATTAGCTCAGGGGTCTTGTTTAATTGGTCGTTTGTTGTCTATGCATACCAAAGTAAATGACCAGACCAATATATTGGCCATTAACGTCTGCGGTAGTGTAATATATGTTATAAATTATGGTATGTACAATAAAGATAGTTTAGTATATCATTTCAGGTGCAAGTCGGCGCAGATTCTTTATTCGATATGAGTTAGTGAACATGCGTTATTAAAATTTAAATAATACTCTTTTATATAATTGATTGATTACATTTTGAATTAATATCGATTGTCGTTTAAATATAATGTTGGCTCATTTTGTAGCTATTGTTGGGGCTCATTGATAGTTCATGTAACGTAATAAAATCAATTGATGGTTAATAAAATGGTTTATCGAACATTTTTAGATCAAGGTGAAATTAATGTTATCGTGCAATCAGTCGTCATGAATATTATGTTTATGTATGCCGATTTAATACACCATGTAGGCTGGAACATGATAGCCACATTACCACCCTGTTTGAAATGCGTATATACAGGGTGAATTTTCCAACAGTGGTGAGTGTTAAAAATACACTTAAACTTCCCATTTTAACCCCCGATAGAAAAAAGGGGGATTTTAAGTTTAGGGTGTGTATCTTATATCTGTGAGTCTGTCTATGGCATCGTAGCTCCGAAACGTATGGACTGATTTTGACATGTTTTTTTTTGTGTGAAATCTGATGATATCGAGATGGCTCTTACTTTCATTCTTGTTCCTGCGGCCATAATTTATTTTAGGGTATATTATGCATCCAATGGTCATATGAAACGATTGTAATTAGACTAACAATTGTGAATAAACCTGTCCTCGCACATTTGTGTACCATAATCATATAATATTATATACAACAAGTCACAAAATTTTAAACAAATAACGTGTATGTATGAAGTAACCTTCATGTATGAACAGTAGTAACATACCGTTTACTAGCTGTACTATATCATTCATCATTTTGATAAAATCGTGCATATTATGTTAAGCTTTATGCGAAGGCTAACAAATAGCATGGTATATACAAATTATTGCAGGTGCTGCTCGAAGTAAGGCACAGACATATTATATTACTTTTATGTATATAAAATAATTAATTATTTTTGATTTTGTATTAAACCGATAGCCTAGTTGGAGATGGAACGGTCTACCGAGACATTGTCCGGAGGTTCAAACCCAAGGCACACACTTCTGACTTTTCGAAGTTATGTGTGTATTGTTTATCAATTATCGTTCGCTTTAACGGTGAAGGAAAACATCGTGAGGAAACCTACATACCTGAGAATTCTCTATTAGTATTTCGAGGGTATGTGATGTCTGCCAACCCGCATTAGGCCAGCGTGGTGGACTAAGGCCTGAACCCTCTCAGTAATAGAGGAGGCCCATGCTCAGCAGTAGGCAATATATAATACAGGGCTGATTGCATTGCATTACCCCTTGCGCCGGTGACGATCGAAGAAGTCACCACTCTGATCAAGGCACTCAAACGTAGGAAAGCCCCCGGGGGCGATCTAATCCCCACTCGTATGATTAAAATGCTCCCGGAGCATCTAGTACAAATTCTAACCTCTATCTATGACGCCGCGTTTCGTAACTGCCTCTTCCCAGAGGTCTGGAAAGAGGCAGTTGTGATAGGTATCCACAAGCCGGGGAAACCCGCTTTCGAACCCTCCTCTTATAGGCCCATCAGTCTGCTCAGTACTCTGGGCAAAATCTACGAGCGGATCGTCCTCGACCGCCTCAAAATAGTAGCCCATAACCAAAATTTGACCCCTCCGGAACAGTTTGGCTTTCGCGCTAGACACAGTTGTGTCAATCAGGTGCTCCACATCACGGAGTACGTCCACGAACAATGCCGTAAAGGAATGCCTACCGGTGCTATTTTCTTCGATATCGAAAAAGCATTCGACAGGGTGTGGCACAACGGCTTGCTTTTCAAGCTGTACACTCTCAACGTGCCCACACAACTCGTGCACATCATACGAGATTTCCTGTCGAATCGCGGTTTCAGATATCGCGTGGAGGGAACTCTCTCTTCCCGACACACCATCACGGCCGGAGTCCCGCAAGGCTCCGCCCTGTCCTCTTTTCTATTCTCGCTGTACACAAGCGACATCCCTAGACCACAAAACGCCCATCTGGCACTATTCGCGGATGATACCGCAATCTACGCTTCACGTAGAGACCCCGACGAAGTGGTGCGCACTTTGCAAACCGCCGCCGACGAACTCGGTGAGTGGTTCCGCAAATGGCGAATCACCGTCAATCCCACCAAAAGCCAGGCCATCCTTTTCACTCGGAAAAGGAAAGTCCATGTCCCTCACTTTTCAGTCCGCATGTCCGACCAGGTTATCCCCTGGAAGGGCCAAGCCAAATATTTAGGAGTAACCCTTGATCAGAGGTTGACCTTCATCCCACACGTAAATGCGGTACGCGCGCGAGCCGCATTCGCGATGAGCCAGCTCCACTGGCTCTTAAACAAAAATAGTAAAATGTCAATCCGCAACAAGATTAGGATCTTTAAAACATGCATCCGTCCGATAATGACATACGCGTCGCCCGTATTCGCTCATTTACCGCCCCGTCGCCTTCAGCGAATGCAGGTGCTTCAAAATCGATTCTTACGACATGCACTTGGTGCCCCGTGGTACGTTCGCAATCGCAACCTCCACGTGGACACCAATATGCCGACCATCAGGCACTTTATGCAGTGCGCCAGCAGACGCTATTTCGACAGGGCGGTAAACCACCCGAACACGCTTATCCGTAAAGCGTCTATATATACTCCATTTGATCGCGCCAAATGGAGACGACCGCGATCAGTCCTGACCGATCCAGAGGACGAAATCACTCTGGCTTTACGCGAAAAGACCGAGCATCTAAAGCTCCTACACTCCACAAGACCGCTGTACCGTCCTCGCCGTCGAGGACCTCGTCGCGTTCCCCATAACCCTGCCCTCTCTTAGCAGTTCCGGCCCGCGTGCCGAAGACTACTACGTACGCATAAATAGGATTAGGTTAAAAACCATCTTCCCCAAACGTTGATGTCTTATCCTCTCAGTGGCCGTCCTGAGCCGAGGTTCGTGACCCGTTAGTGGGTCGCCCTCAGCGTGGTCGCTTAATTTAATGGGTTGCGAGCGCCTTCTGCGCTCACCCACAAGACCGGTGTGCTTGTATAAGCCGACTCTCGTCAGGCTAACAAGAGTATAGTCAGGGACAAAAAAAAAAAAAGCATTGCATTGCATTAAACAAGATATTATCTTTTGTAAACTCTATCGGTATAGGATTAAGGCTTAACGTAGTTATACGCTCGTATCGCATACGAGCAATATACACGTGAATGTGCTTGTTGTACTTAGAATATACCAACAATTTTTCATTTGGAAAAACAGCATATTGACCTATTAGTACAAATAAAATGACACTAATACATTTGTGTCTGACAAACCCACATATTAACAGTACGCAATTAATTATCATTATACAAGAAAAAATTTGGATGCTCGTGGTTCAGACGGCATTGATATGACAACGGGTAGGATTATGTCATAACCAGGACTTGGTGATCTTCCGCGATTCCCCTGAATGTTGATGTCGATGCGGCACAGGGGATAGAGTAAAATGTACCACGGGTCAAGTTATACTGGTTGCGTTGTTGTCTCAAGTCACGAGTGCGCCGCGACGGGCCACGACCGGCGCCCTAGTGCGGCATTCCTCCTGTCAAACTTACCATCAAACTGAACTGGAAAAAATTCTTAGAGCACGCAAGGACAAACCGCAAATTTCTACGAAATTAAGAAAAGTTATTTTTTGTTCTCTATGCTTTTTGCAGTTTTTTATGGTAATGGGATTTCTTTTTGTATTTTATTTTTAGTTGTTATTGTTTTACAATTGAGTTTCGTCTACGGCTATAGGAATTTACAGTATAATAACAGTTATTGAAATAATGATTATTATGATTTATCCTTCAGATTTATAGCATTAACATTTTTAGTAATCATGAATGTAATTGAAAATATCTTATTTCTACGGCTTTGATTAATTTTACTGACTGACTGATTTTACACACATACACTTACGCCTGTTATCCCCGAAGGGGTAGGCAGAGGCGCAACTAGTGCACCCACTTTTCGCCGTTATTCCGTCCGATGATGTGATAGAGGGCGAGCCTATCGCCATATCGGGCACAAATTCCAGAATACGGCCTGATACTGAATAAATTGATAGTATCTCTAAACAAAATCTATTTTATGACTACCAAATAAAATTTAATTGGTTATACACCATTTAGATAATATGTAAATAAGTGTACATAAATTATCCTCTTCAGAGTACTGCAAAATAATCATTACTCATAAAAAATTTCATTACCTACGTTTAATTAATTAATATGGAGTTCCGTGGAACTCAATTTTTAATAAATATTTAAGGATATTTATCATGAATTAAATTACAAGAATTTTAACTTGTGAAGTGTCAAGTATCGGAAAACTTTTCTTGTTGGAGATGAGTTCGATTTAACAAGATATTTCGCGTATTAACATTATTTAAAGTAAGAATTCAATGCCAAATCATGAACAATAATATCCAAATATTCGACGAACACACCGCACTCTTAATAAAACAATGACTTAATCCAAAATGTTGGCTAGATGAGTTTTAGAAAAATATGGACCCTAAAGGGAAGCTGCGAGGACTAAGGAAAAAAATGCGTCTTTACGACATTAGGAATAGGGTCAAAATTGTTTGAATTTATGTTCGTTTCCTACTCAACTTAAAAAAAATGTAGTAGACAGTTAGTTTTTGTGACGATTCCCACAAGTCAACGATTTAGGTAATTGCTTTATTAAGAGAACGACACGTTGCCGCACGTATAACGTGTCCTAACGTACAATGGTGAAGTCCTAACTAGCATTTAAGGTCCTGAGATCTATAAAATATTATCCTCTGAACTTCACTAACTACACTACTTACACACAACACACCTCGTTATTTTAATTAGTACATAGATAAGATGGTTTTATGAGCATCAATGTAACAAGCAGAACCCCAAAATGGTTTTGACAACATCCGCCCATTAAAACTGGAACAAGTGAAAACTGTCAAAAATCGAAATGTCAAATAACGGCCTTGCTCCCTCTGTCTATGTTAATTACTCGTAACATTTACAGCATCTCGTGACATTACTTTCATTTATTTTTACATTCTTCGCATCCTTGTAGTGGAATAACCACGTGCGTAGGTTTTATGGGGGACTTCCTATAATGCGATTCGATTTTTATTTTTTATTTTACGATCTTTAGTTACAGATGGCATTGGGGTTTTTCACTCTTGCTGCTTTCTTGCAAAGATGTCACTAGATCGCCCGATGTAGAGAATACTCGTCAGTGAGACTTGGCTCTCATGTCTTCCTACATACCAAAACTGCAAGATTCTATGTGCAAATTTAGTGTAAAATTTTTCATGATTTTTTTTTTGTAATTTCCTATTCGCAAAACAAGTTACTATTTGGATGTTGACATGTATGGAATGGTTGCGCAACTTGCTCCTCTTACAGATATAAAAGGCGCGAGCTTATGCTTTAAATGTCTTAATTACACATTCGTCGGTGCAACAACGCTTCGTTCGAACTAGATACGAATAAAGATCTCTAATCATCTGTCAGAGCGACCTCGCAAATGACGATCAGATGTCAACCGTCCGATCCTTTATGATAATAATTAAAAGAGTTACTTTGGCCGGCAACAAGGTCGCCAAATTTGAATGATTGAGAGCGAGGCTACCCGACACTTTTCACTCTTGAGCAAGAACTACGTTTATGCGCGCACGCACGTCCGAGGATATGTTATTATATTCGTTATGGACTGTGTAATATTAATAATGTTTTCTTGTGATTGAATTGTGGCTTCAGCTCTACGAATAAAGGCTTCATTCGCCATTCGACTTCACATAATCATTCGGAAGTGCAATTTTGTAAGAGTTTAATCATATTTGTCAAGGCTTTTTGAACAAAGCATAATTCTTTTTTATTATTATGTTTTCGTGTCCGCTACCAAATTTTAGGTACTTCTATTTTTGTTAAACAAACTTATACGTATCTCTTATTGTTCTGATGGAATTTTAGTTGGAAAATATCATTCAAATTACGTTGTAGAAGCAGACTTTTAATAACTTGTGTTTACAAACCACTGGAAAGTAAGATTCTTGTTTCGTTTAAACTCATTAAAAAAGACGTTGCTTCTTTAATACATTCCGGGAAACATGTTAAACTCACTTAAGGTAATTTTATTGGAATCAAGATAAAAACACATCAATTAATGCACGCTTCGAGTCATGGGAATTGCCTATTTTATATGACGTGAATATTCTTTTGCTGGTGGTAGGAATCTCATATGTAAGTGTCCGTCTGGGTGGGTACCACCGCAATGTCTATTTCTACCGCCAAGCAGCAGTGTGCATTCACTGTTGTGTTTCGGTTTGAAGGATATTGTAGCCAGTGTAACTACAGGACATAATGAGACTTAACATCTTATTTCTCAGGATGACGAGCGCAGTGGAATGCCACACAGTAGGTACTTTGTAACTCAAGGTGCTGTTTCTACTGTTTATGGGTGGTCGTATCGCTTACCATCAGGGGAACGGCATGCTCGTCTTGGCATTTGATGCCATAATAAAATAAAACTCATCGCCTAATTTGGTCTAGTGAATTGTAGACATTTTGCAAATGCCTTGATCTAGACTCTCGTGATTAGTAAGAAGTAAGTAGACTAGTTGCTGTTTTTTTCTCTGTAAGGCAAAGCTTTATGGGTATAAAAACATAATGCTGTCACGATCCGTCATAAGATAGAGACATAAATAAAAGCAGTGAGTCTTTATATAATACCTTAATTGCCACTGAGTCATATTATTGAAATATGTAAGTATATACTGCAGATTATATTTTTTTTATTTAATGCTTTTATAAATAATTTCGGTACGTGCTCTACCAATGGTTTTAAAACTCTCTCTCGGTAATCACTTCTTAGGTTATCACACTTAATTAGCAAAAATTTTGGTGTATAGGTCCGTAAAAAAAAAGGTGTGATTCTTTAAAAAAATATCTGCTTTATTTAAATCTCTAACGTTACTAATTACAATGCGATTCAAATAACAATAGGAAAGTCAATGGCCTTTATGTGTCAAATGTCATTTTAAAAGTACAACATTTGCATAGAAAACCTATTAACATGTCAATAATGGTTTATTTTATTTTGTTAATTGGCTCTTACATAAAATTAAAATAAAAACGTTGTTGCTAAATTAGCTTTATATAATATTTAATTATTAAGACGTCACAATATGGCGCAAAGTCGATCCTATTCTTATTTGAATCTGATTGTACCTTTACATTACCTAGAGTTGTCAGAGAACTAACTATAATTCTTTAATAATTAACTTTCTAATTTGGCTATCTCGATTGATCTTGTATCAAGCACGAGCCATGTAGGGGGTAACAAGTGAAACTGAGGTATGTACTGTCAGCCACATAAGTAGATAAACAAAGCTTAAAATTGAAATCGCCTATACGCGTTAAGTTTACTTGAAACATTTTTTTCTTTTTGTGAAGTAAATACATTTTTTTTTTGCGAAGAGAATTTTTTTTTTGTTAAGGTCACAAAAAGGTATAGGCGATTTAAGGTATTGATTTTTTTTCTGTTACTTATATGGCTGTACATAGTTTCGTTGAGTTGTATTTAGCAATTTCTTTCATGAGACATCCCCCTATATATACATGAACCCCATTAACAAACGTTTAATTAATCACCGTTTTGTCACTTTCTTCTTATGAAAAATATAAACAAAATTTTGATTAAGTTATTTATAGATTGAAAATAATGAGTAGTAAGGAGTAATTACTATTTTAAAATTAACAAATTCTTGCTGGATTATTTCTCTAAGCCTATTTAGTATAATAACACATTCCGGCACGATGACAATGTAAGCCGACAACACTATTACGCTATTACTAACAGGAGGTATGAGATAACCAATCTACAGAGGTAATAAATATACTAATGAGTGTCAATATCAAACGACCCAATGGCGTGCGCGAGTTTGCATAACATTAGAGTTGTTACAACCCTATAGATTACAAGGCGGATTTTATCTAATTCATGTTTTAATGAAACGTTCGCTGATTGATTTGTTAAGACTTAGGACTGAATTCATCGCAATCAATAATACAAGTACGCATTCTGTGGCGTAATTAACTTTTAGTATTTAACTACTTGTTGTGTGCTCATGTGCATTAATTAGTCGTTAATAAAGAAATTTGTATTTTATTGAAAGAATAATACGCTTTAATAAGTTGCATACAAAACAATTTATACCAGAGCAATACTCAAATATTTGTAATTTTTTTAAATTCCACAAGGTTAATTGTAATGTTTTATACCATATTAGAAAGCTGAATAAATAAATAAGTTTTTTTGTATTTTACACATTTAGTCACTTGAAGTTTATCTGAAATCAATAGCAGTTTTGGCAAAAACTTTTTTGAATAAAATACTAAGTTGATAGCTTTAAGGCCATCATTTCAAACTTATCATAGCTTGTAAATGCTTTATTATTATGAAAGCCTAGAATGTTATTTACAAGAAAACAATAAAATACTCCATTCCCATTTAGTACTTTTTTATTATTGAACTTTATTTGGTCTTAAAAGTGTTTTATCTTAAAATAAAATAAATATTAAATTTTTTGAAAACTATTGTGTTTTGGATAGGGCTTCATGGGATAAAATCAATTACTTTTGACCCAATCTACATGCTCTTAACAGAAATACGTCATATTACCAGTCACCCTATATATTATTGTCCTTCCTAAGGTCTCAAATTATCTTCATACCATATTTCGGAAGCAGTTCAGTAGTTTTCCAATTTATCGAGTCTAGGCAGAGAGACGCGGCGAGGGATTTTGTGTTATAATATGTAAGGATTAACATTAACATAATTTATATGATAATATAACTGTTATATAAAGGATGTACGAAGTATCAGTTAAAAGCTTCAAACCTTCTTTGTGTGTACAAACAGTAAAAACATTACAATGTAAAAGTACTTGAGCGCGGAGATAGCCGGGCTTATAGTCAAATGTGGTGCGAAAAGATTATCATTTACATAAAGTACACTAACACAGTGTTTACAACTACTAAACTGTTTATACGCAGTTCAAAGCCTTACACGCTAGGGTTAAATGAATTATTTATATCCACAATAAGGTATTTAACAACTGGTTATAGTTTGTTAATATTTTGTTCTAATTCATAGATACCTAGTAATAGGTAAGTATTGTGGCGGAGACTTTTAAAAGATAGAGATTAGTCGTAATAAACAGCAAGCGTACCCGAGAAGCACCTTCTTAAAGTTTACGTAGTCAGGCCGCTATTTAGACCAATATTTTAAAGTACAGTATCAATAACTGCTGAGGTTTTTTTATGGCATTGAATGACGGGACGAGCATGCCGTTCGCTTGATGGTAAGCGATACGACCGCCCATAAACAGTAGTAACACCATACAGCACCTCGAGTTACAAAGTACTGTGTGGCATTCCACTGCGCTCGTCATCCTGAGACATAAGATGTTAAGTCTCATTATGTCCAGTAGTAACACTGGCTACAATGTCCTCCAAACCGAAATACAACGGTGCACGCACACTACTGCTTGGCGGTAGAAATAGACATTGCGGTGGTACCCACCCAGACGGACTCTTACATATGAGAGGCCTACCACCGGAGGTTTCGGATTGAGTATCTAATATGGGTAAAGTTTTTGATTTTAGGCTAAGTATCATTCCGGCGTGCGGTAAATGAAAATCCCATCAAAACATAATTGTAAAATATGGAAGCCAAATCTAATATGTATTAAGAATATGCGTGCTTGTCGACTTCACCGTCAAAAGAATTGAAATCTAAATGGTTGCCAAGCCCTGTAGATAATCCTGCAAATTATTTATAAGAACACACTCCATTCTAAAATAAATTTACTAATGTGTCTTTCTTTTTCTGCTACGACAATGATGATATTTAAAAATATAACTCCTTAAATTTGAACAGTCGAATTATTTATACAAAGCAGATAAGTTAGTATAAATTTAAGCTCAAGATTTGACTCTATACTCGATACACCTTTACCTATCACAGAAAATAGAAACAGACGTGATGCTATGCTTATATTTTAAAAACCTAACGATAAATATCTGTGACATAAAACACATTCGCATATTTATTTTGCAATGCTCACTTCATTTATGCCCATTTAAAGAACATTATGAAAGTTTTTAACTCGTGTCATTTTTAACAGCAAGACGATACGAGTTCGTATGTTAATTGCCTTAATCACACCGAGTTATTATTATTCGTCTTGACATTATTACCAAAATTATATGTATTTAACTTGTAAAGGTATTAACAGCTCTGTGTGATTCAATGTAAATGGTCAAAAAATCGTGCGCTCGCGTCGTACGAAGGTCGTACGATTGTGAGGCCGATCGGTCACTGGGAACAATGGACATCTGTTGTAATTACTATTACTTATGCGTTGAGCAATTGATACTTTTGGAGATACGCGTGCGCGTGGCGTGACGCGCGCCACTTGTGACCTCCGACAACCCTTCGGGCGCTGCGCCGCCTCTGCTCCCTAGAATGTTGAGTGCGTGAACTAATTATAGTGAGCTGTTAATTATTAATTACTATTAAGATATAAGACTGCCTCGGTGGCGTAGTTGTATTACAGTACGACTACAATGCTGAGGTCTCGGGTTCGATTCCCGGGTCGGGCAAAGTAATATTGAGTTTTTCTATTCAGTATCAGCTCGGAGTCTGCAATTTGTGCCCGGTATGGCGATAGGCTCGCCCCCTATCACATCATGGGACGGAATAACGGCGAAAAGTTGGTGCACTAGTTGCGCCTCTGCCTACCCCTTCGGGGATAACAGGCGTGAGTGTATGTGTGTATGTATGTAAGATACAATGTTTCTAAGAACACGACAGTTATGCCGGGACATTTGAAGAGTATAAAGTTTTGGAATTCAAATTGGTAGACATCATATTAATTCATTATCACAGCAATTTTTTAAATTAATTATAGACATTGCGGATTCGCCAAAACGACTCCAAAGCATGTGTCGATTGTAAAACGGAACACAGATCACATAACCCGCAGTCGACATGTAACCACAAATAAAATCATCAAATTGCGTGTTTGTGCAATAAAAAAGTTTGACCGAGATCTAGTTAGATAAACGGAACGTTGTATCGATATCGGTTTCATTGTTATTCTTATACGGAAGGTGATTGGGCGTAGGTAATTACTGTTTTGCACGTAACTATTGTGTAATAGTCATCGGATGAAAAAAATGATCTGATATATTAGACAAACTTTTTTTATCAGAAATACATTAACAGATCTCTGAGAGTACAGAGGTGAATATAAACCGACATAAAACATATGAATACGATTTTCTTACGACATTATCGTATTGGAATCTATGGTTTTCAAATTCGGAGGATATTGGAATCACTGAAATTCCTGAATGTTATGTTATGTAACAACGAATGGGTTTCAGTTTTGTTGAGTGCATTAGTTCGACGTAGTGCTTTATCATTTGTGGTTCTAGTAGATGTTGGTACATTTTGAGGAAATATCATTCAAGTGATTAAGGAAAATAGCGTTGGTCCGATCTTATTTATATCTTTGGTGCAATTTAACATTCTGTCGAAATTCTTTTTTGTAAATCTTTTATTTTGGATTTTTTAAATAATATTTTAGTAGTCTTATATCGAGAACTATTTCGTCAAGCACATCTTGTGGTTTAGTAGACCTCATAGTATTATGACCCATGCTCCTAGAGTTTAATAATTAATTGGTAATTAATCTAGTTCCAGATAAATCAATTATAATCGTTATAAATACTTCACGAATAGATTACTAGATCTATGGCATTTATTATCTATTAGCAAACAATTTAGTTGGCAAATAAGTCAGTAGATAGCAATATCAATATGTTTTATTCTATAAAATTAAACCCGGTTAGAAATTATAAAGAGGTTACGTAAGTTTTTTATACCCCAATTCATATTGTAATGAGGTTTGATAATAGAAAATAACAAAATACAATGGAAAAAAATCGCTAAATTATTTGTGCGAAAAAATTATAATAGACAATCTTTTCAATATTATATTACATTTTGAAATAACATCACGTATTATCAGATTCGTAATATCGTATCAAAATTAATTTACGTTCAAGAATTTTATACGAGGAAGTTGGACAAACGACACTTGAAACCTACACGTATTTATTTTAAAAACTGACGCATCAAATCACAAATCAAACAAAGCTTCGAACAATTATATTGGTCTGTCAAAGGCCGCTTAATTACTTCCTAATATTACAAAGCTGCTTTTTGTCATTCGTTCCCGTCCATTCTAGTTGTAGAAAAACTGATCCACGTCACACACAGATCCTTGTATTGACACCAATCTTAAGTTTACTGTATTGCCTGACTAGCTTACTTTACGTGTCAAAGTTTAAGGTATTAGGTGCGTGAAATATGTAAATTTTAATTTGCTATCAACAGTAGTCAGTATTAAGTATTTTGAGATAATATAAGGAAGAATATATTATTTTACGTGTTACTTTATACATTGGCAAGCACGTAGACATCTATATAATCATAATTAAAAAAATCTGATTTACGACAAGTCAATTAATTACTATTGTAATCTTGATTAGGCAGCCTGTACACCGTACTGTATAAAATTATGGACTTAAAGCAAATCAATCCATTGAAAAAATGTATGAAATGAATTTTATTTTATCAGTATTTTAAGCAGTCGTTCTAAATTTCACATTGACACAAAATATTTCAGAAGTTATACAATACTTAAAGATTTTTACGCATTATTAGAGAGGGTATTTAACGAAAATGTAATTTAAATTTAGCCTCGAGGACGACGCCTCCTATTGAAAGATATTCCCACAGTCAGAGAGCCTAGCATTGTATGGCAGGTTCCACGCCTGTTGCAAAACACTTTCTGCGTTTCGTTCTATTTTTGAAATAAATAAAAATAGAGTATTGAATCCACATAATGTTACCCTTTGTTTGAGCCGACAAAGAAGAATTAACATAGTGAATTAAATATTCATAAAAAGTGTGAAATTCTCGGCAGAGATTACTACTTTAATTGCTGTTTCCATTAAAAAAAATAAACGTTTGCCATGCCATAGAATTTAATGGGCTGTATGTATACCATACCATACCACTCCTGTATTATATACTGTCCACTGTAGAGCACGGGCCTCCTCTACTACTGAGAGGGTTAAGGCCTTAGTTGATAGCCTGTTTGTATATTAATACTAGCTTTTGCCCGCGGCTTCGCCCGCGTTAAAAAGTTTTTCCGGGATAAAAGTCCCGCTTTATGTTTTCCCGGGATAAAAAGTAGCCTATGTGTTAATCCAGGACATGATCTACCCTTGTGCCAAATTTCACCAAAATCCGTTCAGTAGTTTTTGCGCGAAAGAGCAACAAACATCTATACATCCAGACATTCTTACAAACTTTCGCGTTTATAATATTAGTAGGATTATATTTCCTATATTACATTCGCCACGTAGAGTCAGAGCGGTAAACATTATTATAATACCGGATAAAGTAACACATCTAAAATATTATCTAGTGTTTAACTGCACAGTAAAATATTAAAAATAAGTATATTTTAATAGGCCATACTGCTTTTCAGTAAAGTCGATATTTGCTTACAAAATTCAAAGATCGCGCTTAAACAGCCAACCGCTGTCGTGGCACGTCAGATCAATTAAACTATCATTAGCTAATATGAGACTAGAGATCTTTTCATGTAAATTCCAATACAATTAAGTAGCGTTTAGTAGCCTTAAACTGGTCGTATAACATTTTAAATAGTTGTTTCATATTGCTCGAATAGTTCTTGTAAGATGGCGGCAGCTAAGATGGACGTCGATAAAAAAATTGGCTCAAATTAATGGATTCATTGGAATTTAAATGTTGACATAGTTATACAACATAGTAAATAAGAAATTAGAAATGTAAACATAGTTCCGTAATTCCTACGTACCGCCACACAAGTAGCTGATAAATTCAAAACTACAAATCGCCTCTACAATTTTGTGTTCTTATAAATATTAGTTTTCTCTTCACGAAAATAAAATTCAGGCTTCTAGTTTTATCCACAATGAAGTTATAGGGGGTCGAAAATGGCCTGAACTGCTTCGAGAAAAGGATGGTACGGCCGTGCCGCTTTTTTGCTCGACTTGGCGGGGGCTGCTGTGCCCCAGATAAAAGGGAATAACTTTACATGAAATTGAATTGACTGCCTCAGTGGCATAGTTGTATTACAGTACGACTACAAAGCCGAGGTCTCGGGTTCGATCCCCGGGTCGGGCAAAGTGATATTGAGTTTATCTATTCAGTATCAGCCCGGAGTCTGGAATTTGTAACCGATATGGCGATAGGCTCGCCCCCTATCACATCATGGGACGGAATAACGGCGAAAAGTGGGTGCACTGGTTGCGCCTCTGCCTACCCCTTCGGGGATAAAAGGCGTGAGTGTGTGTGTGTGTGTGTGAAATAAAGAAAAAAAATCATTTCAATTAAGCTTAACGCGTACAGGCAAATTTAAATTTTGAATTTGTACAGCCACTTATGTGGCTGACTGTACATTAGTACATAGGAATTATGACACTAAGCGGACGTTATGCAGATTTTCGTTAATTATACTAGTTGTAGATGTTCAAAATGCAAATGCTCCACATTAACGAAAGCTAAATAATTTCTTACACCACCTATGTATGTTTAAGCAAAAACTCCACTCTATCGTTGCAACTCTTACGAAATGAACGATAAACTTGCTAACTAAACCTACACTGCACTATTAAAACCAGCCAGACTAAATGTATTAAAAGTGTCCATTTAAATTTTAATCAAAGCTTTCAAACGGAACAGTGTGGCATGGTCCTATAAAATAAAGTAGAGCACAATGCAATGAGAGCGAATGTATTATTCAGGCACGTTATCTAGTCGCGCTCGCACGAGCCACACAAATTGTGCGCCTGCGTCGGTGAGCGTGCCCGCTCGAGCGTCCGTGCTCGCTCTCGCTCACGCTCCCGCCACCGCTTATAGGTCTGCATCGACAAGATAGCGCACTGGCCCTCACGACGCAATGTGACGGCGCACTCGCACCCAAATCGCTCATTGATTCGGTTGAATAAGACGAATAAGTTGAATAATAAGGTTTTATTAGACATAGACATAGACACTCACGCCTGTTATCCCCGAAGGGGTAGGCAGAGGCGCAACTAGTGCACCCACTTTTCGCCGTCATTCCGTCCCATGATGTGATAGGGGGCGAGCCTATCGCCATATCGGGCACAAATTCCAGACTCCGGGCTGATACTGAATAGAAAAACTCAATATCACTTTGCCCGACCCGGGGATCGAACCCGAGACCTCAGCTTTGCAGTCGTACTGTAATACAACTACGCCACCGAGGCAGTCAACCTTATGCATGAACGTTTTGACCAATATTGTTTCTCCTATGACGACTAGGTGATAAACTTTAAAGTTAATTACTTCTACAGCAATTACTTCTAGTAGCAACGCCATTCAGCACCTTGAGTTACAAAATACTTTGTAGTATTCCACTGCGCTTGTCATCCTGAAACATAAGATGTTAAGTGTCATTATGTCCAGTAGTTACACTGGCTACAACGTCCTTCAAACCAAAACACAACATGCACTCTGCTGCTTGGCGCTAGAAATAGACATTGCGGTGGTATCCACCCAGATGGACTCTTTCATATGAGAGACCTACCACCAGTAAAACTTACCAATAATATAAACGAGAATATTTGGGAAAAAGTTTGGATTTTTGGTTATTAGTTTCAAGTAAACGCAAGAACCGCTCATCGGATTAAGATGAACTTTGGTACACGGATACACAGTGACCTGGATTAGCATACAAATGACTGCTCGTCCAGGTAATTTGAATCCCATCAAGAACATAAATGTAAAATATGGAAGTCAAGTCTGATATTAAGAATATCAAGCTTGTCGACTTCACAGACAAAAGATTGAAATCTAAATGCTTGCCAAGCCCTGTACATAATCCTGAACATTATTTATAAGCACACACTCCACTTTAAAATAAATTTAAACTAATATTTCTTTTTTTTCTGCTACGACAAGGTATGGTATTTATAAATATAACTTCTTAAATTTGAACAGTCGAATTATTTACACAAAGCAGATAACTTAGTATAAATTTAAGCTCAAGATTTGACTTGGCTAGGCAGTTTCGACAAGTTTTTTGACACGCTGCTGCGTGCCTCGATATTTTTTCTCCATATTAATTGGTCTGATTTTTATATAGATAGCTCTAGCGTTGTACAGATGACGCTATGCATCGTTAGTGTTTTACGAAGTCGTGTGCAACAAATAGTATTACATAGGAAGAAGCACAGCCAGCCGGCCCCCTCCTCTCTGTCTAATACTGCCACTAGGAAAAAGAGCAAATTGCGTGTAGGGTTAGATGATCTAACAATAAACTAGACTTCCTTTAAACACAATAAAAAATATGCAAATATAAAAAGAGTATAAAAGCAGCGTGCTTGCAGACGTTATTAGCTCTTTTTAGTTTTATAAAAAAATGTTCTACTTTCCAACTTTTACAGTCTTCTATTAATTTAAAAATGCTTGCGCAAAAAGCCAGTACTAATTATTGACGATATTAAAATTGAGTTTTTTTTAGATAGGAAATAAGATATTGCGAAAATGTACAAATTAATTTTGAATCTAGCTGGTTACGGTCGAACGATTATACAAATTAGACTTTCATATTGTGAATAGTCTTTTACCAACACAGTAGGTAGGTCTCTTTATAACGAAGTAACCTCATGACGAAAAGTTTTACAGCTCTTATACTTGTTCGTCATATCACAAAATTTTAATACATTGTTTTTTTTTTCATTTGGTTCCAACGTGATATGGACTCACTAATACACACATTTATTGCAGTGCACTGTGTACCACTGCAGTAATACATTCAAAGTAAATGGATGTTGACATATTTTTGATATCATAAGTTACTTTGATATCATAGCTTGACTTGATCATAACAGACTTGTTCCCAACTTGAGATTTGACCCGTCATCATGGCTTTATTTTAGGTAAATTATTAAAATTACCTTCGTTTTTAAGATAATGTTTTAACCACCTGAATTGTGTATATTTTAATTTAATATATCTGAAATTACTTATATATCGTTAAAATAAAAATCAATAAAGTAAATTGTGACAATTGAAAATCCTGATGACTTATACTTACAGTTGAATAAGGGTTTTTTTATTGCATTTACTGAAGAGACGAGCATGCTATTTGCCTCATGGTAAGCGATACGACCACCTATAAACAGTAGTAACACCATCTAGCACCTTGAGTTACAAAGTACTGTGTGGCATTCCACTGCGCTCATCATCCGGAGACATAATATGTCAAGTCTCGTTATGTCCAGTAGTTACACTGGCTACAATGTCCTTCAAACTGAAACACAATAGTGCATGCACAATGCTGCTTGGCGGTAGAAATACGCGTATGAGGCTTTCGAACGCATTTAAATTCGCCTAATTGCTAGAATAAAAGTCTCTATTAGACAAACAAAGAAAGCGCGTTGGCACCCCACATATATTTGAATAAAGGAAAAGCTAGAAACTAAATAAACAGTAACTTGCTAAAGCCCACTTTCTTCCTTATCTCACGGTAGCACCTGCCGGAGACGAGCGCGGATATTGTATTTTGTATCGACGACAATCGAATATAAAGCGAACATACAATCGATTTATATTCATCTAGAATTACAATTGAATACAAAGAACGATCGATTACGGTGCGTCGATACGCAATGCTGTTTTGCATTTTTTTGCGTTACCCGATTCGTGTGATTGATTTTTATAAAAAGAGTTTTTAGTTGATGGTGTAAAAAGAAAATTAGATATTAGAATTGATTACTATGTTTTTTTCTTGTTTTATTAGAATGATACTGAAATGAGAATGTTCAATCTAAATAGCCTTTGATAATAGCATATTGATGTTTAAGTTATTTTTTAACAGTCTTTTGTAATTGATACGTTATTACGTATATGATATGCAATAGTTTCTATTGTAATAACAATTTCACCTTTACAAAAGACAGTAATTAAACAACCTACATAATCCACTACTGGTTTTAAATTTCCTGCATAATGGATAAGGATTAACGGCCCGAACTTTTGAACCACTCAGCTCTTATGAAGGTTTGATGCGCCATGACGTGATCGCTGCCATTTTATAAGAGGCTTAACGTCTCATCCGAGACAGAGGGCCTTACAAAAGATGCTTGCAACCTTAATTCTCTAAAAACATCACACGATATTCATTTAAACTTTTAAGAGATACTCTTATACTTAAAAGAAATTGGGATGGATGATGTATCGAAATATTAGTCATTCACTAATTTATTAAATATCTCGACAACTTCAAAGCTTATAAATTGCGGTCTAAGATATTATGTTCTTTATGGAGTTTAGATCCACTTAAACGATGTACCAGTAATAATCATTTACATCTCAAAGCGTCATATATAAGAAAGAAAGAGTTTTATTATTGGCACAAAATACAGTTTTGAAAATAAAGAAATTTTTCACAAAAACAATTAATGTGCCAACAAAGAAAGCATTATATTGAATGTCATGGTAAAATTCATTTTCATAGTTAGATTTTCCTTTAATATACTCATTTCAATCTTCGTTGGTATACATTCGTACATTAGATCGCAATTGTCGAATACCTCTCAGTAGTAGAGGAGGCCTGTGCTCACCTATGGGCAGTCTATAATACAGGGCTGATTGCACTACATTGCATTGCATATGGCATTTTATTACGTATTACGAATAACATGAAACATGATTGATAAAATGTAATTAATGTTATATTTGCTTATTTAATTGTTTGCCGCGTAGCTAGCCTAAATCATAATAAGCGGTAATCAGATACTAGAACACTTTTAATTTCGCACTGACCTTCGGGTGTCGGCCGTTCACGAACAGTGAAAACGAGAGGCAGATAAACAATCGCAATCGTGAACAAACTACCTTCGATTGAAGAGTTCTATTATTTGTACGGTTTGTGAAACGTAGAGCTCGATTTGATTTTTTTATTGTATTCATTATATCGACCTGGCTTCGTTTACTCTATAGATGACATAAGTGAGGGTTATTATTTTTCAACTCTAAGGTTATGGCGTGATACTTCAACTATGAAAGGAAACTGAAAAAAAAATTATACGTTCTATTACTTACTCCTCGCAACTGCCAACATTACAGATATAGACACGAAAAATCTACGATACATTATATGTATGGATTACAAAGACTATCCACTGCAACTCCTAAAAGACCAGGATCGACAGCATACGTTGTTATGACATCAGAGAAGAGAACTTTACCTATTTTGAAACCTTATATAATGATTAAGTTAGCAAGTTCTAGCAGCAATATATTGCGCAAGACCACATGCGACTGGCCGCAAATCCTGCAAGCTTCAAAATTATCAGTGATTTTTTACACGGTCAAAATCGCTTGCAGAATTCGAAAAATGCAAGTTTTCTTCCTCATATAAAGTTCGTTTTATCCTACTCATATTATAAACGCGAAAGTTTGTAAGAATGTATGGATGTTTGTTCCTCTTTCACGCAAAAACTACTGAACGGATTTCAATGAAATTTGACACACAAGTAGATCATGTCCTGGATTAACACATAGGCTACTTTTTATCCTGGTAAAATATAAACTGGGACTTTTATCCCGGAAAAACTTTTTATCGCGGGCGGAGCCGCGGGCAAAAGCTAGTAAATAATAGTTTAGTAACATTCTGTTTTTTTTTTTGCCAAATATACAGTCTGACTACACTGCGACAGACACTGAAGGCTTCGTCTTGCGGCACGTGAGGATATCATGCAAATACTAAAGTTATTTCCCCTCTACTTTTAAATTACATAGTTTTCATTGGATCATTAACGTAATTTCAAATATGTATAATTTTTATATAGGTACAAAAGTTGTTTTCAAATCGTTCTTACTGTTTAATATTATTTGTTACAAAAGATTAGATTGTTCCAGAATTCAGATAGTTTGTGTTTGTTTGAAATTAACCGTAGTTTTTATGACATCATTAAATATTTTTGTTGCAGCAAGGTTCGCAGTACGTATTTCGATTCGGATAAGTAGGTAGTAATATCAAATTAACAATTTTTCAATTCCAAAAAACAAATATTACAATTACACCTACAATATCGCTAAACAAGGAGTCAGCAATATATTTAATAAATAATAGCTCACAATCATTTTCAGTCCTAGATATTTTATAGTTGTCTCAACATAAATAAAAGACAAAGAGAAAAAGTTATATTAATCCGTTTTGTACCTATTTCATTGCTACGAAAATATGGTAAAATAATTACTGGCCTTCGTACAACTTCCACTGCTACGCCTAATTCTCAGAAAAACCAATATCAAGTGATCGAATGCTATAAAATTTATACTTCGTACGGAAGGCGAACGGCGCGGCGCGGCGTAATATTCAGAGTTATAAATCTTATTAATATACTCCTCTTTGTATAAATAAGTTGGGCTTAAAATATTTTTCCAATAATACTAAAATAATAACAATATTTAATCACATACATTTTCTTAATTTATATAGTTTTAAGAAATAGGGTAGTTGACTACTTTTTTTAATACTATTATGAAAAATGTCCAAAATCCAAAATCTAATGGAAAAGAATGTTCAAAATTGGCGCAATAATAGTTGTAAGCTTTGAAATTCGTTGGAAGGGGTAGCTGTCAAATAACAGTAATACTGGGCTGTGATGTCACTAAGCGCCGTCGGCCATAGCGCTGCGTGCGTGCGAAAGAGATAGCGCGATATCCCAACCATGTCCCCACTTTTGCACATAAGAATATTTCAAAATTGACTAGCTGCTTTATTTTTCAATCGATTTTGATGCTGATTTCATAGAAGAATTTATTTTTCGTATTATTTTCTGTTACATCTAATATAACATACAAAATCAAACATACGCAACTACCCTATTAATGTCCGTATTCACAAACTTTATGATGCTGGGATAATAAGTCTTTCTCGGTGCTTTCGGCATGACAGCCTTTGCAGCGCGTAGGCATAGGGACGCTGTGATTGGCTAATATTGAGATACAATTTAACTTCAGTTAACTGTCAGATGAGGACGATAGCTTAGTTGGGAAGGGAACGGTCTGACGAGACGGATGTCCGCGAGTACAAAACCCAAGACACACCTCTGATTTTTCGCTGTTTTGTGTGTATTGTTTATTAATTATCGTTCGCTTTAGCGGTGAAAACATCGTGAGGAAACCTTCATACCTAAGAATTCCAGAAAATTAATTCCGTAGGTATGTGAAGTCTGCCAACCCGCACTAGACCAGCGTGGTGGACTAAGGCCTAAACCCTCTCGGTAGAGGAGGCCTGTGCTCAGCAGTGGGCAGTTTATAATACAGGGCTGGTATGGTGGTGGTGTGGTGGCTGTCAGATAAACAAAGCTGAATAAAGTCTGAAGACGCATTAGACCTCAGAGTAGTTCTAGCAGTCATGTATCAAATACTTCAACAAAAACAATTGAGCCAAATCCGGTATGATTTATTTCCGAATATATAAAGGAAATAAAATAACTCAGCAGATCCTGTGGTTCACTCAATGTCGAAGACGCATGCGTTTCCCCGTTGCTCTGATTCATTATGACGATATGACCTTAAAGATTTCGTTGACACTATATCCGACAAATTAATGTCTATAGATAGGGTTAACTATATATTTATAATAGAATTCCGTAGACAGTCTACATTAATAATTTTTGAGGCATCCGCAAGAAGATAGTCCGAAAGATTTTGTTCAAGACTATGGGATGCTAACGGCTTCGCCCTTTAAGCACTATACTGCCCTCGTAATTCTAAATGCAGTACTTGCATAATGGCGATTTCGAGAAAAACGCGGTTCAATGTTTTTTAAACCTCTACTCATTTACAAATCAAATCAATTCATATCTCTTACATTTTTTTAATTTTTAAGCTATTGCATAGCTTCTATCGCGGGCCTTGAGCGAGGAGACCGAATCCAGAAATTCCATAACGAAAAAAACCTAACACCCCTCACTCCGACCGGCACAGCGGTGATATTTTATTTTCAATTCTATCACAACCGTGTAGAGTGTAAAATTCCATAAGTAAATTTAATATCGCAGTCTTGTAAGAACACAATATGTAAAAGGATATGAGCTGAATGTTAAACGATAAAAGGTCGAAATTACCGTGTATTTAAAAATTGTTCCAGCCAGTGAAACGTATCGAAATGTCAAACGCGCGCAGTTGATGAGAATGTACCCGTGGCGGGATGACGTGATTCTAAGTTTGAATTTTTAAAAAGTTTTTTTTTATTTTATATCTGTTCATAGAGGTTATAAATATTAGAATTGCCTGCTTAGAGCTTCGGCGTTAGGGCACGAGTGAAATGTGGATAATAGAAAAAAAAATTATAATTACATAAGTGCCACACACGTCTTTTTTTTAACCCAATGGTTAAATACGTGTCTTATGATGCCGTTTTGCTAAAAAATAGAAAATGCAAAAAATATCGATTACTGCATTCTTTATTACGACGGCAGTATACGACGCCAGTGCCATTTATTTAAAAAAACTGATTATAACATCCATTATTTCTCATGGGAGCAAATTATCAGGATGAAAAGAAGCCTATGCGTTAATCCAGGATATGGTCTACCCGTATGAAAAAAACATATAAAGGACCAAATATTTTCACAAACTTTCGCATTTAGTAAGACTTCAAGTACTAAGAATAGAGTCAAATTAACTAAGAGTAAAAACGAATTCTTTTTTTGTACAAGGTTCCAAGTTCGAATAAATAAGAGTCCTATAAAAAAGGTAGTATAAAAATGTGTCATCATGAAAAATTTAAATCACTTAGTTAAAGTGAAAAGGTGGAAGTTGAAACTGACTGATTTTGTGTATTTTTTCTAGATTTTTATTATAGACGTATTATAATACCTTAAACCGAAGTAAATTGTTTTGTAAAGACTATAAACAAATGAAATCACGTATTATCTGAGGTAAACAATCAATTGTAATGACTTACAGTTATTCATTCACATAATAGCGATATGAAATTGCCTATCAAGATTTACAGATAATGTTGGAAAAGCTATTGATCCAATTTTTCCATGGTCAGCCAGAAAATAGAAAAAAAAATAGTATGATCCATAAAGCACGTAAAATAATATCAGTCCTTATTTAATATACATAATAGATTCCATAGTTGATATAGAAAAAAATATGTCCTACAAAGTTCTCATAATTGTTGCGGAAACATAAACCGACGAATTATTTGGGTATAATGAGTTCAGATCGCATTTTATAATTATCATTTTTGCGCAAGGTTGATTTAAAACGAGAGCAAATTGCTTTAACCGTGTAAGTTTATAAAATTTACACAGAGAACGCGCGGCCTCTGTTTAAAGACACATTTCTCACTAACGCATTATCTGCGATTTAATTAATAAAATGATTATATGATAATCAATCATTTTGAATGATGTGGCGATATTCAATTGTAACTATTATTGTAATATCAACAGTGGTTTGTATGTACAAATTTACCTGTATTACCTACGTGTTAATTTTTACTTACCACAAAGCTCAGTATAATGACAATTCATATTTCATTGTATCGCTTCCGTATCTAAAGATTTTTCATAAACGGCTGATAGTGTGAAAGTCGTGCAGATTCCGATTATTTTTTTTTCTATTTTAACTATAGGTACGTACAATTGATACCTTTTAAATTACACAAAATCACATGATCTATAGAATAATAGACATAGGCAAGTCTTATGTCTTTCCCGTGCAGCTATCTTAGTGCAACATGATACGCCGGGCCGTCTCGTATGCGCCGAAGAGGACCACCACGGGTTTTGGTTGGTATGCCGGTGTAGGGTGTACATAGTGTTAGAGACTCGGCCCAATGCTCGCTCGGGTGATGCTATACTCCCGAGTGTCGACACTGGGCTGTAAGACTGTGTGAAACCAACATAACCGTTCCAACCCCCCCCCTCCCCAGTGGTGGTAGTAATAATGCGTTTTTCCCGCGTAAAAAAAGTCTTAGGTCTTAGAGTATAATACTTAAAAATATTTACGAAAGCCAACAAGTTTACCAAAACATTAAGCACCTATTAGCATTTTTTATTATCACAATTCACGTTTCTTGCTTGTTAGACTAGAATTAGAGATAATATGCAGTTAAATACATTGTTAAATGTCGCTGTGACTGATCAAGTCCGGCTCTTTGTTTCTGTAACAAGTTGTTATGCGATTTTCCAAAGATAAGTGCCACCGTTGTGTAATGACTTAACCAGAACACTTAGTATCAAATCAATGTTACGATTAAAACTCATTTGCGTTTTTGGCCTTGTTTTTAGATAAAATTAATGGGATTTTATTTTATGTTACACTTCAGTTGTTGGTGGAGTAGCTGCTAAGGCTAATTAGTTATTTATTGTGATGAAGAATAATAAGTTTAGTAGAATAATATTGCTTAATATTACGTTAATATATTTTAAATTGTTGCAACAATTTTTTGTGCATAATATTAAAGATAAGAATAATAAAATAACCTATTAATGAATGATTTACAAACATATTACAAAAACTAATTTAATTCAAACACACACTCCACATTCTTATCAGGTGGATAATTTTTAACAGCAAGAAAAAACATTTTCTTATAATCCCATTGCGCATGAATTAGATCATCTTTCATAACTTTTCATAACTGTAAAATGTGTACGTGACCTATGCAATTAATGCGGAAAGGCGGGTGAATCAGTGGGGCCGGCAGCGAGGTCGGAGAGCGGAGGTCGTGACACCTTCATCATGCTACCCCAAGACCACGCCTCTCCTTTATTGTTATATTAATCTGTCTTGCTCCTACCACGAATTGTATTACTGTTCATTGTCATGGTACGAACTGAGATGTTAAGGGTAGCCAGTGATTATTAGTAAAATCAAATCTGTTTAGAGTGCTTTGTGGTATGAAACGGCATGTTAAGGCACAGTAAAACTATTTATAGTTAAGGGTAGCCAATAAATAAAGGTGGTATAATATCACGGTACGAAGAGTTAAGAGTGATGGCCAGTGTATTCAAAAAATGATTTAAACAAACACTCATCATGCCTCAACCCCTATGGGGTAGATAGAGGTGCAAGTAAGGCACCAACCTTTCGATATGGGTGTTCTGTCTCATGATATGAATTAAGGTACAAAGAATTCAACTATGATAGGTAGATCATCAGAATCTCACTTGATGGTAACCATGTCCGGCTATAAGCACCTAACACCATCCAAAATATGAATTCCTGAAGTAACCACTATATGGCGGTGCATTACGTTCGATTTCCAAATTATATAACACTAGCAGCCCGGACAGACGATGTCCTATTCTAAAAAGGAAATAAAATCCTAGAACCTGAGTACAGTGCCACCTACCGGATCTAATTGTTAATCTAAACCATACTCGAATCCACTTGAAGATAAGTAAAAAAAAATACTAATATCGGTCCAGCCGTTTAGGAGGAGTTCAGTGACATACACACGCACAGAAGAATTATATAAGTATAAAAAGATTTAAATATAATATCTCACTTTATTTATCATCATTATCAGCCACGTGATGTATAAGCCGTATTAAATAAAGAGAGATATCCACCAAAAAGCAGTTTTTAAATACAAGCTAAAGTAAACAAAGTAAGAAAATCAGAATCGTACCTTAACTAAATATACAGCATCCAACAATACCAAAACTGCGTGTCGGTATTGATAAATTTAGAACATCGAGTGTCAGATAAAAAACGCAGCCGAGTTTTCGCAATGAGAACCTGATTTAGAATCAACATCGCATAGTTGTAACCTGTTAAAAAGTGTAAAAAAATGGATCACTCTCTAGCGCGAATGGGCGCGGCCGTCACCGCAGACCGCTATTGCATCCCGCAATACTTGGTTGCGATCGAGTTGATACTTGAATTTAATAAAGTCGATAGTTTTTATGTCAGGTAGTTTATTAGTATAATATTTTTTTTATGGCATCGAATGACGAGACGAGCATGCCGTTCGCCTGATGGTAAGAGATACGACCACCCATAAACAGTAGAAATACCATCCAGCACCTTGACTTACAAATTACTGTGTGGCATTCCACTGCGCTCGTCATCCTGAGGCATAATATTATGTTAAGTCTCATTATATCCTGTAGTTACACTGGCTACAATTACCTTTAAACCGAAACACAACAGTGCATTCGCACTGCTGCTTGGCGGTCGAAATAGACATTGCAGTAGTACCTACCCAGACGGACTCTTACATTAAGAGACCTACCTCCAGTAAATATGAATATTGCTGCTTGAAAAAATGGGTGTTTGTGCACTGAAATTGTGTTGTCTATATTGCCGGTAGTAAATAATAATAAATAATAGATAGAGTAAATGGAAGAGTTTGTTTTACTAAAATTAATATAATATGCTACTAATTAATTATCTAATTATAGGTCTTCAAAAAAATCAAATAACAATTTTACACTGATAAAGGCAATTGTTTTTTTTAATAAAGGCAACAAATGGTTTGTCAACTGTTATGTTTAAAATCTTTGTCACACCTTTTTAAACATTTTACAAAATCTTCTTAAACTACTTTTCAATAACAGGACATTTTGAAAATCCCCAACAATTTACTTCACTTCGACGTAATAGTCGAGTCGAACGCCCGTTGCATTTAGACTAATAACACTAGCAATCTGACGAAATTGCGGAGGTCATCTATCCGGTCACTAATTGAGACAGTTTAGCTTAGACACTGGACGGTCGACAGGCATCCGTAAATTGGCCGTTTATGGTGAAAGTCGGGACCATCAGACCCTAGGTGGAAATGTTAAAGTTCATTGTAGCTCCCGATATTACCGCCATGTTATGGCGTTGGTTCGCTCCAGGGCGCTAGTCGAGCCTTCACGACGACTACCGTTATGGACATCGTGTTTGCTACTTTGTTACAATTTATGGAATAATTAACACATCATAACCGTGAACGTAACGAATGATTTTAAATAGTTATTAAAGAGTATAAACCGGAAGCGGAATTGAGGTCAAAAAGTGGTTATTTATAGACGAGAAATCTCTTACTAGCAATTTGGTATTACTTCTTTATTATGCAATTTTAACACCTATTTGAATATAATATAAATACATACGTATATATTGGATATAATTGATGTTGATTATTCTCAGTGTGCTTTATATTATACATGATTAAGAATATTTATGTAACCTTATTTTTAACTGTCAGCCGGGTGTAATTTTAACAATTAAATGTAAATTATCTGCGACACAATTAATGATATAAATAAAGCAATTCCTCAATGTCTACATGGTAACTATAAAAATGACATAAAACTTGAAACGTGAATAGGAATATGTAATTAAATCTAATCGTGTAGCTTTTTTAAACTAGAAGATTTTGGTTTCTATCAGTTGAAGCTTACTTAGTTCATATGCGATATTACGTTCCCGTATACCCTTTTTTGCTCTTACTATAATTGCAAAAGAAATAACAGTCATAAGCTAGCAATGCTATGCTGCTATAAGTAGTATTTTTCTTATAGTATCATTGATAAATTTGCCATTTGTCATGAAGTATTTTTTAATTACCAAAAGCATATTACAATATAGAGGAATTGATGCTTCTCAAGATATAATAGTGCTCAAGTGTGTGCCCAATACAAAAGTACACTTGCTATTCCTTCACTCTCATACTGCGGTGAGACGACAATCCGACATAATAGGAGAGAGATCAGGCGCAGGACCAACGGCTTTACGTGCTTTCCGAGGCACGTGAGTATCACACCGCGACTCCGAGTTGCAACTAAGTAATTTTTAAGATTAAAAAACTCAGTCACAATGTTTTTGGCTTCATTTGACCCCAGGACCTAAGCGCGCAAATGGTATTCGTAACGTGTACGCAATACAAGTACGCTACCAAGACAGTCAGTAGATTTAATACAACCACATTAACTAGAATCCACCAATACCACGAACTGTTCGGAACGGTGTACTACCCATACAATCTGATTTACGCGCAGCGTGCTATTCCTAAAGCCAATGTCTAGTATAAAGTATCCCATCAAAACATAAATGTGAAATATGGAAGCCAAATCCAAAATTAAGAATATGCGTGCTTGTGGACTTCACCGACAAAAGAATTGAAATCTAAGTGGTTGCCAAGCCATGTAGATAATTCTGAAAATTATTTATATGAACACACTCCATTCTAAAATAAATTTAAACTAATATTAAGCTATTGCATAACTTCTATCGCGGGCCTTGAGTGTGGAAACCGAATCCAGAAATTCCGTAACGAAAAAATAACCCCTTACTCCGACCGGCACAGCGGTGATATATTATTTTCAACTCTAACACCATGCAGAGTGTAAAATTCCATAAGTAAATTTAACATCGCAGTTTTGTAAGAATAAAATATGTAAGAGGATATGGGCTGAATGTTAAACGATAAAAGGTCGAAATTACCGTGTATTTAAAAATTGTTCCAGTCAGTGAAACGTATCGAAATGTCAAACGCGCGCAGTTGATGAGAATGTCCCCATGGCGGGATGACGTGATTCTAAGTTTGAATTTTTTAAAAAGATTTTGTTTCATATCCGTTCAAAGAGGTCATAAATATTAGAATTTATTTTGAGTTAAAGAGGTGTCAAAAGTCGCTCCAAGTGGTTCGTGTGAAAATAAACTAAGCAGCTGCAACTAAGGGTAAAGATAAAGAGAAAGAGAAAGAGAAGGAGAAGGAGAAGGAGAAGGAGAAAGAGACGGAGAAGGAGAAAGAGACGGAGAAGGAGAAGGAGAAGGAGAAGGAGAAGGAGAAGGAGGAGAATGATAACGAAGATGGAGATGGAGATGGAGATGGAGATGGAGATGGAGATGGAGATGGAGATGGAGATGGAGATGGAGATGGAGATGGAGATGGAGATGGAGATGGAGATGGAGATGGAGATGGAGATGGAGATGGAGATGGAGATGGAGATGGAGATGGAGATGGAGATGGAGATGGAGATGGAGAAGGAGGAGAAGGAGAAGGAGAAGGAGAAGGAGAAGCAGAACGAGAAGCAGAAGCAGAACGAGGAGCAGAAGGAGAAGCAGAAGGAGAAGCAGAAGGAGAGGGAGAAGGAGAAGGAGAAGGAGAAGGAGAAAGAGAAGGAGAACGAGAACGAGAACGAGAACGAGAACGAGAACGAGAACGAGAACGAGAACGAGAACGAGAACGAGAACGCGAACGAGAACGAGAACGAGAACGAGAACGAGAACGAGGACGAGAACGAGAACGAGAACGAGAACGAGAACGAGAACGAGAACGAGAACGAGAACGAGAACGAGAACGAGAACGAGAACGAGAACGAGAACGAGAACGAGTACGAGAACGAGAACGAGAACGAGAACGAGAACGAGAACGAGAACGAGAACGAGAACGAGAACGAGAACGAGAACGAGAACGAGAACGAGAACGAGAACGAGAACGAGAACGAGAACGAGAACGAGAACGAGAACGAGAACGAGAACGAGAACGAGAACGAGAACGAGAACGCGAACGAGAACGAGAAGGAGAAGTGAGAGTGGGAGCGGGAGCGGGAGCGAATATTCGTTACACCACTAGTATCTATAGGAACCTAGCGCCGTATCCTACAACAGCTCTGTCTAAAGTCGGAAAATTTATAGAAAAATTCAAGCAAAAGTGGCGCCCTAATACGGAGGGAACGTATTTAATGGATCAAAGCAAATAGTATTTAAATTAAAATAAAGCATCAATGGACGTGTACGCCTAAACGTTCATTATTCTAAAGATAATTTACAGATAGTATGCAGGTGTTCCAATTGCTTGAAAAAGTTTCAAATCTTAAAAATGTACTGTTTTCAGATTTTTTCCTTTGTATACATATAGTAGTATACATTTTCTAGGTCATCTGGAAGTGGGTTAGGTTTTTGATCTATATGTCAGTCAGTGATAAAAAAGATTTTTAAGATTTTAGTATCTCAATGACCGTTTGAGCTGTATTTATGAAATTTTGGATTTTAGTTAACTTAAGAGACTTTAATAAATAAACCAAATCTCATATATTTACAATAAATAGATTGTGAGTTATAGAGGCGTCAAAAGTCACTCCAAATGGTTCGTATGAAACTACACTAGGCAGCTTCTTTACTTAGCTTGACACGCTGCCGCGCGTCTCAATATGTTTGCCTTTTTAGAAACGTTAATTCCTATGTAGGCCTACTAAAGGCGGCCTATGTAAAGTTTGCGACACATTTGTTTAATAATAGTATCACTACATAGTATAAAACAAAGTCGCTTCCCGCTGTCTGTCCCTATGTCCCTATGTATTCTTAGATCTTTAAAACTACGCAACGGATTTTGATGCGGTTTTCTTTTATAGGTAGAGTGATTCCAGAGGAAGGTTTATATGTATAATTTATACCGGGGAAATATAAAGCGGGACTTTTATCCCGGAAAAACTAATTCACGCGGGCGAAGCCGCGAGCAGAAGTCTAGTTTATAATAAATGTGAGCAATAAGTTGTAACATTGTGTTTAAACGTTTTTTTTTTGTATAATATATTGCTTCGTCGTCGTCGTCATCGTCATCAGCCTTTATCAGTCCACTGCTGGACATAGGCCTCCCCTAATGAGCGCCATAGCGCCTGTCTTCAGCTTGCCGCATCCAGCATCTGCCTGCAGTCTTTCGCAGATCGTCATCCTACTTGGCTGGAGGGCGTCCTATAATATATTGCTTATAATGAATTAATAAGTTTTAGACTTCATTAATGACTAGAGTCTTTATTTTAGATATATGACTGATTGCTTGGGATCAAGTTCATTTAACTTTCTGTAATTATTGATAAAAAATAATATGCAGTTCTTATGGACTTGAAGGTAGAATTATCTTCTTCTGTCTAGTATTTATGAATGTTTTTAGACAGTCTTTACTAACTACGTAGGTAAATACCACTTTTACTTTACCACTTTCTTCATAACTTGATATAATTTCAAAGACAGAGACCAAATGTACATACATATATACATATGCATTCACGCCTTTTATCCCCGAAGGGGTAGGCAGAGGCTCAACTAGTGCACCCACTTTTCGCCGTTATTCCGTCCCATGATGTGATAGGGGGCCAGCCTATCGCCATATCGGGCACAAATTCCAGACTCCGAGCTGATACTGTACAGAAAAACTCACTATCACTTTTGCCCGACCCGGGAATCGAACCCGAGACCTCAGCATTGCAGTCGTACCAAAATACAACTACGCCACCGAGGCAGTCCACAGTCCACACAGACCAAAATCTATTGATCACAGAATGAAAATGTTTATTGCGGGCCATTTATAACTGCAATTTTCAACTTTTGATATTTAAGATACATTACCTCTCATTAAAGATAATTTAAATTTAAAGGAACTTTCTCCTGGCGCCTGTCTGCAGATTTAGATAGAAAGAAAATCTGCCAACCTCGTCGGCAGTTGAAACACAGATGCCAGATAACTTAATGCATACATTAACGATTTTCGTTTAACACTGGACCCGCCAGTATGAAAGTGGAGATCCTGAGATCTTCATATCAGCTTCCTAATTACACACGATGGTAGCAGTTAAAATAATAGGCCTTATCTCACTCCAAATAAAGGTTCGTGGAACGCGTTTGTAAAGAAGTTGTTGGAAGAAGTTGGCTTGGTTATTAACACTGACTGCCTAACACTTTGGGCATACTGTGCTAAGCAAATTGTATTAGAAAAATCCGCACAATTTGTTCGACCTGCGAACCTAAGACCGCGCGATCCACAACTCCTATCATTGGACCAAGAAAGCAATTACGACCTTCCTAATAATGTCCAATATCTCGGTATTTTATGAAGTCTCATATTTATGTTATAAATATTTCCGAAGCATACTTATTTTTATATCGGATAATATTCTTATGAGTTAACGGAAAGTAGTAATTCAGATTTACTGGTATATTATCCCTCATCCGGTACGTACTTTTAACGTAAATTAATAATAATGAAATCCTCCTAGCCAGTTTCGGCCACGGCGGCCAATCTCAACGGAGATCAGCCAGGTACGCAGGAGATATTATAGTGCACAAGTGTGTGCGCAATACACAGGTGCACTCGCTATTCCTTCACTCTCATAGTCCGGTGAGACGGCAATCCGACATGACCGGAGAGAGATCAGGCGCAGGACCAACAGCTTTACGTGCTTTCCGAGGCACGGGGGTATCACACCGCCAACTTCCTGACTCCGAGCTGCGACTGAGTAATTTTTTTAAGATGGAAAAACCCCGTCACAAAGTTTTTTTGGCCCGACCCGGGATTCGAACCCAGGACCTCAGCGCGCAAATCGTACTCGTAACGCGTACGCAATACAACTACACCACCGAGGCAGTAAATTAATAATAATATCGGTTCAATAAAACAATAACTTCATAGACAGTATAAAGCATATAACCATTATTACCGGCATAGAACAAAATTATATTTAGATTGTATTATCACAAAAGTTATAAAATTGATAATATTCTGTTTTTATGTGATGTAACTGCTATTTGAAATAAATAAAGCAAGAAATGAGACGTATATAAATCAAATTTTTTTTTTCGTATAATAAAACCTATAGGTACTGAGGAGGCCCGTACTCAGCAGTGGGCAGTATATAATACAGGGCTGGTATCATATGTGGTATATAACTAGGACATTTACTGCCTATTTAAAAAACTTAAGTAACAATTGGGTTTATTGTTACTCGATTTATCTCATGCTATTACTACCTATTATGTTTTTCAAAGGCTACATGATCGACCCCTTCAACTAATGATGGTTTATTTTAGGGAGTCACACTCCGGCATCAATCATAATTCTGACTGGTTCCTGTGTGCAGTAGATGTTGTATTTGAACAACACTATACTACCAAGTAAATATATTCAGTGTTAGAATGCCGTGGGAACCTACATATGGAGAATTCTTCGTAAGAGTTTTTTTTTCGGGCACGATAAATTGACTGCACCTCAGGTAATTGAAGGTATTTGAAGTCTCCCAACCTGCACTAGCATGGTAGACTAAGGCCGGGTTGTTTCATCTGTGGTCAGGTAAAGTTTAGTCTCTAATCAGATACCACACTGGCGAATTGCAACCGAGTTCACAAAAGCGAAGGCGCTGCGCGTTCGTCCATTGTACGACCGTTGTTACTTTATCACGCATGAAACAAGGTCTAATTTACCTTAACACTCGCAGTACAGAAGTAAAGGAAACCTGAGTCCAACAATGGGCGGTATATATTATAGGTATATAGATATTATTATTATTTATACCATAAGGTGCAGCTACTCTGCCACGTTTAAGTACATCTTAATTAATACTTTAGAAAGTACAGTTTCTCTTCGATCTCTTTAACGGTCGGGGCCCACGAAGAAGTAACTAGTTAAGTCAAGCTGACGATCAACAATCTAACCGTTGGTCGTTTAGGAAGTCCTTAAGAGGTGCGCTAACTCTAATTACTATCCGTACAACACTGTTATTATAGTAAACTCGTTACTTTATAAACAAGTATAAAATTACAAGACCTCACGCTGCGCTCGATTACGCGAACACTTTTTTATTACTATAAAGTAAGATCGCATTTTTTATATGGATAACTTTACAACGTTTATTCTAATTAGATTTTAATAGAGGTATCTCTTGCAGGCAAATGAATCATATTCATGCTCAAATGTATTGATGATTAAAATCTCCTTAGGTTTTAGTGTTTGAGACTTTCAAATAGTCGAGTGAGTATATTTAGGTCCTAGGAGCAATAAGATGATATGAACGATATAGCGGCAGAGGACGTGAAAAACGGACGGAAAAAAAATTGAAATCAGGATACTTTATCCCATATTGAGAAATAAAGGAAATTTCGATGGCGTTTATTACAAATGAAATCTTTATTGACATCTAAAATTTGTGTTTAAAAGTTTATTAGATGTGAACGCACAAATCGCTGATTGGTTGCAAAATGGCGGCAAAATTAGTAGTTGGCACACAATTAGACCAATTCCTGGAGTAACATACAGGCAACTATTTAATTTTTATTCCTGAAAGATACACGGTGTTTTTTTTATGACCCTACTGCCAGTAGCCTGACGCGAGTCGGTTTTTCTGGCCACACCGGTCTTTAGGGTGAACGCAGAAGGCGCTAGCAACCCTTTGAAGTGAACCCCTAAGTGACCATGCTGAGGGCAACCCACTAACGGTATACGAACCTCGGCTCAGGACGGCCACTGAGAGAGGATGAGACATCAACGATTAGGGAAAGATTGTTTTTTAGGCCTAATCCTATTAGATTGTGTTGTCATCGGCACGCGGGCCTGAACTGCTAGGGAGGTTGATGGGGGGGGGGGGGGGGACGCGGCGAGGACGGGACTGCGGTCTTGTGGAGTGTTAGAGTTTCAAGAACTCGTTCTTACGGCGGATGGCCAGAGTGATTTCGTCCTCTGGATCGGTTAATACGGAACGCAGCCGTCTCCATTTGGCGCGATCGAATAGAGGTACACGGTGTTATTTTTATTTTGGGGTAGGTAGTTTATGCGGGCTAGGGCGCGTGTGAGCAAAACCTTTTGTCCATCCATACTTATACTATAAAGCGAAAGTAGCTCTTGCAACTGTCTGTCTGTTACGCTTGCACGACTAAACTACTGAACCAATTTTATTGAAATTTTGTATCAAGTAAACATAAGGAAGGTGATAGATATTAGAGATTTAGAAGAAAACACTTATTTTGTTAAAGACAAAATTTTATAGCAGTGACATATTGACATCTGTCTGTTGCGTTTTCTATAAGAACATAGTTCCAATTAAGGTTCCAATAATATACTTATCTATCACCTTCGTTCTGTTGTTTCTGTGTTTACTTCTGATAAACTTACAAACATCCAAACATTTTCACAAACTTTCTCATTTTTTTATTAAGATACATAAAAGGCATAACGCCGAATTCAATCTAACTGAAATAATACATAAACATTTTACTAATTATAATCTATATTGATTTATGCCCTAATAATTGTGCTTACTGCGGAAAATAAAAATAAAACTTATATTTAAGTACTTTTTTTTTCACGGGGGAAAAACGCGTTATGGCTACCATCACTGGGGGGTCAGTGGAATAGTTATGTTGGTTTCACTGGTCTTACAGTCCAATGTCGACACTCAGGAGTATGGCATCATCCGAGCGAGCATTGTGACAATTTAGTTACAAAAGTGTAAGTAATATTTGTAATATTAGTAATCCTACTTAATGAAAATTATAACAATTTCTGGATAGGAAACGTATCATCAACGCAATAGGGTAGTTTACTACTTTTTTTAAAATACATTTATCAAAAATGTACGTCTTCTAAAATGAAGAGGAAAAATATTTTTTAAAATACAAGCTTTATAAACGTTTTAATAAACGAGTTATAAAGCTTTAAAGTTTGGTGGAAGGGGCATCTGTCAGATAACGGAAACAGCAGAATGTGACGTCACCGAGAGTCGCAGCCATAACGCTGCTTGCGTGCGAAACAGATGAAGCGATATCCCCACTACGTCCCCACTTTTGCTCACAACAATATTTAAAATATGAATATCTGCTTTAGTTGTCAACCAATTCTGATTCTGATTTTACCAGCGACTATATAACCCCTAGACTCCTAATAACAGACGATCGGCTTCGGGCAACACATCTGACAAATAGATCCAATGTAGCTTACCGTTCAAAATCTTCAAGTCAGTTGCGACCACAACTGTGAGCTGTAAATACTTCCGTGTTTGCGAATAAATAACTATTGTAATGAACCCGTGCACAATAAAATGGTGTGGTATAAATAGCCATAATTCAAATTTTCAGAAAAATGGCATTACATTTCACAGATAAGGCAATAACGACACATAATCACATTTTATTTAATATTTTACGGAGTTCATCTTAGACTGGCCATTTGAGTGTTTACGCGCCATCTTGTTATATTTGCGTCTCTTTCCGACGAAAGTACTTTTTACATTTTCTATTTCGTTTTGTTTTTTAACATTAAAAGTAAGTGATACACCAAAAGGATTTGTCGATAGTTCTATCGATAAAATTAAAAATAAAAGAAACTACCGCCCGAATACTCAAACGCTACTCAACTAATCAATTTATCTGAGGCCTTTTTAATTTTAACAGGCTTCTTATTTTAAATGGTTAGTTCATTAGTAATAATTAATTCATTTTAAAAACGATTAGGATATATTTTTGACTAGCGGTATCAGAAATAAATGTTATTAAGATAATTTTTTATTTTGTTTGTTGATTATAACGATTGTTTTGAGTTATTCTTTGTGTTATTCCTACAAGTCAGCTCAAATGTTCTTGTGTGTTCGATGTGTGCGTGTTGACGCGCCTTATGTGTGTGCGTGTATGTCGATTTTCGCTGGTTTTGCTGGTCCGCGTACTGGGCCAGTGTGACCAGTAATGTGACGCTCCGGGCTCGAGAGGTTAATGTCGATGAGACTTACTAAGCGCCATCTGTCATTCGATAACATAAAGAGTTTCGTTAAAATATTAATATGTTTAATAAATAATAATAATATTACTATAAAACTTAATTACATAAAAGTAATATCGATAAAAAGATCGTGTTTTCATTTAACTCGTCCTATCCCTATGCCTATGTTTCCAAGGTTATATAATGCGATAAGGTGTTGGAAGAACCAATCATAATGCAGTACCCCGCTTCCTCAAACCTCAGGTAGTTGACAGAATTACTTTGAAGAGAAATATTGAACATTAGGAGTCTAGGGGTTATATAGTCGCTGGATTTTACAGAAGAATTTAGTTTTCGTATTATGTTCTGTTACATATAAAATAATGTACCAAATCAAACATAGGAAACTACCCTACTGCTGTTTGCACAGATTTGTACTCGTGATGCGTGCCCGTTGCTGTAACCCCACTTTAGCGCCAGTAGCATGCTACATTTCTTAACCCTTAACAAGTCCTACGGATTACATTCTCTTTATAAACGTTTAGCAACACCTGACAACAAAGTGTTAAATGAACAGTCAGGCACAATCACCCGCCGTGGTCGCTTCCATGGTCGGCAGCCGGGAGGCCTGGCAGGCGGTGGCCCACTTCTGCGAGGCGGTCCTCTCGCGGAAGGAGAGTGCCGAGAGGGATCGCCAGCGCAGTGGTGATCCCTCCCGCCGCCAGATGAGACGTAGGAGGCGTCGGGTGGACGACTGACCGACGTCTCCCGCCCTGTGGATTGGGGGCGTTTGGAGAATTCCACCACGGTATCCCCTGCCTGTCGTAAAAGGCGACTAATAGGGGCCTCCGGGGCTCACGGGTGGGCGGGACGTGCCGCCCACCCATTAGTCTAGCCAACTTCTGTGACCCCCGTGATGGACATGTCCGAGGCAGCGTGTCTCACGCTGCCTCGGACACCAAAAGGCGGGCACGGTACGGTGTTTCGGGGGCTTCTGAGCCCCCGTAACAGGAAAAGGACCGCAACAGCGGTACGTGCAGGGGCGGTTGCGGACGACAACTTAGACGTGAGTCGGAGGAAGCCCGCAGCCGTCCCTAATGCGCCGAAGATGGCCGTTTAAAAAAAAAAAAAAAGGCACAATCACCCATTTTAAATCAGGCTTCCTAAGTCAACACCAGACTGCGCCTAATAGTTCCAGATTGATGAAATCTGTACGGTCAAATTAGATACTTAGACAATCTAAGTGTTTGCCAACTTTAGGCCTGCTATACACTAAGCAATTCTTACGCAAATTCTATTACTAACTAAATTAAATCTAAATGGAATGTCATTATCAGATGTTGCGGGATCTTATAACAGATTTTGTTGACAAATCTTGTTAGTATTTTTATAAGTATAAATTGAGTCATATTTAATTTTGTTCTGAATTGTAGAACTGGTCTATATGTTGTCATAGTGAGGACTGGAGTACTGCCCCAGGCCTCACTATATCATTACCAAACTAACAAAAAAATAAAACAGACTAACAAAACAGTTGAATTCAGATTCCGAATTCAAATATTTCATGTAACTGTTTCCATAACCAAAAAAATTACATAGACACCAATAAAAAGAAACACAATATTCTAAATTCAAACATTCGATATCAACCCAAAACATGACCCAATAACAAAAGCTGACGTGAACCATTGTGCCATATTCTTTAATTTATAACAAAGAGAGCTCGCTCGACTCACCACGACTGTCCTTAAGCTAATAGTTTAATTGCATCGATCGCCATTCGGCCCGAGTCGATCCGATAAAGATCTGCTGTCGGGAGGTCACCTGCACCGCTTTACTGAACTATTCGTCAGACTTGCATAACTTTTTAAGTATTTATAGTGCCTATCGTCGTGCTCAAAGAATCTTGAGTAATGAATGAAAATAATATTTTTGAATTAAGAATGTTTTTTTGTGATAAAGACTATATAAGTGGTATCATATCGAATTCGAGCTTAAATAATTGTCTGGTAATCGCCTTTTTAGATGGGAAAAGAAACAATAATATGCACATGTTGGCATAATTTATTTTGTCAAATTAACTAAAAAATATTTTCTCTTCAATACAGCTGCTACTTTATCTAATAAAGGCAATTTTACAAAAACTGTATTATCTGCTATGCAAAGATATTAAATAAGACATAAAATAAATTAATATTTTTGGCAATCCAAAACTTTCTTGAACTAAACTTTAATTCCGTTAAGCTTTGTAATTAATAAAAATATTCTACCAATTCCAACACTATGAATACCGCACAGTTACCGCCACTCCGATGAGTTAATAATATTGCACGGAATTATCTTTGAAAGAAGCCCATAAATTACAAGTTAATTTTTGTATACTGCTGCTGAGGTCAAGTAGATAGTAGCATTTTAAATAATTACTTTTATGCCAGTAATTGATCGATTTAGTTCGATCATTGTTTGTCGACAAGCAATGTGTTTTAGTCACTACATGTCCTTCATTTGCTATGGTCATATTTACAATCAAACATTACCGTTCTATGATAGCTGTTAACCAGTATTAACGAGGTATGGGAAATTGCGTTCATGAGTTTCGAAGTCACAATGGTGGATAAAGGCTTGAAAGGATAGTTCCTAGAGTTTTCATTGGGCTATAAAGCTAGTATTTGAGCTGTTAATGGGATAATATTTCATCATTTTGTGAGATAAATAAATCTATTCACGTCGCTTCTTCCTGACTTGGTATTGAGCTTTTAGTTAATGTGCTTGGTTTGTGTTTCTATTAAAAACCTACGAAAATGCGAAGACGATCTTCCTTATCTTGATAGGTTATTTTTATTTTTATTTCATACTAGCTTTTGCTCGTGGTTTCGCCTGTATTAAAGACTTTTTCCTGTACCTACAAAAGTATATATTATACACAAACTATACATGTTTAACAGTATCCGTTATAACTGCAAGTACCAGGCGACAATAAACTGATACAGGTCGAGCGATCTTGCAATATGGTCGGTCTTCGACACTTTGGTACAAACGCCTTTCCGTCTAATATAAGTAGATCCCCGACTTTTGTCTGAAAGGCACTCGCAGTCATAATAAAACATATAAATTATTTCTCTATTCCTATTATAAACCTTCCTCTTGAATCACTCTAACTACTAAGAAAACCGCATCAAATCCGTTGCGTAGTTTTAAAGATCCAAGCATACATAGGGACAGACAGCGGGAAGCGACTTTTTATAAAAAAATCTAAATATTATATGGGAAATAATGTTATAATACATGACTTAATGATAATATTATTATTAATTATAGTGTTATGTTGAATTGCTTTAAAACAATATTACATTTATTGTATTGGCAATTACGTTCTTATTTGATAAGTACAAATTATAACGTTTTTGGGATTTTAACTTGAAACCATTCCAAGTCTTCGTTTGTAGGTCGTGCAACTGGACTTTCTAGTCCCAAGCCTGAAAAAAACTTTACTTTAAAAACATTAAGCAAACTAAATCTGAACATCTACATTTCATGAACTATGAAATTCTAGCCGGAACTAAAATAAGTAATATAAGGTCTAGATTATAGCCGTTGCCATATATTATAGTAATATCTAATATGTGATTGGCTTTGACTTACATTTCAAAAGTTACAAACAACTTTAACGACTTACCATTCCTCAGCAATCTTACGAGTGCCTGTAGGTTTCTGTCTATGGGATATTTCAGTTCAGCAGACGGGCGAGCGAAACCGAATGGTTTTCTTGTAAAAGTGATTTCATTATTAAGGTTATTGCCATCTATAATGAAAAAAGGTATTTATCGCATCATTTGTTGACATGCAGCCTGGCGACTGAACTTTCCTAACTTCGATTTTCAAGTCGATAATAGATCCTCAGGAGCGATTGGACGGGGTAGTCAGTTGCAAAAAGTAAGCCTAATCTTATGTGGGACATTTTTCTATAATATGGATGGGCAAACTTACTACTATTTTTTTTTATGACATCGAAGAACGAGACGAGCATGCCGTTCGCCTGATGGTAAGCGATAAGACCACCCATAAATAGTAGAAACACCAACCAGCACCTTGAGTTACAAAGTACTGTGTGGCGTTCCACGGCACTCGCCATCCTGAGACATAAGATGTTAAGTCTCATTATGTCCAGTAGTTACACTGGCTACCATGCCCTTCAAAATGAAACACAACAGTGCATGCACACTGCTGCTTGGCGGTAGAAATAGACATTGCGGTGGTACCCACCCAGACGGACTCTTACATAATATGTCTATACATATACCACCAATTACTAGACGACTTTGTTATGTTTGTTTGAGTAAACTCCATTCTCAATAAAAATGGATCGTTCTTAAACGTCCATGGATGAGTAGCGGGCTTTAAGGAGAGAAATACTTAGGGATTAACGAGGAGAGAAGGTTGTTTGGAAGGGAAGGTTGTTGTTTTTGTTGCAGTTGCATGCCGAGACGAGTATGCCGCTCGCCTGCTGGTAAGCGATACGACTGCCCACAAAAGTAGCCATACAAAACTTTGATTTTAAAAGAAGGTACTGCGTGGCACATTACTGCACTTGTCACCCTAGGATATAAGGTGTCAAGTCTCATAATGCCTAGTAGTTACGCTGACTACAATGTGCCTGCCGGAATTCCATAAAATCAAACGCAACACGTTGTCACTGTACGTGAGTCTTTTGTGAAACAGTATTTAGTACTAGGCCGGTTAGCTTAAGGACCAACTTATTCTTTTCCGCTATAAACAAGTATGTCTACAGTCAATGAGTATGTCTACAGCATGACAAAGTACTATGTTAATCATCATCATCATCATCAGCCCGTTACAGCCCACTGCTGGACATAGGCCTCTCCCATGACACAGAGCCCGGTCTGCTGCTTTATGCATCCAGTTGCTAATAGAACGTACTATGTTAATATACGTGATGAAATATAACTATCCCACGCTAGAGTATGGAAGGTTAGCAAAAAGAGATTTGAGTTATAATTTAAAAAAATGGTAAAAGTATTAACTTCTGGGTGTAGTCTTCGATTCAGTTGTGGTGAATTTCTTCTCGAATTCCTCTAGGGCTTGCTTTAAGTCATCCATGTAAACAAGCTGCTTGCTAATATCTGCGTAATTAAATAACAATAATTGAATTAATAGTAAGTGAATAATAATTTCTACATTTGAAAATATATTTCTTATATAAGTAATTCGACACGAATCTTGCCCAATGAATGCCAATTTAATTATAACTTATAAGTAAGTATACTTATCTAAAGCGGTCTAGGAAAATATATCTATAATCAGTATATACCTAAGTTACAATACGTACATACTGTTTAGATTAATCTATTCTATTGCGATATGTTTGCTGAATATGAGGAATACGTACTTTATGTTACAGCAAAATACCATGTCGTGGTGCTAAATGATCATATTTCATTCAACTGTAGGAACGTCAAAATGTTTTCACAATTATTGCTTCCCAGTTGAGACAACCGTTAAGAAAGTAAAGTACCAGGAGATGATATAGAATAGCCCTCCAACCCTCGATGGATATTTTAAAAATAATATACAAGGTATAAATAAAATGCTACATAAATATTTTAAACAAAAATTGTGTATATAGATAATATAACAAATATCATTCAATTAATATCAAGAGTTATTTTTTACCTCGAACGTTCATTCTGGAAAGAGCTTGCTGAGCCACGGTGTTTCCTCAGTGCTATAACTTATCCTTAGCTGTGCCCTTGGCATTGCTGACGTCCATGGGCGACGGTAACCACTTACCATCAGGTGGGCCGTTAGCTCGTCTGCCTTCGAAGGCAATAAAAAGAATATATAAAAGAGGATTTATGTTCTTTGTAACTACCTATAGATGCGTATAAAAATTTTGTATGCCGTTGAAACAGTAAAAAATGTTGCACATGTAACAGATTTATATTATGTTTAACACCTTTGTTACCATGTTAATAGCAAAATAAATTGATTAAATCTAAAGTAATTCACCAGTTGTACTAGTCTCCGTAGTTGTAATTTTCGTGGTAGGTGGAGGTTGAGTGGTGGTGGTAGTTTCCAACGTTGTGTCCGTAGACGCTATGGGCTTTCCCGGAGATCCTTCAGTACAAATAAAACTTTACATACAGACACTCACTCATGCCTATTATCACCAAAGGGGTAGGCAGAGGCGCAACTAGTGCACCCACTTTTCGCCGTTATTCCGTCCCATGATGTGATGAAATCCTCCTAGCCAGTTTCGGCCACGGCGGCCAATCTCAACGGAGATCAGCCAGGTACGCAGGAGATATTATAGTGCACAAGTGTGTGCGCAATACACAGGTGCACTCGCTATTCCTTCACTCTCATAGTCCGGTGAGACGGCAATCCGACATGACCGGAGAGAGATCAGGCGCAGGACCAACGGCTTTACGTGCTTTCCGAGGCACGGGGGTATCACACCGCCAACTTCCTGACTCCGAGCTGCGACTGAGTAAATTTTAAGATGAAAATACCCAGTCACAATTTTTTTTTGGCTCGACCCGGGATTCGAACCCAGGACCTCAGCGCGCAAATCGTACTCGTAATGCGTACGCAATACCACTACGCCACCGAGGCAGTCAAAGTCATGATGTGATAGGGGGGGAGCCTATCGTCATGTGGTGACAAATTCCAAACTCCGAGCTGATATTGCATAGAAAAACTCAATATAACTTTGCCCGAACCGGGAATCGAACCCGAGACCTCAGCATTGCAGTCATACCATAATACAACTACGCCACCAAGGCAGTCTACAATTAAAACTTTAGTATTGAAATTAAACTTTTTGCGGATTTTATCGCGGTTTTTTACTTTATATATTCTCTGGACGTTTCGAAGGCTTTGCAGCACTTCATGGTCACAGGGAGGACGGATATCTTTGGTGTGTTAAATCTATTTTAAATTACAGAATTATATTATTTTATTCTTACTTGCAAAACCTGCGTTGTAACGCCCTGCAAATTTTGAAAACGAAGTAAATCTTTTATTTTGTATTCACAGATGTTTAACTTAACATAGTGTAAGTTATTAGCGAAGTCGGCATGATTATAGCAATCACCTGTAGACCGTTTTTTAGTCTGCCATTAACTTACAGCGTGTCCTACGTGAACGACTAACATGAAGCGACGCGACGTGCTACAAACGCGATCAAAACAACGGAATATCTTGCTTGTGTCCTACACATATCAGCCCGCTTGAACGCGGTAATGTTGCACCGCGTCGCCTTCGTCCCTCGTCGTCTTTTCAAAGGGTTGCTAGCGCCTTCTGCGTTAACCCTAAAGACCGGTGTGGCCAGAAAAGCCGACTCGCGTCAGGCTACTGGCAGTAGTGCCATTAAAAAAAAAACCCCTTCGTCCCACACGTAGGACACTCGATAAGATACAGTCAGCAGCGTAAGACGCTGAACAAATTCAAAATTTCAAATTGCCTCCATACTTCTGTGTTATTACTAATCTTTTTTTTCTCTTCACAAAAATAAAATAAAAGAGATTTACTTTATTTCAAACGAAGAAAAAAATGTTTCAGCTAACCTTAACACGTATATAGGCGATTTGAAATTTAGATTTTTGATAATTATGCAATCAAGATTCTAGGGTGGTCTCTTTCTTTCATTCTTCGCTTAGCATCTTTGAGTATCTACCATCGTCTAAGCTTAACACAAACGAAAGAGAAAGATGTATGTTTTTTGTTTCTATTTGTTGCTGACTGTACAGTGTTAGATTGTCGTAACAAAAAAAAGATGATTTTGCTGTCACGTTCCCCTTTTTATTAATGAGAAAAAAGCTTCATCGCTACCACCACCGGGGTGTGAGTGGAACGGTTATGTTGGTTTCACCGATCTTACAGCCCAACGTCGACACTCGGGAGTATAGCATCATCCGCGCGAGCATTGGACCGAGTGCCTAACACTATGTACACTCTACACCGGCTTATTTAGATATATGTATTCCTTACATATTATGCAAAACTTATATGGCTTACTTGCAGGAGGCTGATTGAAGTAGCTTATGTATCTTCTTTGGGGTTCCACTATAGGGGCTTGTGATATACTCCCCACTATTTCCAACTGCACTTCCACATTATGATTGGGTAAGTCTTCTGTAAATTGGTTTATTATTTTGTGACTAATATATCCAACTAACTTTTGCCTGCAGCTGTAATTGTTGTCATAAATCATAATAAATTAAATGGAATCAAAGTAGACTTCTATAATAGTAAAAAAATATTCAAAATCAGTTCTTCTCACTCTAACTCATGATTTTTACTTATTTATAATAAGAACAAAAAAGTACAATCCTACTAATATTATAAAGGCGAAAGTTAGTAAGAATGTCTGGTTGTATGGATGTTTATTCCTCTTTCACGCAAAAACTACTAAACGCATTTCGATGAAATTTGGCACACGGGTAGATCATGTCCTGGATTAACACATAGGCTACTTTTTATGCCGGGAAAACATAAAGCGGGACTTTTATCCCGGAAAAGCTTTTTAACGCGGGCGGAGCCGCGGGAAAAAAGCTAGTGAGTAAATAAAAAAACATGTGTAGACTAATTTCTATACTGAGAGAATTCACACAAGCACCTCGATAAAAAAAAATCATACAGCCAGAGCCACGAATAGAAATTATAAATGTGACATAATGAAATTGCGCATTATTAAGTTTACTCACCAGACAATCTTCTCATTGGATTTAAATATCTCTGTAGAAGGTTGTCTACTCCATACTTCATCAGCTTGCTCTTGTTTACTAAAAATAAGTCAACGATGATTATTCAGGTATATAGGAAGTAATTATATATAAATGAAATATGAATATAAGTGTCTTAAAAATATTATAATTACGCTTCTTTAATTGTAGTACGCAAAATGTCTCACATAAGAAGGCGTGTGAATTGTGATCTTTGACAGTTTATAAATCATGAATATTATTGCCATTGATAAGGGCTTCTTCACACTATCATTCTATTTTAAACATCATAGAAGTATTATATACTAATATAGGCCATACTTTGTATTATCAAAAAATATTCGATGGCCTAGAACCTAGGGTGGTCTCTTTCTTTAATTCTTCGCTTAGCATCTATGAGTATCTACCATAGTCTAAGCTTAGCATAGACGAAAGAGAAAGATGTATATTTTTTGTTTCTATTTGTTTGCTAATCCTTGTTTACAAATTTTTATTCGGATAATGAACAAATCCGAAGCCCATTTGTAAATAAATCAATGACAGTTATGAAATAATCGATAACTATTAGATGTACCGCTTTGTTGGGTAGTTGGATATTTGTTCAGACTTCGATAACGACCACCATACGCAGCAATAAATATGTCAGTAAGATACTTGCTAGTATCATGTTTCGGGATCGGCTACTGTACAACGTTATATTGTATGCCGACATAGCAATTGCGATTTATGAGCCTGTCGGACGTCGTTGGTATCCGAACTTGGCGTAAGAGTTTTGGAGAGCGCCTAGATTGCTAGTACAATAATGTCCTTAATTTTAATGCTTTACAATTTGAATTTGGAATAAATATTATATTAATTGCGATCAGTAATCACCCACGTTTAGTATTGATTTATGTGAATCCCAAACATGATGACTAGCAAAATGGTCATTTACTATAAATTACGGATCTATACCAATTTACATTTTAATTAACATTAGCACTTCTCGGTAATAAATACAAATTATTTAAATACCTTTAATAATATAACCTTCGTACTGATGAGTAAATGTCATTAGAACTATTTGAATTATTATATAACGCATAACGTCGAGTTATTTAGGTCGACTGTACACTTGTTTCCATCATTTTAACTGATTTTATAGCACCAAATCCAGTTCCACGACTTGAACTATAAATAAAGCATCGAAATATAATCCTATATTTGTTTTTTTATTGGTATAATAATAAAACAATGTACAGTTTTTGCAATGTTATTTATTTTTGCATCGATTGATATTTTAGTTGCGTAATAGACATGAGAATTTCATTAAAATAAATGCCCAGGTATCAAAACTATTTGAAGGCTGATTTTTATCAAGATAAGACATCGATTTTTTAAATAATGCGGCAGTGGTTTTGGAATATCGATCGATAGGTCAATATATTTTGCGGCGCATGCTCCGTTCACAAAGCCATAAAAAAATCAATTTAAATTATCTTCTTAACCGCCCGCACATTACAAGTACAATACAAATTATGCTATGCGTTAGTTAAACTTAAATAAATTGTAATTTATAAACATAGCCATCGAAACGGACTGCCTCGGTGGCCTAGTTGTATTATGGTACGACTGCAATGCTGAGGTGTCGGGTTCGATCCCTGGGTCGGGCAAAGTGATATTGAGTTTTTCTATTCAGTATCAGCTCGGAATTTATGCCCGATATGGCGATAGGCCCGCCCCCTATCACATTTGGGACGGAATAATGGCGAAAAGTGGGTGCACTAGTTGCGCCTCTGTATGTACCATAGAAACGGTTGGGTGTATATTTTCTGGAATTGAGGACAAAACTTCTCGATATTATATACGTCATATTGTATTAATAAGGCAAGGTGAGTGGAAAAATTTCTTAAATATCATCGATGTTCGTTGATTTGCCAATGCTTGTTGTAGGATCATAATATGCATTAAGAATATTTATTGGCAGTTAAGTGTTTACTCAACAAAATTCAGCTAAACAGCCGACTTATGCCAGACAGCTAATCAAAAATTTAAAACCATCTATGTAGGATTTTTGACCGACTGCCCCAGACTGCACTTGATACCTGTAATGTTTTTTTTTATTATGTAATACTTTTTTTTACTTTTAGGTTTATTCGCGGATTTTGTGTTTAATTTTCTCCCGACGCGAGGTTTTCATCCACCCCGTGACGCTGAAGGATGCAAAGTTTTGGAAAGGTCGGGAGTAAAAATCTTTACATAGTATAAAACAAAGTCGCCCACCGCGTGTGTACGCGATAAACTCAAAAACAGGATTTTGATGAAATTTAGTATTGAGATAGTTAGAGACCCTGGGAACGTTTCCGACTATTTTTATCCCGATAAATATATCATGGAACTTTTATCCCGACTAATCTCTTACACGTGGGTCTGAGGAAAAGGTAGTTAAACGGAAAAAACCGCGAAAATATCCGTTACGTAGTTCTATTTTAAATTATGCTTTCTCAATGATATACTAAGTAAGGAATAAATCTTCTCTTTACACAATATGTACAGAAAAGATTACACCGCAACGTCTATTTCTACCGCAAAGCAGCAGTGTGTTTGCACTGTTGTGTTTCGTTTTGAAGGGTATTGTAGCCAGTGTAACTACAGGACATAATGAGACTTAACATCTTATGTCTCAGGATGACGAGCGCAGTGGAATGCCACACAGAACTTTGTAACTTAAGGTGATGGATGGTATTTTTACTGTTTATGAGTGGTCGTATCGCTTACCATCAGGCGAACGGCATGCTCGTCTCGTCATTCGATGCCATAAAAAAATATGTACACTGCCAATATACAATAAAGTATAGGAGCTTATAAATGGTATTTGTATGTAAAACCATTTTACATTATACAATACCGTTATCGCTTTACGCTGTTTTGTCATAAAATTACACATTTATTCGACACAAACAACAAAAATCGTATGTGCAATATTAAATTTAATAAGCGAATCGATAAAACTTATTACGGAACAAAAATTATTGCTCTCGTGGATCTCGATAGTTATACAGAGCCGAGCTAATATTCTTTATCGTCCGCGACACCGCGACAATCGTGAGACTGCGAGTGTGTGTGATATGGTACAATTTGTTTGCTAGTGATGTGATTCATCAATTTGGACTATATTCAAAATACATATTTTGAAGTTGAATAGAAAATTAAATTTGTTTGAGTAAAGTATTCGATTGAAAGAAAGTTTTATTATACGGCCGGATCTCGAACTACTTAGGTTTAAAATAAGTTGCTATAATAATATATCACTTATAATGTTTTTACCATTAATGCCGCATTATATAATTAGTGAGGAATATCTAAGCTGTAACCAATTATCCCAGGAAGCAAGGCCGTACAGAACCGCAATGCCAAGATTCGCTATAATTTGGATCGAATTTTGTTTGAAATATAACTTGCATTTGTTATTTAATAATTATACACAAAAAAAATATTTTAACTAAATTTAATTGTATTTGAGCAATTTTGATTGTTGGTTTCTGGGTGAGGGTGCGTACTTATACCGCACCGCGCCACCGTTGTCTTTGTTTTTGTTAACATGACACTGAAATCTGTGGAAACTGTTGTGGATAACCCTCCATTCGATCGCGCCTAATGGAGACGGCCGCGTTCCGTATTAACCGATCCAGAGGACGAAATCACTCTGGCCATCCGCCGTAAGAACGAGTTCTTGAAACTCCAACACTCCACAAGACCGCAGTTCCGTCCTCGCAGTCGAGGACCTCGCCGCGTTCCCCGTCGCCCCCCCAACCTCCCTAGCAGTTCCGGCCCGCGTGCCGATGACAACACAATCTAATAGGCGTAGGCCTAAAAACCAATCTTTCCCTAATCTTTGATGTCTCATCCTCTCTCAGTGGCCGTCCTGAGCCGAGGTTCGTAACCCGTTAGTGGGTTGCCCTCAGCATGGTCACTTAATTCAAAGGGTTGCGAGCGCCTTCTGCGTTCACCCTAAAGACCGGTGTGGCCAGAAAAGCCGACTCGTGTCAGGCCAGAGGCAGTAGGGCCATTAAAAAAAAAAAGTTGTGGATAATGTGTTGTTTAATCGTTTTTAATTTACAATTGTTATGTTTTTCTGTAGTTTCCCAAATAAAGTAAAATAAAATAAAATACATATTAGCATACTTTAATATTATTTGATATGTATTAGGATTCATTTGGTTTATTTTGTTTGTTTCTTTTCTTGTACACCGCTATCTATGTGTGATTTTAGATACTTTCCATACAAACGTTGCTTGGAAGAGATCGTTTGTAGTGATAAGGCTACCCACTGTACACCATAAATTTAAGGTAATGTATCATTATTAATTGTTTTCCTATTTTAAATATGTCATTAACACAGAAGAGCTAGACCAATCTGCATCAACATTGTTATTCAACTCGTATAATACAGCCCTATTTTATCAACCAATATATACCTACGCAAAGAATTGTCTTATCTGCGAAAAACACCCAAATCTTCATCATTCAAAACTCACATACATTACCAGTAAAGCCGGACGATGAAGCCACTATTTCGAAATACACAAAAATATGTATTATGAATTACAATTACGAATTTGTACGTCTTTGCACAACACTCGCCGTACGTGGCTTGCGAGGAATTCTTGGCCTCTGGCCGATGAGAACGCAATATGAATTTTGTTACCTTTTTATATTTCAAACGTGCTAATATTTATATGCGTAAAATATAGCGTAGATGTCTGTGGTATCCGGGACGCAGTCATTACTATTCTAGGAGTTAACAGACCTCTAAAACTGTAGATTAACTAAAGTTTAATGTTTTTGTGACATACATTTGGCTACTTGTACGGTGCTAGCAGATTTTGCACGTCCTATTGCAAGGTTGTAACATAGAGGCCTCTATGGTGCACATATTTCGAAAATAAGACTAAAGAGGCCGTTCAAGAATTACGTAAGCTGAGTTTTAGTATTTTTAACACTCCCTTCCCCCGCCCCCCTTGTCAGCGAAAGTAAGCAAAGTCCCCCTACTATTCTTAGGTAATAGCATAGATATCATATTTACAAAATCTGTTAAAATCTCTTCATTGTTATTTATTTATATGTAATAAGTAAATATTGCTGACGCCATCTCTGTTGAGACCACTTCCGTCCCCATGTCATCCAAAATAAGCAAAGGGTATGCGGAGAGACATTGGTTCTCTCTGTGTATTCTACCGCCTCTTCCGTGGGGATTGCTCTGAGGAACTGTTCAATATGGTGCCCGCCTCGCATTTTTACCATCGCACCACTCGCTATCGCAGTGGAGTTCATCCTTACTACGTTGAATCCGTCCGTAGTAGCACGGTGCGTTTTGGACGGTCTGTTCTGCCGCGCACGTGCAAACTTTGGAATGGACTCCCTGCATCGGTGTTTCCCGAGCGCTATGACCTGTCCTTCTTTAAGCAAGGTTTAAAAAGAGTGCTCACCTCCCGGTAGGCAACGCCATGGTTGTGCCTCTGGCATTGCTTAAGCCCATGGGTGGCGGATGCTGCTTACCATCAGGCGGACCGGTTGCTCGTTTGCCTACAAAGGCAAAAAAAAAGATGTACTCCGCTCCTTTGGTGCCTACATAATACTTAAACGGACCCAAAATGATAAAAATAATAGTTATAATACTTTCCCTACTTAATTTAAATTTGAACCTGCATATCCCTAAAACATTCAATCTGTACTCCAACTACTAATATGTTCACAATGGTTCATAATATGCATTTTTTATAATGGCATGGCAAAGTAATCACACCGTACCAGATGGCAAGCTGAGAGGGGTCCAGATAATGTCAACTGATGAGCGATGACTATTCCTTGTCAGTCGACACATTTTTTTATGGCATCGAATGACGAGACGAGCATGCCGTTCGCCTGATGGTAAGCGATACGACCACACATAAACAGTAACGACACCATCCGGCACCTTGAGTTACGAAGTTCTGTGTGGCATTCCACTGCGCTCGTCATCCTGTGACATAAGATGTTAAGTCTCATTATGTTCTTACACTGGCTACAATATCCTTCAAACCGAAACACAACAGTGCATGCACACTGCTGCTTGGTGGTAGACATTGCGGTGGTACCCACCCAGACGGACTCTTGCATATAAAAGACCTACCACCAGTGGCCTGTTTCAACCGGATATATACACAAGTCAATCCCAGACCGCGGCTCACTTACACGGCCTTATATTGTGGGTTTTAACACCTTATGTACCGTGGTCGCAATCTGGGGGGATACATCCTATTACCAGCAAATAATATGCCTTAGAGATTTTCCATTATCATACGCGTACTCACGCCTTTTATCCTCGAAGATGTGAGAGGCGCAACTAGTGCACCCACTTTTCGTCGTGCGTATTCCGTCCCATGATAGGGGAAGAGGCTATATCCATATCGCGCACAAATTCCAGACTCCGAGCTAACAAAAGTTAGAAAAACCAATATCACTTTGCCCGACCCGGCGATCGATCCCAATACCTTAAGATTGCAGTCGTACTGTAATACAACTATACCACCAAGGCAGTCGTTTTCCATTATCATTTATTCAATAAGCCTAAAAGTTTATAAACTTCTTCCTATACGAAACTTAGGAGGCACCTATACTTATAAATATTCTTCGCAACATAAATTTTTATTATCAATGATAAGCGAATGAAATAAATTTAAACCGCTATGAATGGGTGAGATCGTGATCACGCCTATTCCATACGACCACTCTGGCTGGTGGACAAAGATTAAATAATGTAGAATATATGATTTTTCACACATTTATATCATAAAACTACGATAATACTCAGCTTATGTAGGTCATAGCATACGATGAAATGCTATAGTATTTGAAAGCCTACGATGCTGATGTAATTCAAGAGATATACTTACATTGTACCTTTGTGAGAAGAAACGTCGAGTCTTTTCGTCATCCATACCGCAATGTTTGAAAACGAAAGTTTTCAATCAGTGCGTCCTACCCGTCATGACCTACGGAGCCGAGACATGGACACTCACGGTAGGGTTGGTCCACCAGTTTAAAGTCGCTCAGCGAGCTATGGAGAGAGCTATGCTCGGAGTTTCTCTGAAGGATAGGATTCATAACGAATACATCCGACAGAGAACCAAAGTTATCGACATAGCTCAAAGAATTAGCAAGCTGAAGTGGCAGTGGGCTGGCCATATCTCGCGAAGAACCGACAACCGCTGGGGTAAACGTGTTCTTGAGTGGAGACCGCGACTGGGCAAACGTAGTAGGACGCCCTCCGGCCAGGTGATGATGAGAAGAAACACCAAAATTACCGACACAAGAACCGATTTAAAAACTCACCTCTACATAAAACATAAAATTTCTACAATAAATTAAGCACCCAAGTACCTACTGACGGAAATATTTAAAATAAATGTGGTAGTTCCTTAAGAAAAATTGTCAGGTTTCTTAAAAGTGGACAAAGTTAAAGTGGCCGAGTTTGTTCAAAATCAAGAAAAATGGCTGAAATCTCAAAGATGACAAGATGACAAATCTTCATAATTCTTAATTAAATACTTCCTGCGAGGTCGTTTTGCGTCATGTTAACTGTTGACGCGTATAACTTGAGGAAACGTTTACACAGTAAATTAAACTTTTGATTTTATCTGCGTGGGAATTAATTGCAATATTAGGGTTATGCACAATCACCTTCATATTTTGTTGCAAGTTTTAAAATTATGTGGTTATTTTAGGTTTTTAGTTATTTGAGGTTTTATCAAGGACTAGCTTTTGCCCACGGCTTCGCCCGCGTTAATAAGTTTTTCCGGACTAAAAGTACATACATAAAAACCTTCCCGTTGAATCACTCTATCCAACACATTTATTTGTATAAAGATTAATATTATGACGTTGATACAACTCTTAACAAATAATGCATTAATTTCGACCAAATTTGATTACCATAAAAACGGTTCTAGAGAGTTTATTTTAAAAGATAGACATATACTGTCGCGGACTTTTTTTTAGATCATTTCAAGAGGAATAATTCTTTCATACATATATTTTTGGTATCTTGAACCGTTTTCGCAGCGCACGCAATGGCAGCCCTCAAGGATGAATAATTTTCCCCGCATTTTTCACATTTTCCATTATTTCTTCGCTCCTAATAGTTGCATCGTGATGTTATATAGCCTATAGCCTTCCTCGATAAATGGTCTATTCAACACAAAAAGAATTTTTCAATTCGCACCAGTAGTTCCTGAGATTAGCGCGTTCAAACAAACAAACAAACAAACAAACAAACAAACAAGCAAACAAACTCTTCAGCTTTATAATATTAAGTATAGATGTGCTATATTTGACGAAACACTCAGAAATAAATCTGTAAAGGAAATTTATGAGTTAATGTAATTTATATGTGTTTTATGAAAATCTTTAGGGGAGGACTACGTTCAACAGTGGACATCATTGGCTGATAATGATGATGACATGTGTTTTTGGTCTGCGTATGTCTAAAGCTATGATTTACCTAAACCAAAAAATAACATACGAATACCTATATTTTTTTATTGCATCGAAGGCAGACGAGCTAACGGCCCACCTGATGGTAAGTGTTTACCGTCGCCCATGGAGGTCAGCAATGCCGAGGGCACAGCTAAGCCGCTGCCTATCGTAAAAACTTTCTTAAACCTCGTGTGAAGAAAGATAAGTCATAGCGCTGAGGAAACACCGTGGGAGGAAGTTCATTCTAGAGTGAACACGTTCGAGGTAAAAATGAACTCTGGAAACGTACAGTGCTGGCAGTGGGCGGTACCAGGTGGAAAAGATGAACTTTCCTCCGAGAACGGGTAGTCCGGTGGTAAAAAGGAGATGATGGTGTCATCTCGAACAGTTACTCAGAGCACTCCACGTGGAAGAGCCGATAGAGTACGCAAAGGGCCCCAATGTCTCTTCGCATTCCCAACGGGTCCAAACTGTCCGAGAGCTTATGATCATCTTTGATTCGAGCAGCGCGCCTCTGTAAGGAGTCAAATGGAAGCAACTGGTACTTGGGTGCCCCAGCCCATAGGTGCGAGCAGTACTCCACAACAGGCCGGATTTTGCTTTGTAAAGCAACAGTCTTTGTTCCGGCGTGATTTACCGCTTAGCTCTATTAAGGACACCCAGTTTTCTTGAGGATAATTTAGCCTTACTTTCCACGTGACTCCCAAACTGGACACCGCTCGAGATTCTGACTTCAAATATCTCGAGCTTCTCAGAGATTTGCAGGGGAACTCCTGGGAACTGTGGCGCCATGACAAAAGGATCCTTCTTCGCGATGAACGCGCACACTTTTGTTCAACCAGGTTCAGACTACCCCATTCTGAGACCCGACCCAAGGAAGTCTCAACTTCAGACACAAGTTTAGATCGCCCTTCCTGCAGTTCACTCCGTGGGATATTCTGGCAGCCGGTATAGCGCGCTCCTCCCGTACTATCATCCGCATAGCTATGTATGTACTCGATTGATAACATATCATTGATATGCAGGATGAAAAGCGTGAGGGAGAGCACCGAGTCTTGAAGGACGCCAGCGTTGATGGTTTTGGTCTCGGAGATACTGCCATCAATGACGACTTTTATGCTCCGACCATCCAGAAAGCTGACAATCCACTTACAGATACATACCTATATATAAGATATACGAAAAAGTCTTCGTGATGCTTTTATTAATAATTAAATGCTCACATGTACCAACATTTCCTTATGTTGTCTGTATTTTAAGACGTATAGTGTTATTTTTACTTCACTTTTTAATCTTGATACATCTAAGTTATTTATTACCGTCTCTTAGCCAATTTTATACGTATCAATTAAATCTCAATAATAACAGTCCTTTTTGATTGTCAGTTGCCTTTAATGAGAAGCTATTCCTTTTAGTAACGTCATACCATCCCTGTATTTTATCTCACTACTGAGTACGGGCCTCCTCTACTACTGAGAGGGCTTAAGCCTTAGTCCACCACGCTGGCCTAGTGCGGGTTGGCAGACTTTACATACCTTCGAGATTCTTATATGGAATTCTTAGGTATGTAGGTTTCCTCCAGTTTCCTCACAATGTTTTCCTTAAACATTCCTTTTGACATATGAAAAAAGGAAAAAAACTACAAAAATCACAGTGAAAAGTGCCTATAACAGTATGATGCCAGCGCCATCTACTCAAAGAATCGAATTAAACATATCCATTTTTCTCATGGTATCAAATTACGTGGATAAAAAATACCCTATGTATTAATTTAGGACATGACTTACCCTTGTGCCAAATTTCACTGAAATCTGTTTAGTTGTCTCTGCGTTTACTTCTAACATCAAAATATTTTCACAAAGTTTCGCATTTATTATATTAGTAAGAAGTAAGATAAGAATTAGTTACTACCTACTCAGAAGTGAAACAAGCACTAAGCATTAGAACACCTAAACTTGTCCTCTATTTGTCTACTCTATGATATTATCCCACAAAAGCAATCGCTACTGGCTAATTTAGGAGGATTTCTATGCAAATTTAATTACAGCTGTTACTGAACGTAAGTACAAGACCACTAACGAAGTACGCCATTAAATGCTCCGATAGGCAGACCTTATGTTATTAATTTTCATGAGGGATTGGTTTTAAACTGTGCTATACGTTTTAATGCCTAACGTTGTGACTTTTAGAATACTCAAGGATATTGCAGTTTTTTCTTGTTGTTTCGACGGTTTTTTGCATCGTGGGCGTATAATTGGTATTATTTGTACTTTTATGGATCATTGAATATTGTTATTTTCATTCTATTCTCCTTGTTAGGTAAGAATACTACCTACTAAAAGCGACGATAGCCTAGTTGGGAGTAATACGGACTGCTGAGACGAGTGTCCGCGGTTCAAAACCCAAGGACAAACACCTCTGACTTTTCTAAAAAAATATGTGTATATTCTTTGTGAATTATCACTCGCTTTAACGGTGAAGGAAAACATCGTGAGGAAACCTGCATACCTGAGAAGTTCTCTGAATTTCGAAGGTATGTGAAGTCAGCCAACCCGCACTAGGCCAGAGTGGTGGGCTATGGCCTTAACCCTCTCAGTTGTAGAGGAGGCCCTTGCTCAGCAGTAGGCAGTATATAGTACAAGGCTGGTATGATATGGTATGGTACTAACTAACAACTAAATGTATGGTTTGGAAACTCGACAAAACGGTTTTAATATTATGATTGAGTAAGAAGAGCTCATATTAAACTGTTTATTTTAGTACCAGTGAAAATGTTTGGCAAATGGAGTAATTGTAGAATAATTAAGGAATTTTAATGCAAAAAAAATAAATTGAATTATTTGACGTTGACGTTTATTTAACTATTGTACACACATACATAGCATCACGCCGTTTCCCTTTTCAGGGGTAGGCAGAGGTGTATCACATTCACATTTTGCCAGCTATGTTAGGCCCCATGTAATTAGGCAGGGCTATTGCCAGATACATTTATGTTCGTAATTTCTTGAATTAAAAATTGATATCTATAACGCACACTGAGTCATTGGTCACTCATCAAACACGTCAGAGCGCAGTTGCACGGAAAGTTACCACCACAACCACACTACAATTAGCATTAACACATAAACTACATTCATGCAGGTAAACAAATCTCCAACTCCATACATAGACATTGCTTACGCGAGCACATGTAAAGGTTGATAAATAGGCATAGTTTCGACGCAGACGTCAAAGTTAAAACGATTCGTTTATTTAAATCAACGAATTGATACACATTTACATGTATGTATAATATAATAACACCAGCCCTATATTATATTATGTCTTGGCTAGTTGGGAATGGCACGGTCTGCCGAGCCAATGTCCGGAGGTTCAAAACCCAAGGCACACACGTCTGACTTTTCAAAGTTACGTGTGTTTTGTTTATCAATTATTATACGCTGAATAAAGGTGAAGGAAAACATCGTAAGGAAACCTGCATACCTTAGAAGTTCTATGAATTTCGAAGGTATGTGAAGTCTGCTAACCCGCACTAGTCCAGCGTGGTGGACTAAGGCCTTAACACTATCAGTTGTAGAGGAGGCCCGTGCTCAGGAGTGGGCAGTATATAGTACAGGGCTGGTATGATATGGTATGGTACTAACTAACAACTAAATTTATGGTTTGGAAACTCGACAAAACGGTTTTAATATTATGATTGAGTAAGAAGAGCCCATATTAAACTGTTTATTTTAGTACCAGTGAAAATGTTTGGCAAATGGAGTAATTGTAGAATAATTAAAGACATCAAAATCCCATAGCCTAAATTATTCAAATATTCAAAGGTTAGGTGCAGATATATTTAAGGCTGTACAAAGGCGCATATCAATTGACACCATGTAAGTCTAGCCGGTGGCCAGTCGACCCGTTAAGTAGCACCGCTTCCTTAACAAAGGAGCCAGAGCCTCCCTTTGCAACAATTGTATGAGCTATTTGCCTTATCGGTAGAACACCGCAATCATACCCGCCTTGAATGACCGTGACTGGTAAGTTTTGATAGTTCTTGGAAAAATATTTAGTGGTTTTTACTGGTTTCTGCCATTACGTCGGTGACACATTATTTTTTATTATTTCATTGTAAAACAAATTTAATATTCACTTATATTTAAAAGATATTGGGAAACGTTGAACTTTTATATGTAAAACACTTTTAAATTTATTGGGATGAAATATCTAAATTTAAAAATCCTGTGCTAAGATAATGATTAAGCCATTAAAGTTCTATCTGCAATCAATAACACTATTTTTGTAACGATATAACAAAACTATTATTATAATAAGTACATTCAAGTAAGGTAGCAATGACCAATAGATATTAGAATCCGTCGGAGGCTACTTTATGATACAGATGGCTCGTATGTGAGAGATTACTACTGGTTACGTATTTACTGCTACGTGAATCAGTAACTTATTATTTCTGGTTATATTCTGTAGTATATTCTATTTAGTTTTGCTCCTGTTTATGAGCGGTCGTCAACCATGCTAGAAAATTCGTGCTATCAATCAGTGTATAAAAACACATTTAATGAAGCAACTACCAAAACTGCTCAATTTGACTACATTTAGTCCAGTATCTATTGGCAGAAGTGTGCTGCAAATAACTGTGTTATAACAGCGATATTGTGTGCGTGATGTGACCATAGCGAGAGAGATACGATGGCTCGCCTGTCATCTTACACCCCGTTATAGAATTAATTACAAATATTCAGGTTAGGACGAGTGTGAAAGTGGTCATTTAATGCAAAACGCGAACGTGAGTTTAATATAGTAGATAAATTAATCTAGTCCAAAGGTGCTGTCGATAACGTGTAATATAGCAAACATTTATGAATGTTTGTGCCCGAACATCATGAAATGATGAATGACTGCCTCGGTGGCGTATTTGTATTACAGTATGACTGCAAAGCTGAAGTCTCGGGTTCGATCCCCGGGTCGGGCAAAGTAATATTGAGTTGTTCTATTCCCTATCAGCCCGGAGTCTGGAATTTGTGCCCGATATGGCGATAGGCTCGCCCCCTATCACATCGTGAGACGGAATAACGGCGCAAAGTGGGTGCACTAGTTGCGCCTCTGCCTACCCCTTCGGGGATAACAGGCGTGAGTGTGTGTGTGTGTGTGTGTGTGTGTGTGTGTGAACATCATGAAAAAACGGTAGATAAACTGAATTTCACCATGAAAGAATCGTATAAGTAATACAAATTTAAAATATTTTGGGATGGAATATTTTTGTCGTTTTATTCTTACATTCGACGTTGGTTCAAACTAGTTTGACTAATGAAGGTAAAGAAACATGTAAACTACCACCAGTAGTATCGTAAAAGGCGACTAATAAGGGTCAGTAGGGTCGCTGGGTGCGCGCTTCGGATACTCTGTGTAACATAGTTTTGTATGGAGTCTTCACGGTTCTTAATTTTTTGATATTAGCAATATGAGATAGCTGATAGCTGACTGTAACCTATTTCTAGCTGCAACGGGAGTTAATCATGTCAATCGGTTTTAGCAACAGACTGACGCCAGTAATGAAACAAATTTTAAGCATTTCAGTCTTCCATAGTAGTTGTAGAAGTAGTCATACTAAGCCGGGTTTTATAGGTTAGTAATAACATTACAGCGTATAAATACTTGACACCTATTTACACACACGCCTTCATGCTGTGGGGGTAGGTAGAGGCTATGAGTGTCAGAAATTATTTTATACACACTTTTACATAAATTAGTATCGTCATATAAAGTATCAAAATTTATTGGATAATAGAATTATCTCCTTCTAAAGAAACATTAAAACTAAACTAGGAACAATTAGATTAAAGGCACGTGTCCAATGCAACAGAAGTGTCCGCGTCGTCCAGTCGTGACACAGGCCAGCCCGTAATTTCGGATAAATTGCGTACACTTTGTGACTCTTTATAGACCTTTTAAGGTAGAAAATTTAAGATGATGATCGGCACGCTCATAATTAAGATCCCCGTGATAGGCGACTCGTGACGGTGTGGGCGGTTCCGCTTCCGAGGTCACGGGTGGTCTCAGGCCATTTTTGGCCCGGCCACTGTTTCTACTCTTGATTTTTGATAAGAGGTGTCTAATCCGGGATTTGGGATGAACAATGGCATGACGTTTAAGGTAATAATTAGACGTTATTTTGGGTAATTTTCTTGACTATACTTGGGAATGTTGAGGAGATTTTTTTGTATTTCCTTACTCCTAGCTGGTTTTGACCCTGAAATCTTCCTACAATTTATATTAGGTGTTTTTCTAAGCTTTTTAAAATTTTGAATCAATAATAAGATCAATAATATTCACTAAGGTCAAAATACGGCCTCGATTCAATCTCAATTTAAATATGTAGTTATCATGCCTATATTGGAAAGTAGGGTATGCGTAGCAAACCTCAATTTACACGACAAATTTTACATACATACATAGTATCACGCCTCTATCCCATAGGGGTAGGCAGAGACTATGGATCGCCACTTTGCTCGATTCTGGCACACTACTTTCGCTTCCTCTACCTTCATCAATCTTTTCATGCACTCCCGCCGGTTCAGGGTACTTTTGACCTGGCCTCTACTTAGAATGTCAGATATCTGACATTCGAAGGTTCGGTGCGGTCGACCCCTGCCGGCCCTTCCATCCACACTCGCCTTATATGTCCTCTTAAAACAAAATTTTATTGACGAATTAATCCAACTAGCCAGTTGACCAGAGATGTTCGGCTCGAAGATTTTGATGATTCGATTCATACAAGCTCATGTATTCAGAACCACAGGGCACTGCAATAGAATAAATCATGACACATTATGAAAACAAAAAAGACAAATTAGACAACAGAAATAACATACGCGTCGTGAATCACAAACACAGTTTGACGATATCAGATATACATACAGTAATAACTCTAGCGAGTGAACATTGGAATTCCGGAAAGGATTCGTCCTCAGGATCTCTAACTGCAACTGAGAATAAACCTTAGTTTAATAACAAAAGAGTTGTAAATGAAGTGTAGGATGCTCACACGTCGCTGCAGGGCTCATACAGAAGCTACGTGTGTGGCATCTTCTTGATACTTTAAATAATATACGAGCGCTGGAAGATCCCCATATCTTAACGGGGAAGTATTTTGCATGCAACCGCCACCTATCTTTTGGTATAATCTGAAAATGGGAGCACTACGCAAATTAACGTCCTTTGACTGTGTGTATCCAATTGAAATATGTACTTTATCACTCACACTATTGGACCCAAAGTCCTGTATGGCTTTGGAAAAGTTGTCGCTTTTTGCTATGGCATAAGTTATGCGAAATGCATTATTTGCCGTAAGTTTGCAATTACCGAATCTTTTGGCTTAATGTCACGAATTAAGTTCGGGATGCTTGATGTGTACTTTTTACATTTAGTATGAAATAGTTTGCGGGTACTTGTTTGTTATTCTCGCAAATAAGCGGTTTGTTGAGAGGTTACTTACCTCGCCGAACAGAAATCTCTTTTTAGTAAAAAGGTTTACAGTCGAGTATGTCTCATGTATTAACTTAAAAGCTTAAGGAGTTCGTGTACAACAGCAATATGTAAAAAATATAAAAGTGTGTAATTATATCTCATAATATACTTAAACGAGTTTTCTTTGAGAATACGCTTTTTGACTGACATGGTGACGTAGCTATTTTTCGTGCGCGGTACGTCACCGCCTTGATGTCCCGGGTTCGAATCCTTGGTCAGGCAGTGATATTGGATTTTTCTGTTCAGTCTGGAATTTGTGCCCGATATCTATAACGATAAACTATCTAGACATCATGCGACGGAACCCACTTCGCGGAATTTGGATGGCCTTTGTGACACCTGCGCCTATCCTTTCCAGAATAAGGCGTGATGTTTTTTTTTGCATCGAATGACGAGACGGGCATGCCGTTCGCTTGATAGTAAGCGATACGACCGCCCATAAACAGTAGAAATACCATCCAGCACTTTGAGTTACAAAGTACCGTGTGCCATTCCACTGCGCTCGTCATCCTGAGACATAAGATGTTAAGTCTTATTATGTCCTGTAGTTACACTGGTTACAATGCCCTTCAAACCGAAACACAACAGTGAATGCACACTGTTGCTTGGCGGTAGAAATAGATATTGCGGTGGTACCCACCCAGACGGACTCTTACATATGACAGTCCTACCACCAGTGTATGTGCTTTAAAAATACTTTTTGCGATAAGTCGTGTAGCTGATTAGATATCAATAGCAAACCATTGAACCAGGATCTATTCAAAAGCAGCATATTGGAATCGATAATCACTACTGCGCAATTACAATAACTGCCTATAAAATTGGCTGTATCATTTAAATAATATATTTGTTGTAATTTATTCACCTTATTATTTATACAAAATCGTAATGACTGTAACCAATAAATGAATGATTGTGAGACAATAAATCAGAGCAATTACTTACAGACACTCACAATTAGTCTCTGCAACAGTTTTTAGCTTAACATAGTGTCTGATCAAATAAGCAGATAATATGAATGGGTAATTGCATGTTAAGATCGATAAAAAAATTTGTAATCGATTATGGAATCGATCTACGCCTATTTTTATGGATTATGATAAGTGGTTTGCATTCAATGTCGTAAACATTTAATATGAAATGCGTATTTTAATTAACAACGTTTCTTAGCAAATAGGGAAGTGTTGATTATAAATGTACTTTAAGTATTTAATTAAGGATATTTTAGCACACGTTGCGTATCAGCATCATATTCCTGTTAATAAATTCTGCTACGACGCTTGATCGATCAAAGTACATTTTCTTATTGGTGACGTTTATGACTGACTAGTATTACATAACATTAACTCTTTTTCCTCAAAGGGTATAAGGGTGTAAAGTAAGTATTTGGTTTGGATTCTTTTTGGCTTCATCTGTGTTGACATTTGTCTCAATTCATTCAATTAGAATCATAAGTGATTTTGAAAGTTTACATTGGTAAACAAAGTTACATACTTGTGTACATGCGTTTCATATAAACTAAGAGAAGCAGAATTTATAACAGCAGGTACATCTCGTCTCTCTGAATCTAGATGCAGAACGTAACTGTCACGTCTGTGAATGTCATCATCGGATGACGAATACTGGAATTGCACATTGAAATGTTTTGATATTTTGCAGCAATTCCAGTATTGCATTATCGCGAAGGTAACGATTTCTAGATATTTCAAAATAACAGCCGTACAAAATAAAAAAACAAAGCGAAAAGCAATACAGGTGCGTTCATTGAAAAGAACAAAATAAATATGACAAAAATACGTTCGGTTCAACTACCTTCAAAGACCTGTGACCAATGTCGTAGAATGCTACGACATTGGTCACAGGTCTTTCTAGTGTTAATACGGTCCTTCATCACTGTTATTACGTCAATTTAACTCTATTCTATGCAGTACGTACGATAATTAATCATATTAGACGTTGTTTAACTTAGATCAGTATTGAATTTGATTCTAAAATTATTAATGAACTAGCTTTTGCCCGCGGCTCCGCCCGCTATAAAAAGTTTTTCCGGGATAAAAGTCCCGCTTTATATTTTCCCGGGATAAAAAGTAGCCTATGTGTTAATCCAGGACATGATCTACCCGTGTGCCAAATTTCATCGAAATCCGTTCAGTAGTTTTTGCGTGAAAGAGGAACAAACATCCTTACATCCAAACATCCAAACATCTAAACATCCAAACATCCATACATTCTTACAAACTTTCGCCTTTATAATATTAGTAGGATATAAAACCATGAATATTAAATTCTCCGTTAAAAATTTCAAGACGATCCTCTAAGTCTTCAAACACAATTTGTTTAAAAATGCGGTTTATCATTTGGTCGCGTTCTGGCGTGCGCGCAACAAACGAGTCGCAATCGCGACACCCATCAGCGTACATTAGCACGAGAGGTGTTGCGCTTGCTGACCCGCGCGTCACTAATGAAGCGATAAAAGTGAGCCACGGGACATCTGCCTCAACGATCTGTGAGCTTAGCGTCTACTAGTGCAGGTTTGATTTTTAGCTTGATGGTATTGAAAAATAGTTTGAACAATTGATTGATTCTATTGTAATAGAAAGACAAGTGAATATAATTATACCATACCAGACCTGTATGCTTCTTCTACAACTGAGAGGGTTAAGGCCACCACGCTGGCCTAGTACGGGTTGGCAGACTTCACATACCTTCGAAATTCAAAGAACTTCCCAGGTATGCAGGTATCCTCACGATGTTTTCCTTCACCGTTAAAGCGAGCGATAGTTCACAAAGAATACCCACGTATTTTTTTTTAAAAGTCAGAGGTTTGTGCCCTTGGGTTTGAACTAGAGGTGATCATTAAACGTTATAACTGTTAATTTAACTCATTATAAAAAAATAGCTGTTAATTCTATTAACTACTATTGCAATATTCATTAAACGTTTAAACTAATGAACGGACTGTGGAGGCAGTTAATGCCATCTGTTAATTTATCATTCAACTAAACTTGATAACTGTTAATCATAGAAAAATGCTAATAACGCCTCTATGTGTTATTTATTAAATGAAATTTAAGACTACTAATAAGCACAAAAATCATATTTTTTTCTTTAGCTAAGACTTAAATTATGCCTTGTCGTGAATTGTGAACAATAAAATCGCCACTTGCAATGATTGCGAAAATAATTTTATTTAGGTAACGTCAGAATTGATAAAAGTGGCCGCCATTTTGAATTTCTTTGTTTTAAGGCCAATTGACCTCAAAATCGGTATCTGGATATAACTTTAGTTACCGAAGACTGATCCAATGTCGGAATCGAAAAAAGTGGCCGCCATTTTGAATTTCTTTATTTTAAGGCCAATTGACCTCAAAATCGGTATCTGGATATAACTTTAGTTACCGAAGACTGATCCAATGTCGGAATCGAAAAAAGTGGCCGCCATTTTGAATTTCTTTATTTTAAGGCCAATCGACCTCAAAGTCGATATCTGGGCAAGCCTATAGGTACAGAAGACGGATCCAATGTTAGAATTGAAAAAAGTGGCCGCCATTTTGAATTTCTTTGTTTTAAGGCCAATCGACCTCAAAATCGATATCTGGGCAAGCCTTTAGGTACAGAAGACGGATCCAATGTTAGAATTGAAAAAAGTGGCCGCCATTTTGAATTTCTTTGTTTTAAGGCCAATCGAGCTCAAAATCGATATCTGGGCAAGGCTGTATGTACAAAAGACGGATCCAATGTTAGAATTGAAAGAAGTGGCCGCCATTTTGAATTTCTTTGTTTTAAGGTCAATCGACCTCAAAATCGATATCTGGGCAAGCCTTTAGGTACAGAAGACTGATCCAATGTTAGAATTGAAAAAAGTAGCCGCCATTTTGAATTTCTTTGTTTTAAGGCCAATCGGCCTTAAAATCGATATCTGAGCAGACCTTTAGGTACAAAAGACGGATCCAATGTTAGAATTGAAAAAAGTGGCCGCCATTTTGAATTTCTTTGTTTTAAGGCCAATCGACCTCAAAATCGATATCTGGGCAAGCCTTTAGGTACAGACGACGGATCCAATGTTAGAATTGAAAAAAGTGGCCGCCATTTTGAATTTCTTTGTTTTAAGGCCAATCGAGCGCAAAATCGATATCTGGGCAAGGCTGTATGTACAAAAGACGGATCCAATGTTAGAATTGAAAAAAGTGGCCGCCATTTTGAATTTCTTTGTTTTAAGGCCAATCGACCTCAAAATCGATATCTGGGCAAGCCTTTAGGTACAGAAGACTGATCCAATGTTAGAATTGAAAAAAGTAGCCGCCATTTTGAATTTCTTTGTTTTAAGGCCAATCGGCCTTAAAATCGATATCTGAGCAGACCTTTAGGTACAAAAGACGGATCCAATGTTAGAATTGAAAAAAGTGGCCGCCATTTTGAATTTCTTTGTTTTAAGGCCAATCGACCTCAAAATCGATATCTGGGCAAGCCTTTAGGTACAGAGGACGGATCCAATGTTAGAATTGAAAAAAGTGGCCGCCATTTTGAATTTCTTTGTTTTAAGGCCAATCGACCTCAAAATCGATATCTGGCCAAGCCTTTAGGTACAGAAGACGGATCCAATGTTAGAATTGAAAAAAGTGGCCGCCATTTTGAATATCTTTGTTTTAAGGCCAATCGACCTCAATATCGATATCTGGGCTGGCCTGTAGGTAGAAAAGACGGATCCAATGTTAGAATTGAAAAAAGTGGCCGCCATTTTGAATTCCTTTGTTATAAGGCCAATTGACCTCAAAATCGATACTGGGCATGACATTGATAGTAAAAGTCATATTTAATGTTAGACTTAAGAAAAGTGGTCGCCATTTTGAACTTCTTTGATGATTGGATTTAAGATAGATATTTGGGCTTGTCTTTAGACAAATAGAATATCGATTTTGAGGTCGATTGGCCTTAAAACAAAGAAATTCAAAATGGCGGCCACTTTTTTCAATTCTAACATTGGATCCGTCTTTTGTACCTAAACGCCTGCCCAGATATCAATTTTGAAGTCGATTGGACTTAAAACAAAGAAATTCAAAATGGCGGCCACTTTTTTCAATTTTAACATTGGATCCGTCTTTTGTACCTACAGGCCTGCCCAGATATCGATTTTGAGGTCGATAGGCCTTAAAACAAAGAAATTCAAAATGGCGGCCACTTTTTTCAATTCCGACATTGGATCAGTTTTTAGTAATTAAAGTTATACCCAGATACCGATTTTGAAGTCAATTGGCCTTAAAACATAGAAATTCAAAATGGCGGCCGTGTATACCAATTCTAACTTTGGTTCTGAATACTATAGTGCTAATGTCGATAATAAATAAATAAACATGTAATATAAAGATACATACTAACATAATTTTAAGGTGTAAAAAATTGAACAGTCATTACACCTCAAAGCAGATTTTTTCAATTGTATGAACGGCACGTAAGCGTCATTTACACAAATTTTCATGAATACGTAATAATTAGAAAATGTTTATTTCGATGTGACTGTTATTGTGAAAAAAAATTAACCTGTTGGTTATTGGTTCAATGTTAAAAAATTTAACATAATTAAAATAAACGACGCAAGACACGTGTTGAACATGTTATCGCTAATGCTTTTCACGTAACTCCTTACTTCTTGACCGTTATAACTTAACTATTAATTTAACACGTTATTTTTTTTTATGTTTAACTATTAACCATTAATAATTTTTAACCATTAATCACATCACTAGTTTGAACCTGCGGACATTCGTCTCGGCAGTCCGTTCCACTCCCAACTAGGCTGTCGCCGCTTATAATATAATTATATATAGTAATGTCTTATTACTTAGACTTTCGCCAAATAAACTTAAAGCTCAACCTATTACCGATCAACTAGGTAAGTACATAAATATGTAATGCAAGAACAATAATATTCAATGGGATTCAAAAACAAACAAGACACATCATAAATTTTCTGTTAAACGCGTTCATACCTCTACTAAAAATAACAGTTTTTTAACCATCCCTTTCACTCAAAGCAAATCTAATTTATACTGAAACGAGAAGACATTTATAATTATCTTTATATGTACCGATCATAAATAAAGTGAAGTTCGTTGAAAAAAGAAAAGCGATGACCATAGCATGGGACAGTTGTCTATGTTTTTTTGCATTCTGTATGCAATTAGGGTAATATTTCTGCCTGTATATGGCGTCTGTGACTGTCACTTGTTATTACCTTATACTAGAGTTAGCTAATGCTGCTTGTAAATATGTGTAATGTACGTGTCTTCCTTGAATTATTTCCTTGTTAATGATTGAGTTCTAAACTATGTTCTTATGTAAAATAAATACATACTTATAATAAATTAGTGTAAAGAAACTGTATTAATGAAATGAAATGAATTCATTCGAACCCATAAAATGTTATATATTATTTATATTCAGTCAATATTAACTCTACCACCAGTTCGGAAAGCAGTTCTCACTAGAGAAGAACGGGGAAGAAACTTTAGTGTTCAAAATCAGTTCAAGGTACAACATACAATGCGTAGTCTGTCAAGCCCCGCGACGGACACTGATGTCCATATATATAAAGGGTTTTTCCATACATCTATATATATAAGCAGGGCTTGACGGGTTAATATAAAAAAAATAACATGATATAGATAATATATTTGTCATTTTTGTTTAGAGCAGTTCATGTATATACTCGCAAAAAGGTCGAAAAGGGCAGACCATTACACATTAAAAGTTATATTTTTGGTGTTTCTATTTTTTTACACTTTAAAATAAATAAAGAGAGGATTAAATCGATATTTATCCTACTAATATTATAAAGGCGAAAGTTTGTAAGAATGTCTGGATGTTTGGATGTTTGGATATATGGATGTTTGTTACTCTTTCACGCAAAAACTACTGAACGGATTTAGATGAAATTTGGCACACGGGTAGATCATATCCTGGATTAACACATAGGCTACATTTTATCCCGGGAAAATATAAACCAGGACTTTTATCCAGGAAAAACTTTTTAACGCGGGCGGAGCCGCGGGCAAAAGCTAGTATAGTATAAAAATCAAAATTCTCTTCGCCAAGAAAGTTATCAGTTTTTCTGCCGTAAGTATACGGTTTAAAAATATTATTATTTAAAATTAAAATATTTTCATAAACATTTTCCTTGTAACGACCTTGCATGAAAATAGATCGAAAATGCAAATAGTCCGATAGACACTTAATATTAATTAAAAGTAATGAGGTTACGTAACAAGTTTTATTGATTCATTTTACAGCGGACTCCTTTATGTACATCACTTCTAGTTGGACCAGTTCTAAAAGAATATCTATCGAATTACTCAAGAAAAGTTGCGGTTGTGGCGACTGCGGAAATGTCGTAGTTTAAAAGAGGTTTTATTGAATGGTGCAGGATAGCAAAGGATTGGGAATAGGAAGGTGTTAGGTTAATTTCCTTCTTGGAACTTGGTTTGTCCAGTTTTGAAATATCGATTAGGAACGACATCAGATAACTAGTTGAAAAAATCTAAATATAACACATTCTAGCAACAAATGTATAGATTTATAGCGCCAGTCAATCAATAGTAGTCCTAGACTGCCTTGGTGACTATGACTGCCGACTACCTCGGTGATGTAGTTGTATTACGGTACGACTGCAAAGGTGAGGTCTCGGGTGCGATCCCCGGGTCGGGTAAATTGATATTGGGTTTTCTATTCAGTATCAGCCCGGAGTCCGGAATTTGTGTCCGATATGGCGATAGGCTCGCCCCCAATCACATCATGTGACGCATTATACACGGCGAAAAGTGAGTGCACTAGTTGCGCCTCTGCCTACCCCTTCGGGGATAAAAGGCGTGTGTGTGTATTCAATTCTAAGTTAATACATAAAACATAGTATTATGTATTCTTTCGAAACCATATTGACAAATCAACACTTAAACATCCTGTTCAATTTCAAGCTGTAATGACGTGTATATTACAGTACTAGTAGTGCTCGCGGCTCCGCCCGCGTGAAAAAGTTTTTCTGGGATAAAAATATTTTCCCGGGATAAAAAGTAACCTATAGCACTCAGGAGTAAAGTAGCTTCCTATTAGTGAAAAAAAATTCAAAATCGGTTCAGTAGTTCCTGAGATTAGCGCGTTCAAACAAACAAACTCTTCAGCTTTATAATATTAAGTATAGATAAGTATAGATAAACAAAGGAAGTCTAAAAGGACATCTAAATCAAGCGTGTGTACAGACACACAAGCCGACAACGGTGTGGTTGGCGGGAACAGGCCATAACTCTTAACTAGAGATGAAGTTATTAATGTGTACCGCGGCAGCTGTTAGGCCTCACCCAACGTATGTATAAATTTTAATATTTAATCAAAACATTAGTTAATGTTATAAATACATTTCACGTATTATTATTTACAATTTTTATGGTAAATCCTATTTATTTGCATTATACAATACTATTATACGTATATTTACTATAGCTTATTGTTAGATAAATAATGTCTCAAAAAACTGCTGGTTACATAAATATTACAATACATTTTCAGCTTTTTATCACTCAACTGAACATGGTCAATGTGGGTGATACCATTTTTCGAATCCTACTAATATTATAAAGGCGAAAGTTTGTAAGAATGTATGGATGTTTGGATGTTTAGATGTTTGGATGTTTGGATGTAAGGATGTTTGTTCCTCTTTCACGCAAAAACTACTGAACGGATTTCGATGAAATTTGGCACACGGGTAGATCATGTCCTGGATTAACACATAGGCTACTTTTTATCCCGGGAAAATATAAAGCGGGACTTTTATCCCGGAAAAACTTTTTAAAGCGGGCGGAGCCGCGGGCAAAAGCTAGTTAGATATAAACTGCACTAGTTATAGTAGATTTTACACACTAAATAGAGATGCTACTAAAGAGGATGTAGGAGTTCTGCCAGTAATCTGACTGGAAAGGACATGATTTCTCTTGATAATGTCAAACAACTACTTCGAAAGGAGGCTGTCAAAACCCCGCTAGATCAACGGACATGTTGATATTACAGATTTTTAACTCTTACCTCAAAATTACAAAGAACTATCTAGAAAGATAGCCGCCCACACTAATCACAAACGATTACATTAACAACAAGTAAACAAATCTTTCACTTGTATCTGTAAATCAGCCCTCATTTTTCAATCAATAAAACTCGGCGTGCAAATAAATTGTCCGACGCGATTGTATGACCGTTTCCTTATTGGACCATCGGTTGCTTCGCTACCTTCTACGGCGCGCGGCGTTTAGGTACCCATAATGAATATTCATCAAATATCTTTGACAGCATAGTACCGGCGTAAGACATAGATAATATCTCTCACTTTCACTACGAACAGAGTAAACAAGCGGAGCGGAGACGTCCGCTGGATTGACGCGGACCCATTTTAATTTGAGCCTACTTCCCGCCATTAAATACGTCGGTGGAACCTGCATCGTCGGGTGCGAAAGTGTTTATTATAATTATGTACGACTAGCTTTTGCCCACGGCTTCGCCCGCGTTAATAAGTTTTTCCGGGCTAAAAGTACATAAAAACCTTCCCGTTGAATCACTCTATTCAACACATTTATTTGGATAATGATTATCTAATATTATGACGTTGATACAACTCTTAACAAATAATGCATTAATTTAGACCAAATTTGATTACCCTAAAAACGGTTCTAGTGAATTAATCTTAAAAGATAGATATATACTGTCCCGGACATTTTTTTAGATCACTTCAAGAGGAATAATTCTTTCATACATATATTTTTGGTATCTTGAACCGTTTTCGCAGCGCACGCAATGGAAGCCCTCAAGGATGAATTATTTTCCCCGTTTTTATCACATTTTCCATTATTTCTATGCTTCTAATGGTTGCACCGTGATGTTATATAGCCTAAAACCTTCCTCGATAAATGGTCTATTCAACACAAAAATAATTTTTCAATTCGAACCAGAAGTTCCTGAGATTAGCGCGTTTAAACAAACAAACAAACTCTTCAGCTTTATAATATTAGTATAGATTTATATGTTTGGCGACCTGGAGTTCGTCATCTCATATCTACGCCTTGTTATCGTTTGAAAATAATAGCTACGACGACGTCTGACACGAGAGTTTGAAATATACCTATTCCAGGGAATAGGTTAGAAATTTAAATAAAATTTTGTCTTTTAGATATAATGGATTTAAGCGGTATAGCTTAGCAAAGAAATACATTGAATATCGCATTGGAACATAAACATATAATTCGTTACCATGTAACACAACTAAAATATATACGGGAGAAATATTTGTAATGCATTATTTACAGGAATCAAACACGCGATCGCATGTTTCTCAGTGTTCCACTCAACTTTGCGATTAATCTCGATAACTATCAACTAGCAGCTATTTAGGAATCCTAGGCATATCATCAAAATGTTTGCAATAGCTAAACCTCCGCCCTGTGGATTGGGGGCGTTTGGAGAATTCCACCACGGTATCCCCTGCCTGTCGTAAAAGGCGACTAATAGGGGCCTCCGGGGGTCACGGGTGGGCGGGAGGGGCCGTCCACCTATTAGTCTAGCCAACTTCTGTGACCCCCGTGATGGATGGCAGCGTGTCTTACGCTGCCTCGGACGCCAAGGGCGTCCTTCAGTGTACGGGGGCTTCTGAGCCCCCGCAACAACAGGAGACGGACCGCAACAGCGGTACGCGCAGGGGCGGTTGCGGACGACAACTTAGACGTGAGTCAGAGGAAGCCCGCAGCCGTCCCTAATGCGCCGAAGATGGACACCGCGGAGTTTTAGTTGGTATGCCGTGCGGTGTACATAGGTTAGGGACTCGGCCCGGCGGTCTCCCGACGTTTTCCATCTTTCCGGGCGGCTCAACGTCGGGTCGTAAGGCACGGTGAACCCAACATAACCGCTCAGTCGTTCCCCTTGAACACTGGGCGGTAGTAATAAGTCACTTTCTCCGCGTCAACAAAAAAAAAAATAGCTAAACCTGCTAACAATTCTACTAAGCGATAACACGAAACCGAAATAGTTATGTATAAAGATCGAGCACACAAGTAGTTATAGTATGATCATTATCTACATAAATACACTTTAACGTGTTCCATGTCGCAACAAGAAAATCATTATGCACATCAATCAACCCTTTTTCTCTCCCAAGCAAACTACAAAAAATGTATTTACTTTCGCGCGTGACTGTACCGCACCTGTCCATCGCTGGCACTCCTAGCAGCCGCCGCGTTGTCAGTAGTTCTTCGTAACTAAAACTTCCTACAGCGAACACTGATGTATTCCAATCAAACCGACCTAGGGAAATGAATCCAGTAACAAGTCAATACAGATACATAATTTTTACATAACGGATACGGGATGGCAAAAGAAATAAATATAAACTGCTGGCTTTTACCGGCATTTTGCTTAGAATAAATTATGCAGTATACTATAAAGTACTTAGATTTGTAACAATCAAATAATGGGGAAGTGTGTGTCATGGTAACTCGTGCCATGAGATAGAACTAAGGCTGAGCGCACACGTGCCACAACATAAATATACACACACGCGCACACACACACACACACACTTGCTCTTAATCCCACTTTTCGCAATGCGCATTCCGTCCCATTACGTGATAAGGTGAGACCCTATCACCATATCGGGCACAAATTCTAGACTCCAGGCTGATACTGAGTAGAAAAACGTAATATCACTTTGCCCGACCCGGGGTTCGAACCCGAAACCTCAGCATTTCAGTCGTACCGTAATACAACTACATCACCGAGGTAGTCGGCAGTCATAGTCATTGTGTTGTATTTCGCTGCTGCAGTGATCGTTTAAGTTACCACCATAATTTTGTCGTACAGTGGTGTAGGATAACAAATCATGCACCAAGTATAGAGTCAGTCTTGTATAAAGTCGAAACATCCTTTTGGTACACCAAAAATAACAGCATCCTTCGATTGGTTTCAATTAGAAATCAAACAAAATTTCGACAATGCAAAACTTTTCTGTAAAACTAAGATAGTGAATTTTCTACTGCGTTCTTGTCGATGATTTGTTAATATGAGCCGTTCTCGATGTTTCGATGATTTTGTTAGCTTTTATCTACAATTATTGTTATTGAAACAGTTTTCGAATGGAATAGAAAAGTGCAGGTCAAGTGGATGCTATAACTCATTCTACAATACCTAATTGCTGTATTCTGCAGCTTACCTTTTCATACTTCTAACGTTAAGACGTTAAAACTTCAAAAAGACGCACTGTGCGTTCTGTTGTAAGCCACATGGTACGTGTGAACTAAGCCTTAAACTTTTCAGCCGCATCAAACTGATTAGTATCGAGTGGTCACTTCAAATGAATGGATAACCACCATATTTTCATTCTTCATTCTTAGGTTAAGGTAATGGGAGAGATCACTCAAATTAATTGATCTTGATTCAACTAATGGCTTGATATTTCATCCATTCGGTTACTAACCATAGATATTTTTATTACTTTTTTATGTTATCTGCACCCTAAAGTCATTGAAAAATTGTATTTTGTTATACATTTGTACTTTGGCACTACATTCAAGCTAATTTAATACAGCTTACGCTAAATATAGTGCTAATGAAGAAAAGAAGTTACTTCTCTCGATAGTTACCATACAATAGTACTAAGTTACTGATGGTAGGACTCTCACATGTAAGATTCCGTCTGGTTGGGTACCACCGCAATGTCTATTTCTACTGCAAAGCAGCAGTGTGCATGTACTGTTGTATTTTGGTTTGGACATTGTAGCTAGTGTAACTACTGGACATAATGAGACCTAACATATTATGTCTCAGGATGACGAGCGCAGTAGAATGCCATGCAGTACCTTCTTTGTAAGTCAAGGTGCTGGATGGTGTTGCTACTGTTTAAGGGTAGTCATATCGCATACCATCAGACGAACAGTATACTCGTCTCGTCATTCAACATAATAAAAAAAATAACCTTACTTTCCCTATGAAGACATTTAACTAGACACACCGATAAATGAAATGTGTTTGACAAGTTCATAAAGTGCAGTGTAAAATATAATTTAATACAAATGTCAGTGCGTTCCAGCGAACATTGAAACAACGAATCGTCAATGTTTATTCCTCTAACATCAAACGTATCCTCAGGCGGCTCGGAGCTGTTAAATCCACAGTGTTGTCATTGTTTATGCTCTATAAAATGTTTCGTAAACACCATTGCTATGGTCGATAAGTTGGCAAGTTTTACTCAAGTGCGAGACAATCCTGGTTTTATTGCGAATTCTTTCCTTGACAGGTTTCCCCGAGTAGGGGCGGTTGCGGACGACAACTTAGACGTGAGTCGGAGGAAGCCCGCAGCCGTCCCTAATGCGCCGAAGATGGCCACCGCGGAGTTTTGGTTGGTATGCCGTGCGGTGTACATAGGTTAGGGACTCGACCCGGCGGTCGCCCGACGTTTTCCATCTCTCCGGGCGGCTCAACGTCGGGTCGTAAGGCACGGTGAACCCAACATAACCGCTCAGTCGTTCCCCTCGAACACTGAGCGGTAGTAATAATTCACTTTCTCCGCGCAAACAAAAAAAAAGAAAAAGGTTTCCCCGAGTGCGATTTATTTTCAGTAGCTACCTTGGAACAGTCTCAATTCTAAAGTTATACATCTATTGAATTAAACAATATTCCTGTAATTGATTTACTCCTGTTATGAAACAATTTAAAATTCATTACAGATTGTTGTCTAAAAAAAAACAATATTATGCCTTTTTAATGCCATTTTTTATTTTCCTTACCTCGTCCAAATTCTTGGTGCACGAAGACTAATTCTAGACACATTTAGACACCAAAACCATATTAACAATAGCCAACAACTAACTAGTCGAGTGGTGCGTCTATTGTGGAAGGCGTGAGATCGACGCTGAGATGCGGATGAGCGCATTAGCAACAAGCCGCAAGCGTCCACGGGCAACACGGACATTTGCATTTAACTCAATTATCATTGACCTAAGACCCGTTGCATCACTACCCTGAACTGCTTTATAAAAAAAAATGTGGTACGAAATCGAATGGAACGTAATACTCAAAGTTGACATCGTCGATGCAATTTGTATCGCAAGTCGAAGATATGGTCAATGTAAAAAATAATATACATACATACATATACACTCACGCCTGTTATCCCCGAAGGGGTAGGCAGAGGCGCAACTAGTGCACCCACTTTTCGCCATTATTCCGTCCCATGATGTGATAGGGGGCGAGCCTATCGACATATCGGGCACAAATTCCAGACTCCGAGCTGATACTGAATAGAAAAACTCAATATCACTGTGCCCGACCCGGGGATCGAACCCGAGACCTCAGCTTTGCAGTCGTACTGTAATACAACTACGCCACCGAGGCAGTCAGTAAAAAATAATTGTACGAAAATACGTCATACACTAGTTATATTCTGCCTCACGATTAATTCACATAACCCATGTATGCTATCATAATATAAATGACCTTTGATAAAACTTGTGATATGCTTAATTTATAAAAAGCACAATACATAAGTATTTCTTTTATTTTTCACATAAGTCGTACTGTTGTGCATAGATCGCATCAATAAAAACTAATAAAACAATGGAATCATGTCGAACGGTACAAAGGTCCAGTAATGCCCACACAAATCAAACAGGATTCCTAATACACTATCGGCCAAGTTGTTTTGTACACCAAACATTTGCATGGCGCGCCAAACGAGACTTGCGTGCTGACGCCCACTCTACTCGGTGCAATACTGTGCAATCGGACCGCGTATCGGCATCCCATTAAATGTTGTAAACCCTAACACAATGCGGATTTCTCCATGCTTCTATAAAAACGTGTGCAAGCTTTTTTCTTAATGCTTGGCGACATGCGAAGATCATTGTAGTAATGCTGCCTTGGTGATATATTACGATCAATTAATTTGTAAAAATATATATTGCCTTAAGTTCCATGTCCTTAAAACGCATGTTGTGTAAAATCAATAATAAAAAACTGACCCCTTGATAATAAAAAATTATTTCCTTATAAATTACTTACGGAAAGATTAATACGACGCAGCAAGATGTTTTTATCACAACAAAAAACACGTTACTAATAAATTAAACTGACTAAGGGTATTCGGTTAAGTTTTACGATCTAATTACGCCGTAATTTCTACGCAGTTAATTGGCGCAATACAAGTGCGTTGACATTCTCTGCTCGTGATCGGTCGATGGGTAAGTCGATCGCATCGTCGGTGACACCCTACACCACCGGATCGCCTGTCGACGACGATACTGTACAAGGCCTTGAGATCACGCTTACGGAATACGCGTCTCATGCGTATCGGGTTTAAGCTAGCATTCTTTGGAAATCTGAGCGTACGCTTATGAGTGGCCTACATTGTATTGCAGTTTTAGTGTGTTTCAAGTGTACGATTTCCTGACACGCTACATGCGAAGCGAACACTTTTGGTACAAATATTTGAATATGGAAATTGTTAACATTCCGCTAGATCAAGTTAGTATTGTTGGTATTAAATAATGGCTTCGAGCTTTACATAAACTTAAATAAAATACACTTGGAACTTTTAGTAAATTACACACACACACACTCACGCCTTTTACCCGCGAAGGGGTAGGCAGAGGCGCAACTAGTGCACCCAATTTTCGCAGTGCGTACTCCGTCCCTTGATGTGATAGGGGGCGAGCCTATCGCCATATCGGGCACAAATTCCAGACTCCGGGCTGATACTGAATAGAAAAAAAACAATAGCACTGTGCCCGATCCTGGAATCGAAACCGAGACCTCAGCATTGCAGTCGTACCGTAACACAACTACGCCACCGAGGCAGTCAATATTAAATTAATATACAAAATTATTGTTATTAATATTTTTATGAGCCCATGCCAATAAGTACAATTACGTATCCCTTAAAGATGTGCAGATATTGAGTAGACGCATTTTACTGTTCGTTCTTCTACATTCGTAGATACCTACGTTTCTCAACGGCCGCCAGAGTTATGCCTATCAGTCAGTCAGCTAGTGAAACTATAGCGAGTTTTTCACCAAGTATTCGACGGTCCCATCTATTCGGATACACAATACATCGACTAAAACATAAAATAATATGACAAACTATTAATTAAGATGTCAAAAGTATTGTCTCGTGAAATGAGCAAAACACAGCGCGCATGGGAAGGAATTCCGTTTGGCGTTTCCAATAGCTTTTTTTATTCCAGTTCCCAGGTTTTTTTTAAGTACATGTCAGTGCAACTGTACAATGTACATTCTGAATAATTACATCTGTGAGAATCTTAACACACGTAAATTGTGAACCTATTTCAATAGCCATTATTAACATATATAAGTTGATACTTCGTTTTTCTTGTGATGCACATTGAATAATCAACAAGCTATTTACAGTCATCGATTGTTAATTACAGTTGACATAATATAATTAGTATGAATAAATTAAGATATAGATAATAATCATATTGGTTTCCAACAATGTTATTGGCTCTACACAACGAAATAGAAAAACTGATACTCTACTTCGGTATTGAGTTATAAAGCATGTAACCGCAATAAATATATAGTTTAATCTAAGTCGAATTGGTCATTTTATAACTTTACTGGGATGCGAAAGTGCTCTAGAACCAGTGCCGGATTAAGACAACTTGATGCCCTAAGCAATTCACCCCTGTGGGGCCCCCCTACCATAAGTAAACTGACATCAGTCTTAAATCGTGCGGATTTTCAAACAGCTTTACTTTTATGTGCTAGCATTTTTTTGTGCTGTTTCTGGTGCCCCCCAAGACGTGATGCCCTAAGCAATTGTTTAATTTGCTTATGGGCTAATCCGGCACTGACTAAAACTAGTGTTAAACAAAGAGTAGACTACATATTATAATATCCAATAAGAAACGCTGCGTCCTTCAACACCGACAGGATTTCGCTGGTCTGGCTTCGGGATGTACGCTGACTGACCCCGGAACGCATGTCGTTAGAGCTATAAGGGAGTATGTCGTACGGCCAAATACACAAAAATATATCTCCGCTAACACAAACAGGGTCTCTACCCGCTTAAAACAACATTCAGCATATTGTACGAAACCCTAATGTAACAAACTAGTAATAATGTATGTTTTGTAAGTTGCTCTACATAAAATAAAATCACTTTAGCGAAAAACACATCTGTCCAGGAATTATAATGATGTAATTATATCGGGTTTAGATAGTAAAGCGATATGTTTATTAACCTGACATAAGAGTCATAACACTTTATAAAAAATATATCATGACATATCTATTAGCCGGTAAGTGCAGATGATTACGTACTTATAAGGAAAAAACGCGTTTACTCCCACGATATGGTGTTTTGAATACATTATTTAAAATTTAAATGAATATGAATATAGCGAAGGGCAATAACAATATAAATGTGTAGTGTATTACTCTAGGTATTCTTTATATAATAAGTAATCATATTTTGTGTGTGATATTGTTAAAAACAATTTTATATGCCAAAACCGGTCAAGAAAGAGACACAACCTATTAAAATTTTGCACACAAAATATCTATCTACGGTAGTCTTTTCTTTTTCTTCGGCGCATTAGGGATGGCTAGGCTGTGGGCTTCCTCTGACGGAAATGTCTAAGTTGTCGTCCGCAACCGACACTGCGCGGTGCCGCTTAGTGGAGCCCGTCTCCTGTTGTGGGGGGCACATTACGGCGGACAGGCCCCTGCTGACCGCTCGCGACCGTCCGATGGCCCTTATTAGTCGCCTTCTATGTTGTAGAAGGCAGGAGATATCATGATGGAATTCTCCAAACGACCCAAAAGCAAAGGGTGGGAGACGCCGGTCCGTCGTCCACCCGACGCCTCCTACGTCTCCTCTGGCAACGGGAGGGATCTTCACGCTTTGGATCCCTCTCTGCACTCTCCTTGAAGAAGGTCACCTCGCAGAAATGCATTTACCGTAGCCTGATGCAAATATAGTGAATTCAAAATATATATTATTATAATAACCAATTAAGAAACTTGTGATGATACTCTTCTGTCGCCAGAACAGAGAACTATACCAGCGTGAGACTTACTGGATGTATTCACATATTTGTAACACATATTATTCATATTTTTTATTTTCCTGCACTCTTTCTCTCTCATTAAAGCTGTGATTATCATTATCAATTTTTCTTTACCTTTAATTATGCTAAATACACTACTTTGTACGCACTATGTTTTTTTATGGCATTGAATGATGAGACAAGCATTCCGTTCGCCTGATGGTAAGCGATACAATCACCCATAAACAGTAGTAACACCATACAGCACCTTGTGTTAGAAAGCACTATGTGGCATTCCACTGCGCTCGTTATCCTGATACATAAGATGGTAGGTCTCATTATGTTCAGTAGTTACACTGGCTACAATGTCTACAATGTGTAGAAATAGACATTTTATTGGTGGTAGGACTCTCATAGATGTAAGAGTCCGCCTGGGTGGGTACCACCGCACAGTGTGTTTAAAAAGGGGTACAAATGTTTTACTTATTTGTATATCCTACTAATATTATAAACGCGAAAGTTTGTAAGTATGTTCTATCTGTGGAAACATGTAATTAGTGTATAGTCGTTCTTCTTTCTTTTACCTTTTCTTGGTATCACTGTATGTTTCCTTAAAATAAATAAATGTATGGATGTATGGATGTGGATGTTTGTTACCCTTTCACGCAAAAACTGCTGAACAGATTTCGATGAAATTTGGCACACGGGAGATCATGTCCTGAATAAACACATAGGCTACTTTTTATCCCGGGAAAGTATACAGCGGGACTTTATCCCGGGAAAACTTATTCAAGCGGGTGGAGCCGCGGGCAAAAGCTAGTAAAAATATAATATAAATAGATCGAGCCCGACAGAAACATTCTATTCAGTGCCCTACCTGCAGCAAACAAGCCGTTAGTGAAAACTCTTAATGCCATTTTTCGGCCATATTAATATTCAGCCAAGTATGCAAACAAATAAAAGATGTGGCTGTAGGTAGTTTATCGAATGTCTATTTATGTTTAATGATTCGTGCTAATCTCAATATCTGAAAGTGAATTTTAAGTCAGACGCGAAAGGTGACTCAGTTTTTTTCATATGAATAATAATTAACTTGTGTCTGGCTTGTTGCTAAAAAACTATCATGACAGTAATATACTTGTTACACAATGATTTGAGATTTTTAAACACATTACAAAACATTTCCATTGACGACTTGAAGAATCCCGAACGAAAATTTATTAAAATTTTAATACTCACGTATGCTTAAATTAATATACGTAACTCACACAGTCCTGATTATATTTTGCCATATTTATATTTTATGTTGTGAATATCTATACTAATATTATAAAGCTGAAGAGTTTATTTGTTTGCTTGTTTGTTTGAACGCGCTAATCTCAGGAACTACTGAACCGATTTTGAAAATTCTTTCACTAATAGGAAGCTACATAACTCTTGAGTGCTACAGGCTACTTTTTATCCCGGGAAAATATTTTTGTCCCGGAAAAACTTTTTCACGCGGGCGGAGCCGCGAGCACTACTAGTCACGAATAAGAAGGGAAAATAAAGATGCATAAACTACACGGGAATACATTTTAGTAGAGGGGTCCTATTCACAATAGTTACGAAACATACTGGAAGTTCAGAAGAATAACAGGTCCCGATAAAGATGCATATAACTTTTATAAACATCTAATGCGTATAATTTTCTTTCACAGCAAAAACAAGGCAACACGTGATTGTGGGAATAATAATTAGCATATATAGTTTCCTTATTTACCGCTCTAGATACCTGTGTCTTCCCTACAATTATTCCGTGGCTCATGTAATGAATATGAATGCACATAATTGGCCCATCTAGCTAACGCGGAAACCTGGTGACGTGTCGTATGGAGGTAAAATGTATTGTGATGTTGATACAGATAGTACAATAGTTCGGCCCTACTTAGATTTATATGTAATCTATATTGTGTTGTTTTTTTCTTAGTCATAATAAAAGTTATTTTAAGAAAATGTTTATATCATAATTTTTATAGTGACACGGGTAACGCGAAATCGACATAATATTTGTTTTACCATTTCACAATATTTTCTACTCCAATAATAGCATTAAATTACCAGTGCTTAATTTTGATGAAACTCACGCCTTTTATCCCCGAAAGGCAGAGACGCAACTAGTGCACCCACTTTTCGCCGTTATTCCGTCCCATGATGTGACGGGGGGACCCTATCGCCACATCGGGCACAAATTCCAGACTCCGGGCTGAAACTGAATAGAAAAACTCAATATCACTTTGCCCGACCCGGGATCGAACCCGAGACCACAGCATTGCAGTCGTAGCATAATACAACTACGCCACCGAGGCAGTCATATGTCAGAATTCATCAGGAAATCTGTATTAAAACTTTAGAACATTCCGTAAGAATGTAAAATTAAAATTTTAAAGTAGTGCGGGAGACACAAGCCTCTTCTCGTTATAGGGACACCAAACTTATTATAAATCTTATATGTAATTTCAATGCCGAGGTCATTTATGTTAGTTTCCTAGCAACGATTATTAAATAAACTAAAATATTATTCAATAAACCTACATCAAGTGTGCGTTCTTGATATAGTAATGTATTAGTGGCATCAATATTCATAGAAAGTGCAGTAATATATTCTGTATATTATTAGAAAATTATTCACATGCTTTACAATACAAATTATTGCAAACTCAAGTTTATAAATTATCCAAGTAAAATCACACGTTTGCAATACAAGAACTATTTCCACAATTCATAAAAACGTACAATATTTACGCTTGTATCCCCAATGTCGTAGGCAGAGCTTCGAGCTGTAATGTTTCAACGAACATACTCTCTGTTCATGATATTTTAGATAGTAGATCTAAGGGCATACTGGGTACAATGTGTGAAGATAATCCTAAAAAATAAATTCATTATTAGAATATTTATGTTTGTAAACATTCAAAACAATGGTAGAATCACTGCTTTTTTCGACAACATATTTCTATATTTTTACTATTTTAAAACAATTCGATAGCCATCACTGTTCAACGCATAGTAAAAAAAACCTACAACGCTGTCTCGTTTCTACGACCCACGTCCCGGCTCAGCTGATGCACAGTAAGGCAGACTGACATAATTCAAGTGAACACGCCAGGGAGGACGTAATAGCTCTCGTTGGTCGACATTTTAATTGGATTAAAGTATACATATCAACTGGCCTCACTTACATACCATATAACTTCACTTTTGGACATACACTTAGTATATCCAAATTACACATGTACACAAAAAGAATAATAAGAAACAATAAATCATTACAAAAACGTTTTTAGTAAGTTCTTATTGTTTTTCGGAATTTGAAATTAACTTTTAGGCACACATACCTAACTGTAAACACACAGACTTCCAATTGTCAGAGCTTACGTCATTTCCCCAATTAATCACCGCGTATATCATGGACCTAGAATTTCTCAACTCGCCCCCACAACAGTCGTATTTTGTCCCGTGCTACTATTGCGCACTTAAATCCGGCTAAAGTCCTTTGAGCATCAGTCTTGTCTACGCCTACGTATCGTAATATATTCTGTTTTATTGATAAACCAGTAACCACTTTTGTACTTCGTTGTAAACATACGGTATGCTATTCGCGCGAACTTATAAGTTGCTGGAAATATTTTATTGTTACAATAAAAGAAATTTTTAACACTTTAAGATATAATATGTACGGTCGATCGTTAAAAGAGTTCAGGAGATTATTGGGGATACTTTTTAAATTGTTTCATTATCCGTTTTATCTAGTCACATAGTGTAATTCAGAAATTCGTTATAAAATGTTACTTATTAAAAAAAAACAATTTAAATAAAATATAAGAAAAATAACATATTCTAAAAAGCCCACAGAAATATTCAACATCTAAAATGAAATAAAATTACTCGACAAACTACGTATCCGTATGTTTACATCAGCCCAACAAAAAACTGTGATATTTACTCTATTTTATTGGCAGTACTATCCTCTTTAAATGTCAGATGAAGCTTAATGTGACAAATGCTGCAATAATATAATTAACAAACATTACGATAGGTACAAACGATTTGATAGTGGTTATAAGTTGAGCAAATATTATAAATTACGTTCAGCGGTCAACGTTTCAAATTTATTACTTTTCAAAACGATCTTAGCATAATATCCTAGGCATTATTATTTTACTTAAAAATATTTACATTATAATGGACACTTTGATTCAGATTAGGATTTATTACGTTCAAATTGGGTTGGGAGAGATATTTGTAAATTATCATAAAATAAAGAACTTAGTTTCAGAATTAAATTATTATGTAGATTACTCTCTACTATGTTTTAAAACAACATGTATTTATTGCACAATCATACACACACACACATGCGCACCTTTTATCCCCATTGTTCGTACGTATTCCGTCCTGTGATGTGATAAGGGCGAGCCTATCCCGATATCGGACGCAAAACCAGACTCTAGGCTGTTACTGATTAGAAAAACCCAATATTACTTTGCCCAACCCGAGGATCGAACCCGAGATCTCAGCATTTCAGAAGACATACATCGAAGTTCAACAAAACATTTTGGAGATTCATACTACTGTGGGTTATAATCACCCACCCTTACTTAAGTCAATTTTATTTTTATCTCCTCTCACATATAAAAAATTACCATAGGTATGGAGTGATTGTACCAAAATATCATCAAGATTTATCCTTAAATATACTGTGATCCCAAATTTCATACTTACATATATTGGAATAAAGTAGTAATTTACTTTAAGTAAAATTATTATCTAAATTGATCGAGCATGAATTTTAATGTTACTTTGTCGTGGAAATATATTTACCAACGAAGTCTTATTAAGTACTAAAATCCATTACCATATTAGACATCCAACATCCCAGGTCATTATTTAAATAGTGCCGAATTATAAAACACGTTCAAATAGAGACCAACGAAATGTAATTAAATTTGTTTTAATGGTTTTTATTAAAACATTTCTTGATTATCACTCCATCAAATGAATTATATTAATATTTATTTATTAATTATTATTTACCTACCTGAAAAGTGAAATCGATCATTAGTGTTTAATTTTTAAATAGTTTGTATCACGTTTTTATCTATGAATATATTTTATCTGATTATTGAAAAATGAGTTTAAATATACCAGACGTTGCCACACCCGGATCGACGTCTCACTAATCGTCTCCTATCTCTGGATAGGGCATCCCTACGCATAGTTGTAGGCACCATTACTGGACATTGCCCACTAAACAAACATTTATATGTTTAAGGTATGACTGACAGCCCCCTATGTAGGGGATGTCTGTTGGTCGATGAAACAGCTGCCCACGTCATCCTGGAATGCGAAGGTGTAGCTGCACAACGGGCAGAAATCCTCGACTCACCGGGGTCACTCCGAGAAGCCTGTGGAGATACCAGGAAGATCCTGCGCTTCTGGTCGGAGTTAGGCTGGCTTGTCCTATAGCTGGCATACATATCACGCACAATGGCCCGATACTTTACGGGCTAAGTGCGGGAAAAGGAGCCCATAACCATAACCATAACCATACCAGATGTTGCGACATTCATACTCGACTCAACATTGACGAATCGGAATCAACTTAACCGATGACATGTCACGCTCTACTGGCAGAGGATGTAGATTAAGAAACCCGCGTCATAGAAATATAATACCAAATGCGTCATTTTAATTCCCTTTCACGCAACAGAATTTACAAATTATAACACGGTTTATGATAATACTCGTGCCAGGTTTGAAGTGGCGAAGCTTTGAAAAGCATATTTCAAACAAAAATGTTGAAAATATTGTGTACAATATATTTTAGCTGTAGTTGGAGTAGCTGGATATAGCTATAATTGTAGCTGGAATGGTTAGCTAAGAGTACAAAGCCCAGTTCCCTGTACATTAGCGCTGCGCGGTGTGATAACGGAGCGCGCGCCGTTCGCGTTATCACCGCGCCCGCGTCCACCCGTACAGTCGCACATTCACTACTACGCCGATTGTGGGGTCTTGATACATGCACTCAATACTGTTTTATTATAAGTAAGTAGTTAGACTCTATATCGAGAGATACTTCATCTTTAAAGTCTACTATAAAATTATTTAAGTTTTATGATGTTAAAAGTATTTTTATTCCAATTTACCGACGGAAATAATATTCAGATCTGTAAATTATCATACATAATGATGATTTTAATGAATACATGTGTAACGGTTAATTCATCCGACAGAATTCATTTGATATCACATGACCGCACGTGCTGTTGTTATTAGCTGCGGAAAGCATACCAAAAGACTTTAACCATTGACCGTAAATTGTAAATAAATACTTATTTAAATTTCAAAATACAGTTACTAAATACCAATATAATTCATAATTTGAATGCATTCGCAATACACCTTCCCAAGACAATTAACAAAACTTTAATAAATTCAAGTACCAAACCCTGTCCATCACTGTATACACTAAGAGATCATGCGATGCTTGACGCTGGAGTCAAGGAGAGCGGCCGGCGCCGACCACGCCCGCACCCCCCGCCCCCGCCGCACCGCAGCTACCTCCCCCGCCCCGCTACGCCCGCGCTTCACACTAGCTATGCCGGTACGCCGATTGATCCAATTGTTGGTCATTACGTATCCTGTTTTGTAATTAGAGATGTTTGAATTGTGGTGTTTATTCGCCAATCTGTTTGATTGTTGGTTTTATCAAGGATTATGGTGGCGAGTTTAATGTGTACTTGAAAGTTGTATCTATATTGAAGTTAGCTATAGCTGTATATACTTTGAAGGGTTAGATACAAGTTCTGTTAATGTTCTTTAATATTTTTAACAACATAAATTCCATTAAGAGCTTTTAAATAGTCCTTGAAAAAGTTAATGTATTTGTAATACCTTATAAAAAGTAACTTATACTATTCCTCAAAACTTTTAATGGTCAAATGTGGAGTTTTACTACGACCCGCGAGATGAAACTAAAACTAGATTTCGTCCTTAACAGTCTAAGATTTATATTAAAATCATAATAACGTATTTATGAAAATCACTTATCAATAATAAGGTAACATGGTCATCGTATACCAATTAACTACATACATATACATATACACTCACGCCTTTTATCCCCGAAGGGGTAGGCAGAGGCGCAACTAGTGCACCCACTTTTCGCCATTATTCCGTCCCATGATGTGATAGGGGGCGAGCCTATCGCCATATCGGGCAGAAATTCCAGACTCCGAGCTGATACTGAATAGAAAAACTCAATATCACTTTGCCCGACCCGGGGATCGAACCCGAGACCTCAACATTGCAGTCGTACCATAATACCACTACGCCACCGAGGCAGTCACCAATTAACTAATACAAAAATATTAAATACATTTATAACATTGAAATAGAATCCTTAGTTGTTAGTTTATAAAAACTATCAATTTGCGTATATTATTACCAAGCTATCTACATAAGCACTAAACGACATGCGCACACAAATCGCTAATTTATCTAAGTCGAAAAAAAAACAGTCAAAACCTAGATTTGAGTCGGTGACATGGCAGCAATACATTATCCGGGTATTGTCAATAAATATGCCATTAGCATTATTTTATTGAATAGTAGCGCTTATCAGTGACTGAGTAATGACCAATAGACGGGCGTTTGACATACGACGAAGGACCACGAATATCCGCGATTACTTCGCGGTAGCTTACACATTAATTATTAAAACAGAATGGTTCTACTAACGGATCTAATCACATAGGTAAAACCACGCGGACACAATAAAATTAATTAATTGAATCATTGTTGTATGTCGAAAACCGGTCGAAATATTTTGTTATGTAGCTTGACGGGTTGACCGAAATTGGATGGTTGAATAAGTTTACCCTAACTAATAAATGGATAACGGAAAGTCCTCGAGTGGAGGCCACGTACTGGCAAGCGTCGGCCTTCCACCTGCAAGGTAGACAGATGACTTGATAAAGGTGACCTTTATGGATGGATGCAGGGGCGGTTGCGGACGACAACTTAGACGTGAGTCGGAGGAAGCCCGCAGCCGTCCCTAATGCGCCGAAGATGGCCATAAAAAAAAATGGATGGATGCAGGGCGCTTTTGACAGGTTCATCTGGAAATGTTTAGGGGAGGCCTATGTTCAGCAGTGGATGTCATGTGGCTGATGATGATGATGATGATGAATAGGCGGATGGATGAATGGAAAATTGCCGGATCTTTTAACCCAGTGCAATAATGGTGCACCAAGTCTAAATGTTTTTAGACTTAGGGTAGGATTAAACATTGATGACATTGGAAGGAGAATTTTTTTTTCCTAAATTAACGCTGTAGCGTTAAATAATAACATTATGATAATAGCATGATGTTAAATAATAACATTTTATTCATAAGTTAACAAGAACCATTCCTCATAATATGTGAAGTGTAAAATTTTACTAAAGACCACATTAAAAGTTACGAAGCTTCATTACAAAGCGTAATCAGTCCATATCTTGATACTTAAACAATATTTATTTAAGGTAAAAACACAGGATCGTTTTCAACATTTAAAAAGAATAATTAATAAACCATCTCAACCGCAAAGCTCGAAATTAAGCTATAAAACTTAACGATACAATCTCACCAACACTACACATAAATCATGGCAAAAGAAAATCCGTCGAAGGGAACTCGACGAATCGACATTTACTCTGTCAAAATACGAAACCTGTTGCGCTCATTGTGGCTGTAATGATTATTATTTGGGACTTTAATTTCGGCCGGCCGTCTGACCTTTTCACTCAAAGTATTTTTTTTATTTCTGGTTTATCATCGAGCTGGATCAGTGGGGCAAACGAGGCTGCTACATCCGCTCTCTGAGGTCTAACTGCCACGCCTAGCTTAAATGACTAGCGATGCCTGCTCTATTACGCACTAACCAGTGACTTTGAGTGCTCGGAATTCATAATTAGCTGTTTTAAAAGTACGCAAATGGCATGAACGTTTCGCAATCATTCTTTTAGTAGCCATGGTGTGTTATTATAGATGCTTTAAGGTTAACTTAAAGAACATTTAATAATGCACATTCCTTTTTAAATATTGGGTTATTGTTATACAGTTTTGTGATTATAATCATTTTATGAATTCCTTAAACAGTACTCGGTCTCTTGCATGCTTATGTGGTGAAACTCTGTAAGTCTCGGTTTTTATTCGAAGGTCAAGCAAAAAGTCCTGTGTGGAAAAATATTCCCGTAGTACGCAATGAGATTTTTTAATGCTGTAAACTAATGAGCAAAATTACACACCGCTAACACTTATTTTTTACAAAATTACGCTTCTTAACAAAAAGCTTTACCAAATTCTTTTTAAATCATGATTCATAGTGTCAACCTTTTTTTTAAGATAATAATTAAATTACCGAAATCATCCTGAGTCCTTTCCTTTGTTACAGATGACCTCGATTTGAAGGTCAATAAGCAAAGTCATCATTTTAAAAAAACACCAGGGGCTACTACAATGTTGTTAAATGATTTTATAAGCTCACTATAAGTTACTTAAATACAAATAATGTCTTAGTCCGGCCCAAACTCCCTTTAAACTCGAAAATATGAACACAATTCCAAAGAACGTCCTTATAGTTCACTAGAGAAAAATATTATAGTACAGGAAATTATCTAGAAGATACAAATGCTTGGGATTAGGTTGCTCGCATTCACACATGTTCTATAATTAGAATTCATAATATTGTTACTTGCAATTTGTAAAATATATGCATTAAAAAAACAAGATAACAATTAAAGACCTACGCTGAGTTTCTTGGTGCTTCTTCTCAGGTCAGTGGGCTTTTCCGAAGCACTAGTATAATCTTTTAAGTTTATAAAAAGTATTGTTAAAAATGACGTGTAAAAGTGCCCTTAGGGGCCTAATTACATAATAAATGATTTGAATTTAGAATTATGTATTTAAAAATGGTCGCGTTTGAATTTGAATTTAGAATTGTATATTTAAAAATGGTCGCGTATCGTACTAAACCATTTATTTTACCTTCATGTCAATTTGAGAGATAAAATCAACCTCCGGGCCAGGCTTGATTGACGGCTCGTGACGCTGATGCGTTATAATAATTTGGTAAGACAAAAGAAAAAGGCCCCGACGTCATTTCTATTATAACTACTGGTTAAATTTTTGGTTGCGTAATCGATAAGCGGTCGTAATGTTACTTATCGTACCTTAACCTATATTTTTGTACGATTTGTTTAATGACTAAAAATAGTGATCGAAAGTTTGCTTACAATAATATAGGTTGTATGACCTCTATCAGTTTTTTATATATATAACAGAGAGGGTTTAGTAGTAGAGGAGGCCCGGACCCAGTAATGGGACAGTATAAAATACAGGGTTGATATCATTAGAGAGTCGCGGGGCGAGCAGCGGGGGGCTGCTCAGCCCAATTTAAGCGACTCCGAGGTAGACGATAATGCGTTTCGTAAACGCCAAAAGCGTCTTTTAGAGTGTGGGGGAATCTTAGCCCCCTTGTATAGAGAAGGGCCGCAACGGCATCGCGCAAGGACGGTCCCGTGCAGCTATCTTAGTGCAACAAGATACCCCGGGGCCGTCTCGTATGCGCCGAAGAAGGCCACCGCGGGTTTTGGTTGGTATGCCATTGTAAGGTGTACATAGTGTTAGGGACTCGGCCCAATGCTCGCTCGGCTGATGTTATACTCCCGAGTGTCGACATTGGGCTGTAAGACTGTGCGAAACCAACATAACCGTTCCACTTACCCCCCCCAGTGGTCGTAGCGATAAAGCATTTTTTCCCGCGAAAAAAAAAACGGTCTGATATCATTATAGAGCAGGGTCTATAATCCTGTACCCAAAAATTATATGACTAACCTCAAAATTTGAATAGTTTATTGTTATATAGTATAAGCAACATACATACATAGGAGTAAAGTATTAGTACATGTTGCATCGCCGTGATAATTGTGAAAAATGCAATATTATACTTGAACCTTGCTATATTTAAATATTATTCTGTATGACTAATGTCCTGCAATATTGCATTGAAAGTTAAACAAATGGGCAAACTTAACTGCCCTAAAGTGTATCATTTAATTCAAGCAACTGGACATATCGTAACTTTGTTAAAATGTGTGGGAGTCGGATTAACTGCCTTTTTTCAACGAGAAACCGCTGATTGATAGGCAAATAAATTTTTATAAGTATTATATAAAACAAATGTTATATTACGCAAAAACTACTGCACAACGCAACGATATAAAATTAAGTGCTTAATTGAAACTGAAAGTAAAAATTGTTCGCAAATTTAATATGATTTATTGGGCCAACTTACAAGTGCTCAGTTTTTTTTTCATATGCGTCCATTTCGCGTAATTTCACCAATTATATTTAACATTTCACTCCAGAATTGCTCCATTAATTAGCCTTAAATTACTTGAGAATCATAAACGATGATTTTATTGGGTCCATCATTTCGTTGGAATACTTTTTGTTTATCCGTACATGCGACTTAGCATGCATTGAAGCGACTTAATCAGAACACGTGTGAGTTAAAAACGTTTAAGTATTTTTTATTGATGTATTTACGCTTGAATACACAAAGGGATGACAGGTCCGACTGAGGTTTGACGGTCGGAATAAATGAAACGAAGATCAGATTTCGCGGTGCCTTGATGAAGTTCATATTTTAATGGGTTCATGTATGGAAACCAACTTGTTATGGAAAACTTAAGAAATGTAACGGGAAAAGTGGTAAAAACATAGAACTTTTATTTTTTTGCATGATATATTATGAGCGCTGTACATACATAAGTAATATACATTTGCTAATATAGACTATAGTTAATAGTTTTGCTAATATAGACTATAATTCAACAAACTATAGTTAATATTTTTACGAGACTACTATAAAAAGAATGATTTTACATAACATAACCAATTTTCCCTTCAAATAAAAAAAAAATGGTATCATTTAATGATCCAAATCAGTCCACATAAGGCCAATCAATCAGCTCAGCCCAGTCAAAAGTATATATTATAACGATATGGACATAATGACATGTGCCAATACTACTATTTCTTCAGCCTATGTATCATTAATCTGTTAGAGTATAAATAAAGGCTAATTACGGCGTATCCTATTTCAATGTTACATCCGAACATTCTAAGGAACTGCGATTTCAAAGCGGAAACAGAACGTATTATTTCGTTCGAGAAACCCATAATTCATATTCGCATCGACTACGGCAAATCGAAAAACATGGTATTCCCATAAAAGCATAAAGCGAAGGCTGCAAGGTCACTGTTAATAGTACAACACGTGCACTATGACGTCATAAGTTATGTCGCGAATTAATTTTACGGCATTTTCCTCAGTAAATTTTACGGGCGAAATGCGAACAATACGATATAACGTATCGTAATATCGTATTGACCACGCGACGATGTTAACAGTAACTATAAATATGCCATCTTTAATTGCCTGAAATTAAAATTCTTTTTTACGCGTGATTTAAATGTGAATCTCGACCTTGGACTCGTAAATTTTTATATTTTGTCGGCTTTTTTGATGAATATTTTTGAATACTTTTTTTATGGAATGTAATAAGTACGTAATATTATTTTTATTGCGTGGTTATCGCATAACCAATTAACCTCATTTCCTGAACAGATGATATCATTCATAATTTATTGTGTTAAACAGATAATTCTAGAAGTTTCTACAATTCTTTCGGATTTTGTCTTACAATAAATATTAATTTTGAGATGTTTTTAAGTGACAGATGATTTTTTTAGATCGTCATGATCATCACATGAAGTCCACTGCTGAAAATAGGCCAACATTAACATATTATATACAAACTAGCTTTTGCCTGCAGCTCCGCCCGCGTTAAAAAGTTTTTCCGGGATAAAAGTCCCGCTTTATGTTTTCCCGGGATAAAAAGTAGCCTATGTGTTAATCCAGGACATGATATACCCGTGTGCCAAATTTCATCGAAATCCGTTCAGTAGTTTTTGCGTGAAAGAGGAACAAACATCCATACATCCAAACATCCAAACATCCATACATCCATACATTCTTACAAACTTTCGCCTTTATAATATTACTAGCTTTTGCCCGCGGCTCCGCCCGCTTTAAAACGTTTTTCCGGGATAAAAGTCCCGCTTTATATTTTCCCGGGATAAAAAGTAGCCTATGTGTTAATTCAAGACATGATTTACCTGTGTGCCAAATTTCATCGAAATCCGTTCAGTAGTTTTTGCGTGAAAGAGGAACAAACATCCTTACATCCAAACATCCAAACATCCAAACATCCATACATCCATACATTCTTACAAACTTTCGCCTTTATAATATTAGTAGGATAAACTTCTCTTACATTTTATTTATAAATTAATGTAATGATTATATGCTTTTTTTTCTATTACATAACGAAATTACATCCTGAACCATCAAAAACTGTTTTTTTAAACCTGACAAAGCAAGTTAGGACACAAAAATGTCAGTTTCCAAAAAACACAAAATTGCTAATTAACACGATTTCAACACTTCGGGTTGAATTATCGTTCGTTAATCGGACTATCTTGACATGTGTTGTTTTAATTAAGCTTTACTTAGCTATCGGAATTTTTTTCATACATCAATGGTTATCGGCCTTAATTTTTACTGGTTAGCACCGAATACATGAACACTTGAAACTCATTTGTGTGCAGGTATTAAAGATAATTACAAAAAATACTTTTTTCTCACGAAATCTTATTTTGTAATGAAGTGTGGTTTTAGGTGTAAAAGCTTTTGTAAATATACGGTTGCACTTGATAAGATTGGTTTATCTAACGTGATATCCGGTGTCGTTATTTTGGTGATACACTCAATTTATGACGTAAGAAAATGTCTGCTACAGATAGGAGTGCTACTTCGTCTGAAAAAAGCCGATGTAAATAACATACAACAACAGACAATAATACAACTTTAAGGTATTAAACTGTTCATATTGGTTTTACTTTCAAAACAATTTCAATCCTAGAATTTAGAACTTTACATTCAGAAATTAAATTATCATCTCTGTATAGATGTAAATTGCTTTTACCACTAGGTTTTTGCTAATAAAAATTGTGTAATAAGGTAAATCAACGAATTAAAATTGTTCAGAGTACCCACTTTTCCCTGTGCTTGATGCTAAAAGTGGCAATATTACTGTGGTTTTACTTATTAAAACTAAGTAAATACCTGGCCTGGATAAAAAAAAAACATTTTATGACTTCATTCAGCCAGTACTTAGCCGCTTTTTTTTCGCAATTACGCGTTCCGAGAATTTTCAAAATTACGTGATGTAATTCTCACCTCCACATAAACGTATCGATTCCCAACCATTAAGGTACTACAGCGAACGGTTAATAACTAGCCGAATTGAACTCGAAAGATTAAAACGATATAAATTGTCGCGTCGAGTGTATTCGGCAATTTTTCTCGAGGCCGGGCCTATAATGAAGAGTTACGACGGTGTTGATTTTAACATAATGAGCTGAGTAATTTCGCGGACCTTTCTTAAAATGTACTACTCACTGGTTTTGAGAACGTGTAGCGATTTGTAGAGCGTCACTTGAATTTAGTACCTGTTTTGTAAGCAGCTGGGTTTAATTTCGGGAATGAAAAGCGTTTTAACTTTAATGATAAAATTGTATTAGATATTTGCTAATTATAAGCTAAAGGTGGCAAATGATTATACCAGCAACAAAAATAAACGACATCAGCAATGACAACTGATATGCATACGTTTAACAAAGTGCCGGCATGTGTGTACCGCACGTAGAATTTTCGGCCGTTTCTTGTGAAAAACGATTAAATGTCATGACTTTTATTGCATTTTAATAAGGCGTCGCTCAGTACCGCATCGAGAGCCTCGGGCACAAATCCCGACTGTTTGGTCAAGAAGAGGATTTTTTAATAAAAATATCGTATAACTCACGGCCTGGTAGTGTTATTTATTGTGAGCCCGATACGCTTATCTTTAAAAATAATGTTCACTGCAAAGGCACTAATGTGAAAAATATTTAAATTAATTTTTACAGCGATTTTGACAGTTGATATCGAGTGAGTCTGTGACGAAATAAGAATTGTTGTTTAATTGCGTACCAAGATCGTTGCGAAAAACGAAATGCTCCACATTGCACAACGGCAATTTCTCGATTGACGACTGCAGCGCTTGAGTTTGGACGTTTGGTGCTTAATTGTATTTTATTCACCTGAGTTCTCGTATTTATTTGAAACGAAGGTACTTAACGTTTATTTGTATTTATAAAAAAAATGTTTAGATATTATATCTTTGTTCAAAGTACTGTGAAATATGTTTTTGCGTTTAAAATACTTTATTTCCAGAAATAATATTCGAGACGCAAATAATGAATTAGGTACGTAAGATATAATAAATTGACAAACAAGCAATATATTGGAGTTATAGACAAGTTTACGCCAAAAGAAGCGTCGCGGAAAAGTGTTATTGAAGAAAAGACATCAACGCGAACGAATCATTCTAATTAGTCATTTTCATCTGTTTTGTGTCACAATAGCTTACTACTGTTAATTTGTAACGGTTTACAATAGCTTAGTATTAAATTAGTTTCTTAAAATAAATAATAACACTATTTAAGTACTATTTAAACTGCCTGAAACTTGCTTGCTGACTGCCTGCCTTAACTGACTGCCTCGGTGGCGTAGTTGTATTACAGTACGACTGCAAAGCTGAGGTCTCGGGTTCGATCCCCGGGTCGGGCAAAGTGATATTGAGTTTTTCAATTCAGTATCAGCCCGGAGTCTGGAATTTGTGCCCGATATGGCGATAGGCTCGCCCCCTATCACATCATGGGACGGAATAACGGCGAAAAGTGGGTGCACTAGTTGCGCCTCTGCCTACCCCTTCGGGGATAACAGGCGTGTGTGTGTGTGTGTGTGTGTGTGTGTGTGTGTGTGTTAAGTACTATTTATTCAAGCTGAATAACGAACTTTACTGTTAGATAAAATAGATTTAGGTGTTTTAATATTAATTAACATATAAGTAAATAACATACATGTTTTCAATTCTGTACTTGCAAATTGTTTACATTTTCAAATAAAGTGCTCGAAACATACGTAGTATAAAGAATTTTTATTATTTTTATTTATTGAGTATAACTTGTCAAACCTAAAAATTTTATATACCTATAGATAAATACATTATTATACGTACATATACTATACTAACATGCATACCTTTATCTAACAACATCTATATTTCTATCAGAACAATATTACGTAGTGTCAAATAAAACGTAGTAGAGTCAAATCAAATAGCCTTCATTGTAACATACCAAACAATTTCATCACTAGTACACAGATCATAACCTCTGTGACGAGAATAAATTAATATAATTAAATTATTATTGAACTAATTAGATGATGTATTCAGTAGAACCCAAGTTATAATTCATAACGACAGCTAATTAAAAATAAAACATAACAAACATAATCTATGTATGACTAAAATAATATTTATGCAATTTAGACCTTTTGGATTTCAAAATCAGTCACGACTTAACTTCAAACTTGGTTACTTGGAATAAAATTTGACTGGTCACCGTGATAACTTTGTCAAAAAGAAAGCAGTCCCAACATTCAAACTACAGGGAAACAGTAACTATCCAGAGAAAACAAAATAAAATTTAATAAAAATTTAAATAACAATCCGAATAAGTACTCCAGATGAACCAACATATTTTCAAAGAGAAAAGTGTCAGCGATCTCAAGCACGTAAAAATGGCGGGAAAAGAATGCGTGTTATGTTATTCGTTGAGACAAACACGAGCGCTTGGGGCGGCGTCGCAGCAGCGACTACCGCGCTATCGTTCAAGTCGCTTCGGTCCCGTTAGACAAAGAGAGCGAAACGCTGCCTTGCGTGCGAGCGGTGCGGCCGCAGCGCCCGCGCCCCGTTCGCACCCCGTCCGCGCCCCGTCCGCGAGCCATCCGGAAGCCTCGCTGAAACTGGACCGTTTTCTTTTCTTGTTATTATTGAGATCGACTCTCAAGTTCTGTTGTTGTCGCGCCGTGCGCCGCTCGCGCTGATAACGCGATGCCACGCCGGCCTGCGCACGCGCACCACGCTACGCTCCGCAGCTTAAAGCTCGCGCGGACTTTAAAAAAAATTAACCCCCAGTGATGGAATGGATATTTATTGTCAGTGATCAGTGATTGACTGGACGAGTATATTTAACTGAACTGTAATATTTTTTTTTGTGTGCCTTTGTAACTGATAGAACATAGTGTCAAAGAAAGTGAAACCGATACGTTGTGCTATTGAAAGGATTATATTGAATCGAAACATTTTTTAATTGTTTTCTGTGCGATACTGATTGAAGTAAAGTAAAGAAAATCTGAAGGATAAACGTGCATTAAACGGTTTTTCTGCAGTGAAAGGTAGGTGGTGTTTAATTTTCTTTTTTTTCCTTGTTAAACTGTTAATATGTTTTAACTGATAAAATAACTACTTAACAGTGACTAAGCAATAATTTCAAAACCTAAAATATTTTCTAAAATTCAATTAATTGGCAAATTTAAACAGAAAAAGATTTGTATGATTTTATTAATTCATAATTTAATGTATTCGTTTATTGTCTAAATAATGAGGCACTCTTAAAAGACTACACAAGAAATATTATTCTATAAACGAAGGTGATTTAGAATTGAATGTTATAATAATTATTATAATATTGGGAGAATGTAAACATAACACCAAATATAAGTTCCATTACCTGCGGTGCAGACATGTCATATTTTATAGACTTAACGATCTACCATCACATACGATAACTTTAAAACCGTGTTTTTTTAACTGCAGTTAGGGTAATCATCGGTTTTTTAAGCTGGACGCACTCGCAGAGCTTCGAGTGCTCCAGGTGCTGCGAGCGCGTCCAGCTTAATAAGATCCTGACAAAAGATAACTGCAGTTGAAAAAATGGGGCCTAAATAAATATGATCAAACATTTCTATATAACAATATTTTCACCAACTTGCGTGATAAACAATATTACTTGTTTTACATTACACAAAAACTGCGATCGTTTTCAATCCACATGTATAAACAATATTTGCTCTTACACTATAGCATAACTTAGGCAAAAGAAAACCAAAAAGGGATCTAATTTCACTAGCATTTTCACTTGTAAAAATAAACCGACCTAGTAAACCAGAATTACGTTGCTACGCCGCCCGCCGCAGCACGCCGCCCGTCGGCAAAGTTTTTTGCTTCAAATCTATTGTTCGAAGCGGTACGTGTTGCTGAAGCCTTTGCGTTTGTGAAACGCCTTTCATTTCATCACACGCTTTACACATATTGAAAAAGACTGATGAAGACAGTGTACATACACTCATGCCTTTTATGCCCGAAGGCGTAGGCAGAGACGTAACTAGTGTACCCACTTTTATTCGTATATACACTTGCGTATGCCATTACATGATGTGATTTGTATTCCTTTACGTTAGTTATTAGTACAATGTTTTTTATTTAATGCAATAAATTTACCAAAGGCCGATTTGAAGTAGTGATATTTAAATATATCATAATAGTATAGTTGAAAAATCTCGCAAGAACAATAAAGACTGAAGCGATAAGATCTTAGCGATTTATTTTTCATATCACGGCACACCTGTTACTGTTATGCGGGGAGTACGTGACGGCTCTGGACCGCTGTCTATTTTAAGTGTGCTCTGGACCGTAACTATACGTCATGCTCGGGACTATCGCTTAACCGTAAAACGGGTAATCGTATTTAAACAAGTTGAAGTTTATGACTGCCTCGGTGGCGTAGTTGTATTACAGTACGACTGCAAAGCTGAGGTCTCTGGTTCGATCCCCGGGTCGGGCAAAGTGATATTGAGTTTTTCTATTCAGTATCAGCTCGGAGTCTGGAATTTGTGCCCGATATGGCGATAGGCTCGCCCCTTATTACATCATGGGACGGAATAACGGCGAAAAGTGGGTGCACTAGTTGCGCCTCTGCCTACCCCTTCGGGGATTACAGGCGTGAGTGTATATGTATATATATGTATTGAAGTTTATGCGCTTACTTTACACGCATTTACCATTAATAAAATATTAAATAACCGATTTTCTAATATCGGTTGTTTGATACTTTGAAAGTTTATAATAAGTTAGTGTTTTATATTTTTTATCTTTACGCGGAAACATAGTTATTAAAGCAGTTGACCAAAAATTTTTATTCGGCGCTTATTTGCTAACAACGTTTACTTTAAAATTTATACCAAACTAAATTTACTTACAGTATAATTAAATGACAAAAAAGCTTTACAATAAAAGGAGATAACACTTTGACTACTATAATTTACCAGTTTATCAGATCTCCTTGCAATACACAAAGTATAGTAATAATTAGTGTTTATTGAGGCGTAAACCTCGGTGGTTATTTTTTTGATAGCGCGCCGAAGGTTGAAATACATTCGCCACGTCAGGTGTCGACGAAAAAACATACAAAAACTGCGACAAACTCCGCGAAATTGCACTTATCGGAACTTCCATCAAAGTTATCTGAATAAAAACGTTTATTTTATATGACTATGGAGCTTCTGCTAATATGTTAACTGAATATATTCAATAAAAATATTTTTATAAGCATGTATAAAATAAATACATAAAGTATTTAATTTATTCTAAGAACGAAGCGCCTTTTTATTTTGAATTCTGATTTGACATGTCCTTAATGCATCTTTTATTCTCATGTTAATCGCCAATAAAAATAAAAGAGGAATCAAATACATTAAATTTAAACTAATTGGACATTATAAAATAATAAATTAAATCATTTATGTTCAGAAATTTATTATAAGCTACATCAAAAAGGAATAATATGTTTTATTCATAAAAGATGCCATCAATTAATTTAAAAAGCCGTTGTTTTGATTAAGTGCAATATTGATCACCAATAAATTTCAAAAACTCGTCATAAATTGTCATATTGAATACATTTCCATAAATTGATGCTTAATTTTGCTGATTAGTAGTAATATACATAATAAGAATCCGATGTTTGTCATAAAATTATATAGATGTAAAAAGAATGATATTTATGTTACTATTACAGATTGCTTATGTCTAGATAGACATATTGTTATAACGAAATTAGATTTCCTGTGACAATTTTTATCTTTATCATGATTTTAATAGATGTTCGAGGTTTTATTAAATAACATAGAAAATACAATTCTAATATTATGTTTAATATACTGGCCAATAGAAACAATTTTTCTCATATGCTACTTTTAATAAAAACTTAACCGCAAAACTAAAGGCTTACGCTCTACTACGTCAGGCTTATTGTAACATAGCTTAGACCTTACACTTCCACGAGATAATATAATAAAAAAAACCCATAGGATACACTACTTTATCTTCCTATATATTTTTCCTATACAGTAAGTTATCTCGATCACATAATGGCGCTGTCATATCCCCGCCTAGAATCTCAATGCCCAACTAATAAATAAAAGAGCACGCGTCTCGAACAATGATTGTATGTCAGTTGCAAGATGTATGAACATTTCTGTCCTTTGTCCTTTCTTAGTGTTGGCAGCGGTCAGTTTTAATTATCTGATAGTTTTTGCCGTCTTTATCCGCATTTAATTCATTTAATAGACTTTAATGCTGTATATAGGTACTGAGAATTACTCATGTAAGTTAGATGTTAAAGCTCGTATTAATGGTAAGAATATATAAAACATACGCACGAATTACTACATTTACTTACCCTTCTCAATAACCTTCCATTTCTTAATATAGCTCCTGTATTTCCGTAACAAAACCTTTTATTTTGCAATTTGTATGAATTAACGGGGATAGAAAATTAGGCGGTGGTAACCGAGCTTTATTTAAGTGATCTGCGAATGTTCCGCAAGATGTCGCTACAAGAAGTTGCAGTGGTAACTATTTTTTTATTGAATTCGCCAAGCGTATATAACTAAACTAGCTTTTGCCCGCGGCTCCGCCCGCTTTAAAAAGTTTTTCCGGGATAAAAGTCCCGCTTTATATTTTCCCGGGATAAAAAGTAGCCTATGTGTTAATCCAGGACATGATCTACTCGTGTGCCAAATTTCATCGAAATCCGTTCAGTAGTTTTTGCGTGAAAGAGCAACAAACATCCAAACATCCATACATCCAAACATCCAAACATCCATACATTCTTACAAACTTTCACCTTTATAATATTAGTAGGATATACCTATATATATAGGAAATACCAAGTAAAGATAGTATAGAGCAGTTTTGGATAGCCATTTTGTCTAATCAAAAGCAGTACAATAAAGATGCTAAATGGATAGAAGAGATAGATGAATCATCGCAGGGAGTAGAAACAGCACAAACAGATGAGATAACAGCAGATCAAGTCAAATTAGCTATCAAGAAATTACAAAATTGGAAAACACCAGGGATAGATAAGTTACAAAATTACTATTTAAAATATTTTACTAACTCACATAAATATCTTGCAGTATTATTCACAAAAATAGTTCAAGGTAAACAGGATCTAGAAAAATGGTTCACAACAGGTCAGGTAATATTGATCCCTAAAAATAAAGAAACAGAAAACCCTAAAAATTGGAGACCAATAGCATGTTTACCTAGCATGTACAAACTATTAACTTCCGTTTTAGCTAATATATTATACAACCATTGCAGCAACAATAACATTATGTCAATAGAGCAACGAGGATGTCGACGTGGAGTCAAGGGATGTAAAGATCATCTCATGGTCAATAAGGCCATATTAGAGGATGCACATAAGATGCAAAAGAACCTGAGCATGGCATGGATAGATTATCAAAAAGCCTTTGACAGTATCTCGCACGAATGGCTTCTTAAGATTCTTGATATCTATCGATGCCCACTGATTATCGGGAACTTTTTGCGATTGACCATGCCCTCATGGAAAATCATCATGACGGCCCGAAGCGACCATGAATCGATAACTACTGAACCGATATGTATTAGGCGCGGTATTTTTCAGGGCGATTCCCTCTCTCCACTATTGTTCTGTCTAGCAATAAATCCCCTGTCATATATATTACATAAATACGAACTCAAAGGGTATAAACTTAAAGATAGCTTCTGGATTAATCATTTACTGTACATGGATGACTTAAAAGTGTATGCAAAGAATAAACACAATTTAAACATTTTGCTTGATAGTGTAGAAGTATTCACAAAGGATATAGGAATGAGTTTTGGACTGGAAAAATGTAACATTGTTCATATTACCTCAGGTCGCATTAGCAGTACAGTCGGAGAGGGTCACGTGCTTTTAAGTGGAGATATTTTCAAACAACTAGCAGTGAATAACACGTATAAGTATTTAGGGGTTCATGAATCAGGCAAGATAGATCATAATATAATTAGGGAACAAACTACTAAAGAGTATTTCAAAAGAGTCAAAAAAATACTAAACACTCATCTCAACTCACGCAATATTATAAAAAGTATTAATATTTACGCTATACCGGTTCTCCTTTACTCGTTTGGCATAATTAACTACAAAAATAGCGATTTAAAAACAATAGACACAAAAACAAGAAAATTACTAGCAATAAGCAAAGCACATCATCAAAAAGCAGATATAGAAAGATTATACTTACCAGTACCACATGGGGGAAGAGGATTAATAAATATAGAAAATTTATATAAAGCACAAATTGTTAAATATAAGCAATATCTAAGAGCAGAACAGGATAATTTAATAAAAGTAATAGTACAACATGATATAAATAAAGAAAAATATTCGATAATAAAAGAAGCAGAGGAAATAGAGACAGAATTACGACTAGAACACAACAGGCATACAGATAAAGAAATCAAAGAGGCTATCATCAAGAAGCAAAATCAGCAATGGCGTAATAAGCCACTACACGGACAGTTTCCCAAAGAAGTCCTTGACCAAGGTAATATAGATAAAGACCAATCGTTCAAATGGATTAAAAAGCAACAAGTAGCTCCCACAATTGAATCCACTATATTTGCTATACAGGATCAGGCATTTATGACAAGACAACACCAGCGCGACATTCTCAAGTTGCCAATAGACGGTAAGTGTCGTCTATGTGCAACTAAAGATGAAACAACGCAGCATATTATCTCAGGTTGCGAAAAGCTGGCGGGAAATTGTTACATCAATAGACATAATAATCTTGTTCAGTACATCTATTGGTGCCTTGCTCGAAAACATAATATAGAGGTAAACAAATTATGGTGGAAGGAAAATCTAACACAACCGAAAGTAGTAGAAAATGAAACAGCTAAAATAATGTGGGAGATACCAATTCAGACAGATGTCACTGTAACACATAATAGACCAGATTTAATATATATAGATAAAGTAAATAATTTCACTTACCTCATAGATGTCACGGTACCTTCAGATTATAATATAGGAGCAAAGGAAATAGAAAAACTTAGTAAATACCATCTACTCAAAACCGAAATTAGGCGATTATGGAACACGCAGACTCAGGTCATCCCTATAGTAATAGGTTCAACAGGTATAGTAGCAAAAAGTTTATCCAGATCTATCAACACATTAAACTCCAAAATAGATGTTAACATTCTCCAAAAACAGGCAGCAATTCATACGTCTGTAATATTGAACAAAGTGTTAGGGGATCCACTTTTCGTATATGGGGAATAACGGGGAGACTGAACCATCTTTTCCCTGAGGGTTTCAGGGCGGGTGGTCGGTTAATCCGAGCAAAAAGCTCGAGTCAGAGAAAACTCTGGAAGAAGTAGGATATTCGTAAATTAAAAGTTATGGATGATGCTGCATATTATTGACAATGCATGATGCTTGGAAAATATTATAATCATATTATTATTAATTTTAATATTAATTATGTTATAAATTTTCATTGATTAACATAACTTGATAAATTATTTTGTGTTTAAAAATATATTTCCTACTGTACTAGTATATTGTGTACTAAAAAACGACGATCGCACAAAACGTAAAATATCCATTTGTAGGTATCTATGTGAATATCCTTTCAATCTAGTCTACCTCAATTTCAAACAAAATATTGCTCTAAATTACAAGCGATTGTCACCAAATAATTAGCCGTAAAACTATATACGCTGGTAATCACAGATGGTAATCTGTACACATATGTTATGACTTTACGTAAACCATGTGACTTCAAGTGTGAAATCGATGTTTTTGTCTAAAAAATAATTACATCAGCTCATTAAGGTGTTAATTTAAATTCTTCTAAGACCTAAGGGATTTTTTCAAGTAGTAAATTACTTAAGCGGATATTGAGTGGATGCTCGACACACTTCCACCAAAAAAATACTATCTTACTGCAACTTACGTGGCCAATTTAAATATTTCAAGCGGCAAGGCGTTTTGTACGCTTTTAAAAAGTTTAATCGAGAATTCAGTTTCGTCCGAATGAAAGTCAATCTGTTTTCTTATTTAATCTCTATCGCTCATGAATGCATTAAATACTGAAACGAAATGCCGTGTCATCTTTGTTGTAGAATAAAACGTAATTAAAAATTTCCCTTTCACCGTTGTAGGTGCGTTGTTACCTAACTTAGAGCTGTCTTATTTAATATCGATCAGTTGGCAAGCGACACGCGGCCGGTTTTTATCTTCATCTACAGGTGGCCATTTAATACACGAGGCACAATTTCATAACATAAAAATATCCGTTAGTCGCTACGACTCTCCTCTTTTTATTTAGACTAAGACTAGTAAAATATTTGCCGCAGGGCGGTTATTACGTCTTCGGATGCCGATCTATGGATTAGTTGACCTGTAAATTGTATGCAAAGCAGTATTACTTATTGTCTAACATTGTGAAATACATGAGACGAGGTTTAGAAGTTACAAAAACTACAGAAAAGACAGAAATCCCAAACGATTTGCAACTGCTGATAGAATATGCGTTTCTCCTAGTATTGCTATGGTTCGGTAAAAAATATTTATGGTAACTTTGTGGGAGTTGCGGCTTACACTTCGACAAAAGTTTGTTCAATAATTTTCACTTTCAAAATTGTTATTTGTAAAAGTAATTGCGTAGATTTTTGGTATAGATAAAATGTTTCTCGCCTCTCTATAAAGAGTACTTAAAACTGCGCTGCGTTCGTCACTTACACGTAATGATGTTCAGTCTAATATCCCGGAACTCCTTTAACTTAAATGTCCTTTGAACTGTACATTGTTTATTCAAAGCCGCTTGGGGTCTAAACAAAGTGACGACACTTACCCTGACGGATTCACGCATACTGAAATATTATTACTAAGTAAAGCACTTATGAATTGTATTTACGTTATAAAATTATCTGTAAACGTTCGTTCATTAAGAATTTCTAAACCACATCTCATGCATCTTTCATTTAAAAAACACTTTTCCAACACATTGTATAATTCATCATATATAAAAGTAACACCATTCAGATCTATGTTCTTAAATGTAAGATGTTCAATGAAGATGTAGTTCTAAATATCGCAGAGTGGGAGTGACTATGAATTTCAAAATGAACCGGGCTATGTCATTTGCATAGAGTATGGAGTTTTAATTCATCATTTATTATAATTATATATTAATTATATTTTGGGGCGTCCTAAATAGAAGGATACATTGTTTGTAGAAATAATAAAGAAGGACCTCGGGGTTTTTGTTTAGAGGTCTCCGAGCATTTCAGTTATTCAAGGATATGGCGTTTTATATGGTCAAAAGACATTTTTTGTGTATATTTTTAAATAAATGTAAGAGCATGGTGATAGGCTCGCCCCCTATCACATGATGGGACGGAATAACGGCGAATAGTGGGTGCACTAGTTGCGCCTCTGCCTACCCCTTCGGGGATAACAGGTGTGAGTGTGTGTGTGTAAATGTAAGAGCATCTTGAACATATTTTCCCATAAAAAGACCAACACAACGAACGAGATATTTTGACCTACTAGCAGTTTTTTTTTAAAACACAGAAAGTAAAAAAAAACATTATTAAGCACCGAGAAACAAGTTTACGAACATCCACTTGGCATTCCCACACAAAAAGCCTTAGTATGTTCACAAACCTAGTTACACATCAATTCGAGCAATTGAAGTTTTCCATGAATGACTAACTGAATTGTCCGTGTACCGTTTTATACGGTGCGACGCAATAGAGCTGCTTTCATTTTTCTGGTTTTCACCACTTCAAATTTACAACGACAACTCAAACATTAGTGTTGCAATATGACATGAAAAACGACCGTTCAAATTCAAAATATGTCTGCGAAAGTACAATTGTATTCGTCTACTGCATCAGACACATGAATCACGATGCAGACAAAAAATGTATTCAATTTTAGGGGTGAACATTCAACGTCTTGTATGCGATTTTAGACCGTGTTACAGACCGCTGCAGTCGAATTAAAACAAAATTGGCTTGCACCTACCCAACGAGTTTTAGACGTAGACAGAAATAGCTGATCAAAATTCAAGGAAATTCGATATAGTCTGCATTCAAGTACATCACTCCAGATGAAATTCAGAACGTAAAAAAATGCACAGACAGACGACTTTGGTGTCGCATAATTTTTAGATTCATTTTCATAATGTGCAGTCAAATGGCTGAGGTCATTCTAGCTCATAATAATACGCCTAGGTTTTATATTGCAAACATTGAATTGACAAACGGTATTTTAAAGAGAAATGCATAATCAGTTGCACCGACAGAGTGTATTTATAGATATTTTTGTATCTTGATTCCTCATATAGTTAATCTTAAAATAAGTTCAATAAGTATATTGAATGTTCCTGTATAGCATCTTTAGGATTAAAATGATTGTCACTAATCTATCCCACATGACGGGACACCATTAAGGTACTTCGAACCAGATTTTCGCCGCGCCTCATCCAGTTACTGTCAATGTTTCACAGGTTGACTCTCCATCTAGGCACGGAACATCCCACATTCTGTTTGCCTAATCGTGCCCGCTCCTAACCTGTTTACCTCTACGAATAAATTAAAACACTATAATACTCATTAAATGGAAACCTAAGCATTAGCAATATAAATCAAAATAGTGGCAGTAAAACCGCTTTCTTTATTTACCTCTGAGCTGGTAAATTTTACGATCGCACTAACAATGCCTTTAAAAACAATAAAGTTGAAGGAAATGAAAAACCACGATTTTATTGTAACTAAACGTGTTCTCGTTTGTCGAAACAATTAATGCCTTTCTCCGAAGCCGGACATCCGTTGTGCGGGCTGGGAAGTCATCGCCTTAAGCCGTGCCAAGATTAATACGCCATTAAGGGGAAGCCGCATCATAAATTAAAGCTAACGAGTTACAAATATTTGCCAACCGAACGACATAAAACCGTGCTTGATTAAAAACACATATTTATATTAATATTGATGATGAAACAATTAGGCGTTTATGGATAAAATATTTTTATGGTGCTCCAATTTACGAAATATGAAAATTAATATTCCAATCAAGCGGTCATATAATTTTATTATTATATTTGTTCGTTACGCCAGAGGCTAATTTCTCATTTATTTTAGTCAAACTTTATAATTATCTACAGGCTTTTATCCATTAATGATTATGTATAGAGTTTCGGTATATTTCATGCATTAATAAGAAACATTTTTGGTATTCAGAAAATTCATAAATATATCGTATTGGGTGTGGTAAGTCTAACCCTAATAATTCCCCGATAAACTGTATGTCTTAATTTAGATATGACGAATCAAACCTAATACGTAGTTCGAACGTGTGGTAATCAATTTTAATTGATGTAACTCCGTGTTTCCTTTTGGCGAAATACCATACACAATTAAGCACGGCTTGCCAAAGATAGACATCCGCCAATCTAAGGTCCTGATCTCCGTTATTTTCTACGCGCAACAATTATGCCATATTAAAATATGATATTTATGTTACTCATGCCAAAATATTATGAAACGTCATTTGAGCTATAAATTTATAAGTTCTAATCGATATTACAGGATTCATTTAAAATGACGTAAGCACTACTGATCGCGCTATCTATTTTTGTAATAAATTGCTTTTAACAATCGAATCGGTATTTACCAACTTTTTAATGGATTTATCAAAAAATTATGATATTTTAAATCTAGCGATAATTTTCAACATTCACGTAATAATAAATAAGTTATATAACTTTGAAGTGGAAGGAGTAGACACAACTTTGCTTCAAATATGAATAACTGCCTTATTTTTCAATAATTTTGATGATAATTCACGAAATAATTTATTTTTCGAATCATTTTCAAATACCGATTTATATATCATGACAATGGATTGGTTTCACCGGCAAGGATTACTCCCTTAGAGAATGCCTCGGTGGCGTAGTTGTATTATGGTACGACTGCAATGCTGAGGTTCTCGGGTTCGATTTCCGGATCGGTCGGTGGGTGTATTTTCAAATATGTCTAGAATAATGTACAAAATCATACATAGGAAACTAACCTAAGTATAGTTGTTGAGACAGGGAGAGACTTTTCTAACAACAAACGCTACGACTGCATAGAAATTATAGCAACACTAACGAAAACCTTAGTTATTAGAACTGCATAGCACCAAACAGTACTGTTCAAAGGAATAACTCCATAGTCCATAATGACTTCATAACTACCGAGAATATACCAAATTCAACAGACGACCTCGAACTTTTATCGTACTAGAATCTCACCTGGAAACCTCATTACCAAAACTCCATATTGTTCGCTCACACGTGCATACAAAAACGATCTGTTTCATTATCTTCTACGCATACGTCTTCTGTTCGTTGCGTAAGAATCGCAAGTTTACAACCGAGATGGCAATCGAGTGCATGGGAATGATTGTTCTGCACAGAATGCGTTCACACACATGAATGCTAACGTTGCAAACGTGTCGTTTATTGTCTATGATCGTACCAAAAGAAGGGTTTATGAGTTTCATTCGTGATTTGAATTTGGAATTGCTTTTTGGTTTAATAACTTAATGTTATGACATGTTTTTTGTGGGATATGTTAACTTGCGTCACATATTATTTTGTACTTTCCATTTCAGTTTTTGAAATGAACTTGACCATACTCCAATGGAACATTAAAAAAGTTTTGTGTCTTCTTGGTGGTAAAAGACCAATTAAGTTCACTTAATCCACTAATTTCATTCACATTTAACACCAATAACTATATTTTAATATACAAAAACCTTCATCTCAAAATGCAGATTTAAAAGTGTTAAACTGACGATTACCTGCATGTCTATAAAATCATGTTTCATTTTATAATGTTTAGTAAATTAAATTAAGCAAAGCTATTAGCGGTTACGATTGATATTACCTCGAAGCGTAGTTACATCTAATGAAGTAATAATAAACATAATATTATGATAACAGCAGTGTGTTAATATGTTAGCGCCTCACGTTAGCTAAACGAATTTTGATGCATTTAATATTAAATTACGAGATGTTCTAAAGGATACAAAAATCAGGTAATCATTTGGAAAGGAGATAAATATTGCAAAAAATCCACACAGAGGGATTCCCTGGCACAGAAAATAAATTAATTACGTCGTTTTCGTTGAGAACAATGAAACTTTTTGTAGCATTTGTCGTCTTGCTTAAATTTTCGTGTTCGTACTTCTTAATATAATCCTACTAATATTATAGAGGCGAAAGATTATAAGAATGTATGGATGTATGGATGTTTGTTTCTCTTTCACGCAAAAAATTACTCAACGGATTTCGATGAAATTTAGCACACGGGTAGATCATGTCCTGGATTAAGACATAGACTTTTTATCCCGGGAAAATATAAACCGGGACTTTTATCCGGGGAAAACTTTTTAATGCGGGCGGAGCCGCGGGCAAACGCTAATTGACAATATTTACCTTGTTTTTTATCTCTCTTCACATAAAACTAAAAGCAGTTCGCTTTTAGTTCCGACTAAATGACAAGAACATGCAAATAAGGATAGTTTTACATCCGTTGGTTTTATTCACTCACAGTTTTTGTTAACTGTGTACATCGGGTCCAATTAGCTGCATCCTGCGGATGTGAAAAAAATGTCCATCGATACATTCACTACTCTTAACTAATAAATAATTTTCGTGCTCAAATTAAGTCAACCATACTTTGATTATGAAAAAGCCGATATAGGATCGGCATCTTAAAAAGATTTTGGGAACATTCATGTCAGAAATATTTTTACTTCACTAAGATTTCACCGCATAATCTGACCAAATGCAAAAGCTACACTCTAATATGCTCCCAAATAAATGGTAATAAAATTAATACTATCTCCATTAGCCTTAGACTATTAAAGCATTTTTTTCTGCCAATCCTGACGGGGGCGAGGTAGACACGGATAGCACATATTTAACAAAAAAAATCCACACGTGCAGGGCTGAATATAAGGTCGCTTTTTACACAATGACACACAATTTCTGGGGAGCATCGCTTAATGTCATTGTCGTAGAATGTAATGACAGCGATCGCAAGTCACATAGGTTTTAATAAAAGTTTATCACCAGCTGCGCATTTATGACCAACGAAGGGTTCGCCTGGTCATCCCATCTCATTTGTATTGCTAGATACTCATAGCTGTTTAATACGATAACTGTAATAAACGTCAATCTCAAATTACTCGAAACCTGTGAAACAAGCCCTAACTTAAATAGTAAGTCTCTAAGATGTATCAAGCACTAGCCAAGTCATAACATAAATTTAAATTAAACGTTTAAGTTAAAAGAATTCAGTTGCTACAAATACCAAGCACGACTACATTATAACCCGTTACAATACAAAACGTAAACGCCGTTGGAAATAAAATGACAAACAACCAGCCGTTAAAAGTAAAATTCACAGCTTCATAAAAAACCTTGATCAGAACATCACTGTCGGTTTCATTGGTACAGTCAATCACAAAATAACTCGAGTTAATTTTATGTAATTTCCTGTTACGATTCATGTTTCCTTTCAATTAGTCAACATTAATCAATAGATGGTATCTAATTGCACTTTATTTTATTATTACAGAAAAATAAATACGCAGTTAAATTTTAAATGGTTTTTGAACTGAAGGCCGAATTTATTGACGAAATATTCTCACTTTTAAAAGCTATGTCAGCTATTTTAGAGACATAGGATGATATGTATTACTGAACAAGAACATCCTACACCAAGCACTAATACTATTAAAATCAAGGATAAATACCTACAGGTAGCTAGGTACAAAAGGATTTTCAAATATTGTAAAATTTTCGTTCTGAATTGTACTCGAAATCACTCAATGGTCAGTGTCGTGATCTTGAACAATAAGCCAGAAACTCCCATCGGCATAAGAAATCGCTAAAATTGCGAAATTGCGTCACCGACCGTCTAATTGCCGTTACAGATTATTACAGCGATCGTTTACAGGCGATTTGGAAATAAACTACGCCGCATTGCATTGGCTACGCACGAGATTTATTCATTTTAATTGGATTTTCCACCTTATGCTTACTTTGCCACATTGCCGCAGGGAAGTTAAGTTGTGTTCAAAGTTACTGATGCCCTAGCGAAGATGATATTAAATGCTCATAAATCTTTACCTTATGATAATCCAGCAGGCTTGGAAAAGTGTGATGGATAATTATTATAATAGCGTTAACTTCCTTTAAAGGAAATTGTGGTCTTTACCCCGTAATAATAAACAAAATCGTCATCTTTATATATATAACTAGCTTTTGCCCGCGGCTTCGCCCGCGTTTTTTAGTTTTTCCGGGATAAAAGTCCCGTTTTTTATTTTCCCGGAATAAAGTGTATCCTATTTGTTAATCCAGGACATGATCTACCCGTGTGCCAAATTTCATCGAAATCCGTTCTGTAGTTTTTGCGTGAAAGAGTAACAAACATCCAGACATCCATACATCCAGACATCCATACGGACTTATAAACTTTCGCGTTTATAATATTAGTAGGATTCTTCTGTGCGTGTGTATGTCACTAAACTCCTCCTAAATGGCTGGACCGATTTTAATGGTTTTTTGTGTGCCTTCAGGTGGATTCGAAAATGATTTAGATTAACAATTGGGTCCGGTAGCAGCGCTGTACTCGGGTTCTAGTATTTTATTTGCTTTTTAGGGCAGGACTGTCGGGCCCGCTACTATTACATAATATAGAAATTTAATGTAATTTATACAATAAGTTATTTGCAGTAATAGGCAGTAAATAAAGTACATTTAATTATTGAAAGCTGTGATGGGTTAGGTTCGCCTTCGAATAGCGTGGTGCCTGTTCTCATATCCCAGTGGCGTTTTCTTTTTCTTTACCTCGAGTGCAATATATGCTACCGAGTACTGTAGCTTACATTCCTAACACCCCTAAACAGTAATAATAAATAATGAACCATTACCTTATCCCGCTGGTAAAATGCACAACATCCAGTAGCATTCTGTGTGTGAGTATTTTTTGTAACAACATGTTTTACATACAAGATATTATCACAGATATCTCAACGCGAACAAGTTATCTGACATTTTACAGAAAAAACCACAACCGATTAAGATCTTTACGACAATGATAAAATAGACAAGAATTATATTCCCTCAAAATAGCAGCCGACAGCAAATCTTTGACTGCCATAAATAACAAGGAATGTTTATTAAATCTTATTTATAGTAATATTATTCCAGCTTAAATTACTGATTGTAATTTTCAATTATGAAAAGTCCCCCTACTATTAGTAATTGTAATTAAAGACTATAAAATGGCGCACAATATAAATCAGATACGGAGTGTTGCGACATTTTAAGTGTACTGGACTCATTTGATATGCAATATTACTTCGAATGCATTTTGAAACACATTTACAGCGCTCAGCACTAATGAAGACATAAAAATAGTGTCATACATTACAATACTTAATAGTAATTAAATATTCAGCGCGACCACATTCGAATAATTTAAATAATAAATTCATAACTCAATCCTGCCACAGAATAATTTAAATCATATTTTAATTGTACGTAAATCAATTGAATACTCGAATGAGCAATATTTTGGGGCTTATATTAATTTATTAAACGTACCTGTTCGTTTCAGGGATGATAATTATCGATGATAAAAATCCCAACCTTATTATTAGTACACATAAACTAAGTAAGACCTAGATTAAAACAATTTTAATATTCAAATTGACCACCCGCCCATAAGTTATAGAACTTTTAGATTCATTTATGCATAGTCTTGATTACATCGTGTAATCGATGCGAAGCCACGTGTAACTACTACGCAGATGTTTGCCAAAATTTACATAGAACCTTCGAGTGAACTAGAGCAGACCATCGTTTACCCGCACATACCTTGTCAACAAATTACGTCATAGTTTTTTCTTCAAAATATCAGACTTAATGCTTCATTACTTAGGTACTTGTGGTTAATAAGTGTTTTATTAAGTTACTATTGACGTCAAAGATAATCGTCATCGTGCTTCCCTTTATCATTTACGATGTTATTTGTTGAATAGTTACTATTGCGTAGGACAATTAAGAAGTCTATATAGTTTTGTGTTTCAAGGAACGCAGTAGCCAACTCGATGTTCATGCAGACGGTCGCGCACCAACAATTTGTTCTAACTCGGTATTATTTCGACCGTCCCAAGTCCTTTGGAATGCGCCAATCAAATATAACAATGGTAACCACAAAAAGCCTCCCACGGCACATAATGAATAGTTAACGACGAAAACTAGGTGAATCTTTGTGCAATCGCCTAGTGTCTTTTAAAAGAAATATGATCATTTTCAATTTCATAACATTTCCCACACATGGCATGAATGGATCTGTGGAACTGACAAATTAGTGTAATCTAAAATAGATTTTGCTAATACAATTTGTGGACGCGTCGCTTGTTTGAGGATGTCAAATTATGCGGTCATGTTACTGTAATGGATATCATCTCTTCGACATCGAATGGCGGCGATTTCTACGCAGATTGCTGGCATGCTTTTTATAAGTAGGCATAAGTGGACCGTAGCTCTTACTTCGACATACGTTGTACGGGTAATAATTGCTCGTTGCAAGCAAATTTTACTTATAAGAACACTAGACTTCTGCTCGCGGCTTCGCCCGCGTGAATGAGTTTTTACGGGATAAAAGCCCCGCTTTATATTTCCCCGGACTAAATTATAAATATAAACCTTCCGCTTGAATTACTCTATCTATAAAAAAACCGCATCAAAATCTGATGCGTAGTTTTAAAGATATAAGCATACATAGGGACAGACAGCGGGAAGCGACTATGTTTTATACTATGTAGTGATGATGATGATATTGATTAATTTTCTTTGCCTATCCGTTGTTGTGATTTCGAAACAGGCTTTTGGAATTCGTCCGTAAAATAATTTTATAACATTATTAAATTAATATCTTATTTGTATTACGGTATGAATGCAGTGCTGAAGTCTAGGGCTCTATCTCCGTGTCGGGCAAAGTGCTGTTGGGTTTTTCTACTTAGTATCAGCTCGGAGCCTAGAATTTGTGCCCGATACGGCAATAGGCTCGCCCCCTATCACAATATCATGGAATTGAATACGCACGGCGAAAAGTGGGTGCACTAGTTGTGCCGCTGCCTACCTGTTCGGGCATAAACGGCGTGAATGGGTGTGCGTGTGTGTGTATAAAGTGGATAATAATATTTATGAAGCAGCAAATTTTACGATACCATTCCAGCCTTGTATTATATACTGCCCACTGCTGAGCACCGGCCTCCTCTACAACTGAGAGGCTTAAGGCTTTAGTCTACTACGCTGGCCTAGTGCGGGTTGCCAGACTTCACAAACCTCCGAAATTCAGAGAACTTCTCAGTTATGCAGCTTTCCTCACGATGGTTGACTTTACTTTTTTTTTTAATTAAAATTAAACATGTAGGTGGTTGTTTCACTTAGGTACTCTCCGTTAATTTTCGCACTTATATCCATCTTTAAAATTGAAGTAATATTGTGATTTGTAAATTGTAAAATATATATTAAAAAAAAAAAGACAAAAGACCTACACTGAGTTTCTTGGTGCTTCTTCTCAGGTCAGTGGGCTTTTCCGAAGCACTGGTAGAATCTTTAAGTAAAACAACATTGTGAATAATGAGTGTAAAAGTGCCCTTAGGGGCCTAATTACTGCACAAATGATTTGAATTTGAATTTGATGTTTTCCTTCACCGTTAAAGCGAGCGATAATTAGCAATTTTAATGCTTTTAAAACCAAAATAATATTAACATAATTTATACCTTTGAAAATCGTTACGGTTGGCCACCAAGCATTATTCAGATGAATGTCCACATTACATAAATAAACTTCTATATTCATGAATCAATTTACCATTTAAATATACTTAATACTATATTAGTAAGTATTTTCACTTTTCTTGAGGTATGTAATCTGTTAAGTGGGTAAAATTATAATTGTTTCTGTTATTACATTATAAAAGAGGTATCATTAGCTGTACTTATAAAGATCTTAGTAGATACTAGTAGCAATCACTAATGTCCAATCTTTGAATGATCTTTGTCCAAAATAGTAGTCGATTATAACATACCTACATGCGAATATCATTGGTACTTTATGTTGTAGAACAGTCCCTACAAAAGCGAGTTGTTCACTAACAACCAGTTTAAAAAATAATACATCACAATTTGATATCGTGACCTATAATCCTAGACACGTAAAGTAGCCTAGCTGGGATATACGTCAGTCATGAATATAATATAGATTACTATACATATGAATCACAACCATAAATCTCACGATCTCAAAACAATGCAGATATCGAGCGTCGAAAAAACTCAGCGAAAACTTCAAGTACACACGTTCAATGCAAATTGGCCGAATGTCAGACCGCAGTGTTACACAAGCGTGCATCATGACATTCGTTTGTTCTCGAACAATTCAGGGGTTCGTGTGAAAATTTCCCACATAATATGATGGCATAGATAATATACCCGCCTGGCCAGCTAAACACTGGTTTCAGATAAAGTGCAATTAACGTACACACGATGCCCATCTTACATCTACGAATAAGTGTAAAAGAGATTACGTGCTCATTAAAAAGTTTGTTATTGAATCGCTTTTTATAAACCAGTGCTGAATAACTTAGCGGCAAAAAATAATTCGTTGAAAGCGAACAAGACGCCATATTTGAATCGGTATCTCTAATTGAGTATTAACTAAGGAAATGTGTCTACATAGCACCGTCCGAGTTAACATATTCTGTTTTATACTGCGCAAACATTGCTTGAATATATTATACAGAGGCAAATAGTTATTGAAATATTTTCTGTGATGCGAAAAACAATGTACCATCTCAGTGCAGCCACGTTCCAGTGTCATATTTATTGAATTATGATAAGTCCTCGTAAGACATTACTGTGATGAATTTATGTATGCTGCATCATCCTGCTATCAGAATGCAGTGCAGTGATGGCGCCAAGTTATGAATAACAATTTTTTTTCCCGAGGGAATCAAGAGTCATATACTTGCAAACAATTTCGCGTTATTATAAGTATTCAATGTAAAAACCAATTTAATTTTTCTTACCACATTGCTATCGGAAGTAAATATTTGTATACAGTTTTGTTATTTATGTTTTTTTATTAATTTTTCTTACAGTGTTACAATTAGTTCATTGTTTCCAATACTTTGGTGTGACAGACGCTTTATATTTTCTAACATTAATAGACTAATATAGAATCGTGCAAGGGTTTTTTCACACGGATGTTATAACATCGACCATTCCAAATGGATCGGCTTCCGTCCGCCGCGATACCATTGCCAATCCGTCCTCGAGTATTCCTGTCTTACTCAACTGAGGATGTGAGTGCCTCACAATCATATAATAATCAGATTCCAAGTAGTATTTACAATATGTTAGTGAACTTGATTTTATTACCGCGGGCAACTTGTTCCAGCAATAATTACCCAATAAAAGACTTAACCCTCTCATTACGTTGGAAATTTGAACATCATCTTGTTTGTGCATATATTATACGATCATTTGAATTGTAAAGATATATGTGTGAATTTTAATTATCCAATGACACGGTTTGTTACTTAGCGTGGTTGTCATTCTTGTTTTTGTTGACCTGTGTAATTAATACAATATAATTACAACACACACACACACACGCACACACACACACACACACACGCCTTTTATCCCCGAAGGGGTAGGCAGAGACGCACTAATGCACCCACTTTTCGCCGTAATTATTCCTTCCCATGTTGTGATAGGGGCGCGTCTGTCACCATATCGGGCACAAATTCCAGACTCCGGGCTGATACTGATTGCTGAATGGAAAATTCAATATCAGTTTGCCCGACCCGGGGATCGAACCCTTGACCTCAGTATTGCAGCCGTACCATACTACTATAAATACAAAAGCTACTCAATATACTTTTTAAAAAGTGGGAATATTTGCTGCCAATGGAAATATGAGCTCATGATTAATAACAAATGTTTTATGTTTCTACGTCATCGAATTGATATCATAAAGTTGGTCCGATTATAATAACGTTATTATTAACAATCTCATATAAGACTGATCACAAAACCCACTCAATGTCCCTAAGGCATCAAATTAATGCGTTTCGAACTTAATAACACGGCACAAATCGATACTCATCTGCAATTACATCACCCTGTATATCATACACGCCCATCAAGTTATTTCTAATAAGTTACATATGTTAAGGAATCTGTATAGATTTATTATCGGTTACGAAAAGCAATCTTCGGGGGCGTGACCAATAGTAATTATTTCTTAACATCTTCAGAAGTTGCTACTGAACAGTTAATGTTAGGCACTTCCTTCTCTAATGGCTCTGATTAAGATGCGGTGTTAATAAAGGGTTAATTATAAAGGCTATTTTGTTGCAGTATTCGTTCGTATGAAAAATTACAAACACTTCCCATTAGTGTGGGTGTGAACGCGGAATTAATTTATGTTGAGATTTATTTAAATTATTAAAATAAGTGAAGGTCGATTTACAGTAATTATAAATATTGCTGGTTGCATAAATTTGAATTTAAAAATAAATGATATCTATTTAAAATAAATTAGCTGTATATTGTACAAAAAATTCAATCATCCGAATGTTAACTTAATCGATACAAAGTACAATCATTCGTACAATATAAATATTTATTATACCAAACGCGTAAAACGATTCCATAAATATAATAATTCAAAACGACGTCACATTACGGCTATAATTTCAGCAAAAAGTCGATACAATCCATTCGAATAGTACGTCTTTAGAATATGATTTATTCGTTTATGCAATAAACGTCTTCAGCGCATCGGCTCATTCGCAGCCTATAATAAATCTTTTACGGGCCCTTTTACGGAGCCCTATGGACCTCGTGTTATTACATTTTATTTTCCAATGTTCACAATGTAAAATACTCAATGTAAAGTATAAATGTGACTGCCTCGGTGGTGTAGTTGTATTACGGTACGACTGCTATGCTGAGGGTTCGATCTCCAGGTCGGGCAAAGTGATATTGAATTTTCTATTCAGTATCAGCCCGGAGTCTGAAATTTGTACCCGATGTGGCGATAGGCTCGTCCCCTATCACATTATGGGACGGAATACGTACGGCGAAAAGTGGGTGCACTAGTAGCGCCTTTGCCCACACCTTCGGGGATATTATATAGTACTATATAGTCGGAAACAGCTTTACTGACAGCTATATATCTTTTTTATGAAAAACAAAAAAATAAATTAAGTTTTAGCCAATTTATGTGCTACCAAATAAGAGACAATACATTATCACAAAACGTTAACCAATCATTGCATCATACAGCTCCCTCCCTAAGATTCAATGGTACAATTTTATCTGTCTAAAATTCTCTCTCAAGATCTGAAATCGATACCAGCCAAATATAAAAATTCAATTCCGTCCATATTTCTCAAGAGCGTCCGCTCATCGCTTCCACCCACGCGTCACAATCAGTAGATCAACTCTATTCAAAATTAAAAGGCTTATTACGAGCACTCGCGATCCTATCTGTACTCCACCTCATTTAATTTATATCATGCTATCGGTGCCAATAAATTCATCTAATGAACCGTTTGGAAAGTGTGGCGTAGTCTAATAAAAAAACGAAGTGATTGCTTCCTTCCCAGTAGAAAGTTTTATAGACCATCCGATGACAAGGGGATGTACACTGTTACAATTATACTAAGGCAATTACTGAATACGATCATCTCTAATTGAAAAAAGTTATTAAAGGTGAGATGGGAATGTTGATAGTGATGCGGCATTTGAATGTCAACCGTATTGCGTAAGGTTAATCTATTTTTAGTGCCAGAGCGATATAGTTTTTATTAACATTGTCTAAAAGACCAAAGCGGAACGCACTGAGCTACTATGAAAGCGGATAGCGACTATGGTGTAATTAAAATACGATAAAAAGTATAAGAGTCATTACGTTATTTCCTGATGCAAAACGTGGACACCCCATTTGTTTATATACAAAAACTGACATTGACAAACTAACCCACTAACAATGTCATAACCAGAGCATCCACACTAAATACCGAAGCCTTGTGAAACATTGATGTCATGCCATCGCTGTCATTGTGACAGTGACAGCGGCTTGACGGCCAGTCTGACAGCCGGTCCGACGTCCCACGTGATGAAAAGATAAAATTCAAGAGCTTAGCTCACTCAATATTTGTAAGCCGCTATCCTTGAACGAATCTAAACAAAGAAGACGTTTCCATTGTCATCATATACCGGTCAGGTCTAGTTAAGTGTAAACTGGTTTGTTCAGATACTTATGTACTTAGTTTGATAGGTGTATATGTTCAACTAGATACACGCACACAACTACATGCACACCGGGGTCACTCCGAGAAGCCTGTGAAGGAACCAGGAAGATCCTGCGCTTCTGCAAGGAGTTGAGCTGGCTAGACTGCTAGCTGGCACATCACGCACAACGGCCCGAATTTTTACGGGCTAGTTGCGGAAAAAGGAGCCTCACAACAGTAACAGTAGTATGTTCAACTACATGCTCCATTACCAATACAAATTCACCAGTAGATATTTAATAATCACAGTTCTAAACACTAGTGAGAATAAACCTACTAATGTTATATACGCGAAAGTTTGTAAGAATGTATGTATGTTTGTTCCTTTTTCAAAAACTGCTGATCGGATTTCGATGAAATTTGGCACACGGGTAGATCATGTCCTGGATTAACACATAGGCACTTTTTATTCCGGGAAAATATAAAACGGGACTTTTATCCGGCATTTTTTTTCTGGCGAGTCGTTACGGCTAAACCACTAACCAATTCAGATTAAATTTGGTAGGGAAATAGTTTAAGACCCTGGGAAGGATCTAGGCTACTTCTTACCCCGGGAAAATATAAACTGGGACTTTTATCCCGGAAAAACTTTTTAACGCGGGCGGAGTCGCGGGCAAAAGCTGGTCCGTAATATATCCATTGTAATATATTTTAAAAGAGCTGTCTGAAATTACTATAGCGTTTTTATTACTAGAACTAAAAATAATCAATTATTTCGTATGCACAATATTCATTTTAAATGTACAAGAAATTCAAATGTCTCGATATTAAATTTCGTCATAATATTGATCTGGGACGTGATAGTGTAGGAGTAAGAAGAATTAATCATTTATATGAAACCACATCTAAAAGACATACATTTTGTTGCGATAAAAACAAAGTATTAATTTATTTTAATCGACATAGATCTGTAACCCAAAACTGAAATGAGAAAGACTGTACACGAGACGTGTTAAAATAGTTACACGATTGCTAGAAACTGTTCAATGAAATGAAATGAAATGAAATAAATTTATTCGAACCCATAAAATGTTATACATTATTTAGATTCAGTCAATATTAACTCGACCACCAGTTCGGAAAGCAGTTCTCACTAGAGAAGAATGGGCAAGAAACTCTAGTGTTGCTCTTTTCAAAATCAGTTCAAGGTATAAAATACAATTAATAATAAAAAAATTAAAAAAATAACATGATATAGATATATTTGTTATTTTTGTTTAGTAATAAATTTTAAAATCTTATACGAGTGCATAACCCTCTCAGGAATCATGTAATAATTTGGTCTGAAATTCATCAAGATGTCGTTATTAATCTAAGTTCAATATATACCCCTAATACTTAGATGTAGTAAGCGAAAAGGGCAGACCACACACACAATTCCACCCGATTTCGCTTCAGCGAACAACCAACTCTTATCTCATATCCGTATTTTATTAATTAAAAAGTGGCTTCAACTATCAAGTGATTAAGCATTTAGGCGGACGTAGTGTTTGACGCCCTACTGTACGTTGGACCAACGACTTGAACATGGCAGCGGGTAGCGGGTGGATGCGGGCTGCTCAAGACTGGGATGGTTGGCGCTCACTCGGGGAGGCCTAACGTTCAGCAGTGGACGGCGACAGGCTGATTGAAGCAATTAATTACGGCGGTTATAGAATCAAATCTATGGGAAAAGCACCAATAAATACATAGAAATCCGGTTTTAACATCTCATTACCACGCTGCACCGTGAGTTTTACAACCAATATGTTTAAATCCGTGTTTTTTATATAATGACCTGGTAACTATGCTATTTGTATCCTAAACACAACTATATGACTCACTCTATTGTAAATAACAGTTCCTCTGAATTTGGTAATGGCTAGAGTTGATTACAAACAAATCAACTTTCATAAACATTAATAAACCTCGACTACTAGAAATCATTCACTGACTTTTAATATCCCAATTCAGCTACCGATTCAATTGAATTTCATTCGGACTAGTTCGGATGATGTATGCATTGCAGTTTCGATGATCTGAATGCACAATCGATTGAGGTCATATCAAAACACAATATACATCTAATGTGTTTCAAAATCGAAATTGCTTGTGATTAGTAAAGCTAAAATGTCATAGAACAATGCGAGACCGCAGTTTCTGTCGCTGAACGAAGGCCGTACGTGCCGCATTTCCTCAGATATTAGCTGGAAGTCACGCAATATATTCGTAATATTAAAATGTTTTGGCAACTAACTGCAACTCAATCGCTCCTTCACTCAATATCAAATTATTTTAATGAAACTATACTATTTGTATGATGCAATGTGTTTACCACCACCAGGTGGTATACACATTGCACGTCCTTCCGCCGTAGCGTGAAGAAGCAGCTGGTCAGGCCGGCATGATTGTGTCGAATGGCATGGCATAATCGTCCAATGCCATTCGATTCTCTATTTGGACTGCACCGTGCTTACCATCAGGCGCAGTGCAGTCACTATGACGAGCTCCTATTAAAAAAAATATACCAGCTCTGTGTTATAGGTATATAACAGCAGCAGTGGCACTACACTACTGAGGTCGAGCCTCCCTTACAACTAAAAGGATTTAGGCATTTGTCCACCTCGCTGGCCTAGTGCCGGTTGGCAAACTTCACATACCTTCAATCTTGTAGAGAATTTCTCAGGTGTGCAGGTTTCCTCACGATGTTTTCCTTCACCGTTAAAGCAAACCATTATTCACAAAGAATACACACATAACTTTAGAAAAGCCAGAGTTGCGTGCCCTGGGGTTTCGAACCTGCGGACATTCGTGTCGGCAGTCCGTTCCACTCCCAAGTAGGCTATCGCCGCTTCCAATGTGCTTATTATTTTGTTAAATATCGGCTTATAATTTTCAATGCATAATATATTTTTTTTAACGATGTTTACTGATCAAAAACCGGTCAATGAAACAAAAATGTCTCGCATCATATTTTTACGAAGTATCTTCAAGAAGCTATCAGAGTCAACGCATGTTAAGCTCATTTTCCCTTTCGTTGAGCCAATCAACGCGGGCACGTGTGGCGGGTCAGAGGCCAGTCGCGCCTCGCCTGTCGAGGATGTGCATTACGCATATAACTATGCACTCATTGTTTATGGGTTAATGTAAAATGTACATTATTAAACGCCGTATATGATGTGGGTATTTTTCTGGAGAAGGCAGTGTGATTTCACGTTAGATTTTTACATATTTCTACTGTCTAACCATCTGTGCCAACTTTACCAAATTGGCATTGTCAATGCAACTGGCATGTCCGTTGACTAGCAAATGAGCACAGCTTTCCTATTTCTTCGACCAAGAGCCACACTGATAGCTTTCAACCTCAAACTTCGTGGAATTACCAATATCGCACATTTTATTGACCCTGTCGCACTAATTTCTACATTTCCAACGTGGTATCCCAACTATCTAATCTCATTGAAGCTGGGCCGGGCCGCGACACGCACTCCGTTATCTTAACTTTGACAAGGCTTTAATTCAATCAGACGCGAGTCTCGGAGATAGTCCGCGTCAAGTCGTGTCATAAGTCACAATAGACGGAGAAACGGTGCGGTAAGTTGCATGGAATTAGATTTCGTTACTCGGGAAATTCATTAGTGAGTCATGTTCTATACTGTTTGTCATTAGTGTATTGCATTGGCATAATTAAGATTCATTAATGGTGATTTGTCTGCTGCAATGTATACGGCAAATGATTTGCACAATAGTTGTTGTTAACAAGAAGATTTTTATTTAAAGTGATATTGGACTTTACATTCAGTATCAGCCTGGAGTCTGGAATTTGTGCCCGATATGGCGATAGGCTCGCCTCCTATCACATCATGGGACGGGATACGCACGGCCAAAAATGGGTGCACTAGTTGCGCCTCTGCCTATCCCTTTAGGGATAAAAGGCGTGAGTATGAGTGTGAATCAATACTGTGATTTAGAATATGTAGTTTTAAATACTGACAACATAATATCTTAACACGGAATTACGACTGAAATCAATCGCTGCAATAAACTTAAGCCGAACTACATCGCCAGTTGAAAAGCGTTTTGTAACACTTACAGAGACACAAATTACAATGATAGGATGACTTATACAAGATTTAGTCATGATTAGGCTTAGCTGCATTGACATAAGGCATATTTAAATTGACCTTCATAGGCTGTAATCCCGCGTAGGTGCCATACTAATCCTAGTGTACTAACGTCGTGTCAGAGGGGCGCGTCGGCCAATAAATTGGCGCGGGCGCAGACCTGGCGTGAAAGATGAAGTGCTCGCTTAACATACAATGAGTTTGTGCTCTGTCGCAACGCAGCTTAAGCTTAGGACGGCGTTGGAGTTAGGTGACACGTGCGTTTGATCGAGACTTGTACTGGAAAGAGGACTGCAACGGGGAGTAACAGGGGTATTAGACATTAAAAATAGTTTAATGTGTATTACCGTCTGGTTATGTTTAGAAGTAGCCCGTGTCCAATATCATTTGATGAACGTGGGCTTGCACAAAAACAGGTACTAGAATGGGAGTTAGCAAGAATAACACAATGCTACTTAGTTTTTTTTTCTGTACTAAAACTGAAGGCGCAATGACTGAGATTAGGAGTGACTTATTTAATTTAGTTCGAAGATAATAATATATGATTTGGTGGCATCCACTGGGATTAAAACGTTCTGGTATGAGGATATCCTGGTATGGGATTTTTTATGGAACGAGGTACTGTTCTTAACAATAATAGTCACATATCAAGCATTTACTTGAAAAATTAAGATTGATGAAGCGTCTCTTGAAAGCGGAGTTGTATTTGATTGGAATTAACATATAAATGTGATACTACTTGCATTTTACTTTCCATGCTGTGTGCAAGATAAATTAAACACTGAACATACATCGTTAAGATCTTATAAAGAATTTTGAAAATCAATAAATGCTCGAGAATTAAATTGAAGATGCAGCCCTTTCGACAACAACAATAAATGTTCACCGCACCTTTTATCAGTTCCTTTCACAGTAGATTACCGACGTAATTTATCGTTTGTAAATTGTGACCTCCAATATATTTATTTTGATATTTTTCATATAAATTTACATGTACATTTCTCATCAATTTTAAAACGTTATTATATTACATGTATACTTGCATGAGCAAAACGTTATCACATTCAATTTAATCAGTATGTTAAATCACTAAAATCGTCAGACAGTGTCTCTTAAATTTCATTTGAATAGTCTGAACGAAGCATAAGGTTAGCCGCTAACGAGTCTGGGTGTGTCCTCTGCACCAAATAACGTCGGTAATAATTGTGGGTGCAGTTATGTGCAATAGAATAGTAGATGTACTCCGGCTATTCAACGTAATTAAACAATATTACCTATAGTTAATGCTTACGACTTATTACAATAAACGACGCAAATAAAAATCAAGACCATGGAGTTTTATGCTATAGAAAACTACAGCTAATCGACAATTACTTGGACAAACATACATGCTCTTCAAAAGCAAACTTAAATTAATTACAGCTGTGGGGCACAAGACTAACGACAAGTAGTCTCCAACCAATTACCTTGTCAAAACATCACCTTGAAGTCGAAATTAAGAAAACATCCACACTCGGCGCTTCAATGAACAATAATGGTTCTATTGTTATACAAAGATCCCGATTGTGCCTCTAGATAATGGCCATGCGAAATAAGAGAATATCGCCTTTGTATTAATTAACCGCTCGGATTTACGCAACGTATTTTTGTCGTCTTCTGTCGAAACGTCTTGCGACTGATAGACGGTGATTTGTCATAGCACACGCATATTAAATTGATGAGCGAGCACGCCTAGAATGCGATTTTACAATAACCATTTGTTATATAAAAGCCAATGAAAAAACCGCAAGCAAGAATTTGTAACAACGATTTCTGCCTATTAAATCCGGGAGAGTCTCAATGCGCAATGTTGTGTCGTAAAATATTCAAAACTCATCTTAGACATACAGTTTCAAAACATAATTACAGGGCGTGTGCTTGTATAGCTATAATCATGTTTGTCCTCGGATACTTAAAAAAAAACCTTAAGGAAAAACGACATCTTTAAATACGAAATTTCATGCCTGCGTGTTTCTACTTTAGCCACGTAATTTTCAAATAATACCTATAATAATGTAGATTTTGTTATGATTATACCACATTGGATTATATCAGGCGTAAAAAGTCGGTAGTGTTTAATTTTCCTCGTACTATCTGAGTTTGAATACAACAATCTTGAAACCATACTGTATTAAATGGAGAACAGAAATGCTCTAATTTACTGCAAGTACCGGGATATTATGAAAATCTAATTATCTCTGTGCTTACCGGGTCTATAACGCTCGACATTCTAATAGCGTACAAATTTCCATTTAAATTAATTCATAGCGCGTTAAAATGAGAATAGCCCATTCGATAAACAATCCCCCGTCCATTTAGCTAAGTACATGCGCTGACCGATCCGAATTCTTTGCTAAATGTTACTTGAACAAGATTAGAATAGTAGTCGAAATTATGAAGCGATGGCATCCGATATGTAAGTGGTTTTGTAACGCCCCCTCAAGCGGTCGCGATACGATCGACGCGTGCCAGCGCGGCTCGGCCATATGTTTTTAAATGAACAAATACGTACGTAACAGAACATCTGCGCGATGAACAGATTACTTCTAGTTCGTATATCAGACAGTGACAAATGTGGATGCTCCTAATGGATCGTAATGATCTCAGTCAGCTGGACCTTTGACTTCGATCCTAGGACCCAGGCCTTGAGTGCCGTAATCAAGACGATGTGTGCACATTTTTCTAATAATAAACTTTATATTGATATATTTTTATGATAAACTTGTTTTTATATTTAAACAAATCGTCGATACTAATTACTAGTGTTCTTGAAAATCAGTAAAATAATAATTCATTCGATAGAATGAAACATGAAACTGCGAACGCAATTTCGAAGCTAAAGCGCCGTAAAAACAATAATCGTCAGAACTCAGAACCTAATTGATAATATACATTACGGTAAATAATTTAAATAAAACTAGCTTGTTGAGTCGCATATAAAGTTCAAATGAGTCATCGGAAGAAATCGAGCGTACATTTCATCGTTACTTCAATCATGTTCAATGTTGGTGATTGAGACTCCATTTATCTGATGTTCATGTTGAAAGCAAGGTTGCAGGGTGCGGTCAAGGGATGGCCAGAACCTTCACCTCACTCTGAGTCATGTTGACCAGCATTGTTGTTTCATATTCGACAGCATAATCATAGGGGTCGAATAGATTTCAATAGCGCTCACTTCTAATGTTAAATCTGGTCTAATGAGAGCAATGCTTCTGTTACTCGTGGATTTGTTTTCAATTACTTTCAGTTTCGCGGAAATTTATCTTAATACTAAAACTATCAGATTAAATTCAACCAATATTATGTTTCTGAAAAGTGTTTTGCATGGTTAGCGGATTTAACACCCCTTGTTTGGAAAGGTTCCTTGGCGCAAGAGGCAATGAGTAGGTTGGGTGTATTTATTGTTATTTCTATCAATACAGAGTTTTTTAGCTATTGAAAAAATGTACTGCTTCAAAAAATTTACTGCTTCAAAAGCTCTAACCCTTTTTTTTTCCCGGAGAAATAACGCGTTATCGCTACCACCACTGGGGGGTGAGTGGATCGGTTATGTTGGTTTCACACAGTCTTACAGCCCAATGTCGACACTCGGGAGTATAGCATCATCCGAGCGAGCATTGGACCGAGTCCCTAACACTATGTACACCCTACACTGGCATACCAACCAAAACCCGCGGTGGCTTTCTTCGGCGCATACGAGTAACCCTAAAGCATTGAAATAGATGCGCATAGTAAAATTAGCAAATTTATGTACATTCACACGCTCAGCCTTTTATGCCAAGTGGTCCAATAATTAACGAATTACAGATACGAATTACAATTATACTATTTGTATTCACTAATATTCATTATAAAACTTGGCATATACGAAAAAAAACTATTTAAATTTCGTTCGGAACGGTATACACTAGTACTGCGTTTCTTTCTTGGTTTTTATTTTTATGTTTTTTTTTTTCTTATGTGTACTGGTGTTGTTTTAGTTTAAAGTTTTAATGTTTTTGTCTTATTGTATATATTCCGTTTTATTTACGTGTAATTTGTTTTTGTCATGGTGTTGTGCGAATAAATGTTTTTGTATTTGTATTTGTATTTGTATTTGTATTTAAATATGTACAATATCTTTATTATTTCATCTTACGTAGATAATACCATCAACCATCGTAATTTTTACTATGATTACAAACAACGATAAAGACGGCATAGCTTTATAAAAGAAGGCGTCTAAACACCTCCAAATCAATATTTATTTTGTCATGTCACGGCCATTAGAAATATTTCCGAATCGGACCCAGCGTCGCGTGTCAGAAAGAAGATCGAATTCGCTTTCGGCTTATCTGATCATAACCGTTTCGTAATTTAGATCTTAGCTCACGCATTTCAATCGAAAATTCTTTGTTCGGCCATGAGCGACCGGCCTTGCGTGTTGCCTGTGATTTATAATTTTCGAACACCTGATAAAAATACTATGTCATTGTTATCTCTTGATCGGAATTGGTTGCTTTTACTTTTACTTAATAGCTTGACAGTTGCACGTTTACAACCAGTTTACAGACATTTGTTGGTTGTCAATTATGATTTGTGGGATTTGGTGGTTTCAAATCCCACTGTGACAGTAGTATGTTTTTATTTATGTAGAAACTAGCTTTTGCCCGCGGCTCCGCCCGCATTAAAAAGTTTTTCCGGGTTAAAAGTCCCGGTTTATATTTCCCCGGGACAAAAAGTTGCCTATGTGCCAAATTTCATCGAAATCCGTTCAGTAGTTTTTGCGTGAAAGAGGAACAAACATCCATACATACTTACAAACTTTCGCCTTTATAATATTAGTAAGATGAAGCGGTAAGGTTGAACATAATATTTTATTGTTATTGTATAAAAAAAAATCGATGAGCCTTGATCTTGATCTTCAATATTCATTTTTATTCGTCCATTGGCACGCAGTCATCAATAATATAATAAATTATAATAGAAGCAAAATATTAAGATTAATTTAATATTCCTTCCATTACGTGCTAAAAAAAATACCCTAGCCAGTTTCGGCCAAGACGGTCAATCTCAACGGAGATCAGCCAGGTACGCAGGAAATATAGTGCACAAGTGTGTGCGTAATACACAGGTGCACTCGCTATTCCTTCACTCTCATAGTCCGGTGAGACGGCAATCCGACATGACCGGAGAGAGATCAGGCGCAGGACCAACGGCTTTACGTGCTTTCCGAGGCACGGGGGTATCACACCGCCAACTTCCTGACTCCGAGGTGCGACTGAGTAATTTTTAAGATGAAAAACTTAGTCATAATATAAAAAAATATAATGAAAATATAGTTCGATATTTTCTAGCATGGGTGGAAAGTTATGCTCTGAACTTGATTTTAGAGCTTCCACCAAGGTCGAATTGTGGTCACCCTTCCGTATAGAAGTGAGATCATAGTACCATTACATATCTTCAATAGTCGTTCAGACTTCAATGTGACCATTCATGTCCAATGTTATTACTTATTATGAACACTTATAACCAAAAATGCGAGTTTCATGAACGAAATAATGTTATACTAAGAATTTATAAAATAATAAAAATGTTTACATGCCTTTGTAAAGGCCTTTCCTCGAGAATAAGATAGAGATTGTGAATACCAAGAAAAATCAAGGTGTTCTAAGTATTGACTATTTTATAGAACTAGTGTATGCTCGCGACTCCACCCACTTGAAAAAGTTTTTCTGATATAAAAGTCCCGATATATATTTTCCCGGGACAAATAGTACCCTATATTCTTTCCAGGGTTTCAAACTATCTCTATACCAATTTTCAGCTCAATCGATGCAGAGGTTCATCAGTAGAAGCGTAACAAACAGACAGGGTGATTTTCGTATTTACACGTATAGATTACTAGTGCAGGTACTAAGCCGATAATTGACAGGAGAATTAAATAATAAGAAAAATAAGAAAGTATCAAATACCATATCTCGGCGTGATTTATAAGTGCTATTTATTTATAGGAATATAATTGTGATATGTTATTAAAAAGATTTCCCGGCACAGTAACATTACTAACGCGTTACAGTACTTTATATGGCGTGCCAGTGAAAAGTGGACTTATTTTTTGTACAATTTCATAGATACACGCCATAACTGGATGACGTATCTACTTTTTTGCGGCGCATGCTTTAAAAGTGTCGTTAGCCACCGGATCTCGAATTTTTAGATAACCAGCCGCTAGATAAATCTCTCGATGTGTATCGCTATAGATAAATTGTGTCTCATACGTCGTTTTTTTAATGCCTCTAATAACTCTTGACGTTTTGAGTTAAATCCGTTGGTTGTAGTACAGTACCTTAAATCATTTAGTATCAATGACCGCCTCGGTCACGTAGTTGTATTACGGTACGACTGCTATGCTAAGGTCTCGGGTTCGATCCCCGAGTCAGGCAAAATTATATTGGATTTTTGTATTCAGTATTATCCTGGAGTCTGGAATTTATGCCGATATGGCGATAAGCTCGCCCCCTATCACATCATGGGACGGTATACGAACGGCGAAAATTGGGTGCATTAGTTGCGTCTCTGTATACCCCTTCGGGGATAAAAGGCGTGAGTATGACGTATTTAGTATTAATATTGCAGTGAATTAATTCTTCATCGTCAAAGGAAATCGACGAATAACCATTTCGTAACATGTCTATTCGTATTATATTCGTAATCAGTGAGTTCATTAATTATGGGAAGACGTCGAATAAAGCGACGACCACCCGCAGTCGCCGGCCGGCCAGCTGACTCAAATGTATCAGGTTGCGACAAGCCTTCCTAGTAAACATCGTTTTCGACGTTATTTTTATTTTCTCCTACATTTTTTTCGTCTTAACCCTTCAAGCCCCGCTTATATATATAGATGTATGGGAAAACCCTATATATATGGACACCGGTGTCCGTCGCGGGGCTTGAGGAGTCAACAATTATGTAAGAACCAGTTTGACAGTTATAATCAAATAAATAGAAGTGGTATGTTAATTAATTCATTATTGACTTTATTTTGTTATTTATTATACGGGTAGAATTTACGACGCCTGTAAGCGACATGAAGATGTAATGAACAGTTTAATATGTGAAACGTACGCATCTAATTTTATGACGCGTAAACTGCCCGTTGTGTTTAATTAGCATATTTTCTCTCTTCATTAAGTTGTCCTTATTAAAATATTATTACGACTATGATGTGGTGGCTACGTTAAAAAAAAACGGACAAGTGTGAGTATGATTCGCGTACCGAGGGTTCCGCCAAACTTGTAGATATAAGTTCAATAGTTCTCCAAAATTAATTAATTAATTAATTGCATATAATTAAAAAAATAATAATACCAGCCCTGTATTATATACTGTCCCACTGCTGGACACGGGCCTCCACTACAACTGAGAGGGTTAAAGCCTTATAGTCCACCACGCTGGCCTAGTGCAGGTTGGTAGACTTTACATACCTTCGAAATTCTTATAAAGAAATTCTTAGGTATGCAGGTTTCCTCGCGATGTTTTTTCTCACCGTTAAAGCGGATTGGACAATAGCCTAGTTGGGAATGGAACGGTCTGCCGGGACAATGTTCGGAGGTTCAAAACCCAAGGCACACACACCTATGACTTTTCAAAGTTACGTGTGTATTGTTTATCAATTAGCTACATATAAAAGTTTGTAAATTCGCCTTTTTTGTTATTAAAGTAATTATTTACGATTTTTTGATTTCTTCCTTTACATGTGCTGTAAGACCCTGCTTCTTGCCAAATTTCGTGATTCTCCATCAACGGGAAGTAAACTATACGTTTTGATTCCCTTGGGAAATTGCAAAATCGCGTTGGCTTCCAAGTTAAAGAAAGAAAGAAAGAAAGAAAGAAAGAAAGAAAGAAAGAAATGCGTTTATTGCAATGACTCACACTAAAGATAGCTTACAAGTAGAAAGTTAAATTTCGACAAGTTAAATTTTTCACGCCTGAAAAAAACTGTAGGCTCAAGTATTTGATATACATTTCAATTTGATTTCTTTACGCGTTCCTGAGAAAAACGGTCTTGACAGACAGATAGACAAACGGACAACAAAGTGATCCTATAAGGATTCCTTTTATGCTTTTGAGGTACGGATCCCTAAAAATACTATTGCGCAGTCTGTGTCATTGCTGAGGCGATTGAGTGATAGTACTAGCTTCACTTTTATTATTTCTGTTCAATTAGTAAAATGTTGCGCAAAAGGTAGAGTTGAGTAATGTGATTACAACTAAGAATTTATTTAACGTCAACAATAGCATTAAAGTTCTATTCGAAATTTAAAAATGAAAATTTATGACTCATCAGATAATACTTTGTATTGTATGTGAGATTTCCTAACACTGCAAACCCATTAGCTATAATCGAACTTTTTCGAACATAAAAGCGCGCGCGTGATCCCGTTGACATCTTTTTACTAACACCAATGGATTGTAGAGCGGCAGCGCAAAAAACATCTTAGGTCGACTTTCAAGATACGTTACGATACGTATACGCTTAAAAATACTTATCCAACAAGATTTATTTATTGAAGTGAAACTTCTTTATCGACGTAGGGGAGAAATCTATATCTACTTTGGACCGTCATGGCGCCGTCCTACGCATACGCATAATCACGCCTTTTATCCCTGAAGAGTTAGGCAGAGGCGCAACTAGTGCACCCACTTTTGGTCGTGCGTATTCCGTCCCATGATCTGATAGGGGGCGAGCCGATCGCCATATCGGGCACAATTTCCAGACTCCGGGCTGATACTGAATAGAAAAACCCAATATCACATTGCCCGACCCGGGGATCGAACCCGAGACCTCAGCATTACAGTCGTACCCTTATACAGCTATACCACCGAGACAATTAAATTCAATTACTTAATATATCATAAAATCCACAATATAAATACAAACAATAACACTCCAAACCTACAAACCAAATTTTGTTACAAAAATTAAATAACCGCGCTCATTAGCATACTACGTCTGTTTTTTCCCACAACATTGTCACAGATTAGTGTATCATGAAGGTCATTATACTACGAAATTAATTCTCACGGGGCCCGCATTAAGATTCTGATCTGTGGAAGATGAGACTAGTGGTTTACCAACTTAACTATGCGGTTCGTAAAATAATATCGGTAGTATATCGGTAAATTTAAAGTTGAATTTTGATAAATTAAAGTTATGATAAATTGGCATTTTTTAAGATATCTCAAATGAATCGAATCAGCTGTCACTTCACGCGAGGCTTTGGTCTGTCTGCGGATATACCTTGTCACAGTGAGCATCGATATAGAATTTGGGCGGTTAAAAGAGAGGATAATAACTGTACAATGCATTATCAGTAGCGCAAATTCGCTTTCTTTATCAATATTCGTTCTTTTTATCTATACTGAGTGCTGCAATATTTTTATTCTCTATATTTTTATTTATATTATCTTTTCTTTACGTAGGTTATGATTTTTAAATTATCATTCACTTCCAATTTCCATCAGTCTACCTATAAATGGTTCATTAAAGAATTATTAATTTAACATATTTCTTGAACTTCAATCATTTAGTTCCGCAATCCATCCGCGTTTTTAAATTTGCGTTAAATAATTGCATTCAGAAATACCAGGATATCATAGTGCACAAAAGTTAATGCACTTCATTCTCATTTGAACTCCAAGGTTCGTACAATAATAATTTACATGTACGGCAACAGATATTGCATGGATTTCTTTCAAAACCACCCACGATGACTTTAATACCCCTCCAACATTACACCGAAACTTCAAAACGGCAATTTTGTGCCTTATTTAACGTATGTTATAGTCAAATTAATGAAATTTGCCCAAGAAGATGCCTTTTTTCATGCAGAAGTCATAATATTATGATAATGAGAGGCAACATTGAACGTTCTTCTGGCCTATAAAATGTGAAGTAATCAATATTTTACGCGGTAATGGCATTTTAAATGTTAATAATTATTATACGACTCACCTTTATTTAATACGTTCGGAAGCTCAATACTAAGTTCTTTTGACATGTGTCTGGCTCAAAAACATTTTGTACTGTTATATTATTAAAGCTGCCAAATATAAGATAAAAACCAGTTCAAAGATATCTTACTCTCGTTTTTAATTGTACTAAAAATTTGACTGATTTTTAACATAACAAAATAATGGCTATACTTCATGTTGATTTGTGTATATGAAGTGAAGAATTTACATTACTAAACTATTATATAAGCCTCAAAAAATTGTTCTTGTATTATATTCCATCAACCATGTTACAATAATAATACCAATAAAACCATGTTGTTAATATTCACTTCAAACAAGCTCAAGCACTGAGATAAACGCCATCAAATCGAGAGCACATTTAAAACGAATTTTATAAGACTTATTGTGGAGTGGCTTCATTACTACAATTTCGTCTGCAATTATTACTTATACGGCACGGGAAATTATTTCATATTTCACAAGAGTATTATCAATTAAGCCGTGATCATCGCAATTAAGTTAAAAAACTCCATATCATGTATGAAGACAATGAGACTGGGCGATTTTGACGAGCGTGCTAACGCAACTTTTTGGCCGAAGGATTCGCTTTTCGCGCTTAATTGGACGCGTAAATGAACCATACGCTTTAATTTAAACGGTGCGGTGACATCAAAGAGTTTGCTTATTTATTGTGGCCAGTAACTTTAAACAGATTAGAGTTGACGTCGCAAAGATAATTTTAATGGTTGGTTTGACGTCACGTCAAGTGCAGAAATTCACGGTTAATGTGCGGACGATTTAACGAGCTTTCACTCTGTCGGCTACCAATCGAATATCTGAAATATGTGAAAGGTCAACGGTAATGTCGAGTTAAATGTTACGGTTATCGCGTCTCTTCGATCGATATTAAAAGGATTGCTTTTGTCATAAAAAATGTTTTAATAATTTTCTTACGTGTGTAGTGTATACATCAAGCAATGGCAATATATTATTATATTAAGTTCAAATATTTACTTTTTAATATTATTTTATTATCGTGATTCATGACATGTTCGAGAATTAGCTTGATACATTTACAAATCTATACAAAGTTAAACATTGATTATCTAATTACGTAACTAAATATCAAATAGTGAATGAACGTCGCCCAGCGGCCCAGGCAGTGGTCGGTTTCATCACGCCGCCCGTTACGCCATGCTAATATCTCATTCACGCATGCGTCACTCCATTTACTATCTTTAATATCAGTTTTCGATCACGCTTGATCTCTTTGACCCTTGATTTCGGCTACCGTAAGCACGATTCTGTCTGATACCACTCACGTAAATCTACACTCTAACATCACCCACTCAGGGTTGACTTTCAAATGTAACAGCGGAAATAGCGGCGCGTTTGAACCATCTCATGTTAACAATCAGAGATTAGCATGTTAAATAGTTACGTCTTGCTGTTTCGATTGGCATTTTGTGATTAAAAAAATAAATAATACGTTATTGATTGCCCGTGTGGGTCTATGGTGATTTGTTAATGTCATAAACCTATTCATAAATTACGGACAAATATTGTCTCATCTTTAGACCGGTATTGCTTTCTTTAATATGTTAATAAATGTATGAGTATTATATAATGATATGCCATACATCTATTATCTATATATCTTTACGAGAACACAAAATAGCGAAGTCTCACAGTACGTCTAATATTTGGTTTATCTATTTAAATATACACAAATCATTTAAATAAACATCCATTCCGGTTGAATGTAATTCCGGGATTCATTAAAAATCGATTCACAAAACGTAATATTTTTCCCATCGAGATTCAGATCGGCGTTTCACAATAAAAATCATTGCCAGCCCAAAGCCATTAAGTTAATAAATGGCGAATATGGGGCAACATCCTGTGAACGTAGGAAGCCGGACCAGTTTCTGAATAATAACGGAGATGAGCCCGCGTAATGCTTTCGCTTTGAATTGTACAACACCGACATAGTTACGTTTGCTGTTGTTCAAACTATTGTTTTCGATATCCCTCGATATCTAATTCATTTTATATTCACATTCAAATCATTTATTAAGTAATTAGGCCCCAAGAGGCACTTTTACACGTCATTTTTATAAACTAAATCATTCTACCAGTGCTTTGGAAAAGCCGACTGTCCTCAGAAGAAACACCAAGAAACTCAGCGTAGGTCTTTTATTGTTGTATGTATAGTAAAAATAAAGGAGATGTCCGTTTTTGTATGGGTGCTGGGACTCAAAATCTAACCAGGCTCAAACTTTAGGGATATTAAAGGAGAAAAAATATGGAAGTTCGATGCATAAACAAAATTTTTAGACCCCCTTTTTTTATATATATAACTTTTTACAAACGTTCATAGTAAGTGAAGTTTTTAAGCAAAATAAAATTACGTAAATCTCAAAATCAGAAGTCTTTAAAATTAAACGATTTATTGTAGAAGGCTAATTTTCTTTTTACTTTACATAACTTTTATACATTTTTTTATTTTTTTTTATATTTATTGGATTGAATGACGAGACGAGCATGCCGTTCGCCTGATGGTAAGTGATACAACCACCCATAAACAGTAGTAACACCATCCAGCACCTTGAGTTAAAATACTGTGTAGCATTCCACTGCGCTCGTCATCCAGAGACATAAGATGTTAAGTCTCATTATGTCCGGTAGTTGCACTGGCTACAATGCCCTTCAAACCGAAACACAACAGTACATGCACACTACTGCTTGGCGGTAGAAATAGACATTGCGGTGGTACCCACCCACACGGACTCTTACATATGAGAGACCTACCACCTATAAACATAGATCATCAACTTTAACCTGCTTTTCATTATAACATATAACATATCCTTTGATCTTTTGAACTGATACATGTGTAAATAGTAAATATAATATAAAATGGGAAACCATTCGGACCGCATCGTTAAGTTTGCATGAATGGCACCGCAGTAAATAGCGAGGACAGCAGTAATGTACTCCCTCGCGTGGGCAGTGTTAAGGTCAGGCGTAATCACCGCTTAAATACTACATTATTTAGCAGGTTGAAAATAATTTTTTTTACTCATGTATACAAAAATAGAACGATGATATAGCTTCGGTTTTCCCGATGTTAGGCCTGTTTGTCATGAATACTTTTTTACAGAAAAGGTGCAAAACAGTGTGCCTGAATTTCTCTGTAAGCTCAATTGTAGCTCATACCATACTGATGTCTTAAAATCCTATATAAAATTGAAACTATCATTTCTAATATAGGTAGTGTGTGCAGTGTTCATCACTCAAAATTACTACATTCAACTTTCATTCATAATCAAAAAGAGGAATAGTTATACTTTTATATTTTAACACTTTATACATTACTTTTTAATGCCATATCGAATTATCTAACACTTGAAGCATCTATCAATCAAAACTAACATTTTAAATTACGAACAAAATCAATTTCATGCCAACCTTACGAAATACAGTAGCGCGAATGCATTGATGCTTCGTATATTTTTATGAATGAATTTATAATGTATTAAATCATACACGATATGATATCGTGGGTTGTTCTTGGACGCTTTATCATATATAAATCACTAATGGCAACAAATTATTCATGCGCATAATAAAGAAGCGAGGATCGTGCACAGAACCCTTCCATTTCTTTGGGAGCTATCAGATTGTACTATCGTAGATATTATTATCATTGATTTAAAAGGATATTGCTGGCTGAAAATATTTATATTTAGGTTTTTATTTAATGAAAATGTTCTGTGGGCTAAGAATGCGGAAAAAAATACGACACGACTCCGTTTTTTTTATTGGTATCGGTTGAGAGACTTACACGTGACTGACGTATAGGTCTCTCGATCAATCACCAATATCAAAATTAAACGACATCGCCTTGCGAGTTGCGTTTTTTTATCACATTCTAAGCCCACTATATTTTTATCATCTTGTTTTCGGACAGGAAGTTACTACTTGGTTAGGTACGAAGCGATTCCATTACAACGTATGGGGTATATTACACAGTCAATAATATCACGCGATACTCGTATTATCATGACAATATTGATGCGTATCGCAGTATCGTGATAATATCGTAGGTTTTAGGCATAGTATTTGCGATCTTGTGATAATATCGCGATTCCAAGATCACAATATTGACTGTGTAATATACCCATTGAGAAATGAAAAAATTACGCTAATGAAAAATATAAATATTTATGTATATTTTCTAATTTGAGAACATATCTTGAATTTTGATTAGTTGTTCTAATATCAAATTAATTGTTCCCTAAAATCCAACTTCATCAATATATATATTGCATAACATAATTTTCATTAAGCATAATAATAATAATACCAGCCCTGTATTATTATACTGCCCACTGCTGAGCACGGGCCTCCTCTACTGAGGGGGTTTAGGCCTTAGTCCACCACGCTGGCCCAGTGCGGGTTGGTAGACTTCACATACCTTCGAAATTCTTATAAGGAACTTTTTAGGTATGCAGGTTTCCTCTCGATGTTTTTCCTTCACCGTTAAAGCGAACGATAATTGATAAACAATACACACGTAACTTCGAAAAGCCAGAGGTGTGTGCCTTGGGTTTCGAACCTCCGGACATTGTCTCGGCAGACCGTTCCATTCCCAACTAGGCTATCGTCCACTTCCATTCGTCATTAAGCATACAATACGGTAATTTAAAAATGTTTTGCTATTTTTTTTTATCAAAATGATGATGATTTATTAAATAGTCATAAAAATATTTTTAAACTAGAATAATATTAAAACATCTTTTTTGTACTTCGTAGGATATTTTCCTAAATAATGTCTTCCAACGGCAACCTTAAAATATCAATTTTAATATAAGTAAATTAGTTTGTTTGCCGTAAATTAGTTTTTTGCAAATGTTTAACTTCCTTCATTATAATAACGGGTAGTAATCTAATTTTAAGACGCATTTTAACTGGATTTTTGAATTAAATAGGTATGCAGTATTATTCAACGGAATGGGTCTTGATAACTAACTGTCCTTGTAAACGCACATTATATGTCCTATCTGACGGGCCTCAGATCTATCACAATTCGTTAAAGTTTGATAATACAGAAGTAATTTTTTAATTCCTGAGATTCACAATGTAGTAAGAAACCATGGACATTGGCCTTATTCTTATTTTAACATGAGACGTCCACATATGTTAAACGGTGGTTTTAAGTGATTATTCTGCTCCACTCACTGTAGAGATGGCCAGTACACATCAAAAATGTAATAAAAATCACACCTCTAATATCTAAATATCCTTGGTAATCACATTCCAGTGACATTTAATGTTCATACAACTATTACCCCGTTTAGGATAATGTATACGATATAAGACCCATGTTGCTACCGTAGACTTTTAGTGCAAAAGAATTTGCTATGTATATACAAAAAAAAACGTTTTCACTAAAGCTTTTAGGTTGTCAACAGTATTATTCTATAAGCATCTAGGAGTAAAAATAATGTTGCTACCGTAAATTTTTAGTGCAGTAGAATTTGCTATCTATATACAAAAAAAATGTTTCATTAAAACTTTTAAGTTGTTAACAATATTATTCATTAGCATCTGGGAGTAAAAAAAAAACACATTTAAGCAGTTCCCTGTTAACAATCTCAGCAAGATAATACAGAATACCGTCGTTGTATATATAAAATCTACCATGTCAAGACAATTTGTCAAGCCGATTTAAAAAAGGTATCAATCATATTATTCGTTGAACATCGTCGTCTATAAACAAGTCTTACTAATAAAAATCTGCTGACTCAAAACGGCTCGCTAAGATCCATCTACGTTAGTTCCTTATTTACACGTTGACATCGAAATACGGAAAAAACGGTTCAATTGCTTTGACTCACGGCTTCCACGTACGCTGATGAAGTACAACATATCAACGCTTGATATTTTAAGTAAATACATGGAGCTGGAATTTATTCTTGTTATATGAGAATAAGGATTTAGATTATGCTTTTCCAATAATGTTTATAAAGGCAAATTGATATTTAATTATTGTAAAATGTGATACTAAAACAATTAAAATATTGGCGCGTAGTTCCATAACAAATACTTTGTGAAGCGCATTTAGTTTTTGTCCTCGAAAACTTGGCTTACAATTCGGAAATCTCAAAGAGTCCATATATAAATATCTCGTATTTAAATGAACAAAAACATGCATTTCCAATTTATAAGGGCGCATGAGTAACTTCAAGATTACTTAAACGTTCGAATATCTCCAATACTAAATTAAGTAACAAAACAGTCGTATGTAATAAGGCGCTCATTAAAATCTTCCTCGTAAATTGAGTCGAAATTGCGTAATACCCACACAGAAATCACTTTCGAAAGTAATAAAAAAAAAAACAAAAGTACAAGTCGTCAAAACAAGGACCCTTCTCTCTGGCCCACGGGTCGTAAACGGTTCGATGGTCGGCAATAAGCCCGAAGATGTAATTTCGTTCATAATAACAACCTAATTAGTGAAAATTTTATCTTGACATCAAAATGATATTATTTTATATGTTCTATGTAAAATAATAATATTTAAATTAAAATTTATACAATTTTCCAAATTCATTCTTATTTAGTATAATAATGACAAACAGATTAAGAAAAGCAATTTAATTTGGGGTCCGATTTTATTAACAAAACGTTATTATGAAATCTTCCAAAACTCTTCCTTTCGCCAAAATGCCTCCTAATATCGCCCACCTTGGAAGCAGTTCTAACATTCCATTTTGAAAAACCAAACCTAACACGCAATCCACAAAGCATCACTCACAAGCACCGCATAACCATACAATGCCACAAAACTCCCAACACCAGCACTCACAAAATTAATGAACCAATACGAAAGTAGGCCACCGCATTTTTAACCAAACAACTACATACAAATGAGGGTTATAGAGCGAAATAAATCGCATTCGAAGTACTCGGTACTGAGAGCAACGTCTTAATTATTGTTATTTCGATCCACAGGCAGTATTATAATTGAGGCCCGCGGTATAATCAGAGACGACCATATTTTGTTTAAACCAACTAGAAACTTTTTTCTATGACCTTGCGTTTGTTACTTAACTTCGGATGTTTTATAGATTATCAAGGGTACTTGCGTAAGTATGATCGAGTTGTCAGTAACTCGTTCTTGTTTAATGAATGTTTTTACGGCAATTTGATGGATACATCTTGATAGATTCGTATCTAGATCATTTAATACAGGATGTAACCAGTTGATAAGTTATCCTTCAAAATTGTTTTTAAAACGCTTCAAAAATAAATGTTTAAGTATTAAATTATGTTAAATACGAGTAATTATTACGTCAATCCAATTTTATAGAACTCTGAATTATTACGCATTAATAAATTTAAGTTATGTATAGTCCTAAACTTAACATATTGATAATTCAATCGGCGCATATAATTCCGTCATTCTATACTTCGACAATGCAATTACGCTAAAATATTGCCTAAATACCTAATTAGCTTATACATTATCTAGTCATTGTATTAATGAATGCAAATTGAAACTCCATAGCTTGCCCAACGTCGCCTTAACCCACAAAATATGTTACACCGTTGTGTCGCATCAATCTTCAGAGAGGATATATAATGAAGCTCCCATTGCTTTGTGTATCAGAATCATCGCCCATTGTATTTAATATGTTACGTTCGTGACACACTGATGTAGAGATAGATGAACAAGCAACAAAATATAAAACTGTGTGTTTGAAGCTAAATTAAATTTCTAGTCTGACGGCCTCGGTGGCGTAGTTGTAATACGGTACAACTGCAATGCTGAGGTCTTGGGTTTGTTCCCAGGTCGGGCAAAGTGACATTGGATTTTTCTATTCAGTGTCAGCCCGGAGTCTTGAATTTGTGGTATATATGGCGATAGACTCGCCCCCTATCGCTCGTCACATCATGGGACGAAATACGCTCGGCGAAAAGTGGGTGCATTAGTTGCGCCTCTGCATACCCCTTCGGGGACAAAAGGCGTGAGTGTATGTGTGTAAATTTCTTGTGCCTCTTCCACTCCTTCGACATTGTGTAAAAAAAAAAACATGTAACAACAATAACAAACAAAAAACGTTTATAAGAGTACAAAGAAACATCGCAAGTTATTAAAAAAAAACTCCGTTATTCACATATAAATGTAACATGAACATACCTAATTTGTATTATGACGCTTTATTTACATACATCTATCCTACAAATTGGTCAAACACCATATTAATTACAAATAACCATTACTGTTAGCACGTGCCAAAGCCCGGCAGGCTTTAGGACCGTGTGTCACCACGGGTTTTTTAATAGCCATTCCTCTAATGGAGCTCACAAATTGTTTATGTCTTTGTTTCGATACAAGAATTCATTCATGTGCATGAAAATATCCATCTTGTTAGGCAACGGCCGATCATCATTTGTTATGAAACTTTGACGTAGTATTCCAGTGATTTGTTTATAGTATATGGTAAATGTGCAGAAGCTATATAAATGGTTAAATAATCTTAGCAATAACCAAATAACTGGTTGATTGACTGCAGAAATTGACTTTTCTATGTCATGTCTTGTTCTGTCTCAATTTGTATATAGGTACGAGTTCGTAAAGTTACGTGATGAGTCCTAAAAACATTTTTTGAAGATTTGTTTTGTTTTAAAACTTACTAATGATTTAATGTGATTATCTATCCTACTTCCTACTAATATTATAAAGGCGAAAGTTTTTAAGAATGTATGGATGTGTGGATGTTTGTTCCTCTTTCACACAAAAACTACTGAACGGATTTCGATGAAATTTAGCACACAGGTAGATCATGTCCTGGATTAACACATAGGCTACTTCTTATCCCGGGAAAATATTAACCGGGACTTTTATCCCGGAAAAACTTTATAATCCGGGCGGAGCCGCGGGCAAAAGCTAGTTTTAAATAAACGACTACTTTAAACTGAAATGCTGCTTCACTACATAGTCTGAACGAAAGTCGCTTCCCGCTGTCTGACTGTCCCTATGTATGCTTAGATCTTTAAAACTACGCAACGGATTTTGATGCGTTTTTTTTTTATAGATAGAGTGATTCAAGAGGAAGGTATATACGTATAATATATGCATAATATAGTAGAAAGTCTGTATATAAGGGACTTTTATAGAGGAAAAACTCTTTAATGCGGGCGAAGCAGCGGGCAAAAGATAGTGTTAAATAAATATAAATCTCATTCTTTGTTCAAGGAGGACGTTCGAAAGACTAGGCTGTTGAATTTATATTAATGTTGCACAGTTATAAAATAAATGTTTCCGTGATATTGGCTGAATAAATTACGAGATCTTTAATGTAACGAGACATGAAAGCCCAACTGTATCCTCGAAGTAACTTGAGTCATAATACAATTTGGCCCAAGTTATCCTATCTTTGTCTTGAAAATCATTTTGAATGCACGATCTTTTAAGCAAGCTATTTATAGATACATTACACATGTTAGATATAAGGCAATTTTTATAATTAATAACATGTTAATTTTAAAACAAATCACATTAACAACAAATAAATTTGTCTTAAAACAAAACATTACTAACATGACTAAAGAATTTTCAGTCCACATTAATACAAATACGTAATTTATGTACAATATTTAGGTGTACCGTATTGGGCAGTAAAGCTCGCACCCGTAGCGACGTACGGATCGTAAACCGCACGGTTAATCGATTCTATGCCTATAAAGAAATTATTTTCCGCCTATGCGTATAAAATATACCGAACACTTAAGGCTATAATTCCAGAAGCCCGTTTGTTTATTATTTAACGTTCTAGAGTGATCAATTAATAAAACAAACTAAAGATTAAAAGCAATAAAGTTACGTGAATGTAGGGGAATAGCATTATTGAACTACGAGTGCCGGTTGGTTCTTTGATGAGAGGGATTTTAGCTTTCTAATTTCTTAACTGAACTGAGTAAACTCAGTAAGTATCCCAAAGTGATTTGTGACTTTTGGTATCTAGAAATAAAAATATTTTTCGATTTCATAAAAAGAAACAAGTCGAGTAACACACAACTATTCATGGTCTAGGAATCGATCCTAATAAATCTTGTCATAGTCAACTTAACCGCTACGCTAGCAATTTTAAATCCAAGATATTTTAAGTATTGCTCGATTTCGGGCTTGCCTTAATTCAAAAAAGTAATTAGTTTCCTTCGATTAAAGTTCAGCTTAGTTGATACATGTATCGATTTAGCGTCGGTAATTGAAATATTTTCAAGAGACCGAAGGGTACAGGTTAATATGTAAGATACGGTGCTTTAAACGTGCTGTCCGACTCTGAAGCAGTAACCCTAATAAATACTACGAAAATGAGCTTTATATTTTCGCGTAGTAAAGCTAAGATTATAAAATAGAAATAATTTCTCACTATTTTACAAACATACCTTCCTATATATTAAATGGAAATTTATTTTGAAAGACACATTTTAAATTAAAATCTTATATTTATGACGTTGTGTTGTCTAAATTTTTTATTGATAAGTAACGACGCACTTACTTGAAATAGTCTTTATTCACGTTCGATTTTATATACCATACCTCTGACGCCTATATTACAAAGTCTACATTCTGTTGTACGCCTTTATCGAGATGATTTATATCACGATATTAAACAAATGAATAGAAGTAATTTCCTTATCTCTAACAAAACTAAGGAAACGACAAAACATTAAAAGACGGTGATATAACAGAGTATTAGTTTTATGCACACAGTAAATTGTGGGCAAAACAATAAGATGCAATATTGCAATATCTGCACATAATTTACGATCGAATAAAACGGATCGTTAACTAAAAAGTTACGATGCCATTACATTTACATTTAAAAGTGTAACATCACGTAATCCTTGGTAAATATATTCATAATTTTATTATACGTGTTCCACACACACACTCGCGCCTTTTATCCCCGAAGGGATAGGCATAGGCGCAACTAGTGCAACCACTTTCCGCCGTGCTTATTCCGTCCCATGATGGGATACCGGGCGAGCCTATGGCCACATTGAGCACACATTCCAGACTCCAGGCTGATACTGTTATAGTGATTATACGTGTTACTAAATTATTAGGGAGTCGTTGAGTAGTAATGTAATTTAAGTTAGAAGTATGTTTATTTGTCCTTGACTTCATTTGTTGTTGTAACTTATATTTTGAAAAAAAATCATTGTTTAATATTTACATATTATTTAATAATAAATTCTATTAACAAATATCTTTCAAATCTAACCCAAATTAAATGCTAAGAGCACAATCTGTACCACAAATGCCAGGAAACAAAGTAAACCCAAACACAAATATCAAAACCAAATTTGAATAAAATAGAGTGATTTCTCGCGAATATTAACGTGGTCTACAACAATGGGTGCATAGTTCGGGCACGGTCCTAAGATCACGCAATTAATTCTCAATAGTTGATTTCAAGAAACGGGTCTGCGGGACTTTGTCACGATGCGACTAATTTAAAATTGATTTTGCAATAATCTATCCTACTAATATTATAAAGGCGAAAGTTTGTAATAATGTATGGATGTTTGGATGTTTGGATGTATGGATGTAAGAATGTTTGTTCCTCTTTCACGCAAAAACTACTGAACGGATTTCGATGAAATTTGGCACACGGGTAGATCATGATCATCAGCGATTTTTATAATTCTTTTCTGTCTGTTTTTCTGTTTGTTACCGCATATCTCCGAAACTAATGGACGGGTTTCGATGAAATTTGGTATGGAGATAGTTTGAGACCCTAGAAAGGACTTAGGCTACTTTCATACCTGAAAAATATAAACCGAGACTTTTATTCCGGAATAACTTTTTCTCGCGGGCGGATTTGCGAGCAAACGCTAGTCATAAAATAATTGCGGGTGGGCATTTGTCGCAAGAATAATAACATTTGGGGACCTCTGAAGCAATATATTGCGCAATAGAGAATCAAATGGCGATGAAATTAACTTCTTGCAACTGCGGCTCATTATTTGTTAACGACTGTTATTATTTCTTTGATCAATCACTGTCATTATGAGCCAAAACTAGACGTTTTATTTGTCATCACGGCTTAGTCGAGTATTTTCTGAGGAATTTGTGTGTGTAACGTATTGTTATGGCTGAATAATGTTGGAGACTATCCTATTATCCTATTTCCTATTAATATTATAAAGGCGAAAGTTTGTAAGAATGTATGGATCTTTAGATGTTTGGATGTTTGGATGTATGGATGTATGGATGTTTGTTCCTCTTTCACGCAAAAACTACTGAACGGATTTCGATGAAATTTGGCACACGGGTACATCATGTCCTGGATTAGCACATAGGCTACTTTTTATCCCGGGAAAACATAAAGCGGGACTTTTATCCTGGAAAAACTTTTTAACGCGGGCGGAGCCGCGGGCAGAAGTCTAGTATTATATAATATCTAACAGCTGTTTAATCCTTTCTGTTTTCACAATAAACATTAAGTATATTTTAACAAGGAAAAGTTTAATAATGTTTTCAAAATATAACCTGCTTTAACAACTTTAATGCATTTTGTATATTTTTATACATATTTTTAAATGTATGAAAAATAAATTTTAAAATAAAGAAAAGAGAACTTTAGTAATATAATACAAATAGGTACCTATTATTTTCTATTATTAACCATATAATTGTTTGTTCTCAGTGAAAAATCACCGCCGCCAAGCTGACTACCGCAAATGAGATTATACCCAGTTACCACGTCCAAGCGCTAATAGGTAAGTGTTTTATGGCAACCCTACATTATTAGCTAAATAATTATGATCGTAAACATAAGCATAAATCAAGGCATTTTGAACTCAAACTATTAACAATTAGCGCATATTATACCTTTCGATGCTACCGAAAGTAAAGTTAAACATCACAATTTCTACAAATTTCGATAAGAACACCAAAGCCCGTTTACAAAGCAGACACAAATCCCGCAAACACGTCAGCAAACAAAAGCAACACGAAAATTAATGTGAAAATAATTTCTCTAATGTAACATAAGCCAGCGAGCATAGAGGGCGATGGGCAAACTTTATAATGGCTTCCAAGGCTTATTATAATAAACGTGGTTGGCCGGCGGGCTCCTACACGGTTTGACCCCGCGGCTGCGATTAGTCGGCTACTAGTGGTCCCTCTATCTCTGTAATACCTCGTAACAAGCTACTATGTTCATATAGAAACAGTGAATGAGACACGAGCCGTATTAGGAAATAGCGCACCCGCATCTTCGCTGTAATGGAAATATTAGCAAAATGCAAATGATTCAAGCTTCGTTTATACCGGCGAGTCTGAAATGAATTAGTATGAATAGCACTCTTGAGAAAAGACAAATAGAAACTTAAGGGTGTTGCAAAATGAGTTAAATTTTTACTCATCGATCAAAGAACGACTGCAACTACCAAACTCAAAGGACTTATGAAAATTATGTAGCCAATAAACATGTGTTTGACTGCCATACGTCAAAAGCAAATTTAAACTCAAATAGTACTTGATTAGAACTATATCCATTAACTTCGGTAAGCAGTAAAACCTTGTCTAAACAAAACTAGATTACAAATCCAAAAATTGCCGTAGTGAAAGGATCTAATTATATTCAACTCTTGTAACATAACCCGTCAAGACAAGTACGCAGAACGGCAAGCCGGGGTTGTCATTACGCGAACAAAGTGTTTTATTGGTTCAGACAGGTGGAACGCATGACTGGAGAGCAAAAAAATGTTATACAATGCTAAAGTGACTGGTCCACACGGGATCGTATTAGGATTATCAAGTGAGGTTCAATCAACTTAATTAGATAACGGAGTTTTTACAAACAGGTTGTGAGTTATATTTTCATACATATGAGTGATGAGCTAGCTCGTCTTAAAATTACACGAATAATTTAGATGGTATCAACATGACGCCTCGGTGGCGTAGTAGTATTATAGTACGGCTGCGATGCTGAGGTCTCGGGTTCGATCCCCGGGTCGGGCAAAGTGATATCGAGTTTTTCTATTCAGTATCAGCTCGGAGTCTGGAATTTGTGCCCGATATGGCGATAGGCTCGCCACGTATCACATCATGGGACGGGATAATGGCGAAAAGTGGGTGCACTAATTGCGCCTCTGCCTACCCCTTCGGGGACAAAAGGCGTGAGTATATATATATATATCAACATGAGGAACTTTGAATTAAAAAGTTTTGCAAGAGTCTGCCTTGGAGGAGTAATTGAAGCGCGTGCACAGTACCCCTTTAAGGTACCGGGATCGAATCTCGGGTCGCACGAAGAGATATTGGATTTTCTACTCAGTATCTGGCCGGAGTTTGGAATCTGTGGCCGATATGACGATAAGCTCACTGTCATATCACAAGTTGGAACACACATGGCAAAAAGTGAGTACCTTGGTTGCACCTCCGCCTACTTCTTCGGAGATAAATTCCTGACGCGTTTGTTTTCCTTTTTCTTTTAAAAGTTTGTACTGGATACTGGATATTTCTGTACTTTATATCCTGTTCTCATAAAACCAAGTATTTCACTAGCTACAATATACATTAAATAATCTCTCACTGCTGCCAAGTAGTCTAAACAGAAAACACGGTACCCACATGGTCACACACGAAAGAACCTGAATATTAATTGGTGTGCAGTAGTAAATGTTAAAATAGTAACACGTCCAGAGAAGTGTGGCAGCCCGTGGTAAAGCTGTACATGGTACTGCACACTCATTACATGCCCCGATGTAATCAGGCGGCGAATGACCGTGGAGAAATTTTCCAAGAATATCATCCATTTTCCACTTTAACTATAGGTACATAATATGTCTGTTTATATATTATGGTATTTTTAAGAACGCATGTCGAATGAAAGTGTTTGTTAAAGTTCTCAGATTTACGTTTTTACATACAGGAATATTTTTTTCTGTTGGTTAAGAAAAACCTGATGATAAGCTATTACAGTAGCTCATGGTTACTCAATACTCAAAATACCCAAGTAACTATGAATGCTTTGATAACATTTGTGAAAAAGAAGAGAACTTTAGGAGAAAATGTTTGTATGTGCAAAGTACAAGTCATTGAGTCATATTTTTTATGGTATTGACTGACGAGACGAGCATGCCGTTCGCCTGATGGTAAGCGATACGATCGCCCATAAACAGTAGTAACACCACACAGCACCTTGAGTTACAAGTACTGTGTGGCATTCCACTGCGCTCGTCATCCTGAGACATAAGTCTCATTATATTCATTAGTTACACTGGCTACAATGTTCTTCAAACCGAAATACAACAGTGCATGTACACTGCTGCTTGGTGATAGAAATAGACATTGCGGTAGTACCCACACAGACGGACTCTTACATAATTATGAGACACCTACGACCAGTAAAATTCATACTTAAAAAAAATTACGAAATATTTTATATTTAGCTTTACAAATTTTTTACTAGCATCTAAATTAGTCATGACACAAAAACCTAATTCATAACTTTTAAAAACACATCACATATAATATAAATCATACAGAATGTATAATAAAGCATATATTTAAATTAACTAATGCAGAAGGCTGAAGGTCGGTCATTAATTTTGACACAAGTCGCATAATGAAATATAGTCACGCTATAGTGATGGATTGTACAACAAAAATCGTACAGAATGTATTCTGATTACCCGCACGTGAAATTATAAGTATGTAGCGCTAAATTATAAGTATGTAGCGCTAAATTGCTATATTTAATTTGATGAAAAATATTTGGACGTGGCATTGGAACGGAATAGCATTGATATTGGATGAGGCATCAACTTTTTTATTTGGTTGGCTTAAGATGCTTACAAAACATTCTAAAATAAAACTGACGTAGATTTTTATTGATACTGAATAACTTGGCGCGCATGCGCTCCTGATGGTGAGCGATACGACCGCGCATAAACAGTAGTAATACCATACACAACTTTTGATTACAAAGTACTGCTAGGCACTCCACTGGGCTCGTCACCCTGAGACATTAGAGCTCTCACAAATTACTTTAAACGACGTAAGAGTCTTCTGCGTTATTTGCCATTCTTTTTACCTTATTTGGTCTTACATCATTGTGCTACTTCCCATACATCAGCAGTAACTGAAAATAGCTTTTTATTCACTACATTATATTTCAAGAAATAGCTTAAATGACATTGCAAAAATAAAAGCAACTCCAGACATAAATAGTTTGATTCTGCTTTCCTCTTACCTGAAACTCCATGTCTTCGTATAGTACCTACCAATGCTATTGACTGCCTCGGTGGCATAGTTGTATTGCGTACGCGTTACCAGTACGATTTGCGCGCTGAGGTCCTGGGTTCGAATCCCGGGTCGAGCCAAAAAAAATTGTGACTGTGTTTTTCCATCTTAAAAAAATTACTCAGTCGCAGCTCGGAGTCAGGAAGTTGGCGGTGTGATACCCCCGTGCCTCGGAAAGCCCGTAAAGCCGTTGGTCCTGCGCCTGATCTCTCTCCGGTCATGTCGGATTGCCGTCTCACCGGACTATGAGAGTGAAGGAATAGCGAGTGCGCCTGTGTATTGCGCACACACTTGTGCACTATAATATCTCCTGCGTACCTGGCTGATCTCCGTTGGGATTGGCCACCGTGGCCGAAACTGGCTAGGAGGATTTCACCAATGCTATTATGACCAGCATCTAACATACACCCCAAGGCATTGTATATACATAAGCTAAAAAAGACTACAGAAAACTCAAAATCAATTTAATACTGATTGCAATACAATGCAATGCAGTCAGCCCTGTATTATGTATTGTCCACTGCTGAGCATGGGCCTCCTCTCTACTACAGAGACGGGTTAGGCTTTAGTCCACCACGCTGGCCTAATGTTGGTTGGCAGACTTTACATACCCTCGAGATTCTTATGGAGAATTCTCAGGTATATAGGTTTCCTCACGATGTATTCTTTCACCGTTAAAGCGAACGATAATTGATTAACAATACCTACACACGTAACTACGAAAAGTCAGAGGTGTGTGCCTTGGGTTTTGTGCCTCTGGACATTGTCTCGTCAGAGCGTTCCATTCCTAACCAGGCTATCGTCCACTTAATACCGATTAGTTTATTAAAATTGTACAAACTATGACATCATAGATCAACATTAAAATCGATTTGAACCAAACAGGAAACCGGCTAACTGAAAAGTAATTTTCATTAAACGCTTTAAGATTGTCTATTTAAATAAGCAACTATAATCGATCATAAAATTTTCATAATTCAATTTATAAACGGTTTCGAACTCCGTTGCTTGCGACAATTAACCTTGCCTACGCTACTCAAATCACGTTATTAAACGTCTATTAAAGATGATAATTCTGATGAAATAGTTATTACTACCGCCAAACATCATAAAAACAATGTCCAGCCTCAAGGATTCAGTCAATGAGTCATCAATGCACAGCGTTAAACTTTGGATTTACAAAGCTGAAATTTTTCACAAAGGTTCTTTTTATGGTATATAGCTTTTCCCTGCAGCTTCGCTTGCATTAAAAAGTTTTTCCGAGATAAGTCCCGTTTTATATTTTCCCAGGATAAAAAGTAGCTTATGTGTTAATCCAGGATATGGTCTACGCGTCCGCGAAATTGCATCGTAATCCGTTCAGTAGTTTGTGCGTAAAAGAGTAACAAACATCCATACTTACAAACTTTCGCGTTTATAATATCAGTAGGAAGGATACAAGGACTAACGAACGACATTTGGAAATTCAACCTTAAAAGCAAAAGAGTAGTTATGGAGAAACAAGTTGAAATAAATAAAAATAAACTTCATACGGTCGGAGACCCTAGCAAAATCTTGCATACTAGCAAACGAAAGAAGTCAACATTAACAACACTTCTTAGGAACCGAATCGTGCAAGTAAAGTCACAGCAAGTTCTAGTTGGTTGCCAGTAAATTAGTGGAGAGCACGCGACGCGTTATCAAACAACATTGTGAATCGCTAGCCCGCTTTCATCGGCCGGGCTCAGCTGCACCGATACATCGAATGCAACGGACCTGGCGTTCGCGGTTTCCTACAATTGAATATTACGCGGTTTTGCATCAGTACTGTTAACTGGCTCAGAACAACCGCTATGGAATTGAATTAATTATTACTGTTGACGTTTGTCACCTCCTCGGTAGGTAGTAGCGGATACGACCATGGACCAGCGAATCCTGGATTCGATTTCCAGATAGCACTATTTGTGGGATTTCCTAATACGAATTTCTTGGCATGCTCCAGAAAAGTGTGACGTCACGTGACAGTCCGTCAAAACTATGTTAAATATTTTTTACATGATTCTTGAAAAAGTGAATTGCATCGACTCCACATTATTGTAGAATAAAAGCAGGTACACAAAATCATAGATTCATTAAAAATAAAGGTAACAATAGTAATATTTAAAAACGTCTTAGGAATTCACGAATTGGGTTAATACGTAATAGAAATGGCTTTGATATTATCTTTATATTCCTCGTACCACTTTACGTAAGTAAAGTAACATTAATGCCTGCAATTAAAAGGTTAAGTTCATACAAAGCTGATGTAGATTCGTTTAAAGCAAGAAAGATTATAGAACTAAAACTATACCGAAAATTAAAGTGGCCATAAACGCGACAAGAATATTTAAACTTTCATATCCTTTCTTGAGTTAGTAAAACACGATAATATAGTTATTAACATCAAGATTTACGTAACATTTCAGTACCTTATATTTATACCCATAAAATCTATAAGAGGCGAACGTAAACAATTAATAAAAACAAAGTACCATTTAAGTCTGGAGTAGCGCGTCCAATAGATATAAGAATCGATTTCATAGCATTCAATGTTATAATAGAATAATTTGGATTCTTGATAAAGCCATTGGAAGCGTCAAAATACGGTGTGTAACTTCAAAGTAGGGTAATAATAATATGTAAATTTTATAGATAAAAGAAGGTTATAACATGGTTAAGTTAACGACGTTGAGACGGCGCTGGTCTCCAGATGCGAATTTATTAAACTTGTTTCATGCTACACTTCAGGTACGTGACAAGACGCCACGTGCGGTTTAGCTGGGGTACATTAGCCTAAATACATGTATATGTTCCTGCGTGGAGCAAGCCTCTTCTATATTATAGGATTTTGCTGCTAGCTGCCTAGAGTTGATTTAATCTGTTTAACGTTAGGGGAGACCGGGGATAGTTGGCGATAGGGGCAGGATGAATAACCGTCAATAACTCGAGCTATTTTAAAGTGTTGCGTTGTCCTGATATACACGAAAAACCGTCAACTGTTTACGAATCTTCATCGCAAACGCGGCACCGCGGGCGCACGTAATACGGGAGAAAAAACGATTTATCGAAAAATGATACCTATGAGTAATTATTTATCTCATAATATTATTTGTATTGAAGCGTTTATACTCGATGCTACGTACTTTCAAGCAATTTAAAGTAAGAGTTTGGTTATTGATGATTATTTTAGTGTAATTTTTTTAGTATTTCGACACAGTTTTGAAGTACTCGCATATGGTTGAAATTTAAAAACCTTGTTTGGGGCTGGTAGACGAACTTTGTATTGGGGCTAGTTGACTACCTAGAAAATGTACTACGTAATAATCGAAATATTCTTCACGTGGAATAAAGTGAGTTTTTTGACAAATTTATCAAAAGTTTGTTATTTTAAAACCATGTGGATTTACAAAATAACAATTAATCGAAACAGCAAATCTTCTGCTAGTGGTGGGATTTTTTTTCCGTCCCAGTAACAAATATCGTACAAAAGTGACAAATTATACGTAAATTACGTAAATGTTACTGACGTTTTGTCTCAATAAGGCACATTGATAATAGTAAATAAGTATTTTTTGTGTTTTCTTTAATATTGTTGCCTTATTTTATACCAATCACTTCGTAGGTTAATTTACCCCGAGTGGTTAGTCCACCAACCCCAGGCATGGGGTAGGTTGACATGATTTTCTTGTTCCACAAAATGGCTTTTGTACACTATGTTATAAACAATCGCGAGGTTTTTGGTATTTCTTTCGAAAGCTTATTAGTTTACCTATCGAACCTATAGGATTTTTTGACATTGTATACTAGAACAAAAAAGTTATAAGCGTCCAAGCCGAAAATTGGTCAACTATCCCCGGTCTCCCCTACTACATGAATATAGTTCTGGTGGGTAGTAGCATGATATATTATGTACCCAGTCGAATAGTGTCTGTTCCACACATGGTGTAAAACCCGCTACAATGACTCGTTTTAATGAGTCGCGTTTAAATATCAACTACTAGTATATCAGGTGATATAGACCGGCATAATTCTGCCAACCATCGAGAATGCTCAGATCTTATTTTATCATTTATATAACTTAGTCATATTTGTATTCATATTATTATAATATAGTTTTTTTTTACTTCTTTATACATATATAATTTTTATATATTCATCTCCGCCAGTAAATGCTTACCTAGTGCGCAACAGACCTGCATTGTTCACTTCTAAAAACTTTATTGTTCTGAGTAAATTTTTTTATTGTTGTAAATTAATAAACTTTGCATAATGAAATAGTATAATGAGTCGTAACGTGGCGTGTGGGTAATATACCTAAAGAATAAACACGGTAGTTACATTGCGGTCTCCACTTTTGGCATTAGGATGCAGTGTTCAATATAATCTTACTAATATTATAAAGGCGAAAGTTTGTAAGAATGTATGGATGTTTGTTACTCTTTCACGCAAAAACTACTGCACGGATTTCAATGAAATTTAGCACACGGGTAGATCATGTCCTGGATTAACACATAGGCTTTTTATCCCGGGAAAATATAAAGCGGGACTTTTATCCCGGAAAAACTCATTGACGCGGGCGGAGCCGCGGGTAAAATTTAGTATACAATAAATGAAGTTCTATCACAATCATCAGCATATTTCAATCCTTTAATAAACAATATTTTATGACATTTAAGCGTAGCGCAGACGCTGTCAAATTTTACCCACAAACACTACACTACTATAAACCTGACAGTTACTAATTTTTAAGACCATTTCATTAAGCCTAATCTGATGGTCAGAACCAGTTACTTGAGATATCCATTAATTATAAAAAATATAGATAAGATGCTATCTATTTACGCCCATAAATTGTATTTCTCAAATAAATCATATTCCATATTTGCCTTACTTTCTAGACATTAACGATATAGTTGATGTATTTGCTGATACGTGTTCTCACATAATTTTAATGTCACCTAGCGTTATCGTCTCGTCTGAGTAACTGTGAATAAATAAAAGTAGCCGTTCTTTCATAGGTGTTACACGATGAATGTTTTTTGTTATCCACATTTGCAATCTTTGTCATCGCACTAACCTTCTTGATAGTTAAGGATTATAATAAGTGACTTCATTTCCCGGACTCGTAAATTAATTTAAACACACATTAATTATAAAGATTTCTTTTTATATGTCAACGTGTAATTCGCTCTCAGAGTGTGTTCTCACGGCACTTTCGTTTGATATAATTGATCGACTTTATTTCCTCTTTAACGCAGTTAAAAAACATTACATTAAATTATCTGTAATCTTGGCAAATTTGGGTCTTCGTACACGTATTCGCATTTCTTAACGCATCCTTATACAATTTATCTATACTAATATTATAAAGCTGAAGAGTTTGTTTGTTTGTTTGAACGGGCTAATCTCAGGAACTACTGAACCGATTTTGAAAATTATTTCACTAATAGGAATCTACATAACTCCTGAGTGCTATAGGCTACTTTTTATCCCGGGAAAATATTTTTGTCCCGGAAAAACTTTTTCACGCGGGCGGAGCCGCGAGCACCACTAGTTGTTCAATAAAGCTTAAACAACACGTCCATTTTTTCATTGTCTAGTCTATACCTTGTTTCACTACATCTCGTACTCATAACAATTTATTATGAAAATGTCAACTTATCCTAACATAACTTGACACATCATCAACCAAACCGAAGCTAAAGCCATTTGTAATCTCAAAACCGCAAGTGGCGTTGACAACGAACATACATAATGAATTTTATGAGCCTTCATTGAATTAGTAGAGATATCTCGAACGAACGGGCACACTCATGCAGCCCCAATATCCCATCGTATCAGTAAACGTCGATTGGTGAGATAGAAATTCGATTAAACGACATCTCGATTACAACTTAATAAGAAGGTGCGTTGAGCAAAGTGGAACTCGAACGATGACAGTTATCATTCAGATTATGAGTTGAGTATTTTCTTAAACATTTTAATATTTTTTGTGTCTTCAACGCTTTAAATAGTAACTTATAATTAAAGTTTGAACTAAAAAAATCATTGATATAATATGATTCTAATCGCTTTCGTATTTCATTGCAAAATCTTACGTACTATTTTTTCTGTTCAACTTTAAGTAATATGTTGACATATTGAGTATATACATAGCTCAACGCATCCTGATAAGTAAATAAAAAACAATCAATTGAAGTCAATTTATAGGTACAAGGAAAAAAAAATTCCGTCTCTAAGCCCGTGTAGTAAGAACCAACATTCCTTACAAATTGCAATGTGACGATCCAAACATCGACACATCCTCAGGTTATTAAGATTACTAAGAAAAATTTATCAAGAACGGATGAGCTCACAATTAGCTCAGTTAATAGCCCTTTTACGCAAAGACGTTACGTTTTTCCTTAAAACACATGACATATGGCTCTGGTGACTCAATCTGCGTGAGAACTTTATGCAACGTTATTAAAACTACGAGATAAATCGTTTCCAATAAAAAAAATATTATCGCCTTATATAATTTTATCAATAAGCAACTCGGTCGTCAAAATGTGTCCTTATTTTATCACAAAAAAATATGTTTTCTTCGCACATAATAAACAATTGTTTGGATTACGCGAGCAGCCATTGTAGTCGCCGAAGCACTCACGGAATAAAGTGAAACACAGAAATCGAGATACTTTAAATCACGAACCACTCACGCGTAAAGTGATTGGAAAAAAAACGTTACCAATTTACGATTTTATCGATTTGTTTAATACAATTTGTCGAAAACGCGGGAGACTTTTACCTCCATTTGTTCGAAAGCCGACATAACTTTAGTAAATACTTTGGTAAGTATTTTTTTTACATAAGTGACTTTGCTTTTATAAATGTAGTTTGGATGAAATATTGAACATTGCTTTAGTTAAGTTACACAAAAAATCATCAAATGTCAAATACTTTACAGGCAATGATGAACTACGAATGGGTCGAAATTTCTTAGAAATCGATTTTAATGCCAGCTCAAACTTAAATGTTAACTTGCCATTTACGATGATGATTCGAAAAACGACTTCTAAATTAGTCGTTATACTTTTAAAAAGAAGGCAATATCATCATCTTAAAAAAAAACACAATCCAAAATATGTAAACCAATAATCATGTACCATAAATCGATTAAATAAATCGCCTCACTAAAATCCAGCATCGCGAATAGTAAGGTTGTGTCACACACGTTCGAAGTTTAAACGTGTGCTACGATTTATCAGCTGCTGCCATTAGGTATCGCAGTGGTATAACCTAATGGTAGCGCGTGCCCATTGAGTGTGTTAGAGCACTTATAACGGGTCGGTGGCGGTGCGCCGAAGCAGAGGCACGCGCGCCGGAGAGAGCATCAATTACCGGGTCGTGATCGCTCCCGCACTACAACCAATATAAATAAATGCAGGGTTGCCAACTTAACAGTGATACTGTGACACATTCTAAGATTTACTGCCAACATAAAAAAGTAAGCCATGTTGCCATTCATGGCAATAACTGTGCACAACGTATTGCGTTTCAGGTTGACTTTTGTTCCAGTTTTTATTCATGAACGTAATAATTTTGTTGTGTAAGTAATTGGTCTGTATGTTATAATTATGATCTCGGGCTGCACTTTATTACTTAAATTCCGCACGATACTTAAAAATAGTCGTATAATGTGACATTTCAAAGTAGACCTAGATCATAATATAGTTGACTTAGGAGCAGCAAAATGTATTGGCCGGCGCGCCACCGACCAAGCACAATTCCACAGTGGCGCAATTGTAAAATGCTAGATCGGAAAGGTCTCGAGTTCAAACAGCTTATCTGTGTGTCAGAAATACTCCACATAAAGAAGGTTTAATGTTCTCGGGTGATGGATACTCGCGCGTGCCGCCTGAACTTTAATTCACCAAGGTCTACGAAATTAATCTGAGGCGCGCTAGCAAAAAGTGGTTTAATAATATATTACGATTGAGATGTGAGCGAGCACAAATAGTAATGAATGGGTTGCTGTTAACTAACTGAAGGTGTTTGCGTGACTTTCATTACTTATCCGTTGGGATATTTTATTAAAAAAGTCGGTTAACAATATCGAGGTACTGCCTTATACAATAGGTTTTTGGCAACATTGAAAGTGTATCAATTTATTAATTACGAGAAAAATGATATAGCAATTTATATGGAATTTAGTATAGCTTGATTTTTCTCGATATATGCATCGGGATGAGGCAAAAAATTATGGAAATTTATTCCTTATTTTATATTAAATGCACCATAATATTACGTAACATTCCTTAATATTACGCGATAGCCAAACATGTTCCTAGAAACGCCAACTGTCGTGGTTAATCTTATTTTAATATTCAAGCATAGTAATATTAAAAACAAAATGAACTATTAGTTTTATCCCCACTCCACTCCAAAAAAAACGGAATGACCGATGCTCCCAGATGTGTACAATTCAATGACCATATTAATCTCGGTCGTGACTGTTTCTGACGTCTGAAGTAGCGCGGACCGCCGACCGATCGACCGCCCGACCGACCGACTGCTCGACCAACCGACCGCCCGACCGATCGCGCCGGTGCGTCAAAAACGTCCACCGAAGCGCGCTGCCGGCGCATTCTTCTATTTTTCCGAACGTCCCATTTTCCCTTTCCTAACAATGGCCTCGGTCACGCATAGCATTGATAGCCAATTGATTCGCTTTCGCTCGATGTCGCAGGCGCTGACGACAGCGCGGCCCTTGCGGTCGTCTAGACACTGTGAAATCAGCCTTAAAACTCTTTGTTTTGGAACGTCTAATACGTTTTCCGCTGGGATGTTTCACAACAACAATTAGGTGTTGGTTCTTTGTTATATTGAATTAAAACTGCTTGCAAAAGCAAGCCAAGTACTGCGAATTGTACGTCGACTGGAACTAAGATAAAAGATGCTATAACGTGCTCAGTCAATTAAAAACACTGTGAATTGCATCAACAATTCTATTAACAACTTTATATGCTCCTAATTGCATAAATATTTTCACAATTAAGTATATGTGATTAAGAATTATCTAGGATTCGAATACAAGTGCGCTAGCGTCTTGCATATTACTATCCAAACTACGAGATGCGGAAATTCAAACTGCCCACCATTAAATGGCAGGCTACTTAAGTTAAATTTATTAAAGTCGTTAGTAATTAGCATAGTATTTAACGAATGTCCTTGCATCAACTTTTAAGAACTAAATATGGATACACGTGATATAAATCTAGACAGAACGTACATTGTTATAAAGAAGGACTTATGTAAAATCACAAAGAACATTTATGAGCTACGGCTACGAACATTAATTTTGGCTGACAAAATAATAAATAAAATTTAAACCGACAATTAGGGAACTCTTTTATAATGTATCCTTAAAATAACTGTATCGTGCGAAAACTTTCAATTTTATTACAGGCAAACAAACTATATTGGAACATGTAATTTTAATGCAATTTTATAACACAAGAAATTTTTTAAAGCAAGGGAAATGTAAATAATTTGAATTTTTTTTTCATATGGAGACACTACTGCCGAGTGCGACGGATGTAGCTGTCAATGATTGTCGTTAGTCGGTAACAAGGCAATTACAAAAACCACTAGGCATTTTAATGTACCGGTCTTGCAGATCGGACGTATTAAAATTAAAGTACGGCATTCCTTATCGCCGTGAGAAATAATATATGGAACAACGGAAGAATATACGGACATACCGGCATCGCAGACATAATTTATTCACCGATAACAGATTAGTGTTGCGTTTCAAACTTCACATTTAGAGGACAAAACACAAAGAGAGGCCTAATCAGTTATAGAGCTCCATCTATCTAACCTTCGATGGTTATTAGTTGCCGGTTGGGACGCAAACGAACAATCGATCAGTAAGTGACCGCCGCGGGCAGTATCTTGCGTTATCGCCGCCCGCGACTCGGAACAAACAAATTCAATTAGGATTAAGAAATTAAACTTTGGCTCAAAGATGCCGCCGAATGCTTCCGATGCTATCCGAATGGGGTCGACGACATCCGTTATCGAAATTCGCGTAAAACTCCATCCGGACTACTGGTTCTTTTTGATTTTATGTTTATAGTTCATAATAAGATCGTTATTATGTTACAAAAGCCGTTTCAAAGTAAAAGTAACGTCTAAAAAAGGTTGTATCATCAAAAATAAAGTCCCCGAAGTCACGTATTTAAATACAGTTTTTATTGTGTGAGAACGCGGAACGACAAAATTCATCGACGCCGGAGCATGTTATATTTACACATCAGCGATAAATTCGCTACGCAGTCTACTTGACACCTGTACCCTCTTACGTGCCATGCTTCGGTATAATAAAAGCTATAACAGTGCAGGTATACGACTTGATGGTACCATACGTGCCCTCATACAATTTATGACATGTCCGACAAAAATACGTGAGAAAGGCGGTTCGACTTTAACCTTTGACACTGTCTTAAATGGACATTTTTTCCGTTGCAGTAATTAACATAACACTTCACGTAACACGAGTGCTCGATCTCGTACGGTCTCCATGTTGACCACATAACATTCAGACCATTCTAAAGTAGGGGAGACCGGGGATAGTTGACCAAATTTCAGCTTGGACGCCTATATTTTTATGGTTATAGTATATAATGTGAAAAAAACCTACAGGTTCGATAGGTGCACTAATAAGCTTTCGAAAGAAACACCAAAAAGCTCGCGATTGTTTATAACATAGTGTACAAAAGCCATTTGGTGGAACGAGAAAATTGAGTCAACCTACCCCATGCCTGGGGTTGGTGGACTATTCATTAGGGGTAAATTGACCTATGAAGTAATTGGTATAAAAGACGGCAATAAAATAAAAGAAAACACCACAAGTACTTATTTACTATTATCAATGTGTCTTATTGAGACAAATTATCATCAACATTTACTCAATAAACATTAATTTGTCACTTTTTGTACGATTTTGGTTGTAAGGGCGGAAACGAAAATCCTGCCGCAAGCAGAGGTTAACTGTTTCGATTATTTCTTCTTTTGTAATTTCATATGGTTTTGAAATAACAATTTTTTGATAAAATTGACAAAAAAACTCACTTTATTCCATGTGAAGAGTATTTGGATTACTACGTAGTACATTTTCTAGGTAGCCAACTAGCCCCAATATAAAATTTGTCTACCAGCCCCAAACAACTTTTTTAATTTTCAACCACGTGTAAGTACCTCAAAACCGTGCCAAAATATTTAAAAAAATACACTAAAATAATCATCAATAACAAAACTCTTATTTTTAATTGCTCGAAAGTAATTAACATCGAGTATAGAGGCTTCAATACAAATAATATTAAGAGCTAAATAATTACTCGTAGGTATCATTTTTCAATAAATCGTTTTTTCTCCCGGATTACGTGCGCCTGCGGTGCCGCGTTTGCGGTGAAGATTCGTATACAGTTAACGGTTTTTCGTGTATATCAGGACAATGCAACACTTTTAAATAGCTCGAGTTATTGGCTGTTATTCATCCTGCCCCTATCGCCAACCATCCCCGGTCTCCCCTATGGTTTATTTCAATAGATGTCAGTCCGCGTCTACCGTGTCGCCTTAAATGTTTAGTGCCGTGAGTCATCCTTCCTAGAATATGGCGAGGAATTCTTTAACTGCACCTGCGTCTATCACTCATGTGGATACTAAGGTCACTCAGTTTTTATGATTTTGACACTAAATCTTGGCTTTTAATTGCTAATGTCACTTTGAGGAATTACTCAAAAACAAGACGTTGTGACATATGAACTATGCTTTGACATTATCATAAAATAAATGGACGTAAGACGCGTTTTATGTTACTTCTATCTTTTAAATTTCAAGTATATTGGATTTGTTATCAAATAAACTCTCAACGCTTCAGAAAGCGCGTCAAATCTTAGGGCATATACACATAATTTTTTAAACGAGTTGCATACGCGCGTTTTTTAATTGTGCGCTGTTTGCGAGTTACCAGCGCGTACATTTGTATGTAAAAGGACAGTTCTCGACAGTAGCGTTTACTGTGCGTTTTAGTTGCGTTTGAAGCGCGTCGTTAACTCGTTTGAAAATATATGCATAGACTCTAAGTTTATTTTTATAATACACACACACATACACTCACGCCTGTTATCCCCGAAGGGGTGGGCGGGGGGGGGCGCAACTAGTGCACCCAGTTTTCGCCGTCATTCCGTCCCATGATGTGATAGGGGGCGAGCCTATCGCCATTATACTATATTTTTTATAATAAAGACGCACAATTTATGCATAGCAGCAATACAACCGCAATAGAAAGCTTGAGATATCTGGCACTAGATGAAATGATTGCTCTATGATATAAATAGTAATAAGTCGGAATGCCCGTACATTCCTTCATCAAGGGTGGCTACTTTTCCTCCGATCGAGTTTTCTCGACCGGTCCCAGCGGAAACTGTCGTTTTCGATCGAACAACTGGAGCAACGTCTCCTCTTATCAAATTACGGGGTTTGTCGAATAGTGAAAAGTTTCCCACATTTTCTCGTTCGTAGTATCGATAATATAAATCAGGGTGAAATTGTTGGTTGCGCGCGCGCAGCTCGCGGCCGGTAATGGGTGGCTATTTGTAAGTTTTCACTAGACGTTACGCACCATCGGTCTGCGGTTTTATACTTTTGGAACTTAACTGTATCACTTTCGATTTGAACGGGACTTTATAATGAGGTATATTTGTTTTTCTTGTATGAATGTTTGCCAAGCTGGTATAATTATGGCAAGCGTCAATTGGTAGGTAACCGAGTTTAGTCTGTAATTCATTGACTGATTACTGCGTATATAAAAAAACCGATATACCCAAGTATAAAATTAGCTGGTAGTAACTACTCATCAAAAGTATGTAACATGTCGAAAGCTTTACATCCAGGTATATAAAGATGTTAATAATATCCACACATAGAGCTCATACTCCAGGGAAAACATCACTCTTCTGTAAATCAAAAACCCCGATGATTTTATAGACCGACCTGATAGTCGAATCTCATTGAACTCACATCGTAAGTACTTAGCCACTACATGACAAACGTCATAAAACGTAATGAAGTACATAAAAAACATCTACGCAACGCCGAGTTTCTATATTTCATCCGAAAATTTTAGTTCGACAAAGAAACCGAGTAATAATTCAGAGAAAATTAACACAAGAACCGCCAAGTGTTACGATGAATAAAGAAAAACAAGCGCTGAACGACATTAAAATGGATGTACGGTATGAAAGACTTAATGTAACAATTAGTGCGATTCTCTTCCTTGTCCCCAGCCGCTTGAGGTTACATACAACAATAAGGAAACGTTCTTACGACGCACTTTGTTCCATTTTTCACGTTACTCGTTCTGCAGGCGGCCATTTGCAAAATAAATGTATTTTGCCAAATAACACTCATCATACTTACTTTCTACTCATGACTTATGTCGTGTCATAATTCAGAAACAGGTTTACATTTTCTGCGAGTTGAAATTTTTCGCAGTCGCTGAAAGTTGTGACATAACATAACACACATAATTCTCTTGGGGTTTAAACGCTATATACACACTCACGCCTTTTATCCCCGAAGGGGTAAGCAGAGGCGCAACTAGTGCACCCACTTTTGGCCATTTTTCCGTCCCATGATGTTATAGGGGGCGAGCCTAGCGCCATATCAGGCACAAATTCCAGACTCCGAGCTAATACTGAATAGAAAAATATAATATCACTTTGCCCGACCCGGGGATCGAACCCGAGACCACAGCATCGCAGTCGTACCGTAATACAACTAAGCCACCGAGGCAGTTAAACGCTATATATAGCAATAGTATTTTCTATCATGGAAAGAATATATTCATAACATTTAGACCATTCTCCAACGGAGATACGCAAAAGTGACGCGACTGAGACGCGATCTCAAATTGTACGGTGCCTATTTACGAGCGACTGGTAGGACACGCGTACGAAACTTCAAGTCGTTTGTCGGATGCGGTGCGTCTAAAACTGAGTTTTTTCAACTGTTGTTAGGGTAATCACCGGTTTTATTGAGCTGGACGCACTCGCAGAGCCTCGAGTGCTCCAGGTGCTGCGAGCGTGTCCAGCTTAATAAGATCCTGCCAAAAGATAACTACAGTTGAAAAGACGGGGCCAAGTCACGTGACTTTTGTGTATTTCTGTGGGACAATGGACTGGATGGTAATCAAAAATCATCAAAACTAGATATTATTCAAAATTACTGTTAACGGCACTATTAACAAATTAAAAAGGAACGTCTAAATCAACATAAAGAAATTTCACTGAGAGCAAAAAACTCATTTGCCAACTCTTCCTTTTTCAATTTGTGGTACGATTTTCGTGACACAAACGTGCCAGTATAACATTTTTAATTGGTTCTTGTGCAATAATGTGCGACCGTTCCCACCTGCCGCGAATAACTATATCAATTAAAATGAGATAACCATCGGAATGTAACGTTCGGAATGGACGAACACCCCGCTGGGTGGCGCGATTCAATACTTGTCTCAAAATAGTACAGAACCGGACCTTTCACAACGCGCCTCGTGTTATGTCTCGGATATCATCTATTTCTATCATTTAATGGCATAATAATGAAATCATTCTAAATGATTCTACTGTGGATCGTGTTGTGTAACTTATTTTGATACAGCTTTCTTAAAAATAGATTTGACACAATTTATTAAATCATTTCAGCCGTAGTCCCAATTACTATAAAATGAAAGACTTACTAATTTAATAATTTCTCTCAGCTAATTGTTTATGATACATATAAAGCCATAAGACAAACTTTAATAACTTAACACCCTGTGGTAAAATATCGTAAAATTATGATTTGTTAGTAATAAATGGCGTTTGCATAAAATGTGTACAACTTGTTAGCAACATGAATGACCCCGGCTATTTTCATCTGTTTTACTGGAGCTGTTTGTAAAATGACAGCAGTGAGCAACGGGACTTGTGAACCCATTACGCGAGGGCACGACCGCCCGGGGCCGCGGCCGGCGATCAAGTGAGGAAGTGACGCCGCGGCTAGATGCGCACGCGCACGTCGCGCCGTTGGAGCTTCCGAAAGAAAAATAAGAAAACTTTGTTGTTAAGCTCTATCTATGAACTACTCCGTTAATAAACTTCACATAGACTTATGGAGTAAAAATATAAAAATAACATGATATCCACTTAATTTTATAAAAGCTTAATGACTTCTTCTTTATAAGAGCTTGTTTTTTGTTAACCTTTCTAAAAAACAAAAGATATTTATTTACTCCTCGCAAAACAGCCACTTAACGATCCCAAATATAAATGCAAACTACAATTCTATTATTGACTTAACTTGTAGTATTATTCCACTAATTTAAAATAATCGTGTCTTTGTACCTTCATGTACTTGTCGTAGTGTACAATGATTAAACATGTTTGCAGATCCACGCAATACCTTGAGGCAGTACCGCGCAGTATTTGAACAAAGATACGCCGCTGACCGCCCTAAGCAAACGAATGTCATTTCTCAGCTTTATAGCGCCGCAGACTCCCGTAGGCAGATAGATAGAGTCAATACGATGTAGTTCAAGAACGTGGTTAGAAAATGGAACATTAATTTGATTTAAAATAATATGACATAATAAAAATAAACTCTAAAGCAATCTGTATATATATATAAAAAAATACAAATACACGAATTAAGAACCTGCCAATTTTTTTTAGAAGTGAGTTAAAAATATTCATCATGCGTCTTTAATCACTAAGCAAACAAACGAGACTTGTTTAAACGCAAGCCAATAAAAGTCTAGTCAGCATTGTACTGTCAAACTTATAATTTTAAAGTCAAATATTTACAAGCTTAATCCATTGAAGTGAGTGTTAACAATAAAACAGCCCGTACTGAAGTATACAGCGACCAATCTTGTCCGTACATATTTACGGAGTGTGCGGGTGAATACCTGAATTTTGCAACTGGATATAAAACGTGCCACGATGACCAGAACAGTACAAAGTACAATATTCTGAACGCCACTCAGCACACTAAGATATTCCGAACGCTCTCAAATTGCTTCCAAATAGTTAACGATCTAGAACTGATAGGATCGGTACAAAGGCGCCGATTGACTTGAACGTGTTACACAACATAGTATCCATTCAGTACAATGGGGCTGATCAAATGTAACACTGAACTTTGTACGCAAAGGTGCACTCCACAGTAATGCCAAAAGAGGGTATTAGGTAGTAAATTATTATATTAATTGCTGTATATGGAGACCGCCCGCTGGCTGGACGGATAAATGGGTAAGAGAAACTGACAGTAGGTTGGTATTGATTAAATTATATATAGTATGCAAACTTTTTATGTCACATGATCAGTAATTGACTTAAATTTAAATTATTATTTATAGTAGTTGATGTAATTTAACCCGTCAAGCCCCGCTTATATATATAGATGAATGGGGAAACCCTATATATATGGACGCCGGCGTCCGTCGCGGGGCTTGAGGAGTCAAAAGAGTTCTCACGTAAATGCGTTAGTATAATAAATATAATACAATTCGATGATAAGTATAAGTCTCAAATTTCAGTGTAGGCTTGTAGACCTTTTGTTCCAACTTGTAGCAAGTCAATCGATATCTCAAACAAAATCTCAGAATCAAGTATTCAATTATGCCAATAAACACTTGTTCAGAAATATTTTATTCAAATACCTCGTTTTGCATAATAGGATTATTTACGGATTTTATATGCTGGTTCCAAGTTGATACCAATCACAGGTCAATGATAAAGTAAAACGTCCGTTTTCAGTGGTAATAAATTAAATTACCTATATTTTTTATATTCTCGGTTATTTCACACTGTCTTCTAGAGATTTTGAATTTAGAATACCAAGGATGTCAACAAAAATTCGAATTAAGAATTTCGAAATTAAAATTTGTAAGCTTTAGAGTTCAGTGCTAATATTTTGGCACATCAAAACTACTTTTGAAATCGGTTTGATCTAACCTCAAATGAATCCCCCCTAACATTTAAGCTTTAAATACCTGCATATTAAATATTCCCTGATACCGGGTATAGGGCGGAGATATGCAGATATTTTTGATATCAGTTTTCGTAACATGCCTACGTCCGCGACTGGGCTCGGTAATGCATTAAACGTGGCATTAATGTTGTGCGTGGGCGATACGTCCACATTTCTATGATGAATCGGTCCCCGGCGCCGGCAACGTTACGAAAATTCGCGACAATTTGCATACAGATACGATCCCACCACTGATCCGCAGTTGGTAATACTCATCGGGGGTTTAATGAAATTCATTTAAATTCAGTTTAATTAATTGTTATATCAGAGATGGTTTTTTCAACGTCTTAAGCCGATACTAATTATGTTCTAAATAACTATCGAAATATATATAGTAAATAAAAAAAAATTAACCCGTTTAAAACAAAAAAAGCCTGTACACCATAAGAGTATCCACTATGACAAAAAGTATACATATCCAAGTGTGGTTCATAAAAATATAATACATATTCTAGTCTCAACATTACAGTCCTCATTATCAATAAATAAGATTCTTCCAAACCAAAAATAAACACAATAAGTAAGATAAAAAGGTATAATATTAATCAAAGTGACCGCCCATTACGCGTCTGTGTTGAACTCTGCATAGGCCATGTCATGGTAATATTGTTACAAACAATGTTTATTGAACACGAGGGAAACCGTTATGGTGATCGAATAGCCGCATAATAATGTTGCCAATTGACGTTTGCCGTAACTCGTATTATTACACCCACCGTTATTGGTAATCTTATTGTGTAACAAATAAGAATTATATTCGGTAAGCAGATGAAAATATTTTAGTTGGAATATCAAAAAAAATATTATATCACAGAAGTTTTTTTGTAATGTCATAAAAAGATATTTAAAGTTTACACGGGATAGGCAGTAGTAATGAAAAAATCTGCAACCCTCATGCCTGTGACCATTAAACAGTTTGCAAGCGTATTAATATTATTGATTAAATGTTTGACAAATAAAAATGATAGATATTTCGCTCAATTAACAATTGTAACAAAATCATTTTACAATAAAATTAATTTCAAAAAATTATTAATGCGACACATTTAATTTCCGAAGATGCGCGTAACCATCCAATTAAAACAAAACCTTGACTAACAAAGGATATAAGACAATGCGCAGACGGACAAACGTGTTGTAACTAAGGCATTAGAACGTCATTCGACCGGTCCGATGATTGATGTCGGCTAGCGTGGGCGGGTGGACACTGAAACACGCCAAATTACACAGCGTGCAGTCAATTGTGGTTAGTGTTACCATACTACAAGAGATTGTAGGATTTTGCGTGCAATTTTGTGAATTGACCACCGATCCGGCTTGTCGCCTGAGAGCTTGCGTCGTGTCGGGTGATATATGCGTATTGATCGATGGAAATATTCTGCGCAATTTTAGGCAATGTTTCGAGCAAAATCTGATTTCAATGATGTAATGGAATGTCATTTGCGGTTTTAATTTGTAAAATAATGTTTAGCTATTATTGAACAAAGTTAGTATTGAGAACAAACTTTACTGGTCGTAGGTCTCTCATATGTTAGAGTCCGTTTGGAGGGGTACCACAGCAATGTCTATTTCTACCGCCAAGCAGCAGTGTGCATGCACTGTTGTGTTTCGGTTTGAAGGACATTGTAGCCAGTGTAACTACTGAACATAATGAGACTTAACATCTTATGTCTCAGGATGACGAGCACAGTAGAATGCCACAGAGTACTTTGTAACTCAAGGTGCTGTATGGTGTTACTACTGTTTATGGGTGGTCGTATCACTTACCATCAGGCGAACGGCATGCTCGTCTCTTCAATCAATGCCATAAAAAAATTACTTGAGAAAAAGTTTAACAAAACCAATTTACTACAACATTTGTGCAAATCCAACTAAACCCACAAGTTTTAAACAAATAGGCATCTATGAAAGTAAACTTAGAGATGCATAATCTATACTAATATTATAAAGCTGAAGAGTTTGTTTGTTTGTTTGAACGCGCTAATCTCAGGAACTACTGAACCGATTTTGAAAATTATTTCACTACATAACTCCTGAGTGCTATAGGCTACTTTTTATCCCGGGAAAATATTTTTGTACCGGAAAAACTTTTTCACGCGGGCGGAGCCCCGAGCACCACTAGTGTAGAATAAACAACATAAAATTTAAAACCATTAAATGAATTTTCATAAACGAATAAATGATGGTAACACTATTATTTGTAATTGGATGATGCCACTTCGACTTCGACTTTGCCTGATGAGTTCTTTAGATTGTTTATGTATCATAATTTCTTCGTATAAGCATTACCCTGTGATTGAATGTTCTAGAAACTTCTAATTTAATGATACAATAATTTGAATAGCCTTTATTTGAGCTATTAAACTTTTGATTGAAGTTAAGCAAAACTGATGTTAAGAGTTTAGCAAGCACAAGTTAGTTTACTACGGTACTGCGGTAGTGAGGTTTCGGGTTTGATCCCCGGGTCGGACAAAATGTTATTAAGTAATTCTACTCAGTATCAGCTCGGAGTCTGTAATTTATTCCCGATATGGCGATAGGCTCGCCCCCTATCACATCATGGGACGGAATATGCACGGCGATAAGTGGTTACAACTATTGCGCCTCTGCCTACCCCTTAGGAGATAACAGGCGTGAGTGCATGTAGTAAGCACAACATATACCGAACTGGATTTCGATTGAAGCATAAATGATTCTAAAAACCCAAATTTATTTACATAATCATACTTCATAAACAGAATCATATTTTGGTCGATTGTCATTATATGGGATTACGACAGTCATCATATCGTTGCCTTACTGCTCTAGTGAAACTTTTACTTGAACTGGGAAATCTATGAGGTTCAGCATTCGATCGTAGGAAGCTGTATTTATTTTCACATGTGACTTCAAAACATTTGCCAAAATTAGAATTTGAGTCGAATTTGACGATAAGCTCCTTGCCAGTAAAAATGATAAGACTGCAACTTTGCCTTTCCTCTTGAGTGTACGGGTGCGAAACTAACATTATATTTAGTCGTAATATTCGTTCGTTACAGCAAAAATATACTAAACCCTAAAAGTGGTCTATAGTCTAGTTGGGAGTGGAAAGGTCTGCCGAGACAAAGTTACGTGTGTATTGTTTATCAATTATCGTTCACTTTAACGGTGAAGGAAAACATCGTGAGGAAACCTGCATACCTAAGAAGCTCTTTATAAGAATTTCGAAGGTATGTGTAGTATACCAACCCGCACTAGGTCAGCGTGATGGATTATGGCCTAAAACCCTCTCAGTAGTAGAAGAGGCCCGTACCCAGCAGTGGGACAGTATTTAATACAGGGTTGGTATTATTACATTTATTATTAAACCCGCCCATTCATGTATAAGTAACGCATTACCAAACTTTTCCTAACACAACAAAAAACATATCGAGCGTATCAACAAAGCAAGAAATCAGCAACATTAGCATCCATTACGTCCAAATGAAGTAAGTCTCGATATCTGATAGAATATTAAACAGCAATCGTTATGTGGTAATGGTTACTTGAAATTTAATGGTATATCTCAACGCACGCGCCACGCACGCGCTAACGATGAGCGATTCTGTTACGTTTAAAATTGCCCGTCGAGTCGTGATCACGAGTTTAGAGATTTCTTTTGTATGTATATTTGTTTGTAGTAATTGTTTATTAGATTTGTTGGCATGGGTTTGTGTTTGTTGGATTGTTTATAATACACTAACACAGTATTTTATGATGCATTCTACAGGTATAATATCAAATGTATAATGATGTACTACATAATATTAGAAGTTTTATATATACATAGAGCTTTTATTTGCTACCATTTTATACTTAGGTAGAAATTGACTTTTGATACCGCTTGTTAACCCGTTTTTTTTCGCCAACTAATCAATTAGGTTTAAAGATTTTAATGTATCTATTAGTTTTACATAATAAATTAAGTAAAGTGGCCACATTCAAATAACATTTTACAGTAAGATTTACTGCACGATTGTGTAAGGTATATCTTAACGAGTTTTCATTAATGAATCAGCGGTGTCAAGTCCCGGACGAATAAAATATATTAATTGAAATATATTTGTACATATACCATAACATTTAATATTAATGTATGCTGTGTAGAACTTAATAGCGAGACTGTACCTTAGATCTTTTAGCTATTTTCATTACTTGATTAAAGGTAGCAATAAATGTATCTTCATAATTAATGTAATTACTCAGGAAACGCTTAGTTTTCATAGAGAGTTTTTTATGTGTCGATATTATTAAAGTGATAACAATAAATAATTGCTGAATCATGCATATAACCACACATATCATAAATAAGAATATAAGCACGATACACTAGGCCGGTCAGTCGCCCTGAGGCAAAGTTCTCGATAGCTCGGCTTCTTCAGTAACGTTAACTTACACATCCATCATTAGTTATGCTTCGAACTTAATAATGCCGACATTTAGAACGGTCATTTCGTGCTTTTTACTAATAAGTTTGCTTAACGGACGTATAATTTTTTTTATTAAAATCTAATAACTAGGTAAGTAACAACAGCGATAATCGTCAAGTGATTTCAATTAGTTATCCTTCTCTGAATATGCACTAACTAAATGTTGAATTCAAGCTACGATGAGACTTCTAAGTCCTGTTAAAAATCCTAACCTTGCGTAGGCAAAGTAATTTGTATAAACGGAATCAAAAGCACTACAATTATATTTCGGAAATTAATTTCATAATAATCAACTATGAATCGCTTGGAGGAAATAAAAGTTGTTTCTCATAGTTACTTCAGAAATCGCTGAAGGCTTTTATTGGTTTGCACTTAATTCGTTATATTTGATTCATTTATTACCTACTGCATTAATGACTCACGTGTAATCTTTTTAATTATTCTATATAGATGTATTGCTATTAACAGATTTTTCTCATGCTATTAATATTGGTATTTACATGTATTATCGTCTTCCTGCTTAAATGCCAAATACTTAATCTAAGTACCATTTGAGTAACCAAATTAGATAGACACTTATCTGGTTTTATTATTTAAAATTTTAGAAAATGTAAATCATTTACATTCATTTATTTGTAGACTGTCTCGATGGCGTAGTTGTATTAGGATACAACTGCAATGTTGGGGTCACGGATTCGATTCCCGGGTTGGGCAAAGTGATATTGAGTTTTTCCATTCAGTATCAGCTCGGAGTCTGGAATTTATGCCCGATATGGCGATAGACTCGCCCCCTATCACATCATGGGTCGGAATAATGGCGAAAAGTGGGTGCACTAGTTGCGCCTCTGCCTACCCCTTCGGGGATATGTATGTAATAAAAGAATATTTTTCGACTTCATGTAATCTCAATCTTACCAAAATGCAAATTCAATACAAAAATACTACAAACTGAATTACCCACCATTAAATGCAGTTAATTTCGCCGTGCCCCGTTGATATTGTCGTAGAGCGAGAAGCCTATAAAATCCCCGTTCCGTTGGACACGAAGACATTTACAGCTGATGTAGGGCCTCATCAGTTTCAGCTTAGCAAACCGTCGCAGATTTACTGTAATAGCTGATGTGGTTTAATTTGTACGGATTTTGATGAAGTTCTTTTTTTACACGAGGATGGCAAACTTACCTAATTAACTAAGTATATATAGAATCGATTGCCGAGAGATGATTGTCCTTCTATACTCGACACAATAAGGCCAGTTTTATTATATCAATAAGTAAAGGAGCGGCATAGTTACAATGTGTTAATACTTAATTTATGACATAGGAAACCCTAAAGTTTCGGGGGCGAGTCTCAAACTAGAACAAGTAAAATCCCTATTCAATTGATAAGAATTAAATTAAAATTTAAATAACCCCTAACACAATAAATCTCTAAATGTAAAATAATGAAAGTGTCGCCGTCGTTTAAGTACCTAGTAATATTTTCACCTAAGCGTCTGATAATCTTCAAACGCCTGAACAGATCTTCATAAATTACAGCTATAGCTTCAATAATTATAGCTTTCAAATAAAATAAAAACCGCGACTAAATCGGTCCATTCGTTTGAGAGCTACGATGCCACAGACAGACATACAGATACACAGATACAAAGATACACACCGAAAACTTATAACTACCCGCTTTTCTGTCGGGGGTCAAAAATACCGTATACCAATCGTAGAAAACCAGTACAATATACGGTATTGATATATTTATCTGTAAGCGACCGCGACACGTACGTATAACGTCCATGCCGCTCGTATTTAGACCACAACTATGCGTAAAATATAACACACTCAATTTTAAATTGTTGGCATATAATAGCATTAAACTGATTGTGAAGTACGACCGGACTCGATACGCCTGTTCACGTTGATTTTGTGTTCCGTTATTAACATTTACGATACTAGGTACAGTCGACCATAGAGTAACAATATTATAAAAGAAAATATTGTATATTATATATTAAGTTTCCTCATACTTCTAAATATACTTTGGTTCATACACACACATACTCACCCACCCTTAGATACACACAAATTCTCACTTACACACACTCACTCACACACATGCACCCACAAACAAAATGTATCTTTTAATCTTTTTTATTTTTATAATTTATTATTCCTCACATAAGAAATTGTTAGCTAGGAACACTGACTTCTGTAACACAGGTTTATACCTAGCTCAGAATTTAGGGGATCTTATGTTTGTTAAAAAGTTTGTGGAAAATAAATTATATATTATTAACCATATAAGAAGCTGAACAAATTCAAAATTTCAAATACCCCTATACGCGTTATGTTCAATTTAAACATTTTTTTTCGTGTGTGAAGTAAAGTAAATACCTTTTATTTTATTTTTGTGAAGAGAAAATAAAATTTATAACGAACGCAATAGCGTAAAGGTGATTTGAAGTTTTGATTTTCTTCAGATATTTATGTGGCTGACTGTACCGGAGAATAACCTCTTTAATTTGTGATATTAGTAAATTTTGTAATTGACAAGATAGATCGTTTCCTGACGATTTAATCAACGTTTAATGTTCGATATGCGCTTAAGTAAATAGCTCATAAACTGTCATGTATTTCTAATCTGATTTATTCAGGTTGATACAATTCGATCCTGATTTTTCAAGGGCCTGAATTTTTTCCATTTAAAAAATTGAAATTTTAGTAGCTGAAAATGATCAAAACCAAACTACTCAATTTAACAAAAACACACGTAAAGACTTTTATTTAACTCAAAGAAAAATATGTTGTCATAATAAAAATAAATCACTCAAAAACTATATTAAACTCAAACCTGAAAATAGTAATAGACCACGATTTCCGCATACCAAACATTTAATTCAACACAATCGCAATGCGATACGTTATGCGGTAGTCGGGACATAACTCGTCAGCGGGACCTCATAAAACGTCATTGGCACGACCGGCCGCGCGGCGTCTGCGCACCGTAACCCAACACTTTATTATCCACCAGACAGATCGGTATCGATTTGAAATGGGGATTTCACTTTTTATCATTAGGTCTTTGCTCTTTGCTCTATGAAAGCTTTTCCTTAAATCAACGTAGATAGTTTGGGATATAGCACAATTGAAATGCAACAGAATCGCAAATAATAATAACACACAGTCCCTCACACCCTTTATCTCCGAAGGGGTAGTCTGAGGCACAACTGGTGCACCCACTTTTCACCGTGCGTATTCCTTCTCATGATGTGGTAGGAGGCGAGACTATCGCCATTTCGGGCATAAATTCCAGACTCCGAGCTGATACTAAATAGAAAAATCCAATATCACTTTGCCCGAGCCGGGGATCGAACTCGAATCCTCAGCATTGCAGTCGTACCGTAATACAATACGCCACGGTGGCAATCACTAATAATAAGTTTAAAAATATGTTTATCCGCCAATATCCATCTAATCCATCATGAAAACCATAGTTATTTCCTAGATTAACTGTCCTTTACAATTCGTTTGTTCAATCACTAAATCTAGTTGGTACTTGTACCATCTCTGAAAATATACTCAGTTAACAAGGAAGCGTACAATTCTTAAAACCCAAGTTCAAAATGAGTTCAATGTCAACACTTCTTTCCTTGTAACAAACGAGTTACATTTACAAAAGTGGCAATCAATGGCAGAAAAAATACCACAACTTAAATATAAAATGACGTCTATTTCTCGCTACAACACTTAGCCCTATGTAGGGAAATGTTCAAGGAAATTACGTTTACCGTGATTCTGAGTCAGGATTACTCACACGTTTTCCTTTACACGTCGTCTCATCTTTACTTGACATTTAAGATGTTAACTGAGATAAAAACTGAGTGCCTCAGCCGCGTATTTGCATTACGACTGCCCTGCAGAGGTCTCAGATTTGATACGGGTCAGCCAAAGTGATATCGGATTTGTCTGCGCAGTATCAGCGGAGAGTAGGGCTGCCATCCGTCCGGATTTCCCCGGATTTGTCCTAGTTTGAAGGGCGTCCGGGGGCCGTCCGGCCGGGGTTTTAAAAATTGTCCGGGCAAAACCCGGACACTTTTGTTGTCAGGGGAAATCAATTTTTTATAGATGAGCGACAAATTGAAATAAATCTTAGTTAAAACTTCATGCATTTCCCCGTATTCAAGAAGGAACGGCAAAATATTTTTTCAGAGGTGTCCGGGGAAATACCCATATTTCGCCCAAATGTCCGGGATTTTTGCCGTGTTTATCCGGCGTCAGCAATTAAGATGATGGCAGCCCTAGCGGAGAGTCGAGAATTTGTGTCTGATATGGTGTCACGTATAAGATTGAATAAGCATGTTAAGAAAGTGGGTACACTACTTCTCTGCCTACCCCTTTGGAGCTAAAAGGCGTAAGTGTGTGTATAATATAACTGAGATAAAAACGCATACATCGCGAATGCCATTTGCGTTTCATTTTCCGTGATGGTCAATCTTAAACGTGTATAATAAAATTAGTCGGACTTGTTTGTGCAGTGACTCATTCGTGAAATTTGGCACTTCATACATCATAAGGCTACTTTGTGGAATGCAAAAGTGAAAACTCAGCGAGAGTACCTAAATGTGTAAAATTTCATATTAGGCTCTACATATTACGTGCAAAAGAATGGCATAATTTAACTTATACACACATAATCGCGCCTTTTATTCCCGAAGGGGTAGGCAGAGGCGCAACTACATTCATTGTTTCGCCGTGCGTATTCCGGCCGTGATGAGATAGGGGGCGAGCCTATCGCCATATCGGGCACAAATTCCAGACTCCGGGCTGATACTGAATAGAAAAATCCAATATCACTTTGCCCGACCCAGGGATCGAACCCGAGACCTCAGCATTGCAGCCGTACCGTAATACAACTTCGCCACCGAAGCGGTCTTAATTTTACGTACTTAACTAAGTATATATCTGTGATAAGACCTCATACAGTTAAACTTAACAAATTAATACACCGAAGTACATCATGCACAATAAAAGTACAATAACTATACAACTACAGCTACCCACGACCAAGTGTTAACATTTATACAGCGATAAATTGTGATGTAAATTTGGTGAATTTATCCCAAATATGTCGTTGAGTAATTGTTGCCGCCACCAGTGTTCGGCGATCGATGCGTAGGCGCCGGCACACGCGTTATGATGAACATCCACTCGATTTGTAACTTTTATGTTCAGCGCTTTAAAAAAAGATGTTCATTCATTAGGGCTTCGCGCAATCAATTATAAAGGGACGCGTGTTATTTTCACTTGTGTAATTTTGTGATTTAAATAAAAACGTTATTATTTATTTCTTAATCCAATTACTCCATATTATTATTTTTTATGGCATCGAATGACGATACGAGCATGCCGTAATACGACCACCCATAAGCAGTAGAAATATCATAGAGCACATTGAGTTACAAAGTTCTGTGTGGCATTCCACTACGCTCGTCATCCTGAGACATAAGATGTTAAGTCTCATTATGGCCTGTAGATACACTGGCTACAATGTCCTTCATACCGAAACACAACAGTGCATGCACACTGCTGCTTGGCGGTAGAAATAGATATTGTTTTTATAGAAACGTCTAATGGTTATAGTTGTCTGTAACATTGTGCTAATTTTATCCACATAATTCATCATTACAAAAGCTCACACCAGAGACAGCCCTCAAAGCTCCAAAAACAAAACAAACCAGCGCCGAATTTTATGTGCGCCAATATTTCAACTAGACAGAAATTTTCATCTCGACGGTTGATTTATGGAGGCATTGAACGCGATGTCTTCATCGAGTGCTCCGAGCGGGTCGTGAGTGGGAGTATCACGTATAACCCGAAAACCAATGATTCCCGATGAAGTAATAAATCAAATTCATTGTGCGTAAGCTTAATACGGTCCTTTGTACCGGGGCCGAAAACATTTATCTTATCTCTCAAAACACCTTGCAAACAATACAGAATTTCGCTTGCTCGGCTCTCAACACGCGGAAAGTATTTGCATAACAGGTTACGTTCTTCATTAAGTTTTACTTTTGATTCGTTACGAAATTAAAATATATAATAAACATAATATTTAAGAAACTACTTGTTTTCAAACTGGATTGCGGCTTGTATTCAATGTCAGGTAATAAGAGCAAACGTGTACGAATTGACTTTGGTTATTCGCAATGTCAAAAATCAGTATTAAATACATCATCATTCATTGTAATTTACGTCTCAGCAATCTTTATCAAGCTTCGAATTACAATTATAAAATCCAATCGAAACGAAACACTATAACTAATGAACATAAGTTATTATTTGGAATGAAACACATGTAAATACACATTCAAACGCATTAAGTTAACAACAATTTATGTCGTCATACATAGACTGCAGGATTTCGCTTCATTAGCACGCAACAACATTTATTCGAACATACCGTTGTAAACATTACTAACAGAATCAAAGCCTATCGAATATCAACTATTATCCATTGCTAAAGAGAAAATGTTTGCTTAACGATGTTTATAGTGCATTCAAAATCCAAAAGTTACTGTCTAGGATGTATTTCTTAAGTAGAACATAATATTTAATGGAATTTAAAAATATATAATGTTATGGATAAACATTTCAAATTTTAGCACTATCGCACTTAAAACATTTATTATAATTAATTGCTCATTTGGGCTGTTACAATAAGTTGAAAGAAAATCCAAATGCAATAATGAAATATTTTATCGCCTGAATAAGATTCTATTCATACCAGTTAAATTTGAATGTATTTGTTCTATTGTATATAACTTTAATAAAGCAATTGAATGGTAAAATAGTTTTTAAATTACAATAATTACATTGGGATATAATTAAGTAAATTAAAAAATCCATTAATTTTGAGAGCCAATAAAACCTCTACTTACTACTACATAAAGTTTCAAGGTCCAAAATTATCGTAAAGGTATTCGCATTTATGTCTTTATTTTTTCATGATTAATGAATTTTTATATTGAGCAGTCAATCCATCGAATCTTACTGACAACTTAATCCTACTATCCTACTAATATTATAAAGGCGAAAGTTTGTAAGAATGTCTGGATGCATGTATGTATGGATGTAAAGATGTTTGTTACTCTTTCACGCAAAAACTATTGAACGGATTTCGATGAAATTTGGTACACGGGTAGATCATGTCCTGGATAGGCTACTTTTTATCCCGGGAAAATGTAAAGCGGGACTTTTATCCCGGAAAAACTCATTCAAGCGGGCGGAGTCGCGAGCAAAAGCTAGTATCATTATAAATTTAGCACATTTTGGCATTTTATGGGTTTTGAGGTAGTAATGGAACGACTTAAGTGGCTGAATTAAGTTTTCCATTACTCTGCCTCATTGAACCGAGATGGCTGGGATTGGGATATTATGAGAATACCTTTTTTTTTTTTTTTTTCCTCTTCGGCGCATTCGGGACGGCTGCGGGCTTCCTCTAACTCAAGTGTCTAAGTTGTCGTCCGCAACCGCCCCTGCGCGGTGCCGCTTAATGCGACGGTTATACGCAGTAAGGAAGACCTTAGTAAGACTATCGTTCCTTAAAGATTTGAAACGCAATCACTACACCTATAACATTTTGTTTAAATTAGGACATCCTAACCTTCTACATCAAGAAAATACTTTAATGTTCCCTAACAGCAGTAAGAGTAATGCTTACATTAAAGCCTGTACTATGAACAAAATGCACAAACAAAACCAATAAAGAAAACATCTCAATCGCGATGCTCAATATAAATTTATTGAGTAGCAAATTAACATTTTATAAGCTTCTAAGTTCTAACATCTTCTTTTATGCGATTATTTATCGGCTATTAAGTTTAATAGGAGTGAAAGGTCATGACGTTTTGACCAGTTGGACGGGCCACTGGTTTTAAAGGCAATCAATCTCAACTTCACACCTGATATATGCTGTCTCTTTCACTCCAATGAAAAAAGCATCACATTGAAAAATACAGCTCGCGTCTAAAACGTCTAAGTATTAATAAGATTGATCGGGGCATCACTGCTGTACATCTTTCGAAAAATATTGAAGTTTCCTTTTTTTTCGGGGCCCACTGTGGGTTTGTTATGATTTTTTTTTTGTGATAATACCATAATCACCTTTAAAGGATCTTCAATACGATGTGGGACATTACTGTGTTGGGTGTAAGACTTATAGGAATAGAATAACTAGTATTAAATACTCGTCAAAAAACGTCAAAATTTTGCCCGTTGAAAACCTGTATAAGGAATGTTACCATAGATAGGAGTTAAAACCAGAGCCATGTCAGGGCAAGTTACTGGTACAGAAAAGACAGAATTTTAAAGTTATGTGGAGTGAGCTGATTCACACTAGGCCAGCGTGTTCTTCTAAGGCCAAAATCCTCTCCATCGTAGAGGAAGCCTGTTCGCAGCAATGGAACAGTATATAATTCAGAGCTGCCATTATTATGAGTTAGTTAAGGAAGTAAATCATACAGGCGAAATAAGTACGATAAAACTACATTATACAATATTAAACACTGATGGTATAAACAAACATTACGAAAGCGATCAAATCAACATTTATAGGAGAAGAAATAAATGTAGCCATTCGATTTTCAATTTGTAGTAAAAACTTGAAAGCACTCTACATACAGCGGGACAAAAACAATTTACTTCCATCGCGAGTTATATAACTTTATATATATTGGGCTTCATTATGCTTTGTTGGACGTAAATTATTAATTTTAATGGTGTTATAAAATTACATCTATTATATAAAAATGAATCCCTATTTTCCTTGGTCACGGCATCACGCGTGAACGGCTGGACTGATTTCGTTATTTCTTTTTTTGATGTGTTTATTATTGTCAGGAGAAGGTTCTTATGAAAGAAAAAATTAAGAAAATTGCGCGGAAAAACGGCTGGACCGATTTTAATGAAATTTTTGTGTGTCTTCAGGTGGATTCGAGAATGGTTCAGATTACAATTCTAGCCGGTAGGTAGCGCTGTACTCGGGTTCTAGGATTTTATTTCCTTTTTAGGGCAGGACAACGTCTGTCAAGGCCGCTAGTTTATTATAAAATTTGACTGCTTCGGTGGCGTTGTTGTAATACGGTACGACGGCAATGCCTCGGGTTTGATGCCCGGGTCGGGCAAAGTGGTATTGGGTTTTTCTACTCAATATCAGCCTGGAGTCTGAAATTTGTGCCCGATATAGCGATAGGCTCACCCCCTCTCAAATCATGGGACGGAATACGTATGGCGAAAAATGGGTGCATATATACATCAAGTGCAATAGAATATATTACTACGAACTACATTCATTATCAAATCATATCATAGACGTAAATATAACAAAAGTTACTGGCGCACTCTTACATTGTGACGGAAAAGTGTACTCGCGGCATCATTCCAGCTAACAATAGTCGTCTCGAATAACAAGGAAGTTCTCCAGCTAAGTATCAAGTTATCGATTGTGGCTAAGTGTAGTGGACAGAGGGCAGTGTCGCAGAATTAACCGTTGTGCCTTGTGGCCCGCTTGCATACTTTCACCGTTCGCTTCCCGATACATCGATAGTGGTCGTTTGAGCGGCACTAGAATTGGAACGGGCTAGCTGCTCGCCACTTGACAATGGTTGATATATCTGAAACGGGCTATAAAAGTTAAATATGACGGAGGAAGCGTTTCGTTGTTTAAAGACTTGTATCGTTCATTGAATACATGTATTTACGGTCAGATCTGAATGTATTACGCAAGATCAATATACTCGTAAAGATTAGAAGAAGGTCTATAACTTGGAATAAGTCCGGTAATCATAGGCCTACATCTTAAATTTTCTATGATTTTTATTAGGAATGGAAAGCATAATCGGCCTAAATTAAACGACGTCTTTGCATATATAAACAAATAAATACAATACTTTGTGCATATTTATTTATTAACACTTTATATAAATCAAGTATAAAGGCGGACTTAATGCAGAAGGCATTTTCTATCAGTCAACCAAGGCGTATGTGTATCTATTACCATCAACTAGTGGCAAGTAGTAGAAACGCACTATCAAAGAATTTTCCGTCAGCGCGGCCGCTTGTTACACATTACTTATACAAAGCACTCGCTCGTAGGAAGCAACGCAACGAATGCCCGCGGGCCGTCTTTATTTACCCAGTTTATTTCACGTGTACGATCAAATTGTTTTGTTACAGCATCGTTTATCAGGTTTAGTTCACAGTGGAATGGACTTATGTTATCTAGATTGATCAACATCTAGGGTAATTTAGAATTGAAGTGATATAATATTCAGGATTATGATAATACTTGCAAAAGCTTTTTTGTTGGAAAATTACCTTAACATAATATTAGGATATTAAAACTTGAAAAGGCCATCAATTGAATTAAGGCCACTCAAGTACAGGGGTCGCGTAACTTGATATCAACACCAAAACCTCTCTCTTGAGTGGAAAATAAACATCCTTTAATAATGTCAATCAACACTTACGCAAAAAAGATTTTTGATCAGCCTACCTTTCGCTTCTTACACTGAACAAAAACAGCGACCGCCGTGACATGTGTAATACGCGAAATAATTTCATACAATATTTTACAACCATTATGCGGTGAATGTTTCAAGTAATAAACCGACGTAAGATGTAATCTGTCAGGCCCTCCAGCCGACTCATCTTACGCAAGATCGCTCTGCAAAGAGTTTCGACACGACACTAAAGTTCCAAAATAATTCCTCAGTCTGCCTGTAAACACTCCAATTTACGCGCGATTCGTTTTTTTAAGCGCACTTTCCTTCATTTTGCCGACCGTTGTATGTTTATGGTGCTATAAAACTGTTCACGGCTTCTGCCATGTCATACACGCGGGTCACCCGCCAAATGTGTTGAGGCATGCTGCGAACGTTATGTAGAATATGACAATGCATTTATGCATGAATGTCTACTGACGGGGCACAAGGGATTGTTACAGTCTCTTAAAACAATGTAATGTTTTAGTTACGAGCGTCTCTTATCAATGAGTCTAAAGGTTCAATCTCGACGAAACAAAACTTGCTTTTTTATTCCGATATATATTGAAAAATTATACGAAATAAGCGTAACATACAATATATTATGGGTGATTTTAATGTAAAAGTATTAAGCTGATAATTATCACATGCCTTGAAATAACTCAAGGCGACCCAAAAATAAACACGTCAGCCAAATATATCTTATAATCTGATCCACTTCAAATTACTCATTAATGTCAATCGATCTCTAATATTTTAACGTTAACGATGTTAATATTATTGTTATTATCAAACATTTACGTAACCGATAATTAGTCCAAAAAGCCACTTAATTACGCATAATATTTTAAGTGACTTTCTTATCGAGTGACCTTTTCAACGCGAAATAAACTCGCATTAACATTTTGCGTTCGTTATTTACTTTTATATGCAATACGTTTTCGATAAAGCGTTTACGATCGCCGCGGCAGCAACTTTGTTACTCAGACAAATTTTGGTAAAAAATCTCTCTTTATATCACATTTATCCAATTGTTTATTGTGAGAAAGGGTTGTTAGTCGACCTATAGTATTTGTTAAAGTAAAAAAAATAATACGGTATGTTACTCTTTTAGTTCTACATTTAAAACAACGCTTAGATCCATGAGGCAGCTGTATATATATTTATTATATGGAAACTGGTAATAACAGCCCAAAAAAGAGATAAAAGCTATCAAGATTTTATGACACACCTGATGTTCCCGATCTTTTGACAAATTAAAAACACCAGCAGCGCAGAAAGCTCAAAGCGAACAGTCATTTCAACGGGACAAAAAAAGAAATTTAAATCAAATCTGATTCATATCATGAGATATGATTGCAATGCGCAAGATAATTGTTATTCACAAAAAGTTTTGACGTTGTAATTTCGAGATCTGAATACGTTAACAACGCAGCAGCACCCTGCATTGCCCCAAATCGTGTGAGATTTAATTACCACAATCAGTCAATGTAGAGATTTCCACGTGATTGTGGAAGATGTCTTTATATTTAATAACGTTGCACGTGCGAGGAATGAATATAACAATATATTAATGTTAAAATAACATGTTATTTGATAACATCAGATTTATGGGCCCGTAATGCTAGGTTACAAAAGAGCTAGGTTTCGGTAACACAGTACCTATACAAACGGCTGAAAATTGTATTCGGAGCTAAAGGACTAAAGAGCGCCGTACGCACATTACCTTGTTTGTCTTTATTGCAAACCATTACGCAACATGTATACTAATATTATAAAGCTGAAGAGTTTGTTTGAACGGGCTAATCTCAGGAACTACTGAACCGATTTTGAAAATTCTTTCACTAATAGGAAGCTACATAACTCCTGAGTGCTATAGGCTACTTTTTATCCCGGGAAATATTTTTGTCCCGGAAAAACATTTCACGCGGGCGGAGCCGCGAGCACTACTAGTTATAAAATAAAATATGAAAGATTATTTTGACTCTTCCGTTCAAAATTGGAAAAAAAAGATACATAACAATAAAAACCTTATCAGGAAAGCAATTTTAAAGAAATCAACTGCTAAGCAACCGCAGAAGCTGCAATTTACCTAACGAATCGAAATGTATTCTTGATCTCGTAAATTATTACGAGCTACGAAATGGAGAGCACTTTTATCAAATATTTATAATATGCCAATCATACGCATTTACGGCTTTATTTATTGATTTATTTACTACATTGAATTTAGAAACTAGTTATCGCATCCGCTGCGCATGCCTCCGGGCTTACTACAGGTTGCAGAAGTCATCTTATTCTCGCTTTAAAATTCCATTAGATAACTGGTAGTCAAAACATAGAATAAAATGTTCTAAATCACTTTTGGCGTCAGGATATGATTTATTTACAATAGTATGTTTAAAAGATTTTATTGGCATTTAGCTATTACTTTTCAAATTAAATTATATACCATGAACGATTAAACTTATTTCATAAATACAAAAGTAAAATCATTTTGAGCGTAAAAAGAAACTAGAAGTCGTTAAAGTCTTTTGTTCCACAAAAGTGTTGAGTTTTCATTCCGTAGCTTTCATCGGACTTATTATTGCAATATACAGGATTGTATATCTTCTGTACAAATAAAACAGACGAGCTAAATAAAAATATAATACATCACGACTTTCCTCAAGATTTTGCGCATTTTATTATATGACATAAAATGTTTTATTACAAGACATTATTTTAATATAGCGCTTATAAAACCAGTAGTAGGAGATGAAAAATCAACGTTTCACGTTTTTTTGTGTTTTATGACTATTTATAGTCAATGTTTATTGAGTATGTTGTAAGTAGCCGCCCACTATAAACTCCGCACAGACTGCGGAAGAGTAATAAAATAAGTTTGATTTAAATTTTGTATTGAATATGACCACATATATCTTTTTAATTGTATACTTAATAGATGAACATTTGCGTCCTTTATGTAACGGATTATTTGATTGGAAGTAAACAACAATTTCCGACAGTTTGTTAAATGTTAATGTAATAAACAAATCATTAATATAGCAAAATATATTAACTAATGCGATCTACTACGTGAAAATTTCTAATTTTAAATATTACACACACACACACACCCTCATGACTTTATCCCCGAAGGGGTAGGCAAAGGCGTACCAGTGCACCCACTTTTCGCCTTCCGTCCCATGATGGGACGGAAGGCGAGCCTATCGCCATATCGGGCACAAATTCCAGATTCCGGGCTAAAACTGAATTTAAAACCCAGTATCACTTTGCCCGACCCGGGAATCAAACCCAAGACCTCACTTAGCATTGCAGTCTACCGTAATACAACTACGCCACCGAGGCAGTCGATATTTTAAATATTATCAGTACTTAAGAATATTTTGTATTTGAAAACGATATAAGTATGGTCTACTCAATTATAATTAATTAAATATCATTCTCGCTGTACTCTGTGAAACTGAACTCAAAGAATAAGAATCATAATTGATATTTCAATAAATTTATTATAAAATTTCACCATACCTAACAATCGCTATCTGATTATCGATAATTATCGTGTTAAATTTCACAATACATTTTAATTGCGCAGCGGCAACTGACTTTTATCCACCGATACCTATCAACGATTACCCACCGTTTTAAATTAAATTACTAACCGGACTTGTAACACTAAGTATTGAGTATTTTACGGTGACAATATCACAAGTATAAATTGGATTATCACGTCACTTTGTTTTAAAAACAAACAATAGACTTCGCGCACCGTATCGTTTTTTGAATCGCTGTAATTTAATTCAGAATTAATATGCCAAAATGATATAGGTTTAAAACATTTATTTGTGGAACGAATCAAAGCAAATTGAATTACTAAGAACAATACCAAATGTTTAACTTAGTAGCTACCAATCATATTCGTAATATATAAGTGTCATAGAGTTATAAGTTTTCTTTAAACCAGTTTCAAAGAGAATGGTTAATTGGCAACAAACAAGAATGTGTAATAAAGTAAAACTCATCAAATTGATTTATCTTTGATATTGGTTGTACGCTTGATTTTATTAGATCATAAAGAATAAAGACTACTTTGCCGCGTAAAATGAATATATTGTGCAATAAAACATTTTACTGTTTGTCTACAAAGCCCTATTGGAAATCATACCACAGTAAAGGAATAAAACTATTGTTAAATAGACTTTAGAATCGCAAACTAAATGTACCAAATACGTTTTAAATCAACCACTTAAACCTGCTATAAAATGTGGTTAGTAATATTAATATAACAATTAATGGTAATTATAAGCAAATGTTTACATTAATTTATTTGCCAGCGTAACGTGAATAGTCGCACATAAAAATAATAACCAGAGCGGTGTGATTTAGTGTCCGCGCCACTTCAGGTTCATTAGCGCAAGTACCTCGCCGCGACACGTCCAATGTGTACCAAGGTTTATTGGTCACATGAAATATTATTAGTTTTCATTCACGTCCGCTTGTCCGCTTGCGCGCTTGTCCATCCGTGTCCCGTTCAGTTGTCGCCGGATGCGTGTCTAACTAAATTGATGGGACCAGTTATTCTCGACTACGCGAATATCACCTCATCGCATATAATTGCACTATATACATGAACACCCTTTTAAACCGACTGCGGCACTTTGAACACGCCCGGTCAATCAGCGACACGTTACAAAAAAGACACAATAAAATTTATATACCCAATTAAATTAGAGTTAAAAAACAACGCCGGTAATGAGGCAATCAATAACATATCTTTTACAGACATGTATTTTTTTTTTTCGTTAACAATGAGCAAGTTTTAGCTCAAATTAAAGTTTCGTTAAAATACCGAGTCGTGAGTATCCATGGCGGCGACAAAGATTTTAATGGTACACATAAATTTGACAGAAGTCTGTTTTTGTTGACTTCGCCTTAACGAGACAACTGAATCAAAGACAATGGGTGGTAACCGCCGCTTAATTGATTTGTTCCACTGCGACCAATGTTCGCGCACGTGGTTTAAAATTATAGGCTACTCGTTACGTAAAGGGGTGAGCAGGATATACGACCGATTGTAATGGACGCTGCGTCCCTCTTATCGGTTATGGCTACTATACATTGCAATTAAGTATCTTGTACTCTTTGTTAACCTTTTCGGAGATAGTGTTTGTTTATTGATTCTTTTAAGACATGACGTCGACTTGTTCGAATACAAATTACGTGCCATATAGGCTATCTCTTTAATCATTTCAAATGTTTGCAATACGTTTAAAAAATACTGCTTTATTATGTAATAGCTTTTGCCCGCGGCTCCGCCCGCGTTAAAAAGTTTTTCCGGAATAAAAGTCCCGGTTTATATTTTCCCGGGATGAGAAGTAGCCTAGGTCCTTCCTAGGGTCTTATACTATCTCCTTACTAAAATTCATTGAAACAGATTCATTTGTTTGGTCGGTACGGATCCAATGGCGAGATTAAAAAATCCGGGATATGAGATGAGTTCCGGTGTATGTTTTTCCGGGATAAAAGTAGCCTATGTCCTCTTCTGGATCTCGAACTATCTCTATACTTGTGTTCTTTCGGTTCCACTCGCAGAAAACGATTTTTCGGGATAAAGTCCCGGTTTATATTTTCCCGGGATAAGAAGTACCCTGTGGTGTAGTATATAAGTAGATGTAAGATATATTGTAAGTCAGTTGTTAACAGTCTAATAAAGAACTTAAAACCAACAACACATCTCTATCAATCTTACCATTAGATGGCGACCCTGCCAGTCGCGCCGGCACAGCCCTGTGCTAGCGCGCGGCGTGCATGGAAATAATGAAAATTAAAATATATAAAAAAAAGATATTAAGTATTATAATGAAGATTTTCAAGTGTAAAATTTCAAACAAGAAAAAAAAATACGAAGAAGAAGAATAAAATGAAGATGGAAATATCATATTAAATAATCAAGAAAGAAAATAAGAAGAATGAAAAATTAAGTTTTAAGAAAATAAAATATTTATGAAAAAATAGGAATATAGAATATAATACAAACTTTTCGGGGTCTTAAACTATCTCCCTACCAAATTTCATCGAAATCTGTTCAGTAGTTTTTGCGTGAAAGAGTAACAAACATCCACACTTTCTTACAAACTTTTGCGTTTATAATATTAATAGGATATTAGGATTTTTTCTTGTATAAAAAATCAAGAATCTCAGCAATATTCTGAGAACTACAGTGTAAAAAGGCATATGTGAAATAATACACACTACTCTTCACCTACAGCAAGACTTGCATAAAAAAATAAATTTTATAATTTATAGTAACTTGCAACTAAATAAAGAAATTGCACAAATGAATAAATTTCAATAACTCTATTATGTCGATGTTAGGAAACTGTAAGATAAGTATACAAGAACAGATTTAAAGCAGAGCGTGCCAATTAAATCTAACATCACGATGTTCCGGTACTTGAATAAATTAACATAATTATACTTATGTAAGCCGTAGTGAAAACGCTCGTGTGTACGGCGCATGCGCGGACGCAGATGTCCTCTTAACAAGAGCAAATGTCCGAGCCGCGTCTAAATTCCGCCGTGCGTTCGCGCAGTGTGCCAGAGAAATCATTAGGGCGTCGTCAACATTTCATATAACAATCAAATGTTAAATCTAAAAGATTGTTGATTAATACTAGATTACCCAATTGAATTCGTTTATATCTCTAGGTACTACAAAAAATCAATATAGAATACCACATGAGCGTAGTCACGTAAATTTTAATATTTAGCGATGGTGTTTTATAGACCTCCGGAAATATATCTCACGCAACAACACGCTGTCACTTCACTTTTGTTTTCTAAAAGACGGTGATACTGCCTCTGTTGAGCTGGCCCATTCAGTGTGCCTATGTTATAAAATGCTGACATAAGATTGCAGTTAAATGTTCACAGACTGTAGTGATCTTTCGGCATCAGGTACTTTTTTCTATAGACCCAAAATGAATACTACCAATAAAGAATTACAAGGAAATCATCTCCGTGTAGAGCTAAGACATGAAACCGTAATAAATTTTCTCTGTAAAAACCACGCTTGATGGTCTGCCCCCATGCATATAAAATCTTGACCAAAACATGCTAGGAGAACATATATTTTATAAAATTACTTTAACATTTATTTATTAATTAAGGCTGTATAAAGTATACTCTATGCTATAGGTAGAAAATACTACACCAGTCTTGTGAGTTTACTCCAATTTCGGGAAACTGATTATTTTTCAAATCAAAAACACACACATTTTTATAACTACTCCTAGGATCAGACACAACATATAGGGATTTTTCGCAGCCACTAAACTAATGAGACAACTTAAAGATAATATAAAATACTAGACTTTTTCTCGCGGCTCTGCCAGTGTGAATGTGTTTTTCCGGGACAAAAGGCCCGCTTTATAGCTACCGGGATAAAGAGTTGCGTATGTTACTCACGATAATGTAGCTTTTTTGGGGAAAGAATTATTAAAATCGTTCGAGTAGTTTTTGAGTTAATTCGTTACAAACATACAAAAATACAAATCTTTCCTCTTCATAATATTAGTATAGTTTGAGTAACATTTCACAAGTCACCCAAGACGTTAAAACCTTCGCTTATCCTACAGCGGATAAACTCATAATAATCATCTCCCGACCGATTAATATGAAAGATTCAAACAAGTTCAAAAGTGGCAATATATTTTTGAAACCATTTATATATGATAAATGATAAAATATTATAAATGTGTATATTTCTTCTTTAATGCTGCAACTGACATGTCCTTTTTATCACAAATTACAACGACGTATACAAATTACCGTATAACAAAAATAAATGAAGCATCATAACTGCCATCAACAAAGAATATTAAACCAAACATATGAATAAATTGCATATTTTACTTTATAAATTACGAGGTTAAGCTTCTGAAGGAGTATAAAATAAAATCAGCTCTATCTTCATTACTCCAGTTTCTTTTACATAAATCAAAACAAAAAAAAACGTATCCGCCGCCGCACGCTTACTATAAAAATGCCTCATAAATTAAGGAAATCGATTAGCAATAAAATAAATTACACAGCGTTTATACAGCTTGTTTATATATCTATTCATTTTTTAATTATTTAATTATGACCGCTCCGAATGGTTGGCAGCCCCTGGTCGGTTTCACTCAAGAACCAGTCTGTACCGTGCATCGCTCGTCGGTAATCGTAATTAACGATACTACCCTGTGAAATCGAATTATGTCGACAAATCGTTTCACAACGATCGTTCAATGTGTACATTATTAGTTGCTGATTTGAATTTATGATATTTTCAATCGCTTTGACTGCATAAAAATATTTTGACTCGTTTAGTAATGTGTTTCTTCTTTCGTCGTTTATACATTGATTTATTGTACGACTGCCTCGGTGGCGTAGTTGTATTGCGTACGCGTTACGAGTACGATTTGCGCGCTGAGGTCCTGGGTTCGAATCCCGGGTAGGGCCAAAAAACTTTGTGACTGGGTTTTTCCATCTTTAAAAAAATCACTCAGTCACAACTCGGAGTCAGGAAGTTGGCGGTGTGATACCCCCGTGCCTCGGAAAGCACGTAAAGCCGTTGGTCCTGCGCCTGATCTCTCTCCGGTCATGTCGGATTGCCGTCTCACCAGACTATGAGAGTGAAGGAATAGCGAATACACCTGTGTGTTGCGCACACACTTGTGCACCATAATATCTCCTGCGTACCTGGCTGATCTCCGTTGAAATTGGCCGCCGTGGCCGAAACTGGCTAGGAGGATTTCATATTGTACGTATGTCGTCAAGGGAGGATTTATAAAAAATCACCATAAATAGAAAACATTTATTTTATGGATTTGTATGACGAGACGAGCATACCGTTCGCCTGATGGTAAGCGATATGACCACCCATAAACAGTAGTAACACCGTACAGCACCTTGTGTTACAAACTACTGTGTGACATTTCACTGCGCTCATCATCCTGAGACATAACATGTTGTCTCATTACGTCCAGTAGTTACACTGGCTACAGTGTCCTTCAAACCAAAACACAACCGTGTAGGTATGCACACTGCTGCTTGGCGGGAGAAATAGACATTACGGTGGTGGACTCATATATGAGACACCTACCTCCAGTGATTTATTAGTATTTTATGGCCTGAAATGACAATATTAAGCAAAAACACGTCCGAACCGATGCGTGGTGGGTCCAGAGCCCATCACCTGTAATGAAGAAGGGAAAGTTCCGTTGCTTATGATTGTGAACAATTTTTTTTTCGCGCAAATTGGAGTATTGCGCCCACCCTTTGAAATGAGAGCGCGTCCAACCTGCCCAGACCCACAATTTGAACGCAGTAGTTTACGTGAATACGAAGACGATTCGTGTTCGAAGGTCATTATTGACTGGACATCGGACAATGATATTCTCGCGTGTGGTCCGTAGCACTTCCGAGTAAGACTTTCGAACTCATCGAAAATAAAATTATAATACGATCAATAACTGGAATGCGTAGTCAAAGATCTGACTTTGATCTAATAAAACATCGTAAATAACAAGCTGATGAAAATGGTATTCAAATTAGGTATGTTGATTATACAATTACGCCTAGATATCGATGAAATGGTTGTTATTTTGTATAAAAAAACAGCGCCTCGCGCTGCGGTGGAATGTTTATCATCTACATACGTCTTTCAACTAAGATTGATCGTAAAACATTACAAGTTCACGAGATTGCGACTAAATAAAGAGCGGTTTCACCGTTAATGGATACTAACATCTTCGACACATCGTGTTTAAAGAGTTCGTTACTAGTTTTAAGTGATGAGCCAAGGGCATTCATTTATCGATAAATAGTTTTGAATAAAACCACTTCAAATTGATAGTGTAGTTTTGGTATAATTAATAAAAAATTTCCCAATTTTAATATCAAAACAGTTTAAGTAAATGTTCTATTTCTACTACACACTTGCCACGACTCACTCATTTTATGATATATCGATAGCCTCTATCGACTAACGCCCCATGCCTCGGAATTAGTGCAAGCCGCTGGATGAACAAGATCAGTATGTTAAACAGGTGCGAGGTTCTCCATGTAAGGTATAATAGCGTTGCTTGAAGGCTCACCAGGACCGCTTCCTTTGCAGAGAGAAAGTCTTCCGACGCCTCTCCGCTCGTTACGCTCGCCCCATTCGGACGTAACGATCGATTGTTTGTGTGACAATGAGTTTTAACATTTGCGGTTAATTGATATTTTGTTGATGACGGTCGATGATAGAATATATAGTTACAATTTTATCGTTGAGGATTTAGGCAAAGGCGCAACCAGTATCTAATGGCAGGAAGATATTTCAGCCGGATAGAGCCTTGACTGTGAACAACAACTAGTATATAATATATTATTTTTTGTTTAATTAATACAATTAATCAGAGCCTGACAGAAAGCACTGATGGCTATTTCCATTCGACTTGAGATGAACCGGATGCCAGATCCTATCTATTAGACATAAGCCAATTCCGGCCGCGTAATACGCAGCACATCAAATTTAAATTCTAAATTTCGTAACAAGCTTTGTCGGCTACTTGATTTTTTTCTAATTTAGCCGGACAGGAAGACGGCTGGCCGGTATTAATTAAATACATTATCGGAGATCACTGCACAGCCCACTTGAGATGAGCCTCATTATACCCACGCTTCAATGCAATAAAACTAATCGTTATTACACACTTAAAATATACTGTTCCAATAAGTTAATTATAAAGCAACAACTGGTCTTCCTACTATTTGCTATAATCTGTGGTTTCCTGTTCTCACCGTAGGATTAACCTCTCGAGCCCCGACCGGCCCAATCGGGCCGGTCTGACAGCTTGTCAAACTCGATATGTGTGCGTGTTGACGCGCCTTATGTGTGTGCGTGTAGGTCGATTTTCGCGTGTTGACAGACACGCGAAAAATTGCGCTTGCGCCAGTGTGGCCAGCGCTCTGTACGCAAGAGGATAATGGCACAAATCAAAATTATTATGTTAAAAATATATCTGTTCCAAAAGCGTACAGATTTATAGCGAGAAATACAAAATTTTAATTAGAATTTTTACGTACCTAATTACATTTTTAAATTAATTTAATTCGGACAAGTTTTATTTCAATGATAACCTACTATTTATAAAAAACTACGTGTGCAAGAAAAGAAGATCAAAAACCATTAACTTATTCTAAAAAAATCAATGCACGCTGAAATATGGTACTCATAAAAACACATTTTAAAACAAACCCATTAAAGATAATATTTACATTGGCAACCCGTGTTTATTGGGGCTCCTTGAATCACTGCGGACGCGGGGCCGCCCCCGCTCCATTGTGAGCGCCATCTCTCGACCGCCGTCAGTATTTACGAGCCGCTTGTTTACAGTAATGCCCGTTCCATGGCCCTTTATTACTCCCCTGATGATTTCTAATAGATAGCACTTACCTAATACTGTTAATTTTCTTCGGAGCTGTGGTTGTGATGGTAATAATGATTCTAAGTAAGCTAACTACATTTCTGACACGGCTTGGTGCTAGAATGGTTTTTGCCCGCGTGTTCTGCCTTACGCCAAATAGGAGATTCGCTTTTTGTATCGAGTCCTATTTGTTGACGGTTTCCATCATTCAGGAACTGATCTCCATTGAAACAATTCTCTTTTTAATAAAAGTTGGCGACAATAGGGTCAATTATATATAACTATCACAAAATATTACAACTACACATAAATATTGAATATTATTTAGAGGAAATGTTTGTCAAACTTTGTGAAAAGGAAAGTGAAGCAATGAAAGACTGTAATCAAATGAAATGAAATCATTTAATCGAATCCATAAAATGTTAAACACTACTTAGATTCAATCAATTTAACTCTACCACCAGTTCGGAAAGCAGTTTCCACCAGAGAAAAACGGGCAAGAAACTCTAGGGTTGCTCTTTTCAAAATCAGTTCAAATGTATAAATTAGGTATAGTGTATAATACAAATATATATACATACAGATTTTCATTTTATCTTGTTTAGAGCTGCTCTTCCTGATACCCATAATACATTATTAAGATAGGGTCAAAACAGTGTGATTCATGAGTTACTTTGACGGGAGTTGTTTCTCGTAAACTCACTTACTGGTATATTGTTATTATAAACCGCAAACACCAAGTTCACAACATTAATGTTCCCACCCACAAAGCATACCTACACCATATTTCGCGAGTTTAAAGTCATGCTTGCCCAATTAAGATATGAATGACTTGCGTTTCGTTTTAATATTCAGATTACAGTTTCGAAAGCATCATGCGCGAATAAGGCAACAATGCCTACAACCCGTTGATTAATTAAAAAAGGATTGCTATTTAAACGCCAAGGCGAGTTCAATACCGTTTTTTATTTACCCTTAATGAGGCCCATACACGGTGATGTGAGCCGATCCAGAATTTGCATTGATCTTCTCGATGTAATTGGATAATTTAGATTTCCTCAGTTCCTACCGATTTATGTCGCTGAGCACGACAACTGCTGGTGCCATTCGTTAGCATTGATGTACTATTGTGTGTAATAAATTTTAATGGACTTGGAATCTAAGTGTATAAAAATGTGATGCTAAGTTTAGTACATTAAATTCTGAGTAAAATATATGTCGTGTGGATATAATTTAATGTTGTTGAATAATTATATAATATAATCAAATGAATAATTGTATAATTTAATCAAAAAAACGTCATATCGTAAATAAGATTTGTTTTAATTAACACATAGTTGGACAATAAATTTAAAAGAAGAAAGAGAGCAGTCGAAATATTAGTTATAATTCGCAGTAAAAAATCTATAATATCTCGTACCTGCATGAATAAATGCATCAAATCGTCACGCGATTTAGTAAGTCCCCAATCTAATAGCCTTATTAAAATAGTTACCTCTAGACCTCCCAACCCGTGCGACCGAGGAACCGCTATCAAAGCCACTGGCTCGAACTACACAAACAATAGCACAAACGATACTTTGTCCAATATATTCTTTATAAATTAAAAACATTTCTAACAAATCTATATTCGTATTATACGATAGCTAATAAATAACGAAATGGATCAGCATGTCAACAATCATCGGACCAGACACGTGGGCCGCTGGAGAATGTAATGCCAAAACCATTGCACAAGCGTGCATACATAACAAAAAAACTGCAACATATCGCCGATCTGATAAAATGAATCTGCGAACTAGATTTGATATGATGACTGACTTCAGTATAAATATGAATAAAACATATTCAACTGAATTCAATAGGACAGAAATAAATTAAGGTGTAATTACTTAATAAGAAAAATGTACGCAGTAAATTATAAATACGTTTTTTTAGTAAACCATTAATCAAATGTTTAATATTTTTGTATGAAAAAAGAGTACTACATACTTATATTGCTTTTTTTTGCTCACTATAGCAAAAGGTGGCCTCGGTAGTGTAGTTATATTACGGTACAACTGCAATGCTGAGTGACTGAGGACTTGGGTTCGATTCCCGGGTCGTGTAAAGTGTTACTGAGTTTTTCTATTCAGTATCAGCCCGTAGTCTGGAATTTGTGCCCTATATGGCGATAGGCTTGCCCCCTATCACATCATGGGACGGAATACGCACGGCGAAAAGTGGGTGCACCAGTTTTGCCTCTGCCTACCCCTTCGGGGATAACTGGCGTGAGTGTATGTGTGTGTGTAAATATCAAAAGGCTCGCCTTTTATTACATGGGACTTAACATAACTGGCGGACTGAGAACGTGTTACACCTCTGCGTATCCCTCAAAAGCAAAAAAGCGTGATGCTACGTTACGTAGATTATCGCAAAACCTTATTAGCATTATTCACTGCCACTTCAAATAACATTGGCATAGGACGCAAGCAAGTTCCCCAACAAGCTTGAGAAACTATCAGTCTGTGTCATTTGTTCATCGATATCAAATGTCGTCCATAAAGCATTAACACATAACAATCGGCTGCCATCCATATCATCCCAATGAATCTGCCAGACATTTGGACAAATGCCAAGGTCTCAAATGTGGGCAGTCTATTGTAAACCAGTGTCATTGTTAATTCGTATCACTCACTATTATTCTGTCGTTATAAATGTTAGTATGAAAGGGCATTTCATCTAACCTTTGTTTTTATTTGTAGGTTTCACGATTATTATTGACTACTAGTGCTCGCGGCTCCACCCGCGTGAAAAAGTTTTTCCGGGACAAAAATATTTTCCCGGGATAAAAAACCTATAGCACTCAGGAGTTATGTAGCTTCCTATTAGTGAAAGAATTTTCAAAATCGGTTCAGTAGTTCGTGAGATTAGCCCGTTCAAACAAACAAACTCTTCAGCTTTATAATGTTAGTATAGATGTTTACTTTCAATATTGGCTAGACTTTTAGGGAATTTATTATTTATTTCAAGGAAAGTACATCCATCGCGGCTCGAACCAAAAGGTTCAGTAATTCATATAAGCTGTAATATAATATAAGCTGTAGAACAGTTTGCCAGCGTACGTTTTCCCTCCTTCCTATAACTTAAGGTCCTTCAAGCGGAGCGTGAAGAAGCAAATATGCAGGCCGACATAACTGTACCGACCGACCAGGGATGTTTATCTCTTGCCGGTCGACATTATTTTTGGGTTTCACTTCATTTACCATCAGATGCAGTGAAGCCACTTTGTCGAGCCATCGATAAAACAAATAATACTAGTCTCAGTTTTTATCACAATCGTTTCTCTAAATTATTATACCATACATTTTACACCTAAATGAAATTACGAAACCTGTGGCCAAATTCTGAAACACCATACACTTAAAGTTTCAACGTAAAACTTACCTAAGCAATCCGAATTACAATTGTAACTTACACAAACATTACTTGAATAAACCCTACTGAAACCATAAAGTTCTAAATTACGAGAATCAGCACAGATCTTGACCTAGCATTACATCGCGCGCAGCCTTAGATTATACCTCCATTGAGTGCAGACCGTAATGACAGCGGTCTAGTTCTGTTATCATTGGGCCTGAAGGTCGATTGTCTGTAATGTGTCTGATTAACAGCGTATTGCGTAATTGTGCACGTTGAAGAGTAATGTGCAATATTGTGCACTTCCTATGTGCACTATGTTTACTGGTAGTAGGTCTCTCATATGTAAGAGTCCGTCGGGGTGGGTACCAGCGCAATGTCTATTTCTACCGCCAAACAGCAGTGCGCATGTCCTGTTGTGTTTCGGTGTGATTGATATTGTAGCCAGTGTAACTACTGGACATAATGAGACTTAACATGTCTCAGTATGAAGAGTGCAGTGAAATGCCATACAGTACTAAGTAGCTCAAGGTGCTGGATGGTGTTGCTACTGTTTATGGGCGGTCGTATAGCTTACCATCGGGCGAACGGCATGCTCGTCTCGACATTCAATGCCATAAAAAAACTTTTCCAGTATTGTTCTGAAGATATCGAGATTAAAGTCGTACCTAGCCTTTTTACTATAATACAGTGACCTTTCAGTCCTTATATTCAGTGCAAAATCTTCTTTTTGTAGCGCTAAATAGCAATAATACAAGCAGAAAATTTAGTCAATGCTGAGCCGGTCCTGCGGTAGGTAACCGTCCAACCGACGAACGTATATGCCGATTATATAAACGATGGTACGCTTATATATATTGCTTACATATTGCTATTACAACATAAATCAGCCCGAACAAAATATGTAAGTATGACAAGTAAACACGTATTGGCCTCGTTAGGTCGCAGTTTCTGTTAAAGCCTCTATACACTTTGCGACAAATTAATTATTTTTAATCTGACTTGTGCCGTCATCATTAAAAGTTAATATATCGTTGCATCATTAAGCCGTCGATAACATGCTGAAATTGATTATGATTTAACATTTTTGCTCGGTACTTGTTAGACAGATTTATTGTATATACGTCAGTTGCGAAGTAACTAGAAGTAATATATTAATTATGAATTTCTAAGTGAATTGAGAAATCAACAACTTACTATATGGTTATAATATGACTTATAGATGTACATAATCAGACGAGGTGGTACTTCTTAGATGAATTTACTTTGAAAATTGCTTATATTATATTTATTATTTCTGGGATTCTGTTAAACGATAGTAGAAGGTAATCAGAGGTGTGTACCCAAGGGCACAGACCTCTGACTTGTTTAAAAAATTATGTGTGTATTAATTGTAAATTATCGCTCGCTTTAACGGTGAAGGAAAACATCGTGAGGAAACCTGCATACCTGAGACGTTCTCTAAATTTCGATGGCATGTGAACTCTGCCAACCCGCACTAGGCCAGCGTGATGGACTATGGCCTTAACCCTCTCAGTTGTAAAGGAGACCCGCGCTCAGCAGTGGGCAGTATATAATACAGGGCTGATTGTATTGCATAGTAGAAGGTGTAAAGCATTTAACAAATAATACAACTTAATATTGTAAAACTGTAATTTGAGTCTATTCTATTATATTAGCCGCTTTAATGGGATTGTGAAAAAATAATGACCAGCGTAATTGTGATAATTCTATAGGAATACAATGTCGTTTTGAAGACTACATTATATTTAAAGCACAGAGTGATAATACTCTCTGACCTTACATATTTAAATATTACCTGAATGAAAATCACTTTTGTTATTCTCTATTATTAAATCTACCATTATTGTTCGTAATACAAGACAAGCTTATTCATCCTTAGTTTTAACTTTTTAATGTAAGTGAATTTTTGAACAAATACATAACTATTAAATGTCACCTTATATCTATTTATAATTCGATTTAAGAAACCAGCCCAGAAAAAATATGGACGTCGAAACGCAAAGAACAATGTGCATCGTCCCTTACACGGTCAGTTATCATGACGGTCAAACGGTCTGATAAACGTTGTACCAAGACATTTGCATACACGATCCACATTCTGTCAACGACCACAACATTAAACATAAGACACTGTTTGCGCTGATTGCATACACGTAGCTTAGGACAGCGTGTCTTTATTAAGTAACGGTTAGGACATATCATCTTTTAAATGTTCTCTTGCCGTGAAAAATCATTTTTGACCTCAGTGAAAATGTAATGATTGTACTTTTACTGTGGCAGCTAAATAACTTAACCTCAGTGTCAGAATTTGTGCCCGATATGGCGATAGGCTCGCCCCCTGTCACATCATGGGACGGAATATGCACGGCGAAAAATGGATGCACTAGTTGCACCTCTGCCTACCCCTTCGGAGATAACGGGCGTGAGTGTGTGTGCTGACAGACAGTAATGCCATTTAAGGAAAAAAAAATAGGGTATTTCACTTCAACAATTACATCGATTCAACGATTCATCACTTTCAATGGCCAAAAAACAATATTTTACAAAACGCAACATATGAATCCAATCTTAGTCCCCACGGTCCACAAGCTCCATTCACTGCCACAACCAAAGACGCCATTAGTGATATGTGCAAATACACTCACGAGGGAGGAGACAACCTTGCCCGAGTTCTTGAAGATAAACATCACTGGTTATAGATTTATGATATACGCCGAGGTGACGTGACTCTGAGGATGTACTTAATGCACTTTATAAAACATTCATTAAAGTGGGCGGTATCGCAACTCGGCGTGAAACTAAATGTAAACTGACGCTTATTATTATACACCGTTTGCCATACTGATTTAGTTTTGCTCATGAAAAATATGAATGCTTTTTAAATTTACGAATTAAATTGTGTGTTATTAAATACGGTATTTTCTGTTTGAAAAGGTTGATGGGAATTTCGTATTTAAGGTATATTTATTTCTTAAAAATAGAATGAAAAGATAAACAAAATAAATTCACCCCGACTGAATAGAATGGCGTGATAATTCTTGCCCGCGTTGATAGGCTAGACTCACTTCAAAAAACTTGCCACGAGAAAATCTGCCTGTTTTAGACTTTGGGGTACCCTGTATTAAGGCCCCTGGAAGGACGATCTACACGGCTGCGGTGGAGCCCGTGATCTTGTACGCCGCAAGCGCATGGGCTCCAGCCAGCCGTAAGCTGGGTGTAAGGAAGCAGCTCGGAGCCATCCAGCGCAGCTTCGCGCAGAAGATGACGAAGGCCTACAGGACTGTCTCCCTCAACTCGGCCCTGCTGCTGGCGGGGGTGCTCCCACTTGACATAAGGGTGCGGGAAACCGCACTCCTTTATGAGGTCAAGAGGGGGCACTCTCGTGAGGTAGTGGGAGACCGGGAGGTGGAGGCTCCTGTGGCTTTCGTCAACTTGGACCACCCGGCGGAACGGGGGAACGGGACGTTCCAATGCCTGGTTGACGGAGCGGAACTGGCCCAGCACGTCGGTGAAGGTCTTAGCATCTTCACCGACGGAAGCAAGATTGACGGGAAAGTCGGAGCGGCGCTGTCCATATGGAACGGTGCCGCCGAGACGAGTACCCGAAAATTGCGGCTGGAGCCGTACTGCTCCGTCTACCAGGCGGAGCTTCTCGCCCTCCGCGAAGCCGTGGTGGAGGTGCTCCGTAGCGGGCTTCCTGCGTGCGGCATCTTCAGTGATGCCAGGTCCGCACTTGAAGTAGTCACCAGAGGTGATTCTCTCCACCCCATAGCGTTTGAAATAAAAAGCCTGTTGAATTAAGCCAGTAAACGCGCCCAGAAAACTGAGCTCTTCTGGGTAAAGGCACACGTGGGGTTGGAGGGAAATGAGAGGGCGGACACGCTCGCTAAGGATGCCGCACAACACCTGAAGACCCGTGCGCATTACGACAAATGTCCGGTTTCATTCGTCAAGCGACAGATCCGACAGGACTCGATTGACGAATGGAGCCGGAGATACGCGGAAGGAGAGACGGCTTCGGTGACGAAGCTGTTCTTTCCGGACGCTGTCGATGCGCACAGGGTCGTAAGGCGGATCGTCCTGGATCCGATTCTGACGCAGGTGTTCACGGGGCACGGCGGTTTCTCCGAGTACTTGAACCGGTTCAAGTGCAAGGAGAGCCCGGCGTGCCAATGTGACCCTGACGTTCGGGAGACGGTCCCACACCTCCTGCTCGAGTGTCCCATCCACGCCAAACAAAGATATGACTTGGAAAACGAGATTAACTGTAATGTCACAAAAGATAATATACATAAGCTACTTAAAGATAAGAAAACCGTACATAGATTTATAAGATATTGTAAAAAAATAGCAAGTAAGACAATAGATTTAAATAAGTAAAAATTAAATTACTAAATATATAATGATCAATTATATATAATTAGTAATTAGATAATTAAGTAAAAAAGAATGTACGAAATAGGTATAGGAAATAAGAAAATAGAATAATCTAAATAGTTGTAAAGTAGTTATGTTAAGATTTCGAGTAAATATAGATACCATAGAATTAAACAAAATAAGTAAACTTAAGATAGTCTGTTTAGTTGTAAGCTTAAAAAAAAAAAAAAAAAAATTTAAAAAAAAGAAAGACAAAAAAAAAATATTAAAAAGTAAGCAATATCCCTTGTCCTGGATAGGGGGATTGGATTTAAAAAAAAAAAAAAAAAAAAAAAGGCCCCTGGAAATCTTACCTATCATATAAGACACAACAGCAAGCACTTCACGTTAGTTTTCTGCAAGATAGTGGTACTGAGGTCAGGTGTGCGGGCGGGATAGTCTCTTAAGATACTGAGGTCAAGCACTTTCATATGCCTTCTGGTATTCCGTAACTCAGACCATCAAAGCTAAAAAATATTTGTTACTTAAACTATTCCCAAACAAATGTTCCATTTATATCTCCAACCATTCCATACTATATTCATGTTATTATGTAAACACAATCACTGTAGCTATTAAATTATAAAGCCCCATAAAAATGAACTGTAAAATTAACAGTGTCAATGTTTATACCAATAACATTTAACGGATATGCTAATAGTTTAAAGTTTTATGTTTTTCTATAGTTGAGAATAAAAATGATGCAATTCAATATATTTGACGAGTATATTACAAAAACCCTGTCGTTATCAATTCAGCTCATAAATAATATTTAAATAATTTCTATTAACCTTGCAATAAAAAAATAAATAACTCCAGTACATTCAAATCATATTAATTAAACACCGACAGTGGCCTATAAATAATAAAAGACAATCGTATAAAATCACATGTTCACATGTATGCATGTAATATGTATGTGCATCAAACAGGGTCAGCATAACACTGAATCCTCTGTAACAATGCTAACTACTTCATTAACATAACATAGATGTTATAAATGGAACATGTGGAAGGTCGAGATGCTTATCGTAACTTATATCTATAGGAATGGGTATGCGAGTCGGGCATCGTGAGATTCTGTAATATTGAATACAGTTATTAGGATTATTGTATACTAGTGTCCCTCGCGGTTCAGCCTGCGTCATAAAGCGTTTCCGGAGTAAAAGTATTTCCCGGAATACAAAGCCTATAATACTCAGAAGTAATGTAGCTTTTTATTAGTGAAAAAAATTTCAAAATCGGTTCGGTAGATCTTGAGATTAGCGCGTTCAACCAAACAAACAAACTCTTCAGGTTTATAATGTTATAGTAAAGATTACAAGTGCACCGTTAATTACATTAATTAAACTTTGAAGCGAATTCGAAAAGAGAACACTAGAGTTTCTTGCCCATTCTTCTTTGGTCCAAACTGGAGTTCTACCACCAGTTCGGAAAGCAGTTAAAGAAAGAGTTACTCTTTGTTAAATAATTTTCGTTTTATGGAATTGAATAAATCAAAATTAATTTCAATCTGGAAATCCTTATATCTCCAAATTTTCGTACAAAGTAATACTTTTTGCAACAACTCATAAAAATAATTCTAGTCTTTGTCATACGACTAACATCTAAGTTTATTTAGACCATTAACGCTTTAATTATCCAATTGAACTAAAACGTAACTCCAAAACACTTAAATAGGTTCATTAGTTAGTGAACTATTTTTCTAAGCCTTTATAAAACGTTCGGACGATAGAAATCTAACTCTGATTGATGAAAAAATGCCAAACGCTTTAAGCGTCACATAGTAGACATTAGTACAGGTTTTAAAAGGCGACAGTGGCGTTGCATCGATGTACAAAAAGTTGTAAGTATCTACAAAGAATTGAATCAGTACAGTCGAAGCCTAAAGTTGTTACGGAAAATATTTATCTTTTATTAATATTGTATGATCGCAGTATCATATTGGGGTAGCTAACTCATGATGTAGTTTTAAACAATTTATCACATAGTTTTAAAAACCATACTGGTTATAATATTGCCGTGTCTTACAATTTTTACTGAATTGAAATGTACGTTTGTTTCCATATTAAAGTCGGCTACATAGGTAAGTATACCTGCTATGATATATCACGACTTTATGTGTTAGAATAAAAATATCAATAAGTAAATTATACGTTGATTAACTTTGCAAGAATTTTTATATAAAATTACATTTAGAACAATGTGTCGACGATAATACCCACATTTATACCTTTAAACGTATTATAAACCTGTCGCTGTCAAACGATCAGACGTTCTATTTGAAATTTCAATCTAAAGTAAAGCAACTACATAAAATATACGGAGTGAATGCAACCATCTTTTTGTTTCGCTTTTTAAATTCATTGCATTTTAAACTGTGTTGATTATATTGTTCATTACAGTTTCACCGCAACGCGTTGATGTCTTTTCTACTGAGTATCTGTTCATTCACTCAAGTTTATTTGAAACATTAAAATCAAAAGGTTTATATCAATTGTAATGTTGCATTTGTGTTATTTAACTTTTTATTAGTTCTTATTATCAGCTTTCAGTTATTAAGTCGACAATCTAATCTTGTGTCAGTCATTTCAAATCTACTCTGTAGGTTTGATTTAAAATAGAAGCATTTCCAAATATCCAATTATTTACAGTAAGCAAATCCATCAAACAACAACATTAAAAATGTATTTTATGTGTTCTATATATGTCCCTCAATATTTGCACTCGAGTTTAAATAGTAAGCCAAAGCGACATCACTTCACTTTCACCGATCAAAATGTATAATTACTGTAGGCGTACGTCTGTTATATGATAATCCATGACACTTGTCGCATCCGGCCGCCTCGGGCGATAACAAGGTAATATCTGTAGTACTGTATCTAGTTTGAAAGGAAAAGACTGGAAAATCTAAACGTTGCAATCTTTATTATAGACTATTTGGTTTAGTTTGAGTCGAGATAGGAAATTATGTTCATTTCAATGGTGTCAACTTTTGACAAACATTAATAATCAACTTAATAGTAAATGTAACAGCTAAAGTAAAAGCCATAAGAGTTACTTCAATACAACCCTCATAATTCAATCAAAAGAGAATAGTTAATTTGACTGTAATAAAAAAACTAGTCCTTAATGCCGGAAAGAAATCTTCGTCGGGAACGTAAAGTACTTTATTGCATCTTCACAACACATGATATAATATGTCATTTCAAGACAAATTGACAAATTTTATCACATGTCAAAACGTACGTAAATGTCATTCGATCTGCGTGATAACAGTCCAGTTGGTTATAGCTTCGCCATTAACCCGTCATTTGTAAAGAGATAGAAATGATAAATGACACATTATTTTTTCGTCGTTCAGTCTTACTATGACACTGTGAGATATAAAAAGTTTAGCGATTGTAGTTAATGCAACATAACAATGATGTTCGAAACTTATATTGTAATTGACGCCTTAGTCTAGGGTCAAGCTAGTCGTTTGTTATTTTTAAAATTCTATCATATACCTATAGATACAAAAACATATTTCTTTAAAATCTTTGCTAGCTGAATGTAAATTAAATTTGTGCAACCATATATTTAAATGAGAAAAACAACAGGTACTTTAGTAACTTACTATTATTAAAAAGAAGGTCAAATCATACACAAATATTAAATACCATCAATAATAATAATCAATAAATAACACATCCTTTGTAAACTATAATCAATGATGCAACAATAATAACAACTAATATTACATACCAGTACCTTCAACCAGCCATTAAACCAATTTCTAACTTTCGTTAAAATTAATATTTATTTTGAAACTATCATTAATTTCATAATCATATTTTTACGGCGCCATAACGGCATGGCGGACTTGTTTTGTGAAATTATTTTTTTGCCCGCACAGTAATCAGATATTGGTTCGGTGTAAATCAGAGCAATTTAGTTTTGCATCATATCTAGTTTGAATTTTAATGAAACTAGTTTTTGCCGCAGTGACGATGTGCTGTGCATTTTTATTTTATACGTGGACTAGTTACTGCTACTGTGTTCTGATTTCTAATGATAGGTTTCAAAGAATTACGTTTATACGTTATTGTATGTTTGTATTCTTCGGCGACGACGTAATACATAATGATCTGATACTTTAAGCAGAGAAAATTTAGTTTGTAAAAGGAATAGTTGTTTCATCGATATGATTTAGTCCAATGAGGTTTAGATTCATAAGAATATAAAGAATGATTGTCTGTATTAGAGATAAAAAAAATTGTCTGTATCGAATCTTTTCTAAGAATTTATCTACACTACCGCATCAAAAAGCAAGCTGCTTAGTAGAAATAACTGAGGTTGGGTTTTCTAATAACTGTCTACATATTAAAATGCTTCTATTTATAAAAAAAACATTTAGTTTATGAATTATAATTCAAACCACATTCATAAAAACATTAATCAAAACAAAGTAGAACTTTTGTACTTTGATTTCACGGAATCTTAACTCTATTTGTAGTATTTTTGCAGATTAGGACTTCTTGATATCTCGCAAGTGACACGAGAGAAGAAGACAAGTCACTTCTCGATAAAAATCGAAATAAACAAACCTCATTGTATTATGGGAAGACGTTTTAGCTATTTTTGTTGCTTTATTTTCTTATTCCACACTTCTGTTTCGTTTCAAATTGAACTGTTATATTTATTACTGCGTCAACATTATTATCGACATCATAATGAACTGAAAAAAATAAATACAGAAATCTAATTGAAAACATAATTCATTTTGGACAAGGTATTTTAATTTTAACCCAATCCGTCACAACTTAAATATAAAACATATTTCAAATAATTTGTTAACTGTCTAATCATTAGACAGTTAACAAATTATTTATTATTATATATTAGACTCTAATGTACTTAATAATCATAAACTATGTTATACCTGGTAACTTGAGCTTTAGAGCTTTACGATATACATAAGACATAACCCCAACACTAAGATGTTTTAGCAGAATGAAGAATAGTTTTTATCAAGTATATGGTAGTAACCAAGTACAAGTGTGTATTTGTACAAGCAGATCCTAATTCAACAACGACACGCGACAGGTTGCCGGTGATAGTGTTACAAGCGCTGTGGTGCCACAGTAATCTCGAATAGAAACGCTTGACGGACGCCAACGCGTACAACCGTAATGTAGGTACGTGTCCCACACGATGAGAGATGCGCTTTTATCGCATGGAACGATTTGTATGCTATACTTAATAGTTGATTCGTGCAAGTTGACTCGCGATCCCCTAGAACAACTATGGCAGACTAACTGCAGTGAATCGGATAATTGTTATTCAAAATATACTCAGCAATTTAATTTATAACATAATGCTGAGGTCTCGGGTTCGATCCCCGGGTCGGGCAAAGTGATATTGAGTTTTTCTATTCAGTATCAGCTCGGAGTCTGGAATTTGTGCCCGATATGGCGATAGGCTCGACCCCTATCACATCATGGGACGGAATAATGGCGAAAAGTGGGTGCACTAGTTGCACCTCTGCCTACCCCTTCGGGGATAAAAGGCGTGAGTGTATATGTATATATGTATATGTACAATTATATTTATTCGTTATCCTCCTCTCAGAGGAACTGAATAAAAATTCCAAAGACTAAACTAATATCTAAGCAAAAATTTATCAACTCAAATATTTTTATCGCTTATATAGCATAGCGTGAGGTGTACCAGGCAATAGCAACTTACGTAGGTGGTCACGGCTTTATCACAATACCAACGGAGTGTGCATTGCGTTCCGCTGGTTTATGTTATACTTCCCCTTCATAAATATTAAGAAACGGACATACAACGGTATAGCTGTTCTCATATAAATTATGTGGATGTATGAAACTTGCATAGTGACAAGTTTGTAGTAAGAAATAGTTGATAAATTTTACCTAGTATAGGACGGTATTAATAAATGAATCTCAAGTTTGAGTTACATCTCAAGTAGACATAATGTATTGAACTCTTCATACATTATGTCTACTTGAGATGTAACTCAAATTTGAGATTCATTTATTAATACCGGCCATAGTTTACTTCATTAATGGAGCGATCGGACTGGGTTAGTAAATACCACTCCAAAGTTTTTCTTGTTTCTTTTGTCATTACGAGTAGTCCAAACTACATCCCACTCCCTCAAATGCCACCATTACATTGGTACCATAAGTAACATACAATATTAATTAACGGTAGACTATACTCCGTCCAAGGAATTATTTAACTTCTGACAGTTCGGTTTCGAATCAATTGGGGATGTACTATTGCGTTACCGATTCGATCTCTTGTAACAATCGATTTAATTTATGAAGATATTTTGATCGATTAAACACATTGAAATGTTATTTTTTCTCAACATTATGTATTGTTTTATAAACATGCCTAAGCGTTTAAATGTGTATATTTTGTGTTTATAAATTTATTCTGTAGGTATATGTTCTGTATACAATATACCTTTTGTCAATATTTAACTTTAATAGTTTGCCTTATCGGTTATCTTATACTTACGCACGTATAAAAAGAAAATATTTAATTTAAAATGCAAATTTTTATTTTTCAATGAAAACTTTTTGAATTATCTTTATTACACAATCAGTACGCTTGACGAATATCGATCGATAATTAATATCGGAGCTGAAGAACAGGTCGCTTCACTATGGAAAAGAAAAAATGGCGTCCAAAAAGTAGACAATAATTTGGTTTTCCATTCCTTGTCAATAATTATGAATTTTTATATAATTCTACACAAAACGATTCCAGCATTTCAATCAAACACACTAAATGAGTACCTAACAATGAACTAAGACTATTTATGTCAAAATCAACGCAAATACACAAGTTTCTGTCATAAGAAATTTATAGCCAATCCTGCACTTAATTATGTTCTCGAAGCAAACAATTGTATTAGAAGTCATAAATAATGAGACGCCAGTTTAGTAACATTTAATGACGAGAATTAGCAATCTTCGTGCCTATTGTCGTTTTAAACGAAAATTACTTCAGTGTCTGATTAGAAATTAAGATATGTTTAACAAGAAGAGGGTAATGATTTGTGTGTGTGTGTCAGAAGGGACGCATCAACATATTTTTTATAACCTAACTAGTTTTGCCCGCGGCTCCACCCGCGTGATTAAAAATATTTTCCCGAGATAAAAAGTAACATACAGCACTCAGAAGTAATGTAGCTTCCTATTAGTGAAAGAATTTTCAAGATCGGTTCAGTAGTTCCTAAGATTAGCCCATTTAATCGGACAAACAAGCTCTTCGGTTTTATAACATTAGTAGATGTAGATAGTACAGATTAAAGAGCTTATTTTGGTTATTTCTTGTTCATGTGGTCAGCAAACCAAAAAAAATAAATTAACCATTCTGCTCAATAACGTAGGGAGTATATAAAAAGACAACCGCTTACATTATTGAAGTTTAGTTTCCACTAGTTTCCCAGCAAATAATATCAATTCATTACCATACGATAAACATTGTAAATTCGTGTTGAATTTGACAGTAGTCATTTCGTACAGCATTAATACTTGACATAATTGTGGAAGTCTAGTTAATTGCCCTCTGATTGGTTCCTGTCACGCTATTTCTGTTTGATATTTATTACCAGCTACGTCAGAGAACGGACTCTACATTCAATTAGTCATGTACGAGGAACGAAGAGCATTGTTATGACAACTGATACTCGCTAAACACGAAGGCGGTGCGGAGGCGCTCACAAGCCGCGTCGCCGAGGCGTCCCATGGTGTCCGCGCAATCAAACCGCGATAGATCATTTTAATACTGGACATGTCACCGCAAATCTGAATCTCCAATGCAAATGAAATGCAGCGCGTTTACGAAGCACGCTCTAATGGTAAACTATAAATTATAAGACAGGCCAGTCCTGCTATCTGCGCGCGTCTCTGTATAGAATTTCGTTGAGATTATAAGCTGAATACGTAATGGAAATGCATTATTCTAAACGTTTCTGGCTCAATATTTTGTGCGAAATTACCTGCCGAGACGGAAACGGCTCGTTAACCGGTGTTAAAATAAAATTGTCGGGCCCTAAAATGGTGATAACCGAAAAGAGGCGAGACTGTAAGTGGTCTCGTTAGCTCCTGAGTGTTAAACAGGTCGTTTACGAGTGCATTGATTAGGCCGCGTGCGAGGGTATAAATAGACGCGAAACTCCTTTATATTTAATATTTAATACGTATCTAGCGACTTCCCGCAGATATATCTACACGACAGTTACAGCCTACGCTTGTCTATAATGTAAATCAGTCGGGGTTATCAGTCGTCACTTTAGCTTGAAGTGTCCGACTGGTACCTAAAAGCCTTGGGCAATGTAAGCAATGCGTAATTCACGTGAACCAACTGGCATTATTTATGTACCTTGAAAGCTGATAATATTTTCTATGTTGTTATTTAAATTCCATTAGACACAAAAGGAAGTCACGTATAGGAACAGTTTAGTTGACGTGTCCCTTTTGCAGTAATTATATACGCTAATGAAAATGCTAATTGCTACCAATGATATTTAAATGCCTTGTACACTACATTATGAACGTATAATTAACAATTACACGGCCTATCGCGGGACAATTTTGAATAGCTAGTCGAAACATAACCCATTACTTTTGGTTCATAAGTGTCTTCATATAATGGTTGACGTTAGTCAGTGACATAAAATGCTGTTTATCATCCTCGACAGCGCATTTCCTTGTCCTTTTATCTTGCTCTAAAATAACTAAGGAGACTATTGCGTTCAATTTTTTTTGGCTGTTATAGAAACGTGCATTTGCCTACAAATTACTGCGTTCACCATTAAGCAATAAAATATCGTTGATGCCTTGAATAGACTTTATTCTTCTTTCTTCCTCGTTCCATCTCTTGCAATTTCTGGATTCTTCTTTTATCCTATCACGGTAAAATTCATAAGGCCTGGTAATAAGTGGGGACCAAAACTATAATGTGTACGAGAAGCATAATCAGGCAGGCTTTTCAAGATACATCTGCTACCTCAGCTAACATTAGTAATTTAATAAATACCTACTTACCGATCTGCTTAATAAAAACGATTCACGTATTTCACAATGCAATACCTTTATCCCATAAAGTAATCTTAAAAACCGCAGCTCGGCACGTATCTGCTGGGCGTACATTAGTTTACTTAGATGCAGTCTAACCTCGTGATATAAAGATTCGCATCTACAGTGCAAAATTATTTATTTATCTATGACAAAACATCAAGCGGCGATGATCTTGCGAAATTGCTCCGGTTTTCGCTGTGTGAAATTAAATGTCGCAACATGGCGCGTGCCTCTTAGATTTTACGAGATGTAGGTAATTAGACCAAACTTGCTCATAACTTGTGATGAATGGTTGCATATTCCTGCATCATTTGGAGCGGTAACACGACGCGCTTGGCAACACGTTGGAGCCATCTTTGGGCATGCGCAGCGCTTGCAGCAAGTGAACTGATCGTCTCATCATAGTAACAAAAAAGTGCAAAATATCACTTTAAATTGATTCAATATGGGATAGTTGACTTGGTATATTATTTTCAAAGCTATCTAGCTCTCAATGAAAGCCTCCAAAAATCCTTTAAGGCGCCTACATCTATTGTACACAACAAAGAAAAGCGTGAAAAGAACAGTTTTCGGCCATGTCAAAATTTACATTTACACCAAATGAACACTAGCTACCAGAGCGCTCAACGCTTCCTATACTCTAGCACCGCCCTTTACTGCAAAGCCCTTGGCGGCTCGCCAGCAGAGACCAGCTACCTTTATATACATCGTAAACAGTTTTACGCCTTCGGCTAAATACTCCTCTATGCCTTTATTTAATACCGTACACCTGATAATCAAAAGATGTAAATACTGGTTAATTCTACTTCATTTGAGTAGATATAATGTTCTTAACGTCGCTTAAACACCAAATCCTATGACTGTTATTTTACAGCACTCGGTATATCTTGTTTTGATGTCTTATTTGATAGTTTATGATAGCATTCATCGCCGTATAATGAAGATTATGAAGTAGTTGCACGTAATGTAGTTCGTTTGGCGTAACAGTGGCTTCCTATATCATTTAAGATTAAATTGTGGCGGGATTTTTGATATTTTACCTTTTATATTTATCACTTGTTGTATGACATTATAGTACCTTATATTACACTATATTGTAGCTTAAACATAAACTAAAGAGTACACACTATAAAAACCATGTTCAAATCTTTTACGATCAACAATAAAAAGGGAGTTACTTTTGTGACTTAAATTCGATCGCCTGAGTTTTTACAGCGCTAAACACATTCCATGATACAGGCTAAGGTGACATTTACTCGCCTCAGCTAAGAATTGAAGTGAAACTGGACCCGTTCGTTAATAAAATGTTTGATTTCAATCTGCAATAATAACAGCCTGTTAAAGTATTTATTGCACCAGATACAGCTAGAAACATAAATTGAAACACGCCTTCACTGAGCAACATTGGGCGGTTCTCAGGTCATCCGAAAACATTGATAGAATGCTTTATCTAGTTGGAATGCGTCAATCGATGCATTTGATTGGCAATATCGCTCACATACTAATCACCGGTAAATAAGTTGTGTAGATATTAACGGAGAAAAATCCCGATTTCCGGAGGTTCCCACGACGCGCGTCGCCCTGGTTCCCATGCAATTGCGGGTTTAAAAAAAGCAACATAATTCGTAAGTGCGCATGCGTGGCAAATCAAACCCGCCATTGGCAGAATCGGCCTGCGTACAGTATTAAATGCCCACTCTAAAATGCGCAGAATTCCGAAGTGATTGGTCCATAAGGGCAACGCGATAATGTATTAGATAATTATTTCACTTGGCAACTCGAACATCGGCGAGTGCCTTGAATACTGAACGCGCTTTTCGGATAGCTTGTTTGGCACTTTATTAACCTACGAGTGTGGCATACGAAAATAATGAATTTATTTAGCGGCACTCGCTTAACTCATTCATCAGGTGTTACTTTGTAATGTGTTTTAAATGGACACTTGTAGCCACTTAAGTTCTATAGGAATTTTAACGCTTGGCCAACTGGCGTTTGTCTTTTAAACTATGCATTTACTAAGGATAACGAATGTATAGTATTTAGCATTTAAGTAAATACTTATTTGACGGTTATGAGACATAGGTAGGTTACTACCTTAATAAAGGCTCTACTTAGCGGTGACTTGTATTTAAGGGCATTACAAATACTTCATTGGCGCCATCATCTGCAATTGCAATTGTTTTTTTTTTCTGTATTGGATGAATCTTAATTGCAACACAGCTAATGGAGCCATTCAATATGCTCAAAAGTCGTCATCACCTTAAACGCTAACCAGAAAAGCGATCGTAAAGCATTACAAAAAAGGTCTCACAAATTTGATACACGTCTAAAATCCGGTCCCATCACAGTGGACGTTCAATAAAGAATCTTGATGACATCGCCTAATATAGTATAAAGTATGTGCATTTAACAGGACAATCCAATGCGTGGTTTTGCAATAATCGATACCTAATAAACGATATGATACGTCCGCATGATCGATCCATCTATACATCACAAGCATTTAGTTCTCGTCCTGTCTCCATACATCGAATAGTGATTTCATATCTCGACATAAGGCGATCGGCGCGACGCGTTTCCTAAAATAGTGATGTGAAATAAATCAAAGATCTCGCTTGTCGATACAATGTCGTCTAAAAAAGCAAGCGGCGCGTGTGAATCTCCTTCACAACGATTGCATGAGAGATTACGATTCGGAATGTCGATTATCGACTCAGTGACTTATGCGATTGCTCACTACGATTTCAATGATATCTGAACGCGTATTGCTAATAAAATTTTACTCTTTATTTTAAATTACCGCGTTAATTATTTCGCCGTTGAGTTTTATTGCGTCGAGTTTTTCATTTCGTAAGAAATTTTATCGTTTTGTATTTATTATTACGTTTACATCACTTGTTACGTGGACATTTTTCTACTTTTGCAAGACAATCGTCGGTGTTATTCTTTCGTTTGAATTGCGAAGGACCGGCTTCGTGACTACGTGGTATTGCGATCTGTGGTAGCGGTCTAGTTTTTTTTGTTAACCACTATATTATCGATACGCAGTGGCAACCGTTAGTGCAATCTCTGTTCTAGACCTATTGTTACTGAATCACGGTTTTTTAGATATCGTTCGCTTGAAATATTCTCTGTATTGTTGTCCTTGTAAATTGCTAAATCCATAGTTTATTGTCTTTAAATGTCAATTCGCAGATTAAGAAACCATTTATCAACTATCATCATCTACTAGTGAAGTAGCAAAATTGCTTTTTATAATCTGTAAGTTAGAGAGTTCAAATGCAATGCCCTCGCAAGAAATTCATAAAATATATTTTTTTTTTATTTAGAAAACTTATAGCTAACATACATAAGTAGTATAAAAAACATATAACAGGTGGACAATCACTAGTTTTCATGTATAGATAAATAGGAGTTAGGATAATGAGTTGAAATTTGTAGACATGTTATAAAAGATACTAAGAATAATAGGAAGAAAACAACAATATAGTGCATAGTAGTGTATAACAAAATTTAAATCATCACATCCATAAAAAAAGCAAAGCAACTTAATCGACGGGTGCAAATTAAAAAGAGTTATCAGCAAAATAGCTCTTTTTACTTTGCACCCGTCAAAATAATAACCTCTACCAAATACCTACTTTCTATCCCAATCGTAAATGTTAGCACACAACACACTACCCATCCTCTGTAGGTGTGTTAAGTCACGGTGCCGCAACCAAGCGAGACTCGTATCATTGGTTGTTTAAGAACACTACAACATCCCATTACACGTGTGTGATTGATGACCACGCGTGCTCGCATCATGCATTATAATTTAATATCTCATATTATATATTTTTTTTTATATTTCTTTTTGCAATCTGTTGCTTATGACATATATTTAGCACACAAAAAATATACCCGCTCGAATTATCGATACATTGAAGATGCCCCTCACTAATTACGCTAATGAGCTGTAACAATTTAATACCGGGTTTCATCGTCGCGTTAGTTTGTAATAATAATAAATTCTCTTCTCTATTGGTCAGGCAGATCGCTTTCTTTACTTTTAAGGCGTAGACCAAATTATATTTAAATATTCTAAACAGCATTCAAGAGAACAAAACACGACGTATTTTTGAATTTGCACAGAACAAAACTAGCACGTTGCATGTAGAACTTTATACTTTAGGATTAAGTAATAATTTCACACAACAGGCTCGTAACCACAATCCGAATAGGTAAAAGCGTACAAACATTTGATATGGAATCGTTCGAGACAAAATAGCGACGTCTCATTTACAATTCACACCTCGGTGCGACCGTAATCCCTACATTATTATTGGCTGATAAATAAAGCAATTTATCGACGGCACACTCTTCGCCGCATAACATCGGATACATAAGATAATTGTAATTTATTTATTTGAACGAGTGGGACGAGCGGCGCGCCTATACGGAATGCGTGAAATCCGACAAAAGTGTGGCGGAACGTTTGGAGTGGCTTCACTCGCCGGAGGTGAACGAATAAGCGATTCAAATGCTAATATATCACCGGGCGGTGCGGCGTGACGGCTCTCATTGGCCACGCTATTTACATTAACATACATAAGCGTGCTCGCTCCGCCTACCATGCTAGTGCGTCACGCCGCTTCCGAACATCGTTAATTACCGGTAATTAGTGGATCGTGACCGACACTGGCGAGATGTACCGCCGTCGTGCAAACACCGCCAACACTACATGCCCACTGCTCACTACTCACTGCACTACTACAACATTGTATCCTCTCGTGAAATGGTGCGCTTTATGCCATCATAAAATGTAAAAGCTTATCATTATTTCAGGCGTCTTTGATCCCACCGATCTTGCGCGGTGAGTTTGTAATCTATTCGCTGGCTATAAGCAGTTTATGTTGGAACCGATAAATGATAAAATAAATTACTGCTGTCGTTGCTCCAATTGTCCGTTATGCTTATATCAATTTAAAATATATATTTTAGCTTAAAAACTTATAATAAATAACTCAATCATCGTTCAGTAATAAAAAGACAAATCTATAAAATTGTCTTGTCCCTAATATCTTTTTCGAGTATATCAATTGAAATGATTCTATTACTATTTGCAACATTATAAAATATTATCTATGTAGGTACTACTATTCTTAAAAAAACATGTCAAGTAAATCAAAAAGTAAAATAAATAATTAAATTCTTAATTTAAAAATAAAGAACTAAAACCTATTTCTTATCTTTTTTTATTGTTTTCAGCCAGCATCGCAGATGAATAATCATATTAAAATTAAAAAGTAATTAGTTTATGTTGTCAATACAATATATTTCGCCAGTGTCCGCGCGCAGGGAGCACACAAATCATAAAGCATGCGGCGCGAGCCTCACGAACGCGCCAAATATGGCGGCACCGACGTCGACGGTCGACCCTTGTTCAAAGGATTTATGCCCGCTGCTTTTGGTGCAAATTAGCTCGTGTCGACTCGTAGGCGTGATCTAACAAATTTGCGCCAGCAGTTCTTATGAGCATATTTTAGTTCGCGTTCTCTACAAACATCATTTGGGCGTAAATATAGAAATTATGGTAAGCGTAATGTAGGGGGTTGGTCGCTAATGGTTTTGAGCTGTTCAGGAAATTACCTATTTAATTTAGCTTTAAACTAATTTATCGAGTAGTTTACAGAATTATTGTAAAATTACAGATCTTTTGAATAATCTTCTTAGCCAAGTATACGTAAGGAAAATTCTGCATAAAAATTATTCATCTGACCCAAAAAGTTATTTTTAGGTTATTATTATTAAAATTAACCATTCAGTAAATATTTTTTTTATCTGTTATTCCTAATTCCATCAAATTTTCATTGCAACAGTTGATTTCTCAAACCTCATAACCGATAAGAGACTCCACATACATCAATGTAACCTACAGTTACATAAAACTAACCGATACGTCACGCTAAATGTCCAGTAGTGACAACATAATATGGTCTGAAATGTAAATGAATAGCGGGCGGGTGCGCACGCGCATACAATACTGTGATACGTGGGTGATGCGCAGGCGCCGATCAATCAACATAATGGAGCCGTTCAATTTATTGCCAAGCGATTAACGGACATTATTTTTGTACGTGGGCACTATGCATAGTACAATTAATATGGTAAACGGTTAATGATAATGTCAATTCGCATAAAGGTAAGACAAATGGCAAAATGCAAAATAAATTATTACTTGAAAAATGATCCCATGTTATTTCTAGAATATTTTGTTTAGGCAAGAACTATAGTCTACAAGTATTTTTGTTATATCATAATATGCTATATTATATCATACACAAATTATTTCCCTAATTTATCACTACATAGTATAAAACAAAGTCGCTTCCCGCTGTCTGTCCCTATGTATGCTTATATCTGTAAAACTACGCAATAGATTTTGATGTGTTTTTTTTAATAGATAGAGTGATTCAAGAAGAAGTTTTATGTGTATAATTTATCCCGGGGAAATATAAAGCGGGACTTTTATCCCGGAAAAACTCATTCACGCGGGCGAAGCCGCGAGCAGAAGTCTAGTTATTAATAAATTATCAATTTCTCAATCTTAGTGAAGTTAAACATTGTATCTACACTATCATTGTTGTAATTTAATATTTTACTCACAGAGCCTTTAAAATAACAAGTTTACTAAAACGTTCCATAAATATCCGAACAATTCATAAAATAAATATCAAAGGCCTAACATTTTTATCGACGCGATATGAAATCGCGTTTGCCTTAAACCGAAACATTGAACTGCCAATAAAGGCATGTTATTAATAATTAAAAAAACACAGTGGTTTCGGTAGCGAGTGCTCCAGTTACCGATGTCGCAAGTAAGTGGGCGTGCGTCGAAGGCGAGCGTAGGAGCCGACATCGATCAGGACACCCTCGCCGACCCCCCGCCGACCGCCGCCCGTCAGCGTCATTGCGAAACCTCTACGAGTTTTAGCATACCGGTGCACCGACGATATTACAGCTGATTACAGGATGGGGCTAAAGTTGACCAATTACGGAGTACTTGTTAAAACAGCGAATGAATTTATAATTCGTCATTGACAACGTCCGGCTCGGTTTTGCTGCTCAGAAATGATAAGGCAGTGCGCCTTTAGAACTATTTTAGCATGTTATGAGAGCGTAGTTTCGTTGCGCAAGAGTGTGCAAAATGAGATTCATAACTTATTTTTGTTTTGTTCCAGGTCGGTGCCGCACGAGCCCGATGAGCGCGTGCGCGGCGGCCGCCATGCGCGAAAAGCACGCGGCGCCGCGCCGCCTCGCCTCCCCCCCGCACTCCCCACACGAGCACCACTCCAGTCCCCTCGGCTCCCCTCGAGCCGACGAACCACTCGACCTCAGAGTCACGCACAAACGTCCGCCACGATTGGAAGATGAAAACTGTAACCTGATCGCACCCTCACCGCCGCCACATCCAACGCATCCTGCACATCCTGCACATCCTGCTCATCCAGCACTACTGCAGTTCTGTCGACGACTACCTTTGGCTTTACCGGCATCGTTCGGCCGATACCCCTTCCTACCAGCAGCGGCGGCGGCGACCCTACTCGCCCCCGGCGCGCCCCGAGCACCGCCCGTGCCTCCAAATCCAGGAGTTCCAAGAGCGAGAGATCGTTATACATGTTCATATTGTGGCAAAGCGTTTCCGCGCAGTGCGAACTTAACGCGACACTTAAGGACGCATACAGGTGAACAGCCGTACCGTTGTAAATACTGCGAGCGCTCCTTTTCGATATCTTCGAACCTTCAGCGGCACGTGAGAAATATCCACAACAAGGAACGACCGTTCCGGTGTCGTCACTGCGACCGCTGTTTCGGCCAGCAGACGAACCTTGACAGGCACCTGAAGAAACACGAGGCGGAGAATGGCGATGACAGCCGCAGAAGATCTCCAGACGAGACGTACTTCGAAGAGATTAGATCGTTCATGGGACGCGTGGCGCCGGCGCGACGAGCGGCCGCCGCCGCCACCGCCAGTGCCGCGGACCACACCTGATAGTGAACTATTCAGACCATGTTTCCCGTTACAATAATCTGGTCGATGTATCCAAATGACTCTTTGTTTATTATACTGGACCTTTGTTGTGTTTGCGGATTGCCTCCTGATTGTACCTATTTATCGCGCCAGAAGTTTACCTTTTTATGAAATATTATTTGGAAGACTGCGTTAAAATGAGCATATTGAACCTTATTAATGAACGATTAACGATTATTTTCATATTTAAAGACAATATAAAATATGATTCTATTATAAGCTAAATAAATTCAAAATATATAGTACCTTATTTTCTAAAGCGCAATAAAACCCACGATATGTACGGCAATAACCACTCATTTTTGCCACTAAGTCTTCCATTATCCATCAATTTACAATGTAATCAAATGTTCCACAAATTCAGGTGCACGCTTAATATAGATTATTGTTACCGTAATAGATTGGCGCAAGTGCATAAGTGAAATGAAGTGATTATAGGTATACTTGCCACCAAGTCGGCTATTAGATAAGAAGTGATAATGCATCTCGTGTACTTAATGTAAATATAATAATTGTTAATAGCATAAGTTAGAGCGCGTACAGAATTCACTACCGATAGTTTTACTACAAGAATAGTACGTACTCGTGTATTCCCTGTCGATAAGACGTAAATAGACAAAATATATTTTAAGTGTTCAGAGAGTGTTCGCTATTTTAGATTTATAATTTCGTTATATTGTATGGATGTAAGTAGTTTCTTTGTATTTTTTTGTAAATTTCGCTTTATTCGATGTAAAATATTTAGTGTTATTAGTCTGAGATGAAACGCCGGTTACCAATACAAATATAACTTGTTGTCTATTGATGATATTATAAATATTTCTTTTATAAATTGTTAGAAAAGTTGTTTAAAAATTATCACTCGGAATTTAATGCATGTTGCGTAAATTATATAGTTTTGGGCACAGGAATCATCTCCCGTTATGTTCACGATGCCCTCTTGTTAAGTTTCGAAATATTACGCAAATTAGAATTATAATATTATAATATAATAATTTTGAGATTTTAAAAATTAGACCTTAAATGAAATATCATTAGAGATTATTACATTAAAACATTGTATTCCAAATTGTATACTAAATTTAGATAATTATACATCTGTGATTTTAATTTATTTCTGAGCTTCATTTGGTACTTTGTATATTGTCTCAAAAGATATCTCTCAAAGAACTAATCTGAACGTTCCTGTAAGTATAGATAGATCTCTATTATTGTTGCGAGTGTAAAAATATACTATCATTTATATATAAAACATAACTTTATAATTAACCTGTCAGAAAAAAGTATTGTACAATCAGGAGCATAAGTATCTGTACAAAATCAAAATTTCAAATCGCCTATATATGCGTTAAGTTAAACTGAAACATTTTTGTCTTCGTTTGAACTAAAGTAAATAAATCTCTTTTGTTTTATTTTTGTGAAGAGAAAAAAAGATTAGTAAGAACACCAAAAGTATGTAGGCAATTTGAAATTTTGAATTTGTTCAGCTTCTTATGCTGGTGATTGTACATTGACCCTATGACCAGTTGATATGAGATCTACTATCAAATATTAAATTCACAAAAAAAAGGGTAAGAAAATTATCAGTGTGTAAGTTACCTTTGTGTGAATGAAATAATTGTCATGCCTCTTTAACCCTTTCTATGCGGGTCCAAACAAAATTCTAGCAAAGATAAATTTTAAAATACTTACACAAAACCACTTCCATTTTCAGAAGACGTGATTAGACGTCAATCGCATAGAAAGGGTTAACGAATTCGTACCAAATTATTGAACACGCATGAGAGATGCTATTTAACTTATCACTAGAATGAATAAGATATAGAGATTATTACATCTATCGTTTTTGTACTTTTGATACCTATTGGTCATTCTGAGGTCACCAATTACCTTTTCAAAATGAAATAAATAACAATAAACTTTATCATGTATTTTTAATTATTTATCTACTCCCAATCAATAAGCATCACTTAAAATAAATACTGTAGTCACAAAATCTATCTCCAAAAATCCTATCTATTGATGGTTAAAAATTAATAACAATAAAAAGACTTCATTGTTCATGGCATTTATTATTGTTCAAATGTTGGTAGCCAATTTGGATAGTAATTGGATCCAATGTTCTTCATAAGTTTGATACAAGCACACCAACAATACCAATTGGAATCAGGATGTAATTGAAATACGTTGCTGGGCGTATTTTTTTTAAAAAGAACTATATCTCAAAGCCACATCACATCCGCCTTAGTTACGTATCCTTTTAAGTCACTTAATGAAACTTTTTGCTCCAATGGAAAACTTCAATTGATTCCACAAACATAATGACAAAAAATACAATAACTGGATGTGTAAAAAATCGATGACAACGATAATTGTAATATGGACAGTTTAAATATGAAAAACCGTCCCCTTTAAAGCATTAAAAATAATGGCTTATTTAAGAAAACAACATCTGCTACCAGATATTATTACTAATCGAATAATGGCAACACTAACCAGTTAAGTAAATATGCTTAAATTGAAAATTAATTTACGATCCAAAAGAAAACATATAACCAAAATATCGTAATAGTCTTGTTTCGTAACTATAAAGAACTACGACGATCAAAGAGTAAAGAAAAAAATGTGTTCCCCAAACTCAAGCCTCAAATAATTCATACATACCTATATCAGCGAGAATCGAACCCGTGACCTCACGATTCCAATGCTAAAATAACTAAACATCTGTTATTGTTAAGCAATTGTCTTATACAAATCGAATTTAGTCAAACAATACCAAAGAGAAGTAATAATACCACATTACAAAACTAATAAACAATTTTCAGTCCATCTCTGCCTGCCTCAGGCTGTTAATCTTCGTTTACGATCCGATTATGCTTTATTGTCATTAATTTGCGACAATCGAAAACGCCCGCCAGACTCAGTCTGCACGTTGCCAAACTGTTAGATTTATTGTTCTAATCAAATACACTGACTACCTATAAAAGAGATTACGGAGACTGCATGATATTTATAACTGTATGTATTACTGCTGCTTTTAAAAAATCTGGGGATAATATACACGAAGAATAATGGCAATTCATTTGAAAATTTAGAACAACTTTGTATAAATGTTGGGGGACTCCTGCATTATGGGACTCGATTATTTATTTATTTATTTATTAACACTTTATATACAATGAGTATAAAGGCGGACTTAATGCCGAAGGCATTTTCTACCAGTCAACCTTTGGGTGGTGTAGAGACAAAACAAGGTAGGTGTACACAACGTGAGAAAGTAGTGGTCAAAACATTAATATAATAAAGAATAATAATATATATAAACATGATACATACATAATATTATAAAATAACAAATGAAAAAGAAAAAAAAAACAAAGTATAGTGGTACCTAACATAAATATAGATATCATATACATACATACATACATATATTAAATATATAATACTAGATGCCCTGTTGAGAAGATTCTGCCAAACTATGTTATTATGTTATTTATACAGAAAAAAATAATAAACGTCGATAAATATTACGCCTTTTTATTTACAAGTCGTATCAGAAAACATAGCTCAAAATAGATTTGAATTAATTAAAAATTTTAAGTCACTTGTTATTTAGCAATTATCTAATCCAAGTAGATAAAAACCAAGATCCGTTTCTCGACAAGCTACTCTTACTTTAGTGAACGTTCACATTGCGAAAAAAGGATAAGCCATATCGTAAGTAATAAACGATTAAAATACATGGCACTAATTATATAAGATTTTCATAATATAAGTTATTCGAATAATACTACAATCGATAAATAAATAATCGAATGAAACTACCCTTGTAATCAACCTGCCCTTCCACAACACAATCGATACAAATCTTACTGAACCAAATACATCATTACCTTTGCCTACGAAACGAAATAAGCCCCATTATTATACATTCATAACGAAATAATTACAAATTTAATGAATACGTTATCTCGATCAAGTATCTCGATGATCGACTGGGCCGAACGTTAGAAAGGTATTTCAAGGACAAAATGTTTTTATACCGAATTCATTGTAATCCGATTTAATGACAATCGTTAAAGTTTCATTATTTTTTTATGGGATGGGTGACGCGTTGGTCTAATATAGATACGGAAAGTGGTAGGATAACTATTGTATAGTTATAGTGCGGTCACTAGAGTTGGACACGAACGGTATCACTAAGGGGCTGGCGCAAGTCAAGAGATTTTATTCACACAATATTTTATAAATGAATGTAATAAAATAACACTATTATAAGTTCCTTGTGTATTTTTCAGCTATCTTTAGATACTGTTATACTTTATTATGTATAGTTTACAACGGCAAATAGGTAAAAACGAAAAAAAAAGGTTTCACGTTAAATGTGGTTTCTAAATCCCCAAAATATATGATAATTCAGTAAAATAAACGTATCCCAAAAATAATGGTGTTACTCGTGTAAAAGAACTTTATACAAAATAGGAGAATAAATAAACCGCTACTTTAACAGGTAAATATTCTCTCATAATTATTTGAACGACGCAAATATAACCAAGTCACCACAAAAAATTGCCAGCGTCACTTCATTCCTAGGAATATATAACAAACAACTTCATTACACGCACATTGCGCAAAACAGTAACTTAGCAAAAACCTAACAAAAAACTCTTAACAATTATGGGACTGATGTTTCAATAACATCAACATGAAACTGTATTGCTTATGCAATAATATATTTCATGATATTATAAATATAATTTTGATTTTGATGCGACTAATCCTGTATGACGAAATTTAAGTACGTCTATTGAACATTAAATTGCTAATTGCTATACATCTGTATAACAATTTAAAGAAGCCATCTGGCTTCAAAAACAATTTATAGCCATTTTGATACAAAATTGCAATCTTGCAATATGTGTTAATTTTAGGACCTTTAATTGCATTTCGACTGCGTGTGTGCCTTAAAATTTTACAATAATACATTCACTAATTTAGATTGGTGGTCAATTATGTTGCATTTTATTTTTAAATGTAGAGTATTCCGTCTATATTTAACCACAGACCCGCCACTCACCTGTGACTTGCTATAAAAGTGCCTATGTTGGGTGGGGCCGGTTGCACAACGATGGTCCGGCGCAGGCGCACGGCGGCTGCGCGGGCCTTGTTACCGGCGCGTGCGGCCACCGTTGCGTTTCATTATTTATTGCTTATTGAAAAACTTCTACTGAATTCCCACTTTTGTTCGCTTTGCGTGTCATTTAGACTCGGATTGCTGAAATGCAAAAACCTAAGATGATTATTGACAAATCTGGGGCGATAAAAATAATAGTTATGTTTCGGTTGTGTTCTATCCGTAAAGTTTTAACGATCTGTGAAATTTTTTCTTAAAATTTGTTGTTTATTTACGCTGATATCATAAGTGACAGATTGAGTTTATTGTTTTTGACAATTTAATAAAGCTACTCTGAAATTATCACGAAGAAAAGAAGAAGAATATATATTATTAAATACTAGGTTTTGCTCGTGGCTTCGTCCGCGTGAAAAGCCTTTCTCGCTAAAAAAAAGTTCCTAAAACACAATACCACGCCCGTGACATCTATTAATTAAAGAATACGATTAAAAATATCCATTATTTCCCATGGGAGCAAAATACCGGGACAAAAAGTACCCCATGTGTTAATTCAGGACATGATCTGTCCGTGTGCCAAACTTCATCCAAATCCGTTGAGTTGTTTCTGCGTTTACTTCTAACAAACATCCAAACATTTTCACAAACTTTCGCTTTTTTTTTGTTCCTAGCTAAACTTGCTAGACTGACGAGGGTCGGCTGATGAAAGAACACCGGTCTTTTGGGTGAGTGCAAAAGGCGCTCGTAACCCTTTAAATTTAAGCGACCATGCTGAGGGCGACCCACTAACGGGTCACGAACCTCGGCTCAGGACGGCCACTGAGAGAGGATGAGACATCATCGATTGGGTTATAATATTACTAAGATAAGATTATATAACGAAATGTCAGACTTGTAATTTTTCTAGATCATCGTAGCAATGTCTATCCATTGATATTCATCGCTACTACAACTCTGATCCCCTATCTAATCTATACAAGGAAAGATCTTCGTTTCTTTCCTAACAATATTTAAAACTCCAACACAATAAAACTACAAAAGTAATATAAACTCGATCAAATTACGGCGCAATAGTAGCCTCCAAAATTGAATTTTGTAAGGCCGTCTAGATATGAAATACGTCCGTACATGTACAATCGGAGCAGATAAGATGTAACCATTGAAATCAACCTGTCTGCGGTCAGTTGCATGATTTTTGAGAGCGTACTCTGCGGTGATATGACAAAGCGGACATACATTTTATGGAAGCGCCCGCGCCGAAATTACTCCAAGGACTAGTCTAGACACCTCTCTACAATCATCATCATCATCAGTCACATGAAGCCCAATGCTGAACACAGGTCTCGCACTTTAAAAAAAAAAGGCCTCCCCTAAAGATTTCCCAACGAGCCTGTCGAAAGCGGCCAGCATTCAACAAACGTCAACGCTAATAGAAAACAAAATAAAAATATAGGATACTGGTGGTAGGACTCTCATATGTAAGAGCCCGTCTGGGTGGGTACCACCGCAATGTCTATTTCTACCGCCAAGCAGCAGTGTGCATGCACTGTTGTGTTTCGGTTTGAAGGGCATTGTAGCCAGTGTAACTACAGGACATAATGAGACTTAACATCTTATGTCACAGGATGACGAGCGCAGTGGAATGCCACACAATACTTTGTAACTCAAGGTGCTGGATGGTGTTTCTACTGTTTATGGGTGGTCGTATCGCTTACCATCAGGCAAACGGTATGCTAGTCTCGTCATTCGATGCAATATAAAAATATGGGAATGACATCTCCGATCGATAAGTCTGTCGCATGTCATTCTCATTCATTTTTTGGCTACAGACCCAGAGGCCCTGGCCAAAATACCTTTCTACAATCGGCAGCAGGGAACAAAAATAGGGAATAGCATACACTAACAATAAGTTTATTGCTAGGATATGTCAAACATAACGTTAGCATTAACGACGGTGAAAGGCATCTTAACTTAGTCAGATTAGTGATTAATCATCATCATTAGCCAAATGACGTCCACTACTGAACATCTTCTTCTTAGTCGTTACACTCTTGGCAGAGTGGTCGTGCTCGTCACGTCAAGGTTTATGGCTAGCTTGATAATCCTGCGCCACTCCTCTCTGATTGCTGCTCTCCTAGTGCACGTATATAGTAAACCATCCAGTACAGCTTTGACCTGGTCCGTCCATCGCATCAGCGCTCTCCTTCGTGCCCGTGTGCCTTGGACCTTCCCCTGCACCACAAGGCACTCGATGGACATTTCTCCACGAGACACGAGTCCGAAAAACTGCTGAACATAGGCCTCCCCTAAAGATTTAAAGACGGACTTATCAAAAGCGGCCTGCATTAGTGATTGGTGATTCTATTGAGAATTTTAGATTCAATATTTTTAGAATATATGATAGCCAACTATCGGGTTACATAAGTAATATTATTTTAATTGTGTATTTCAAGTTGCTTAAATAAAAGATGATGCAAAACTTCATTATAAAATTAATAGATAGAAAATTAAATGTCACATTTTCTTATTTGAGAATATATTTTAGTAAAGTTTATGAAACTACTACCAACAAACCAAATAGACTCTACTTTTCTAGAACAACACCTTCGTGTTAAAGAGCTATGCGGAATTAAATAGGCAATCATGATTCTCAACGAGTGTGATATAGCTTCAATTTATATTCAATTGTAAACGATACCGAAAATAAGTTTTAGCTCAGCAATACCATATTTAAAAAAAATCCCATTCCAAATTTAAATTATTTAATAAATACCAGTCACATCCAGCATCCATACATCAATGTGCCGAACAGGTGACCGATCCATCACTTGCGTTCAGTGACGTGGCTAATTAACGGTAAGCAAGGTCGGTGATGAAACAGGTCCCAGCACCCACTCCGAGCACTGTCAGTTGCGTAATACAGCGGTGCACCCAAGAGTTCTTAACGAGGATTCGTCTTCAGGTCTTACTGTATACATATGCAAAACATATATCACGCCTGTTGCCCAAGGGGTAGGCAGAGGTGCAACCAGGGCATCCAGTTTTTGCTGTATGTGATCCTTCCCATGATTTGATAGGGGGCATGCCTATCATCATATGTGCCATAAATATCAGACTCCGGGTTGCTACTGAGCATAAAAACCCAACATCTCTGCCGGACCGCAGCTGCAGAGCGATGAGCGTCCGCCGCAATACAACTACGCCACCAAGGCAGAAATCATTATGACAGTAAGGAATCGTCTTCAAATCGTAGTTGTTATGTCAACGCGGTAGCTCGTCTTAAATGTGTGCTTTTTTAACTTTAAGAATAAGGTCTTGCTTTTATTGTTGCATGGATTCGTTTTCAAGTCTTACTTTATACTCTAACGTAAGAATTAATGTATAGACGCAAAGAATCTTCTTCAGATCTATTTTTGGAGCAAGTCCACACAAGTCGACTCACGCAATCCCCACAATATGCTCATACATATTATGGTCTATACCTACTTCAAGTTCCATGCATATTTCTTGCACTATCAGATTAATCGTAATTATAATACAAAAGAGATTATTGACATGTGGGCCGATATTTGATTACATTTCATTGTTTCGTTCGCTGTATATGGTGCTGAGGTCTTTAATGTCCACTAAAATAAATCCTTAATGTACTAACAGTGGACCTACAGTTCTTGGGAGCGATTCCCAGATCAGGCCAAATTCATGAAGGTTTTTCATCCCCCAAAGCGGGTTGAAGTCAGGCGGCTATTTGGAAAAACGAAACCCAATTTTTTTAACACGTTTAAAATATTTTTCAGATAAACCTAAACTGACATGGTATAAGCATGGTAAAATTACTGACATGGTAAGGGTCGTAGCTCGCTCATGTGTAAGAGTCCGTCTGGGTGGCTACCACCGCAATATCTATTTCCACCGCCAAGCAACAGTGTGCATGCACTGTTGTGTTTCGGTTTAAAGGACACTGTAGCCAGTGTAACTACTGGACGTAATGTGACACCTTATCCCTCAGGATGACGAGCGCAGTGAAATGCCACACAGTACTTTGTAATTCAAGGTGCTGGATGGTGTTGCTACTGTTTATGGGTGGTCGTATCGCTTACCATCAGGCGAACGGCATGCTCGTCTAGTCATTCAATGCCATAAAAAATAGTATGATAACCTTTTTAATATCACTTTACCCAACCACTTGCGCATCTATTTACCTATAAAGTAAATTTCTTAATAGATAAGCCATCAAATAAACGGCAGGAAACGTAACATGGTTTCGCAATAAACTACAGTACGGCTAAGGCGCCTCTAGACCACGCCAGATATTCTGATGAGGACGAGATAAATTAATTATAGAGTCGCACATGGGCGGGGTCTAATAAACTTGCTTATCTGGTGCGCTCCAAATAGCCTACTCACGTACAAGGAGTACATTATTTCAACTGTAAATAAGTATGCAAAGTTCATATTTCGACATTATTGAGCACAAAAAATTAATCGACTGCCTTGGTGGCGTTGTTGTATTATAGTACGACTGCAAAGCTGAGGTCTCGGGTTCGATCCCCGGGTCGGGCAAAGTGATATTGAGTTTTTCTATTCAGTATCAGCTCGGAGTCTGGAATTTGTGCCCGATATGTCGATAGGCTCGCCCCCTATCACATCGTGGGACGGAATAATGGCGAAAAGTGGGTGCACTAGTTGCGCCTCTGCCTACCCCTGCGGGTATAAGAGGCGTGAGTGTATATGTATGTATGTAAAAAATTAATCCTAGATATTTTTGGATTATTTAAGGAGATTGGATATATAAGTTGAACAAAGTAAAAACTACAAAACTCGATGGGTAACGCTCATCCTAAACAATAACTGTCAAAATGAATCTTTACGACTGAATTTAATCAACACTGTCCGTATCTCTACAAGAAGCTACCACAATGTAAACTTGTGTGAGCACATTATTTATAACCTTTAATATATTTTTGGTATAGCAACACCACAAATCAAGATCTCCATGTTTTCATATCCGCAAGCCAGCTCAATCAATAAGACAGACACACCTCAAATTACTCAAGATAATGGTGTCAAAATTAATCGAATTGGCTCACGATCGGCAATAAATAGTCGCGCGTGACGGACACGCGTCGCAACAATTACCCATTGTTAATTGCATATTCATTGAATCCGAAATAGCACCCTCAAATTACGTGATAACCGACATCGTAACTTATTAAATGATCTACGTCCATAAATTGTAATAAACAAATTAGGTGCCCGCACTCGTGGCCCGAGGCGGCAAATACTGTAATTATCGAAATAAACTCGAACAAATTCCATTAGCCGTGTCGACGATGGACGTCGTTATGCATCATTTTAATGCAGTTACCACAAATCGTGAAACGTTACGATAAGTTCGATAAAGTGGGACAGCGTACACATAATGAGTGCACCGGGTATCGATAATTACACGGTAGCAGTGACGATAAACGTCGACACTATTGTGCATAATGTCGTCCAGTATTGCTAAATTATACAGTGCGCGGTGGTGCGCTCTGGTAGCGTGGTGGCAGTTACCGTCGACCGGTCCTCAGGGGCAGGGTCCTTCTGCGGCACACAACAAACTCTTATCTCGCATCTGTATAAGAGTGTACAATTTGCCAATTTTTATTAATATTCGTGATTAATTTGGCTGGCAATTCATACTTAAAAAAAAAACATTTTACACGCTACTTCGGTGAAACGTGTTAAAACTTTATAAATCTGATAAGGCGGCCAAAAGCTCAACACGCGGTTTCGACGCGAGATTCCATGGACGACGATCAACGCCTTCTGATCAGGTGGAATCTTTGCTCGCATTGCTGTAAAAGTAGCAATTAAAATTGAGTTTTTTTTTTTACTATTTTTTTATTTTAATTAAACAAAAAATAATGAAAAAAAAATACAAATGAGAAACCAGACCGATGTAGAATGTAACTAATAATGGAATAAATGGGGCATAAATCTAACAACTCCGGCATCATCACTATCAGCCATAATATGTTGGCCACTGTTAAACATAGGCCACCCCTAAAGATTTCCACACGGATCTGTTAACTACTCCGTGGTAATCGTCAATGAATAATAATGCTTATAATAATCACAGAAGAGTTATTAACTGCTGAATAGGTTAACGCCATAAATTTTGTAAGGTATAATATTTTCCATAAAATAATAACTTTAATTGTTATGCTAATATTATGGCAGGTGTCATCCGAAGGCATGGCTTACCCAGACCACCCTTTTAACTAGAAGAATAAAACAAATCTGCTGAACCATTTCATCATACTGAGATGTGGTATCATGTTACCGCATTATGAATTCATCACGTGTGATTTGTAAGGCCACTTTTCCGCATCGTTTCATTATATTAAAAACCTATTTTTAATAGCACGTACATTTATTAATAACAAAAAAATCTCAAAGATACATTACACAAAAGTTATTTATAAACTGGATTGCACTGTAGTAATTATAATCGACTATATTTAACTTAATAAGTATATACTGAGAAAAAACAAATAGTGAACTGTTTACTTGAATTGTTCAATTTATTCTTAAACAATTAAATGCAAAATACCTTCGAATTGATTGTAATTTGTACATTCATTTAAATTTAATTAAGTAAATCAAACATTAATTTAAATGATAATGACTATATATTGCATTTTTAAAAATCTACCAATGCCGAATTCTAGATATTTTCTTCTCAGCCTACCGCTGGATTTTTCGATGCTTTTATTGTCACGGTCACTGTAATATATAAAAAAACGATATAAATCCCTGAACACATTTTTAAATAGCTCATTTTAATCACATGAAATTATATATCACCCACACATACACATACATACACTCACGCCTGTTATCCCCGAAGGGGTAGGCAGAGGCGCAACTAGTGCACCCACTTTTCGCCGTTATTCCGTCCCATGATGTGATGGTGGGCGAGCCTATCGCCATATCGGGCACAAATTCCAGACTCCAAGCTGATACTGAATAGAAAAACTCAATATCACTTTGCCCGACCCGGGAATCGAACCCGAGACCTCAGCATTGTAGTCGTACCTTAATACAACTACGCCACCGAGGCAGTCATTATATATCATTATAAATAATATCGAAAACCAATCCAAAAATCTCATAGAAGAAAATTGCCTGCAAATTGTAAACAAGTTTATAGCATTAAAGTGAGTAGCGCGGCAATAATTGCCGATTCAAATTAAAATGCTTAGATTAGAAATTCATATTCAAATGAAAAGTTGTAAAACTGTAGGGCGTTCTAAATAGTAGGAGCCTGTTTAATTTAAATGAAGACCGCATAAGGAAAATATTGGATTACTTTATTTACAACTTGGCTTTCTCGTTTCATTTGAAAGTAGTCATAACATAAATTTGCTTGATTTTGACTTCTATAGTTCTATTAACGTCCTAAGATACATTGAATCATTCATTAACATAGATTATAACATCATGTTTCATAAAAAACATTTTATACGTAAAAGTGTTCCAAATATTATGTTCCTACCAAATATGCAAAAAGGAGGAAATTAAAAATATTGCGAATTTTAAACGGTCTAACACAAAAGTACCGTAAGTCAAGATTGTCGACAAATTACCGCTCAATGCAAACAGCGATCGAAACTACAATCTGCACTACACACACATGGCACAGGATATATTACGAGAGTTGATTGCGCTGTGAACTATTTTATGTATATTCATGACATACATATTTTTTATGGCATCGAATGACGAGACGACCATGCCGTTCGCATGATGGTAAGCAATACGACCACCCATAAACAGTAGAAACACCATCCAGCACCTTGAGTGACAAAGTACTGTGTGGCATTCCACTGCGCTCGTCATCTTGAGACATAAGATGTTAAGTCTCATTATGTCCTATAGTTACACTGGCTACAATGTCCTTAGAATCGAAACACAACAGTGCATGCACACTGCTGCTTGGCGGTAGAAATAGACATTGCGGTGGTGCCCACCCAGACGTACTCTTACATATGAGAGTCCAACCACCAGTAAAAATTTCTATTGCTTATGACAGTCTACCGTCTGCATCCTGCATAACTATACCTTATCAATAAAAAAAGACACTAAACATTTAGATGTGCTTACAAAACTCTTAACTCATATATACCATTATCCCTAAAATAACAGCTTTTACAACAATCAAATTGTAACAGACTCAAAATAACAAACCACATCTTGGTAACAAGCGAAACAAAACAACAATAACATAAGTTAATTGTGAATCGTGATAGAAAGGCACATCACTTAAGCACTAAACTGTCTAGACAGTTTTGCTGCTTAATAATATATTGTCCGGTTATTGGAACATGATATGAGCGAAAGTAAGGCATTTTTTAATTTGCTAAACGACTTAGTGCATTTTGGTGACTTTCAACAATCAGAAGCGATAAATACTTTAGGAAGAATAGTGTACTAGACTGAGGATACAGATATGTTGATATTAGCTTAGCGGGGCCATGAAAAGCCATACTATGGGCCGACCGGACCGAGTATGTTATATCCACTGCTTATTGTGATACAATATTAAATAATACTAGCTATTTCCCGCGGCTCCGCCCGCGTAAAAAAGTTTTTCCGGTATTAAAGTCCCGGTTTATATTTTCCCGGGATAAAAAGTAGCCTATGTGTTAATCCAAGACATGATCTACCTGTGTGTCAAATTTTATCGAAATCCGTTCAGTAGTTTTTGCGTGAAATAGGAACAAACATCCATACATCCATACATTCTTACAAACTTTCGCGTTTATAATACTATTATATTATATAGTAGGATTCATAAAACCGTAACATATGCAAAGCTTTTACAGCTATTCAAACTAATTAATAAACGCCAAAAGGCAACAGCGGATTCCAAAAATGTTGAAGAAAACATTTTATAAAACATTTTCGAAAATTATTCCAGTCGCCGGCTCTCACAAAGTATGTATTAAAAAAGGAAAAAAACCTGGCAGCTTGCAAAACAAGAGCAGATTCCGAAATAATGAGGTGCGTGGAGGACACGAATATTTGGGAGGGTACGTGCGGCTCCGAGTATAAAGCCTAATTACGCACGCACACACACACACACTCACGCCTGTTATCCCCGAAGAGGTAGGCAGAGGCGCAACTAGTGCACCCACTTTTCGCCGTTATTCCGTCCCATGTTGTGATATGGGGCGAGCCTATCACCATATCGGGCACAAATTCCAGACTACGGGCTGATACTGAATAGAAAAACTCAATATCACTTTGATCACGCGGGGATCGAACCCGAGACCTCAGCTTTGCAGTCGTACTGTAATACAACTACGCCACCGAGGCAGCCTAATTACCCATTCGGTATTAAACGAACAAAAGATTGCACGACTCGTGCTGGCTAGCTTCAGTTATTTCCAGCACCTTGGATGATAAAGCTCTAGTCCTTAACGCCTTAGGCCTTATTTATTTATATATACACACACATACACTCAAGTCTTTCACCTTCAAAGGGGTAGGCAGAAGCGCAACTAGTGCACCAACTTCGTCGTGCGTATTTCCTCACATGATGTGATAATTTTTTTTATGTGAGCAGTAACACCTATCTAGAATTACTGAACCGATTCAAATAATAGTTTAATAATTATTAATAGGAAGCTACATATACACTTCTAAATATCCTTGAATGAAATTTAAAAACAAGTCTCGGTTAATACGTAGCTTTTTATCCCGAAAAAGCAAAATTCTTAATGCGCGAATACATTCCAACGTAGACTATAAGCTAGTAATATATACTTATATACCAAATTCACAATCACTATGTCGGCGTACTTACTCTGTGCAAGTGGACACCAGACACACCCGGAACGCGATGCGCAGGCGCAAGCCGCAAATCGCTGACGGGTTTTTCACCGCGTGTATGGTGGTCGTTATCCAGACAAGTACAAGAACTCTAGCACTAAGACATTAAGTGCAAAAAAATCTTAAGTATGTTTATTCATTGCATTCTAAAACATATACAACTTTTTAACCGTGTCTTTCATTGCATAGATACAGACCATCATAAGTGAACTTCAGTAGTGTTTTATGTTACTCTTTAAGAAAAACGAAATAGATGGTATAAATCAGTACAATAATATATCTTTACATAGAACCAATCAGACTCCGTTACATCATTATATTAGTGCTAATAAATTGATGCATTTAGAAATAAGTACATGTTTGAATATGGTCGGAATTCCAAAGTAAACAAAACTTACTCGCGTAGTATCGTGAAGAATAACACCCTGATATAGCCGGCGGCTTCACTCCGTCCGTCTATAATAGACATACTAAATGACCGTGATAAACATAAATTACGTCCAGAGTAACATGAGCTACCTCACCGCCCGACGAGAGGCGAAATGTCCCATTAGAAGAGAGCATCTGTAGTTTATAGAGATCGTGTTATATTGGCCGATCCAGTTCGCTCTCGGCCACAATATTTTCACTCTCTATGCCATCCGCGAGGCGGTTTTCTACACCGATACAGTTTTTCATTTGGTAAATGCTACGCGACCGGTTTCACTTATCGCTTAACATGCCCGTAACTATGCATAAATAAATAACTTTCGTAATGAGTTGAAATATTTTTATTCTAACAAAAAATGTTGTAGGGTGGGCTCTAAAAGGCTGGCCGGCGTAAGACACCATTCTTTGTGGACTCCTTTCATTTCCGAATAGGTTTTTACAGCGTGTCGTAATCATCTGATTACGCAGATATAAATACATCTTGTACATCTGTACAAGATGTATTTCGCTGATGTTAGAGTATTTTCGTCATAAATAATATAGAGCATAACTTAATGCCATTTTAATTGATTTGCGTAAACGAAATACTGAGTAATGAGTTAGCCTAGTCCTGCTTCTTAACTATATGATTAAAGATATTTATTGATGACTAAGTATTTCAACGCTAGTCGGCTGAGTGTCTCGAGAGTGTACCGGCTACTGGGTCCAATTAGCATGCTTTTAAGTATCTATCTATGATTTTTTGGCAGTACCGAAGTTTGTACTTCCCATAATATGATCGCTTGCAATCATATGGCAAATATTGGGTACAAATCGGACTCCGGTCAAATGATAACTCTCGAAGTGCGTCCCTAATTGCACAGCCTTGGTAATGTGCCAACAAACCATATTACATAAGCTTTGATACAAAAAAACGAAATAGATATTTGTAGTACATCCACGTTTACTCAAGTAACTTTCTCGGTATACCTACGTAAGTTTTTCTCGGAGCAAAAAACTTGTTAGCGGCGCAAAAATGAAACGAGCACCGAGCGCATGCGCCGCTCCCACGAAATACTTGTGCTCATCAGGTCGCCAATTTATATGAACAGTTATGCCAAATATTTGAGTTACAGAACTTTTTGGTACATTTGGTGATGTTGTTTTTTTTATTGGCATGATAAGGACCGCACTTCAGCTGACGTTAAGTGGAGTGGGGTTCAGATAGTGCGTCGGCTGACGAGAGATGATTATACCCCTCCCGTTCCCCCACAATTGGGCCTGTTTGAACCGTATATACACAATACATGCTGATCCCGGAAAGCTACACACTTACGTGGACCACAATGACGGGACGCCTTGTGTACTGTAGTCGCTATCGGTGATACCATTTATCCACATGTATTTATTTGTCAGTGGGCAACATTGAGAGCGCGCTCTACTAAAAACAAAATGGACTACATATTTTGTGGAATATAATTAAATTAAACATATATATTACATACATATACATATACACTCACGCCTTTTATCCCCGAAGGGGTAGGCAAAGGTGCAACTACAGAGGTGCACCCACTTTGCGCCATTATTCCGTCCCATGATGTAATAGGGGGCGAGCCTATCGCCATATCAGATACAATTTCCAGACTCCGGGCTAATTACTGAGTAGAAAAACTCAATATCAGTTTGCCCGACCCGGGGATCGAACCCGAGACCTCAGCATTGCAGTTGTACCATAATATAACTACGCCACCGAGGCAGTCGGTATATTATATTGTAATAATTGGGAACGTGAAATCAACAAGAGCTTTAATTACTCTCATAGCATTAAAATAAGGCCCATTAAATCAAATACGTTTCCAGACTTTCAAATATTAAGAACGCTCAGAATCACACCAGATTATAATAGTGCGAATTAGAATATAATTTCAAATATGTAATTAACTAGCTTTTGTCCGCGGCTCCGTCCTCGTTAATAAGTTTTTCCGGGCTAAATGTACCTAGATAAAAACGTTCCTGTTGAATCATTTTATTAAAAAAAGGCGCATCAAAATCCGTTGCGTAGTTTTAAAGATCTAAGCATATATAGGGACAGACAGCGGGAAGCGACTTTGTTTTGTACTACTTTAAGAATTTAAATCATGTGTATAGCGGCGTAGTTATATTATTGTAATAATAAAGCAAATTACAATATATGGGGATAATTAAAAAATAATTTTTAATTATCCCCATATCCCGCTATTAATCCTTCTGGATTAATGAATAAATTCCAGCATAAAAAATATCATAATCTACAATGTAATCTACATAAATAATAACTTAATTACAATATAACATATAACTATTGACTAACATACTATTAGAGAGGAAAACTCGGGGTTAAAAATATTCTTGTACACGCCATAAATATATTGTCAATTCGAGCTTGCTTTACCTGAAATAACATAATTCCTCACATTACTATTAATGTTTTAAAAGGTATTCGACTTTTAAAATATGAATAATATATTAAATGAATCACATTTTGATATGTAGCATGACATACATCAAAATCCCCTAAACTTTAAGGGTTGAACATATGAAAGGCTCCTTAACTCCCGAAAATTAGACCTAACTTTAAAATAAGCCAACATTTACACTACAATATCGCAAAAATCATTTAATAAACCAACAAAACAATAACGTTTGACATTCAATTCAGAATTGCCGTAAATGATGCCTATCGGAGGAAAGTAAAATAATAGCAGGTCTAAATCACAACTGTGTGAAACCAACATAACCGTCCCACTCACCCCAGTGGTGGTAGCGATAACGCGTTTTTCCCCGCGATAAAAAAAAAAAAAATGGTCTAAGTCACAGATATGCATCGATATACCAATGTAGATGTAAATGTAGGTAAGTGTGATTTCATACAGACTTGCGGTCGACAAAAGAAGCTATCTTCGCAACCACACCAATTGGTTTCAATTCTCCGAGACGCCATTGTATCCGACTGATGGGAAAGTCTATTGAAAAACGAAGTTATTTAAACACCATAAAATGTAGTGCTATTGAAACTTGTAGCTATTTTTCGGAATTTAATTATGTAACTGTGCATAGTCTGCTTTCTTTTATAACACTACAATAAATGTTTTAAAGATGTTATGTAATTAGGGCTGGATTTATAGTCTGCATGTTATATGATCAATGTTATTTTTAGTGATCTAAATTTTACAACATCGTCATATTGAACCAAATGGTAGCTGACAATTGATAAATATTTGGTAATCTTAATATTATGTCCTTATCTAATTCCACTTATAAATAGAGCAAACAAACAACGAGATTATAATTCACGACATAGAGTTAATAGTGAAAATGAAAAAAAAACCGCTAGCATTCTAAAAACCAGCGCCTGATTAAGTCCAAAAGCAAAAACTCAAAAGGATCTCAAACGAATCGTCAAAAACGTAAATACCGTTTTTCAAATCTCATCCGTAAACCGTTGACAGCGTGTACTTCATAAGTATTATTATTATATGTATCATGGGGACCTGAGTGATCACACACGGCCCCACTATACAGGCTTGGCTAGTGTGGGGACCGTTATCAATACATTTGTAAAGTTGCAACACTGTTAACTTCATACTTCGTATTTTATTTGTGTAAACAGATTTTATTATGTCAAATAAACACTTTTAATTTTTCATTTCATTACACAATGGATGAAAATGGCGCGTGCGCGTGTACGCGACCCGCAATCGAACCCAATACATTACTAATACACTCACTACACTAACAACATGATAATACATCATATCTATGTATTATTCATACGACGACTTGCGATTTTGATGTCGCAAGGCGAGCCCGCCTCGAGAGGCCGTTTTTGCACCACTATCGAGATTTATACTGGGGTAATAAATGTATCATAAATGCGAGAGCCAATAGAAACGTGTAGAGTCGACACCTGTTTAATACCTTCTGTATATGATAATATATATATTTTACATAGTTAATATATCGAGTTGCATTGACGCGATAAATATGGTTATGTAAATTTTTCTAATTCCTCTGAAAATTAAGAGGTATTAGGTTTTATGGTAATAAAATGAAGCAAAGTAAGAAAATATTAGGCATCGAAATATACTCAATTTTCTAATATTTATATTCATTGTGATACAACAAAATAGTGACAATATTTGACTCTTGGAAAACATATATCAAGCAGCCACTGCCACAAAATGAGCGCCCAAATAAAAAAATATATAAGTAAGGTTTTCTACAAAATCCTTGGTCTAACTATAAAATATTATGGAATTGATCGTGTATGCGGATTGTGGAACGCTTTATGAGCGTTTATAGTCACATTTAGGAGGGAAAAAACTGATAAGTCCCTTGATAACACATCGCGGCGATTCCTTGCTATTGGAGCCAACGTTCTCAGGGTTTTGTGATTTATTAGCTCCAAATATGTAGATAGTAGTATGATACATAAAAACTTTAAACACTGTACGGTATTTAATATTTCTGAGTTCTGCGAACTAAGTATTTTGCCTGTATCGCGGTTTATAATATAAATTTTATTACATTATTTTATGTTTAATTAGAAACTATACGTTTAAAATAAGTTTTAATTTGACCTTTCACGATATTGAGAAAAACATGCATCCGTACAGCCACAGGCATAGTGTTACAACTCTCCCTCCAAAGCAATATATAAATGCATAAGGAGTAGGTACCTATAGGTACTGAAACGTAAGCCCAAATGCATCTCAGGTGTGGTTTTAAAATTAAAAAGGTCAATCGATTCCCCTAATTAGAGTACGATAGGCCTCAAGACTGATTTCGCAGCGAAGTATATCGCAATAGACTAATTAAGTGACATTAAAGACGATACCAATGAGTCAGCAACAGCCATGTTCAAATGAATAGTTCAAATGCAGAATAAAAATAATAAATAACATCATACTTAGCTGACACTCCTCAAACTTTTTACATAACACGTTTCACAACAGTTGTTAGTCGTCAGTACAGGAGGCTGATAGAAGAAAGCCCGCGGCTCAGCTGTCACGAGGGAGACATGTATCTCTTAATTTACCCCTTATCGTACACGACTATCGGTCGTAATTATAATAAATTCCGCTTGAGTACAGGGTGATGTTCTGATTAAAAAGCATGTCGACATAGGTCTTTAAATTGCTATGATTGTCCGAAACTGATGTTCACATGATTGATAAGGTTTGTGCATAGTTGTCTAGAAAGCTTAGTCTACGTTTTATTTGTTTGTTCTATGCTAGAATCATGATTACGTCACGAGTGCATAAATTTCACCAAGTTATGATTATCATACTGTGTTAACAAGTTATGACCGTTCTATTTTAGAGAATATCACCTAGCTACAGAAAGCATTACTTCGTGCTGTGCAATTTCTCGTAAAACTTCCAAAGATTTTTTTAGTGAAGACAATCGTCTACTTACTTTATTTGTCAAAATAAATAAAATACTTCGTAAATGTTTAATAATGACGCAACAAATCAAATGTTGCAAACTTCAATAAATCAGACGAATTACATAAAAAAAACAACAAAAACCCTTTCGTGTACCTATTATTACACGCGTGTTGGCTCGTGACCAAAGTAATACGAGGTTAGTACTCGTACGAGTTACACGTCCAAACACAGCATCAATCATTCTAATGAGCCGGATCGGTAGGCGCAGCGGCCGCGGGCGAGATCGCCTCACTAGTGCAGATCGAGAGATTTATCGATCAAAATAGGATTAAAGGGATAAGGAAAATAATTGATTACGTGTGTCGATTAAATTATATCGATTATAGAAATCCGCCATATAGCTGATAAGCGATGAAGTTACAGTTCTTTCAAATGATTTGTTCTCTAATTAGTGTTGGACACATCAAATACCCCCAAATGTATTAATACTATGTGAAATACATAGCAATACTTATTCCGCAAACCATTGTCAATTTATCGAAAGCAACACCCTTAGCTACATTCATAACTTTTAAGGTAAACACTTAAATAAATATAAAATCTAAATATAATACTAAAATTACTTATAACAGAATTTAGCACAACAGTTACCCTGCAGTATACCGTGTCGTGATATGTGTTGGGTGTTCTTAAACGATTTGCACAAGCGATTGCAAACAACCGATAGTCTTATGTGGATGAATAGACACATAAAGATCAAAATCACAGCAACATAGGCTACTTTATTCCAAAACCTTGACAGTAAACAACGCCAACCCAAATTCGAAGAAAAATGTCTTGAAATAAACATAATTTTTGATTTATTAAATTTAATTTACGAAGGTAACTTTATTCCGGTTGACATCGTCGCGTAATTGGTGCACATTTAACGGCCGAGTAGTGACGCATTTTATCGATATCGATAAAGCAATAAGCCTTATTTAACATTGGAAGTGATATTCAGCTAACAAGTTTAGCAATGAAGGAAAGAAAGCTGCCTGGAGCGTCCGGCGCTATTCACAAATTGGCACGAGCTAAGCACGGACTGTTTTCGTGAACCAAAATATCTCAAGTAACATCGCGTGACACGCAAATGTCTTCTTTATTTTAACCTACGCAAAGGCTATTTGACCTTGCGATTGTAAATAATACTTATATTTTATTCCCAAAATAGATAAGTTACAAAGATTGAATAGCTCGGTGCAATGATACCATGGCCATTAGTAGGAGTAAAAAGGGTGGTATTCTTCCGATTGTATCAAGTTTATTTTTTATTTAGATAAAATAATAGTATTAAATGTTTTAGAAATGTCATTATTATAGAAATACCCAATACGTGTAGTGTTTTTAATACCGAAAAACAACCGAAAAAAGACAGCGTCCCACTTCACTTTTCTACTATCTTACACATAACACATGGTAATTAATATAAAATTATTAAGCACCACAGTAACTAGCCTAGAACCGTCAACAATCAATTAACTGTAATCATCGCATCAGCCCCCAGCGGAGACAACGGAACATTACCCGCTCGTAACACTTGCCACTCATTTTTTACTGTAATTAACATAGTACGCGAGCATTGTAGCAACGCAATTATACGATGCTGACAGAATAAATCAGTTGTTAATAAGGCATCATAAATTGGTCGTAAAATAGTGCATAAATTCTCAGGCCACTATAAACTCATTATAGTAGTTTTGCGCGGTATCCTGCTATCACAATGCTACCAGAGGTCCGCTTATGTGCTATAAACCTTTAAGTTAATGAGTTTACGGTTATAATGTAGTGCATGTTTGTGCAATTTTATGTTGGTATCATTCTAATTGTATTCGTATTGTCGCAACTAAGGAGTTGTACTGTATTTGTTCTACAACGGTTTAAATCCTTTCTTCCTTTTTATACTTTCTACAATAATTACGTTACGAATCTCATCCGGTTTTATCATCTCCTCAAGCTAAGAAGTTATCACGTATACAGTGGCGTTACTACATCATTGGGGGCCCGTGGCAAATTCAATTGGATGGGGCCTCAGTAAAAATTGTCACGGCCCATGACATTCGACAAATAAGTCACGTATAGACAGCCCCAATAACTTTTTTTATGTTACACCTGAGCTCGTGGCCTGTCGGGGGGGCTGGAGGCCCCTACGGGCCAGGGGCGCGTAGCATGTTGCCACCTCTGCCACCCTGTAGTTACGCCACTGTACGTATAGCAATATGGCAAATCCTACTAATATTATAAAGGCGAAAGTTTGTAAGAATGTATGGATGTATGGATGTTTGTTCCTCTTTCACGCAAAAACTACTGAACGGGTTTCGATGAAATTTGGCACATGAGTAGATCATGTTCTGGATTAACACATAGGCTACTTTTATCCCGGGAAAACATAAAGCGGGACTTTTATCCCGGAAAAACTTTTTAACGCGTGCGGAGCCGCGGGCAAAAGCTAGTACAGCCATAAAGAGTGACCGGAGTCTAAAAATCACCACTTTATGACCATACTACTAATTTAGAGACATCCTAAAAAAAAGGTTTTGTTGTATTTCGGCAATAAACTTATAGGTATTAATCGACTCTGATTCACTTCAGAACTGAATTAAATCAACTTCAAACTAGTAAGTTCAATAAAAGGCTCACATAATACATTAACACATCACTACTGAACGGTCTACTTTCCACTCCAAACGACATCCCCAACGATACATTTTTTACAACTTAAACATGATTACTATGTAAATGTGTAATGGATGGATCATCAGCTAGCTATCACGGACATTACTACCAAGCTCCTGTCACTTGGCAATTTTATATCATCAATCTTACGTTAAAATGTTACAAGTAAATGCTTTCAGGTTGCCCTAGTGAAGTATAATGGTCTATAAATTGTACATTAGAAGATGCTATTAGTATGCACCTTGTTTATAGAACGCACAAGATTCTTAAACGTGAAAAATTAGTGTAATTTACGGTATCGGGGCAGATATGCCACACTTAAGGCCGTTCTGGAGGCATACATCAGTTTTAAGACCGTATAAGTAAAGCGTATATTACTGCTTTAATGGCTTTGCATTCTATAAATTTATCAATTGCATTATCTTTTTTTTATGGCATTGACGAGACGAGCATGGCGTCCGGCTGATGGTAAGCAATACGAACGCCCATTAACAGCAGAGACATCATCCAGCACCTTGAGTTACAAAGTACTGTGTGGCATTCCACCGCGCTAATTGAAGTGTCAAAACAAATCGAAGATCCAGACTTCTGTACCAAGATACCATCTGCACTTTTGAACCTGAAAGATAGCCCACCATCTCCTGAAGAGAAAACGGCAAACTAACATCCCAACTAATTGAGGAATTCAGCATTTGCTATGCAAGTGGCAGAGAATACTGGCATGGACTTTCAATAAAATTATATCATTAAAGATAAACACCCCTCATAGCTACGTAGATAACTATGTTAAAATAATTACTAGATACACTGCTTGAAACGCTGTAAGGTGCAGTCTAGGTAATTTTCTTGTCATGTCATTAATACGCGTTTGATGTGTAGTTTCCTATGTGTTTTAAAACAATTTCTTCCAGATGTCATGTTTTGTTGTCACCTTATTCTGTTATAAAGTAACTTAATTCCTGACTAGATATCTTTTCCATAACGTATCGTCTTTTTTCTTGGAACTTTGTTATAATCTATATTGATGACTCTCTTAATGGTGTGTAACATGTTAACGGTACTATAGAGCCTTGCATACCGCAAATGTATCTGGAAAATCCTTATCCATCCGTTCATCTATTTAAACAATGAGTCCATCTTAAGTGATCCGTGCCATGAAATGACAACATTATCTAAGAAAGAATTTAAAATGAAGCAAACATTTTACGAAGAATTGTAGGAAACATTTATAAGAAACCATCGCGTAAATCCTTCATTCAAGCCGCTAGTCACCTACGACCCAGCGTCGTCAGCAAGGTTCTTTTTGTCTCCACAAAACAAAACGAGCTCGCTTATATTTCTCGTCGTCTTACGAGGGTTACCCGGACCGGCTCTGGTCGCCTTAATGATGTCAAAAGGTAACATAATGCGGTCCCCTTAAACGGGTCTCAGAGTTCGTTACTGTCGTGTCTGCGTGGTAACGTCTCACTGGCTACCAGACGGACGTACGCATTAAAATTCTCTGTCGGCATCACCATTATGGAAAAACTCTGTAAAATATACGTACGAAATGCGCAATGTGTGGATATTGCGTCGTTTCGTATGTAAACTCTTTTAGTTGCATCGAGCCGATGTGTTGACATTACAGAAATGACATAAATGCGCGATAAAGGAAGTCATGTGTATAATTCAATGCGTCCTCTGGCACAATCGTCGCAATAAGTTTTTGTTTATTGAAGAATTTCCGAGCGGCGGCCGACCTCGCGCCAACCTCCAACACATCGCAGATCAAATTAATTTGTCCGCATTTAGAGCCGTCGCAGATAGCGAACTTGAAATACTTCGCCGCTAAACTTATTATGTGACAGGTGGACAACAGGAATTAAATGTATTGATTATATCTAAGGCCACACTTCCCTGATTACATCGCAAGACCTCCATCGATCTGTTTAGTTTGATTTTTTATAATCTGTCTCCATTATTTTAGGGCGTTAATCTAGTATTCTAACTTCCTGTAATATCGTTCCTTTACGATCGGTAACAATCAACATCACCTTGATACCTATTAACAATCCAAAAATAACCGAAATACAATCTCGATAAACAGCTCCTCTTAAGATTTACACATTATTTATATTGGTAAAAAAATCATTCAATTCCCGTACAAGGTACGGCAGCCATTAAAAAATACCACAACAATGTTGCTTTTAAACTTGAATGAATGTGGCTCGCAATTGATATCGACGTGAATCAACCTCTTTACCATGCCTTATAATTAGGCGATATGAATTCGATGCGATAGCATACACCCTTGCGAAACACACTTAGCTTCTAAGGAACCATATAAATCTCTATACTACAGTGTACTATATACATCACAAGTTTACTACAAATTGATCTACATCTTTTAAACATTAAGGCACAAATTTGTGCGACCAAACAATTGCACTGATCTCTTTATTTCGGGTTACCAGGCTGAATTGCAGATGAAATCATTTCTTCATACGTTTCTATTGTCACAGAGAATGTTACACTCAAAGACGTATACGATACGGTAAGGTCCAGAATAGTTTATTTCATTCAGGGCGTGTTCGTGTGATGTTATAAACCGTGTGCGCGTTAGAATCTGGATGCTGTAACCGTCCGGACGCAGGTCTAATTTCAACCGCACTCGATGTTGCAAAATGTACGAGGCTCGTTCTGGAGTACCCCTTGGCTATTATACTCTGGCCTATTGTTACACTAAATACGTTTGCAATCGTTGTATTGTGACTTAATTATGTAACTACCCGTATCGATTATAATCGAATGTTATAAAACATGCAATAAGCAAACAAGGCTGTTGTAAATCCCAATAAAAATGCACAACGTAAAGTATCGTAAATTTATAATTATGGATTTAATTCAATTAATGCGATGCAACTTTTTAACATTGTGAAATTTTATTTATTAGTATTGAGTAATTCAGTTGCTCGGCAGTTCATTTACGATAACCATTTTTAATCCTGTCACTCCTCAAAAATCTCTATTTTTTTATAAAGAATGGTTTATTCGTTTAGATGAAGAACGATAAACTACAATTCACAATTAAAAAAAATCATGATTTATATCGCGACATAATGTTGGCCAAGTCATTGTTTGACATTGTATGTATGTAGGTATGTACATGTATTCAAAAATGACCATCAACAACTTAAACTATTTAACCAATGAATACGCTATGGCAATAACGCGCAAACAATTTTTTCTGCCAATTCTGACGAGGGGCGAAGTAGACACGGATAGCACACATTTAAAAAAAAAATCCACACGTGCGGGGCTGAATATAAGGTCGCTTTTTACACAATAACACAACAGAAATCACAATTTCTGTGGAGCACCGCTTAATGTCATTATCGTAGAATGTAATGAGAGCGATCGCAAGTCACACAGGTTTTAATAAAAGTTTATGACCAGCTGCGCATGTATTACCAACGAAGGGTTCGCCTGGTCATCCCATCTCATTTGCATTGCTAGATACTCAAAGATCAACAAAGATCTATAAACCATTATCATCGGTTTGTACCGGAAGAGTTTATTGTACGGAAACGCGTTCTTATAAATTATTACTTACCTATATTTGCACTTGAAGCGACTATAATTACGCGATACAGAATCAGAGTAGATCACGACAAGATCTCCGTGGATTCCGGACTGGATTTATCTGCATGACATGTACTTAATATTTATACTGTATAGAGATAAAAAAGGAGAGTCGATATTACGCACAGTAAGCAAAATATTTTTTTGTAATACATATTAAAATTAGGCATAGTTCAATTTGCTAACGTAATCCTCCTAGCCAGCTTTGACCACGGCGGCCAATCTCATCGGAGATCAGCCAGCTACGCAGGAGATATAGTGCACAAGTGTGTGCGCAATACACACGTGCACTTGCTACTCCTTCACTCTCATATTCCGATGAGACAGCAATCCGACATGACCGGAGAGAGGTCAGGCGCAGGACTTATGCTTTCTGAGGCACGGCGGTATTACACCGCCAACTTCCTGACTCTGAGCTGCAACTAAGTAATTTTTAAGATGCAAAAACCCAGTCACAATGTTTTTGGCTCGACCCGGGATTCGAAGCCAGGACCTAAGCGCGCAAATCGTACTCGTAACGCGCACGCAATACAACTATGCCCACGAGACAGTCAATAATTTGCTAAAATAACTTTATGAAGTTGCAAAAGAAACTTAAAATATAAAGAATATTTACTAGTTTTAAAAAACAATGTGGAGTATATTGTCACTTGTAAAATACTACGTGTTGCTCGCGGCTTCGCTCGCGTGAGAAGCCTTTCCGGCTACAAAAGTCGCTAAAACACAGTACGACGCCGGGCCATCTACTTATAGTGTCAGATTAAAAATATCCATTATTTCCTATGCAAGCAAATTACCGGAATAAAAATTATCATCATCATCAGCTATATGACGTCCACTGCTGATCATAGGCCTCCCTCAAAGATTTCCAGATGGACCTGTCAGAAGCGGCCCGCATCCAGCGCGTTCCTGCGACCTTTATCATTTTTTTTTTCTTTTAAAAGTATCCTACGTGTTAACCCAGTACATGACCGACCCGTGTGCCAAATTTCTTCCAAATTCATATAGGTAGTTGTTTCTGCATTTACTTCTAACAAACATCCAAACATTTTCGCATTTATAATATTAATATGTATTAGTAAATAGCACTAAAAATTATCTATAGTCAAATGGCATCTGGTGGTCCGATAGTTACCAAAATTAACAGGAATTTGGAGTCCTTGGGATACTGTGCCGACAGACCGCGGATGTATTTAGCCAATTTACCGAAAAATCAATAAAAAAGGACCTTCTGGGCTTATCTGAAAATAACCAGAAACTTTCATTAAAATCGCTGTAGTAGTTTCAGAGTCCATAGAGAACATATATACATTGATTTTATGATATAAATTTATTAACAGTTAATAGTACATTCTTATATTTATTGTTTTATCCATCTCATAACATGCACATAGTAATACTAACAATTTTATTTGATACATGATCATATGATTTTATCTGCGAATTAATTATAAAAACCGCTTTAATTAGCCGTTTTTAAAGTTTCTACAGTCGTAATAAACCGACAGCGCAACTCTAACAACGCAATTATGAAAGTATAATTACAACTGTTACAAAACAACATTTAATTTTATCAGTGACAACAGTACACGCATAAATTTGTAACGATATCACAATGTGCGTTTATAATTCGTACCTACTATTATTACATACTAACGTATGCATCAAGATAATTATTTTATTAAGTAATTTATATTCATTTAAATGAGTTAAGTCAACATTTGATACATTTATAATTAATAGAAAGGTGAGATTTGACTTTTTTTTTAATAGTACGTTAATAGAATAATACTAACGAGCGAGGAAGAGGTGGATGGATTGTGTAAGAGATGATATGAAAGAAAAGGGCGTGAATGACTTGATGACGAAAAATAGAGGAGAATGGAAGTGACAAACACGTTGCGCCGACCCCGAGTAATTTGGGACCAGGGCAGGAAGATGATGATGATTAATAGAATAATACTATTTTTCATGGCCGTATCATAATATTATATGACACAATAATCGCGGCCCCGAGGATGCGCTCTTCTAATTTTTGAGCGGGGATTTGTCGAGTTAAGGAGCCTTTGATTATTCGTTGTGGTATATGGGTGCACTCATATGAAATAAGTGTAGTTATGTTTACAGAACTAAAAAAAGCGAAATATTACACAAATTAGGAACATTAGTTGGGCGCATCATAATGGATGGCATTATTTATATTGATGTAAGGGCTCTTATAATTAGAATAAGTCTAGTTCATAATTCTGAAAAAATTACCGAAGATGTTATGGATAGGTAGTTTTCTACAAACAATAGTACGATTATTATGATCTGCAAAAAGTAGGTGGTATCAAAAATAAAAGTACATACATACATACACACTCATTCCTTTTATCCCCGAAGGGGTATGTGCAATGCAATGCAATCAGCCCTGTATTATATACTGCCGACTGCTGAGCACGTGCCTCCTCTACTACTCAGAGGGTTTAGGCCTTAGTCCACCACGCTGGCCTAGTGCGGGTTGGCAGACTTCACACACCCTCGAAATTCTTATGAAGAATTCTCAGGTAAGTAGGTTTCCTCACGATGTTTTCCTTGACCGTTAAAGTGAACGATAATTGATAAACAATACACACATAACTTGGAAAAGTCAGAGGTGTGTGCCGTGGGTTTTGAACTTCCGGACATTGCCTCGGCAGACCGTTCCATGCCCAACTAGGCTATCGTCTACTTCAAGGGATATATTCATATGCGCAAATAGTGCACCCACCTTTCGCCATGCATATTGCGTCCCATGATGTGGTAGGATTCGAATCCTATAGGCACGAGCCTATCGGCATATCGGACATACATTCCAGACTCCGAGTTGATAATGAATAGAAAACCCGATATCACTTTGCCCGACTTGGGGATTGAATCCGCGACTTCAGCAATCGTACTGTAATACAACTACGTCACCGAGGCAGTAAAAAAATATTATATAATAAAGAATGGTATACATAATATTATTGTATTGAATCTTAGCCTAATACCCCAAATTATTAATTTCCTGTGCCAATAAAACGGCGATCAAAATGCAATACACAAAAATTGTATATAGGCCTGATGTAATTGGAAAACTTGTAACTGTTCTGGAATTATCCAAAGTCATCTCCTTTAATGTGGGAATTGAACTAAGAAATTAGGAAAGTTACGACGTTATTATTCTAGTGTCAGAAATGATTATAAAAAAGGTAACTACAATACTAAAAATCAAATTAAATGCAGAAATTAAATCTGGAACCCAATTAGCTTAAAAATCCTAACAAACTCTCACTAAACAAACTGGACTCCTTCTAAATAAACATCTGATAGCATCTTAAGAGATAATTCACTTGAATATAATAAGGCTTTAAAAGACAATAAATTAATTTATTAAAACGCTACTATACATTCGTCAAAGTACTATTTATTGACAATGTTTAATCGGTAAAGTAATAAAAAATTAAGGTCACTTAAAGAGCAAATAAATTGTACAAATCAAAACGACATTCGGAACATGATTTATTCGCGATCATTTGAAATTTTAACGTGATAAGATATAATCATTTGAATGCATAGTTTATTTTAAAAGATGGTGACGCAATTAAGTTTTTATGTAGACGATCAACATGAGGTAAGTATTGGAAAGGTAATTAGAAATTAAATCTAAAATACTAATATAAACAAAGGATGTATTTTAAAAGAAGAAGGTAGGATAAAAGGCTGTAATGATTATCAACACTGTATTGTATACTGCCCATTGCTGGGCACGAGCGTCCTCTACAACTGAGTAGGTTTTGGCCTCAGTCCACCACGCTGGCCCAGTGCGGGTAGGCAGACTTCATATACCTTCCAAATTCTTCTAGAAAACTCCTCAGGTACGCAGGTTTCTTCCTGATGTTTCTTTCACCGTTACAGCAAGCGATAATTCACAAAGAATACACACACAACTTTAAAAAAGTCAGAGGTGCGTGCCCTTAGGTTTTGAACCTGTTTTGACATTCGTCACAGCAGTCTGTTCTACTCCAATCTAGGCTATCGCCACTTTTTTCTGAATACTGAATGATTGATGACATACTCTAAAACATGTGCAGTCATTTCTTATTATAATAAACCGCCTTAAAAATCACTTAAACCGAAAAATAATTTAACATTATCTACAAACTGATTACCTATTTTGGAGACGTTGACTAATTAATATACGACGAATTGATTACCTCTTCCTTTTTTGGAAGTCAGTTAATGTGTGCATCGTTGAGCAAGATTAAATTAGAAATAAGGATAATACAATTGCCAAGTGATGGAACACAAAAAAACCGGACAAGTCCGAGTTGGACACTCGAATCGAGGGTTCCTAATAATGTCAGTAGATCGCCAAAATTAATCATTAATATATTAATCAAATTTATAAAGCTTATAATTCGCTTTTTTGTTGTTATTAAAGTACATACTTACGGTTTTCAGATTTTTTCCTTTACATGTGCTGTAAGACAAGAAGCAAGGCTTCTTGCCAAATTTCATGACTCTAGGTCAACGGGAAGTATCCTATGGTTCTAATTCCCTTGTGAAGTCGCAAAATATGAGACATAAACGGTGATATCTTTTGATCGCGTTGACTTACAAGTTTGATTTTTTCACAACTGAAAGACTAGAGTATTTAATATAAATTTCAACTTTACGCATTTCTGGAAAAAGTGTCTTGACAGACAGACAGACAGACAACAAAATGATCCTATAAAGGTTCCATTCTTTCCTTTTGAGCTTCGGAACCTTAAAAAAACTGCTTTACCACACCTAACAGGAAATTATTCGGTCTCTATTTATGCTTCCCATTAAACAAAAAAAAAACCTCTAGCAAGCAAAAATATCAAATTACAAAGTAATCGTAGGCCGAATGTCTATAATTATAAAATTAGTTTGGAAATAAATAAAGAGATTTCTACTAACAGGGCAGGAATAGGAATCGATAAAGATGAGTAAAATCCCCTAAACAAAGTAAGACAAACTTTTACGCTTAATTTTACTTCTGGTAAACTCAAGACATGGCAGACGCAAGTGTCATCAACAGTACGATTGAGCCGGCTTGACTGTACCGCTTACGATCAGTGCAATAACCGGTGCCAAAAGTATCCCCACCCCCTCTACAATATCTCAACTTCTTTTCATAGAGTTCCGCAATTCTATAAACTCCGGCGCGTGGATTGGGGATGTATCAGGAACATACTGGTCAACCTCCCCCAACCCCCTCTTTTACTCTGGGGAGTGTATTGCTAAGAGATTTGGTAATATAAATAGGCCACATCCCGTCTATTATCATCCTGCCGTCCGCGTAAGTCCGGCCCTGGCAATGATGCAGTAATTACAGGAAACATTGGAGCTCACGCAAAATTGATATGATATAGGCAATGCGAGTGCGGTAAGGTCAACTGCGCATTTCCTTCCCTCGCATTATGAGCGATATAACGTTGCTCCGTTTCATTGAAATACTTCATTTGATGGCTTGTTATTGTTTTATGAGTAAAATAATAGTTTAATACATACATAGATACATAACACCATGCCTTTTCCCTTTTTCAGGGGTAGGCAGAGGTGTACCACGTTTCGCCAGCTATGTTAGGCCCATGTTATATTGGGCGTATTGCCATATACCAGGCACAGTTCTAGACTCCGGGCTGATATTGAGTAGAAATCACTTTGTCTGACCAATATCACTTTGTCTGAGCAATATCACTTTGTCTGACCAATATCACTTTGTCTGACCCAGGAATCCTACCCGAGACCAGCACTGCAGTCGTACCGTAATACATTCACGCCACCGAGGCAGTCTTTAATATGTTTGTTATTTACCTCGATGGTTTCTTATGACATTTTCATATATAATCAACACACACACACACTCACGTCTTTTATCCCCGAAGAGGTAGGCAGAGGCGCAATTAGTGCACCCACTTTTCGCCGTTATTCCGACCCATGATGTGATAGGGGGCGAGCCTATTGCCATATCGGGCACAAATTCCAGCCTCCGGGTTGAAACTGTATAGAAAAACTCAATATCACTTTGCACGACCCGGGGATAGAACCCGAGACCTTGCAGTTGTACCTTGATACAACTGCGCCACCAAGGCAGTCAAAAAATAAAATCAAAAATATTAAATAAATAAATTTAAGTCGCAACAAGATTCAATGTAAATGTATCATGGTCATAATATTTTTTACATGTATATCTCACTAAATTTTATACCTGAGATTTAATAGTTTGTAATTTATTTTGGTGAAAGTCAACTTCGTGACTTTGAATCTGCCTCAAAGTAATTAAGTATCAGCCTCCGTTGTGTCAGTCAGCTAAAAATAACTAATTACAACTATCCAGTAATTGAATTACATGAGAAAAAAATCAGTATTATAACTTCCAGGATAAAAAAATTACATTATCATTACAACAATTTATGTCTTAATTATATAATGCTGGACCGATATTGACAGAGATGCACGTCTTTATCATTTCCAAGGCAACATATTTATTCACCGATGACATTACAATTTCATCCGCGGTTTTTATATATCATCGGAAACAACATTTTACAACGCATTGTATGTTAACAAAATGTCGTTCTTTACATACAAATTCTCAACGTAAATTACCTAGAACAATCAATATCCATATAAGTCACAATTTAATAAAAATATTAAAGGATGTTTATCATAATATAGTGAGTCGTTGAATTGAACTGGTTTCCGTTTGAGTGGGATTTTGCATTTTTATAAAAATCTATTTCGAAGTCATCGCCATTTTAAAAATCGTGTAATCGTGTAACTCTATTTTAAAAATAAAGTGGTTGATTTTTCCTGGAGCTTCTTCGATATTTGTGATAAAGGAAGAGTAACACCAAAGGCATCCCTATAATAAGTATGGATTTATCAGTTTCAATTCATTTGTTTGAAAATTAAACATAAATAAAAAATTACGCTAATTGCACTGTTTTTGCTAACTATCCTACCTTCCCATACCTTTTTAAGGTTAACCCGAATTGTGTACTATTTCAACAAACAATACAATACAATTTATTCCACGGATCCATTCCACCACAAATAATCGCACGAACCATTAAATAAAGAAAAACACGCGCAAGTAAATCGCGTCACAGCACATACGCATTTCCCGCACCAAAAACGTAATTTATAACTACATTTAACCGAAGATCCTGCCGGACGACTTCGTCCAATATTAATATCGGCGTCAGCATCATTAAGGCATACCTTTTATTGCAAGTTTAAATAAGTCCGTTCGACGATCGCCTTTAATAAAGGAGGCTACCTTTCTCCAAGGTTTTGCAACGCTGCCCTTCTTTTAGAGTGGTTTTTTAATACACCGCACCGGCAATTTACTCAACGATACAGTAACAAAAGAAATTCTTATCAATTTTGTGGTAATTACGCCAATAATCACTTAATCTTTGGTTTTTGGTTATTTATTGAATGCTCGAGTTATCTGGTCGAACGGAATTCGATGTTGATCATAACGAAATATGAGAACAATAGCCCATTAGTAAATTGATTTTAAGACTGGGATGTTTTCGATACAACATACAGTTAGTTGTTTTTTTGTTTTTAGCACGCAGTGTACTCACATTAAATCACATGTGATTTAATTTCTGAATTCATTTGGAATTGTTAGCGAAGCGGCGCAGCGTGCTACCGACGAGAGAACGTGCAAAAAACATCGACTTTTTATTTCATTCTTAACGCTCTATACGGCACACCTCTTAAATCATTTGTGTAAAGGAAACATGGACTTGAATTGAACTTTACAATGTACGATAATTGATTTGAGTATCTCAAATTGCGCGACTAAATGTCATATTATTTAGTATTAATCTATGCTTTGTATGCTGTTAGGATTTACCTATTAATTATATCTGAAGACAAAAAGAGCTTTGCCGCTGTAGCATTACGGAAGTAATAGTAACGAGGAAGACAGCGAGACATGTAGTACTACAGGAGTAGTAGCTCTATAAAATTAAACCGCCGAAAAAACTGAACAGCATAAAAATAATAAACATTTTTTATTTAACCTTAATAACCAATATATACCTATATTTGGAGTCGATGACTAAATTAAATAGAATATTGTGTTCGTATAATTGTTCGTGTATTTGCTTAGCTTAGCTGGCAATTTGAATTAGGCACCGTCTGCAAATATACCTATGTGTTTGTTCTTAAGGTTAGTTAAAAAATTATTATTATTTTTTTTTTGCTTTAAAGTTTTTTCGGCGACTTAATTTTTTTGTTAAAAAGTTTATATTTTATATTTTTTTGTGGCTATAAACTACATGACTGCTTTGTTGGCGTAGTGGTATTACGGTGCGACGGCAATGCTGAGGTTCGGTTTCAATCCCCGGGTCAGGCAAAGTGAAATTGGATTTTTCTACTTAGTATGAGTCCGGAGTAAAAAATTTGATCCCGATATGACGTTACGCTCGCCCCCTATCATATAATGGGACGGAATACATTAATTGCGCCTCTGCCTACCCTTTCGGGGATAAATGGCGTGAGTGAGTGTGTGTATGTGCGTATAAACTACATGCTTATTAATAAACAACTCAGCATTAAAATCTGTGAGTAAACAATAAATCCGCGCTTTTTTCCCACCCTTAGAGTAGATTTTACTTTCCAAATTTTCATGGCATCTACTTCAAGGTATACCCTATCCAATAAAAATATTATTATTAAAATCGGGCTACTCTGTAAAAAGTTATGCGTGGTCGTACATAAATTAAAAAAATATATACACGTTGACTTTCAACTTCGGGGTATACCCTATCCAATAACAAAAGGATTATTAAAATCGGGCTACTCTGTAAAAAGCTATGCGTGGTCGTACATAAATAAAAAATATACACGTTAAATTGAGAACCTTCCTCCATTTTTTTTTCTTCGGTTAATAAAACGATATTTCACTAAAATTCCCATCCACACGCCTGTAAGTGGTTTCATTTAGGACTCGTTTTTCCTCATGATCGCATTTTGTTCATTTTTTTAAATCATCAGCTGTCTTACCTATCATGAAGTTAAATAATATACTAGTTAAGGCTATTTCATGCACTATTCAAATATAACGTTAATTAGTAAAAGGTTGCATTTAAGGCACTGTTACAAGTAAAAAACAATCATTTAAATATTTTCTGCCCGTCTGCAATAAAAAAAACTCAACATTCCGCACAACTTTATGAGCTCCTAGATTTTGTTATTGGCTTAAAAGTGATAAAAAAATGTTTCCGCCATAATATTAACAAAGGCAAGCTGCCCGAGAATTATGCAGAAACCTGTCCACCCACAGACGCACTGTAGATGAAGCCTTAGTTTTCGTGAGCCGAGTAAAATAAACAAGTTTGACGGCGTATCGCCCTTGAAAAACATTAAGCTAATACAAGTGACACGTTGCGACATCCACTCACACCCACGTATCTCTTCTTAGCACAATCTATGGAGTGAATAACTTTCGATCAGCGGTGCATGAATTAATTTCATTACGTTACGTGCACAAACACCGGTCATAGTTACGCAAAGCACGAAATTGTATGAAAAATTATGCGTCAATTGGTGGCTGTCACGTGGCCTTATCAGGTACAAGCAGGTCTAATAATTACGTCGGAGGTTACGTAACTCAAATTCGCGGTCCCCACGCGGAACGGAGCGTTTCACTCCCGCAAGGTCCGAAATATTGCCCTACTCCAATTTATCAGCGAAATTACCTCAGATGCATTATTGGTAAAAGTGAAAAAAATCCGTCGACCGACGTTAATGTCAGTGGTGCACGACAATTAATTGAGGCCTCCCAAGTAATAATTCGGGCAAATAAAATGTGTTGAATGTTTATTCCCATGAAATTGCCATCTGTGTCACGCGAGAGATTTGCGGAATGTCCGCAGTATCGCGCTGCGGACGAACCAACCTCCTGGGAATCGGTCGAGAAAACGAGAGCCTGACTAATCGACTTCTACATTTGCGTAACGCGTATTTAAAACGTATAATTCAAAATGGCACGATACGATCGTCACAGCGATTAGAAAATATTGTTACACCGCACATTCCGTGATTGTGCATAATATTCGTCGATGTTACACAAAAAAAACGAGTAATGTAACGTAGTGCGTTCTAACTATACGCGGAATACTGCTAAAGGAAACGTTCTTTACTTTTAACATAACTGTGAGGCTACACTCCTTATTAAGATGTCATTTACACCCAAACTCAAAAATAGCGGCTCAACAGTGTATTACGTAGCCTCAGTCCTGATGAAGATGAATTATCAAAAACCGACGCATGCGCAGTTGGCACGTCAGAATCGACAGGTTGCTTGTAATGTACAAGCCGCTACGTGTGTAACTTCATTTGTGAACTGGTAATGGCCGCATATCCAGCCGGCTTAAAGATTAAAGACCTCAAAATTAAACGGTATCGAATTTTGCAAACAATTTCGTCTGACTTGTAACTGACTTCCAATGTACATGTTGTTGTATAATGTTTTTTGAATAATCTCGCATTAACGAGACAAAATAAAAATCGGATCTTTCCCGGTGAAATAGTGCTGTTCTATATTCTGTGACACGAAGAAAAATGTTGTGAGTCAGTAAGGACAATATTATTCACATTAAAAGGTTTATAGAGTTTTCTTGCAGGATAAAAACCTCCACCACTTAAAAATGCAAATTCACCTCTGAAAAGACCATTGGCTCTATGACGGCAGTGGAACGGGGAGCAAATTATATTTAAATGAATTTCATACACCAAGTTAATAATTGTAACCAATACTAATGTTATTTAGGATTAAGTTAATTTACAATGCAAATTAATTCCACAGATGGATACCTTACACACAGTCACCTTTGCTGAAATGATTATTGTATAATATGCATAATTTAATTAAAGAAATCACGTATAGCAATCAAATTACACGGTAATAAATTTTATCTGGATGATAAAATATATGTTCTTCAAACTCAACTAATCTAAAAATAACATCAATTTAAATATTATGTCAATTTTAATGTGATTATTGAGAAATCCACTAAGACTGCCTCGGTGGCATAGTTGTATTTCGGTACGACTGCAATGCTGTGATCTCGGGTTCGATCCCCGGGACGGGCAAAGTGATATTGGGTTTGTCTATTCATTATCAGCCCGGAGTCTGGTATTTGTACCCTAGATAGCGATAGGCATGCCCTCTATCACAACATGGTACGGAATACGCACTGCGAAAAGTGGGTGCACTAGTTGCATCTCTGTCTACCCCTTCGGGGATAAAGGGCGTGAGTGTGCATGAATATATATCCATTAACTCTGTAATTAAGAATATTAAGGGAGTAAATATCGAAGCATGCGACCTCCGTCGTAACTTATTGACCCTGTCATTGCGGGGGGAAATTTTAAGACACATACAGGTCGCCGGTTGAACAACCCGTTAGTCCTGTAAACCTTTTGTTTAATACCGCTTTGGCACGTGAAATTAATTGCCTCATAAATTGAGATAAAGAAAAACCAAACAGTGCTCTGGAACGATAGTGCCACTATTTTTTATATCAAGTTTAATTCGGAAGACGATTACTGATAACGCATATACGTGGTACCTCACCAAATCCTTCCTTCCTTATATAGTATAAAACAAAGTCCCCCGCCCAGTACGCGATAAACTCAAAAACTTCTGAACAGATTTCGATGTTTGAGACCCTGAGAATGTTTTACATTTTATCCCGGGAAAAGCTGGGTAAAGCGAGAAAAATGTAGATATTATATTGTATAAGTACAATTTAGCAATTCAGTTTATACTTTTATTGCCTATAGATGTGTATATTTGGAAACAAAAAATATAGTATTTCATTTGAATTATTGAAGAAATAAAATATCTACTCACATAAAAATAAATGTGCAAAAGAGTAACATCATAAAAAATCTATAGTTAAAGGTGTTGTGCAATCGTCCTTAATTAAGGCAAAACGTCCATCGCTTTGTACTGGATTATCATATCTGATTTGATTATGATGGAGATTTGTAGTGAAAAGATGAATTATTTCGGAGTTCAAACTCTCGTCCAATCTTTCACGTAGGAAGCTTAGAGGCTACTGCGAAAAACGAAATCCAAAACGTCGGTCCGAAACGAAGAAACGACGAACTTAGGATTTAACCTCACTACCAAATTACTTCGGATCCGTCACCGTTGAACGAAGGTTTCACGTAGTTTGCGACGCTTCCGACTTCGCTCCACACTTTCGTCACGCAACAACTCTTCATAAAGAAGGATCCGTAACACTTCGTAGTAAGAAAACGTGCGATCCGTCACCCGAAACTACGGATTTCGTTTTTCGCAGTAGCCTCTCTTCTTATGTCAATGTTTTATACGACCGAGAGAGAGTTAAAATTGCCAACGTTCCAAAAACGATGTACGATTATGCAAAATTATAATAAAATTTATTAAATGCATAATTATAAATAAGCAGTAATATATCAACAGTGGACACTTCTCAAAGTCTTCAAAGAGTATCTGCTATTTTCGCTGTCAAAAATCAAAGATTTCTCCGCGGCATTGAATACAAATTATACTGCAAAATGCAAACAAACGATTTAGGCATTTCCTAATGGCACGGTTATGAAATGTGGTAATGTTCCCGCTGCCACATTAGTTTCATACTCAGAGTAAGGAGATAGGAAAGAATGGCCCGGCAATTCATCTCGATTTGTCTTTTGGGTCACGGAGGTGCGCTGTCGTGACTAAGGCTTCAGTGCATGCGAGTACGTACGTCAATTCGACAATACAGATTCTATATCAATATATCGCACTATTTTTTTAACAGTTAAATCTAAAATGCTATCTAGTAATCTCAGAGTAATGAACTTTGTTAATTATGTGTTTTATATTTTCAAGTATTACAAAACGTGTTACAGTACATCATTGTTTGGCTGCCCAAGGATCTATACCTACTATAATAATATGTAAATTGTGAACAAAATATCACATAATGCTTATTTTAAACATGATATCAAGTAGCTTGTAAAATTTTATCTCTGCATTATTTACGACCTATCTATCACAGGCGTAGAAGAACCCATCATAAAATTACTGGCATATTACTGAAAAACATCTCAGAGAGTCCTATGTGCTTCCTTAATATCTAAACTGATAGCTCTTATGCCTAAACACTAAGACTGCTAATCCAACGAATCTCAGTTACAAAGAAAATGATCTTATGATTTAGAAGACCATATCTGTCAAGTACAGCTCGATTATGTGAATCTGTACGGGGACAAATAGGTTTATTGACTACTGTCGTAATAAAATTCTATGATTTATCAGTAAAGGTGGACGGTGGCGGGCAATCTTTGCTTCGGCAAATGATATCATTGATCCGCCAAGTCATGTGGGTATCGGGTTTCGATAACTGTGATCGATTGCAAATTTTGTTTTGTAATGTTCGTGCTTGCAAAATTGGCAATGAGAATATTGTCAGGTACGCTGCGGTTTGTTTTAAATTATATCAGATACGTTATAGAGTATCGGGCGTAGGTAATAAAAATAAATTAAAATAACTAGAGGCAACATTGAAAACGAAACTGTAACAAAGGCGCGTTTGTTTACTTTCGCTTTCGGTCCCGATCTTTGTTTTACCGGATAATAAATTAATTAAAACCGACATTCGAGACGAATTCATAAAGATACGTGGTTTTAATTCGATTGACCAACACAAAAAGGCCGCAATTTTACCGAAGGTTTTTTTATCGTAATAAATAAAGTTAATAAAAAAGCCGTAAAGTCATCATAATGGACAAGCAACCGGTATCAAAAATAGCGGAGTCGAGTTGTGCAAGTCACATCTCGTGGCACAGGACCAAGCGCCAAGGTCCCAGAGCGCTCGTGCGTGACCGTACGTGCACCGACTCGACTGAAATTAAAATTAAATCAAACCTTTGATCGCGAATCTGATGGCAACGGGCATTTAGCTTTTGAATGCACCATTAGAGTGTAACTGCGAATACTGCGATTACTCACAGCGCAAACGTGAACCGTTTGTTTTTCTTCTTTGGGTTAAATGCAAGGAATAAATATAGGTATTTACCGTAATCTCTATACACATTCTTATTTTAAAAATATTTTAATACACACGCACTCACGCCTTATATCCCTGAAGGGGTAGGCAGAGGCGCAATTAGTGCACCCACTTTTCGCCGTTATTCCGTCCCATGATTGTGATAGGGAGCGAGCCTCTCGCCATATCGGGCACAAATTCCAGACTCCGAACTGATACTGAATAGAAAAACTCAATATCACTTGGCCCGACCCGGGGATTGAACCCGAGACCTCAGCATTGCAGTCGTACCATAATACAACTACGCCACCGAGGCAGTCATATTTTAATCTGTAAGTAATTAATTATGTTTTGACTATAATCTAGGGTTATGTAAATCTTCATTAAGCTTTTTCATATCCTTAATTTACTCCTAATTAATCTTTAATGCCACAAGCGATAAGAAACTTTAAAAGCTCAGTTAAAACTACAGCGATTTCTTACACATTGATTTAGAACATTAATGTCTGCGCTGCAGTTTGCTATCGCAAATATTATAATTGGGCATGAATTTATTATTATGTTTAAATAATGCCTTTACATGTTTATGCTATTTTTGAGCAGATATTAGGTGGTAAATATGCTATCTGAATGCCTTTCGTTAAAGATTTTAATATTTTTTTTTTTTATAAACTTAAGGTTTTGTTAATTTATTCGACAATTTATTAGTTGCCTATTGGTTGTTATAATTTGTAAATAGCATTTCTCGGTATTATAGTCTTTCTTGGTAACTAGTTGGCAAAGTCTCTGCGAATTAAAGAGTATAATCTATAATTTCTGCCATTATCTATATTAATAAAACATTATAAAAAGGAAAATGTTTGTGAGTCTGTATATTTGTAGGGGCTTAACTCTAGTACTACTGAATCGATTTTGCAAATTAATTCACTATTAACAATCTGCGTTACTCCTGAGTGGTATAGGCTATTTTTTATCTCGAGAAAATATTTATACCGGTCAAACTTTTTCACCTGGTTGGAGTCGCGGGCAAAAGCTAGTATCATACAAGGTCAGGAAACCACATACTTATCTCGTTGAAAATAGCACTTTTACTTATTTTAACCATAGGTGTAAAATAAAAAGTGTAAGTTTCGAACAAAATAAATATCAATAAAATGTAACTTTAAGTTTACACGCCCTAATGCCACTATGACTGCTCTAGGAGAATTCATCGCAGTAGCAACATTACACTTTCAGTCAGAAATACATTTACGCACAGACCATATTCGCACTAAACTACAAAATGATAAAAACATTGGAATACTACCACCGGGAATTTTGGCGAAAGTATTCGTTATTCATAGATAATTTTTAGTACGATGTTAGCAGAGGTATTGACGAATATGTGGTTTCATTTAGTAACGCAATGAAAAAATTACCCTGTATAACATGTTAGACGGCGGTAACCACTCACCATGAGGTGACCATTTTGTTTATATTTCCTCCATAGTATAATAATTATTTTATTATTATATGTATTAATAATAAAATGAAGAAAACCAAAGACCAGCAGATAAGCACGTAAGTTAAGCAACAATTACTTCTTATTCCGGTGAACTAGATCAAATGTTTTCACTATCTATGAACCCGACACAGATTATAAAACAAGATACTCTTTTCTTCGGGCAAGATACCTAGCAATATATGCAACTACCTGTTAAGTGACATTTCATATTAAAGAGAAGACAGACTGCATTAATCAAGTTATTTATAAATAAGGCGAGTCGGGCAACTTAACCATATTAGACCGTGCTACAATAATTCAACGTTTAAGAATGCTTTTATTGTAAAATTTATTTAATTTTAAATTTTTCGACAGCAAATAAGGTTTTTATAGCAGAAGCTACCTCGCCCACACTAATAGAGAGATGGATTACCAATGGGTACCATCTTGAGCCTTTTCATGAAGAATAACGTAACTGGCGTTTAACACTTTTCACTAGTGTTTTCTTTTCCTTATTAATTCTAAAATAATTTGTTTTTATAATATTTGTTGACTGCCTCGGTGGCGTAGTTGTATTATGGTACGACTGCAATGCTGAGGTCTCGGGTTCGATCCCCGGGTCGGGCAAAGTGATATTGAGTTTTTCTATTCAATATCAGCTCGGAGTCTGGAATTTGTGCCCGACATTGCGATAGGCTCGCCCCCTATCGCATCATGGGACGGAATAACGGCGAAAAGTGGGTGCACTAGTTGCGCCTCTGCCTACCCCTTCGGGGATAATAGGCGTGAGTGAGTGTGTGTGTGTAATTTGTTTTTGTAATTAAATATTTGCAGTATTTAATTACAAAAATAACCTTTCTGTAAGAATACTGAAAACATGCTATAAATATTTTAGAATTGATGAAAAAAAAACGTTCCAGTATAACGTGTGAAGTGTCGATTACGATGTTCTTCCTGAAAGGGATCAATGTGGTAAGTGATTATCATTACCAAGGATAATACTGCCAGAAGAATGAGTTGTGGCTGATGCAACGTAATATGTTGTGCACAAGTTGTTTATAGGATTTGGCTACACGTTAAAAGGAAAAAAAGGTAGATAACTCCTCGAATGGAGACCTCGTACCTAACCAGGAACCGCACCAGCCCTATGTGCGAAGTGTGTGGCGCACACAGGCGCCAAGGCAATAGGGGTGCCGGGATCTGGATGACATGCCAACGTTAATTATTGAAATTATAGTTTTTATGCTACAACACATTCTTTATAGTTAAGTAGGTAAGAAAGTAAACTCACGCCTGTGGTTTAAATTTTAAACTACTTGAACTTTTGCCCCAATGTTTTAAATGTGTTAAAATCAAAAGAACCGCCGCAGTAGCTACAATAGCCAACTACATATCTTATTATAAACGATTTACAAAAGGTCATATTCTTAATTAAAACTTATAAAAAATTATCTGCGCTCCACAATGAGCTAAGAAAGGTTAACGTAATAAAAATTAAACAGGACGATAAAAATCAGAGCCGCTTCATAGATTTCGCACACAGGCGCTGTCTTGGGTCGGCCCGGCCCTGCTGGTACGGCAAGCGCAGCGTTGGGCGTCCTCCTATAAGGAAGACAAGCGACCTCGTAAAGGTCGCAAGAACCCGCTGGATTCAGGCCACTTCTAACAGGTTGTTCTGGTATTTTTTTGGGGAAGCCTGTGATTAGCCATGGACTTCCAAAAGCTTAAAAACAAGAAGTGCCCACACGTACCTATAATCGTAGATGCGGTGCAATGGATTCGGAGATCTTTATAAATTTTGACGTCAATCCTATCTAGTAAACCCTTTATAACATAGTTGTTTTACAAAATAACACATATTTTCCCTGCATTGGGACACTAATTTAAAATCTCGCGAATCGCAGCCATTCACCATAACAGCTACAAAAAGAAAATTTCTAGCATAACCATACTATCTGAGGCCATCGTATTAATTAAATCAATTGATCGTTTACCGAACACCCACCATTTCAGCAATTAGAGTTGGCCAATGAAACGATTTGCATTAACTCTAGGGAAGTGCTAATAAAATTAACTAGCTTGATTAACTTTATTGCGAGTGTAGATGATCTGAGAAATGTAATTGCCTTGTTAAAGGATAGATGCCTCTATTATAGTGGTTATATAATGATATTTATACGTTACATAAAACTAACTATCGCCTGTGACTCCGCCTGCACAATTATTGTATACTAGCTTTTGTTCGCGGCTCCGCCCCGTAAAAAAGTTTTCTCAGGATAAAAGTCCCGCTTTATATTTTTCCGGGATAAAAAGTAGCCTATGCTTTAATCCAGGACATGATCTACTCGTGCGCCAAATTTCATCGAAATCTGTTCGGTAGTTTTGAAGATGTGTAGTAACCACGAAGAAAAGAAGAAGAGCGGAGGTGTGTCAAGTCAAAATCTCTTTAGAACGTAGCGTCGCTAAATGCGGGGGGTCGGGGGATGAAATATAACGATAGCTCCTCCCCCCAATCAAAATCCATCTAGCGGTGAATGGCATTATTACAGCGTAACAGAGCTAACTTGTCAATAATTTAGTTCGTCTTTTCACCCCTATGGCGTAACAAGCAAAAGTGTTTGTTCCAGACGATTCTATGTGCGTTAGTATGGCGGACCACATTATTTATTATTCTACTGGCGCTTAGCCGTTTTTTCAGCATATAGGTACATTACATAGGTGACACATATATGATAAAATAATTATATATGTCTATAATTATTTTATCATACGTACAGGAAAATTAGGGAATAAACAAAATAAAATAAGTTGTTAAAGTTGTTGATAAAAAATCTTTATTGATTAAAATTAATAATTACGATAATCTTACTAATATCTACTTCAGTATCCTGTGATGATATTATAAATGCGAATGTTCATAAAAATATTTGGATATTTACATGTGTGTTAGAAGTAAACACAGAAACAACAAAACGGATTTAGATGAAATGGCACGCGAGTAGATCATGTCTTAGATTAACACATAGTCTACTTGTTATCCCGGTAATTTACCCCCATGGAAATAATGCATATTTTTAATCTCTTCGTAGGGACTTTTTTTTAGCGGAAAGGCTTTACACGCGGATGAAGCCGCAAGAAACACCTAGTATTATGATAAAAATGAATGTATTCCTTATTGGCCACTGAACAAACCGCATCATGCACATAAAAATCAAATTCAACCGAAACAACGCAACCTTTACGCCCAGGTTCCCGCCAAAGTCCGTATTATAGTTGCGATCAGAAATTGTTAGTTGTCAACGTCAAATGTCAAAAACAAATAAAAAAACTAAAGTATTCTTTTAAATTTAATTTATTTCTAAACGATGGGACGAATATTAAACGTTTGACATTCAAAACCAAAACAAGAAGAATAAAACTCCACTTTTAGTAATATTTTAACTTGTAAATTTAATTGATTTCTAAACGACGGGACGAACATCAAATGTTTGACAGGTAGGAATATTTTCTAAAGAAAAGCGAAATTGTTGTTTTTACTATATTTCAAGCATTATTTTATATTTTCCAATATTTTGTTGGCGTCCAGTTGTTGCGTCTATTCATAACACGTATTCATGCATTTCTATTTTCTGTATTTACAGCATCGGTAGTAATAAGTTACTTTCTCCGCAAAAACAAAAAAAAAATGGGGAATCTAAAATGATATCAAATAAATCAATAACACGAAAAAAACTTACTAATACAACGAAATTAATAAAAATAATATCGACGCTTGTAAGGCAATCATATCTAAGCGACATTTAGCAAATTTTTTCTGTAGAGCGTTTTAAAGTTTTGATTTTGACAAAAAAAATCATAACTAAACTATTTGCTGCACAAAAATAATTGTAACTGTTTTAGGAACTTCTTAATTTTTGTCATTTTTTGACCTAAATCAACAGCCTTGACGATTATAAATTAAAAAGTTACTGTCGCTTAGTTAAAAATTACCTTATTTACAAACAGGTAAAATCATCTAAATGGATAATTTTATGGATACCGTAACAAGTAAATTTAAAGAAATATCAAATATTTAAAAATGCGCAGTTGGTAAGAATCGTATAAGGATAACTAAACATATTAATAAAATCAATTAAAAATATCTATAGCTAAATTATTGGGTCGCACGAAAGTAGAAAAACATAAATACGTGCACAATATTGTAAATATTGTAATTCGCACTAACATTAAACTATTTAATAAACAGCAAACTTTAATGAAAATCAAATTTTATTGTTAGATAAACATACTTACATCCAAAATATAGCATATTGATATAAAATTTGTTAATAGTTAACTAATTTCGTTGGAGGGAGGTTCTCGCCTCAAGCAGAACTAGAAAACAATAATATTATCATTTATTCATTGTGTTGGAAACTCGTAATTTTCACTCAAATTTTATTTTTGCTGAAAGCACACACATACAACCTAACGCCCTTATCCCATACGGGTAGTCAGAGACTATGGAGCACCACATTCTACGATTTTGACATACGTCTTCCACAAAGGATTTTATAGTACTTTGCAAACACGAGAAAGAATGTGGGACGATGTAAAAGAGGCCATGGAATATAAGAAAAGTACATGGCTAGATGAGAATAGCCAACGACACTTTCAAAACACTAGGTGATTCGCAAGCGGGTGTATTTTCTTTATTACGAACAGGTGAATATCTCCTAACAATAAGTATAACCACCTGAACATACCCGGTAAAATTAACTATGCGACATCGTTGAAGTTAAAGGTTGACAAGTAAAAATATCTATGCATAAAAAATAGAACTTATATTATTCAGGTAAAACTATCTAACCAATTAATCTCTTTTTATTTTGTTTTATGTAAAGTTGTATATATGTACTATTAACAAAATATTTTATTAAGCTGAAAATATCTAAGCACATCAATATGGTGAGTATGGGTGCAGGCAAATATATATCTACGCCGATGCTATAATGTTGTTGTGTAGGTAATAAACAACTCATTAAATAGTGAGCATTTTTTTTTATTTCAAGTAAACATATATTAATGCAAAACAGTAATATCACGATTTCAAGTGAGACACGATAAGTTCAAAATCAATTTCTTTAAGTGTACCAACTACTATAAATCCGAAAAGTCGTGAATTTCTTGTCGGTAAACGAGAAAAAAGTTGTGAAATTTACCGGAATCATCTAATATCTAACCGCCAAAAAAGTTGTCCTAGAGCTACGAAACCCGGATCAATCGACGCAAAAAAATTTGGCGATTCCAAATATGTATATAACTCATTTTCGGTATATTTGTCGCTTAGATATTATTGCCTTTCAAGCGTCGAATTATATTCGATGTTGGGTGTCGCTCGCATGACGCACATGTTTTTCGCTATCCGTTATTTCTGAATACTTACCCACAGATGTCACTACATGTTTTAATATATTTTTTCACATTTTATGTAACTAAGTAATAAATCTTTGAAATCTATACTAATATTATAAAGCTGAAGAGTTTGTTTGTTTGTTTGTTTGTTTGTTTGTTTGTTTGTTTGTTTGAACGCGCTAATCTCAGGAACTACTGGTTCGAATTGAAAAATTCTTTTTGTGTTGAATAGACCATTTATCGAGGAAGGCTATAGGCTATATAACATCACGATGCAACTATTAGGAGCGAAGAAATAATGGAAAATGTGAAAAAAGCGGGGAAAATTATTCATCCTTGAGGGCTCCCATTGCGTGCGCTGCGAATACGGTTCAAGATATCAAATATACATGTATGAAAGAATTATTCCTCTTGAAATTATCTAAAAAAATGTCCGCAACAGTATATGTCTATCATTTAAGATTAACTTACTAGAACCGTTTTTATGGTAATGAAATTTGGTCGAAATTAATGCATTATTTGTTAAGAGTTGTATCAACGTCATAGTCATAGAGTGATTCAACGGGAAGGTTTTTATGTACTTTTAGCCCGGAAAAACTTAGTAACGCGGGCGAAGCCGTGGGCAAAAGCTAGTAATTAATATATTAGCAGGCAGAATAAGCTAAATTTACTAATTTCTGCCGAAAATTCGTATGACATGCGTTTATAACGTTAAAATCATGATATCAGTGAGAAATCTAAAGAACCAAACTTTTTGACGACAGATGTCACTTTGTAATAAAACAATAAAATGTGTTTTAAAATGCAAATAATCATAAATTTAAACGACTTACAAATGAAATGTTATGCCATCTTGTTTGATTTGTGATCCTGAGCAATTTCTACACCCAGCAACAGCGCACTTCATGGTTAAAAAAAAATTATACCTATTTAAACGTCAGATGAATCCGATCCGAACGCACTGACGACTCACTCGGGACTACAGTTTTAGGCCCCGCCTACTGTGACGTCATGACCTTAGTTGATGGTGACATGACCTAATCGCCTTGCGGCACCTCCGCTCTTCTTCTTTTCTTCGTGGTAGTAACAAACAGAAAAACAGACAGAAAAGAATTACAAAAATCGCTAATTTGTATTCCATTACTCTTCTTTAGTCATCCCCTTACTTTTTTATCACATTTCTTTAAATGAACAGATACGCCGGTTCTAGTGCTTTATTATGTGTCGCACCTTTAGAACGAAAACGATTCAAAAAATAGAAAATTGAGTTGTCATTTTTAAATAATTCGAAACTAAACCCTTATTTATAAAAATATAATAAAAAAGACCGATATAACAGTTTTATCCTTTTCCTGCTTGAATATAGCTGTGTTTGAATTATTATTGTATTGAGAGCTTCGTTTTAAGTAATTTTATGACGATATCTCAATTTTCTATCTTTATGAATTGTGTCGTTTTCATCTTAAAGGTGCGATGTACTGATGGGATAGTGTGCAGTGTGTTTTTACTATAATCAAAGAATGAGTCGAACAAGCCGCTCCCGTAATAGTAAGCGCTATGTATCCCTATAAACATTGGCAATAAAGCCCAGAAGTTGAAACTTCAATGTATCTAACGATCAGTAATTACATATTACACTATTTTATAGTAATTTTTGTTTTACTTTTAACAGTAGGCTGTAAACCAGAATACAACACATGTACTGCTGCTTATATAGACAAACTGACTGTACCTAGCCAGCAGGAGACTCACACAACTCAAAGCTCAGTACTCAGTTGTTTATATCCTACTAATATTATAAAGGCGAAAGTTTGTAAGAATGTATGGATGTTTGGATGTATGGATGTTTGTTCCTCTTTCACGCAAAAACTACTGAACGGATTTCGATGAAATTTGGCACACGGGTAGATCATGTGCTTGATTAACATATATGCTACTTTTTATCCCGGGAAAACATAAATCGGGACTTTTATCCCGGAAAAACTTTTTAACGTGGGCGGAGCCCTGGGCAAAAGCTAGTACAACAATAAACAAACAAATATAGACAAACATCATGTAAATATATTTTAAATATTCATATTTATGGAAACAATTACTGTTAACAGAGAATCTATCCCTGGCATGGTCTAGACACAACTCAATTATAGACCAACTAGCTTTTGCCCACGGCTTCGCCCGCGTTAATCAGTTTTTCCGGGCTAAAAGTACATAAAAACCTTCCCGTTGAATCACTCTATGACTATGACGTTGATACAACTCTTAACAAATAATGCATTTTCCATTATTTCTTCGCTCCTAATAGTTGCATCGTGATATTATATAGCCTATAGCCTTCCTCGATAAATGGTCTATTCAACACAAAAAGAAATTTTCAATTCGAACCAGTAGTTCCTGAGATTAGCGCGTTCAAACAAACAAACAAACTCTTCAGCTTTATAATATTAGTATAGATAAATAAAATTAACACACGTAGGAGTTCGAACTACGTTGATATGTTAACCTATTATAATTATCAAGCAATTTGCAGTATCATATTAAATTGAAGATTCTATTTGTAGCAAGGTAGTAATATATTTACAATGAGGTTTATTTATTAGTATTATTACACACACACGCCTTTTATCCCCGAAGGGGTAGGCAGAGGTGCAACTAGTGCACCCACTTTTCGCCGTTATTCCGTCACATGATATGATAGGGGGCGAGCCTATCACCATATCGGGTACAAATACCAGACTCCGAGCTGATACTGAATAGAAAAACTCAATATCACTTTGCCCGACTCGGAGATCGAAGCCGAGACCTCAGCATTACAGTCGTACCATAATACAACTGCGCCACCGAGGCAGTCATTTAGTCATTAGCATTATTATTTACGTAAAATAATCAAACTGAGAAACTTGACCGCGAAAATATTTTAGGGGACGTGGCCAAGATACTCTTCTAGAAGCGTTAACGCCAATTGAATAGAAAAAAATGTATGGCAGTGACGTATCTGTGGATAGGCTTATTAATAAGATACTCGCATCATTCCCATACATTATTTCCTATTCTATTGGCGATATAAGGGTTGCGAGCGCCTTCTGCACTCACCCAAAAGACCGGTGTTCTTTCATAAGCCGACCCTCGTCAGGCTAGAAAGAGTAATGTCAGGGACAAAAAAAAAAATATTGGCGATATTGCTTGTAACAATCTCAATTAATGATTGTCTGTAAATCAATTTGTCAAATGTTTCATCTTGGCTTCGACTCAAGTAAATATTAAGAATAAATTAAATTGCAGTTGCTATGCATTGCATAACTATGAAATCTAAAAAAGGCATTAAAAATTTAAATAGACGCAAATAAGGTCCAAAAAACTCGCAGCGTAATATTAAGTAATTATTTCATGCACCTGCAATCAAACATTGGCTACTGCATACCGACACCTCGTCTATTACTGTTATTAGATACACCTCTGGTAAAAATTAGACCGCATATAATTATGAAACGTTTTGCATATTTTTTATACAGACGTGAAATAAACAGTTAAAAGCATTGTTTGCAAGGCCATTTTGTGGGCGTACAGACACGTTTTTTCGTTATAAAATCATTATAAAATCGCAATGTGCTAGTGCCTTAGAGCAAAAAGTAATTATTTTGTTAATCTGTGAAAAGGATTTTCCAAATCAGACATTCAAATCGACGAATTTGACAAAAATAAATTCCATCGGTAATTTTTTGCCAAGTTGCAATAGTTGTGACAAATTGATTTATAAAAGTGTCGTTACAGAATATTTTTGGAAGTTTGACCTTGTCTTGCCTTTGCACAAGAACACTCGTCAAAGTACCTATTCAGATCCACAATAGGCAGTAACTCTGCCGATATGTCTTTGTGCTCGTGTGAACATTTTATTGCGTTTTCGAAAATTTTCGGGTTCAGATCCGATAGTTTCAAGCAGGTAATGAAGTCTTAATATTATCGATCCTAATTAAACCTCTAATCCATCGAATACCATAGCTAAGGGCATATTCCACTATTTCTGAATAAATGCTACTCATCACATAAATGTATCAGCTGGCCAAATACATAAGTCACTCTAATCTATGCTCCCCTCTTTTCTTCATGATGCTCCCAAACAAATGGTTATCCAATGCGTACCGTCTATATTAGTTGCTTATTACGATAGCTGTGAAACCATCATCATCATCATTCATCATACCAGCCCTGTATTATATACTGCCCACTGCTGAGCACGGGCCACCACCACCACGCTACCCTAGTGTGGGGCAGACTTCACATACCTTCGAAATTATTTTAGAGAACTGCTCAGGTACGCAGGTTTCCTCACGATGTTTAGCGAGCTATATTTCACAAAGAATACAAACATAACTTTTTAGAAACAGTCAGTGGTGCGCCCTTGGGTTTTGAACCTGCGGATATTCGTCTCCGCAGTCCGTTCCACTCCCAACTTGGCTATTGGCGCTTTTACTGTCAAATAAAATTGACACAAACCTTGTGAAAAATGGCCTTTAAATTTTAATCACTTGCCAATTTTACAGTCACCCCTTCATCGTCACGTGTTATCTAGGTAACGAACGGAGCGACACTCGACGGTTTTTTGTCAACGATTCCTCAGAGCTATGACCTTGACTACGCGGAAGAATGAACTAAATTATATCAGAGCTAATGACATAAAAGTATTTTGTTGGCAAACACAATAATTACTTTACTGGGTGATTCGAGTGTTGATAAACTTGCATAAGGTGTAAACATAATATCTTTTTCTTTATATTCTATCATGAGCTTTCATAGTATAGGTACTAAAACTAGATTGCAAATTGAAACACTAGGGGTAAAAGTTTATAGAAAACTTTAAATTTCATAACAATCACAAATGTTTATTTTCGGTAATTGCAATTAGTTTCATTGACATTATACATAAGCGTAGTTTAGTTTAACAATGTAAAATTGAATTACTACCCTTCTCAAATATTTTTAACCTCTGCTAGGTATGAAGGTGACAAACAGATGTCATTTAAAAACCAACGGAACTTAACGCATGAAGCATATCGGCACAAAAACAGTTCGTGCAATTTCACCCACTGAAACGTATTGAAAGTCATTTAACGGTGCGCGAGACGTAACGCTGCGCCCGCGCAGCTCGTACCAGCCACACTCACGGACACTAATACACTCGCATAACAAAAACACCTTACCAATTTCACGCAACGTAAACTTCGTGATCGCTTTTTGCTTGTTATGATGACAAACTATTTCCTTGTTGGTGGTACTAATTGTGTGGCTCTATTGTAGCGCGGGTTACTCATCGAAGTTTTTGCGGGCGCACACATCGACCGTCACCTTGCACTTTCGATTTTATTACGTTCGATTGACTTCACGCATTGGTTGAACGAGACTCATTGTCAGGGTGTGATGTAAAATCGTAGTCATTTTAACCGTAGGAAGAAATGATTATGTCATATGTTTAGAAACAATCAGGATTCCAAGTTAGACACAAAATCAGGTTTTTTCTAATACTTTAATTTTATTATTTCTCGTAATCTCATGCACTGTAGGGATTAGGCTGTGAGACCAAACTAGTAGACTCTGTTCCAGAATCGTATCTCAAGAAAAGCTCCTATGAGTCCGCATCCCATAAAATTTCTGCTGAATAAATAATCTTCCAAAACTAAACATTTCTATTAGGGTTACTCATGTTTCTTAGTTCTTACTAACTCCTTTTCTGCTAACTGCCCGATTAACACATATCAAGGACAAGCAACTATGCCCGTACTCGCCTGAAGTCAATCGCGTACCACAATTGACACTTGATTGACTCTTGTAACCCGCCTTTGTATTCCAAGGCACATAAAATTAAACGAACTAAACATTCCGGTTTCGATTCCGCGAAACGATCTTTGATATGCTTTTAAAAAAAAATCTGTATTTCCCCATTTTTGCGTTATTTTAATTATATTTAATTTATGAAAATTGTGTATTGCGATTAAAGCACATTCTCCACTCTGCGGTTACGCTCCATTTATAAGTAATATTCAATTTATACCTAGTTAAAGCTCTACAAATACTCAATATCTACAATCAATTACAACCTATCGATTTTAATCGATCACAAAGTCTATAAATTTTATAATCGATAAAAATCAATGAGCAAATAAGCACAACTGAACGGTAAACATACACGTTTTTATGGCATTGAAATAAAGAACTGCGGTACGAGTACAAAATTTTCAAGACCATAGGCGTGTCAATAAAACCGCAATTTACTTGAATATTTTAAAGAATTATATTTTAGTTCACTCGTCCTTGACGGTGAAGCCTTAAAGCTGTCGCCAAGGTGGTCCGCGTCCGGAGCCCCGGACTAATTACTTTCGATGGCCTTGCATTACTCGTAACGAGTTCGGAGCTATCTAATATTGATTGTGAATTAAATTGGGGAATACATTAATGGAGTATCCGTCGGTGCTTGCGTAACGGTGGATACAACTGGCACGTAGAAAGTGAGATACTTTTGATTGGTTTCAGCCTTGTTTAGTTATATGCTAATGTTGTTACATCAGAATTTATGAACGAAAATATTGCAGATTTTGCATAACTAGATTTTTATTTTATACCCGTTAAATATAGCAAGATGCGTTTATTATAAATTATGACTATATGCATGAAGCTCCAAGTGTAAGATCATTGCAATGAGATGTTCAATTTAAATTAAAAAAAAAACGACTCTTTTAGCGGTTCATATTACCACACGCTGATAAAGTCCCTGATAACTTATTCTGAACTTAACCGCCACATAAACTACAACTTTTGGTTTCATAGGTCTTACATAGAAATATCTGGGAGAAAAAGTCACTAATAATATGTCAGATTTATTTGTCAAATAGTGTTATATGCTAGATAGATATCTGGAACTTTATCAGGAACCGGTGAAATTGGCCTTTAGTCATCCAAATTATATTCCTAGGAATAATATTACTGTTTCTGTTGTCAAAGTTAAAGCAACCACAGAAACCTCAGCGATTACTTTATTTCGACACTTATAATCACGCAAAACCAATCATCACTGTTGCATTATCTACGTTGTCTTAATTTAGATGTCGATTTTGAAAATTAACTAATCGATTTACACAAATAATAAATCAATTTAAGAACTGTCGGTGTGGCGCATCGAATCGATTCAAGCGTAACGTCTCATCAGATTAGCCTAAGATTACCGTTACAAGAGTACATTAATAAATTTGTCACCGCGTTACAGATAGGGCGCGAATGGCGAGTGAGAATCGCGGACAATGAGCACACGCTGAATTATTGCGCTGATAGTCCATTAGTCTCTCCCGGCTCTCACTGAAAATACAAAATAATGGTTGACCAAAACGTAGGATGAATAGATGTGACCCGTTGTGTTTAAAATTGTGACTTTTGTGCATAAAATCCAATCCATTGATAGAATTACGGCTTGTTTCACAACTTCTGAGTAAATACTACACGTCACATAAATTTATTAGCTGACCAAATACAAGACTCACTATATTCTATGCTATTCTATGCTATGTAGTGTAACTACAGGACATAATGAGACTTAACATCTTATGTGTCAGGATGACGAGCGCAGTGGAATGCCACACAGTACTTTGTAACTCAAGGTGCTGGATGGTGGTTCTACTGTTTTTGGATGGTCGTTTCGCTTACCATCGGGTGAACGGCATGCTCGTCTCGTCATTCGATGCCATATAAAAAAAATGGTCCTAAATAAATTGTGTATTATCTACATTAGCTTTTTAATACGATAACTATCAAATAAAATTTACTTAAAACTTATGAAACACGCCCTAATACTAATAGAACTAAAACACATGGCGAATTGATAACTTCCTCCCTTTTGTAAAGTTGGTTAAAATTAAACTGGCTTTCATCCTGATTTTAACACAGATTTTTAGGCACCACGTAACTCACCATTCTACAAACTTTCTTGAATATATAAAAAGAACGATATTTTAGTTTCTGGGTATGTAGATATCCATCCTATCCTACTAATATTACAAAGGCGAAAGTTTGTAAGAATGTATTGATGTTTGGATGTTTGGATGTATGGATGTATGGATGTTTGTTCCTCTTTCACGCAAAAACTACTGAACGGATTTCGATGAAATTTGGCACACGGGTAGATCATGTCCTGGATTAACACATAGGCTACTTTTTATCCCGGGAAAATATAAACTGGGACTTTTATCCCGGAAAAACTTTTTAATGCGGGCGGAGCCGCGGGCAAAAGCTAGTATTCCATAATATGCATTGAAAAAATCACTGATGACATTTTCCGCTTTATCAATATGAAATAAGACATTTATACCGAGTGTCTTAAACTTTAATATAATAAAATAATGAGCTTCAATAATTTAACAGTTTTGATACATCCAGCAGCTAAAGATCTGTGCAGGAATCCTAGGAAATAATGCAACTGGCCAGCCGGTAATTCACTAAGCGATGCTATCGGTTGTCGATATGCCTCTTTTTATGACCATTCCCCAGATACAAAAAGAGTTGGCAAATCAAATATTATTCCGGAAATGTTTATAGCTTTACTTTGTTCTAACGTTCAAATGTTTTAACCCGAAGAAAAGGACAAATATTTTATAGATTGAAACAATTGTAAGAGACTCGTCAATTAAAAATATGTTAATAGAACAATAATGAATTATTCATGTTGTCAAGAGAAACCCTCAAGCAATATTCAAATATAATTCCTTTGAAACGCACTATTTCAAATGAATTAACGAAAATATATTTTCAAACAGCATGTATTCGTGCGTTTAATTTTGCTCACAAATAACACCCTTTAGTACTTTGTAAATTAAACCTATGCATTTCATTAGGTAGGTCCATTTTGTCGTAACAACATATACAATTTAAATTCACGTAATCAGCATCCGTAACGCACGATTCGGTTCTAAGTTTACACGAATTTAAATTCCTCCTTTGTGGACTAAATACCTTTGACCTTTATCTTAGCATCGCGCTATATACATTACACGTACCGTTAGTTACTTAGCTAATAGACGCACAATGGTTTAATTAAGATACGTTGCTGTCGACGCCCACGCACTCACCCAAGCATGCGCTTAAACGGACAAAGATTAATTGCGGAGATGAGCTAGTGTAAATATTTAGTTCATATTTTATTACACAATAGTTCATTTAGAATTGTAAAGATTCTGTACACAATGAGATGATTTTCTTGCACAACAATGATGGTCAGTATTAAAATGTAGTATAATAACAAATACAATTAAATAACTGTCATGAATTATTATGCGCTCATTATGTTGGAAAAACTTCTGCGTCTTGGGATACCATGGTTTGCAATAAAAGAAACGCTATTTGCAAATATAGTTGTAATAAAGTAAATTCAGAAAAAAACATGCTGAATACCGTACACAAGTTTTTTTAATCTAAAAGTAATATCTTATACACGACTTTTCAAGATGGAACTTCCAAAGCCATGATTTAACGAAATGTAAATTTTGTGCAAAGTATCAAATCCATTCCAAAACAGCGAAACTCGGTCTTTGTAAAGAGCAAAAGAGCATAAATCAGCGATATTTAGGATTCTTTTCCGTCTATCTGTCTGTTTTTATTTGTTAGTTTGTTTGAACGCACATCTCCGATACTATTGACTGGATTTTCATATAATTTTCAAGGGTAGACAGAGTATAATTTAATAGCATCTATAATGTAATGATAATATCATGATGTGTAGAGTCACTACAAAAGTAACTTACAATAGACTCTATTGCAGGTCATGTATTTTCATAATCTATTTTCTTCTATCTAATCTTCGAGTGTTACAAAACCATTACTGACTTGTACACTATTACTTAGGAACATTAGTGCTTGAATTTAAACGACTAATGGATTTCACTTAAGACCCTAGACGCTAACACGCAGTATTCAATTTAAGAGCTAGCTATCTGAGGATCCGTCTGAGTATAACCATTGCTTTGTCTTAATCTGCTGACAAGCATTATTTCATTGCAATTTTGCGTCTTTGTGCCCGATGTAAGTACAACCATCCAATTGATAAAAACATGTTCTTATTTAATTTCGCTATTTATTTTTTCAGCAATTGCGTCTAACGCCACAGCGATGACAAAAAATTACACAGATCCTAAATCGATTACAAAATTTTCACCATGACCAAAACATCGATAATTATCGTTCTGCAAACTAAACATCGATAATTTTTGAAAAATCCTAAGTAGGGTAGAGTGAGCCCGTGCGGCGGTGTTTCGGTTGCGCAGCTCGCCGGGGGCGCGCGTGTCCTGTCGATGATTTATCAATAGCTGGCCGCGATGGCTGCACGACGGGCCGCGCCGGCCACTCTTCCTGTCACCAACACTGAGGCATGAACTGATGGCGGGTGATCAACGGAAATTCTGAAAACATTTTTGACTGCCTAGGTGGAGTAGTTGTATTTACAGTACGACTGCAAAGCTGAGGTCTCGGGTTCGATCCCCGGGTCGGGCAAAGTGATATTGAGTTTTTCTATTCAATATCAGTCTGGAATCTGAAATTTGAGCCCGATAGACTCGCCCCCTATCACATCATGGGACGGAATGTCGGCGAAAAGTGGGTGCACTAGTTGCGCCTCTGCCTACCCCTTCGGGGATAACGGGTGTGAGTGTATATGTATATGTATGTATTTTTAATTAGTACAAAGGACTAGGGGCTTAATCATCATCATCAGCCATATGATGGCCATTGCTAAACATAGGCGTCCGCTAAAAAGTTCTCGAGAGGGGAGCACGTACCGGTAAGTGCAGCGTTGGACAGCCACCTGCAATTTGGACAGACAACTCGAAGAAGGTTGTAGGAAAGCGCTGGACGCAGACCGATTGTGACAGGGGCTTAGTGGAATGTCATTAGTATCTTATTAATTATAATTAGGGGCATTGTAGGTACGTTGCCGTTGGATGAAGAAAAAGATGGCTGGAGGGACTTTTTGGGGTGTCAGAAATCCAACAAATAGATAATGTAGCACTACGTCAGACCAAACAGCTATTTGAGAATACAAAACGATATCACATAACTTTAATTTCCCTTACAACTTCATAATGTTTAGATACAGCAGTCTAATGTAACAGAAATAGAATATGAGAATATATATACCCGCTAATCGCTTCAACCTTTTCCCACAACACTTTAGTACTGTCCCTTCGGCGCCCCCTCCTCACCCCGTAACCCCTGCCAGTTCTAACAGAGCCTAGTTGCGCACGCGTCGCTGCCACGCCCTGCCTCTGCCGCGCGTTAAATATATCATAGGTCATCTAGTCAAGTTTAGAACTCACGCGATTCTGCTACTAAAAGCCCGATTTGTTCGTAAGATTCCAACACCAGTTTGGCATCTGGCAATTCGTTTGGTTTTTGCATAAATTGCTATTTGAATTTTAAATTCGATTTATACGATAGTTGGTAAGTTTTGTAGTCTGACGAATGATTTTTCTTCCATTTCATGTTATACAATTTTAGATGTAAACTAGTACATAACCACCAAGGTCCATTTGAATTATGCGTGTATCTAGAACTGTTATTACAAAGCTAGGAAAATGTAAATTATGCCTATTGACGTCGTACATTTATTACAATAATTTTCAAGTAGACAGGCCTACCCGAGGCCTGCACAATACTAAGATGACCTATTTTGAACGGCATTTTTTTTAAGTCTAGCATACAGAATTTTTGTCATTGAATTGTAACTTTATATGGATCGAAATTTTTTAAATAATTATTCAAAATTTTCAGAAATGCCGACTGCGGCATTTCTGGGATACTGAGGGATACTGATCCCTGCCCTGATATTAGTCCCTTCTATTCCAACTACCACGAGCTTCTAAAAAGGAGAGTAAAGAGACAGCTTATGTCTATACATCCAGAATATTACAAATAATATAAAATGAAATTTAACGTAAAATTCCTTCTATTATTCAAAGGAAAATCAGTTTCGAAAAAAAACAATCTCTTAATCTGCTAACTCCGTAAATCGTAGACATCTGAGATCGTACACGATGAGTGGTGGTGCAGAGTGCAGACCGGCGCATGCGCACGCAGCGGGCAGCGCGGCCGCTCCAAGCGTCGCCACAGCACGAACGACCCATAATCAGCGACATTGGCTTATCAGGATTTAGGGACTGATACGATGGTCATGGGCCCCGTAGGTCAACATTCGTTGGACTATAATTCAGCTATATTTTATTTATAAATGATATGAAAGGATAACAATTTTCCTTGAGATACGTTTTTTCGTTTAGAATTTAGACCTGCATCGTTATTATTCATTAGTGACACCATTGCTAAATAAGTTCTGACAGTTAATTAAAGCATAATGTACAGCGGTCACAATAATTGTAATATAAAACAGTTTACCTATCAATGTAGAGTTCCGAAATCTGTACTTTTCCCAAGGGTTTTAAATTTATTTTCTATACAAAATTTAGTTATTGCGACCCACAGCCTGAGTCCTAAATCCACTCCAACAAACTTATGTAAACTCGAGCAGATAACGTGCGGAATATGCCTTTTGCGAACAATCAGAATCGATACTGCAATAGTTATATTTGTCATTTGTCTCTGCTTTACATTCGGAGCACGAGATACAGTATTTTATGTAGTCTAGCGAGGTGCGAACAGTGACTAAGCAAACACTAGAATTTCAATTTAGCTTATGAAAGTTCGGTGAACATTTCTTTGACTCGGCGTCCTGCAGCCTGATGAATAAAGATTCTTTAAAATTTGCTTACTTATTAAAAAAAATATTTGAAACTGAATTATGGATTGGGTAACTTTAAATTGAATCGCCTAATAGTAGGTATCTAAGTGCTACTAATAGAGAGCGAAAATTTTACAAAATAATAGTATCTAAGTGGACTATAGCCTAGTTGGGAATAAAACGGTCTGCTAAGACAATGTCCGGAGGTTCAAAACCCAAGGCAAACAACTCTGACTTTTCAATGTTACGTGTGTGTTGTTTATCAATATCGTTCGCTTTAACGGTGAAGGTTAACATCATGAGGAAACCTACATACCTGAGGATTCCCCATAAGAATCTTGAGGGTATGTGAAGTCTGCCATCCCGCATTAGGCCAGCATGGTGGAATAAGGCCTAACCCTTCTCAGTAGCAGAAGAGGTCCGTGCTCAACAGTGGGCAGTATATATTACAGGGCTGAGTGCATTGCATTGCAGTACCTAAATAGACGGACTCTAGCAAATGAGAGTATTATATTACGACCGAGATGCCAATGACGCGCTTTTTGGTTCACTTGGTAATTGACGTTTTTGCTTTGCCGATGATTTACTCATAGTAAGCTATGATAAATGCATTATATCAAAAGTTTAAAGCTACCACCGATAGCTTGTCAAGTACCATACTACCAATCTACATCAATATATTGTAATTTATATGCAATGCAATCAGCCCTATATTATATACTGCGCACTGCTGAGCACGGGCCTCCTCTCTGCTGAGAAGGTTTAGGCCTTAGTCCACCACGCTGGCCTAGTGCGGGTTGGCAGACTTCACATACCCACGAAATTTTTATGGAGAATTCAAAGGTTGTTGAAAACGATGTTTTCCTTCACCGTTAAAGTGAACGATAATTGATAAACAATACGAGTTCGAAAAGTCAGAGGTGTGTGCCTTGGGTTTTGAACCTCCGAACATTGTCTCGGCCGACCGTTCCATTCCCAACTAGGCTAACGTCCACTTTTATAATATTAAATATAATATTTTATAATTTATATATTGTGCAAAAAATATTTAATCAAAGCACAATACTGTCAGTAATTTCCACAATTTAAAAAGCTCCGTCTGTGTAATGAACTTGAATTGTAAAAGTCATTCCCAAATTTGACGTATTGCGGTAATCGACCACACAAGCCCGAGCTCAAGTACGGTGAATGAAGATGGAAATAATAATGGCAATGAGAATTACATTGCGTCGAAATTTAAGAATTATTGATAATGACCGTTTACAGGTGTTGACGTGTGATTTATATCCTTTTTGGGATGTAATGGACATATCACCAGGCAATCTAGTTACTTTACGTCAGTCCAATCAACTTTTTGCAATCACTGTTACATATTGACGAAATGCTGAAAACCTTTAAAAGTATCTATTTGATACTGTCGTAGATAATCCACGTATTCTGGGAGGAGCTTGCACAGCTAGGTCAAGGCAAGGTTCTCCTAAAATATTTTTAAGTCATGATAAGGGGCAACCTTATCGCCATACCGGTTACAAATGCCAGTCCGCTAAAACGGACACTTTTTTTACAATCGACACAGAAATCCGACTGCCCAACATGACTGAACTCAGGAACACGTCAGTTTTAGCCCAAATACAGCTTACCAACCACTGTAACAGGCCAGAAGTTGGTGATAAGTGATACCAATTTTTTTTCTAAATCTTAAGAGTGTCAAAAGTATAGAGCGGCGGTGAATGCTATCCGACAGGGCTGTCCCGTAACCAAGAAGACACCATTATTTTGGTATATTTAATAACATTTTACATGACACAATTCCAATATGATAATAGCATAGACGAAACCCATAATTTCGGTGAGTTTTGTTAAAAAATAAGATTTAAATCAACAATTTAAATTTCGTGGCACGTTGGCCCGCATAAAGTCGGTTGAAAAACTCGGTGCAAATGTTCCCGGCAGTTACTGTGAAGAGCCGTGTATAATTTGCACGGTACTGATGTTACGAGGCAATTTCGAGCCCTCGATTTACACCAGAATAATTTCCGATAATGTATGGCGTTAATAAAATCGAATGATGGATTGATCGATAACTTGGATAACTGATGTTACTCTTATAAATATTAAGAAGTGATATCGTTATAGTTCTACATTTTTTGTCTACTAAAGACCGGTGTGGCCAGAAAAGCCGACTCGCGTCAGGCTACTGGCAGTAGGGCCATTAACAAAAAAAATCTATGAATGGCTGGATAGTGGAAGTAGGTTGGTTAGTGACATAACCAGACACCCCTATTTTACCTAGTTTATGTCCTATTTTATGATGTGAATTATGAGGGAGGGCGAGCCTATCCCTATACCAGCATCAAATTATTTATTACAATAAATGTGATTAATTTAATGAACGTCAACGCTTCTGCCTTGTTTTCTCCTTACATGCTAAATAATACTACCGATAAATATTTTTGTTAACATAAAAAAAAGTTTTATATTTCGTTCAATTGTTTGGCATATAATGTGGATGCAGTTAGGATATTTCACATTATATTCAATTTAACTTATTAACTTAAAACAGTAAATACATAAAAAACATATTTATATAATAATAAGAAGAAATGATTACTCAAAAGAAACAATAAATATACACAAACATAAAGAGGAATCATTTAAATAACGGCAAATCGGAAGAAACTTAAATTAACCAACATTAATGCAGCTCCTGAATCACAATGCAACTGTTTTACAATGCATCTAATTCAATTTGTTATTCGATAACAAGCATTGGGTTTTCTGACACTAGAGTGCTTCTTAGAAATATCGCAAATATTTTTATTTCGAATGCTTCTGCATGATAAATGATGTATTAATGTTTTTGTAGCTCTGTGGCTCACGAATGTTTACAATAATTTATGTTACGTGATACAATCTGATTTACCCACATTTTTATCGCTCGTCCACGTTGCGATTTCTTCATTCGAGGAATTGAAATGTAATCCAACACGTAATTTCGGTGAATGTCTTCCTTTGACCCATTACTAATATTATTATATGAAATTTATTTTGGAGAATTTTATTGGCACTGCCATTAACAGTATATAGATGACTCGTTCGATTTTTGAAACAGTTTCACATTCTTATTTGAACGCAGTGATTTACTTTTATTATACAGTAGCGAGATTTTAATCTACTTTTGTTTTGTAACAAATTTTGTGTATTTTTCGCTAAAATAAGATCAGAGAAATCATCGTTTTTTATTGTACGATCATAAAATAATTATTTATTACCAATAATATAACATTATTGTTAATCGAAGGCTGGATGTTTCTTGACGATAAGGATCGCAATTGATTTCATATTCACGTTTACTTAAAACAGGACAATCACTAATCTGCATGCCTCCAATTAAGCATAATAAATGGATAATATTTTGCACTGAACTGTATTTGAACACCTCTTTACTATTTGCAAAGATTAGGTCTCCAAAATCTCGAAATAAAACTATTATTCAATCTATTTGTAATTATTTATTGAATCAACTACCTACCAAAATACACATCTAGTATTAGAATCTATATAGAGATTCTGGACCAGCTTTCTCTTTACCAACGAAACTTACATCTTAACAAATATATCAAACACAATTTGACGAACGTTCGATTTGCGACGATGTTCTTAATGTCGTGTGGTCATGATGGCCAATAAAAAACGTTAACCTACTCCGATCACGTGGTCTGTTTGCCGCTCTTCCCATCAAAAATAAACTACATGGTCACGCTTTACCAATTATGTGGGTGCATTCTTTATTTTGTTGATTGGTTTCATTTGGAGTCATATAATCCAAACACAGTGTGAAATTAAGAATCTGTGGTGAGTACGGACCGAGATGGAATCAATTGTTTGACCACAAAACTCATTTTGCACCGTACACACGGCCCGTGAAATCTTGATTGCTAAGAATCCGAAAATAAATCATTGTTGAACTGTCTATTCCGGATTTTGAATCCGTTCGGATTAGGTTTCACTTTTTGACAAATTGATTCGTTGTACAGTGGTCTTCTTTAAGAAAAATCAAGTAATTGAATTATTTAAATGATTTTCTTAAATTAGGTACATTAAAATACGAACAAATAACACTGACCGAACACAACTTAAGCTGAAAAACATGTACTAAAACAAATGAGAGAGTGAACAACCAACCAATGGCGTTGTATAGTTGATCACAATCTCCACGAGACGCTTTATGATAAGACAGGCAAAATTCTCTAATGAATAAATGTGTTTTGTCATCAAATAAGGTTTACTATTTAATAAAGCACAAACTGTACTTAACTTTGTATGAAAATGAGATACTGTAATCTGTTCAACAATAGGTACAGAATTATGTGCAATAAGGTAAAGAAATATGAATTTGAAATACACAAATGTTATTCCGACCCGCTTATGACATATTAGCCGGGCTATCTGTTGAAATAGCGAGTATACTTTATCATAAACTAACATTCAACTTTATTGTTTCACCTTTACAAAGTAAAATCTTATTCATGAGAACTGACGTAAATAGAGCACCATATTGACGGCAAAGCAGCCAAGTAACTATAATTTTTTAAAGATAAAAAATATAAATTTGCATAATATGGTTAGTTCAATGCAGCTCAGAAACTATACAGAGACATATATGACGCAAACCTTAATTGCATTAGTTATGCTACACTAGTTTTTACTCACGGCTTCGCCCGCGTGAAAGATTTTCCGGAATAAAAAGTACTTTAAAACCTTCCCAGGGCCTTAAACTATCTGCATACCGAATTTCAACGACATCTGGTCGGTAGTTTTTGAGTCTATCGCGTACAGAAGCAACGGGCAACTTTGTTCTATTATGGATAGCTTTTCCTACGGTTCCGCCCGCATTATAAAGGTTTTCCGAGATAAAAGTCCCGCTTTATATTTTCCCGGGATAAAAATTAGCCTATGTCCTTTCTCAGGCTCTAGACTATCTGTGTACCAAATTTTATTTAAATCGGTTCAACAGTTTTGGCGTTAAATCGCGACAGACAGACAGACAGAGTTACGTTCGCATTTATAATATTAATAAGGATAAAGGATTATTATGCAAATACGTGACAAATCAACTGAATATACCACAGTTATTATTCTGACGTTAAACACTTCAAAAATGAGCATCTATTTACACTAATCATAAAGCTTGCCAAAGACCGATACACTTCGCATTTAGTTTTTACCTTTGAAATATGCTATTATAAACTACAGTGCACCATTTCTACAATCAGAGAAAGAACTGCGAAAACATAAGTCACAATTAGCGCATTGATGTTATTCCGTAATATAGCTTAAAGGTTGCCAATTAAAGGGTACTGGACAAACGAAACATGGAATTCGACAGCGGCTGGATCGTCAGGTGTGGCCAGCGTGAGTCACAGCGACTGCGCGCCGAATTCCGTAGATAACAGACAACTCCTTTATTCTCTTTGCAATATCGAGCAATTGGAACGGAGTGAGGGTGGGCCTGGGGTGGCTTTGAGCCCCCAACGCTTTATCTTGTTTTATATTAAGAATGAAGTAGCAAATAGTGAAATTATTGTTTTGTTCGTCTCATTGTTCCAATAGCAGCTGATCTTTATTTTCAGTTCCAAAAACACATGTGACTTATCTAAAATTGTAGTATACACTCAAACAGGCCGCTGTACTTGCTTCCTAATGTAACCGGAGTAAGGATGATCCTATCAAACCGAGATACTTAGTACCAAGCATGCGTAGATAAACTCTTAAATTAGTCCGGTTTCTTAGACATTTTAACACTTGTTAAAATACATCTAATATCTTTAGTATTATAATATCTATTTACAATAGAACACAAACAAAATAAACATAAAAAATTTCAATACATTCCGAACCAACCAACTCATACGAAACTTACTTTTTCAACTTGACATTAATTTACACATAAAAAAAATCAATCAGTTTACATTAAATGTATCAGCTGACTTTCTCTTCCCTTGACCCCCTTCCGAACTTCCGGCTACCGCACTGCCGTCCACTGCCATATCGGTGCCCTTTCGAACCGTTGGATGTTAGTCCGTGAATAATTCAAACCTTACCTAATGGTCACTGGGCATTGTGGTTTTAGACGTGGCACTAATCTAATTAGGCATTGTTTAGTCATTCGGTACACATATTGTGCTGACCCTATTGGGTTGTGTTGGCCCTATAGGGATCTCTCTTGCATTAGTCTGGATTATTTCAGATAAAACAATAAGTGCTTATCCATAAGTAGTATTGTGCTGTCGTTAATTAAATTAGTTATTTCACGAATCAGATTTTTTTTATTGCATCGAATGAGGGGACGAGCATGCCGTTCGCCTGATGGTAAGCGATACGACCACCCATAAACAGTAGAAACACCATCCAGCACCTTGAGTTACAAAGTACTGCGTGGCATTCCACTGCGCTCGTCATCTTGACACATAAGATGTTAAGTCTCGTTATGTCCTGCAGTTACCCTGGCTACAATGTCCTCCAAGCCGAAATACAACAGTGCAAGCACACTGCTGCTTGGCGGTACAAATAGACATTGCGGTGGTACCCACCCAGACGGACTCTTACATATCTTTTAATTATGTTTAAATTTAATTCGCTTTAAAATATACGGATCTGCTGTTATTTTCTCCCTTTCATCATCATCAGCCACACGACGTTCACTGCTGAACATATGCCTCCCCTAAAGATTTCCAGACGGACCTATCAAAAGCGGCCCGCAACAGCGTGTTCCTGCGACCTTTATCGACCTTTTTCTACCTTTACCACATATAAATCTTAAGTCCTATATCGATCCAGTTTTTGTTTACTTAAGGCGAGTAAACGGTAATAACAAAACGAACGTAATGGTACAGTTGTATCCTAACTAGTCAGAGCATAATAAATACAAAGGGGCATACAACACCATGCACACTTGAAACACATACGAACTTATTCGTAAACGGTTTATGATCTAATTTTATTTATGGAATGTTTTGTCTTCTTTCTTCAAACCTAATTCAAAATTAGTTCGAAACATACAAAACATTCAATAACTAAAATACATTTATAAACTGTTTCGGAATAAGGCCGATAGTCAACACAAAAAAAAAACAAATTCCTTCATCCTACGTTAAACGTCAAATAAAATGGATGAGCGCCATTGATGTATTAAAAAAACAATATATCAATGATGAACCCACATACTAGCAGGTAAAATAGACCACTCGGATGTACTCAAACTTATTAAAGGGCAGCCTAAAACGCAATATATTACCTCGTAATAAGATAATTTGACAACGGTAATTTGACAGCCCTAAATAACTGCACGTATTAGGGTCCTCTTTTACACCGAACTGTAACATTGCAACAAGCATCCTCATGATGTGGTTAAATGGGATTCTATTAAATTCCTATTTCATTAAAATTTTTGTTTTGTTAATACATAGTAGCAATATGTGTAGTAGCAAATGACCCTGTATTGTGCTTACATTCCATATATATATATTTATACATAAGTTTTTTTTTAAGTTTCGTAGCAATATATCGCTATGACAAACTATATTTACCTTACTTACCCGAGTTATTAACAACTTCTTGGTTATTTCTAGAAAACAATTCCATAAATATCTATATCATAATCTAAAATTATCTTTATTTAACAGCCGATAGAGTAATAAGTTTAAGAAATAAACTATGTAAAACAATTTTAAAGATGATTTCTTACTTTTACGCCAATGTTAGACATTGAAATTACACTACTATTAAGGATTTTACCGCGGTTTTTTATTTTATTTTCCTCCAAAAGTTTCGAAGCCTATGCAGAGCACTTCGTGATCACGGGGTGAACTATAAAAATAAAAGACTACGATAAAATCTGTAATTACAGTTTAATTTAAATATTAATGACGTAGCTCAATGGCATTTATTTTGTCATCTAATCTATTTTAATAAACTCAATTTAACGACAAAATATCCGAACCCAAGTCCTCCCAAAATCGACAGTGACTTCTCTCTAGCTGCGAGTCTATAGGTTATCAGACCACTTTTATCAAGTATAAAATCAATCAATTTTATTCACTAGTGGCCCCAATAGGTGGCGTTTATAAAGACATACAGACTCCCACCCATCTCACAAAAACACATGGGAAGGTACACCAATATATTGATGTTTTTGTCGGAAGCCGAAAGAAGAAGATTGAATTTAAAATGAAAATGTCGATATTAATCATAAAGTCGAATTTACAGGTCAAGAAGGATTAAAAATTGCGGCCCGAATATCCCAAAGGCATAATTCGTACGATGTTTTATTTATTGTTGCCCATGCATCTGTACTAATTGGTTATCTTTTAATTAATCGATAAGATAAGATAAATCCGAATTATTCAAATGAACCGCTATCGTATGATGGAGAAATATTTCTATGTAATAAAGAACAGGTAGGCATTGGAAATTCACTGTGTCTGATTTCAAAATATCTTTCCGTATAAAATGCTTCCCAGAAAATTCTAGATTTATTTTTAAATATAATTACATAGTTTAAAGCTAATAAAGGAAGAATGTTTGGATAATATCTACAAATGTGCTACAAAATGTTAAAATTCTTTAAAAAAAATATTTATGTCTTCCGTAATTAAAATAATTTATGTGCTACATTTTTAACAGGAAAAAACACAGTGTTACATTTTATTTACATTTATATAACAGTTTCTTTTGAAAAGTAAATCACAATTATGGTTTATAATAAGTCACTACACAATCTCATTGTAACTAAGTTCACGACATAATACTGTTTATAATTTTTAATTAACCTTCAATACATTTAAATCTTGGTTGCGAAAAAATATAGATCTTGCACAGTCATCTGAAAGCAATTTAAAACGTCTGTCTTTACGGAGTCGCAGATTCATATCTGGATTGCGTAACTTTGATCTCATATTTATTTTATTTATATAAATAAAATACAGTAGCATAATCGACATTAAAACATGAATCCATTATAATAAATTCGCTAAAATACAATAACCAATATCAAGCTTTAATTAACAGATAGCACTAAAATAAAAGGTTAAAACCCACCGGTTTTGTTTTGTAATGAAAGAAAATGCAATAACAATTATCGTTAAGCAATGAAATGAGCTTTTAAATTTACGTATTTCTGTTTAATAAACATATTATTTTAACAGTGATTTAAAAAAAAATCTCAGGATTGACCTATTTATCTTTTTTTTATTGCATCGAATGACGAGCACGAGCATGTTGTTCGCCTGATGGTAAGCGATCGTCCATAAAAAGAAGCAACACCATCCAGCACCTTGACTTTCAAAGTACTGTGTGGCATTCCACTGCGATTGTCACCCTGACACATAAGATGTTAAGTCTCATTATGTCCAGTAGTTACACTGGCTACAGTGTCCTTCAAACCGAAACACAAAAGTGTAAGCACACTGCTGCTTGGCGGTAGAAATAGACATTGCGGTGGTACCCACCCAGACAGACTCTTACATATGAGAGACCTACCACCACTTACCATATATTTAGCTTATTTCTACTAAATGTAAAATATATTATAAAAAAAAACATGTAGTGGTTGGTTGTGACCAAATCCTTAAATGTAGGCAGGTTACTCTATTTCTCCTTTTCAATTATTTAGAAATTTCGCTATGTAGAGAACAAACTTGCTGCAATCATGTTTTTATTAAACATTGAGGCGTTACTCTCTAAGCAATTCAGTAACTCATTATCAGATAGTATTGATTTACTGTCTACCAGCTGACACGAGCACACAGCCATCATTGTATAACAAAAAATTATCAAACAACAATGCACTGTATCAACAACAGAAACTTCATTTAGCCATTCAAATTGACTTTACTTTCACTGATACTTTAACCAAATCAATTAATATCAAACTAATCAAAATTTATATCACTGCAATATTCATATCGGGTATTGCTACTGTGTAAGAGGCGGCCTGTATTAGTTGCATTCAATTGCTCAAATATATTTAAATTAGTTACTTTATTGTCAGTTGATGTCATTTGACAACGGAGTTTTTGTAGAGGAAATTAACTCCACTAATTATTGGTAAAAAATAATAATAGGATCTTAAAAAAGCTGAGCTGAAAATTATGAAATGAAGATTAGTCGACATTTGTTTCTATGCAAACCACCACCCCCCGCTTCATACAAAACACACTCTCATGCCTTTAACCGCGAAGGGGTAGGCAGAAGTGCAACCACTTTTAGCCATTTATATTCGACCCCAAAATGTGATAGGGACCAAGCATGTTACCATATCGAGAAGAAATACCAGCCTTCGGGATTCTGACAAGAAGAATCCAAAATCACTCCTTCCATTTTCTCCCTTGATCCTCTATTTTTATACTTACCTTTATAATTTTGATTATAACTTTAATAATAAAGTGAAAGATTTTAATCTTATAAAATTGCCACTGTGTACTTATTCGGTATAAAAAGTATCATTCTATGGGAAACTGTATGCAATTTTTTTCCACATCCGTTATTGCACTGCGTTTACTTCTAAAGTTCTAACACACATTAAAACATTGTTAAAATAATAATGCCAGCCCCAGCCCAGTATCAGACACTGTCCCACTACTGAGCACAGGCTTCTTATTAAGAGAGTTTTTTTATGGAATTGAGTGACGAGACGAGCAAGACGGTCGCCTGATGGTAAGCGATACGACTACCGATAAACAGTAAAAACACCATCTAGCACCTTGAGATACAAAGTACTGAGTGGCATTCCCCTACGCTCGTCATCCTTTGACATAAGATGTTAATTAAGTCTCATTATGTCACCGAAATACAACAAGACATGCACACTGCTGCTTGGCGGTAGAAATAGACTTTGCGGTGGTACCCACTCAGATTGTTTTAGAAATTAGTCCACCACGCTGACCCAGTTCGGGTTGGCGGACTTCACATGCCTCTTCTCAAACTTACGTATTTATAACATTAGTACGCGATACCTCTGCTTTAATGTCATTCAAATACCTAATTCCCATAAGTAATATTTAACGGAATTATAAAATAAACAAGCGGATTAACTCGCGACACCTACGCTTTAACCTGTCAGTTTTGGTCAAGCATTTTTAATTAATAAATTACGTCACGGTTTGCTCATTATGGCATACACAGGAAACGAGGCTTGTACTAAAACATTAATCCTATCCGTGTTTGATTCTTGAATTGTAATTAATAAAATAATACCTATACAGGAAAGCTAATAGTTAATGCTGTTTTTATAATATACAAACACAGGTACGTACGAAGAATATTCTTATTCCCAATTCTGCTGTCGTAATGAAGAATGCAGAAATCGATTTTTTTTGCATTTCCTTTTTTTTAGCAAAACTGCATCATAAGACACGTATTAACCATTGGGTTAAAAAAAAATGTTGGAGATGTGAATAGATTTGATTTGTAAATGAGTGGATATTTAAAAAATATATTTAACCGCGTTTTTCTCGAAACCGCGATTTTGCAAGTACTGCATTTAAACGCTTCAAGTCAACCCATAGCTCGACAACTTACTAACGGATCCAAATTATGAAATTGACACGAACCTGACCCGAAATCTACTCCCCGTTTGTATTATGGAATCGTGTCTTTAAATTCATAATAGATATTTAGCATTGGATCCCTTACCTTATACGATAGTGCGTGAACTCGTGCTTAGGGTCTGTACTCTAAAGTTTTTTTCTTTTAACAGTTCTGTAACTGATTAGAGAAAAAAAAACCTTTTTAACAAAAAATTAAACCGCCTTCAAAAACAAATCAAAAAAGATTAAAAACCAAAAAATAATTTAAATTCTCCAGAATTAGTAACCAGTACCTATATAAGTAATGTTATCGTACATTTATTCATGTATTTAACTAGCTTAGCTAGCAATTGAAATTAGTCACGGAATATAGGTAATGTAAATTATTTTTTTGTGTTTTTATTTGTTTTTGAAGGCTGTTTAATTTTTCGATAACTTTTTGGCTTTTTGTGTTAATCAGAAATATACCGCCTCGATGGCGTGGCCTCTGCCAATCCTGGAAAAGGGGAAAAGGCGTGGTGTTGTGTATATATATGTGTAATAAAAGTTACAAGGAAGCAAAAATCGCTATTCCGTATCCTTGAACAACATACTTTTTAAGTTATTTTGGTTTTAAACCAAACTACCCAACTGATTTTCATAAAAATTCTATGGGCCTATCTGGAAGTAGGTATATTCTTTGTAATGAAAAAAGACTTTTCCAACTCGGTCAATAAATAACGAAGTTCTGAGGTAACAAACATAAAAAAACGCACGTCGAATTGAGAACCTTTTCTTTTTTCAGTTCGGTTTAAAACATCGTTTTTTTAACTTTCTTATGGTAATTCAATTTCGCGCAAATCACACAAGACCGTGACCAACTCATTACAGTTTCTAAACACATTATTCTTTATAAGTTCGGCTAAATCAGCATCCTTGACACATAGATCTCATTCGTAGCACGTCCGCAGATGATTGGGGGCTATTTCAGACAGACAATCATTCCACAATTATTTGCATTACTGTTTAAACCTACGTGATCGAACTGCCGTCGCGCATCGACCTACTTATTTGACCTTTGTAATTTCATTTCGACGTTACCAACAGTTACAGGAGTTCTTGATTTAAATCAATTACCCTTAACTTTTTTTATAATTATGTACTGTAAGTACATGAAGTAGGGTAGAGAAGTAGCAGTATTTCCATGAAGTACATAGCAACTGTTTTTGTAAAGTGTTTAATTTTTATTTTTGGAGTTATACTAGTTTTTTTTGCACTGTTATTTATCTACGGATTTTAGGTAATTTAAATATGGATATTCGTTAAATAATATAATAATAAACGGATTAATCTTAACTAAGAATGTAGATAAACGAAATTATATAGGTTGTAATATTAATAAGTATTCTTATTAAATACAGTAAACTAAGTGTAGTTTGTGTTAGTAATATGAGTGCATATTACTAGCTACCTACTGAGGTTAATTTTGTCACGTGTATTTAATTCAAAGAAAGACATTATTTCATTATTAAACTTAATCACAATTCAAAACTTTGTGAAGCATAAAATAAAATTATAGCAATTCGATTAAATAACAGAGTATACTAAGAACCAAGTTAATTCTTTCACTAAAACTGTGTGGTAAATTATCGTGTAATTTTCTGTAAAGTTATGAATCATGTTATATAGAAGGCCAATAATCAAGTAACTGGGTCACCCAGTAATCGAGTTATCTGACCAATACACTCAAGAATAACTACATTGGAAGAAGTATCATTGGTGGTTTGCATTGGGATTGGCAGATGATGGGATCAAAATTTCAGGCCTACGGGAAACTCCTCCACCTACGGGTGAGCCTATCGCCATTTCGCGCACAAATTCCAGACTCCGAGCTGATACTGAATAGAAAAACTCAATATCACTTTGCCCGACCCGGGATCGAAGCCGAGACCTCAGCATTGCAGCCGTACCATAATACAACTACGCCACCGAGGCAGTCCCATATTTGCAAATTACGTGAAAATTTGTCTCGGCTTACATTGAACCCGCAGTCTGTCGTTTCACAGTCGGCTCATCAACAACTGCACAATGGAGTATATCTAAAAATAGTCGGCCTAAAAAATTATGCCACAAAAAACGCAATACTTCGGTGCGGTATGGAGGTCAAACTTCTATTTCTAATTAGTTCTTTAATGAAACACAAATCGCGATCCTTTAGCGGTAGGTAACCACGAAGCTATAAAAGAAAGGGAAACCATATAAATATAATAATCACATTCCTGAAGTAATCGTAAAAACATATATAAATATTTTAAGATTCGTTTAATTAACATAAAGGCAGTTAAATTACTAACATTCCGCCAATTATGTTTCTAAATATGTATTTATTTCCGTGTGGGCTTCTGAAAATAGTTTAGTAAACCTCTAAGCGGATCAGCCTCTGTTTTGTAGTGGAAATGGTAGAATCAGAAAAGATATTCTGAATTTAATTGATAAAACAGTCAGCTCAGTTATCATAACACCCGAAGTTTGAACCAACACTCCAGGCCGTGATCGCCCTCATGTCTGCTGAGCTACAACGACGCAGCATATAAACACCGATTTCAGTTACCCGCACACACGAATATTCCGTAATTTATTATTATAATTGAGCTAATAAACAAGGTTTCTCTTTACACAGTAAAGCGATGCATGCCGGCAAATTATCAGGTGTCGAATTCAAGAGGGGATCTTTTTTTTTTATAGCATTGAATGACGAGATGAGCATGCCGTTCGCCTGATGGTAAGCGATACGACCACCCATAAACAGTAGAAATACCATCCCGAACCTTGATTTACAAAGTACTGTGTGGCATTCCACTGCGCTCGTCATCCTGAGACATAAGATGTTAAGTCTCATTATGTCCTGTAGTTACACTGGCTACAATGCCCTTCAAACCGAAACACAACAGTGCATGCACACTGCTGCTTGGCGGTAGAAATAGACATTGCGACACCGACGCGACGGTTCGTTCTTGACTCGTTCAGCCCCGCTACGGACGCCGGCGTCCGAGTATATAGTGTTTCCCCATACGGCTATATATACATATATAAGCGGGGTTTGACGGGTTAAAGGAATGATTGATATTTGATTTATTACTAATTGGTATAATGTTTATGGTTAGATGTACTAATATCGATGCCTGAAAAAAAATAAGGTGTTTTGAAAGAGTTAAGAATTTTCATAACGTTCTTACCAGGACAACATAGAAAAGCCTATGTACAAAGTGCTATATACAAACATAAACAGTATCACGCCTCTATCCCATAGGGGTAGGCACAGAAATATATGTCAATATAAATGGCTGTATGTGGATCAATAATTTCCAATCTTTAATCTTTAATCGTTACAACGGATAAAATATTCTTTACCAATAAATAAACCACTAAAAGTGAAATATTATATTAAGAATTAATAAACTTTTAATATCTAATAATGAGATCAGTTATTGGTAAAACATTACGTTAAAAGATATTTTCAAGAATTCAATATACGACACTTACCAAAACCCCTCAACTCCGCTTATCCCTTAAATTTCTGAGTAACGAGCGACTAAACCGAGGCGCAGGAAATATTGGCATCCACTTCAACCAGCCCATAAAGCATTCTCATGATGCGATTACAATATTTTCTCGAGGACAAGCCTTAACGATACTTTAAATGGTACTTCGGACAATTTTCGCGCCTCCATTTCTTATTTGAGCGGCTCCCCGAATTCAATTTAACACGCATCGATTTTTATGCGATGTGTTTAACACCTTAAGTTATGATTATAGGAGCTGACCATAGCTGGACAAGTGATAATTTCCGCGAAAATTACACAAACGATGAAAATTGATCAGTACGGTGTGATCAGGTAATTGGTGTTATAAATTTGTTTACTTCATGTTGCTTACTTTTACCGACGCGTGTCGATGCGTAAAATACTTATTTTTAAATTTATATTTTAAAGGTCGGCAAACTGCACTGTAGTTTATGGTGTAATAATCCGATAAAATAACTTGAGGGACGAAAGCGACCGTAATTCTTCATAACTTGAGCGCATTTTCTTATTGACTGCAACAAAATGATTAGATTAATACGAGAATTAACAAAGACTCCAGTCAGTTTCATAAATCATAACTACAGAACGATCTGCCCTTAGTCTATGATCCTAGGCAATCATAGCTCTGATATCAAAATAGGTGATATAACCATACTCTTGCACACTGCATTAAAGCCTAGTTTACGTGTAGCAGAATATTCGCGCGAGCACAGCCTAAGGCAGGCACTGAAAGTGTTACAATTTACAATTGTTGATCTGTTGTGCAACATCCTGCGCGTTTTATTGACACCTTTCAGTGTCCGAAGTCACGCAAAGATCGCAAGTATCGATTCAATAAACGCCTTACGATTTGGTAATGTTTTTATTTCATGGTAATTTTTTTAAATTAGTCTCAGACACGAAAAACTGTGACACGAAGCGTCCTTTTGCAATAGCGAGCGGCAGCTTTCAATTAAATCGCTAATAAATCTGTCCGAATGGATTTCATTACAGTACTGAGATAAGTGTAATCAACGGTTTTTTATACATTTTAATTTTTGTGCCTGACACTTAATCCGTTTTTTTTCCGTTCCCAATACTGCTCTGCTGACGTAACTTCCGTGTGAAGTATGGAAATAATTTTTAATGAAATATGTACTACCTGATGTACATAATGAATACGAGCTCTACATCAATTTAGTTGATTTTACCAGCTCGACTTGATGAACAATAGCTTGGCTTTCAAGCATGTTTAGTAAAAACCTTTTTATCAAAGCGAATCGTGAGTATTTTACCACAGTTACAAATATTAGTACCACGCTAGATAATGACAATCGATCGCGCTCAATCTGTCACTTATCGACAAGATTAACATATAAAATTAGGGCAAAATTGGGCACGGAGCCCCAAAGGTAATGTAAACATAAATTAAATATAACGGCACAGGATCGTGAGGGCAGCTGTGCATGCGACGTGCGCACGTATATCACTCGCGATCGCGTCTCGTCGCGCCGCGCGTCGCCGCGTGTCGCCGCGCGTCCCGTCCTTCGATCGCATCGCGAGGTCACTGTGTCGCCGACGGACATTTCGCATTCCTTTACCGCCTAATCTATACTAATATGAAATCGTAACGGTGTTGTACATACATACATATACACACGCATTTTATACCCGAAGGAGGGAAGAAGCGCAACTAATGCACCCACTTTTCGCCATGCGTATTACGTCCCATGATGTGATAGAGGGAGAGCCTATCGCCATATCAGGCACAAATTCCAGAATCCGGACTGATACTGAATAGAAAAATTCAATATCACTTTGCCCGACTCGGTGAGTTCACCGGATCGGGCAAAGTACGACTGCAATTCTAAGGTCTCGGGTAGTTACCCGAGATTTCAGAATTGCAGTCGTACTTTCTTGTGTTGTGTATGTGAATATGGTTTTAAAGGTTCATCCTAAACTCTCTCCGGCCAGGTGGGATGACGATCTGCGAAAGACTGCAGGCAGATGCTGGATGCGGCAAGCTGAAGACAGGGCGCTATGGCGCTCATTAGGGGAGGCCTGTGTCCAGCAGTGGACTGATAAAGGCTGATGATGATGATGATGAAACTCTACAGTCCCAAAAATATTTCTTCACACATTAAAACCATAATATCAAACACGACTGTTGATAGCTTAAGTCCAAGTTAGATAGTCCGATAAATGAATTGATTGTGTAGAATAATACAACTTGACCTCACTTCAGTAGACGCAATCATTAACCAGTGAAACTAAAATGCCACCGACCATTTAACAGGTGGAGTCGTGAGAAAAGCTAACTCAGTTATAATTTCTTCTAATAACATTTTAATCTAGATAAACACTTTCTACGCAAGACAGCCTCTGAACTACTGACACATGAACTCCTGCGCGTAATAATAGAATGCCGCGCGGTCTCTTTACGACGCTTAATTGATAGATAACCCCGCTAGCTAGAGCATCTATATTGTAATCTATTCACACATAGAACTTCCAAATATGTAAACAAACATAACCGTTTTTGTGTTTATGACCAAATAAGTATAACAGTATCTGGAATCAGAAAAATCGTGAGGTATATATCATAGATACAAAATTTATTTACACTTGGCAGAAATATTATAAAACAAACGGCATGTGATCTTTCATCTTTAGTAGGTTATTAAAATTTAAAAATAATGTATGAACGTATTAACATCCGCTGAAAGCACTAATTTCGTCGGAAACGTTTTTAATAATCTCGCTAATCAAGAGACGGTAGCTCAACATAATGGCGACGATAAATCTTCGAAAACCAGAAGATTCAATTACACGGCTACCAAAACGCATGAAGAGTGGCGTTAACAAATTGTCCAAGATAAATAAAACCTCTTTAATATACAGAAGACTTCCAGAACTTGTTCCTGTTATCGTCGTTGAGTTTTTTCGAGAAATTTATTGTACGCTTAATGTTTCGATGGAGAATTAATTGATCTACATACTTTAGTGAAAGCCGCTTTTATATGATCAAAATCTTTTAATCTTTGGATATTCTAACAAAATCTACTCATGATAAAGTTTCTTATCTATACTAATAGCTGGCCCTTCAGATCTACTATCGCTTCAGAATCAATGAAGGTTATGTTAACTTATTCTTTTTTTATTTAGATTAAATAAATTATCAAAATGAAGTAAGCTTAACAAATGCACAAAAATCAAAATTAAAAAGTTATATATTCATACACAGACAAAGAGAAGCAGAGACTATTGAGCGCGACATGCCATGATAATGACAATATCTCTTTTACCTCTTCCACATTCATAAATATCATCATATATTTTCGCCGATTATGGGCATCTTGTCTATCCGTAGTCCGTACCATTCACATTCGCTCTGTAAATACTTTTCGTGACTCGTCTTTCAACGATCCTCTCCACGTGCCCAAGCTATCTGATCATACTTCTTTTAATTTTATCACCACATCATCTTTCAATTTATAACGTTCTCTTATCATACTTATACCCATGCGATACGAAATAGTGACTCAACATAATATACTGTGTAAGGAGTGCACTTCCACAGCATTCACTCGACTTTCGTGCTTCTTCTGCTAATCCAGCATTCACTTCGTTGCCAACAGCACAGTATTGCGAATCGCTATTCTTGCTCCCCTTACCCTGATACAGGCTTTGGAGTTCTCATTACACAGACTTCAATGCCCTTACCAGGCGGCCCTCAGTCCCATACGTTAATGACAACGTTCATTACAGTTTATTCCTCGGCACACGATCATAACTATTTTCCAAGTTTGCGAAGGTACAAAAGACTGTTGATTTGGCCAAATGTTTCTCCGCCATGTACCTTATGAAAAAGATTTGATAAATCAAACACACAGACCAAAACACATTTCTGTGAATACGAAAATTCTTTCACCAATATAAAGCTACATTATCAGCTAATAACATAGGTTACTTTTTATCCCGAGGAAATACAAAGCGGGACTTTTATGCAGGAAAAACTCATTCACGCGGGCGGAGCCGCGAGCAGAACTCTAGTAGAATATATTATTGAAACAGTAATCCAAAATGCATACTTAAAGAACACATAGTTTGTCCTGAAAGTACCCTTGTACCTTTTAAAGTCAACAATAATATTGGACTTGGATATTGGATGTGGCAATTAATAATTATGGGCTTTATATCTATTACCTAAAGGTTTGAACACAGAAAAGACACCTGTTTCCTTTTTTAAGTTTAAATTAATGAATCTTGCCTGTTTTCGTTCCATCTTTTACTAAGATATGCTTAACAACGTAGTCTAATGTATAACTTAATACAAGTTTTATACCATCATTCAAACCAAAATATAATTTTATATTATTATAGTTTATTGCATCAAACATATATTACATTTGTTATCAATTTTCATTATTATGCAGAAATCCACCAGTGGCGAAATCTCAAATATATAAGATCAAAACTTAGTACGTGAGAATCATAGGGATGCACAAATTACGTGTTGCCAACCTAAAAAATATTTTACGACTGCCCTTGCACAACTGGGTCAGATGATGTCTATCAAGAGATTACTATCACACGGCGTGGTTTTGAGAATTATTTTCACGTCGGCAAAATCTGATCTAAGTACAAAGAAGAATACAAAAATTGCGCCGCCATGCCTACGCAAAAAGCCGAAATAGTAAGCGAGGTAGTCTTTAGTGTTGCCATATCCGAATTGTGATTGTTTTGAGATATGATGGTTTTCACTTTCGACGATTGACGAGTTACTCCATTTTCATACATTTTGTTTAGTGCTTATGAAGTTTCAAAATAAAGCTTTTTGAAACTTTATATTTACAGAAAATTTATAAATTTACTTTGCACCTTGGTAATTTAATATATTTATTACATAATCTCACTAAGACTAAGGCCTGAACCCTATCCGTAGAGGAGGCCCGTGCTCAGCAGTGGGCAGTATATTATACAGGGTTGGTATGGTATTACATAAAACTTATTCTAGTTATTTTCACACACACACACACACACACGCCTTTTATCACCGAAGGGGTAGGCAGAGGGGCAACTAATACTTAAACTAATACTTTTCGCCGTACGTATGTCGTCCCATGATGTGATAGGGGGCGATCCTATCGCCATATTAGGCACAAATTCCAGACTCCGGGCTGATACTGAATAGAAAAACCCAATATCACTTTGCCCGACCCGGGGATCAAATCAGAGATCTCACCATTACAGTTGTACCGTAACACAACTACGCCACCAGGGCAACCAATAGTTATTTTCAAGCCATGAAAAACGTAATGTGACACTAATAATACCACAGGATTACTAGTTAATGATGTTGGTAACACTGCACATACTGTTTTGGCAGTGCAAATATATCACGAACACTATTAAACATTATAGTGGCCTTGCTTCTGCAAATGCTTTAAATATGTATGTATTTTAAAAAAGGTCAGATACGTCCCATATAGCTTTGCAGAATAAACAATTTAATATTTCACACAAACTAAGAAAATCCGAAATGGGAACTCAACATGGTTAAATAAGGGACGAAATTTGTAAATTATGACTTTTCTTGCCATATGTACGTAATAATTACTTGAAGAAGAAACGTGGATATTTAATGATGAAAAAAGTCTAATATTGTTTTGAAATAGCATGATTCTTGTGATGCGATATATACATACTACATAACCCATTATGAACATTTTGGAACATAGTTGATCATATAACTTATTGCTCTGGTTGCGTGCGTATTGTCTTACTTCGTAATAATAATACGACACGGTTACTCAAGATACACACACACGCCTTTTTGTCCCCGCAGGGATATGTCCCATGATGTGATAGGGGGCGAGGCTATCGTTATAAAGGGCACAAATTCCAGACTCCGGGCTGATAGTGAATACTCAAGATGATATACGAGACACCGAAAATAAGCCCTTAACATTTTATATGAGATGTGAATACGCAACAATTGTGACCGGACATTAGAAAATCTCTAGTTATCTATCGGAGGCATCCGTGTTACATACCGACACGAAACGCATTGTCTCATCTCTAGCTACAACCGCCATCTCCGACATTCATAATATTTACACAAATAAAATCTGCGAGCTATATAAAATAAATTTTAAAGCTTTATAAATTAGTCATATCCACAAATAGTTAAGTTGAAAACCATCAATATAGAATTACAATGTCAAATTCAAAGCTAAGTAGAGTTACACTTAGAAAGGTAGAGATTGAGAAAGTAAAGATGACCACTGCTTCTTCTATAAATTGGTTCTCATACCCCACAAAAGTTTGCTGTTATTTGACTTCCCACAACGCTAGGTGTCCAAAGTGGCTGATTTTCAGAAATGTTTTTATTATTCTTATTTCCCATTTTCGTTCAATGTTTCTTCCCATCATAGGACCCTCATGGCCCACAATAACATGTTCTATCTCACTAGTCTTTAATTGGAATACTCACAAAGTTGACATCAACTAGGCTAATGAACTAAAACTATCCCATAATAGAAAATGGTGTTGACCAATCATATCAGAATAAGGGTTGGCAGATGATAGCTCAGTATTTCCTTCGAACATGTCGACCACCCAGACCCAACTGAAAATAAGACTTCTTACATGTATAAAGTCAGTTAAAAATTCTATGCACAATTTACATTTTATCATAGCAATACTGTTGATTCCGTACATGGTGAGGTCTACCTAAATTAGGCGCGACATGACACCTTGCAATAGATGAAATATACCGACACCTCCATACTGTTGCAGATTATTTGCACGAGCATTTTATCAATTTACCAAATAGATCGCCTCCTTAAATTGTACTGGAAAAGTACTGTTTTGATTTACATAACAAGTCTTTATACAGATCAGAAGCTCAACTAAGGCTTTGTAATTTTGGTATGATGTCGTAAGCTACAATTGTGTGTTTACAAAAATATCAGTTATGAGATATACGATGTATTATGTAGAATATGAAATGGTCTATACCTATATATCCTATAACATACCCGAAGGGTTATAGCGAGGCACAAGTAAGACGCAACCTACACTTTGCCGAGCTTACATTCCGTCCCACGATGGGACAAAGAGCGAGCGTATCACTTATAATACCAATCACGGGCAAATCAGATGTTTTTCCGAATCAAAAATGCACACAAAATATGTTGCTATAATTTTCATTTCGCATTAAATCTTAAAAATTAACACAAAGACTGAAATTACTGTTAAAAATAACACAACTTGCTAGACGCAAACACGAGATGTAGCCGAACAAGTCTAAAAGACGACTTGGACTTCAACAAATAATGAAAAGGACAACAACTCGTGCATTATGACTTCAGCCCTCATACTTAGAGTATTTATTTGCAGAATTCTTTTGAAGGAATGCCGTCCTTTAATTAAAAGCTTTCTTAACACTTTTTTGTGAATTAAGAATAGTAAACAACACGCTCAACAAGAAATCAGCAATACATTTATTTCACGATAATCTCTCTTATCAAAAAAACGTGTCACTTTTTGAAAACCAGTTTGAAGTTTATTTATCCATCGCCATAAAATATGGCTTGTATCAAATCGTATCAAGTGGGCTGATTATAGTACCGACTACTTGTTTACCCAAAAAAGTTACTATTAATTATACGGCAGACATTAAGAATACATCGGCATCTTTGATTCACTTGCGGAAGTCGCCAATAAATGGTAGTCTCTACATTAAACTCAAATAACACATTTTAATTAAAATATGTTATTAATCAATTAGTTGTCTATGTATCTTGAAGCTCTCGAATTAGCATGATGCTATTTGAAATTGTAATTTTATTACGGTGCTTATTAGTTGTGATAAAATTGTACAATTTAACTTCGCATTATTCTTTTTGGATAGACAAGACGATTGCTTGGCAACCAGTCTGATAAGCCTAAAATTCTTACCCACAACATTTAATTTTGACATCTTCAAAAAATATGTCTGCTTACACTTACTGATGGAAAACGCATAAATTAAAGTTGCGGGACATAAAATATAAAATATTTTCTTGCACTTAAATTTCTTGATCCTAACCGTGGAGCAGAACCAGGCCATGAAGGATTTTTGAAAAATCTTTCCCTCCGAATAAATACCATCGGGCACACGGTTTTTCCTTTGTGCAATAAATCGTTATCATAAGGATCTTTATCGCATAATTGAATACTTCATAGGTAACAGGCTATTAATAACGTCATTTTCTTGTGAGAGTTATAATTTAAAGAGGTCACCCACTCGTAATAACGTTTTAAACCACTGCATCATGCTACCTACACCTAATTAATGTCAGAAATAGTGTTAAAACATGTTCTAATTGTATGTGTATTTAAATAAATCCACTTTCGGTGCCACACATATCACTAATACAAACATAGTTGTTATGATTGCTGATGTCATCGCGTACTATCTATGAGTAACCTGCAATTATTTCTCATTTACTGAACATAAATACACTAATAATATTTACAATTCTTAACGTGGAACCGTGCCCGGATGTTGCTTCAGTTAATGTCGAGTATTCAATCCACAAAGGCATCGCCTAAATTCGGAATAGGTCGTGACTACCAGATATCATATTTTCGTCAGTTGATGATATTCGGATCGCTAGGTAACAACGCTTGGAAATTTCTATACTTTTCAGGCAGATAAACCTTTGTTTTCCACCAGGAAAGTCAAAGTAATTTATAACTCTACGATAACGGTACGTGTATAAAGATAAAGGCGTTTCGCATTGAGATTAGTATGATAAAACCAGTGATAGTGGACGTTGTACAATTGTGTTATAATTAGTTTCCAGTGTTTGAATGTACTGAAATGTTAGTGTATATTCTCGCTTTGACCGGATTGTTAACGTTTGGTGAGTAAAATAAAACAAATGTATGAGAAAGAGTGATAAATATTTCGTAATTGTTGCGGTGTAGCCACCGGTGACATCTCGTTTCATTGTGATGAAAACAAAGTGTTACATGAGTTTGTTTAATTCAATTTGTTTGTATGAATGAGCGGCCGGACGCCCGCGCCTCGCCTCCAAACAATAGCGTACAGACTCATCTTGCCTCTGGATAAATATTTATTTATTCCGCTGTTGACAATCGTATTTACATTGTCACTGCGTCTAGTGTGTCGCCTCGGCGCGAGGCGTGGGCTACGGATTTTGTGATCATGAATTTAGGTCAGTATGGAGATATGTGACCGCGTTATGAATAATAGTCGTTTGAAATACATTCTTTGTTGTAACTGCGTTACGTTTATTTAAAAAATATGAAAATTGTACAGTGAATAGCATTCATATCGCATTATTTCGACATCATGTAGTTTCTCTCTACCCATGCTCTTCTCAGAAGAAATAGTAAAATATCGCCCTTTAATTAATAATACATATTAATCTTTTTTTATGGCATTGAATGACGAGACGAGCGTACCGTTCGCCTGATGGTAAGCGATACGACCGTCCATAAACAGAACGAACATCATAGGGCTCATAGGTACCCTACACATAAACAACCAATTTGTAATTACCCGGGATAAAATGATACTCGCTGAAAATATACCTTTATATTGGTGAACGAATTTTTTGTCGGTGCAGGAGATCAATATTTATTTTATTTTTATTTATTTATTTATATCAGGTAACAAAGGACCCATAACAAATATTTTATATATAATTAGACAGTACATAAGATGCTATATTATTATACAGAATACAAACTTTTATCCGGCACTATATGTTACATGTTTGTCACAACAGTGCCGGACATAAAAGCAATCTGCTTTATCAGTATATCATTACAAACAAGGCACAAAAAAAATCTAATCTTTCCTCTTTATAATACTAGTATAGATACGGATAACAATATATTATGTCCTATATCATATAATAACATACTGCTGGAAATAAACCAATTTTTACAAATGACTATATTTTTTAACACTAACTGAAGAGATAAACTATAATGTGGCCTAATGTACAAAGCCGTAGCAAACAAACAGATACTTTAATTACAAAAATACTGGTGGTAGGTCTCTCATATATAAGAGGCCGTCTGGGTGGGTACCACTGCAATGTCTATTTCTACCGCCAAGCAGCAGTGTGCGTGCACTGTCGTGTTTTGGTTTGCAGGCCATTGTAGCCAGTGTATCTACAGGATATAATGAGACTTAGCACCTTATGTCTCAACAAGCGCAGTGGAATGCCAGACAGTATGTACTTTGTAAGTCTAGGTGCTGAATGGTGTTGCTACTTTTTATGGGTGGTCGTATCGCTTACCATCAGGCGAACGGCATACTCGTCTCGTCATTCGAAGCAATAAAAAAAACCTATATATTCATACGTGAAGATATTTATACCCCTTTATAAGCAAATTGCGCGTTCAGAAGAGTGTGAGATTTGGAACAAAGTTCATATACAGTAGAGTGGAAAAGTGAAAATGTGTTAAAATATTCGACGCAATTTCGAGCCAGGGCCGCTCTTGCCTATTCGAGCGCCTTGAACGAAATATATTTTGATGCTGCTTTTTTCTGGCGACTTTTTTTACAAAGACTTTAAACGGTATAGTTAGTTATAGACCGGACATGAGGACCAAATTTTTCATCCAAAAGTTTTTAGCAATTGGCAATAAGTCTGACACGCCCAGGTGACAAGTCGTCTCGGTATGCTAAAATTTTGTAAAGAAAACAATATTTTTGAAGGAAATATTATTTAGGCATTACGATCATGTAAAAGTACAGTTACAATGCATTTTACATAAGTGTTTTGCTATTTCACAGCCTCAAAATTTTTGTATGACAATTTTCCCAATGTCCGCTGTATGATCTTTAGAACTCTTTGTTGTTTGACGTCCAAAGTGTTTTTTTTAATGCATTTGTCTGCCTGTGGCGCTGCTAACCCTAGGCGCCTAGAGCGGCCTCTTCATTCGCCTTATGGGCGGGCCGGCCCTGTTTCAAGCACTAGTTACTCAAAAATCCTGCACAAAATTCCCTCGTCACCGTTAGACATTAGGATATTTAATCTTATAATGCTACAATGCCGAAACACAACAGTGTTTGCTAGCTGTTGACAGATAGTTAAATGCGTAGCTGAAGGACTTTACATACATACATATAGACTCACGCCTTTTAAAACAGTGCTGTGTTTTTGACTCACATCATAACACAGCTTATACTGAGTTGGTCACCTAATTGTCGCGGCGTGGACATGGAGTTTGACATCGTGCTTACATTTAATAGTATCGTTAGCATTATTACTTTGTGTTTTTTTTTATTCTATGCTCACTGCTGCGACAATAAATGATTTTTCTTTCTTCTTCTTCTTTCTTTCTTTTATCCCCGAAGGGGTAGGCCACTTTTCGCTTTCTGGAGAACTTTACTAATCAACAAACTTATCAACCCTGATTGAAGTAGTGTGACCTGTAAGATATTGACTGGAGCGATTGATATTGGCGTGTTAGATTTCCAGAAACTTTAGCACTTCCTCTAAGACCCTTATTATTTTCTAGTACATTCTATAACAAATACTTAGGATATTGTAGACTTTGTTCCCATGAATATGGCACACGTTGCTAGGTAGAGTCATGTTTTAATAAAACATTTTTTTCCGAGATTTCTGCTTTAGAAATATTTAACATGTCATGAACATACTATCAACAACTAGATCGTATAATTCTATCGTATATATTCTATAACATTTTAAAATATTCTCACGAAGAATTACCTAAACCATCCTTGCAGCTTTCTCCGTAAAAACATATTTTATATTTATGCGCCGTAACTGACGCCTCGTATAGAATTACAATAGAGTATACTGTGGAAAACTATCGCACAATCCGTGCACAATTATGTCAAACGCCTATCATCCACTTTCTCGATAGCCACAAGACGTCTCACGTCCGACACAGACGTTTTTACGCATCGTCGCGTGATCGGCGTGAGACCACCGTCGTGTTATGATTTAACACATCTCTGAGACTACCTGTGGATTTGAAAGATAAAAAAATCGACAAATTAAGTAAAAAATTACTGCTCTTTCACTAAAATAATTTGATAAAATTCTCACTTTTCATTTCATTCGGTTTTCGTGCCATCAACAGCCATATGGCGTCCACTGCTGAACATAGGCCTCCCCCAAATATTTCCAGATGGACCTGTCAAAGCGGCCCGCATCCAGCGCGTTCCTGCGGCCTTTACCAAGTCATCGGTCCGCCTTGTAGGTGGACGGCCGACGCTGCGCTTGCCAGTACGTGGTCTCCACTTGAGAACATTTTGCCCCATTTGTCAGTTCTTCGTGCCATAACTGACACAAATAATAAACACATCAGAAATATTGCCTACAAAAACATCTTCCAGAGCAATAAGTGGTCCAATGCAGCCAAGCATCGAGAGCAGATTCTCTCACTTTTGATAATTACGTGGCGTACGCGCCGAGCGGATCGGAACGCCGGCTGATGGCCGGTAAAATGGCGCAAAACGCGAGAAAATGACATATGATTGCGGCGGTTAAAACAAACGTAAACTGCAGTCAGAAGTGGCCATTACGGCGGGCACGTCGCTCGGTTACGGTCGAGTAAAGGCCACTGCACAATTCGATTGGACATGCAACCTGCAGAATGCCATAAATCAAAACTTTCATAAGCGGTCAATGTTGGACTGCATAGCTTTTTCATATGTACAATAATTCTCTTTGGTATAGCCTATTGTTAATGATAATGCATTGAAGCAAGGGTCATAAATGTCTGTTGTAACTTAAAAATTATATATTTTGTATCATTCACAGTACTTATTCATTCATCAGTAATCGATGATAAAAACCATCATCTCGACTTAACAATCACAAGCTTATCTTTTAAATAGTGTGAACAGATCTTTACGCTTTCATATTATAATTAAAAGAGCTCTTAATTAAATACACGTCTTCGCTTAACGAATAATTCACGTTGGTGAGAAATCAGACCACTGCGTTTATACGAGACCTGCGATCGTGATTAACTACCAACGCGAAGACATTACTTGATGAACACCATTTGTCAGAAAGTAAATTACTGACACACGTCCCCGGCATGGAGCTTAAATGCGAAATGGAAGATCTTCATCAGAGTTGGAAAAGAAACCGCAATTTACAGTCATCAGAACAAATTCAAAACTTGAGAACTAGGTACACTTTTGTGTTCTTACCAATTTTTGTTTTCTCTGTGAAAAAAAAGGCATTTATTTCACTTCACACAAAGACATGAATGTTTTAATTAAAATTTATCGCGTTTAGATTTGAAATTTTGGATTTGTTCAGCTACATGCCGCTGACTGTATGTATTTACGACGACCAAAACGCGTGAAAATGGAGTAGTACGAAGTTATGGATTAGGTGTCAGAAGACACGTTTGTCGCAAGTCATCGTTTGTCGAATTATTACGGGAATTAGGTGTTAATAATTTTGCAACATACATTATTCAGATAGACCTTTGTAGTAATATGTATCAAATGTATTATAGTTACCTACCTAATATTTTATAAACATACATGAAATAATAAGTGCCTAAGGCTAACAACGACATAAGTCCCTCAATTTTCTCTTCGCGTAAATATTGACATGTTTTATTTCGAACGATGTTGAAACACAATTACTATATCGTAATATTACCTTGTTATTTTTATCGCGGGGTAAAACGCGTTATCGCTACCACCACAACAGGAAGAGTAAATCGTTATGTTGGTTTCACCGATCTCACAGCCCAATTTTGACATTCGGTGGTATAGCATCATCCGAGCGCGCAGTGGACCGAGTCCCTAACCTATGAACAGTCACCAGCATAAGTACTGAACAATTTCAAATTGCGTGCATACTTCTGTGTTCTAATATATTTTTTTTTCATTTCACAAAAATAAAATATAATAGATTTACTTTACTTCGAACGATGAAAAAAATGCTTCAGTTTAAGTTAACGCGTATATAGGCGATTTGAAATTTTGATTTTGTACAGACACTTATGCTACTGACTGTACACCCTACACCGGCAAACCAATCAAAGATAAACGAAAATAGCTGCACGGAACCGCTCCTACGCGATGCCGTATTGCGGCCCCTCTCTAGATGAGGGTGCTAAGAATCCCCGAACTCTAAAGCGCGCCTTTGGGGTCAACAACTACAGGAGACCGACCACCAGTATTGTCATCCACCTCAGAGTCGTATAAAGTGGAGTAATCGAGCGAGCATCCCCCCACTGTTCGCCCGCGACTCTCTCAAACCTCATTTACTCGCCTCTTACGACAGGCAGAGGATGCCGGGGCGGAATTCTCTAGATGCCCCCGGATGTTAGTCTAAGGTGGACCACAAGGCATAACATTATCTTAAACTCGCTTTTTGACGAATAAATTGGCTCATGATAAGTATATCCGCTAAGTTAGCTTGCTTGATACGTCGCGTCGTTCTTAGATATTTTTAACCAAGGATTTACATCTTATAGCTTTGTTAAATAACTTACTTTAAACTAAAAAAGACATATCCAAATACGGGCAATCCTAATCAAGATACTTTATATATATTTAGATAGTACTTCCAAAAACTAGGTCTTTTGCAATAAATCGTTTAATTTTAAAGTCCTCCGATTTTGAGATCTATGTAATTTTATTCTTCTTAATACTCATAAAGTTTGAGCCTGGTGAGATTTCGAGGCCCAGCACTCATACAAAAGCGGACATTTTTTTTTATTGCATCGATTGACGAGACGAGCATGCCGTTCGGCTAATAGTAGGTGAGACCACCCATAAACAGTAGCAACACCATCCAACATCTTGACTTACAAAGTAGGTACTGTGTGGCATTCCACTGCGGCCGTCATCCTGAGACATAAGATGTACCTATCATCTGACATCTCCCTTAACTATGGGTTTCATCTCAACTATATGGTATGTGATAATTATTAAAGGAGATATCCGCTTTTTGTATGGGTCTGGGCCTCAAAATCTAACCAGGCTCAAACTTTATGGATAGGAACGGGTTAAAAATATGGATCTTGTATCCATTACTAATATTTTTTTAAATCCTTCCATTTATAACTAACTTTATTAAAAACGTTCATTTTAAATGTAGTTTTAAATCAAAATAAAATTACATTAATCTCAAAATCAGAAGACTTTAAAATTATACGATTTATTACAAAGGCTAGGCCTTTTGGGAATACTACATACTTGTAAAAAAGTGGGACATAGAAATTGCGTATAGCAATACACGTCAATCGAATATTGCTATGACTATAACATCAGGAACAATCATTTGTGTTTCAGTGGCTTCGGAAAGCTGCCACTACCAGAGATGTCTAGGCTGTCACCCACAAGAGCTCGTGTCACCCGGTAGACAGGTGACATGTGAGCCGAGCAGCTGGGTGTCAGCTCAGTGGGTGCACAACTTCGGCCACCCCCCGCCGACAACCGACTCAAGAGTACCCATAGAGTACCGATGCTTGAAGATGGTAGCCACGCCGGATGACAAATCATGTGCGTATTATTCTTATATTTTAATTGATACCTACTAGGATTAGACCTTCGTGAAAAGTCAAGGATAAAACTTTTCCAGTACCTTTTCTAGTCATTTTAAAGAATTTCTTTTGACACTGATGTTTGTAAAAGAACACATGTCGGAGCCTTCAGGCGTTTCTAAAAGACCATAATGTTAGAAAAAATATTTTTTTTAAGACTTTACTGATAATGCTCACGTCTCTTCTCCAAAATGCATATTACGAATTTTTTTTTCAGTTGGCAACACAGTAGACTTGATCAAAGGGTGCGTACCCCGAGCGCAAGTCGACTCCGTGTGCCTCGGCTTGGAGGCGGTGGAGAGAGCTCGGGGCCACAGTGACGCTCGCTGCTTCATTTGCTACGGAGACAACTGTAACTCAGCAGAACGAGCTCATTTCTTACCTCTAATTACTCTCACTTCCTTATTACTATACTATATTTTAAGGTGAAGGAAGGTGCAATAAAAAAATGTGTCTTATATAATTTTTTAATCACATTACATTTTTATGCATTTTGTAATCATACAATCAGCTTTTGTATTCCCTGTTACTTACAACCTTTTGTTACATGAGTAACGTTCGATTAAAAACAAGAATGAAAATGTCGAGTTATTATTTCTAGGCACGTGCCTCAAAAGGTTTGCATGAAAATGTTTAGAGAATTCCGTTACGTTCAAAACGCCACAATATTTAAAATGTTTTCATGATTCCATTAAAAATGACTAATAATATGAGCAAAAAGGAAAAAAGATTATTCAATTACGCCTAGTGCAATACAATATTAAAATTTGAATATTTATACGAAATAATTAAATTCTGTGAATATTTCTATTAACAAATAATAAAAAAGTTTCTGATGGCAAAAAATGCTATATTCAATTACGTTCAACCTAGTGAGATATTAAAAATGTTTTGATATTACAACCAGAAAGTAAAAACAAGTACAAATATTTTACAATATCGTTTTTGTCTACGTAGGTATATTTTTTTACAATTACACTCAATACAACGCAATATTAACAATGAATTAACTAGTACGATAACTAAAACACAACACTATCAATTTTCTAACAGCAAAATATAAATTAAATTGCTGATGGAAAGAAATAAGATAAAATATACTTAAAGTTTATATAACCTATGGACGATTGCACTTAAATACAACATAAAAAATGCTGTCAAAATACAGTTTCAGCGTTTTATTGGAAGACGAATATTATAACCACTTAAAATTATTATGAATGATTGACAATAGGTAAGTTATAAAAATATTTTATACATAAACAATATATCATCAACATGCGCCTGCGCCACTCAAAGGGCACGTATAAGAATATAATACCAATATAATATTAAAGCAAAAATTTAAGTTTTTACAACTCCTGCAATCAATCTTTTCTCATTCTGATATAAACAATTTAATTTAAAAAATAACCTACTTAAATCAATAGTTGAAATGAATAAAAAACTTAGCAAGTGAAATCAGGAGGATATTTCTTTTGCATTCTACGCATACACTGTGAGATTTTAAATTACCTACAATTCCCCAGCCAGTAATAAAAACATTTGATGTATATAAATTAAAAACACAGCTCAATAATCAACTGGTATAAAAATACATATTATAATGTTAAAAATGATAGACTAGAAAAGCCAAATTTCATTAGAAAACATTAATTCATAATAATAAATGCATTGTTAAAGCTTTAGTTAATAGATGACAAGAAATTGAAATTATTTTATGGATTAAAAGCGTTATTAATCATTTTTATCTATTTTATGAGTACATTATAATTTATAAGCAACGGTAGGGTATTTGACATTAAAAAAACAAATTTAAATAAGATAAAATACATTAATTGTTTGTAAAATATAATTAATATATTACTACTATAGAACAAACATAAGCACATAATAATAAATTTTAATTATAACTTTTATTAAACCAAAGACCCTATGGCAAGCGCGCGAACAAGATGATATTGATAGGATAAAGTTTTGTGAGGGTATTTGTGACGTGACCTACAAATTTTGCTACAAAAGTACAGAGCATTTGACAGATCGTGGCCTCCATTCGACCGGACCAAATAGAGACGGCCGCGTTCAGTAACTACTGACCGATCCAGAAGACGACATCGCTCTAGCAAGCCGTAATAAGAACGAGTTTCTAAAACTCCTACACTGCACACGACCGCAGTTCCGTCCTCACCGTCGAGGACCCCCAAGCCATGACGTAATAAATCGATAGGATTAGGCTTAAAAACCAATCGTTCCCTATATGTCTCATCTTCTCTCAGTGACCATCTTAAGCCGAGGTTCGAACACGTTAGTGGGTTACCCTCAGCATGGTCACTTAATTTAAAGGGTTGCGAGCGCCTTAAGCGTTCACCCACAAGTCCGGTGTGTTTGTATGAGCCGACTCTCGTCAGGCTAACAAACGGATAGCCATGTAAAAAAAAAGGAAAATAATCGTGGCAGTTGAGCATTGAGTCTCGTACCGGATGGTCGCTTCGTGATATTTTTGTGGAAGTATATCTGTAAAATCAGTGGTGGATATTTTCTTATTTAAATCAAAATCGCTTCAGCTCCTAACAATACGATTATAATTTATGTTACAATAAAAAATAATATGGTTAGTACAAATATAATATCAGTCTAAAAACACAATAAAATCACGGAGATTATTCAACTAAAATTGCTGTCTATATTTTGTACTTATTTCTAAACTATATGTTCCACTACACTGCGTATATTTACTTCTTACACAATCACATCAACTGGTCTTTTATATGGTGCCCTATTTGTTACAATAACTTTACATCACAGGTGTCAACTAGGATTACTTATTGTACTTCTATATTTACCCTTAAAAGCTAATTAATTAAGGCTATAAAAGCTTGTTCGGCATTTTTTTTTTTGTGATTGAGAACATTTCACACTATATAAACTACAAGCTGTGAGTTAAAATGCTTATAAATCGATATAAATGGAATAGATAAAACGAATATCATAATGGCAGTCTTTCTTTATTTCTCACTGCATCCATTCATAACTCGCATACCAGTAACTCTTCTAGCATTTACAAACCAACTATCCACGTTTCATGAGTAAGGCAACGCCAATCACTTACCGTACGAAAACCTAAATAAAAAGTTAAAATTCATACTTTTCCAATACTTCGGACTGGTGCCTGAATCACACACCATATAACCCCGTACATGTCAATTTATCAATGATCAGTATGATCATCAAAAAAATGGTGTTGACATGTGAGTTGTTGTCTTGTCACAGTCAAGCTAGGCAATTTGTGAGTAAAAACAGTAACTGTTGTAATTCGTATGCGAGCTACTGACTGATACATGATAGTAACTTGCATTAGGCGGCCATGCGACACTGCAATTTAATAACAAGGCCAACTCGCATCCTCTCTTGCTTCATATGAACAAGCCATTAGGCTTATTAATTAATATATATAAATACAGCTTAACACATTGACTGCCATCCCCGCCCAGTGGGGCTAGGATGTGAAAAAAAAACATAATGCGTCTCCGCTTCGTTTTATTGTGATTGGATGAGAGACTGACGTGTCGGTCTCTCGATCAATCACAAACATCAAAATACCGATACGTCAGTTACTCAACCAATCACAATAAAACAAAGCGGAGACGCATCGTGTTTTTTTTTTCACGTCCTAGCCCCACTGGAGCGGGGTGCGGGGATGCCTTTCCCGCACTTTTCAGGGACTTTATTATTATTGACTGCCTCGGTGGCGTAGTGGTATTGCGTACGCATTACGAGTACGATTTGCGCGCTGAGGTCCTGGGTTCGAATCCCGGGTCGAGCCAAAAAAATTGTGACTGGGTATTTTCATCGTAAAATTTACTCAGTCGCAGCTCGGAGTCAGGAAGTTGGCGGTGTGATACCCCCGTGCCTCGGAAAGCACGTAAAGCCGTTGGTCCTGCGCCTGATCTCTCTCCGGTCATGTCGGATTGCCGTCTCACCGGACTATGAGAGTGAAGGAATAGCGAGTGCACCTGTGTATTGCGCACACACTTGTGCACTATAATATCTCCTGCGTACCTGGCTGATCTCCGTTGAGATTGGCCGCCGTGGCCGAAACTGGCTAGGAGGATTTCATATTATTGATTAATTTTACATAATTTTGGTGTAAAATGCATGTTTGATTTGCCTAGGCGATAGAAAGTAAAAAATAAAAATCGGCTCTCGTGACGCACTTATACTCTGATACAGTTGGCAGTCAATGGGTTAAACTTAAAAGTTTTAATGGTTTAATAATACTCTTAACACAGATAACCTTAATTTAAATACTTTTTCACTGTAATGTGGTGTATAAAAGCGTATCAACGAAAATCAATTGAACTTGATTATTTTAAGTACTAATGACTAATGTTATTGTAATACAAATATTTAGAAGCTCCTTATTTCTATACAATTTGTACTAACTACTGTATCACATAGTTCAACGCCAAGGCACGCGTTCAAAATGCCATATCTGTCCGTCGTCTTCGATACATCTTTTAGCTGTCAACGGATCGTCTACGCCTTCCTTCTCTCTATTACTGACCAGCAGAGTCAAACACAACCCAGCAGCGGTTTTTAACCTTGGTCCCTTTTGCTCCCAGAGTTGTTTATGGCTATCGCTGCAACCTTTCCAAATGGCCCGGCCGTTGCCCTGTTCTAAGCATAGGCCTTCATCAGCCATGATCTTACCCTCAGGAGTATAAACTAATAACCTATCAAGATCTAAGTCGTTACCGCATTGGAGACCAGCTGCCGGTCCACCGAGACCTGGCGTTCCTGGAGTAACACCTAAACACGCCCCAGCCTCATTCTTAATCCTTCCAAACCACCTCTCATTCGTCGGGAAGAAGTGCTGGGGCCACACATTCTCCAAATACCAGGCAAAACTTTTACAATCCAAACTCTTTCGCAACTCGACGCGGTCGTAAACGTTTTGTTGGTCGCGTATCGCGGATATCGAAGGATTGAATTTGAAAAAGAAGTCAGCCCACTCGTCCATCCAGACGGAGGCTGCCCGAGCCAGATTAGAGTTGAGGACCTTGGAAACACCCCCTGGATATTTGTAAGGACTATGCCTTCTGAATATATGCCCTACTCTGGAACATGGAGTGATCTCCACTCTAGCTCCACACTGCCACGCTCGCCATGACAGTTCCAGATTCTCTGCCCCCCATATCAACATACCTTTGTCGTACCCACCTAACCGCCAAAAGAGACTTTTCCTTACAGCGAACAGCCCCCCAGCCATGGCAGGAGTTGGGTAAGGTTTTGAAGGGTTTTCGGTTTTTTTGATCATCACCTCACCGCTGGGCACGAGCCATCGGAAGTGTAGACGCCAACTGAACGCGCCCCAGTGTGCGTCTATACTTTTAGTATATGCGAGAGTGTCTTCAGATAGTAAGTCTATGTGTGGGCAGATGAAAACATCGTCACTGCCTGCTCTGTCCAATAGAGGCTCAATCCACCCGTACGTTACCTAAAATAATTTGGACTATGTTCATCCGAATAATAACTGTTACTACAACAGCTTAAAATATATAATGATAGATTTTGAAAATTTAAATACAATCTAATAACTAAGAAGTAGTCAAGGATTAAAACCAATGGATAAAGTAACAAAAACCTACTTCTGAATAATACCATCAATTTGAAATGTACACACTACAAAAATCAAAGCAAACGAAATGATTACCTTTTAAATTTACATCATTTGTAAAAAACATTACAATAACTTACCTCACAATGAGCATCGAGGAACAGTAAGACATCACCGGTGGCCTTCTTAGCTCCCATCAGTCTGGCGCCAACGAGGCCATTTCTTTCTGAACTTCTTAGTATTTGTACTTTGTCCAATCTGCTGACAGCATCATCTAACTCTTTGCCTAGATAACGACGGTCGCTAGCGTCGTCTACTAAAATTATCTGAAATTTATATGAAATAAAAAAAAAATTAATATATGTAGAAACACATTTTGAATTATGTCTTGTTAGCTATTGCCTGCGGACTCGCCCGCATTAAAAAGTGTATCCTGTACAAAAGTCACTTTATATACGAACTATACATTTTTAACAGTATCCGTTATGATTGCAAGTACCAGGTGACAATAAACTGATACAGATAGAGAGATTTTCTCTACTATGTTGAAATGAAAAAAAAAAATGAAAACCTCCTAACCAGTTTCGGCTACGGCGGCCAATCTCAACGGAGATCAGCCAGGTACGCAGGAGATATTATAGTGCACAAGTGTGTGCGCAATACACAGGTGCACTCGCTATTCCTTCACTCTCATAGTCCGGTGAGACGGCAATCCGACATGACCGGAGAGAGATCAGGCGCAGGACCAACGGCTTTACGTGCTTTCCGAGGCACGGGGGTATCACACCGCCAACTTCCTGACTCCGAGCTGCGACTGAGTAATTTTTAAGATGGAAAAACCCAGTCACAATATTTTTTGGCTCGACCCGAGAATCGAACCCAGGACCTCAGCCCGCAAATCGTACTCGTAAACCGTACGCAATACGACTACGCCACCGAGGCAGTCTACTATATTATGCATGTATTATATATATATAAACCTTCCTCTTGAATCACTATCTATTAAAAAATACCATATCAAAATTCGTTGCGTAGTTTTAAAGATCTAAGCATACATTGGGACATAGGGACAGACAGTGGGAAGCGACTTTCTTTTATACTATGTTAAGATAAGTGGTTATAGATTGATAACAGTCACAAAACACTCAATAGAATGGCGCTAATAAATTAATGTAAGAGACAATAACAATATTTCAATTAATTATAGTCAAGGGATCTAATCGAAAGCAATGTTACAATAAGATATATGTTGTTTCCTATATGTGTATCAATGCTATCGTTTAATATATTCATATAGTACGAATATTTTCAACCGCACTTACGTGGTCACAATAGCAGATAGATCATGGATAAGATGACGTTTTTATTTCCTTATGTATATACTAAAGATTTAGTTTTGTAATTACTGTTTACGTTCGGCAACTTGCCTAACCCCATCTTATATATTATACCTATCCAGAGTCAAGCAACTCTGTCACAAAACCCAAGTGTTGCAGAATCAAGGTGTCGAACCCAGAACTGGCTGACAGAGCATATACGCATTTCTTTCGCAGAGAAAAACTTGTTACAGGCACTACTACCTTTGAGATAAATGGAATGGCTATATTAGCTCTACCGGTCTTACAGCCCAATGTTGACATTCGGGAGTATAGCATGATCCGAGCGAGCATTGGACCGAGTCTCTAACACTATGTACACCCTACACCGGCATACCAAACAAAACTTACTGTGGCCTTCTTCGGCACATATGAAATGGACCCCGTATAACTTGTTGCACAGACCATACACTGCCAGTGGACCAATGAAATGATTCGCCCCCCCCCCCCCGTCCTTTGAACCTTCCCTATAATTTTATAGTTTAAAACAACATTCCCACCTGTTTTAACAGTTGATCTGGCGATCTCAATAAGACAGACATGACTGTCCTCATGAGAGTTGACCAGGCTTCGTTGTGGAACACTATTATCACACTCGCTGTTGGCAGGTTGTCCAGATCGTAATCCACGTTTCTACAGCTGAAAATTAAAAATATTACACTAAACACAAAGACACACAAACACACACACGCTCACACACACACACACACACACACACACACACACACACACACACACACACACACACACACACACACCACACACACACAACACACACACACACACAACACACACACACACAACACACACACACACACAACACACACACACATACAAACGTACGCACACACACACACACATATATTCATCACATCTTTAACCCCAAAGAGGTAAGCAGAGGAGCAACTATTTTCGCCATATTGTACACAATATGGCGAATTGTGTATGGAATAAAACTGTATGGAATACATTCCATCCCATGACGTGATGGAGGCGAGCCTATCCTCAAATCGGGCATAAATTCTAAACTCCTGCCTGATGCTGAGTAAAAAAGCTCAATATCACTTTGCCCAACTTGACATACAAACCCTGACTTCAGAAATAACATTACCTATTTGGCATGGTCGAATCAACAATAGCTAACCGATCTAATATTACTATTTACTTTTTTACTATACAATCCCTGGCAAAGTACGCTTTTAGGTTTAAAAAAAATATTAGTGGACAATTTCAGTATACAATCCTAACCGCCACCTTCAGAGCAATGTGAAAATGGCCCAATCCGAATAAAATGCAAGCCCCCCTGTTTAGGGAAAAAGGCTTGATACTATGTATGTAAAATGAAAGCAATATTATGATCATTATTACACAAGTGAGTTACAACAGAGTAAATAAATTACCTCTCACTTCTCATATCAGGAAGACTTCTGTTTATCGATATTCTATCACTAACAAGTATATTGTATGAATGAAGTGTATAAAGTTCTCGAGCAGTTATGAGTTCTCTTGATGTCAATTGAACTGGTCTTCCGCCTTCTCCTGCTCCTGGCACGGGATCATAATTGTTACTGTGTATAACATCTGTAATGGAATTAGTTAACTTTAAAAAAAAATATGGCCATCTAAAAAAATATGTTTAGGGTTCGAGGATACCTAATAATCAGAATGCGTTTGGGATCCCGTGGCGTAGCGCGGTTGCGGCGAGGAGGGCGGCAAAATAAAACCTTTTACAAACAAGATGTCCGCTTTTTATATGTGTGCTGGACCTCAAAATCTAACCAGGCTCAAACTTCATGGAAGTTAAAGGGGCAAAAATAATTTAGAACCATTAAAAAAAATATTTTTAGACCCCTCCATTTATAACTAACTATTTTTAAAACGTTCATATTAAGTGTAATTTTTAAGTAGAATAAACGTACATAAATTTCTAGATTGGAGGTCTTTAAAATTATAGGATTTATTCCAAAGACCTAGTTTTTGGGAGTACTATCCAAATATGTATTTTGGACATGACCTTAGAATTTTGGTGACAGCATGACTTATTTGTTGAAACAAGGTTTTTTTTGGTGCCTTGGGGCGACAAATTTTAGGTCGGCCTCGGGCGGCATATACCTACACTACACCACAGTTGGGATCAAATACGTAGAGCAACAAAACGGTTAACAATAACGAATGTTTAATAAAGTATTAATAATTACATTCCATTTTATATTAAACAATATTTATGATCCTAAAATATAAATATAACTCCAAAAATTATGGAATAGTGTTCTAGTAAGTGCGATAAACCTGACCAACCTCAGTCCACAGTTATTGAGGATTTCAATTTTAATATCTACGTACCATCAGATAAATTGCCTCCACCGATGCCACCCACATAGTGTCCTACTATTACTCTCATACCACTTTCATCAACATATGAGTTTTTGTCATAATGAAGACTGAAACAAAAAATTACATATTACTGGCAATTTTATAATGGTTAAATTAATACAAGTGCAGTGCAGACTCACATATTGTTGTGTAAATAAAATTATTACTCAAACTATCAGGCAAATACCTAGCTCGTCTTATGATAATAAACAATAAAAGGGCAATAATAAGGGCGCATATTTTGGAATACAATCTAGTTTTAGTATAAGCCTTTATGTTGTGTAAAATGATCATGATTGTACTCTGTTTTGCGTCTTAATTAAATAAATAAATAAATAAAAAAATGTTGTTTCTCACTTCCCTATCATGTGAAAGCCTTATCCTAATTCCTGTTTTAACCTCTTAAGAATGCAAGTGCGTTAAATATTTTGTACAGTGAACAAATTAAAAATAATCATTCACTTTACCTAGTTTTAAAATTATAAATCATAATAGAATTCAACAACATAAACTAACACCCATGCAATTTTTTTTTATTTCTAACATCATCAATCAAAAAGCAGGGAACAATGGTCAGTATTGAGTTTGAATGATAAGCTGATGAACCTCTGATGTATCAGAGGTCATAAGATGTACAAAAGAAGTTCCTTAATAAAAATTAACCAATTTAGAGTAAACTGTATCTGAAACATTTATTATACTTAAAGATTAATAAGCATATTAATGTTATCATATCAGATTTTTTATATTATATAATTACAACTATAAGTATAATCGATTAGATCACAATTACTGAATTACATCCTTTATGTTCCTCATTAACCCGTCAAGCCCCGCTTATATATATAGATGTATGGAAAAACCCTATATATATGGACACCGGTGTCCGTTGCAGGCCTTGACAGACTACAGAATAAACACAGATTACATTACTGAAATATGAACAAAAAGGTGCACATAGTGTGGTGGTCCTAAAGCCCTAACATTGGAATTTCATAGAAGATTGCTATTTATCTGCATAAAAGCAGAAAAAACTTTTCAAACTTTTCAACAAAATATTAAACTCTTTAAAAATCAGTACAATCTCCATTGCACATCATAATAATGTTTTTAAGCACATACAGTGGAGACATTATTATCAAGACCTAAAATTCAACTTGGAAAGTATCAAATGTTCTTTATCTTACGATAAGTAATCACTTTATACCTGTACCGAAAAAGATTTTAAGTTGAAACTTAAGTTGAAATTTAAGTATTAAGTTATATTATATTATTATCTGCCCCCTTATTCTCTATGACACGCGTTATTTTCATCGCTCGTAACAAGCGCGTAACGTAACTCATCGCGTTTATTACTATGGAAATTGGCATACAGAATACCATTTTACGCACATTACACGAAGTGAACGTGACGCGGCCGCGTTACGAGTTGACAATGTCATAGAGAATCATGCCCCTGAAGGAAAAAAAATGTATATTCGTTATAAATTATAATGAACGACTGCTATACATCACATATATACCGAAACAGTCTAGGCAGAGATGTAACCAGAACCGCCACTTTTAGACATGAATATTCCACCACATGCTATGCTAGGGAGCGAGAATATGGCAAGCCAAATAAAATGCTTATAATTGAACTAAACTTACCTATTATACCAAGGATCGTTGCCCTTGTCTTTCACAGTATGATACAGTTCTAAGCTCACATAAAACATGGCATTTATTAAAAATACTAGTAACACAATCAATGTTACAATTTTTTTCTTTCGACCTCTGCATAATAAAGAAAAGAATTCCTGTAAAAGACGAATCATCAACTTTACCTTTATTTTAAAATTATTTCGTAAAGAATCGAATTGTAAATAAACTTTAGTTTCGAGACGTTTGTACAGTTTCATCAGAGATGTAAAGAATAAGAACTTTCAAAACACAAAACTATGCGAATGCAGCTGTGCACTTACACTTCTAACAGACATTTTATTTATTCTTCTAAATCAAATATCACAATAAAACAATTTTTTAAGAAATCAAATCGTCCAAGCATAGAATTGTTTCGTGTTTCCGACTTTTCCGTAGTATTATAATGCTCTTTGTTCCGACTTTTGTGATTTATCCAGTATTGCCAACTCCGAGGAACTAAAAACAGCAGTTACTAATAAAAAAAAGCAGGAGAAACAGTAGCATCCGGGACTTTGAGCAAGATGCAAAAAAAAATGTCCTCGATTTCGATTTTCCGTCGGTAACATCTGAGAAGTAGGAGAATGGGATTGGGTGGTAACCTAAAAAAAGCTCCTGCAACATTTTAGAATGTAGTAATTTACTAACCTGTCCACAAAACGAACGAAAATGGGTGTGGGGGTCCAGGGGGTTCAGGGGTGTCAAGGGCCGAAAATGGGTTTGGGGCTCAAAGGGGTCAAAATTGTGTGGGTGGGTCACGGGGGTCAAAATGGATGTGGGGAGTCAAGGAGGTCAAATTGGGTTGGAGGATCAAGGGAGTCAAAATGGGTTTGGGGGGTCAAAGAGGTCAAAATGGGTTGGGGGAGTCAAATTTAGTTTAGGGGTCAGGGGTATCAAAGGGGTGTGGAGGTATGAGGGTGGCAGGTGCACAGTACAGTTATAGACCCGCCACACTAGAAGTTCTACCCTATGCTCTAAGGTAAAGTTCCTGATAAAATAATGTTCCTGATAGAATAATGTGAGGATATTAAGAACCTCCTTTATTTTTTATTTTTTTTATTTATTTATTACACACAAAACAGGTTACAATCGGGCACATATAATATATAGAAATGTTTGAAGTTTTTTAACATAATTATAACATTGAAGTCGGTTAATAGTATTAAAACTAAATTACAGTGATGCTCACGCATAGCCTGTGAACACTGACGTCTATTATACTAGTACGCTGGACTGGACATTCGAATCGTAAAAGTGTGCCTATTTGATTTTCGCCATATTGGCGCTGATAGCAGTAGCGAGTGTCCATGGAACTAACGATAGAGTTGGAACATATAACAGCTAATATATCGATAATCATACGAAATAGTCGACGGTTTATAAATTGAAAAAAAAATAACAATTTATTATTAACAATTGAAAAAATTACTCAAAAATTTTATCGAAACAATGATTATAACGGCAATCGGATGTACAGTGTAGTGAAGATTCAGACAAATCTGTCTTTACTTATTCATTGTGGCAATATTAGCAGTTTAGGCCACGTTACCACGGAATAAAAAGTAGTCATGTCTTATTCTAAGTTGTAAGCTATTGTCATACCATATATATTATCCGTGAAAAAAGTTATCTTATTTCAGTTTGGAAGTTACCACCACATCAAATTCGTTCAACAATTAGAACGGGAAGCCGTAAGAAATAGACATACGAACGTACACATAAATATTATAATGTATTTATGGAAGGGATAAAAAAAAGACAGTGTGACGGTAGATCAAGTTATATTTTATTGAGTCACTGACGTACCCAAATTATATTACGCGACAAATAATTCGGTATATTGACACCTGTAATATTAAGGGAGTAGTTTTTTGTTGCTGCATATAAACGAATGTCTATATTATATTTAATTAGAAAGTATGCAATTGGCAGCTTCCAATTATATTTTAATGGCACAATCATAAAAACTAGGGCATCTTTACAATATGGTACATAAAATACGGTAAATCATTATTTTCAGAAGCGATTCCTAAATCAACATGCCCACGTATTGCTCCATCATGACTTCTAGTAAAACTTTTTTCAATCTCATTTCGTCAATCATTAAAGCGCAAATTAATTTTTCGCCTTTTTCTCTAGCTTGCTCACTTTTATACCTCAAGGTATTAAAACTTTCGGTAGTGAAACCTGGGTTTGCATCTTCCGAAATGTACCACGATCGTATAATTCGAAGATGAGGCAAGGCTAAATTAATTTTTTTCGGACACATGCACATGCCTTTGGCGAATAAAAATGTAGAGTAATTTCAAAAGCCCTTAACTCTGGGGAATATTTAGCATGACTAACATTATTTTCTAAATTTCTTGCCATCCTTTTAAATAATTGTGGTTTAAAATCATTGTACTGACTTAACAAACATACACAATCATCAGTAACTCATTTCTTTTTCATTTATTACTGTTTTCAAAGAAGAAACTTTAATCTTCATCTTTTCACATGTTGAGATTTAGTTTTGAGACGAGTCTGAGAACATCGTAAAGCTTTTTGTATTCTTTGCATAACCCTTTTAGATGACCTAGGAGTATTTTCGTAGCGGTGTCATGATTGATATTTTCACAGATTTCGACGTAAGACCGCTTCCTTTTCTGGGTTTCATTTAGTTCCTTGTTGTAGCTTGTGCTGGGTCCTGTTAAGAATATAAAAAAAATATTCAATTCGAATTTCGTTAAGAAACAAAATGTAAGAATGCAGTTTCACATTAATCGAAGCAAGTCAACTATAAGACAGTATAAAGAAAAAAAACTCGTTGAGAAATAATAGTAATAATAATAAAAGATTACAAGTAAAACAAAATAATTATAAACAAATTGAAGCTGTTGTTGCCTCAAAAGGTTTACCAAATAAACTTTATTTGCTAAAGGTGTAAATAAAATATAATGTGTAACAATTATAACCATGTTAATTAATAACAGTTATAAATCAATTATGAACCTGTTAGTTACAAAATGAACTACAGTGAAAAATAGTTACTAAGCTTGTAGTTAGTAATATTTGTAAATAGGTGCATTGACTTTATGTATAAATGAAACACCTTAAACTACCTTTAAAATAATCTGAAAACCTGTAAGTCTTATTTATTTAGTACTGAGTTTTTTGAAAAAAATATGTCATTATACCTGACATTGTTTCTAAATTCATGCCATCAACTTGGTTTTCTCCGCATTCATTATTTATTAAATCAGCTTCTCACTCTCTATTTTCCTCAGGAATAATACCTAAATCTGCAATAATAACATCACCATTGCAAAACGTCTTACAATATACTATATGCATAAAATGCTCAATAGAATAATATAAATTATTATACCCATTAGAAAATATTGTGGGCACACTGTCCTTTTTCAATTGGGTTCGTAAAACATGTCTAATAAAACAATCTTCTGTAAAATGTTTAGAGCATACATGACTATTTTTATTCGGAAACCAATTTCCAAATTAAATTTTTTTCAGCCATAGTTTTTGTATAGTTGAGTCAGTTGGAAACCTGTAACAATACATTTATAATGACATTTTTATGATTTTAAATTGATATTTCCTCTTCTGGAGTAGATAGAGTACATTCTTTGTAGAATAATACATTCCTAACCTTATTTTATTATCAATCTTAATTAATGATTTTATGTGTTTAAAGGTACAGTATAAAAGTATAAATGCTAATAGAGCCAAACCAAAAATTTATCGATATGCATTGTCGATATGAAACTTGGACAACCCTATCAAGATATACTTACTTTATAAATATGCTATTTGAAAACAAATTATCGTGTAAATACGTTCAAATTGAGTTATTATTTACTTATAAATGATAGTTTGCTCTTTACAATAACTAACTTTAATACAAATAGCTAAAAGATGTTGTAAATGTACGTACTTATGAAATGTTACTTCACTACCCGTTTCGTAACGGGTTTTACAACACACACAAATTCTCATTGTGGATTACTATAAACCACACACAAATAACACTTAAAAACAACACGTTTCACCGTAATATTTCGTTTTAATGCACTGACAAAACAGAGCGCTCTCAAAACAATACGACGGCCATATGCATTATACGTCAAATTTAGTTCCCTGGACACTCGAGAGGGGCGTTTCAAATCGGCACAAAATATAGCTGTCATTTTGTATCGTAAATCCTGTCCAGCGTACTAGTTGGTACCAGAGTTGGTACTAGTATAATAGAAGTCAGTGCCTGTGAATTTTAGTGTTGCATGATGCGCGCGCATCTTGAAATTCCACTCTCATCATTTTTTCATAACGCGCCTAAAGAAGTATAACTTTAAAAATCTTAAAGTCTTAGTAGCCTTATGATGCCTAAATATGGGGTATTGATATTAAACATTGTTTTCGCATATTGTTTGTGTATTTGCTTACCTTTGCTGGCAATTTAAATTAGGCACCGACTCCAAATATACGTATAAAAAGTTAAGTTACTTTTTGGTGTGTAGTGGTTTTGAACTTGGTTTTATTTTTTGTTAAAAAGCTTTAATTTATTGCTTTTTTGTTATATAATGGTGTAAACAATACATCATAGATATACGATTGCATCATTCGCGGGTTAGCTGATTTTAGTTATTGAAGAGATTAATTGTCTATCTCCGAAGATCTTCATAAGATACTAATAAATTTTTAGTAAATTATATACTAAATTCTTACTTGAAAAATATTCAATATTTGAGTAATGAAAACCTCATCCAAATCGGATCAGTAGTTTTTGAGAAAATCGCGGACACAGAAACTTACATATATGTATACATAGTAGGTACATACATACATCTGTATTCCATATTCGTACAACATAACGTTCGGGTTGAATACAGAATCTCCTTTTTTGAGGTCAGTTAAAAATAGCATTGACAATTTAAAAAATAGTCAAATATTTAAGTGCAATAAAAGAATTCCTTTGAATACGTAGTATTTTATTTTTCCGTAGTATTATAATGCTCTTTGATTTTATTTATTCATATACATCTCCGTGGATGCTATAGCATGGAGTAAAGCTTGGCAGGTTTTGGCAGATGTTTTGCTACTGTCGCCTGTCGTGAAGATTCGCCATTTTTGAGATGGTCACCCTGATAACCAACTTAGGCTTGCCAACTTAGGGTTTTTAGCCCGAAATTTAGGGCTCAAATAAATGTATTGGGCTTTTTTTAGGGTCAAAATAAATTTAGGGCTATTTTTAGGGCCATAAAAATGTTTGCATGTATTGCTGTTTGACTGAACATAAAAAAATAAAGAAGACAAAACGTTCAAGTTTTACACAAGGTGTAATGCTATTATGCCAAATACACTTTGCCGCCGAACCTGCACGAGTCTTCACGAATCCGAGAAGGTGAATCTGGCATAATACTCTATGGCCTCTATGGGCATGCCACCCAAGACACGCCACCCTACGGCGGCATACACAATCATTGACAATGTAGATCATTTTACACGTTTTAAAAATAAACTAAGTTGTGTGTTATTTACCTTAATAAAACAGGGAACTTATAATAACTTATAATATTAGATATAGGTATGTACTACACCATAAAAAGTAACATTGAAAGTACAGGGCTTTTTTTGCATTTAGGGCTATTTGGGGCTTTTTCATATTGATTTTAGAGCTATTTTTTTTTAGGAGTTGGTAACCCTGCTGCTGACAGCGATGGAACCATAACCTAAAATTTGAATTGAAATTGAATTGGGTTCCCAAATCCCAATATATATAATGTTCTTTGGAATTGGGTGCCGGGAAGAGTTTGTGCAAAGAGCATTATAATACTACGGAAATGTTTCTGTATGTTTCAATTATGAATGTGTGGTTTTTAAGACATTGAAGTAAAAGTAAAAAGCTTTTTATACGTCTAAAGAATTTTAAGTATTTCATATTATATTAACCATTAATTTACTGCGGAAATTGATAGTATGCCACCCAAAAGACCATACGGCCGTCCGCCTGGTCTGAGAGGCAAAGAGATAGGGCTTTATTATAAAGCACGTCATTTGCAAGAAAGGAAAACAGAAAATCGATATACGGTAAATTGATTAAAAGTGCATCATTTTTGTTTACAACACAGAGCTTGTTTTTATCACATTTTAATTTACATTGCAGATCAATCTTAAAATCCCACCGAATGTCATATCATCAATTCAAAATAATTTAGCATCAATTAAAAGAATTGCAAATGAGCTTAATATTCCTATCAAGCCTATGAAAACATTAGATTTGTGCGATACACCTGATAATGAGGCAGCTGCAGATGCATTATACCCTTCGCAGCATTATTTAAAGAGTGCAGACATGAAACCACCTGAAACATATCCAAAACCCAGCAAGAAAAGTAAGGAGGAGTTTGCTAATACTTCAAATAGCAAAAAAACATCAACACATGATTTTGTCCCAAATAATGAACAAAATAGGGATAATGTTGCAACCAGAATAACAAAGAGTGTGAATAAATTGTCTGAAGATGTTACTTCTTATACCCAAAGACTAGGTTTAGAAGGGCTTAAAGCCTTTAAATATGGCTATGAAGATATAATTACGGGCAATTTTGATGAAAAACTCGATGAGTGTTTAGCCAAAGGCAATATTAGTTTGAGATATGATGAGGATCATAGCTTAGCTATATATGAAGAGTACAAGGATATGCTGAACAGAGAAGGATATAAGAAACTGCTGAAGTTTAGAGAAATATTGCCAACATATAAAAAGTCTGAAGAATTGTTGAAAGTAATAAAAAACAACCAAGTTGTTGTGATAAGCGGTGAGACTGGATGTGGAAAATCTACACAGGTGAATATATTTCTTGTGTAAAATATAAAATATTGATACAAATACATTTTTTACAATTATTAACAATCCTACTGAAATATAGGCAGCAAAAAGAATTTTAGTGTAGTTTTTCCTTCTGAATCAGAAGTATAATATCAATTCTCTTTAGAAGATCCCATCTCTGGAACATTGTGTTTAACTAAACATAGACAGTGTAACCAATTAAAACCTGGAATAACCTAGTCCACAGCTCATAATCAAAGCCACTAGAACAACTAGGTATCAGGTAACCGGAAAAGTGACATAGGTAAACTAACGATTATGATGAATAAACACACTGATAAATTCCTTTTATCTGCCTGATAAATAAATTTTGGTATAATTTTAACTATCAAGCTTTAAATAATTTGTTGATAACATCTCTGTAACAATGATAGAAGAAGTCCATCCATTGCATATACAACCTTGAATCCTTAGGCCTCATTTACGGAGACGCGGGGCGTCGCGCGTTGCGTTGGGCAACGCGATTCACACTGAATTCAAACATAAATGGCGTTGTATGAAAGCGTTTATGAAGAAACGATTTTACGCATGTTTGTTAGAAATGCAGCATTATTTATGGCGGCAATTCTCCCATCTAGTGACATCCCGTAGGGCAATGGGCTGGTTGTGCCTCTCGTATTGCTTTAATATATGGGTGGTGGATGCTGCTTAACATCAGGACTGCTTGCTTGTTTGCCTACTAAGGCAATAAAAAAAATCGCAGCGGTAGCCATGTCATTGCACATCCTGCCATCATGCTCGAATCGGTGCCCGCCGCGTGCTACGCTACGCGCCAGAGATAACGCGAAACTCATATGTTTGAGTTAACGCGTGCGATGACGCGGGCCACTGCATGCCCCGCCTCCGTAAACTATTACATGCTAATCATTTTTGACACAATTGCAGGTCCCACAAATCATCCTAGATGATGCAATTAACAATAAAATAGGTTCCAGAGTAAAGATTTTAGTCACACAGCCAAGACGTATAGCTGCCTCATCATTGGCAAAAAGAGTATCAGAGGAGAGGGGTGAAAGAATGGGCAACACTGTGGGATATGCAGTGAGATTAGAAAAGTAAGTAAAATGCTGATGTAAATCTAATTGTTGCATACAAGGTGAGAGCTGGGAGGTTTTGAGTTCCCATGCTATTGGTGAAACAACCCAACTTTGGGCAAGATTTTTGATTAGAAAAAAAGATACACTAGAGATGTCTGTACTTTTCGCTCTACATAACATTTTTTTTTTTGCATAAAATGAGGTCATGAGATGAAAAAAGCTCATCAAAAAATGGGTGGACTTGTTATGCTTCTACTTACCCTTTGCAAATTAAAGGCATATTATGATGAAACATTATTTTAATATGGCATATAAAAATAATATTAAATTTTCTACTGCCAAGCAGCAGTGTGTGTGCACTGTTGTTTTTCGGTTTGAGGGACATTGTAGCCAGTGTAACTACTGGACATAATAACACTTAACATCTTATGTCTCAGGATGAAGAGCGCAGTGGAATGCCACACACTACTTTGTAACTCTAGGTGCTGAATGGTGTTGCTACAGTTATGGGTGGTCGTATTGCTTAACATCAGGTGAACAGCATGCTCGTCTCGTCATTCAATGCAATAAAAAGAAATGGTTGCTGATTTTAATATTTGTGTTATTTGATATTTTATTTGTCATTACAGAATAGATCCAAGACCTGTGGGCAGTATATTGTTTTGTACTACAGGTGTATTATTAACTGATCTTGAAGTGGACCAAGGTTTGGGTAGTTTCAGCCACATAATATTGGATGAAGTGCATGAAAGAGACACAAACATAGACTTGGCCTTATGCATGTTGAAGAAGGTTAGAATTATGACTAATTTATATTCAAATAGCTTTTGGCCGTGGCTCCGCCAGCGAGAAGACGTGTTCCGCTTAAATTTTTTCCCAAGGTAAAAAGTAGGCTGTAGCAATCAGGAGTAGCTTCCTATCAGTGAAAGAATTTTCAAAATCGGTTCAGAAGTGCCTGGGTTTAGCTCCTACAAACCTACACAAACTTTTCCTCTTTATAATATTAGTATAGATGTAGTTGTGGTGAAAAATGTTTTTACATATGAACCCTGTAACTTTCGAAAATTTAAATAAATTAAGCAAAAAATTTTTTTCCTACACTAATATTATAAAGCTGATGAGTTTGTTTGGCGCGTTAATCTCAGGAACTACTTCTTTCTAATAGGAAGCTACATTACTCCTGAGTACTATAGGCTCCTTTTTATTCCGGAAAACGTTTATCCCGCGGGCAGAGCGTCGAGCAATACTAGTGAAAAATTAAATACTGTTATGCCGATTAACTACATGTAGCAAGATGACAAAAATATTGCTATACATTTTCTCCATAATTCTCAGTGTGTTGGTAATAGACTGGGCCTTAGCTACAATGATGGATCTTTTTTTAGGGTTTTACCAGTATTATCTGTTAGTAAAAGCATTTTATATGACATCGCCATGATTTCAGGTCCTTAGCAAACGTAAAGAGTTACGGCTAATACTAATGAGTGCGACTATAGATGCGGAAAAACTATCACAATACTATGACAACTGTCCTATGGTACACATTGAAGGCTTGGCATATCCAGTGAAAGACATTTACCTAGAAGAAATACTGCAAATTACTAATTACGAACTTCCGATAGATATAAAAAAATCCCAGTATCAAAATCCATCTAAGCCCTGGCAAAAGCATGTGAAAAAATTTAAAGTGGCAGCTGCGAATGCAATAGAAAAAGATGTCAAATATAGAGCAGAAATTAGTAAGTTGGATACTTTTAGAAAGTATTTTTCTATTCTTATCAAAACTGAAATTAATTCAAATTGTACTGTCTCTTGTTAGTTAAGACACTTTATAATACAACTAAGCTGGTGCCTATAACAAACTTAGCTAACTCTGTGATGTAGGATAATCAAGAAATCTTATTATTTGTCTGCAGGTAAATGGCTTGAAACAAAAAGAAAAACTCTGCCAAGGCATGTATACCGTTCATTGCAAGACCCAAGGATTGAAGAGCTCGATATTGACTTAGTGTATGAAGTGATCAGACATATTTGTATAGGCGAACCGGGGGCGATCCTTGTATTTTTACCTGGCATCGGCGATATCACAAAATTGTTAAACAAAATGAGTGACAGCAAAAAGTTCCCACCTTCAGCATACGAGATATATCCCTTGCACTCAAAGTTACCATCTCTTGAACAGCACAAGATATTTGAGAGGCCTCTACCACATGTCAGGAAAATTATTGTAGCTACAAATATAGCAGAAACGTCAATAACTATTGATGACATTGTGTATGTAGTTGACTGTGGCAAGATAAAATACAATGGTTTCAATATTGAAGAGAATGTGACTACGTTGAAAACGGAATGGGTGTCGAAAGCGAATTTAAGGCAAAGGTATATTTGAATTTATAGGTTCAACTAAATCCGTGATAAGACCTTTCGTCCTGTATGGATCAGAATGCTGGGCCGTAAAGAAGACGCATTAAAGAAGATTACACGCAGCAGAGATGAGATTGTTGAGATAGATGTGTGGAGTGACGAGAATGGATAAAGTGAGCAATGAGTATATTAGAGGGAGTTTGAAAGTGGCACCAGTGATAGAAAAGTTGAAAGGAAATAGTCTGTCTTTGTATGGACATGTGAGGAGAAGGAATGAAAGGTATGTAACCCGACGAGTGATGAATTTGAGTGTTGATGGATGGCGAGGACGAGGTCGATCAAGGAAGAGGTGAATGGATTGTGTAAAAGGTGATATGAAAGAAAAGGACGTGAATGACTTGATGACGAAAAATAGAGGAGAATGGAAGAGGAAAACATGTTGCGCTGACCCCATGTAATTTGGGACCAGGGCAGGAGATGATGACTTAACTTCTATTAACATATTTCACCTAAAAAATGGGGTATAATATTAACATATTTTTTATTTTTCAGACGAGGTAGAGCGGGTCGTTGCCAGCCCGGCGTCTGCTACCATTTAGTGTCGTCATATCGCGCTGAGACCCTCGAAGAGTTATTGAAGCCAGAGATACAGCGATGTGATCTGTTGGAGGCGGTGCTGGCTGTGAAGAGACTGAGGCTCGGCAAGGCAGAAGACGCCTTGAATTCGATGCCAGCGCCACCTGCAGCCTCTACTATCGTGTCTGCTGTAACACATCTGCAGCAGTAAGTAGCTTTCGATTTGATAATACTATTTTAGAAAGCCAAAGTTTTTTTTGTGACTGCATTGCTGTTCATATTAGCTGAACTATTTCAGCCTGAAACCATTGGTCTGGTTGTTTTTTTGTTAATACATAGTAGGTAACTATTTTATACCTTTGTGATATATCTTAAGACCAGACCAGATTACTAAATGCTTAGAATAGAAAACTATACTTATTGTTTTAAGTGAGGGCCTGAAATAGGAAGTTACGCATTTGAACTAAGAATCAAGAGTGGCCAAATTATATCTAAGTAAAATTGTTGTTAAGTTTTATAAAGCAAACAAATCAGTTAAAAGAAATAAAATTTGAGGGTAGTCCTTAATTCATTACCAGGCACAAATATCTGAATTTCGTTAGAAAGTGTATGAAAAACATTGTATATGCATGTAAAATTTGAGGGTTGCTCTCGATTTCCCTGGCATACCATCATCAGATTTTGACTTGGTGACAATGGGACTACCTCAGGGGTATAGGCTTTTGAAAAAAAAAAGAATTATGGAAATCGGTCCACAAATGGTGAAGAAATCGGTGAACATACATAAAATATATACCGGGTGGAAGGGAAACGCTCTCGGAAACGAATACAGGTGATAGTATTGGTGATTCCTGACGTGATGGCACTAAAAAAATCACGATCGGATTGTTACAATTTTAGTAGGATTTTCTCAAATTTCTGTACAGCTTCACGTATGGATAGATAAATTAAACTATTATTCTGAAAAACATAGTAAAAAAGGTCAATATTTCAAAAAAATCGTAATGAAACACGTACATCAGCTGACGGGTTAACGACCGCGGGCCGGTCCCAGCGCAGCGCGTCGGCCGCCCAGTTCTTTGTACGCTTTACATTGCGCGCGCATGAATTACGGAAATACTAAAATCGTAAGTATTATCGCTTAGCTTTGCAAATGAATATAGTTTTTCGTTAATGTTATGGTTCTTCTCTCTTACCGTTCCGGTACAGAGAGCGTTTCCCTTCCACCCGGTATACATACAGTCGAATATAGAACCTCCTTCTTTTTTAAGTTGGTTTAAAATAAATTTGAATCACAGATGTGGAGCGCTGGACGAGCACGAGACTCTAACACCCCTCGGGTGGCATTTAGCTCGTCTGCCAGTACATCCCTCTGCTGGGAAGCTGTTGGTACTCGGCGCGCTGTTCGGATGTCTGGACCGCGCCGCCAGTGTTGCTGCCGTGTGGGGGTTTAAAGACCCCTTCCAACTTGTGATAGGTGTGTATGAAAGTTTACTCAAAATATCTGTAGCGCAATACTAGTCAAGTCAATCCTTTATTTTTTTTATTTATTTTTTTAATGAAGATGAAGATGACGCAACATAGCTCAAAAACCAAGTCTCGCAACGCAGTTCTTCTAACGTAAAAAGTTGTAGGATCCATGTAATAATACCAAGTCTGTTAATTTATTCAGTACCTACTTAAGGGTCCTTTGTCTTAAGTTCTTACATAATTAGATCGACTTGGCCATCGCATTCACAATTCAGTCTTCCAGTTTTATCCACAACGAAGTTATAGGGGGTCGAAAATGGCCTGAATTGCTTCGAGATCACATGATCACCGTGCCCCCAGATCACACCTTTGAGTCACTCTTATATAAACTTTTATTCTATAATAGGTAAAGAAAAGCAAGTGGACGAAGCAAGGCGTTGTTTTGCACAGGGCGAACCGAGCGACCACGTTGCGGTTTCTGAAGCGATCATTAATTGGGAAATGTGCAGCTATCACGGACGACACAACTTTGCCTACGATAATTTCCTATCCAGAAGTACCATGGAAATGTTGACGGAAATGAAAAAACAATTAGGGGAAAATCTGAAACAAATGGGCTTCCTGAATTCGGGGAATATAAAGTCGCAGTGGGAGAATCGTAATTCGGACAACTTCAGTCTGTTTAAAGCAATTGTTGCAGCTTCATTGTATCCTAACATTGCCACGGTGAAGTAGGTATCCAATAAATAATATTTAAAATTATGCATGAGTTCAGTAAATTTCTGGCCTCGGTGGCGTTGTTGTATTACGGTACGACTGCCAAGCTGAGGTCTTGGGTTCGATCCCCGGGTCTGGCAAAGTGTTATTGGGTTTTTCTATTCATTGTCAGCCCGGAGTCTGGAATTTGTGCCCGATATGTGGCGATAGGCTCGCCCCCTATCGCATCATGGGACAGATTATGCACGGCAAGAAGAGGGTGCACTAGTTGCGCCTCTGCCTACTCCTTCGAGGATAAAGGGCGTGAGTGTGTGTGTGGTTAGTAAAATCAGTTGAAATTTTTATCTGAATAAATTGTTTTAATTAATATTTTCAACCACCACCAGCATAAGTAGGTGAACAAATTCAAAATTTCAAATTGCCTGCATACTTTTGTGTTCTTACTAATATTTTTTGTCTTCACAGAAATAAAATACAACAGATTTAATTTACTTCAAACGAAGACAAAATTTTTTCAGTATAACTTAACGCGTATATAGGCTATTTGATATTTTGATTTTGTACAGATACTTATGCTGCTGACTGTACTGAAGACAAGACCTTTAATATAGTATTAGAAACTGCAACGGTTTTGATTTAAATAAAAATATGTACCACTGACTTTACAGAAATACTTTCACAAAATTATCACGAAGCGAACGACCGGCACGAAAGTCAATGACCAACTGACTCGAACTGTTTTTTTTTTGTCCCTGACTAAACTCTTCTTAGCCTGACGAGGGTCGGCTTATACAAGAACACCGGTCTTTTGGGTGAGTGCAGAAGGCGCTCGCAACCCTTAACTCGAACTGTCAAACGTTCTATGCTTTTATAGCAAAAATTGTAGATCATGTCATTAATACCCACACAAAAAATATTTTTGCTCTAACAATAGTTATAATACATCCGATTCTTTTAGATGGCTCAACGTAAATGCGTATAACAAACGCAAACCGATTCGTATCAAGGTCCACACACCTGAAGATGGGTCGGTTGATATACACCCAAGCAGTGTGCTTGGCGCCGTTACAGGTAGAAATAATATGAGAGACAGCACGCTGTCTCTGAAATCGGGTGCCAACTGGCTCGTGTACTGGTTAAAACAGAAATCGACGAAACTCTACCTCCTTGATGTGACCCTGGTGTATACACTGCCCTTGTTGTTCTTCGGGGAACTTAAAGTGACGAAAGGTATTGTGACTATGACTTGATTGATAACTTTAGTTACTTTATTTGTGAAAAGTAGACTTACGGGTTTCAACTTCTGAGTAAGTGCTATTTAATATTTGTCACATAAATGTACAGTCCCCAGAATAAGTGGTGAATAAATTCAAAATTTCAAATTGCCTACATTCTTTTGTGTTCTAAATAATTTTTTTTTCTTAATAAATAACATAAAAGAGATTTGCTTTACTTCATACGAAGAAAAAGAAACTCAGTTTAACTTAACACGTATAAAGCCGATTTGAAATTTTGTACAGATATTTATTCTGCTGATTGTATAAGCTGACAGAATAAAAAAATCTAAGGCTAATAAAATGAATACTATCTACATAATTTATTTGTTATGATAACTGTCAAATAAAAAATACTTGAAACTTATGAAATAGGCCCTTGAATTAGTAAATTTGGCGAAATCACCGATAGCCCATCGGTGGAAGCCATAATTTAAAAGAAGAAGAAGAAGAATTAGTAAATTCCGATTCGAATAAACTACCGCAACAGCTACGTGCTAATGGTAGGAATAAACCAATTACAATTTATCATTTGTAAGCATGTCAAACTATTATTATTAGTCCATTTTCGATATGGATCTGACGGCACTGGTTAAAATAGTTATTAGGAGTCAGCCATTCAACAATATCTGTGTATTTCTGCGATCACAAAGTAAACCCCAAGAATCATTTATCGTCTCAAACCGTTCCAAAACATTATTGTTTTCAATAACATTAATATATACTTTCTTTTGTAGATGAAGAAACTGACGATTATTTCATATCAATATCAAAAATAAAAGTACGATGTAAGAAGGAGACAACACAGCTACTCTTTGAGGTGAGGTCCCTCTTGGATCAGGTCCTTGCTTCGAAGATTATGACCACTACTCACCGTTCAAACAAAAATACCAAATTTGAAGAACAGGTTTTAAAGTGAGTATAATTATTAAAATTATAATGATCGTGCGCCTTTCCGTGACTGGACCTCATTATTCAAGCAAATGATTTGACTCCATTTGCGATTTGCAGAAGTTTCTTAATATGTATTGGTGTTTGTTTCACATGATGTGTGTTCTTTGCGTGACGGTCATTATATATGTTTAAAATTAAACGCTTTTATTTTATAGGTCATTTATTTTTGTTTCAGTACCGTTACTGAATTAATAACAGCTGAAGACGAGTGCGCGGAATATCTCGGTGACGACGATGACCTATCTGAATCTTCAGAAGGCGAATCAAATAGATCTTGGTGTAAATAAAAAAATATATTTTAGTTGGTTATTTTATTTTCGAAATGTTTAATTTAAAAATCGCGGCTTTTTACCAGAATTTTATCTCTGGTAACCCTAAATTGACAATTCTATTTTTGAGATAAAGATGTTTTGATATTTGATAATAAAGTTTACAGAAAGTAAAAAGTAAATATAAAATAATTGTAAGATAACTTTTGATAACTTATATTTTATAACAAGAGCTCACACATAACCTTAAAATTAAGCGTACTGATTACTGTTCAAAGGATATTAAATACGGAAAACTAAAATGTTTAAGTCTCTTCAGGTAAGAATCCACAGCAATGCCCATATTATTCAATAAATTACTATAAAAACACAATGAATGATTTTTTTTAAATTTCAGCTCTCTTTTAAAAGGTCATACTTCGTAGCAAACCGCTGTATCCACAACGAATATGTTGTTACAAATGAGAGCAATGGAACCCGCGAAATTACTTTACATCATGAGAAAACAAAGTTAGTGTAATAAAACTGACTAAACATATTATTTAAGAAGGATATTAAGACCTTAATTAGGTGAATCAAATTGTTTTGCTTGTATAAATACTTAGTGTTAGTCTCACAGCAAATGTTTACAGAAATTCATTATCGATGGAAATGATGAACAATCTCATAGAAGCTATCAACAAAAATAAAGATGATATATCTTTGAGGGTTATAGTGCTCTCAGCGAAGGGGAATGTGTTCTCTGCAGGGCATAATTTAAAAGAATTTGTAAGTATTTAGAGTTGATAATTTTTATTATGCTGTTATAATTGGCACCCAGCATCAATTGGAGTATGAAGTATGCATGGTTTCACCCATACCACATTGATGATCTTGGCATTTCTATTATATTTTGTATCCCAATGGCGTAACTATTACTATAGTCACACCACTTGGCATGATGGCAAAATGCTAGTCATAAATTTATGGAAAACGCGAGAAACAGGACTGTTCCTGGAATAAAAAATATACTAGATTGTGCACCTTATTCCATGAATTTGCCACTGGCCTACACTGGTGTAGTTCGCCAGTGGCCGATCCTTTACCAGTTTTTAATATCATAACCTTTTTTTAGTCTAATGGGGGAGTGGAGCAACATAAACTTATATTCAGCAAGGCAACAGAATTGATGAAGTCTATTGTATTAAGTCCTGTTCCTGTGATAGCCAAGGTAAATGAATATGAATACAATGATATAATGCGAATAAATAATAATAAGAGACAAAAGGACATGTGACATTCATTGTTCAAGTTCATGAACTTTACACTTGATTGAAGATTTCTTAAGTAGTACTTGCAGATACCATAGTAAATAAGAAGTCTGAACTAGAGATACTATCTACTGAAATCTTGAGTAATATAACATGTTAGCATACAGCATGCTGGGACTCAGTGGATATTTGGTAGTCTGTATTTGGCCAAACTACAGTCATATCCATTTCATATCTATAATAATGAGGTAATGTAAATACACATTATGTAAATTAAATTCAATGTATGCTATCAGTATGAAGCAATAATTAAGGCAGACTAAATTGAAAGTATACCTGTAATAGAAAATATATTGTATAAATTTAGTTTTGTTCTTACCTCATTTTATTTTTATTATTTTACCTTTATTTTATTAAAGGTAAATGGATTTGCTACAGCTGCTGGATGTCAACTAGTAGCAACTTGTGATATGATTGTATGTTCTGATATCAGCAAATTCTCAACACCTGGGTAAAGTCTCAAATATAAGTACCTACCAAAATAAGTCTTGGAAATGTGATTAGTTAATCATGACATATTTCATTTTAGGGCAAATTTCGGTATATTCTGTTCTACACCTGGGATAGCTGTTGGTAGATCTGTGCCCAAATCTCAGGCCATGTATATGCTTCTTACAGGTAATTAATGTTGATAAATAATAATAATACCAGACCTGTATTGTGTACTGCCCTCTCCTGAGCACGGGCCTCTTCTACCACTGAGAGGGTTTTAGGCCTTAGTCCACCACGCTGGCCTTTTGCATGTTAGCAGACTTCACATACCTTTTAAATTTAGAGAACTTCTCAGGTATGCAGGTTTCCTCACGATGTTTTTCCTTCACCGTTAAAGCGAACGATAATCGATAAACCATACACATATAACTGCAAAAAGTTAGAGGTGTGTGCCATGGGTTTTGAACCTCTGGACATTGTCTCGGCGGACCGTTCCATTCCCAACTAGGCTATCGTCCACTTGATTTGAATTAATGTTGATACTATATAAAAAAACCTAGATAAAATTAAAAAAAATATCTTGAATAATAAAGATAAAGTAATTATGTAATCCAAGATGTTTATTTAGGTGTCAATACTTATATAATATGTTCTATTTTGCCATGTTTCAGGTGAGCCATTATCAGCACAGCAAGCCTATGAAACTGGTCTAGTCACAAAAGTAGTTCCACCAAACGAATTGGACACGGAAGTAGAAAAAATAACAGAAAAAATTAAACTAAAAAGTCGAAGTGTTATTACATTAGGAAAACAATTCTTTTACAAGCAAATCGACCTTGATTTGTTCAAGGCTTATGAATTAGGACAAGAAATTATGGTTGATAATATCAATACAAAAGATGGACAAGAGGGAATATTGAGTTTTGTTGAAAAACGAAAAGCAAAATGGAATCACCAATGATAACAGATAACAAACAAAGACCATTAGGCACTTATACTTATCTGAAGTATATTTTACTATAATTGTAAATAGATAAAATCAACTAAAATAAAGTGGGCATTCTAATAAAAAACATTTTTATTTACACCTAAACTTTATTTGCCACTATCATATTATACTTTTATATGTCTGCAAAGCATGAAATATTTAAAGCATACAATATGACCACACAAGACTTTTTTTGGCAGATGACACATTATCATTATTTACAACACAATGCCAAAACCTCATCAAATATCACTTTCATTTGGAATATACCAATCAAATTGCATTAAAATGAGCTGATGGAAGAAACAAAGATAAAAGATAGTGTTGGTTTCACAACCACTCAAAAACATACCAAATTAGTGAACAGGAATATTTTTTACCAGTTAGAAGTAATTATATAATAGACATTACACAAATACAAAAGTTTTAATACTAACTTATTAACTAGACAAAAATTTAAATATATATCTCTAGAGGCAATTAATAAGGAATTGATTACAGTACATTGAATAATCAAAGCAGATGAACTATTTATTGTCACTATCACATGCTATTATACAAGCATGTAATATTGAATCTGACATTCAATTGTGCTTAGTAAATGCAATGCAATTTCTTGTTTTTGGAATAATTCAATTACACTTAAGAGAAAATTGCCTATTTACCATGATTAAATAACTATGCCACAGAATAGTCATATAATAGACTGGAAATGTAAAAGACAACTTCAACTCTGCAATCTTTTCCAGTGTTTTCACATTTGAATATTAACCAATTTTGCTGCTACCTGTAATTTAACTATAAGTGTCATGACTTGTAACACCAATGAAACATACAAAGGCTATAGTTGCTTCTTTTTAAACATTATTAATACAAAACTTAGCTTTAGACCAAACACTACATGGAATATTACAAGATATCTGTGGCATTTTTAAACTATTCAAAACCACAAGCACATGGCTGTGGATATTGAATTATAAGCCTTTAGCATAATAAATATGAAAATAACATGTAATTAATTACATTAAAATGTCTCATAGTCTTTTGGGCTCAATACATGGAACAACATGAACATAGATGTTGTAAGTTGTTGATAGGGAATATGTTTTAAATAATTTGTTCCCTGTTACTGGCTCTTCTCCTGCAACTCACTTCTTTGCTAGTTCGTTGGAAAGCCAATCTAAACCTTCATACAGCCCCTGCCCCTGCGTTGCACATGTTGCTTGAATGTACCACTGTCAAAGAAAAATTATAAACATTAAAATTGTACAATATTACATGCTCAAATTAATTAATGACAACTAACTTACACGGCGATTTTTCAGGTTGTTTAAGTTGAGGGCATTTGTAAGTTCAGCTGCAGTCATAGCATTTGGCATGTCTTGTTTGTTAGCAAATACTAAGATAACTGCATCTCTTAGCTCATCTTCTTTTAACTGTAACAAGGTTTTAAGAAAATGTTTAAACAAAATATGTTTAAATGTAAAAACATGAGACATCACTCCATTTCATAATAATATAGAAAAGAGAATTGCATCAGTGATCAGTAAACTGAAATTCAAAGTAAAGGTAACTTGAAATTTGTAATAATACAAACCATGTTTGCCAGTTCGTTCTCGGCTTCAGCTATTCTCTTTGTGTCGCTGGAGTCCACCACGAAGATTAATCCTTGCGTGTTCTGGTAATAATGGCGCCAAAGCGGCCTAATTTTGTCTTGACCACCGACGTCCCACACCGTAAAACTGATGTTTTTGTACTCTACAGTCTCTACATTGAAACCGATCGTTGGTATAGTAGTCACAATTTCTCCCAACTTTAGTTTGTAAAGTATGGTAGTTTTTCCAGCGGCATCAAGTCCCACTGAAACGAAAGTCGCATATAATATGCAGTCTTACAATAAAATGTTGTGAAATAAAACCAATCTGATAACATAAAAGAATTCTACGCAATCTACAAACGATGAGCTGTCATGTCTTACCCATAAGGATACGCATTTGTTTTTTTCCGAAAAGCCGTGTAAAAACACTTGATATTGTTAAACCCATTGTTGATTATTGTGTAGATTATTTATATTTACTAGTTTATAGAACTAAAACGTAAATTTTATTTGCAATAACACAAAAAGAACGAAATAAAATTGTATGACCATACGCACGTCAACCGCGTCAACGTTTTTAATTTTTTGTTATAGGGCTGACCGTATTTAACACGTCATTCTATCACGTAAGTTTTAGTCGATTATTCCCATATAGATGTAATATTTATTTCAAATAACAATTATAATTTAAATCAAAAAATATTTTTCATCATATTTTTAGGAGTAGCTTCTAAATAATATAAATATTGGTGTGGATTCAAGTCAAGTTTTCAATTAGATCAATAATTTCATAGACTAGGAATAGCTTGAGAAAATAACCGAAGCTATGGTTATCTTGAAAACTTGACATTGAATTTTGACATCCAATGAAAATCTGATGATGCGAGTTTTGCTGTCATGCGTCGTCATAGAAACGATTTATTTTAGAAACTTTTCATTTTTTTTGGCTGGTATCGACATGGAGATTTACGATGGTGAGTTTCTTTTTAAGTTAAATTGCTCATATAATACATTTTTTGCATTCGCACAAACCCACCCTAATCGGCGCCATTATTCAAAATTGTAGAATAATACCAGTTTTAATTTAGAATTATAAAAACTGTGTTATTGAAGATTGATTTCGTCTATCAAATAAAATTAATACAAAACTAATCATTGTTGCGCAAAGCTTTTCAAGTGTCCTATTATTATTTATCTCATATTAAAAATTACGTAAAGGTAAGACTAAATAATGATTGGATATAAATATTCTATTTTTTCAATATTATATGATTTTATAGGGTTGCAAAATCAACATGTCAAAAGTGATTATCATATTGTGTAGTCGGAGCAAATCTATGAATGTTTCATGTTTACCACCTGTTTTCCACCTACGTACAGTATCTAATCGATACCTGCTTAACATACCTATGATATTATGTGTGCATCCAAGTTTTTAAAATTGGCACAAAACCCGTTTTGCGGCTGACCATAAGCTATCTAATCAAGAGCCGCAGTAAAGATGCAGGCATTGTGCTTATCTATTTTAAAATCTGTACGAATAAATCGCATCGCGAGGGACGATTGTGACATTCTAGGGACTAATATTTTATATATGTGCTTAGCTGATACTAGACATGTTATGATAAGTATTTGTAAATAAGTATTCATACACGTAGTAGAGTAGCGAGCTTTTATCGTGCGGGCCTATGGTGCGGGCACATATTTCTAAGAAATACAAGCAAACTTTATACCTTGTTCACCTGGCTTAGCATTTACATGACGTACCTACGGTAAACTATAGATTTTAATCTTGAACCACAACATATCGTAACTACCTATCTCTACTTTCATTTACTTCAACATTGTATTCTATAAAAAAATATTTACACGACGTAGTTCTTTTGCCTCACAATAACGACATAAAAACTTACGTTCTGATTCAAAAGCGTAATATATAAAACGCATTTTCCTTAAAAAATATCCTTCCTTTCATGAAATTCTATGATGTACCTATTCCAGAACTTATGTTACATTTTTATGGCGAACTAGGTTTATCTTCTCATAGAGATCGTGAAGCATAGGTCTGAAGTTTTTACGGAATTAAAATACCAATCAACATTGTTCCCATTCTACATAAGGTGATCAAATCAGATATGGTTAGTCGGTGTTTTACCGCGTGGTATCTATGGTCAGTCAATATGCAGGCGCAATAGGTCATATTACGTCATCAGCACAATCATGACCAAATAAAATGGTGCGACTTAGGTCCTATTGAGTTTGGGTTAGTCGGGAATACCACTCATTGTTCTACGGTGTTTATTAACTTTAATAACACCAGCCGAGTTAAGGTCGCGTAATTTTTGTTTCGTTGTTTGGAGCTCCATAAGCTTAAGCAAATTTTAAAGCAAGGAAAAAATATTGAAAATCGTGACAAAAATTGCATGTTGAAGTAAAAGAGACTAATCAAATTGAATTCAATGATTAATGATCATACATGAATGAATAGACGAAAGAGTTTAACTTAATAACTATAATCAAGCGTCGGTAATAGACCGCATTCATCTTTCCAAGATGTGCATTACCGGCCTGTAACACTTCCTAAAAGGTGTTCTGAATATAATTTTCCCGTGAGAAACAAAGACTATCGTCAGCCACTATTACGATTCCAATTGTTAAGCGTATTACATAAAACGAGTGTTAATTTTGTATTGTTACGCTCAAAAGCCTATTAATTTCAATATTCATACCGTTTGTGCTGTAACTATAAAGAAATTAAGCCCGAACTGAAACTTTGGTGCTCGACTTTTTAAATGAAAATAAGACAGTACCACAGACAGCAGACTAAGAAAATAAAATTACTCCTGGGTACTTGCAGATTTCGAATTTTTTTTTGTTTAAATATTTATAGTAGTAGTAACCTTTTTTTTCCTCTTCGGCGCATTAGGGACGGCTGCGGGCTTCCTCCAACTCAAGTGTCTAAGTTGTCGTCCGCAACCGCCCCTGCGCGGTGCCGCTTAATGCAGCCCGACAACTCTTATGGGGTGGGGGGGGGGGGGGGGGGGGGCACACACATACTATCTCGCGGCGGACAGTACCCGTGCCGGCCGACCCGACCCCCCTAGTCCCTATTAGTCGCCTCCTACGACAGGCAGGGGATACCGTGGTGGAATCCTTCAAACGCCCCCAAACCACAGGGCGGATAGTAGTAGTAGCCTGCTCGCTGCCTCAAAATCCTTTGGATAGGCACCACGTAATTCTGGGGTGGGCACGGCGCACCCGACCCCTCTTTATATACGCCTATGCATATCGGTACAAATTCCAACGATGGGAAACTCAATACATGTTTCAATTCGCAATACTTACTTACTTTTACTACCTTTTTTTACCTTTCGAAGAGATTTTTACAGCCCAATAATGATACTAGTAGAACATTTTCGCTAAATGATTACTAATTAGTTAGTTTATTAGTCGAATATAAATAGTGGGTTTCTGATACATTGCACCTTCACGCAGTATCTACTATCTATGAAGCGGTCGGAGACCTCTGGCATATTGCCAGGTGTGTCAACTCACCCCAGTGATTACGCGAGTTGGCCAGATTCTTCAACGGATTTGTAAAGACATGTTGCGAAAAATTTCAATCAACATTATGGCATATATTATACAGGGTGTATAATATGGACCTAATGGTGCATCGATTTAACCTCTATGTATGTTCCCCGAATTCGGATAGTTTAAAAATTTAAAGTTTAGTGGCAAAGTCGATTTTCACTAATAAGTTACAAAATTCCAAATAGCTTTTAAACTATCTAATTTCGGGCAACACACATGGTCAGATATCACTTGAGCTGCTGTTAACTTGCATTCATTGAATAGCGACTATCTTAAGATGCCGACCGTAATTAGAGCGTCTCAGCTGATAATGCACTTCAGAGCGATATTGAGTTGCATCTATTGATACATCCCTATGTCTGTGGTGTAGGGCTGATGGTATGTACTGTACTATATTTCGCACTCTGTAGAGGATTATGTAAAGATCTCTACATTTTTCGTAACGCCTTTCGTAATTCTCCGTGATACAACGCACTGGCCCCAGGCTGTAGGTAAACGTTTATAAACACACGCAGTTTAATGGATTATAACAATAACACTGTGTTTAAAATTTAAATTTTAAACTGCTATTAAAGTCGGAGCGCAATTTGTATGAATGTCATCTCTAAATTGTGGGTTTCAGTTAGTTTTTTAAGAAGCAAGCCACACGTAACTAAATCCATTATGTGAATTACTAAGATTACTCAATAATTACAGACGTTAGTTATATTATTTTTGTATTTTAGACTGAAACTTCTTTGACTCTACCTCTATTTTCTGGTGTTTTCAAGTGCATTAAGGTAATACTTTAGAAACTATACCTAAGTTCTTTCAAAAATATACGTTGTCCTTAAACAATTCTAGGAAGAATCTATATTTTCATATACCTTTCCATATTATATTCCATTTCATATTCCTTGTAGCCTTAGTTGCAAGCAAGCAAGCAAGCAAAAACGTTCAAAATGCGTGGTAGAGTCAGATATTTTTATTTCTTTATCATCTTCCTTATAGGTATCAAAACTGATATAAGGAAATAATGATTTCATAAATATAAAAATTAAAACTTTGGTGAACGGTAAATGCTCGTAGGATGATTCGATTTTAAAAGGTTATGAGATTCTTGTTTTGAAACGCGCTTGTTCTGATCATAGGTTACAAATATATTTAAAAAGTAACACCAACTATAACAATAATGTTATCTAATCCTGCACAGCACACGTATAAAAATAATTTGGTTTAGTTTTTTTCAATAAGCACTGTGGAGACCTAATAGCTAGATGAGAGTGCTTTTGACACACTTATGATAATTTTTTTCCAATCTACTTATATAGATATTTTTTTATTAGCATACCATGGGACTCGTTCTTACTTGAAAGCTTTCTAGGGGTTAAGTTTTAGGCACTTAATCAAGCAGAGTTAAGATTGGTCTGAACGAGAAATAGCTACCTACCGCCTACTGGAACTTATATTTAAATAACAGCTAGCAGAGCTCCCATAGACGAATTATCAATTGCGTGATTGTTGAAATTCGATGTGGTTATGTCTATTTTCTCACTGTCCGATAAAATATCGTTACAAAATATATAACTTGGGAGATTATTCATCACTATAACCGTCTTGTAATTTTCGTTTCACTTAACAACATAATTACTTTCGAATGCTGAACATTTTAAACAACAGTACGTATCTTCATTTTATCAATGTCCGATCTTTTAAACAGGTCTATTTTTCATAATCATGACAATAATATTTGTGCTGCTCATTGTTAAGTCCGAAGTAACTTTCAGTTTACTTTCTTATTTCTCGTTTTATCACCGTAATCTTACTTTAATTTGTTATAAAAGTAGTCAATATTTTTAAATATATTGACATTATCTATAAATTTACAACGTGCTTAGCGATTGTATGCAGTCACTCTCTATTTTCTTTTAGCACCGGCATGAAAGGCGGCATGTATGCGCGAAAACTTTTCAAAATATGTTTTGAATCGAAGAGCCATTAATCAGAAGTGAAAGCGTACCACCTAGTCATCATATTCTCTCGATGCATGTCGACTTGATTGCAATTCATCGATCACCGAATTTGACAGCATTGTGTTGGGTGCGAAAAGTATAATCGCAATTTTGTTGATGGTTGTAGTCCAAAGCGATTAGATCATCACCTATTTAGATTTAGCATTTACCGTCGAAAGTAATTTTAGTATACACACAAAAGCAAACCCATTATCCCGAAGGGTTGGGCAGAGGCGAAATTACCATTTGCCTAGCTTATTTCTGTCGTATTTGCTAACAGACCTATTTCCATATCGCCACTTATTCAAATCTCAGGAAACTCACGTGTGTTTTTTGCAGAACATAACTCAAAATATTCCTAACAAAAAATTTAATCCAGGATGTAATCAATTTGACGAAAAACTGCAATTAAACTAGAGGCTTTATCTGAGTAAAAAGGCTTTATCAATGTAAAGAATTTTTATAATCGATAAAATGAGTCGGTATTTTCTATCATGTCAGTAACGGCATTAATATACTGTAATAATCATAAATTCAACCACATCTATTTTTGCGCTGATGGTTAATCTAAAACGTATAATCGCCAATACTTAGCAATCACAGTAAAATTTATGCTGCGCTAGTTTTTGTCTCAGACAGTCGAGTCGGCCTTCGAATATAGACATGTGCGAAAAAAAAGTGTTTCTGACTAATATTGCCATCAGGAGAGTATCCAATTAAAATCGATTTACATACACAATCGATAGAGTTCAAACATATCGTCGTTTGTAATTGTGCGTTGAGTTTGTCGCAGCGGCCATCGTTGTCCTTGCGCTACAATAAAGAGTTTGTTGACTCAACATCGTTTATAAGGAGTGACTGGAATTACTTCATTTAATTACGTCGTGTGTTATAATATTTTTTTGTTTTCTTTATTATTATGCTTTATGGGTTTAAAAAGTTGTATTAATGCCAATAGTCAAAACATTTTAGAGCTATGAGTTATGGTAGCGACTTTGGCTCGTATCATAGCGTTCTCGAGAATAATAATAGATTTTAAAATTCACATATTATTATCTTGTGAATGTGATACTTAAATATTTTAGTCACCTCTATCACATGTCTTAAGCGATAGGCCACTTGTTACCGTAAATAAATAATATAGTATTAAAGTGTGTATTTAGTATTCGACAATGGTATGCATAACATAGGCCCAGGAAATACACATTCAATTTCCTGCATTTTAAATATAACAAGAATGAGGATGCATAAGTAACTCTTTAACTGATCAACGTGACAGGATTGTTCCGTGTTTCAGTTATACATCCCGGTTTTGAAAAAAAAATGCAATAAAATATTTTTCTAAACAAATCATTAACGTTACTTTTTGACGGTAATAAAAATATGAAAGAAAGGATAGAGATCAATGCATGGTATTCCATCTCCAAAGATAACACGAAGTGTTTAATATTTGGTATCTGTACCAATATTATAAAGAGGAAAGATTTGACTGTTTGTTTGTTTGCATTAAATAGGCTCCGAAAGTACTGGATCTATTTGGAAAATTCTTTTATCAATATAAAGCTACATTATCAGCGAGTAACATACGCTCCTTTTTATCCCGGGGAAATATAAAGCGGGACTCTTATCCCGGAAAAACTCATTCACGCGGGCGAAGCCGTAAACAGAAGTCTAGTCGATAATAATTTAAAGAACAAACTGATAACTTCCGTTATATATTCCATAATTTGAAACCGATCGATTTACGCAAAATCCACTTGATACCATTATGTATAGCTATCAATAGGAAATTGGCATCATCAATCATGCATTCGCTACTTTTGACCTGCTCGGCGACGGGCTATTGTATTACTCATGCGCAGCAGAAAAGCTTCGCCGCAGTTTCGTTAAAGAGTGATTATTTGCACGAAGCGTTGAGAATTTGAACAGTATTTGAAAGATTAGTTGTAGAGAAAGTTGATGTATCACGTCAATGAACATAATAATGTCTGTAATGTGTTTGTCATTCAGCAATCACCATTTTAAAGAGCTTACTTTTACTTTATTTACCAACATTATTTATTTGATACAAAATTTATTTTCCTATTGTAGGTAGGCGAGGTGGTGCCTCCAAGTATTGCATTTACCTCGATTTTAGAAATGAGTATTTTGCGTACTGAATCATATAAAATCAGTAATGTATGTATAAAACACAATGTTTTCGAATGTATTTTAAAGGTGCATCATATAACGCGTGGGAAGCGGAACAACCAAATACGACACTCAACGCAAGCCTTTTACACGCAATTCGGAAACATTCGTCAGGCAATAATCCACCTACATTCATATTCCTTCACCGTCCTTACAAACACGTTTGACGATCTGATTTCATTATTCCTGTGAAATTTGTGTCATGTTAATCTCTTGTTTGTATACAGTACTTGCTTTGTAAAGAGAGTCACGTCTTCGCTATTAGCTGAAGCGCAAGTCATCTGTACTGTAGGCACGGTAAATGAACTGTGGTTGGTTTTTATGTATCTTTGTCAATTTGTCTGTTTCGAAATGTAATGTGGCTTTTATTTAGTGCAACTTAGATAAATGGGATGTAGAGATATTAAAAGTTAAGATTCTTCGAAATGCAGTGTGGAATTTTGTTAGTTTCAATTGAGGTAAATGGGAGATGGAGAGAAATTAAAAGTAAATATTCATGTTTCTTATTAAAACTTTCAAGTGCCTTTAGTTTAATTTTAAAATTCAGTTTCATAGCATTCATTCTTAATTGGCATAATTATTACGAAAATTGAAATTTATTGATCCACAGAAAGAAATTGTGGACATTTGAAGCAATACAAAGTTCTCGACTATATTAATAAACAGGTGTTGATTTCTAATCGAGTTATAGAATGCTGACAATAACTATAAGTTGGTTGTAACTTGTAGATCGTAAAGAATGAAACCTTCAATGACGCCTACATAAGTTTCGAAGTTTTATTAATTTCGAACAGCTGTTAAATTAATAGGCACTTATTAATAAATACCAATACTTGTGGAAAATATATAACAAAATATTTACGAGTCAAAATGCCAAGCCCACTATTTTTATAAAGAATATTATCCTACTAATATTATAAAGGCGAAAGTTTGTAAGAATGTATGGATGTATGGATGTTTGTTACTCTTTCACGCAAAAACTTCTAAACGGATTTCGATGAAATTTGGCACACGGGTAGATCATGTCCTAGATTAACACATAGGCTACTTTTTATCCCGGGAAAATATAAAGCGGGACTTTTATCCCGGAAAAACTCATACACGCGGGCGGAGCCGCGGGCAAAAGCTAGTAATATATAAAGAATTTATCGTATCAAAGAAAATGGTATTTGACATAGTAGGTGCAAGTAAATTTAAACTCAGTGGATTTATTTAATACTAGCTTTAGCCCGCGGCTCCGCCCGCTTTAAAAAGTTTTTCCGGGATAAAAGTCCCGCTTTATATTTTCCCGGGATAAAAAGTAGCCTATGTGTTAATCCAGGACATGATCTACCCGTGTGCCAAATTTCATCGAAATCCGTACAGTAGTTTTTGCGTGAAAGAGGAACAAACATCCTTACATCCAAACATCTAAACATCCAAACATCCATACATTCTTACAAACTTTCGCCTTTATAATATTAGTAGGAAGTAGGATGGTACTTGCCGTTTACATTACGTGAGCTTTAATTCCATAGTCAGTGGTACATTTGCATTATGTTTTATTGAATCAATGAACCGCAGAAAGGATACAAGTGAAAGTACTTGATATGGATACACTCCTTTGTCATGCAAATCCCAATGCTAGATCGGGACACGCCTCGCCATTAAATGCGATACAGTTGCTTCGTAATCCGCTATACTACCATAGATATACACGAAGTCCACATTTCGATGACTGTGAAGGAATGCTATTTACATAGAACAAATCGCACGATCTAGAATACAACTATCTGTACTATTTGCCTACTTATACGATGTAAAGTATGTGTATATCAATGACTTATTTGTCATCCTCAATGGTTTCCATAGCGATTTTTCCTTAAAGGATGTACATTCAAGATGTATTTATCCTTATGAAAAGAAATGTTCTATGTATTCACTGTTTCGCTTAGGTTACATGCCGTTCTAAATGGTACTGAACTCTGCAAAGGTTAAATTTGAAGAAGGAGCTATTAAGAGCCGGTTTAAGACTGGTTTCATTGTGCAATACTGGAGTGTGCTTTTTATAATATTTATCCTTTGAAATGTACATATCCAGTATGACAATGTCCTATATGCACCTAAATTACTAATTGCAAAAGGGAATATGATTAAAAAAGTATTCATACAAGATAATCGCTATGTTCCCAGCTTTTGAATTAAAATCTCACATACGTTACGCAATTGGAATACGAAAGTCGCGTGCTGCCTATTGACATGATCCAGGTTACGATAGTTCCTTGTTTTGTGTCGTGTGACAGTAATGGGTCATAAACAGGTTTTTGTTGTGTACACATACAAGCGTGTTTCTCCTTTTGGACCTGTCGACTAACTGGTATCTAAGCGTATTGTGTTACCGTAGGTATAAAGTGCAAAACAACGCGACGACACCGTGAGATCATTCCGCTGTTTATTATACAAGTTTTTGTACTTCGTGTGGGCTATTTTTTTGCTGCAATGGCAATTGTGTATTTAGGAAATATGAGCGTTAGACAGGAAATTATTGTTTGATAATTATAATGTGATGGTAGAAGCTGTGAATCGAAAAGACCTTGGGTGCGATTCCTATATTCAGGAATTTATAAGTTTACTAGCGCGATTTGCACAAGATTGGCTCTTCGACGACGGTCTCCCGCCCTCACAACCGCTATCATAACTCCTAAAGCCAAATTCAACTATCCATAAAGATAGGTAACAATTTTTATAAAAAAAACCCCTGATAAAGTTGTAACTGTATCTATAGTTACGTAGCAGTATTTGAATAATGGCTTACTTATTTACCGTATAACTGTAAAAACAAACACTTTTGTTGCAAGCAATGCCAATGTTCGATACCCATTTTTTTTTAAAGCACCTCTTTATTAAGTGTGGTTGAAAGGTGTTCCCAAAACATCTCTATTAAAGTCGTCTATTGATGGAGAAGTAGAACGCACGGAAAGTATCAAATTGACTAAGATCGTATACCATGGTCTGTGGTCTGAATTTCCGTTATCAAATTTCTTGTTCACATTTTGGTGGGAAAGGAAATGTGGGTTTGAAACAATACATTATCCAAAAAAATAGTGTACTATTGGTATCGAAATGATTCATTATTCAAATATTTTATCTTGCGAAAAAAGTTATATTTTGGTCATAAAGAAGGAATATCATGTTATTATTACTGGTCAAGAAAAATAATAGTATATGGGATTTTTTATTATCACCACACAAAAGTTTGTGTGCAATTACGCTAAAACTCTTTGCCAAAACCACATCATTATAAATATACACAAAATCACATCGTCCAGCAGTGATTTGCAGAATATGTTGTTATAAATCAATTTCTGGAATCATCATATGATATAAGTATTGCCTTCAATAACTATAAACAACAGTAGGTATTTCTTATATTGTTTTACAAGTCGTTTATTGTCGGTTAATAATAATAATAATCAAGGAATTTAAATGCGTATTCTTCGCTAGGTGGCGTGTCTGTCATGCGAAAATTGGATCTAAGTACCAACTAGCGACACACTACAGATTTGTTTACTCTTGCTGTCAAGGTGTTTTGGTTTGAAGGACATTTAACCAGTGTAATTTCTGGATATTAACACCTCTCATGGCAACGAGCACAGTGCAGTTTTGTAATTCAAAGTTCTTGGTGATGTTGCTTCGTATATGTAAAGGCTTAATACATAACGCTTCTTTGCTTCAATAACGTGATATCTTGAAAATAATAAGTTTAGAGGAGAGGGTTTCCCACCATTTAAAAATAATAAAGTGTTAAAGGGAAATTATTTTTATATTATTATTTAGATAGATAAGAATCTAAGTGTATTGGAAAACAAAGTCAAACACGGCTGTTTTAAATATCAAATGAGAAAATATAATTTCTTTATTTGGACTTATCACGTCATTGAAGCAGAGGCGATAAGTATATGTCTATTGATTTTTGGTTAATTATTATTCTGCTAGGTACCTTTAAGCAGCGATAGCCTAGTACGGACTGGAACGAACTGCCGAGACGAATGTCCGCAGGTTGAAAACCCAAGGCACACACCTCTGACTTCTCTAAAATTTATGTGTGTATTCTTTGTGAATTATCGCTCGCTTTAACGGTGAAGGAAAACATCGTGAGGAAACCTGCATACCTGAGAAGTTCTTTGAATTTCGAAGGTATGTGAAGTCTGCCAACCCGCACTAGGCCAGCGTGGTGGACTAAGGCCTTAACCCTCTCATTTGTAGAGGAGGCCCGTGCTCAGCAGTGGGCAGTAAATAATACAGGGCTGATATGGTATGGTAAAGGTACCCTTTATCATAATTAGAGTAAATCATTACATGTTATCGATAAAATAGACTTTCTATCGTGGTGCATCCTTATTCCGTTCGGGGTGTGCATCCAAGTGTGGTCTTACATTGCTTGAACGCGCCCCGTCGCGTGTTGTACTGGGTCATCTTGCTATCACAAATCACTGTATATCCTTCCTTTCCTCTCTTAATGTAGTAATATATCACCATCTCTTTCATGCCAAGCTTAAAGTGCAGTCAGTTTTTGATCCCGTTCGATCCCCAACCGAAGCAGATTTATGCTATGAGATAATTATTATTGTATTCTAGTGTTTTGTGTAATCGGTATCTCTACCCATACAAGTTTGTTTTTGTAATAGTTAAAATGCATGAGACGTACATTGTCCAGAGTCTGTTTTTGTATGAATGTTGTTTTTAGAATTATTGTTACTGTACACAGATGAAAAAAAAAACAAAATTTATGCTTAGGTTGGAGAATTCAATTTGCAATTGCAATCTTTAAAATTATTTTATTTGAGATATCCTTAATGAAATACATAATATTTGTGTAGGGAGATACGATATTTCTAACGCCGTAATCATGAAATCACTAACAAATTAAACAAACAAACTAGTCTTTTAATGATTTCGCATCAAACATGATTTCAGAAAGCTATTGAACATGCATGCAAGAGTAAATTTCGTAAAAGATGCGGCAATGCCGAAAACAGATGAAGCAAGTCCAAACACAGAGCTATGACACAAGACGCTGAGTTTGTTCGCCAATTTAGCATATTTCACTTGTCTAGACGTGTTGTTTATTTTCGACATTGCAGCCTAGCTGATTTGTTTGCGAAGTTAGAATTGTGGTATTGGTTACACGAAAACTGTATTGTTTAACTAAAAAGGAGCACAGGCGTTATTATTTGGCTAATATAGGGATTTGATTGTTATGGAGTTCGTTAATAACGTTAATGATTTAAAAAATCTTGTGATCAAAAGACAAGAAATTATTGCAGAATCAAACGGCTGCGTTTTAAAATTAATGATAGCGATAATGATGCTGATGATGATTGATGTATAAGTAATTGATGAATTAGATTAGCATTGCGTAAATAGATTCCATTATAGAATAATTCCCTAGAATCGAGAGCAAGGCGGTGACTTTGAGTGAGCTAGCGGAGTAATTTAGATGGGTGTGAAATAAGGAAGTCATTTTCAACAGGACCAAATTAGTTTGACCAAAGAGGATGCGTTATGTTTCCGTTAACGACTTAACATCCAAAGTGAGCGTGCATAATTATGGATGGGGTTCAGCTTGTCTATTTCAGTGTTTGATCCGGTTTAAAAACTCAATTTTGGTATTATTTTACGGTTTTGTTATTCTATTGTAATGTTTTATAGGAAAATTATTTTATTATTATTTTTCTATACAATAAACTAATGTCTTTTTTCGAAGAGATGGATCAGACTTAATTGATAAATAAGCAGCAAAGCAAGCCAGTGTTATCCAGTCGTATGGTTAAAGTTCCCACGATGCGTTACCGCAAATCGCAACCATTTCAAAGAACACTTCGCATTCCTTATTTTTTGTAACGCCTGGTCCCGCTTACCCTGTCGTTTTTGTTGGTATATTTATTTCTTTCGCACCCCTCGTAATTTATACGTAGTCCGAGCCCATTATCAAAATTTTAATTGACTCACTTCACGAAGAGATTCACCGTAAGAGATCCACTTTTGAAAGTCCTACATATGACCCGAGTTTCTGGTTGTCACTGTTGTTAAAAGCGAATGAATTATGCACCTATAAATTCAGTTTACCGCTTGACTGAGTGGCGACGGAAGCAGAATTTTGTTAACGGAAGAGGGCTCCGGGATTTGTGTCAATAATTGTGCGAGTCCAGTACCTACAGGGAATATCGGACAGCTCTCTATTATTCTCGACGATGCGCGTGCGCTGCGTGTTAGTTGCGTTCAAAGCACCAACAAGAATAGGCGTCAGTGTGATGTTTCCCGCCTGAAAGATCAGTGTATGTTTGGACAAAAATTATTGATCGTAAACGAATCGTTGTGCAACCGTCGTTCGCGTAGCTCTTTGAAATCATTCTGCCCTATCGCGACATACCTTGTTATGAGCCGAATTACTAATTCGACTATTCAGTATTCTACTCGATCGTGTACAGTAAACTTGTGTGTGTAATATATGTTAATTTTTTTAATTTGTTTATCGTTTGACGTCGACTTGTATGGTTACGATAACAGTTGATAACGTGTGACAAGATAAATGGAATCGAGTTTATGCGCTTAAACCCACCAGTATTATTACCTAAAGAGTTATCACTGTGCGACAATGTTGTAAAATATTTTAGAGTTAAATGAGAAATCATTAATTGAAGTGGTTCCTTTTATAAACATTATCTACGCATGAGTGATGCGCCTGCGCCGGTGCAAGTGTTACGTTAGGACTATTTTCGTGGCACGGAAATAAGAGCGGCAAAAGGAACAAAAAGCTCGGATCGCCTGAAAAACTTGAGGACGTAGTGTTGGGTATATTTCTGTCTGTTGTGGCCCGATGTCCGTAACACTTGTGTGTGTAATTGGTGTCGTATTGTGAGTTGTTCCTGAAAATGAAGAGCACGATCAGGTCGAAACTGAAGTCTATATTTAGTTCGAAAAAAGGTACGTTCAATCATAATATCGGAAATTTATGCGATTACACAAACCAGGTCGATGCGGGAATTGTTGACTGCTGCGGTCACGTCTTACTGATTATTATGAGTTGGTACATGATGAATGGTCAATTATACGGGAAAAAAGTAACATAACGATTTTAAAATTTAATACCTGTATTTTCACCATATTCCTGTATAGGGACGAGTAAAACCACATAAATAATATCATTAAATATAACAATATTCAGCTTGATTTCTAATGACTTATCTAACTTTAATATTGTAATTTATTGGCTCATTATGGCATTCTATTGAAATCAGTGCCGGATTAAGCAAGCGCGGGGCCCGTAGCAAATTCTTTCAAAGAGCCCTTGATCTGCTATGGGTTCTTAAGTATAAAGTGGTAAAGATACAATTCAATACTCAATACGTTTATTTGCTATCTATAGGTTACAATGTTGTGGGTAATTAATAATGTAGTAAATTACTATAGGCGCTGTTAGGCTCTGACAAGTACAAAAAGCCTGAGATGAGATTTCCTGGCAATTTAGAATAATTTTGATAGGAAACTAACAATTGAAAACAGATGATACTACACAAAATATTTTTTTCAATACATATTTCAAAGTTTATATTTAATACAAAGTATATTATATTTTTAGGAATAGCTAATGTTATATTTAATCAATTGTGTACTTTAAATAATGTTTATATTTATTTATCTGTTTCCTCAGAGTAAGTATATACCTATAGAGCGCTAATATCGCACCGTGCGCCCACTACCCAGCGTAGGCAGGTGAACTATAGCTACTTATATAGAAATGTTAGCGACTGCTAGGGATGGGCACGCGAGCAGCACCAACGCAATAGTTATCGTTAAGTACAGGTCCGGCGGCGCGGTACATATTGTTGTAAAAAAATTGTGGTTCTACAAAATATGGCCTTGTGAGTAATTTTAAGCGTATTGCGTTAATATAGATGAAAGCTATGCTGCGAATTGGTGTAGTGCCATGTGGAATGATTTATAAACACGGTACCTCAAGAGCAGTTTTTACAAGCAATAAGAACCAATAATATTCATGGATATCCATTATAATTGAACCAATGGATATAAACCGAGCATCGCACCATGGATTTCTTAGCTAGTCTCCCCAAGCCTAAAATAGTCACGTCTAGTTTTTGAAATATTTATTACCAATGTTAAAAAAATGTCAAAGAAATATATCGTAATGATTGCTAACTTATACTGTCAAGACCCGCGATAGAAGCTATGCAATAGCTTAAAAATATTATCGTAATCAGTAAATTTTTAGGAACAGTAATTATTTCTTTCATTTCATAAACAAAAACGCAATTATTAATTGGCTTAAAAATCACACACAGTCAAAAACAGTTACCTAAGCTACATTATATTAAGCATCGCCTTCGATAGTAATAAATACTTATGCTATAATACGAAAATATTACATCGATTCTGGTATCGACGCGTAACATCACTATCGAAAAAGCGGGATGCGGGGCAGTGCGGGGGGTACAAGTGTTCGCCTCCCGAGCGTCTTTCATACCGCGACGCGTGATTTCAATTTTACCTAAAAATATACTGAAATATGGCTTGCCTGTAAAACGTGATATTAGAATTCTGTTTAGTGTGTTTCCGAGTGTCATTTTTACAAGATTCCACAGAACATTTAACCATTTTGCAGTATTAATAATCAAATATTCGCATAGATCTCACTCGCGTGTGCTCACACCGTTCTTACTCGAGTGACTACAAGCACTTGCGGCCGGCGCAGGACGATGTTCCCACCCGTGCCTATTGTTCCCACTTGCATACGCGCGCTCTATAGGTATATACTTACTCTGAGATCTGTTTCCTTATTATTATTAAAACTTTTACAAAGTAGCTTTTCTATATTTCATGTGGCCAATTTAGAAATAATACTATTTGTATCAATTTCTCTGAGCAAATCATATTCTATATTCATCAAAGCGAGGTAGGTAATTCAGACGTTTTTGACTCATAGTGTTCCTTAAGTCAGTAAGATCATGAGAATCTCTCTTGAAGTAATAAAATATTTTTTTAGTTATAACTTCTATAACTCAATCTACATACATATATACTCACGCCTTTTATCCCCACTATGGGGGATTCCGTCATTTTGGCGGGAGACCTCAATGCCAAGAGCACTCTCTGGAACTGCAACTCGACCAACGCGAGAGGTGCAGCCCTAGAGAGTTGTCTTGACATAATCGATATGAGTTTATTGGTTCCCTCTTAACCAACCCACTTCTGCTCAAACGACGACCACCGACCCGACATACTCGACATAGCACTGGTAAGGAACGTAAGCCTTAGCGTGCGTTCCATGCAAGTGTTACAAGAGTTAGACTCTGACCACAGACCTGTGATCCTAGAGCTAGTCCCCCAGCACGGTCCATCAGACACAGGTCCTGACGTCCCGATGAAGGTGAAAACGAATTGGCGCCTCCTAGGTACCAAGCTCGCGGACACCTCATCCACTGATCTTTCCGCGATCCCGACCAACATCGAGACTGCTGAGGAAACGACCAGCGCGATACGCGTCTTCACCAACCACCTACAGAACGTCTTGAGCGAAAGCTCCGAGAAGGTGCCAGAGACTGTCCACAGTCACTGGCAAATTCCCGACGACGTTCGGCGGTGGGTGAGGATGCGTAACGCTACGCTCAGAGCCTCCGCGACGAGACCCACCCCGGAACGACGACGTCTTGCGCGCTACCTCCAACGTGAGGTCAGACGACGCATAAAAGAGGTCGTCGATTCGAGATGGGAAACTCGCCTAGCCGAGATCGAACCGACACACCAGGCCTTCTGGACACTGGTTCGTTCCTTCAGGAGAAACGATGTGGCTTCCATGCCTCCGCTCAATCGTCCCAATCAACGCCCGGCGTTTAATGACGACGAGAAAGCGGAACTGCTGGCCGAAAGCCTGGAGTCTCAATGTTCTCTCACCACAGTACCCGTAGACGACGACATTCTTGTTGCGGTTAACACGTTCGTCGAAGATAGGAACGCGGTCCGGCCACCGCCAATCTCTATTTCGCGACCGTTAAACGATAACATCGACCCGGACGTCGACGCACCGCTCGATCCCCTTGCACCGGTGACGATCGAAGAAGTCATCTCTCTGATCAAGGCACTCAAACGTCGTAAAGCCCCCGGGGGCGACAGGATCTCCAATCGCATGATTAAGATGCTCCCGGAGCATCTAGTCCAAATTCTCACGTCAATTTATAACGCCACGTTTCGAAACTGTGGTGCGCACTTTGCAGGCCGCCGCCGATGAACTCGGTGAGTGGTTCCGCAAATGGCTAATCACCGTCAATCCCACCAAAAGCCAGGCTATCCTATTCACTCGGAAAAGGAAAGTCCGTGTGCCACACCTTTCAGTCCGCATGTCCGACCAGATTATCCCCTGGAAGGACAAAGCTAAATATTTAGGAGTGACCCTTGATCAGAGGTTGACCTTCATCCCACATGTAAACGCGGTACGCGCGCGAGCCGCATTCGCGATGGGCCAATTGCACTGGCTCTTAAACCGGAACAGTAAAATGTCGATCCGCAACAAGATTAGGATCTTTACGACATGCATCCGACCTATCATGACGTACGCATCGCCCGTATTCGCCCATTTACCTCCTGCTCGTTTTCAGCGTATGCAGGTCTTACAAAATAAAATGCTCAGATATGCTCTTGGTGCCCCGTGGTACGTTCGCAACCGCAACCTCCACGTGGACACCAACATGCCGACCATCAGGCACTTTATGCATATGGCCAGCAGACGCTACTTCGATCGGGCGGTAAACCACCCAAACACGCTTATCCGTAAAGCGTCTATATATACTCCATTCGATCGCGCCAAATGGAGACGACCGCGTTCAGTACTGACAGATCCAGAGGACGAAATCACTCTGGCCATTCGCGAAAAGATCGAGCATCAAAAGCTCTTACACTCCACAAGACCGCTGTAACGTCCTCGCCGTCGAGGACCTCGTCGCGTTCCCCGTCACCCTAATCTCTCTTAGCAGTTCCGGCCCGCGTGCCGAAGACTACGAACACATGAATAGGATTAGGTTAAAAACCATGTTTCCCCAAACGCTGATGTCTTATCCTCTCAGTGGCCGCCCTGAGCCGAGGTTCGTGACCCGTTAGTGGGTTGCCCTCAGCGTGGTCGCTTAATTTTAAGGGTTGCGAGCGCCTTCTGCACTCACCCAAAAGACCGGTGTTCTTTCATAAGCCGACCCTCGTCAGGCTAGAAAGAGTAATGTCAGGGACAAAAAAAAAAAAAAAAAAACTTTTATCCCCGAAGGGGTAAGCAGAGGTGCAACCAGTGCACCCACTTTTGGCCATTATTCTGTCCCATGATGTGATAGGGGGCGAGCCTATCGCCATATCGGGCACAAATTCCAGACTCCGAGCTGATACTGAATAGAAAAACTCAATATCACTTTGCCCGACCCGGGGATCGTACCATAATATAACTACGCCGCCGAGGCAGTCTCAATCTATATACTAATATAATAAAGAGGAAAGATTTGTATTTTTGTATGTTTGACAAGGATAAACTCAAAAAGTACTGGACCGATATCAAAAATTATTTCACCATTAGAATGCTCCTGTATCCCGTACTTTATATCCCGGGAAAATTCAAACCGGGACTTTATCCCGGATTTTTTATTCTCGCGAGTCGTTACGGCCAAACCAATAAACCGATTTCGATGAAATTTGTAAGGGATACAGTTTAAGACCCTGGGAAAGACACAGGCTACGGCTTATCCCGGAAAAATATAAACCGGATATTTTATCCCGATTTTATTTTCTCACAAGTGGGACAGATTTCAACGAAATTTGGTAGGGAGGTAGTTCGAAACCATTCAAACCGCAAAAAAACAAATATGGAGATAGTTTGAGACCGAGGGAAGGCCATAGGCTACTGCTTGTCCTGAAAAAATAGAAACCGGGACTTTTATCCCAAATTTTTTTACCTCGCGGTTGTAGCCGTCACTCTCAGCCGATTTCCATGAAATTTCGTAGGAAGATAATTTAAGAGCTTGAGGAGCACCTAGGCTATTGCTTATCCCAGAGAAATATAAACCGGTACTTTTATACCGGAAAATATTTTCTTGCAGGTGGAACCGTGAGAGAATAAATATGGAGATAGTTTGAGATCCAAGGAAGGACCGGTTACTTTTATCTTTTTATTTTTAAGGATATGTCCTTACATCATTACATATTATAAAACAAAGTCCCCCCATCGCATCTGTTTGTCTGAACGCGATAAACTCAAAAACTACCGAACGGATTTTCATATGGACGCAGTGATTCAAGAGGAAGGGTTATGTGTATAATTCATTAGTATTTTGTACGACAGAAAATTAAATGTGCAAATATTATGCTTTGCTACCTGTGCGAAGCCAGGGCGGGCCGCTAGTATACTTATATTCTAGAAAATAGATTTTTGGTGTACGGTTACTAAATTATATTAAAAATAATGTAGACTGTTAATCTTATAAATAAATAGAAAATTTTAACAATTTAAATCGAGCTATTTCAATTCTGCTACACATCCACACTAAGTGTTGGGTTAGAGAGCTTGCATACACAAGCAACTTTTTGTAGAACTTGTGTGTTTACCGTATGAAATTATTTGAATTATTTACGCCAAGGAAATAGTCGGGTATCGAGTGTCTGACATGGATTGTCTTAGTAGGAAAAGTTGTAACGTTTTACGTTTTTGTGATATCAAAAAAATTTAACAAACAACATCTTAAAAAGTTTCACTCAAAAAATTACGCTCAGGCAGAGATGAGTGTGTTTAAATATGCGGGGCCCCCTTTTGCGCGGGGCCCGTAGCAATTGCTACTCTTGCTACGTGGTTAATCCGGCACTGATTGAAATGATGCGGCCAACTTCTTTTAATTGATTTCAGTTTTTCCAAGTATCTAAGCATGACAATATTTTTAGATTCGAATATTAAATTCAAATAAATTTTAAATGTTGAGTGTAATTGCTCTATTGTCTTTGCAGGGGTCTGCTTAGTATCTAATTCTTAAAAACCCTAGTTCATATTCAGTAAGAAGACTAGGTACTTGTTGATTTTACTCAATTCCTAAATATCTTATTTCATGTTGAATATTTGTTTTAATTTTCAATCAAAGAATTCACAACCTATGCTTAATATAAAAAAAATACCAACATTGTAAAAATTCACATTTTTTATTCCCTCATCTTTGTCCGAGGAAACAGCTGTAGTAACTGTCATTTTTACTTCGTTCATTGTAACCCTATTTGCAATGAACAGCTGCTCTTACCCTTGAGAAACTTAAAAGTGATTTTATTATACCGCTTCATACATTTCGTGGGGTTGAAGTCTGGAGATGGTATCTGCTTGTAACGGTCGTAATTCACTCTCATTCGACTGTACCCTTTCAGTTGAGATCCGGATTTATCGCCGAGTGCATATAAAAATGATACATTGATCGCACTGGTCATTTAAAAATAATTAGCGTGGCTGGTTTTGTGACGTTACCTACCTAGAGGAATGTTTTTATTGTATAGTTGAATAATATAAATAATGTGTGTACTGAAGTGAATATTGCAGAAGATAGAATACAGTTTATTTATCGTAATCGTGAGAAAATAGTGTAATTTATTCATAAAACTTATTGGCAATAGGGTGCCAACTATTGCGTATTCCTCTGCTATTCTAAAATCAGCCGAACTAAAATGATGACTGACAAGACAAACAACCAATAATTAAAATGCTGTCAGTAAAAAATGGGGTTTCACAAATTTATTTTGCCGATATTATAAACGATATCCCTATGATTCAACATGAGATTCTATTCCAGTGCTTAATCATACATCTCGGGTTTTTTAAACAATTAAACCGCTAGTATATCTATAGCTCTGAACATACTCGTAGTAGGCATATATCATAAACTACAACAGTATTGTTGCTGATAAACACGTGATGGTAGCTCTCGCAATATTGTTACTTACTGCTTACGCTATTTGTCCACTCCAGTGTGTAAGATAGTGTTCATAACGGCACATGTTCTACATTCACTGAATTCTTATTTTATTTTAATTTGACAATGCCCTGCGGTATCAAATTTCGTCGTAAGAAAGGTGATTGTTTAATTATTTTTTATCGTGCAAAGGTAGGTATTATGTGTGCTTTAGACATTATCTTAGTGTGTGGTTTTGATGGGAAGTGTCTATTGTTTGTTTTTAATTAAGTCATCTACCGTCAGTTATTATCGATAATATTGTGTCGTGTATCCTACGATCTGTGGCGTTTCTCATCTATCATCTTATGTAATCAGTGTCTTGGAATATTTTGAACGGTTTCGGATAATTTACATCGTTTTGTGCGTGTGTTAGATTTTATTCAGGTAAGGTTGATAAGTATGCTAAACAAAATCTCGTGAGACAATTATATTTAAAGATCTTATCTAATTAAATCTAATAGAAAGTGATAAAACTTTGTCGTATGAAATAAAATTAGGGTAAGATGATTCATCTTGTTCATTTTATGCTAGTGTTTACTGATAAGCGTATAAATGGGAGTAGGCACAGAGCAAATTTTTTTTTCATCCATTTTATCTACATTATTCGTGGATAAAAATTGCAGACCATTGTCATAAGAGTAAAAGCATTAATTAGAAAATTGAGTATCACAGTTATTTTTAAACCATTAAGTGCCTACTACCTACATATTTTGTGGTTTAAAAGCTAACTAAAGAGTTGTTACCTACATGAGCAGTTCACGAAACGTGTCCAAGTCATACAGATAAATCCTTTTAAAGAAATGACTGCATACTAGCGGCGGCTCACGTAAGGGGGTCGCGTACCTACGACGAACCTAGGCAATACCTACTAACTTTACAAAAGTAACAGCACTAAAGGGAAATCTTTTCCCCTTTCAACCGCATACTTTATAACAAACGATAGTTCTGCGGTGACTTACCTCTGTAACGACTTGTGGTCGCATTAATGATCATTGTTTTTGTTTTTATCGTATTAAACGAGAATGCGGGTTAAATGTCAGGTGCCAACGTAACTCTATTGTCTCTTATCACGTACCTTTGTTAATGGCTTATTGTTGAACGAAATCTCTTGGATCTGAAATGCTGCATAATATTATGTAGGTGGGAGTGTTTTCTTTTTTTAGTTCCTTTCGTATGTTTCTTGTTAACACAACTGATGTGTGGTCTGTACAAATATCTAGATCGCGTAATTGTAGGTTTGTGTTTCTGCAAGTTTTAAATGTTCTCCAATAAAATTAATTAGCGAATACATCGACATAAAAAATACTAACGAGGTGTAAGGGAACCAGAAATTCAGGTTTCCCGATATAAGAATGTTTAATTCGAATTTAGTTAGCGTCGATTCACTGGAGGGCGAAATAATACTTATTCTGTAACTTACCTAACAAATTACTACGATGCTTTCTGTTACAAAATACACTCTCACGCATATATATTACATAGCATCTTAGTGTCAGGAAATTAAACTATGCGATAAGGTCTACCTGGCTCATGTATTTTTGATATGAGAGTCAGATTGGCCTCCCAGGGTGATGCTAGGCGGTGAACATTACCGCTGTAAGCCGTTAAAGGTCAACTCATTATGTAAGACTTTATATGCGTTCTCAATGCTTCAGTTGTTATTAATAGGGACGATAACAGCTTATTTACCATTAAGCTTGCTACTAGATAGTGGATTACTTTACATATTAGCATAAAATAAAGATATTTTCTATAGTTCAAATGCAAATAAAATATTGATTAAGTTTGGTGACCTTAAACTATTTCTATTTTGTGTTTTTTACTAAGTTCATAAATAATATGAGTTCCCATGGATTTATTTTGTATCCGATAGGAATTTAAATTCGCTTCACATCATCTTAGAATTGAAACACTAATATCGAAATTCTGTTGTACCTACAGCTACTCCGCTTAGCTCATCGTAAGGTCAGATATCTTGACCACAAGTTCTTATTTTAGCCAAGGCATTAAAACAGCCTACACTATCTGTCTCAGTGGTTTTGCCTACCAACAAAGCATCGCTATTTATATTTATTACTTAGTCATTAACATTCGCAGCTAGTCAATAATGTCACCCTGAAAAATGTACTGACGGATGTGGAGTCGATAACCACATTGTGAAATCGTAACAAACATAATACATATTTACTAGAGCGATATTTCGCGGTGTTGAATAGTTCTGAGAAGACATTTGAGATCGCCGTATTAGTTTTCATCGGCATTTTATGATACAAAATCGACTTTGTGCTACACGCGGGTTACGGGCTGAAGACAGATTTCTATTTATTATTAGTGGAGGAACGTTGGAAATATGATGCCTCTTACTTTCGCTGTCGACACTTAATGTAAAGGTAACTAATACTTATTGAACAATGTTTACTTTCGTATACAAATGTCTATTACGAGAAATGCGACGACTAGTTTTTAAGAATGTTTTTCTGTTTGGCTTTTGGCTGCCACGAACTCTCCGCGTATTTGGCTAGTGGAGTGGCAACTAAAAAGTTTAATTGGATCTTTAATTGATTTAGTTGAATGTTGCGTCAATATTTTCCATTCTATTTTTTTAGTCGCATGTATAGGTCAGGAGGCGGGGCGTTGAGTTATGAGAAAGTGACCTTCAGGCACGCAACATTTTTAATATTTTTCCCCAATTACAGTATTAAGTCCTAAACGTCAAGTGGTTGATCGCTGAACGGGAAATTATAAAGCATACATCCGCAGCAATCTTATTATTTTTGGTCAGTATCTAAAATATATAACTAAACAATGAGTAGCTAAGCTACTCTACTATATTAGTGTAGTCCGCTGTCCGAACCAGTGGAGATTTAGTAACTTCGCTTTGAGGTTCAACTATGTTTACGTAAGCCGTGAATGCAGTAAGTAAACTCTCACGTGTCTTCGTGTATCAAATGTTTGCATACGTCGCTTCTAAGTTCTCACGGACGTTTCCACAATGTGACCTTTCCTAAGAAAGTGTCTGATACACCATAATGGAGTTGTCTGAGCTTACCGTCGGACTTTGTTACGGTCACTTTCATTAAATCTGTTCTCACGAAAGACCCCGAGAAGTCGAATGATTGACAATACGTGTGGATTAAGTTTTGCCGCACTGCGCGGCTCTTTCACAATATCATAAATTGCGAAAATGAGATTTTTTTTCTAGCCAGTGTCATTTGCTACACATTTTTTTGGATATCAGATCGAATGCCTTAATGCGACACGAATGTGTTTTCAGATTTCTCTAGTGAATTCGCTTGTGCTTTATGTTCATTAGTGATAAGATGCATTTCTGCGTGACATTCCTTTCGGTTAGTTAATCCGTTACTGTGAGTTTTGTCTGCTTTCGTACGAATATTTTTGCGTTGACTGGCATTTACAGTATAACTTTCGTACATCACCGTCTCCGCAGATAGAAATAAATTTTCTGCCATATCAACTGTTCCAAAAAAGTATATTACATATACTTACGATTTATGGCAAAAGTTCCTCACTTCATAATTTTATACGTATCTCTAGAATCTAGAGTCTAGACATTGCTTTCTTACAAAGCTTCAATTAGGCGAAAAGTTTATTCCATTTTATTCTTTCACAATTAATGATTTTTCGACGTACTTGAAAGAATCCCACCTATATCATAGAGTTTATACGTGTTGTTATCCCGACAACATCGATTGTAGCGCTAATTAGGTTAGTTTGGTTCCTTTCTAAAATAAGAAACAAGACTTCATACTTCACAGCCAGATCGAACTGGCAGTAAATGAGGCGTTTACTTTATAATTATTCTTATTTTTCGATAAAAACAGAAAATTAAGCGATAAATTTGAACAAAATTGGATTAACGTATCTATTACTTCCTCGACACTTTTCAGACATGCCTTAGTTTTAACATGTAGGTATATCTCGGAAAAATTAGCAAAATCTACGCGAAAGCATCATATCAAACCAGGTTACTGGATTAGTAATTAATTTGTACAAAAACATCGCGTGGATTTACTGCACCTAATCCACTTCACCGGTGAGTTGAAGCGAAGCCGGCGACACCGATACAAAATATTTGATTTCTGCGTGCGAATAATCTTCGCCTGCAATGTTTGTTCAGATGGGAAGTAATTTCGTGCTATATTACATTCTCCACGGAAATGTTGGTTATAATTAAAGTTCATAAAGTAACGCTTTCTTTTTGTCCAAAATCATGGCGTTGCGTAACGTTATCTAATATTGTATTCCAAGAAATTTACGGAATTATAAAAAGGTGTCGAGAATATTATGCTAAGCGTTGAAAGTACGTTGGCGGGTGGTGGTCGAATCTTTTGCCATTGAATGTTTCCGGTTCCGATCGACGATTGAATATTAATAATAATAATATGTTCCTTCCATAACGCATATAACCTTAGTACGTTTAATCACGGTTTAGCGTAGGTATATTTATTCGAACTATCTCGCTACAAATGGATTTTTAAGCTAACCGTACATGGAAACCATGGGGAATGTTAGCGTTTATTATCTCTATGTTTGAATTTCTTGTATGGTGTTTTAAGTACCCATTGCGTGCCTCATTTATCTATTAGTTTGAGTATTGCACTGTATTTTTTTGGTTTGAGATGGTAACAATACGCATGCCATTATTCGTATAGTGTCTGAAGAGGAAAGTTATCCTTTATTCAAAAGTAAACACGTACTCAAAATATTTTTAAAAATAAACTATTAATTAGCCAAAAATACTCTATGATAATATTGATACGATACCAATATCGGAAACCAGAGTAAAATAATAAAAATAATTAAATAAACTAAATTTTACTGGAGCATTGCATTCCGTTAGGAGCTCAATTATCGAAGTTGTAGACGAGTACCTATGTCTATTTAGGTCAAGTAGTCCAACAAGGCAAGTCCAACTTTGAGAAAGAGGTCAATCAGCGAATCCAGCTCGGATGGGCAGCGTTCGGGAAACTAAGCAAGGTCTTCTCGTCCAAAATACCTCAGTGCCTGAAGACAAAAGTCTTCAACCAAATGTCCGTTACTGTTAGTGCGTTTATTCTACATATTCAAGCTAACAAAACACAATTTTTAGTGCCAGGTACAACCAAACACCATCACCCTCACCCTAAAATATACCAAGTTCGAGAAATTTCCACGCCAAGTTATGCCTTGCTCTCGCTTAATAACAGTGATTTAAAAGCATATAAGCGGCGCTAGCCTAGTTGGGAGTGGAACGGACTGTCAAAACGAATGTCCGCAGGTTCAAAACCCAAGGCCACACACCTCTCACTTTTCTAAAAAATTTGTGTGTTTTCTTTGTGAATTATCGCTCGCTTTCACGGTGAAGGAAAACATCGTGAGGAAACCTGAATACCTGAGAAGTTCTCTGAATTTTGAAGGTGTGTGAAGTCTGCTAACCCGCACTAGGCTAGCGTGGTGGACTAAGGTCTTAACCCTCTTAGTTAGTAGAAGAGGCCCGTGCTCAGCAGTGGGCAATATATGTATAATACAGGGCTGGTATGGTATGGTAAAAGCATATTGTTTTCTTGTATCAGATATTTGATTCTTCAGTAGCAGTGCGTTTTTTCATGCCACACGTAAAGCGAACAATTGAAGATAGCTTGCATATATGAAACGCAAAATATATTAACAGACTCTCTTAAATAACAGATTGTAACAAAAAGAAACTCGTATTAATATGAATAGTTATTGCGATAACATATTTTACCTGCCTAAGGAAGTGTCAAAAGTAGATGTTCGCTTTTTGTATAGGTAGGTGCTTGTCCTCAAAATCTAACCCGGCTCAAACTTTATGGATATTAAAGGGGTAAAAATATGGATCTTGTATCCATTACAAAATAATAATAATTTCTTTAACGATAAATTGTCCACGTTCAAAAAAAAATTTATTCACAGTTCTTTTAATTTTGGATGACCAACATCATTTTTGTTTCTGCTTTTAATTATAACTAGTTTGTTGTTGTATGCTATCGGCTATTTTATATTCTATTATTGTTGTTGTTCCATTACTTTAGCTTTATAAATTTATTTTAAATAATTATGAGTTATGTAAGCCACTCATTGTATGCTGTAGTTGCCTGTTTACGGGGGAACATTGAACTTTGTTTTTATACTTTGATATAATTATTATTTATAATGATTAATGTATCTCCTTTTGGTAACTCTAAAACTAAATAAATAAATAAATTGTTTTTAAACCCTTCTATTGATCTATCTTTATTATAAACGTTAATTTTAAATATTTTGGAGCAAAATAAAATTACATAAATTTCAAAGTCAGAGGAATTTTAAATTATTCGATTTATTGCAATGGCCTAGTTTTGGGGGTACTATCCAAATACATATAAACTTGGTTAGAATTTATACCAGTTTTGGACATGTCCTTTTCTTGACCAATCATGGTGGTTTCCATACAACTCTACATGCCCATACTGGACCGCATGTATTTAGCGCAGTTTTATATCTTTTCTAAATACATATAAAATGCTTAACTATCTGGTAACGTAAACAGCTGTGTAGCCCGGTATTTAAATCGCTTAATCGTGTACGAAATAAAAACTGAACAGCGCAGGCTTGTTAGTCAGATGCACTACGAGATATTCAGGCCGCGCTGTCTCATGTCCGCAATAGAAGTTCGCATTTTAAGTCATAGTAGACTGGCGTGATTAGTGATATCGCGTTTACGTTACAGTACCATTGATTATGGAATTATGTCTTCGAGCAACACGCTTGAAGTTCTACGGTCGTATTCATAAATCCTACTAATATTACAAAGGCGAAAGTTTGTAAGAATGTATGGATGTTTGTTCTTCTTTCACGCAAAAACTATGGAACGGATTTCGATGAAATTTGGCACACGGGTAGATCATATCCTGGATTAACACATAGGCTACTTTTTACCCCGGGAAAACATAAAGCGGGACTTTTATCCCGGAGAAACTTTTTAACGCGGGCGGAGCCGTGGGCAAAATCTAGTAGTTTATAAACTTATTCTAGTTGTCGAATGTTTTGTCTTCTTCGAACGAATTTTTGAATTGAGTTTGAAAGAAGAAGACAAAACATTCTATAACTAAAATAACATATACATATACACTCACGCCTGTTATCCCCGAAGGGGTAGGCAGAGGCGCAACTAGTGCACCCACTTTTCGCCGTTATTCCGTCCCATGATGTGATAGGGGGCGAGCCTATCCCCATATCGGGCACAAATTCCAGACTCCGGGCTGATACTGAATAGAAAAACTCAATATCCCTTTGCCCGACCCGGGGATCGAACCCGAGACTTTGCAGTCGTACTGTAATACAACTACGCCACCGAGGCAGTCTAAATTTAACTAAAATAAGTTTCTGAATAAGGTCGCCAGTCTTCTAGACACTATTCTAGATATAACTTAACCATGGCTCCTCTATGATAAATCGGTGATACCCATAGTACCCAGGGTAGGTATAGGTTTCTATTAGTGAAATATTTTTTATAATCTTATCACTAGATTCACTTATTACCACCTAACATCTCAAGCGTATAATATACATACTTTAATATTTCTAAAATCAGTATAGACTTATTTAACATTGTCCTCTAAGAATAATATAACCGGATCTGTGCATTGAAATGCGGCAACGCTTCTTATCGATACATATACCTACACGTAATTTTAATTAGTTCCTGGAAATCTTAGTTCACAACGTAATGTTTTTGAAATAAGTTATAACCAACCAATATTGCATGAATTGGTATCATATTGTTCTTTGCACATATTTTCCTACAGCATATACTACTAGTACTACCAGCCCTATATTATATACTGCCCACTGCTGAGTACGGGCCTCTACTACTGAGAGGGTTTAGGCCTTAGTCCACGCTGGCCTAGTGCGGGTTGGCAGACTTCATACACCTTCGAAATTCTTATATACTTCTCAGGTATACAGGTTCCCTCACGATGTTTTCCTTCATCGTTAAAGCAAGGGATAATTCACAAAGAATACACACAGTATAACTTTAGAAAAGTCAGAGGTGCGTGCCCTTGGGTTTTGAACCTGCGGGCATTCTCGGCAGTCCGTCCCACTCCGAATTAGGCTATCGCCGCTTTATCGGCTATAGCATATGCCTCCGAGCAATCAGTGAGTAAATATACCTAACTGCTTCAATAAAATTACATTGGCTGTGTATCATTTCTAACGTTTTAGTTTATGTCGTAATAAATTATAGGCATTGCATTAAATTATAAAACATCAAGTAATTCATAACATGTGAGTTGTGACCTAATTCAGATAACTGAATGGACCGTACAAATTGCATAATTCAATGATAATTGGACTCAATTGTATTTCTGCCTTCCGCTCATTACTTGCGCTATGCTGTTTGATGTGGTCCATCTCTGCTGATTACGCGGACAGACGCCGCTTGTTAACAGCAAACGTTAAATAAAACTTGTATCAATTTGTGTTCGCAGCACGTGGTTCACTTCCGTGCTCGGCATAACGATACCAATTCCCTGGTATTGGATACAACAAACCATCTCTGAAGATTAAATTTGTGAAATCCTTTGATGGCTTGTGAATTTTAATGGTGTATATAAAACAGGTGATGACACCGTATCCTCGATTTAGATGTGAAAAGTGTCAAGAAACACTAAAGGAATATGTGACGTGAATCAAAATAGGAAACGTCGCACAAATGTTTCTTGGAATGAACGAACATAATACGTTGTTAATATACAATTACCATCCGGAATACAAGTATGGTGTAAGATTTTTTCTTGTGCCTAAAAACTACGTTCGATTAACTTAATTTTATGATACCAGTGAAACAGTTGGTTGTTAAAATGATGTGCCTTCTTATAATGTACTAGATATCTGCTCGCAGCTCCGCCCGCGTGAATGAATTTTTCCAAGATAAAATTCCCGCTTTATATTTCCCCGGTATAAAAAGTAGCCTATGTTACTCGCTGATAACGTAGCTTTATATTGGTGAAAGAATTCTTCAAATCGGTCCAGTAGTTTCAGAACCAATTCAATACAAACAAACAAACAATCAAATATTCCTCTTTATAATATTAATATAGAAAATCATGTGTTTGACCTAATGATCATAAGCTTGCCGCTGCGGGGTCTTCTTATAAAGATGTTCTTATTTTAAACTAGAAAACCGTTTTACCGGACCCGGCCGGAGTCAATTAGTAGGCGAGTCATGCGCATTGCCCGAACGCCCTCAATCGGGATGCGCCTGCGCCGCTTCTAAGAGTTCAGCCACCCGACTGTTGCGCGCCGGCTGTATTTACAGATAGGTACCATAGTAATATTATATGATTTATTGCGTATAAAAGTTACTTTTTACAACTGATTTTTATCGTGCTTAGCGTTAATCGCTTAACTATTTGTAATTAATGGTAATAACACCCGTTCAAGGTCGCCGATCTGGTTTCTCCGACTTTGAATCGTAGTATAACACGCCTGCGTATTACGTAAACCTTAAGTTAACGACGCGATGGCTGACATTCAATGAAACCGGAATGCTGTTGCGTTGGTGCTGCACAAGATCGCCTGCAGTCATTGATGGTTTGTAAATAAACGTCAACAATGATAACTGATGCAAACTTGTTATGCAGTCAGATTGTCAAGGTATCTGTATATTACGCAGAAATCATTTGTTTCTTTTCTGATAACTTTTGATGTCTCTACATGACTTAATTTGTGCAAAACTAATCGTTTTACTTTTGTATCAAATCCATCATACGCTCTTCACAGTATGTTTTTATTTCATCATAATTGTATCATAAGTCCTCATTGTGGTGATTACATTTGGGGGAAATTTTCACTCGGGATCGCGTGACCAGCCTAGTAGGTATTTAGCTAATCAATATGGAGGTTGTAACTGCGGGATTACGTCATTTTTTTATATAGCACTCGCCCTGTATTAATACAACTGGCAATTTTAAATTGTATAAAAAATCGCTCACGATCCAGTCAAGGAAAGCTCGCAACCTTTAAACATAGTGCCAAAGAGTTGTGTACATAGATGTTTCTCTATATTGCATCGCGTCTGACTGTCTGCATCGTCGAGACAAGATATTCTTCACTTATACTAACAATTTAAATATTACCTTGAGTATGTGTTTCCATTGCGACTTATGGAAATTAACCAGTGTATGCGAACTATGCAATAGCCGTCATACTATGTCAATGTTTCTTTTCTAGGTACTTTTTGACGCTTTTATGGTCTTTATAAAGGCACTTAATCTCAACTCTCGAAAAATTTTAGCAAAAGTATGTTTATAAGTAGAAGGTCGAATATGAAAAAAATGATATCATAAAACATACTTAGAGCGTCGAGGCGATCTTCTAAAAAAAATTAAAAAAAATCAAGCACCCGGCTGCGTCAATATCTGCCATCTTTAAGAACTGAAAAGATAGAAACAAGATTTAAATTTGAATATTTTATTTTGGTTTTGAATAATCTTAGTTGACAGTGTTCACAAACGCTGTCGGAGGCATAACACGCTCACTTCTCATAATTTGGTTGGTGATATAGGTAGAGCAACAAAATCTCGGAGTGAGCAGAACTGTCCAACGAAAACGTAAATCTCAACCTTCAGCGAACGAGTTCTAAAATTACGAAGGTTACTTTGCGTGTTTGATTAGTGACTCAAATATTGCTATCGTCTTTACAGGTAAAAAGCAACACCAACAACAGTCGTCGAAGTCATCCCGCTCACCATCGCCCGAGTCTCCACCAGACACATCACCAGAACAGGATGAGTCCTACCACCCGGTGGTTCGGACCCCGCCGCCGAGCCGCGCGGGTCCCCCTCCATCGCCGCCGGTTCCCACGAACCCCGTGGCGCCCGTGGCTCCGGAACCATCAGCCCCTCTCCCCTTGATGCCGTGCCTCGTCTGTGGGCGGACCTTCGTGCCGCAGTCGCTCGCCAAACATGCGAAAATATGCGAAAAGATGACTGTAAAGAAACGGAAGACGTTCGACTCTTCAAGGCAGAGACGAGAAGGTAACATTCGTTTGGTTTTGAGTTTTTCAGAAGCGATCGATTGTCAAGACGTGTATTTAGTTGTGTTTACCCAACTCAATGCGCTGCTTTCGCTCTTGGAAATGTGATCTTTTCTTATTTGTTTTGTGTTCTATTTAGTCCGTGTGATGATTGTTTCTCGTAAATGCGGGTAAAGATATCAATACAGTTTGCAAGGCTGGAGTGTTAATTTTTTTTACCGTAGACAAATTTATATGTGCCTGGTGTTTCATACTAAAGATTCCATTCAAATATTTCTTAAAATTTAACTATGTAGTTAGTTTCTATATAAATTGTTACCAATTTTGTGTGATATTTTTTTTACAATTGGCATGAGTGATATTGATTTATATTTTATTTTTGTGGATAATAAGGTATGAAGGCGACAAACAGTAATACCGGTGAGTGGGAGAATGTTTATATACCGCACGATGGCTCATTTATTTTGGTTGCTATCGTACAAGGCATCAAAGCCAATTAAAACGGCGTGTTGCAGTAATCGAAGCTGTTTATCGGACGCTTGCGGGATAACATCCAATATAAAAGAGCCATTTACAACTTACCTCCTTCTGTTACACTGGCCTGTGAGATTTACTAACACCCGTGCTGTTCTCGTGAACTTAATTGTACATTAAAATACCTTAGGCTCACGCAAACGTCATAAACGTATTTATAGAGCGGACCGAAAAATAGAAGGCCACCTGTATTGTAGATAACAGTACGCTAGGGCTAGTCAAATAAGGGAGCGACTTAAAATTTCACAAGCAATTTAACTTTGCAACGTGTTAATTTGAATTAATATTAAGCCGGGCTCTAGATCCTACCGCCTGGATATTGATATAATGGTATAATATTTTGTTACAATATTAAATCCAGTCGCGAGTCTTATAAGTTACATCATATAATATTTAATTTATTTAACGTTATTTAATAACATTGTTTTTCTTTACATGTAAGGATAGTGTTCAAAACATTAAAGCACTGTATCTTATAAAACGCCTAACAAACTTGGGAAACAGATAAAAAATAAACCCACATATTTATTTTTTCAATAGTAATTTGTACACAAGAGGCACCCGTTATTATACACCAGAGTCCTGAACTCAAATGTATGGCATCAGTATCTATTTAAAATACATCTTACTCAAACCAACGCCTGTTGGACAATATATTGCGTCTCATTTGTAAGCAACAAGCGAGCGCCATGTTGAAGTTATTGCCGTCTACTAGCTTACAAGTAGGTACTAAATACAGCCAAAAATACAGTATGTTAATATTATTGTTGTGGTGACAATACGCCGCGGCGGAGTGACTAATGAAGCCTGTATTTACATAATTGATACTTGCGTATCATTTAGCAACTCACACCCACGAGCGTCAAATTAAAGACATTTTACACTATCAGTTTCCAAAATTAAAATGGATCTATGCGCGTTGAATCGTCTTGAGTGCAGCTGTATAAAACAATAGGTCTTTATTTTTAGTCGATCATCCGACGGCAACTTGATATATCAGTTGTACTATGTCCTTTACATTCGAAGGTCATCTCTTAAGTGAAAACATACCTATACCTATGTATTTAAATATTCTTAATCAAAGCGTCAGTGCCGCATTTATGTAATATGACCTTACCTCACTAGCCCGTAGCCCTACACCATTAATAATTATACAAAAGCTATTGGAATTTCGGTTTCAAATTAATGACAAAATAAATTATTTAATAGTTACCTAATCTTATGATATAAGTGGTAAAATCTGGTGCCACTAATATTCTAATGTACGCCTCTGCTTCCAAAAAAAATATTTATCTTGATTTAATCTTCAATTTTTGCGACCACGCGCAATCATTTGAGCGTTATTGTGGTTTCTCTGATATTTTCTTACGGCACGCAACGTCCCTTCCTAATGGAACAGAGAAAGGCGTCGCTAGCGTTAACAAGCAATGTTTCATCTTCAACAAACATTCAAAACAGTACGTTTCAAGTTTCTAATTAAGTGTTTATGCATGCGTCGCATCTGTCATGTCAACTATCTCTGGTTACTTGTTCGGTGACTGATGTTTGTACTCCGGTATGCGTAGTGCGTACTTGACATGCTCTGTTAGAAACTATTAAAATTAATCTTGTTGAGTGGTAGTAATATTTCATTAACACTTTAAAATGCACGTGTGACTAAATCTAATAATTCATACTTTTATGTTATGTTTACATTTCAGGTACGGATCTGGAACAATATTTGCCAAAGAACTTCGGTCTTCCAGAAAACAGTCCGTTCCTTGAAAAAAGTCCACCAAACACGGCTAAACCCACGCCAAAAATTAAGCCACATTCTGTACGAAGCGCTATCATGAAGGTAAAACCAGTTATATTCACTTAGGAACACTTGAGTCGTGACACGTTATGTCCAATATATTTAGCGATGCAAAATGTTTAATATGGCAGCATGTCCTTTGAGTAATGCTTGAACCTTAGGTATAAGTAATATCTTTCTAAGTCACCGTTTTTACAGCCATGATTAAGTAAAGTTAACAGTCTTATTACACTTCACTTGCAATTGCCCAGTGTGACAATTCCCTGAAACAACGGCGCTTAAATCATCCGTCATATTGAGCGTCAAGTGATGCGACATGGTTGTTTTTAAATTTAATAAATACCTACATACTTGCCCAACTTGTCCTTCCTTAAAAGTTAAAACTACAAATTATTTAATTTAACTTTTATTTTACACGATAAAAAATCATATGAAAACTTGTACATAATATTAAAATTTCAACATAATAGGTATGTGCCCTATTTATTAAGTAACATCTTGCTGCAAATGTGAAATGTAAGCTATATAATCGGCAGCCAACAGCGGAGCTTCAAAAGTGTCCGCACTGCGCACGCGCATTCGGCGTGCGCGCGTTCGAGCGGCACGTGGAGTGGTGCGCCGACAAGGCCAAGATCCTGCCCGCCGCGCCCGCGCACGCCGCGCCGCACATCGCCGACGCCAAGCAGCGCCTCAACGCGCGCACGCAGTACAAGGCGCCGCCGGTCAGGGCGCGCAAGTAAGCAAGTCTCCCATAATAACAGTGGCGGACAGGACAACCCAAGACCACGCGCTTCGAGGGGCACTGTTTTGACGTTTGTCCGCTCATCAAGTTTCATATTAATTCATAACTAGATGAAGGTGCTAATTGCTGTACATTACTGTCAATAGTGACGTGCAGTTAAATTTATTGGAATGTATAATTTTACGACAAAACTCGGCATTTATTTTTCGATATTCGAAATAATAAAAATATAATCTAATACGATCGTCACTTACAGGATCGCTAGCAAGAATATTTTTTTCGATATTGAATTGAGATTTCACCTCACTATTGTAATCTGTCAAAACGGCCATTATGGCGTGCCGATATAATAAGAAAACAACATTGCACTCTACGGCAGTCGGTCAAAAAGTCCTCGCAAAGATCAACCAGTGCCCTTGCATTAGATAAGGCCGCTACTGCATATTACTTAACATTGTTAGGCTTGAAGATGACATATTGTCACCTACACGTGCTAATGACACAAATAAACTTGTTACTGTCTATTGATATATTTAGATAAGGATTAAATATTAAACCTGAAATAGTGTCATACATTCAAAAATGCTGTTAACTGGCATGTACTATAAATCTTAACTTTTGGTTCGGAGACAACGGCCGATTAAACATCTAGGTATTTTTTCTTATTTCTTTCTTTCTATGAGAGAAACACACAAACTTATCTAGTACGATTACTTTGTATAATACGTTTTTTATCCATTTTCTCGTATTACAGATCATCCCAAACACGTGAAAAGTCAAATAGCAGATCGGCGTCTGTAGACTCATCGCGTGGCGTGTCACCTCCGCCGCCCAGAGAATATGGTGATTACAGACAAGGACGTACTAGAGCTTCAGGTAATTGATCTTGTATGCCTTATAAAAGATGTTAATCAGGGCAGATCGCATGGCCATAAAGTGGCACCATCAGCTGCCTCCATGAGATACACAACTTACATACAACAACAACACAACAAAACTGTTTACAAAGCACCCCTGCTAGTCATTTGCTAGTTAAGAATTAAGTAGATAGTTACACTAGCTTTAATGTCTAAAGCTGAATACTATAAAGACCTGCCACATAAATAATAAGTGCGGACCCATACCAACAAGCACAAAACATTTTTTTAAATGTGTTTATATTATCATAACTTTATAGTTCACACACACATACTCAAGGCTTTTGTCCTCGAAGGGGTAGGCAGAGGCGCAACTAGTACACCCATTTTTCGCCGTGCGTATTCCGTCCCATGATGTGATAGGGGGCGAGCCTATTGCCATATGTCTCACCTTGATTGTGTAATCTTGCAGAATCTATGTCAAGTAATGATTGTCATGAAGACACATCGCCACATGTGCCTGTGATAAGAAACTCGAAAAATTCGCAAAACAACTCGTCCGGCGACGCCAATGTCAAGGCGAGACAGGCGAGACTCGCCAGAGACCTTAGCAGTTCCAGGTATGCTAATATTACTATCATCGCCTTTTGATTTTATTTGTTGACTTGTTAGCAAATAAGGGGAAAGGAAGAGTTTATTTTAACTAGTTTTTATTGACAGAATTGTTCCTGTCTCCTTGTTTGTTACAAAATTCGTCATAAATTACATATTACTCTTCCTTTCCCCTAGAAATTCCCAAAATCCTCGCTCATCCTCCATCCAACAAAGTCGTACTGACCCGAATATAAAAAAGCCACAACCGGAAAGTAAACCCAAAATAAGAATGAATGTGAAAAAGCAACAGCAATTGAAAAAACTTGAAGCTATTGCAAATAAATATAGTGAAGACAAAAGGAATGAAAAAAACGAAAATTTAAAGATCAGGCGCGAAAAAAGTCTCATCCCAGTACCAAAAAGGGTAAAGAAAAAAACTGAAATGCTTGCCCCTGCTAATAATCCACCAGTTGAGACAGTTTTAGTTAAGGAAGAAATCAAAGAAGCAATAGTGAATACTCCTAAACAAAAGAAAACAGTAAATTTATTGGATGCTACTTCTCAAATATCCCTGAAAGATAAGACACTGGACAATAAGGTAGAAAAGAAATTATTAAATAAACAAAAAGTCGATCCCCTTACAATGACCAAAGAAAGTACCATGAGTTTAGATAGTCTTGAAGAATGTCCACAGAGTGGAAGTAGTCACAAAGATTCTCTATATAACTTAAATACGGAACTACTTTGTGTACCTTGTGTATTGCACAACACAACTAACGAGAAGCAAATAAAAAGACCTAGTAGCAAAAGTTTATCCAAGGTAAATCATCGCGTAAAAAATACTGATAGCATCATTGTTGAGCCAAAATTAGAATTTCTTTATAAAAATCCAACTGTTGTTAGCTCTTGTGACATAATGATTTCAGAATACGACGATGACGAAATATTATGTTCACATAAAACCATAGCAGCTTATAATTCACCAATACAATCAAGATTGTTGGGTAACTTGAATGCTGATAACACTGAATCATCAGTTTATCTTGAAAACCACAGTGAAGACGATGACAATAAAGAAAGTAGTTTCTTAAATAACGAAACTAGTAAAGTTATTGAAGAATCACATTTCGAATCCGAGGAGCTCAATAATTTATCAGCCGAAAATATTGAAGAAAACTATGAACACAACTTAAGTGAAAAATTATTCAATGATTCTGCTGAAAACAATTTTGAAGAAAATGAAAAAAAAAGACATGGTAGTGGTGAGACTTACACAAAGTTCACAGAAAATCCTGCAGATTTAGATGAATTTATGATTATGACAGATAAATTATTGGATGATCAGAATCTAAATGAAAGCAAATTTGAAGTAGAACAAAATGTTGAGAATTTTCATACTCCTAAAACGACTTCATTAGAAACCATCAATCAGTTTGTTATGGGAACTATTGATGAAGGTAAAGAGGAAACAACGCGGAACTTTTCCGATAATTTTGAACAGTTAAAAAATGATCTAAAAGAACTTCTTGGAGATGCAGACAATGATTTAAAGCGCAAGTTGAATATTGAGGAGTTCAATGAAGATAAAGTCAACAGACAAGTTTCCGATATGGAACACATAACTGTATATGAACTTAAGTTTTATGAAGAGACCCCAAACAAAATCACTAGCGATTACGATGAAAGAAATGCCCTCCCTGAATTAAAGCTACCATCTATCACATCAACAAATAAATTCAACACAAAAAATTCTCAAAATCGCAAAAAGTTGAACAATATATATCAGCCTAACCGCAAGAATAAAGTAATAAATGCACAAACACGCGCTAATAAAGAATACCAGACATTTATTGTTAAAGAAAGTATAGACAGTGATAATCAATCAATTTCATCAGAAGCGCCACCTTTAAAATTACCTAGAATAGAAAACAAGAGGTTAGATAACTTTGTTTTCCTTTCACCCACACCAATACCTAACGAACTGTTTTGTTAATATCTGGTTAGTTACCTGTTTAGCAGGTATTAAGCAACATACATATCAAGTTGTTACACATTCAAAATTCCACCTAATTATAAAAGTGTAATTACGGATAATATTATACGTCTGCAACATATCAATTTATTATTTATAGGGTGGAGTTTTGAATACACATAGTAATTATGACTAACGCATTTATTTTTGAACGTTATACTTTACAGACTTGACGATAACTATGACCCATTCGAATCGGCTGCTAGGCAAATGAAAGAGCTCATGTCTCCAGAGACCAATGTTTCAAAACAAATACAAAACTCAGCCAAAGATTCCAGAACCCTTCCAATCCTACGTCCTACAAAAGCCAAAATGTCTACATCTTACCTTGGTTCTAATAATACTAAGATGATGAAAGACACACTTAACAAAACTTATCAAAAAACTCCAACTCTTCAAAGAATGAAATCTTTCGGTGGCACAAACGGCGAAAACAATAACAGCTCATTTGGCGGTCGATGTAGTTCTTTCAGAATAAACAGGAACGATAAAAAATCTAGCCCAAAATTAAACACAACATTTACAAAATCTAGCAAAGAGAACATAAGTACTTCGGAAAAAACCTCATTTACCCGGAATAGTAACTTAAATAGATCTTTCTCAAGTTACACTGCTTCCAGTTACAGCTCACCAAAACCTAAAGATAAAATGCCAAAAATTGCCACATCCATGTATCACAGTTTCCAGAGATCAACAATCGCACAACCTGTTAAATTAGATAAAATAAATAGAGAGGACCAAAAGAAAGACCTTGTCAATCTTGATATTATACTCACTGATGACAATTCATCGATGACTGATAGTAACTATATTGATCCCAGGCTAATTAATGAACACGATAATTTACCTATAAATGTCAATACTATTTTAAACAATCCTGATATAATTAGTAGTATGGAGTCTCTACTTACAACAGAAAATTTACCAGCTAAATTCGAGTCTTTTAGTACCATATGTAATAATAACAAAATTAATGGACTTACGAAATCCAATAGTAAAATAGACAAAATCGAGACCAATAACAATATTAACAAATCTAACACATTGCCAATAAACGACATAGCTTCACAATATGAGAAAATTATGTCTTCCTTAGAACAAAGTATAGCCTCAAAGACTTCCGTTAGAGACGACGATTCTCTATGCGAGGACTTTGATCTTGAAGAATTTATGACTTCTTTCGACGACGAAATAAATAAGCACAAGACGGAAAACAAACGTACGTGTAGCTCTACCACTAGGGTAGTTAAAAAGTCCGAATACACACAAAGTAATAGGACCTCTGAATTAAGTAGTGTCAGTTCATCTCCCAAAATGATGAACGGCATGATTCCTGTTAACAAATCAATGTCTCTTAATTTTAGCAGTAATAACATTGTCAATGACAACCTTTTCCCATCCTCTGTGAAACGTTCCACGTCCCTCCTGGATTCAATCCAAAAGAAAAGCGTGCAGAAAACAGAGTATGCCAAGGGTCGCAACAAAACGGATCAGCTCGAACAAGACATAATGCAGTCGCTCAAAGATTTCGATAAATTTTACGAATCCGAAAAGAATGATAGTTGCCATTCAAGCAAAGAAACTGTCAACTATAACTTGAATGCAAATGTTAATACAGTGAAGCGTGAACCACTTGCAAAATTGGATCGTAAACCGAAGAAAAAAGAAACCATATCGAATGGAAACTACACACCGAACGGCAAATCGAGCAATGATTCAGCTTATAGCAGGTTAGTCAGGTAATTCATTTTTTTAATAAATGATTTTGCAGAATTTGTCTTTAAAATTTTTATTATTTTGAGCTTGAATCTTTAATGATACATGATGAATTTAATTTTTAGTTTAAACCGAATATCGCCTGCGAAATTGACGATCTGTAATAAAGAACCTAATGGACTTCCACCAATGGATAAATGTCCCATAAGCTCGGATACAGGCAGCAGTCATAAAGAGGACAACAGGTCTATTTCTAGCGAAGAGTTTCTGGCGATGGAACGGTCTGCTGAAATGGACAAAGCGTCTCCACAATCTGAGCAACATACAAATTACAAAGACTTGGATACCCATGCACTCAATGGTAATAACTTGTTTCTCTTAACGCAATGCAATCAGTCCTGTATTATATACTGCCCACTGCTGATCATGGGCCTCTTTTACTACTGAGACCTGTGCTTTGGGGGCGTTTGGAGAATTCCACCATGGTATCCCCTTCCTGTCGTAGAAGGCGACTAATAGGGGGCCATCGGGGGTCGCGGGCGATCGTCAGGGGTTTGTCCGCCGTCAGGTGCCCCCCCCCCCCTACAACAGATACCGCGCAGGGGCGACTGCTGTCGACAACTTAGACATTTCCGTCAGAAGAAGCCCGCCTTCCCTAATGCGTCCAAGGGAAAAAAAGGGTTATACTTTTAATATAAAGTATAAATCAGTCTATTTAACTTTGGTATCTACGTAATTAGTTAATATCTGATTTCGTGGTCATTGATCCCATTCGGTGTCATTGGGATCAGTATGGACTTCGGGAATCCTAAGGGAAAAGGACCTCACCGCATGCTGGAATCGCCCCTGTTGGTCCCGTTTAACAGCACGTCCTCATATGTAAAAGAGGCTTAGAAACCCCTGCGGAACAAAGGACGTCCTCGGCGTCTGTAGCAATACGAGACAAATTCAACATTCAGTTGTTAGATTAATATTTTTTTATCCACAAACATCTTTATACCATTGCAGACATGTCGTAATCCTACTATTATACATGCGAAAGTTTGTAAGAATGTATGGATGTTTGTTACTCTTTCACGCAAAACCTAAACGGATTTCGTTGAAATTTGGCACACGGGTAGATCATATCCTGGATTAACACATAGGCTACTTTTTGTCCCGGAAAATCCTTTTTAAAGCGGGCGGAGCCGCGGGCAAAAGCTAGTAAATGATAATGTTGCAGACAAACACACCAGTTCCCGTTCGTCGTCGCGCCGCAGCTCGACGTGGAAGCCGCGCGGGTCGCTGAGCTCGAGCGGGTCGGAGGCGTCGCTACACGCGCGCCAGTGTGCGCAGGCGCAGCCGCCAAGACTCTCGCGCTTTTGTCACGAGTGTGGAAGCAAGTTCCCCGTCGATACCGCCAAATTTTGCATCGAGTGCGGCGTCAAACGGCTACTAGTTTAATCAGATGATACCGGAGTCAATCTAGATGTCTAGTCCGTAGTTAATACAATGTATTGAATGTTATGTCACATTTTGCAAAGGTGTTTATCCAATGCAATGAATGCGGTCACGAATGATCTAAAAATATTTACAGAATCTACTGTCGTAAATTATTAAATTAAATGGATCACACTATATAAAGTATGATGATAGAGTACTTGGCATGCAAGTCTGAAAGAATCCTTGGTGATTTGCTTGCTGGAAGTAGTACTGTTGTCTGCAACAGTAAACTCAGTGTTGAAGTAATCTGACAATACAGTCACAAATAATATAACATTGAGTTGGTTTGCATTTGAGAATTATTTAAGTATGCCTTAGAATAGGTACCCGGTTATGAAGTGTATATTCGTATAAATGCGCACACAATTTAACAATGGACCATTGCTGCCTTTACTTAAAAAGATGTTAAGTTAAAGCTTGCTTGAAAAGCTTAATAATATAGTTAATGAACTTATAATGTTACCAAATTTCTATAATTTATAAACTAATTTGTGCCTTCGCAAGTAGATAGAGAACTAATTTTCGATTGTTTTGGAGGAAGACACTGTTTTATTTGCAGAGTATCGTGTATTTTGTTTTGACATAAAGTATCAAACGATCTGGCCAGGGTAGCCTTGGAAATCAAAAGTATCTGTGATATGTGGAAAACTTGAAATGTCAGAATTTGTGTCCCCAATGTATGTATGGCTTCTGAGGTAACTTGTAAGTGCCAATTTGTTCATTTTCGTTTTGAATGGAATTTTGTGTATATTTTTACTTTGTTTTGGAATTGATAATGGATAATATTTTTATAATTATTCTTCCAAGGATTTCCATCAATGTATTTTGTCCACAGTATAGTTGGCCATTTTAACAAGACTGATTTTATTTTCAAAGTTTTCGAACTATGAATAATCCTTAGTTACTGTTGTATATTGTTTTTAATAAAATAACAATTTTATCATGTAATAAATTAACATTTTATCATACCTTTTGTTTTCTTTTAGATTTTTACGATATATGTGACAATCACATTACGCAAGTATAAAAAAAATTGCGGAACAGAACTAGCTTTATATTTGTTTGTTTATTATACCTATGTAGTGGCTCAGTCTATATGATGAATTTATTTTAAAAATAGATAACAATACATTTTTAATATACATACAATTTCAATATTAATGCACAGTTATCATTCTTTACATAAAATTAATTTCATTCAAAGGTGCTTTGTTTGTGCAATGAATCTAATTTAATGTTTCGTTAAACAACAAGTAACAAACAATCAAATATCAAAATGTTTATTACCAAGTAATAAGAAACATTTAACATATTAATGAGATATCTTCTAAATACTTTCTACATAATTTATTATATATTGCTATTTGTGTACTTTTGATGTTAAATAGAACTTGAAATATTACAAAAAATTACTACCTGCGAGAGTTTTCTATAATAGGCACTACCCCACAGCATAGTGCACATTACAATATCACAAACTACTAATTGCTACTGGCTTATGGCTTAAACATTACTTGAGAAAGATTTGAGAATTAACAACAGATACATTTATACCTTAATCTTAATGTTAATATTTACACTCATTATAATTAATCCATAAAGACTGGTTGACATAAGAAGTTTCTCGATATGCATGCCAGTAAAATTATTTGATAAATACTTATTAGGTTAGCGAAAACAACTTCTACGAACTTCAACCTTCACGACTAGATTAAAACTGCCTACTTAAAATTTCTTATTATACGTCAAATAAACTGGGAATAACTCCCATTTCCCAACAGATTTTGCTTTAGTACCGATATAAAATTTGCAATTAATTTGGTTTTATTAATATATCATCAAAAAGAGATAAAAATAATGTTTTAATAACATTGAAGTATAGGTAAAGTCAGTTCACGTTAACCTAATACTAGACTATTTGCTTTGACTATGTGGGGATCTGTTTTTATGTAAAACAGGCTTTAATGCAGGTAAATAATTAATAGAAGGCATTTTGTGTACGTGGTAGTAAGTACACTTATATTTGATTGTCTGATTTTAATGAGTTTGGCGAAATATATGCGCCCTGTTGCGACTTTGCACAATCCTGTAGAGATAAAGGCGTGATATAATTTAAAATGACTTCGGTCACTAATCAATCAACAAAATGACCGAATACTGGGCTGTATTATACAAATGCCTACCACTACAAACACTAATAAATTGTTCCATTAATATTGCTTTAATGTCACAACACTTACTTATTGCTAAAGCCTGAATAATCCCCTATGAGCTTTCCTGGACGGTATGGTGCCTCTTACACGGAGCCTCCTCAGTGCTTCACGGAGATGTTTTGGTTGTAACGGACCAGCTTCACCAGATTTCTCCAACACTTCCAAAGCTGAAAACAATAAACGATAAATTATTATTTAGGACTTTTTTTTGTGTTTTAAAATCATAAAACATAATTATCAAATAAATAATAACCTAACTGGATATAAAAGTGATACAATTGAATAATTTCATTCAATTTTAGTCATTTTTTATTTGTTATCTCTTTTCTTATTAACTTTATTATTATTCATACATTTGTATAATAAACAATATTTAATACTAGTAGTGCTCGCAGCTCTGCCCGCATGAAAAAGTTTTTCCGGGACAAAAATATTTTCCCGGGATAAAAAGTAGCCTATAGCACTCAGGAGTTATGTAGCTTCCTATTAGTGAAAGAATTTTCAAAATCGGTTCAGTAGTTCCTGAGATAAGCGCGTTCAAACAAACAAACAAACTCTTCAGCTTTATAATATTAGTATAGATTTGATTAATCAACAACATGATCTATCAATGTGTTAAATTTCACATAAATATATTCAGTAGTTTCTGTGTATTGTCACATAGCTAATGACACTGCTTTAGACAAAATAATAAATTAAATAAAATAACTTTTCTTGCATTAATCGCTCAATCCCCACCCTACTCATCTAATTATGAGGAAATAACATTATTTTAGCTTTATATTGAAAAATGTTGTTCCTTTTTCCCATTTTAAAGAAGATACAAACATTAACACTGTTAAAAACTCTAGAGAGAGGTTAGAGTTCCACATATTTGCAGTAAAACATATGCAATAAAATTAAACATATAATAAACATAAAACTGTTTTTACCTTCCTCAACTACTTCACCAACAAACACTTTAGCAATACCGGACATGGCTATGACAACATTCTGTCCAACTGAACATCCTGTGATAGTCTGCATTAACCTCTTGACCGCCGCCTTCGGGAAAGCTGCTCGTCTGTACATTTCATATCTGTTTAGCTGTTCTTCTGTGAAATTTGATACCAGGACCCTGGAAACAAGATATAATTATAATATAGTTTAATTAATTATATTAACTGATTAATATTATTAACATTTAATAGTATGACTGTCAATTTAGCAGACAATAACATTTAAATATATTTGAATAATAATAATAATTTGAATATATTAATAGAATGCGACAATTATAATAACAATGAAAAAAATGAATTGTTTGAAAAAGTTTCACTCCATATGTGTATTCATTAATACACACACTTTTTATTAAATTTATGTTAGAATAAAGTGCAAGCTAGTGAACCTATGTATAGATTAATGACCTTATTCTGCATTTTAAATCTATACTAATATTATATAGCTGAGTTTGTTTGGAAGGTGCTAATCTCAGAAACGGTTGAACCAATTTTGAAAAATCTTTTATTTTTTCACTGACTAGAAGCTACATTGCTCCTGAGTGCTATAGACTACTTTTTGTCCCAGGAAAATATATATCCCAGAAAAACTTTTCACAAGGGCAGAGTCGCGAGCATACCCTGGTGTTAAACAATTCTTATTGAACCCCACTTTGTATATTAGACAGCTGGAAGCTAGTGTGCAAACAAATAATTTATATACAATATCAGCACTGGAACCCACATATTGGCCAACAGACACAAACAAGATCCCGGACCTCTTGGACTTTTTTGTTATAAAGGGACTATCGAAACACTACTTCAGGCCGCAATCATGTTTTGAAAGCTCCTCGGATCACACTCCTGTACTACTAACAGTTAGCACAATGATAATTGAAGCTGATAAACCAATCACACTATCTAATAATCTCACTGACTGGGACGTATTTCGGGAATATATAACCAAAAATATTAACCTGAAAATAGCTCTAAAGAACCCTGAAGAAATAGAAGAGGCAACATTAAATTTTACCAGGACTATCCAAGAGGCATGCTGGGTAGCCACACCATCATTAGATTACAAGTGTCAAGTTGTAAATTATCCACAGGAAATAAAAAATCAAATACTAGAAAAAAGAAGAGCTCGTCGGGTGTGGCACCAAACTGGTAGTGGAGAAGATAAAAAATTGTTTAATAAAGCTATACAACAATTGAAAACAACCTTAAAAGAATGGCGTAACAATACACTGCAAGCCAAACTGGAATCTCTTACACCCACTGCTTCAACAAATTACTCATTATGGAAGTTCACGAAATCTCTTGGTGGTCCACAAGTGGTGAAACCACCTCTTCGGAAAAATAACACCTGGGCTAAAACCGCAGAAGAAAAGGCAAATCTTTTCGCTGACCACCTGGCAGGTGTATTCTTACCTAACACAGAAGGTGATGAGAGCTCGGAAGAAACTGTAGACGCTGTGCTGAGCCAATCCTATCAGATGGCCCTGCCGCCTAAACCCACAACAGTAAAAGAAGTCTGGCGAGTGATTAATTCACTGAAAAACAAAAAAGCCCCAGGATTCGATCTGATCACCAAAGAAATACTTAAACAGCTGCCTAGAAAAGCTGTGGTATACCTAACAACCTTATATAACGGAATACTAAGGGTACAGCACTTTCCTACTTTGTGGAAGGTTTCTCAAATAATAATGATTCACAAACCCGGTAAGCCGCCAAATGAAGTAGAATCGTATAGGCCAATCAGCTTATTAACGATTTTATCGAAAATTTGCGAAAAAATCATACTAGGTAGAATACAACCAATTCTCATGAGTAACAATTCAATACCAAATCACCAGTTTGGCTTTCGAAAACACCACTCAACAGTCGAGCAAGTGCATCGGGTAACTGATAAGATCAGAGAGGCCTTAGAAAGAAAACAATACTGTTCATCTGCCTTCTTGGACGTGAGTCAGGCGTTTGACAAGGTATGGCATAAAGGACTCCTATATAAGCTTAAGATCAACCTCCCACATAGCTTCCACCTGCTCATGAAATCCTACCTAGCTGACAGGATATTCCAAGTCAAAGAGTCATTAGAAACATCCAAATTCCATGACATCAAAGCAGGAGTCCCACAAGGCTCAGTTCTGGGGCCTGTGCTCTACACTATATTCACATCAGATTTACCAGAAGTGGAAAGTGTTACTACTGCAACGTTTGCAGACGACACCGCAATCTTGGCTAATAACGAGGACCCAGAAATAGCATCAGGCTTACTGCAAAACGGGTTAAACGCAATAGGCAGCTGGCTCAAAACTTGGAGAATACAGGCGAGCGCATCTAAGTCCGTACACGTAACATTTGCTCTAAGAAAAGGAGACTGTCCACCTGTCTACCTAAGAGATAATATTCTACCGCATACCAATAGTGTTAAATATCTTGGCCTACACTTGGACCGCAGACTGACATGGAAGAACCATATGAAGGCCAAAAGGGAAGAACTAAACATAAAATATAGAACTGTGCTATGGCTACTAGGACGTAACAGCAAACTGTCGGTGGACAATAAGTTGCTCATATACAAGGCTGTGCTAAAACCAGTGTGGATGTACGGCATACAGCTATGGGGAAGTGCTAGCAACTCAAATATTTCGCTAATTCAAAGAATGCAAAATATTATTTTACGCACCATATCGAACGTACCATGGTTTGTCACAAACGCCGAAATTCATAAACATTTGAGTATGAAAACAGTGAAAGAAGAGATTCGGAATTTTTCAAAAAAATACTCCACGCGACTTGATTCGCACCCTAATGCATTGGCAGTCCAACTAAAAATCCGAAACTATCCAAACCGCCTGAAAAGACACAATGTCATGGACATACAGGAGAGAGAATAATATTTTGCAGAAGGGGTAGTGCCCTCAATGGAGAGCACACTCTACACTATAAATTACAGAAAACCTATCCATTCATAGTTGTAAGACTGATTGTGGATCAAGCACAACAAAAAAAAAAAAAAAAAAAAAACTTTGTATACACAATGAAACAAATACATTAATGTAAAATAGTATTCTAAATAATCAGTAACTCACTGCATCTTTTCTCGTTCCTCTTCCTCTAATTCTTTTTTGCTCTTTTTCTCCCTTTCCCTTTCATTCATAAGATCTTCAGCTGTTTGTGCATCCAAGTTAGAAGACTCACTTTGTTGAAAATCATTTATGTTTGGCACAATAGTGTTATCAATATCTTCAGCAATACTTTTGTCTTCAACATTATCCGATTTTATCATCATACTGTTGTCAAATGAGTATTCACTCTCATATGAACCATATTGGTCTGCAACATCAATTATTGTGTTTTGTTGCATACAGGTATCTGAGATTTCATTGTAAATATTACCCAATTCGTCAGCTTTGTGAACAGTTTCCACATTCTGTGAGCTGTCTGAGTATGTCTCAATCACTTCACTCTCCAAAATCGTGTTTTGTTCTGATTCTCCGTAATTTACCAGCGTTGTATCTGAAAAAAAACAGATGTTTTAGTACCATTGTTCAAGTTTATTTGTACTGGTGTAATTATCATCTTCTTTTTAGATTTGCATTTTAACCCTCATAGATTGCGAGAGATTAATCACTTACATTCGGGTTCATCTTTAAGTAATTTCTCTTCAATTTCTAGTGAGATCTCCTGACAATCATCTTCTATTGAATCACTGTGGTCAAGTTCTCGCGCCAACTCTTCCTCTGAAATGTGCGACATACTTGACATACAATGCAATATAAATATCTATACTATGTATAATATATATATTATGTATATATTATATTAAATATAATACAGTATTTCAAATATTATTGTGTACCACAAGTACTTTCTAAATTATACATTACCTCTCAATCTTTCTGATTCTGAGAGGCCATCGCTACTCGGATTATCAGCCATCACGTTAAAGCAATACGGTTTTCAAGTAAATGTTAGTCTAGACAAAATATAAGGGGAATAATTATAAACGAGCCAAATTCACACAAGAACCTGATTTTCTTCGTAATAGAACTCATAGAACTGTCAAAACCGAAATTGACAAAACAAATTAGTGAATTTGACGTGTGGTTTTTTCCTTCCGGGAGTGCAAAGGACAAAATCATACAGCCTATTTTCAATTTAAAATTCGTTATGTATATTAGGATCGTTAAAAATCTGTACCGCTATACGGATAATTAGGGTCTAAACCGCTCTAATCTCAACTTTCTGTGATTTCTACTTATTCGGTATAGATTGTCGGGCCGGATAACTTTGATAAGAACTCTCGTTATGAGCGTTTTTTTGGTTAATTTGTTTTTAAGTTTGTTAGATATCAAAGAAACACGCCACTACGCTCACCACCTCGTCACTTTTCTGTGTTACGAGAGATGTATCGAGAGCTATAAAAGGCTGAGATAGGTTTAAAGCCACGCAGTTAAAGTTGGGTACCCAGCTATTTCTTTAATAAAATATGAAATAGTGTCATGTCACAAATATTAACTTGGTCTACTGAGCTATTATACACATAATATGTTGGAATAAAAAGGTTTCTGCGAGGGTATTTGTGACGTGACCTGCATAATTTGCTATAAAAGCAGAGTGTTTGACAGATAGAGGACCCTTAATTGCTGATGTCGCATCCCATAGAATAAAGATGCTTATAGTCTTTATTCTGAGTCTCATCCTCTCCCAGTGGCCGTCTTAAGCCGAGGCTCGTAACCTGTTGCGCTCAGCATGGTTACATAACAAAACGGTTGCGACTGCGAGCGCCTCAAGCGCTCACCTGAAAGTAACGCCGCGCCGCGCCGCGCTGATGCATTTGTATAAGCTGACTCGTGCCAGGCTAACAAACGTTTTTTCAGGTCAAAATAATAAAAAAATAGAGGCAGTTGATCATTGACTTTCATGCCGGTTGGTTAGTGATAACTTCTTGAAAGTATTTCCGTGGTAGATATTTTTATTTAAATCAAAATCGCTTTTGTTTCTATCACATATATTCAATTTAAATAAACACTACTTCATTGCTTTCTTTATGCAGAATTTCATGTACCTACGTAATTTAATTTACTAACGTAAAAGGTCTATCGAAATTCGGCCAGAAACTAACGTATATTTTTTTTTCAAATATCCGCGAAATATAGAAATCATGCAAATAACTATTGTATTATTTTTTTACATTAGTGCGTTCCGTGCGTTCCGATCTTCACCACATAGTGTAAAACAAAGTCCCTATATTGTATTCTTAGATCTTTAAAACTATGCACCGGATTTTGATGCGGTTTTCTTTAATAGATATAGTGATTTAAGAGGAAGGTTTATATGTACACTAGCGGCCCGCCTTGGCTTCGCACAGGTAGCAAAGCATAATACTTGTACATTTGATTTTCTGTGGTACATAATACTCATGAATTATACACATAAACCAGTGATTCAAGAGGACTTGAATCACTGCGTCCATTGGTGAATAACCTATGAAGCAATAGCCTAGGTGCTTCTCAAGGTCTTAAATTATCTTCCTACGAAATTTCACCGAAATCGGTTGAGAGTGACGGCTACAAACGAAAAAAAAATCTGGGATAAAAGTCCCGGTTTAGGTATATTTTTCCAGAATAAGCATTAGCCTATGTCCTACCCTGGGTCTCAAACTATCTCCATACTTATTTGTTTGCGGTTCCATCCGCAAGAAAATATTTTCTGGGATTAAATTCCCGGTTTATTTTTACCCCAGATAAGTAGTATCCTAGATCCTTCCCTATCCTAGATGTCTCTTCCAAATTTCATCGAAATCGGTTCTATGGTTTGGCCAGGACGGCTCCACTCAAAATATCCGGGATAAAATTCCCAGTTTATGGTTTTCCGGAATAAAAGTAGTCTATGTTTTTCCCTCGGTCTCAAACTATTTCCATACTTATTTGATTGCGATACCACCCACAAGAATATTTTCCGGGATAAAATTCCGGTTTATGTTTTTCCGGGATAAGCAGTAGCTTGTGTCCTACCCTGTGTCTCAAACTATCTCCATACATATATGTTTGCGGTTCGATCCGCAAGAAAATGTTTTCCGGGATTAAATTCCCGGTTTATTTTTTCCCGGGATAAGAAGGAGCCTAGGTCTTTTCCAGGGTCTTAAACTATGTCCCTTACAAATTTCATCGAAATCGGTTTATAGGTTTAAACCTTACGATAGATCAAAATAATGTACTACAGTATTGTACACTTTAAAAAGGTCTACAAAAAAGACCGCGATGGTTCATGGTACATGTCTATCTCTTAGGGATAGCCCACAATAACCATTTTCATCCTTTACTTTTGACGAGAAATAATGGCTTATTTACGAAGCAATTTTAAGCAATACAGCATTAATGATTTCAATGCATTTAACATAGATCAATATAGCCCTTTATAACATGTAATTTACATAAATATTTTCGAAGACATTACAGATTTAAAATATAGGGACATAGCAGGCAGCGCATGCCTATAAATAGCGCAATGGAGGCCGCGCTTCTCCCTACAGCACTCCGGTGGATTCGAAAATGGTTCAAATTTACAATATCGTCCGGGAAAATGTATAGTCTATACTACTAATATTATAAACTGGAAAATTTTTATTGTTTGTTTGTAATGGATAAACTAAAAACTACTGGACCGCTTTTGAAAATTCTTTTACTAATAGGAAGACACATTACTCCTGAGTGCTATAGGCTACTTTTTATCCCGGAAAAGTTTGAAACGGAACTTTTATACTGTTTTTTTTCTGGCGAGTTGAGATTTCACGGCCTGACTTCTAAACCGATTTCGATGTTTGATAGGGAGATAGTTTAAGACCCTGGGAAGGACCTAGGGTACTTCTTATCCCGGGAAAATATAAATCGGGACTTCTATCCCGGAACATCATTTTCTGCCATTGGAACCGCAAGAAAATAAGTATGGAAATAGCTTGAGATCCAGAGGAGGACTTAGGCTACTTTATTCCGGAAGAACATAAACCGGTAATTTTATCTCGGATTTTTTTTTCTCGCGCGTGGAGCCGTCACGGTTAAAACACTGAACTGATTGCGATGAAATTTGGAAGGGACATAGTTTAAGACCCTGGGAAGGACCTAGACTACTACTCTTATCTCGGAAAAACATTACCCGGGACTTTTATCCCGGTAAATATTTTCTTGCGGGTGGAACTACGAGAGAATAAGTAATGAAGATAATTTGAGATCCAGGGAAGGACAGGCTATTGTTTGTCTTTTTATTTTTAAGGATATGTCCTTATATCATTACATATTATAAAACAAAGTCCCCCTATCGCATCTGATTGTCTGAACACGATAAACTCAAAAACTGCCGAACGGATTTTCATATGTCTTTGACCAACGGATGTACTGATTCAAGAGCAAGGTTTATGTGTATATTACATAAATATTTTGGCGGAAAAATAAATTTTGGCGTATAATATTATGCTTTGCTACCTATGCGAAGCCAGGGTGGGTCGCTAGTAGAGTAATAACTTGACTTTAATAAAAATAATAATAAACCTTTATTTATTTCCAACAACCTTACTTAACAACTTTTTAAAACTATATAATATAAATTTCATTATGTTATTGGAACCCCACAATGGGCCTAGACCTCCTCCAGCTTACTCCATGTTTCTCCATTTATTGCTTTCTTTCTTCATTCCTTTCCTACTGTCGTTACTATATGGTCGATCCATCTGATACTTGGACGACCTTTTCTTTTGCCTATTGGTCCTTGCCATGTTGTTATTTCTAATGCCCACCTGTGATCTGTGTACCTAGCTAAATGTCCTGCCCGACGTCACTTCTGTGTAAGAGCGTACCTGAGAGCATCTATTAACTTTGTCTGCTTTGTGTTTTCTTCGATTTTTATCTTTTGAACTTTCCATATTATATAACTTGACTTTAGCTATTATAATATATTCTGAGAGCCTGATGCTCGAATTCAGTGATATCAATTTAATGAAATTAGTTACCTACCTCATGAAGTTCAACAATTTTGCTTGGTTTTTGCCCCTGGCCCGGTGCGGTGCAGCTAATGGCTGATCTCAATAACTAGTAGGGTATTGCGTCCTACTTATAAATGAAATTCAGTGACGGATTCAGAGTGATGTAATTGACCGAGTATAAAATATACGAGTTTATATGCACACAGTTTGTGAGAGAGTGAAATAAAATGCTTAAGCTTATATATAAATACACAAGTTGATTGTTGATTGTGGTGGGGCTGCTAGCAATTCTCTTGGGTCACTTGTACGTTGGGTGGTGAATTGTTTCCGAGCTCTTAAGTTTCCCACGGCCGGCGTCGTGTACGTGGAATGTAAACTGTTTCGTTTCCAAGTGGTGTGGTGACGCCAAAAACTAACTACTAACAGATAATAAACGTTAAAAAGGTCGTTATCTGTGTTTCTAAAAACGATACATAAGAATCGATATTGAAACAGCAGTAACAGTTAGCGTAATCTGTCGAGTTAGATATCAAACTCCAGTTAAATGTTAGTAAGTTTTTGAGACCGACCGTTAGCGCCTACATAATCTAATGCTGGGGAGTGCTAATAAAAGTAAAACACTGAAAATGTGATTCAATCTATGGCCAGGCTCTTTGTCAATAGCACTCAGATCCTATGACTATCTACTTATCTAGCAATGCAAATGAAATGGGATGACCAGGCGAACTCTTCGTTGGTCGTAAATGTGCCGCTGGTCATACACTTTTATTAAAACCTATGTGACTTGCGATCGCTGTTATTACATTCTACGATGCTGACATTGAATGAAATCCTCCTAGCCAGTTTCGGCCACGGCGGCCAATCTCAACGGAGATTAGCCAGGTACGCAGGAGATATTATAGTGCACAAGTGTGTGCGCAATACACAGGTGCACTCGCTATTCCTTCACTCTCATAGTCCGGTGAGGCGGCAATCCGACATGACCGGAGAGAGATCAGGTGCAGGACCAACGGCTTTACGTGCTTTCCGAGGCACGGGGGTATCACACCGCCAACTTCCTCACTCCGAGCTGCGACTGAGTAATTTTTTTAAGATGGAAAAACCCAGTCACAAAGTTTTTTGGCCCGACCCGGGATTCGAACCCAGGACCTCAGCGCGCAAATCTTACTCGTAACGCGTACGCAATAACTACGCCACCGAGGCAGTCATACTCTGATACTGACATTAAGCGTTACTCCACAGAAATTGTGATTATTGCTGTGTTATTGTGTAAAAAGCGACCTTATATTCAGCCCTGCACGTGTAGTCTTGTGCTATCCATGTCTGCCTCGCCCCCCATCAGGATTGACAGAATTTTTTTTTTGCATATTATTGTCATATCATGTCTATTGGATAAATACTCTAAGAAGCCATTAGTAATTATTCCGCGCTTGTATCGATTTTGTGACCCTATAGTTCATGCACGTTCCCTATAGCTTGCGTTAATTGCTGTCAACACTGGCGAGCAACAATTTTGGTGGTCAACACTCAAGTCTCAACGTCATAAAGACAAATTGACTCTGTGAAACTGACAAACAGCGCGCTGGTGCTTGTGTGTGAATGTGATATTTGGTTGTTAAAAATTAAAATTTGTACTCGGGGTGCGGACAGAGAGTTCCATCATGAGTGCAATAATGAAAGCCGCCGTATCGCGAAGCCCTGCCTCGCTGGTATGTAAAATGTGTTTTTATACAAATCCGTAAATAAGTTATGTAATCGGTAAACGGCCGTAAAATTATTTTGGACAATCTAATTCAATTGAATAGAGTTCGTGACTCAGGTACTCTATATTTTTTAAACATGGTTCTTTATTAAATTTGCTTGTATTTCTAGCTTACAAATACGATTTATTTATTCACGTGCGTACATTTCTAATATGATAGAAGGTCTGTAAGAATAGCTTTTACTTTTATTGCCAATTAATGAATACTTAACTAACCGGTACCTATATATTCTATAACGAGGGTAAGTAATTTTTTTGTGCTCTTAATTTAGTAGAGTGAGCTAAATTTATAATTATTGCTATTGGCACTAATTATTTTATTTATAGTCATTTCCTATGAAAAGACTATAGAGAGTCGTTTAGAGTTAACTTACTTGTAAAATATTTTTCCGATTTTACGTAAATTATCTATTTAAAATCTCATGTCTGCGTTTTTAAAAGGTTAGGCAAATTTTGAAATTTAGTTGACACATATTCATTATATAATAAATAATCAAGTTTTCATCTTAATTGGATTCCAAACCTTACCCATAGTAAGCTACTGGCAGTTATTTTTCTGAAAACCATAAACTGAGATCCTGGCCTGGGATTGAACCTTAGACCTCACTTTTTGCAGCCTGCACATACTGATATAATAATAATGTAAATATGTATGTTCAAAAAATTTATTGTAAATATACTGTATCTTCTGTTCAAATAATGTATTTCTTATGATCTGTTAACAATACCAAATAGAATACTGGGAGATTGAAAAAATATTGGTATACATTTCATTTCTCGCTTCCAGAATATGGAATATTTATTATTTTGCTTCAAAAAAATTAATTTAAAACAGTTAACAACCCAGTACCCAGTACTATACTCAGCTTTATACTATACTGGTGGCCTTTGATAGATGTTTTCCTGCCCTAAAAAGGAAATAAAAATATTCTAGAACTGGAGTACAGTGCCACCTACTGGATCCAATTATTTAACTAAACCTGCCTCGAATTCACCTGAAGACACAAAAAAAACAACTTTAAAATTGGTAGAAGGAGTTCAACACATACACATGCACAGAAGAATTATGTGTTTAATGCTAAAGTTGTTTATAGTATACTAGACCACAAAACTATTTTGAAGTTTAAAAGAAATAGAGAACCATGGATATAGATCAGTTGGCTTACATTATATGCAAGCTTATTGAAATACTTTTTGTAACAAACTAATGCAGCAGTTATTATAATTAGTATCACAAGCATAATTTATGAATAATTGATTTAATTACATAGAGATTTAAATAATGATTCTATTTTATAGAAGAGGATTATTCAATAACCAAGCCAGACAAAATAATTAAGAAATATGTTTATACATATAATTGATGCAAAAGATAAATATTGCTAAATAATAATAATATAGTAATAATATAGTAACTGTATTATATACTGCCCACTGCTCAGCATGGGCTTCCTTTACTACTGAGAGGGTTTTAGACCTTAGTCTACCACGTTGGCCTAGTGCAGATTGGCAAACTTCACATACCCTCGAAATTCTTATGGAGAATTCTCAGGCATGTAGGTTTCCTCACGATTTTTTCCTTCACCATTAAAACAAATGATAATTGATAAACAATACTCATATAACTTCGAAAAGTCAGGTGTGTGCCTTGGATTTTGAAACTCTGGACATTGTCTCGGCCGACCATTCCATTCCCAACTAGTCTATCATCCACGTATATTGATAAAGTAGATCATAAACAAAAACAATTTAAAGAAATATAAATACTTCCAGAAAAATCTACTATATAACTTTATTGCACAATGTGCAATATTTTATGCCATAAAAATAAGCTACCTAAATAAGAAACTACTTAATATTATAGTTCTTCAAAAATTGTATAGTTACAAAAAGATATAAATTCTAAAATGAAATCTACAATTTGTTATTTTAATTAAATAATAAAGTCAATTCAATGATACCTATTTGTTCCAGGCTTCTTATTTATATCGAAATCTCCATCTATCAGTTGGAGGAGCCACACCAGCCAAGGATGCGTCAAGCAACTCAAACATGACCAAAGCATACACAGTGATTGATCACAAACATGATGCCCTAGTAATTGGAGCAGGTGGCGCTGGTCTCCGAGCTGCCTTTGGTCTTGTCCAAGAAGGATTCAAAACGGCTGTTGTCACCAAACTGTTCCCTACTAGATCTCACACTGTCGCTGCTCAAGGTGGAATTAATGCTGCTTTAGGTAAGTTTTGTGTTGTAAGTAATCTATGATATTTTACATGGAAGCACAGCATTTTTTTAAATGTATCCAATATAATGTGGATTGGGAGAGAAATATATAAACGATTTTGAAGCAAATACATTAAAAATCTAACACCTTATGGGCATGTATAGAATATAAATATGTTTCCAGGTAACATGGAAGATGACAGTTGGCTCTGGCACATGTATGACACAGTGAAGGGATCAGATTGGCTTGGAGATCAGGTAATTAATATTCAAATTGTTATTTACTCTATGAATTATTTATAACTTTTTTAAATTACACTATTTAGATATGTGATAGGATAGATTTGAATAACAGATATCTTTAGAATAGTGTTGTTAGATGTTTGAAAGATTCACATCCCCAATTAATAAACAATACAAGACTACACCACTGCACTTCAGTAAGCCAGGATCGGCAGTGGCACGCGTTTTATGACACTGGGCGGTGATGCTCGGCGAGTCTCTGGGGACACTTATTAGCCTTAACTCATAACGAAGTTAATCAATTATAGGATCGGAAGGAGTTGGAAACATATTTTCCATTTGAATTTTAATAAACACACACACACACGCACACACGCCTGTTATCCCCGAAGGGGTAGGCAGAGGCGCAACTAGTGCACCCACTTTTCGCCGTTATGCCGTCCCATGATGTGATAGGGGGCGAGCCTATCGCCATATCGGGCACAAATTCCAGACTCCGGGCTGATACTGAATTGAAAAACTCAATATCACTTTGCCCGACCCGGGGATCGAACCCGAGACCTCAGCTTTGCAGTCGTACTGTAATACATCTACGCCACCGAGGCAGTTTAATAAACAATAACAAGAATACTTATTAATTTCTGATAAAATACCAATATTTGCAATATTAGTGGTTCGAAAATTAGTCCAATATGTAAATAATTATTAGTAGTTTAATACTACTAACAGACGGTTAGATTTGGTATCATGCGACCAATTCGTCACGCGGTACAGTCTTCACGCCACACGATCGAACCGTACCATGCGACGTCCAGTTGTATGTAACCAAGTTTGATGGACAAGCCATCGAACCAGCCGTACCAACAATATCAATAATAATGTCCATCGAACCGTGCCCCACACGATGCGATATGGTTCGATGGCATACCATTTTAATGGTTCGGCTGTACCAAATCGCATCGTATGTGCCCACTTTAACACACGACGTTTCATATGTCTCGTACAATGTTCAACATTGACAGTTCAATTTGGAACTTTTTATAAGCCATTTGAGCATATCTAAGGATGTTAATTGACATTATGTTTACTAACAGATTAACAAGTCAGTGTGGATGAATAATATTGTACATGCATATTAATGTTTTGTGTGTGCGTAACAAATTTTAAAAGCAAAAAATATGTATCTTATGTTACTCAAAATTTAACATGATAGATAAATAGTTTTATAGATGACTTTATCATATATTTTTTTATGTTAGTATGATTAAAAGTTGTCATAAAACATTTTCTATGTGGCCAATGGCTTATAGTTGACGCTTCATGGAAATTTTATATTAGATCCAGGACAGTTACTAGGGGACAAGAGATATCAGACACCTATGATATTTCAAAATTATCCACCCACTAGGCGCCTTATCGTTCCTCTGACTTACTAAAGAACCGGCCTCTTATGAATTTAATCAGTTCTGACGATCATCAGATATCACAAATATCGCATAAATAATTAGTTTTGTTGAGCAATGTCTATCTTAAAGATCAGGCACGTCCTTTTTACAATTATGTGATTTTATTTATACTACAATTTTAGTCTTTTCTATCCATCACGATTCGTAATTGAAACAGTCATAATTCGGGTAAATTGAAATCCTTTGCCAACTTTTAAATTTTCCGTGAAGTTTTCGATAGATATAAAACAAATGTGGTGTGTGATTTGTCAGTAGTTACCTACTATAAAGCGCAAAAAATGACGTGGTATAAGAATAAAACCTTCAAAACCATACTATACCAGCCCTGTATTATATACTGCTCACTGCTGAACACGGGCCTCCTCTACAACTGAGAGGGTTAAGGCCTTAGTCCACTACATTGACCTAGTGCGGGTTGGCAGACTTCTCATATCTTTGAAATTCAGAGCACTCCTCAGGTATTCAGGTTTCCTCACGATGTTTTTCGTTCACCGTTAAAGCGAGCGATAATTCACAGAGAATACACACATGTTTTTTTAGAAAAGTCAGAGGTGTGTGGCCTTGGGTTTTAAACCTGCGGACATTCTTCTCGGCCGCGGCAGTCCGATCCACTCCCAACTAGGCTGTCGCGGCTTCAAAACAATTTGTGTTTATTATGCCGCATTTTAAACTCATATAATTGTGGGATATTCAACTGTTCTGTGATGGAATATTAACAAACTGACCTAATGGATACCGTGAGTAACTCAACGACTTTCATTTACTTTTGGGTCATAAAAAAAGAAGTCCGAACGATCATTTCGTAAAACAATCTTTAGTAATATTACACAATGTTGAGAAACGTAGACTGCGCGCTCTGCCAAGTGCCTACTTTTGCTACAAAAATGAAGTAAACAATATAAAATACTAAAATAAGACAACGCGGTCAGTTTAATGCTCCTATAGAGGCGTTTACATTTATTTTTATTCGACAGTTTTCCTTATCGCCCTTATTACCATAAAACTCTAGCTGGCTCGAGAGGAAACTGCGTATGCTGCGTGCTCGCGCGTTTTTTTCTTTCATTATTCAGTATGCGCTCGCTGTAATAAACTTTCTTTGCTTGGTAATTAGACGATCTGTCGGCTATAAATTCTTAACTGAACACTGAGCATGATGAATTACTAATTGTGTACAAAACATTTTAGTTTTATATGACTCAGTGTAGCTCGCGGGTTCGCTCACGTGGTAATCCTTTCCTGGCATAGAAGTGCCCACTGTATACTGGAGTCAATAACCCTCCTTCTTTCGCAGTCGGCTAAAAATCAAATTCTAGCCCGACTAATTTACTATAGCGTTCCATAGCTCCGTATACAAAGCGCCAGCACCACCTACTTAATAAATCGAATTAAATGTTTAATATCATATATCCTACGGAAGCAAATTATCGGGATAAAAAGTAACATATGTTGATCTCAAATATTGTCTATTCCTGTCCAAATTTCATCCAAATCTGTTCAGACGTTTCTGCATTTTCTTCTAACATCCAAGATAAGAGATGGTAAAGTAATGATCATGAACCACTTCGTTCATGTTCCTAAGTGACAATTGTTTGCCATGGTCCATATTGAATACATTGTGCGAAGTGTCGAGAGTGCATTATTGATTTCACAGAGTATTTAAATATGCCGAAATTAATCAATCAAAGTATACCTTACATAAATTGGCATGGTTTTTTGAAACCAAAAATCACATTAAAGCATATAAAAAGCCTAACCAAATCCACCAATTTGTTGTTTTTTACCGAACCAGATACAGAACCTCTATCGAGCTAATCTGGCTAAAAAGCGGGTCTGGCAGAGCTTCACTACCCGTAAAACCTTTATAAAATAATCCTTTCAAAAAGAGACCTCAAACTTGTATAAAACTTTCCATGTAATCGACCAATTTAGTTGGCGAACCGGTTTCCGTCTAAAAAATTCAGTAAGGTACAGTACTTTGGTAGTCATGATAGATACTTGTGTAGGTGTGTTAGTTTATCAGTTATTTTTATTGATACCTTCATCGTTTTTTTAATGTGAGACGTAGAGATCGAATCCATTGTGATACACGACTCAGCAATTTAGATATTGGATAATGCTGCACTCCAAAGCCGGCAGATAGCTGATGCGTGTGATGAAAATGTCATAAATAAAATATTAGACAATGCCGACACGATTCACAAAGTATTATAAATAAAACATTTTTTTTATAAACAATACAGTAAATTAAATTACTTTTACAATATCGTCAGGTACGATAATAATGACAATAAATACGTACCAAATGGAATATTAAAAACGGAACACGTTGATAAGTTTTTTACAAAGCCGTCGGTTCACATTAGTCCAAGGTCATTGTAATGTTATATGGCATGGCGTGCTGATGGGACTGTCAGTACTGGCAGTATGTACGTAGCATAGACTTTATTTATAGAGCGTAGTTATTACAAATAATGACCGACAATTTTCGACTTCGGCTGTACTGAACGCGGACCCTACCTTGCGTGCAATGTCGCAATTAGTTTTATTCATGTTTAAAAAGATGATAATTATTATAAAGAAAACGCACAAAATATTCTCTTAGTCAGTTAATTAGCAACTAAATGACGTATATCTTGATTTACTCTTCACAGTACATGTGTGTAAATAATAATGTAAATTTGTTGAAATGAATGAGTGAGTGGGCGTGAATGTGTGTGTTGAAATGAAGATAACTTTAAAACATTATTGGGAAGTCGCTAATTGAATAGTTTTATAGCTTAGCTTATCGGTAATGAGCAACTAATTACACATTATTAATTAGGGTTTGTAAATTTTTACTGATCATTACATAAAATTACTTAAGATATTTATTTACAAGTACAATTCAATATCTCAAACACTTCTTCCGAACATAGGACGGTATTAATAAATGAATCTCAAGTTTGAGTTACATCTCAAGTAGACATAATGTATTGAACTCTTCATACGTTATGTCTACTTGAGATGTAACTCAAACTTGAGCTTGATTTATTAATACTGCCCTTAGTTTACTTTAGGGCCGATTTCACCGCTTGCCGACAGACGCTACTCCATCAACATAAATGTAAAAGCTGACCAAATACAAAAGTTACAGTCTATGTTCCCAAATAAATATATACATACATACATACATACATACATACATACATATACACTCACGCCTTTTATCCCCGAAGGGGTAGGCAGAGGCGCAACTAGTGCACCCACTTTTCGCCGTTATTCCGTCCCATGATGTGATAGGGAGCGAGCCTATCGCCATATCGGGCACAAATTCCAGACTCCGAGCTAATACTGAATAGAAAAACTCAATATCACTTTGCCCGACCCGGGAATCGAACCCGAGACCTCAGCACTGCAGTCGTACCATAATACAACTACGCCACCGAGGCAGTTCCCAAATATATAGAAATGTAAAATGAGTACTATCTACATTAGCTGTTTCATACAATAACTGTTAAATAAAATTTACTTGAAATATTCGATACCGGCCCTAAGAATTCTACTACATTGCCATGTGCGGCATAAAATCGGTTAGGTACTTCAGTCATCTTCTATATTTTAAACACTTCACGTGTTACGCCCATTTACTTTTAAATAGTCTGCTTTTGGTAGCAATACCTATTGTTTTTTTGTTAAATGGACCTTGCGCAATCGCCTTATTAGAACTAGTTGGTCTTTATATCGGTTATTGGTTCTACGACGTGACGCCCGGCAAATACAATTTGACTTATACTACAATTTAAACTATTTCATTGCTTAGTAGATTTCTTTTGAATATATGGAGTTTTTCCAATCGATTGTAATTGTTACTAAACACTATAAATGCGAAATATCTCTGTCTGTTATGCCTCCACGGCTAAACCACTATACCAACTGCGATGACATTTAGTACAAAGAAAGCTGAATTAGGAAAGGACATAGGCTACTTTACATTTTTGTCACAAACCGAATTCCATGCAGGTGAAGCCGCTATCAAAGGCTAGATAATATTTTCATAGGCTTTGGATCTGTTGATTTTAAAACTAAATTTAAACCGTTGGTATAAAGATTTTAGTGTACAGTCGTAGAAGTAATGAGATTAGATAATCTAATTGTAGCAACAGTAATTCATTTTCATTAGTTGGAATTTGCTCATGACCCACCGTGTCATTCGTAGCTGCTAAGTACTGACCGATAAGGTGACATAATGCTATTTGTACGTTTCAATTATCCATTTATTACATGAGTCATGTGTCCAGGCTGATCGACCAAGAATCAGGGTGAAGTGGCCTTCAAGAGTGCGAACAAGGCTTGCCTATTTAGTGGGACTTGTTATTTGACAGCAAAAAACCAGCTACGTACAAATTGCATGCCTTATGTTTTCGGTTTTTACAAAAATATACGTGTAACTTTGCGTGCATAACAAATTAAACTATGTTTGCATAAGTTTAGTGATGTGAATCTCAGCGGGAAATCTGTGAGACCACACCTCAGTCAATATTGATTTATGTGAACAGCTATGCCTAGTCGCATTATGTATTGGCCCGATAAGATTACAGTAAGAAGTGCGCGAGTGGAAGTTTGTTATGTCTTTGTTGATAAAGTGGAAAATTTTAGGGAAATTATGTGCGTATTAGATATAAAAAGTTGTTTACCCATTTACTAGTGTATATAAAAAAATGGAAATGAAAGCCGATGGTATTTAAAAATAACTGAAACTCATAATGATTTCGTTAATATTTCAAGTCAAACTGACCAGTTTAACAAAACCATGACAGGATATATAAAAAAAAAATATTTCGAAACTTGTTTTTTTTTCCAGGACGCCATTCACTACATGACCAGAGAAGCGCCGCACGCGGTCATCGAGCTTGACAACTACGGCATGCCATTCTCCCGCACCCCTGAGGGTCGCATCTACCAGCGTGCCTTCGGTGGACAGTCGCTCAAGTTCGGCAAAGGCGGACAAGCACACAGATGCTGCGCTGTCGCTGACAGGTAAAGACGGACTCTGCAATGCAATGCAATGCAATCAGCCCTGTATTATATACTACCCACTGCTGAATGCTGCATGGGCCTTCTCTACTACTGAGAGGGTTTAGGCCTTAGTCCACCACGCTGGCCTAGTGCGGGTTGGCAGACTTCACATATCTTCGATATTCTTATAAAGAGCTTCTTAGGTATGTAAGTTTCCTCACAATGTTTTCCTTCAACGTTAAAGCGAACTATAATTGATAAACAATACACACGTAACTTTGAAAAGTCAGAGGTGTCTGCCTTGGGTTTTGAATCTCCGGACATTGTCTCGGCAGACCGTTCCATTCCCAACTAGGCAATCGTCCACTTAAAGTCGGACTCTAGAAACATTTAATGCCACTGCGGCAGAAATATGCAACAAATATAAAGCAGTTACTAGTACTTCTTGCGAATGGTGTATTAGGTGGAATCAGAAGCACAATAAAGATGTGATTTATCAATCGTTTGATATATTATTCGTAGATAAGAAATTAAAGTTGAGAATTGTATGAATAACAATTGTTTTGCATTTCTATTCTGATTTTAATCGGGTTATAATTATCTATACTTCTATACTAATATTATAAAGAGGAAAGATTTGTATTTTTATATTTTTGTATGTTTGACAAGGATAAACTTAAAAAGTACTGAACATTCAAAAATTCTTTCACCGTTAAAATGCTCCTGTATCCCTGAGTAACATAGGCTACTTTATATCCCGGGAATATTAAAACCGGGTCTTTTATATCCCGGATTTTTTATTCTCGCGAGTCGTTACGGTCAAACCACTCAACCGATTTCTATGAAATTTGGCAGGCAGACAGTTTAAAACCTTGGGAAGGACCTAGGCTATTTCTGATCCCGGGAAAAATAAACCGGGATTTTATCCCGGAGATATTCTTGCGGGTGGTACCGCAAACAAACAAGCAATTAAATAGTTTGAGACTGAGGGAAAGACTTAAGACTACTTTTATCCCGGGAAAACATAAACCGGGAATTTTATCCCGGATTTTTCTCTTGTGAGTGGAGCCGTCATGCCCAAACCACTGAACCGATTTTGATGAAATTTGGAAGGAACCTAGTTTAAGACCCTGGGAAGGGTCTAGGATACTTATTATCCCGGGAAAAAATAAAGCGGGACTTTAATCCCGGAAACTATTTTCTTGCGGATGGAACCGCAAAGAAATAAGTATGGAGATAGTTTAAGACACAGGGTACTGCGCATCCCAGAAAAATATAAACTGGAACTTTTATTCCGATTTTTTTTCTCGCGAATGGGGCGGCCAAACCACTCATCCGATTTCAACGAAATTTGGTAGGGAGATAGTTCGAAACCCTGGAAAGGACCTAGGCTACTTCTGAATCCGGGAAAAAATAAACCGGGATTTTATCCCGGAAAATATTTTCTTGCGGGTGGAACGGAAAAATATAAGTATGGAGATAGTTTGAGACCGAAGGATGGACATAGGCTCCTGCTTATCCTGGAAAAATATAAACCGGGACTTTTATCCCAGATTTGTTTTTCTCGCGATTATAACCGTCACTCTCAACCGATTTTGATGAAATTTCGTAGGAAGATAATTTAAGATCTTGAGAAGCACCTAGGCTATTGCTTATCCCAGAGAAATATAAACCGGTACTTTTATCCCGGAAAATATTTTCTTGCGGGTGGAACCGTGAGAGAATAAATATGGCGATAGGTTGAGATCCAGATGGAAGGACAGTCTATTTTTAAGGATATGTCCTTACGTCACTACATATTATAAAACAAAGTCCTGTCTGAACGCGATAAACTCAAAAAGTACCGAACGGATTTTCATATGTTGTTCACCAATGAACGCAGTAATTCAAGAGGAAGGTTTATGTGTATAATTCATAAGTATTTTGTGCGACAGAAAATTAAATGTATAAATATTATGCTTTGCTACCTGTGCGAAGCCAGGGCGGGCCGCTAGTCATGTAATAATTTAAAAATCGTCAAAAACTAAACACACGATAAAGGATAAATCGGCTTGTGTATTAGCATCCATTCTAATAAGCAATAACTGTTTGCTGAAATGCCGGATCTATAGATCGCAGGAATTCGATAACATACATGCTTACAATTACGGTCATAATAAACTGGAGTCGTAGATACGTTCTCAAGTTTTGTTTAGTGCACAAGTTATCAACTCCATCCCTTATCGTATACATGACACGAATATACTGCATAGGCCGTAGACGATATGGCTTTACCTCTCCACAACTTAGTTATTTACAGGGCCAAATTAGCCTCAGGGCAAATTAGACAACTGCCTAGAGGCCCTTCGCCCCAAGAAAAAAAAATGTGAAAATTATATTTAACGATTCCTATGTAACAAACCAAACCGACGACAATATTACTGCCTTGATTATTTTTTAGATTATATTTAAATAAATTTTGTGTCATATTATTTTAAGCTAATAAGGAGTTAATTAGGTTGTCGTAGAAAAAATATATTTTAGGAAGTCAAGAAAGGGAAAAGGGGACTATGCCTAGGGGCCCCGATATTCTTAATTCGGCCCTGGGTACTTATACTATGGATATATTATCATGCAGCCAAAATTAGTATTCACTTAATTTTATCTTTATGAACTAAGAATGTGTTAAGTTATCGTGATATTATATTATTATAATGAATACATGCCAAGAAATGCAAATCAATGCAAATGTACTGTATACAATATACATATTTAGAGTAAGTGTATTCATTAATTATTTATGATTACCTTTTAATGAAATAAAGATACATATTAAAAGTAGTAAAATATAATACGACTCCTATTCTAATTAAACTTTATCGTAGAGTCCGAGTAGAGTCATTGAAATAATGCACATAGCTGCTATCAAGTCAGATCATTTAACATCTAAAATACTTAAAAATAATTTGTTATGTGATGATATACGAATAAAACAAATGACACTTTCAGTCTGTAAATCTCTGTAAAAAAATGACGACGTCCCTCGAGAACAACTTCCGGTCGGAAATAATGATTGACGACAATTCACAGGTACTATTGAACATTGTAGTATACGCGATCACGCACTGCGTCACCGGGGCTCCGACGCTGATACCGTTATGTAAATTAATAAATATATTTGATACAGTCTGAACACTTCTTTCCCTTTTACTATGCATATAACTCGGAAAAACTGACCAGATTGCAGATTTTATATTCAAGTCAGCGAATAAGTTGATGCGCTTGATTCTGCATAAACAAGTTTTATTTTAAGTTAGTCTTGTACCATTTTTGGCAGCGACCGGTTTCAACATAGCCAATATAAACGACAACCAAATTAATAAGCAACCCATTATCATATTCTTGTAAATGGTGTATAAATAACTTTTTGTGGTGATAAGTCATTTAATGACTAATAGCTATTAAAATACCATCAAGTGCCGAAGTTTAAGTTTAAACTAAAATGATTTTACTTTACGCGTTCAACCGTACGTTAAGCTTAGAAATGTCTATATAGTCGTTATTCGTGACTAACATATTAATTGTGTCAATATGGTCTACCCATGTGTGCAGAGTTTTTAGCACTTGCAACAAAGGGTAGGTAATTTTACACTAATAAACTTTTACAAACAACAGTGATCAAAAAGTAGCCGTTTTTAAATTACGAGAGTTTAGACTCCATTATGTGAGTCAAGATCAAGTTTAAAGAAATGTAGGGACGGTCGACAGGTTTAACTCGTTTGGTGAAGCGTCGCACGCTCATAACTTTACACGAACTATTTCCTCCGTCGCGTCGTTAAGGTGCTTTAAATGATTAAGAAGAAACAAATAAGATTAACGCTAGTTTTTGCTGATGGTAGAGTATTGAATTGTATTCATTTCATCATGCAATATTACATTATTATTCTATATTTTTGAGCTTGGACATGCCCTTTATTTTGGATATAAATGTCTATTCTGAGAATTTTCCATTGGGACAAAAAATTGCGTCTAAGGTCATTCGAATACATGTATATCCAGCCAGACAGGCCACTGACCAGCCTTAACAATCGTCGACGGCGAGAATAGTCTCTCACTGGTCGAAATCATATATTTTGGACTAAACTACATTGGTTCAAAATACTTTTTCATTTTTACCAAGGTATAATACGTCTTTACAGTTAAAATTTCATAGATTAACGAATAGAAAATTGTAGTGAATAATTTTAAAATAAGAATTATACCAACGAATAATAAAATACCCCAAGAAATTCCCGCGTGCTTACTGCTTATTATACATTTAAATGAAATAAAAAGACTTCACTCGGCACGGACAGTCACATTTGAAATTTAAATAATTTACATATCATTAGCATAAATTACATTTTTGAATAAGATGTATCTGCTGATGACTTGTGACGAATTGTTTTTGTTAAGCTATGGCTCTATTTTGTTTTTATCACCGTCCTCGTATAAGTCATTTATTTAAATAAAATTCTCAACATCCAATCATAATTAAGTTACATTAAATATTTTTTCTATATTTTTTTACAATAGCGTAGTTGACTACTTTTTTAAATATATTTATCAAAAAGGACATGTCCAAAAACGGGCCTAAAATTCTAGCCAGGACAGTTTGTATATATTTGGCTAGAGCTCCTAAAAACCAGCCTTTTAAAATAAATCGTTTAATTTTAAGGATTCCGATTGTTTTCCTTAAAAACTACACTTATTATGAAAATTTTTAAAAAAGTTACTTATAAATGACGGGGTCTAAAATTTTAGCTTTTAATGGATCCAAGATCCATATGTTGCCCCTTTAAGATCCCTAAAGTTTGAGCCTGGTTAGATTTTGAGGCCCAGCGCCCGTACACAACGCGGACACCTTTATGCCATCCAAAGTCTAACGGAAAAATAATTTTCAAAATTAGGGCAATAATTAGTAGGCAAATTATAAAGCTTTGAAGTTTGGTGGAAGGGGAAGTTCTCAAATAATAGTAATATTACACTGTGACGTCACCGAGAGTCGCCGGCCGTAACGCTGCGTGCTTTTTTACTTTTGCCTACAACAATATTTCAAATAATATGAATAACCGCTTTATTTTTCAACCAATTTTGATGCTGATTTCACAGAAGAATTTCTTTTTCGTATTATTTTCTGTTACATGTAAAATAATTTACAAATTCAAACATAGGAAACTACCCTATTATTGTTATTTACTGAATGAACAAACTTGAACTTATACTAAACAAATTTACTTTTCTTCCTCCTAGAACCGGCCATTCTCTCTTGCACACCCTGTACGGTCAGTCGTTGAGATACGACTGCGAGTACTTCATCGAATACTTTGCACTGGACCTGTTGATGGAGGATGGTGTGTGCAAGGGATGCATCGCGCTTAACCTTGAAGATGGAACTTTGCACAGGTATGACTACTATCTGGATACTCTTTATGGTCTCATGGCGATCTGCATAGGCTTTTAATCATTGGTGGGTTCGAATCAAAACTATATATTTTTAGCACAATGATATCCCTATAAATTTATTTTTATTAATTATTATCATAATTATTTACGATATTCCTTTGGCTTGTTGCGTATGTTGCGTAAAGGATTTCACTTTTTTTTTTCTTTTTTGAACCAAATCCTGGCTAATATGCACAATGCTGTTAAAGGATAATTATGGGATAAAAGGGTTTCACGTGTCAAAAAAGTAAAAATGCTCAATTTATCATTATTTCGCACAAAAATTACAACTTTGGCATACCTACTCTCTTATTAAATCAGCCTCGATGACACACTTTTTAACAAGGCTAAATCTGTTTACAGAGACATGAAACTGTAATATATTCACTCACTGTGATGCTCTTTTCAAACCTGTTTACAAGATAGCGACAATTATGATATTAACAAGACATAATTTAGAGCAGTGCAATCGAGTGCCGCGGTGTGCTTATGCATTCAACTGCAGAATTTAAATGACTATTGGTAGTTTGATACCTTGAGATGTATTTAGCGGATATAACGCGTTTGCACTTTGCCACTTAGACAATGAAATAATAGGTCCGTTCGTCACACTCGACCAAAGCATCCGGCAATTTTTCCCACTTGGTATACTATAATGGCCCATTATAATCCTGCTATATCATGTCGCTTTGTTATATTGTTTAACCCAGCTAGCAATTCTTCATGCAAAAGAACACTTAAAGCATTCCCATGTTTTGGTACACTTGGCGTATTTGTCAAAATATTTGTGACTTTTGGGCAAAGCAATGTGGACTTTGTGTTATATATGTACAATGTATTTTGTGCTGGTTGTAAGATATTTGTATTTTGTTTATGTTATTGAATGACGAGACGAGCATAAACAGTAGCAACACCATCCAGCACCTTGAGTTACAAAGTCCTGTGTGGCGTTCCGCTGCGCTCGTCATCCTGAGACGTCAGGCTCGAATTCGATAGCGATCACCGTATGCACTTTGTAAAAACGGCCATAATGGCCGATATAAGTATGTCACGTTCCGGAATAAGTTTATCCGATTTATAAGTCGGCATAATAGTGTCAACTGTCCAGGGGTAATGGTCTCTCATCAGGCATCACTATCTGGCATTTACCGAGTCCGTGTAAATGTAGAATGGCCTAATAACGCAAATATTGGTTCAAATACGCCAAGTGTACTGGTGGTAGGTCTCCCATATGTAGGAGTTCGTCTGGGTGGGTACCACCGTAAAGCCTATTTCTGCCGCCAGGCAGAAGTGTGCATGAACTGTTGTGTTTCGGTTTGAAGGACATTGCAGCCAGTATAACTACTGGACATAATGAGACTTAACATCTTATGTCTCAGGATGACGAGCGCAGTGGAATGCCACACAGTACTTTGTAAGTCAAGGTGGTGAATGGTGTTGCTACTGTTTATGTGTGGTCGTATCGCTTACCATCAGGCGAACGGCTTGCTCGTCTCGTCATTCAATGCCATAAAAGTGTGACCTGGCATTAACAATGTGTGTGGTCAGGTTCCAAGCGAAGAACACGATCCTGGCGACGGGCGGCACGGGCCGGTCGTACTTCAGCTGCACGTCGGCGCACACGTGCACCGGCGATGGCACCGCCATGGCCGCCCGCGCCGGCCTGCAGAACGAGGACATGGAGTTCGTGCAGTTCCATCCCACAGGTTAGTTAACGCCCACTGCCAGCACTGTACGTTTCCAGAGATCATTTTTACCTCGAACGTGTTCACTCTGGAATGAGCTTCCTCCCACGGTGTTTCCTCAGCGCTATGACTTATCCTTCTTCAAACGAGGTTTAAAAAAAGTTTTTTACGGTAGGCAGCGGCTTAGCTGTGCCTTTGGCATTGCTGACGTCCATGAGCGACGGCAACCACTTACCATCAGGTGGGCCGTTAGCTCGTCTGCTTTCGTGGCAATAAAAAAAAAAGTTACACACAAACCACTCTTATAATATAAATGTTATAATACTGGCGCTGTATTAACGCTGGCCTAATGCGGGATGGCAGACTTTATATACTTCAACTTTTTTTAAATTCTTAGATAGGTATGTAGGTTTCCTCACGATGTTTCCCTTCATCGTTAAAACGCACGATTTTGTTAATAGACAACACACACATAACTTCGATAAGTCAGAGGTGTGTGCCTTTCGAACATGCGTTTCGGCTAACCGTTCGATTCACATCAAGGCTATTGTGAACTAAATGATAATTTTAATAATGTATTGCTCATGTAGGCGAACATATTTAGCACAAATAAAAAGTAGAATTCACTACAATTGAAGCGAAGCCGCGAGCCAAAGTTAGTACATTTACAAACAATTGCTCTAGAAAATAACATTAGTCAAGTTTGTACAAACTAATTACTTTTGTTGATACAAAAAGCGTGATCCCTTGATAATGATGTAAGTTTCCAATAAAGCAGTTGTTTTGTTGGCCCAAAAAAAAATGAGTTGGCTTATGAAATATTTATTATTTATTATGCATGTAATGACGTCTTTATTAAACTGACCATGTGACAATTCATTACTTTGACCGAGCGTGCCTTAACCAAAACACAGGAAAAATAAATAACACATTTCTTGACTTAAAACTGTCGTGGTTATCGCTATATAAGATTAATTGCGTTATGTTGTCGATCACGTTTTGTAATATTCCTACGTCATTTATTTACGAGACATAAATTGGATTGTGAATTATAATTGAATTAAATAATAATTATTTGTGAAATCAATAAAACAATCTGTCGAATGTTAAGGATTTGATACATAACAGGCAAAGGTAGAAAAATAATGTCGGCGCGGTTCACTTGGTATATCACACCTTTAGGACGAAAACGGCATAATTCAAATAAATCGGAAATTGAGTTAACGTCATAAAATTACTTAAAACTGATCCCTTTTTATAAAAATATAATAATAAAGGTTCTATATAGCAGTTTGGTCCTTTTCCCGCTTGAATGTAGATGTATTTGAGCTATTGTTGCGTTGAGTACTTAAAATTAAGTCATTTTATAAGGATAACTCAATTTTCGATTTTTTAAATTGTGTCGTTTTCGTTCTAAAGGTGCGATATTTGAACAAATATTTGCTAGGCAATATAATATAGTGTCGGCATATTTATTGTGATATAATATTACTCAAAGTGTCTATCGATGTAGGTATCTACGGCGCCGGTTGTCTGATGACGGAGGGTTGTCGCGGTGAGGGTGGTTTCCTGGTGAACTCGAAGGGCGAGCGGTTCATGGAGCGGTACGCGCCGGTCGCCAAGGATCTGGCCAGTCGCGACGTCGTCTCCAGGGCTATGACTGTGGAGATTATGGAAGGTGAGCCAGAGTTCAGTCATGACTATGCTTAAGTAGTTATTTCGTTTATGAAGTGGTTAAATGACTGCCTCGGTGGCGTAGTTGTATTACAGTACCATTGTAAAGCTAGGGTCTCGGGTTCGATCCCCGGGTCGGGCAAAGTGATATTGAGTTTTTCTATTCAGTATAGCTCGGAGTCTGGAATTTGTGCCCGATATGACGATAAACTCGCCCCCTATCACATCATGGGACGGAATAACGGCGAAAAGTGGGTGCACTAGTTGCGCCTCTGCCTACTCCTTCGGGGATATCAGGCGTGAGTGTATATGTATATATGTTAAATGACTACACTGGATTTGATGACTCGGTGTAATCCAAATATAACGGATTACGATGCTCTAAGATGACAAAAAATCTGTCGCTTGCCTTATTAGATGGACACCAGCTGATCTTGGAAGTCGCGAATGAAATTGAATTGAATTGTTCTTCACATATAAGTACCTCCCTCTCCATCCAGGTACTTAATGATATCTGGCTGCATGTACAAAGTTATTTATTTATTTATTTAATATGACACACCAACAGCACATACATTACTACATTCTAAGAATACGCTATCCATAATGGTAATACATCTAATGCATATGCCTATTATAGGTATGTACAGTATTTGCTGAAAATATGCATACACACCAAACATTACTCTCCTACATCAAAAGAACAAGATTAAAAAACAAACACCGTATTAAGAAAAAATTAGAACATGGTGCTGTGTATAGTTGTACACAACTCCATGTTCCAATTAAATCATATTAAATTAAATGGAAAGGAGATGTCCTTCTTCTGCAAGTTGTAATATATATTATTGTGTGCAGGTCGCGGCTGCGGTCCCGAGAAGGATCACGTTCACCTCCAGCTGCACCACCTGCCGCCCGAGCAGCTGCGCCAGCGCCTGCCCGGCATCTCCGAGACCGCCATGATCTTCGCTGGGGTCGACGTCACCAAGGAACCCATCCCCGTACTACCCACCGTGCACTACAACATGGGTGGTACGCCCACCAACTTCCGTGGAGAGGTCAGCACGCTGGTTTTATTACATAGATTGATATAAGTGATATATTGTCGCGTGATTTTTTTATACAATATTTATGTTTAAAGCATAACGACGGAGATAGTGCAAAACCGCGTAACTAGCATTGGTAAATACCGCGTAAGTGACGAAAAAAGTTTAATTGAAATTGATACTTATTGCACTAAACTTATGATTGATAATACTATACTTTTTCTTTCATTTACGCGGTATTTACCAATGCTAGTTACGGGGTATTGCACTATCCCCGACGATAAATCAAAAACGATTAAATATTACATGTTATGTTTTTCCCAGTTCAACCATATTTTAATTTGGTTTTTATTTAATCGTGGGCTTATACATATTGCACCTTTAGAACGAAAACGACACAATTCAAAAAATAGAAAATTGAGTTGTCATTTTTAAATGACTAAAAACTAGTGCCTTATTTATAAAAATATAATAAAAAAGGGACTGATATAACAGGTTTGTCCTTTTCCTGCTTGAATATGGCTGCTTTTGAACTATTGTTGTATTGAGTACTTCGTTTAAAGTAATTTTATGACGATAACCCAATTTTCTATCTTTTTGAATTGCGTCGTTTTCATCCTAAACGTGCGATATACATTTTTAGTAGGCAGGTACTCTGGATTTTTACATATTTTTTGTTTAGTAAGGGAGGTACGAATTAATGATTTTTTTTTTTTTTTTATTTAATTCCCAAAAATTTATGAAATTGTAAAGTATTTTGTCAGTTTAGTGATACGAAACGTGTACAGGTGATAACTCACTACGACGGCGTGGACCGCGTGGTGCCGGGGCTGCTGGCGGCGGGCGAGGCGTCGTGCGCGTCGGTGCACGGCGCCAACCGGCTCGGCGCCAACTCGCTGCTCGACATCGTCGTGTTCGGACGCGCCTGCGCACTCACCGTCGCCGAGACCAGCCGGCCCGGGGATGTGCAGGCGCCGCTCAACGAGGTCACTACTCACTACACACTACACACCAGTGGCGTAACTACGTCATTCATTGGATGGGGAAAAGTTAAAATTGTCACGGCCCACGACATGCAACAAATAAGTCACGTATACAGGGTCATTTTGACATTGAGTTAATACATGAAACCACATACTTATCTCGTTGAAAATAACACTTTTCATTAAGTTATTTTAACCATAGATGTAAAATAAAAAAGTGTAAGTTTCGAACAAAATAAATATCAATAAAATGTAACTACAAGTTTACACACCCTGATGCCACTATGATTGCTCTAGGAGAATTCCTCGCAGTAACATTACACTTTCAATCAGAAATACACTTACGCACACACCATATTCGCACTAAACTACAATATGATAAAAAAATTGAAATACTACAACCGGAATTTTTGGCGAAAGTATTCGTTATTCATTGATATTTTTTAGCAAAATGTTAGCAGAGGTATAGACGAATATGTGGTTTCATTTAGTAACGCAATGTAAAAATGACCCTGTATAACACCCGTATCCGAGCTCGCGGCTTGTCGGGTCGGGGCCCGTGGCATTTTGACACGTCTGCCACCCTGTAGTTACGCCACTGCTACAGACCGTTTATCCTCGAAGAAATGGCGCGACTAGTGCACCCACTTTTCACCCTATGTATTTTGTGTAATGTGATGGGACGCCTATCGCCATGTCGGAAACAAATTCTAGACTACAGGCTGATACTGAGCAGAAAATTCCAATATTACTTTGCTCGATCCGAGATTCAAACCCGGGACCACGGCGGGGAAATCGTACTGCACACGCCATACAATTGTATTGATGGTTTAGTTACGTCACCAAAGCAATCGTATAGAGGTAAAATACCATAGATTATGTTCTTCCGCTGTTATTCAGGGCCTTTAAACAACATTTGAGATGACGTACTTCCGTATTGTGCCGGATATCCGTTGTGAATTTCTAAATTCGATGAGTGAATCAGAGTGGGGGACTTCCGGTTGTCGAGTTTACCAGGTGACGCTCGGGAGCCATTTTCTTCATTGTGTCTCAAACATCTTAAAAATGCTTAAAAAGAAATATATTAATACCAGGCAGAACTTAATGTAAGGCCCTGAATAAAGCTCCGGACATAATATGAGTTTTATTGGTAGGTAAAACTCTGCTATTATGTCCTTCCGCTGTTATTCAGGGCCTTTAAACAACATTTGAGACATTGTTTGTTTTCGCCTGGTAAACGAGACGCCAATGTGATAGATAATATTAAGACTGAAGCCATTAATATAAAATAATTACTATAATATTAAGATGCTATATAGAACTATATTAATTATTACTACATTGAACAAAGAATAAATTAATTACAGATCGATAATTGAAAAATATTACACATAATTATTAATTATTACTGTAATGGCTCAAACTGAGGCACTCAAATACTAATTGCGCTTTCTTTGCCTAAAACAGATCATAACGAAATCTCGATTACAACTCAGAAAGCTGCTTTGGCTGTTCGAGGTCAGATTAATTAATTATCTAAAGTAGTTTAAGATTTTCTAATCATACTAACTGCTAAGTAATTTTCTTAGATTTATTAGCCTATAGGATCAACTGTATGAATTTTTAGGCTTGAAAACAATTTCTAACCCAATTAAAAACTAATAAAAGACACATTATGAATCGGCTATGAAGCCGAAGACTTTATAGAAGAATACAAGTTTCTTTACTACTTTCTGTGTAGAAATCTTTCAAATCATATTATGTAAAAGTCATATCATGTACTATGCAGCCTGATAAAAATTAGTTGAGCACTTCTATAAATTTTGTTAATGTGAATGTAACGTAAATACATTGTTACTAAATTTGTGCAACTAGCGTATGTGCGCCAAGTTTCACGTGGTCAGTACTATAAAGCCTTTTAAATAACGGATTTATGATAACTAATATTTCTGTCAATAACTTTCAAGTAGAAGTTATTGTTTAGCGAAAAATTATCTGAACCTGAACGGTTTGTTGCATGCCAATATGCAAAACCTATCTTAAAATACATATGAACTCGCCGATCCCAATAATTATAGTATTGAGGGTAGATTTTCGCTACCCTGATCATTATGTCTGGTTGCTCACACCTTGAATACAGCTAGCGACCGCCCCAATTTCTAGATTTAAATCTCTCACCTTAAGTTGTGCAAAAATGTTTTTATACATTTGTTAAACTACTTGGACTGGGAATGGTAAAAGGCGGTCCTACTGCAAGGGCGGATTTTCGAGCTAAGCCATTTGGGTGCTACGCATTTCGATGGCTACATACACGCCTTTTGCTCGACCGATATCCACGAGCACTTAAATCATCCGATTTGGAGATGAATAAATAACTAAAATTGTAAAATTTAACTAGCAATTGTCAACACTTACATAGGTTACTTGCCTATGACATGTGTCCGGGTTAAACATATCTATCTACCTCCGGAACACCCCATTTGAGAAATACTAGAATGTGATTTGCGATCATACGCGAATGTGCCAGAACTAATAGTATCTGTAAGATACAACGTAAAAAATTTGAAAGTTCTGGAGACGAGTTCCTCCTTCCTTCCTTAGATACGCCATAACAGAGTAGTTACCGTACTGCAATAGCACTGATGAATGTAGGTTAGCATGTCGTTTTGAACTATAATGACTCTTTGGTTACCCAATCACCCCACATTTAAAACACATTTAACTCTGCTTCGCAACCGCTATCGGCGCAGTTTGCTCTAAGTGTGACTGATACAGTACAATATAAAAAATCTTTATTGAAAGCATTTTAAAATAGGAAAACAATTAAAAATTTTATACAAATTTGGGGTGAAGTTGAGAATACTTTGTGCAGTTCACCACCCCCCACCTGAGTTGCCAAATTACTAGAGTCGAGACAAGAGATATAAACGACAATTAATAATACGACCTAGTGAGTCCTACAGTGTACAAGTACACACATATCTTCGAAATGTCAGAGGTGTGTGCTTAATCATAATTAGTATGATTAGTAAGACTATAATATCTTTGATATTGATATTAACAATTTAATATATAGCAAACGGTGCTGTAGGGCGACCGGTTTAACTATAAAATGCATAATATAATAACAAATACCTTTAATATCTTTGATTAATTATTATATAGCAAACGGTGCTGTAGGGCGACCGGTTTGACTGTAAAATTTTATATCCTTGATTAATTGTTATATAGCAAACGGTGCCATGGAACGACCAGTTTGAGTATAAAATGTATAAGATAATAAAAATTAAAAGTAAATTCTCAAACTTCAAATAATATTGGAAATCTCATAGTAACAGTTTAAATGCTCTGGCGAGGCATTTAACGTTATAACTTATATGCTCCTTTAATACAATTATATGAAGGGCCGGCTCGGCGGGTTATTCATATTTCCAGAACAAACATTTGCCCAATTTTCCAAAAATAAAATATTGTAATCTGTTTAATAACTATAAATGCTCTTGCGAGGCATTTTAGGTAGTAGGCTCTTTAATGTGGGCACCGAAAATAAAACCAAACGAAAGGGCCGACGCGGCGTGACCCTTATAATTTAGATCACAGTTATTTTCAGCATAACACTTGGAACATTATAGCAGTGGATGGCACTATCCAATAAAAAATTTCACTGACCTGATAAGGAAGGTATATCAAACCTTTACTCTCCTTACGGGTAATTTCTGAAGAATCACCATTCGAAGCGTATTTACGCTTTCGAGTTGGTGGTGTGATAATACCGCCAACAGCAAAAACCGCCTTTGCTTGACGAAGAAGACGAATCACAATTTTTCAAAATTATATACAAATCACCTTACTTATTTATAAAATACTACATAATACTCATTTCACTCATTTTATACGAAATAATCTTCTGAAAATATAACCATCTATTTATCTACTTATTAAATAAGCTTGAAATAGGTATTTTTAACGGAATATTTCACTAAATTATTATTATACGAACGCTAGCAGCGTTAGTTATCGGCACAAAATTCAAGACGCCAATGAAGAAAATGGCTCCCGAGCGTCACCTGGTAAACTCGACAACCGGAAGTCCCCCACTCTGATTCACTCATCGAATTTAGAAATTCACAACGGATATCCGGCACAATACGGAAGTACGTCATCTCAAATGTTGTTTAAAGGCCCTGAATAAAGCTCCGGACATAATATGAGTTTTATTGGTAGGTAAAACTCTGCTATTAATTTTGTCAAGTTTCAAATAAACTCAAATATCTTCATAAACTTCGCGAATATAGTATTAGAAGAATTCTTATTATACAAAATCATACAATTCGGCATCGAAAAGTATGAATGTACTCAATACTTTCTTTACTTACCGAGCGTAGTCTGACTGTATAAGTAATTATCGTTTTTTCCTTATTGCCTACAACCGGCTTTTATGTATTTTACGCGTAAATTCCTCATAAAGCATATAATCAAGTACATGACCCCTCCGGCGCTATCAGGACATGCCTACAATAAATCATTTAAAGATTGCGAGGAATGTAGCTAGAATTTTACTTGAGAAGTAAGTTTATGCTAGGACTTTTTGTTTAAAATACGTATCGTATTTGGTTTAATTTCAACGTCGGTATACTTGTATGACAAAACACATTTCCCAACAAGAAACATCTAGATTTATGTTCTTTGTCAACTTAATATCTCCAAAAATTATGGGCAGACGGTGATCCTAAGAAAGTTTTATTTTAACAACAGCTATTAACGTAGCTCTTACTGTCCTGTCTCAAAAAATTACCTTACATTAGCAATCCTACTAATATTATAAAGGCTACTAATATTATTATTTGACTGCCTCGGTGGCGTAGTGGTATTGCGTACGCATTACGAGTACGATTTGCGCGCTGAGGTCCTGGGTTCGAATCCCGGGTCGAGCCAAAAAAATTGTGACTGGGTTTTTCATCTTAAAATTTACTCAGTCGCAGCTCGGAGTCAGGAAGTTGGCGGTGTGATACCCCCGTGCCTCGGAAAGCACGTAAAGCCGTTGGTCCTGCGCCTGATCTCTCTCCGCTCATGTCGGATTGCCGTCTCACCGGACTATGAGAGTGAAGGAATAGCGAGTGCACCTGTGTATTGCGCACACACTTGTGCACTATAATATCTCCTGCGTACCTGGCTGATCTCCGTTGAGATTGGCCGCCGTGGCCGAAACTGGCTAGGAGGATTCCATTATAAAGGCGAAAGTTTGTAAGAATGTATGGATGTTTGGATGTATGGATGTTTGTTCCTCTTTCACGCAAAAACTACTGAACGGATTTCGATGAAATTTGGTACACAGGTAGATCATGTTCTGGATTAACACATAGGCTACTTTTTATCCCGGGAAAACATAAAGCGGGACTTTTATCCCGGAAAAACTTTTTAACGCAGGCGGAGCCGCGGGCAAAAGCTAGTGCTTAATACAGTTAAAGCTGTATGGTAAAATTACAAATTTTATTATAAATTGTGTTTCTGCATTTTTTTTGAGTTATTTAAGAGGCCGTATACGAAATTTCGACTATTTCAGTCAATTTTTAACCGTGATTTTTTTTAAAATAACTTGATCTGGTTAATTTATAATACATCATCGGAAAGACTATTTCAACACAAATTGACTAAACGAGCCAGATTTTTCATATCTTTCTTTAATTTCAATCTATTCACCAAGTTCCAACGTCTGTTTCAGATTTTTTTTGTACGGAGACTCAAATTTGTAGTAGTTTTCAGTCAAAATCGTGCTTGAAACTAACTAACGAAAACCACTGTTTATTGGTATGAAAAGTCGCCTAAAGGATAAATGCGACAATTTCTTTATTATCAACTAGCTTTTGCCCGCGGCTCCGCCCGCGTTAAAAAGTTTTTCCTGTAGAAATTCCCGCTTTATATTTTCCTGAGATAAAAAGTAGCCCATATGTTAATCGAAGACATGATCTACCCGTGTGCCAAATTTCATCGAAATCAGATCAGTAGTTTTTGCGTGAAAGAGGAACAAACATCCAGACATCCATACATTCTTACAAACTTTCGCCTTTAAAATATTATTATCAATTATCAATATAAAAGGACATCTGTTTGTGTGTGCAGTCGACGGGTGAGGCGAGCGTGTCGAACCTGGACCGCGTGCGGTACGCGGAGGGCGGCGTGCCCACCGCCAAGCTAAGGCTCGCCATGCAGCGCTGCATGCAGACCAACGCCGCTGTCTTCAGGCAGAAGAGCACGCTGCAGGAGGGTACGTATACCCTTTAGGGACCTAGAGACAATAAAAACTAAAGGCGAACTAACTATCGCTCTATTTTTCCTTCTTAACTAAGTCCATCTAAAGGTTGTCTGGAAGAAATGGCAGAAATAAGACCGCCACTTGTACTTCTTATTGTTTAGCCTAGTTGATATTGTATATTTGTTATTTCCACTTTGCCTTAGATGTACAATAAAGAGTTTATAAATAAATAAGTATATATTAAACCACAAATCCACAAATGTGTTAAAACAACCGTTACCTATGCGTACAAGTTATTGGGCCTCAGGGGCTTGACGTTGGCTATATTCGGAGGCGGAGCTAACTGCATAATGCGCTGTGTTCACGTCTATATCTACGTCACGATTACGTATATGTATGCACGGAGCGCTGCTACAAAACTATTCCTTGGTTTTGACAACCGTCTACTAACGGCCATTTTCAATAAACGATCCCATTTAAAACTTCGATCCGAGTCTAAGAGTAAAATCCAATCAAAATAACTCATATTGCTATGTAAAAAAGCTATATTCTGATTGGTTCATTTTCGCAATGGATCAAAAACAGCAATTGGGAATTGGGATCGATATTAAAAATGGCGGTAAATGCGTTTCCTACGATATTATTGTTTGCTATTATTCAAAAATACCAATGTAGAGGAATTTATTTGTATGATACTTTTCAATTATTCTAGAAGTATACATATACCTCTGTCAAAAAATATAGGTCAATAAACTTAATCATGTATGTTAGAATGATAATAGCACTATCCAATGTGTACTTATAAAAGAAATATCAATATGAATTTACTGAACTTATCACTATCCTTCGCCAGGCCAGCGTCAAATCCACGAAATATACCAGCAAATAAACGATGTGAAAATATCGGACCGCTCATTGATCTGGAACTCGGACCTGGTGGAGACGCTGGAGCTGCAGAACCTGCTGATCAACTCCGTGCAGATCGTGGAGGGCGCGCTGGCGAGGGAGGAGTCCCGCGGCGCGCATGCACGAGAGGACTTCAAGACCCGCCGCGATGAGTACGACTACTCCAAGCCGCTCGATGGACAGGTAGTCACTTTTCGAGGGGGGGGGGGGGGGGCAGTGTCTTAGTCTTGAAAAATAAAAAGACTTGTGTGCTTCCCAATATGAAAAATTCTATATAGCAGTAATGGACTGCGTCAAAATTCTTGGGCTGGGCACGGTCCACTAGTCAACGTCAACTCAAAATCGGCAGTAACATTTATTTTTATCTGTGATAACAAATCAAATATAACATTTCCCACAGAAAAAGCTCCCGTTCGAGCAGCACTGGCGGAAGCACACGCTGGCGGACACGGACCCTGCGACCGGCGCCACCAAGCTCACGTACCGGCCCGTCATCGACCAGACGCTGGACCAGGGGGAGTGCAAGACCGTGCCGCCCGTCATCAGGACTTATTAGACAAATTGGGTAAATCCTACTAATATTATAAAAGCGAAAGTTTGTAAGAATGTATGAATGTATGGATGTTTGTTCCTCTTTCACGCAAAAACTACTGAACGGAATTCGATAAAATTTGGCATATGGGTAGATCATGTCCTGGATTAACACATAGGCTACTTTTTATCTCGGGAAATATAAAGCAGGACTTTTATCCCGGGAAAAAACATTCACGCGGGCCGAGCCGCGGGCAAAAGCTAGTTAATAATACCAGCCCCGTATTATATACTGCTCACTGCTGGGCATGGGCTTCCTCTACCACTGAGAGGGGTTAGGCCTTAGTCCACCACGCAGGCCTATTGCGGGTTGGCAGACTTCACATACCCTCGAAATTCTTATGGAGAATTCTCAGGTATGTAGGATTCCTTACGATGTTTTCTTTCACCGTTAAAGTGAACGATAATTGATAAACAATACACACGTAACTTTGAATAGTCAGAGGTGTGTGCCTTGGGTTTCGAACCTCCGGTCATTGTCTCGGTAGACCGTTCCATTCCCAACTAGGCTATCGTCCACTTTGGGTAAATTAAACTGTTATTATAAATTAGAATGGTGGTGGTGTGTCCGTCTGAGTAGGTCTCCACAATGTCTATTTCCACAGGCAAGCCATAGTGGGCATGCACTGATGTATTTCTGTTTGCAGAATATTGTAGCCGGTTTAATTACCAGGCATTATAAGATTTAACATCTTATTCTCAGGGTGGCGAGCGCAGTGCAGTGCCACGCAGTTAGTAATTCAAAGATCTGTATAGTGTTGCTACTGTTTATGGGCGGTCGTATCGCTTATCTTCAGGCGAGCGGCGTGCTTGAATCGTTATTTAATGGCAAAAAATTACCACGAATTACGTAACCTCCCCTGCCTTAAAAACGACGTGATTCAAGTGGTAATTATTTATTGTCTTCTAACGGAAGTTTTCAATAAATGATCTTCGCATCTTTAATCCGATCCCAAAATAAACCAATCAAAATAAGTTATTTGTGAGATCGATCGAAAATGCGATCGGGGGGTTTAGAATGTGAAAAAACAAACACGATGTGTCTCCGATTCGTTTTATTGTGATTGGTTGAGAGACTGACGTATCGGATTCTCGATCAATCAAAAACATCAAAATACCGTTTTTTTTTTACATCCTAGCCCCGCGGATTCGTTTATCGAAAACGACGTTAAGTTACGCTCTTATTATGAATATATAATAAGAGTTGTTTTGTTTCAGATGATATCTCATGGCGGTGCTGGCTGGGGCATCATCTCGGCACGCGGCTGCCCACTGGATTAGTAACATTACATTAAATCGCCCCTATTTATACCATTATTTATTGTAGTGTATGAGTTAAGCGTAACAATTTACATCAAGAATACTCCCTAAATTGTAAAACTAACACCGAAACAGAGTTCCAAAGCAGTCATGTACAAATTGAATAGTGCCACATCAGATGTTACCATTTTATGCTATCGAGTTCAAACAACACGTGAACGAGTGTTGTTTATTTGTAATATATTTGTTAAAGATATATAGCAGCATTTATTATGATTTTAGATGTAATTAGTAGCTTCAGCAGCACCAAGGTACTTAAATGTTATGATCTAAATCGTAATATAGCTGTAAGTATCAACAGACGTGGATTTTAACTTCATTATCGAGTTACCTCAACGGGTAACATGTACATGCCAACCATATTGTGACATGAAAAGTTCTAACACTTTTGTGACAACATTTATATTTGTATACAGTTTGATATATATGTTTTAACACAGCACTGTTTTGCTGTCTAATCATAATAAATACCTCTATTCCAGTCTTTAGAATTTTATTGTATGTGTTATAAACTACGTCTGTGATCATCTTCGATTTCAAAATCGTAAACTTGTTGACACGTATTTTAAAATAATGAATGTTGTATTGATTCGTTAATGTATCATTATGTTTGCAGTATTGCGAAATTACAGTTAGATCAATGTACAACATTTTAGTTGTTAAGTAAGCAGAAATATTAAATATAGTGTGAATATACGAACATATGTTTTTATTTAAACATTATTAGTTGTTTTATTTGAATGTCATAAATCGGAACTTATAATGACATAGCCATTTTTTTGGGAGTAAAAAAATGTGAAACTAATATAAATTTTACACTTTTAAACATATTTTTGTGAAATTATTAACAACTTAATAGCAGCCAATTTACATTATGATAGATTTTTACCTCCTTGTATACAGGAAATAATTTTCGCCGCACTGTTTTTGGCACCATACATAATGTATTATTAAATACAGAGTATTGATTAGTTGCCAAATTGTATAGTACAAGTACCGTAGAGCTAAAAAAATATACGTGGGTAGAGTACATAATACCATGACGAGTTAGCAATGTATTAACCTTAGTGAAGTGTTGAATTTTAAATGCGTCACTTCATTCTCCTTGTTAATTACTACCAAAACGGCGTGTATTTCATTACAATTAATTTAGATCTGACTGAACTGTTAATCAACGTTAAAACTTAATTATTAACCAATATTATTTATCTTTCTTCATACATTCTTGTCTTCTAGCCAAGGGCTGACGTAACGAGTTCAACGAGCAATTTCTGTGTGCAGACGATTAAATTATTATCCAAGTATCGCTATGCCGGTAGTATACAATTTTTAATAGGTAGCACTCGACATTATCCTATTTATTTTTATTTTTACTATAAATAGAAATGACTACTCTTTTTTCATTCCTTTGTTCTCTTTGATAGAGCATGTTAATCCTACTAGTATTATAAACGCGAAAGTTTGTATGTTTGTTACTCTTTCACGCAAAAACTACCGAACGGATTTCGATGAAATCTGGCACACGGATTTGATCACGTCTTGGTTTAACACATGGCTACTTTTTATCCCGGGAAAATATAAAGCTTTATCCTTATAATAGCTTAGCTTTTTTTTGTAATATAAATTCCGGAAATCTTCTAAACGCGGGCGGAGCCTCGGGCAAATCTATACTAATATTATAAAGCTGAAGAGTTTGTTTGTTTGTTTGAACGCGCTAATCTTTCAATTCGAACCAGTAGTTCAGGAACTACTCTTGAAAAATTCTTTTTGTGTTGAATAGACCATTTATCGAGGAAGGCTTTAGGCTGTATAACATCACGATGCAACTATTAGGAGCGAAGAAATAATGGAAAATGTGAAAAAAACGGGGAAAATTATTCATCCTTGAGGGCTTCCATTGCGTGCGCTGCGAATACGGTTCAAGTTACCAAAAATATATGTATGAAAGAATTATCCCTCTTGAAATGATCTAAAAAAATGTCCGCGACAGTTTATGTCTATCTTTTAAGATTAACTCACTAGAACCGTTTTATGGTAATCAAATTTGGTCGAAATTAATGCATTATTTGTTAAGAGTTGTATCAACGTCATAGTCATAGAGTGATTTAACGGGAAGGTTTTTATGTACTTTTAGCCCGGAAAACCTTATTAACGCGGGCGAAGCCGTGGGCAGAAGCTAGTCCTGGTATATAATATTCTGATACGAATGAACTCTAACGTAAACAAATAAATACAAATAAAATAATAAAATGTATATCCATAAAATAGATTAGTTTGTTTACGTTTCTTGTTCTCTCTAAATATGGCTAAATAAAAAACCTGACAAGAGCGAGTTGGACTCGCGTAACGAGGATTCCATACAAATTTGTAGGTAAGGTATCTAAGCTTATAACTTCAATAGTTCGCCAAACTTAATCAATCAATTTTAATGAAGTTTGTACATTCTCTTGTTTTTGTTCTTTAAGTATTTTTTTACTGTTTTCAGGCTGTAAGACCTTGCTTCTTGCCATGGGCGTAACTATAGCTTTCACATAGGGGGTCCTACGATATAAAAATAGTGGCGTGGGTTCTTGCCTTGCATGACACCGTCTAAGGGGGAGGGGGGTCCGAATCCCAAAAATGTCAGCGGTCAGTGGCGTAGCGTGGTTTATTGTAAGTTAATGGAGGGGTCCCCCGGACCCTACCCCCCCCCCCCTCACCTCTATACGCCCATGCTTGCCAAATTTTATGATTTTAGGTCGACGGGAAGTAACCTATGTGTTTTGATTCTCGTGTGTAATGCCAAATGTTGTGCTATATCCTACTAATATTATAAAGGCTAAAGTTTGTAAGTATGTATGGATGTTTGTTGCTCTTTCACGCAAAAACTACTGAATGGATTTCGATGAAATTTGGCACACGGGTAGATCATGTTCTGGATTAACACATAGGCTACTTTTTATCCCGGAAAAATATAAAGCGGGACTTTTGTCCCGGGAAAACCCATTCACGTGGGCGGTCATGTCTTTTGATCGCCTTGACTTGCAAGTTTGATTTTTCACTACTGAAAGAGTCAAGAGACCGTAGACCCGAGCATTTGATATAAATTTTAACTTGATATCTCTACGAGACTACGTATTCCCAGATAACAGTCTTGAGAGACAGACGGACAACAAACTAATCCTATAAGAGTTCCATTTTCGTTTTGAGGTACGAACCCTAAAAAGTTAAATTCCTTGTGGGATTTGTTCGAGAGTAGGGCTGCCATCCTTCCGAAATTCCCCGGATTTGTCCTAGTTTGAAGGGCGTCCGGAAGGGGTTTTTAAAATGTCAAGGGAAATATTTTTTTATAGATAAGCGATAAATTGAAATAAATCTTAGTAAAAAATTCATTCATAATAACCCGCATTCAAGAAGGCACGACAAAATATTTTTTTTCAGAGGTGTCCGGGAAAAACCGCATATTTCACCCAAATGTCAGGGATTTTTGATGTGTTTATCCGGCGTCGGCAATTTAGGTGATGGCAGCCCTATTCGCGAGTGAGACTACGCACATAGTAGGTATATTTAAAATGTATGTATAAGAACTTGGATAATGCGGCCTGTCACAGTAAAAACTCCACCAGAATGCTTTGCAATGCAATGCAATCAGCCCTGTTTTATATATTGCCCACTACTGAGCACGGGCCTCCACTATTGCTGAGAGGGTTCATGCCTTAGTCCACCACGCTGGCCTAATGCGGGTTGGCAGACTTCACATACCCTCGAAATTCTTATAGAGAATTCTCAGGTATGAAGGTTTCCTCACGATGTTTTTCTTCACCGTTAAAGCGAACGATAATTGATAAACAATACCTAAACATGCAACTTCGAAAAGTCAATGATATGTGCCTTGGGTTTGAACCTCCGGACAATGTCTCGGTTGACGTAGACCGTTCCATTCCCAACTAGGCTATCGTCGCTTTGAATGCTTTGTTCCGGGTGAATTGCATTCACAGCACACAACGTTCCACGCTATCCTATATGTATTATTTGAATTGCATCGTGTTTACCACGAATTAAAGATAGAATGGATAGAGTTTACCATCAATTTACTAAGAAAACCAGTGTCGCCAAACTCACACATGCATATATTCGCATACTATCATCTCTTCATTATGATTGACCAAAATCACCAATAAAGATAAAGCGTATAATACAAAATCATTTGCATTAAATTTAACCTTAATGCCATTGTATAAACTTCGTATTCTAAAAATTCACATGACTTCATACGACATTATTCCTTCAGTCTGAATTTTGATTTTAATTCGATTTCATACCGCTAGTCCACGCGAGATGGCGTATAATCGCAATGGCATTCATAAGAACTCAATGGCAGTTGTTTTAAGATAAGTTATTGAATGACACCCAGTACGCTACGCATGCCGGTAATAGTGTTGCACCCATACGTTACCTTTTTGTAAACCTATCGATGGTGTTTGTTTTATAACTAACATTAATAAATGAAATGGACTTATAACAAAATTATATAATATTAATTTGATAAGTACTGGAAAAGTTGTTGGAACTGTCTTGAATACAATTTTAACTCAGTAAATTAAAAATTATTTTAAATTTTAAGTATATATTTTAAATTCCTACTTTATAATTTCAATACTGCAGATATGTATGTTACACATACTATATTAGCTACACAGCTTATATAGCTAGTTTGCAATAAATTATAATGAGTATATATACTTATCATAGTGATTTCACTGCTGGGGTTAAGAGAGTAAGAGTAGACTTCACGTCTAAGCAAAACGTCAACCGGCAAGGCAAGAAAATATCCTTTGACGGACAGCAGAATTATGCCGGCCTGCTAATAGCTTCTGCAAGTTCCGTTTTAAGGACCCAATATCATAAGACTTGGAAACATTCGTGCCCGGCAACTGTTCCACAGTTTAATAGCAAAATTACGAACTTCTTAACCCGATTGATATGGGCTGAGATAGAAGAAATCACTAAGCAGTGGTTTCGCAAGCCAGCACGCGTGGTTCCCCTAAGGAACTGTGAGGATGGCCTAAGGTTAAACTTTTGTCCAGAGCACTCACCAAGACACGGACGATAGAATACACTAAGTGAGGCAATGTCTCGGCGTAACTGCATTGATTCCAAACTGAATAGTGCTTTGTGCTGTTTATGAGTGGTCGTATCGCTTGTTGAGCGACATGCTCGTCTCGTCAAACAAAAGTTGTTTAATTTTGTACCTGGATCTGACTCGGTAATATTTTACGCTTTTTGGGGGCAACAATTTCTTGTGCTTCGTTTGAAGAAGATACGCCTGCGTTTAAATTTATGATTTCAGGTTTACTTTGGAATCCACCACCCTAAGAAATAACATTAACGAAGAGATATCAAGTAATACTCATAATATAATATCAAGTAACATAGCTGATCAAACATTGTTAACCTATAAAGGAGACAGGCACATTTATATGTAATTAAAAACAATTATTTAAAACTATGTGTTGTCTCAATAAAAAGCTTTTCCCGTTAGAAAAGCCCCTAAAACGCAGTACGACGCATAGAAAAAATATCCATTATATCCCATGGGAGCAAATTACCGGAATAAAAGTAGCCTATATGTGTTAATCCAGGGTATTATGATCTGGCTGCGGACGACAACTTAGACACTTTAGCCCGGGGAAACCCGCAGCCGTCCCTAATGCGCCGAAGAAGGCCACCGCAGAGTTTTAGTTGGCATGCCGTGCGTTGTACATAGGTTAGGGACTCGGCCCGGTGGCTCAACGCTGGGTTGTAAGGCACGGTGAACCGAACAAAACCACTCAGTCGCCTCCCTTGAAAGGCTAGGTGATATTAATAAGTCACTTTCTCCGCGAAAAAAAAGGGTATTATGATCTACTCGTGTGCCAAATGTCTGAGTTTACTTCTAAGAAACATACAAACCAAACAAACATCCCGACATACAGAGATCCAAAAATTTCCACAAACATTTGCATTTATGATATTACTAAAATAATACAAGAAGTAAGATAAGATTAAAAAGGGTATTTTTAAATAATAACCTATAGTTTTTTTAATAAATTTATGTAGTAAAATAAAACAATAAAATAAATATTATGGTGTGTGGCTTTCTTATAATTACTTATTGATTGATGAATTAGAATATTTATATGAGCTTCTGCATTCACTTTAAAATATTGATTTCCCCTTTTTTTTACATTACACATCTTCTACAAAATGTTCTGAACATATTACGGAAAAATTGGAAGGAAACCAATTTAACCTTCCCGTAGCATTGATCCAACTTTCCTTAATAAATTGATCTTTTGGAAAACTGAAAATTAACAATCTAGTATTGTTTCATTAATTAATTATTATATCGACCACAGCTATGCATCACAAGCGGATCATGCATCAGATAACTTTTCGTACTTTTCTGCATAACATAACGCTTCAGTGAAAAATTAATAATTATCGATAATATTTTATCGACCACGCATGCACTAATTGAGTAGCGATGACATTATGAATTGGTGACAAATCATTCTAGAACAACTGATTTTCGTTTGCGACAATTAACCATATAGTGAAAAGAATAAGGAACATTTTAAATTGTAATTTTTGTGTCATGTTTGACAATAGAAAATCAAGATACATTTTTCAACTAAATAGCAATATACCAGAAAATATTACTTACCGATGGTACGAAATACCTCCGTGGGACACATTTTTGGTACGGCTATTATTTTTGCATTCCAGAATAGCATAATAGGGCATTTTAATATTTTTAAATATTTTTTCCAATCATTAAACCTTTGACAATGCGCAATGACGACTGAGACCGTTCAAACAGTGAGTTTGTACTGCATTCTAAACTAGTGTATCAAAGGTTACGCCCACTTTATAGTTCTATGTCTATCTCTGTTCTGTGGTGTTTACGACTGCTGTATAATCGTTCGCCGGCAACTGTACCTACATTGTACATTCTTATTGATAACCAGTGTATGTAAATGTATTTTTAGATGAAATTTATCGTAATGTGAAATTCGCGAAAGTTCTTTCCTTTCTGTCGTATCTAAGGAACAAGTTTCGACGAAATGCATGGAATTCTTTTCATTGCAACTTTATAACTGCCTGACCGGACTGCCTCGGTGGCGTAGTTGTAGGTATTATGGTGCGACTGTAATGCTGAGGGAGACCTCAGAACCTCGAACACGAGAGTGTTCGATCCCCGGGTCGGGCAGTGATATTGGAGTTTTTATTCAGTATCAGCTCTGAGTCTGGAATTTGTGCCCGATATGGAGATAGGCTCGCCCCCTATCACATAATGGGACGGAATAACGGCGAAAAATGGGTGCCCTAGTTGCGCAACTGCCTACCCCTTCGGGGATAAAAGGCGTGAGTGAGTGTGTGTGTCCAAATTTATAATATTGTCTATATTTTTTACTATATACGAAGCACCCTAGACCCCTCATACAAATATTCTGATAAATAGGAATAAACTTAAAATAAATCATCAAATATTTCAGCTATTTTTACTGAAAATTTTATTTTTTTCCCATCACTAATCGAACTAAGCATGTATTATAATTAATATCATTGAGGCAATATAATTCAAAACATACTCTCCAAGCAGGTATGACTGTTGCCATCTGTTATAGTATCTGCTTCTCTACATAATAAACATGAAACCCAAATAGATATTTGGGTATCATAGGTCACTCATATTCAAGCACGTCGTTGATTAAACATGATCAAAATACGTAGTTGCCTACCTACACATTATTCACAATGTATTATAACAAAATAATGTAAATAAAAAAAGGGTGCGTGTACTTGTGTACGCCCTCGAGAAGTTATACTTCTTTGGCATCATTAAATAATTTAATAACAATTAGTATTAATTATGTTAAACTAGGGGGTCAAGGTTCGAAAATAGGTATGGGGGTCAGGGGGTAAAAATGTCTTTGAGGGATCAAGGGGGTCAAATAGGTTTGGGATCAAAGAGGTTGAACTGGGTTGGAGGTCAAGGGGGGTCAAAGAGGTCAAATTGTGTTGGGGGGTCAAATTTGGTTTGGGGAGTTGGGGGGGGGGGTCAAGCGGGTGTGGGGATGGCAGGCGCACAGTACAGTAGACCCGCCACACTAGAAGCCCTACCCTATCCTCTAAGGTAAAGTTCCTGATAGAATAAAATGAGGATATTAAGAACTTCCTTTATTGAGGTCGGTTAATAGTATTGAAACTAAATTACAGTGATGCGCGCGTATAACCTGTGACTTTTTGTGTTACATGGTGCGCGCGCATCTTAAAATTTCACTCTCATCATTTTTTTATAACGCGCCTAAAGGAATATAAATTGAAAAATATAAAAAAAAAACAACAATCCAGACTGCTTCAATATCTGCCATATTTATTAAATAAATTGAAGAACTGAAAAAAAAACAGAAACAAGATTTTAATTTGAATATTTAATTTTGGTTTTGAATCATTTTATATGACAGTGTTCACAAACGCTGTCGAACACGTCCACGTCTACGATTTTTTTACAATAAAAATATTTTCTTATTTACACTATTCTTAATTCATATTTATATTCTATTTTCTATTAGTTAAACTTTCTATAAAGCGTGTTTTTTAGTTGTTTTTTTTTAATATGAGATATTTTATTATTAAACTTGTAGTTCCCCAATTTTAAAATACTTGCAATACAGAGTAAAGTATATTACGTATTAGGTATGTAACTACAGGTAGTCTCGAACATTTTCCTACAACAAAAGATAAATTTTATATAAGTACCTACAATGAAAAACTTGACAAACTCAGACATAAACAAAGCATCCCATTTCCAATAATGTACATAATATAATGACAAATATTTGATACCAAATTTCATTGTAATTTTCAGACGCAATGTATTATCTTAAATATGGACATTACGTCGCAAACTGTGGGGCCAACTGATAAACCCGAGAGGTCATGTCTCGCAGCCATTTTATTAAACAGTGGCATCTTGTATGTCTGTCCAGACGCTTGTGCACATTTGCTCTCGCAATTCACCTGTATCTTGTTCTATTCTAGAGATCCAGTGAGATTTCATGGTGCTGTTAGGCACAAGAAACTTGACTTACGCGTACGGCGGTGTCTGCAGAGGCCAAGTCAATACAGGCCTCAACATTCAACACCTCAGCACTTCGACGCTGCGTAACTTGTTCTTCAAGTTGTGTAAAGGTACCTATGTAATTGTTACTATATTTAATTGTTAATCGGGCTGCAGCGGTCTCGATCATGTTCAAAACTACTTATAAATAATTCATTTGTAGAGTGCGAAAGTAGCTTCCTACGATTAAAAATATTATAGTTCCATATAATTAATAATAAAAGTAATTAACTATAAAATAAAAGTTATATTGTTACAGTCTATCGCAGCTATTAAATTTGTACCTAATGATACTAATGTCTGTCGCTACGACAACATAAGAATAATTATTGAAAAGAGAATAATTTTATTGTAGTTAAGTATTGCCATAGTATAAATGTATTGCTTATTTGGGAATCCATTATCTAACAAGAGATAATTCTGAAGTATGAATAGTCATACCCAAATCAATCTGTAACAAAAACTATCATTTCTAAACCAACAAAGGATTATTGTTTCTCTGTACCTATATGAATATGATTACCGAACATGTTCGAAGTAGGTCATCAAAAACAGCTAGTTGCTAATTGCAATAAATTATACATAAATTATACATCATACAAAGATATGTCCAGAACATCTGTTTTAAACTAATTAAACCAAATAACTCCATTTTCTTTCCAGCCTGCCAACTGAATAATATGGCCTCAATTCCGCCGTCGGCTTTCCATGCAGGGCGTATCCGAGAAACTCAGCAAGAAAACCGCGATATGAAACTGTCTACCACTTATAAAACCGGCAGCTCTGGGAAATACTTTAATACTAATTGTAAGACGATTAATTATTATAAGATACTAGATTTTGGCCGCGGCTCCGCCCGCGTGAATGGGTTTTCCTGGGACAAAAGTCCCGCTTTATATTTTCCCGGGATAAAAAGTAGCCTATGTGTTAATCCAGGACATGATCTACCCGTGTGCCAAATTTCATCGAAATCCGTTCAGTAGTTTTTGCGTGAAAGAGTAACAAACATCCATACATCCAGACATTCTTACAAACTTTCGCCTTTATAACATTAGTAGGATAAGAAAATTTAAATACTACAGGCACCTATACTTATAATTCTTCCCTGTGAACACAAGACCTTAAAATGATGTCATACGTAGATCATACAGAGAGCATCAAATTTTACGCAGACATTACGTATTTATGACTTCAATATGAAGTCATATTGGATTACATCATTGTGCCATGGTACTGGCATTAAATTTGACTTTAATATGACGTCATTTTTATGACTCCAATGCTACGTACATGATACGTCATATACCGTCATCTGTGATATCACATCTCCAAGAGATGGCGCTACACTACTACTGAGACGTACAAATCGTAAATCGCGATATCAAGATTCTCCGGCGAAACATGACCTACGGAGGAATTTTGTAATTGTAGGGGTTAATACATAGGCCGCACTCCCAATCAAACATTGACCGAATCCAAAAATTTCTATAGGTGCGTTTAGCAAATTATGAACATTAAAGGGCAAGCTGCATCGACTAAGAAACAAAATGCGTATTTTCAACATTGGGAATAATATTCAAACAATTTTGTGTTTGAATTTATGTTCATTCTCCGTCCAACGTAAAAAAATGTATACAGTTAGTTTTTGTGACGGTTCCCGCAAGTCAACGATTTTGGATTAGGTCATTGTTTTCTTAAGAGTGCGAGCCGCGAGGTATTCCTTTATAGAATCACAAATTCGGCTTCCGAAATTAGCTTCCACTGCGTGGGACTATATTTGGGACCGACGTGTAGTTTAGTGCCTTTGCTTTCAAGTTTCAACTAGGCGCTACTTTTTTCTTTCAGGTGGGCGATGGCACGACAGTGTCCACACTGCACTTGATCGTAAGTGGTTTGTTCGATGTTTATCCCTATAAACGTAGAACAAACCACTTACGATCAAGTGCAGTGTGGACACTGCCATGTCATCTGCCGTGTTGACTGGCGAAGGCGCCAGTCAACACAATTATGCCGGCCTGTTTGAAACTAGTTATATACAAGCTGATTTCGGGGACGCGACACACTAACGTGGCGGGTCTTACACCAGCCCCTTATTCTCTATGACAGTGTTACCTCGTAACGCGGCCGCGTCACGTTAAATATAGAATACCATTTAATTAGCGTTAAATGGTATTCTATATGCCAATTTCCATAGTTATAAATTTTCGCACTTGTTATGAGCGATGAAAATAACGTGTGCCATAGAGAATAACGGGGCTGGTGCTGGTCGATAATCGGGGAAAACAAATTCACAATATCCTACCACCACTTGTTTTTTTTTATTTCATCGAATGACGAGACGAGCATGCCCTTCGCCTGATGCTAAGCGAAACGACCACCCATATACAGTAGTAACACCTTTCAGCACATTGACTTCCAAAGTACTGTGTGGCATTCCACTGCGCTCGTCATCCTGAGGTCTCATTATGTCCAGTAGTTACACTGGCTACAAAGTCTTTTAAACCGAAACGCAACAGTGCATACACACTGCTGCTTTGCGGTAGAAATAGACATTGTGGTTACATTCAAAAGTTATAAATAATTAACCGGAAAGTGTCTTGAATTTGCGAGTACATAGTTATTCCTATATAATATTTGAAAAGTACTTTTCATTCTCAATTTCAGTAATGGAGCTGAGCCCATTGAAATATAATAGCAAGCTGATGAACAGCATTTGGGGACTATACAACCGCTATTCTCCCCATAATGTGAAAAAAGTGAACGACGCTCACGTCATGAATGCGGAATTGCAGCAGTAAGTATTTTATTTAAAACAAATGCCTATATCTAAAAGATAATCTTAGGAATCAAAGAATAAATACAAATAAATTGAATTGTTTCTGATTGATGATGGCCGCATTAATCGGCGCCGAGGAAGTAATTGTTATGTATTCGTTTCGTAACTTATATTATTGACAATTCCAGATCCAACCACAAATTTGTTTTATAAAATCCAAAATATATATGATGTTAAAAGAACCGTAATCTGAGTTTCTATATGTTTCCCGTCCTAAAATCATGACGAAAAATAATCTCATCAAAATGGTTGTATCTGGCTGGCCCGACCTCGTTCCTTCTGATAATGAGATTTGTTATTTGTAACAATCGAATTTATTTCGCGTTTACAAGCATACGTTATAGATATAAATATATACGCCTATATACGCGTTAAGTTAAACTGAAAAAAAAATCTTCCTATGAAATAAAGCAAATCTCTATTATTTTATTTTTCTTTCCTTTTTTTTACAAAAATCGCAAACAACAAAGTTATTTCACATTCGTAATATCTTTTTAGTTGTTACTCAAATATGTAAAAAAAACTTATCGATAGATTAGAAGGGTTTGGGATATAATATTATGTTGTGCTATTGACATAGGGCTGCCATCCGTCCGGAATTACCCGGATTTGTCCTTGTTTGAAAGGCGTCCGGGTACGTCCGCTAGTGGTTTTTAAAAAGTGTCCAAAAGGATACCTTCGGACCCTTCGATTACATACGTACTTAATCCGTTTTAATAACAATTTATAATAAATTAATAAAAGATAAAAAATTACAGCGATATTGTTATTTTTGTTGCAAACTATATTTTTTCAGATGTGTCCGAGGAAAACCCCATATTTCGCCCAAATGTCGGGCGTTTTTGCCGTGTTTATCTGGCGTCAGCAATTTAGATGGTGGCAGCCCTATATGGCCAACAATTCTGTTAGCAATTATAATTATTAACCTAGTTTTATTACTAAAACTAGGTTAATAATTTCCCCAATCACTTTTTGTACTATTGTGTAGTAAATAATAATAATAAATAATATTTTGTGGGTTAGTGTAGTGTATATAATATAGTGTATTAGAGCCAGAACTGGGTCTTAAGGAGGTCGGCGTTGCAATGCAATCAGCCCTGTATTATATACCTACTGCCCACTGCTGAGCACGGGCCTCTGCTAATACTGAGAGGGGTTAGGCCTTAGAACACCACGTTGGCCTAGTGCGGGTTCCTGACTTCATATACCGTCGAAATTCTCAAAAATGTAGGTTTTCTCGTTAAAGCGAACGATAATTGATAAACAATACCTACACATGCAAGTTCGAAAAGTCATAGGTGAGTGCCTTGGGTTTTGAACCTCCGGACATTGTTTAGGCAGACCGTTCCATTTCCAATTAATCTATACTAATATTATAAAGCTGAAGAGTTTGTTTGTTTGAACGCGCTAATCTCAGGAACTACTGAACCGATTTTGAAAATTCTTTCACTAATAGGAAGCTACATAACTCGTGAGTGCTATAGGCTACTTTTTATCCCGGGAAAATATTTTTGTCCCGGAAAAACTTTTTCACGCGGGCGGAGCCGCGAGCACTACTATAAATTAATAAATTCCAATAGGCAACAACGGGTTCCAAGTTCCAACAATGTTAAAGAACCAACGCCATCCTTTAACCAGTAGGTAAAAGGATGGCGTTGTTTTTGTTTAATTATAATTGGTTATTATTTGGCCTAAATTCGGCATTAGACTTCATGTGGTTAAAGGCGATTATGATAGTTCTAACAGACAATATGTGATTTTTTTTGCAATTAAAATAACTAGACATATTATATTTTCAGGTCAGCTAGCAATTCCGCGAAGAATGAACCTATGATTACTTTGCCTTCCGCGAAGTTGGATAACGTTTGGGCTGCCATCAATGTGTCTCAATCCCATTGATTTTCCTTCCTTCATTTGTAACTTGGGAAACTGCCAAGCCCTATAACTAGTCATAAGTGATTTTAATGATCTGTAAATACATTCAATATGTTTCCCTTTTTCGCGTTAGAAATTAAATTGATTTCATTATCAAACAAAAATTGTTTATTTTACAAATAATTTATAAATAAAAATATTTACAAGCATGTCTTGTTAACTAAAGCAAAGCGCTTAGCAAGCATGGCGCTTTAAACTGATACATAGATATTATTCTACCTGCGCTTTTCCATTAGTCACTGAACGTGTTAGAGCTTGATAAACTATTTACAGTAAAAAGTATTACCATTACAGATAATATATATATCACAATAATAAAATTAATGTGTGTATTTTAGAGCATACTAAACTAAAATAAATTAATTATACGACCTATCGAAATATTGATGCTAAATGCATTTCATTTTGTTTGAGTGCATTCTAAACTATCACATGTCATCATGCACTAATACTAGCTTAATACAATATTATCTAAGTGGATTATTTTCAGAATTAGTATTACTAAAACAACCTTCTTGCTCTCAAAAACTATTGTAACGATTCTTTTTTATTTCTTAAGCTTTCGTCATATATACAAATATATTAATTTATAATTTAAATATTGCACTGATTGGGGCATCCTACAGCCCTCTTCCAAAAATGTTAAAAAATATCTATCCATTTATCAATTCTGTTCTGTTGAATTGCAGCTCCATCAAAACCATAATTATGAACTATTATTTACCACAATATATTGGTATGGTTTATTAGTTTGCAGGTCAGATTTTACTGATTAAAAATCAATTATTCTTAATTGGGTAGATATTTTTTATATTTCCAAAACCAAACTAAATAAAACTTAATAAATTAGTCTATTTTTATAGAAAAACTAGCTCCACATGAACATCCCAAATCTGCATTGGGGTTTTGTATGACACGAAAAGCAGATCTTATTAGTTCTGTATGGTAGTCCACTGTTGATCCTTTGATATAATCTAGAGATGTTTCATCAATTACAACTTTTACACCATCCCTCTCAAATACTCTGAAACAAATATATTGGATTAATTAATTAACAAAAAAGATAAATTAACACTCCACAAAAAAGTTTTGTGCTCACACCAAGAAACAAGTTAGGTTGTGAGCATGATATAATTATGTGTATTAATGAGTCATTTGCAAGTAGAAAATTTATTTTAGTATAGTTCAGTACGTGATTTTATGTTGCTTGGCCATCTATAGCCCGCTTCACCCCAGATAGTAACATTTCTCTCTTTATTTCATACTAATGAATAATAGATGGAAAGGTCACTAGTTTTACTGTAAGCATATCTGCCCAAAAACTGATGTTTGAGAAACTGCTATCTTTCTATATTATAGGTAAAACATTATTCTAATCAAATAGGCACTCTATAACAATGTTATGAGCAACAAGACATAGCATGTTTCATTTAAAAGAAAATTATTTATATAACATATTATAATTATTAAATGCCTCAGTGGCATAGTTGTCTTGAACGTGCAATAAGACCATTAATCTGAGGTCCCAGGTTGAAATCCTGGGTCAAGCGAAGTGATGTTGAGTTTTTCTGTCAAATTTCAGACTGGAATTTGTGCCTGATATCGTTGCTTTGCATGGATAACCACACAATCCCAAGGAAACAAATTTTACAGGACAGCCATTGGAAAAATTTAAAAATGTTTTTTGTTGTAACTTTGTACTTATTGAAGATATTATATAATCAATGAATGTATTAATCAAAAGGGCATTCATCAATGTTTTGCTGTAATCCTGATTGTTATGTGCTTGACTTTTAATACTATGATTAATTAATAACCGATAATCAACCAATGATGTAAAAGACTTATTGACTTTCATCCTACTAATATTATAAACGCGAAAATTTGTAAGAATGTATGGATGTTTGTTACTCTTTCATGCAAAAACTGCTGAACGGATATCAATGAAATTTGGCAGACAGGTAGATCATGTCCTGGATTAACACATACGCTACTTCAAAATATGCAGCGGGACTTTTATCCCGGGAAAACTTATTCAAGCAGGCGGAGCCGCGGGCAAAAGCTATTAAACATAAAATATAGACTATTATGGATTGTATGGTGTTATAGAAAGGAGTCACAAATTGAATATTGTGTGATTATTCATGCAAAGCAGCGATATGGCAATAGGCTCAAAATGGCACGAAACACACAAGGCGAAAAATTTATGCCTTCTTTGCACATCTGCCTACTTCTTTCAGGATAATGTGTGTATGTTTTGTTTTTAATTTACTTTATATAATTATTCTGTACATGCGTATTTCACTGAACTCCTCCTAAACAGCTGAACCGATTTTTATGAATTTTTTTGTGTCTTCAGGTGGAATCAAGAATGGTTTAGATTTACAATTTGGTCTGGGAAATTGCATAGCGGGACTTTTATCCAGGAAAAACCCTTTCGTTTGGGCGAAGCTGCTGGCAAAAGCTGGTATATCTATACCCTTGATAATTCAATCCCATTTTTTCAAGGATTTTCAAGGACATTGTTGCCTTTTCAGAAGTTGTCCTATTCCCCGTTTTTTCACTTGCATGAACAAAATATAATTATAATATCAGCCTCGTATTATATTGTACTAACATTCAGTGGAGTGTTACATAATATTCATGATTTAACCCGAGATAATACAGATAAAATGCTCCAACTAAAATTAAACCTGTACTATATTCTAATGGACAAATACCTATCATCTTCCAGCACTTTGTCGTCCAAATCGAACTTATACTGGAAACCGGAACAACCGCCGCTCTCCACACAAAGCCTTAGGAATTTATCATTGCTATCACATAACTTCTTTAATTTTTCTACGCAGCTGTCGCTTATAGTAATACCATCCGATGGCGCAATATCTGGAGTTTCTTTTGCATAACGTCTGTACAGGTTACTCCTTGGTACAAAATAACCCAATCTCAATACGCTCCTGATGTTTAATAACATGATTCCATCACTGTCTACGTATTATTGTAATAACATACGATAATGACACTGTTCAAATATACCATAGTGATGCGACTCGAGTCGTGTTTTTACTCGAGTGACTCGAGTGTGTTTGCGAAATTCGTACTCGAGTGAAAAAAATATTGACTCGAGTTAATTTGCACTCGAGTTGCCGAGTTAACTCGGCGCACAGAGTAGTCTAGCAGTAACCTTACTTCACAGTCAGCTGTCAAGTGTCAACGTCACGAACTTCAATGCTGCTTATTTAGGTAAATATTTTTTCCGCTTTATATATTCTCGGGACATAAAGTAGCCTATGTGTTAATCTACACGTGTGCCAAATTTCATCGAAATTCGTTCAGTAGTTTTTACGTTAGTGTAACACACATACATTTTTACAAACTTTCGCGTTTATAATATTAGGCTCAAACTTTATGGATATTAAAAGGGGCAAAATTTTTAAATACCTATGGAATATGGATCTTGGATCTATTAAAATAATATTTTTAGACCCCTCCGTTTATAAATAACTTTACAAAACGTTCATATTAATGTTGCAAAATAAAATTACAGAAATCTCAAAATCGGAAGACTTTAAAATTATACGATTTATCGCAAAGGCCTAGTTTTTGGGAGTACTATCCAAATATATATAAAATATTTTGGTTAGAATTTTAGCTTTTTTAGATATGCCCTTTTTCCAATACCCATTATTATTTTTATATTTTTTTAATGGCGTCCCCGCACACGCGATGATTCTGCCAATGTCGAAATATGACTCAACATCTATACACCAGAGTCGTGTCAAACGGAAAAAAGGGTCTTGAACATTTTTGCCAAGAACAACACATCTGAGGACAACACAATTAATAAAGGTTTTAAAAACTGCTATATAAAATCTCACTCGAGTTGCATGGCGTGAAAATACAAAATATTTGACTCGAGTGACTCGAAAACTCGAGTACAACTCGAGTAACTTACTGAAATTACTCGAGTGACTCGAGTCATAAAATCCTATTCGAGTCGCATCACTAATATACCATTAGCGTATCTTCTCGAACTTCGAAGTAATCTATGCATTCAATTCAATTCTTTAGTTTATGATAATGATTATGTACTCAATGAATAAAGAAAGATTTGTTTTTGTGACAACTGACTGACAACCACTGTTGCCAACTCCAAGAAACCAAAAAACAACAGATGACTTAACAAAAACAGGAGAAAAGAGTAGATCGGGGATTTTGAAAAAAAGAAAGGGTCTCGATTTCTATTTTTCCCTCAGTGTAGTGATGCGACTCGAGTCGTGTTTTTACTCGAGTGACTCGAGTGAGTTTGCAAAATTCATACTCGAGTAAAAAAAATATTGACTCGAGTCAATTGGCACTCGAGTTGCCGAGTCAACTCGCCGCACCGGGTAGTCCACTCGGTAAACTACTAACCTTACTTCTCAGTCAACTGTCAACGTCACGAACGTCAGTACACCTATTAAGGTAAATATTTTTCTCGCTTTATATATTCCCGGGATATAAAGTAGCCTATGTGTTAATCCAGGATATGATCTACCCGTGTGCCAAATTTCATCGAAATCCGTTCGGTAGTCTTTGCGTGAGAGTAACACACATACATCCATATATTCTTACAAACTTTCGCGTTTATAATATTAGTAGGATAAGATGGAAAAGATTAACACCAAAATCTTCGATTTTAATTTTTTTTTTGTGTTGATTTGACTGGTTAGACTAGACACAAACTAGGTCTCTCGATCAATCACACATCAAAATACCGATACGTCAGTCTCTCAACTAATTACAAGCGGAGACGCAACGTGTTTTTTTTTCACATTCTAAGCCCACTTTCTAAGAAAATGTCTTTATAAATATCTTATAAAGACATTTTCTTATGTCACATTATTAAATGTATGCCTAGCACAGATATATCATAGCATAACAATTACTGTAAAGACTATTATTACTAATTATTTTCAATGTTCCATGTCACTTTGACAGCTGTTATTTCAAATTTGTTATTAGAATCCTATAGGTAGGCGTGTAAAATCGACTTTCGCTTAATTGGCAAGGGAATATTAACAGGATAATAAAGTTTTTAATTAAAAACTGCTACAAAAATGTCACTCGAGTTGCATGGCGTGAAAATACAAAATATTTGACTCGAGTGACTCGAAAACTCGAGTAACTTACTGAAATAACTCGATTGACTCGAATCATAAAATCCTACTCGAGTCGCATCACTACCTCAGTGACGTCCGCGAAGTAAGTCCATAGGGTGACGACAAAAAAAAGCTCCTGCACCATTTTATATAGTACAAATTTACTAATCTGTACATAAAAACAGTGAAAATGCATGTAAAAACCAGTAAAAAATCTTTAAAACAAAAAACAGTAAAAATTCGACTTTAAACAATAAACAGGGATGAAAAAGCAAAAACAGTAAATATACTGTTAAAACAGTAGGGTTGGCAACACTGCCAGTGACAACTAAAGTCTGTCTAGGGATGCCAGATAGAACCTCAGTAATACTGGTATAGAATATAAATAATGGTACACGCTATAAAATATAAAAATTCAGTATACAATTTTTCCGGCGACCTTTTTTTTTGGTCCCAATAGGAGAATTTGTAACCAGTACTGCTACTTATACGTCCTTGCTAATCTATGGTGTTATATTGCTTCAGTGTATCAACAACAAAAAAAATATTATTAGTAAATTATTACAATTACTCATGATGTAATTATGCAACAAGAATTTATATATTCTTAGATACAAGAAAAAAAAAGTAAATTTTTCATTGATGTTGAAAGTTGGTACTTTTACGTACCAACACAGGTTTTAGTTGATACAAAGTACAAGACCCTGAAAAATGGTACATGTACCAGGAAATTAGTACGTCTGGCATTAATGAGTCTGTCTCGGGAAAGAACCCCCGCAGACGCGGCGCCACCGTCATGCGACGTAATGTTGCTAACTTTAAGGTGTTGGACGTATAATTATTTTTTAGTGTTTATTTTATTACGAAAAATTAAAACAAAATGTTACCAATATTGCTGTATTCGAAGAATCTGCGTTACGGGGATTTAGGGTAGGTAGAGGATTTGGGGTTACCGGGACAGGTTTACAATTTTACTTTACTCCTGAAGTTTTGAATGCTTTGCAGCATTTCATAGTAATGGAGCAAGCTTGCAAAATCTTAAAACGTCGTATATATAATAAAATATTTCAAAAAGTAGGGAAATCGAATAACTAGTTTTATTTCAGTATTTTAGATACACAAACATACACGCACACTCACGCCTGTTATCCCCGAAGGGGTAGGCGGAGGCGCAACTACTGCACCCACTTTTCGTCGTTATTCCGTCCCATGATGTGATAGTGGGCGAGCCTATCGCCATATCGGGCACAAATTCGAGACTCCGAGCTGATACTGAATAGAAAAACTCAATATCACTTTGCCCGATCCGGGGATCGAACCCGAGACCTCAGCTTTGCAGTCATACTGTAATACAACTACGCCACAGAGGCAATCGAGGCATTTTAGATATGATAATAAAATCAATAAATCGGGAGACTACAGACAAAATAGGTAAATCTCTCGATAAATCGGGAACTTCGCAACACTGCTCGTAAACAGCACCGAAGAATACAACATGGCCGATCTGTGATATCTGTCAAAATCTCCCGATCAATCGGGAACTTTGTAACACTGCACGTAAACAGCACCAAAAAACACAACATGGCCGATCTGTGACATTTGTCATGATTAGTTCCACATATTGCCGCGGGACTTCTTTCGTGAGACAGAGCCAGACTTTACCTGGATGAATCAACATTAGAACACTATTACTTTAAAGTCTAGAAGAATAAGGGATGCCAGACTCAGTTATACCGGTACAGATGTCACTGAAAGTTGGTATTTCACCAAAAATAATTTTACACCAGGGCCGCGCCGCACTGTGGAACGTCCCCATAGAAAGGGCGTGACATGTACCGGTAGTATTGAATGTCTGATAACTGGAAACTGAATTGCATTGTGGAAAGGGGATAATATGACCTTTCAAGTTTTATAATTTTTACCCCTCTAATCACTTTATTTTACCTAATATATAGCACCAAAGTCGAAGTATCGAACACTGTCGAAAATGACCTCACTGTTTAAGAAAGATATTTGTGGTATTCGCAATAGTTTGAAGAAGTATTTTATAAATAAAACGGTTTAATAGGATACATTTATATAAATGCAAATGTTTCTTTTTAAAAAGACGCTATATTTTATGGTTAAATTAAAGTTTAAAAAAGTAATCGAAGTGTTTGATAAAATCTGTCATATAATAAAAACGCCACGAAACCCCGACCTAATGATACTTGTGTTTGATAGTTCAGAGTAATAAGGAAATTAAGCAAGAACATTATGTACCCCCCCTCGTCCCCCTTTCGAAGGAAAGTAACGAAATAGGTTACACACCTGCTAAAAATGCCTGAGCATCTGCAAGCTGGCTAAATTTTGAGAATTATGAATATTTCATCAGGTGTTGATATTACACGAAAGCAATCGAGTAGGTTGGTTTCAATATTTTTTTTAATTCAATTATTGTGTCATTTTAATCCATCCTAATATAATAATATTACTCGAAATAAGTTATTTACGGTGTTAGGAAACGCCTGACAATTTCTTTTGAGTAAAGTCCTTGAGATCGTCAATTTAGGCGATTTTAAGACGTGTCTATTTTTCATTCATTAGGCTAAAATATACCCTATACTGTATTGTATTTCACTTGTTTAATTGCATTAATGTCAAATTATTGTGTATCTATCCTTAGTTTGGTTTTAAACTCCCTTGAGATATAGGCATATTTTTATATATTTTTTCATAGTCATATCTGTTGAAGGTTTTTTATGTTCTTGTATCAATTTAGCTGGCTGATATTAATCTGTCACACAGAGGTTTCCATAGTGATGAAAAATAACACATGAAAAATATTGTACTACGTTTGGTTCTACAATGTAATTCTATATAGCGTAATCTCTGCTAATTATACCAAATAAATATTTCCATACGACATTTCTAACAGGTTATGGGCCCAGGCTCGCAAGTCAGTAAGCAAGTATCAGCTTATGATAAAAAACATTCAAGATGAATCAAAACTATATTGAGAAATTGAACGGCGTAAATTATGATACTTGGAAAGTGCAAGTACAGGCAGTACTCACGAAGAATCAAGTATGGAAATATGTTAATGGATCGTTTCCTAAGCCGGACACCGTAGTAGAAGCGAGCGCATGGTCTGACGAAGACGATATGGCAAAAGCTGATTTGATTATGGCAATGTGTCCAGGTGAGCTGAAACACATTAGAGGGTGCGAAACTTCGCACGATATGTGGAGGAAACTGGAGAAAATTTATGCATCTAAAGGACCGGTAAGAAAGGCAAGTCTTTTAAAGAAATTAACATTGAGCCGCATGAAGGAAGGAGATGATGTACAGAGTCATTTGAATAATTTCTTCGAAGCCGCGAATATGTTAAGCGATATGGGTGTAGAAATACACGATGACATGCTGTCAATATTGTTATTATATAGCTTACCAGATAGTTACGAAAACTTTAGATGTGCTATGGAGAGCAGAGACGAGCTGCCGAACGTTGAAGTACTGAATATTAAAATATTGGAGAAGGCTAGCACAAGTGCCAATGAAACTCACAATATTGAAGGAGCCATGTATGCGAAAAGAAAGGGATATAAAAAGGACTCAAAAACTAAGCAGCAAAATGCAAAGATTAGTAAATTTATGTACAAATGCTTCAAATGTCATGAGTTTGGACATAAAGCTTCAGAGTGCAAGATGAAGCGAAACAATGATGACGCAAGATGCGCCACGGATTTAGACAGAGGATAGTTCTTTTGATATTATTTTTAGTTGTATAAATTTTTCGAAATGTTTACAATTTAAGAAGAATGACTGGATCCTCGATAGTGGCTGTACTTCGCATTTGTGTAACGATTTAGATAAATTTACTAATAATTTTTGTATTTTACAGGATAAGTTAAACCTAGCATCAAATCTGTCGACGGATATAAAGGGCAAAGGTGACGTAAGGTTGTCAGCATCATCAGGCAGGCGGCTAACTTTTAAAAATACCTTGTTTGTACCAGATCTTAGGAGCAATTTGCTATCGGTAGCGAGAATTGCGGATAACGGGTATGAAATTCAATTAACTAAAGATAGGGCCTGTATAGATGATGTGAGTTCAGGTAATACTGTGATGATAGCCAAACGTGTAGGGAATCTTTATCTTTTTAAAGGATTGGATGAACAATTGTGTTCTTTTGTTGATTCAATCGATATAGTGACTTGGCATCAGCGTATGGGTCATTTGAATGGTAAAGATCTCTTAAAACTTTTAAACCATTGCGGATATAATACGAAAGATGCAGATTTGAGAAAACTATCCAACTGTGATGTATGTGCTAAGGGAAAAATGAGTTCGTTACCATTTTCGAGATCGGGTGGACCGTGTAATGAGTTATTACGAATTGTACATTCCGATGTGGTAGGTCCTTTCAAAGCGCCTTCGATTGGCGGAGCAAAATACTTCGTTACATTTATTGATGACAGTTCTCGATGGTGTGAAGTATATTTACTCGGACGGAAGAGTGCGGTTTTCAACGCATTTAAACTGTACAAAAATTACGCAGAAAGATTGACAGGTAAGAAAATAAAATTCCTTCAATCTGATAATGGTGGTGAATTTTGTAACCGTAAATTTGATGAATTTTTAAAGAACGAAGGTATCCAAAGAAAGTTGTCGATTCCGAGGACTCCTGAAATGAATGGAGTCAGTGAACGCAAAAATAGAACTTTAATTGAAATGGCTAGGTGCATGTTATTATCTTCCGGTTTATCCATAGGTTTTTGGGCGGACGCTGTTATAACTTCATGTTATGTACGAAACCGTTGTCCGACTAGCAGCCTAGGCGGTGGAATCCCATTTGAAAAGTGGACAGGCACTTCTGTGAATTTGTCAAATATACAATGTTTTGGGACGAAAGCTTATGTTTTGGATAATACACCAGGAAAGGATAAATTTGATGCACGTGCCAGAGAGGGAGTATTAGTAGGTTATCCTCGATCAACTAAAGGATATCGGATTTGGATACCATCTGAACATAAAGTCGTTGAAGCTCGTGATGTTAAATTTGTTTTAGATGAGAAAACAATGGAGAATCATGAGAAGATTGAATTAGAAGTTGGAGACGTACATTATAGAGAAAAGGATCCGGTTGTTTCAGATGTGTATATACCCAACCAAGTCATATTTGAAACCCCTTCAGGTGCTGGAGACCAAATGAATGAGAACGATCATATAATTGCCACACCACGTACAGCAGAACCCGACTGCAATGGTAGTGGAGATGCTCATGGTGGAAATATACATTCGGAAGAGGTCGAGCAAGTAGGGGAAGATAAAAGAAGACGAGTTATTTTAAAAAGAGGTCCAGGCAGGCCAAAGTTGGTAAAAGGAGAAACTGGACGTCCCAAGAAGGTATATAATATGGTAGAGGTAGAGGCACCAGCTCATGAATCGGAACAACTTGGACAAAGCACGTTGAGACAATTTGAAGAGACAGACCGACAAACCAATAACGAAGATATGCAGGATAATGAGAATCAGAATGAAGATGATGAAGAATTTTTCTCTGCAATGGCTGAAATGTCAATTGAGCGAGCTTTATCAAGCGACGATCATGAAGAATGGCGGGAAGCAATTCTGTCAGAAGTCACAAGCTTAGTAAAGAACGAGACGTGGGAAATTGTTAAGAAGCCAAGGGATCGGAAAGTTGTAGGTTGTCGTTATGTCTTGACAACGAAATTAAACGTCGATATGACAACGAAGAAAAAGGCTAGATTAGTAGCAAGAGGATTTAGCCAACGTTAATGTATAGATTACCATCGAACGTTTGCGCCAGTAGCGCGACTTGAAACCATTAGACTACTAATTGTACTAGCTGTAGAACTGAACCTAGAAGTCCATCAATTGGATATTAATACTGCGTATTTAAATGGCCGACTCGATGAAGGGGTATACATGCAGATACCGACAATATTAGAAGAAACTTTGATTACGCTAATCCAGAGGGAGAATGCAAGTTCCACAGTTAGGAAGCGTGCTGAGAAAATGTTAGTCGACCTTAAGGCTGGAGGCAACGCCTGTTTATTGAAACGTTCGTTGTATGGCTTGAAGCAAGCGGGACGGCAGTGGTATATCAGACTAGATAAAAAATTGCGCCGAATGGACTTCAAACCAACAGTAAACGAGCCGTGTCTTTATTACCAGCGGAAGGAAGATGGAACCATTTTGATAGTAGTTATATATGTTGACGATATTTTAGTAGCTTCAGATAATCTTATTTTGATACAGGAATTTAAGAAAGATTTAGCTGCTGAATTTGAGCTCAAGGACTTTGGACCAGCGAAATACTGTTTAGGTATAGAAATAAAGAAAAAGAATGGTGAAATAAGTCTGTCACAGCGAAAATATATTCAAGATACTTTGAATAGATATGGTATGGTGGACTGCAACACTGTATCCACACCCTTCGAAGTGGGTTTGAATTTTGCAGTACCAAAAGATCATCGTGAAAATGATAAAGTAAAAGAACCGTGGCCATATCGCGAGCTCATAGGAACACTCATGTACCTTAGCGTAGGCACAAGACCCGATATTTCTAATACGGTTTCTAAGTTAGCTCAGTTCACGACCTGTCCAAGTCATACACATTGGATTTCGGCTAAGAGAGTTCTTCGATATTTAAAGAAGACAATTGACTACCGATTGACATTTCGTAAGACAGGGAAATCGTTAATAGGATATTCAGATGCCGATTGGGGTAATTGTTTGATCGATAGGAGATCATACTCAGGCTACGCGTTTATGTTAGGAGGAGCGGCTATTGCTTGGCGATCTCAAAAGCAAAGAACTGTAGCTACATCTTCAACTGAGGCTGAGTACATTAGTGTTAGCGAGGCAATGAAAGAAGCTCTGTACCTTAGCAGTTTATTGAATGAGATAGGATTAGATAGCTTATCGAAAACTGTCGTTTATGCTGACAACCAGGGAGCTATATATCTCGCAAATGATCCTGTGTATCATGCTCGTAGCAAACATATAGATATAAAATATCATTTCATCAGAGATGTATTAAAAGACAACGCTATAGTGATGAAATATGTGTCGACAGATCTGATGGTAGCTGATATCCTCACAAAGGCTTTGCCTGTTTGTAAGCATTATAAATGCATGGTAGGTTTGGGGATGGTGTAGCTAAATTGAGGGGGCGTGTTGAAGGTTTTATATGTTCTTGTATCAATTTAGCTGGCTGATATTAATCTGTCACACAGAGGTTTCCATAGTGATGAAAAATAACACATGAAAAATATTGTACTACGTTTGGTTGTACAATGTAATTCTATATAGCGTAATCCCTGCTAATTATACCAAATAAATATTTCCATACGACATTTCTAACAATATCTGTATTTTTCAAATAAACTAAATTGGTAATGGATAGGTCTATTATTCAATAATACACGTAAAAAAATTCAAATCTTTACGTTGTTCCGTTGTTGAGTTATCATAAGATATGTAAGAGAGACATGTCACGCCCTTTCTATGGGGACGTTCCACTGTGCGCCGACCTAAGACAACGCCTGTGTGCGAAATCTATGAATAGCCTCTGATTTTTGTCTTCTTTCGATATTTTTTATTATTCAAAGTTAACCCTTAAACAAATGCGGCGCTGTGTAAGACTTATAAAAGATGTTAAAATTGATTCAGCTTACAGCATATTTTAGAAGTAGTTTTAATATATGTAAAATTAAATAAAAAAGAAAACATAGTATAATATGTATATGTTTTTTTGTGTGGGATATTATTTCCCTATATCCTTTACTGCAATGCCTCTTTGTGCACGCAAAGTCACGAGCATAAATATCTTTAAAAATCAAAATTTCAAATCGCCTATATACGCGTTAAGTTAAACTAAAAAAATATTCTTTGTTTGAAGTAAAGCAAATCTCTTTTTATTTTTGTGAAGAGAAAAAAAGATTAGTATCTATACTAATATTATAAAGCTGAAGAGTTTGTTTGTTTGTTTGTTTGAACGCGCTGCCATTTATCGAGGCAGGCTTTAGAAGAAAGAAGAAAGAAAACGGGGAAAATTATTCATCCTTGAGGGCTTCCATTGCATGCACTACGAAAACGGTCCAAGATACTAAAAATATATGTATGAAAGAATTATCCCTCTTGAAATGATCTAAAAAAATGTCCGCGACAGTATATGTCTATCTTTTAAGATTAACTCTCTAGAACCGTTTTTATGGTAATCAAATTTGGTAGAAATTAATGCACTATTTGTTAAGAGTTGTATCAACGTCATAATATTAATCTTTATCTAAATAAATGTGTTGGATAGAGTGATTCAACGGGAAGGTTTTTATGTATGTACTTTTAGCCCGGAAAAACTTATTAACGCGGGCGAAGCCGTGGGCAAAAGCTAGGTTTAGTATAGATATCTAGGGTTCATATTGACTCATCACGATATCTCTGGAACTATAAGACCTAGAGACTTGAAATTTGGTAGACATATTCCTTTCACCGACTAGAGGTCAACTAAGAACGGATTTTACAAAATTCCACCTATGTATGTATGTATGCATGTAAATTGTATGGCCGCGAGTTTCTCAAAAACTACTGATGCGATTTGGATGTGGTTTTCGATATTCAAATGTATATTTTTCAGGGAAGGTTTTAGTATATAATTTATGAAGATCTGATGAAGATCTTCGGAGATACACAATGGAACTCTTCATTATCTAACAGCAGATGACTCGCGAATGCTGAAATCGTATATCTATGATGTATTGTTTACACCATTCCATAATTAACTTACAAAAAAAAAACAATAAATAAAACCTTTTAATCTATACTATAATATTATAAAGAGGAAAGATTTGTATTTTTGTATGTTTGACAATGATAAACTCAAAAAGTACTGGACCGATTTCAAAAATTCTTTCAACATTAGAATGCTCCTGTACCTATTCCTGAGTAACATAGGCTACTTTATATCCCGGGAAAATTCAAACCGGGACTTCTATCCCGGATTTTTTATTCTCGCGAGTCGTTACGGCCAAACCTATAAACCGATTTCGATGAAATTTGTAGGGGACATAGTTTAAGACCCTGGGAAAGATTGGGCTACTTCCTATCCCGTGAAAAAATAAACCGGGAATTTAATCCCGGAAAATATTTTCTTGCGGGTGGAACCGCAAACAAATAAGTATGGAGACAGTTTGAGACCCAGAGTAGAACACCAGCTACTGCTTATCCCGGGAAAATATAAACCGGAACTTTTATTCCGGTTTTATTCTCGCGAGTGGGGCGGCCAAACCATTCAAGCGATTTCTATGAAATATGGTAGGGAGATAGTTTAAAGCCTTGGGAAGAACCTAGGCTACTTTTGATCCCGGAAAAACATAAACCGGGAATTTTATCCCAGAAAATATTCTTGCGGGTGGTAGCGCAAACAAATAAGTATGGAAATAGTTTGAGACCGAGGGTAATGCATAGACTACTTTTATCTCGGAAAAACATAAACTGGGAATATTATACCGAATATTTTGAGTGGAGCCTCACGCCCAAACCACTGAACCGATTTCGATGAAATTTGGGACATAGTTTAAGACCCTGTGAACGATCTAGGATACTTCTTATCCCGGGAAAAAATAAACCGGGACTTTAATCCCGGAAACTATTTTCTTGCGGATGGAACCGAAAAGAGATAAATATGGAGATAGTTTGAGACCCAGGGTAGGACATAGGCTACTGTTTATCCTGGAAAAATATCAACCGGCACTTTTATACCAGATTTTATTTCTCGCGTTTGTACTATTACATGCAACAACAAAGAATCAATTCAATGATAAATGTTAAAAGTTGGTATTATTGCGTACCAACATGGTACATGGTAGAACTTGCTACGTCAGGCATCTCTGGGCATGAAGATTGTACCGCATGACGATTTGGTACGGCCACACGAAATATCATCGTCAGTTCATACTATTATACTCGGCCGCCGGTACCGTCGTAGTTTGTGGAATATTCTCGAAGGATCCAGAATAGTCGGGAACTCTCTCGCAAATTAAAGTCAGTTATCGCGTTTCCGAGACATCGAGACCTTTCGAGAATGTTCCATCGCCGAACCTTCCAGAGTCAGATAGCCCCGCTTCTCGTCAATAGATGGCGCTGTTTATCGGGGATTACTAACGTGCGTAACAATATTATTATATTAAATTGTCCTGTTTATTTAGTTCTATTTAAACTTCTGGTAGTATCACGTCACTGATTACTCTAAGGAGGTAATCTGTGTTTCTCATACAATGTGATTCCCCGCCCAACACGCAAACGTGGAATATTATCCGTATTTAATGAAAGTATTTGGGGTTTCAAACTTTTCCTTTCCACCACATTTCTAGTGCGTGGTATTGATATTTGAAGATAATTAGGCATATATTTCCATTAAATCCTACTAATATTATAAACGCGAGAGTTTGTAATAATAAATATTTCTTATAGAAGAAGATTTTTTGAAACGATCTACCGATCTTTACGATTTTGACAAGTCAGTTATCTTTTTGCTTTGGTGGCATCTTTGACTAAATAATTTAACAAATACATTATAATTTGTTTACCTGTTTTAGGCACACTAATTAGCATTAAAATTTCCCCTAAGTTGGAACACTTTCTTTAGATTGCAACACAAATGCCCCACAGCTATAAGTTAGAATGGGAGGGAAACACTGCGTGCAGAAAGAGATAGGCTACTTTCAGGGTAAGCTGGCCAGCGGACCCCGCATATCAACACATTCCGCACTTACGTAGACACTGAATTTTCTTAACAAAATTACAGTATATCACTTTTAAGAAGAAAAAAACAAAGATTTTGTTCTATTTATTATGGATTTAACTTAACCTTTTTTTTATGATAAAGGTACATCATTAGTAAACATAATTTAAAAAATAATAATCTTATTTAATATAATATTGCAACTGACTTTTAAATTATTGTTTGTCATAATATTTTTTTTCCAATCAATCTAACTAATTATACAAAAAATGTGGTATGTTTTCATTATAGTTGCTGGGCACCCTACTCCACTTTGCGCGGCAGCGGTCAGAAGGCGGAGCTTATCGGCAAACTCGCGTCGAAGCTGGCTTCACTGTCAATTCGAGAGCTGCGAAGAGTACGCTCGCGTCTATTACGTGGTGTGTTTATAGTGAAGTGGATTTTGTGATGAGATTATCGAATGTCGTGAAGTGAAAGATAGTGTTGTTTTTACCAAGAGGTGCAATTAGTGTGTTTCAAACAATGGTTTTAGCTAACTTGGTGTGATTTATCAAAATGTGCAAAGCACAATTGTGCGCAAAATTGATTTTTGCCACGTAGTGACGCGAACGGGTAATGATTCCTAATGTGGAGCTCGAAGCAAGATGGTTAGAGAGACTCGGCATCTGTGGGTTGGAAATTTACCCGATAACATTCGTGAAGAACGAATAAGGGAGCACTTCAAACGGTAATTCCTTAACATTTTTACCTATACTATTTTTTTGCAGGAATTTAAACCGCCATGGAGCTACCACGAGGTTTTACCGGAAATGTAGGTTTTGAAAGTATACAGATTTCCAAGAGTTTATAGTAATTGTGACACTATTCATCAACAACAGTAGTAACAAAGCAAAGTACCTACTGTTCTGATTCAAGCGAGCACTCACGTTATTTTGTCATTTTGGCAAAAGCGAGATTTAGCTATTAGCTTTAAATATCCTAATCTATATCGTATCATTAATCTCTATAACACATTTCACGCATACGGACGTCATAAATACCTTTAAATGTCTAACATTTTACGACTCCACCCTAAAAGAACGGTCGCATGTGCTACCAAAAGCAAAAGCAAAAAGGGTCGGCCGCTTATGTTGGTTTGTGTTAAACATTTACATGTATTGTAACTAAGGGCTCATGTGTGAGTCATAATAACGTGCAGATGTCTTGGGGTCACGAGTACCTATTACGTATTGTCAAGGGACGTGTAATGTCACTCTTAGATTGATTGTCTAGAATAGAAATAATTTATTATTATTTACTGTATTTTTTACATAATAACCAACTCGTCCGCGATACTAACTCATTACACACCTAATAAATATTTGTTTTCCTTATCTTCAAGGTACATTAGTCAGCGGGACAGAACATCATAATTTTGTACTAAAAGTCTGTGGTCAAAACATACCTAACAGGTCCTTTATGTAGAACTGTAAAAAAAACTTTGTTTCTTGACTCGCCAAGCCCCGCGACGGACGCCGGCGTCCATATATGTAGGGTTTCCCCATACATCGATATATATAAATGGGGCTTGACGGGTTAAACTATAAAAACATAATATAATGAACAGTCTAACAGTGATAAATTCAAACAGCTGGTGAAAAATAAAATTTTACATACGACTCGTCATAATATCTGAACAGTAGGTAAACAATGACAAATTAATTACTTGTAGAGAGTTCTGTTTATAGTCATTATGTTGTGGCATCTATAGGTATGTATACACAGCTATACAGGTGGGGAGATATTATCTACCAACAATTCATTTTAATTTCACACCTCAGATACATATTGTCACTTCAAAGATTTTTTTTGACATATTCAATTCATTATTATTTTAGTTTTTGTGGCAATTTGTACGCTCAAATATACTACTATCTAATCATATTTAACAACCCATATACATACATAGATTGTAGTATGATTATATATCTATTGAGCAAAGGTACCTATTTCTCTTAAATGCCCTCAGTTTAACATGACTTAACCTGCTTATTTACACTCATTCATCCACTGCTTTAATTATTATATATTATTTTTTTTAATGTTTATATCTGCGTCGTGGCAATCTGTCATCAGATTCAAATTATTATATTGGTATAATTATTATATAATAATTATCTGCGTCTAATAAAAATGGTTCTGCTGACAGGATGGATAAAAATCATGCTTTTTTTTCTGACAATTTTTTTTTATTTATTTTGTACTAGATTTAGCCCGCGGCTCCGCCCGCGTTAAAAAGGTTTTCCGGGATTAAAGTCCCTCTATTATTTTCCCGGGATAAAACGTAGCCTATGTGTTAATCCAGGGCATGGTTTACCCGTGTGTAAAATTTCATCGAAATCCGTTTATTAGTTTTTGCGTGAAAGAGTAACAAACATCCAGACATCCATACATATTTACAAACTTTCGCCTTTATATATTAGTAGAATTTGTGACCTTATGGACTTTGGAAAAATCCCATAGCTGAACCATTACTTGCTAATCTACTCCCAGCTTTACAAATCCATTGGTAATAACTTAGATGAAGCAATTGCGTAAAACACGTAAGTTTAAATCGGCGTATTGTGACCTGCAACTATTGAATGGTCTACAGTGCGAGCTGGATATGTACTTCTTGATGATGATAATGTTATTTTTAACACGTTTTTATTAGCTTCAGATGTATGTATGTATGCATGTAACTGACACAATATTATGATTTTGATCCCCTTCCAATCGTCGGATTAAATCGAATTTGGCGTACTTATCAAGGACCGATGGCAATTCAATATATTAAATTATAAACACGCGTTTATAGAAAATCCAACTGAAAAATGAATAAATATTACTTTATTTATTTTAAGTGGCGTCTGTTGGACCATAGTAGAATTATAACTATAGTGGCTACTCTTATGTGAAAAAAAATCCTACTTGTTTTTTAGTCACTTCTGTTGGACAATGGTAGAACTGTACTAAAACATGAAAAATATATAATAGTTAAAAAAAAACAAGAAACTATTATAAAAAAATCAACTAGAAATAGAAAATAAATTTGAATTGAAAATAATGTAAATAGGATATAAAAATGTATTTTATTGTAAACAAAAAGCGTGGCATGCTTTTTAAGATTTACTGCTGATAGGTCTCTCATATATAAGTCTGTCTGGGTGGGTACTACCGCAATGTCTATTTCTACCACCAAACAGCAGTGGAATGCCATACAGTACTTTGTAACTCAAGGTGCTGGATGGTGTTACTACTGTTTATGGGTGGTCGTATCGCTTACCATTACGCACCTTTAGGATGAAAACGACACAATTCAAAAAGAAAGAAAATTAAGTTATCGTCATAAAATTACTTAAAACGAAGTTCTCAATACAATTATAGTTCAAACACAGCCATATTCAAGCAGGAAAAGGACAAAACTGTTATATCGTTCCCTTTTTTATTTTATTTTTATAAATAAGGGACTAGTTTTAAGTCATTTAAAATTGACCACTCAATTTTCTATTTTTTAAATTGTGTCGTTTTCGTTCTAAAGGTGCAATTAGGCGAACGGCATGCTTGTCTCGACATTCAATGCCATAAATAAAATTTAAATGTTAATCCTTCTACTCCTTTTCTGTGAGTGCCTTGTTATTCTCATTTATTATACATCATGCAATTAGTGACCTTTAAATATTGTTCAGCGTCAAATATTGCGAAGTATTAAATATCTTAGCACAGTCGGTTTTTTCCATAGACTGTTTGAAATGGTAAAAAATTAACATCATCATCAGCCACATGAATTCCACTGCTGAACTGAAGATCTGCATTAAAGATTTCCACACGGGCCTGTTGTAAGCGGCCTACGTCCAGCGTGTCCATTTGACCTTTATCAAGTCGTCCGTCCACCTTGCAGATGGACGGCCGACGCTGCGTTTACCGATACGTAGCCTCCACGCGAGAACTTTTTGCCCCGTCGGCCGCCAGTTCTGCGAACTACGTGCCCTGCACACTGCCTCTTTAACTTGCTAAACCGCTGAACTATGTCGGTGACTTTTGTTCTTCTACAGATCTCTCTGATTTGATTGCATAGAGAAACACAAAGCATAGCCCTCCGTAGCTTGCTGAGGGACCATGAGCCGTATTCGGTAGCCCATAGTCAGAGGCCACCTCTCAATGCCGTATGCCATCACTGGTAACACACTGATCGAAGACTTTTGTCTTCAGTCACTGAGGTATTTCGGACTAGAAGACGCGACTAAAAAAAAATATAGTAGCTTTATGGATAGTAGTGACTTCGCACTCAGACCCGTCACTGCAACTCCTCAAAACCAGGATCACCAGAGGCACGCATTTTGTGTCTCAGTGAACACTTCTGTCTCTTTAGCACGAAAATGTATCAAATAAAAAGATAGGGAGTCTTTTTTCTTTCATAACAAATGATCGATGATGGTGCGATGGTGGGACTGAGAAAAAACAGCGCACCTATTGTTTCGTTGGGGTTGGGAGAATTTTGTGGTTGTTTTATAAAAGTTACGAATATTGTTTTTATTCAGCACTAAGTCTAACATCCAAATCCATTGAGAAAGATCATTTATCGTTAACAAACTCCTTTGCACATTTTAACGTTTATGACATTAATAAAACAAGGTAATAATATTATTATTTATGTGTCGTGGCCCTGTGAGTGAAGTTAGGCAATAATCCTAATGTCTGAGATAAAACTAAACAGAAAGCTGCCACTTGATATCGGTTTTTGTACGTTGTATAAATCGGATAGAATCCAACCATTTGTGTCTTAGATTTTGTTTTCTTACATCAGAAAAATTGGTGAATTTTTGTGTTTGATATTGACGTAATTTAAATATTTTAATCAGTTGAATTAAATATGTACACACTGTGTACAGTTTAGCAATGAATGTCGCGCTCCTAAAGCACAGTAGATGCGCGCGGGCGGGGATCGCTAGGTCGTTGAACTTGCCCCTGCCAAAAATAACCCAAGTCAAATTTTTTTTGAGTTTATTGGATTGACAGTTACTACTATGGAATTAAATATTATGTATTTAAAAATGCCCGATTGACGATAGCATAATATTAGCATGTCTCATGTAAAAAAAAATAAAGTGCCGCTGACTATAAAAAAGTGCCTTGATGGGTAGGTCACTCTTCTGGTAGGAAGCGCCAAGTCTGTCCAGTAAACCGTATACAAATTAAGTGCTATTAGTGGGGACCTAAGGCATATTTAAATTCTATTGCCAATACATTAACCGCGTCCACGCGCGCCATATCACGCTCACTTTTCATAATTTCGTTGGTGATATAGGTACAGCAACAAAATCTCGTAGTAAGCAGGTGCCTCCGACTGCGTTTGTGAACACTGTCAACTAAGATTATTCAAAACCAAATCAAAATATTCAAATTAAAATCTTATTTCTATCTTTTCAGTTCTTCAATGAATTTAAAGGCAGATATTGACGTAGTCAGATTTTTTGTATTCTTTTTTTAATATTTTTTTTTAAGAAAACGATCCTATTTTCGAAGCGCTTGATGTAATTATGATTTTTTTTACAACTGAATCAAACGTTAACAATTTGGTTACCTGGTGGTTAGTGATCGCTGTCATAGGTTCAATATTTGCGCGATTTAAAAATATCACAGTCGGGTCTGAATGTTATGCGAACGAAAATCGGTCATAGTACTTGATGTTCACGATATAATTATGTCTTACATTAAAAATAAAATATTTTTATCCAGCTATACCTAAAATTATATCTGCAGTTAAAATGCCTTTGTCCTAAAAAAAGGTAATATTACCTTTGTGTTACCATGTACCCTGGTTATCAGGGGATTGAAATCATGTTTTTTTGTTTCCGACAGTTTTTTTTTATTTGACAGTTTCTCCTGCGGTATTGGTCGTTTGCCGAGTGAATATTGCGTCGTGCATCGTATAAAAGAATGTGTGTACGAGAAAATATTTATTTAGTAATCAAAAATAAATGTTAACCGTAATCCCAAGTGAAAATCTAAATCCACTTAATAATAAATTCGTTATGTATTTAAAAGCTTTGAAACATAGTGGGAAGGGTAACTGTCAAGTAAAAGAAGCTAGGATTTTCTTGCTGTCTTTTTTACGCACGCAGAGTTATAGTCGTATATTTTCGGTGACGTCATAATTAATTGCTTTGCTACTTGATAGTTACTCTTTCCACTGTAGTTCAAACCTTTTAAATACATAACAAATTTATTATTAAGTGGATTTAGATTTTTTTTGTTTTAACATACATTTTTGATAAATGAATAAAAAATAAAATTCTCATAGACTCATTTTTTTTTTCTTCAAACAAATGTGGTTATGTGGTAGTCCACATTACCACTTTTGCTCCCAACAATATTTCAAATCTGTTAAAGTGCCCCATTTTTCAACCAATTTTGATGCTGATTTCACAAGTTTAATTTCAACCATAATTATTAAAAACTAGCTGTTGCCTGCGGCTCCGCCCGCGTTAAAAAGTTTTTCCGGGGAAAAGTCCCGCTTTATACTTTTCCGGAAGAAAACGTAGCCTAAGTTACTCCTTATTACATCAGCTACCTCCCTATAAAAGTACCGTCAAAATCGGTCCACCCATTTCAGAAATTAACCAGAACAGACAAAAATTAAAAAAAAAAAAAAATTTTGGTGTATGTACCGTATATTATATATTCATTGGATAAAGATTAATATTATTAGGTTGATACAACTCTTAACAAATAATGCATTAATTTCAACCAAATTTGATTACCATAAAAACGGTTCTAGTGAGTTAATCTTAAAATATAGACACATACTGTCGCTGACATATTTTTAGATCATTTCAAGAGGAATAATTCTTTCATACATATATTTTTGGTATCTTGAACCGTTTTCGCAGCGCACGCAATGGAAGCCCTCAAGGATGAATAATTTTCCCCGCTTTTTTCACATTTTCCATTATTTCTTCGCTCCTAATAGTTGCATCTTGATGTTATATAGCCTTAAGCCTTCCTCGATAAATGGTCTATTCAACACAAAAAGAATTTTTCAATTCAAACCAGTAGTTCCTGAGAGCGCGTTCAAACAAACAAACAAACAAACTCTTCAGCTTTATAATATTAGTATAGATAATTTTTTTAATCATGAATTGAATCAATCGACCCTGCTTTTTATTTATATTATTTGACACTAAGGAATTATTTAAACAGTTGCTAAATTGTGCCTGTAAAAGTTATAATTTAGATTACCTACTTTTGGGTAAGATGGTCGCTGAGGTAAAATAATATAATGGCCAAGACGACAATTTATGACGAAGTTATCGCATAGTATCCTGAAGTCGCAAGTATTTGCAAGTGTGTACTAATAAGTCAAAAACTATGGATTGCCTTGAAATGAAACGAAACCCAGGCCACCGCTTTTTAGTTGGATCGATGCGATGGTCATTGAACTAAAAACTACTACCCGAATCCGTGCTATTGTGGGGAGCCAGCCGCAGCGGATATTTGAATGATGTTATATTACATACATAAGACTATACCTCCATATGCTTATCAAATAAAAATAATGCTTCCTAAATAGCTTATTTATTTAATTCTAAATCGACCTACCCTTATTGGAACCATCCTTATTAAGCTTGCTTTTCGAGCATATTATGCGATTTCAATTATTTACTATTATAATATGCAAAAATTATTGGAGACATCATTTCACATTATTGTCGTCAATTAGGCACTACTAAATAAACCTCCATTGTTATTGATATCATCTTTATCGATAACATGTCATCCATAATATTCACAGCATTGATAAGATATTTGACAGGATCGTCTGAACGCTACGGTGCGTACGATATTCCGCTTCTGTCCTTGTATTCTAAGAAACTAATTCAGTATACGATTCTGTGTGATGTGATAAGTACTTCAGTTAACTGTCTTAAACCATGGCGCCGCGTTTATACAATCTCCTTTAGTGTTTGAGGGTCATAGGCGCGTCGCCCACTGGCCAGTCGAGGCGGCGTCGCGACAGCGTTGCGGTACGGTTTGAATGTAATTTATGTAGAGACAAGGCGCGGTCAGATATGCCTCCTTTACGTACCACAATTCATTCAACAAGTCGTCGTTAGAAGATTAAGACGTACTTGCATTCATATAAAATGGCGGCGGAGTCGCGGCGCCGGCTCAACTAGCGCTTCTGCCGCGCCTTCGCCTTGCCCGTGACATGACTATAGTATGTGAGCGCACGTCCATTAGTTCCCATAGAAAACGTATAAGCAGCACGCCACTTGTGCGACAGTGCCTCGACGATGCCTCAACTTTTGACCTTGTGGGCGTCGCGCCTAAGTCTTGTCGCACCGTAAGCCCACGCGTCTACATTAGTTTCAGCATTGCACACGTTTTACTTGCGATGGCTCCATTGTATGGCTCACGAATATTATGTGAATCTTAATCGCGTTCAAATCACTTATAGTTGTGGTGACGAATGCGACGCCATGTTAAATAAACAATTCTGGTATAACTCTCGAGATTTGTAAAATTGACGGTGTTTATGCCTGAACGCCCTATAAATGGATCTTTAAATGAAGACTCGCGTAGAAAAGATATTCTTATGCCTGCCTGGCTGCCCTGACACTTTAAAATCGAAAATTTGGAGAGACTACACAGACATCATTTTGGTTATGGTGCTTCGGGCCACAACGTAAATTCTGTGTCAAAATTTTTCATTTTTATTTTATCAAAGAGTAGTGTCATAATTGACTGTTTTTAAATAAATCATTGCAAAAAACTATATGCTTACTATTTTTATAGCATGCATGTTACAACTCAAGTTATGTTGAGAAATAAAATCTTTAGATTTTCTAATTAATGATATTAACTGAAATTTTCGTAGTCAGGTGGGTCACCTGCAAATCTCAGTGGTTGAAGTTGCTCTAGGAAGTCTAGGAGATAACATGGAATTGTTTTAGCCAAAACCCATACTCGCGAATGTCAATTGTCAACGCCTCTTTTACAGTGGAAGAACTTATTATTATTGATTTCAAAGGGATTGAATTATGTAACACGTTTTTAATTCCTCAGATTATTTATTTTATTCATTTACACACTCACGGCTGTTATCCCCGAAGGCAGAGGCGCAACCAGTGCACACACTTTTCCCCGTTATTCCGTCCCATGATCTGATAGGGGGCGAGCCTATCGCCATATCGGGCACAAATTCCAGACTCCGGGCTGATACTGAATAGAAAAACTCAATATCACTTTGCCCGACCCGGGGATCGAACCCGAGACCCCTCAGCATTGCAGTCTTACTTTAATGCAACTACGCCACCGAGGCAGTCTCAGAGAGAGTCAGTTATTTATTCATTTATTTAATACAAAACAGGTTACGACCATAAATACTCAATAATTGATTACAAAATATGCTTACTCCAAATCGTAACCCAAAACTTGTGTTTAAAGAAATGTTAAATACAGCAGACGAGTTTACAATAATTATTACAATGCAGATAGAAATATGACGTTATTATTGTGTATATTGAAGTAATTTTAACAGTGGAAACTAAATTTAAGTAGTAGTAAATAGTTTACGAAAATGAATGAAAAACTTTATTGTACACCATTCAAAACAAATACAATTATTATTTAGAGTAAAATAATAAAATACTAGCACAGTAGGCGGTCTTATGCTAAAAAGCGATCTCTTCCAGACAACCCTTAATTATATTGAGAAACTAAATATGGTGTCTGAGGACACGGGGGTGTATACTGCAAATTTAACAAATAAATAAACATATATACTACATAAATATATAAATACATACATATACATAAATAATACATATAATTATGTATATATAAATAAACATAGATAAAATTACTGTTTGGTATTACGTAGACATTGAAGAAAGATAATGATTTTTAACTTTTTGTTTGAAGACGTTTAGTGATGGAGCTTTGCGGACCACAACTTAGACTTGAGTCGGAGGAAGCCCGCAGCCGTCCCTAATGCGCCGAAGATGACCACCGCGGAGTTCTAGTTGGTATGGCGTGCGGTGTACATAGGTTAGGGACTCGGCCCAGCGGTCGTCCGACGTTTTCCATCTCTCCGGGCGGCTCAACGTCGGGTCGTAAAGCGCACGGTGAACCCAACATAACCGCTCAGTCGTTTCCCTTGAACACTGGGCGGTAGTAATAAGTCACTTATAGGACGGTATTCAGAAAAGTTATAAGGATTAGGATTTATGGAAGAGGGTTAATTTGAGTGTCTTTCCACATGGAGGGGAAAATACCATTTGAAATGGAAAAGTTAAAGACATGACAAATCGAAGGCAGAATGATGTCCAAAATAGGTACTAACATATTTCGACTAATATCATCTACACCAACCGCGTTCGACGTCACAGAGATAATGCTTCTTTTAACATCACCGACAGTAAATCGATTGATAAGAAAAGGATGATGGCTGGGCACAGGCAAGGAATGGAGGTAGTTGATAGTGTGATTTTTAATTAAAGGATCAATATGAGAACAGGAAGAAAAATTAAAATTAACTGATTAATGTCAAGATTAATGGAGGAGCATTGTTCAGATTTGCCAATTCCCAAAGATCTAAGGAATTTACATACTTTAGCCGGGTCTTATTAACTGAATCGTGAAAATAGACGATAAGCATTTCCACACACCCTATTGCAGCGATTGCGCAGATTCAAATTTATTATTTAGCTTCGGTGCTGTCGTTTGAACGACACTTACATCGCGTTTTTGCTGCAGCTTTTTTATGCATTAAAACCCTAATTTCAGCACTGTGAGTAATTGATTAATTGAAGATATTAAGAATATCTCTTTTGTAAGTAGTGATAGTTTTTTGATATATTTCTAGAGAATGATTCTTAATACTAAGTTCATTAAACTGTCGACACATTCGAACAATGGGATTGTAGTAAGATGTATTGTTACGAAATATTAAAACAGAAAATACGTTTATGCGTTACGTATATAATTATTCAAAAATTGAAATTATCCACTCACAATGAAGGTTTGGTTCGCGTATTAATAGCCATGTCACCAATTCACAATGGCGTGAAAACCATGCAGTATGCATTGTGGTACTGCCCCGTCTGACGAATCCACCTGTATTATGTATGTTGCAAAGATAGTAGATATAAGAAGAAATTTATGACTAAAATATCTTTTTCTTAATTTTTATTATTATGTTGTATCTTTCCTGCGGGAAATCACGGCACGAAGACCGGTCCTTTTGGAAGGCTTGCGTGGGGATATGGATCCAACACGTAGAGGCCCCTTTAAGATACATTACTCTAGTTGGGATGTGTACGCCTTACGGGTACTCTCTCTGTCTGTACTTAAGGAGGAAATACAACCAAAGACAGCGCCCGTAAGGCGTAAGGACTATTGCAGAGAAGATGGGAATTATACTGGGTCTATGGATGGGATCTAGATGGACTGGTTGCTGGGCTATTGATTGAGACAACGGGACGCCTGCCAAGTAAAATGTCTCAATCATTTGTATTCAAGGCAGACGGTGACTTGCCCCCCACTAGATGGGCATCCCAAAAAGTGGCGTATGCCAAGGACGCAACATCGGTGTGGGTGGCTAAAGGGTGTCGAGAGGTGTGCACCGATTTCACCATCGCGGGTCGCTAACGCGTCCCGGAGTGGGCTTCCTCGCTATTATGCAAATTGAGCACTTCCACCCTGGAGCTCACGTTCTTAGCTCTTGCGATTTCCACCCCTAGCCGGCCAGTTAAGGCAAGCCAAGGGTCAGGGGGTCTCATTTAGCCCCCACGGAATCAGGGTACGCGGTGTCGCCACTCACCGACGGCTCGCCACAAAGCCGCCCCTGCGGGCTTATTATTATTATTATTGTTATTATAGCCTCTTCAATTCCACAATGAATGACTTATAAGATTGTTGACATGTACGTTATAAGATTAATTATTACATATTTCTTAATTTATTGAACATTTAAATGTATCCTACATATTAAAAAATCCTGTATTTCGTTAAAGCATTCGTTTCTCTACGTAATATGGACAGTAAGTTGTTTGTACCACGCGACAACGCCGCATCGAGGCAGTTTGTCTTGGCTAAAGTAAGCTGTGGCGAACGGCGAGAGGTCTGGCAACGTCGCACGCTCATGTAACGGAACGGCAACAGCGCTTATTCGTATTTTGTATTCGTGTCGGCCGGAGCGATACCCAGCATACCTAATACGTTTGTTGTATATTCGTAGTTATTGGCATTATGATGTTCTTTGACGTATTTATTTGAACACTAAATGCGTGCACAGTACATGTACTGTATTGCAAAATGAAATATTATCCTACCTTATTAACCACACTAAACGATGTTACAAAGGTTTTTTATTAGTCTTATAATTCTAAAGTAAATTTGATAATGCATTTATATCAATTATTACGCACTAATTTCTTATGTTATGATGATAAGTAATGAAGACTATTTCATGTATTTTTGAATGAAGCAACTATAACTCTGCAATAGTTGCCTTAATAGCTATAGGTAATTGTAAATAAATAGTCAAAACGTTGATGATCATGTATGTACTTACATTAATTTATTTTTTATAATTTTAGAGATAGTCTAAAAAATAGGGACATAAAAGATCTACAAAGTGCGCTTAGTCGCAGTCGGGCACGATCGATGTCTGCCCGCAGCCCCGTTACCATTGTAGGGGGTGAGGTGAGGTGTAGTGCGCATAACGCCATTGCGCCGACCGACCTGGAATGCGGGTGTAGAGAGCTCTGGCACGACGCACGATAATAATAAAATTACGTTAACGTTTTTATTTCTGAACCTACATACGCTGTAATGTATGGCAATCATCTGAAAAGATGCAATTTTTCTTAGCGTGCTATAAATACACAACCTAGAAACATTATGACAGGAAGTTTTAGACTTTATACTTTTTCATCCAGAAAATACAGACTTGTCTGCAAAGTGCAAACACTCTTGGCATAATCGGCCAAATGTATGATAACTATAAATGTGTAAGTGTTACAAAAGATAATATTATCATCGGGGATATTACAATACCGCGTAAGTGATAAAAAAAATACAATTGAGATTTACCCTTACTACACTAAACTAAGCATTGATAATACAAAACTTTTTTTATCACTTACGCGGTATTGCACTATCCCTGACGATGACATTATCATGGCATGTCATGCTCAATAGTCTCTGCATCTCTGTGTAATACACAAAAACAAAAAGTCATATTCATATACACAGTGTGTATATGAATATGACTTTTTGTTTTTGATTTTTGTACATAATACGTTGAACTTAATTCATTTGAACCGATTTAAAAAATTCATTCACTAATGAGAAGTTACATTACTCCTGAATACTATAAGGATACTTTTCATGCCGGAAAAAAAAAATTCACGTTGGCGGATCCGCGAAATATAAAGTAGAAGACATGCCTGACTTAGCCGCACGCGGGTACACTTCGAAGAAATCTAGCTGTACAGTGTACAACCACGACCAACCTTAAATGTTGTATGTATGTTTTGTTTTATTGTGCTTTCTTCTGTGTTGGATGGCGTGGTTATAAGTATTCGTGCCCCCGACAGTCCTGTTGATTCCTTCCTGTAGACATCTGTGAAACATACCGCTGACTTATGATCATGTGAAAGTTCCCAATTGCCTCTAGGTCCTCTATTTTCTAAGTGTCTTCTGTATTTTTTGTCGAAGATCTTTTGTTTCTGAATTAAATGGTTGTGTCCCCAGATCATCGACATTTTCTCTTGAATCAAATTAATTTTGTGTGTTCTTCGTTTGTGGATATAGTGTTCCACAATCCATAGGACTTTCATCTGTAGCATTGTTCTAATGCTCTCTTTTTTGCCTCCAAATCCAGCGGTATAAAGCCTAGAATTGCTGTGCTGCTGTATGGGTAGTTCTTAATACACCTATAGTCATCAGCCCACCGAGTCTCTGTACCTTTTTTTTCTCGCGGAGAAAGTGCAGTCCTTACCACTACCGCCCAGCCTGGCGACTAGACGGTTATGTTGAGTTCGCCATGCCTAACGACCCGTTGTTGAGCCGCCCGGAAAGAAATCGGGCGAACGCCAGGCCGAGTCCCTACTACTATATTTATGCAGTAGTTGGTAGTGCCGTGCATTTATCTATGTACGGCACTACCAACTAAAAATCCGCGGTGACCTTCCTTGGCGCATTAAGGACGGCTGCGGGTTCCTCCGGCAAAGAGTGCCTAGTTGTCCTCCGCAACCGCCCCTGCGCAGTGCCGCTGAGTACAGCCCATCTCAGATCGTGGGGGCTCAGATAGCCCGCTCATTAAATAACGCCCTTGGCGTCAACGGCAGCGTGATCTACCGACGCTGCCGCCCATCCCGGGGATCGCCCAGTGTACATGAGGAATGTACAGAGTGATTACGCCAGACAGTCTCCACCGCCCGCCCGCGATCCCCAATGATCCCCATTAGTCGTCTCGTACGACAGGCAAGGGATATCGTGGTGGAATTCTTCAAACGCCCCCAGTCCACAGGTCGCGAGTCTATGTACCTGGGCTAGCTCTTTATAGTTGGACCTACTTACGCAAACGGGAACCAACCCAAAAGCCCATAAATTTGACTTGGTCATAAAAGAATGGTCACAATTAATAGAAGATTTATTATTTTCATATAGAGTTAATTGTCCAAATACCTCTGTTGGTACTTTATAAAATGCCAATCATTATATATCAACCAACTAGTTGCAAAACAAAAATATTCTAGTTTTTACATCAACTATTAGAAAATATTTTGGTGTGGGTTGGTTCCCGTTTGCATAAGTAGGTCCAGTTTGTCTTGAAGGTTGTTTTGTGCCACCATACCAAGGTGAGAGTGTAGAGTAGAGTAGTCTTTGAGTTTCCGTAGAGTAGTCTTTGGAGTATAATGGCCTCATATATCCAGTAAGTTATATTAGGCTTCACACCCCAAGTCTTACCTATCGCTCTATTAGCCATACATGTTACGCAATGGTTTAAAATATTATTATGATGTAAACTAGGCGCCACAGACACTGTCAGTATTAATTATTTTGTTTTTAAATCCGTTCAGCGGTGTCCTGTGTTTACTTTTGACAAACATCCAAAGAACAAATAAATACATAAACGTTCGCATTCATATTAGTAAGAAATAAGATGGACAATCATTACATTAGAATATATTAAAGTAATATATTCTAAAAACTTTTATTAAAATACAACGGTTTAAAATTCATTGGAATAATTTTAATTTCCAATAGCGAACTTAGTGGTTTTACATTTTACACTTGTGATCCTTGAAATAATTTTCTGCTGATCTCTCTTGGTTCGGTATTCGGCAGCACACCGCACAACACCGCGCCTGTACAACCCCGCCCTAATGCATTAGCTATGACTCCCGCAGTACATAACTAAAGTGGTGGTGGTAAAAAAATATTTTAAAAACCGAAATGTTCACCCAAATACCCTAACATAACCTTGAAAATTGTATATTTTATACACGGACATCAACATATAAATGTTTGAATAAATCGGTAAATTTTCAGATGTTGGTAAGTCAAGGCTTTATCCATTATGAAGGGAAATATTTAGCAATTATCAAGGCTACCTTTGGTGTTGGCATTAGCTAAGGGAGAGGCTTGACATTTTATTGAGGTGAACTTTGATACGGTACGTTATTTAGGTAAGTTTGTTTTGAAAGAGGTCAGGCGCGATTGTTAAAATATCGATCGTTTGTTTTAAATATATGTATTATAAGTTTTTGTTCATGTATCTTCAAATTTTTCTAAAAATGGAACGGCCCGGCGTACATTACGCTACCCACAGTAGTATAATGTAGTTCAGGAAATATTATGTTACTTAATATATTCGATAATGTCGGACCATACGTATCAAAAAATATATACGTGTAGTGTGATAAGTAAGCGTATTTCTCCATTTTATATTATGTATAATTTTATCGATACTACAGACGGGGTTTCGTAACATTATTATGCAACGCAAAAGTTGCTAGCTGGTGATGGCTCGGCAGGGTAAGAGTGAGGGCACCTCCACCCCGCACCGTATGGCCTGACTCCACCCACGCCCCTCGCTCTATCGACCTGCGCAAGCAACCCGACACTCCGCCGTCGCGGGCTCGGCGACCGACCCAACCGATTTCAACCTCTAACCCCACACTCCAGTCATTCACCAGCCAGTTTTATCCGGTTCTAATCTTAGATGCTATGCTACCGGCTGCTTAATAAAGACGTAAAATTACGGACATTATTTATACACGTGTCTGCTATTAATTTATGTTTGTTTACATTAAATTCAGTTCGGACTATAATTATGCGGCGTTGTTAACAAAAATCATTTTATCTGCTAAAAGCTGCTGATCAATACCAATAACGTTACAATTAGTATATATTAATTTAATGATTTAATGGAAATTCATTTAATACACTAAATACGGTGTAGTTGGTTCATGGACAGATGTTGTCCAAAGGCTTTTCTCTACATTCATAAACGGTATATAATATGTATATCAATAATGTGAATGGATGAAAAATACTATGTCTAGATATTATAGTGACGCTACAATGAAACTAAAATAATGAGGCCGGCATCACTTCAGCTAGTGTGCTGTCGCTTTACCATTCTTCTCATCCTTGTGTGCGCTTTTAATGATACCAGTTATTGCACGATTCCTATTAAAACGGGGAGTCAATTATATCCACAAAAAAGAATGTCGAAACTATACAATAATTTCCATGATTATAATTTTGAAATTACACTTTTTTAATAATATTAAAGATTTTATAAATGGAGATGTCCGCTTTTTGTATGGGCCCTGGGCCTCAAGATCCTACCGGGTTCAAACTTTATGGATGTTAAGGGGCAATTAACAAAAAATAAACCGACTTCAAAACCACTGCAAACCAAAAAATCATTCAGCTTTATATTCGGTTAGTATATAATACGTATGCATATTTGGAGTCGATGCCTAATTTAAATTGCCAGCTAAGCCAAGGAAATACAAGATCAAATATATAAAAACATTGTCCAATTTAAATTAGGCACCGACTCCAAGGAATAAATGAATGAATGAAATCCTCCTAGCCAGTTTCGGCCACGGCGGCCAATCTCAACGGAGATCAGCCAGGTACGCAGGAGATATTATAGTGCACAAGTGTGTGCGCAATACACAGGTGCACTCGCTATTCCTTCACTCTCATAGTCCGGTGAGACGGCGATCCGACATGACCGGAGAGAGATCAGGCGCAGGACCAACGGCTTTACGTGCTTTCCGAGGCACGGGAGTATCACACCGCCAACTTCCTGACTCCGAGCTGCGACTGAGTAAATTTTAAGATGGAAAAACCCAGTCACAATTTTTTTTTGGCTCGACCCGGGATTCGTACCCAGGACCTCAGCGCGCAAATCGTACTCGTAATGCGTACGCAATACCACTACGCCACCGAGGCAGTAAGTAATAAATATATAGTAAGCTAATATAAAGTTGAATTATTTTTTGGTTTGCAGTGGTTTTGAAGTCAGTTTATTTTTTGTTAAAAAGTTTTTATTTATTGCGTTTTTGTTAGTGAATTATAGAATAGTGTAAACAATACACCATAGATATACGATTGCAGCATTCGCGAGTCATCTGCTGTTAGTTATTGAAGAGTTCCATTGCGTATCTCCGAAGTTCATCAGATCTTCATAAATTATATACTAAAACCTTCCCTGAAAACTATACATTTGACCATCGAAAACCAAATCCAAATCAGATCAGTAGTTTTTGAGAAACTCTCGGCCATACAAATTTACATACATACATACATACGGATCGAATACAAAACCTCCTTTTAGAAGTCGGTTAAAAATATGGATAATGGGTCATTAAAATGAATATTGGACCAAAGAAAAAAGGAAATTTTATAACTAACTTTTTAATAACGTTACGCAAATCTCAAAATCGGAAGACTTTAAAATTGTACGATTTATAATAAACTACGTGTTACGTTGTTTGTTCACGATGGACTCCTAAACTACTTAACCGATAACCGAAAGATAGGATAGCTTACATAATAATTTATAGTCGCAATATTATTTTATTGCAAGTAGTAAACAAAATACTGTGAAATTCAATTGCTTTTTCTTTTTATTTGACAGCTGATTCAGTTGCGCAGTCCCTGTGACGGTCGCAGAGTCCTACTAATATTATAAAGGCGAAAGTTTGTAAGAATGTATGGATGTAAGGATGTATGGATGTGTGGATGTTTGTTCCTCTTTCAGGCGAAAACTACCGAACGGATTTCGATGAAATTTGCCACATGGGTAGTAAATTTTCTGGATTAACATATAGTCTACTTTTTATCCCGGAACAATATAAAGCGGGACTTTTAACCCGGGAAAACTCATTCACGCGAGCGGAGCCGCGGGCAAACTTTAGTATATTATAATTTCATGTCACCACCTTTCATTGCATACCGCTGCGCGAGTTAGCACCGTTTTTTTAGTTTTCACATATTTTCTTTGAGTATCTAGCAATGCAATTTTTATCCAGTATTCGACAGTGTTTGTATTTGAATTCGTTTTAATGAATTCTCTTTATTTTTAAAGAGTTCAGTTCCAACTCTCAATTAGTTGAGATTAGCTGTATCGTTTAAACGTCAATTTTCGTATACACAGAAAAGTACCAAGTCTTTTGCATAAGGTACGTGATGGAGGAACATTTGGCCAAATCAAAACAGTCTTTTGTGCCTTCGCAAACTTGGAAAAGGGTTATGATCATGTGTCGAGGAATAAGCTGTGATCAACGTTGTCATTAACCTATGGGACTGAGGGCCGCCTGGTAAAAGGGCATTGAAGTCTGTGTAATAAGAACTCCAAAGCGTGTATCAGGGTAAGGGGAACAAGATTAGCGATTCGCAATACTGTGCTGTTGGCGGCGAAGTGAATGCCGGATTAGCAGAAGAAGCACGAAAGTCGAGTGAACGGGGTGGAAGTGCACTCCTTAACACAGTATATTATGTAGAGTCACTATTTCTTATTCCATGGGTGTAGTATGATAAGAGAACGTTATAAATTGAAAGATGATGTGGTGATTAAAATTCAAAGAAGTATGATGAGATAACTTGGGCACGTGGAGAGGATGGTTGAAAGAAGAGTTACGAAAAGTATTTACAGAGCGAATGTGAATGGTACGGATGGACGGTATGCCCATAGTCGGCGAAAATATATGATGAGAACTATGAATGTGGAAGAGGTGAATGAGGTATTGTCATTATCGTGGCATGTCGCGCTCAAAAGTCTGTTTCTCTCTGTTTGTGTATGAATATATAACTTAATAATTTTGATTTTTGTGCATTGATTGTTGAGCTTAATTTATTTTGATAATTCATTTAATCTTGATAAAAAACGAATAAGTTTACATTCATTGATTCTGAAGCGATACGAAGTTCGCCGGGCCAGCTAGTCCAAATATATATATATAAACTGTCCTGGTTAGAATTTTAGGTCCGTTTTTGAACATGTTCTTTACATACATAAATACTTAATTCCATTATTTAATATTGGAAACTTGAAAGTATCTGAAGATTGATAGATGTTTGTTAGTCCTTCACGCAAGAACGATTAACGGATTTGGATGAATTTCAGCATGGAGGTGTTATTGGCTCTTTTTAACACGCTTTTTTTTTTACAATAAAAATATTGTCTTATTTACACTATTCTTAATTAAAATTTATGAAAATTTATTTTCTATTTATCAGTTCGATTTTCTAAAAAGCGTGTTTTTTTTTTTGTTTTTTTAAACTGTTATATATTCATAGTGAGATTCCAATTTTTTCAAAAGCTGATTCCGTGAACTAGCAATTCACAAAAATTGCGAACTCTTATTAAGTTATTTAACGTAATATGACAAGAATTATAAAAAGTCAAAAAATATATTGAGCGTAAAAAAAGAAGCTTTTATTTAAATGCTTTTAACAGAAAAAAATTGACTCAAACTTTGTTTAATATTATGTAGAGATAAAAACTTGTCGCGAAATTTATTTTTACCAAGAACAAGTTACATAATTACTGTATTATCTACACCAGTAAATCTCGCGACAAGTTTTTAGCTCTACATAGTATTCAACAAAGTTTGATTCAATTTAAAGTTGTTTTTTTTTTCAGTTGAAAGCAGTTAAATGTAAGCTTGTTCTTAAAAAAAATGTTTATTCTTATCTTATTTTTTTCATTTGATACCCATATTATAGGAGTGCGTAAAAAATTACTAGTCCATTACCTTAGTCCGTCATTAGATTCAGAAAGACGTTACTTAGCTATCAATGTATTGTCATCCCAAACTGAACGCGTATGCAAAATTTCAACACTAATATAGTATGGTAGTAAACTAGTTATGCGGGGCTCGGACTGGGCCAACACCCCGCAATGTGTTGTGTGTGTGCTGGATTGCGTGAGTGGGAATATGGCGATACCAGTGACAAAGTAACAAAGGCGTAAAATCGGGAAATAGCGTTTATTTCACACACTGAATCGAAAGTTACAAAGTTCAGCCACAACGGTAGCCAAATTCTCCCGGCGTTAATATTCGGCGCGTAGTCTCTCGTTGCTACGCCGTAGCTATGCGACGTAGCTGGAAGTCGTCCTCGTAGCACCGTGCCACCGCTGATGAGGAAGGATGGTCCACTCTGCATAAGCGCCTGTTTCCTCTTCAAACTTGCAGACTTCTTCTTTCTTGCCGACTACTTGCTGTTTTCTTGATGTCCCGAACTATTTCTATTAAACAAAAAACTCCTAACACGTTTTAACTCAAAAATACAAAAAAACAAATTAGCTTAAGTACTCCGCGGCTATACCGTACGGAGCACTAAGAGGGCCTTCCCTCTTTCTAGGACCTCTTTTTCACTTTCAAGATTACACTTATTTTCAATTCGCGCCTAAGTTAAATCTATATGCCTAAACTATAAGTGTCTTGGTACATAGACACTAAGTGGCTCTATATACTAAACATCATAAAACAACCTTATGTGCATTACAAAGAAAGTTATCGTGATTTACTTACTCTAAGTTTAGCACAAACGATGCACACAAGCAACATTTCTAAAAATAACTATTTAAACTTTATACATACGTTCATCCCGCTACCGCAGCGGGGTAGGCAAAGTTCTAACCTACACTATGACACCGAATGAAACACTACACAGTTCATACCGGGTGAGTTATAAGCGTTCAATGACCCTAACGATAACACGATTTTTTCACTAAGATCACTGACTAAAGTCTATGACGTCACTAAGAGGTCCGAGTTCTATTACGAAATCGCGCATGCGCGGTATGCACTTTACGTTGTTCTCTCTTCGAAAATATGCGTCCTGCACATTCTCCCGCCGTGCATCACCCAGCGTCCAGGGGGTGATGCAGTCACGCTGTCGGGCAGGATGCATCCGCCGCTGGCTGCGGCGCGGCGCTCTCGGTCCTTGTGTCGTCAGCTTGGTGTATGACGACGATCCTCTTCACGGGTCGTCGCAGGACACCTCCGCGGGTGGTGATGTCCACTGTGCGCACCACTCCATCTGGGCCGGGATACATGGCGCAAATGCGCCCCCGCGGCCATGTGTTGCGCGGGAGCGTGCCGTCTATGATGCGGACGACATCACCTATTTGCAGTTCGGGGCCCCGGCTGTGGGCCTCCCGCCGGTTTCTTAGCTCGGGGAGGTACTCCCGGAGCCAACGCGTCCAGAATGCGTCGGCGAGCTGCTGTGTGGCTTTGAGGTCGGCGTGCGCGCCGAAGTCGTGGTCGGCCGGGAAGTTCGGCACCGACCACGGGCCCCGACCGCCCAACAAAAAGTGGTTAGGCGTCAGGGCTTCCGGATCCTCAGGGTTCACCGACACGTGGGTCAATGGTCGGCTATTGACTGTTAGTTCGACCTCGGCGAGTAACGTTGCCAACGTCTCTTCTCGAGGGCTCCTCTCGTGGAGCACCGTTTTTAGTGCGGTTTTCACAGTCCGCACCAGTCTCTCCCAGGCGCCGCCCATGAATGGCGCGCCCGGGGGAATGAAGCGCCATCGGATCGCCCTCCGCGACGCCTCTTCTTCGGCGCCCGCGAGGAGGGTGTTGCGCAGCTCTCGTTCCGCGCCGTGGAAGTTGGTCGCATTGTCGGACCACAGCTCGACGGGGCTCCCACGACGCGCTGTCATGCGCCTGAAAGCCATGATTGCACCCTGCGCACTTAATGAGTGCACCACCTCTAGATGCACCGCTCGAACTGTCAAACATGTAAAGAGAGCTACATAGCGCTTTTGATTGCTGCGGCCCACGGTTACGGTGAGCGGACCGAAGTAATCAAGACCGGTATAGGTAAATGGTCTGTGATGATGAGCCAGCCGACAGGCAGGTAAGTCGCCCGTCACCGGCTGCGGCGGGGTCGCCGCCCTCTGGCGGCACTTCAAGCAGCTCCTCAGTGTAGTCTTGACCGTCGGGCGTAGTCTCAGGATCCATCTCTGTTGGCGGCAGCAGTTGACCACGCTCTCGACGCTGGCGTGATGCAGCTCTGCGTGGACGTGCTCGATCCACAGCCGTGTTGCCCGATGCTCGCCGTCGACGACCGGAGGGTGCTTCATTTTTTCTGTGATTCCCGTGGTAGCTGAAATCCGACTATTTAAACATATCAAATTATTAATTAGTACAATACTCAAAGGATACAGGCGGCTATCCCGTGATACGGGTTTTCCTTGTGCGAGTGCACGTATTTCTTCGGCAAACACTTTTTCTTGACTCATTTTTATAATGAGGTATTCCGCCCGTTCTAACAGCTCAGCTGGGAGGGTCATGAATGTTATGTCCTCCGATTTTCGCGCGCTCCTCTTCAACGGTTTTTTCGACGTTTGAGCGCGTTTCCAATCCGGGTCCTTTTGCGAAGCGGCCTTTGTTCGCTTGGGATTAACGTAATCACACCGTCGCCGGAACATGCGCACTGCCTGCAGAGTGCGAGCTGTAGCTCTCGAGTATCGGGTCCAACTCGAGAACCGATTCACGTCGGGTAGGGCCTCTGAGAGCTGTGGCTCTCGATGTCCTGAGGTGACGGCGCCTACTCTTTCTTCACCGGTCGTGGTGATGATGCCCCTTTCTTCCGTGGGCCATAAGTCGGGTGGATTTCGGAGAAATTCCGGCCCATTGAACCATCGATGTCGCTCATCGAAGTTGTCCGGCACGTCGCGTGTGGCATCGTCAGCGGCATTGTGGCGCGTCGGCACCCATCTCCATTCGCTCGTTTGTGAATGTTCCTCTATTGCCGCGACGCGATGAGCGACGTATGGTTTGTATGATCTGGATCCTGTTCTGATCCAGCTCAGCGTTGTCCGACTGTCTGTCCAGTAGGTCGTTGACTCGGGTTGTCTTCCGTGTTCGCGCTTCACCGCGGCTGCCATCCGTGTGCCGAGTACTGCTGCCTGTAATTCTAGACGGGGAATGGACGTTAGTTTCAGCGGCGCAACTTTCGCTTTCGCTGTTATAAGCGAAACCGTGACCCGTCCGTCTTCATCTTCGGCTCGCCAGTATAGTGCGGTCGCGTAGGCGGACTCGCTGGCATCGGTGAACACGTGCAGCTGCAATCTTCTAGCTCGAGTATAGCCTAGGTAGCAGCGTGGCACGGACACGTGACCCAATCTTCTCAGCTGTGTGACCCAATCCGCCCATCCGGCGGATATGTCGCCGTCAAGCGGATCGTCCCATGCAGTGCCGCGTCTCCAGACCTCCTGCAACAGCTGCATGGCCCTTACCGTCACTGGGGATGCAAGACCTAGAGGATCAAACAGGGACATTACTATTTTAAGCGCTTCTCGTTTCGTGGGCGCTTCTCTGATTAACAAGTTTGGCGGTATGCGCGCCAAATCCAAATTGAAGGCGAGTCTGTCTTCCGTTGGTCTCCAAATGAGGCCCAAGACTCTCTCCGCCTTTTCTAAGTCCACCTCTTCGCGGTGGGGACTTGCCGATTCACCGAGTGCTTCAAGTACCTCAGGCGAATTACTCGTCCATTTTTTCAATATAAAATGCGCCTCACCGTGAATGTCGCGCACTTGCCGCGCAATCGTTGTCGCGCTTTCTATGTCCGGATAGCTGTCAAGGTAATCGTCCATATAATGTTTTCTCCTTATCGCGTCGACAGCTTCCGGATGCGTCGATCGAAATCTGTCCGCGTTGCGATTCATGACATAAATCGCCGTCGCGGGAGAGCTAGATGCACCGAAAATGAGTACCTTCATCCTGTATATTTCCGGCGGTTCGTTATCTCGGCGATCCGCTCGCCAGAGATATCTGAGGGCGTCGCGATCTTCCTCGCGCAATCTCACCTGCATAAACATCTCCGTGATATCCGCGGTGACTGCAATGGGATGTTCCCGAAATCGCATCAGGACGGCGGGAAGAGGCTGCAACAAGTCTGGACCTGTTAATAAGTTATCATTCAAAGTGGTACCCTTTGTCTTGGCCGCCGCGTCGTGCACAACTCGCAGCTTGTCCGGTTTCAAAGCATTAAAAACTGCGAAGTGCGGCAAATACCATGTCCTTGTTGCATGGGAGGTCGCGGGGGCTGGCTCGGCGTAATCCTTCTCGATCAGCGCCTCCATCTGTTGGTTATATCTGACCTTGAGTTCGGGGTTCCTATCCAGCTTGTTTTCTATGTTGTGCAGCCTTTTCAAAGTGTTCTCGTAATTGTTCGGGAGCTCGACATTTTCTTTTTTCCACAGGAGAGACGTGGTATATCTTCCGCAGGGTTCTCTCGTGGTGTTGTCCTCCAGGATTCTCAGCGCCTTTTCTCCGGGGTCGCTCTTTGGCCTGCGGGGATCTACAAACAGATTATCAAGCAAAATAAATTCTTTTACGAGCTCCTCAGTTAGGTCGTCGGTTGCTGTCTGGCCGACGAAATTCACCCTGTGTCCTAGGGCTCTGGTCCGGCTCCCGTGTACCACCCATCCTAGTGGTGTGAGCGAGGCGACCGGTTGGTTCCTCCTCCCGGACCGTGTCTTGCTAGATATAAGCAAATGCCAATTATCCTGGCCTATAAGAAGTCGGGGTTTCGCTTCTTGCGTTTGTGATGCAGGCAGGAGGCCCTTCAAATGGGTACAGTCTCGCAGCGCCTCTTCAGGAATACGCTGCGCCGCCAATCTCAAGTTGTCGACGGTGCGGGCTTCTATCTGCTGCCGTCCCCGACTTCCCCTTATCTGAAACTTAACACGACATGAATTATTCCGTGTAGTTTTCTCTCCATCGTACGTGATTATGTGGAGCGGTTCATCCGGTCCCTCCGCGCCGATGTCCTTGGCCAGCTGATGGTCGATCAAACTGACCGTCGACCCGTCATCAAGTAGCGCGAAAGTGTGAGCCTCTCCCGCCGGTCCTGAAATGCATACCGGAGCTATTTTCAAAAATGACATTTGCGACGTCCATGCCGAATTTACCACCTCTTCATTGGTGGCCTCGTCGGTACTCTTACTCCTCCAGTCCGAGTGCAGCATCCTATGGTGATGTCGTTCACACCCGTCCGTGTCGCATTTTCGAGGCTTGCATGTGTGTTGCTTCGATCGAAATTTCAGGCACCTGAAACATAGCCTATGTTTTTTTGCTAAGTCCCACCGCGCGTCAACCGCGGCATCCCGAAATCGTGCACATTCGCCCATCGAATGTACCTCCTGGTTGCATACACAGCATGCGGGCTTCTGTTTGTCGGCGACGGTATGTATTCGTTGCCGGCGTGGTTGTTCGCCGCCGCTAGCCTTCACCGGGGCCTTGTCCGCGATGATCTCTGGCACGGCGAACGGACTGCATATCTCCGCTTCCCTGGCAATGAATCGGCTAAATTTTAATAAGTCGGGCTCACCTCTATGTTGTGCGGCGGCGAACTCATACCATTGCCTTCTCAGCGTCGGAGTCAATTTTTCCATCACCGCCTTCGTAACCTCCGGATTATACAGGTAGAAGGCACAATCGAGCGCTTGCAGGGTTCCCACGACATTTTCTATTTTCGTACTGAAAGTGCAAATATCTCGCGGCGAATCAGTGAGGCGGGGTAGCGCCCGGAGTCGCTCGATCTCGGCCAATGCGATCGAGTCCGGACGCCCAAACCGCGTCTCGAGAGTCCTCAGCACAGCGTTCGGTTCGGCGTTGGTGATGAGCAGCCCTTGTACTGCTTCCTTTGCTGTGCCCCGTAAGCTGCGGCGCAATCGGGACATATTCTCCAACGCTGTAAAATAACTTGCGGATTCATTATAAGCGGCTCTATAAGTTAGCCAATCTTGATGCGCACCGTTGAAAATGGGCAACTCCGTATACTTCAACGGCTGTCTATGTTGTGCAGCTTGCACAGCTTGCGTTATGGCACACGCAAGTTCACTATAATCGGAGTTCGGTCGCGCTGCGACCAATTCCCCGCCCCGCACTTGACGCGGGGTAGGCGGGGGCTGCGGCGGCGGCGGCTGTTGCGAAGCTTCATTTTCTCTTAACCAGGCTGCTGCTACAGGCGGCGGTTGCTTCGCAGGCAGCGGCTGCACATTCGGGTTCGATGCCGCAGGGTTACCTGAAAATGTTATGAAATCGAGCGGATTATTTGATGCATCATTTGCCACTGGGTGACACGTTGGCGGGGGCACGGCACTGGCTCCCGCCGGTGCAGACGCCGGGATGTCCCAGGATGCGGCGGTGATCACTGGGTCTATGGGTTCGGGTGGCGGCTGCACACGGGATTGCGCATCTTGCACTTCGTGAGGTCGGTTATCAATCGCGAGCAGCTGACTGGTATGTAACCAGCTGTGAACGCGTTGATCCTGCTCGACCTCGGTGATGACGGAGTTAAGGTCATCCTCGCTATCTTCCGCTTCGATCTCTGCTAGCTTTGCGGTCGCTAGCTCTATCTTGAGTTTTGTGAGTTCGGCCCTGGCCTGTGCCAGGCGACGTGCTTTCGTTGAACGCCTTGAAGAAGTGGCTGGTCGACTTCGGGGCCGCTGTGGCTTCCTCTCTTCCGGTGCGGCGGCTTGAAGCTCCTCCGCAGCGGTGCCGGCAGCGGTATCCCTATCGGTGGTGAAACACGTTTGAACGGTGTCGGCGATGGTGGTCTCGGTGGCCTCAGTCGCAGACGTTGCTGTAGCAGACGTCGCGGTCGCGGACGTCCCCGTTGCGGACGTCGCGGTGCATGACGTGACCGTCGTTGACGCTTCCGTGGCCGACGCCGTTCGTTTCCCGATTGACCTTGTCACTGGCATTTTCCACACTCACGTAGATCCGGCTCGCGAAGGACCAGAAAATGTGCGGGGCTCGGACTGGGCCAACACCCCGCAATGTGTTGTGTGTGTGCTGGATTGCGTGAGTGGGAATATGGCGATACCAGTGACAAAGTAACAAAGGCGTAAAATCGGGAAATAGCGTTTATTTCACACACTGAATCGAAAGTTACAAAGTTCAGCCACAACGGTAGCCAAATTCTCCCGGCGTTAATATTCGGCGCGTAGTCTCTCGTTGCTACGCCGTAGCTATGCGACGTAGCTGGAAGTCGTCCTCGTAGCACCGTGCCACCGCTGATGAGGAAGGATGGTCCACTCTGCATAAGCGCCTGTTTCCTCTTCAAACTTGCAGACTTCTTCTTTCTTGCCGACTACTTGCTGTTTTCTTGATGTCCCGAACTATTTCTATTAAACAAAAAACTCCTAACACGTTTTAACTCAAAAATACAAAAAAACAAATTAGCTTAAGTACTCCGCGGCTATACCGTACGGAGCACTAAGAGGGCCTTCCCTCTTTCTAGGACCTCTTTTTCACTTTCAAGATTACACTTATTTTCAATTCGCGCCTAAGTTAAATCTATATGCCTAAACTATAAGTGTCTTGGTACATAGACACTAAGTGGCTCTATATACTAAACATCATAAAACAACCTTATGTGCATTACAAAGAAAGTTATCGTGATTTACTTACTCTAAGTTTAGCACAAACGATGCACACAAGCAACATTTCTAAAAATAACTATTTAAACTTTATACATACGTTCATCCCGCTACCGCAGCGGGGTAGGCAAAGTTCTAACCTACACTATGACACCGAATGAAACACTACACAGTTCATACCGGGTGAGTTATAAGCGTTCAATGACCCTAACGATAACACGATTTTTTCACTAAGATCACTGACTAAAGTCTATGACGTCACTAAGAGGTCCGAGTTCTATTACGAAATCGCGCATGCGCGGTATGCACTTTACGTTGTTCTCTCTTCGAGAATATGCGTCCTGCACACTAGTAACTACTTCAAAATTGACTTGCAAGATTCCATCCGAACAAACATAGTTGAACAACACCCGGGTCGCGCGTGAGTGAAGAGCCGGCATAACACATAGCGACGGGCGTCGTCGCGCGATCACGGTCGTATTAGTATTGTCACGCACTTAATTCTGCCTTCTTGTCGCATTTCTACCCCCTTTTTCTCTATGACAGCATTTCCCCAACTATGGGTGGCGGTCGCAGGGGAATATGGAGTGGGCCCTGAGAAATAGAAAACTATATGAACCGACCGACAACGCGCGAAACAGCTCGACTTTAGAGCCTGTTCAGACGAGGCGATCTGCGCGCGACTCGCGCATAGACACTCGCGCGTTTTCGAGATACTGGAGCTAAATATACCGCGTCCAGTTAAACGCGTGCAAAGAGCGGGACTCTCGATTCGATCGTTGTACCCGCGAGTTAGATACTCCGGTGCCATTGCTGCGTCTAGTTAGTTCTACGCGCGAGTGCGCGGCAACTGGACGTATTTGGTTCCAAATGGCGCGTGATAACTTGGATATGGAACTTTTATTAAAGAAGTTGAAAAAAGAGTAGTCATATAGGATATGGAATCATCAGATTATTCCAATATAGCCATAAAACGTAGGAACTTTAAAGGCATAATTTGTCGCATGTCTTGAAATCAAATAGAAAATAAATTATTTTATTGTGACAAGATTTCTAATTTATATAGGTGAGTTCTATGAATTACTGGTGGCAGGTCTCTCATATGTAAGTGACCGCCTGGTTGGGTACTACCGCAATGTCTATTTCTACCGCCACGCAGCAGTGTGCATGCACTGTTGTGTTTCGGTTTGAAGAATATTGTAGGCAGTGTAACTACAGGACATAATGAGACACAACGTCTATGTCTCGGGGTGACGAGCGCACTGGAATGCCACACAGTACTTTGTAACTTAAGGTGCTGAATGGTATTTCTACTGCTTATGGGTGGTCGTGTCGCTTACCATCAAGTGAACGGCTTACTGGTCTCGTCATTCAATGCTATAAAAAGAAATTAACAATGTGACATTAATTAAAAAATGAAAGTATTTTAAAAATAAATTTGAATCGTAATAATTCTTTTTTATTCGCGTCGTTTATTTTGTTTTTTAGTTACTACAGTTCACCTGTCACTGCGTTCTGAAGGGTCAATATCCTTTATTGCCAAGTTATTTGGCGTGGACTATAATACCAAATTGGATGATTTTAATTTGTACGTGTTATGTATTACACGTAACGTAATACATAATAATATTCTTTATTTTAGTAATGAAATAAATGTACTCCGATTAATTATAATTGAGACTATGTTACGTAACTGAGTGATAATTTTCCTATCATAATGAATTTTAAAGTTATGTTATATTCCATTGTGTACTTTTATTTAACAGAGTTAAGAGGATCACATGACTAGTAAGTAACGGTAAGCCGGCCTGCTTACTGTGTAGACTGTCGGCGAACGGTAATATACGCAGCACAGATTCATTGCAATCAGTCTTGGAACATTTTAACAAGTAGAGTAAATTTTAATAGATATCAGTTGAATTAAATAATATGTAATATTATTTTATTTTTTATTTTATTTTTGTTTATTAAGGAAACAAACAGAATAATATACAAATTACACAAACATTCATAAATAACACTTAATCCAATTAAGTTTCCACAAAAAAAATCATACTTAAACAGATAGTGGATACATATGACAAACTAAAAAAAAAAACTAAAATAATAATCGATAAAACTAATGAATTAAATTAAATGTAAAGGTGCTACAAACGTCCAAAACTTTTAGTAAGCCATGAATTATATCGTTAAGTTGCTCACAAGTCCTTTTTTAAAAGCAGTAATAGACTCATGAAACAGGTCGGTGTTGGAGAATCTCTCATTATAATTAGTACAAGTTCTGCGTATAAAAATATTAAAACCATAATTGGTACGAGCAGTAGAGGGTTGAAATGAACATTTATTTCGGCTAGTAATACGAGGACATTTGAACGGAATCTCGCCTAAAAGATAAGAGGAATCAATCTTATAATTAATAATTTTATATAAGAATAACTGATCTCTTATTAGCCTCCGATCAAACAACGGCATCAAACCATCCGGTAGCGGTGAGCTAGAGTGTAATAAACGGAACTTTAAATGCTTTATGAATTTGTTTTGTATATTCTCCAGTTGTTCACTATATACCTTATAACAGGGGTTCCATACTACGGAAGCATACTCTAATATAGAACGGACAAAAGAATTGTATAACAATTTAAGAGTTGATAAGCTTTTAAAGTCTCTACCAACTCTAATGACGAATCCTAACATGCGGTAAGCTTTGTTAACTATTTCCTTAATATGTATATCAAACATAAGCTTTGAATCTAAGTAGACACCAAGATCTCTAACCACAGAAACCCGTTCCAAAATTTGGTTGTTAATACTATAATTAAATATAATGTTTGTTTTTTTACGAGAATATGTTATTACGTTACATTTATTAGTATTTAAAAAAAGCAAATTATTAAGGCAATATGTTGATAAATTATCTAGATCCCTCTGTAGATTTAAGCAATCGTTGTTCTCCTTTATTACTTTATATATTTTATTGTCATCGGCGTACAAAATGAAATTAGAGTTTTTAAAAGCGGATGCAATATCATTTATGAAAATGTTGAAAAGTAGTGGTCCGAGATGTGACCCCTGTGGTACCCCGGACGGAACAGGAGTAAAATTTGAACAATAGCCTTTAACAGTGACGGCTTGACTACGTTCCCTAATATATGATATTAGCCACCTGAGTAAATCACCGTGGATTCCAAAATTCATAAGTTTTTGTATTAAAATATCGTGGTCTATCCTATCAAAAGCTTTGGAGAAATCAGTATAAATAGCGTCCACTTGGAAGCCCTTTTCAATTGAGGTAGTGATATAGTCAACGAATTCACTAAGGTTAGTCTCGGTGGACTTTTTATTCAAGAATCCATGTTGTTCTTGTATTATGAAGGGTCTTACTAACGGAAACATAAAATCATATATGATACGTTCAAATAATTTTGGAATTATACTAATTTTGGATATAGGTCTATAATTAACTATATTGTGTTTGTCACCATTTTTAAATACAGGCACAACAAAAGCTCGCTTCCATAAACGGGGCATAACACCGGAAGATAAAGAAAGATTAAATAAAATATGTAAGGGGTAACACAGATTTTTGATACAGTTATGTAAGAATGAAGGGGGAATGCCATCTGGACCTGCTCCCTTAGACAAATCTAAGCATGCGAGGTACTTTTCAACAGTTTCCTCAGTTATTGAGATACCAGAGATATCGGCTGCATTGTGTATGGCGTCGATAACACAAGAAGATGTCGAAGGCTGAATAGTGTTATTTACGTCCTTGCTTAGAAAAGATGAGCTGAAGTGCGCATTAAATAAATTACAAATTTCATTTCCATCGGATGAGACTTTATCATTTAGGTAAAATTGATCCGGTAAATCCCCACTATTCTTCTTTGATTTAACAAATGTCCAAAAATGCTTACTGCATTTCAAAATGAGTTTTTCCGACATTTCTATATAGGATTCATAGCAAGACACTATTAAGCGTTTTTGTCTTTCACGAAGAATGGAAAATGAAGTATAATCTGAATAACGCCCATAACACTTCCACCTTTTATGACATTTTAACTTCTCTTTAACAACTTTGATTAAAGCTGGTGAGTACCATACTGGAAACATCGAACGATTTTTAATAATTCTTGTAGGGACATTTTCTGATATAATTTTTTCTAGAACATCATAAAACCTAATTACTGCTAAATCAATATCACAATCACGGAAACAAAGATCCCAATTGACTACGGACAGTGCCATGTTTACCTGAGAGTATTCGCAGTTGCGAAATAGCCGAATGAGTCGGGGCGGAGAGCGAAAACTTCTTAGGGAAATTCCAGAAAAAATAACTTCCAGAGCCGGATGGTGCCCATCCTCATTGACTAAAGGAGATGTAGATCTAGTAACTTTACAATCCATGTTACTCAAAACTAAGTCTAAATATCTGTCATTCATATTGGGAATTACATTAAATTGTTTTAGGTTATTAAATGACAGAAAATTACACAGTGCAGATACAAATATATCATTACAGTTATTATTGAGACACAAAATCTCACCCGAATGATCTGGAAACCAAGAAGCATTACTAATATTGAAATCACCGACAATAATAAAATTACTCTCAGTATGCTTTAAAATCTTTTCAGAAATATTGTCGAAGAACACTACTTCATCTTTAAATTGTGTGGAGCAATGAGGAAAATAACAACAATACAAATAACAGTTATTAAAGTTTTCACCACATAGCATCGAAAAAGATACCAATAGTACATCCCCAGAGCAGTCAGAGCAGGAGGGAAACTGCTGTACCTCAGAGATAACAATACCTTTTCGTGCAGCTATTAATACGCCACCCCCCAAAGTATCACCTCTTGTAAGATAATCCCGATCACAACGGTACACAACAAAACGTTCATCAAAAAGTTCAGAATTGAAGATACCAGGCAACAACCATGTCTCACTCAAACAAATTATATCGCATTCATTACTTAAGATATTTCTATAAAATGAATTTGTTTTACTTCGCAAACCACGAACGTTTTGGTAAAATAATCTTAACGTTTTAGCCATAATGGAATACAAAACATTTATTTTCTTTTAAGTGATTAATAAAAATAGCTTCAACCTCATCAATCATTAATAAAATAAAAATTATCAAATAAAACCCATTACTGCCCATATCAAATTGGATATACAACAAAAATAGCAGAACACTACTCGTTACAACAAAGTAAATCATAAATAATAATAAGACACGGCAACTTTCAAAAATAAAAAACACAATCAACAATTCAGAGCAATTATAGAATCCAATAACAAATTCCAAGAACGTATAAAAAGAAAAACAATTAGTACTAAACATATTACCAAAATTAAAAAAACATATAAATTGAAAAACATAAATACAATCAAGCCCTGGGAAACAATTAACAAATAATATAGTACTTATTTTATTTTTTTTAAATCATCTGAACAGCCAATATGTAAAACCGGACTAGTGTCAGATTTTCGCGTCATAATACTACAATTACGTACCCACACGTATTTAAATAATTGCTCTTTGGCAATTTTTTTTACATTTTGTAGTAGTCCCTTATTAGTCTTAGTGAGATGGTCATTAAAATAAACTCGTGACAACTCATGCTGGAATCCAATGTCAGACAAATGTCCAATGTCAGAATATCATTCCCTTAATGGGATATGGAAAACGAGACCCAATTTAATATTTATTTATAAGCTTTTTTTTATTTATACTTATAAAACAGAGTCGTGGTAGTTGCACCATTTATAATTACTCAAGAACGATTGCATCGAGGTTTTGTGTTTTTTGATTTTTTATTTGTGCGCCCCGAATAGCAGAATAACTATAAAAAGATCGGAAAAAGTTCACACAAGTTCACGTGTTTTAAAAACGTTCATTATAAGTATCATTTTCAAGCAAAATAAAATTACATATAAATGATAAATTAAAGAAATGGAGGACTTTAAAATTAAACCCTTTATTATAAACGGTTAGTTTTTGGGAGTTCTATCCAAACAAACGGGATGACTGGTAATATGACGTATTCCTATTAAGAGCATGTAGATTGGGTCAAAAGCAATCGATTTTGTCCCATGAAGTCCTATCCGAAACTGAATAGTTTTCGAGAAACTTAAGATTCATTGAATTTTAAGAAGAGGCACTTTTAAGACCAAATAAAATTAAATAATTAAAAAAGTACTAAATGGGATTACAGTATTTTTTTTGTTTTCCAGTAAATAACATTCTAGGCTTTCATAATAAACCATAAAATATTTAAAAGTTATTATAAGTTTGAAATGATTGCCTTAAATTTATCAATGTCGTATTTTACTAAAAAAAGATTTTGTCAAAAACTGCTGTTTATTTCAAGTGACTAAATTTGCACAACACGTTAAAACTTATTTCTTTATCCAGTTTTAAGCTATTGCATAGCTTCTATCGCGGGCCTTGAGCGTGGAGACCGAATCCAGAAATTCCGTAACGAAAAAATAACCTGACACTCCTCACTCCGACCGGCACAGCGGTGATATTTTATTTTCAACTCTATCACAACCACGTAGATTGTAAAATTCCATTAATAAATTTAATATCGCAGTCTTGTAAGAATACAATATGTAAGAGGATATGAGCTGAATGTTAAACGATAAAAGGTCGAAATAACCGTGTATTTAAAAATTGTTTCAGTCAGTGAAACATACCTATCGAAATGTCAAACGTGATTCTAAGTTTGAATTTTTAAAAAGTTTTTATTTTATATCTGTTCAAAGTGGTTATAAATATTAGAATTGCCTGCTTAGAGTTTCGGCGTTAGGGCACGAGTGAAATTTGGACAATAGAAAAAAAAATAAAAAATAATTATAATTACATAAGTTGATAAAAAATGCTATGCAATAGCTTTACCGCGGCAGTCTCGCAAGTGCCACACGTCTTTTATAATGGGGTACAAAACACCACAATTAATCTTGTAGAAGTAAAAAGAAAAGTACTGCTCTGGTACAAATTGTATTGTATGCATATGTAGATGAATAGGGAAACCCAATATGAGTTATGAGTTTGTTATTGCCATGAAAAGGTTCATGTGAAAGAAAAATAAGAAAATTGCACGGAAAATTATAAAATTTAAGAATACTTAACCACTATATTAAAACATTTTGTAATGTAACTTTAGCTCATTTGACAATATAAACTTTTTTAATTCAACCTAATGGTGTTTGACATAATATTGACAGAATGCGTGCTGCAAATATCGTCTAAGAGATCATACAAGATATAATTTTTCTGTGCGTGTGTATGTCGCTGAACTCCTCCTTAACGGCTGGACCGATTTTAATGATTTTTTTGTGTGACTTCAGGAATAGAAAATAATTTTTAATAAACTTGAATTGAGAATAGTCTAAATAAGAAAACATGTGTTTTATTGTAAAAAAAAAGCGTAGGGTGCTTTTTAAGATATCGTCAGAATCATAATCCTTCTACTCATATTATCTGTCAATAAAATATTTATAACTATTGACACCATGCACCCGTATACATATGCTTAGATCTTTAAAACTACGCAACGGATATGGATGCGGTTTTTTAATAGATAGAGTGATTCGAGACGAAGGTTTATATGCATAATACATGTATAATATAGTAAAGAAATAATTGACTGCGATAGCCTTTCTGACAAAAGTCTGGGATCTACTTATACTGGACGGAAAGGCGTTTAGTACCTAAGTGTCGTTGATGACTATAATGCAGGATCTCTCGATCTGTATCAGTTTATTATCGCTTGGTATTAGCAATTATTACGGATACTGTAAATAAATGCCTCTGACTGCCTCGTGGCGTAGTTGTATTACAGTACGACTGCAAAGCTAAGGTCTCGGGTTCGATCCCCGGGTCGGGCAAAGTGATATTGAGTTTTTCTATTCAGTATCAGCTCGGAGTCTGGACTTTGTGCCCGATATGGCGATAGGCTCGCCCCCTATCACATTATGGGACGGAATAATGGCGAAAAGTGGTTGCATTAGTTGCGCCTCTGCCTACCCCTTCGGGGATAACAGGCGTGAGTGTATATGTATATATATGTATGTATGTACTGTAAATAAATGTATAGTTTGTATATAACTCGACTTTTATACTGGAAAAACTCTAATGCGGACCAAGCCGTGGTAAAAACCTAGTCAACTTATAAACTAAAAAAAAAAAAAAAAACACCTAGTGAAATTTATTGAACACATGATGGGATAAAACTTTAAGATTGAAAAATAATCTTTATGTGTGATTATTATACTTTCATTTATAATCAAAAGACATCTCTAAAAACGGACCTAAAAGTCGATCTTAACATTAAAAAAATAATAATTGAACATGGAGTATATTCGATTCCAAGAACCAACAAATACTTAAAATTTGGAAAATTCCGACATTATTGGTTATAAATATCTACTCTGCATGGCAAACGTATGAAATATTTAGAACTGTGAAAGGTTAAAATAGTTACACGGCCGACCATTTATTCAACATTGGACAGACTGAAGTAGCTATAGTTATTCAGAAAGTGGATGACGTCACCAAGCCGGTATCTCCGTTCCCCTCCCGCTCACCCTATCGCTCTGTTTGCCGCGGCAACACCGCCGGTTCGCGTCGCACCCCGCACTGCGCCCCTCCGCGGCCTTACAATACCACCTCAAACACACTCACACACACGCAAAGCTTGTCGAGTCGAGTTTCACGCGGAAACCGGGTACAGTGAGTGCCTGGCGGCGCGGCCATGTTGTAAGAACGTAAAACTGGCAACGTCGCATCAGACATCGACCGATTTAATCACTCTTTGTGGCGTCGGTTATATCTCGAACTCACGTCAAATAATGTATTAACATTATTTATGCTTTTTTATTTAATATTCGTTACCTATTCGTAATTTTGTCGAAGTTATAGAACAATCTAAAAACACAGTCAGTTTTTTCAATGTGGTGCTCTGTCTTTTTGTTTTCATAATAATAACTATGTTATACATTAACTATAAATACATATTTGATATTAAGATGCGCAGCGGCGAACTTACAAGTTCGATGCTGCGCTGCGCCCGAGGCGATGTAATGCATTTTTTAACGACGGAAAAAGGGCAATTTTATATTCGTTGTGTAGGCATATACAAATGTAGTACCTACCTATACTACCTAAGTATAGATAGATACTTTGGTAAGCACAACGTCATACTATATCCACACATAACCAATGTTAGTTCTTCCTAGTTCTCTGCCGAAAGTCCATTTCTGGGATAAAAGTCCCGCTTTATATTTTCACGGGATAAAAAGTAGTCTGTGTTACTCGGTGATAATGTAGCTTTATATTCGTGACAGAATTTTTAAAATCGTCCTATAGTAATTTAGCTTATTCGTTACAAACATAAAAAAAAATCGGTGCGTGTACGCATGTACGCGCGTGAGAAGAGTTGTACTTCTTTGGCATCATTAAAAAATAATTTTTGATTGCATGCAAATAATTAATTACAATAAAATGATAAAAGCACTGGAAAAGGATAGTCAACACAGTCAATAAATTTCAGTTTAAATTTGAAATATTAAATAGTTATATATAATATAATATATAATGATTAAAAATATAATTTAGAGAATAATAAATACGTAAGACGTAATAATAATATATTATACCAGCCCTGTATTAAATACTGTCCCACTGCTGGGCACGGGCCTCCTCTACCACTGAGAGGGTGCCTTAGTCCACCACGCTGGCCTAATGCGGGTTGGTAGACTTCACATACCTTCGAAATTCTGATAAAGAACTTCTTAGGTATGCAGGTTTCCTCACGATGTTTTCCTTCACCGTTAAAGAGAACGATAATTGATAACAATACACACGTAACTTTGAAAAGTCAGAGGTGTGTGCCTTAGGTTTTGAACCTCCGGACATTGTCTCGGCAGACCGTTCCATTCCCAACCAGGCTATAAATATGTATGACGTAATTTGTACGAAATATTATAAGATTCAATTTTAAATATTTATTGATTATTTAATATTTTAAAAGTATATTAATAAATTCAAAAATTTAATTTAAGTTCATTCATTATTTAAATATTTATTGTTTTCTTAATTTAATATTTACTTTTATGACATAAGTTTTCCTTTTAGCTCAATAGATGGCGCTAGCGTAAAAATAGATCGCGCTATGATTTACAAGCCAGCGGAACTACATAAGGACACATTTTATTGTTTTCATAGAGAGTTCACCTAGTTCCCTTTGTTCATTCCGTTAGGAGTTCTGGAGTCTGGATCTCTGCAATAATACTAAGGAACCCTTACGGTTAAAGTATTTCTAAGTCATCCTTAAATCTTGTACCGCACTAAAGTACACTGTAACGTCTTCTAGGCATGGGTCGTACTTGCAAAATCGTAAACCAGGGCTTACAATTAAGTCCGCCTAACAAAACCAGCTCCAAAAACCAGGGTTCGAAATGCTTTCAAGTCTTTTATTTCTGCATAGGAAATTAATCCGTGCTCCGATACAAATAAGGAACACAATCGCGTTCACAAATAAAAACTTCGAACCATTCGTTTCTATAAATATTAGTATTTATGTATTTGTATAGGAAATTGATCCGTGTTTCAATACGCATAAAGAGTACAATCGCGTTTGTAAATAAAGTACTTATAGCACTTGGTTAGTCTTAAATCGAAATACTTTCAAGTATTTTTTTACTACATAGGATATTGACCCATGTTTCGACACGAATAAGGAGCACAATCGCGTTTACAAATATAATACTTTTAACACTTCAATACTTGCACAGTACACTGTTCACTAGTTTGTTGAAATAAGAACCATAATTGCATTTGCGGACGATGACGCCTGAGCGCGGACGTAGCGCGGCGTAAAATACTTTCAAGTCTTGCAAGTGTTTCGGGTCGGCACCTGGTCGGCGTACTTGCAAGTAAATACCTGGTGTAAAAACCTGGTTGCGTAAATACGCACCACCTCTAACGTCTTCTCATACAATATAGTACGTGATATTGGCAATTTGTTATTATTTACTGAAGACCCCCGCAATCCCTGCGACACTTTTCATTTTTATCAAAAAGTTTTCATTAAATAGCTTCAACCTTTTTCGGGCAACTTCCCCCGGGAGAATTTTGTGTCACACATGCGCGCGCATCGTAAAATTAGAACCTAAAGAAGTAAACTTCAAAAAAAAAAAAACCTAAAACAAATCTTTCCTCTTTATAATATTATTATTATGTGTAGTATGCTATACTGTGTGGGTATACAGTAGCAGTATAGAATAGCGTACTAGTATGGGTAATACCATACTATGTACTTATTAAATCTGTAGGAGTACCTATAACACCATAATTTATGTTGCATGTCAATGGTTGGGTAGGTACTAGGTTACCAATCTATTCTTTACAGATATTAATATTCCGAGTTCGAACCGGTTCCCACAGAAAATTTGAATGCGGCCGCAATTGTGTCATTTGCATGAACATAGGTACCCACAGTATAAATAGTATATTTTTCCTCTTACTTATTTAAACTTTATGCGTAGAAATAATCAAACATTTACTATTTTTTGTTTCTACATTATACATATTACATAGCAATTATTTTTAATACATTTTTTGGTGTAACTATAATCACTAAATTAAAATACATAGCTGATGTAGCCTATATAAAGCATACCTTCAACTGATGATAGACCATCAAAGCTACAGTATACTATCTGGTATAAAGAACTGTTAGGATATTTTCTGTAATCGCCGTGAACGACACGAATAATTAATAAAAACATACGCAACAGTCATGCAAGAGACAAGAAATAGTCTTGACGCCAAGCTAACGATAAGTGCGTTTCTGATTGCCGTGTCAATAATTAAACTGCCAGGTATGGCGAAGTCATTATATCGAAGCACATTAGAAGTTCTGGCCCTCGATGCCCCTATAAGCTATAAATACAATGACTTTAAATTAAGATAATTTCTGATTACCCGACTACGCCGAAGCCAGGAAGGGTAATGAGTTTAGCACCCTATGTATGTATATTTGTATGTATCCATTTTATGTTCCACTCTAGCGTCGCTCCTATTGAACCGATTTTGACACGTGAGGTATCGATCGATGCGTATTTATTGTGCGATGGTTAGGCTATGCATTTTTCAAATATTTTTATTTGTTTACCAATTACGCGTAGATGAAGAATGGTATTTGCATTTAAGCTAAATCTTGAAAGTGAGATTCAATGGAATCATATACGTTTTATGGAACAATTAAAGAAGTATATATTCTCATTTCTTTTTTATTATAATTTCATAAAGAAATCTATACTAATATTATAAAGCTGAAGAGTTTGTTTGTTTGTTTGTTTGAACGCGCTAATCTCAGGAACTACTGGTGCGAATTGAAAAATTCTTTTTGTGTTGAATAGACCATTTATCGAGGAAGGCTATAGGCTATATAACATCACGATGCAACTATTAGGAGCGAAGAAATAATGGAAAATGTGAAAAATGCGGGGAAAATTATTCATCCTTGAGGGCTTCCATTGCGTGCGCTGCGAAAACGGTTCAAGATACCAAAAATAAATGTATGAAAGAATTATTCCTCTTGAAATGATCTAAAAAAAAGTCCACGACAGTATATACTGTCGTGACAGAAGATAGACATATGTCTATCTTTTAAAATAAACTCTCTAGAACCGTTTTTATGGTAATCAAATTTGGTCGAAATTAATGCATTATTTGTTAAGAGTTGTATCAACGTCATAATATTAATCTTTATACAAATAAATGTGTCGGATATAGTGATTCAACGGGAAGGTTTTTATGTATGTACTTTTAGCCCGGAAAAACTTATTAACGCGGGCGAAGCCGTGGGCAAAAGCTAGTTCATAATAACATAATCGTTTGCTAAATCTGAAATATACATAGCAAAAACCAAACAAAAAATATTAACACTACAGTAATATGTAACTTACTCCATTGTAATAAATTCTTATTATTAGGTAAAACAAGAGTATTGACAGAATGGATAGAAACTCTACCTTTTCCTAAACACACTAATTTCATCTGTCACGACTGTCAGAGTTACAGTTGTATTATTACGATATTTATATTTACACATTTAATTATTAATGCTTATTTTTTCAAGCTAGAACTAGCATACGCACACAGCCACATAGCCATGGTTTACAGAATGGAGTATTAGGAGATAATCAAGCTGAACGGACCTAGGATCACCTTAGGCACAAAGGGTTTTACTAGTTCGAGCAAAGCTGATGTCGTGGTGTGTACCCTGAAAGTTCCATTTCGGCTTTTTATTAAATACGCAAAAAAGAAACTCAATACTATCACGGGAGTTTATTGCAGCTGCATTACACGATGGTTGTTGCTCAGATGTAATGTGTGCCACTTGCGTATTACGCCAGATAATAAAATTTTCGGAGAAGTTTTAGTCAATTCAGAGACACGAAATCTTGATGAATTACGTAATACCTAAATGGAAAATAAATGCTTTAAGACTCAACATGTTTCGTTTTTGATTTGACAAATAAATTTCATCTTTAGTACAATAATATACTTATTGATATGATAGTTGTGACATGTGAGTATTGGTAATAACAAACGAATTAAAAGTAGGCTACATAAGGGCCACGATTAGAAATCTTGTGTCTGGATTTTAGAGCTAGAAATTGGCACTAGTCGGTCCGGTTTTTGTATTCACTTCCAAAAACGCCTCTTTCGAAGTGCGCACATATTAATATTTCGGACAATTTCCTCAATTTAGTAATTGAAGTGCGAAAGTATTGTATATAACAATACTTAACATAAGCGTTTTACTGTTCACGAAGTACTAAAAAGTAAGAAATAAAAAATAAGTTAAAAAACTAAAACCTGACTACGAAAAAAATAACCGAAAAATAATAAATAAAATATTCCTATTTGAAATCATAGTCTAAAACAAGGATGGTGATGTATAGGATATAACTAAACCGTAGTCGCATTAGAGGTGATCATTAAATGTTATAACTGTTAATTTAACTCATTATAAAAAAATAGCTGTTAATTCTATTAACTACTATTGCAATATTCATTAAACGTTTAAACTAATGAACGGACTGCGGAGGCAGTTAATGCCATCTGTTAATTTATCATTCAACTAAACTTGATAACTGTTAATCATAGAAAAATGCTAATAACGCCTCTATAGGTTATTTATTAAATGAAATTTAATACTACTAATAAGCACAAAAATGATATTTTTTCTTTAGCTAAGACTTAAATTATGCCTTGTCGTGATTTGTGAACAATAAAATCGCCATTTGCAATGATTGCGAAAATAATTTTATTTAGGTAACGTCAGAACTGATAAAAGTGGCCGCCATTTTGAATTTCTTTGTTTTAAGGTCAATTGACCTCAAAATCGGTATGGGGTATAACTTTAATTACCAAAGACTGATCCAATGTCAGAATTGAAAAAAGTGGCCGCCATTTTGAATTTCTTTGTTTTAAGGCCAATTGACCTCAAAATCGGTATCTGGATATAACTTTAGTTACCAAAGACTGATCCAATGTCAGAATCGAAAAAAGTGGCCGCCATTTTGAATTTCTTTGTTTTAAGGTCAATTGACCTCAAAATCGGTATGGGGTATAACTTTAATTACCAAAGACTGATCCAATGTCAGAATTGAAAAAAGTGGCCGCCATTTTGAATTTCTTTGTTTTAAGGCCAATCCACCTCAAAATCGATATTTGGTCATGGCTTTAGGTACAAAAGACGGATCCAATGTTAGAATTGAAAAAAGTGGCCGCCATTTAGAATTTCTTTGTTTTAAGGCCAATTGACCTCGAAATCGGTATCTGGATATAACTTTAATTAGCAAAGACGGATCCAATATCAGAATTGAAAAAAATGGCCGCCATTTTGAATATCTTTGTTTTAAGGCCAATCGACCTCAAAATCGATATCTGGGCTGGCCTGTAGGTACAAAAGACGGATCCAATGTTAGAATTGAAAAAAGTGGCCGCCATTTTGAATTTCTTTGTTTTAAGGCCAATCCACCTCAAAATCGATATTTGGTCATGGCTTTAGGTACAAAAGACGGATCCAATGTTAGAATTGAAAAAAGTGGCCGCCATTTTGAATTTCTTTGTTTTAAGGCCAATCGATCTCTAAATCGATATCTGGGCTGGCCTGTAGGTACAAAAGACGGATCCAATGTTAGAATTGAAAAAAGTGGCCGCCATTTTGAATTTCTTTGTTTTAAGGCCAATCGATCTCTAAATCGATATCTGGGCAGGCCTTTAGATACAAAAGACGGATCCAATGTTAGAATTGAAAAAAGTGGCCGCCATTTTGAATTTCTTTGTTTTAAGGCCAATCCACCTCAAAATCGATATTTGGTCATGGCTTTAGGTACAAAAGACGGATCCAATGTTAGAATTGAAAAAAGTGGCCGCCATTTTGAATTTCTTTGTTTTAAGGCCAATCGATCTCTAAATCGATATCTGGGCTGGCCTGTAGGTACAAAAGACGGATCCAATGTTAGAATTGAAAAAAGTGGCCGCCATTTTGAATTTCTTTGTTTTAAGGCCAATCCACCTCAAAATCGATATTTGATCATGGCTTTAGGTACAAAAGACGGATCCAATGTTAGAATTGAAAAAAGTGGCCGCCATTTTGAATTTCTTTGTTTTAAGGCCAATCGATCTCTAAATCGATATCTGGGCAGGCCTTTAGATACAAAAGACGGATCCAATGTTAGAATTGAAAAAAGTGGCCGCCATTTTGAATTTTTTTGTTTTACGGCCAATCGACCTCAAAATCGATATCTGGGCACGACATTGATAGTAAAAGTCATATTTAATGTTAGACTTAAGAAAAGTGGTCGCCATTTTGAACTTCTTTGTTTTAAGAATGATTGGATTTAAGATAGATACTTGGGCTTGTCTTTAGACAAATATAATAAATCGAGGTTGTAATTTTACTAATTTAACAATTTAAATTATTGGATCAGTTTTTAGTAATTAAAGTTATACCCAGATACCGATTTTAAAGTCAATTGGCCTTAAAACATAGAAATTCAAAATGGCGGCCGTGTATACCAATTCTAACATTGGTTCTGAATACTATAGTGCTAATGTCCATAAGAAATAAATAAATAAGTAATATAAAGATACATAGTAACATAATTTTATGGTGTAAAAAATTGAACAGTCATTACACCTCAAAGCAGATTTCTTCAATTGTATGAACGGCACGCAAGCGTCATTTACACAAATGTTCATGAATACGTAATAATTAGAAAATGTTTATTTCGATGTGACTGTTATTGTGAAAAAAAATTAACCTGTTGGTTTTTGGTTCAATGTTAAAAAATTTAACATAATTAAAATAAACGACGCAAGACACGTGTTGAACATGTTATCGCTAATGCTTTTCACGTAACTCCTTACTTCTTGACCGTTATAACTTAACTATTAATTTAACACGTTATTTTTTTTTAATGATTAACTATTAACCATTAATAATTTTTAACCATTAATCACATCACTAAGTCGCATGCCGTTATATTGGTAATACATACCAATGGCGTGCTTTTTTGGCGGTAAGAATTCAAATTACAAAAGGCCCTGCTGGGCAGATAAATTTTTCTTGCTAAATTTCTCCTGTTCTGTTAAAAATCCCTTTGAGTTAATACATGAATTGAGAGGTACATTGGCAGAAGTTACGATCAGTATAATTTGTATGTATTCCGAGCGTAATACGACCGCGGGCCCCGCTGGATAGATGCGGCGATTTATTGTAATTTTTATCAAAATAATTGAGGACCATTGAGGTACATTGGTTCTAGTTAATAAATTCGTGAGGTACATTGAACAAACAAAACATTGCCATTAGTTCTTTCGGTCTAGCTCGCGTGGCCCCGCTAGATCGAAACACACTCGGGGAACCTATATTTGAGTTGGGTTGTTCCGTGTGAGTAATTCCAGTTCTCAGTCGGGGGAGGCGTATTGATCCGCCGGCCAGGGAAACCTATAGAAACGGTTGCCCCTCTGGCCGCCTGTGGTATAGTACAGGGTACATTAATAATACCAGCCCTGTATTATATACTGCCCACTGCTGAGCACGGACCTCCTCTACTACTGAGAGGGTTTTAAGCCTTAGTCTACCACGCTGGCCTAGTGCGGGTTGGTAGACTTCACATACCCTTGAAATTCTTATGGAGAATTCTCAGGCATGTAGGTTTCCTCACGATGTTTTCTTTCACCGTTAAAGCGAACGATAATTGATAAACAATACACACATAACTTCGAAAAGTCAGAGGTGTGTGCCTTGGGGTTGAACCTCCGGACATTGTCTCGGCAGACGGTTCCATTCCCAACTAGACTATCGTACAGGGTACATTGTGGTAATATAATTCAAGATTTTTTTCTTTTTCATTATTTCCATTATAGTACTTTATTCCACGATTAATGAATTATAATTTATCTGTCAGACAAACGTCAGATTATTGCAGACATTTAGTGTTGCTACAATTAATTATTGGAAAATAAATCCGCAGAATAATTTAGTCAGTCCATGCAACGGTATAGCTACGTCGTTACATATATTCCTTAATTATAATTAGTCTGACAATAATAAAGTCGGCTTACAGTATGTATGTCTGTTCTTTACGACGATACACTGGCAGTACACTTGTTACCTGAGATCAGATAAATCATAATACATTGTCTACACTGTCTTTTAAACCGGAATTTTAATAAATCAGTGTTTGTATATTGCTTATTACTGATGTAACGAATGTTTGATTTCCAACACTCGCGAATACGAATATTCGTCTGCAAAATTCGCTAATGCGAATATGGGATTTTTATTTGGCGTCAATAGATTTTATCATACGTTACGTAAAATTAGGTGATTATAGATTTTTTGACAAATAAGCTGAAGCTAACAAAAGCGTGTTAAAATACATTTGATTTGTTAAGTTACGATTATATAGATTTCCGTTAGCTTAAAATAGGCACGGCAAAGTGACCTTGCTGCATCTGATAGTAAGCGTAGTCAGAAATATGTCCGCTTACATACCGGATTACGGATCACGTCGGACTGAGCGCCTGCAGGTTGTCCAGAATAAATTTCAACGACATATACTTGATGCTCCTTGGTACGTGCGTAATCGCAACCTCCACGTGGACACCGACATGCCAACCATCAGGCACTTTATTCAGACGCTTAGCAAGCGCTACTTCGACCGCATGGTTAATCATAATCTGATCATCCAAAACTCATCCATTTATACTCCACTAGCTTTTGCCCACGGCTTCGCCCGCGTTATTAAGTTTTTCCGGGCTAAAAGTACATACATAAAAACCTTCCCGTTGCATCACTCTATCCAACACATTTATTTGGATAAAGATTAATATTATGACGTTGATACAACTCTTAACAAATAATGCATTAATTTCGACCAAATTTGATTACCATAAAAACGGTTCTAGAGAGTTAATCTTAAAAGATAGGCATATACTGTCGCGGACTTTTTTTTAGATCATTTCAAGAGGAATAATTCTTTCATACATATATTTTTGGTATCTTGAACCGTTTTCGCAGCGCACGCAATGGAAGCCCTCAAGGATGAATAATTTTCCCCGCATTTTTCACATTTTCCATTATTTCTTCGCTCCTAATAGTTGCATCGTGATGTTATATAGCCTATAGCCTTCCTCGATAAATGGTCTATTCAACACAAAAAGAATTTTTCAATTCGAACCAGTAGTTCCTGAGATTAGCGCGTTCAAACAAACAAACAAACAAACAAACTCTTCAGCTTTATAATATTAGTATAGATTTGACTGCGCGAAATGGAGACGTCCCCGTTCAATCCTGACCGACCCAGATTAATGCCATCACTCTTCCTTTAGATTCTTACGTAATAATTTTTTAACTGTACTGTTATTTTATATGTCGCACTCTTGACTCCTCAAGCCCCGCGGCGGACATCGGTGTCCATATATGTAGGGTTTGCCATATACTATTAGAGGGGCTTGAAGGGTTAATAAAACAATGACCAAATCTAAAATCGTTAACTTGTGGGAATCGTCACAAAAACTAACCGTATACGACATTTTCTTTTAAGTTAGGCGGGGAACGAACATAAATTCAAATATTTTTGACCCTATTCCCAATGTTGAAAAGACGCTTTTTTTTCTGACTCGATGCATCTTGCTCTTTAGGGTCCATATTTTGTTACAACTCATTAAAAGTGCGATGTGTTATAATCATTATTGATTTTATAGCAACCGGTATTTTCGATATATTTGGAATTTGTTAAATTTGATTACAAAACATATATTCATGATACATGATATTGAACAAACATATATGATATTGTTTCTGAATGGGTTAGCTGTTATTGTTTAAAGCTAATTGGTGTTTAAAATAGTATTATAGGTATGGGGTTTATTAATAGGCCGTAATTTTTATAACCTCTTGTTTTGGAACTTGTACCTGTAGTCAATGTGCTGTATGTTCTTCACGTAAGAAAAAAGAATTACATAATTACAGAAGTCTTTATTGATGAGTAATAAAAGTAAATTTCATTTGTAGATGAGTGTTGTACAGTAGTAATATAATTTATTTGTATGGTTCAGCGTTGGTGTATTTAATAGAATGAGAGGTGAGCGTCGGAGCGGCAACAGCGCGTGTTTGTCTGCTGGCTAACTTGCTGATCAACACGGCAACTGCGCATTTTTTTTATTGTGGTTTCTCGTGCTCGCTCTCTCGCATTACGCCGACGCGCACCAGTGCTCGTCCGGTTAGACGTGTTCGGGTAGTTGTTTATTTTTTAAGTAAGATTCACGATTGTTGCCAAAAGTAGTTTCTAAATTATTTTTTGTATAAGTGTAGCCTTCTATAGTACGACCCGGTATCAAACAACGCGCTTACCTTAACTCTCGAGAGTTGTAATTGCTGGTTACATATTTGTTTGTAACTTAGCTGGCAGTTTAAATTACGTTATTGGGCACCGAATTAAACAAAAATTTACAACGCAAAAAAAAAATTATTTAAAATGAACCACGGAGAAAAACAATACAGGTGACAAACGAAAAAGAACGCTAATTCAGTAGGCTCCTTCTGAAGTATGTTAAAAAAAAAAATTCCAATATCATTAATATAAATCTATATTAATATTATAAACCGACTTAAAAACACTGCAAATCAAAAAATAATTAAAATTTGTATTCGCTTAGTATATACGTATATTTGGAGTCGATGCCTAATTTAAACTACCAGCTAAGCTAAGGAAATACACCAACAAATATACGGAAATATTGTTCAACTAGCTGTTGCCCGCGGCTCCGCCCGCTTTAAAAAGTTTTTCCGGGATAAAAGTCCCGCTTTATATTTTTCATAATCTACCCGTGTGCCAAATTTCATCGAAATCAGTTCAGTAGTTTTTGCGTGAAAGAGTAACAAACATCCATACATCCAAACATCCATACATCCAAACATCCAAACATCCATACATCCAAACATCCATACATCCATACATTCTTACAAACTTTCGCCTTTATAATATTAGTAGGACTAGCTTTTACCTGCGGCTCCGCCCGCTTTAAAGAGTTTTTCCGGGACAAAACTTCCGCTTTATATTTTACCGGGATAAAAAGTAGTCTATGTGTTAATCCAGGACATGATCTACCCGACTGCCTCAGTGGCGTAGTTGTATTACAGTACGACTGCAAAGCTGAGGTCTCGGGTTCGATCCCCGGGTCGGGCAAAGTGATATTGAGTTTTTCTATTCAGTATCAGCTCGGAGTCTGGAATTTGTGCCCGATATGGCGATAGGCTCGCCCCCTATCACATCATGGGACGGAATAATGGCGAAAAGTGGGTGCACTAGTTGCGCCTCTGCCTACCCCTTCGGGGATAACAGGCGTGAGTGTATATGTATGTATGTATGATCTACCCGTGTGCCAAATTTCAATGAAATACGTTCAGAAATTTTTGCGTGAAAGAAGAACAAACATCCATACATCCAAACATTCTTACAAACTTGCGCCTTTATAGTATTTATTTTGTTTATATATTCTTTTTCTCGGAAATATACTTCCGGACATTTGAGAAACACTACGGGCCTAAACCAAGTAATGTTCCTGTTCTGTGGCTGAGTCAGTTGTATCATCTTGCAAAAATTTACTGACGATACGACACGTGTTTAAAATCGCAGCTTTTTGCATTGTTATGTAGATATTTGTCGGTAAGTTCAACAGTTTGATGGCATGATGTAAGTATTTCGGAATTACTCCTGTGCTAGAGAGAACTAACGGCACAATAAAAACTTTATTCATTTTCCAGACTCTAGTAATTTCTTCCTTTAATTCCGTATATTTGTGAATTTTTTCAGTTATAGTTTTCTGAACATTATGGGTGTTAGGGATCGCTACATCTATCAAGTAAACGGTTTTTTCTATTTTGTTTGTTAAAGTAATATCTGGTCTGTTATTATGTATGGTCTTATCTGTCAGTATGGCTCTATCAAAGTGTATCTTATGAGTGGAATTTTCTAATACGGGCTTGGGTTCATATTGGTAATAAGGTTTAGTAACGTTATCTATAAGTTTATGTTTTATGGCAAGTTTTTGGTGAATAATCTGTGCTACCTGGTTGTGTCTGTGTGTGTAATCTGTTTGAGTTAGAGTTGGACAAGCGCTAGTGATATGCTGTATCGTTTCGGGTTGACGGTGACATTTCCTGCATTTATCGTTCTGTATATTACGGTCTTTTATAATACATTTTCTATAGTTTTTTGTATTTATAACCTGATCCTGTATCGCAATAAGGAAACCTTCCGTTTCGGGGAATAAATATCCTACAGTCAACCATTTGTTCGACGCTACTGAATCTATATGTTCTTTCTCTAAATCATGAATATGTCTGCCGTGAAGTTCTTTAGCCCGCCATTTATTTAATTTTTGGTTTTCGTGATCTTGACGTGTGTTAAATTCAGTGTCTCTAACATTTAAATTTAATGGTGTATAATTTTTATCTATTGATACTACAGCATCATGAATATCACTCGAACTTGATTTTTCATAAAAAGATGTTCTCAAGCTTTGTACTTGTTTTTGCCATAAAAAAATTTAATCCATAAGCCCCCTGCCCCCAATTTGTCTTTTTACTGAGATTCTTTCTATTGCTGATTTAGGATGCAAATAGTTATATTTTGTTAGCGTGGTCCTAGTTTTAATTTCTAGTTTATGAATATCAGTCTGAGTCCATTTAATTACTCCAAAGGAAAAAGTTAAAATTGGTATTGCAAAAGTATTTATAGCTTTGAATAAGTTCTTACTGTGTAGTTGTTTTTTACAGATAAAGTTTAGCCTACGTGTGTATTCACTAGTTAGATTCTTTTTAATTTGGATGTTGTTAATAGTTTTAGACTGAAGTATACCTAAATATTTGTAAGTTTCATTTGGCTCCATTTCTGTAAAATTTACATGTTCTTCTATTTCTGAGTTATGTGGTCTCACTACTTTCCCTTTTTGTATATGCAATGTTCGGCATTTTCTAGACCAAAAGTCATATTTATGTCCGATGTAAATTGTCTTATTTTGACTAGTTCAGTAAGATCTTTTTGTGATTTGGCAAACAGTTTTATATCGTCCATATTTATAATAGATGTGTTAGCGATGTTTTCTGTGTCATTTTGTATCCACATTTAGTGCTATTGAGAAAGTTGGATAGTGGGTTCAGAGCATTATTATTATTATAGTAGGATAGTAGGCTATTATTATAGTAGGATTTAAATAAGGCACCGACTCCAAATATACGTATATACTAAGCGAATACGAATTTTAATATTTTTTTTTATTTGTAGTGGTTTTGAAGTCGGTTTATTTTTTGTTAAAAAGTTTTTAATTACTACTTTTTTGTTAGTCAATTATAGAATAGTGTAAACAATACATCACAGATATACGATTGCAGCATTCGCGAGTCATCTGCTGTTAGTTATTCAAGAGTTCCATTGTGTATCTCCGAAGACCTTCATCAGATCTTCATAAATTATATACTAAAACCTTCCCTGAAAAACATACATTTGAATGTCGAAAACCACATCCAAATCGGATCAGTAATTTTTGAGATACTCGCGGCCATACAAATTTACATACATACATACATACGGATCGAATACAGAACCTCCATTTTTGAAGTCGGTTAATAAAGAGGGAAGATTTGTATTTTTGTATGGTTGACAAGGAAAACTCAAAAAGTACTGGAACGATTTCAAAAATTCTTTCACCATTAGAATGCTCGTGTATCCTTGAATAAGTAGTATAGGCTACTTTATATCCTGGGAAAATTCAAACCGGGACTTTTATCCCGGATTTTTTATTCTCGTGAGTCGTTACGGCCAAACCAATAAACTGATTTCGATGAAATTTGTAAGGGACGTAGTTTAAGACCTTGGGAAAGACCTAGGCTACTTCTTATCCTGGGAAAAATAAACCGGGCCTTTAAGGCTAGGAATCTTGAGCGCTGTTGGCGTTTACCGCTGTCTAATATACCGGCGCGTCAGGTACCGCGATGTTGAATTTCAAATGAACTCGCTCGACATCGATCAGCCGCGACTACGTCACAATAAACAATTCAACAATAGTGGAGCAGTTTGTTTTACGACAAAAGATGTCCGCTTTTTTATGGATGGGCCTCAAAATCTAACACGGCTCAAACTTTACGAATATTAAAAGGGCAAAAATATGGATTTTTTTTTTTATACGGCCATCATCGGCGCATTAGGGACGGCTGCGGGCTTCCTCCGACTCGCGTCTAAGTTGTCGTCCGCAACCGCCCCTGCGCGTACCGCTGTTGCGGTCCTTCTCCTGCGGGGCTTCTGAGCCCCCGCAACAAATCTTGAATCCATAAAAAAAATTTAGACCCCTCCATTGATAATAAATATATTTTAAACTAGACTTCTGCTCGCGGCTTCGTCCGCGTGAATGATTTTTTCTGGAATAAAAGTCCCGCTTTATAATCCCTGGGATAATGGAGCTTTATATTGATGAAAGAGTTTTTAAAATCGGTCCAGCAGTTTCGGAGCCTATTCAATGCAAACAAACATACAACTGAATCTTTCCTCTTTATAATATTAGTATAGATAAGTAGGTATAGATGTAGTTTTTAAGCAAAATAAAATTACATACATCTCAAAATCGGAGGACTTTAAAATTATACGATTTATTGCGAAGGTCTAACTTTTGGGAGTACTATCCAAACATATGTATGTCGCAGACAGCGGCGGCTGAATTAGGTATACGTAGGCATACACAATAAAAGTTACCTATGAATTATCTCTTGATGTCATGATTTATTGTTCGTTGATCAATGATTACGTAATCAAATGTTCACAGACTACAATACGACGTCAAGATTCCTTATTATCATAATTACTTAACCAATATTAACTATAATAATCGACTAGTCTAGTAACCTGAATATGACCTCAAGTTTAAACCCGAAACCCTTTCAGTATTTCGAGTTTGACATGTGTCATTTCAGATTTTTTCATTAGAACTCTATGGGTAGGCGCGATTTCCATTGAATGAAAAATGACGTCTTGTTCCCCGGGGAAGACGCGAATATGGAATGGTTAACATAGTAACCGCTCAACTAAGCAATGACCGATATGAAAACCGCAATAGTTACTACTTAAAGTGGGCACATACGATGCGATTTGGTACAGCCGAACCATTAAAACGGTATGCCATCGAACCATATCGCATCGTGTGGGGCACGGTTCGATGGACATTATTATTATTATTGTTGGTACGGCTGGTTCGATGGCTTGTCCATCAAACTTGGTTGGATACAACTGGACATCGCATGGTACGGTTCGATCGTGTGGCGTGAAGACTGTACCGCGTGACGAATTGGTCGCATGATACCAAATCTAATCGTCTGTTAGTAGTATTAGCTTTCACGCCAAAACTGGTTAACCGATTTAAATGAAATTTGGTACACAGATAGTCTAGAGCCTGAGAAAGGACATAGGCTACTTTTTATCCCGGGAAAATATAATGCGGGCCTTTTATCCCGGCTTTTATGTTCTTGCGGGTGGAGCCGCTACAGCCAAAACACTGAACCGATTTCGATGCAATTTGGTAGGGAGATAGTTTAAGACCCTGAGAGGGACCTAGGGTACTTCTTATCTCTGGAAAATATAAGCCGGGACTTTAATCCCGGAAAATAGTTTTCTGCAAGTGGAAGCACAAGAAAATAAGTATGGAGGTAGTTTGAGATCCAGAGAAGGACGTAGGCTACTTTTATCCCGGAAAAACATTACCCGGGAATTTTATCCCGGAATTTATGTTCTCGCGAGTGGAGCCACCACAGCCATACCATTGAACCGATTTCGATGCAATTTGGTAGGGAGATAGTTTAAGACCCTGGGAGGGACCTAGGGTACTTCTTATCCCGGGAAAATATAAGCCGGGACTTTAATCCCGGAACATAGTTTTCTGCGAGTGGAACCACAAGAAAATATTTTTTTATTTTTTATTTTATTAAGCAAAGGAAAACAAACAGTAGCATACAATGGTACAACATACATAATCTAAATATTATATAATTAATAATACATGCTACCCACAACATTTTCCACAAATTACATTTAAAGGTATAGTTGTTGTGAGCATGTGAGCCATGTTCAAGAATTACTTAAATGTTAGGGGAGATCCACAAATTACGTGAGGTGTTTTTTTTTAATTTTCTGTCCCTCCCTCCCCCCCTGGTGAGATGTTGTGAGATTTTATTCAACCCCCTCCCCCATCCCCCAATCTCACGTGAGATTTTTCAAAATGTGCGTTTCTTAAATACGTCCGGGACGACTTTAGAATCTGGATAATGGGTCAAAATAGTATAGTTTTTTTTTGTTTCAATAAGAAAAAAAATTGCGTGATATTTGCCGAGACCCCCCCTCTCTCCAACGTAAGATTAGATGAGATTTGACTCGACCCCCCCTCCCCCTTAAACATCTCACGTAATTTGTGGATCTCCCCTTATATAAAAATAAAAAAATTAGGAAAATAAAGAAAATACAATATTTAGAATTTTAAAGAAACAAACTATAAAAGTTCTACAGTGCCAATAATATTGTACTTAAAAAATAGGTAAAACGTAACTTTATTTTATTTCAACAGAAGGCTTACATTGTCTGATTTAAGGGAAAACAATAATTATAAAAATATTTGAGATATTAAAAATAATCAACATATTTTAATTCTAACAACTAAATTTCCAATAAAATCGACGCAACATCCTTATTAAATTTACTACGGTTAACGTGTAGTATATCAATCGTGCTAAATTGTCGATTATATGTTTCCACCATTCTGTGCAGCGGTGAGCGCAAACCAGCGTTGGTTTTACAAGACGAAGAAGCAAATAAACGTCTTGTGCGCACCTCCCGCCCCTGAACCGTGCGGGGAACCAGGTAGCATAAGCTGTTAACTAAGTTAGAACAGTCAAATTTGTTACGGCATATATCAAACAAAGTCATGACTTCTAATAGCGTACGTCTAGATTTCAATGTCAGGAGATTATAATTTTTTAGAAGAGACAGGTAAGACATTTTACTATGAAAACATCTGTAATGCATAGTACGTAAGTATTTACGCTGAAGCAGCTCTAAGATTTCGTCATATTTCTTGTAGTAGGGATTCCAAATAGGTATAGCATACTCTAACTGAGGTCGGACAATGGATTTATATAGATGTAAATATGTAATAGGACGGCGAAATTCTCTAGATGCTCTCATTACAAAACCGAACATTTGGTACGCTTTATTGATAATGTTGTCAATGTGGGTATTCAGGTGAAGTTTCGAGTCCAGCTCTACACCAAGATCTCGAACACTTGTTACATGGCTAATTGTTGTATTTCCTAAACGATAACGGAAAGGTATGAATTTTATTTTTTTTGTAAATGTTATACTGTGACATTTATGTACACTAAAAAATAATTTATTTAAAGAACAATAGTTCGAAAGACGGTCAAGGTCACTTTGAAAATTCACGTAATCATCGTCATTGCAAATGTTTTTGAATATTTTTAGATCATCCGCGTATAGAAGAAATTTTGAATGTTTGAAGCAATATTTTATATCATTTATAAAGTATGGAGTAAGTAAAGTAAAGTATGGAGATAGTTTGAGATCTAGAGGACATAGGCTCCTTTTATCCCGAAAAATCTTTAATGGGGGCGGAGCCGCGGGCCAAAGCTAGAAATTAATAAATATTAAAAATGAATAAGTAAATAATAGTTTATTTATTTTTTTTGACGTCTGTTGGACCATTGTAGAGTTCTAACTAAACTGGCTATTCTTATGTATAAAACAATCCTACTTGTTTTTAGTGACATCTGTTGACAATAGTAGAACAGAACTAAAAAATGAAAAATAAATAACAGTTAGAAAAAAAAAACTAAAAAACATGCTTTATAGAAATTCCAATTAAAAATAGAAAATAAATTTTAATAAATTTGAATTAAGAATAGTGTAAATAAGAAAAAGATGTACTTGTTTTATTGTAAAAGAAGCGTGGGGTGCTTTTTAAGATATTATCAAAATGATAATCCTTCTATTCATATTATCTGCTAATAAAATATTTATATCTATTGACACCATGCACCACACGCTTTTTTTTACAATAAAGTACTTTTTTTTTATTTACATTATTTTCCTTTGGAGGTATTATGCCAAAATACTATCGACAAATTATCCAAATGTATTATTTTAATATTTTACACACAATAAATCCAAATGTGATCCTTTACTATTCAGCAAAAACAAACATCAGTTGAGACAAGTATGCCGACGTGTTTAAAGAAGAAAGAAAAAGAATAAGAAAGATTCATAGAAAAATCCATCTATTACAAATAAGAATCCACAATTTTTTTTGTTGTTTAAAAGTAGTTGGTTCTTTTTCTGCATAACGCGGTCCAACTGTAAACAAAAGCTGTCAAATACTTCGATAAATTTGCGGCAGCGAGCGGGAAAAAATGACATAGGTCCCACCTCGACGGCGCCTCGGGCGCATCTGAAACGAGTCGCGTTGACGGAATTGCTAAAAATTTCGTGTTTTTTTTTTTTATTTTGAAATTGTAGAATTAGTTTTGTGAGAAAGTTTTTGCATAACAATCTTCTAAATGTTATTACCCTTTTATTGACTTATATTTTTTAAGTAATTGTTTAATATACTATAACTAATTATTCAAAAATAAATCCGAATTTTCTCTGTTTTCACGATTTTTTTTGACCGAGCGAAGTTGTAAGTATCGTGTTTTGGAATCTACATCAATGAAGAACGATTATTTAACTATAACATATATTTTCTCGGACCGAAATGTTGATTATTTCTTGGTTTAAAATTGAATAGAAAAGGAGGTGTTTTGGGATATGGCAACCTTAATCCCGTAAACTATTGCGGATGTAGCCGCAAAGAAATAAGTATGGAGAAAGTTTGAGACCCAGGGTAAGACACAGGGTGCTGCCCATCCCGGAAATATATAAACCGGGACTTTTATCCTGATTTTTTTTCTCGCGAGTGGGGCGGCCAAACCACTCAATCGATTTCAACGAAATTTGGAAGGGAGATAGTTCGAAACCCTGGAAGAGACCTAGGCTACTTCTGATTCCGGGAAAAAATAAACCGGTACTTTTAGCCTGGAAAATATTTTCTTGCGGGTGGAACCGTGACAGAATAAATATTATGTAGACAGTTTGAGATCCAAGGAAAGACAGGTTATTTTTATCTTTTTATTTTTAAGGATATGTCCTTACGTCACTACATATTATAAAACAATACATACTTGTATCACGAATGGTAGATGTTGTGACTGCCTTAAACAAGTGGTATATTGATATAATTTTTTGTAAATGATCTCTTAAGTCTCGAAGGTATAAGTTTTATTGTAACCACTACAGACAGACCTTAAAAAATAAATAAGTAAATAAACAAAGTCCCCCCATCGCATCTGTTTGAACGCGTTTAACTCAAAAACTTCCGAACGGATTTTCATATATTGTTCACCAATGGACGCAGTGATTCAAGAGGAAGGTTTATGTGTATAACTCATAAGTATTTTGTACGACAGAAAATTAAATCTATAAACATTATGCTTTGCTATCTGTACGAAGCCAAGGCGGGCCGCTAGTTGTTTTATAAAAAGACTTTAATATTATTAAGCTATGGATAGATAAAGTCTTAGGCGCGAATTATACAGAAACGGCGTATGGTGAAGGCGCGGCGCAGGCATCTTGCCACTTCAAAACGTTTCAATACGAAATATAGGCGACACTTTGTGAATTATACTCAAGCGGCGTGGCGCGAAAAGGGCGAACAAACTACCGGATTTGTTAAGGGTAGTTTTTGAGAAAATCGCGGACATACAAACTTACATATATACATACATACATACATCTGTATTCGGCCCGAACGTATATACGTTCGGGTTGAATACAGAACCTCCTTTTTTGAGGTCGGTTTAAAATAGCGTAGAAAATGAAAAAATAGCTTAATATTTAAGTAGAATAAAGAAATTTTTGAGGTCGGTTTAAAATAGCGTATAAAATGAAAAAAATTGCTAAATATTTAAGTAGAATAAAGGAATTCCTTTGAATACGTAGTATTTTATTTATTCATACGCATCTCCGTGGATGCTATAGTATGATGGCATATTTAAGGCATACTCCGGAGTCAGGTTTGGCAGATTTTTCGCCAGTGTCCGGCAGATTCGACATTTTTGAGATGGTCACCCTACGCACCGCACCGTTCGGCGGTTCAGTCGCTATTCAACCTTCGCGCGCGCAGCGCAGCACGTCATAAGTCATAACTAGTTTCGAGCGCGGCATTGTTCCCGAGAACGAGAATATAATAAGGTCGAAGATATACACGACAATTATTATCATCAAATCTTTAATGAGTTACATATAGAATAATGAGTCCGATTTTTCATATCTTTAATTTCAATATACTAAGTTTCAACGTCTGTTTCATGAATTTTGTTGTATGGGGACTCAATCTTTTTGCAGTTTTCAATCAAAATCGTGCTTGACACCAATAAACGAAAATTACTGTTTATTGGTATAAAAGTCGCCTAAAGGATAAACACAACAATTTCTTTATTTTCAATATAAAATAGTATAAAATTAAATTGACTGCCTCAGTGGTATAATTATATTATGGTACGACTGCAATGCTGAGGGCTAAGCATTGCAGTCTGATACAGGCTTTGAAGTTCTCATTACACATACTTCAATGCCTTTACCAGGCGGCCCTCAGTCCCATACGTTAATGACAACGTTGATCACAGCCTATTCCGCGGCACATGATCATATTCCTTTTCCAAGTTTGCGAAGGCACAAAAGACTGTTTTTATTTGGCCAAATGTTCCTCCGCCATGTACCTTATGGAAAAGACCTGGTAAATCAAACACACAGTCCTAAATACTTTTCTGTGTATACGAAAATTGACGTTTAAACGATACAGCTAATCTCAACTAATTGAGAGTTGGAACTCAACTCTTTAAAATCACTTTTCACCTTTGAGTATCTAGCAAATCAATATTCAAAGCTTTTCACTGACGAATTTCCAAAAAAATCGTATGAAGAGAATTCATTAAAACAAATTCAAATACAAACACTATCGAAAACTGAATAAAAATTGCATTGCTAGATTCTCAAAGAAAATTGGTGAAAACTAAAAAAAGATGTAACTCGCGCAGCGGTATGCAATGAAAGGAGGTGACATGAAATTGTAATATACTCTGCGATCGCCACAGGGACTGTGCAACTGAATCAGCAGTCAAATAAAAAGTAAAAACAATTGAATTTCATAGTATTTCGTTTACTACTTGCAATAAAATAATATTGCGACTATAAATTAAGATGTAAGCTATCCTATCTTTCAATTTGGATCAAACTGCACACGGTGTGCATATTTGATTAAAATCGGTTAAGTAGTTTATAGTTCATTTCGGACAAACAACGTGACACGTAATTTATATATGTTAAGATAAGATATATATGCAATTATTAAAAATTAAATTTATATAATAATAAATATATATGACATAATTTGTACTAAATATTATAAGATTCTTAATTTTGAAGATTTATTATTGATTATTTAATATTATAAAAGTAAATATATAAATTTAATAACAAATTCGAAAACTTAATTTAAGTTTATTCCTTTTTTAATATTTATTATTTTCGTAATTTAATATTTTCTTTTCATTTTGATCAAAAAGTATCTTTTTCGTTACAGAGATGCGCGCGCATCTTAAAATTCCACTCGATCATTTTTTCATAACACGCCTAAAGAAGTATAACTTCAAATTTCTTTTAGTAATATCTTCAAAACCCTAACTTCAAAAAATTGCTCGGAAATTAAGCAAAATTTCATCAACTTGCCCTTTTTTGACAGTTAATTTGCCGATGAGCACCAATTACTTGACAAAGCATTTGACATATTGGCGTAACAAGCGTTCTAGAAACTCTATATAACGTTTGACATGCGATTCTGTGATCAACTTCAACAGCTCTGTCAACTGACACGGTGATCAAATCAAAGTAGTTAATTTTACTTTTAGCAACTCAAACGGCACTTGACAAGAGATTTGACCGCGTATTAGCAAATTTGTTCGTTGATCAGCCTTTCAGAAATCGGGGGTTAGTGAATTATACTCAAGCGGCGCGGCGTGGCGCAGGCACATCGTTTCGTCACATGTTCCGCTAGCACTCAAGACTAGGAGTAGCGCGCAAGCATCATGTCGTTTTGTTATAAAGTACGAGCACAAAATTAATGCGTACGATACAGAATTCAATGTACAGTTCTGCGAGATAATTGAACAATATCCATCTCTTTACGACCATACTAAGCTGCAATATAGTATCTACTAAACATTAACAAGATGATAATTGATGATAATTTTATAAAAAAAAAATCTAGTTTCATTTCAATTATGTTATAAATCCCTGGGTTTCAATTGTGATTTAAATCAATCAACCCTGCTTCTTATTAATTTATTCAACGCGTAGTCAAAAGTGCTAGTAGTTTCGTTTTGTCTAATTGTAATAGTATTCTGCCTAATTATTTGAATAAACAATTTTGTTGATAACTTTTTTAATGTTTCAAAATATGTGAAGCATTTCTTAATTAGGTACCCTTAACCTAATATTCTTGTGTGCATTTATTGTTTGTATACAGCCTGACTCCGTTATGCTGCCGACGCAATTTTAATTAATTTATCTTGAATTCATCTTGTGTATACGCTAGTGATGTGATTAATGGTTAAAAATTATTAATGGTTAATAGTTAATCATTAAAAAAAAATAACGTGTTAAATTAATAGTTAAGTTATAACGGTCAAGAAGTAAGGAGTTACGTGAAAAGCATTAGCGATAACATGTTCAACACGTGTCTTGCGTCGTTTATTTTAATTATGTTAAATTTTTTAACATTGAACCAAAAACCAACAGGTTAATTTTTTTTCACAATAACAGTCACATCGAAATAAACATTTTCTAATTATTACGTATTCATGAACATTTGTGTAAATGACGCTTGCGTGCCGTTCATACAATTGAAGAAATCTGCTTTGAGGTGTAATGACTGTTCAATTTTTTACACCATAAAATTATGTTACTATGTATCTTTATATTACTTATTTATTTATTTCTTATGGACATTAGCACTATAGTATTCAGAACCAATGTTAGAATTGGTATACACGGCCGCCATTTTGAATTTCTATGTTTTAAGGCCAATTGACTTTAAAATCGGTATCTGGGTATAACTTTAATTACTAAAAACTGATCCAATAATTTAAATTGTTAAATTAGTAAAATTACAACCTCGATTTATTATATTTGTCTAAAGACAAGCCCAAGTATCTATCTTAAATCCAATCATTCTTAAAACAAAGAAGTTCAAAATGGCGACCACTTTTCTTAAGTCTAACATTAAATATGACTTTTACTATCAATGTCGTGCCCAGATATCGATTTTGAGGTCGATTGGCCGTAAAACAAAAAAATTCAAAATGGCGGCCACTTTTTTCAATTCTAACATTGGATCCGTCTTTTGTATCTAAAGGCCTGCCCAGATATCGATTTAGAGATCGATTGGCCTTAAAACAAAGAAATTCAAAATGGCGGCCACTTTTTTCAATTCTAACATTGGATCCGTCTTTTGTACCTAAAGCCATGATCAAATATCGATTTTGAGGTGGATTGGCCTTAAAACAAAGAAATTCAAAATGGCGGCCACTTTTTTCAATTCTAACATTGGATCCGTCTTTTGTACCTACAGGCCAGCCCAGATATCGATTTAGAGATCGATTGGCCTTAAAACAAAGAAATTCAAAATGGCGGCCACTTTTTTCAATTCTAACATTGGATCCGTCTTTTGTACCTAAAGCCATGACCAAATATCGATTTTGAGGTGGATTGGCCTTAAAACAAAGAAATTCAAAATGGCGGCCACTTTTTTCAATTCTAACATTGGATCCGTCTTTTGTATCTAAAGGCCTGCCCAGATATCGATTTAGAGATCGATTGGCCTTAAAACAAAGAAATTCAAAATGGCGGCCACTTTTTTCAATTCTAACATTGGATCCGTCTTTTGTACCTACAGGCCAGCCCAGATATCGATTTAGAGATCGATTGGCCTTAAAACAAAGAAATTCAAAATGGCGGCCACTTTTTTCAATTCTAACATTGGATCCGTCTTTTGTACCTAAAGCCATGACCAAATATCGATTTTGAGGTGGATTGGCCTTAAAACAAAGAAATTCAAAATGGCGGCCACTTTTTTCAATTCTAACATTGGATCCGTCTTTTGTACCTACAGGCCAGCCCAGATATCGATTTAGAGATCGATTGGCCTTAAAACAAAGAAATTCAAAATGGCGGCCACTTTTTTCAATTCTAACATTGGATCCGTCTTTTGTACCTAAAGCCATGACCAAATATCGATTTTGAGGTGGATTGGCCTTAAAACAAAGAAATTCAAAATGGCGGCCACTTTTTTCAATTCTAACATTGGATCCGTCTTTTGTACCTACAGGCCAGCCCAGATATCGATTTTGAGGTCGATTGGCCTTAAAACAAAGATATTCAAAATGGCGGCCATTTTTTTCAATTCTGATATTGGATCCGTCTTTGCTAATTAAAGTTATATCCAGATACCGATTTCGAGGTCAATTGGCCTTAAAACAAAGAAATTCTAAATGGCGGCCACTTTTTTCAATTCTAACATTGGATCCGTCTTTTGTACCTAAAGCCATGACCAAATATCGATTTTGAGGTGGATTGGCCTTAAAACAAAGAAATTCAAAATGGCGGCCACTTTTTTCAATTCTGACATTGGATCAGTCTTTGGTAATTAAAGTTATACCCCATACCGATTTTGAGGTCAATTGACCTTAAAACAAAGAAATTCAAAATGGCGGCCACTTTTTTCGATTCTGACATTGGATCAGTCTTTGGTAACTAAAGTTATATCCAGATACCGATTTTGAGGTCAATTGGCCTTAAAACAAAGAAATTCAAAATGGCGGCCACTTTTTTCAATTCTGACATTGGATCAGTCTTTGGTAATTAAAGTTATACCCCATACCGATTTTGAGGTCAATTGACCTTAAAACAAAGAAATTCAAAATGGCGGCCACTTTTATCAGTTCTGACGTTACCTAAATAAAATTATTTTCGCAATCATTGCAAATGGCGATTTTATTGTTCACAAATCACGACAAGGCATAATTTAAGTCTTAGCTAAAGAAAAAATATCATTTTTGTGCTTATTAGTAGTATTAAATTTCATTTAATAAATAACCTATAGAGGCGTTATTAGCATTTTTCTATGATTAACAGTTATCAAGTTTAGTTGAATGATAAATTAACAGATGGCATTAACTGCCTCCGCAGTCCGTTCATTAGTTTAAACGTTTAATGAATATTGCAATAGTAGTTAATAGAATTAACAGCTATTTTTTTATAATGAGTTAAATTAACAGTTATAACATTTAATGATCACCTCTAGTATACGCATATCTATTGCACTTTGTATTTGCTACTATAAAATATATATTATTATATGAAATCTAGCTAATCTTGTTGTATATGTATGTTTCTTGAATGTGTGTTTGTGTGTACCTTCACAGCTTTTCCCGCATGGATTTAGACAGTGATGACACGTGTTTGTAATTGCTATGTACCCATTGTTTCCTTTACACAGCTAGTTGGTTAAATACCAATTCCAGATAGCAGCAGGCGTCTCGTCCATTGTAACCAATTGTAAATAACATCCGGTCTAATTTGAAATATTTCACGATTATCCTAAGGATTTAGAACAAATCTTCATAATATGTTGTAAATTTATATAACAATGCTAGACATGATCATTGTCTAAGTAACAGTAAACGTGTTTTTAAATACGTTATGTTATAGATTGCATTTTCATTCCAAATCAGTTTTTATATCTTAACTCTATCTTTCTTTATGTTATTTTTTTGTTCCCTTTGAAGCAATGAGCCATAAATCTTCACGAACCCCTACCTTCTCGTCATTCCTACGCGATGGGTAAATAGTCTTATTCCTTTTTACAGCTATGGCCGAGTCCAGAATGTCAAATTATTGGGTCGAACAGAAAACGCTACCATTGGCGTGGGTAGTAGCGGGAACAGTGGCATTTGTGCCACGGTTGCATTCATGGACATCAAGTCTGCATCAAAGGCACACAATGCAGAGCATGTGCTGGACGAACGTACCCTTACCACCGAGTATTACGAGCCGGCTGCGATACCGTCGGCTGCGGGTGCGCCCTCGGCCGGCTCCTCACCTGCCGGTTCCGGTTACTCGGGCTCTTCGTCCTCCGTGAATTCCACTCCTGCCCCCGCCTCTGTATCGCGCTACCACATGACGTGAGTGCACCTTTTTCTTAATTTTTCGTATTAATCTGTTTTTTTCATATTCCAATTATTCAGTATTTATTGATATGCCTCAATACCAAAGCATGCCTCACATCTGCTCTAACCACTTTTAACACATTCATTTTGCTGGGCTTTTTTTCGAATATCTTTGTTTTATTTATGAAATGCATTCCTAGTATATTCCTATTTGATTATTTTTTCAGTTCTTTTATTGTATATGAAAAAAACAGATAAAACGCAAATGTCATGTGACTAAGTTTACTAAACCAGGTAGGTTAAATGATTTTCTAAGTAATCCTTTTACGAGTGTGTTAGTTCGCTTCTATAATCGGCAGCGTAATCCAATAAAGTGTAATTTGCCTATTGTCAGGCAGATAGGAAGCATTTATTATCCCCACTATTCATGCAACACGCTTGACAGCATAACGACGTTAGTGAGTAAACCGCTTAATTTTTAGAATATGGCCATTTGACTTGGAGTAATTAATGCATGTTAACGTTATTCCACGCACAAGTTTGGTGCCGCCGCCGCCATGTCAATGATTCACCGTTGACGTCTGGTACGGATTGCAGTGAACTCGGATTGCAGTGCGGAGTCCTTCGGATAAGTGACATAGTGCAGTGAGAAAAAATGTGACAGTGTTCAGTTGTGTTACGGATCACGGAGTGCAGTGTTCTACAACTGAAAAAGATTGTGGGTATAATTGAAGAAGCTTTGACAAGCTTTTGTGGCTGGCGGCGGCTCCTATTTATGTTATGTGCACTTTGTTATTAACTGTGTGTGTTTCTTTTTACTATACTTACTGGTTTACTGTTTTCAAACAATTTGATACCCTTAATCTATTCGAGCCATTTGTCTCACAGATTTCATAACTCCGTTTGAACCCGATACTAATTATACTGCTACTAATTATAAATCATCGATCTAATACGATTGATGAGTCAAACATTGTGCTGTCATTTTAAAAAAAATACTGTATTATATTTTTCTTTGTACGCCACTTAAATCCTACTATCCTACTATAATATTATAAACCCGAAAGTTTGTAAGTATGTATGGATGTCTGGATGTATGGATGTTTGTTACTCTTTCATGCAAAAACTACTAAACGGATTTCGATGAAATTTGACACACGGGTTGATTATGTCCTAGATTAACACATAGGCTACATTTTATCCCGGGGAAATAAAAAAACGGGACTTTTATCCCGGAAAAACTTTTAAACGGGGGCGGAACCGCGAGCAAAATCTAATATTATATATTTTTGGCGCAGTATCAGATTGACGGGTCGTTATCTACACAGATATTGAAAGTACGTATCTAGTAGTTATTTTTAATTGGTTTGTATTATATTATAAAACTAGCTTTTGCCCGCGGCTCCGCCCGCGTGAATGAGTTTTTCCGGGATAAAAGTCCCGCTTTATATTTTCCCGGGATAAAATCCAGGACATGATCTACCCCTGTGCCAAATTTCATCGAAATCCGTTCAGTAGTTTTTGCGTGAAAGAGTAACAAACATCCATACATCCATACATCCAGACATTCTTACAAACTTTCGCCTTTATAATATTAGAAGGATTGATTTTATTTTTATCCCATTATAGCTTTTGCCTACGGCTCCGCCCGCGTTAAAAAGTTTTTCCGGGATAAAAGTCCCGCTTTATAGCCTATGTGTTAATCCAGGACATGATGTACCCGTGTGCCAAATTTCATCGAAATCCCTTCAGTAGTTTTTGCGTGAAATAGGAACAAACATCCATACATCCAAACATCCATACATTCTTACAAACTTTCGCCTTTATAATATTAATAGGATTAATAGACCTGTTTGATTTCCAAAGATAAATAAATGTTTTAGCATACCTACTCGATTAGTAGCAATGTAACCACTGACATCATTTTTTTTGCAACGTTTACATAAGGCAAGTTTTCACACCGTCGACGATAATATAGACATGTCGTGTATATTATTATCCACGTAACACCTTATATTAACTTGAATTACATAAACGAAACGTACCTAACATTTTACATTTATACCACTCATCGTCAATCTAATCTCTAAATTACATAACATCATTAAATACGACACTGACACGAAACTCTACGTGCCCTATCGACAATTTGTAATAGATGTCAGAAGATTACTAACGCGCACGCGAATTTGAACTTTATGCAGCGGTAATAAATTACACCATTTTATTTAGAAAACGTTTGTATGGGAAATAGAAAAATGCTGTTTTGAGGATTTTTCCGGCAATTATTTGAATTTTTCCCACCTTTTAAACCTTCCCTAGACCTTCACGAATAATTCAAGACCAAGATAAGATAAATCCGTTCAGCCGTTCTCGAGTTTTAGCGAGACTAACGAACAGCAATTGATTTTTATATATATAGATTACACACAAGCCTAACAAATATATTATTAGCATAGATACTTATATTATGTACCATGGTCATGGTACATTGAGCTTAAACTTAATAAAGTTATTAATAGGAAAAGTAAAAAAAGAAAATTATGTTCATCAGCTTCTTAGTTTGGAAATAAGATGAAAGGAACCAGTAAACTTTTTGAAAAAAAAAAAAAAAAATAAAAAAAAATATCGAAATTAATATACGGTGTTCATAATAACTGGAATCAATTATAATTATGATGTATATTACCCTGGTAGATATAGCTAACGCCATCCATCCAATCTAAACGTGTATTGAGAAATAAACACGACATGACGTCGCGCCGTCCCACGACGCGACGCCGTTCCATCACGATGCGACCTCGCATCGTGGAAATCTACGACGAGCAACGTAAAAATTCACGACACGACGTCGCAACGCGCTACGTCGTCGATACGTTGTCTCTGTTATATCTCGAAAAATAGAAGCTATCGAAACCAAACGTCTGTGGCCAAGAACAGATGAACGCGGCAACGGCGACAGAGCGTACTGTGAGTTAGAGCGTATTATGTATGGTAATAATACCTGAGCGTGGAATTTATTTATACATATTATAAATAATGAATTATACCATATTCATTTTTGAAGTTATACTTCTTTAGGCGCGTTATGAAAAAATTATGAGAGTGAAATTTTACGATGCGCGCGCATGTGTGACACAAAATTCTCACGGGAGAAGTTGCCCGCTAAACCGCTCATTAAAACTCGAAAAACAAGCTACCAACAAAATAGAAATAGAATCTCTATTAGCCGCGCATGTTGGTACGCTCGTCGCCTCTGATCACTGTCTTCATATTTATAATATTTATTCACATGTTTCTAGTTTCTACATTCAGAACACGTGTTTTAGTTTCGTACAAGTGTGAATTATATATTATGTGCTAATAAATTATATTCAGTAGTGATTTAAACTGAATGTTTTGATTAATATTATTTACTATTCGTAAATATTAGTAAAAAAAAATTGTGCTTATATACTTTTTCAAGTGCTCCAATATAATTGAGGTTTAACTATCCGTATGTATTATTTATTGATATAAATTAAAATAATATTATTTAGTATAATTAATACTTAATGTTATTAAATTATAAATTGTTAAATATTTATTATTGGTTATTTAATTACAAAATAAAGAAATAAATTTAACAAAAAGATTGTGATAAAAATTAAAATCCAACATCAAATTAAAGTATAAATTTTTAACATTTATTATCAAGTATTAACTTGACCGTCTTCTTAATAACTGCATTCGATTCGTGTTTAATCTTCGAAAATATGACCACATTTCCAACTATCGACAACAATTAAAATGGCCACCTATACGACAGCGGCGATCGTTACGTGCACTTACCACTCTTTACTCTTTTCTTACCTCCCCTACCCCTCCCACTTACTTGTCTTCTAATTTCCAATACCTTTGTGATAGCCACGATAGGAACTTACGCTCATCTAGCAATCTTCTCCTCAAGTGTCCCCCTCACAGCTCTGACTTTACTCACTCTTCTTTCGCTATCCAATCTATACACTTATGGAATTCGCTCCCGCTCGAAATCAGAACGTCTACCACTTGGATTACCTTCAAAATGAAGGTACGACGACTATTGCTGAATGAAGAGGAAGAATCACCACCTTGATTCACAAATAGTTTACTATATTTATATATATGTATTATATGTATGCTATGTATTTTATGCCCGTATTTATTATAATCGTATTTATTGTGTATACATTATACTTATCGTAAAATGAATCTATATTTATGTATGTGTATTTATAAGTTAATAATTTATATTATCTCGAAGTACCTCTATTGCACCTACCTTATTAATCTCTGCACCACCCTAAGGTTGACTGGGAGAGAATGCCGACGGCATTAAGTCCGCCTTTATACATTTGTATATGAAGTGCTTAAATAAATAAATAAATAATAAATATTTATAAAAATAAATGATCAATTATTAATGTAATGATTTTTATTTGATAAAAATATAAAGTGAATATTAAATTGAAAAATTCACATATATTTAAAAAATGAGTAAAGTTAAATTCAATTTTTGAATTTATTTATTTAATAATTATGTATCCTTTTATCATTTTATTGTAATTGATTATTTGCATGAAATTAAGAACTATTTTTAATTATGTCAAAGGATAACTTCTCACGCGCGTACATAAGTACACGTATCAACTTTTCTTAAATACGAAACATTCTATACCAACAAATGTTATCGCTATCTTTTTTTATTGCTCTGTATGACGCGACGTGCATGCCGTTCACCTAATGGTAAGCGACACGACCACCTATAAACAGTAGCAACACCATGCAGCACCTTGACTTGCAAAGTACTGTGTGGCATTCAACTGTGCACACGTGATGTCCAGTAATCTGTTCAGTCAGGAGGGGACGTTCCACTGTCCACGCGATTCTGCGGGTGAAGGCACAGGCGGAGGATGCAGTGGCTGGGGGCGATGTTGTAATCGCGGTGTCGTTGGACATCTCCAACGCATTCAACTCGCTGCCCTGGCCCTGCATCCACGAGGCACTGCGGTACCACGTGGTGCCGCCCTATCTCCGGCGTCTGGTGCACGCGTACCTGTCCGACAGGCACGTGGTGTATCCGGGCGCCGATGGGTGGCACCGAAGAGCGATGTCGTGCGGTGTTCCACAGGGCTCGGTTTTGGGCCCTTTCCTGTGGAACATCGGGTACGACTGGGTGCTCCGTGGTTCCAATCTCCGGGGCGTCGGCGTGACCTGTTACGCCGACGATACGTTGGTCACAGCGACTGCTGGGACCTTCCGGGACGCCGCAACTCTGGCGGCGGCGGGCACCGGCCAAGTAGTTGGTAGAATCCAGCGTTTAGGGTTGAAGGTGGCCCTCGAGAAAACCGAGGCCGTGTGTTTTCACGGACCTCGGAGAGGGCCACCGGCCGGTGCCGGCATCGTCGTTGGGGGGGTGCGGATCCCCATCGGCTCTAGCATGAAGTATCTAGGTTTAGTCCTGGATAGCCGATGGCGATTCCGCACCCACTTTAAGGAGTTGAGGACAAAATTGTCCCGGGCAGCGGGCGCTCTTTCCCGCCTGCTGCCCAACCTGGAAGGTCCTGGCTTCCCTTGCCGGAGGCTGTATCACGGAGTCGTGCGGTCCATAGCCCTTTACGGCAGCCCCGTTTGGGCTGACTCCCTGGGCCGCCCCTGCGTCGCCCTTCTGCGCGCCCCGCAGAGAGCTTTAGCGCAGCGGGCGGTCAGGGCGTACCGCACGGTCTCTTTCGAGGCGGCTTGCCTATTGGCCGGATTTCTGCCCTGGGACCTGGACGCCAAATCCCTTGCCGATGTATTCCATTGGCGGGAGGAGGCGTTCAGTCGCGGGGAGCGTCCGGCCCTGAAGGAGGTTGAGGCCAAGAGGGCCGCCTTACGGCGAGCCGCCGTGGAGGAGTGGCGTCTCAGGCTGGAGGCCCCGTCGTGGGGGCACCGGGTCGTAGAGGCAGTGCGTCCTGTCTTTGCCGAATGGCTGGACAGGCGCCACGGAGCGGCAACATACCGCCTGACGCAGGTGCTCACCGGGCATGGCTGCTTCGGTGAGTTCCTGTTTCGGGTGGTAGGTATAGAGGAATCGGCCGTGTGTCACTATTGTGACAACTGCCCAATGGACACGGCCCAACATACGTTGGAGTGTTGTCCAGCCTGGGATGAGGAGCGCAGCGCTCTCAGAACAGTCGTCGGAGAAGACCTCTCGCTGCCGGCCGTGGTCGCTTCCATGGTCGGCGGCTGAGAGGCCTGGCAGGCGGTGGCCCACTACTGCGAGGCGGTCCTCTCGCGGAAGGAGAGTGCCGAGAGGGATCGCCAGCGCAGTGGTGATCCCTCCCGCCGCCAGACGAGACGTAGGAGGCGTCGGGTGGACGACTGACCGACGTCTCCCGCCCTGTGGATTGGGGGCGTTTGGAGAATTCCACCACGGTATCCCCTGCCTGTCGTAAAAGGCGACTAATAGGGGCCTCCGGGGGTCACGGGTGGGCGGGACGTGCCGCCCACCCATTAGTCTAGCCAACTTCTGTGACCCCCGTGATGGACATGTCCGAGGCAGCGTGTCTCACGCTGCCTCGGACAACTTAGACGTGAGTCGGAGGAAGCCCGCAGCCGTCCCTAATGCGCCGAAGATGGCATTTTAAAAAAAAAAAAGTTATCTGTTCAGAGGTTAAGTTCCACCACCATTTCACAACACTTATTTAGGGGTAGATATGAAAAGTGAGTACCTCGTTTTAATTTTTAGAGCGCAAAATACCCGAATTCAAAATTCATTTAAATAGGACCCGTCTTTTCGGAGGAATCAATTTTATAGAAATGTTATAATATAATGAAATATACATATTATATAGATGATTAGAGCCTATAAGAGACCATATTAGGTAAACTAAGTAGGTATAATCGAAGGATGCGTACCGCAGGTCTGTATATAAATTATCGTGTAATAATACTTAGTAATATTAGATGGACTAATGCGTATCGTCAAAGAGCACGTACCTCGGCTTTGAATACATGTGATCACGTATTACTACTCCTTCATAAAACTAGGTGGATTAGGCTTAGTTAAATGAAAACAGGTGCCACCTGGTATCCTATAATACCCTATCCTCGCACTTGTTCTAGTAAAAACGACTCATCTCTATTGTAGCGTCCATCCTTCTCAATGACATATAGTAATTTTATTCAGAGACTAGATTTTGCTCGCGGCTCCGCCCGCGTAAAAAGTTTTTCCGGGATAAAAGTCCCGCTTATATTTACCCGGGATAAAAAGCAGCCTATGGTTTAATCCACGACATGATTTACCCGCGTGCCAAATTTCATCGAAATGCGTTTGAGTAGTTTCGGAGATGTGCAGTAACCAAACAAAGTTTTTGCCTGCGGCTTTGCCCGCACGAATGGTCCTGTAATGATTTAATTTTCATCAGAAAATATAGATGGCGTTACTAGGTACGTTTCAATAATAGTAATCTACTTAGATTTGTATTTGAAAGAACACAAAAAATAAATAAAAATAAACGGGGGGTAGACGATGTTTCACCGGTACAATGATTGACGCGGAAACACGGTCGGTTGATGTCCGTTATTATTTGAGTTTCTTCAAGTGCAAACTGCAAGAGTGTGATATACAAAACAGTAATCTCGAGTGAGATATTGTGAAATAGTACGGAGCGCGCATCGAAATTGTTACGGCCACGGGGTAAGTGTGCACAACTTATTTAATAGTATACTGCCAGTTGTTTCCCATATTCGGGGATGTTCCCGCAAGTGCTGATGGGTTTATAATTACTTGTTCTCAGCCTGCGGAAACGCCCTTGTTAGTCAACGACACCGCAATTGTGCCTTGTGGACATTCGCGCCAGGTCTCGGCTTCTGACGAGGAGTCGAGGGACCGAAGGTCATAGGACGACCCAGACCAGTGCTCAGAATTCCTGACCTCGTGCGACATTAATGCAGGAAAGTGGTGGGCCAACATTTACAAGTAAGGGGCGACGGGCTGAGGTTCGATTCCCGGAGCGGGACCGGGACGGGAGTAAATCTTGGCGGTTCTTATCGTAGTTATGAGTGTTTGTATTGAGGGTTTTGTCTTAGTCATCCATTGTAATACTATATTAAGTTAATCACTAGAATAAGTTATAGCTAATTAAACCGTGTGTGCAAAATTCAGATTATCTTTAATTCCATAATCTCACATCGAACCCATTGGTGGTAGTTAAGACCGTTACATTGGCGCTCAACCGGGTTAACTGAATAAAGATAACATAATTTGAATTTTGCAAATTTTTTTTGTGGTCATATTTGTAGTGTTTTCTCATTACCTATATTTAAGATAAATATAAATTACTCTAGATTGTTTGAGTACTTGCAGATTATTTTTAACCGACTTCAAATAGGAGGCTTTTTCACAATATTGAATTAAATTAAAATGGATGTAAATGCACTACATAAGGATGAACTTGAATTTGAGTTGTCTTGTCGCGGGGTTTTTGATTGTAAAACGGTGGCCACAATGCGCAAATTTTTACGGGAAATTTTGCGGCGTGAAGCAACTGGTGAGTCAACTATTTCCTTAAAAGTACCTAAATCCTGCATTGATGATCCAAGTAACGAGATTGCAGTTTGCGAATATAAATTATCTGCATTGATTCCTTTAATATCGGACATCTCACACACTCCTGACCTCATTGAAGGCCCCACGTTGGGCGCCAATGTAACGGTCTTAACTACCACCAATGGGTTCGATGTGAGATTATGGAATTAAAGATAATCTGAATTTTGCACACACGGTTTAATTAGCTATAACTTATTCTAGTGATTAACTTAATATAGTATTACAATGGATGACTAAGACAAAACCCTCAATACAAACACTCATAACTACGATAAGAACCGCCAAGATTTACTCCCGTCCCGGTCCCGCTCCGGGAATCGAACCTCAGCCCGTCGCCCCTTACTTGTAAATGTTGGCCCACCACTTTCCTGCATTAATGTCGCACGAGGTCAGGAATTCTGAGCACTGGTCTGGGTCGTCCTATGACCTTCGGTCCCTCGACTCCTCGTCAGAAGCCGAGACCTGGCGCGAATGTCCACAAGGCACAATTGCGGTGTCGTTGACTAACAAGGGCGTTTCCGCAGGCTGAGAACAAGTAATTATAAACCCATCAGCACTTGCGGGAACATCCCCGAATATGGGAAACAACTGGCAGTATACTATTAAATAAGTTGTGCACACTTACCCCGTGGCCGTAACAATTTCGATGCGCGCTCCGTACTATTTCACAATATCTCACTCGAGATTACTGTTTTGTATATCACACTCTTGCAGTTTGCACTTGAAGAAACTCAAATAATAACGGACATCAACCGACCGTGTTTCCGCGTCAATCATTGTACCGGTGAAACATCGTCTACCCCCCGTTTATTTTTATTTATTTTTTGTGTTCTTTCAAATACAAATCTAAGTAGATTACTATTATTGAAACGTACCTAGTAACGCCATCTATATTTTCTGATGAAAATTAAATCATTACAGTCCTTTCCTGGATAAAAGTCCCGCTATACATTTTCCCGGACCGAATTGTAATGCGCTCATTAGACAGTACGTTTTGCTGTCAGTTTTACCACAGTTACGTCTATGAGTGATGAATAACATGTCGTCGTAATATGGTGATAGACGGTTGAGTGACGGTGATTGACGAATATCTGGATTTTTGGACTTGCGCGTCGTGCAGCCGTCACTCATGACTTTTGCGCGATCGTCTAATGGCATTTCGCCCGGAAACAGTGATGCCAGACGTACCAATTTCCTGTTACGTGTACCATTTTTCAGGGTCTTGTACCATGTACCAACTAAAACCTGTGTTGGTACGCAAAAGTACCAACTTTCAACATCAATGACATAACTAGAAGTACGAAGGGTTTCAAAACACCGAAAAGCTTTCTCACTTTATATTTTAGTCTCGTGCGCAGTATTCTCGAGTATGCCGCTGTTATTTGGTCCCCGTGTTACATTGTTCATTCTGAAAATATTGAAAGTGTCCAAAAGAGGTGTCTCTAGATTCTGAGCTACAGATGTGGTTTTGGTCGTGAACTCATTAATCACGTTGACAGATTATTAAAATTTAATGTAACGCCACTCGAAATTCGTCGCAAACAACAAGATCTATTACACTTATATAAATTACTCCACAGCAAATTTGACTTGCCATACCTATTAAGCGTAGTAAATTTTAACACCAAGTATAATCCGCGTATACCCATGAGGAAGTTTAACTTACAAGTATGCAAAAATAATACATCTTATTATAATCCTCTTACAAGAATGTCCCGCCTGTATAATGAATTATCTATAAAACATTCCGCACTTGATATACACACTCCAAAGTATAGTACTTTCCGACGATCAGTCAAACACATATTCTCAGCACCAAAGTCAGATACAACTCCCATATCGTTTATCTTACATTAGTCATTATAGTTTCAGATTATTGTTATTTTTTCTTCTTTATATTCACACACCTGCTGCTAAGTGCTTAGCTGTTTAGATTTAAATATTTAGTAACAATGATGTGTCAACATAGTTAGGATTGCAATCTAGAATAATACTGATTATGTTATGTTCATGTATCTCACAATGTATTCGATTGTTATCTGTTTTGTTGTCCATACAAATAAATAAATAAATAAATAAATGAAAAATTACCTTTTTTTTCTTGTATCTAAGAATATATCAATTCTTGTTACAAAATAACATGATTGGTTATTGTAATAATTAACTAAAAATATTTTTTGTTGTTTATATGACTGCAGCAATATGACACCATAGATTAGCAAGGACGTATAAGTAGCAGTACTGGATACAAATTCTCCTTTTGGGACCTAAAAAAAAGGTCGCCGGAAAAATTGTATACTGAATTCTTATATTTTATAGCGTGTACCATTTTTTTGGTCAAATACCAACTATCAGTGCCCTCTGTACCAATATTACTGAGGCACTATCTGGCATCCCTGTCCGTCAAACTTCAGTCAGCGCGCAGACAGCGGTGGAGTGGGACATATTGTGTTGAGTCGGAGAGGCGCTGGCTTACCCGCGCGGCCAAATACCTTCTCCGAACTAACATTATGCTTTATGCTACAATGGCAGGAAATATTTATTTTAAGTTTTGAAACAATCCCTTAGTTGTCGTATATACCACGAATCTTTAATAGTTAGTCTATACTAATGTTAGAAAGAGGAAGGACTTGTTTGATTTTGTAAACTCTTTCACTAATAGGAAGTTACATTACTCCTCAGTGCTATAGGCTATTTTCATCCCGAGAAAATAATTTTACCCAAGAAGATAATAAAGAAAATAGTTATAATGGTATTTATCTTCTTTTGTATCTCGTATTTCAGACTAAATTAATCTATAGGTACTAATATTATAAATGCGAAAACTTCGATGCTTTTTTCCTCAATCACATCAGAACTGCTGAGCATCTAGATCGATTGAAAGTTGGCATAAAGATAGATTATAGTACAGAAAAACACATAGGTAGGCTGCCTTTATCCCTGGAAAATATAGCGGGATTTTATACTGGGAAAAAAAAAATCAAACGGGCGTAGCCGCTAATAAAAGCTGGGTAAAACAAAAGTATGGCAATAAAACTGTCTTTTTCACAATCAATATTTTAACCAATGTTTTCTTGCTACACTTTTTTTTCTCTAAATTTCAATTTATTTTATAAGTATTCATACCAAAACGCGTGAAAACGTGTGTCCTCCGTAAAATCTTAAGTATGACCAAGACAATTTTTAGTGATAGTGTAATGTCACGTTTTCATCAATCACCCGTCAATCATGAGTAAAGGAATTGAATGCCGTTTGTGTGAGCGTGTAATGGGCGCCTAAATCTAAACCATTCTCGAATCCACCTGAAGACACAAAAAAATAATTAAAATCGATGCAGCCGTTTATGAGTTCAGTGACATACACACGCACACAAGAATTATATAAAGATATGACCTCTTTTGTTACGGGAATTTCAGCACCTAGGTATTTTGGTCAGGTTTAAAGTATGAACGGAAAACGGAACATACTTAAAGTTCAGTACCTGGGTGACTGAGCCTTGCTCGGGTGGTTATTTAATACTATATTATATGATATTACTTTAAAGTAGGTTCTAATAATATTTTCCATTTTAAGAAAATATTCACGACTGAAGTCAAATCACTTGATACCAATAAAGAAAGAAAGTAAGGAAGGAACGTAAATTGCAAATATATTTTTTTCTTATACAAATATGATGCAAACATAAACTTTAATGTCCAAAATATATCTATCTCATTTTTATACGGGTTAATCTACGTAAGTAAAAAAAGATAAATAAAGGTTCATAGACTACAATTTTCTGTTGTCAGTTATTGCAATGTCAATTAGCTCCGCCTTGAAGCCCTGTTTTTGACATGACGCCATTTATGGGGTAAAAATTCCATGCATATTTGTTAGTAGTTGACCTATCAATCTTGTATCATGCTGAGTTTGTTTTAAGTATTACTGAGAACTGTGGCTGTGCTGAAGTGTTTTGATAGGAATTCTAAGGATATTTGAGCAAATTCTATGATGCCGCGGTGTTGTATCATAGGGTGCATGCAATTCAAATTATTGAAAAATTGACGAAAGATTGTCATTTTTCAGGTTAGTTTCAAATTTTCACCTAATCAAACTTATATTTAGTGAACATTACGTTTATTTGAATGTTAAATCATTTTTTTTGTCGTTACACGCAATGTAAAATGACTAATACCAAGTAAAATAAAATGAAATAAGTATTTGTAATGTTTACATAAAAACATAGTGTTGTTCCAACGTGCAGTCATGTTTGGAAGTTATCGATAGAAAATAATGATTTTGTTTTTTGAAATAAAACTATTTTGCGTATGTTTCCGCTATAATTTTGAAGGCTGCTGCTGCACTTCATTGTCATGGCACAGATTCAAAAATCCGGAAGCGTCGGGATAAAAACTACAATAAACTATCGCGAAAAAAATTCAACAATGTAGTTACATTTCAATACTTACAGGTATTCATTTCAATTTTGACTAATATTTTTGATAATTAAATCAGTAATCATTAATTACGTTAATGTAAGTACTACGGTAAAAAAAAACACACACACACTGAACAAGCGTTAAGAAGATTTTTTTTTACAAAATTTAATAATGCTACGACACGAATAAATAAATCAATTTGATTAATAAAAAATGTTTAGTTTATCCTTAGCATTTATACTAAATATTAATTTAGCGCCGCTCTGTGCTCTCTATAAAATTACTATCTATACACAAGTATCAAAATAAAACTAAAATTGGCAGGTAATACGCTGGTATTTCCTAAAGGTGTGAAATTGATGAATTTAAATGCCAAAGAATTATTCATGGCAAATTAGTCTTTGTACTCGAAGGTAAATAATGTAGTTGGGTTAGTTAATTTTTGTGCATTTGGTGCTCATACCAAATGCACATCCCTGCAGCCCTTACCTTTATCTTCTTTTTCTACCAATTTTTATTATTGGTCTGCTACTGTTGCTATTAGATTAAAAACCTTTCACCCGCATGGAAAATACATTCAACGGCAGATGTGTTTACTATTAAGAAACGTCAAAGCATCTTTACAAACTCGCTGTTATAATGAAGCTCTCATTTTATTATGAAGGTATAGTGTTTTGTGTTTGTAAATTTCCTTCAATTGTATTTTATCCTTATTTAACGGTGATGTGTGTGCATTAGCTTATATAACTAATGACTTTGTATGCAAAAGACTTGGAAAAGAAAGAAAAATATAATATTATATAAAGATTCAATGGACAATTGATGACAAAAAATTAAGCCCGGAGTTTCTTTCTGCCTTTCTTCTTCGGGTAGTCATCGCTTAGGTAGCTAGTGAAAGGCTGGTAGGTTAGCTAGGCTAGGGCCTGTAGTGTCCTCACCGGTGAGGATCGCGTCGCGTGCCTCCCATTAATTTTAATAAAAAATATTAAAGAGAGAGAGTAAAGTATTTTATTTATTTATTTATTTTAATGATTTCACAGTAAAATTAAATAAAATGATACAAATATTTAGATCGATATCAATATGCGTACTATTGTGAGAAATAACAACAATAACTACAATAATAAAATGTGGGCGGAGTCGACGCCATTTTAGAGTAATACTAGCGGCCCGCCCTGGCTTCGCACAGGTAGCAAAGCATAATATTATAAGTCGATTTTTTTTTCTCTCATACAAAACATTTATGTAATATACTCATAAACCTTCCTCTTGAATCAATCCGTCAACTGGTGAAAGACATATGAAAATACGTTCGGTAGTTTTTGAGTTTATAAAAAGATAAAAAATAGTCTGTCCTTCCCTGGATCTCAAACTATCTTTATACGTATTCTCTCGTAGTTCCACCTGCAAGAAAATATTTGCCGGGATAAAAGTCTTGGGTTATGTTTTTCCGAGATAAGACGTAGCAAAGGTCCTTCCCAGGTTCTTAAACAATTTCTCTTTCACATTTCATCGCAATCAGTTCAGTGGTTTGACCGTGACGGCTACACTCGCGAGAAAAAACATCCGAGATAAATTTGCCTGTTTATGTTCTTCCGGGATAAAGTAGCCTATGTCCTCCTCTGGATCTCAAACTATCTCCATACATACTTATTTTCTTATGAAGGTTCCACACGCAGAAAAAGATTTTCCGGAATGAAAGTCCCGGTTTATTTTTCCCGTAATAAGATATAGCGTAGGTCCGTCCCAAGGTCTTAAACTATCTCCCTATCAAACTTCATCGAAATTGGTTTAGTAGTCTGGCCGTGAAAGCTCCACGCGCGAGAAAAAAGAAATCGGGATAAAAGTCTTGGGTTTGATTTTTTTCGGGATAAAAAGTCTATAGCACTCAGGAGTAATGTATCTTCCTATTAGTGAAAGAATTTTTAAAATCAGTCCAGAACTTTTGGAGGATATCCATTAAAAACAAACAAACAATCAATTTTTTCCTCTTTATAATATTAGCATATACTATACTAGCTTTTGCCCGCGGCTCCGCCCGCATTAAAAAGTTTTTCCGGGATAAAAGTCCCGGTTTATATTTTCCCGGGATAAAAAGTAGCCTATGTGTTAATCCAGGACATGATCTACCCGTGTGCCAAATTTCGTCGAAATCCGTTCAGTAGTTTTTGCGTGAAAGAGGAACAAACATCCTTACATCCATACATCCAAACATCCATACATTCTTACAAACTTTCGCCTTTATAATATTAATAGGATTTTCGAGAAGCGTGGCCTACGACGCGCTATTTATAGGCACCCGCCGGCCGGCCCTGCATTTTAAATCTGTAATATCTTCGAAAATATTTATTTAATTTACAGCAGTAAGGGCTATATTGATCTATATTAATTGCACAATGTAATTAAGGTATTTAATTGGATAAGGATTAATGTTGTATTGCATAAAATCGCTTCGTAAATAAGCCATTATTTCTCGTAAAAAGTAAAGGATAAAAAATGGTTATTATGGGTTATTGACTTTTTTGTAGACTTTTTAAGGTGTACAATACTGTAGTACATTATTTTGATCTAGCTCCTATGGTTTAGCCAGCGTTTGCAGTGTAGGCGCAAAGAAATGTGTTCATTTACGACATTACATTAGAAACCTCTAAAATTATCAGTGTTCCTGTACTATATTATGCATGTATTATACATAAAAACCTTCCTGTTGAGTCACTCTATCTATTAAAATAAAACCGCATCGAATTCCATTGCGTAGTTTTAAAGATCTAAGCATACATAGGGACATAGGGACAGACAGCGGGAAGCGACTTTGTTTTATACTATGTAGTGATTTGGCTTCATGTCACGTGGTTTCACCTGATATCCTCCATCATCTAAGGTTGATACCTACAGTTACATTACTAATTAAAAGAAAAATCGGCTCTTCAGTGGTTCACCATATGGACCGTCCATAAACAGTAAACTCAAACTCAAATCATTTATTATGTAATTAGGCACCTTGGGGTACTTTTACACGTCATTTTTAACAATGTTTTTTTTTTAAACTACTATTTTACCAGTGCTTCGGAAAAGCCCACTGACCCGAGAAGAAGTACCAAGAAACTCAGCGCGGTTATTTTTTGTCATCTTGTTTTTTTTTTAAATATAAGTATAGTATAGTAGTAACACCAGCACTTAGAGTTACAAAGTACTATGTGGCATTCCACTGCGCTCGTCAACCTGAAACATATGTTAAGTCTCATTATGTCCAGTAGTTACAAAACAACAGTGCATGCACACTGCTGCTTGGCGGTAGAAATAGACATTGCGGTGGTACCCACCCAGGCGGCCTCTTACATATGAGAGATCTACAACCGGATCAAAAATTGGTTCTAATTAGTTCAGTAGATAGAAAAACTAAAAAACATGTAAGAAAATAAAAAAGAATAAACGTAGGACGAATCCTACTAATATTATAAACTCGAAATTGTAAGAATGCATGGATGTTTGTTCCTCTTTCACACAAAAACTACTAAACGGATTTCGATAAAATTTGGCACACGGGTAGATCATGTCCTGGATTAACACATAGGCTGCATTTTATCCCAGGAAAATACAAAGCGGGACTTTTATCCCAGAAAAACTTATTCACGCGGGCCGAGCCGCGGGCACAAGCTAGTATAGATATATATAAACAAATGTACCAGAGCAGTACTCAAACATTTGTATTTTTTATAACTTCTGCAAGATTAGTTGTGATGTTTTATACCTCATTAGAAAGCTGGGTAAATAATTTTTTAACGTGTTTTGCGCAGTTAGTCACTTGAAGTTTTTCTGAAATAGTTTCGTAAAAACTTTTTTTTTATAAGATACGAAATTAATAAATTTAATGCCATCATTTCAACCTTTTTTTTTTTTTTTTCGCGGGGAAAAACGCATTATCGCTACCACCACTGGGGGGTGAGTGGAACGGTTATGTTGGTTTCACACAGTCTTACAGCCCAATGTCGACACTCGGGAGTATAGCATCATCCGAGTGAACATTGGACCGAGTCCCTAACACTATATACACCCTACACCGGCATACCAACCAAAACCCGCGGTGGCCTTCTTGGGCGCCTAGGGGACGGCCCCGGGGTATCTTGTTGCACGAAGATAGCTGCACGGAACCGCCCCTGCGCTATGCCGCATTGCGGCCCCTCTCTAAATGAGGAGGCTGAGAAGCCTCCGAACTCTAGATCACGCTGTTGTAGACGTCAACCACCTTGGAGTCGCTTAAATTGGACTGAGCAGCCCCCCGCTGCTCGCCCCGCGACTCTCTCGAAGCCCCATTTAGTCGCCTCTTACGACAGGCAGGGGATGCCGTGGCGGAACTCTATATGCCCCCGGACCACAGGGCACGAGGCGCCGGTCAGTCGTCCACCCGGCGCCTCCTACGTGTCCTCTGACTACGGGCGGGATCGTTCTGCTCACGATCTCGCCCAGCGCTCTCCTTCCGCGAGATGACGCACTCGCAGAAGGAGACCATCGCTCGCCAAGACCTCCAACCACCGGCCATGGCAGACACCACGGCCGGCAGCGAGAGATCTCCTCCGACGACTGCTCTAAGAGCGCTGCGTTGTAGATCCCAGGCTGGGCACTCCTCGAGAGTGTGTTGGACTGTATCCTCGCGACCGTTGCCACAGTGGTGGCACACGGCGGACTCTTCTTTTCCGATCTGATACAGGAACGAGCCGAAACATCCGTGGCCCGTCAGTACCTGTGTCAGACGGAATGTCGGCGCACCGTGGCGCCTGTCAAGCCAGCTTAAGAAGACAGGTCGCACTGCCGCGACAGTCCTCAAGCCCGCATTCGGGCTCTCCAGCCTGGTATGCCACTCCTCCACGGCGGCGCTGCGGATGGAGGCCAATTGGGCCTTGACCTCCCTCGGGGCCAGTCTCCGCCCGAGTAGGGATGCCTCCTCACGCCAGAAGAATACTGACGAGAGGTATTTGGCATCCAATTCCCATGGCAGAGTACCGGCCAAGACGCAGGCCGCCTCGTGGGAGACTGTGCGGTAGCCCCTGATGAGTCGCTGCGCCACCATACGCTGCGGCTTGCGTAGTAGTGCGACGCTGCGAGAATTCAGGGACTCGGCCCAAACGAGACAACCGTATAAGGCCATTGACCGCACAACGCCAGCGTATAAACTTCGGCAAGGGTTACCGGGACCTTCCAAGTTTGGCAGCAGGCGTCCGAGCGCACCTGCTGCCCGCAGCAATTTCGGCGACAACGTCTGAAAGTGGGAACGGAAGTCCCACCGGCTGTGCAACACCAAACCCAAATACTTCATCGTGGAGCCGATGGGAATCCGCACCCCCTCCACTATGATATGGGCCCCGTTAAGTGGCTTCTTCCGAATCCTGCCCACCATCTGTGCAGTACCAGAAGAGGCGAGCAGAGCAGCCTCCTGGAAGGTCCCAGGTCATTTCAACCTTATCATGGCTTTTAAGTCTTGTATTGTTTATTATGAAAGCCTACAATGTTATTTACTTAGAAACAACAAAATACTCCAATCCCATTCAGTACTTTTTTTTATTATTGAATTGTATTTGGTCTTAAAAGTGCTTTATCTTGAAATTCTCGAAAACTATTGCGTTTTGGATGGGGCTTCATGGGACAAAATCGATTCCTTTTGACTCCATCTACATGTTTTTAACAGGAATACGTCGTATTACCAGTCACCCTGTATATATATATATTTTGCCCACGGCTTCGCCCGCGTTAATAAGTTTTTCCGGGCTAAAAGTACATAAAAACCTTCCCGTTGAATCACTCTATCCAACACATTTATTTGGATAAAGATTAATATTATGACGTTGATACAACTCTTAACAAACAAATAATGCATTAATTTCGACCAAATTTGATTACCATAAAAACGGTTCTAGTGAGTTAATCTTAAAAGATAGACATATACTGTCGCGAACATTTTTTTATTGCTTATCGCATTTTTATGTGAGTGGTGACAATAGATTCGTCTTAGCCGTGAGAGTGACACTGGATACATCAAAATAAAAAAAAAAAAATTAGGATTTTTGGCGGCAAAAAGAAACCTAAAAAAATTAATGTTTTCAAAATACACCGAGTGTGGTATCAAAATAAAGGATTTTTAACGGTGATTACGAATATATATATACAACTTATATGTTTTGTTGCAGTTTCGAATAGGAAATGCTTATAAATCCCACACTTCACACTACTTGTATAAACTGCCTGTTTTCGTTGCAAATAAAATTCTCTGTAACTTAGCACCTGTTACTCTTAGTCGTCGTAAACGGTGAAAAATTTGTTCCAATTTTTATAGATTTTATTTTATATTATGTAGAGAATTTAATTTGCAGCGAAAAAGGTATTTTAAAAATTTTCTGTGCGACCAATAGTTTACCATAAATAAACCATCTGCACCATATTTTCCCGACATAAGAACCTTAATTTGCCTTTACATTAACTCTGCATTGACATCGAAAAAATAAAATTTCGTCTGCTGACAATTGTACGCTGAGTCTAAAATAGTTAACATAGATAAATAAATAACTCTTTATTGAACACCACAAATGGTCTAATATTAAAATAAATAAAACGTACCTAATATTTTTACGTTTTTAGACACTTAGTAGGTTAATGTATTTACGCTGTGGCCCGAGCCACCATAACTAAGACGTTTTTGCGACTCATATGAAAAAAAGATTGAGTAGGTACGGCCGCATTAGATATAATATTCATCAGACTAGAAACCCCTCAGCGGGGCTCAGGTACATCGCGGCACCACTGTCTTTCCCTATTGCCTAGACAGGAATCACGGCGCAGCGCGGCAACATTTCGATTTAGTGTAGTCGACAAATTGAAAAGGTCTAGAATAGAGATACTGCTCTTAAAATTATGTGCGATAGCTCATTAGATCCGGAACGACGCCTAGAAAAAGCTATACTAATATTATGAAGCTGAAGAGTTTGTTTGTTTGTTTGAACGCGCTAATCTCAGGAACTACTGAACCGATTTTAAAAATTCTTTCACTAATAGGAAGCTACATAACTCCCGAGTGCTATAGGCTACTGTTTGTCCCGGAAAACTTTTTCGCGCGGGCGGAGCCGCGAGCACTATTAGTGTTCCAATAAAAAGCTCCGCACTCCCGGAACTCTATCTCTATTATTTATAACTTGCTTTTGCCCACGGCTCCGCCCGCGTTGGAGTTTTTCCGGGATAAAAGTCTCTGTTTATATTTTCCTGGAATAAGAAGTAGCTGAGGTCCTACCCAGGGTCTTAATCTATCTCCCTACCAAATTTTATCAAAATCGGTTAGTGGTTTAGCCATAACGACTCTGTAGTTACACTGGCTACAATGTCCATGAAACCGAAACACAACAGGCCTGCTTGGCGGTAGGTATAAACATTACGGTGGTACCCACCCAGACGGACTCTTACGTATGAGAGTCGTACCACCAGTAGTAGATCGGGGTTAGAAAGTTTACAATTATTAATACCTGAATGGGGTGAAAGAAACCGCCTTACCTTTGCACCGCAGAAAACGTTCCAACTGGTTTTAAAACGAATATTAAAATCACCGCCACGAATGAAATTTAATAATATCACTGTCAAGAGAAAAGAATCGGTTTGTTATTTAGGATTAATCTTAGAGAGAATTTTTTATTTTCTGGAACATATAAAAAACGTAGAAAAATAAAAAAGGAACTTTCACGCTTTGACAAGGATTATAAACTTCTACGTGGGGACATCTTTCACTACAATCAGTCATTTAAGGAGCGACTTCTTAGCATGTATTACTTACTGATCACCTGTATGGGCCTATAATAGGGCTACTATCGGTGCTGTGCGCAGAAAACTGCTGCAGAGTCGAGGTCTGGCCTTGATATTCTTGTGTAAGGCGTATAGAACTGTTAGTATGGAAACTTTGTCTGTCTGTGCGGGCAGGAAAGGGCGTCATTTATATAAATACTTTCCATGCGTTCGCGATTGCCTAAATAAAACTTGGCTTGGTATTAGTGATGTGATTATCGGTTAAAAATTATTAATGGTTATTAATTAATTGCTAAAATAAAATAACGTGTTAAATTAATAGTTAAAATTATAACTGCTTAGGAGTAGAAAAACGACAAAAAATTATTCACTTTAACTCATTTAGTGGGGAACAGTTCGCCTCTATTTTTTTTTACGCGTTTGAAACGCGCAGTGTCTATCTAGGTATATAATTAATCAAAGATCCTCAATTTAGTAAATAAAGTACCAACAGATAGAACAACGCTTAACATAACACGAAATACTAAAAAGTGTGGAATAAAAAATAAGTAACTGAAACCCGACTGCGGAAAGAATAACCGAAAAATATTAAACAAGAAAGTATTACTATAGTACCTGAACCACCATCACTGTTATCAATTATCATGCAAGGATACACGCTGATTTTGATTCATCGACGACATAAATTCACTGTACACAATACACCGATACATGGTTTAACTTTAAATGAATCCGCAGTTTGTTGTTGTCATGAAGAAAAGAAGAATAGCGGAGGTGCCGCAAGGCATATAGGTCATGTCACCATCAATTTGGGCCATGACGTCACAGTAGGCGGGGCCTAAAACCGTAGTTCTGAGTGAATCGTCAGTGCGTTCGGTTCGGCCTCATCTGACGTTTAAATACGTATTCAATTCTTTTAACCATGAAATGTGATATTGATGAGAGTAGAAGTTGCTCAGGATCAAAAATCAAACAAGATGGCATAACATTTTATGTGTAAGCCGTTTAAATTTATGTTTATTTGCATTTTGAAACATATTTTCTTGTTGCATTACCAAGAGACATCTATCGTCGAAAAGTTGTATTCTACATATTTCTCACCGATATCTTGATTTTAACATTATAAACGCATATTTCAATAATTTTTCGGCAGAAATAAGTAAACTTAGTTAATTTTGCCTCTAAATATATTCATTATTCAATCATTTATTATTTAGTTACAGGAAATGTGAAAAAATATATTAAAAAATGTAGTGACATCTGTGGCTAAGTATTCGGAAATAACGGATAGCGAAAAATATGTGCGTCATGCCAGCGACATCCAACATCGAATATAATTCGACGCTTGAAAGGCAATAATATCTAAACGACAGATATACCGAAAATGAGTTATATACATATTTGAAATCGCCAATTTTTTCTGCGTCGATTGATCCGGGTTTCGTAGCTCTAGGACAATTTTTTTGGCGGTTAGATATTAGATGATTCCGGTAAATTTCACATTTTTTTTTCTCATTTACCGACAAAAAATTTACGACTTTTCGGATTTATAGTAGTTGGTACACTTAAGGAAATTGATTTTGAACTTATCGTGTTTTACTTGAAATCGTGATATTACTGTTTTGCATTAATATATGTTTACTTGAAATAAAAACAATGCTCACTCTTTAATTAATTGTTTATTACCTACACAACAAAATTATAGCATTGGCGTAGATATATATTTGCCTGGACCCATACTCACCATATTGATGTGCTAAGATATTTTCAGCTTAATAAAATATATTGTTAATAGTACATATATACAACTTTACATAAAACGAAATAAAAAGAGAGTAATCGGTTAGATAATTTTACCTGAATAATACAAGTTCTATTTTTTATGCTTAGATATTTTTACTTGTCAACCTTTAACTTCAATGATGTCGCATAGTTAATATTACCGGGTATGTTCAGGTGGTTATACTTATTGTTAAGAGATATTCACCTGTTCGCAATAAAGAAAATACACCCGCTTGCGAACCTAGTATTTTGAAAGTGTCGTTGGCTATTCTCATCTAGCCATGTATTTTTCTTATATTCCATGGCCTCTTTTACATCGTCCCACTTTCTTTCTCGTGTTTGCAAAGTACTATGAAAATCTTTTGTGGAAAACGTATGTCAAAATCGTAGAATGTGGTGCTCCATAGTCTCTGACTACCCGTATGGGATAAAGGCGTGAGTTTGTATGTGTGTGCTTTCAGCAAAAATAAAATTTGAGTGAAAATTACGAGTTTCCAACACAATGAATAAATCCTACTAATATTATAAAGGCGAAAGTTTGTAAGAATGTATGGATGTTTGGATGTTTAGATGTTTGGATGTAAGGATGTTTGTTCCTCTTTCACGCAAAAACTACTGTACGGATTTCGATGAAATTTGGCACACGGGTAGATCATGTCCCGGATTAACACATAGGCTACTTTTTATCCCGGGAAAATATAAAGCGGGACTTTTATCCTGGAAAAACTTTTTTAAAGCGGGCGGAGCCGCGGGCAAAAGCTAGTGATAATATTATTGTTTTCTAGTTCTGCTTGAGGCGAGAACCTCCTTCCAGCGAATTTGTTAACTATTATCAAATTCTATATCAATATGCCATATTTTGGATGTATGTATGTTTATCTAACAATAAAATTTGATTTTCATTAAAGTTTGCTGCTTATTAAATAGTTTAATGTTGGTAGGAATAACAATATTTACAATATTGGGCACGTATTTATGTTTTTCTACATTCGTGCGACCCAATAATTTAGCTATAGATATTTTTAATTGATTTTATTAATATATTTTGTTATCCTTATACGATTCTTACCAACTGCGCATTTTTAAATATTTGATATTTCTTTAAATTTACTTGTTGCGGTATCCATAAAATTATCCATTTAGATGATTTTACATGTTTGTAAATTAAGGTCATTTTTAACTAAGCGACGGTAACTTTTTAATTTATAATCGTCAAGGCTGTTGATTTAAGTCAAAAAATGTCAAACATTAAGAAGTTCCTAAAACAGTTACAATTATTTTTGTGCAGAGAATAGTTTAGTTATGTTTTTTTTTTGTCAAAATCAAAACTTTAAAACGCTCTACTGAAAAAAATTGCTGAATATCGCTTAGATATGATTGCCTTTCAAGCGTCGATATTATTTTTATTAATTTCGTTGTATTTGTAAGTTTTTTTCGTGTTATTGATTTATTTGTTATCATTTTAGATTCCCCATTTTTTTTTTGTTTTTTGCGGAGAAAGTGACTTATTACTACCGATGCTGTAAATACAGACATTAGAAATGCATGAATACGTGTTATGATTAGGCGCAACAACTGGACGCCAACAAAATATTCGAAAACATAAAAAAAAATGGTTGGAATATAGTAAAAACAATAATTTCGCTTTTCCTTAGAAAATATTCCTACCTGTCAAACATTTGATGTTCGCCCGTCGTTTAGAAATCAATTATATTTACAAGTTAAAATATCATTAAAAGTGGAGTTTTATTCTTCTTGTTTTGGTTTTGAATGTCAAACGTTTAATATTCGTCCCATCGTTTAGAAATCAAATTAAATTTAAAAGAGTACTTTAGTTTTTTTTTAAATTGACAACCAACAATTTCTGATCGTAACTATAATATTTTACGGACTTTGGCGGGAACCTGGGCGTAAAGGTTGCGTTGTTTCGGTTGAATTTGATTTTTATGTGCATGATGCGGTTTGTTTCGTGGCCAATAAGGAATACATTCATTTTTATCATAATACTAGGTGTTTCTTGCGGCTTCATACGCGTGTAATGCCTTTCCGCTAAAAAAGTCCCTATGAAGAGATTAAAAATATGCATTACTTCCATGGGGCTAAATTACTGGGATAACAAGTAGACTATGTGTTTATCTAAGACATGATCTACTCGCGTGCCATTTCATCTAAATCCGTTTTGTTGTTTCTGTGTTTACTTCTAACACACATGTAAATATCCAAATATTTTTATGAACTTTCGCATTAATAATATTATCACAGGATACTGAAGTAGATATTAGTAAGATTATCATTATTAATTTTAATCAATAAAGATTTTTTATCAACAACTTTAACAACTTCTTTTATTTTGTTTTATTCCTTGATTTTCCTGTATGTATGTGTCACCTATGTAATGTATATGCTGAAAAACGGCTAAGCGCCAGTAGCATAATAAATAATGTGGTCCCACCATACTAACGCACATAGAATCGTCTGGAACAAAACACTATTGCTTGTTACGCCATAGGGGTGAAAAGACGAACTAAATTATTGACAACTTAGCTCTGTTACGCTGTAATAATGCCATTCACCGCTAGATGGATTTTGATTGGGGGGTGGAGCTATCGTTATATTTCATCCCCCGACCCCCCGCATTTAGCGACGCTACGTTCTAAAGAGATTTTGGCTTGACACATCTCCGCTATTCTTCTTTTCTTCGTGGTTGTTGTAAATTTATACGACAAATTCTTTTTACAAAAATCACAAGTAGAATTGCTACTTGTGATTTTTGTAAGTAGAGTTAAAGTATTGATCATATACATTTTTTGACAATAGTTCAAAATCACTGCATAGCTACGTCTCAACACAATTATTCGTTAGCAACACTTTTATCACTAGAAAGAAATATAACACCATAATTCGTGGATACAAAATACGCGGCAATCGATCAGTTAACTGTTTATTTACGGTTTTGTTATTACATACGTTAATTGCTATGAATAACTTGGTCAAGCAATATTAGCTACGTTGTGATACAGTAAACAGACATTTTAAGGACCATATTCTTATAAACTCTCAGTACATTAATTGCTATGAACACGTTTGACCAAGCAATATTAGCTGCGTTTTAATACAGGATACAGACATTTAAGGACCAAAGTCCTATCAACTCAAACAACCAATCATTAATCACGACGAGTCATTATTTAACTCGTAGCTAAGGATAAAATTTTTATTTAATGAGAAACTCATAGATGGCGTTATTACCATTTTTCTATGATAGATAAATGGTTATCAATTTTAGTTGAATGACAAATTAGTAGATGGCGTTAACTGCCTCCGTTAAGGCTATAGTACTATATACCATATTCATATGATCGGCAGGTTATACAAAAACTGAAGAATATGACTTGCCACTTTGCTTTTGATTCGATCGAGACCTGGGCTGTGCTGCAGTCCCTCCAGTGGTGCCACATCAACTATCGGTACATTGAAGTCCTAAGACGCTTATACAACAACTCTACCATGTCGGTCTGAGTACAAGAACAGAGCACGAAGGCTATTCCACTACACAGAGGCGTGAGACAGGGAGATGTTATTTCTCCGAAACTGTTTACTGTCGCGTTGGAAGATACCTTCAAGCTCTTGGATTGGAGAGGATTTGTCATTAACATTAATGGCGAGTACATGACTCATCTTCGATATGCCGACGATATTGTTGTCTTTGTAGAATCGCTGGGGGACCTTAGCAGTATCTAGACACGCGGCAGCGTGTCAAGCCAAGTTTTCTCAATGACCTAAACGGAGTTTCTTAACTTGTGGGTCTTAAAATAAACATGGACAAGAACAAATCTTATCAAATGTTCATCTTGCGCATATGCCAATTACTGTTGGGAATTCAACTCTCGAAGTTATCGACGAATATGACTATTCCACAATTTTTGGTGGAATATTAGTACCTTTTGTACAGAAAACTAAAAAGGTATTGGTTTACGTGGTGCCGCGCGCCGCTGCCAATATACCGTTGGCCGGTTGTTTAGTGCGTAATACAAGTTTTTTGTATGGGGACACCACTTATTTTGTGACTTAACTTATTTTTATATTTCTGTTTATAACACATATTATAATACATATATTGGGATAGCTTCAAATATCTCCTTGCATCGGTTCCAACGCTACAATTTTTTTTTTATTGGTACATCCCCCATTTTTTTTACTTTTTTTCCTACGCTTGCACACAATTACCGAGCTGGTTTCCAAATTTCATCCTACTAGCTATCTGGAAGTAGGTTAGGTTTAGGTAATATAAGTCACTGGCTTATAGTACCTAACGTACGTACCTAGTACGTACTTATAGTACCTAGGTCAAAAAGTCGTAAATTTTAGCAATAACTGACTGCAGTTATTGCTAAAATTTACGACTTTTTGACCTTCATATCTTTATATCAGTTTGAGCTAGCTTCATGAAATTTGGGCTTCTAGATGTCCTTGTGGACATAATTAAACACACGTAGTTTTATGTGTTTGCGTTAAATAGGTTTTGAGTTATAGAAGGGTCAAAAGTGGCACCAAGTAGTTTGTGTAATATTACACTCGGCGCTGGCTAGCCAGTTCCTTTGCTTGAACTTAGCTTGACACGCTGTCGCATGTATAGATCTAGGACAAGTCGTCCAATTAGGCAGGTTCAGCTTTGAGAGAGGTCAATATCATCGAATCCAGCTTGGATGGACAGAGTTCGGTAAACTAGGAAAGGTCTTTTTTTTTTTTTTTTTTTATGTGGCCATCTTCGGCTCATTAGGGATGGCTGCGGGCTTCCTCCGACTCGCGTCTAAGTTGTCGTCCGCAACCGCCCCTAGGAAAGGTCTTCTCGTCCAAAATACCGCAGTGCCTAAAGACAATAATCTTTGACCAATGTGTTTTACCAGTGATGGCATACGGCTCTGAAAGGTGGCCTCTGACTATAGGCCGTCTTAGACGGCTCACTGTCACTCGGTGAGCTATGAAGAGGGCAATGCTCGGCGTTTCACTACGCGATCAAATCAGAAATTATGAGATCCATAGAAGATTGAAATACTCCGACTGCAACCGGGGCACCCACTTTTCGCCATATTCCGTCCCTTGATGTGGTACGGGGTAAGTCTATTTCCATATCAGGCAATTCGGGCTGATACTGAGCAGAAAAATCCAATCTCACTTTATCCGACCCAGGATGCGACGAACCCCGTACCGCGCATACAATACAATTATGGTGTATTTATGTCCAGGCAGTCAAAATTTAAGAAAAGACTTTGTTAAAGTGAATTTAGGTAGAATTTAGACTGCCTCGGTGGCGTAGTTGTATTACGGTACGTCTGCAATGTTGAGGTCTTGGGTTCGATCCCCGGGTCGGACAAAGTGATATCGAGGTTTTTCTATTCAGTATCAGCCCGGAGTCTGGAATTTGTGCCCGATATGGCGATAGGCTCGCTCTTTATCATATCATGGGACGGAATAACGGCGAAAAGTGGGTGCACTAGCTGCGCCTCTACCTACCCCTTCGGGGATATAAGGCGTGAGTGTGGTGTGTGTGTGTGTGTGTGTGTGTGTGTGTGTGTGTGTGTGTGTGTGTGTAGTTAGAATTTACAATTATTTCCAAGCATATTTCCATTATTAACCTAACGAAATTCAAACTGTATACGATGCGGCTAGTATTATTGATCTCAATGATCGATACTCGCTGATCAAGTTACACTAAATTAAATAAATTTCAGGTGATACAAGGTTCACCCGAACATCTAGTATTAGATATTTAATGCACACAATACTTCAATGATTTATCACTACATAGTATAAAACAAAGTCGCTTCCCGCTGTCTGTCCCTATGTCCCTAAGTATGCTTAAATCTTTAAAACTACGCAACGGATTTTGATGCGGTTTTTTTAAATAGATAGAGTGATTCGAGTGGAAGGTTTATATGTAGAATACATGCATAATATAGTAGAGAAACGTTGATAATTTAAAAGGATTCTAATGTGATGTAGATAAACACATTTTTTTGCGCTTACATTGCAGACGCTGGCTAAACTCTACGAGATAGATCAAAATAATGTACTACACTTTTGTACACCTTAAAAAGGTCTACAAAAAAAAGTCCGCGATGGTATGTCTATCTCTTAGGGATAACCCACAATAACCATTTTTTATCCTTTATTTTTGACGAGAAATAATGGCTTATTTACGAAGCGATTTTAAGCAATACAGCATTAATCCTTATCCAATTAAGTGCCATAAATACATTGTGCATTTATAGATCAGTATGGCCCTTTACAACATGTAATTTAAATAAATATTTTCGAAGATATTACAGATTTAAAATGCAGGGACATAGCGGTCGCGGCGGTACCGGCCGAGGGTTCGGCGGCGCGTGTCTATAAATGAGAAAGTATGGAGAAAGTTTGAGATCCTGAGGAGGACATAGGCTACTTTTATCCCGGAAGAACATAACCCGGGAATTTTATACCGTTTTTCATTTCTCGCGAGTGGGGCCGTCACGGCCTAACCACTGAACCGATTTCGATGAAATGTGGTAGGGAGATAGTTTAACCCGTCAAGCCCTGCTTATATATAGATTTATGCGGAATCCCTATATACTAGAACGCCCGCATCCGTCGCGGGGCTTTTTTTTTTTTTTTTTTTATAGAGGCCATCTTCGGCGCATTAGGGACGGCTGCGGGCTTCCTCCGACTCACGTCTAAGTTTTCGTCCGCAACCGCCCCTTCCTTCCTTCCCCCTTCGCGGGGCTTGACGAGTCAAGATCCTGGGACGGACCTAGGCTATATCTTATTCCGGGAATAAATAAACCGAGACTTTTATTCCGGAAAATCTTTTTCTGCGAGTAGGACCGCAAGAAAATAAGTATGACGATAGTTTGAGATCCAGAGGTGGACATAGGCTACTTTATCCCGGAAGAACAACGGTAATTTTATCTCGTTTTTTTTTCTCGCGAGTGGAGCCGTCACTGTCACGCCACTGAACTGATTGCGATGAAATTTGAAAGAGAAATAGTTTAAGACCCTGGGAAGGACCTTTGCTACGTCTTATCTCGGAAAAACATAACCCAAGACTTTTATCCCGGCAAATATTTTCTTGCAGGTGGAACTACGAGAGAATACGTATGAAGATAGTTTGAGATCCAGGAAAGGACAGACTATTTTTTATCTTTTTATAAACTCAAAAACTACCGAACGTATTTTCATATGTCTTTCACCAGTTGACGGATTGATTCAAGAGGAAGGTTTATGAGTATATTACATAAATGTTTTGTATGAGAGAAAAAAAAAATCGACTTATAATATTATGCTTTGCTACCTGTGCGAAGCCAGAGCGGGCCGCTAGCCGCTCTAAAATGGCGTCGACTCCGCACACATTTTATTATTGTAGTTATTGTTGTTATTTCTCACAATAGTACGCATATTGATATCGATGAAAATGAAATTTGGAAGGGACATAGCTAGGGTCTTAACCCTGGGAAGGACATAGACTAATTCTTATCTCGGAATAACTTCACCAATGGATGGAGTGATTCAAGAGGAATGCTTATATGTCTATTACATAAATATTTTGTATGACAGAAAACTAATTTCAGCATGTAATATGCTTTGCTACCTGAGCGAAGCCAGGGCGGGCCGCTAGTTAATATTAAATTACAACGTGATAATTTTTACTAGGGCGGGGCTCCATCCAATGAATTTGTCACGGGCCTCAGATGATATAGTTACGCCACTGCGAATGTGAATATTCGTTACGTACACAGTTACACACTCATTTATTTATACATTAATTGTTATTTATTAATATAGCTGCATGCGACCATGTTTAAGTACCCTAGACACTATTGAATTATTTCGTGTTTTTCAGTTACTTTTTTCCGTAGTCGGGTTTCAGTGTTTTTCACTTTTTTTTTTCAATTTTAATTTTAGCTGCTTACCAAAATTGACAAAACAAATCCCAAAAAAATAAAAAAATAAACTTAATATTTCATTTCACTAATTATTGTTTATTTTCTAAGACCCTGCGGCCGGTGAACTTAAAATCGATACTTTAATCTATACTAATATTATAAAGCTGAAGAGTTTGTTTGTTTGTTTGAACGCGCTAATCTCAGGAACTACTGGTTCGAATTGAAAAATTCTTTTTGTGTTGAATAGACCATTTATCGAGGAAGGCTTTAGGCTATAGAACATCACGATGCAACTATTAGGAGCGAAGAAATAATGGAAAATGTGAAAAAAAGCGGGGAAAATTATTCATCCTTGAGGGCTTTCATTGCGTGCGCTGCGAAAACGGTTCAAGATACCAAAAATATATGTACGAAAGAATTATTCCTCTTGAAATGATCTAAAAAAATGTCCGCGACCGTATGTGTCTATCTTTTAAGATTAACTCACTAGAATCGAACCATCGAACCATATCGCATCGTGTGTGGCACGGTTCGATGGACGTTATTATTATTATTGTTGGTACGGCTGGTTCGATGGCTTATCCATCAAACTTGGTTGGATACAACTGGACATCGCATGGTACGGTTCGATCGTGTGGCGTGAAGACTGTACCGCGTGACGAATTGGTCGCATGATACGAAATCTAATCGTCTGTTAGTAGTATTATTTTTCCCCCCGTACCTATTTCATATTTTCATTTCATTTCATGTGATGTATTGTAAATGTAAATAATACCATAATGAACGGAAAAAATGGCAATAAATAAAAATTTTGTAACAAGAAATAAATATTACTTTATATACAAACGTATATTTGGAGTCGATGCCTTATTTAAATTGTATAATGTATTCGTATATTTGTGTATTTGCTTAGCTTAGCTGACAATTTAAAACGTATATAAAGTTTCGTGATTAATGTTTTCAAGTTATTCCACTAGTCCATTATCTTGGGCCGTCCGCCATATTGGATTCAGAATGACTTCACCTAGCTAACAATGCATTTTCACACAAACTGAACGTGTATGAAAAAAATGTGAAACAAGAATTGTAATTACCAGTGTAATTGGCTATAAATTCTTACATTAAACATATCAGACATGTATAAGTTTCGTTAGTTTCCTGCTATCTTGATATCAAGATACAGCATACAGCAGTAACAGCTTTTAAACCGCTTGAGCTACAACATCGTTATTGTAGTAACTTATTAGCTACAAATTCCTATACTACATTTGATCACATATAAATAAGTTTCGTTAGTTTCGTGCTACCTATCAAGATAGCAGTCACAGTTTTTTTTAAACGGCTTGAGCAACAAAATCGATGTTGTGGTAACTTAATTAGTAACAAACTAGTTACAAATTCTAAAATGGATTTGACTTAATTCTGCTAAGTTGCTACTGCTATCCTAGAGCTAACTTAGGCTACGTTTATTTTAGAATTATTCTTTTATTTTAGAAGTATTATTTTATTTTAGAAAAATAAGGTAATGTTGCACTAAAAAATTAAAAAATCGACTGTTAGGCGGAACGAAGTCGCCGGGTCAGTTAGTATTCATCTATAATGTTTTAATTACCAAATTATGCTTCGCTTTACGCTTGATTTCGAAATATCGATTTCGTGCACTGCACTAAGTGAACTAAATATACTAGGTCCAACCATTTATTTAATTTTTGACAGTTCGACTTTCTAATCAATTGGGAATGTGTTAATGCGTTACCGATTCGATTTCTAGTAACAATCTGAAGAAGTTTTGATCGATTAAACAAATTGAAATGTTATTTTTGCTCAACTTTTTGTATAGTTTTATAAACGCAAGAATCTCACAGAAAATCGCAGGAATTTCATTGATACAATATTTTTGTATAAATTACTTAACGGTCACTCTGACGCACCAAATCTCTTATCCAAGGTAAATATCTCTATTCCCAGACAACTTCCTAGATGCAATAAGTATCAACCATTCTTAGGTACAAGAGCTCGTTCAAATTTAGGTTTTTATTCTCCGTTAAACAGATTCTTCAGAGCGTATAATAAAATTCATAATTTGTCAATAATACCCGCTGACGTAACGAATGATGAAGATAATGACTCGGAACATCCCCGTAAATCTCATTATATTGGAAACGGCTTGAGCTACAAAATTGTTTTTGCGGTAACTTATTAGCAACAAATTAGCTACAAATTCATATACCACATTTGATCACATATCTCTAAGTTGCGTTAGTTTCCTGCTATCTTGATATCAAGATAGCAGTGACAGCTTTTTTTTTAAAGGCTTGAGCAACAAAATCGATATTGTGGTAACTAATTAGCAACAAATTAGCTACAAATTCTAAAATGTATTTGATTTGATTCTGCTAAGTTGCTACTGCTATCTTGACAGAGCTCTTTCACTGTGTTTCTGAACATATAATGAAGCATTCAATAACTATGAAACCGTCAACCAGTTCCATATGTTGCTACTAGATGGCTCTTTTTTAGCATTCGGCTTTAAAATGGATTTTATTACTAAAATTCGTAACTAATAATTATTTTATTCACAAAAATAAATTATTTTAACATAGACCAACGCCTAAACATTATTTAAATTTAATAATAAATTCCAAAATTGAATTTACGTTCATTAATTTTCTAAACATTTATTATTTTCTTGATTTAATATTCACTTTGCATTTTTGGGTGCACTAGTTGCGCCTCTGCCTACCCCTTCGGGATAAAAGGCGTGAGTGTATATGTTATGTTATATATATGTTTGCATTTTTATAAAAAAAATATCATTAAACAGCATTAACCTTTTTCGTTACAGTGATGCAGGCGCATCTTAAAATTTCACTCTCATCATTTTTTCATAACCCCAAAGAAGTATAACTTCAAAAAAAAAGTCAAACAGTCCAACAAAATATTTGTGTCATACTTGCACTAGTTTGCGATTTGTGTTTTTAGTTATTATATTTAGAAGTTGAGTTTATAATAGTACTGAAACTGTTGTAATTGGCCATATCGATTATGATCCTCTATATTGTAACTAATATCTAAGTGGCAAAGAGCATTTGCTAACAGGGTTGACGTCGATTGTCATAAAATGACACGCCAACCAGTTATGGAACAGATAAACGGCAAAAATTGGCCAGTTAAGTTAAAGGAAGTTTATGCTGAGTTTATCTTGCAGCGCGCTGTTCAAAAACGCAATTTCATGAGTTATCGAACCAATAGCGCTAACGAATAGATAAACTACCGTCAATAGTACTTCAGAAACCGAGCATTAAAGTTTGGAAAAAACTAGTGGTCTATTGACGAACTATACAATATGTACTAAAAAAAACTTTGAGAATAAATCGGCAAATCATTCCCGCCATTAATTTATTTTTTTACTTCTTGAATTACCTACTTATACCTCTAAAATGTCGAAATCCGATTCGGATATCACTAACTTGTATTGTATTTACCTATAAACTACGTAAAAACCAAATTATAACAGGGTAGAAAGAGACTATTGGCTTGTAACATATATTACAAATCCGCAATAACTCTTCAAGTTTTTCGCCACATGTTACAAGTTACAAAGGCATTTTTGTTAAAAACAGAAACAGAAATACAACTGTAAAAAGTACTTGTAATACAAGTGATATCACTTGTAGTTTGTAGTATATTCATTTAGTTTTGAAGTTTGATGAACGCATGCTTGTAATACAAGCTTCGTAACGTTTAATAAACAGGGCACTTATATAGAAAGCCCAAAATATTTTTTTCTTCTCTATTTGTTTGATCTTTACATAGTTTGTTGATAAATGCGCCATATAAAATATCATAAATATAGGTATTATAATTTATTCTTATGTTATTTTGATATAATAGCTGGGTATTACTGTAATGGGTAAATATGATAATACATCTGACGGGCACAATTATTGTTTACTTTATGTATCAGTTTGTTAATCTTTATATAATATACTAGCTTTTGCCCGCGGCTCCACCCGCGTGAATGAGTTTTTCCGGTATAAAAGTCCCGCTTTATATTTTCCCGGGATAAAAAGAAGCCTATGTGTTAAATCCAGGACATGATCTACCCGTGTGCCAAATTTCATCGAAATCCGTTCAGTAGTTTTTGCGTGAAAGATGAACAAACATCCATACATCCTTACATTCTTACAAACTTTCGCCTTTATAATATTAGTAGGATTAGTAGGATGTATTATGTGTCACGTTGTCTGTCCGCGATGGACTCTTAAACTACTTAACCGATTTTAATCAAATTTGCACACCGTGTGCAGTTTGCTCCAACTTGAAAGATACGATAGCTTACATCTTAATTTATAGTCGCAATATTATTTTATTACGAGTATTAAACGAAACAGTGTGAAATTCAGTAGTTTTTACTTTTTATTTGATAGCGAATCCGGTGCGCAGTCCCTGTGGCGATCGCAAAGAGTATATTATAATTTCATGTTACCTCCTTTCATTACATACCTCTGCGCGAGTTAGCATCTTTTTTAGTTTTCACCAATTTTCTTTGAGTATCTAGCAATGCAATTTTTATTCAGTTTTCGACAGTGTTTGTATTTGAATTCGTTTTAATGTCTTTGCAGACAGCCTCAGGGACAAACAAAACTACAGATTTTAGGAACACAAAGGATGTGCAGTTATTAACGGAAACAATTAGCTACTAGTCACGGACACGATCGATGCGGCGCGAGCGCATCGTACCTAGTTATAGTTATATAACATTTAGCAATGCAAACGATGAACGGCGCGGTGCAATAAACGTAGGTACAGCTAGGCACGTTCTCACAGCTTCGTATATTAAAAAAAAATCCTCCTAGCCAGTTTCGGCCACGGCGGCCAATCTCAACGGAGATCAGCCAGGTACGCAGGAGATATTATAGTGCACAAGCGTGTGCGCAATACACAGGTGCACTCGCTATTCCTTCACTCTCATAGTCCGATGAGACGGTAATCCGACATGACCGGAGAGAGATCAGGCGCAGGACCAACGGCTTTACGTGCTTTCCGAGGCACGGGGGTATCACACCGCCAACTTCCTGACTCCGAGCTGCGACTGAGTAATTTTAAAGATGGAAAAACCCAGTCACAATATTTTTGGCTCGACCCGGGATCCGAACCCAAGACCTCAGCGCGCAAATCGTACTCGTAATGCGTACGCAATACAACTACGCCACCGAGGCAGTCTACATTACACTATTTACACTAGTACACAGTATTTACACTATTCTTAATTCAAATGTATTAAAATTTATTTCTATTTTTTATTTAGAACTAGTTTTTGACCGCGGCTCCGCCCGCCTAAAAAAGTTTTTCCGGGATAAGGTTTAAGGTTTAAGAATGATTTATTTCTCATAAGATTATAAATTAATCACTTACTGAGAAAACAACTTACACAATTATTTTTAAATACAGGCGAGCATATTATAAGGAATGCAAATACATTTCAAAGACAATATGACAATATACATTTTGTTAAATTAACATTTACACAAATATAAATTTGAATAAATTTTGTTGGATTACCCAACATTAACAATTACACATAACACAATCATACAAACAGCAAAATCGTATTTTGAGCAAATAATATTTAAATGTACCTACTTTGGTGGGTAGTTTTGTAACGGCGATATGTACCCACTCGAGGCAGCGCGGCGACATTATTATGATGAAGTTCGGTATAACAGCTCACATCATAACCGGGCCGGTTACACTACCAGTGTTTGTCAGTTAATCACCGGTTAAACTTCTATATGTGCCTTGGAGTGTAACGACCGTATTTTATGATAACGTAAAATTTTATTATTTTAGATGTTATTTAGACTCATTCAATTTCTTCTATTGTTACTTTTTTATTTTACCTTTTTTTTTTTTATTTTTTATTTTTGCTCGAGTAATTCTTAATAAGTAATTTGAGTATGGATAAATCAGATTCTAAATGTAAGTTGGAGATTATTTAATTGTAACTATTTACTGCTTTGGTGTAGTGCATATAAGTTTTTAAATCAAGTTTAAAACATGGTGCTTAAGAGTTTTTTTAAAAGAAGCCATAGATCTTATTTCCTTTATGTCTTTTGGCAGTTTATTATATAGTTTTGCTCCCTCAAATAGGATACTACTCTTGCCATAATGAGTCCTCGGTGTACGCAGAATAATATTGTTTGCTTGCCTTGTTTTAATATATGCGGCTTCCATGTCAGCTTATTATCTAATACTAGGCCGAGGTATTTTTCACTTTCTGTAGTCTGTAGTTTCACACCATTAATAGTCAGCGGTGGGTGTTCGTTCATCTGCTTATTTATTGCCGAAAAGATCAGGTACTTTGTTTTCGATTCGTTTATAGTAAGTAAATTATGTAGAAACCAATTTTGAATTAAGTTTAAATCAGCTTGTGCTAGCTGTACTAGCGTTTCTATATTTGGACCAAAGTAAAATAAGCACGTGTCATCAGCATAAAGTGTTAGGTGCCCCTTCAATCCTATCTCATCCAAGTTGTTGATATAAACTAAAAACAAGATTGGCCCTAAGATAGATCCTTGGGGGACACCACACGTAACCGATTTGGTGTTGCTTTTGTACTGTCCAATTTGGACAACTTGGTAACGATTTTTCAAATATGACCTAAACATTGCCAAAGCATTCCCATTTATTCCCGCATGTTTATGTAGTTTTTCAATTAGTAGTTTATGACTCACGGTATCAAAGGCCTTTTTAAGGTCAATAAAGATGCCTAATACAATTTCTTTTTTGTCTATAGAGACCTTAATGTCAGTTATCAGATCAATTGTAGCAGATAAAGTGTTTGATTTGGGTCTGAAACCATACTGGTATTTACTAAGAAAATTTATGGAATCTAAATGTTCGGACAGTCTTTTATGTATAATTTTTTCAAAAATCTTCGAAACAACCGGGAGTACTCAAATTGGTCTATGGTTGTTAGGGTCCTGTTTATCGCCACATTTATATATCGGGCTAACTTTTGTTATCTTGAGAGAGTCTGGAAACACTCCTTCTGCTAAACACTTGTTGATGCATCTACTTAGAGGCTCCGATATAATATTGTTTATACTTTTAATTATTTTGGCAGTTATACCATCCACCCCTGAACTAGTGTTAGATTTGAGATCTTTAATTACTTTAGAAATTTCTTGTTTAGTTGTCATTTTTAGGTTTGTAAGCTCACTGGTGTTATTTTTGTATTGAATATTATTTATAACATGGTATTTATGTGGTATTTTGTTGGCTAATTGAGCACCAACGGTAGCAAAGAAGTTATTAAAATGTTTACATATTGTGTGTTCATCGGTAACTAGGTCCGTACCAATTTTCAGTTTAGGTAATGTATTTGGTTCTTTAATTTTATTGTTGCTAAGTTCATTTATTAATTTCCACATTTTAATTGGTTTGTTATTATTACATTTCCTGAAGGCGTCGTGGTAGTATTCAGATTTTGCTGTTTGTATATATTTTTCAATTATCGTTCGCTTTAACAGTGAAGGAAAACATCGTGAGGAAACCAGCATACCTAAGACGCTCTTTACAAGAATTTCGAAGGTATGTGAAGTCTGCCAACCCGCACTAGGCCGGCGTGGTGGACTAAGGCCTAAACCCTCTCAGTAGTAGAGGAGGCCCGTGCTCAGCAGTGGGAAGTATATAATGCAATGATTGCATTGCATTGCACATAAATATAATATCTTAAACTCCGCGGTGGCCCTCTTCGGCGCATTAAGGACGGATATGATGGGCATCCTCTGATGGAAGATGTTTAAGATGACCCGCAATCGCCCCTGCGCGTGCCTCCTCGTGCGGCCCGTCTCTGTATGTGGAGTGGGGACTCGAAGCCCCCGCGCACCGAAGGACGCTCTCGGTGTCAACAGCAGCGTGAGTCCTACCTGCCACACTACCATACATCAGGGGGGTCGCAAGAATTGTGCTAAAAAGACAAAAGTAAAGACGGTACCCACCCGCGAACCCAGGTGGCCACTACTACTTGCCTTTTGCGACAGGCAGGGGGATACCATGATGGAAATCTCCAAAAAACTTTTAAACAAAAATAAACCGACTTTAAAACCACTACAAATACAGGCAACTACAGGCACCGACTCGAAATATACGTTTATACTAAGCGAACACAAATTTTAATTATTTTTCGATTTGTATTGGTTTTGAAGTCGGTTTATTTTTTTTTTGAAAAGTTTTTATTTATTGCTTTTTTGTTAGTTAATTATAGAATGGTGTAAACAATACATCATACATATACGATTGCAGCATTCGTGAGTCATCTGCTGTTAGTTATTGAAGAGATCCATTGCGTATCTCCGAAGTTTTTCATCAGACCTTCATAAATTATATACTAAAACCTTCCCTGAAAAATATTCATTTGAATATCGAAAACCACATCCAAATCGGATAAGTAGTTTTTGAGAAACGCGCCGCCATACAAATTTACATACAAACATACATACATACGGATCGAAAACCGAACCTCCTTTTTGAAGTCCTTTAAATACCTCCAATCCAAAGGGTTGGAGACGCCGGTCAGTCGTACACTCGGCGCCTCCTACGTCTCCCCTGACTGCGGGAGGAATCCTCGCGCTCCAGATCCCTATCAGCACTCTTCTTCTGTGAGAGGACTATCTCGCAGAAGTGGGCGCACACGCCAGACCTCCTGACCGCTGATAACGGGAGCGACAACGGATGGCGGCGAGAAACCCACCTCCGGCGACTGCTTTGAGGGCACTGCGCTCCTCATCCCAGGCTGGACAAAACTCCAACGTATGTTAGGCTTGGGCCGTATCCTGCGGGCAGTTGCCATAATGGCACACACGATACGACATAGCTACTCATCGAAGCAGCCATGCCCAGTGACTACCTGTGTCAAACGAAATGTTTCCGCGCAGCGCCGTGGCGCCTGTCTAGCCAATCGGCAAAGACGGTAGTGACTAGTGCCGCGATGACCCTGAGCCCAGCTGATGGGGCTCCAGCCTTCATATGAGTAGCAAATACGTCTTAGTTACGGTGGCTCGGGCCACAGCACAAACACATTGACCTACTTAAGTGTCTAAAAACGTAAAAATGTTACTTTTTATTTATTTTAACAATAGTCCATGTGTGGTGTTCAATAATTAGTTATCAATCTATCTATCCATGTTGTTTTTTTAAACTCTGCGTAGATACATTTGTCAGAGGACGCAATTTTATTTTTTCTATGACAATGGGGAGTTAGTGTAAAGTCAAATTCCAGTTTTTGAGGTCGTAACCTTTGTCCCGTGACCGCCATTTTGGAAAATATAGTGCAGGTGGTTTATTTATGGTAAACTATTGATCGCACAGAAAACCAATTAGTTACAAGATAACGACTTAGGCTTAGACTTAGGCCGTGCCCGCGCGCACCTCCACCCCGGAAGACAATTAAATTGGCACTGCCGAAGCGCGGGGCGGTGGACGCGGGCGCAACCCGTACCGCCTGGCCACGGCCTCGCGCGATCCGAATTGAGACGCGGCGAGCGACGAGCGACCCAAAACAAATGTAGGGAATTGTATGAAGTAGGCCACAGCTACCGGTGACGCGAATTGCGAGGCGACGTGCGACGCGGCAAGACTCGAGCGAATCGCGCCTGCGTCCGGCGGCGCAATGAGCGAATGAAACAAACGTACTAGCGTGTACCGGGATAGCCACAGTTCGGCGGCGGTCGACGCACTCAGCATCGCGCGATTGAAACAAAATATTTTGTTTAGTCACGCGACCGCGGTGAATTCATGATGGATATTGAACATTTTGTAAGTGAATACTTAGCAGACTTTGGATGAAATTGGATGGGATAGTATGAGTTCTAAAAATTAAATTGGGATATTCAGTTTTTTCATCAACACCAAATTGTGAGGTAGAAGGGGATGTTAAACCGTTGAACCGATTGTAATGAAATTCGGAATTGAGATATCTTGAACGTTCCGTGTCTCGCTCGCGGCTTGTGCTGAATGGGTCCCGTTTCGCACTCACACCATGACGTTCGTGACGATACACTAGTACTGCGTTTCTTTGTTTTTCTTTAGTTGTAAATGTTTTTTTTTTTATGTACTGGCTGTTTGTCTAGATTTAATTTTTAATGTTACTTTTTTATTTAATTTTTTGTTTATTTAATTTGTTTGTTTGTAATTTGTTTGTGTCATGGTGTTGTGCGAATAAATGTTTTGTATTTGTATTTGTATTTGAAAATAAATATGGGATGTTAGATTTTTTTATTAACTCCTATTGAAGGGGGGCAATGGGAGGGAGAAACTAAACCGCTGAACCGATTGTAATGAAATTCGGTATGGGGATGTATTGTTTTGCATCCCCGCAATGTTTGAAGAGTCCATTGTAATGGGTACACATAATCATCTAAAAATACAATGTAAGTCCTACCTCAAGCTGGAATCCGAATATTTTATTACGCTACTAATATAAACTCATTTGCAAAAAAAACGGGCACCTAAGCAATGAACCATTTCAAATGTTACTATTGGTTTGTTTGATAATTATAGGTAGTTTTACTTTCACAATTTCGTAAATTAATAAGCAAATAATCGTTTTCGTCAGTATTATCATAAAATTTTGATAAAATTTATGGGTTTTAATGCTAAAGTTCACTAGTAGTGTATGCTCGCTAGTAGTGCATATGCTCGTGAAGTAAAAGTTAACAAAGATTTTTGTTTGTTTTTTCTTTAATAAAGTAAAAGCAGATAAATGTTTAGTATCGAGTGTGACCCCCTCTAGCTGAAATCACAGCTTGAATTCGTCTGGGTATGCTAGCGAGGATATCCCGGATACTCTGCAAAGCGTTCTCCTCGTCTTCGTAGCACTCGCCGACGTCGATATTCACCGAACAGAGATATCCTGGCTTCATCGGAGAACAATACCCGATTCCAGTCTTCTTGAGTCCATGACTCACAATTTCGAGCAAACCTAAGCCTGGCAACTCTGTGCTCACGGAGTAACTTAGGGCCGCGGGCCGGGCGATGACTGCGTATACTGGCCGCGAGCAGCCTCCTCCTGACCGTCCATAGACTAATATGCACATTTCTTACTTCTTCGAGGTTGTTCTTAAGGTCCACATACGAAGACTTGCGATTTCTCAATGCGCGACTCACAAGAAAACGATCATCCCATGGTTGGGTACATGGTTTTCTTCCAGAACCAGGCCTTCTCTCGACGGAACCGGTGTCTTGATACCGCTGCCAGGTCCTTTGAACCGTCGAGCGACTCACACTTAGCCTCTGAGCCACGAAGCATTGGCTGCAGCCCTCTTCGAGCAGCGCAATAATTTTGGTAGCTTTTACCTAACATTATTGAGACAGCTAAACAGCAATAAATGAAGCTTTGACAATTAAGAATATGAAATAAATTCATAAAAATTTACTAAAAGTTATGAAAACCGATATTATCTTTTGGAACTTCGCACCAAAAATGTAGGATAAAAAGTGGTTTTCTGTAAAAACGAGCATCAAACGAAAATTTTAATTTAGAACGTACTGTTTTAAACACCACGGCATTTTTAAAACCGGCCAGTAACATGTACAAATGATTGAAATCATTTTGGTACCGTATTTTTTTAAAAAAGAATTAAAATCCTACTAAAATTGCTCTTGTGCAGTCTCTTCTTTTTCCTCTCCTTGACTATGCTGACGCCAGCTATCTCGATTTATCCGAAGCCCAATTTGATCAACTTGAGCGACTACAAAATTTCTGCATCCGTTTCATATTTGGACTACGTAAATATGACCATATCTCAGAATTTCGGATTAATCTCAAGTGGTTGCCTATACGCCTTCGCCGGAATACTCGTATTTTATCTTTGTTATATAGTGTTCTGTTCCTTCCTTCTTCACCTCCCTATCTTAAAAACCGTTTTCACTTCTTGAGTAGCACCCATGGCCGATGCTTGAGATCATCGGAGAGTCTGGAATTAGAGATTCCCAAGCATGCCACTAATTTCCTTGATAAATCATTTACAGTACAGGCTGCACGCTTGTGGAACGATTTACCTGTGTCGATAAGAAGGGCTAAATCTCTCCCCATTTTTAAAAGGCTTGTGAAGCAACACTACTTGTCACTGTGATATTCTTTTCTCCTTTTTTTTTAAATTCTATTTATTACTGTATATTATGTATATGTTGTATTGTAGTTGTGTAGTTTATGTATTATTATATGTAGTTACTTTTATACTAGGTATAGAATACGTAGTTTTTATTATATTATATATATATATAATATTTATGTACATCTGTTCTCTAACCCTTCTTAACTAAATCCATCCAAAGGTTGTCTGGAAGAAATCGCCAATTGCGATAAGACCGCCATTTGTACTTCTTATTGTTTAGCCTAGTTTATTTTGTATATTTGTTATTTCCACTTTGCCTTGGATGTACAATAAAGAGTTTATAAATAAATAAATAAAATCCAAACCGCCCGTTTTTTTTGCAAATGAGTGTATTAAAACACTACGACGCCAGCGCTATCTATTTAAAAAATTAAATCATATTAAAAATGCTATTATGCCCCAAGAGAGCAAATTCCGTGATAAAAAGAAGTCTATTTGTTAATATCAAGGGATATAATAGCAATGGACAGGTTATTGTTTCATAAAATTTAATTTGCATATTTGCTACATTTTTTTTATAGATTTCTAGAATTGCGAAATTTAGACATAAAACAACAAACACGCACAAGTAAATAGAAACTATAAACACTATGACACTCAATTTTCGCCGTGTTTATTGCGTCCCAAGATATAACAGATAAGAGGCGAGTCTATCGCCATCTCGGGAATAAATTCCAGACTCCGCGCTGATATTGAGTAGAAAAACTGAATATCTGTTTGCCTGGCCCGTGGAGCGCCGAGCGACGGCTCAGCACTGAAGTAGTACCGTAATAAAACTACGCCACCGAGATCACATCTGCTCCCTCCGAGATTTTGTTGCTCTACCTATATCACCAACCAAATTATGAGAAGTGGGCGTGTTATGCCTCCAACAGCGTTTGTGAACACTGTCAACTAAGATTATTCAAAACCAAAATAAAATATTCAAATTAAAACTTGTTTCTATCTTTTTAGTTCTTCGATAAATTTTATATAAAAATGGCAGACTGACGCAGTCGGGTTTCTTGTTTTGTTTTAATATTGTTTTAGATTATTTTTTACCGCCAAAAATCCTTAAATTGCGTCACTTGTCACTCTCACGACTAAGACGAATCTATTGACACCACTCACATGAAAATACGACAAGCCGTTTAGGCTCTAGGGTGTGCCAAAGAAATATACATTCATACATACATACACTCGAAAAATAATAAAAACCTTCCTTTCGCAGTCGGGTAAACACATAGTCGATTTTAAGAAAACACTACCTTTTTCCGTGAAGCGGTAGGCAGTTGTGTAACTTTAGCCAGCTGTGGGGTAGCAGGCGAAGTATACAGCACGGTCTGTCTGGCTAGCTTATCCTCTGGATTCCTGTTCTGACATGTGGACGCCAAATATTTCTTCAATTCCTTCGTATAGCGGGAGGTAGCGTTTAGACGTGGGCAGCGTTCTTCGGCCCCGAGCGACGTTAAAACAAGTCTCGTTCCGGCGAGCCGCTATGGAGGCCCCATCAGTAGGGCTCAGGGCTGCGGTGCCAATGGACACACTTTACTGAGTCTTGTGGTTACTGAGCGGCTAGATAGGCGCCATCGGCGAGGCAACTATTCGTCTGACACAGGTGCTCCTCGAACATGGCTGCTACCTACTGTCTATCTCGGATTGTAGACCTTGGACGTGTTGACCGTGTGTCACTAATGTAACTGCCCGCTGGGTAAGGCCCAGAACATGTCGGAGTTTTGCCCAGCCTCGGACGAGCACACAAATTTGCCTGGTGCGCACTGAACGATAAAAATTTTCGTTGTGTGCGATACCAATCACATGTGGCTGGTACGGGACAGACAGCCAGGGCGGTACATGCATACACGAGTTATCGATTTTAATAATTATGTATTAAATATTGTATGTGTAAACATAATAAAAAGTCACTACGCATACTAGATCTGTGTTCATAAAAATAAAATCGAAAATAAATAGAATCATTAGTACAAAATTAATTAAAAAGAATTTAAATGATAACACCGAAACAGAATTTAAGGAAAAATACATATTTTTCAGAAAAAAAAAAAGATTTAATTTTAGTATGTGGCTATTGATTAAGCACTTTAGAAATATAAAATGCGAACTATATCTTTCATCAAAGAAATATGTAAATACGTTTTACGTCGATATCTTTGTTTTAATCATTGCCCCATCACTATTTGCTTTCGATTTGCTATTTATGCCGGTGCTGTACCGGGTATAAAAGACTGGTATTTTCAAAAGCTTGTATTTCCAAAAATATATATTATCCTTGGGCGACGCTACGAGGTTATATCTTCATTTATATATTAACCTCTAATACCCTTAAAAAAGGATTTATTATTTCTACTCCAAAAATATAACCATTTTAATGAAGGTATGAATGGTAATGGTGCCATGCCCTGTGGTCCGGGGGTACCTAGAGAATTCCGCCACGGCATCCCCTGCCTGTCATAAGAGGCGACTAAATGGGGCTTGGAGAAAGTCACGGGGTGAGCAGTGGGTGGCTGCTCACTCCAATTTTAGTGACTTCAAGGTGGACGACAATGCGGGTGGTTGGTCTCCCGCTGTCGTAGACGCCATAGGCGTCCTTTAGAGTTCGGGGGCATCTGAGCCCCCTGATTACAGAGGGGCCGCAATGCGGCATAACGCAGGGACGTTCCCGTGCAGCTATGTTAGTGCAACAAGATACCCCGAGGCCGTCCCGTACGCGCCGAAGAAGGCCACCGCGGGTTTTGGTTGGTATGCCGGTGTAGGGTGTACATAGCGTTAGGGTCTCGGTCCAATGCTCGATCGGATGATGCTATACTCCCGAGTGTCGACATTGTCGACATTTAGTGTAACATTGATCGTTTTGGCTTAGCTGTAAGTTCACAATTGTATATATTTAAATAAATAAATAAATTGGGCCGTAAGACTGTGTGAAACCAACATAACCGTCCCACTCACCCCCTGGTGGTGGTAGCGATAACGCGTTTTCCCCGCGAAAAATAAAAATAAAAGTACTTTACTACAGGTAGCGCCCCAACTGTAAGTCAAGGTCCCAGTCAGAATTAACTTGTATCGTGCCGAAAGACAGCTAAGCAAAAACGGCTGCGCATTGAGCGTGTTAAACACATTACCCTTAAATGCTACAGTAAGCATTGAAAGGTAGGAAAATATATCAGAATGTAGTCAATTTAAAACTATAATATAACATATATACAGGATGTTACATAACTACCCGTAAAGCCGAAAGGAGGTTAAATGGGGTCTTATAACGAGTCCATTCACAATATTTAAGGACCGTAGTAACGCTGTATAACAAACTCTCTCGCTTGCTATCTCTCTCTGTCTGTTGGAATCGCGCTGAAGATATGGGAAAAGGGAACTGAGCCTGTTCGGCTTCACGTTAACCGACTAAGTATTGTTGTCACTTTTTACCCAACTGCGAAAGAAGGAGGGTTATGTTTTAATATTGTATGTATGTATATTTCTTTGGCGCAACCCAGAGCCTAAACGGCTTGCCGTATTTTTATGTGAGTGGTGTCAATAGATTCGTCTAAGTCGTAAAAGTCATTTTATGTTGATTATTTATTACGCCTACCTTTATTGTTTATCTCTGCATCACCCTAAGGTTGACTGGTAGAGAATGCCTTCGGCATTAAGTCCGCCTTTATACATTGTATAAGAAGTAATAAATAAATAAATAAATAAATAAATAAAAGTGACACTGGGTACATCAAATAAAAAAACAAACAAAATTAAGGTTTTAATGGCGGCAAAAATTAACTTCAATAAAAAAATAATTAAAAACAAACAAAAAACCCGACTGCGGCAATATCTGCCATCATTATTAAATTCATTGAAGAACTGAAAAGATAGAAACAAGATTTTAATTTGAACATTTTATTTTGGTTTGAATAATCTCATCAATCAACTCTCGCGGCTAAGATGAATCTATTGACACCACTCACATAAAAAAATACGACAAGCCGTTTAGGCTCTAGGGCGTGCTAAAGAAATATACAAGCATACATACATACACTCGAAAAACATAACCCTCCGTCTTTTGCAGTCGGGTAAAAATTTATGTTTTCAGAATACATCAAGTGTGGTATCAAAATAAAGAATTTTTAACGCTGATTACGAATATATATAGCTCCTTTATATAATACTCTGTTACATAATTATCCGTAAAGCCAAAAGGAGGTTAAATGAGGCCTTATAACGAATCCATACACACTATTTAAGAACCGTAGTAACGTTGTATAACTTACATATACATACATATACACTCACGCCTGTTATCCCCGAAGGGGTAGGCAGAGGCGCAACTAGAGCACCCACTTTTCGCCGTTATTCCGTCCCTTGATGTGATAGGGGGCGAGCCTATCGCTATATCGGGCACAAATCCCAGACTCCGAGCTGATACTGAATAGAAAAACTCAATATCACTTTGCCCGACCCGGGGATCGAACCCGAGACCTCAGCATTGCAGTCGTACCATAATATAACTGTATAACTTACTCAAAAAAAAAAATATTTTCGCTGATGTGCAAACCCTATTTCAGTAAAATTAAAGAGTAAACTACGCAGAATGTACTTACATTAAACATTTCTACCTAATTGTAATTCACGGAATGCAGGAAATTTAAAAAACCTAACCATTGAAACAACCTAAACGAACACTTACTTTTTCATAAAAAAGTAAGTGTAGTGTAAACGGCTCAAAAGTGTGCTTCGCCTTACTCAATACACAATCTCGCTCGTCGGGATGTGGCTTGTGTGGCATTTCCCACCATCGCACAGTGATTCGTCTAGAACAAGCTAGCTGGACATAAACATTTGAGTTTGGGATTTGGTTGCTTTGGTTAAAAACAGTAATATTTTAAGGGGAAATATGTTTTAAATGTTTTTTTTTTTTCGTTTTTATTTTTATGGCATTGCATGACAAGACGAGCAAGCCGTTCGCCTCATGGTAAGCGATACGACCACGCATAAACAGTAGCAACACCATTCAGCACCTTCAGTTACAAAGTACTGTGTGGCATTCCACTGCGCTCGTCAACCTGAGACATAAGATGTTAAGTCTCATTATGTCCAGTAGTTGCACTGGCTACAATGCCCTTCAAACCGAAATACAACAGTACATGCACACTACTGCTTGGCGGTAGAAATAGACATTGCGGTGGTACCCACCCATATGAGACTCTTACATATGAGAGACCTTTTTTTTTGGTTTCGCAGAGAAAGTGCGTTACCACTTCCGCCCGGCTTTCGTGGGGGGCGATCGAGCGGTTATGTTGGGGTCACCGTGCCTTATGACCCAGGGTTCAGTGACCGCTGGGCCGAGTCCCAAATCTATGTACTTCTTCTTCTTAGTCGTTACACTCTTGGCAGAGTGGTCGTGGTCGTCACGTCAGGGTTTGTGGCTCGCTTGACAATTATGCGCCACGTATATAGTGAACCCTCCAGTACCGCTTTGACCTGGTCCGTCCATCGCATCGGCGCTCTTCCTCGCGCCCGCGTTCCCTCGACCTTCCCCTGCACCACAAGGCGCTCGATGGACATTTCTCCACGCCGCGACACGTGTCCGAAAAACGTGAGGATGCGAGACTGCACCATAGAAGACAACCGCTTCTTGATGCCGAGTTCTTTGGAGTATGGACTGGTTGGTGCGAAACTCTGTCCATGAAACTCCAAGCATTCTTCTCCAGCACCACATCTCAAGAGCGTCTATCCTCTTCTTCTCGCTTCCTCGGAGGGTCCACGTCTCCGCGGCGTATAAAAATATGGGGAATATTAGCGCTCTGACGAGGCGGGTTTTGATGGCCTTCGTAATATTACGGTTTCCCCAGATCTTTTTCAATTTTTCCATCGCAGATCTAGATATTGCCATGCGGCGTTTGATCTCGTCCATACATCCACCATTGTTTGTGGTTAGACCCCAAGATAGATATATTAGTATCCACAGACGATGTGATTTGGTATCAACGTACCAATTCGTCATGCGGTACAGTCATCGCGCCACACGATCGAACCGTACCATGCTTTGTCCAGTTGTATCTGTGCTAGCAGCGCGTGAACACCTCTCACAGTATGCTTTCTATTCTCTCGAAAAAGGCTACCTTGTTGCCTATTGAAGAAAAACTAATATGGAGGGTTTTCATTAGAACATAAAGAGATTATAGTTTGGAATAGCACATATGTCACTTTTTATCCCCGAAAAATATATAGCGGGACGGAAAATATATCCCGGAAAAATCCTACCACGCGGGCGAGGCCTCCAGCATTTCGGTTAAAAAGTAGCCTATAGCGCACAGGAGTGATGTAGCTTCTTATTAGTGGAATAATGTTTAAAATCGGTGCATTAGTTCCTGAAATTAGCGCGTTCATAAATGCGCGCGTGGTACTTGATCATTATTTTGTTACGGAGTTATTTCGAAACTATGATATCTGCTAAGATATTCATTGAAATCAAATGATGTCGAGGACAATTTTGGTTCATAACGAAATACTTGCTTTGGATAATGTATTTAATTGGATAAGGATCAATTTCATATTTATAAAAACACCTTCGCACATAATGCATTATTTAAGAACAAATTTGACTACCACAAAAAAGGTTATATACTGAATCAAACTTAAAAGATAGACACATGCTGCCGTGGACTTTTTTTTTTTACTTTTAAAAGGAAATAATTCCTCGATATATAATTTTTGCGTAACTTTAACCGTTTAGAATATTTTTCCTATTTTTGCAATATTTTACATAAATGCTGCGCTCCTGTTGGTCGTATTGTGATTTTATATAGCCTATATCCTTCCTCGATAAATGGACAAACCAAGACAAAAATATATTTTCAACTAGAACCAGTAGTTCGTGAGATTAGCGCGATCAACCAAACACATATTATTTACAAATAAACAAACTCTTCAGCTTTACAATATTAGTAGCGCTATTATATATGCAATATAGATACAGACAACAGTACAGTTATATGGGACTCATTAAAGATTTGATGATGATAATATAGTATATAAGTTTGTTTTATTTTATTACTTCGTTCCTAATTTTGATTGCTTCTTTTTTTCAGTGTAAATGTGTGCAATAAATGTTTATTATAATTATAGTTTTCGTGTATATTATATTCGACCTCATTATATTTTGTTCTCGGAAACGAGGTCGCGCTCGGAACCCATTATGATTTATGACGACAGATAACATGCTGCGCGTGCGAAGGTTGAATAGCGACTGAACCACCCGCACTAAGAAGCCCACGCGCACCGAAGGATGCTCTCAGCGTCTACGGCAGCGTGAGGCCAACCAGCCACGCTGCCGCCCATCACGGGGGTCACAACAATGTGCTAAAGGACACACAAAACTTAAACTAGATTCGATATATTTAACACATTTAGTCTGGATTTTTTATGAATGTTTACCAATCTTTTACTGTTAATCAATTGCACTTACTAAATACACGTATGTCTCAGACTTTTAAATCGTTTATAACAGGGTACCTCCCTAGTAATCAAATAAATCTCAGCTAGAATAAATGCAAAGTCTAAAACGGAACGGATTTTTACAGCTGGCATCTTGGCTGGCATACTTAGTAATAGCTGTCAAAACTCAAAACTTTTATGGAGTTTTGGCGGGAACTTAGAAGTGTAATGATGTGCTCTTGTTTTAATTCATTATTTTGGTGATACTTAGTGTTATATTGCATAATTACATAACATATATATAACATATACAGTCACGCCTGTTATCCCCGAAGGGGTAGGCAGAGGCGCAACTAGTGCACCCACTTTTCGCCATTATTTCGTCCCATGATGTCATAGGGAGCGAGCCTATCGCCATATCGGGCACAAATTCCAGACTTCGAGCTGATACTGAATAGAAAAACTCAATATCACTTTGCCCGACCCGGGGATCGAACCCGAGACCTCAGCTTTGCAGTCGTACTGTAATACAACTACGCCACCGTGGCAGTCATATATTGCATAATTATGGTGGTATATTATCCAAAGCAGTTCTATTAAAGGGCTCAAATGAAGTAAATTGAAATAACTGTGCCAATAAAGTATTGTTTTGTTGGCGCCAAAGTTCCTCGATTGAGTTTTGGTAAAGTACCCACTGCTTTACTGTGACATAGTGCATAGGTAAAAAAAAAAGACTATGACTATGACTTTATGGGTTTGGACCCATTGCCTCCCCAGTATCATGAATACCTATCTAAGGTGGTAAATAATTATAAGTGATAAAACATTAAACTCCCACTACCTAGATTTATGTTACGTGTACGTAATAATCAAATATTTCGATCGAATCGATAGTAGGTATCTCCGCGTCTAATTGACAGCAAATATGACCTCAAATATTGTATTTTTAATAACTTTCTTCCGCCTCATAATATTCGAACCATATTTTCAGAGTGGCTTTTAGAAATAATATTAGTTATTTTAAGAGATTACACATCTTTATACACCACCTGAAAAAAAAATGAGTGACAGGTTATCGCTTGTATGGGAAGTGGACATTCTTCTTTATCTTCTTTTCTGTTTTAGTTCAGTGAACTGCCCTATAAATCCCAATGCCCAGCCCAGTACAACAGCAAGCATAACACCCAGCACAAGTTGAAGCGCTCATCAAACTCTTCCTAACGGCCTGGCCACGGACACCCGCGATGCGAATTGCGACGCGACGGGCGATGCGACGGGAGACGCGATGAGCGATGGTATGCCACGGATCAATTAGCTGCGACGGCGGCGGCGTGAGCGGCGGACGTATTCAGAATAAAAAAAAAATGGCTCTATCAAAAGTGGCTCGGTATTGCCTTGAAACAAGTGCTCTTTGGTCAAGATATAATTGAGTCAAGATTAGGTATGCATCTAGTGAACCACAAAACGAGAAACTACTGCCAGGAAATACTTGTTTTATTTTGTCCCATTTATTTTATTACCTGGGTGACCTAGGGTGGTAGCCTTGCTCGGATGATTTTTTAATACTATACATGGTATTTATTACTTTAAAGTAGGTCTTAATAATATTTTCCATTTCATGAAAATATACACGACTTAAGTCAAATGAGTCGATACTTATAGTTTAGTACTCTAGTAGATTAAAAAAAATCAGTTCTTCAGCGGCTCAGATTTTATATTAAATCTCAGGTTTCATATCATGGTTTAAGATACTTAATTAAATCCGCACCAAATTTGGTCTTGATAACATTTTTCTCGGTTTAGTTTCTCCCTTCTTTCACCCCCCGTAAATAGGAGTTAATAAAAAATGAATATTCCATATTTGTTTTCAACGTTCAATATATCCACATACCGAATTTCATTACAATCGATTCAGCGGTTTAGTTTCTCCCTCCCTTTACCCTCCTTAAATAGGAGTTAATAAAAAAACTAACATCCCATATTCGTTTTTAACGTTCAAGATATCTCAATACCGAATTTCATTACAATCGGTTCATTTAGATCGTTTCGATTTAGAATCTCCGCCCTTCTAACCCCACAAGTTTGGGGTTGATAAAAAAACGAATATCCCAATTTAATTTTTAGAATTCATACTATCCAAATGCAAAAGTCATCCAAAGTCTGTTAAGTATTTCACTTATAAAATGTTCAATATCCATTATAAATTCACCGCGGTCGCGCGACTAAAACTACTATTTTGTTTCGATCGCGCGATGTCGAGTGCGTTCACTGCCGCCGCCGTAACCGCCGCTCGGACCGTGGCCACCCCGGTACTGGCTAGTACATTTGTTTCATTCGCTCGTCGCGCCGCCGGTCGCAGGCGCGATTCGCTCGAGTCTCCCCGCGTCGCACGTCGCGTCGCAATTCGAATCGCCGCTAGCCGTGGCCTACTTCATACAATTGCCTACATTTGTTTCGGTCGCGCGTCGCTCGCCGCTTCGCAATTCGCATCGCAGTTCGCATCGCGGGTGTCCGTGGCCGGGCCGTAAAGAAGATTTGTAATTGACCCGTTCGAACAATAATGTATTAAAAGTAGGTTTATATTTTCATGGACAACTATTTTTCAAAATAAACAACTAATCTTATAGGTGAGAGCTTGGACACTCCATACTTTGTTATATTTACCATTACACAAGATAAAATATATTACTATGACAAAAGTGTACCGCAGCAATAGGGTAGTTTCCTATGTAAATATTGTATAATAATAAATAATAAACTGCCTCGGTGGCATAGTTGTATTAAGGTACGGCTGCAATGCTGAGGTCTCGGGTTCGATTCCCGGGTCGGGCAAAGCGATATTGAGTTTTTCTATTCAGTATCAGCTCGGAGTCTGGAATTTGTGCCCGATATGGCGATAGGCTCGCCCCCTATCACATCAAGGGACGGAATAACGGCGAAAAGTGGGTGCACTAGTTGCGCCTCTGCCTACCCCTTCGGGGATGACAGGCGTGAGTGTATATGTATGTAATAAATAATAAAAAGTTTCTTTGAAATATTCATTTGCCCTCTAGTGTAGAAGATTTGTGTATCATAAATGAAAACAAGCTTTAGAAATCAAATGTAGGTATATACAATTGTTTATTGGTTCATAATATAAATCTATTATTTTTTGGGCCATCTAGCTTGAGAGAATCTTGCAATTACTGAATTTTACAGGTTCTTCTCCAATGTGCTGTTCGTTCACAATAGTTTCCTCCATACACTGTAACATAAAGTACTCCATTGCTTACAGTTATGTAACATTATCAGTGTAATGTAGAATTGTAACAATAGTAATTTAATATAGAAATGTAAATAGCCATAATCTAGTGTCAAGTTCATCTGTATACATTTAACAGTATAATATTAAGCTTTTAATAAATATATAAAAGCAAGACTTTTTTATTTATTTTTTGTATTTTAGGTTGCATAATAATGGTATCTTTCTGAATAAATAGCACTCATATTAAAGCTGCTGCCTTTTGAATCTAAAAGCTGCAACATTTATTTAAAAACTAGCTTTTGCCCGCGGCTCCGCCCGCATTAAAAAGTTTTTCCGGGATAAAAGTCCCGGTTTATATTTTCCCGGGATAAAAAGTAGCCTATGTGTTAATCCAGGACATGATCTACCCGTGTGCCAAATTTCATCGAAATCCGTTTAGTAGTTTTTCCGTGAAAGAGGAACAAACATCCTTGCATCCATACATCCAAACATCCATACATCCATACATCCAAACATCCATACATTCTTACAAACTTTCGCTTTTATAATATTAGTAGGAAAATATATGCTTACAAGTTTTGCAAATACAGTTAACAAAGTTGCTTATAAATGGTATAAAATATACAAAATGAAAACTGCAGATAGTCTGTAATTCAAGGGCTCTAATTACCTAATTAGTTAATACAATAATGCCAAGACATATTTTCATGGCAAGATAGAAATTTTGTTAAAGTACATTAATAAATTATTATCAATGAATTTGTATTGCATTAATAGTGTTGTGAGATATTATTATTATATTACCAGTTTAACATTGAGGGTACGGGTATCTCTCTTCCAATTTTTATATTGTGCAATTTGTGGTCCAGACGGAGGTAGGTAATATTTTCATATGGGTATATTTCATGGGTCCTAATATAGCTTGCACATTAAAATTTTCCTCAAATTCACAAGCCATACTCCTCTGGGCTGATATTCTATGACTGGAAAATGGACCCACTCAGCTAGAAGCCTGAAAGTTATGGTATTATAAGTAAATGAACATTGTAGCCCTCATATAAATTTGAAACTATGTCGAGTTGGTACCTTACATGATATAGGCATGGAATGCAAAAACTGGCCAATAAAACTAGGTAATACTCACAGTAGTCTCCGCCTGGCACAGACTAAGATCTTGCACAAAGTGTCTTTCATAACCTCCATTGGCAAACAATTGAATGGAGCACAACATCTAAAATAAATCACTATTCCTTATCTATATCATCATAATTATTTGAATTGGTATTAAAGTCGGTGGATAGTATATCAAATTACCTTTAAAAATGCGGGCATGCCTTTCGCGGTTCCAAATCGGGTATAAACATTTCTGTACCTAATATTAAAATCTATTATACAGTGCCATTCGTTTTGAAATACGCCACAGCGATTTGAATTGCCCATTGCTCATATCAAAGGAATCGCATAAACCCCTTATGCTTCTTGTTTGCACTTTACACGCCTCTCGCTCGTCTTATATTGATATTATACAATTACAATACTTAACTAATTCGGTACCGATATCGTTTATTGATATACGACAATTTTCTCTTCGTACAAAAGCAACGTAGAGAACTACCTCGGTCACATGTGTCAAAAATCGATAAAATCATTTAGGGTTTGTAGAGAAATGTAGCACAGATAAATTAAAATTACCGTTTTCTCTACTTGTGACGTCACACGTCGAGATACATGAGCACGCATGTTAGTGTCAGTAGACATAATTCGATAAACGACAAAAATCCGAGAAAAAGTATCGACAAAATTTTGTCGAGGCGCGCATGCTAGGCGGGATGAAGATAACGTACGCAGCAAAATATCGATTTTTTTTATTAAATTGACATCCAATCCTGTAATCTCTCCACTCAGAACTAGATTTGCAAAGAATCTGCGTGCTGTATTTCCATCATTGGTATTCCCATAACCCGGTTTCGGTTTGCCCACTACAAGCCCCATTTCCTCCTTATTTTTTTTTCTAATATCCTCCGCACGTACTTTAACGTGATCTTTATCAGTTTCACCTCTTATCTGCCACTTTTTTATATGTAATCGGTAACTAATATGCAATAGACACTCGAAACAACGAATCCAGGCGTGTAAAGTAGACAAACCAAAACCGTAATGTTCCTTTCTACTGACTGAACCTTCTAATTCACCATTCATCATTATGGGAGTAGCACCACATATATAACATTTTTGTGTAGATTTTGTGTCAGTCAAAGCATTACAGACTTTCCCGCCAGTCATAGTTTGTAAAAGGTTGTGTTGACCAGAAATTTTAGAATCACCGATATTACATATAGTTGGAAGAAGGATTAGATATTTCTTCCAAAATTTTGTTGGTTTCTGTTGTAGTAAGTTCATTAGACTCCTTCATAAACATCAATTGAATTGGGCGACAGTAAAGTGTCGATGAAAGCCTTGGATTTTGCTAAATAATATTATGGCCACCATCAGTCAACTTCAAAGGAACAAATGAAAATAAGTTTAAATAAAACTATTTTACGGATTTTATCGCGGTTTTTTAATTTATAATTTCTCCCGACGTTTCAAGGCTTTTCAGCACTTCTTGGTCACGGGGCGGACTGAGGTGTAGGTGGTCCGAAAAGTTAATGTTACAAATCTACCTTCAATTTACAGTTATACAATATTAAGGTGTTAGTACATTGTTTGCGTTCCGGTCTACGCAGTAAGAGCTCACAATGTCTTGAGGTCTGGCAGCAGGTCTTTTGGGGCCCGATTTGATCAGATGTATTACCGGGTCCTAGGCTTATGCAAGTTTCCAACCATCTTCTCTATTGAAATTGGGATGTTTTTTAATTTCAATAGCCTCGCGAATCATCCTAGGCAGGAATCGTCGTTCTTTGGCAAGGATTTGTGGCTTGTCGAATCTCAACGTAATGGTTGGAACCTTCTTCTGAGTGTTCAGCTACTGCAGACTTCGTAGAGCGTCGGTGTTTAACGTCAGCTATATGTTCTTTTACGCGGGTCCCTATATGTCTTTTTGTTTGTTCGATATGAGAGAGGCCACAGTCACAATCTATCTTGTATACGCCCGGTTCTTGTAGAGGTATATGGCACTTGACAGGTGGTAAAAATTGACTTATCTTCTTAGGCGGCTTAAAATAAGTTTTTATGGAAGCACGCTTTAGGACGTAGCCAATCTTGTCGGTGACTCCTCTTACATTGGGTAATACAACTGGGACACGATCAACTGTGGCTGGTTTCACTCGGCCTCTGTGACGGCGGCGTGGAATTTGGAGCTTGTTGTCTCGCAGTACTTGCTTGACATGTTGCAGCTCAGCGCCCAGGTGTTTCTCGTCACAGATTCCTTGTGCTCTCTGAAACAAAGATTTGCCCACGGTAGCTAACTGTTTTGGGTGGTGATGAGATTCACCGTTAAGGTATTTATCAGTATGGGTCGGTTTCCTATACACAGTGTGGCTTAGGGACTGATCAGGATTACGGATGACTAAAACATCTAAGAAAGCAAGAGAGTTATCCTGTTCCAACTCCATGGTAAATTGCATTTTATTATTAATGGAGTTGAGATGATTTAAAAATGCAGTTACTTTGTCAGATGGTAATATTGTGAAAGTATTATCTACGTACCGTTTGTAAAACCTTGGTGAGACCGGGGCTATGTTCAGGGCTGTCTCCTCGAAGTCCTCCATGAAAATATCGGCGACTCCTGGAGATACAGGTGAGTCCATCGCTACTCCCTCAATTTGTACATATAAATGATTATTCCACAACATATAGCCAGATGTGAGGCAATGTTGGAGTAGTTCTGCATATTCAACAGGTATGTTATTTTCTGCTAACTGAACCGTATGTGTGTAGGGAAAAGAACACTGCAACGTCTTGTCGTAAACCCGTTTATTCGCAGACTGACTCAGCACTGGCTTATTCTAATTAGCGGGGCGGTGCAATGTAAATCTACCCGCATTATAATAATACTAACTAAATTATCCATCTACATTACACCTCCACCACTAAATAAGAAACTATGACTACCTAAAATTATAATTATAGCTAAACACGATATCATGTATTTAACTTAAACGTAATTGACATAATACGTAACTTACTAATCTATTCGTCGAGACCATAGCGTACTACAGGCTTACAGTCCCTTTTGGGGTATCGACGCTCATGTTGCGGGGGTGCATGGGATGCGTTTGGCGCAGAACATTCCGTAACAGGTGCAGGTGACATTTCCTGGCGACGGTCACATGCAAGAGTATTACGATCTGTTGTTTTTCCTACATCTCGCGTTTCTACTACACCATTGCTACTCCCATCCACCACCGCGGCCTCTACCGGCACGGCATCCTCCCTCCGATTTTCCAAATCTTTGTCTACTGAATGTGGTATGACCGATTGTCGGGACCTGCGCCGTATTTGATCGATGTGTCTTTTAACAATTTGACCGTTATCATTTTCCACTAGACACCTACGCGACCCTTCATTATCTATAATCTTTCCCTTGATCCATCTATCTTGTGTACCGTAACCCCTTGCCCATACGGTTTCACCGCTTTCAAACCTTCGATTAATGCCCCCTGCGTATTTAGATTGATTTTTTTGTGCCAATTTTACTCGTTCTTCAACACTACAATGATTGCGAAGTAAATCTAGTCGTGAGCGTAACGTACGCTTTTGTAATAGTCTAGCAGGAGTTTCTCCCGTTGTGCAATGTATAGAATTCCTATAGGTCAGTAAAAAATTTTGTAAGACCGCATCGACATCTACATTATCACGTAACGCTTTCTTAATTGCTCGCTTACACAACTTAACTGCATTTTCCGCGGCTCCGTTTGATGACGGGTGGTAAACAGGCGAAAATATTTGTTTAATGCCATTACTCTTTAAAAAACTTTCAAATTCCGAACTAGTAAATGGTGGACCCTGGTCCGACACCAGCTCAACCGGTAACCCGAATCGGGCAAAGGTAGATCTAAGTGCTTTTATGACACTTGCCGCCGTCTTTTGCTTCATGTCAAAAGCTTCAATCCATTTTGAACTCGAATCGATTAAAATTAAGTATGAAAGTCCCCTATAAGGACCTAAAAAATCGATATGTAAGCGCGTCCACGGTTGTAGTGCGTATGGCCATGGCTGCGGCGGGGCACGCGGGGGTGCAGCCGCCTCGCGCGCACAAGTATCGCACGCGCGACATTGTTCCTCTACGTCGTGATCGATCCGTGGCCACCACACGTAGCTTCTAGCTAAGCTCTTAGTTTTTACGATGCCCATGTGGCTACTATGTAATTGTTTCAGTACCAAAGATTGTAATGATTCTGGAATTACCATTCTGTAACCCCACATTATACAACCATTGTCCAAATATAATTCATTTCGTCTTATGAAGTATGGACTGACTATTTTCTCCGGACAATATGATGGCCAGCCTGATTCGATATAAACCTTAACCCTGTTAAGCGTTATATCCTTCGCAGTGGCTTTCCTAACATCCTCATTTGTCACTGGTAAGAAATTTTCAACAAAATTACTATATGTGACTTCCTGAACTATTTTATCATCAGTTTGTTTCCTAATACAGGGTGGAAGTCTTGACAGGGCATCTGCACAATTTTTTTTAGAGGTAACATATTCAATATCATATTGGTACCCTGACAGGAGTACAGCCCAGCGCTGTAAGCGCGATGCTGCCATCACTGGAATACCCACTTTATCTCCTAGTATATAAGTTAACGGTTTGTGGTCTGTCCTCAGTACGAAACGCTTACCATATAAATACTGATGAAATTTACGTATACCAAAAACGATCGCGAGGGCTTCACGGTCAATCTGCGCGTAATGACGCTCGGCAGGTGTGAGCGAACGAGAGGCGTACGCGACAGGCCGCTCGCCGTCCGGCGTGACGTGCGCCAGCACCGCACCCACGCCGACCGCGCTCGCGTCCGCCGTCAACACTAGCGGTAGTTCCTCCGAGTAGTGCATCAGCACCTCACTGCTCATTAACCTAGCCTTGAGATCCTCAAAGGCCTTCTGGCATTCGCGGCTCCATTGGTATTTTACATTTGTCTTTAATAAATTATATAACGGTGCTAATATGGTGCTTATATTGGGTACAAATTTAGCATAATACATAATCATTCCTATGAATGATCGAAGTTATGATCGAAGTTCAGACAAATTAGATGGAGGTGGCGTATTAGAAATGGCCTTAGTCTTGTTTGGGCAAGTGTGAACCCCGTCTTTACTAATAACATGACCGAGATAACTTATAGATTCCGTGAAAAATTCACATTTTTCTTTTTTTACCCGAAGTCCGTATTTTTCTAAACGTTCAAACACCTTATATAAATTATCTATGTGTTCCGATGTGGTTTTACCCGTAATTATTATATCGTCTAAAAATACGCCGACGCTTGGGAGGTCTGCGAACATCTCCTCTAGACGCCTTTGGAATATGCCCGGACTCGAGGCGAGGCCGTACACTAAGCGATTATAAACAAACAGACCCTTATGCGTGTTGATCGCAGTATATTTCTTGGAGTCGTCCAACTCGAACTGCGCATACGCTTGAGACAAATCAATTTTGCTAAAACGCAGTCCCCCATTTAAACGAACTAATAAGTCTTCGACTTTCGGTAAAGGATAACGGTCAATCTCTATAACCTTATTTAATGTTAACTTATAATCGGCGCAAATCCGAATACTACCGTCTTTTTTTACTACCGGCACGATTGGTGTGGCCCAATCGGACCGCTCGGCCGGAGTGAGGATGCCGTCCCGCACGTGCTGGTCCAGCACGCGCTCCACCGGTGCACGCAGCGCGTACGCCAGCGGGCGCGCGCGCATGAACACCGGTCGCACGCCGTCACGGACATGGATGCTAACTGGCCCGCCGGTGTACCTCCCCAGTCCCTCGGCGAACACATTACAAAATCTGGAACTGAGATCGGACAACAATGACTCACTACTCAACGCATTTAACTTGCTACTTTCGAACTTGGGTAACTCAATATTTAATTCTACTAGCCATTGTCTTCCTAATAAGGCAGTTTTTCCATTTTCGATTACATATAAATCTAATGTTTTTAATTTGCTATAATATTTTACACGTGGTCGTATCACCCCTACGGGCCTTATGACCTCCCCCGTATAATATCTTAAAATTAGATTACAAACATTAATTTTTAAATTACTAAAATATTTTTGATACATCTCCTGACTAATACAAGACACCGCACTACCCATGTCACATTCCATGTTAATTAATTTACCGTTAACATTTATTGGTATTAAAATAGGTTTGCAATCCTTCAAAGACAATTTATTTAAATCAATATCTATTACCTCTGCACTATTATCGCTGTCACTAAGACATCCTTGTTCGTCCTTAAACGTACCCTCCACATTATATTGCTCTGCTAGATTAGGGCACATACGTCTCAAATGCCCCGGTCTGTTACAAACGCGACAGACGTAACGTCGAAACTTGCAGCCCGAAGCATTATGTGAGCCGCCACACACCCCGCACGGTTGCTGTCGCTGGACACGCTCACCCGGGCATGCAGACGCGGGCGCTGGCGATGCGCGTGCGCCCCGTAGCCGTCGCGCGCATTGCGAAACGGCCTCCCGCGCCGCTCCGCCGCCCCCGTAACCCCGCGCCGCCGCCACTACCGCTGCCGCGCCCCTGAGCTTCGTTCCCGCCGAAATCGCTTGACATTCGGCCGTCCCCGCCTCGCTCGGTGACCTTCTATGACCTTCTACCGTGGCCGCATCTTTCTCAGCTGCCTCCATGCTAACCGCGAGTGTATACGCCTTTGCGAAATCTAATTTCGTCTCCGCGAATAATCGTTCTCTAATGTTTTCACTACTAATCCCACATACTAACTGGTCCCGCAGACTTTCCTCAAGCCAACTCCCAAACTCGCATGACTTGGACATTTTTTTCAACACCGCTACGTACTCTGCAATACCTTCATTATTTTTTTGTGTCCTATGTCGAAACTTATATCTTTCAGTTAGTTCACTGGGCTTCGGTTGTAAATGCTTTTCCATGATGTCCACGATTTCTTGGAACTTTTTATCTTTCGGTTTCACTGGTGTACACAAATTCACTAACAACTCATAGCTTTCTGTGCCCATAACCGTTATTAATGTCGGTACTTTCCGCGCGTCCGTCACTTCATTAACCACAAAATATTGTTCTACTCTTTCGATATACAGTTTCCAATCATCTTTATGCACATCAAACTCCTTTATTTTTCCTATAGGCATAGTGATGGTAATAATAGTCACGCGTTAGTCCGATGTAACCTCGTCGCCACTGAACCGTATGTGTGTAGGGAAAAGAACACTGTAACGTCTTGTCGTAAACCCGTTTATTCGCAGACTGACTCAGCACTGGCTTATTCTAATTAGCGGGGCGGTGCAATGTAAATCTACCCGCATTATAATAATACTAACTAAATTATCCATCTACATTACACTAACCTCTTAGAAACAATTTTAATGCAGTCTTGTACTGGTAAACTTGTAAAAAGTGACTGGACATCAAAACTGTCCATTGCTGCATTGTCAGCTAATTTAAAGTGTCTAATGTCGCTGACAAATTGGTATGAATCCTTCACAGATGTTCTAGTGTTTACTCTGAGTGGTGAAAGCACTTTAGCTACGTGCTGAGCCAGTCTGTAGGTTGGTGTGTCGATCTGACTCACAATGGGAGGCAGCGTTTGCCTTATGTATCTTAGGTAACCCATACAGTTTAGGCGGTTTTGCACACGCTGGGACGAGTAAGTCTATGTCTAGATTTAACTTATCGGAGTGATTCTTGATTAAAGAGCTTGTAGCCTTTAATATTTTGTTAGTCGGGTCTGTTTTGACTATTTCATAAGTACTTACATCCGATAAAAGTTGTTCGATTTTGTTGTTATAATCTGACGTATCCATTACCACTGTCATATTCTCTTTATCTGCACGGAGAATGGTTAGGTCCTTCAATGATCGCAAATTCTTCAAAGCGATATATTGATGTTTTGGGAGATTTGGTTTCGGCACTTTCTTTTGACGCAATATTGACGAAATGTCTTGGCGTATTGCCTCCGAATCTTCCTTTTTTTATATTGTTTTTGAAGAGACTATTCTCAACGTTGCAAATAATGTCTTCATACGGTTTCTTCGGTTTCTTCGTGGTGTTACAGCAAAATTTAAGCCTTTCGATAATACCTGCATTGTGTTTTCGTCCAATGTTGGTTTTGACAGATTTAATCACCGCGTGTTGTTCATGGTCTGCGCAAGAGAGTGTTTTATCTATGGTCGCGCGCGTTCTATTCCTACACTCGATGTTTTTAAGATTTTTGGCATTCGATTTTGATCTTAATTTGTCATATGGGTGATTATACAAAAGTTGGGTAACTTTTGAGGATATTTTGTTTACTATAGTTATTAAATCAAATTATTACAAATTCGTGTGCATATGATGGCTAATCTAATGATTATATTGTTCCAAATCGGGCCAGTCACTTTTTTAAGTAGATTGTGAGATATTTAATTTTTTCTGAACTTTACTGCCAGGGGACTGACGAGGCTAACATAGTACTGATAAAATAAACAATTTTGTAAGAATTATAATGAAGTTTCATAAAAAAAGATTTTTTTATAGGTGACTGCTTTGTTTTTTATCTTCCATAGTTTGCATTTATCTACTACATTTCCATATAACTTGTTTAAATTTTTTTCTTTCTTCATTACTCTTTAGTGTAGTTATCTTCTAATTGTGTTTTAATACCTTCCCCAAAAAAGGCCTTCTTCACGAATTCTTTCTTTTTGGTTATATCTTTACTCATGTCTTCAATTATGGTCTTTGACGTTTTTTCAACAGATTTTATTACTATTTTTAGCTGTTTTTTGACATGTCTATATTTTTGTCGCTAAGTATTTACTTTGGTTTTAAGCTTTGAAACTATAGCCTCCATCTTTTTTATTTTCCTGTTTCTAGATTTTCTCTGTCTTTCACTTCTCTTTTAGCTTCTATTGCTCTTTGGTTTTCGTTAATAACAGATCTATTGCTTCGTTAACTATGGGTCGTCGTCAGTTGGTGGGGGAGTATTCTGGTGTATAAAATTATTAGTGGTTTGTTTCAATAGCTGTTTTTTTGCCTGTAGTTTAATGGATAATTTTTCAATTTTTTTCTAGTTGCTGTTGCTCTCGTGGTGTCATGTCTTCAACATTTTTTTCTACGTCCTTTCTTTTTTTTTCCTCAAGTACTGAAGTTTTTTTTTCTTTGTATTCCGCTAATTTAATGGGGTCACTTTTAACTCTGGCCAAGCGAGCCTTCTGTTCTGTTCTGGGGCTCCTTTTTCCCCACATAGCCCGTAGAGAGTCAGGCTGTTGTGCGTGATGTGCCAGCTACAAGTCTAGCCAGCTCAGCTCCTTCCAGAAGCGCAGGATCTTCCTGGTTCCGTCACAGGCTTCTCGGAGTGACCCCGGAGTGCCGAGGATATCAGCCCGTTGTGCAGCTATTCCTTCACATTCCAGGATAACGTGGAAGGCTGATTCGTCAGCCGACAGACATCTCCTGCAGAGGGGGCTATCGGTGATACCTAAAACATATAAATGTTTGTTTAATGAGCAGTGTCCGTTGATCGTAACCACCATTGTGCGTAGAAAGGCCCTGTCCAGAGACAGGAGACGTCTCGTCAGACGTCGGTCCGGGTTTGGCACTGTTTCCCGGGACTGTCTACATGCACTAGTACTTGCCCATTGATCCGCATGTTGTTCTTGTGTTCTGTGTCGCAGCCGTGACCTTAGCTGTTAAAAAGGTAGTGGTATAATTGGGATGGGTCCGAATACCACCTGGTTTGATCCCCTTTTGGCTAGTTCATCGGTCGCGTCGTTTCCTAGAGAGCCACTGTCCCCTTTCAGCGAGCCTTTTCGGCTTCGCTCTTTTTTTTATATTTCTTCCCTAGTCAAATTACTTTTGGCGTGCCGTATGATTTTTTAAACTGAAATATAAAATAAAAATGCTTATACACGGTAGTAATTAAGATAAAAGTGCTCTAAAACAAAGAAAACATCAGTACTATGGAGACACGTCAGTCCTTTGGCGCGATACCTGACAAAAGACTGACGCCAACGGACTGACGAAAAAGACATAATTTGAGGTTATAATCATAACTAATGGTTTTTTTTGGTAATTTCGAACATCAACAAACTACATTTTAACAAATCATAGTTATCTATGTATAAATGAAAATAAACCTCAGATTAAAAAGAAAATAACGACTCACCACAGGACTGAAATTTTGACTGGCTTAACACGTGTATAGACGACAACACACAACCCAAGCACTGGTACAGTTATGGCAGCAGTCGAATTGTGCGGTCCGCAACTAACATCATTACCAACATTAAAACTTAAACAGGGATTTGACCTTGACTCAGTGATATTTGTCGCGAATTTCAAATTTAAAGAACACACAACGGACTGATGAATGAAACTAAACACAAAGTTTCTTATTTTTTTTTTAATAAAATGGAGAACATTGCATTATGAAAGTTGTAGTATATGATACTATGTATATCACAGATTGTAGTAAATTAGTAAGTTTTCTTAAATCAATGATAATGTTAAATGAATAGTCACTTGATTGTTGGTTTTCGGGATTGTGACATGCCACAGGACTGACGTTTTAAGTATTTATTTTGTTTTTTTATTAACTTGTATTTAAAATGAAGAAGTGAAATTGGGTGACCAGAGACATATGCCTCTGAACACATTATGATCATTTGCGTATTCAGCCATTTAGATTTCTAGGTTGCTCATCAATATTTTTGATTTTCATGTGTTCAGTGACATATGTGGCGAGAAGTGATCAACGATATTATATTTCTGAGGTGTTGAACCATTTCCGTGGCTTTGTTTTGTTCAGCGACTTGGCTAACTGTACATTAAACAATAAAAATAAAACACAATAGTAACTTTACAATAATTAGCTATTGCCAGTTAATACACTGACAATTAACCGCCCACCCCTTATTGCTTCCTGTTTATAAAAAAACGTTAATATGATAACAAAATTGAAGCACAGTATGTTAAAACCAATCTTTAAGGAATTGTAAATAAATAAAATCTTTAAAAAAATACCGGTTTATTGAGAATAAAATCAATTTTGTTAAAAGTTTCTGTCACAAAGAATCACTTTTAGGCTTAAAAAGAACATCAATGGTTATTGGTGCATAACTTTTAATAACGGGTGTTGCCACCCCGTGCTCTAATGATATCTTGAAGCCTGTTTGCCAGTTCATTCATAATGTCTTGAATTTCTGACTGGGGTATATTGTGCCACTCCTCTACCACAGCTGCCTTAAGCTCTTCTAAGGTTGTAGGCGTTGGTACTCTTGCCCTAACACGTCTTTTTAGATTGTCCCAGACGTGTTCAATGGGGTTAAGATCGGGGCTGCGTGCCGGCCATGGTAAAGTTTGAATACCGACCTCAACAAGATATTGATAGACTGATCTTGCGACATGGCATCGAGCATTATCATGCATTAACCTAAAATTTTCCTGTATAAATGGTGCGATAGTTATAACGTGGTCTTGGAGAACTTGTTCCACGTATCTCTGAGCATTTACACTTCCTCCATTAAATATGACAAAATCAGTACGAGCCTCATAAGAGATGCCTCCCCAAATCATAATTGATCCTCCCTGGTAACCCACTGTTTCTGTTATAGTTCACGTGGCAAACCTCTCATTTTTACGCCTGTACACACGCTGACGACCATCAGGACCTCTTAAGGCTATTCTGCTTTCATCTGAGAACAATACGTTCTTCCACTGATCCACAGTCCAATCACCATATTCACGCGCAAAACTTAATCTGTCTCTACGGTGCTGTGGGAGAAGTTGTAGGGGCACGGGCTGGACGATAAGACCTAATTTTTTTTTCCGCCTGTCTTCTCACAGTACGTTCACTCACGTTGACGTTTCTCACCTCCAATAGAAGATTACGAGCTTCAGTAGCGGTGCAAAAGCGATTTCTTAACACGTTACTGACAATAAATCGGTCATCATGAGTAGATGTGCACCGATGTCGGCCTTGACCTGGCCTTCGTGTGTATGAACCAGTCTCCCGAAATCGTCTGATGGCATCTCGTACAGTGGTTCGAGGTACATCGAGGGTAAGAGCGATACGACTCTGGCTGTACCCCGCCTCGGCTAAAGCCACAGCCCTAGCTGCACCAGTTACAGGCTATAAGTTACACAATAACACTAGGATCCCTGATTTAACAATGTCCAAACAATTTTGCAAAAGAGAACAGGAAATTTGTTCACGATAACGCAACAGCAACAATGTTTAATAACGACTAAATCCCAACAAATTCTCTGGTGACACAAATTATACGAAAAGGAATGGGGGTTCAAGTGTTTATTTAATGGTAAAGTACCCACTTAACATAAAACAAGGACGGTGGTAAGCCATACTTCACGCAAATAGACAAGGTGACTAAAGACATAGGTGGGCGGTTAATTCTGCCTGTGAGTGTATTATTCTTGTATATATCTCTTGGGTAATGATCCAAATCTACCATTCATAACGTCAAAGTGGGTTTTGTCGCAAAATCATTATAAGAGTGCCACTTTATACGAACTATCGGGTTATAGAATGAGATGTTCTTCCTATAAGCTTGCAATATAAAGATGTTTAGATTACGGTTTCTGAATGTTGTGTTAAAATTAATTAAATAGCCTTTATTTTAGCAATTCATAAATAACTTTTATTTTAACACGTCCATGTTGATATCGTCGTCGGCCGTCCACCTGCAAGGTGCACCGATGACTTGGTAAAGGCCGCAGGAACGCGCTGGATGCGGACCGCTTTAGACAGGTCCATCTGGAAATCCCTGGGGGAGGCCTATGTTCATCAGTGGACGACATATGGATGATGATGATGATACTGATATCGAATTTAACCCGTCAAGCCCCGCTTATATATTATATAGATGTATGGGGGAAACCCCAATATATATGGACGCCGGCGTCCGTCGCGCGGCTTGGCGAGTCAAAGACTATGATCAATAAATGAATTCGTTATTAAATTGAATATAACACATTTTGTCTGCTTTTAATGTAAAATTTCTGTTAAACAATAAGAAAAACATCAACTATATTAGCGAAATCGGTAATTTAAATAGGCGGTAAGGAGAGTTCCTGATAATTCGTTTCGGCAATTAACCACAATTTTCCTACGTATTTTTACTTGATCATAGTAAAAATCGGTGATTTACAAGAGCTCAGATTAGATTCCTGTTATGTATAAACATTTGATAGACAACAATATGGATTGAAAATGTACAGTCAACCACAAAAGTCACTTAACAAAAATAAAACCACAGAAATAATAAACATCCTTAACATCAAATATCGTTGATGATTTATCGACGAATATATCTCTGAACACATCAAAACCAAAATATTTTTGAACAACGTGGAAGTAAAATTGCCTGAACACATTCACAGTGTAGACCATCGGTGACCATCACGGACAAAAAGTTGAACACGCTTAGAACAATAAAAAAAAAACGATTAGCTTTTATAAAAAACGAATTGAAACCGATTTTATTATCTTCACAAAGTTTTACTGTAAGATTCTAATATATTGTTGAATAACTTCATCAAATTACTGATGTAATGAAAACTGGCCAAGTCGAATCTAACCTACTTTAAGATCTCGTATTTTTAAATAACAGCAATTGTTATAGGTATCCAATAAAGCAAAGAAATAGAATTGAATACTTGTTGATAATGTTATTTTGTTCGTATAAATACATATTTGGATTTTGCATAAAACTTGGCACTCATTTAGATCTCCATTCTTTTTGCGGTGAAGCCCACAGCCAAGCATAATTTTTGTATTGAACTTGGCTCTCCTTTTTTACATTTATGTTTTGGTGGGATTGAAATTTAAATGGTCGCCAAGCATTTTTTTGTATTAGTTTTATCTAGTGAGTGGAACTATGATTATTTGGATTGCCCATCTCTCCCATACGGCTATCTCACCCGGTTTTACGTTTGTGTTTCTTTATTAATTCTTTTGAGTTAACTGAATGTACAATTTATTTCCAGTGGTGGAGAAGACGGTACAGGCAACACGTGTCCACTAGCAGCATCCGCAGCAGCGCCAGCCACTTGGCGCGGCACCAATGACAGTGCCACCGAGTATTGTCGCCGTGGCAACACGCCCGCTGCTTACGGCAGGTATCAGCGCAACAACTCCACAGCTCCCTATGCGACCCCACCTTCAAATGTCGAAAGGTAACACATCAGACGCCAAACTGAACGCTACTAAGGCCCGATTGCTTCTCTAACCATTTGAGGGTTATATTATTTGTAAAAAGCACTGGCTTTCAATATCAACACAGTCTTTATCTGTTGTATTGCTTAAAACAAGAGTAACATTAAATAGACCTACGAAGAATACCGAGAACCAATACTTCTTTAAATGCCAACGATTACAGAGAGAAACCATCTAAATTCTCAAAAATCTATAACTCTACTTATAGTTGCATATAATATAGGCATTCTTCAGAAGTCTCATTTTTTTATTGCCTTTTTTATATTACTAGTTAAAATCAGAAACCATTCAAAGCGGGGAAATAATTCTATATACATACATGTTAAAAAAAAATTGTTGAGAGTCCATCTTCCGGCTATTCTATCCAAGCGATTTGCTTATTTTTTTGAATAGCAGCGTTTTACCAAAAATAAAACGCATATTAAAATACTTACCTCACTGGAAACTTTTTATTGAGAGAGCATATCCGTTTCCGTCAATTCCTACTAAGATATTCAGTACTTCTGTTGACTTATTTTTCCGTTCAGTGGCGCCACCTAGCGGATTTCTTGCCTTTGTGTTTTCGTCAAACATGGCGAGAATTTTTTGTTCATTAGCTCAATATTACCTACACTGACACCAGGCACAAATTAAAATTGAAAGTTTCCAGTGAGATAAGTATTTTAATATGCGTTTAATTTTTGGTAAATCGCTGCTACTAAAACACTTGACCGTCACTGGAAACTTTTTATTGAGATCTGTTTGCTATCGCCTGGTGCGACACTGATCTATAAAGGAACGCTAATGTGATAAAGAAATGGATTGTAGAAACACAGTATAATTAGTGTTGATGATGTATTAACAATAATAATTAATATCAACTTTAAATGCAATGATCGGATTAAACAATTGGGTAACAGTTTTAGAATCATCTGTTTTAATCACTTCTTTTTTATAATAATTCTTGAAAGTGTTAGCTGATCGCCAATTTCCACGCGCCAGGATTTCGTCTAATGGGCAGTTTTCAAGCCAACTTTTCATACAAAAAATGTATTAAAATTATTTATTAATAAATTTTCACTTATTCACTGGTAAAATATAAACGCGAACAAGTTAATTCGACAGAAAACGAAACGCTAATGAAAAAAAATTTCTCGCCATGTTTGACGATAACACAAAGTCAAGAAATCCGCTAAGTGGCGCCAATGAACGGAAATAAGCAAAAGAAGTACTGAATATCTAGTAGGAAATAGGAATTGACGGAAACGGATGTGCTCTCTCAATAAAAAGCTTTCAGTGACGGTCAAGTGTTTTAATGATAGGTTATGACCTTTAGATTTTTTAACAAACAAATCACCTAACTTTTCCCTTCTCGAGTTACGCTTAAACGCGAGTCCCTCCTGTACATTTCTTATGTTTTCATAGTTTTCTCCATATCTCCGGTTCGAATTGAGGTACGTCGTTCATTTTGCTTTAAGAACACTCCCTGAAACGGGCTCTTTCATTTTCCCTTTTTCCCATTAAAAAGACATGTCCAAAAACCGGTTTAAAATTCTAACATAGATTTGGATAGTATTCACAAAAACTAAGCCTTTGCAATAAATCGTATAATTTTAAAGTCCTCCAATTTTCAAGATTATGAACTTTATTTTCTTAAGGTAGCCGCCGCGCTGCCGCGTGTCTAGATATACTCTTTGCGACCGCCACAGGGACTGCGCAACTGAATCAGCTGTCAAATAAAAAGTAAAAACAATTGAATTTCACAGTATTTCGTAGTATTTGCAATAAAATAATATTGCGACTATAAATTAAGATGTAAGCTATCCTATCTTTCAAGTTGGATGAAACTGCACACGGTGTGCAAATTTGATTAAAATCGGTTAAGTAGCTTAGGAGTCCATCGCGGACAAACAACGTGACACGTAGTTTATATATATTATTAAGATTAAGATATATAACCGGGGTTTAAGGGGTTAAATAGGAGATAATAAAAAATAATCCTACTAATATTATATACTCGAAAGTTTGTATGAATATACGGATGTATGGTTGTTTGTTACTCTTTCACGCAAAAACTACTGAACGGATTTCTATGAAATTTGGCACACGAGTAGATCATATTCTGAATTAACACATAGGCTACTTTTTATTCCAGGAAAATATAAAGCGGCACATTTATCCCGGTTTTTTATTTCTCAGGAGTCGCTACGGATAAACCACTGACCGATTTCAATGGTATTTGGTAGGGAGATTAGTTTTTAAGGCCCTGAGAAGGACCTAGGCCACTTCTTATCCCGGGAAAATATAAACCGGGACTTTTATCCCGGAGAAACTTTTTAACGCAGGTGGAGCCGCTGGCGAAAACTAGTATTCCATATTTTTTTTAATGTTCAAGATATCCCCATACCAAATGTCATTACAATCAGTCCAACGGTTTAGCATCCCCTTCTACCCCACAAGTTTGGGGTTGATAAAAAAATTGAATACCACAAATTCGTTTTTACAGCTCATAGCATCCAATTTCAAAATTTCAACCAAATCGGACCAGCAGTTTCCGAGAAACCAATATGTAATCTATACTAATATTATAAAGAGGAAAGATTTGTATGTTTGACAAGGATAAACTCAAAAAGTACTGGACCGATTGTAAAAATTCTTTCACCATTAGAATGCTCCTGTATCCCTGAGTATCATAGGCTACTATATATCCCGGAAAAACAAACCGGTAATTTTATCCCGGATTTTTTGAGTGGAGCCGTCAAGCCCAAACCACTGAACCGATTTCGATGAAATTTCGAAGGGGCATAGTTTAAGACCCTGGGAAGGATCTAGGATACTTCTTATCCCGGGAAAAAATAAACCGGTACTTTAATGACGGAAACTATTTTCTTGCGGGTGGAACCGCAAAGGGATAAGTGTGGAGATAGTTTGAGACTCGGGGTAGGACATAGGCTACTGCTTATCCTGGAAAAATATAAACCGAGACTTTTATCCCAGGTTTTTTTTCTCGCGTTTGTAGCCGTCACTGTCGACCGAAATTATCTTCCTACGAAATTTCACCAAAATCGGTGAATCGGTGAATTTTTCATGAAGCAATAGCCTCTCAAGAGAGGCACCTAGGTTATTGCTTCATAGGTTATTCACCAATGGACGCAGTGATTCAAGAGGAAGTTTTATGTGTATAGTTCATAAATATTTTGTACGACATATAATTAAATGTATATTTATTATGCTTTGCTACCTGTGCGAAGCCAGGGCGGGCCGCTAGTATATAATATATATGTTTACAAACATACCACACGAAAATAAAAATCTTTCCTTTTTATAATATTAGTACAGATTTTGTACTCGATTTGTAGTAGTTAATTTGATTTGTTTTAGGACTACACCTCATCATCGATGGTACGCGAGTGGCGAAAGGGCGGCAGGAGCAACGGGAGGCGAAAGCACGCCCAGCACTCCGGGCGGCGGCACCGAGAGCGGCCGGCGGCGGCGAAATTCCGGCTCGGGCTCGTCGCGGTCGGAGTCTAGCTCACCCGAACCCAGCGACACGTCGCGCGCCTCCACGCCCGCCGCACAGCCGCCGCTTCCTCACCATGCCAACCATCGGGCGTCGCATCCCAATCACCACCAAGTATGTTATCAAATTTACTAATTAAATAATTATTACGCGTCAACATTTAACAGCTAACTTAGTCTGAATTGGGAAAGATGTACTCAAAGATGATATACGTGAGTGAAGCTATATATTTTCACCAGTACTGCTACTCTGAAGTTTGGAGTTCTAAAATTCAGATCACTGCTACAGGCTTAAGAAAATATAATATGTCTGAACTGTAGTGGATAAAAGTTCATATTCATCAAATATGTATACTTGAATTTTTTACACATTTGTTTTGGTAATAAATATATTCTACTGCTTGTTGCGACAGTGGGCGGCAGCGACGAGCGGAAGAACTCTAGCCATATGCGTTCGAAACCTGCCAACGAGATCAACTGATAGCTCTTTAAAGGACGGACTCTATCACGAATACAAGAAGCATGGAAAAGTAATGTGGGTTAAAGTTGTTGGCCAAAATGCAGACCGATATGCAGTTGTGCGATTCAAGAAACCGTCCGACGTGGAAAAAGCGTTAGAAGTATCGCAAGATAAGCTTTTTTTCGGATGCAAAATTTCTGTGGCACCTCACCAAAGTTGCGACGAAGATGCGGATTCAGCTAAACCGTATGAGACTGATATCGATGAATACCATCCGAAAGCAACTAGAACGTTATTTATTGGTAATTTAGAGAAAGATGTTACCCAACAACAACTCAGAGACAAATTTAAGCATTTTGGCAGAATAATTGAAATAGACATAAAGAAGGGAAGCGGCGGTGGGGCTGGCTATGCTTTTTGTCAATACGCTTCAATATCAAGCGTAGTAGAGGCGATACGTGCTATGGACGGCGAATATGTCGGAGGATCACGCGTCAAACTCGGCTTTGGCAAACCCGTGGCTACCACTTGCGTCTGGGTCGATGGGCTCACCGAACACACGGAGAAACAGGTATATATGCTTACAATTTTTTTATTATAATATAACAGTTAGGACTATACCAGAACACCGCATCCAGCCACTGTTACGTTGGAAATGTTTTTAGTTTAGAAAAGTGTCTTGACAAAATGTTCATCGTCGTTTATCTGTTAACGTATCTTTGATATCGTCGTTCATTAATGAAAGCCGCCTATTTTTTTTATGTCAACTTTACTCTTAGTCTATTTTGAATATTTTCTCTTTTGTTACATTGCTCACCGACGATATGTAAAGTTCAGCTTTCTTAGGTTTCGGACGGTATGTGAGATGAGAGACTACAGGAGGCCTAAATTGTAGATAATTTTACCGTGCCTAAACGCCCGATATGATTTTGTTTCTATAAACAGGTCGGCAACATAATATAATATGACCTTTCAGATGAAGGTCATCGCTGAGAATGACGATTAGTTTTCATTAGGTGTATACTATACAATTGCATGTTTGTCTTATGGTGGAATAAATCGTCGTGAAGCCCATGCGCCAGAAATTATCAACAGGCGAGAAGTGTCGACGCGGGGTCGGATAGCCCGTAGCATTAGTTGATAGTGGGGCAAAGTGTAGTGTGGTGGTGTGGTGGTGTGGTGGTGTGGTGGTGTGGTAGTGTGGTAGTGTGGTGGTGTGGTGTTGTTGTGGCGTTGTGGCGTGGTGGCGCGGTGACGCGGTGACGCGGTGGTGCGGTGGTGCAGTGTGTGTGTGTGGTGCAGGTGCTGGGCGCGGTGTCGCGGTGCGGCGCGGCCACGTCGGTGTGCGTGGACCGCGCGGCGGGTGCAGCGCTGGTGCACTTCGAGCAGGCGGCGGCGGCGGGCGCGGCGGTGCGCGAGCTGCGCCGCGTCGCCGCCACCGTCTCCGCCTCCGAGCCCGACCACCCCAGACTTTGCGTAGACTACGCCTCGCGCGAGTGTCAGGTGCATTCATCTTCCCCTACCTTCTTATAGGTTTGTCATGTTCTATGCCACTTAATTATTTTATCATTGTCTTCAGGAAGCCTTCTATGAGCAGCTTGAAAAACACGGAGGCTCGGCTGCACTTGCGGGATCTGAACGATTGGTCGGGGATGTGTCGACACGATATTTGCCGTCCACTCGACACGAATCTCTACGGTAAGTTTACAGTTTATTATATATTTTGCATGGCTTATTTTCATATTGTTATTATTATTATTATTTTATGTGACAGCTATGAGAACTGTGGTTCCCGTTCGCGAGCTTCGAGTTACGGCCGTGGATCATCCCGAACCCCGCGGTATACTGCTGTCGAACATTACGATCCTACGGACTATGCGGCGGATCGACGATACAGGTTATAATTTATTTATTACTGGATTTTCTGTGGTTCTGTCTGCTTATGCTTTGAGTAGACAAACTAAACTGCTGGGTCTACACAGTACTTTTCTTACTAAGCCCTGAAAATGTGCTCAATCAAAAATAAAATCGTATTAATATGGATTGTGCTTTTATGACGTCCACTTCAACTTTTATTTTTACTTTTAAAATGTAAACTGGCAAGAGGCAAACAGTCTTATTACATTCTATGACTTAATAATTCACTTTCTGTCTCATAATATCCTATTTTTTCAAGTTATTTATTTCTCGATTTTTTTTGGTTGTTATAGTAATTGTATTTCTTCACTTTTCTTTAAACATCAACTCATTGATGATTAAGTTTATTAAGCCACACTAACGACACCCATGATGGACCCTAAGACCGAGTGCCTATATATTTTGTTTGGAAAGTCCATGAAGTGTTTTATTTTTGTTTTTAAATGCCATATAGCTGATGAAATGAGTTTTTATATTTATTACAGGGTATATGACGAAGTGGGGTCTAGTCCTCAGACTGAAGAGGCACCTTACGAGGATAGATTGCAGTCTGTTGTTGTTTCACCACATCGTGCGCGAAGACATAGACGCGACTCGAGCCCTGAAGATAGGAAACACTCAAAGGTAATGTGATTGTAACAATATTCGTAGCGCTGTGTGACACCTGACATCTGACGATTAAAATAGATTAGGATATTAATTTTTAAAAATGCTAACTTTTAGGAGCGGCATCCGCGTGTTGGTGGACGCCGATCCCGTTCTGGATCGCGTGGGGTAGTAGGGGAGCGGCATGGTGGTCGGCGGCGACATCGCCGGCGGCGGGACGGGTCGGGGTCCCGCGCTGGCACGCCGCTGCGAGACGAGCCTGATGCGCCGCCCGTGGAGCCCCGACGACCGCCGCGAGAGCGTCCTCCGTTGCCCATGAGTCTGCCTCTTCCCAAGTTCGCCGTGCAGCTACTGCGCACCGTCCCGCCGACGCCGCGGCCGCAGCCCGCACCTGCGCCTGACTCTCCGCCTCGACCACCATCAGCTTCATCTTCCAGCACGGGTTCCGCTCCGCACTCGCCATCCCTTGAAGAGCGCATACGAAGTCTTGATGAAAAATATGAAAAATGGAGTGGGTCTCGAGCCTCGGCAGATGCACCCGATCGTACCCGTCTCCGTCATCGTCTTCTTGACGTAGATATCAATGAAGTGAAACCCTCTGAAGTTGTTCGGTCACTACTTGCTAAAAGATCTGTATTTGACGAAGACTCTGAGAGACTGGAGAGCGCAGTACGAGCTCCAAGCCCGAATGGCAGTCCACGATCTAGATCCTCTTGTAGTGCCCGTAGTCTACGACTTCCATATTCGATGCATTCGGCTCACTCGCCGCATCTCTCTTTAAGTCATTTAGGGTTAACATCGCATTCTCCACACCCAATTTTAAATTCAACTGAAACAGAATTGGATGCGTCAGATAGACCTGCAGATCCGCGCTTAAATAGACCAGAGAGACCCATTAAGTTCGAAAAATTGGGAAAATTTAATGAAAGTGACTACAAGCTCGACTCTCGTATACGACCCAGAACTCCGTCGACGGATAGATCGCAGGTCGATTCAGGTGATAGATTATCTCCGGGGGCATTAAGAGATCAATTAGATGAATGTAAAGATGAAGGAACCAGAAGGCATCGTGACTCCACCGGAAATTGTGTAACTGAGAGAAAAAATTCCCTTGATTATAATGCAAGGGAATGTCATGGGAGTATAGAGTCCGTAGATGTTAATATCAAAAATAAAATAAGTGCGGATTTTGATACATCCCATTCTATGAAAACAAATATCTGTGAAAAGATTGTATCTTCATCATTAACAGTAAAGACAGAATCTTTTCAAAAAGATAAACAGTCAGATGAACCACTGATATTTCATTCTGAAGAAAAAAGTGCTCGTGATGTGATGGATATGTTGATTAAAAGCGTTGAACAGCGACAAGACGCTTTAAAATTGGACTCTATTGAAAACCCTATTACTTTAGCGAGTGATAAAACGGCACTTTTTCCTGAGTATCATGAAAGGTTCCAAAACAAATTTTCAACAGATATAGACCATGAACAGAAGATTGTGTGTCAAACAATAGATAATAGTGAAAATAATATGGAAACTCTGATAACCAACCATGTTCCAAAAGATATTAGTGAAACTGAATTGCATCAAAAACATTTAAATTCTGTTAATACTGTAAAAGTCAATAAAGAAAGTTTTGAATTTACTCCAGATCTAGTGAAATCATGCGACAAGAATGGAAAAGAAAGGTATAATCATAATATTTTAGATGTTTTGCATAACACAAAACTAGAAAAGGAAAACATTCACTTTGATAAGACTTTTGAAAAAGAGAAATATGTTAATAACATTAAACTACATAATATATCAGTAGACAAAAAAAATGATAATGAAAAACATGATGATCGTTTAAAAAATGAAAGGGAAAAATTACGTAAAGAACGTTTCGAAAAAGACCGTCACGAAAATGAAAAGTCGAAAGGCAGAATTGAAAAGGTATCTGAGAAGACAGAGAAAAAGTCCAAAGAAGAATTGTTTCTTGACAGGTATGCGGATAAAGAAGAAAAAATAAAATCTGAAAAAGATGAAAAACCACAAAAGGAGAAAAGAGATATCCGAGATATTGAAAAAACCAGCAAACATTGTGATGATAAGCTAGCACGATACGATCATCACCGAAAGGAAAAAAACGACAAAGATAAGAGGAAAGAATCTGTGGATGATTCCAAGTTTAGGAAAGAGGACAAACACAGACATGAAAGATGTAAAAAAGACAGTGATGTCAAGAAAGAAAATAAAAAAGATCCCGAGTGTATTAAGATCAGAAAAAGTTCCAGAGATGAAACATCAAGGGAAATTACTCGCAAAGATTCAACTGATTCTTCAACATCCAGAACATCTCATGAATCTACACGACTAAAAGATTTAGATAGTAGTGATGTTAAAGAAGATTCTAAATATAAATTAAAACAAACTGATTCATTTGGGAAACTAGACAACGACAAAGATTTTTTATCGAAGTCAGTTGATATAAAGCCTGAAAATGCAATTAAAATAAAAACTGAAAATCGAGAAGACAAAGACATATTGGAATTTCATCCTAAAATAAAAAGTGAGAATATTGATAATAATTACAAGGTCAAAACAGATTTTACAGAAAAACAGAGACATTATTCTCTAGATTCTCCTAATGTGGATTCTAAACGGAAAGAGCGCCTTAACTCTTGTTCAAGTTTACCATCTAATATTGGGCATAAAAGGCGAATTTCTTCTCAAGATAGTCTTGATTCTATAACTGATGACAATAAAAAATCTAGGAATGATAATAAAGTCTCTGAAAGAAGAGATTCTAAAGATTCCAAATCCAGTGATAGACATAAAACTGCAAAATTTAACAAGGGACATTTTGCTAAAATTATTGAAAGCAAGACAAAAGATGATAAGAAAACTCAAGTAAAACCACCTGATGACGCTTTCGTCGATTACAAAGATAGTGACGTTAAAGAAAAACCCACTGATAGAAATAAGCCTGTAAAAATGAATTCGAAAGATGAAGGTGAGAAATCGAATGATACACAACAGGAAGGATTACATAACGATTTAGACTTTCTTGCCACATTAGAGCTTAGGTCTAGTGAAGAAGATGAAAGGCAAAAGGCTCTCAGGAAAGAAATGAAAGAAAAAAAGCGGATTCAACAGTTGCAACAAATACAAGAGCTACAAATGCAACAAGACGCCTTACAACAGGCTGAGCTTATGATTAAAAATAAGGATGATAAGAAACAAAAATGTGACGACAAGAGGAAAGAGGCAGCTCGTGAAAAACGCATGTCTACAGATCGTAAAAGTCGCGAAGAAAAATGTGAGAGTAGTAAGCGTAAAAATCGAAAGCATGTTCAAAGTAGTGATAGCTCTGATTCTGACGAACCCAAAAAGCATTCTATATTTGATATAATAGATGATGGCCCGACTTATATATCAATGTACGACAAAGTTAAAGCTCGTTCATGTAAGAATATGCAGAAACAAGAGGAAGAAAAGCGTCAGGAAAAGATTAAAGCAAAATTTAGCCAATTTAAACAATGTAGAGCTAAAAAAGAAGAAAAGAAAAGATCTAGTTGGGACGAGGATAGTGATTCAGATCAAGATAAAAAGAAAGCTCTAAAGTCGTCGATGATAAATAGTTCTGACGAAGAAAATATGCTTATGAATAAGAGGCAGGATAAATTGCATCTTACGAACTCCGATTGTGATACAAAGAAAAGTGATGAATATTTTGATGTAACATCTAATGAAGAAAATTTACCAAATAAATTGTCTCGTAAAAACTCTAGGTCACGTATTATGTCAGATACATCAGACGACGATACCCCAAAAAGGAGTGTTAGTAAAAGTCCAATATTTCTAAATGAAATCAAGAAAGAACCCTTATCTGACTCGGATTCTATGCATATGATTAAAAGTGACGAAATAAAAGAATCAAATGAGAGGAAAGTGAAAAAAAATTCATTGTTAAACTTATTTGGAAAAAGTGATGGAGATGACAGTAAAACAAATTGTAGCACAGATATGGACCAAGAATATAAGCCGGCTTTTGCGAAATCTTTGTCTAATGAATTTTCTTCTGAGAATGAATCAATTATATCGACTAGGAACATTACTGAAAATCGTAAGAAACACAAAAAGAAGCAGAAGAGACATAAATTTTTGTACTCTGATGATGAATCTAAAGGTGAAAATAGAGATTTAATTTTACAAGACGGTGACAATAAACATAAAACCATTGAAAAACAGCGGCGTCATAGTAACAAAAAAGAAAAACGAAAAGATAGAACTCGAGAAAGCATAGACACAGATGACGCTCGAGATGAAAAAGTTAAATTTAGAAAAGATAAGAAGTCGCCAAATAATAATTGTTTCGACTTTATCTCAGAAACTAGTTCCAGTAATGTTAAAAAAGACGGAAAGATGGAAGATATATTTGGTCCGTTGTCTGACGAATCTGATAAAGAAACAAGAGTATATTCTAAGCATAAATCTGAGTTATCATCTAGGGAATATGACTCTAATTATTGTAAAAATGATATAATAGATCCCAAACTTGACAACTGTGAAAGCAAACTTAAAGAAAAAGATGAAAATAGACGTAGGAAAGAAAAAAAGAGAAAAGAAAGGCGTTTATTCAAAGAAGATGATAATAGCTTGGACGTCGATGCCGTTAGTAAAGCTATAGAGGCCCGACTTTTTGCTGAATCGATAACTGATGAGGAAAATCGTTTGAGGATTGAACTTCCGGACGACACTGATAAAAGCAATCCCAGGGAAACAAGTTTCATAGATTCCAATTTAATAAGCGAATTTGTGAAACAAGAAAAAATGAAAAAGGAATGTAAAGAAAAGAAGAAAAAGAAAAAAAGAAGTAAAGAAGACAGACTAAGTCGTAAAGAGCATCACTTTTATCATCAAGAAAAAATTGATAGATCAGAAAATATTACAGATGAGTCTGTTTCAGCATCACCTCCCAAATCCATGATATTAGACATACCACTACCGAAAGAATCACCAACAACGCCGGCAGTGGATAATGTTGATGATAGTAAATCACTTGCAGAGTCGCCAAGCTTACCTAGATTGACAGACAGTCCACCAAGTCTGAACCAAGGCGAAATATCTGATACCAGTAAGAATGGGCACAACAATTCTGACAATTCTAATATTGCAAATATTGAGGAAATGATGATCCCTCTTCCTGAAACTATTATAGATATACAGGCTATACCAATACCACCGACACAAGAAAATCTTGCTAAACCTATAGATAATGTTAATGAAATACCCTTACCTCCAGATAATGTTCCACAAACTTCAACAGAATTTAAAGTGGATTTGTTCAAGCAGTTTAGTACTGATATCAGTGAAGATGCTGTCCGTAGTATATGCAATTTAAAAAGTGATATAGATAATGTAGCTGAAAAATCACCTACTGAAAAGATTGAATTGAGAACTAATAAACTCGAGAAAAAGGTAGACGAAAAACCAAGAGCAGTTATTTCACAAGAAGAAACCGAAGACGCCGTTGCTGCGCTTTTGGGGGAAAGTTTTGGAGGTAAAGTTGATAATTTTACTAACCGTTATGAAGAACCTGAAACCGTTTGTGGTAATCAAAATGAAATTGTAAACGTCAATATTGAGACTGAAAACATTCCAGAGGAAGACGCAGAAGAAATGAGACAAGCTGTTCAGAATTTGAATGCAAGTGAAATGGAAATGAAACCAGATACTCCAGTTTCCGATAATGATCTTTTATTAATTGACACGGACACAGAAGAAGCGGAAGAATCAACTCAAGATGCAATTGAAAGATTGCCAGTCAATATCATCGCCACGAACCAGGCTCTAAATGGCAGTAGCGCAAATATCAAAACTGCTGATGTAAGTAATATTGTGCCATCAAAGCCGAAAACACTAACACAACCGGCACCTCCTGAAGGTAACGAAACAACTACAAAATCGACTGACGAGGCGAAAGTGCAGCTGGTTAATAGAGAAAATGTGCAAATTATGACATCTGCTGCAACACCTGTTATAACTTCTTGGACACTAAGCAACAAATTAATTGAATCACACGTAGTCAACATCCAAGCTAATCCGGTAGTTAACAGAGAAAAAAATGATAATAAGGCCACTCATATAACACCGAATATTTTACAAATTAAAGCTTCTCAAAACCAAAGTGCATCGATGAGTAACTCTCTGAGACCTACAGTTGCTCCTACTAGAGTCAGCGCTCCTTATCAAGTGATCAATCAAATGATCCTACCGCCAGTATCTAATATACAACCACCCACTATTAAAATTCCCGAACCTCATATTTTATACCAAAAACCACAAGGAATTGTAATATCTCCTCGAATGTCTAACGATCCTCGTTTAATGAGTCCTAAAACCAGTCCACAAGGAGAGAAAATGACATCACCGCGGCGTACTAACATGGCAATATTAAACACACCACCGCAAAATATAAATTCCGTTAGTGTGGCATCACCCAACGCAATCCAACAAAGATCTCCTGGCCAAGTCACAGTGGTAAGGATGCAACAACCACCATTAAGTCCAATTCAAGCGGTACATATCCCACATGGAGCGAGAGCAATGATGTCCCCTAATAGACCTAATTCAGTATTGGTTCAAGCTCAAGGCAGTCCAATACATTTCAACCGTCTGCCCATTACACCAGTTTTAACACCAATATCAAAACAGCTGACCGTCAACAATATAGTTCAACAAACAAAAAATATTAATGTGAATTCACCTTTGGTACAGCAGCAGAAAGTAATTCCAAGTGAACAAAGAAAAAACGATCAAAATTTTATACCAGAAAATGTAATAGAAAATTCTAAAATAATATTGTCTCCTACGAATTTGCAACATTGTACAAATCCCACGGTCATGGCGCAAAATCGGCTAATATCGATGCAAAATGCTATGCATGTTACTAATTTGAATTCACCTACACATATCAATAATAAAATTTTAGTTAATTCTATGAACCACATAAATGATAAAAGAGAAAATCAATCGCAAAAGTTAGAACAATTAAACCACGTGCCGTTTTGTTCCACGCCAATAATTCATGTTGCTGGAGTAAATCAACCCACTAGCTCAATTATCCAAAGTGGCGCAAAACCTATTGCGTGTAGTGTGCAAGAAACAAATTCGGTTAACAGAGGCCAAGGGTCTAATGTTATACATACAATAAATTCTCAACGGTTACTAACATCAGCATCCTTGGGAAATGTTATCCAAATGGAATCAAATAAAGGACCACCTTCAGTATTGTCGATGACTTCAATTAAAACGCCCTCTGTATTAACGAAAGTGGATACATCTAATGCAGCAGTTATCACTACTAATCACATTTCTGCAGTGTCGCAGCTATTATTGAAAACCAGTGGTCCAAATGACACATCTAGATATAATACTAAAGATGATAAAGAATCGCAAAATAATAAGTCTTTGCAAAAACATACACCTCGTGATAAAGATTTTAAAATAGAGACTGCCGAAAAAAGAGATACTATCGTTAAACATAATAAATTAGATCCTGTAAAATCCCCTGTACAAAATATCAGCAAGGAGGAAACCGATTTTGAAGAACTACTTAAAGATAACACAAACGAAATTAAAATTACTAATGATCCTGAAAAGAAACTTGAAGTCAATGTCGGGAAAACAGTAACTTTGTTTACGACTAAAGCATCAAACTACGAAGTCAATAAGAGTAATGATTATCTCACGAAAGAAAATGATTTAGAAAAGACGTGCAATATTACAATCGGAGAGGAGTCTTCGTCCCAACAATCAACATTTGATGACAAAGATGACAAAAATATATTTAATTGTGAGACGTTAAAACTTGTTAGCGAAGACAGTGTTGGTGCAAACACAGAAATTAAATCGGAAGAAGACAATGTATCAGAGAAAGATATTGTGTTGGAAAACTCAGATATTAAAATACCCGTAATAGAAGAAGAGACTACACAAAATTTAATAAATTTTAAAAAGCTCGATGACGATAAGACTTTAGATGTGGCAGCAGATCTTTCGGAATCTTCTAATAATCAAATTAAATGTATTGAGGAAAATGATACTTGGAGTGCCAAAGATCTTAATATTGAATCAGTTATTAAAAAAGTGGACTCATTATGTAACGAAACCACGGAAATAAATGATGTAAAAGATGAGAATGGAACAGAAATAGACAAATCCATGCCGTTAAATTCATCTAACTCACCAGTTTTAGAAATTCTCACAGAAACAATGTCGAACAAAGCGGATAATTTTGAATATGATACTACATCTGATAATAAACTGGCCCAAGTCTCAGCCGTGGATAAATTCCTGCCTGCTTCTAAGAGAGGAGGCCGTAATATGAGAGGAAAAAAAATAGACAAAGCACAAGACAGAGTACAAACTCGACAAATTACAAAAACACCACGTGGAGGTATATCAGTGAAACGAGGAAGGGGACGGGCAAAAGTGGATAAAAAAATTAAAAATCTTGTCAAAAACAATGCGAACACAATTCCAGGAGATGTGTATGATTTTCATGAAGATTCGGGTGACGAATCCGCTACTTCATCAAATAAAGTTGAAACTCGTCCAAGATTGATTTTGACAATAAAGAGTCCCTTATCCGGCCACACAAATATGATTGCCACATCTACACTGAGCATATCACACAAAGATGTTAAATCTGGCGAAAAAACTAACAAGGAAGAAAGAACTGAAGATTTTGTATTGCCTTTACCTTCGCCTTCACCCTCGACCTTCAACACACGAAAATCTAGGAGACTTCAGGAGAAAGATATTTTACGGAGTACTGCTGACGATGTCGTTGAGGATGGTGCAAAAATAGTGAATTCAAACGCAAAAGTCAATAAAGAAAGTAAAAAGAGACCGTTGCGACAAACTGGGACTAAATTGAACTTACAAGACAAGTCTACAATAGACACCCGTAAATCGCCGAGGGGTGTCAAAAGAACAAGGGACAGAAGTCTGTCAGATGCGTCTATGGATAGTGGAGACGAAAAAATCTTTAGAAGTGAAGATGGCGCTATTGTGCCCAAAGTGCCCCGTATACAGGAGACTACTTCCACAACACGTGATGAACCAATGCAGCCAACACCCACGCGCATTATCACTTCAGCGCCCGTACCTGTGTCTAACCCTACTTCAGTGTCGGCTCTCGTCTCGGCACCCGCCACACCGACGGTTTCGACACCTGTCCATGTTCCGGTATTGAGCCCAGTGCCAACATCAACGACTGCAGTCATAGTCAGTCAGACAATCGTGCCCACCACCCCTACACCAATCACGAAACCTCCAAAAAAAATGATATCGGAAATCAGCGCGAAATTGGCTTGCGCGTTCGAGGCACAGCAGCAGGTGGAACGCGCACAGGCGGCGCCTGGCGGCGAGACGCGTGAGAGGGACAGCGTGCCGCCGGCGCTGGTGCCCGTGGGCGCCACCGAGGCCACGGACGCGCGCGTGCAGTCGCCAGCGCTACCTCATAGGCCTCCTTCCGCGCCCTCCACTCCTGCGCCTCTTCGACCCGCCGATCGCGCCACGCCAGTTCTCGTCAGGTTAGTAATCGCTAGTTCCTCATATTTTTTCTGACGTCTATCGACGCCGAAGACGCCGTTGTTTCAACCGTGATCAAGTAAGTCACGAATTGACTGCGAGCCAAAGCAGCTGCTCGCTTGTCCAGTGTAATGAGACGTCAGGTCTCATTACACCGAACAAGCGACAGACGAAGGAAACAATGGCACCTGACTAAAATAATTGCTTACTGTCAAATATTATGCAAAGGCGACCAAATACAAAAGCCACACTGTCTACTATTTATAAATTGGCAAGGACTAAGATACATTAAATTTCTAGATACTAGTTATAATATGATATAATAATTCTAATAAGTTTTTTATTTCACAAATATAGTTAGTCCGACATACATTCGACCACCTAGTACGTAGACCACATTTTAACTTAACTACCTTTCATATTTATTTTGTAGATTTCAACAACAGCAAGCGACTATATTATAGTCCCTAGACGTCGAATACCAGGCGATCTGTTTTGGGAAACACATCTGACCTATGCTCGATTTCTGAAGTACTATTGACGGCAGTTTATCTATTCGTAAGCACTATTGGTTCGATAACCCATGAATCTGCGTTTCTGAACCACGCACTGCAAGATAAACTCAGCTTAAACTTCGTTTATCTTAACTAGCCAATTTTTACCGTTTATCTGTTCCATAACTGTTTGACGTGTCATTTTATGACAATCGACGTCAACCGAGTTAGACATTACGTACAATATAGGGGAAAATAATCGATACGGTCAATCACAACCGTTTCAGTAGTATTATAAATTCTTAAATTCTAAATAAGAAGACTTAAAACACAAATTCGCAAACTAGTGTAAGTATGACACAAAACATTTTGTTGAACTGTTTAATTTTTTTTTTATTCGGCAATGAAATAAAATTAATATAATGTTTACACGTTGATGTATATTAAAATAAGTTTATTTCTATATATAAAATAATTATTAGTTACGAATTTTAGTAATAAAATCAATTTTAAAGTCGACTGCTAACAAAGAGCCATCTAGTAGCAAAATAAGGAATTGGTTGTCGGTTTCATAGTTATCGAATGCTTCATTATATGTTCAGAAATACGGTAAAAGTTAACCGACGTTTATCTTAAGTTTAACTTTAATGGATCAATAGTTATTAAAAGTTTAACTGGGAGATTCAGAAATCGGGCATAATAAGATCAGATGTAGATTATTGTTCAATGTCTTCAAGTCGGTTGTCATTGTGAACCGTAAACACTGCCACATTATCGATTTCATAAATACTGGATTTCTGCTCGCCGCTCCGCCCGCGTGAATGGGTTTCTCCGTGATAATAAATAGCCTATGTTCCTCGCTGATAATGTTGCTTTATATTGGTGACAGATTTTTTTATATCGGTCCAATAGTTTCGGAGCATATTCAATGCAAACAAATAATCAAATCTTTCCTCTTTATAATGTTTTATAATATGGGGCACAAAACAGTGGGGCTAGAGTGTAAAAAATGTAATATGACGCGTACCTACGAGTCGCCTAAATCTACGATTTTGCAAGACGTGGCAGACGGCAATAGCATGTGCCGCGATGGCAAGTCCATTACTATGCAGTATTAATTTGTATGAGACCGATTCCGACACACGACTGCTAATGACGCGCGACAGGTTGTCATTTATCTTGACGGCGTAGCGGCAGGCAGCTATCTTCGTGCAACAAGATACACCGGGGCCGTCCCCTAGGCGCCGAAGAAGGCCACCTCAGATTTTGGTTGGTATGCCGGTGTAGGGTGTATATAGTGTTAGGGACTCGGTCCCAATGTTCACTCGGATGATGCTATACTCCCGAGTGTCGACATTGGGCTGTAAGATTGTGTGAAACCAACATAACCGTTCCACTCACCCCCCCCCGTGGTGGTAGCGATAATGCGTTTTTCCCCGCGAAAAAAAAAAGGCGGCACTCTTGACATAAACTAACTGTCTGTGACTGCGGCGGCGTCGTGTGCCGAGTCGGCCACTTCCCTGCAACATGGTTGAGGAGGCCGATGGCTGGCACATGCGTAATACTCGTGAACGGGTGCTGCTTGTGTGGGCTGGTCTGCCCATTTCGCTTACTATGTCTCAGAACTAGTAGTTATTAATACCTTTATTCGACAAGTATAGTTCATCAAATTATTGCGTGATTCCTTAGAGGGTTGTGCACTCGAGTGGGAGTTGAGAATTTATGTTGCAAGTAAATATGTGAACTGCTCTAAACAAAATAAAAATCTATATATGTATATTTGTATTAAGCACTGTACCTAATTTATACCTTTGAACTGATTTTGAAAACAGCAACCCTAGAGTTTCCTGCCCGTTCTTCTCTGGTGGAAACTGCTTTCTGAACTGGTGCTAGAGTAAAAATTTACTGAATCTAAGCAATGCTTAACATTTAATGGATTCGAATAAATGATTCCATTTCATTTCATTTCACGAACAAACACAGTACTGCCTTTGCAGTTTTACAATGTGGATGAGTTGATATACGAAGAAAACGATTTTTGTTTTAATTGTCACTAGTGTGTTTTTATCAAAGTTATATAAGAGCCTTCTTTAAGTCTATCTATATACAAAAAACAAAAGGTCACTTACTCACTCACTCATCACAAAATCTCAAAAACTGCAAGTGCTATAATTATAAATATTTTTTTTCTTGTTTTCTTTTTTTCATTGAGTGGTCTTTCTTCTTCTTCTTCAATTGCCTTTTGAATGTTGAAGTTTGACCGTCAGCGTCTTGTATTCCTCCTTGTCATTGGCCAGGCGGATCAGGTGTTCAACGGAGGTGATACCGATTCACTCTGGGATGTTTATTAGCCATGATTTTTCCGATCGGCACGGATTGCCACGCTTTTTATGACACGGCTGTGATGCTCGGCAAATGCTCGGTCTCTGGGAGCACAAAATATTATGAGTCTTAACCGGCAAAGAAATTAATCAAATATAAGGATTGAGAAAAGTTGGAAATATGTTTTTCCACTTCCCTACATAGCAAAGCGAGAGCAAGTACCTATACTTTTTACGAAGGGCTCCGACAGGTGACAATTCAAAAAATAATACAACATGGGAAATTATAATCGATTGCAAATTAGAGTTTTATGCAGAATTAATAGAAAATATTATGAATACAAAAATCGGCCATATTTATAAAATTTATTGCAGAAGTGAAAAAAAGAAACAAGATTTTAATTTGAATATTTTATTATGGTTTTGAATAATCTTAGTTGACAGTGTTCACAAACGCTTTCGGAGGCATAACACACTCACTTCTCATAATATGGTTGGTGATATAGGTAAAAGGTAAAGTAAAAAAATCTCGGAGGGAGCAGATGCCTCCGACTGCGTTTATATTATGTTTCCCTTTTAAAGGAGATGCCTAGTGATAAAATGGGGAACATTAAACTGCACAGCCGAAAGTAGGTCGAGATAGCTCAGTTGGAAGAGCACCGGCACGGTACGCTGGAGGTCGCGGGTTCAAATCCTGCTTTCGACTGTTTCTTTTTCAATGTTTCCATAAAAAATACAAACACACGAATTGAGAACCTCCTCCTTTTTTGGAAGTTGGTTAAAAATAAAAACATATCCAGGCACTACATGGCCCTTAACATGTATAAAAAATCATAATAGGTATATGCCAAAATGATGACGAGTGAGATTCGCGCGGCCTACATGGAGCAGTGGAGAGTACAGTTAGTTATCGCTTGCGTTATAGAAGTGGAGAAGGAGAGGGTGTGGTGGGCGCTGGCGCGCGCGTGTACCGGTCCTACGCTGGCGGCGCCAGTCTGCCGCGCGGCGCACACCACCCGCCCGCCGAGCCGCACGCCGGACACGCTGCAGGACACGCCGCCACGCTCGCAGCTGGACACGCCAAGCAAGTCGCCGTGGTGGGGCCACATCCTCGTCCTCACCACCCTGGTACGCCTGCTCTTCAAACCTCGTGGCTTTTTGTTTTCTTCGTTTCTGAATCTTATCTAACATTGTGTATGCTTTTAGGTGCCCAGTCGCGTATTACTATAACGAGCGTGCCTCCAATAAGTCCACAGAGCCAGATGTCTATCGTGAGTGTGGATTGTGTTTTGGTTTTATATGATCGACAGTGCTATTTTGGACTGAGCTCGTATATGTTAGATGTTTGTGATTCGATATCTTAATTTTGTTCATGCCGTCCGGAACAGTCTGCCGATCTAATAAGAAGTCTTCCGCCTTCGCATCTGCGGGTTTTAACCGTGATTACAGTATATCATAACGTTAAAATTTATGGTCAATTAACTAAACTGGGTTACAGAAGATTGACTAATAATATGAAGCAACGAAAAAAGTTAAAGGCATAAACTATTTTGTAAATATTTTTTTAGGGTGACGGAATCTACCCTCATTTCTCACATCAACATTATCAGATGTATCAACAACATTTTCGCGCAACACAACATGATAGCCGCGCAACACCATCACCGTATACCAGGTATGTTATATTTTAAATTGATCAGTTGACATTTTTTTTTATTTATTCCATTGAATGACGAGACGAGCATGCTGTTCGCCTGATGTAAGTGTTACGACCATCCATAAATAGTACCAACACCACCAAGTTTTCTATGCAAATTTTGTACTTTTCAAGTGACATTTAACACAATATAAAGGTCATTGACGTTCTTATTCTTATTTGAATCGCATTCTGTATGATTATTTCATCATGTTTGTTCATGGGATGTGTTGAAATTTGGGCCACTGTAATAGATTATCGGGTTGTATAATATGATAACGCATAGTTTTTGTGCGCAGATCATTGGAAGCGGAAGGGTGCGAGGCGCCGACGCCGCCGCTGGAGCTGCGACGCCCGCCATCCGCCCGCGTCCCACGCCCCGCCCACTCGCCGCGCCAACCTGCCGGCGACGAACTACGTAAGTTTACAGATTCACATTATTTTATCGTTTCTTCGCACTCTTCATCTTATCTATGTATCTTATAAATAAAATTGGAGTGTCTGTTTCTAATATTGAAGTAACCGTTTTTTACTACATGTATATCTATACTAATATTATAAAGCTGAAGTGTTTGTTTGTTTGAACGCGCTAATCTCAGGAATTACTGAACCGATTTTGAAAATTCTTTCACTAATAGGAAGCTACTTTTTATCCCGGGAAAATATTTTTGTCCCGGAAAAACTTTTTCACACGGGCGGAGCTGCGGGCACTACTAGTGAATATATATACAGTATTTACTGTATATATACTGCCCGCAATAATTTTTTTTTAATAACATTTTTTAAAAATGTTATCTATCTGTCTGTTTGCTCTGGCTTATACAGGGTCATTTTTACATTGCGTTACTAAATGAAACCACACATTCGTCTATACCTCTGCTTACATCGTGCTTAAAATCATCCATGAATAACGAATACTTTTGCCAAAAATCCCAGATGTAGTATTTCAATTTTATGGTGTGTGCGTAAGTGTATTTCTGACTGAAAGTGTAATGTTGTTGCTGCGACGAATTCTTTTAGAGCAGTCATAGTAGCGTTATGGCGTGTAAACTTAAAGTTACTTTTTATTGATATTTATTTTGTTCGAAACTTACACTTTTTTATTTCACATCTATGGTTAAAATAACTTAATAGAAAGTGTTATTTTCAACGATGAAATCCTCCTACCCAGTTTCGGCCACGGCGGCCAATCTCAACGGAGATCAGCCAGGTACGCAGGAGATATTATAGTGCACAAGTGTGTGCGCAATACACAGGTGCACTCGCTATTCCTTCACTCTCATAGTCCGGTGAGACGGCAATCCGACATGACCGGAGAGAGATCAGGCGCAGGACCAACGGCTTTACGTGCTTTCCGAGGCACGGGGGTATCACACCGCCAACTTCCTGACTCCGAGCTGCGACTGAGTAAATTTTAAGATGGAAAAACCCAGTCACAATTTTTTTTGGCTCGACCCGGGATTCGAACCCAGGACCTCAGCGCGCAAATCGTACTCGTAATGCGTACGCAATACCACTACGCCACCGAGGCAGTCAACGATATAAGTATGTGGTATCATTTATTAATGCAATGTCAAAATGACCCTGTATAGATAAGCCATAGGGCTGGACCGAATTTAACGGGACTTTTATTGGCAGGTAGCTGATGTAATAAGGAGTAACTTAGGCTAAGTTTTATCTCGGGAAAATACAAAGCGGGACTTTTATCTCGGAAAAACTTTTAAACGCGGTCGGAGCCGCGGGCAATAACTATCTATACTAATATTATAAAGAAAAAATACTGGACCGATTCTGAAATTTTTTTCACTAATATGATGCTATCATTACTCCTGAGTGCTATAGGCTACTTTTTATCCCAGAAATACTTTTTCATGCGAGCGGAACCGCGTGCTAGTTTTATATAAAAGAGTATATTCCGTCCAACCATATATTTAACGTTGAAGAATAAACTTTGGCAGTGTAAATTAAATATATTTTTTATATATGCGTAAGTATATGATAGCAATAAAATAAACTATTGAAGTTAAATATTGTCAAAATGTATATTGGATATAGAATATATACCTACAGCAACAGTTTTTTATACAGAAAATTAGACATTAAACGCTTAGGCATGATTATAAAACAATAAAAATGTTGAGCAAAAATAACATTCCAATTTGTTTAATCTATCAAAACTTCTTTATAAATTAAATCGATTGTTACAAGAAATCGAATCAGTAACGCATTATTACATCCTGAATTGATTAGAAACCGATCAGTCAAAAGTTAAATAAATGGTTGGACGGAGAATAGACAAAAATTTGGCAACAACGCACAGCCCTAAGGGGGCGTCCATAAATTACGTCAGGTGTTTTTTTTAATTTTCTGTCCTTCCCTCCCCCCCTGGTGAGATTTCGTGACATTTTATTCAACCCCTTCCCACATCTCTCAATCTTACGTGAGATTTTTCAAAATGTGGGTTTCTTACGTAAACGCTTTAGATTGTTATTGTAAAAATAAAAATTGCTTCTTCTTCGTGCTTTTATTTACGACTAGTTAAGACTAGTAATCAATATTGCTAAGAGTTTAATTATAAGTGTAATAAAAATTAACAATAGAATACTTAAATCGTAACCACTGTGATCAAAAAAAGAATTCTAATTCAGTCCATGGAGAATCATGCGCGTGCGCGGTCTCAAGAGAGACTATTGGAACCAACATGTCCATATGATTCTTAGTAAAATCATCTGCTCCTTCAACTTCGTTGTGATCTAGCCACTCGTAAGCCGTTGGCGCTAGCGCACAGTAACTCGTTAGCTCGTCTTGTGACAATCTGTGAGGGTGGAAAATGGAATGGAAATCTGGATTAAATGGACCAAAATAGTATAATTTGTTTTGTTTCAATAAAAAAAAAATTGCGTGATATTCGCTGGGACCCCCTTTTCTCCAGCGTAAGCTTAGATGAGATTTGACTGGACCCCTTCCCCCCCTTAAACATCTCACGTATTTTATGAACGCCCCTAACCGCTTACTGATGCCGTTTCATATTCTGGGACATTCTGTATAAAAGAAAATTGCACTTATATCTATACTAATATTATAAAGCTGAAGAGTTTGTTTCTTTGTTTGAACGCGCTAATATCAGGAACTACTGAACCATGTTGAAAATTCAGGAATAGGAAGCTACATAATTCCTAAGTGCTATAATATATATGCTATAGGCTACTTTTACCCGGGAAAATATTTTTGTCCCGGAAAATCTTTCCGGGCGGTGCCGCGAGCACTACTAGTATAGAATTAATAGCATGTCGGCAAGGTGAATGTACGTTAATAGCGTCAAGCGGTATCAAGAAACTTAAAACTATGGTGTGGTAAAGCACTGGGAACTGAAGGATTGCATTGAATTGTAGGATTCAACACGGCTCGCGTGGTGGTGCGATCTCCGCCGCCGGCGCACGGCCTGGCGCCCGGGGGTCTGGCGCCGGCCGGCCTGGCGCCCGTGGTCGCCGCGCCCGCCGCACCGCACGCGCCGCTCGCCCCGCTCGCCCCGCACGCGCCGCACGCGCTGCACGGCGCGCACGCGCTGCACGGCCGACCGCTGGCGCACGTGGCGCGCATGGCGGGCGCGCTGCCACCCGCCGGCCCGCCCGGCCCGCCGCACGCCTCGCAGGTTCCGCGCGAGGCTGACTCGCTGCAGATGCTGCTCAGGGTGAGTGTAGCTTTTATTGCATGCGCCGATGTACACATTGGACAAACAATCACGTGACCCGTTGTGTTTCCTTTGCAGCGGTATCCGGTCATGTGGCAGGGGCTGTTGGCGCTGAAGAACGACTCAGCCGCGGTACAGATGCACTTCGTGGGTGGCAACCCTAATGTAGCAGCCGATACGCTGTCGAGGCACGGTAACACGCCGCTGCTGCGCATAGCTCAGCGCATGCGCCTTGAACCGCAACAGCTCGACCAGGTGCATCGCAAGATGAAGGTAAGCAGTTATTTCTTTAAACTTAGAAAATATATAGGTTTTTGAAGTTGTCTCCTTGGCATTTAAAGTAGAGATGTTTCATGGTTCATTTTTTTCTAAAGGAAATAAGTAGTGTAAATAATTCTATTTTGTTTAAGTGTGGTAAGACACGTAATACTTAACGCGACTTAGTAAAATCTCTGTTTAGGTTCACTATGAGTTTTTGGCCCATCAGTAATATATGACTGGTGGACAATTGTTTTCGTAGAAAGAACAGTGACATAAATATTTTCAAATGTGTTTTTAAATGGCTCAATAAAATATAGCTGTTTAACTATTGTTTATTACTAAAATAAAGATAATGTATAGAAGTTTAATAATAGCGTGTTTTTCCTCTTTTCCGCGGAATGCATCATAAATAGGTGCAACGCCATCCAGAATATTGAGTTACATAGTACTGTGTGGCAATCCACTTCGCTGGTCACACCAAAAATTCTAAGTTTCATGATGCCCAGTAATTATTTTAGCGTCTATCATCATTACATACTATAAAACAAAGTCGCTTCTGTCCCTATGTATGCTTAGATCTTTAAAACTACGCAACGGATTTTGATGAGGTTTTTTAAATAGATAGAGTGATTCATGAGGAAGGTTTATATATATAATTTATCCCAGGAAAATATAAAACGGGACTTTTATCCCGGAAGAACTCATTCACGCGGGCGAAGCCGCGAGCAGAAGTCTAGTATCGTATAAACCAAAATGCAACAGTGTATGTACACTGGTGTTTGGCTGTAGTATTAGGCGTTGCGGCCCCTCACATGCGAGTTATCTACCGACCAAGAGCGGGAAACAAAATCGGTGCTAAATGAGCGTGGCAAATGGGCTAAGGCGTTGACACCGGACAGGTACCTGTCGTACAAAGTATTGTTTTATAGTTGATTTTTTAAGAAATTGTATTTTATTTAATAGATGGAAAACGAACATTGTATGTTGCTCGCGCTGCCGTGCGGCCGCGACCACATGGACGTGTTGCAGCAGTCCACCAACTTGACCGCTGGGTTTATTACCTACCTGCAACGCAAGCAGGCCGCCGGCATCGTCAACATCGCTCCACCCGGCCACCAACAGGTATTCATTGCTGTTACTACAATACTTCTGCTACCTTATATTATAATCCAATTATTAGCATACGAGCAGAAGGATCATAATGTTTTATTTAAGTATTGCCGGTGTATTATCATTGTAATTACAATCATGTAATTTGTGCAGGCGATGTTCACGGTGCACATCTTCCCGTCGTGCGACTTTGCCAACGAAAATCTAAACCGCATCGCGCCCGACTTGATGCATCGCGTCGCTGACATTGCGCACCTGCTAATAGTCATCGCCACCGTGTGAGCCTTCATCACCGTCGTCAACTCGGACAAACAACTCTCGTCTCTACGTCTGCATGTTGATGCAGCTTACTTGAATACGGACTTTACTCTAAATGCGAAAATGTGTTTGAGAGTATCATACTGAAATGTGACGCTAAACACCTAAACGGTCGTTCGAATATTTATAATAAACGCATTGTAAATATGGCCAGGTTGTGAAAACTTTTGTAATCTTTAATTTTATCTTAGCAATCGATCGACCTGGTAAGAAAATTATGTGACAAAAATTGTCGACAGAATAATGAAAGTTGGTAGGAATTGAGTTTTGATACCTCTGCGAAGCTGACGTGTTGTCGTTGACAGATTGGATTATTTACATGAAGCGTCGGCGTCGCCGGTGCGACGGCCCGCGCGTCTAGATAGCTAACTACCCTTCACTTCTGTAAGTGCTAGATGTAAGACATAGCTTATTTGTATGATACTTTTGTTATGGTCGACTGGGCTCGACGCTATTCGGAGTTTAAATTTATAAAAAAAAAATATTATACTAAACTGCAAAGTCACTCGATAAAAATATATTTAATTTTGGGTTCCGATTAGATAAACGGCAATCTATCGAGCATTTTTTATTGTTAGTGTAAATTGTTATTTTGTTTTAAGCGATTAGGTCTAAAGTAATTTAAATGCTGTAAATATCGAATCTATTCGTACTAAAATTCAGTTTTGTTTAAGTCATTACGGTAGGTAATGGAAAACTCATGAATACTGGGTCGAATGATTACGTCTTATTTGTAAAAAATATCATAGGTAGGTAATTAATAATTTTGAATTAAGGAAAAATACACATGGAAAATAAACTGTGATTCTGACTTAAATGTAGACTGTAGGTAGTCTTACGGAGCATACAGAACAGTGTGTGACTTGCGACCGGCGGCGACCGACCTCGCGCGGCGGCTACTCTCTACACCGTTCCATTTCACCCTTGGCATTAGTTTGCATTGTTCCCTTTGTATATAATAAGCCGAGCACATAAACTTCATTTCGTAGTCCTACACTTTCCAACCATAAATATTACAAATATTTATATATTAAATTCTTTAAAGTTTAAATATATGACAAATAAGCATCGCTGATCAAATTATACTTTGTTTCCCTACGCGAGCTGTCTTCTTACCTTGTAACGGTCCATTTGATTGTGATGTATATGAGAAATTTTCAAGTGTTTTGACATTTATTACAGTTAAAGGGTACGTAGTTTGAGGTCTGGCGTGGCGGCGACGTTTATGGCTAAATAAATGAAAATATACGACGATATATCCTTGCAGGTTATTGTTTATGTGATGGGAGTCGATCGGTATTCAAAAACTTAACATTCCTCTAAAGCCTTAATGGTGATTCATTGAATAAAATGAATGCTTTGGGTATTCGTAATGGCAATGTTACGAGGCCAGTAATGGTCAGCGTTGCCGCCTCGCTGTCACTCTGTTCGGCAGAGTGCCATACTCTCGCTCACCACGTAAGAATATCGCACCCGCCTTATTAATAAATTAATCTCAAGTTTGAGTTACATCTCAAGTAGACATAATGTATGAATAGTTCAATACATTATGTCCACTTGAGATGTAACTCAAACTTGAGATTAATTTATTAATACTGCCCTACGTTTGACGCAACCGGATCTCATTGTCGCTCCGATCGCGGCTCGCCGCAACAGTTTTTCTCTTTGTACTGGCCATCCTCATTTGCCGCTACTGCACATTATGTTTAATCGCCTTAATGTATATTTGTATAGTTTACAATTTTATTATATGTAGATTGAGTCGCTTTCAACTGTTTTTTTTCTCTTCATAGTATAAAGGTAAATGTTTTAACACAGTCTAACAATATTGTACTTCTCATATGATTTTTTTTTTGTATACAGCATACATTTTTGGATGACGGCATTCTTGTAACATTGCACGTATAGTTAGATTATGGTGCGACGGTTCTGTCGTACGTAAAATCAAAGTACAAAATATTTTATGTATTGTAATTTTATAATGTACGATAGAAAATAATAGCACGTGTAATATTGATTTTAAGATTAAATTAGGATGTATAATATGTAATAATATATTGTTTGTCATGTTTCCGTCGCAAACAGTTCTCGACTTGGCTAAGAGAAACACTTAACGAACTCGTCACTTCGTCCATTAATTTTAACATACTTTATAATTTTATTAGTAAACAGATGCCCATTGATGTATGTTCTATATTTATTATAATTTGGATTCCTTGTAAAGGAACTCAATGTAAATAGGTACATAAGGTCTCCTAAAATATAGTGGAAATTACGTCAAATATTAAGACTTCATTAAAAATATAAGTAATAAATGAGGATTATGAATGATGTTTATATTCCGGTCAAAAAAGGTATTTACGTATTCATTGTAATATACAAGGATGTAGCCATTGACAAAAAATGTTTAAACAATGTGTTAGCTCAGACTTTTGTAATGCACGAGAATAGTATCAGTAATCTACATTTCACAGCAGTCCATGTCTTGAAAACCTCTAATGATTTGTTACCTAATTTAATCGGTCTCCTAAACCCGCAAATTAAGGTTTCGGATAACGATTGACTAGCGTAAAAAATGCTTACCCACAAGTTTTAGTCGATGGTTACATCTTGTGCTCTACGTTATCAAAATGTCAATTACTAATATTTAACATTCTGGAAAATCCATTCTTAAAAAATATTGTTATTTAAGCTGATGAGATGTAATTTTGATTCTTTGAATGATTGATGACATAAGCTGTTTCGATCCAAAAAACGTAAAGCTAACTATACGTGAGAAGTATAATATAGTTTTGTTGGTTTATTTATTAGTTGGATACAAGCTAGTGTCAGATTCCACTTCGGGGTGTCCTCAACGACAGGGCTGATTGAAGAGGCCGCGACGTCGGATCTGCAGCGCGTCCAGTAAAGCGTCCTAGGCACGAGTGGTTACATGAGGATGGAATGGTTACGTGCTCTTGTTGCGTTCCGATGGCGGCTGTTGTCCACGTGTGAGATGATAGAGTTTTAATATTTTGTAAAATAACATTTGATCTCAATTGTGCAGCAAATGTGAAAGTGAGTTACGACTGTCGATAAACACAACAGGCGCTTTCGGACGTGATCTGCTTCTGTACTCGCCGTTGGTTCTGTTCTGACAGTGTATGGATAGCAAGAAATTGTGATCATAATTATAGTTTAACTGCTAGAATGTATAAGTAATTGTATATTTTGTACATATTAAAATAGTATTGTATCTTACTTCCTCCCTTTATCCAAACAACCCAGACTCCTGTGTGTTATGTACCTCCTACCAATACTATTAAAAAAAATATTACACAAAAGTGTATTTATTTTTAGTTTTGTAACACTCGTTTTCCAATGATTTTTATGATACTCAATAATTAAGTGACTTAAAGATACATAATAAAAAACATGAAAAATTAAAGATTATTTATTCATTACATAACAGCTTTAATATAAGACTAGCGTGTCATTTGGGTCTTTGGGTAACATAATACCAAATATTTCTATAAAGTTTATCAACAACATGAATAAATGCCGATACGTAGTATTTTATATGTGATACATAGTATTTTACGATAGTGGGTTGATATTAAATTTTGCATGGTGGACTACTAACGTACATATTAATATAAGTATTGTGTAAAACTCACAAAATGGGAACGTTCATATTGCCTAAATTATTAAGATAGCAGTCTACCCGCCACGTCTTCCCTTATGGCTGGTCTATTTGCCTTGTATTACCAAGAAGACAGAAATGCCTATTTGCAAATACTAGTTCGGTATTGGTAATATTGATTAATATCTATACAAAATGTAATATTAACCCCGTCAATATCACATTTAAAACTAGGTAATAGTTATATGGAGTTATACTGAAGTAGATGGATGTTTTCACTACGCATTTCATACTTTAGCGGTTGCTAAACCAACTAAAGTACCTAGTATGGTTAAATGTACTATCGTCTCATTCATAATCGCACTATGTTCAAATTATTATCAAGTGCGGATATCGAACATATACTCGGTAAAGTCGTAAATATAATAAATAGCATTGCGTGATTTTACTACTTTCGCTTACTACTTTTACTACTTTGATTTTTATTTACAAACAAGAAACTGGCCATCATTTTCTGAATTCTAATTTTACTGCCCTCTGAACAACTTACGGCAACTTCGTGATGATAAGAACCGAGGAGCTACCTTGTAAGATTGGTAGGTAAGTTTGATTGGTGCGGGTTCCAAATTACGGCGTTTTGATATTAATGGCATTTGCTTCCACGAGCTGATGTTTTTTTATCCTTAATAATATTGCCGTCATTGGTTTAGTAAGAATGTAGGTACTAATTAGTCTGTAGGTACTGCTACAGAATACTGAATAGTAAGAAAGAAGAAGAAAGAAAGGAATATTTATTATTGGCTCAAAATACAACATGTTTATAAAAAAGGGAGAAAAAACTAAATACAAAGAAATTATAACATAATTATAAATATTGCGCCAACAACGGGAACCCCCATTCAGCTTCGTGCTGCAGCGTCAGCCTGACTGACACTGCAGCGCTGATCTTCAATGGAGGACCCAACACTAGTACTACATACTGCTTCGACCCACAACTCTGGTAACCAATATCAGAGCGAATTTTCGACTGAGAATTAATCGTAGCTTGCCCGTGCTTGGACAATATGTCTGATATTATAGAGATGAGCTCTTCATGAATAAATTAGTTCATTCACCTGGTTACGGCAGGTTGTATAATTGATTATCCCTTCGAAGATGGTGACGATATAAATTATTGTTTTTCCTAAGTTCTTAAAAATTATGAAGTAATTATGCTTAGTGACTAAGGAGCATCAGCAGCGTACACAGCAGCTGTAATATGTTAATGTATGTTCTTTCCGTAGTATTATAATGCTCTTTGGTATGTTCATTCGGGAACGTATAGCTTTAATCAAAGTAATGTATATTTTCGTATCGCTTTGTATATTAACCCCTGGAATGCCGGGCTCAGTTTGCGTAAAAAACGCTTGCGTGCCGCCCATACATTTGAAAAAATCGGATTTTAGGTGTAAAGGATGTTCCAATTTATACACCATAAAATTCATTTAGTACGAATTTTGAAATTATTTATTTACTTATTTATTATGGATCAATGGTCACTAAAATATTTAGAAACATTGTGAGATTTGGCATAGACGGCCGCCATTTTGAATTTCTTCCTTTTAAGTCCAATTGACTTCAAAATCGATATCTAGGCAGGCCTGTAGGTACAAAATACGGATCCAATGTTAGAATTGAAAAAAGTGGCCGCCATTTTGAATTTCTTTGTTTTAAGGCCAATCGGCCTCAAAATCGATATCTGGGCAGGCCTTTAGGTACAAAAGACGGATCCCATGTTAGAATTGAAAAAAGTGGCCGCCATTTTGAATTTCTTTGTTTTAAGGCCAATCGACCTCAAAATCGATATCTTGGCAAGCCTTTAGATACAGAAGACGGATCCAATGTTAGAATTGAAAAAAGTGGCCGCCATTTTGAATTTCTTTGTTTTAAGGCCAATCGACCTCAAAATCGATATCTGGGCAAGGCTGTATGTACAAAAGACGGATCCAATGTTAGAATGGAAAAAGTGGCCGCCATTTCGAATTTCTTTTTTTTAACGCCAATCGACCTCAAAATCGATATCTGGGAAAGCCTTTAGGTACAGAAGGCGGATCCAATGTTAGAATTGAAAAAAGTGGCCGCCATTTTGAATTTCTTTGTTTTAAGGCCAATCGACCTCAAAATCGATATCTAGGCAAGCCTTTAGGTACAGAAGACGGATCCAATGTTAGAATGGAAAAAAGTGGCCGCCATTTTGAATTTCTTTGTTTTAAGGCCAATCGACCTCAAAATCGATATCTGGGCAAGCCCTTAGGTACAGAAGACGGATCCAATGTTAGAATGGAAAAAAGTGGCCGCCATTTTGAATTTCTTTGTTTTAAGGCTAATCGACCTCAAAATCGATATCTGGGCAAGCCTTTAGGTACAGAAGACGGATCCAATGTTAGAATAGAAAAAAGTGGCCGCCATTTTGAATTTCTTTGTTTTAAGGCCAATCGACCTCAAAATCGATATCTGGGCAGGCCTTTAGGTACAAAAGACGGATCCAATGTTGGAATTGAAAAAGTGGCCGCCATTTTGAATTTCTTTGTTTTAAGGCCAATCGACCTCAAAATCGATATCTAGGCAGGACTGTAGGTACAAAAGACGGCTCCAATGTTAGAATTAAAAAAGTGGCCGCCATTTTGAATTTCTTAGTTTTAAGACCAATCGACCTCAAAATCGATACTTGGGCATGCCATCGTTTTGTTTTAACACTAATGGGATTTAAGATAGATATTTGGGCTTGTCTTTAGCCAAACAGAATAAATCGAGGTTGTAATTTTACTAATTTAACAATTTAAATACGCAATCACATCATAATTAGATACTTTTAAAAATGAATAAGGTAATCAACCTGAGTAGCCTTTTAAGTCTGGTGATGGGGGGTAAATAAATATAAAGATACAGTAATTTAATCGCCACCCAACAGGGCATAACGATGTGGGGGAAGAAAAATATAATAAGATAATTTCTTCTTCTTCTTCGCTTCGCTCTTGACAGAGTGGTCGTGGTCACGATGATTTGTGCGCAGACGATGATGTAGCTCGCCGCACGATATCCCTCCATCTTTCTCTGTTAGAAGACAATCGGGTACATTCGTTTACAGGGCCTCCTACTGCTGTTTTAATTTGGTCGGTCCACCTCATTGGTGCCCTACCACGAGGTCTATTTCCTTCCACTCTGCCCTGAACGACTAGACGCTCTATGGAGTCATTATTTCGCCGAGAGATATGACCGAAAAATGTTAGTATACGCGACTGTACTAACTCGGATAGACGCTGCTTGATGCCGAGTTCTTGGAGTATGGAAAGGTTTGTTCGGAATTCAGTCCATGATATCCCAAGCATTCTTCTCCAGCACCACATTGCTGCCACGGGACACTTTTTTCTTCTTCAATTCTTTATTTTGCGACATAACAAAGCTGCGTTATTGAAGAGAATTGGATAAGCATTGATGGTGGCCATAATATTTAAAAAATCTATAATTAAAACCTACTATAGTTTGTGGCCATATCCAGCGGATTTTGATTTTAAAACCAATAGCCCTTAAAACAAGAACATTTAACATGGAATGCAGTTCTTAAAATTCCAACCTCGAGTTATTCTATTTGGCTAAAGACAAGCCCAAATATCTATCTTTCCTCTCGCGGAAGGAGTGCCGAGAGGGATCGCCAGCGCAGTGGTGATCCCTCCCGCCGCCAGACGAGACGTAGGAGGCGTCGGGTGGACGACTGACCGACGTCTCCCGCCCTGTGGATTGGGGGCGTTGGAGAATTCCACCACGGCATCCCCTGCCTGTCGTAAAAGGCGACTAATAGGGGCCTCCGGGGGTCACGGGTGGGCGGGAGGGGCCGTCCACCTATTAGTCTAGCCAACTTCTGCTACCCCCGTGATGGACGGCAGCGTGCCTCACGCTGCCTCGGACGCCAAGAGCGTCCTTCGGTGTACGGGGGCTTCTGAGCCCCCGCAACAACAGGAGACGGACCGCAACAGCGGTACGCGCAGGGGCGGTTGCGGACGACAACTTAGACGTGAGTTGGAGGACGCCCGCAGCCGTCCCTAATGCGCCGAAGATGGCCACCGCAGAAAAAAAAATATCTATCTTAAATACAATCAGTCCTAAAACAAAGAAGTTCAAAATGGCGACCACTTTTCTTAAGTCTAACATTAAATAATTATGACTTTTACTATCAATGCCATGCCCAGTATCGATTTAGAGGTCAATTGGCCTTAAAACAAAGAACGCCGACCGTGCGTACGCCCTTTGTGTTACAACCTAGTGTTACATCCTTTAGATTACATAACGTTACAAGCGGGCGATTCACTAGTACTTTCAGTAGTGTGAAAGATTAACGTAAGTATTGATCGCAAGTCTGCAACAAGCCATTCGTCACGAAACGATAAAACACCTTGTAAAGAACTTGATATTGAGCTCCAGTTTATGCCGAGACGTAGGTGGCACAGTTTATCTTAACATTGGCATGTAAAGAATCATTTTGTTTAAATTTACTAATTTCTTACGCTAATCTATCATAAGTACTGTACTGCATAGTATCTACCGTCATTTAAGTAACTATACGACCTTAAGTTTAAAAATGTTGCACATTTTTTATTGCTGTATCTACATTTGTTTAAAAATAAAATTGATAATTTAACATCCTTGTTTTACCATAAGGTCTACTAGTTTGAAAATTCGAAGCCATCCAAATAGTTCTGGCTGTTGGGGTGCCGAGTTAGCTGCGGTGTTGCCTTCGGTCGGATTTCGCTCCTCGTTGTTCACAGAATGCGTGGGCGATTTCTTTTCATTCTTCTGACTTCCTGGAGATTTGGTGATTGCCGGTGAAGTCATTCTGAAAATACGACAGCAAAAATATTATAAGTTTATGGTTTAAGGCGGTCCTAGAGGTTAACGCGCATTATAAATAAAGACCTTGAAAGTGGGTTAGATTTCTTATTTTGGATCACTAACGACTGTAGAGAAAAGTATGTTATTAATGACCTAGTTATATATGTCTTACATTTATATTGTTACATAGCACGCAACGTTATTCACATAAACTAAAATAATAAAAATATTTCCGTAAGTTAACGTTTAAACATGTCAGTTTACAATAATATCAAATACATTATTAAATTGCAAGGATTGGCACGCGCACAATATGTACGATGTCTCACAGATTACAAACAATATAAAAGTAGATTTATCTACAAGGATTTTGCATTAAATGGTGTTGATGTTACGACTTCCTACCGTTATCTGGCGCATAATGCGAGTTTTGATTTGCTGGTATATGATACTAATGCCTAGTTTACACTAGCAACTTCTTGTAAAATAGTAGGTAGGTATATTGTGTAAGTACCGCGTGGTATTCCAATACCCTCGTCATCCTGAGACATAAGATTTTAAGTCTCACAATGAGCAGTAGGTAATTACGTTGGCTACAATGTCTTGGGTTTAAGGAATTTTATTCTCATTAAAACATACAGTTCACTTACAATGTCTTTCAAATGTTGACTTGTTGTACATGCATACTACTATTATAATATACTTGGCGGCAAAAATGGGCATAGGTATCAGTCATACTGCCTACTTATAACTTGGCAGTAGTCTTTAACCTTAGCCGGTTCTGAATAGAACAAATAAAAAAAAGTTATTTACTATCTGTGCAAGTGAAAATTTTATCTGCACGCAGAATAAACTGCAAGTTCTCACCACAAGTTGTCAAATTGTGGTGACAACTTTTGCACGACTTGCCATAAGTCCTGCAAGCTTCAAACATTGCAGGTCAGCTTGCCAAAGAGCTTGCACAAGATAATTGCAAATCTTTTTTGTTATTCTAAACCCCGCTTAAGGTTATTTTTTGAACCGACTTCAAAAAAGGAGGTTCTGTATTCGAAGCGTATGTATGTATGTTAATTTGTATGGCTGCGAGTTTCTCACAAACTACAATCCGTTTTGGATGGGGTTTTCATCACAGACAGATGGAGACAGACAATGGAACTCTTTAATAACTAACAGCAGATGACCCGCGAACGCTGCAATCGTATACCTCCGATGATGTATTGTTTACACCATTTCTCCATTAACTAACAAAAAAACAATAAATAAAAACTTTTTAATAAAAAAGAAAACCGACTTTAAAACCGGTACAAACCAAAAAATTATTTAACTTTATATGCGCTTAGTATATGCGTATGTATACGTATATTTGGAGTCGATGCCTAATTAAAGTTGCCAGCTAAGCTAAGGAAATACGCGAACAAATATTCGAAAACAATGTTCAATTTAAATTAGGCACCGACTACAAATATACGTATATGCTAAGCGAATATAAAGTTAAATTATTAGTTTACAATGTCACAGTAAAACCCGTTTTTAGATAAAACGTGTTTATAAGGCATCTAACCAGGTCTAGGTCATTACATTATGATTATACAAGCGCGTGGGCTTTGTTTATTGAGTTACTTATTGCTAAATGTATGACTAAAAATAGTTTATAAAGTCAATAGTAATAATTATCTTCAGATATTATATACACAAATCGAAAAATTTTCCCCGTTTTTTTTACATTTTCCATTATTTCTTTGCTCCTAATAGTTGCATTGTGATGTTATATAGCCTAAAGCCTTCCTCGATAAATGGTCTATTCTACACAAAAAGATTTTTTCAATTCGATCCAGTAGTTCCTGAGATTAGCGCGTTCAAACAAACAAACAAACAAACTCTTCAGCTTTATAATATTAGTATAGATTAAAACTGTTTTTTTTACACATTTATACCCACACTGACATATTAACTGTTTTACTTAATCTGATGATGCAAATAACATCATTATATTATAATATAATATGTATGATAAATGCAACATTTAAATTACTTTTACTATAAACAACACGTAACGCTTTGAATTAATTTAAGATTTCAATGTATTATACTTATTTATTACTAAAATAATATTTAAGTATGTTAGTACTTAGTTGGTTACATAAGAATGCGGCAAATGCTAACAAAAATGTTGTCCTAGACAAAACACAAATGTACGTAAAAAAAACATTTAGTACTTACATAATTATTTCTGGAATGATTCGTTATAATTTATTTTCTGTAGAAAGGACGCACATCGATTTATAGGTAGGTAGCATATTATGTACACTTACATGTATAGGAAACAGTCTTATCAAACAATTATTGTCACTTACGTGGATCTGTCGATCTTCGATTATAAAGTGGTGACACGACACACCGCTGAATTTAATGTTAACCAACTAGCACGCTTTGACTGGACGTGTAATAAATATTTTATTTGAGCGTCGTTTTGGGCGGGCGAACGCAGCGGGCGGAGACTCGCTAATGCCCACTAATGCCGCCTGACTATGCTCTGCGCCGCGCAGGGCCAGCTGCGCGTTTACAGTCATAGCAAAATATGAAACAGCTACTACTCTATTAATTTCCAAAATATTTAACACATTGCAATTATTGAACCTCAAATAAATAATCTTTAGAATATAAATAATTAACTATTAAATAGCTACTTGCAGTCTAATTTGGGGCGTCGCGTCGGTGTAATTGTGATTAATTTAGATGACAGAAGATATAATATAATAAAAAGAAAGTTTACAATTTAATGAACCTCATATAATTAGTATTGCTGAAATTATTGTTTGATGATGTAATGACACTAATGTTTTAATTTTATGTACGAATTGTCATTAATTTGCGCTATAGTACCTAGGTACGTCTGTAGAGACGCCAGAACGTCTCATACAATAATATTTTGTTAAATAATGTCCGTGTAACCGCGTCATTGATACGTCGCGTCGCGTCGTTAAACAGTAGTTAAGGCAACATGAGGGGCTCAATGCCGAGATGTCACCATTTCTAAGAATTTAGTGTTTATGTTTTCTTTGTTACTTTTTATTATTTGTTAGTGCTGTTATGGCTAGAAAAAGTTATTTAGAAATTCGGCAAAGATAAAAATTATACGCACTATTTCCTACACGACGCGGCCAAGTCATGCCACTTGCGTCCTCAAAACGGTACAGTGCATCGTAGCGCTACATTAGTCTCGGAACGACTCTAGCATCTTTTGACCGTGGATAATTTCAAATAATGTCGCACTCTAGCTTTGAAATAGTATAGATGAAAAAAGGAGCGCAACTATAAAACATGACACAATATGATACACAGAATAATATGTATTTATAGGTGGTAGAGTCAAGCAAGCGTTAGCGAGTTTTTGCTGCAGTAACAATTAATTGGATGAATTACAAATTATTGTATTATAGAAAAGCGGTGTCATGTGACGCTTTGCTGTTGTGGTTCGTACGGTCACGGAGGTAGCCGGAGGCTTGTTAAGTTTCCCCTAAGTTCCTTCGTAGAGCTCGGCAACGCACCGACACTTCGGGCAGTACCTATGTATGTTTATGGCACTTATAGTAATGATCATTAACGGTCAAATGGCCCATTCACTCGTGTGTTTACCTTCAGCTATAAAAAACACAGTTATTAGTTTAAAATTAAAAAAACACACCTATGAATTTACTTATAAACAATAACAAGAGCGATTTATATTGCACATTGTAATATAAACCGATCTTGACTAATGTCTTTTTCTATATCTAATAAAGCTCTTTGGTCTATTTCGTTCAGCGCTTTCGTCTCTATCAAAGGTACTTTTCCTTTGTTTATCATAAATCTCATATTGAGCATAGTCTGTCATTACTCTAAAACTGCAAGTAAAACCATCTACCGGATATATGACCAACTAATTCGAGTGTAGCCACGCCTCAACACTGAACGTATGGAAATTTAAAACGCTCACAGCTTTACTAGAGAGTTCATGTAGAAATTGGCAGATGGCGCTATGTATGTTTAATGTTAGTGACGAAAGCGTGATTTAAAAAAAAAACAAGTTCTTAAGATATACAGTGGCAAGATATTGTGCAGTCGTTGGTAGCACTATCAGGGCCCCAAAATATACGTCAGAATTAAATTAATGAATTATTAATATACCTACTCGTTCAGCCGTACCTATTGGTAATAGTGTGTGTTCGAAAGTTACATCAAGTACAATAAATAAGCTCTCGACTTATCGCCGAAGGGGTAGGTGGAGGCTGAATGTGAGCACCTCTATTCTGTATATATATTTTTATTGTAGTTAAATAATGATACTAGCATGCCTTTCGCCTGATGGTGAGTGATACGACCAGAGATGGGATTTATCTAGATACAAGTATCTGAAATACAGATACTTAAGATGCCGACCTAATTTGAGAGCGTCTTAGCTGATATTGCACTTCAGAGCGAAACTGATCCAAGGCTCTGGTTCCTTGTTTTAAACTGAAGTACATAGTCATCCTTAATTTAAAACAGCATGGTAAAATTGTTTTTACTAAAAAAATGCCTATAGTTCCTAAGACGGTTGCCCTGTATCTTTTGTTGTTACAGATTTCCCTATACTTTCTTAGTTACAACACAACTTTATATTCATTAATACTTAATACAAGTGTCAAGTAAACAAGTTCAATATTAATATATTGCTATTCCGTATACTTAACGAGCTTAGCATGTGATCTACATCATGTATACCAACGAGAAATGTGGGGGTGCAGGGATGTAGGTAATTTACATTTTAAAACGTTCGAGAAAGCTATCTGAGAGTGCTTAGAGCGACTTGCCGGTTGATTTATAGGCACAGGTAACTGCTAAAAAATTCAAATTTCTCACCGCAGTGTAGTTCTAATTTAAGTCACAAGAGGCACTTGTTCAACTTTGCACCAGACTGCAATAACTGCTGCCACGCGTCCTGCTGCATTAAAACTTGTGTAATTAGTGTGTTTCATTGCGAACGTGAACTAATTTAAATCAGACTACATCACTACAGAATTTAAATAAAAGACGCGTTTTTACTCATATTTATATCGTAATTAGTATTGGTTTATACATACACACACACACTCACGCTTTTTATCCAGGGATAGGTAGAGGCGAAACTCGTGCACCCATGTTTAACCTACGATGCCGATATTCCAGGAGGACTCGCTGAACAGAATTTTTGATTTACATTATACACACGCACACACACTCACGCCTTTTATCCCCGAAGGGGTAGGCAGAGGCGCAACTAGTGCACCCACTTATCGCCGTTATTCCGTCCCACGATGTGACAGGGAGCGAGCCTATCGCCATATCGGGCACAAAATCCAGACTGCGAGCTTATACTTTTTTTTTTTGTTAATGGCCCTACTGCCAGTAGCCTGACACGAGTCGGCTTTTCCGGCCACACCGGTCTTTAGGGTGAACGCAGAAGGCGCTCGCAACCCTTTGAATTAAGTGACCATGCTGAGGGCAACCCACTAACGGGTTACGAACCTAAGGACGGCCACTGAGTGAGGATGAGACATCAACGATTAGGGAAAGATTGGTTTTTAGGCCTAATCTTATTAGATTGTGTTGTCATCGGCACGCGGGCCGGAACTGCTAGGGGGGGTCAGAAGGACGACGGGGCGACGGGGAACGCGGCGAGGTCCTCGAGGGCGAGGACGGAACTGCGGTCTTGTGGAGTGTTGGAGTTTCAACAACTCGTTCTTACGGCGGATGGCCAGAGTGATTTCGCCCTCTGGATCGGTTAATACAGAACGCGGCCTTCTCCATTTGGCGCGGTCGAATGGAACCGAGCTGATACTGAATGGAAAAACTCTATAACACTTTGCCGAACCCAGGGAACGAACCTCAGCATTGCAGTCATACCATAATAGACCTACACCACCAAGGCAGCCATTACATTACATTTATATTTATTCATTTCTTTTTTAAATAATTAGACGGCTGCAATACCCTTGTAATTTCCGAACTCAATATAATATATAAAATACACTTCAACGGTATGAAATAATCGATTTTTTTATTAATTTTATTATTTAAGTGAACTATTACAACTGATATAATATAGTTTACAACAGACTTAGATTGCGGCTGTGTTGGTAATTTATGTGCGGCGTTGTTAACATCTGCCGTCTACATATTCAGGGTTGTACTGCGAACTTAGTTCAAGCCACGCTTCATACCGAAGTGGAATGTTTACTGCCTAGAAATGGTATTTGCTTCAAAGTTCTCTATATTTTATTATTAGGAAAGTAACGAATACTTATATACGAATTAACGAATACTGCTATATTTTTCATATGACTGAGTCTAAATAAAATTATTTAAATTCTACAAAATCAATGGGTCAGTTCGACCGGGGTCGTACCCCTTCCGTACCAAAAACAAACGTGAATTGATACCCTGCTGTGCTCAATAATGGTCAATGAGATTTTCGGAAACTCAACTCACCTTATAAATCCTTAATCCTTTCGTATTATTACGCAAGCAGTGCCATACCATACCAGCCCTGTAATACTGCCCACTGCTGAGCACGGGCTTCCTCTACAACTGAGAGAGTTAAGGCCTTAGTCCACCACGCTGGTCTAGTGCGGGTTAGCAGACTTCACATACCTCCAAAATTCAGAGAACTTCTCAGGTATGTAGGTTTTCTCACGATGTTTTCCTTCACCGTTAAAGCGAAAGCGCAAGCAGTGCATCCATGATTTATTCGGAATTGTGAATAAAGATCACTTATCATCAAGTGACCTACTTGCTCGGTTGCAGGGTTATGATAATAATATAAAAATATGTTAGAAATATAATACATTTATCCTTTCATAAAATTATCTAATCTTCGTTTCATCAGACAATATTGATTGTATAGGACAAAGGTTAACCGCATGTGTTGTATCTGGTACCTATTGTAGATTTTTTTATTTACAGAGAAATAGAGGCCAATGTAATTTCTCATTGTTTCGCCTCCTTGTATTTCTAAGATGCCATCACTAATATGTAGATTTAAGTTAATAACTTGCATCAATATTACGTAATAGCTATTCCCAACAGGTGTTTGAGCTGCAGCGAAGGCGTGCTCTACATGCATTTAATTAAGTTGTCGAGGTCTTTATTCTGTTGGTATTGGGAATACGGTTCCCGGTTCTTGGATACACATTTATGATAATCTATACCAGCGTAAAAATAAAAGATATTCTATGTAATGTATCTATATACAGTCTGTTTGATGAGAACGTAACTGACATTTTATTTTTGGATTCCATAATTTTTTCTGTTATCGAATTGAATGCTTCCTTATCATGAATGCATCGTAACCTCTAAGCCGCTTTAAGCGCTTACATAGAAGCGGGATAAAATATCCCGCCATGAGTGTAACATACATGCTGCGCTACAAAGCGGTATATTTAAATTTGCAGCCGAAAGGACCTAAAATGTCCCTAGTCCAAACAGCAAAGTTTATAAAAAGGTCAATGATATTCGCGACAAAATGGGTAAAGTATTCACGTAATGTGGATGACCTACCAAAATGGGGGTAAACTAAGAAAGATATCGTCAGACGATACTCGGACAGTAGGTACAACTATATCGACTCGTCAAGCCCCGCTACGGACGCCGGCGTCCGAGTATATAGGGTTTCCCCATCCATCTATATATATAAGCAGGATTTGACGGGTTAAATAAGTTCATTGAAGAACGGAAAATATAGAAACAAGATTTTAATTTGAATATTTTATTTTGGTTTTGAATAATCTTAGTTGACAGTGTTCACAAACGCTGACGGAGGCATAACACGCTCACTTCTCATAATTTGGTTGGTGATATAGGTAGAGCAACAAAATCTCGAAGTGAGCAGATATATTCATTAGATATATATATTCGTATTCACCGTTAAAAATTCTTTATTTTGATACCACATTCGATGTTTTTTGAAAACATTAATTTTTCCTCGGTTACTTTTTGCCGCCAAAAATCCTTAATATTGTTTTTTTTTTAATGTACCCAGTGTAACTCTCACGACTTAGACGAATCTATTGACACCACTCATATAAAAATACGACAAGCCGTTTAGGCTCTAGGGTGTGCCAAAGAAATATACATACTACACTAATTGAAAAACATAACCCTCCTTCTTTCGCAGTCGGGTAAAAAGAGTATTGGACTGTGGACAGCATGCCTCACTGAGCCGCATGTTTTCAGGCTACAATGACATTAGACATCAATTTGACGTTTTTACACCCTAATTGTCCTCTGCTAAGGCTAAAACTAAAATAGCCCTTGGCGATATTGTTAGGTCAAGAGTAATTACAATGACATCATATTATGTGTTTCGCTTTTTTTGTTTAGATTTCGACTGTTATTTCATTATGTTTAACATCTTTATGTAAGTTTTAGTATTGTAATGTTATGCATGCTGTGTTCACTACTTTAGGACAAACGTTATGTAAAAATATGTTATGTTACATATCGCGTATTAGAATATTAGCGTCATTGTAATGTATGATTCATGAAACAATAAAAAAATAATTAAACGGTGACTTCTAACATACGTCCAAAACGTGCCTACCTACATCTTTACTCATTGATTTTTGGAGGTGGGATGTTGACTGATAGAGAATGCCTGTGGCATTTAAGTCCGTCTATACACCATGTAAAAAGTTTAAGTTTAAGTTTTAAGTTAAAAAGTTTAAATAATAAATGTGTTGACAAAGCTTCATATCTACAAGAAAGGCATTGTAAAATCCAGGTGGATAAAATGATCACTAGGCTTTGTCGCAGTCTTAGAAAGCAATAAAGATGTTACAGTGTTATCTCATACTTGATATTTCGTAGGAGATCGCAAAAAAGATCAAGAAACCTTCATACAGCCGCGGCTCTGAGAATACCTGAGTAAATATTTTATGAAGTCAAGGTGAATAGTTTCGCACGGATATTTTCTTTATATTTATTTCCAACAATTTTCTTGTTTCGTATACCTCGCTGAAGATTTATCGCGGCGTTGGACAAGGTAAGATATTTCTATAATCAAATTAGGGCGACGCCACCCTCTGGCTTTTTTGCACGGGAATAGAGAATTTTGTTTTATCCTCTTGTGGTTTTAATAAATGGTAACATCATCTAGAAGATATATGTGATTTGGTGTGAGTTGTTACTTTAGTAAGTGAAAAACGTTTTATCCTGACTTCTGTTACCTTTGGCTATTTATTCTATTAGTTTCTATGAGTGCGGTGAAGACGTTATATTTTTTACAGTAGCAGTAAATCTAGAGATAGATCTTTTTTAAATTTATTATGTTTAAGGTTAGTATTATAAAAAGGGGTTGTATTGCTGTATATGTTTTTGTATGTTTTAGTGTGTGAAGGTTCCTTTCTAATTACTTAAACTATTGTCTTTCGCGTATCTTCGTCTACCACTCTCATATTCAGCCATGGACTATGCTAATTTTAGTCGAAGCCGGCAATACTAAGTTAAGTTTTAGACTTTAGATTATATTATTATTTTGTACTACATAGATTTAGACTGTCAAGTTGCCCCCTACTGTAGGCGTTTAGGTACATCGCCCATAATAGAGATTGGCCTAATCCCGACCGAAACCTATCCTATCCGCCTTACAACTCTCGGTGAAGCCATAAAATAAGCAGTTTTCCGATCTAACGCCTTATCTGTCCATTCGTATTTTCCGAGCAACATTCGTTTAGGAAAATCTTTGATTGGTCGATTTAAAAAATAAGTTATTGTTACCAAAGTCATTATATCGTTTGCAGACAAAGCGACGTCGTCTTTTCTAAATTTTAATTAAGCAAATCGGCACAATTTCATGGTAATTTACTATGTAAAGCCGCAATGAGTATACGTACGACAGACTAGGTAATTTAACTCTAAACATAAATCAAAGAAGACTTTGGGAAGGATCCTGAGACGTGTAACACCTCTTGTACGGGGGCTATAACAATATATGACATGTAGCAAAATAATCTGCAAATACGTAGAAGTACGTCGTAAATTATATTATCTATGTTTCATTATATTATTCATTTCAAAAAGAGTTTATGTTCTAGTTAACTATTGTCACTGAATTAACATGAATGTGTTAATGCTTTTACTCACTCACAAAGGGGTTTCACATCAAATATAAGCTTTTAGATACACGTCTATAAGGATTTCTAAAATCAACTTAGTATTGATATGGATTATTACTCGATAGCACATATTTATAGGTACGGGCCATTGATATGTAAGAGGCTTTTTTATACATCAATGATACGGGCGTTGAAATCTAGAAATGAAATGCCTTCAGCAGAACCGCTTTGCTATGAAGCATTGCATAATATATAGTCGTACCACTTTGAGCGTTATTCCTAAATACTGATTACTTATTATAATTTACATACAGGTACCTTTTATCCCAGGTAGACAGAAGCGCAACTTGTGTTTCCACTTTTCGTCGTTATTGCGTCCCATGATGTGATAGGGGCTGAGCCTATCGACATATCAGGCACAAATTCCAGACTCTGGGCTAATACTGTAAATCTTTATAATCATTTTATTTTTGGGTTAAATTAAATATGTGGAATCAGTAATTATCTTGGTTGGAGGAATTTATTATAATGCTAAAATTCCCATAAAATTTTATCTGAATATATATTTAATGTGTACAAAAACCCAGGTTACTGTATACTACATTTAGAAATATGTACAATAAAATAAAAAAATAATGAAGCAATTAATTAATTAAAGGGACTAAGCTTTTAGTGTCTAATTTGTTTTACCTGAATCATATGAGAATAGAAATTGAGTTTTGGAAACGAATGTTTACTGTTTTATCTTAAAACAAACACACCCTCATCTAATCCTAATTTGTAGAGGATTTGATCCGCCCGTTTAGGGTTGTGAGCTCGGATGTCAGATTGTGAGTGGTTTAACAAATATTTTTTCAGTGTTTGAAGATATTTTTATTCATAATACTTGTTATAGAAATCGTAAATTGGTAATTTAGCGCGAGAGCAAGTATATTTATTTGTATATGTTGTACGCAAGTTTTGTTACTTAGCTTTTAAGTATATTCACTTTAAAATAATTGTTAATGTTTGTATCTGCTTAATGCAAGTATAAATTCTGTAGAATTTAAGAAAAAAGCGTTATATTAATAGAAGGTGGCAACTAGCATCTTAATGAGTTTGTATTAATTACTTATAACAATTAATATTGTAATTAATAAAAGTGCACCTAAATGCGCGTTCCGACTATGGCTCTCTTTGTTTCCTCGTGACTATTTATCTTTGTTTATAAAAGTAAAGGAACCTATTTAATACAACTCCTGTTCATTTGTTCTTCTAGAAAAAGCAACAATATCTGCTGTTAATTAATATATCACTCTCGCTGTATTTTTATTGTTCTAAACTCGAGTAAGAGCCGTAAATACAACTTCTGAGACACAACTCAGTAAAAGCCCCACGCCGTATACGCGCGAAGAGTTACTAAATTTACTTAAGTTTTTCTCTGAGTTTGTTATTGTGAATAATTTTGCGGCGTCGTGTAATGATGTTATTGAGCCGAGGATTGGGCACTGGCAGGTGCGTAGTAAGCGCGCCTTGGGGAAATTTCTACAACCCGGCCGTAGAACACTTGTGCTGAGTGCGCCAGTTTACATCGCCGTGCTACACTACTTTACCTTTCCCAGTTTACTTTTTTCAGTCTGTGCGCTTTGTGTAAACGAGTTGGGTTCTTGAAATGATGATAAATAAACTGTCTGGTGAGGGAGGGCAGGAAAGCGCTTATTTGCTTGCGAAAAAAGGTTCTGTTGTGATCATTTACCGTGACTTTTACGAGAAATGCGAGTTTGGTCTGATGGTATAAAATTACAAAATTGCTAAATAGTGGTACTATAAAACCTAAAGCTATCAAAATCCATTTCAAAGCAAGGGTATCGCTGAGTATGCGCATTATTAATCAAGTGAATTTTAATCTCTTAATACCTTATGTAACAAGTATATCACCATAACGATAAAATATACTTAGTACCTAATTTTTCGATTGCTTTAAACTGAAAATCTGATACAAATTGATCTCTACGCTACAACTAGTCCGAAAAGGACGTGTGTATCACAATATGTAATATACGGGTTAAAAATTATGTAATAAAAGATTGCTGCGTATCAAACACTATAAATCAATTCGATTTCATACGAATAGCGGTCGAGATTTAGTAGATACGCTGGTTCGGCCCACCGCATGCCTGGGAAATATGAAAATTGGAAAAACGCCCCGATGGAGCGTTAAATAAATTTCGTTCGTATTTGTAGGTGTACTTCGCGTCGTGTTCCCAAAATATGTATTTCATACTTTAAAGATAGGGCGCTATGTGATAAAGCAAACATCAATTTTTAAGTGGCCGCGATATCATTGACCATAATGGAATGTTAGACTGGCTCGGTGGCTTACTTGTGAGCTTGTATGTAGGTTCGTAGGGACTAATTTCTGGAACTACTGAACCTATTTTGAAAATTCTTCCACTAATAGGAAGCTATATTTAGCTTAGCAGGAGTAATAACTCCTGAGTGCTATAGGCTTTTTATCACGGGAAAATATAAAGCGGGTCTTTAATTCCGGTAACACTTTTTCACGCGGATGGATTCGCGGGCAAAAGCTAGTAATAAATAATAGTATTTAAACAGTAGCTCACAAGTTATCCGTTTATATGTTATATGCAATCAGCCCTGTATTATATACTAACCACTGCAGAGCACGGGCCTCCTCTACTACTGAGAGGGTAGGCCTTAGTCCACCACGCTGACCTAGTGCGGGTTGGCAGACTTCACATACCTTCGAAATTCTTATAAAGAGCTTCTTAGGTATGCAGGTTTCCTCACGATGTTTTCCTTTACCGTTAAAGCGAACGATAAATAGATAAACAATACATTCGTAACTTTGAAAAGTCAGAGGTGTGTGCCTTGGGTTTTGAACCTTCGGACATTGTCTCGGCAGACCGTTGCAGTCCCAACTAGGCTATCGTCCACTGCCAACAAGGCTATCGTCTACTATATATGTTATACCTACTACATAATAGTTTCAATGGGTTGTAGACTGAAATATTACTGAAAAGCATTGACTTAAATGAAAAGACCCTGAACATCGATTTCTACTGAAACCTATACATTCAATTGATTGTAACGTAAGTTTTTCTAGTTGGAATTAAAATGTAAGCCCTACAAGGGATTCGTTGTTACGATTGACCCAGTTAGAACAGAGTCGGGACTCGGGTTTCACAGGGTGTTTTGTCCATCACAGTTTAATGTATAAATCCCTCCGTCCCGAGTCCCATCTCAACCCATCGAAAACCAACTAATTACCATTTCTTTTTTGCGAAATAACCTTAATCCATTTACTTTTATAAATAAATGATTAATTTGTTGCTGACCTTGTACATTTCGCGGGGAAAATAAGATAAAAGGTTCGATAAATATTAGAGCTCAGATGTTCGCTTCGTTAGAAGCAAAATGATAAAGGAAAAAAGAATATAATATTTTATCTCAGACACCGATAAACCCTTATTTTATATTATTGGACATTAGTTTAAAATTTTCTAACAATTAATCTTCACATGTAACAAAATAATATTATATTTTCTGTAAAAGTAATAGAATATTATTGCTTTCAAGTTTCACGTCTATTTAAAATACGTAATGCATTCGTACACGATTTGAATAAATTATACCCTGTAGTTAGTTACTATAGTAACTAACTCTAAAGTAGCGAAGTATATATTATACACTTACATGTTAAACTCATAAATAGACTTCGCTACCTATCACATCATGGGACGGAATAAGCACGGCGAAAGGTGGGTGCATTAGTTGCGCCTCTGCCTACGTCTTCGGAGATATAAGGCGAGAGTGTGTGTGCATGTCAAAGAAAAATATTAGTACCACAAAAAAAAATTAAGACGGTGAACTGTCGCTTAGTATTCAGTGGGTACTTCAACCTAGACTTAGGACAGATTGTCCTGGACTCACTGTCGGTACTGGATAAGCGTTCAGGATTACGAAACAAATTTATTAAGTACATGCATGTTTCTTTAGTTAAAATGTCTAAATATACATGTGCGAGATTGTTAAGAGTAATACGTATTTACATATCTAACCTTATTACCATTGTCTCCCACAGGGTCTATTTAACATGCAAAAAACAAATGTTTTCCGGCCAATCCACGACGCCAACATCTAAGATAGTGTCATCGACGAGCGAGTTCTCAAAGAAGCGAAATACAACAAACGGAGCGACCTGAATGGAAATTGGCATTTCGCGGTGGTTGCCAGTTTCCAGCGCTCGGCACATTTACTACACGCTACTTTTGAAAACTGTTAACATTTTACATATGTTACGTAAAATACTGCTTGTACGACTGATTTATTTATTTTTTAAGAAAAGCTTGCAGACAAATAACAAAATATAAATATCTAATATATGTGAGGAAAAAATTTCAAATTACAAGCTTTCACATATTAAAAATGAATAAAAAATATGCGAAGGTAGTTGTAATTTTAAGCGCATTCTATTCTATACCTATCTGTTTACTTCCAGGTCCTGCAAGGAAGTTTAATGTTCAATATCCATACCAGCCCTGTATTAAATACTGCCCACTGCTGAGCATGGGCCTCCTTAACTACTGAGAGAGGTTAGGCCTTAGTCCGCCACGCTGGCCTATTGCAGGTTGGCAGAATTCACATACTTACCTTCGAAATTCTTATAGAGGACTTCTCAGGTATGCAGATTTCCTCACGAGGTTTTCCTTCACCGTTAAAGCAACACGCTTAAATTTTAATCAACCTATTTTTTATTTATGTTATGTTGTCCCGTCCATCAGTTTCGCATTGACTCCTTAAGCCCCGCGACGGACACCGGTGTCCATATATATAGGGTTTTCCCATACATCTATATATATAAGCGGGGCTTGAAGGGTTAATTCATAATTACGTTGAAGGAGCTAATTGTTAAGTGCAATAAAATTTATGGAATGTATAATTTTACGACACAATTCGACGTTTGTTTTTCGAAATCGAAATTTAAAAATATATATTTATCCAATACGTTCGGCACTTACAGGATCGCTAGTCAGTTTTATTGAAACCTTTTAATCAGCTACCTCTTGCCATACTACTTATAAATCTTAAAAGTTATAGATGCGATTCGCATTTGATTTTATATTTTTTTGGTATTAATGAATTGAGATTGCACCTCGCTGTTGTAATCAGTTGTCAAAGCGGCCATCATAGCGTGCTGGTACTGTAAGTATATTTTAATGTCAAGTACATGCAATTTATATTATTTTATATTTTATTTTATTTATATTATTAATAACTTAGAGTAAACTACGAACTAAAATTATATATTCGTGATTAAAAAGGTAGTCAGCATATTTATTATTTATTAAACGCTTAACATAAATATTATTTAAAAAGCACCATATTTGAAAGGTCCCAACACAAAAAATATTTTGAAATGGACATATCTAATATCGTACATTATAAAGAAGCGTGTCAAACATTCCATCCGTCCAATGTTTGAAGAAATTTGAATAAAATAGAGAGAAATTGTCAGCCATTTTACCATTAAGTAAACCTTCACTTTTTCTTTATTGGTGAAATCAAATCATACGTGTCTGCAAAACATTTAGCAGGTGGAGAAATATCATGGTTAACAATGTTAATGCCGGGCGAAAAGTTTTGGAAACCAAAGCCAATTTGAAGCTACGAAATTTGATTGTCGCTACGAAATGTATCTAACTTCGCCAATGGAATGGTTATTGCGACGGAATATTCAGCTTATTGGATGTAAAGTTTGTATGTGTAAGAAGCTGTATATAAATTTTTAAATGGAAAATCTGATTTACATTAATTATTGTAGGTCATTGATGTATTAAAAAACCCAATACATAAATGTTGTAGGTGTACAATTTTTTAGTAATTTTCCTGAAACATTTCATACATTTCTATGTTTAATTTGACATAGATAGGCTACTGGAACACTTATAAGTTATAACCGATGCTTACAGCTCATGGCTTTTGTTTACGTCTTATAATTTGATAGGCGGATCTACCTCAAAATGTTTCAATACATTGATTTTGTGCCTCGCGGAAACCCTAATATAATATTAAGTTTGTAGCGCAAGTAGGCAGCGCTGCGATTGCGTCGCTTGCGCTCGAATTCACAATATGCTGATCGTACGAACATAAGCCAACAGGCTAGACATGCAGCTCTACGCCGGTTGCTACGACACACGTCCTACGTTGTGAAATAGGAATTAAATTGACTGTGAAAAATACAACAGGATTACCATTCATCCAGAGCTCGACAAGGAATACATGAAGTATACACTGCCTCGCGGAAACTCTCTGAATGTGTGTGAAAGTATGAAAGAAAAAGCAATGTACGTATTATTTATCGATGGCAACATATTGGCCGAGATGCTTGCTAACGCGTAATCCTGTAGTGTTCGGTGCGATGCGGCCGTCGCTATAGCTTGTAAGTATTATATTGAAAATATTGACCAGATGATAATGTTTTACTTTCTAAACACTCTTAGAAACATAATGTTTGAGATAATAATATCATTCATCAAAATAATCAAAATGATGTAATTCATGATGGAAGTACGATGGTTTGGAAGGTATAGCTACACGTTGATTATATTTCCTAAAAATGGTTGAAAAGTATGGGTAGGCTGTTTCCTCATACACGTATTGCTTGCTGTTAGTGGCATAGTTCTTACGATTGCTATTGCCATTCTTACGATATGTTACAGGATTTGACCTGTGTATAGCTGACCTCTTGGTTGTTGTTAATGTGGGTAGATTGTTAATGAAATTTATATAACCCATCATAGGAATTTTTAAAGCATTATCGTTATATGTATGTGGGTTTCTAGTCGTTTTTTTGTTACGTGTATCGAACAGAACTTTGTGGATATTTGTTCTGATTGTGGGAATGGATGTAGATAACGTAGATTGTTGATCATTGTTTATAAGGAAACGGTAAAAATTGTCACGCCGAGGTACATTTTCATACTTTATAGTACTCATGTTGTAATTTATATTTCTGTTCCGATTCAAAGTTTTTGGATTTGTAATTAACAAATCCACGTTTAATGACTTTCTAGATGGCATTTTTAAAACTGGATCATTGTTCTTTTTTAATATCGCTTTTGAATGTTCCATTTTGTTTATAATGTTTTCTATTTCCCGCAGACTTAAAGGTGGGTTTGTGGTGACCGCCACTTCTACAATATTTTCTAGGTTAAAAAGCTTTTCATTACTATGCTTCAAGTACGTAAACTTAGAATCATGTGGCTCAAAATAGGTTGTTAATGGTGATCGAACAGATCTTTCCCAAAATGTCCGGGAGGCATAATTATTTTCATTGAAAACGGGATGTTCCGGTATTTGTAAATTCTGTTTCTCTACTTCTATATCAATTTGTCTTTCACCATTTACATCTATTTTTCTTATCATTGACGCTATCTGTCTACCTAAGTTGGAATAATACGTATCATCGGGTTTTTCAGTCCTTGCCTGGTAAGGTTTTTCGTTCCGGTAAGTTGGATCCGATCCAGCTAAATAATTCTGATTGCTATAGAAGCTTCTTCGTCCTACTGCAGGTATTTTATGATTCATTGGATAATGGGTCGGCTTGCGTGTCTTATTAAAGTCGACTCTATGTATTAACTCTGTGAGATATTTAAAATCCACGTCTTCCATAGGCATTTCTTCTTCAATAGCATTTGACTGTAATTGTCTACCAATATCGAGTTTTGGTAGAGTATCAATCAGTGGTTCCTCCATATTTAGATAATCATCCGTGAATTGTCTCATTTGGGTAAGTTTATTTCTTCGATTTATTTTGTCTTTCAATTTCTGCAACTATAACAAGTAAGAATTTAATCTTCTAAAATAGATATCCGCTTTTTGTATGGGTGCTGGGGCTCAAAATCTAAACAGGCTCAAAATTTAGGAATATTAAAGGGAGCTAAACATGGATCTTAGATCCATTAAAAAAATAATTTTAGACCTCTCTATTCAGAACCAACTTTTTTGATAGCATTCACATTAAGTGTAGTTTTTAAGCCAAACAAAATTACATGCATTTCAAAATCGGAGGTCTTTAAAATTAAACGATTTATTGCAAAAGGCTAGTTTTCAGGAGTACTATCCAAATATATATAAGCTGTCTCGTTTAGATTTTCAGGCTAATTTTTGGACGTATTCTTTAATCGAATATAGACATTGAGCGTAAATGTAAAGGTGTTCAAGCAATAACAAAAATAGTACCTACTACTACATGTAGTGGCTAAATGCGGTACATTTTTTTGTTAATAATGAATATACTTACTAATTTGTTTCGTTGGACATGTTTATTTTTAGTATTTAACATTTTTCTGCAACAAATGAAATATATTGTAATCATTGTAAGTCATGTTGTAAGATATCTGTACATCACACATGTGTGGAAAAAGATAAAAGAAATGTAACTTGGCTGTTTTATAACAGATAGTTTGACAAGTTTTCCTCGTTACTTACGTACTCACCGACGCAAGACATCCTACAGGAAATGTTCTCCCCACATTCGCTCTACATAATTCAGTGAAAAACATCGTGGAATTTCAATGCCTCATTAATAAGGTTACTTAAACAAAATATACTAATGCAGGTAAATCTTACCCATAGAGAGACGAGTCTCTTGCTCTTAAGCTAGGTTTATCAGTAGCAGTTTCATCCTCAGCCGCTTGTGTCATCGATGCTGATTCTGGACTAGACGCGCTATTAACACTACTTGCAACCGTAGTTGTTGTAGTTCCACCATTACTATCAGCTTTAGTAGTAGGTGTTGCAGGTAATGGTAATGGTGATGTCGTACTAGTATTTATTTCAGTTTTATCGCTTGATTCTGTAAACCCTAGTAAATAGAGGTGATATTATTTTATTGGCCTATGTAGATCACTAGAGTAAATTGTATCCATCTTACCTGAATAGGGAAAATTAGGCGCAACCGGAGGCACAGGCACGAATGGATACATAGGGATGACAGGCGGCGGTGGCAGACCAATTGGGGGATAAAAAGGAGTATCCATGTTTGGTAGAAATATGAACGATGGCAACGGTGGTTTCGGTTTTTTATTGAAGATAATAATTTTTTTGTGTCCATGATCTTTGTCACTTCTATTACTGTCAGATGAAGTGTCTGTATCACTTTCACTAGAAGTAGAGCTGCTGTCCTCATCCGACACTGAGCCTGAACTGGAGTCAAACAAGCTGTCATCTTCGGTAATTCGTAAAAGTTTTCTTTTTAAACCTTTCTTTTTACGCTTTGACTTTTTACTAGGCTTCTTCCACCGTTTACGACTCCTACGTTTGGGTTTTCTTTTAAGCTCACCACCACTTCTTCTGGTTAATACCTGTTCATTGTCACTAGTACTATTGATGACTTGGTTTTCAATCGTTTTAAAGAATTGATTATATAACCAATCACCTAAGTCGTCTGCATCTTTAGCAATTTCATCGATCTTTGCATCAACTGGATTCGTCACGGTGGGAGTTAGGTCAGTCGTGGCGACATGAGAATCCAACATTAAATTTTGGATCCTTGTCGGCTCTGGTAGATAACTTCTTCTGAATTCCTGCGTTAGTTTTATACTGAAAGAAATAAGGGTTGTTTCCTTTATGATCTAGATCTTAATACAGTCCCGCTAATTACTACATTAAAAAATTACATACTTAGGTTCGCATACTTTGGTATCGGTATCAAAGTAATATCCAGGATGACAATGGCATCCTATGACGCATCCTGGAATGCCATCGATGCAATATTCAAACCTGCCATGTGGACCACACTCTGTAAAGCGCACATTGTTATGATTTGTATAAACATATAATGGTCATGCGTACCTAAATGAATCGTAAAAACTTACCGTATTGAGCGCTGCCATGACTCCTACAAAACAGAAAATGGGACAATAACAAAAGCCTGATGGCTTTTATGCTTATTAGGACAAGAGCCATTAATTTTTACATATCATTTATTAACATTCTGATTATTAAAAATAATGTTTTATTCAACATTGTTGATTGTATGCAGGTATAGGTATTTATTTAGAATTCCATTACAAAATAAACTCAATTAGGCATTTAACAAAAACCTTTTACAAAATTTCCAGTGAAATTGAATGCTAACACATAATATCAAGTTTACAGAATGAACAGAACCATGTTTTTGTGCCGATGTTCAAACAATGAGTTGGTTCTATAACTTTTTGTTAAGCGATACAATACGTAGATTGAATTGATAAAATGACTTGGAAAATGCTTGGTTACTATGACTATATAGGCATGTGTATAAATAAAAAAATATACGAAAATAAAAGACATACAAAAACTTTGAAAACTGCCATAGGTACATAATTATATCAATATGAATTTCATTTAAGTATTTATACATTTCGAATAGATATTATTTTACATTATGTACATAAATTCGTAATTTTTTAACCATGCAATGAAACTTACATGATAAATAATAATAATAAAACCAGCCCTGTATTATATGTATACTGCCCCTACTGAGCATGCTCGGAGTCTCACTACTGTGCAGGGTTTAGGCTTTAGTCCGCCACGCTGGCCTAGTGAAGGTTGGCAGACTCCACGTATCTTCAAAATTCTTATAGAGAATTTGTCAGTTATGCAGGTTTCCTTACGATGGTTTCTTTCATTGTTTTTATTTACTCATGATCGTTCTTTTTAACGGTGAAGAAAAACATTGTAAGGAATCCTAGAGGATAGAACCTGAAGTCTCCATAAGAATTCGCAGGTATGTGAAGTCTGTCAATCCGCACTAGGCCAGCATGATGGACTTGTTGAAGTTGCATAGGCAAACACAAAGCCTCTTTAGGTTATGAGAGCTGGTAGTATTATATTTGAATAGTTGTACTGGTGGTAGGACTCTCATATGTAATAGTCCGTCTGGGTGTATACCACCCCAACGTCTACTTCTTCCGCCAAGCAGCAGTGTGCATGCAATGTTGTATTTCGGTTTGAAGGGCATTGTAGCCAGTGTAACTGCAGGAAATAATGAGACTTAACATCTTATGTCTCAGGATGACGAGTGCAGTGGAATGCCACACTGTTTGTAGATCGTCGTATCGCTTACCATCAGGCGAACGGCATGCTCGTCTCGTCATTCAATGCCATAAAAAACAAAATTGAAATTAGAATGATTAACAATGTCCAGCTGTTATTGAATTCTATATATTGTCATATGCTGGTTGTGTTTTTGACATGCAATGGTTTACTAATATATGAGTGATTATTCTGATGTAGTTTGCTTTCACTCTCTAAACACGCTAACCCTACTGTGCGACTCAGCTAGGGCGCCTATAACCCAAGAGGACTGAGCCTTAAAACTCTCTAGGTAGAAGAGGAAACCAGTGGTCAGCACAGGGCAGTATATAATACAGGGCTGGTATTACTATTTTATTAAGCGCTTACTGGACGTGGGTCACCTGAACGACTTTCACTGACTATATAATGTCAAGAAATCATTTTAAAGTAAATTGGCACATCTTCTAATTTTTCTTACATAAATCAATATTAGTTTGTTTGTTTGGCTGTCTTCAAAGATTGCTTTTGATTCTAATGGGATTCCCCAGTAATAGATACTCGTCAGGGAACGTTTTCTGTGACAGTATTACAAACTGTAGGTATGTACCTACACTATTAATAGCGAGGTACATATAAAAGTACAGTATATTTTTTTTACAAAGTAAAGTCATTCATCCAGTCACGCAGCACCTACATTTACTTCTGGTCAATCTTGTTGTTTTTATGTAGCCTCAATTTTTTATTAAAGGATTGTGTCTGATTTTACAATTATTGAAAATGAATTCACGAAGTACCTACTTCATTGCGCATTACCTTTATAACTATAGGCTGTGACTAGACTGTTGCCATTCCAATTGTCTGCATAAATAAACAACGCATAGAATGATTTAAAACTCTTAGCATGTGAAAACTTTGAACATCCGTTGCTGTTGGCATATTTGACTCCTCAAGCCCCGCGACGGACACCGGTGTCCATATATATAGGGTTTCCACATACATCTATATATATAAGGGGGCTTGAAGGGAAGAATGTATGAAATGGAATAAATATTTGTACACATGTGTTTGTTTATTTTTATATAGTGACAATTATATTCAATTACAATTTATATGTCTTCGCCCAGGTCAGGTATTCCTTTTAGCCCCCTGTAAAAAAAATACTTTTACAGTACTGTATTTATAGCGTCGTTGTCGAAGTATTATCTGATAAATTTGAATTCTCTTGTTTTGTTATGATGAAAACCGCAACGAAGCAGCGCTTCCAAACTCATTCCTATTTCACCTCATTCATTGAGATAATCTCCATTAAGAGGCCTTTAATTAGCAATGAGTTTGACTTTATATAACGACGTAGTTTGCTTGAATTAATTATTTTGGTAAAACAACATTTTGAATCTACTTTCGTGAGCTGACTGCCTTTTTTAATTTATTAATGTCTGCTTTTGAACATGATTTGGAATCACATCAAATGCGTTTGCTAAAAGCTTCTTAAAATCCAGATTTTCGGTAACTGTTGTGTCTTTAACATTGTATCTAACACATTTTCAGAAAAAAAAGAATATCTCCTATTATGAGGACTGAGACTGGAGTTTGAGTACCCGCTCAAGACTAATGAATCTCGACTAATCTCTTACTTTGTACAGTCTTCAGGTAGAACGCATTTGTGTGTTCTGTCATCACGGACATACGGGTGAACGCATATACATCCAGGTTCGCAGAATGGGTAGCAGGGCCGCAATCGATCTCGAGGATTGTCGCATGTCACCGATGCACACCCAGAAAAACACGCTTCATATCTACAAGGAGTTACATACTAAATACATACTGTGTTACCAAAATGAATTTAAAAATAATATTTATTAAATATTAAAAATGTATTAAACTACGTGCACCAAATTTGCGCCTGAACAAAGAAATAAAAATTATACTTGACATTGTTTTATAGTTATTTAAATAACATTACTTCGGCTGGACAAAAAATAAAAGATACGAATACTTGTGGTGAATTCAAACATTTTGATTATAATGTAAGTAATTACTTTTCGTGTGGTCTTTCACAGTTCAGAACGACGGGTTTCTTTTCAGGTTCTTTGTCTCTGAAATTTTAATGAATTCTTTAAAAGTGTCACATTTAAATTGCTCATGAAATTAATTTCACTTTAATTATAATTACACGAAAGCTGAAGAATGACCTAATTCAGAACTTTTAAGTGCTGATGGTGCACTTAATTTTTCTATATCTTCATAATGACGTGGACCTCTATATATTGATAGATCCTGATCTCTTTGTTTTTCTATTCCATTAAAAGGTTTAGAGTCTTCATCCAAATATCGCATATTGTCATAATCGTGTCTTGTTCGTCCGCTCCAGTCTTTATGATCTTCCGATTTTAGTAGAGTCTTTTTCCTCCAATTCTTTCTCTCGTCTATAAGCGAATGCCTTTTATTTCCGTCGATATCTTCATAATCATAAATACCCGGTCGTATGGCGAAAGCTACGATATTATCTGTAATATATTTTCCATTTTAGTTTATCGTCCATCAAAAAATATCGACTATATCAAAATATACACTTACACAAAAGAAGTGCTAGCAGCAACAGTTTTCGCATCTTAAAACCGTCGCGGACACATAACATAGGTATTTGTAAAAGGCACTGGTGTTTGGTGTTCCGCTAAACTACGGGTTTGCGACGAGCGATCAGTGACAATTAAAGCGGTTTAGCAAAAAGTAGAGTTCAGCGGACGTGAGCGCGCAGACGTTATCGATGCCAAGGGAAAATAGTTCACAAACGAACAGTTTGTTTCTACTTGTGTTTTGTTTTGCTTTGGATTATTTACTACTTTGGATTGCTTACTATAAATGTTTCCAAAATTATTTTATCCGGTACTAGTTTTTGCCCACGGCTCCGCCTGCGTTTAAAAAGTTTTGCCGGGTTAAAGTCGCGCTTTATATTCTGCCAGGATGAAAAGTAGCCACTCTAGCACTCAAGAGCAATGTATCTTCCTATTAGTGTGTGAATTTTTAAAATCGTCTCAGTATTTCCATAGATTAGCCTCTACAAACCTACAAACCAAATCACAAGTATTTTCTGTTTACAGTATTAGTACCTATCGATAAATTTGGATTTTATTTTTGAAATATGTGGTAAGCCGCGATTCGCGAAGCGGCATTGTGCGGAGACGGGTCCGGTTAGTTCGGATGCATCCACGACCCTCCGGAAAAATCCTACCTGCGTAAAAGCAGGCCACCACGGGATTTAGTCGATATGCTGTCATAAAAGTGGTTAGGGAGCCGAGCCCCAGGACATTTAGCTGACATTTGGGTTGGAAGGCCGATCAGTCCGACATAACCATTCCTCCGCTCCCCAGGTTTAAGAAAATTATCCCAAAGGGGGATTTTTACTGCGGTAATAAAAAAAGGTTCCACGTATGCTTAGGACCGTCTGGTTAGGTACCACCGTAATGTCTATTTCTACCGCCAAGCAGCAGTATGCATGCACTGTTGTGTTCTGGTTTGAAGAACGTCGAAGCCAGCGTAATTACGAGCCATTATGAGACCATCTTCTCTCAGAGTGACGAGCGCAGTAGATTGTTCTTCAAAGTTCTGTATCATGTTGTTATTATTTATCACTAACCATCAAGTGAGTGGCATGCTTGTATCATCAATCCATTGCAATGAAAAAAGCAAAGAACTGTTTTAAAAAAAGAATAAAGTAGAAACAAGACATTATTTTTAATAATATCTCATGAATAATATTATTTATTTATTGTTAAAAATACAAGCTGTAGAAACAAACACCTGTATTATAAATAACCGCAATAACATTTTTACACAAAACAGCAATTTATTAATGTGTAACGAAATGTAGTAAAGGTTATTAATAGGAGAGGGAATGTTCCTAAGTAGGTATATGACGTCTATTGATAGCTCAAGAAGAGAAAATATTAACAAAACTATTTTTCTGTATATTCTCTTAGTTTGGGAAACCGAGTATTTTAATAAATTTCCATTGGTTTCGTACTTTTTACGCAAATATAAAATATAATAGTATTATGACGTCACACGGTTCGCAATACTTTCTACTATTTCTTATTTTTCCTATTAAGTAATATTATAAGCAGTCGAGAAAGTTTGTACGTAAGTGTTTGGAAATACGGAAACCGTTGAATAGATTCACATGAAAGGAGACGGATGAAACTTCATAAAATTTTGGGCTTAGTGTTACAAAGATAATTTATGCATTATTTTATAAGTATAATAAAACCATTTCCAAAAGAGAAAGAAAAATCTGCCTGTGCAATGGGAGTAAAGAAATAATCGCTAGGTATTGATTATAGCGTCTGTAACATTTTTCGTTAACGTTTTATTTATTTATTTATTTAATTAAGACGCAAAACAGAGTACAATCATGACAATTTTACATAACATAAAGGCTTATACTAAAACTAGATTGTATTCCAAAATATGCGCCCTTATATGAGCATATTACAGAAGGTGCGGACTAAGACAAATTATTTATTAATTTACCTGGTAACACAAGATGTGCATAGCACCTAATCATTGCCTATTGCATTGCCGTATTGAATAGTGAGCAGCTAGCTTAGATAATAACCAGAATTGAATTTATCACATGGAGTCGACGAGGAATTATATAAATACATAATGACTCATTTCCACTCTCGCGCGAGCAGTGAGCCGAACACGATACGACCCACGAGGCAAGGTGCGAAGCGAGAGTGTAAATGAGCCATCAATAAAAAAATAAAATCATTTATTGGTCAAATAGACTTATAAAAAAGCACTTATGACAGGTCATGACATGAAGGTAGACACAATAACAAAGGTACATAATAAACCAATGAAGTAATTTAAAGTTAAATATTGAACAACCAGCACGGGCTGATAGGTACAGAGGACACGGACATTAGGGACGGGAAAAGGGCTAGGGAAAGGAGAAGTGGAGCTGATATAAAAGAAAGGGAAGGAGTATCTTTACATTACGAGGAAAGGAAACGCCACGGTCCTCGCCGGCGAGGATAAAAAGGTCCTAGCCTAGCTAACCTACCAGCCTTTCACTAGCTACCTAAGCGATGACGACCCGAAGAAGAAAGGCAGAAAGAAACTCCGGGCTTAATTTTTTCGTCATCAATTGTCATGATATACTGCATTTTTTTTTAAATATATATTTTACAGTATGATTAATACATAGGTTAATGCATACATGAATGTAGCCCTAAGATATAAATGAAGTACTACTACGAAGCAACCAAATAACAATATATTGGCGTTCATGATGCATTAACCCACGCTTACAAATACAATTTACACTAAATAACTACTACAATGTCAAAATGTCAAAAGCAAAAAAAATAATTAAAAAATGTCATATTAAATAAATTGAATTTAAATGTCACAAATTAAAAAAAAAAAAGAAATATATGTAAAAATACAATATGGACCTAGCCATATAAATGTCATATTATAATATGTTTTTTTTAGGCGCTCAATGTGAAAGCCCGGTGCCTTAGTGCTGTGCGCAGGACTGATTCCAAATATCCTTGTCATTTAAATAGTCTGTCACTTTGTAGTAGCCTCTAGAAATCAATGCACGTTTAACATAAGGCTTAAATTGGATTTCAGGCAGATTTATTACTTCAGAAGGAAGCTTATTATAGAATTTAATGCAGTTGCCCATAAACGAATTACTTGTTTTGCTGAGCCTAAACTTTGGAACTGCAAGTTTATTTTTGTTTCTTGTATTTATGCAATGTATATCACTGATTTTTGTAAAGCTATCTAGATTTCTGCGGACATACATTATGTTTTGGAATATGTATTCAGCGGGCAAGGTTAGTATATTAATATCTTTAAAAAGGTCTCGAAGAGAGTCGCGGGATCGAAGATCATAAATAGCGCGAACAGCTCTTTTCTGCAATATGAAAATAGTCTGCAGATCAGCTGCAGAACCCCATAGCAGAACACAGTACGACATAATACTATGAAAGTAAGCAAAATACACTAACCTGGCCGTCGCCACGTCTGTCAGTTGCCTAATCTTTCTAATAGTAAATACAGCGGAGCTTAATTTACCAGCTATTCTATGTATATGCGAACTCCACTGTACAATGTATTTCAATTATACATTACCAAGTCGGCAGCGCTATACAGAGTTGCCAGTAAAATAAAATAATATCGACCAGTATTGAATATCCCGAAAAATTAAAATATCTATTTAGTTTAATTTCTAAAATACCTATAGTTATTAATTCTTCTTCTTCTTCAACCCTTAAAAGTCCACTACTGAACATAGGCCTCCCGCAAAGATTAATTAATATCTCAATATTATTCTTGTTATACATGTTTGGGATACTTTGAGTATTTAACTAATGCTCTAAGTTGGTATATGACATAACCGATGATCAAATAAATATTAATGCAATAAAAATTCCGAAACGAAATAAGTTTTAAATTTATACTACCAGATTCGTATTTATAACTAGTAACATTGTAGAGGACAGCCTGATGATCCCGATACAGGAAGTCAGCTATAATTCATAAAATGATTGATTTTCTTTTCCCCATTGTAATACAATCTAATATTTTTACATAGAAGATATAAAATATAAGAAGAATATTGATACATGTTTTATAAGTGTAAGCCCAATTTCGCGCGTCTCCTTTATCACACCAAGTCCAGGATTAAAACTGGCTTCTTTTTGTTAAGGGACAATCGACATAACTTTCAGAAAGGTTCCATTAGTCTTTTGACAGATTCCATTAGAAGACAAATTTCATAACATGATTTCCCCTACTAGTTTCTCATCAATGATAATAATAAATTTAATAGTCATAATATCATAACTATGTTCTTATAGTTTAATACATACATCCACACTCACGCCTTTTATTCCTGAGGGGGTAAGCTGAGGCACAAATAGTGCTTCCATTTTTCGCTGTAGGTACATATTCGTCCCATTATGCGATAAGGGACGAGCCTATCCCCATAAATATGTAATAATTTGTTTATTTATTTATAACTAGACACACGAAATTATTTTCCACGTCCTTCACTCATACCAAATTTGCACATAACTCCCCCATTAACCGGATATGTTATTCATATAATGCAATTTTTTCAGACCTTGATCACGATATTGATCCGTTCAACAATAGTAAACTTACATATAAAAAACGAATAATCAATAAACTTCTTGATTCACTTAAAGGTAACAACTTATAATTATTATACTGAAAACTCAACATACACAAATGCATAAAATATATTACAAACATATTATTATGACAATAGAATAAATATCACATAAACTTACTTACTTACTAAAATAACATAAACATTATAGCAGCTCTCTCTTTCACACACGCACACGCACACATACACACACACACACACACACACACACACACACACACACACACACACACACAACACATACACACACACATATATATATAGACTGACAGATACATTGCACATACACACAAATTGAAATATTGCAACTTTTATATACATTTTTTTCTCTTCTCTTGTGTTGGAACTTACCTCATTATGTGAATCTATTTAATGTATTTTATCCCTCCGACAATTTACTATGTATTAATATCTTAGTGAAACCTATAATTGGCTCATGTTAAGTTAAGTTAGCCCATAATTTAGTTATAGAAAAGCTGTTGGTTTTGTGAATAATAATAAATAAATAAATAAATAAATAAATTTAATAAAACATAAAACAAAAACATTGACAATGTTTTAAATTCTTTTAATGGGTGATCTGTAGGCCTCATTTTGTAAAATTTTCCTCGGCTGAAGTGCTTTGATAGGCGGCGGCGCAATTACTATATTGAAGTAATTGCCCATTCTGGACACTTCAGAGGGTCGTTTAAAGTCTTCCACTTTATTACTAGGAGGCGGTAGGTCGTTCTCCGAATACTCTGCGGGTATGTCGTCTCTCTTCACATGGCCTCGAGACGTCCGGCCCGAGTATTTCGGAGCAGAAGCAGGTGTCCTCTCTACACGCTTTGTCGGTACCGGGATGCCCATTTGGGTTCTGGAATTTAGGGAATAAATTTGTTGGTACATCAATGTTCGTATCGCTGCGTAATTTGTTTAGTGAAATAAACTAATTACAACACTGCATTTAAAAAATTGTGGGAATTATGAATCTTTTTGAGAATATTAAAGTAGTTTGATTGTTTCTGGTAACTCCATTTACAATATAGATCTTGATTCGTTGTGTCTGTGGCGGTGTAGCATTGCTTGGTACCCGGGGCGGTTATGCATGTATAGCCCCCCTCCCCCCACACAATAAAACGAAATATCATAATAAATATGAAATTGAACGTTGTGATTGTTTTTTCCATACAGTGTACTGTCATTTTTTTGGCCCTACTAGTGACTTGGAGTAGTCACCCCCTTGGTGCTTGGTACCCGGGGCGAACAGTCCCCACCGCCCCTCCTTTCGCCGCTAGTGCATTATGTAAAATTATAGATAATCTGTTGTCTGTACTAACGGCGAGCAGTCGTGCGGCAAAACACACTGATGCGTCCTGTCATCCCTCACGTAAGGCTCTTCGCAGACGCAGCCCGGCTCGCAGTACGGGTAGCAGGGGCGCAAGTGATTCCGCGGGTTGTCGCACGACACCTCCGCGCAACCACCAAAACACGGCTCGTACACTTCATGAGGCCAGAGACAAGCTGGAAATGAGTGATTAATAGGGCATTCTGTTAATTAAAATAGATTTTACTTAAGGCACTATGTGTCTACCAACCCGCATTAGGCCGGCGTGGTGGACTAAGGCCAGAAGAGAGAGGAGAGAGCCCTCTCAGTAGTAGAGGAGGCACGTGCTCAGCAGTCGGCAGTACCTATATAATACAGGGCTGGTATGGTGGTGTTGGTTACTTAAGGCAGGCATTCCATCGGAAACGATAATTCGACTGTGTGTAAAAAGCATGTCACACCTTCTCCTCATTGGGTACCTACAATGATACTAAATAAAACGTAAGATATACGTAGTACACTTTTGTTAAGTCACGCTGGTTTAATTGTATAGTCTAATGTAAGTATACTTCATGTAAATAAAATTGAAAACTATTGGAGTAAAGTAGGAGGTACTTAGTTAAAATCGGAAAACATTTTTCACACCTAAATACCGTCCCTCAGGATATTATTGGTATCTAAGGAGTATAAATCTAGTTGGGGATACTAGATTTCTTTCCTTTTGCAGTCGATTCTACAAGACCATTAAATTCCCTCGGGGCCCACTAGCTAGCCCAGACTTGCAGTTGTAAGCTAAGCTTCGACAATAGAACCGACAGATTAGTGCGAATACTAGAGTTTTCAACGTTTATTCTTACGTAAACTTTGCTTTCATGTTAGTACCTAGCTAAACGTTACTAGTTCATTTTGCCGGAAAGTATAAACAGATTTTACAAAATGCCCGCATATTGCAAAACTTATTTTACAGTTTAGTCGCGGAAATTCTCTTTCGAAAGTTTCCGGTAGAAGTACTTAACAAATTACAACCTTTCATGATCTTGTCTTCATCTCTGCAGGTGGTGTAACGAATCCACGTGGCGACAGTTATAAATATCGCAAACTTCATATTTAAATTGCACACAACCAGACTTGACCGCTGCCCAAAGAGAACTGTCAGCCATTGTTTATATTTTTCGTTTTGCTGAAAATCGAAACAATGAGAAACTCGTATGTCTTTTATCATAATAATTTAGGAAAGGGTCTTCGTATGGTGGATGAGGTCGTCACGGCGCGATAAGGGTCCGTGTGTTTTGTAAACATGAAGAGAGCTGGTTAAGCCGCGATTGATTGAATTATTGCTTGCGTTGTAATTTTGGAGGTGGGGCTTAGTCACGTTCCTCTATTATTGTGAATGCTACCTCTATATGTAGACTTGAGAAATGTCTGTAAGCATTTCTAATAAATGTTTTCATTTGAGTATAATTTTATGTTATTTCAGTACCCTTTAAATTGTGTTTCCTCAGAGGACATAAATTACGCATTATGCGTTCTTAAACAATAATTAGTGCTTTCATGATTTCAAAGCTAAATTTTAGTAGTAGCTTTTATATTGTGCAATAAATATAATATTAATAAGCGTAGAGATTTATTTTATGTACATTTAACCCTAAACAACCCACAAGTGTCTGTCGGACACGTTTTTGCGTTCGGTTATTCATAAAACCTAAAGTATTTATTTTTACGAAAAATCGTTTTATCTAATCTACCTCCGAAGTTTACCGAATCTAATTGTGCAATAAAAATATTTGTAACATAAATAGTTTAATATTTATTACAAGTAAAGCAAAACTGTAACACATCAACCCACAAGTGTCCAACAGACACAAATATATTTTGTTTGATTTAAGTACCAAGGTAGATTGTTTATTTACGTTTATTTAAAACAATATCGTATCAAGTAGGTAATAAATCAATTCACAGTGCATTCTTTGTGTTATAATAGCAATCTTTGTACTTATAATTTATTATTTGGTTACAGTCACAGTGCTTAGATATTTTTGTGATAAGCCAGTCATACTCGTTTTTGTTCTGATAAATCAACACTTAAATAGGGAGAAATTCAACGTGCCCTTGATACAAAATCTCTCAACAAGTCAATAAATTTACTTGCACCCATTAGAAAGTTGTTAAAGTATGTGTGCCTAAACCTAAAATAGTTTTATTTGCATGGGCAAAATGTCACAATCAATGAGCATATAACTTTTGAAAGTAGGGTATAACTCAAACAGTATCTGTCCAAAAATTCTGACGATTGACAACTGAGGTACGATTTAAAATTTAGGAGATCTGTGACTAAAAGAAACACTTATACCCTTTTTTTGATACGAATATCTGGTAAGAAAAGGTCAAAATATTGCGTACAATATGGTCAACTAGTCATGTGAATCGTACGTTCGAAGTAGCAGAAACGTTACTTTTGGTAATTATTTTACATGCCTCGTAGTAGGAAATCCTAGACACAAATTGGTCTCATAGTAGTTAAATACTATGAGGACAAAATAGGCTTCAATATATCTAAAATTTTTCAATGTGTCATCGCATCTAATACCTTCACCTTTTCTAAAAAATAAATAGGGTTTGTATGTGTAAATGATGAATCGTACTCATATAATTCAAGACATGATGGGATCATCTGATGCTACCACAGATCAAGGAGCTGCTCAATCTTCTGAGCAAAAAGCAAGAATCATTTTCATAAGATTTGTCCATCGAAAATATACAAATCTTTTTAACAGTATTCTCATATGAAATGTATGCTCTGAAGACTCGGTAAAAATATTATGTTGTGTAATATCTGTTTGAAAAAAAGTAATAAAAAAGGTAAAATAAATAAATAATGATTTCTTATATTTACGCGAATGTAAGACATCGAAATAAAAGTAGTTTTCGGATTTGAACGCGGTTTTTCTATTTTATCTCTGTAGTGTGTCCGCCGGACACTACTGGTCAGGTACGTTACAAAAGCATACTGGGTAGTTAAGGGTTAATATAGTTGTTATTGACTAAATTAATCATTGGTCGCAAGTAACGAAAACATATTAACATTGTGTAGTATTAAATCTTCCAAAACACTTACGTTTTCAAAGATGGTTTCACCTTGAAGCTTTAATGATAGAGCAACTCTTGTTGATGTTGCCGGTGGCCCCCTCGCTAATCTTCGCTCCATTACTTGAAGGGTTGGAACGCATCCGCTATTTTTTGGCATTATGGGTCATTGCGGTCATTATACTACATATATTCAGGTATATAGATGATGTTCCACGATTTATCGCCTTAAGCTCTAAAACTAGCGATAAATATGTAACCAATTAATAAGACCTCAGGCAGACATTGTTATTTATTATTTACTAGCTTTTGCCCGCGGCTCCGCCCGCGTTAAAAAGTTTTTCCGGGATAAAAGTCCCGCTTTATGTTTTCCCGGGATAAAAAGTAGCTTATGTGTTAATCCAGGACATGATGTACCCGTGTGCCAAATTTCATCGAAATCCGTTCAGTAGTTTTTGCGTGAAAGAGGAACAAACATCCATACATCCAAACATCCAAACATCCATACATTCTTACAAACTTTCGCCTTTATAATATTAGTAGGATTCCTGCTTGAATTTCAATATAAAAAAACTATCGCAAATGTGTATAATATAGAAATTTAACTTAACATTTATAATTGTTCGCGATTCAATTTCACTTTTGTTGAGTTTCAGAACGCGATATTAGATCTTCTAACGCGCACGCGAATTTGAACTTTATGCAGCGGTAATAAATTACACCATTTTATTTAGAAAACGTTTGTATGGGAAATAGAAAAATGCTGTTTTGAGGATTTTCCCGGCAATTATTTGAATTTTTCCCACCTTTTAAACCTTCCCTAGACCTTCACGAATAATTCAAGACCAAGATAAGATAAATCCGTTCAGCCGTTCTCGAGTTTTAGCGAGACTAACGAACAGCAATTGATTTTTATATATATAGATTATTTTGTAGGAAATATAATGAAATAATAGTGATATTTATTTACGATCAACAGTAGTCGAGACGATATTTAATACCTGACATCTTGTTAAACACCACACCTCTGTAACTTGTAACTTTCTGTAACAAGTGTATTGTATTGCACTCTGACCCATAAACTATAGGGAAAAGAATGGAAACAAATAATAAACCAGCTTTTTTATTAACACCCGAAAAAATCTTTCTTCCTTATTCTTAAATAGGCATAAAACATTGATTTCCTGGACAAAGTGTAAAATCAAGATTTTTTTACTACGAAATATTATGTCCGTATTTATTATATCCGTCCGCCTAGTGAGTTTGAATTCTTTGAATAGGTTCTCCAATTTGGCTCTAGCATAATTCTGTTGTGCACGGGTCGCCAGCTATGAATGAAGTCTCCGTGGTGGATTTTATTCTCTTTAGGGATATTAATTACGGTGTTTCGTAAATATTTTCGTCGAGCTATTATTTGGTATACTATTTTGGTTATGTTGTTTTAATGACTTAAGGCCACCACACAGGGCATCTATAATGTACGTACATTACTTACATCTCGGGATATATGATTTAAATCATCTTAAAGTATTCCACACACAGAAGGTCATGAAATGTATCTTTACGTCTCGATTGACGCGTTTGTATCGAGACGTAGAAATATATAATCATTATAGCTATAGTGTGTGGTCTCCTGACGATGGAAACATATATTGAGATGTATTGAAATTTTAAATATGTCGTGCTATAATTTACATTATAATTTTATATAATGATTTTTCATACATGTCAATGGCCATGTAGTGCCTGGTTAATGATTTTATATTTTTTTATAGAATCCTGAAAAAGAAACAGTCGAAAGCGGGATTTGAACCCACGACCTCCGGCGTACCGTGCCGGTGCTCTTCCAATTGAGCTATTCTGACCCCGCCATCGATTGCCAATTTCAGGATCCCTACTTAATTATCTTAAAGGAGATGACCAGCGACATCTGTTAGCAGTTATTACAACTACTAACTAAGCATTACCCCTTTACAGGAGCAAGTAACCGAAACGAGTCGCTAAACTTTTTTCTAATTTTATATAATGATTTTTTATACATGTCAATGGCCATGTAGTGCCTGGTTAATGATTTCATATTTTTTTATAGAATCCTGAAAAATAAACAGTCGAAAGCGGGATTTGAACCCACGACCTCCGGCGTACCGTGCCGGTGCTCTTCCAATTGACCTATTCCGAACCCGCCATCGATTGCCAATTTCAGGATCCCTACTTAATTCTCTTAACCAGGCACTACATGGCCATTGACATGTACAAAAAATCATTATATAAAATTAGAAAAAAGTTTTGCGACTCGTTTCGGTTACTTGCTCCTGTAAAGGGGTAATGCTGAGTTAGTAGTTGTAATAACTGCTAACAGATGTCGCTGGTCATCTCCTTTAAGAAAATTAAGTAGGGATCCTGAAATTGGCAATCGATGGCGGGGTCGGAATAGCTCAATTGGAAGAGCACCGGCACGGTACGCCGGAGGTCGTGGGTTCAAATCCCGCTTTCGACTGTTTCTTTTTCAGGATTCTATAAAAAAATATAAAATCATTAATTTACATTATAGTTACCGTGTGCGATGCGCATTCACCTAGGTGCATCTAAAATATTATCTGCGTATTTATTTATTATTTTCTATACTAATATTACCTATTGGATTTTTCTATTCAGTATCAGCCCAGAGTCTGGAATTTGTGCCCAATATAGCGATAGGCTCGCCCTCTATCACGTCATGGGACGGAATATGCACGGCGAAATGTGGGTGCACTAGTTGCGCCTCTGCCCACCCTTTTGGAGATAAAAGGCGTGAGTATGCGTAGTATTATAAAGAGGAAAGATTTGATTGCTTTTTTGTTTGCATTAAATAGGCTCAGAAACTACTAGACCCTAGACCGATTTGAAAAATTATTTCACCAATATACAGCTACATTATCAATACAAAGCGGGACTTTTATCCCGGAAAAGCCTTAGAGTAAGTATAACTACGTATAGAGCGCGTGTATGCAAGTGGGAACAATAGGCACGGGTGGGAACATCGTCCTGCGCCGGCCGCAAGCGCTTGTAGTCACTCGAGTAGGAACGGTGTGAGCACACGCGAGTGAGATCTATGCGAATATTTGATTATTAATACTGCAAAATGATTAAATGTTCTGTGGAATCTTGTAATAACGACACCCGGAAACACACTAAACAGAATTCTAATATCACGTTTCACAGGCAAGCCATATTTCAGTATATTTTGACTTTTAAGCCAATTAATAATTGCGTTTTTGTTTATGAAATGAAAGAAATACTTACTGTTCCTAAAAATTTACCGATTACGATGATATTTTCAAGCTATTGCATCGTTTCTATCGCAGGCCTTGACAGTATAAGTTAGCAATCATTAAGATATTATTTTTTGTAATTTTTTTAAAATTAGTAATAAATATCTCAAAAACTAGACATGACTATTTTAGGCTTGGGGAGACTAGCTAAGAAATCCATGGTGCGATGCTCGGTTTATATCCATTGGTTCAATTATAATGGATATCCATATTATTGGTTCTTATTGCTTGTAAAAACTGCTCTTGAGGTACCGTGTTTATAAATCATTCCACATGGCACTACACTAATTCGCAGCATAGCTTTTATCTATATTAACGCAATACGCTTAAAATTACTCACAAGGCCATATTTTGTAGAACCACAATTTTTTTACATCAATATGTACCGCGCCGCCGGACCTGTACTTATCGATAACTGTTGCGTTGCTGCTGCTCGCGTGCCCATCCCTAGCAGTCGCCAACATTTCTATATAAGTAGCTATAATTCACCTGCCTACGCTGGGTATTGGGCGTACGGTGCCATACTAGCGCTCTATAGATAGTTTATACATACCTACTCTAAGGGAAAAACTCATTCACGTGGGCGGAGCCGCGAGCAGAAGTCTAGTAATAAATAAAACTAAAAATAACACTATTCGTCTTCATATTACTTTGTTGGTAAAATGACACTATCCCATTGATTTATAAAAAAATAATCAAAGCACTATCCGTTTTAACAATTCACATTTATATTTAGTGTCACTTATTGATCCTATTTTTTTTAGTGTATTTGAGTTTGTTATTTAGTTAGTTGTGTTGAAATCAAATTGAACCGTTTCACATGAGGGACATAAACATTACGGCACGGGACGGACCCGCCGGCGGAAAATAGCTTTCCTGATGAAATATGATTACGTGCCACATTTTTATTTCTTATCCTCATTTCCAAGAAAACTTCATTGCCTTATTGAAAGAGGCTGGATTATGTTAACGAAACGAAGCACGTTTCTTGTGAACTCAACTTTAGTTACATAGATGATAAAATAATGTTATGGACAGTATTAACATTGAAGATGAAGTACCGGTAGTAAGATTTTTTATTATTGTACTTTCTTCTTCAGCCTCAGAAGGCCACTGCTGAATATTTATTTATTTATTTGTTTAGGATTGCTAACGGAGTTTACAATTATTCTTATAAAATCTACACATATTTATAGCTAATTATCACATACGTAATTGTTACTCTGGTTATAAGCAATCACAGTATGAGCCACAATCTTTAAGACAATAAAAAAGGCTATATATATAATTTAAATATATAGGTAACAGCAACAAAATCAAATCAAACCTTATACCATTAAAATAAAAAAAAAAACAAAAAGAAATAAGGTAATGCATATTAACATTCAGCAATATAGCAATATAGGTCTCTCACAAAGATTTCCAGACCAATCTCTTAGAAACGCCCTGCACCCAGCGGGTTCCTGCGACCTTTACAAGTCAATTGTACCTATATGCAAAAAAAAGTTTCCGTGGCAGTTGGTCTTAGAGCAATATAAAAGTACGGCTGAAAGTTAAGGATGTGGAGCCATTAAATTAGTACCGAATATATTTTGTAATACCTACTATTCTATCATATAAATTCAGGCAATTTGCATAAGATGCCAAAGAAATACAAAAATCATTCCCAACGCGTGCGATACAAATTACAATCAAAGTGATCTCATTAAATAGACGCCTGTCGATTGTCCAGCCCTTTCGTATCAAAACAAAAATTGCAGACACAAAACCGAACCTTATTCAAAACAGCGCAACATCGGTATTCCTGTACCATGTTTAACAAATAAGGAATGATCACAAGGAACCGAATCCACCGAGGCTCTTCGGTCTCCAGGGCCTATATTTCCAATATATTTGGGCGGGTTAGCTGGCAAGTCTTCAAGATTACTGTCAGCAAATAGGACGTCCGACGTGACCTGAAACTGAGATGACCATTAAGGCGACCTAGTGCAAGCGACGCTCATTTTCTCATCTCGAGGGTGTACTGCGCCTTCCTTTACTTATTACAGCATTGTATTTCTTTGTGCATTTGCTTAGCCGGCATTACGTACGGAATTGTCTTTGGGTCAACAAATATACGCTACGTTTCTTTGTTTATTTTGAACGTTTCTGTAATTTTATGCAGCGGAGACTGAATTTGTGAAGTTTGATCAAGCTGTAATTATAATGATACAGTAAAATTTGTTCCAGTAAACTTATAACGTTGATAGAAACAAATTTATTAGTTTAATGCAACTAATATCTTATATGTATCCAAGTATCTCCTTACGTAACAGTCGTCCTCATTCCTTCTTATTGTATTTTAAAATAACCGCAATACTTTATTTAATAATAGAATATACTAAAAAAGCTGCCTCTGTGGCGTAGTTGTATTATGGTACGACTGCAATGCTGAGGTCTCGGGTTCGATTCCCGGGTCGGGCAAAGTGATATTGAGTTTTTCTATTCAGGATCAGCTCGGAGTCCAGAATTTGTGCCCGATATGGCGATAGGCTCGCCCCCTATCACATCATGGGACGGATAACGGCGAAAAGTGGGTGTACCTACTAGTTGCGCCTCTGCCTACCCCTTCGGGGATAAAAGGCGTGAGTGTATATGTATGTATGTAATATATTAAAAAAGCATAATATTATATTATGTTCATGTTCAAATTATACATAATGTATATTCGGTGGGTCCTCCAATAACCAAATGTATCTCTAATACCCAACACAAACGAAAAATGTCCTCGTACATCGGGCATAAAGATGAGGCACGAACGACACAAACTTAATATTCTCGTAAACATGAACTTAACGCACACGTAGATGCTCAAAATAATGCAGTCTCAAACCCGTACGTGCTGTGCAGTCGACGCATTAAAACATTAAAACTCGATTCACCTCAAAATTGTTAGACGTTAAATATACCTTTATATGTGCTGGACAGAGATAGTGCCTTATGAATGCAGATTAGAGTGCTCGAAATAACAATGTCAGGTATAGAAGTAATATGGATCGTGCTACTTTCCTCAGTGGATTGTGAAACGCTGAGAGCTCTTTTAAATGAGCATTTAATATTTTTATTTTATCTTGAAAAATTCTATGTACGAATCAAGATTTTCCTCTTCAGTAACTCCTCATTTAAGCAAACGATGTTAACAAGGCTTATAAAATAAAAAGAAATTGCGTTCTTAACTTTTTATTCTCCCACTAAATAGATTAACGTTTAAATGTTACATAATTATAAATTAGTGTACATAAACTGAAAGTAATAATAAACGTAAAACGCGTGTGAATAAACCCACTCGAACAAAGATAATTACGAGTTTACGATACTCATTGATCAGTTACGAGGTTTGGAGGAAAACAAAGTAACCACTGAAGAATAAAAGCTAGCACAGTAAGCGTATCTAATAATATGGGTAGCAAAAAGTTTTACTAAAAGTGTAAATTACTATGATATAAAACCAACTCATATTTACGGTTCAAAGTGAGTTTCTTACTTTTAGTTCGTAGTAGTATTCTGTGGTTTTAGTATGACCTAGTTTAGCATAGTAATAACTAGACAAATATTATATTGTCAGGTCTTACGTTTTACCAACCAGGCCCAGGACAATAAACAAATTTAACGTTCACTAAACCTAGAGTGGTATACAAAAAGTCGAAATATATTGACGGTGCTGCTCATTAGAGTGTGCTGTGGCATGGTTTAGCGGTTGTACATAATTGAAACCCGCGGCTTGGCCCAATAACAAGGGGGCGGCGGGCGGGCGACGCTTAACGTTTATAAATTAGGGAATTATATTAATTGCGGATAACGCCGACATTGCTACAGCTCATGTTAACGAGCGTCGCGTAGGCTGCGGTGCGTGCTACCTATGCTGTACACACCATACATTTATCGAATTATCTAAATGACAGTAATTGTTGTTGTCACGTGAATATTTATCAGTTCAAATTTTCTTTTAAATTGTGATGAGAAAGGCTTAATTGAATATATATCGAAATATTATTTAGAAATAACATGCACAAGTCAAGTGGCTATATTTTTGTAATTTTGATTTGAAATTTTTCTTATATAATATGTCGTTTGCAGTGTTATGATTATTACTACTTACTTCTTAGGTACCTTAAGATTTATTCTGTTATATTAATCAATAGCATTTACTCTTAGAATAGCAACACTGATATCTCCATTCATTATTAAAATATATAGATATGGAATAAATTACCTTACGGACTTGTTTTATAGCAATTAGAAATTAACATCAATGACTGTTTAATGTAGGGTATCTAGATCTTATCGTTTCTGAATGTTAGAATTGTTCATTAGATAATATGTTCGTTAAAGGCTGGATCATGAAATCATTCATTTTATAGGGCGTTATTAATAAATCAATCTCAAGTTTGAGTTACATCTCAAGTAGACATAATGTATTAATAGTTCAATAAATTATGTCTACTTGAGATGTAACTGAAACTTGAGATTGATTTATTAATACCGCCCATAGGTTCTGTCTCTCACAGTGATGAGAAAATACTAAAAACCAATAACACATGGTTCGAAACATTTTGGCACAAATCACGCAAACAATAATAATCCCGGTGCAGGATTCAAACCTGTGATCTCTCGTTTCATAGTCGACTTTCCACCCGCTGTACCACGGATGCTATTTTACGATGGTAACACCCATCGTAAAGCACGTGGAAATTTATTCGTAGCTTTTGTGTACGTTACTAATTAAATGTTCACTTTGTTTCCAGAGTTGCTGTGTAAGAACAATCAATTTGCGTGACGATTACGGGGATGAAATTAACGCGAGATAACAGCCTCCCACCTGGGGAAGGATTACGAGCTTCAGATAACTGAATGTATTACCTCAATTACGCGCCAGAAAAGAACGGATATTTAAGGCAAAATGCTCCAATTCGTGGTGCAATCTAAACGAGTCTCTGTCGAAACTCCGGGGGAACGTCTTACAGTGTTTATCAGCACTTCGGTCTGGCAGCTTTTGTTTGTTGCCAGCCCTAATACACCGCTTAACATATTTTAATCTTTCCACGCCTTTGTTCAGCGAAAAGTCACTGAGAAATTAGCTGTCTTCAACAACGTTATCGGATTTATGAACATATTTCAGTCTCGAAAGTGAGACGCAAAAATATTTAAATTGAAACATGTTTACGCTTTGTTTGCGTGAATCTTGATTAAATTTTACGTGTTCAATATTTACCGCCTTCTCCCAGTAATATGCCGCAATCAATAACGTAACAACACCCAGTCACACAATCTGCTTTATCACTTGCCAGAAATTTCACCAACTCAGCTACATTTTCAACTTGGGTTATTTTTTTCAACGGAGCGTTCATTTCTACAGCTGCAAGCATTCGAGTGATGCCTTCTTCCGTTAGCCCACTTCTTTTGAACATATCGGTTTTTACCGGGCCCGGATTGACAGCGTTCACTCTAACCCCTGTTGACCCCAGTTTTAGAGCCAGACATTTAGTTGCCATATCAATCGCTGCTTTCGACATGCAATAAGCCGTCATTATAGGTAGTGGTTTCATCGAGAGAATGCTCGAGATATTTATAATATTCCCTTTTGTTTTTATTAGGTAGGGAATAACTTCGTTCGTGAGATGGTACGTACCGCGCGCATTGGTTGCCATTATGTGATCGTAGGCATCCATTTCCTTTTGTATTCCCTCTATTGATGAAACTCCAGCGTTATTAATCAAAACATCGATCTGTCCGTACTTGTTTATGGTTTCACTAACAATTCTTTGTACATCTTCATCCACAGTTATGTCAGCTACAATTATTAACGGTTTTAGACCACTGAGTTCTTCACATTTATTAGCGGTATTCGTTAAGTTTTTTTCGTTCCGTCCGATTAAAGAAAGTAAGGCGGATGATTTCGCGAAATTTAAACTGCAAGCGGCACCTATTCCCGAGCTAGCACCGGTAATTAAAACAACTTTGTCGTGGAAACACATTGTGTATAGTAAGTAGCTGGATAGCGACTGAGTGTTCAGTACGGCGAAATAGAAGAACAGGCTCATTATATGCCAGTCGGTAATGTAACGCTTCCGTATTGGCCGGTACGTACCTAACCACAAAGTGAAACTGCCAGTATCTGATGTCACCACACACGTATACATTTCTTTTTATTACTACATTGAATTTATGATTTGTAATATTGCGATTTTTTCTTTTTATTAAATGGTGCAAATAAATATATCGCATATGTTAAATTTTTCCAACACGGGAATTTATGTGGACAGTATATTTATCATAATGGAATTTTACCCGTATAAGTCTATGATTGTTGTCTTTTTCCTGTTATTAATGTTGTAAAATACTGTTCTGACACCATTGATGTAAAAAACCCATACATGACCATTAAAATGTATAAAAATCATAATATAAAAAAACCCACCGATTTTTCTTCGCCTCCAGCGTATAATTATCTTATTACATTATTTAGCGTATAATAGGTATCTTGTTAAATACCAAAATAAAAATTTCGAAAAAAGATCGGGAGTATTTTTTTTAATAATATCTTACTAATGAAAAAAATATTAAAATAAGTTGATGGCTGATTTGTTCTTTATGAAGGTTCAAGTTGAATAAAAATAACTTGTGAGTTAAAATGTTAATAAAACACATTCCATTAATTTTATACAATTTATTTGAGTCATCTTGACTTACGAAAGAAACATACAAATTAGAAGCGCGTTATTTACAATCGTCTTACATCAAATTGAAACTTACATTAAAAGCTCCCTAATTATCTTTGGCACTTTAATTACGACTAATACTTGAACTACATTTAAGTAAACAGACTAGTTTATTCTACAGAGATCTAAAAGGATGTGCGTGTACATTTGTTTGTCACTAGTTGTGTAAATATTTTTAATTGAACCATTTTGCTTAATGGGAATCGCAGAGGGAAACATTAAACTACATGTATTTACCTCTACTTTACATCACAACCGTGTATCATTTTGTTTAACATCCCTTTCACCGTTTCTTTTTATTTCGTATTTCGAAAGTCATTCCCGGATAAAGTCCCAGTGTACTTTTCTCACTTTACTCGGGATAAAAGTAGATTATGTTAATTTATGGACAAACTTTCACGTGTATACTAAAAATTAGACTTAAGTTATCTTTTTCTTAAACATTACAAATTTATACAGAAATAATATTAGTTTGTGATGGACAGACCCTGAGCTCTAAGATACAGGGATCGTGATACTAATACTTGAAGAGAGAAACGGTTCAATCCCAAGAGGGATTTGTATCGGGTGTACCATTTGCATATTTATGTTTAGTCAACAAAATTAGTATGGATGTGATGAAACATTCCCATTAGTGGATAAAGTTATCCGTATTATAATTAAAGTGGGTAGTTAATTACAACATCTATGAATTTATTATTAACGTTCATTTACGGAAATTAGAACATGATTTTTTATTAACACAATTACTTGCATTATTGTTAGTATAATAAGGTTTAAGTATGCGAAAAATTGATTGGAAGAGACGCTTGTTTTCCGATACATTTATAATTACAACATGTCTGCTTTATACATACCTTATCAGAGAATTCTTAGCTAATAGACATCAATTGCAGTAGAATATGGATGTTGTTGCGGAGAGTTCCTTAGGAAATCTCTCATTACGATCATTCATTGACATTTGCCTATTAAAGTCAACTCCAATTTATATCATGAGTCATATACCACAAGACCTACGAAATACAGAATGAATACCAAGACAGTAGTCAAATTAATACCAAAATACTATATAATGCATTTATCACTGCACAAACATGTAAACTATTTAATACATCCAAATGCATCCTTTAGAGTGCATGAATTCAAATAATGTTTATCATACAATGCAGTAGTGTAAGCAATCTCGACAAATTAATGTCGATACGTGATTCGTACGGACACGGTTGCAATAGACTGTGATTGTTCCTGACATCGGAATTAAGTATTTACTGTTCTCTACACTCGTACACTCGAGTGTCCTACGCGATAAATCTAACAATACAAATTAACTAAATAATATGTTTTATAAAAAAGTCGAGTTCATTAAAACATATTAAACTGCACAGTAGTAGTAGTTTTACTTAAAATTAACTCATAGAAACTACTTTTAAACAGACAGAAAGACATTGTTTTTAATCAAACTATAATATCGCAAGACACTCGGATTAATTTTACCACCTAAACTTTCTAGGGTAGAAATTACTAAATCCTAACTTATCTTTCAGGCCAAGTCTAAGTACTAAATGCCTTATTTTTGCTTGAAGCGGGCAAAAAGATCTACTGTACTAATTTATTTATCAATTGTAGAAGTATTTCGATTCTAAATTGAAGCGTCCCTACGAATTTTATATCGTATTATATAAATTTGCCATAATATAAAAAATGCTTAATGAAGTCTCTCAAAAATGGATAATGAAACTCCAATGAAAATTTAATGAACGAGTACAAAAAATACTAAATATACGTGACACGTGAGCAAAAATCGTAACACTACTGCTTACTAAAAAAAATGCCAAATAGGAGCCATAAAATACATAGTAATTTTGTACAAAAATGATGTGTGTAAACACTGGAGGGAGTGCGATATTGGACGTTTGCATTTATCAACCCTTTACATCAAACACCTTAATGTTAGGTTTCACTTACGTCTAATACAATTAGTTTTAGAAAGATTTGCGACTTGACGACTAGTTACGATATATTGTACCGCATTAGATGAAGTTTTTATCGTTATTTTATATGAAAATTGATAAATATTGGCTTAGGATATCGAACGGTGATATTAACATGGCATGTGGTATTAAATATTTCATTATAAAGGGAACATGGACAAAGCAAAATATGTCCATATTGCTCGGATATATGAGGCAACGAGAGGATGTGCGGTCCAATATATTATTATTTTGTTCACCGAAGCGCGAAGGAGCAACACTACATCTCTCTCACAGCCATTTTAAAATGAATTTCAATTCACTTATCAAACCTTTTTCGATGAACAGGAAATTCCAAAAATACTATGATTATATTGAAATAGTACGCCAGCCTCCTTCACTTACTTTAATGTTGAAACGTAAGGCAGGTACGCATGACTCCGGACTTATTTATTATATTATAAAAAAGTAATCATGCCTTACTCGGTCCCTACTGCACATAATCCTACATTTCATATTAAATACAAGAATGTTATAAAAATAAATTATTAATTATTTCTACATCTACTACTACGAAGCGACTGTACATAATTAATAATAAGCATAAGGTCATAAATTATTTACATCAACTAGTTTTTCTACCATTCTACAACAAAATCTATGATAATAATAAAAGGACATTGAATATATTATATTTACTACTAAAATAATTATCTTTTAAAGTGAGATCGTAATATCGCTTGGCAATATAATCCTACGAAAAATAATGACTTGCAAGTGACTAGCAAATAACATTTTGAGATCATTTCTAACGAATAACTTGATTAAGGAATCTAGTTTGACTATCAAATTCTGTTTCAGGCTTGAAGTTATCGTCGTAAAACTAATAGGCGAAGTTTTGTGCGACAACGTAATTAACGCAAGAAATACTTATTGCAATTTCATGTCGAGTATAAAATGGGAAATATTTTAGTCCTTGTGAATTGTAGGGCCTAAGGCCTAAAGTTGAGTATTATAAAATAAACACTAAGTTACACGGTATTTTTTGAGAGCATTGAATTTGAAGATATTACACTTGTTAATTGTATTGGCAGTAATATTTCGCTCTACATTTAAGCGTATTAGCCAAATCCCTACAGTGACTCCCATAGCTCTGACATATTCCAGGGCCACTTCACTACGCGAGTTTTACTTCAACTTCTATGACACAACCATTTTCAATACAACACTGTTATTTAAGACGTTTTCAGATGGTGGGCGTCGTGGTCGCAGCGGCGCAGGACGGCGAAGTGCGTCATTTGGAAGGTATTGGTGGTGCGACTGCCTCGCTCCAGGGTACCAGTCATCGTGTACCCCATGTTGAAATCAGCTTGCGTTACATTTGTTGTCAGGTAAAGCTGTAGACAAAAATGGACGTGTATATTTTTGATAGCAACAGAAAATTATTAGTCGGCTCTAACAAAAGATGTTTTCTACGAAATTTGCGTATTTGAACAAATTTAAATATATCGAAACATGTAAAATTTGAGAAAGTGTATTTTTTTTAAATACTGTGCTCCACTGAACTTCATTGGTAGTGTAGCAAAACTATTATAACGATAGTATATTTCATAGTTCTAGGTGACTATTTATAAGTATTAAATATGATTAATATGAACCTTAAAATCAGCGTCAGTACTGAGGTGTTTGAATGTGCCGACGATGTAGACAGCGTTCACGCCGCTCACAACCATTTGCGCGTGGGTACTGTGTCTGCAACAAGTAACTATGTTCAAGATCCTGTAGGTACAAGTCTCTGACTACTGTTCTATTATGTTCGTTTTCTAGTACAGAGCAGAGTAGTAAGATCAATTGTGAAAAACAGTTGTGTACCATATATTTTTACACATACACTTACGCCTTTTATCCCCGAGAAGTAGGCAGAGGCGCAACTAGTGCACCTACTTTTCGCCATTATTCCGTCCTATGATGTGAAAGAGGGCGAGCCTATCGCCATATCGGGCACAAATTCCAGACTCCGAGCTGATACTGAATAGAAAAACTCAATATCACTTTGCCCGACCCGGGGATCGAACTCGAGACCTTAGCATTACAGTAGTACCATAATAGAACTACGCCACCGAGGCAGTCTACTACTACTACTGCTACTACTATATATTTGTATATTTTAATAATGTCAGAGTAGAATACAGCTGCACAAATCTGAAAAATATCGTGTATATAAATAGTTGTTGAAATGAAAGTCGAAGGAATACGAGTCTAGATATCACTATACCATAAATCAAAGAGGGACATCGTGTTGTTAATTGCAATCGGAAATCATTCTTCTATAAGAGTCATCATATTCAAGATCTAAGCTATTTCTATTTAATTGGTAAACAACCGCTAAACTCTTACACAATATGAAGAGGCAGCCATTATAATCTTAAGAACGTGAATCTGTTTCACGAGCTACAATCTCTTCGAAAATATAATTTTCATTTATATTTTTCAGGAGGAGATAAGGCGGCGCGGTCGTTTGTCAAGCCAGCAAGAATTAGCGAGCAAGGAAGCTTACCTGAGACCGCAGCCGCCTGTAATACGTCGGCGACAGTGTCTGATTTATATATGGCACATGGTTTCATAATAACTAATAGTTTCAACCAAAACAGGTCGTAACTCATCTTTCGGGATTTGTTTTAACAACGAAGTGTGGTTGATGTTTACAATATATATTCGCAATCTCAAAAATAAGCCATTTTGAATAACATTTGTCTAACACAAAGACATTCAACGGTATAAACGACATGTCCAAAAACGCGCTTACAATTCTAACCAAGATGCTTTATATATATTTGGACAGTAATCTCAACAACTAGGCCTTTGCAATAAATCGTATAATTTTTAAGTTCTGCGATTTTTACGTTCATGTAATTTTATTTTGCTTACAACTACACTTAAAATTAAAAAAAAAATTAGTTATAAATGGAGGAGCCTAAAACATTTTTAATGGATCCAAGATTCATACTTCAGCCCCTTTAATATCCCTAAAGTTTGAGCCTGGTTAGATTTTGAGGCCCTGCACCTATACAAAAAGCGGATATCTCCTTTATAATCTTAGAACTCTCTGGTCTAATGTCAAACCTAATTCTAAATCATGATTATGAAAACACAGTTAAATACATATGCATGTTTTGTGTGAATGTTTCGTTAGAGCTGCGAATTCAAGAGTTACTGCTAGTTTAATGGATATTACATTTATTTGTGTCTTGTATACAATATAATATAACAAATTGGTAGTTAGTTGAAAAGTATGGCGTTGACAATTTTATTATAAGATATATAATATTGACTGCCTCGGTGGCGTAGTTGTATTACAGTACGACTGCAAAGCTGAGGTCTCGGGTTCGATCCCCGGGTCGGGCAAAGTGATATTGAGTTTTTCTATTCAGTGTCAGCCCGGAGTCTGGAATTTGTGCCCGATATGGCGATAGGCTCGCCCCCTATCACATCATAGGACGGAATGACGGCGAAAAGTGGGTGCACTAGTTGCGCCTCTGCCTACCCCTTCGGGGATAACAGGCGTGTGTGTATGTGTGTGTGTGCGTGTGTGTATATAATATTGCAAATGTTACGGTGGGTATTATTTAGATATTAAATATATATGTTTCTGTCTTTATGAGCGTTATTTATGCTACAAACATCCGACTGAAATTGTATGCCGTTTGTACAAAACAAGCCTATGCTTTTACGCCCGAACTGAAAATATAATTGAACTTGTTTAAGTAACAGTAATTTGGGTAAAGCAGGTATCACAATCCATACATCGCTTGAAGTACAAGACAACAATGAGGAAAATGCGCAACAGTCATAACAATTCGTAAGTAATAATAAAAATGGATTTTGCATAATGTACAATCACACGGCACAGAAAAAGTTGAGAGGGAGTTATTGTGTCCTGATGAGTTCGAGAATTCGCAGTAAGAACCCCGATCACGTATTCCAGTTAGTAGGGCGCGAATCCAACACGTACCTAACAGTGCCCTAACGGTCTTGTAATGGCGCCCACCGGGTAATAGCGTTCAACGTCTTATGTCCGCCCTGACGTCTCGGTCAAATTAAAAATGTTTATGATCCCCGCACTAGTACCAGTTTTCTACCCTATTATACAGTCCAGGAAACTCGGTTTTCGCAAATTGGTAATAGTTTACTGGATAATTACGGTTAAGTGGAAAGCTTTTATAGGTATGAAGTAAGTTTGAACCACGCCACCCTTGAGTTTTTTTATTGTGGTATATTTTGCTACATTATTATAGTATTTAAATGATTGCATATTTTTTTTAAAGATGGTCGTATCTAATAGTCAGATTAGTAAAAGCCATCATGTTATCATAATGTTGGTATTTTTATATTGACATAATATTATACGCACACTAAGATTCAGGTCTTGCGGTGTTAGTATCAAGAATTACAAGAAACTTTCGCTTTCATTGCATCCAGACACGAAATAAATATTTGCCGTCCATACAAATATTTGTCTCAGTTTGGGGATGAAAGCCACAGTCCTTTATTTACCATGGAACTATTAGATGATTATGTAGGAAACACAGTGGTAAGTTTGATAGTTCGTTTGTAGAAGGTTCGACATGTTTCTGGCATATACAACACATTTCGTTCGGACATGTGGTCAGTAGTAAACGATCGTGGCAGACTTTGTTCGTACACGATGAGGATGAAAAATTCCGAAAGGTCTTGCGGAGTAAAACATGTGTTCAAGATGTATCTGTATTTTACGAATAAGGTGTTGAATTTTGTGCTAAATTGGTGTTTCGAAACTAAGCTCGAAACAACGGCTGTTTCTGTACATTGAATATGAAAGTATCCTGAATGAATCTTTCTCGGTAAAATTTGGAAAGTGACGACTGTAAAAAACTTTCCTACATAAAAATTTTAACCGTGGTGCCTTCAGGAATGATAAATCGAACTTAGCTCGTTAATTCTATAAGTCAGCATAGTTAGGCTCTCACTTATTTTATATTAATTTAAGGTGATTACTAAAGACATTTACTGATAGTTATGGACCCCTTAAGTACAGGGAATGAAAACTAATATAAAAAGGCGTGATAGTGCTGGAATTTGAATTGTTTATTAAAAGTCGGTCTTGGTGTAGCAGCGTTCGTTCAGAGCAAACTTAGTTTTCATAGTTTAAAGATTTCACTTTATTTTAGTTTTATGAAGGAAAGTTTTTATAGTTTTATTAAAAAAAAATGTTATTTGGCATGCAAAGATTTATTATTTAACTGAGTGCTGGGTACAATAAATTCTAAGGAAAGTAATGCATACATTACGATTTCATACATTATGGTGTAGTCAGTAGTGAAATAAAATAAATCGTAATAACATCTTGTGAACCAATGACAGATACAAAGGGTATCATTTTAAACATTTACGAATTACTTTATATATTAAATATGGTTATATAATACCTAGTCTTGCCATAAATATTGTAACGAAGAAAAACTTTTTTACCATTGCAAATAACATTTATTACTTTTACAGTGTGTTAGTATAATACATAAATATAAAACAATTTAAAATATAAAAAGCTTATTCAAAGTGGTCTCCATTGGCTGCAATACAGTCCGTTAAACGTTGAGACCAGTTATCAATAGAACCACGCAATCCTTCCATGGGAAAATTCTTCACTGCCAATCGTATGGATTGTTTTAGGGACTCCAATTTATCATGGCGTTTAGAGCTGCCGTACTCTCTATAGCTGATCATAAATAATAATTCCAGCGGATTAAGATGGGGACTAGACGACGGCCAGTCTTCAGCTCTGATGAAGTCCGAAACGTTCGCTTCCAACGAAGGCAGCGTGGATCGAGCTTTATGACCCGGTGCCGAGTCTTGCTGGAAGGACCATACTAGGTTATTGAACATGGTGTTGTTAAGGGGCTTAACTACCTTCTCTAGAATGGTATCTTGATACACTTGTGCCGGTGTTTTGATACCTTTTTCACAAAAATATGTCTCAGTCACTCCTTCATAGCTAACACCCCACCAAACCATCACTGAAGTCGGATAATGCCCATGTTGCACTCTGTCAACTAATTGGGAAGCTTCCTTAGAGCTTCGAGCATAGATACAGTCATTTTGTTTGTTAAAATGTTGCTCAATTGAAAAAAAAAAGAAATCAACCGTAAATTTACCACCATATTCTTTTTTAAATTATTAGTTACGAAATGACCACTGCGTCTCTTATAGGCTGCAAGTCTTAGGTCATCTTTTAAAATACGCGACAGAGTTCTAGGTGCTATCTTCATCTCCTGAGATAAAATCTTTTGCTTTCGGACAGGATTTCTTCGAATTCTTTCTCTTACTGCTTTGACCACCTTTTTCATACGAACACTACGTGGATGGCCAGGTATTTTTCTGTCACAAACAGAGGAGGTCTCATTGTACCTATTACTAGCTCGGTACACAAACATTTGACTAATACCAAGTGTATGGAGAGTTTTGAAAATTGCATTTGCTCCATACCTACTTTGTGTAATGCAATCACAGCGATTCGGTTCTCTTTATCACCCCACTCCATTTTAATATCGCAAAATATTCTACAATATATATAAAAATGACAGATTCCAAATTCAAATGTAATATTTTTTTATTTTTAATCGTAACAGTAGTTATGGCCAGACTAAGTATAATGCTAATTTGCTCAGTGTACTTATTCCAAATAGTGATTACAAAATGAAATTAATTATCATTCCAAGCTAAGCTATTTTACAACAACCTGAAATATTTAATAATTTCTAAGTATACAGAAGATATAAAAAATATCAACCCGCTACTATTGTCCGTGGAGATCTGTGGGGCTAGGACGTAAAACGAAAAACACGATGCGTCTCCGCTTTGTTTTATTGTGATTGGTTGAGTGACTGACGTATCGGTATTTTGATGTTTGTGATTGATCGAGAGACCGATACGTCAGTCTCTCAACCAATCACAATAAAACGAAACGGAGACGCATCGTGTTTTTTTTCACGTCCTAGCCCCACTGAGGAACTTATCATGATATACGAATCGTTTAGGCAAAGTAGTGCGGACGGCAATAATCGTTGATATAAACGGTTCTCGCTCAGCCACACGCCGCGCCGCGCCGCATCGCAGCACCCGGTGTCGAAGTAGGTACATGCCTTTTCCGTCGTGTATAACTGTTCTGTGATAATCTTACTCTCATTATAACTAACTTAATAAACTATTCTAACTTGAGCTAAAATGTGTTAACTGTAATTATAAAATCCTCTTAGTTATTTTAAAAACGTAATATTAGTAATAGATTTAGTAGAAATGGACATAATTCTATCCCATAATTTGAGTATTACTTGAATGTTTTACGCATTGTAGCTAAAGGTTAACGACAGAGCACAAGGGTTTCCAGATGTTGAATGATGAAAAATAAGTCTTCATTATTTGTTGACTCCGATTTATGTAAATGTACTTATTCTTTATAGATTTAAACATAAAAAAAATAGAGAAGTTTGCAGTCATTTAAAACTAAAGTTATGGTAGGCACAGTTGTTTATAAGCAAACACGGCGCCTACCACTATGCTCGTTGTACTCGCAAGCATTATCTATATTGTTAGAAACAGAAGCGATTTTGATTTAAATAAAAACTATTTATTACTGATTTTACATAAACACATTTAACAGAAATACTTTTACAAAGATATCGGCAACTAACCGACCAGCATGAAAGTCAATGTTCAACTTACTCGACTGCCACGAACTATGACTGAGATCGACTGCGAGACTGAGCGCGACTGAGAGCGAAAGAGAGTGAACATCGATATGCCACCCTTTTTATACACCCAACTACCACTTCCACTATTCGTTTGACATTTGGACTGGTTTTCATAACTGGTTAGTACGCTACAAATACCGTTACAAATACCCTCACAAAACTGTTATCCTAACAATATAATAAGGCGCATTCCATCATCCGCAATGTTTATTTAGAGCACGTCCATGCCACCTCTCGGTGCTTGCGTGATCGCGCGATAATTGCGCCCCTGACGCCTCACGCCGTTTGTCATATCGCTCTGGCAACGCCGCACTGCCGTGCCAGATTCCACTTTCAGAATATCCTTAGTGTAAGGTTATGGTATGCCAGGTTACTTTATTAATAATATAGCTGTTGGTTTATGTTTGTTTAGTATTTTGTATCCTAAATCTGTAGGAGAATTGATAAATGTCACAGCGCACTAACTCAAAGGCATCGCGTAGACGCTGTCATCTTGTCGCCAAGAAGCACATCACTATTCAGTCGCATTTAGACAGAGCAATTTTTGATAGCAATAATCGTACTCAATCATTGCTAGCAATAATTGTTTTTATGAATATCCGTCAAAATACTTTTGCGTGTGTTCTGGCGGGGTAACTTTATTCGTGACAGTTGCTTCAGCAACTGACTGGTTTGAAAGATTATTATAAAATTGGTTTAAAGCCATCCTAATAGTTTGATACAACGAAAGAGTCGTGAATACTGAATGCAGTGGATACAAAACTCAAACTAAGAAGGAAGTCAGAACGCAGAATTTAAATATAATTTCTGTGTGCTCTGTGCACGCTGCATTTCTGAAGTATGCTAAATAAGTTAATATTTAGCATATTTTCTGACTTTGATAAGATAGATGTATTTTGAGGAAAATATATTGACAGGTAAATGTAAAAAAAAACGTAGCATTCCACCGCTTTACAGCGCACCGCTCTGCGTGGTGTGCGCTGGCCTTCACGTACTTACCTGAGTCACGAGCGTCGCAAAGCGGTTAATTACTAAAGCTGTGCTTACGGCTTAATGCTCAACATAACGTGATAGAGTGTTTCCTTTTCAGAACCGTGAGGCCATTTAGTGCCTACAGAGTTTTAATCTTACTGTCCTTTAGACACCGTAATATCCTTTGTAGCTTTAATTCGGAAATTAATTTTAAGAATTATTATCACAATACATTATTTACTAGGAATTACTGTGAATTTAAAATCCACGATCCTGGTATATTGCAGTAATTATAATTATGAAATACAAGATAAATATTAGCATATCTGCAGTAGAGGGACCAGAGTACAACTGCCCAATTTAAGTAGTACATTTCCAGATTATTTACCTCCTGGTACCTGCCACTTCGACCACTTTGCACCTGGAGCGCCGCCACCAGCACGGCTGCAGCGTCCAGTACGAGGACGACGCGCTTCGCGCCCAACCCTCTTCCGGAAACATCAGTACCTGCACAAAAACATCACTCGTTTAAATTGATTCTACCAACAATATAAAACCGTAGAAAGTTTCCAACCAGAGGTGAATTCGCGCCGATGTTATCTCTACAATCATTGCGCAATTTACAAAGTAATATTTTACGTAACCGCTATCGCCAATACAACGGAAACAGAAATGAGGGCTTCACGAAACGTTGAGTACGAATTAACTAAATTAGAAAACTTTACAAGCCTTTCGACGGCGGGTTGAAAAATAGCTTTTTGACTAAAACTAATATTGCGGGCCAGAAACAAAACAAAGCGGAGTTGTAACGAAGTTGTTTCAGACGCTAGAGTTTACAACCGCGGGCGACGGGCGCCTGTAACCGGGCTGGCGCTCGTTTACGTTTACAGCCGGAGCACTTCCGCAGGGAACATCATCGATAACGTAAACGCGAGCGCGTATTGCCAGCGAGACTCGTTCGCTCGATTGGCTCCTGGCATTCCGTCCTCATTTTCTTCACCGCGTCTCGGGCAATATTTTTTTTTTGTAAAGTGTTTTCCTGCTTTCGACAATATTGCGTCAGTTTCAAAGAAGCGGAGCTGACGGGGATGAAATCGCTTTCGCATTGAGTGAGCACACTAATGATTGAGTTCCGTGCAGGAGGCTGGAGGAGACGGCCGTCCTGTCGCGGCGCGCTGCTGTCGCGCGGGGGACACCACGTCCGTTTTCACTGCCCACCCTTTGACGGCTCTACCATCCAATTTAATGATTTAAAAGCCTTTCATTGTTTTTATATTAACTTGTCATATCCATTCGGTTTTACAGAACGTAATTTTTTAGTATTCATATAGTTAGAAGTGGGTGGGTTATGGCAGTAATATTCCCGCTGGAATTGTCTGAAATCGCTAAGTCATGTATTTCTCCCTCCCCCGGTGTGCCGACGGAGCGTTGCCCATTACGAGTATTCTGAGTTTTGGCTAGATACTTCTCTGTTGTAACTTTCGATAATGACATTACCAACCGTGGCTTTGAATTCTAATTTCAAGCACTTCATAAAGATGCAATAATATTCGAAGAAGTTACAACGAGAATGGTGAATAGATGTTGCACATAGACAGTTCGTGTATTTATTTTCATCTACCAGTAGTTCAAACATTAAAAATTACGGAATAATTAGTCGCTTACACTTTACAATTAATTACCAAATAGAATACACTTTTTAATTTTCCGCCTGACAAACCCACTTCAATATATACCATTAATATTCAAGCGTCCTTGCTTCGAGGTTTATCGACACCTTTTTGCATGAAGCAATCAATTCGCGTGGTAGTCTAGGGTCGTCCAATTATGAACCGCACTCAGAACGATCTATTAATTACGTCAAACTGTGCGCCATTCAATCAGTGATACTTTAAAATTAATAACAAGGCAGTCAGTAGTCACTTGATTAAGCCGGCTTTTCACATTACCTACAACCGTTTGAAAAATCCTTGTTATTTCAAACATAATTGACCTTGGTAAAATTCAAAATTTGAAGGAGTAATAAAATAATTAATTCTGGAATTGCTTGAATTTTACAACGTTTGTTCGAAGGCTGAGTATTGTTGTGCTAAGTTTGCCGGAATAATATTTGGAACAGGCGAAATTTCGTCAAACTTCGTCAGCTAGTTTGCGTGTCATTACCCAACATTACTAATTCACGGTCTCCGTGCGCATTTCCTCTCAAGACTGTCTTAACGATGCTGCATTGTGTGCAGTGATATGTTGACTGTACTTATGTTATACATACGAAACGTTTTAGGTGCTTGCTTTTTAGGGTGCTAATTATTGCAACATTAATTGGTAGATATAGATAATTAATATAGATAAAATCTGAAATATTGAAATGTGATTAAAAACCCACCACTATACTGTTAGAGTATTCTATTTTTAAAAATCCTTGGGGTGTCTACATAAGAATATAATGGCGGGTACTTTAAAATAAAAGTGTGCAAAACAAGAATGGACGTCAAATTATAATTAGTGGGATTACAGTTGGACGTCTAAAAGTGCACTTCACCATTTGATGGAGAGTCAGTTTTCCCTCTACAACATCACTATGTTAGTTGTCGTAACTACTCGTCGTCTCAATTAATATGTAGAACTCAGTTTTAGATCTATTAGCGCATCCTGATTATTTTGCAATATTTTCATACTTGACTTGTAAAGTTTTTACGATACCTCCATATCATACAGTTGCTCTTAAATGCTCCAAGAATTGCTCTCAACAACCAAGTGACGTGATGTAGAAAAAACGCTGTTGGTGATTTCACTCACGCTGGCCTAGAGGTCGTGGAAAATATTGACCATATTTATATATAGTACAACCAACTAATAAATACGATCACGTTACTGATTACGATCAAAATACCATATGAGGAATTCTCTGCCAGACTCTACATGCCTCTTTTAATAAGTAAAATACCAAAGCCTCCAAAACTCAAGCACCAAACGAGTTTACAGTTAGTAATTTTTAATATGTCCGTAGTGTCCCACAGATTCCATCACCAGTGCCGATAGTCACGTCTCGACACTCGACGCCACTCGACATCGGGCCGCTCGCTGCCGCTCGTTGCTCTGCTCGCTGCATTACAGTGTCCCACGGATAAATTGATACTAGAAGTAATTATAGTGATTGTACGGCCTAACTAAATGACAATTTCAATTTGGCGATCAATGTACCTACATATTTAATATGCTTTTGCTTAATCCGATAAGTAGATGTGTGTTAACAATGAATGAAATCCTCGTAGCCAGTTTCGGCTACGGCGGCCAATCTCAACGGAGATAAGCCAAGTATGCAGGAGATATTATAGTGCACAAGTGTGTGCGCAATACACAGGTGCACTCGCTATTCCTTCATTCTCATAGTCCAGTGAGACGGCAATCCGACATGACCGGAGAGAGATCAGACGCAGGACCAACGGCTTTACGTGCTTTCCTAGGCACGGGGGAGTAACAATATGACTTAGTTGTAGTACCTATGTGTATCATGAAGGTATGGATGCCTCAGAACAATAATGGCTCTATATTAGTCATTATTCTGATCTAAATACACTATTTATGATTGCATTGTTTCTGAATAGACAGTTTGTTTTATAAAAAAGAGTACTTTATAACTTATAGTTTATTGCCTATGTATTGTAATGTCTTCTCGAGGTTTTTGAATTGCATATTTTTTATGCGTAGTTCGATACTTAAATTTAATTTATAGGTAGTTGTAATATAATTGCTGGATATTTTACACTTATATTTGATATAATTTAACCAAACAAAATAACTTTAAATCTAATTACATCCTCTAAGTATTGCATTATACGAACGCGGTCGAAGCTGAAATAAAAGCAAGTTAAATGGGTCAACCTCACCATAGTGCGCCCAGTCTCTTCCTGTAATAATAATGTAATTCGGTGTAAAGTAGGTACGTAGTACAGTTTGGCGCCGGTTCGTCGTAATTGGATTTAGTCTGGACTAGGAATACGACGTGAGGATTACCGCTTTAACGGATTTCACTAATGCTACAATTTCAACTCTGAAAAATCACGCTAATCATTTCTCTTCATGATCACTTTGAGTGTTTATTTCGTTTAGGTGATGTTTTAATTATTGTGATCTGAGTGCGCTTTTGTACCTTCTTCTTAGGAATGTTTATTCTTTTACAATGTGTCTGTGTTTTGATTTTGATTTTTAGCATGCGGTCAGTGTCCCAAGATCGATTCACGAGTTGATAAAATTATAGAGAGTTAAAAAGCTTAGCAATGGATTCCAAATAAGATCTAGGCTGAAGTATGCGTCAGAGCATAAAAATTACATTACAATACCTAATACTAATAATAAAAAAAAATGTCATTTGGCACCGATGTGATTGATGATTATTTAATTTAACCCGTCAAACCCCGCATACATATAGATGTTGGGGAACCCTATATACGCGGACGCCGGCGTCCGTAGCGGGTGATGTTAACACAGGATTCGCCACGAGCAAATGTTCTAAATAAAATTTTACTTGCGCACAAAGTCTCTATCTGTAGCTATGTCAAACTTGCATTTGTAAAACACTTCGGATTATATGTCAGTCAGTGTTCAATTTAATTTTGGACCAGGGTCTCACAGTTTGCTTGGATATGATCACTTTTTATGTTAAACTTTTTGTTTGCTCGATTAAAAACGTTTGCTTAGGACATGCGATCGAATCAAATTGATTTATTATCGGAACATGTACGAAGGCTATCTATGCGAGCTATTCCTTTCGTTTTTTGTATGTTTAAGAAGCGTCCGATAATAGAAGGAAAGGTTCGCCGTTCATCTCAGAAATATATAACATAAATGCTTTAACAATATGTTTAAGTTACGTACAACTTTACAAATACAAAGGTCTGAAAATACAATCACTCACATCAAACTTGCATGTGTAAAATGTAAAATAAAAGAGTTTTGACTGAAACATCGTTAAGGTAAATCACAGTCTATGCCTTCCATTAGCAAACTAATTTGACCCGTCCTGTACATTCGTCGAGTCACTTTCAGTGTAATTCGGTAGCGGATCATCCACTTGACAGTTTCCATGTATCGGATATGGCGGTGCATTCGGTGTCAAAATTTAATTAACCTGCTACGAGTATATCGGGCTGAAGGCTCGCGTCAGACCTGCGAGTTTCATTAGTGCAGGACCCAGTGTACATTACACATTTGGGTATTTGTGTTTGTAAATGTGCATTTTGAGTCAAATAATAGCGTTTTAGATTCATAGTTTAGAATGGCGAGCGAGTTTACGTGACATGAGTGGCAAGTTTTTGATAGCGCACTGCAAAAAGCGTACCGAAATGTCGTGTTATTGTAAAATGAACGAATAATTAAAATTTACATACACACACTCATGCCTTATATACCCGAAGGGGTAGGCAGAAACGCAACTAGTGCACCTAAGCATATTCCGTCCTATGATGTGATAGGGGACGAGCGTGTCGCTATATCGCGCACAAATTTAAAACTCCTGGCTGATACTAAAAAGAAAGACCCAATGTGATTTTAATTAAAATTTAACCACGTGGAAAATGTCTGCAGACCCGCTGCTGCATGGTGACTAAATATTTGTAATAGCATTTTCCCTATATGTAACGAGTCTCAACTGAGTAGTTAACGTTGACCACTAAAATTGATAGAAATAAATCGCACGCCTATTTACATTTTACAATAAAGATGAGCATTTGTATGACCTACTTAGTTTACTAACTCTTATAGCATATTATATACAAATTCCGTCTAATATTATTACAAAATATTATTTTTTTTCTAATAAAAACTTAAGAGTTGTGAACGCACGCCCGCTGCCGTAGCCCGGACTAATCATAGAAAAGTTTTTTTTATTATTATACTATACATTGAGGTATGTAAGAGATTAATTATGTGCCTAACAAATAGCCTCCAAACTATTTCACGTCTTCATTAGCAACTTCATCAAACACACTTCCTAAAATTCAGTACGATAAAACAAATACACTACTTAATGGATGTAAAAAATATAACTCCAATAAGGATTAAACCGTTCCGCGTGCTCTGTTTTGGTAGCGCTAGTTTGATGCGCCGCGCTGCGCCGGGGCGGGAACGTGGCCAGCGGCGCCCGCCAGGAATTATCAATTTGCAGTTTGATGACGCGACAAAGGGGGCTTTGGGGTTTTGTATAGAACCACACTCTAACTCAATTCCGTGGCCACTTGCAAATAGTTTATTTCAACACTCAGATGAAGAGTGGAGATGGGAATAGAGGGATTTAAAGATAATCTTTTTTTTATAGTTCCTAGGCATTGTTTGTGTCTCCGCCTGCGTGGTTGTCTCTTCATGATATAAAAGCAATGCAATTTGCCAGGATATCTTTAGGCTATTTGATTTATCTGTATATCAAATTTTATCCAAATCTATTTAACGGTTTCTATGTTTAGATACTTCTAACAAACATACAAATATGTAAGCATAATACGTTGAAGTTAGAAAGATATTTAGATCTTTATAAAGTTTCCTTTACTTTGCGTCCGCAATAAAGAGTTTTTGTATTGTATAAATATTAATGTTCTGCCCCACGGTTCGGCCATATTTTGTTTCATACAACTGACGTGCAACAGTAATTATATAATTAATTGCACAATCATGATAGAATGCGTACATAGTTGATACATTTAGCAAGTATAATTCCGTAAGAGCCAAATCTGTGCCCCTTCAACCCGACAGAATGAAACATGAGAAAACTTCGGTTCATTTAAATTGAGTCGTGAAGTTCCTAACACTAGTCATTGTTACCAAAGTTCAAACGACTGTAGTTTATTTAATTACAATAGTTAATAACCCAGTAATTCGCCTTTATTAAAGCAATTCGAATCGAAACAGTAGCATTGCTAGTAAATTACACAATACAGAAAAATAGTTGGGGTAGCACCGGCTACCGCAATACCTTTTACCTCAACACACAAGGAAATTAAAACTCCCCAGACGTTCGACGTCCAGACAATTGTGTTACAAAAGGTTGATTCAGCCAACAAATCAATTTTAGACATCCGAAGCTTTTAATTGGACAATATAAGGCAAATAAATTGGTAGGAATAATTCGATTTCAGTTTGATTGTTGGTATTTATTGACAGTTTAGTTTTTATATATCTAGATACATTGTTTAAAAATATGATATTGTATTGTAATTTTTGCAGGATATAAAATATTTTTCGTAATAGAGAGTATCAACAATGATGTAAATTAAAGTCAAGTTATTTTCATAATAAAAAAACTGGATAAGTGCGAGTTAGACTCGCGTACCGAGAGTTCCGTACAAACTTGTAGGTAGGTATAAGTTCAATAGTTTTGCCAAAATTTATTAATAAATTAAAATTTATTTAATCGGATATAAAAAGTTTGTAAATTAGTTTTTTTTGTTATTAAAGCATCTAACATTACTGCTATAATCAGAACACAAACTAGGTTAAAGGACAACTATAATTTTGCCGTTAGATCCCTAGACACGGTTATTGCACCAACCGCAAAAAATAAGTTTGTAACAGTAAATTCGCTTTTTTTGTTATTAAAGTACATATTTATGGTTTTCAGATTTTTTCTCTTACATGTGCTATAATACCTTGTTTCTCGCCAAATTTTATGATTCTAGGTCAACGGGAAGTACCCTATAGGTTTGATCCCCTTGCAAAATTGACTTACAAGTTTGATTTTTTCACAGCTAAAAGAGACCGCAGACGCGATTATAAATAATTTGATATCTCTACGCATGCCTGAGAAAAAAGGTCTTGACAGACGTCTGTCTGTCCATCTGTCTAGACAGACAGATGGACAAAGTGATCCTATAAGGGTTCTTTTCGAGGTTCAGAACCCTAAAAACATACATTTTTCCATTAAACTAACACACAATATATTATTTTTTTATGTGTTACAGAGTAACGTAAAAGGTTTGTGTGAAAATCAATATTCTGTAATTGATTCCATGAACATTTAATACGATGGATAACCAAGGGCAAGTCCAATCAACGGAAGAAAGCGCAGACTAAGTATTTGGTCCTCTTTTCCGCATTGACACGTGAAGGGTGATGCGGCTTATCAGATAATTCACTGCAACTAGCGGTGACACGAGCGAAATTGCATTGAATGCCCCCTCGATAGCTGTCGGAGCTCATCCCTGGGTGGCATACGAATTACGCACGTATGATTGCCTGATATATACCTACGAATCAGAGTGTATAATTAGGTAGGTAATGATGGTAACTCTAGTAGTTCTAATATTGTGACGTCAACCTCTGCCTTATTGGTCTTTGCCGAGCTTTGGTGAACACAAATTTGGTAATAGGAAAGGATTTCGACATTAGTGTTGCCAAAATTCTCAAGAATAAATATGTGTATAAGAGGACAAAGAATAAGGGTATAAAAAAGATTGTTTTACTTACTCGTATAATTTTCGATAATTAATATCGTAGCAAAACATCCATCACACAGATCGAAATAGGAAAATGCTGTTAACCTTGGCAGTGTTTTAATAAACATGATGTTTCATTTCTCCATGGCACGGCGCACTGAATCCGACAGAGTTTTCGCGTGAAACCTTTGCGTGCATTCCATTAAAGTTTTGCGACGGCATCAGCATATCACAGATATTAAAATGACAACGCAAAGCTATGTTAAACTGAATTGTAAACTAATCACGACTCATCATGCATGCATGAAGTTCTCCATCGAGCGGGTACGTTTCCGCGTGCAGTAATAAGTAAATTGATAGAACGTGATCTTTGAACATTACAAAGTACAAAGGGGAGTATACTTGTGTGAGAAATATGTAGAGCTACCTTACTGTAAATGAAAGTTTTATAAAGACAACACCTTTTCGTGCAATAATTAGTTATAGATGTACTATTACAAAGACATATCTATGTCGTTGCTACTTGTTATTACCAGTGAAATAGTAATCGATATTGATTATTTATGACTAGTATTGCACGCGGCTCCGCCCGCGTGAAATAGTTTTTCCGTGATTAAAACATTTTCCCGGGATAAAAATTAGCCTTTAGCACCTAGGAGTAATGTATTTAGATTCATATTAGTGAAAGAATTTTCAAAATCAGTTCAGCAGAAAATAAACCTCTTCAGCTTTATAATATGAATATAGTATAGATTTTCACTGGCGATATAAATGAAGAAACTCTTGAATTCTATACAAAGTGTTTTAATATATCGAATAAGAAAATATATACCTTATAATACCTACTTATATCAGATTCTTTATATTAATTATTTAAACATAAATAGCTCTCAGCGGAAATCCTGGTGTTTTTACTAACCTCGAAACTCCAGGTAAAAAAAAACAAGACTGAAAGGCTAATACAATATTTTCTTGGCAAATAAAATAATATTATTTAGAGACAGCTGAGACCAAGCATTTTAAGTTACTTCAGCACCTAACATAATATTATGGACAATAGTTGTGTATATTATAGTTTCCTATAGCTATTATAAAATAGGCATTTTTTTTATTTTATTATTATGTATTCCATTAAAAATATTTAAAGAGAGATATCACGAAGAGAAGGTATTTTGTTACAAGGTTACAAGTTTTTTTCATTCACCAATTAAGTATAATCCTGTACTCAGGAATGTAAAAATGGATATGGATATATATTATTTACTTGAACAAGATAAAACCGGGCAAGTGCGAGTTGTACTCGCGCATCGAGGATTCCGTACAAACTTGTAAGTAAGGTATCTAAGTTGTATAAGTTCAGTAGTGCGCCAAAATTAACAAAATAAATTAATCAAATTTAAAAAGTTTTACAGTTTTATTTTGTTACTAAAGTAAATATTTACGGTTTTCAGATTTTTACATTTACATGTGCTGTGAAATCTTGCTATTTGCCAAACTTCATAATTCGACGTCAACGCGAAGTACCCTATAGGTTTTGATTCCCTTGCGAACATCTTTTGATCGCGTTGACTTACAATTTTAATTTTTTCACAGCTGAGAGAGACCGTAGACCCACGTATTTGATATGAACTTGATATCTCTACGCATTTCTTAGAAAAAGGGTCTTGACAGACAACAAAGTCCTCCTATAATGGTTCCTTTTTTTTTGAGGTACAAACCCTAAAAGAAATTCCTTTATTGAATATTTTTCATTTTTAGAATCTCGTTTTTGATTTTAATTATTGATGATTTCTTGGACTATAAAAACACCGAGTAGTAGACCAAGATTTATATTTCTACAAAATACAAAGTGAACTAAAATGACTTTCAAATGAAATTCCATTCAAATGTTTTTTATTGTTTTAAATACATTATTTTTTAATACACATTGTTTTGTTCAAACTCACTGATGTAAGGAAATATAACCAGGTAAATTATAAATCATAATTTAATTTGTCGCACAAAAGCACGCGTATAATAGGATAAAGTTTTAACATACTTTGCAAGTACAAAGGACGTATTTCTTGCTCGAAAAGCCGGTCAAAAAGCTGTTGAAGTAACTTTAATTCATATAACTTACAGAGCGTGGCGTTCAAGGGACGAGCCCTCGGAGTGATGGCGAACACATTCCGAATGAAATGTAGGTCGATGTAATCATTAGTCATTAATTATAACTTTTATGCCTTCTATCTACGCTTTGAATAGCTAAGGTTTGTATATTTGCAAATGAAATGGAATTCGTGTTTTGAAGTAATTTGCGGGGCGATAATGTGATTTTGGTCTATTCGGTGCCAATCATAAATATTGCCGTATTCCCAATACTCAGTAGCATAGAAAATACGATTTAGGTCATAGTAATTACCATAACAGAATTGCTTGATAGTAATTCTTAACTGAAATTTCAAAATACCCTTATCCGAATACTTACCAAATAATAAAACATATCAAGAAGTCAAAAACGAAGCGGCAATACCAGAAATTACCCAAAGTAGCACTAAGATACCGCTGTTGGCAATTAGAATTGCTGAAGGCGTTTATGATTGGTGATTGGGTTCAGTACGTTTTCCGGCAGGCATGCGGGCTACGCGAGCCCCGGGCGATCCGACGCGAGGTAATATACAAAGGGCGTTAAGTGGCGGTAGCGGTCCATCCGATGAAACAAAGCGAAACCAACGTTTTGAAAAAAAATCATACATTTTCCGAAATATACTATTATACTTGGTATATTGCTGAAAATATGTGTGTAAAGGCTGTGTGCATATTAATAAAAAATATTCACTTTGCGTGCAATCAAATTCTCTGGTCGATTTTACAAGAAAAAGCCTTGTATTTCATACATAAATATTCCCACTCGGAAATCAATCATAACAATATACTATTTTATTGTTATGTACGATTTTACGCGTTATTTATGACCATTAAGGATTCTAAGGATTTTCGAATGAACACGTTAGTCCATCGATCTTGTCAAATCGCTAGTCATAGACAACGATCTTCCCCAAATATATTCCTTTGGTAACTAGACCACGCAACTTTAATTTGGGAACGTAATTTTGGAAAATGTCTATCAATGCTCCCATTTCAAACCGTCACGTATGAAGGCCGGCGTCTACACGTATTTATCATTATAATATCATTCTGTGCTATTATTAAAAATATTCTATGCCAATTCATGTGATTCTGAATATTACGTTGATAATCTGTGATTCCATCACAGTATCAATAATAATAACAATATACAGCCTGTATACCTGTTAATGTTAATAGCAAACACATTAAAGTTGGAACGCGAAATGTATTATGCAAATTACATTAACACACTTTCCTTGTAAGTCACTGAACGTCAGGTGACTGTTTTGCATCGAAGTTCGTCACTTTACATAAGCAAACTTAATTGTGGAATCTCTAATTTCCATCATCACTAACAAGTTGCAAACGATACTTGGATCAAACCACGATTCGGCCACAATAGTAAACTCTAAAATCAAAGCACGTTGTCAAATAAATCGTTATACTAACAACCGGCGATTACCGAAGGCATAAAGTGTTCGGGACGAGCTAAATTTAATAGCTGGGCATAATTCAATTGTTCCGGGCTGGCGGCCTGTGAAACTACATTCCTTTTGCGTCATGAACCACACGGCAGATGGCTCGTGCGCTCGTTTTGTTTTATTTGTTGCTTTTAATTGTGCACGCTACTCTATTTGCAATGCAGAAATAATAAAAAACGTTTTTAATATAGATTTATAGAAGCATCGTACTGAAATCGGTTAGATTATCACATTCAGTGTTCAATGTGTGGTCTAGGGAACCATTTACGCTTTATTTGGTAATTATTTTGTCTAGAGCTCCTGAACGTTCGTTTACTGCGTTCAAAATTTGTACAGAATTCCAGAAGCTGTTGATGATATGTTCGAAAAAATTATATTATGATCCTTAGGGTATAAATTTTAATAACATTACATACATAATTAGTACGAACATTATAGAAATAAGTTTTTTTAGGGTTAAATTGAGATGTTTTAGATATTGAAACGCCATTATTCATTTTTTTAATCAATACAACGAAAAGTAAGATTCCCGCTGTTATTTTTAAAAAATAAGATATTTTGTAGGTAAAGAATATGGATAAATTTTAAAATACGAGATAAAACTTATTCATAAGATAAAATACAGCAATGAAACATCAGTCCTAAGAATGTTTATTGTTTTTGTAAAATTATTTCCGAGGAAAAATTGGTCAATACTCAACGCCAATCTGTTTCTATTTGTATTTGGTTTCGTAGTCCCGAAGTAATCGATGAGTAATACCCAAATAGTGTTAAGCAGTTGGAATGATATCCCAGTTTTCATAGCAATCGTATAATTTCAATCGAGTTTCTCAAAGATGTCAACGTCGGAATTGCCTAGTTTCAGTGTAATTTTAATGTTTCTGAATTTTTTAAATATATCCGAAATAATACATGTATAAACTTAAACCGTATAAGAGATCATGCTCTACGTTTTCGAAATACTGCAATGAGTTTTTTCCTATTTATCGTTTCACTCACTGAGTAGATTTGCAACTAGTTTAAAGTTTTGTAATATATTTTATACGTTATATTAATGTAATATTTCACTAGATAAGTTTTAACGTTGGCTCCATAAATAGTTTCAAAAAGATATGTCATAAAGCAATATGCTTTAAATTTTATTTAGAGGAAATATAGTAAAACCGTTTCCACGAAATTCAATCAGGGAAATAGTGTTGACCTGTTCCCATATATATGATACTTATCTCGCAATCGATTCCAGTTCCCGGCAAAGTGTGTCGGTGATTTAACTTAGACGATTCAGTTGAATATTCAATCGATTTTATTAGGAAATAAAATATGTAGGTCGTTTTTATATTTGTATTGCAAGTTTTCGAACTATAGATGTATATAAATAAGCTACACCAGAAACATCTTTACAAATACGAAATCTAACTTGCATTATGTCTTTAAATTCACAACACTCTTTCAGATAAACTTGATAAAATAAATTAAATATGAAATATGTGACCATTAATAGATCCATAAACAACGATAAAATAGCAAACACGTCAATAAAATATCCATTTAGCTACAAATTACACCATAGACACGTAGATACAATATCATTATGGCCGTCATCAAAACAAAATTGGGAATGTATGAGCATCACAGCGATTTCGATTCGGTTGATGGCAAATATTGGATCAATGGCCACTGGCTCGGGGAAAACAAATAACCTACATTTCATTATATTACCCCTAATATATCGCCAAATGGCAATATAATCTAAGATACCGTGAATCGAGATGCTACCGACAGTTGTGTTGTGGAAGTAGGTATAAGGTACAAATATATTACGTTTCCTAGAAAAGAAGTCAGATAGGTACATCCTACTAATATTATAAAGGCGAAAATTTGTAAGAATGTATGGATGTATGGATGTTTGTTCCTCTTTCACGCAAAAACTACTGAACGGATTTCGATGAAATTTGCCACACGGGTAGATCGTGTTCTGGATTAACACATAGGGTACTTTTTAACCAGGGAAAATATAAAACGGGACTTTTATCCCGGAAAAACTCATTCACGCGGGCGGAGCCGCGGGCAAAAGCTAGTTATTGACATATTTATAATTGTACATACATACATACATATACCCTCACGCCTGTTATCCCCGAAGGTGTAGGCAGAGGCGCAATTAGTGCACCCACTTTTCGCCATTATTCCGTCCCATGATGTGATAGGGGGCGAGCCTATCGCCATATCGGGCACAAATTCCAGACTCTGAGCTGATACTGAATAGAAAACTCAATACCACTTTGCCCGACCCGGGGATCGAACCCGAGACCTCAGCTTTGCAGTCGTACTGTAATACAACTACGCCACCGAGGCAGTACATTTATAATTGTAATGAAAGTATATTGTCTTTCTTTCTTTCATCAAGATTTACAATTAAAAATCTCTTTTAAAACAGTAATTTATATAAAAACTGAGAAAACATTATCTATTCCCGCAAGATCACAGCGATTGTAAAAATAAACAGTAAATTTCGGCGGTATTTGTAACATCAGCGAACAATCACTCTCGTTAAGTCCCAGTTGGGCGCCAATTACGCGCGGGTATTGGACTGATTGCGCGGAAAATAACTGTGCCACAATAACATTCACATAAAGACATTATAAATCAACATTATTAATGTACAAAACCATTGATTTACGTGCGTGAGTTAATGTTTAATGAGCCATACCAGCCATGTATTATATACTGCCCTCTGCTGAGCACGGGTTTCCTCTACCACTAAGAGGGTTAAGGCCTTAGTCTACCACGCTGGCCTAGTGCGGGTTATGGAGGTTATGGTATGCAGGTTTTCTCACGATGTTTTCCTTCACCGGTAGTCTGTCAAGCCCTGCGACGGACACCGGTGTCCATATATATAGGGTTTCTCCATACATCTATATATATAAGCGGGGCTTGATCACGAAGAATATACACATATTTTTTTTAGAAAACTCAAAGGTGTGTGCCCTTGGGTTTTGACCCTGATGTTCAAAATGTTACGCTTAATGAGTGCTGGAGAAAAATTATGCTTTAAAACAATATAAATAGGTAAGTTTACATTTTATAGTTGTAAAATCAGCAAATCGCAATACATTAGATATAAATGATTTACGCTACAAAACGGCTATCAATGGTGTGTTTACATATTTTTTTATTACACAGTTACTATCAAAGTTTGAATTTTTTCTGTATCATAATATTTTGTACAAACAAGCCAATATTAAACAAACTTAATAGCAAGTATCAATTAGTTAATTCGTGTAATTCTAGACACAATCAACAATTAGCCATGAAAGCAGCGCCCACATAGCTGACCTCTTCAACCAGGTGACAAGTGGAAGGTATTGACGTCAACATGGATGTGGCCGTATTTCTAACTAAACAGTTATTGGATACGATCCGAAATGGGAAGTATGATATAGATTATAAATAGTAAATTTAGTAATTACCTAACGTTCTAATAGAATATGATTTTTTTTAAATAATTAGTTAACAGTATAAGTAAAGGCGTAAACCGCTCAACGAATTCAAATAAAATTTAGCAATAATATAGACTATGTACTTGATTTACATGCAGCTTACTGCTTATCGATAAAGAATACAGTGGAACTTGAATCCGGAAAGGTCTTTCAAGCTGGTCGAGAGTAATACCTACGTTATTAAGTTATGAAATTAACTTTCTGAACGAATGCTCCAAAATCTAAACGCTGAAGTCTCCAAACCCAATTTAAATACGTCCGGCGACACGACGAACACTCGATACGTGTACCTCGACAGTTATATTTCAAAGGCTAAACTAACACTATACATATACAAGAAATTCGTTACTATACTCCGTCCAATCAACAATTTGAGCGACATGAGTAGGTGAACAAGATCTAGATAGATCTTGTTCACTAACGCTACAAAGTCTATCTGTGTACCCAATTTCACCCAAATCTGATCCGTAATTAAGTTAGCTGTACAAAAGTTAATCTAGAACAAGCACGGGCGTAGATAGGTCTCTCTCTCTCACATGGGGGTCCGAGGATACCAAAATGTCAGTTGGGTCTATTTCATCTTATTTTAAATGCGACAGATCGTGAAAATATTTGGATGTTAGTTAGAAGTGCATATAGGCACTATAATGTGTACATATTTTGTGGTACAGGTTATTTTTGTTGTAAGCTAAGGAGGTGGTCCGGGCCCCCAAAACTCCCCCTTATGAGACCGAATTCGAATTAAAAGTGCAAACAGCTTCACAATATATCACATATCATTATTATGTCATTAATTTATAATATAAATAACATAATCATAATGGTTTTTTTTTTTCTTAAGAGATATTGTCAACGCTCCCTGGTATATAAGAAATGACGACCTCCATCGTGATCTTAACATGGAATCCGTCACGCAAGTCATCAAAAAGTTTGCGAAAGCTCACGATTGTAGACTTCGACGACATGTGAACATTGAGGCTTCCAAGCTACTCGATAACACGAACCTTGTGCGAAGACTAAAAAGAACTAAACCTTTCGAACTAGTGTAATTAAGTGTAGTGCATAATTACAGCGAACAAATAATAGTGTCAGTGCTAAGTATATATAACACACGAACAAAGTGTTTTTTATGTTATCAGACTCTAAGAGAGTGCCTAGAACATTATTCTTAGTTGTAGTAAAGTTATCACCTAGAAAATTAAGTTAGAATAATATTGCTTATTAGTCTTATAGACTAGATTGTAATTTTTTTGCTAAGAACCTAGTTCTTACAACAAAGGATAAAAAAAAAAAAAAATAATGTTTTTTTTTTGCGGATGTTAGACTTACAAAAAATAAAACTATTTTATGGATTTTATCACGGTTTTTTTAATTATATTTTCTCCCGACGTTTCAAAGACTGCAGGGTTCATGGTCACGGGTCGGCCTGAGGTGTGTTGATTCTCCGAAAAGTGAAAGTTAGGATATCTATCTACATTTAACAAATAATACAATATTAATAACAAATGATTCATTATTGTAAATTATGAATAATATAGTAATATCTAAGCTGATCAATTACCGTACAAACGCATGCACCGCAGTACGGAACTACACGGAACATCACGAGCCCGCACGGAGGTGTAACGAGTAATGTCCAATTTACAATTCACGCGTGCCGGTAATGTGATTTATACAACCCTTTGTAACTCGGGCACAACAGAGCATTCCCCTCGGATAAATTACCCACGACAAAGTATGCAAAATTCATGTACGATTCTTTTCGTTTAGTTTTCACTATAAATTGTTTGTCGAATTGTGGTGGCGACAAATGTTTCTATGCATTTATGGGTGCTGATTTCTTGTTGACTAAAATTCATGCGTTACGATTTTTTTATGACATCGAATGGCGATACGAGCATGCCGTTCGCCTGATGGTATGCGATACGACCAACCATCCAGTACGTTGATTTACAAAGTACTGTGTGGCATTCCACTACGCTCGTCATCCTGAGACATAAGATGTTAAGTCTCATTATATCCTGTAGTTACACTGGCTACAATATCCTTCAAACCGAAACCGAACAATGCATGCACACTGCTGCTTGGCGGTAGAAATAGACATTGCGGTGGTACCCGCCGAGACGGACTCTTACATATGAGAGTCCTACCACCACCACGAATCTGAAGTTGTATAAATAACTTCAGCTAACACTACAAAGTACGGACCATATTTTCATACATGCATACATATACACTCACGCCTTTTATCCCCGAAGGGGTAGGCAGAGGCGCAACTAGTGCACCCACTTTTCGCCATTATTCCGTCCCATGATGTGATAGGGGGCGAGCCTATCGCCATATCGGGCACAAATTCCAGACTCCGAGCTGATACTGAATAGAGAACTCAATATCACTTTGCCCGACCCGGGGATCGAACCCGAGACCTCAGCATTGCAGTCGTACCACAATACAACTACGCCACCGAGGCAGTCCATATTTTCATGTATAAAAATATTCATATTATTTATAATACTGATAGGTAACAGGTATTGTAGCATATATACGGCAGTTTTTTTAAATAATAATGAAATTATGTAATACCTACATAAAGATATTAAGTATTGCAAAAGCATTAATGTACACTGTAAACATATTGCTCCATCTCGAAAAATATTTAATACTATGTAGACACAAGAGGCTTTAAACTGTCTTTATTAACTCCAACAACCATTATAATTCTATACAATTCAAATCTTTTCATAAATAAAACTTAAATTGGTGTAACTACATCATTATGTTCGTCAGACGTTCATTGCACGAAAATTGAGCGAAGGAGGAATGTTGTCATGTCTCGTTTACATAATTGAATAAAGTTTCAATTTTAAAAAGAAACAGTACCTACACGAATATTTGCAGCACGCATTTTCGTAATTGTAATATATCGCACAAATACAATTCGTATGACTGCGAATGTTCGCAACGAGGACGAAGTTCATTACGCTTCCGTCGGAAAAGTATTGAATTCACATTGAAGAGGGTTCTTATGAATACTGAATTGGTTCAAATTACTTCAGAACTTATCGCTCAAAATTAGAAGCATAGTGTCCTTTGACCTTTCTAAACTATAACAATACGTAGAGAGAACTCTGTCACAAGCTATTATAATATTCATGCAAAAACCAATAGCTCGTGCGAATATAGCGAGCGCAAACTGTATACAAAATTTATTGTTACAGAATGATTTTACATTCGACATGCATATTTGTTAGCTACCAAAAAACAGATCGGGTAGGCAGAAAATGAATAAACTAGCTTCAAAAGATACAATACAAATAGCTGGTGGACACATCGTGTAACAGACTCCTGATGTGAGACCCACCCACCACGCAAGAGAAACGATAGGAATTCGATTTAGACCCTCCGCGCCCAGCGTCCTTCCCGAATGTAAATCGAGGGTAAATTCGTGTTTCACTAAATTTTCTCCCAACATTTTTAAATTGTACCAGAAATTGGTCGCCCGTTTCACGTTTTGTCAATTTATTCCGTAAAATAACTACCTTTTTATAAGCAATCGAATATCGAGAACTACTGACTATGAAGAAAAATATGAAGAGCTTCATTTAATATTGACATCGTATACCTGTATTGTCGATGTCGTATACAAATTACAGGTAACGGTACTAAATATTATGCACTTCAAATCAGTATTAAATTTATTTATTTCATTATAATTATCAGGATTAATTAATGTGTTTCCAAAGGCATACAAATTAAATAGGTATTAACGAGCTTGTTGACATCGAGGTCTTACCAAGTACAAACAAAATTAATATAACAACTTTTGATTATACAAACCATTTGATATGTGGATATTTGACTAATAAATAGGCTAACTTGTATGGAAATTACACGTCTCATGCAAATTAATTTGTAGAATGGGCACTAATTATACACCCTTGGCCCGCGATGATTGCTTGCCCATATAACTTGTTACCGTAATGACTTCGGATCTCTCTATAATTTCTACGTCATTTGACCCTTGCCATATCTTATTGGGACCGTAATTAGGGAGAGTAATATTGGCTTTGCAAGTTAAGACTGAAATATGTGAGACCCCGGCCCCACGGTGACAGGCGTTTATGATTGAAACATCTACTTTTAATGTAAAGAGATGTTTGTTTGGCGTATCATCTTCGTAAAGAGGTGTTTCATAAACTTAGAAGAAAATGTGCTTTCTTTTGACGTGTATGTAATGTTTCGTTTGTATAATGTTTTGAAATTATTTCATGTGTTTAAAGAATCTCTCTATGTCTTCATTGTTGTAACTCATTAACAAATTTTCAATTTTTTATTTGCTTCACACACGCATGTTTTGATTATATACTAGAGTTCTGCTCGCGGCTCTGCTATAAAGTCCTGCTTTATAATTCCCCGGGATAAAAAGTAGTCTATGTACTCGCTGATAATGTAGCTTTATATTGCTGAAAGAATTTTCAAATGTGTCCAGCGGTTTCGGAGCCCATTCAGTACAAACAAACAAATCTTTCCTCTTTATAATATTAGTATAAATTTTGATTATAGATATATATGCGGATAAAAACTTAAATCAACTTTCAAAACAATGTTATTCGATACGTAATATACGATTGTAACATTAAAATAGACTACAAGATGAACTAATGTGACTTACCCATATAAGTTAATATTTTCCCGAGGCATTTTGTAGAAAAGTTACAATGCTCTCATAAAATAAAATTGACGGCGTTTCGCTGATGCAAGTATTGTTATTTTGCGTTTGTGAATACAACGAACCAATTTATTTCAACATTTATTAGTCCGCTGACGAAGAACTTGTGTTTTCAGACAATTTAAGTTGTTCAGCCGACTCGCAGGCGTATTGACTTGCTACGCCACGATTCCGCTACGCTGCGCTGGTACGCCGAGCGTAGAGCGCTACAGGCTACGATATCCTTATTCCTTAGCTGTACTCGTAGCTCGTCGCTACGTTAATAAAGTTTTGATTTATTTTGTTGAACATTGCTGATGGTTACCAGACATGATATTGATTGTTGTTGTTGATTCTCTATTTATAAATTTTAAGAAATATGCAGCCAATTATTCTGTTTAAATTTATACTATTTACTAGTCCGTACGGTTGGTCTGGAAATCTTTGGGGGAGGCCTATGTTCAGCAGTGGAGCTCTAAAAGCTGAAGAAGTAGTAGAAGAGTTGAATATACAGTTCGACAATTATAATTAGATCAGCACATATATGGGCAATATCGATTCATAGATTTTCGATATATTTTGATTCAATAAATTCCTTAAACATGGGCAATACATACATCGCAATAATTACATAATGTCATAATAACTAATAAAGACATAATGTCATAATAAAGGTAAACAAGCCAAGTCTACCAGTAATTACATTACGAAGATCAGATTATCGTTCTTGGCGGAGTATAAGACGATGATGCGAACTGTTTCCTATCGATTGTACGTGACGTGTGTTTTAACGCGATATATGTTACGACTAATCTTTTTTTTATCATAAAACTGAGTTAAACCAGTATTAAAAACCCAAGTAGTAATTATCACAATGCTCAATATTAAAGACCACAATATTCTGATATTTAAGGTGTATTTCAAATAGTGAGTGGGTAATATTTTCCTTTTTCCGCTGGTAGTTGGCTGTGGTGGTGTAATGGCGTTCTTTGTCGCCGAATTAGCAATCAGTAGGCTCCAGCCGCCAGCCGGCTGAAAAAAATCGCCTCCGAGGCTTCCTTAATTGGCTCCCAGATAAGCTTTACATCACAACCCCTTCAACGTAAATTACTAGTATTAATTTAACGACTACAGGAAAGAAAATTATGAAATGCACCACGAGGAAATCTCTTAGCCAAAGGGTCAGCTAAGATTGTTCAAACGGTTTATTATGACGCTAAACGTCTCTCGCATACTCGAGCCGCGGTGGGATTTCATTACAAAAGACGTAAAAGTTTATTTTAAAAATAAAGACGGTCTAAGTTTTCCACTTTGCCGACGTCAAAATGAACTTCGCCTAAGGACTAAATTGTATTTGGAACTTGATAATTCCGTCTGCCACGCTGTTACTTAAGTAAGTCTTTCATTAGCGGCGGTCACGTGAAGGGAATTACAATCTTCAGCTTTAAACATTTGAAAAAATCAGGAGACAAGGGTCCTTAGAAGCCACAAGCGTCGCGCCCGCTCATGATTGGAAACTCTTCTCTCTGCCGAATACTCTGAATACAAATTGAGGATAAGCTAACAACATTTTACTAAGCGAGGAAGATAACTGTTTGTAATTTACATTTATTAACGTAGCTTTTCTGGCCAAACATTACTCTTCAATCGACTAACGTAACCTATTTGAATCTAAATGACATACTATTAAATGTATTTATACGATCATAACTATATTCAATTATTTAAAATATATTTTATAAACTGCCTCGGTGGCGTAATTGTATTACAGTACGACTGCAAAGCTGAGGTCTCGGGTTCGATCCCCGGGTCGGGCAAAGTGATATTGAGTTTTTCTATTCAGTATCTACCCGGAGTCTGGAATTTGTGCCCGATATGGCGATAGGCTCGCCCCCTATCACATCATGGGACGGAATAATGGCGAAAAGTGGGTGCACTAGTGGCGCCTCTGCCTACCCCTTCGGGGATAACAGGCGTGGGGTGTGTGTGTATATTTTATAAAAGGTCTACATAAAAAATATATAAAAACTGACGATTTTATCGTAAAATCACTGCACGTACTGAAGTGCACTACGCGTTTAAAATTGCGGTTCAGTGAAGCCTCCGTGAGATAGTATTAGGCGCTTTACAATACACAATTAAACACAATAGTTCCTTTGAAAAAGAGCACAGACTTAAGGCTCAGTGCACCCGCTACGGAGGGTTGGCAGCGAGAGGTCGCAGGACCTACGTCTGTCACGACTCACACCCGACGGGGAACACTTCACGACAATGAAAAACACTTTCTCCCTACAGAGTGTGAATGTAAAATAGGGTAACGCACATGTGCTATACTACATATTTTTATAGCAAAAATATTTTTACCGAAAGCCTGAAGGCCGCACATGTTTATTAAACAAAAAGTCGTGTACCGTTGTGTAAAAATAAGAAATATTGCTTGCAATAGATCAAAACAATTTTGTGCACATGGAGGGACGATTTTCAATAAGATATGTTAATATTGATGATTTGAATACAATATCGGGAATAATAAGATTGAATGCGTTATATGAAAAAGTTTTATGGCTGGTGGAGACTGGCTACAATCAGTTTTGTCTGCAATTTGAATAGACTGCGTCCTCCGAGCCGGTGCTATCCCATAGAAAATCAACGCGTTGTATTAGCGTAGTTTCGTGCTGAGTTTCGTACGTTCAGTGACATGGACGGAGAGTTAATTAAGTAGTTTGTATCAACTTTAATAAACCGTTCTTATTTATTTATACGGGGTATATAAAATGCCTATTACTGTCAATCTTATTAATAGACAACTAAACAGCAAGAAAAGAAAGGCTTACACTATACACTACATATAAATAATACATACACACTCATATAAATAAAAATGAATAATAGTAACAATACAAATTAATAAAACACAACTCCACTGACATTCATAGATGTAGCATTGCGCATTTGATTCTATATACAAAGTACGTATGTGACAAATAGTTACTGCACTTTGATTGACGTAAAAGGGTGAGGTTGAAATCAGTGCTCATTCCAATGACGGCGGAGACAGAGAGTCGTCTCGACAGCATATTACTGTCAGCTATATAAACCGCATGCGATTATGCTCTATCGCTTTATGTGAGTTTAATTGTGAGTTAAAATTCAAGTGATTTTCCGTAGTGATCATCGGGTCGATATTAAGAGCGGATGAAAGAAATATAAGCATGACCTATCTTGAATCTTTTAAAATTGTTAAACTGACTGACAGAGCACACCTCAAACCGTATGGGGATGAAATGTCGAGTTCCTTACAAAACATAAGTGTACATTAAGAAATGAACTTTTAAATACATTAAGATACTAAATATCCAAGTGGATTAAATATCATCGGGCACATATCCAGTGTTCTTATAAAATGTAACAAAGCAGTTTTATGATTTAATCAAATAACTTCAATCGTTAACAACATTTAATTAAGTTACGTCAGCTAAGTACAAAGCTACGAAAGCAGCGTGCCTTAATCTTGGTCAAGGCCTTATAGATTGAAACCATTACTTTGCACCCTTTTAGACAATCACAAATATAAGGATTACAAAATTTTCTGGCAAACATTTTTAAAAAGATTTAGAAAGCAGATCTAAAATTAGAAATTCAGTTTATAGTGTTATAATATCGCTAGCTAAGTGAAATGTAAACAGAACTTGAACTAAAGACACTCTCTTATATTTAACATCTTCTAAATTATAAGGGAAATATCGCATGGTTGAGGTACACTATAATATTCTAGCTCGGTTGTCTCACAATAGCACCATCTCGGAATGCCCTTATAGGTACTACTGAGAGGGGCGACAGTGAGTGTTTACACTGCTCCCATCGACGTCGGCCGATGGGATAATGGCGGCACTCGGGGTGACAGCCAGCCAGATTTCGTTTCTATTCGCTTTAATGAATTCTCGATATAAATACGTGAGCGGTTTATTCTATTTGGATTAAATGTGATCTTATTGGTTTGAACTTTGGAGTGTTTGTTTGTGTATATTTAATGTATTATAAATTAGCAATATATCTTAGTCTTTTATTAACATCTGAAGATGTAAGTAAAAACATACACGGGTTATAACTTTAATAGGAAGTATTAACCGTACGATTCCTAAATCATTTTTATTTGTTTGTTGAATAATAACATAATAATTATAACTCGCATTTATTCTTACATTTCCACGTTAGTGTTCCATATTTACGTATGTATTTTGATGGATGTGATGATGTAACAATGAAAAAGCATTGCAGCTTTCTATTTGGAACACATAACAATCAATCAAGTAACGTCATTCAGGACGGACAATGGTCGATCTATCATCAAACTTAGGAAGTGAATTTACTTTTGGAAATCACATAATAATTTACAAAGATGACGCACGTATACAGCCGCCGCCGTTTCTACCGCCAAGCAGCAGTGTGCATGCACTGTTGTGTTTCGGTTTGAAGGACTTTGTAGCCAGTGTAACTACTGGATATAATGAGACTTAACATTTTATGTCTCAGGATAATGAGCGTAGTGGAATATCACACAGTACTTTGTAAGTCAAGGTGCTGCATGGTGTCTCTAATGTTTATGGGTGGTCGTATCGCATACCATCAGGCAACCGGCATGCTCGTCTCGTCATTCGATGCAATAAAAAAAATAAACACCTAAACCTATTTGAAGTAATTTTTTTGTAGGTATAAAAATAATCTTATAAGAAACTGCATGCAAATTATAATGCTGATGCATGTGATCAAACATAATTAAATAAAAATAATATTTATAAGTATACATATCATATGGTACGTACAACGTTACAAATAAGCTCGAAAATACTAACATATGAATTCCCACGAGACATGTCGCGTTATCATCAATAGCTTCAAAGTATCAGGTAAAATAAGTTTCCAAAATAAATAACATCAAACTAAATCTCCAAGGAAATCCACATACGAAAATGCGACGAATCGGAAAGACGTTGAAGTAATGTTTTGATATATCACTGATCAAGACGCAGCTTTTAAAGTCACGTTCCTAGTCGGTGATTTCAATTCGGTGTGAAGAGTCTGCCGCACAGCTCTCCCAGGAGAACTGAATGACGCCGCGCGGGATAATGTACAGATTATAAATAGGTAATAGATTATAAATAATGGATTTTTGGTCTAGTAAAAATAAAGAGTTATATTTTAAAACATTGTTAGCGTGAAAAGGTTTTTAAATATCATATTTACTAAAAAAGACATTTTGAGACATACTATTTGCTTATTAAAATAGATATAGTCTTAAACTTAAATATTTTTTATTTGATAATTTACAAAGTCAATAGGTAAATGTTTTGGCTATCTGATAATACCAGTAAAGTCATGTATAAATATTCAAGTATTCAGGAAGTATTTGAGTACATAACATCAATATGCTAATCAATGAAACATCAGTAATTATCCTTTATTAATTGACTGAAATTCTAATAACCACTCAAATGCATCGTGAATTTCTACTATTTTCTACTAAAAATGTATGCACTAGAAGTTCGAAGCTACGTGTCGCCAGGGAATGCGCCCGTGCCCATATTAAATCTTGCGTCGACGTCGACGGTGAATATCCGGCTTTATTGCGCGCTCTTTAAAATCTTCTCGACTTCTACGTTATTGAAGAAGTTCTACTTGACAATGGACTTAACGTGTAGATTAATTGCAGATGAAACCTATATTGAGTGCGTCAGTAGCGTAGTTGTATTACAGTACGACTGCAATGCTGGGGTCTCGGGTTCGATCCCCGGGTCGGGCAAAGTGATATTGGATTTTTCTATTCAGTGTCAGCCCGAGATATGGAATTTGTGACCGATATGGCGATAGGCTCGCCACCTATCACATCATGGGACGGAATACGCACGGCAAAAAGTGGGTACCCTAGTTGCGCCTCTGCCTACCCATTCGGGGATAAAAGGACATGTGTAACACCTCTATTGCTTTAGGATTATTTTTAATGGCCGAAGAAATAAGTAGTTTATTTGATATTTTACATATCTAAAGGACGTAGCCTAGAGTAGAGAATAGAGACAGCTTTAATAGCGTGAAGATTTTTTGTCATGTAGATTCTGCCCATTCTGTTATAATCACACTGTGTCATGCCTTTGATTCATATATTGTAGAGACCTCCGTCTAGGCATTTTATTGCACTACAGTCAAGCTATCATTAAATTTTATTATTAAACGCGTTAAATTTGATTCCATATTTTAAATAAAAAATAAACGAAATCCATAAAACTGATTGGCACATTTTTATCAAGTAGTTGCCGTATGACAAGTTTTGTGTTTGAACTTGCATCAAAGCTGCACGCTTGAAATGCATTTTAAAATGTTCCACGAGTTGCTCAACTATCGATAAAAATAAAGGAATCGAAACTGAAATCCAGTTGCTGTATCCGTAACAGATATTTTACATTATCAGCTGTAATTTATTGATGAAAGCCTTTTGAATTAAATGCGATTGTGTTTTATTATGGTATTGATTTTTTTTCTTATTTTATATACATATAAACTACATACAAATATAATAATTCCAGCCCTGTAATATATACTGTCCCACTGCTGGGCACGGGCCTCCTCTACTGCTGAGACGTTTTAGGCCTTAGTCCACCACGCTGGCCTAGTGCGGGTTGGCAGACTTCACATACCTTCGAAATTCTTATAAAGAGCGTCTTAGGTATGCTGGTTTCCTCACGATGTTTTCCTTCATCGTTAAAGCGAACGATAATTGATAAATAATACACACGTAACTTTGAAAAGTCGGAGGTTTTGAACCTCCGGAGTCCGGACATTGTCTCGGCAGACCGTTCCATTTCCAACTAGGCTATCGTCCACTATATATAAACATAAACATATGTAATAATATAATCATATGACTTAGTGATGTGATTAATGGTTAAAAATTATTAATGGTTAATAGTTAAACATTAAAAAAAAATAACGTGTTAAATTAATAGTTAAGTTATAACGGTCAAGAAGTAAGGAGTTACGTGAAAAGCATTAGCGATAACATGTTCAACACGTGTCTTGCGTCGTTTATTTTAATTATGTTAAATTTTTTAACATTGAACCAATAACCAACAGGTAAATTTTTTTTCACAATAACAGTCACATCGAAATAAACATTTTATAATTATTACGTGTTCATGAACACTTGTGTAAATGACGCTTGCGTGCCGTTCATACAATTGAAAAAATCTGCTTTGAGGTGTAATGACTGTTCAATTTTTTACACCTTAAAATTATGTTAGTATGTATCTTTATATTACTTATTTATTTATTTATTATGGACATTAGCACTATAGTATTCAGAACCAATGTTAGAATTGGTATACACGGCCGCCATTTTGAATTTCTAAGTTTTAAGGCCAATTGACTTCAAAATCGGTATCTGGGTAAAACTTTAATTACTAAAAACTGATCCAATGTCGGAATTGAAAAAAGTGGTCGCCATTTTGAATTTCTTTGTTTTAAGGCCTATCGACCTTAAAATCGATATCTGGGCAAGCCTGTAGGAACAAAAGACGGATCCAATGTTAAAATTGAAAAAAGTGGCCGCCATTTTGAATTCCTTTGTTTTAAGGCCAATTGACCTCAAATTCGACATCTGAGTATAACTTTAGTTACCAAAGAACATTCCAATGTCGGAATGGAAAAAAGTGGCCGCCATTTTGAATTTCTTTGTTTTAAGGCCTATCGACCTCAAAATCGATATCTGGGCAGGCCTGTAGGTACAAAAGACGGATCTAATAATAGAATGGAAAAAAGTGGCCGCCATTTTGCATTTCTTTGTTTTAAGACCTATCGACCTCAAAATCGATATCTGGGCAGGCCTGTAGGTACAAAAGACGGACCCAATGTTAGAATTGAAAAAAGTGGCCGCCATTTTGAATTTCTTTGTTTTAAGGCCAATCAACCTCAAAATCGATATTTGGTCATGGCTTTAGGTGCAAAAGGCGGATCCAATGTTAGAATTGAAAAAAGTGGCCACCATTTCGAATTTATTTGTTTCAAGAACAATTGACGTCAAAATTGATACTTGGGCATGCCATCGTTAGTAAAAAAACAGATCTAATGGTAGACTCAAGAAAAGTGGTCACCATTTTGAACTTCTTTGTTTTAGGACTGATTGGATTTAAGATAGATATTTGGGCTTGTCTTTAGCCAAATAGAATAAATCGAGGTTGTAATTTTACTAATTTAACAATTTAAATACGCAATCACATCAAAATTAGACACTTTTAAAAATGAATAAGGTAATCAACCTGAGTAGCCTTTTAAGTCTGGTGAAGGGGGGTAAATAAAAAAAGATACATTAATTGAATGGTCAACCAACAGGGCATAACGATGTGGGGGAAGAAAAATATAGTAAGATAATTTCTACTACGCGGCTAATTATTGCTATAGTAATAGTTGAATTGTTAGCGACTCCCTGATTTTTAACCGATTTTGATGCTTTCACAGAAGAATTTACTTTATTTGCTGTTTGCTGATGCCGAAGTTTGATTTTAAAACCAATAGCCCTTAAAACAAGAACATTTAACATGTAATGCAGTTCTTGAAATTCCAACCTCGATTTATTCTATTTGTCTAAAGACAAGCCCAAATATCTATCTTAAATCCAATCATTCTTAAAACAAAGAAGTTCAAAATGGCGACCACTTTTCTTAAGTCTAACATTAAATATGACTTTTACTATCAATGTCATGCCCAGTATCGATTTTGAGGTCAATTGGCCTTAAAACAAAGAAATTCAAAATGGCGGCCACTTTTTTCAATTCTAACATTGGATCCGTCTTTTGCACCTACAGGCCTGCCCAGATATCGATTTTGAGGTCGATAGGCCTCAAAACAAAGAAATTCAAAATGGCGGCCACTTTTTTCCATTCCGACATTGGAATGTTCTTTGGTAACTAGAGTTATACTCTGATGTCGAATTTAAGGTCAATTGGCCTTAAAACAAAGGAATTCAAAATGGCGGCCACTTTTTTCAATTCTAACATTAGATCCGTCTTTTGTATCTAAAGGCCTGCCCAGATATCGATTTTGAGATCGATTGGCCTTAAAACAAAGAAATTCAAAATGGCGGCCACTTTTTTCAATTCTAACATTGGATCCGTCTTTTGTACCTACAGGCCTGCCCAGATGTCGATTTTGAGGTGGATTGGCCTTAAAACAAAGAAATTCAAAATGGCGGCCACTTTTTTCCATTCTAACATTGGATCCGTCTTTTGTACCTACAGGCCTGCCCAGATATCGATTTTGAGGTCGAAAGGCCTTAAAACAAAAAAATTCAAAATGGCGGCCACTTTTTTCCATTCCGACATTGGAATGTTCTTTGGTAACTAAAGTTATACTCAGATGTCGAATTTGAGGTCAATTGACCTTAAAACAAAGGAATTCAAAATGACGGCAATTTTTTTCAATTCTAACATTGGATCCGTCTTTTATATCTAAAGGCCTGCCCCGATATCGATTTCGAGGTCGATAGGCCTTAAAACAAAGAAATTCAAAATGGCGGCCACTTTTTTCCATTCCGACATTGGATCAGTCTTTGGTAACTAAAGTTATATCCAGATACCGATGTTGAGGTCAATTGGCCTTAAAACAAAGAAATTCAAAATGGCGGCCACTTTTTTCAATTCTAACATTGGATCCGTCTTTTGTACCTACAGGCCTGCCCAGATATCGATTTTGAGGTGGATTGGCCTTAAAACAAAGAAATTCAAAATGGCGGCCACTTTTTTCCATTCTAACATTGGATCCGTCTTTTGTACCTACAGGCCTGCCCAGATATCGATTTTGAGGTCGAAAGGCCTTAAAACAAAAAAATTCAAAATGGCGGCCACTTTTTTCCATTCCGACATTGGAATGTTCTTTGGTAACTAAAGTTATACTCAGATGTCGAATTTGAGGTCAATTAGCCTTAAAACAAAGGAATTCAAAATGGCGGCCATTTTTATGAATTCTTACATTGGATCCGTCTTTTGTATCTAAAGGCCTGCCCAGATATCGATTTTGAGGTCGATAGGCCTTGAATCAAAGAAATTCAAAATGGCGGCCACTTTTTTCCATTCCGACATTGGATCAGTCTTTGGTAACTAAAGTTATATCCAGATACCGATTTTGAGGTCAATTTGCCTTAAAACAAAGAAATTCAAAATGGCGGCCACTTTTTTCAATTCTGACATTGGATCAGTCTTTGGTAATTAAAGTTATACCCACATACCGATTTTGAGGTCAATTGACCTTAAAACAAAGAAATTCAAAATGGCGGCCACTTTTATCAATTCTGACGTTACCTAAATAAAATTATTTTCGCAATCATTGCAAGTGGCGATTTTATTGTTCACAAATCACGACAAGGCATAATTTAAGTCTTAGCTAAAGAAAAAATATCATTCTTGTGCTTATTAGTAGTATTAAATTTCATTTAATAAATTACCTATAGAGGCGTTATTAGCATTTTTCTATGATTAACAGTTATCAAGTTTAGTTGAATGATAAATTAACAGATGGCATTAACTGCCTCCGCAGTCCGTTTATTAGTTTAAACGTTTAATGAATATTGCAATAGTAGTTAATAGAATTAACAGCTATTTTTCTATAATGAGTTAAATTAACAGTTATAACGTTTAATGATCACCTCTAATATGACTGCCTCGGTGGCGTAGTTGTATTACGGTACGACTGCAACGCTGAGGTCTTGGGTTCGATCCTCGGGACGGGCAAAGTGATATTGGGTTTTTCTAATCAGTATCGACCCGGAGTTTGGAATTTGTGCCCGATATGGTTTTAAGCTCGCCCACACCATGAGACGGAATACGCACGACAAAAGTGGGTGCATTAGTTGCGCCTTTGCCTACCCCTTGTGGAAAAAAAGTATACGTAATCATGTAATAATTTAAAATAAATATAAAAATGTATTAATATAAATTAGAATAAAAGTACGTACATTGAATTTCTACGTCTCTAATCATGGCGGTATTTCACTATACATATTAAAAAAAGAAACAGATTTTTCGTGCTCTTAAGAATTTACATGGCGAGTTATTTCAGCTAATACCAGCCATCACATTCCACAACTACAAAACGCGCTACAAGTTGAAATTCCATTTCCACTATGTGAATGAATTGTGCTCGACTACGAAGTTTCCTTCCTTTTTCAACGATATAGAACCAGCTTCCTCTTGCGTGCTGCGGATTATTGAAAAGGAGCCCAATGTAAAAAAATACAAGTAGTATGCTGACATAATTTTGATTTAATGCCATAAACCAGCTTTCTGTAACAGGAACTAAACCATACCATATTATACCATACCAGCCCTGTATTATATACTGCCCGCTGCTGAGCACGGGCCCCCCCTACAACTAAGAGGGTTAAGGCCTTAGTCCACCACGCTGGCCTAGTGCGGGTTGCCAGACTTCACATACCTTCGAAATTCAGAGAACTTCTCAGGTATGCAGGTTTCCTCACGATGTTTTCCTTCACTGTTAAAGCAAGCAATAATTCACAAAGAATACACACATCATTTTTTAGAAAAGTCAAAGGTGTGCCCTTGGGTTTTGAACCTGCAGACATTCGTCTCGGCAGTCCGTTCTACGTGGCTACCGCCGCTTCATAGCCTAGTTGGGAGTGGAAGAACTAAACATTCTTGCAAAAATCAAAACCCTATAGAGCTTCAATAGACTACAATTTTAACAGTGTATCAACTCTATCCCAGCAGCCCTCTCTAGATGTTGTGCACGAATCTCCTATTATGTACTGTCGTTTCCATAATCCTCTTATTAATAGACAAGTTAGCTGGATAATGGAGTACGCTTAATTATTAGGTTATGCAACGCAATTGCACTAGTGATTAGCCATTGTACTAAAATTATTGTCTTAATATACATTATTTGTGATATTTTCTACTACCCATTTTAATCCACTTTAAATTCACAAGAAAGAAAAATCCAGCAACATTCTAAAGAATGTAAGAGAAAATATTCCTAATAGCAATAAAATCGCGTGCCTCACTTTCTACGAAAATTTTCTAGCGCAATATAAATTATTAAACCTCATTTAGTGAGCACTTAAGACGATAAAGGAAGACACTAAATCTAGCTAACTCCGTCAAGTTAAATAAAGACAAATAATATCTAACATTTCGAGAGGGGTCGGATTGTAGTCCCCGGCGTGAAATCTTTTATATCCTGGTACCAAGGAATTAACACTCGTTCAGACAGTGGATAAACTGTGAATGGATCTCTTAATGCCGCTCAGCAGTGTAAATTATTACTCTCGCCGCCCCTGTTTCTGCCACAATTTATTACATCACCCGGCCCATGCCTAGGATCCCGTAGACTGCTAGATGTTGCGGCAACACCTTTATTAATGTTATATTTACACAACACACCTCACGAAGGTAACATTTTACAGTACCTGCTATAACGCAGCAAACTTTAATAGGGTATTTCCTATGTTCTATTTTTAAGATTATTTTATATGTAACAGAATATAATACAAAAAAGAATATCTTTTGTGATATCAGCATCAAAATTGGTTGAAAAATAAATCAGTTTATATTTGAAATACTGTCGTGAGCAAAAGTGGGTGTGGTGGCGACATTTCACTATTTCTTCAGCTCTCATCGCTATTTATTTAGCACGTATGCAGCGTTATGGCCAGTGGCACTTGGTAACGTCACAGTCTGATATTAGGTACTGTTTTTTGACAATTCCGCCTTCTACCAAATTTCAAATCTTTATAACTTATTTATTACTAGCTTTTGCCGGCCAACATTAAAAAGTTTTGGGATAAGAAGTAACCTAGGTGTTAATCCAGGACATGATCTACCCGTGTGCTAAATTTCATCGAAATCCGTTCAGCAGTTTTTGCGTAAAAGAGGAACAAATATCCATACATTCTTACAAACTTTCGCCTTTATAATATTAGTAGGATTGTGCCAACTTTATTAGATTTGGAATGGCATAATTTTTTTAAAGATGTACTTAAAAGAAGTGGTCAACTACCCTATTGTATTTTATGGATGCTGTCTAGGAGCTTTGTTTTTGGGATGCCTACAATTAGGAAAGATTCTACGAAAATTTAATCGAGGGCGAAAGGAGATTGAAGGATTCTACAAAGTATAAGCGTACCTGGGATTTTCAGGCGTGCTTAGCCGTGGACAATAGCCCACATTTATGCTACGTAGCATATAAGCTATTTACTCGAATGTATGTGATTAGCAATTTTTTTTACTCTAAACACTATCTTGTGTCTTTTGGTACAATTTGTCTCTGACTTTTATTACATTATGGTCTAAAGTAGAAAGTTTTATCGAAATAAAACTAGTTTTCGCATTTTATCGCGTTTTCTTTTTGTATATATTTTCTCCCGACGACGCGACGATTTGAATACATTGCAGGCTTCATGGTCACGGAGCGGATAGGGCGATCCACTATGTGAAAAAAAACTATTATAAAATCCAATAAACTAGTCTTATTTCGATGTCTAACATTCCCCTACACATTCAAAATCATTATGGATTTTATTAAAATGTTGAATTCTTATAATTCATCGATGACGTTTATATCAAATAATTTTACTGTCCGAAAAACGACTTAATATTCTTTTCGGAAACTGAGTATTTGGAAGTAGAAACAATCATTGTTACACAGTCATATTGCGAGTATTAAGATTATTTAACAACTCAAGACCCTTGATTCAATATAAAAGCACTCTCTTGTTTGTCACGGCAAAGCAATCTGAGTTATTATTTTTCTTTTAAATTGGTGTACTTATTTAGAATTCTATATCATTATGACTCTAGGACTCCGAAGAAAGGTTTAGATGTTACGGAATATCCGAATAAAAGCTAAGTTTCTTTGCCAAACTCAAAAAGGTCAACTAATCTGAGAATTATGTTAATGTAAACTCTTTATTCGCTGCTCTATTCAAGATTCACTCACCCTTTATTGCTATTCAAATGTCTAACTGAAAAGTATGTAAATAGATAAGAGGAAAAGAAATATGGGAAAACCCGTGGATGCAAGAAACGGCAGAAATTAATCCCAAGTAACTGCAAAAATCGCTTTGCAGTCGATAACTTTTTCATTACCACAGCAGTTTGTACCAACAAAGGATTCCAAATGCTTTTAATTACAAATTAGCAACTTCAGCAGTTTTTTCGCCGAAGGAAAATCACTTTCTGCATAATTATTATTCAAAGCTTAATTAAATTAACTCGAGGCGAATTCTTGCCGTTAAAATGGGTGACAGTTCTCCTTACAATTTCGGATTTTATTATACGAGAGAAGTATAGCCCTCTTGACAACAATGATATGTACCTACATATTTAATATCAGCATTTTGTACTTATGTAGAAAGTCGAATAAATGTGATGATTGTAATTATAACTTTTTCTAGATTTCATAAAGGTACGAGATATTTAACGCATATTAAATAATACAACTTTCGAATTTGTCACGGAAACATTAATCTTTCACCAAAAAAAAAAGCCGAATCCATCCATGGTCCATTATTCTGAATGATTTAATAATATCATAATTAATAATATCATAATAATGTCATAATCGTGCAATTTTGAATCATTTTTATATACTAGTTTTTCGAAAGACATATTACATCCAGACAGTACGTTTTGTGCACCTTATTGATTCTTGTTTAGTAAAGAACCGGACTCTATAAAATATTTTTATTCCCAATATCGCCGGACCAAAGTATGTAAAAATATATTCAAAAAAAGGTAAGAACGCTGTCCCACGCACTGTATATCGTATGCATAATATACACACATATTGCAGACACATTAGTAAGATTGAAACCTCTTTCCCGGTCTTAGAATTGCAAAATAGTGCAACCACTCTCGAATGCCGTTTGATACAAAGAAAAACATCTTGTTTCAATTTTTCCGATCTCACCGTGAAAATGGTCGGTATCAGACAGTTTGCACTCTTTGGTTAAGCTTTGCTTTGTATCTTCTATCTACAGATATAAAGCGGGTGAAATTTAGTGTATATTTTAGAGTACACCGGTGTCCCATTATTGTGACTTTGTATACAATATTTAAAGTTAGCGACATTGTGAATCGTTGCTGAAGTTTTAATAATGCTAGAACTATATACTATAACTAACGGTATACGGTATAATTGGTGTAAATAAATAATAACAATAATAATACTAACCCTGTATTATACAGGTACTGCCCACTGCTGAGCAGTTTTGGCCTTAGTCCAGCACGCTTGCCTAGTGCAGGTTGACCATGGAGGATAGATATAATAGGGTTGACAGACTTCACATACCCTCGAAATTCTTAGGTAACATTCTTAATGTAAGTTTCCTTACAACATTTTCCTTCACCGTTAAAGGGAAAAATAATTGATAAACAATACGCACGTAACTTCAGTGTCCGAGATATTTGCATGGGGTTTGGAATCTGCGAACATTGTCTCGGCAGACAGTTCCATTTCCAACTAAGCTATCGTACTGCTACATGAGACTTTGCTTATGAATAAATAAATCAATTCCGCAATCCTTCAACGTAATTAAAAACTTGTTATTAAACAAATTATAGATCTCCTTTTTTCTTGCAAAATTAATTAAAGGTAATTAATGTTAATGTTTTAATGTTATTTCGAAATTTAAACTAAAATCTGTAGTAATTCTCAAAGCCAAGAAACGCTTTCTTCTATATCCAAGGTTTCTGAATATTAGAAATAAAATATAAACATTATAACTTTTGGAGTTATTTATCCCACTTTTAAGCTCATAATATTCGATTGTTTTCTCAGAGGACAGCAAAGAAAACGTTTCACAGAATCAGTAATATTTGATTAAATCCAAAGTTAGAAGGACCGCGATCTCTCTGGGTATTTGTCTTACACAGTAGTTATGTGATTGTCGACAATGTTGCCTCTGTTACTAGGGCGGATATTGTGGTTTCTAATTAAGTATACAAATATATAACTACTAGTAGTGCTCGCGGCTCCGCCCGCGTATAAAAGTTTTTCCGGGACAAAAATATTTTAACTGGCTAAAAAGTAGCCTATAGCACTCAAGAGTTGTGTAGCTTCCTATTAGTGAAAGAATTTTCAAAATCGATTCAGTAGTTCCTGAGATTAGCGCGTTCAAACAAGCAAACAATCAAACTCTTCAGCTTTATAATATTATATATAGTATAGATTTATAATAAGGTTATCATTTTACCGACATTACAATTATTCTGTATCGGTTATAACCGTTAACTCAATCCCAGTACTAGGCACAAGTTAAACTTTTAAAAGCAATAAAATATACAAAAAATGTTATCTAAGACGCGGTCGTCATGGTGACGTTATATTCTCGCAACTCTATTCGATTGACGTGAGTCGTGACACCAGCTGCACCGGCGTCAGGCAGCAAAGCGACTGTCAACACCAATGAAATGAAATAGTGAATTTCACAAACATGGTGCAGGTCAACCGCTGTGGATCAACCGCCGGTCTAGTCAGTCGAAACTTCGATGATAGAGGGTTTAAACGCACTCTACCTTGAAATATGAGGGATTCCTGACTGTCGGGTTGAGAGTTCATTTAAATAATAAGACTGAAATGCTGTTATAACTTTCGCACACTAATTTTGCGATGAACTGAGTTGTCTGTAATTTGTCGGTTCGGTCAATCATGAATTTTGGAAAGTAATGGAGAATTTAATAAAATTATCTTAATATAGTTATATTAAGGAGGAGTTTTTTTAAGTGTAGTGCACAGAATTTTAGTTTACATAATAACATATTGAGTTATCATAAAATATCTACGTAAATTAAGGAAACTACTCATATGTTAAAAGATAAGAGTAAAATATAAGATGTTTACCTTTTTTGGTTTGCCATTCTTTCTAAGCAGCTTGGCGCAGCAGAGCCCCCTGGTGTCGGGCAGTGGCGCGGGCGGGCGGCGCGCCCAGCACAGCCGCTGCGGAGTCACCGCCGCCGCCGCCTCACTGCGAGCCTCTTCCTTATCTTCACACATTACCACTACCCCGACCACCCCTCTACACTTACACAACCCGACAAAAATCACAACCGGCAAGATATCGATGGTTTACGAGAACCTCTCGCATTGTTTCTCTCCCTAGGCTACAACGAATCGATAAAACTATTCCCTTGTAACATTTTGTACAAAATAGCGAACGTTTGCCTTCCTATTTTAGCGATATGTCGTGTACCACAGCTTAAAATAGAGTAAGTTCGATAAATTTGTACTATTTATTTTTATGTTGAAACTAATTCTATTTTAAAGAGGAAGCTATGTTACTTCTACGAGAAGCTGTAACGTCCGATTAAGCATCTGAAACAAAAGAAAAATACCATTAGAAAGAAGAAGTTCAATAAAATTATTGTTGTATAGTTTTTATGAATTAATGACACTAGAGTTGATTGTTACGTTCATTACCTACGTTATGTTTTACGTTACCATTAATATGGAAAGGAAATTACTATAAGAATATGCAAAGATAAAAAATAAACATTTTAGTTGATTTATGTGCATTAACAAGGAAATAACAGACTTTCTGATATGGAAAATGCCGCATATAGGTACTAAATAACGTTTACCAAACATATTATGAACTGCTTAGTTCGGAATACGATGATCCATAAACCATAAACACAACCTTCCAATTCTGTATTTTCTGAACTCCATGTTAATGTAAATACATAATACTGAATACAAATAAGTCTGATAAAATCCTCTGCATCAATCAATTACTACAATACTTTTCAATCCATCGCTCAAAGTGCTAAAAATAGCATAAATGAGCGCAGTTTCGGCGAACAATATCCAACTTTGTAACTTCGTGACTAAAGTCTTTTGTAACAATGCTCGGCTCGAAACGAACTTAGACTAATTTCCATGTAATTTGTGTTCTTACTCAGGATTTAGCGAGGAGTCGTAAAGTAAAAATATTACTTGTAGACCGCACCACCGCTCTGATGAATATTAAACACAACACGACTAATGAATGCGCCAACTTGCTTGAGATAATTACAGAAAACTCATTGAATTCTTTGACAAACTTTTACTGACACTTATTAAAATTCCTGCTTACTGATTTGTACGAAATTGACGCTGACGTTAGAGATCGTCCCCATTATTTTACTTTCTATATTCAAAACATTATTAATAATTTGTGTATGCATTGATTGAAAGGAAAACGCTTATGTAAAACTATAATGTAGTGTTAGGGAAAAAATATTTTTTGTGCGGGTATTAATGCCATGATCTACAATTTTTGCTATAAAAGCATAGAACATTCGACAGTTCGAGTTAGTTGGTCATTGCCTTCGTGCCGGTCGTTTGCTTGGTGATATTTTTTGTGAAAGTATTTCTGTAAAGTCAGTGGTACATATTTTTATTTAAATCAAAACCGTTGCAGTTTCTAATAGTAGGTATTATTTTCAAGCAAATCAATAAGAAATCGGCCAATTAGGCATTAAGAAAAATACAATTAAATCGCGTTTTGGATCAATAAGCTTACAAATCAACCCAAAACTTACAATGTAGTTATTAATTATATAGATACCTGAAAACGTTAAAAGAACACCACCCATTTCTCACGCGAACGGCAAACGCAAGTGTCAAATGCAGAGACAATGCGCGATCCTAGACGTGGCACCTGCCGTCAAAAGCTTCATTACAAACAAGTAAATACCTACTCTTCACGCCGCAGCTCTGGATTCATTCCAAGAGTTAATGTCCCATTCTGTTTGTCTTTCGAGGCAATAAAATGACTTTTATGCAAATCATACGAATTCTATACATTTTTGATGAGCCAACCACCGACGCATTCGCTGTGTTTAATTAATATATTTTTTCATCAAAACTTTGAAATATTCAAACTAAGTTTTCTGATCTATATCTTTATAATGAGTCTTGGTTTGGGATATTTTTCCGCCCAGACAACTGCAAAGCATGTAAATATGTAGAGACGAGTTTTTTTTTATTCTTTCGGTAGGCAATGAACCGTTAGTGTAATGTATAAAAAAAATGTTTTTTAGTCTGTCTCAGGGCTATCAATATTCTAATTTTGTATTTAATTCTTGTAAAACAGATTAGTAATAAAAATATAGGGTTACTTATGTGTCTTCAATTATCATATTGGATACGGTTATATCTGGTGGCGCTAAGTATCACAATACGTTACAAAAGATCGATAATAATCATTACATGTAGGGTTGAATGGTTTTCTACGAATAAAAACAATTAAAACTTTTACTTGAGATTATTTCACAGGTTTTTTTAGTTTTGTTTGTTTAAAGATAAACGGAATGACTTAAAATTTAGTCAATAGCGAAGTTACCTTGTAACATTCCCTGTAATTTTTAACAAAAATAAATCATCATATTCTAGTTAAGTTTTTAGTATTCATAATCTAGATTTCGGCTATTATCACTCCGTGCAACTTGTTCGCTCTGGTAAAATACAAGTTAATGGCATTTGACAAATGTGACGGAGAGTACCTATAATAACACAAAATGAATAATATCTTAATAATTTCTTTTAATTTTTTTTATTTATTTATCTGTACTATTATTAGTATAATTAAATGTTTCGTAATGTGTATTTTTATTCTTAATTATATTTTTATTCATATATTAAATATATAATGTTGATGTTTAGTGTTTATTCTATTATCCAAATTACTAGGTAACTTCGGGCCGAAATCCTAAAACTTAAAAGCGTTCAGCTTCCCTATATTTATTGTTTTGTAAATAGCATTATAATACTGTTGTTTTGTATCTGCTACTATTACTTGACATTGGCGAAATCACCGATAGCTCATCGGTGGAAGCCATAATTTAAAAGAAGAAGAAGAAATGAATAATATAAAAGTAACTATATAACTCATTGCTAGCTTTTTGTTAGGAGTATTTGTTTTTCAACAAACTACATTAATAAATTTACGTTATATCACAAACGGTTTGTTTGTGATATAATGTAAATTTCGTTTCGTTTTACCCTTTGTGGTCTATTGACTCTATTTTACTCAGAACTACAAACGTTTGTTAAGCTTCTATTCTTTGTCACTACGATAGGCACGATAAAAATATTTATTACTATATGGTAAGTTATCAGAAAGTTATAACTCTTAATATATAGAGGAAGTACGGCTTAAATGCTATTTTCTAGACCTACAGTCCATTTCTCAAGTGAAGCAAGCCTTTGTACGAGTTTTCCCGATAAGTTATTTTTTTTTGGGTTAGATTTTTTCTTTTCTAGACCTTATGCTAGTTGTGATAAAATTTGAAATGCAACCATTAATACATTAAACGAGTACACTTTTTGTACATCTGTACCTGCAGTAGTCCGTTGTAATACAATAACTATAAATATATATCTCAAAGAAAAAAATTGAAAATCTCCATAAATGAACAAAAAGGCAGTAAAAGCAGTCTAAAAAGCATTTTATGAACTCGCCCTCATTAATAAGTGCAAATAAGCGCTAAAAAGGAGTCGACACTAGACGGGTTTGTTGACATGTAAGCGATAAGCGACGACTTTTCCCCTTTGCGCGACTTCGTCTCGGCGTCAACTGAGTATATATAATAAAATCAAGCGCGTTTCACTCAAAAACGATAAGTGCACTTGTCTGCGCTTTAACAACGCGGAAATGAAAGTCTAAAAGGGAAATTAGTTGTTCACATAGTTATTTGAAAAAACATTTTGCTTTATCATACTAACGCTGTATATGCAGTACGCTTTGACAAAACAAGACAAAGTAAATAAAAAGTTAGTCATATCAACTCGGCGTTAGCAGAGGAAATGCGCTTTATTTGCACTAGTTAAAAGGAATTCTAGCTACACTTTTGTTCGCCACCACTACTCTACTTATTGGAACCGTAAACTACAACGCAAGGATAAAATAGTAGAATAGATAGCAGATTAAGTCATCATTGGCACGAACGGAAAGAACTCAGACAAGTTTACCAATTAAGTAGTTACTAGTTACGTAGTCTTACCCGTAATTGGCAAAGTTTTTCTATTCCAATAACCTTGCACAACTTTGTATAGCAAAATAATGATCTCTAAACTATAATGTAAAAAGTAGTTGTCTTCATAGATCATAACATTATTATTATTTCAATAGCTATAGCAAACATGCGTTATGCGTATTAGTTTTCATTTGAAATCTTTTTCACAGAATCTTTGATAACAACGTTAATTAATGTGAATAAAGAAACCAAAATAAAAGAGGACAAGACAGGTCCCATCAATCGATATCCGTTAGAATATTCAATCAGTTTTATTTCATAGCAAACGGGCAAATGCCTCATCAAATTATAATTACCATTTCAGGAAGACCCACAGACAAAAAAAAAATGCTTAAAGAAAAATTTGAGGATATTTTTTAAACTATTAGCAAAATAAATATAAAAACCATAAAGAAGAATCACAACTATCCTTACCCAAAGCACGAAAACTAATTATCTTCACCAACCACAAGTGAGTAAGTCGTCAGAATATTTCCGTAAAGTTCGTTGTAAAGTTTTCAGGAGCGCGGACAACGAGACATGCCACCCCGGGCGTCGGAGCCGCTCTGAGCTACCCTGAATGTGTACGACGCCTTATATGCGGGTATCGGGCAGGTATCCGCCCGCCTGTACTAGCCCTAACACCCATCATTGATATTCGAGGTGTGCTTTCAGAGCTGGGTATGCCTTGTCTTTTACTGTGTTCCGGGAATGTAAACACTTAAGGACGTCAATGTAAACACCTAAGGACTTGAATTGGTTATAAATGTGATTTTCCTGGCTCATTTTTTTTTTTATATTTTACTAATAGAGCGACGAAAACTGTATGTCAAACAATGTAAAAGCTAATATTTCGTAACAAAAAATATAAATTATAATTTCTCCATATTTTATAGTATCGGTGCTAATAAAAATATTTATTCTTTTCTACTTTTAAAAAGAAAATTGAGACAGTTTATTATATTAATATAATATAAAGAATACAAATACATTTACAAGCTTTTATACTTGTCGTATGGTTTTAATACAAGATAAAGTTACAACAGGTCTAAGTAGTTCGATAATATAGTTTCTATACACTACAAAGTGATATAGGATTACGGAAAAATATAACACAAAAGTAACAAAAGCGAGGGAAATCTGACACGTCTTTATTGATAGAGCACAGTCGCTACTCGATATTAAAATAGTGCTGGAGTCTGATTATTAACATTAATTCAATATTAACCTCGCAACAAGATTAGAATAATGAGAAATCGTTTGATGTATAATGGATACTAAAATAAATTTATTAAATAAAATTAACATCACACCATATTTGGTAACAAAAGTTCATGTGATATCAAAGTAATAAAAACAGCTTAACATGTACAATCGATTAAAACATTTTTAATGCTTAAAATAGAAATCGAAATTGCGTGGGTCTAGCACAACCGACGAACAAGTTAGTATGAATAAACGTCAACACAACTTACCTTAGCTTCCTCACGCTTGCTGTCTGAAATCACGTCATGTTTTTCAAACTTGGAACTTTACCGACTACAAACCACGAATACAAATATGATAAACATAAATTACACAAATAACGTTATTAAATTAAGCTTTGTTTACATGAATCTTTGCTAAATAAGATATAATAACATGATGTTGTGCTTGGGCGGGCTCGCAGCGCCAACTAGCGGCGAGCGCGCGAATCTACGGCTGGGGCGGCGGCGACTGGGGGTCGTGAGGGTGCCAGCCGTCGGCTTTTTCCATCTCGTTCGCACACACTATACCTTAATTGACACAATTCTCTTTCGCGTTACGCAAAAACGACGCTTTTATCAATGACATAGGAGATATAATATTAGTTAGTAGGTTGGACTCACGGTATCTCTTGCCCCTCGCAGGCTGCGCGTAGTGGCCTTGAGTGGGCCTGATGTTTTCATCCCGTGTGTGCAATAAACCGTTTAGAGAGGGAGTACAAGTGACTTTAGCTGAATGATTTATGGAGAAATCTCTAAAATTAATTCGGCTCATTGTGCTTTTAAGCTTTACGCGGAAGAACATAAAGGCCAAAATAAAAATGTATCGCGAGAACTTTTAAACTAGTTTTAACAACAGTTAGTTTAGTAGAGTAGGTACCTGTTCGTGTGTTATCGAATTTGAATAACGAATACGTGTAACTAAAGGCGTATTGTTAACGAAAAAGGGTACATTGCACGTAGGTAATAGGTATAAATAGCTTTTGCTCACGAATCCCCTCGCTAGTCTTTCCCAGCATGAGGGTACCTAAGTATCCAAAATATATCTCGAGTCATACCGCAACAGTGTAGATCAAGTTACATTGTTAAAAAAAAATTGAATCGATCCAATAGCGTCCGAGATTATCCCCTACAAACTACTAAACCTTTATTATTTTATACCTAAAACCAAGCGATTGTATCTTTTCATCTGAGTAATATTTACGCAACATTTTGCGGAAAATTTAGCGAGATACCGCGTAGCGTAGGCCATGATTTTTTTGACAAAATAGTATAATATCATTGCAATATAAATCGCTTAATCGTAGTGGACGATAGCCTAGTCAGGAATGGAACGGACTGCAGAGACGAATGTCCGTGAGTTCAAAATCCAAGGGCATTCACGTCTAACTTTTCTAAAAAGTTATGTGTGTATTCTTTGTGAATTATCGCTTGTTTTAACGATAAAGGAAAAACACCATGAGGAAACCTGCATACCTGAGAAGTTCTGTACAAGCATTTTGAAGGTATCTGAAGCCGCACTGGGCCAGTGTTGTGGACTAAGGCCTAAACCCTCTCAGTAGTAGAAAAGCCCATGCTCAGCAGTGGGCAGTATATGCATAATACAGTGCTGGTATGGTGGAGTAAAATTATTTGTCTGATCTAATAATAATCGATCCCAGAAACTCACGGCATGCAGCCATGAGCCATAGTAGGTACGTAGTCACCAGACCAATATGGCAGTTTCATTGATGAATCAATATTTCTAATACCATTTTGGTGCCCACAAAGCTTATCTACTTAGGATATTAGTGTTACCTACTAAGGTGGTTCGTATTTGTTCCTAATTTTACATAAAAATATTAGGAATTTCACATTATTACACTTTGTTAAGCCATGATAAAATATTAAATAGATTAGTAAGGGGCAAGGGCCGATTTCAACACTTGCTGATAAACACTACTTATCACATAATACACATACATAGGGTAGGCAGAGGTGCAACTAGTGCACCCACTTTTTCGCCGTGCGTATTCCGTCCCATGATGTCATAGGGGGCGAGCCTATCGCCATATCGGACCCAATTTACAGACACCGGTCTGATACTGAGTACAAAACCCAATATCACTTTATCCGACCCGGGATTGAACCCGAGACTTCAGCATTGCAGTCGTACCACAATATAATATTTATATATAGTAACTATAAGCCAACCAAATGCAAAATCCACTCTCTTAATTTATGCTCAAAATCTAGAATAAGTATATCTATTAGCTGTCTAATATAATTGATACATAAAATTTACTTGAAACCTGCGAAACGGGCCCAAATATTTACATATACATATACACTCACGCCTGTTATCCCCGAAGGGGTAGGCAGAGGCGCAACTAGTTCACCCACTTTTCGCCATTATTCCGTCCCATCATGTGATAGGGGGCGAGCCTATCGCCATATCGGGCACAAATTCCAGACTCCGAGCTCATACTGAATAGAAAAACTCAATATCACTTTGCCCGACCCAGGGATCGAACCCGAGACCTCAGCTTTGCAGTCGTACTGTAATACAACTACGCCACCGAGGCAGTCAAAGAGGCCCAAATATTTTATTGCCCCTATTACTTTTATACTGTGCTATAATTTAGTTAACCCAAAATGTACAAGTGTACCATCCACTCAAGTGAATAGGATCAATAATAATTATAATTATTTACACATACTCATCCGCATCGATATCTAATCAATAGGTACACAATATAGTTATATGGTTTCATAGAATTTACGTCTATATTTGTTGCTTTTGATAAGATAAAGCTGAATTCTATCTAAAGTAATGTTACAATTTGAAAATTAGTAACTTGTGCAGATTAAAAATAGATGCTAATAAAAAACAAATTTAATAAAAATAATATATTTCAATGTAAGAAATAAAATATGTTCATGTTTTTTTTATAACTTAATATTCTTATGAGACTACACAAGGTAACAAAAATGGATGGTACATGACATCAGTGTACTTTTAAATAAATGCTTGTAATGTATAAATTCTGAAAATTACATAAAGGATAACATTGTACTTGTCTTAATGAACATTAAGTAATGTTAAGTCTTAATAAATAATATAATTTTTATGAATAGTTTGTGAACAATTGAATTAAATTATAGTTTTTATTCATGATTAACCAATAAGCATGGGTTCAAGTTTTCCAGAGGAATATAAGGCTTTGACATCAGAACCACCACCAACACAGTTTCCATTAATAAATACTTGTGGCACCTGTAACAAAAATTAACACAAATAAAGACATTTGTTAAAGACGCATGATAAAGACTTCCAGGATGAAACTCACTATACATTTTCCCAAGATACAAAATGGACTATGTGCTATTTATTTATTATTCATAGGTACATCAACAGTTTACACATAACAAACATTGCTACAGTTCACTTATTATATAGGTACTATTCTTATGTGCTTACCAAATAAAGATGTACCAACATTCACAATTTTATACTTTTAGAAACAAACAGCTATAAACTTTTTATTATCTTAGGTTAGAACATTAATATAAACTATAATAAAAATAACATACAATTAAGTTACAAGGACCAGGCTATAATCGTGCGTTTGAGTAACAAACGTCCAAACTTTCGCATCTTTATATATATAATTCATAACATAGGAAACAACCCTATTGTAATGGTTTTTTTGTGTCTTGATTCGAGAATGGTTTAGATTAACAATTGGATCCGGTAGGTGGCACTGTAATCGGGTTATACGATTTTATGTCCTTTTTAGGGCAGGACGTGTGCGTGTGTAAATTTCGTCGAAATTTTTCAATTCATCGCGTAAAGAGGTGGCGGGCGAATGTTTTATTCTGTGTAAGAATCTTTAGTATAATCTTCACATATACGTCATGTACATATTGCACCTGTCACATTATAAATAACTAGCTTTTGCCCGCGACTCCGCCCGCGTTAAAAAGTTATTCCGGGATAAAAGCCCCGATTTATGTTTTCCCGGGATAAAAAGTAGCCTTTGTGTTAATGCAGGACATGATCTACCCGTGTGCCAAATTTCATCGAAATCCGTTTAGTAGTTTTTGCGTGAAAGAGTAACAAACATCCATACATGCAGACATTCTTACAAACTTTCGCCTTTATAATATTAAGTAGGATAATTGTATACTCACATCCTATATTATGATTTTTTATACATGTTAATGGCCATGTAGTGCCTGGATAATGATTTTATATTTTTATGTTAACTTAAAAAAGAACAGTCAAAGGTGGGACTCGACCCCCCAACCTCCGGCGTACCGTGCCGGTGCTCTGCCAATCGAGCCACCTCGACTCCCACCTTGGCTGCCGAATTTCAACTCCTTTAAGAGATTTAAATATGGATCTTGAAATTCGGCAGCCAAGGTGGGAGTCGAGGTGGCTCAATTGGAAGAGCACCGGCACGGTACGCCACGGTCGTGGGTTCGAGTCCCACCTTCGACTGTATACTCACAGTTCTAAATCCTGTTATTTGAGCCAAATTGTCTTGAATAACATCCCCATCATCACGCTCATTTAACTCATAGACCTTTATTGGCTGCTTCACTTTTGAGAACACCTGAAATTACCATTATAAACGTAAATTATTTGATTTAATATTTAAAATTACACCATATTGACAATATACCCGAAAATGAATTTTCATATTTGGTTCTCAATATGGCCATATTATGCTCACATCAAATAACATAAGATGAGTTCACACTTAGCAAATTGTGAGTATACCATTTGCACTCAGAGCGTAGCACTAGTGCCTAAACATTTGGATATCATCTCATTCCATGCAAAATTTAGTCAACAGGAAAAAAACTATGAATCCGATATTACTCAGAAGCTAATAATGCCCATGACGAAATCTTTTATGAATAACATATTATTGATGAATTTTTACTTTAGCCACAAATTCATCTGAATAAATTGTTATTTACATGCAACTCTTTAAATTAAAGTACATGTTACACACAGTTTAGCCAATATTTGATTACACACAGTTTTGCCTTTGTTCTAGTGATATTGTAATCTGTGGTTTTATGTGATATGCATATGAAATAAAAGTAATAAAAATTATTAAACCACAGATAAAGCTGTTCTTGACCACTCACAAGCTAGATAAAGACATAAAAAATTTAATTTACATATTTTTTTAACTTTATCTACAAGTGGGTACATTTTGACTGTGATGCAAGTTAATGTTTAAGGGATAACCACTCATAAATGCTCACAATTCTGGTTGACCGAGTTGACTTAAATATAAATAAGGATTATTGGATTTGGGCTGCCAGATACCCTATGGATATTATGTGCCCATTAATTCAGCATGAGATATAACTGATAAGATTGCCAGGATGACAATTTACTGACACTTTACAGATATTATGTGTATAAAAAATGACCAATTCTTGAATATAGAGTATTTATTAACCCATCAAGCCCCGCTTATATATATATAGATGTATGGAAAAACCTTATATATATGGACACCGGTGTCCGTCGTGGGCCTTGATAGGAGTGTATTGTTTTTTTGATAGAGTTGCGATTATTATACTTCTTCTTTTAAAAATGGCTCCACCATTTCATCGGTGATTATGCCAATGTCAAGTGGGTAGATGTTAAAACAATATCATAACTTTTTTAGAATAAATTTCGACCCGAGGATAACCAAGAAAGCAAAGAGCAATATATCTCAAACATTTGACATTAGTTATGGCAAAGAAAATGTAACCACTACATAAATTTAGAACTTAGCACAGATGACAGGGGCATATAGTGTAGATACTAAAAAGAGTATAAAGGCATAGAAACTAATATAAAAACCATTTTTATTAACATGTTTAGAAAAGATTATTATCTTACACGTTAAAAATAAGGAAAGTGACTCAGTGTACATTGTCTAAATAAAACTATTTTAAGTTTTATTTAAATGTCTAACATTCGCGCAGACAAAAGAAATCACCAGCATATATTGACCAACCGCTGAATTTGATGTAATTGCAGGGTTTTTTTTCATTAGTTGAGTAAGAAGTGTGTATTTTTTTAAGTATCTAACTCATTGCTCAAATCTCTAAAATAATTCTACACATATTACGTAATTTTTAAATTAATTAAAAAGAAAACAATAGGTGTGTTTTTATCACAGTTTAAATTTTTCTCAGTAAATAATTGTTTGATTGCAAAGCAACTTAAAAACTTTCATGTACAGTAAAAGTCAAGGTTAAATTATTTATTTCATGTGAGCCAACATACTGGTAATCTAAGATTGACCATACAATAATGTTAAACTACTAGTTGGCGAATACTCATCAAATGTTTGTTACAGACTTCAAAATATAATACCTAGCCATAGAATATAAATTATAGTATGTTATTCATAATAATTTATTGTCATTTAAAAATTTTAAAAGCTTTCGTTTACAATACGATGATCATTGTATGGATGCACAATTTTATGAATCACCTTGCTATAGTAAAAACTTATCTAAGAACCAAATTACAACAGCTGTTAACCTAAAACTTTGATCGCTTATACTATTATCACAAAACCAAAATCTTACTTTTATTAATAGAGCCATGAGTCAGAGCGAAAACTGGTTCATGGAAAATTGTAAACCTTTCTAATTACTGAAAATAAAATAGATTTTGAATGTTATGAACTTACATCTTTAGCCATTTTGCAGTAGGGGCAGTAGCTTTTAGAGAACACAACCACTTTATCCTTAGAAATTGCATCTTTAATAAATAATTGAATTTCTGGTGAACTCGCCATCGCTGTAGAACGAACAATTTTAGTTGACTGACTCCCCATATAAAAATCCTATTAATTTCAAAAAGTCACTGACCAAAGACTCCAAAGAGTTTATAGTTTATACTTTACACTCCAATGCTACCAACTTCCAATGACAAATCTGATGATACTAAAATCGGTACATCGGGAGAGTACATGCAAAATCGGTAGATCTCCCAATAAATCGGGATTTTTTGCAACACTGCACGTAAACAACAACAATGACAACATGGCCGATCTGTGACATCTGTCATGATTAGTTCCAATATTGCCGCGGGACTTCTTTTATGAGACAGACTTTATTGATTTTTACTATTTATGTCTCCTACTTAGTTCGGATTTGATTGATTTGATTTACCCAAGTTTATATCATTGAATGTGATTTATGACCGCAAACAAACCAGTTATAAATAAAACAGCGTAGTATTGATTTTTTTTTATAACAAATATTCATTTCAACGAATACTATAATTACGTTTTTGCATACTTTCTTAGTTATTTTCTATTAGAACTCGTACTTAGAAAAGTATCGGAATATAAAAATAGGTTGGCTTTATAGTTTATAGGAATTAAGGAAATGTTACCTATTTGGTTTTTATTTTTTGTCCAATTATATAAGTTCCATAAAAATACCAGCTTCTATTTTTGTGGTAACACTGATTCCGCAGCGCCCAAGAATTTTATACCCATATGGATTATTCATTCCGTTTAACAAACTGAAGAATAAAATGTGACGTCACAGTTAACTGCTGTCTCTCTCTTTAGAGTGACAAAGGTTTATTTTCAAAACCAGGACGTAACATAATTAACTGTCCATAATAATATGATATGATATAATATGGCTGCCTCGGTGGCGTAGTTGTATTATGGTACGACTGCAATGCTGAGATCTCGGGTTCGATCCCCGGGATGGTCGGGTCGGGCAAAGTGATTATTTTCCATTCAGTATCAGCTCGGAGTCTGGAATTTGTACACGATAAGGCGATAGGCTCGCCCCCTATCACACCATGGAACGGAATAACGGCAAAAAGTGGTTGCACTAATTGCACCTCTGTCTACCCGGGGGATAAGAGGCGTGAGTGTGTGAGTGTGTAATAATATGATATCGCACCATAATATTTATTTTTATCTCTATAAAGTAATGCGGTTTAAATTAACTATGAAAACCAACTACAGCGGCTAGTAATAGTTGATATTTAAAAAATATAATTTGAGTTAGAAAGTTTATTCCAAACAAAATTGGCATATTTACATACTGTTTTGGTAAGTAGTTCGGAACTACTAGTTCCACTTACATAAAAAAATACCTCACCACGCGGTGGTGAATTCAGTGGCGGCCTTGGAGGAGGGGGGCGAACCAGGCAACCGCCTGGGGCCTCGCAGTTACAGGGGCATCTTGCAGCTCCTTGGGGGACCGTTTTTTGGCACCTTACTTACAAAGCTGTTAAAAAAAATAATTTTTGCTTCGCACGGGGCCCCGCGTGCTTTTTTTTTGCTCGGCACACAACCTCACATTATATATGTTTTACTTTCCCCTGCGACTGGATATGTTCACGTTGTTTGCTGGCCTTTATAACCAAATATGGAGACTGTAAGGTTAGACAGAAAAACATTGGGATATTTAAAAATGAAAACTACACACACACACACACACACACACTCACGCCTGTTATCCCCGAAGGGGTAGGCAGAGGCACAACTAGTGCACCCACTTTTCGCCGTTATTCCGTCCCATGATGTGATAGGGGGCGAGCCTATCGCCGTATCGGACACAAATTCCAGACTCCGAGCTGATACTGAATAGAAAAACTCAATATCACTTTGCCCGACCCGGGGATCGAACTACAGTTATTGTTAAATTTAAATATAATAAAAAAAAATAAAAAACATACTCATAAAAGTAAACAATCATACATGAACAAAATAATACACATTTAGGAAGTTAATAACCTAATTTTCAGTGAGTAATTTTGAAATATTACGAATATCTATTTTGTGTGATTTTACAATTTTTGCAAGTATTCTGCGAACTTTTTTTCTGTAATTATCCACTATAATAAATATTGTGTTTTAGAGATATTCTACTATGAGTTGTGTAATTCATGGTTGCAGAATTATTTGCAATCCAACATCTAGTGTGAAATTCCATAGGTAAGTTGATTGTAAACAAAGTTGTGTAGATATTTATAGCAAAAGTAATAAACACGTGGATGTTTTACAAATTACAATACTAAATAAATTCTTGTTTGAGAGCCATGGAATCAAAAATTAACGCTACATTCTGCGGGTGAGGTTTCTTCCTTAAATTTATTTTTAATATTCTAAAACTTCTGTGAAGAAGCCAACAAAACTATTAAAGTTTGCTAAAGATCACCATAATGTGCTCTCTTTCGGCAAATAAATCTTTGAATTTATAAAAACAAAATTGTTTTCGGCGACTAAAGGTGTAATGTTAAAACAAAAGTCTTTATGTCATCACTATATGTAATTTTTCTTTGCTTGCTATTTGGAATATACTTTTAAAAAAAATCTCAAATGTTAGCAAAATTTCACTGCAAAATATTTTCAATTTCAGACTGTAAAGTATAATCATGAACAACTTTAGTAAGAAATAACTTGTCATTAATTTTCTTCTTTTATCTCTTCATCTTCTGCTGCAATACTTTCTTTTATTTCTTCTAATTTATTTCACGGGATGTCTTCACATTTACTGATATATTGAAATCTTTCAAGTCTTGACGTTTCAATGGTGGTTCATATTCATTTCGCTGACATATAATGTAAAAAGTAAATATCAATCAATAATAATATATTTAAGTACCTATATATTTTAGACAGAGGCAGAGGTGCCATTTAGTACACTCAGATATCACCCAATGTACCGCCGTTATAAAATTTGGTGGGTCGCAAGCTTAATGCCCTATCCTACTAATCTTACTAATATTATAAAGGCGAAAGTTTGTAAGAATGTCTGGATGTATGGATGTTTCTTTCATGCAAAAACTACTAAACGGATTTCGATGAAATATGGCACACGGGTAGATCATGTCCTGGATTAGCACATAGGCCACTTTTCATCCCAGTAAAATATAAACAGTGACTTTTATCCCGGAAAAACATTCACGCGGGCGGAGCCGCGGGCAAAAGCTAGTAAATAATAAAGTCTAAGTGGATCATAATTATACCAGTGAAATGATAAAAAATAATATACTTACAGCATGAGTTTCTGTTAATAAATAATTATTTTTGACATCTTCTGCCATATTCCGAGAAGTAGAAGACACATTATCACATTCAGAATCATAATCTTCTGTCTTTAAATGTAGACTAGTAATTCTTGCAGACATCAAATTGACCTTTTAATGGTATTTATATTTAACCACGTTTTTGCTTATCCAGATCTTTAAGAAATCTGTAAAGAGTAATACAAACTCGATTTTATTTTAAATAAAAGTTTCAATAAATCAATGCTGGATACACTGAGAACTCGATTGTAACTGTTGATCCTCAGTTTTTATTTACGATGATTATTTAAAGATTAATAAGCTTTATAATATTCATTAGTAAGGCGGCTAGTATTACAAATACTCTAGCACCATCGTGAAACCGGTCCACCAAAGCTTACACCATGGTCACCCTAGCCTCTTGTTTACATATACTATTTACAATACAAAAAATCACATTTAACATTACGTTAATATGAAAAAAGTAGTCATATATAAAGCAAATCACATTAAGCGAGGTTTTTCTACAGTTCATTTATAAAATATTCACGTATTTTATTACGATTCGTATAAATATTGATAAAATTATAATATTTACACAATATTGATTACAATAAACTTACCTGTAGAATTTCACACTAAATTATGGATATCAAATATTTCTGCAACCGTGAACTACACAATTCACATTAAAATATCACTAAAACACACTTATTATTGTAGATAATTACAGAGAAAATTTCGAAGTGAACATTTATTTGACAACTATATTGTCATCGAACTTAACGTTTTATAACAGTGTTGCCGATATATGTATTCGCAATTACCAATTAAATGAGGAAATTTTGTTTAACTAAAATGTTAATAAGGATAAAAAACCTTAAGGATATCTTATTCAACAAGAATAATTCTGAAATGAAAATAGTACTTATATCATTATATAAGATATGTTGGAAATATTTATATATATATGATTGAGACGACAATAACGGTATTGATATTTTTTTATGTGTGGGGAAATAATCCGTAAGCTTTGGCAACATAGGTTAAAGAGTGAGTGAGATAGAAGACAGCTCAAAAGGTAATTTTTTTGTCTTCACAAAAATGTGTGTACCGAGGCCTCCAGTAGATATATTATAAACTTCTTGGCAGCGCCTCCTCTCACTGTCACTCATGAACTTATTATTATAGTGCGTTTCTACTTTAAATTCCGATGGCGTTATGTTGGCAGCAAGGTATATGCAGTGCTGCTACATCACACAAATGTGTTACCTTGATATAAAGGACTTTTTTTGTAATGGTAACCTGTTTGTCTAGTAAAATAAAACACGATTTTTTTTAAAACAAAATTTTAAAATATATGGGTAAGCGTAAAGTATGTACCCACTTTTAAAAAAAATTAAGTATTATTAAAATCATTTAATTCTGCCATAAGTACGTAATAATTAATCAGCATTGTAATTTCCAATACATACTTCTTTTTTTCTAAGATGTATGGTGCAGGACAGTAAATAGTTATGCCATGAAATTACACTATGGGATAAATCTACAACACACGGAAGTAAATCAAACATTATAAACATAATTGTTCGGTGGATAGATATTTAGCAGCTAAATCAACATTAATATGTTTATCTACGAAACCATTATTAACTATATTTATAGATTGATGATAATATATTAATTAATAAAAAAAGATGAATATCTCTTTATCATAATGGAGTGACATTAGTTTTTCAATGAGTCATGGGGGTAAGTAATTATTAAAAAGCAATTATGACAAGTCAGCACAAAACATATTAATGAACATATAATAATTGTGTAATTACACTGGCTATTTATTTATTGTTATTTTAATTGGTGTTATACAATTATTAGCGGTGATAGCCTAGTTGGGAGTGGGACGGACTGCCGTGACAATGTCCGCAGGTTCGAAACCCAAGGGCACACATCTCTGACTTTTCTAAAAAAAAAAATATGTGTGTATTCTTTGTGAATTATCGCTCGCTTAAACGGTGAAGGAAAACATCGTGAGGAAACCTGCATACCTGAGAAGTTCTCTGAATTTCGAAGGTATGTGAAGTCTGCCAACCCGCACTAGGCCAGCGTGGTGGACTAAGGCCTGAACCCTCTCAGTTGTAGAGGAGGCCCGTGCTCAGCAGTGGGCAGTATTACAGGGCTGGTATGGTATGGTATACAATTATTATTATTTTTTACCGATGGTGTGAATTGGCACCCCTGATATACATTACTGCCAACAACAGACCCTCGGAACTACAAGTTGAAACGTACTTTAAGAACCTCATCCGTTTTCGACATAACTTTTGGCCATTCTTGTTGACCTTATAGGCCGTTCTTGTTATAGGCCGGACTTATACATCCGTTTTTCCCTTATACGCAAAAAGTAGATCAGGTAAAGATAGATCGTGTCCTGGATTTAACGACGGGTTAACACATAGGCATTTTTTTTCCCGGAGAAATATAAAGCGGGGCTTTTATCCCGAAAAACTTTATAACGTGGGTGGAGCCGCGGACTAACGCTTGCCGCACACGTTCGGTTTCCTAATTAGGTTTCCTGATCAGGAATCCAGATTCAGGAACGTGTGAGCGTTGTTGAACATTTTCTATGTAAGCGGAGCATTCAGGTTTCCGAATCTGAATTCCTGATCAGGAAACCAAACGTGTGCGGCAAGCGTAAAGCTAGTACATTATATTTATATTATGTTATATATTTTCTAACTCTTTTTTTTATTTCAAATTGTTTTGATTTCTGTTTCTATTATATAATCTCCTTTGTTTATATTATTTATTTTTATTTTCAAATAATGAGTGCATATTAATCGTAAAATAATGTTTAACTTTAGAGTAGGTATAGGTACTTAAAGTTTGCAGTTCCAGATCACTGTCGCTACGTCAATAGCCTGTACGCACTGTGTTGTTGCGTGAATAGCCCGAACTCGCTGTCCGCCGAGCCGGTCATAAACAAGCCATTAGCCATACACGATGTGACCGGCGCACAGATTGTATTTAGGTAGGTATATCACCCAACATCACCTGTACCTTTTTTTTACCGACTTCAAGAAAGGAGTAGGTTCTCAATTCGACGGTATATTTTTTTTGTGTATGTTACACGATTACTCCGCCAATTGCGGAACGATTTCCAAAATTCTTTTTTTGTTCGAAAGGAGATACTTCTGAAGTGGTCCAATAGTCACCAAGTCAGGATCTGATGATTGGATCCTGGAGAAATCGAGGGCAACCCTAATTTTATGGGCCCAGACATCGTTTTTTTCACAAATCTTATGAAGTAATTTATTCTTTAGTGTTTTCGCCTTTTACATCACGCCTTTTACATTTTCAGGGGTAGGCAGAGGCGTAACACGCTAGCGCGATTTTTTGGGGCCATCTTCGGCGCATTAGGGACGGCTGCGGGCTTCCTCCGACTCGCGTCTAAGTTGTCGTCCGCAACCGCCCCTGCGCGTACCGCTGTTGCGGTCCTTCTCCTGTTATTGCGGGGGCTCAGAAGCCCCCGTACACCGAAGGATGCCCTTGGCGTCCGAGGCAGCGTGAGACACGCTGCCGTCCATCACGGGAGTCGTACCGCGTGCGCTATACAACTACGCTATTGAGGCGGTATATTTCTTACTAACACAAAAAAGCAACAAATAAAACCTTTTTACAAAAAATTTAACCGCCTTCAAAAATGACTAAATAGAACTAAAAACCAAAAAATAATTTAATAGTGAATAAATATATTTATACATTACTTATATACTGGTAACCAATTTTGGAGTTGGTGCCTAAATAAAATTACTAGCTGAGCTACATAGATACCGTAATAAATATGAGAAAACAATGTTTAATTTTAAATAGGCACTGACTCCAAAATTGGTAACCAGTAAGTATATAAGTAATGCTATATGTATATTTATTCATTATGAAATTATTGTTTGGTTTTTAGTTCTTTTTAGTCCTTTTTGAAGGCGCTTTAATTTTTTGTTAAAAAGGTTTTTTTGTACCAGATGTTCAATAGCGCCTTCCTCTACCTTGATCCCCCATGGTCAACATTCTACAATAATATTTTGCATCTACGTCATTGATATAGGAAAAAAACTATATACGTACCTACTTAAGTTAAGATAGACAAACAGATAAAAATATCTGACGAAAATCTCTCAATAATCTTATATTATTTGCGTTATCTCAGTAACATCAAGTGTTATTCAAGACCTTTGTTATAGGTACCTACATAAATATTATCTAGATAAATTATCGATTAAAAAAAAACATAAAACTGTAGTTCTTGTTGAAAGCATTTAAATATAAGATTGTAGCTAAGTTATTTTATACTAGCTTTTTCTGGCTGCTTCGCCCACGTGAAATAGTTTTTGCGGAATAAAAAATAGTCTATTCCCAGGATCTCAAACTAACGCTATCTATACCAAATTTCTTTGAAATCCGTTCAGTACCTATTTAGTTTCAGAGATGTGCGCTAATAAACATAAAAACAGATAGACACACGAACAGACAGGAAAGAAATCTAAAAATCGGTGATTTGTGTTCTTCTTTAGTCATCCCCTTACATTTGTATTATTTTTCTTTCAATGTACAGACACACCGGTTTCTACTACTTTATTATATAAGCATAAAGCATGTATAGATATAGGTGTGTTATTATTCTAAGGATATAGGGGTATTAAAACACACATTTAGATTCATAATTTAATCTATTCCCATTAGAAATATACATACTTATTTTTTGTTTTATAGAGCTAAATCATACCCAGGTTATATACAAATATATTAAAGTTTAAACACACAATTACATTATTATTCCAACAATAAACAAGGAGTTACATGCGGTTGCATTATAATAATTGTTTTTGTCGCTGAATCATCGTTTTTGTTTGCCATTTCGGCAAGCTTACTCAACATTTTGACCACACCGATCAGGTATAATGGCTTTTTGTTTTAATCGATTCCATCGTTACAGGGTTTGAAGTCATCCATTCCATATAAGGAAGGTGGGAGTTGGGACAAGATACGCAAAGTTCAAAACCCAAGGGCACACACCTCTGACTTTTCTAAGAAAATATGCGTGTATTCTTTGTGAATTATCGCTTGCTTTAACAATGAAGGAAATCATCGTGAGGAAACCTGCATACCTGAGAAGTTCTCTGAATTTCGAAGGTACGTGAAGTCTGCCAACCCGCACTAGGCCAGCGTCGTGGACTAAGGCCTTAACCCTCTCAGTTGTAGAGGAGGCCCGTGTTCAGCAGTGGGCAGTATATAATCAGGGCTGGTATGGTATGGTACACAAAGTTCCAGCGTTGCATCACTCACCGACCCAACCACTACCTTAAACAATGAGTAAACCAATTTATTAATAACTAGCTTTTGCCCGCGGCTCCGCTCGCGTTAAAAAGTTTTTCCGGGATTAAAGTCCCGCTTTATGTTTTCCCGGGATAAAAAATAGCCTATGTGTTAATCCAGAACATGATCTACCCGTGTGCCAAATTTCATCGAAATCAGTTCAGTAGTTTTTGCGTGAAAGAGGAACAAACATCCATACATCCAAACATCCATACATTCTTACAAACTTTCGCCTTTATAATATTAGTAGGATTTGTTTTTTATATTATCCTAAAATACAGTTTCGGACGCAATATTTATCATTTTATATTTAGTAAAGTGGAGCATACCCAACTATGTTGCAATAAAGATATTTTTAAGCAATATTTTACTAATCACCGATTTGGAAGTTGTAAAAATCAAATTGCATCAATCGTAGATTAATAATATTTGTGATGAAGGTTCTACTAATCTATATCAATTTTTTGGAATTATTTGCCATAATTGTGCTGCTGAGAAAATTTAAATTATCTCACCTTTCGCCGACTTTACATCCGTCACGTAATGTATTAGAAGGAAAATCTATGGTATGCCTACACAAGTCGTCAGTTTTATTTTTATAAAAAGACATTCTCAAATTTTAGTTGTCCAGTCTAAGATTTGAATAGAATATGTTAAGTTTACAGCCAAAGTACCTAGATACGCTACCGCCCAATATGATCACTGATCGGGGTTTGAAAACAAATTAATATTATAAGGTCAAATAAAAGGTTTGTCACTAATGTTATAGGTTCACCATTAATTCCATAGTAAAGAAGGCCACGGTATATGCGTGTTATTTTTAAAGGTAAGTACAAATTACAATAGCAAATTACATTATGCAGGACTAATACATAAGTATTTGAAATTGTATCTTCGTCGCGTCAGATCTGCGGTAACTAGAGGTATGTGATCTAAACCGCACCGATACTTGCCAACGCGCAACATTTTGCACACCACCAACGGTACTATCGAGTATGCACCGTTAACTAATTACATGGATTCAAAACTTATTACCTCTCCGCTCTTTATCATAACAAAGCACTAATCAAATACCACTTTACTAAAATCACTGGTTGGTTTAAAAGTGCATTATCTTTTTTTATTTACCGTTCGAAAACATTGATTATTTATTAACTTGCGCTTCATCGAAATGTAAATGAACGCGCCAGGTGTTTCGAGTGAGGCCAAAGAACATGCTTATAACATGCAGGTGAAAGAAATAGTAATATTTATTTAATTATTTATTTTTTATTTACATCTTCATCTTTCAGACTGCCTCGGTGGCGTAGTTGTATTAAGGTACGACTACAATGCTGAGGTCTCGGGTTCGATTCCCGGGTCGGGCAAAGAGATATTGAGTTTTTCTATTCAGTATCAGCTCGGAGTCTGGAATTTGTGCCCGATATGGCGATAGGCTCGCCCCCTATCACATCATGGGACGGAATAACGGCGAAAAGTGGGTGCACTAGTTGCGCCTCTGCCTACCCCTTCGGGGATAACAGGCGTGAGTGTATGTGTGTGTACATCTTCATCTTATTATACAGTTTAGATTTACCAGAGACGTCTCACACTAGGCTAGGCCTGTATCGTGAAACATCTTTACAGAGTTTATAATCTTATTATCTCCAGTAGTGCAAAGGTAATACCAAATTGTTTGAAGTGCAAATTAAAGAAATAAATAAATGTGTAGATAGTACAAAACTGACCAATTTTAAATGTTAGACAAAAGTACAAAGAAAAAATTTATTTATAATATTTTCCGTGTACTCATGTGACCAGTCCTGTAATCCCTTCATAATTTTGCTTTTTGCTTCGCGCATAGACATACACTTAATGCCAAATAATCTATTTATTTTGTTATAAATCAGGGGTTCCATATAGGGGAAAAATCTTTTAGCAAAAGCTGTCTTCACATGTTCATATGGTATTTGAAAAATTCGCTTTGCAATCATGGGTTGGTATGAGTCAGAATTGAGAACATCTCTGTGTGCTGTGAGGGTTACCCTAAGTATATAAAGCCTCCTAACACTAAGCACTTGGATCTCCTTGAATAACGTGGTGGTAGGAAAGCGGAATGGGACATTGATAGTTTTCAGTACAGCCCGTTGAACTCTTTCCAGTTTAATAAGTTCAGTAGATTCAGCACCTTCCCAGGCCAGTATGCAATAGGAAAGGACTGATTGACATAGTGAAAAATATACAGTCTTTAGTAAATTTAGTGGCGCCACTGCTCTTAAGAGTTTCATCACGTACATAACTTTCCTGACCTTTGCGCATGTCAAAGCAATGTGTTCACTAAATCTAAGATTTGCGTCTATTACGGCTCCTAAATATTTTGTAAAATGTACCTTCCTTAGTTGCGTACAGATAAATATTTGGTTATAGTTAAGTTCATTGCCGCAGCAATGTGCCACAATACCGAGGTCGGGAGAAAGAGCTGACATCACTGACTTATGAAAACATATATAATTTGTTTTCGTTACATTTAATGTAAGTAGATTATAGTTAAGCCATTCGAACACATGGTGTAGACCAATTTGTGCAGTTATGAAAACCTCATTCCATGAGGTTTCATGGAAAATAACAATTGTATCATCAATGTAATTAATAATTTCTGCATTGATTAAGGTTTTTTGAGTAGATAAATCGTTCATATAAACTAGGAAGAGCGTGGGACCCAATATACTGCCCTGAGGTACACCAAAACTTATATCATGTGGGTCACTAATTGCGGAATTGATTTTTGTATATTGTTTCCTGCCCGTGAGATAACTCTGGAATAAGTCAAGACACATACCCCGAACGCCTATAAGTTCCAACTTTCTCAAAAGAATAGGAATCGATACGGTGTCAAAGGCTTTCGCCAGATCTAAGAATACACCTATACAAGAGTTTCCTTCATCAAGATGTTTGGAGACAATGTTAATTAGTAAAGACACAGCTTGCTCAGTGGACTTAGTTTGACGAAAACCAAATTGCCTATGGGTTAATAAGTTCTTTGACTCTAGAAAATGAACTAGTTGTTTGTTGATAATCTTCTCTAATATTTTGGAAAAGGTATTAAGAAGTGAAATTGGCCTGTAGTTATTGGGATTTTCAGTTGAACCTCCTTTATATATTATTAGAATAGGTGTAACGGCAGCGATTTTCCAAATTTTTGGAAAGTTACCAGTAGATATACTTAGGTTGTAAATAAAGGTTAGAGGTGCTACAACGTAATTTTTTATTAATTTACTGTTAATTCCGTCTAATCCGGGGGCTATGTTATCTTTCGTTTGCAGTATAAATTTTTCTACTTCAATGGTATCAGTAGGACGCAAGAAGAATGAGTTTGATATAGAATTTGATAAGTGAACTTTTGAAGCTAAATGGTTTTCGGTTACATTCAAACGTGCCAATATTTGTTTAGCTAAACGTTGTCCCGACGAGGCATAGAAACTATTACAGTGGTTTAAACAGGCAATTTCAGATTTTTTGATTTCGCAGAGGTTTGTAGGGTTCATGTTGGAAGGTTGGGTATGAGTTATTGATTTGATTGTAGACCAAAGTTTCCTGGGGTTATTTTTACTTTACTCTAGTTGGTTTATTTCATAATTTATTTTTAGGTTCCGTATAAGATCTTGATAAAAAAATCTATATCGCATATAAATCAACAGTTTTACTTCGTCTTTCGGATACTTTCGAACGTCCATATGTAGTTTATCTCTGTGGGCTGAGCATCTTAGTAGGCCAGGAGTCATCCACGTCATCCATATAAATAAACACATTTTAATACAATGCATGTTGTCATCCTTGTTTCTAGAAACAAGAAATTCTTGTGAAATATCACACGACAGGCCACTTCCGGGTCGAACGCAAAGGGTGTTTTGAAACTTGACTCCGGGCGGTCGAACATCTGTAGGACTGTAGTTAGCGTATTTGTAAGCATCGTGTCCAAGATGAGGGCCATTAGGATTGTTTTTTGTTAATTGTGTGCCATTCCAAAGTTCAAATGATTTTACTCTATATTTTTTTTTTGGTTGGTCACTACTGCAAAAATTTTCGCAGGATGAAATGATTTTTCTTTTTACCTTTTTATAACTCACAGACTAGCCTTTAAATGTTACGTTAAATGAGAACATACGTATACGTATTTTATACGTACGTTATACGTATTTTCTAAATCTTTGTTTATCGACTTATTGACTCGAACTAATTACCTACTACTTAAATTACTTAAATGGAGATTTGCATTTATTGATCTGTTTTTTCTTTCTATTTACATAGGCATTAATAGGCTATATCTTCACTTTGTTACAATTCTATTCCAATGTATAGCTACGTATTTATATCGTAAAAAATAGATATTTGAGTTCCTTTGTAAGTAACAACTAACTAGATAACAGACACTAAGGTTTTTCCCCTTTTAAATAATATTACTTTTCAAAGGTTTACCTACTTTATTTGAAACATGATAAAACATTTTAGACCAAATTCTAACTACATAATGCTAATATTTAATTTACATAATAATATATTTACATAATATTTTACTTTTTATAATAAAATTGAAATTCATTTTCATCTTGTATGTGAACTTACCTACATAAATAAACATTTTTAAGCAATTGCAACGTTCTAGTAAGCATTTATAATTATATTGTATGATGAAAAGAATTCGTCCATGTGCTAAAAAGATCCGTTGAAGAGTTAATACATTATCTCAATAAACATGCAAATGCAAAAACATGCACATCCGAATTGCTTTCAATTGATAACATTCGTTAATCAACTGTATTATTACAAATAAATTCCACGAAAACATCGGAGGACAAAGATCGAATACTTATCGTTTTTTCCGTTGTCATTTATGAGATGTTAGAAGAAATCATTTTTTTTTCGTTTTTACAGAGAAATTTTAACGTAATGTTAGTAATAAAACCGCATACTCGTCTTTTACCTCTGCTAATATTGAGCCTAAAATCATTTATAAATAACGAACATTTTCACCAAAGCTCCCGGTTTAAATTTACCGATTTTTTTATCATTTTGTAGTTTATTGCGAATAAGGCGTGTGTGTGATATGTGTGACTGAAAGTATGATGTTGCCACGATGACGAATTCTCTAAGAATAGTAAAAGGAACATTAGGGCATGTAAAATTAGACACACCTTGATATTTATTTCTTTCGAAACTTACACATTTTATTTTAAATCTGCAGTTCGAATAGTTCTTATTGTAAAATATTATTTATTAGAAAATAAGTACGTGGTGTTATATCGTAACGCAATGTCAAAATGACTTTGTACCTATACGACAGAATTTACATAAATAGGTATGTATTATGTAAATTCTGTCATATAGGTTTATCACCTAGGTTATAATATTTTTTATCTTAATAACTTACTTTCTGTCTTACAAATTATACTAAATTTGGAATACGTAATTTTTTCGGTAACGTATTAAATATATTATATAAACACATACATTACATGTTTATTTATTTTGTTTTATTTGAGAGCCTCCAACGAAGGATACACGACATATAATAAAAACAATGATGTAGCATTTTCTCATTTTACAGTGTGACTCGCGTGAATATTAGAAATAAAAGTAATTTATAACATCCAAATAAAATAATTTACGTTTTACAATATAGTCAAGATACACCTATTAACTTCTTAATCTCCTTACAATATATGTAGCTACTTATAGTCACTTTTCACAATAGAATCCTAACGTTATAAATATTTAAATGGCTGCCCTATTTATAGGTTTCTTTGTTTCATACAAAAGACCACGCTTTGTTTCGGATGATGAAACTCGAAACAATAAGATTATTTATTTGTTTACGGTTGAGAGCCCGAAGATGTAATGTAAGGGTGTGGTATTATACTATTAGTAGGTATTAATTAGGCGAACAGTCCAAATGTTATATTTGTTTTTAGTTTCGTTTGGCAAACCAAATTTCATCTAAGCGATTAGTTATTTTACAAAAGTCGATACCTACTCGACAAAGAAAATAAGATTAACTTTTATCTGTCTTTATTACCACGTTAGCCTTATAAGTCTTTTTGATATTATAGTTTTTGATTCTAAGGCCTTACATCCTGTTTACTGTCGTAACAGATAGGCGTTCTTTCATGGGACGCGCTATACTTTAACATTCGCGTTAATTTTAATACTCAATTAACTAACGCTCGTAAAATATGAAATTGGTGGAATTGGACCGAATGATCACAGAAATACGGACATAGCAGGTGACCGCCAAGTAGTAGCATCCTTTAGTAGAATTAACAGACTAGTGTACCTAGACTGTATATTATGTTAACAGCGTTTAATTGCTTAAGGATTATAATAGATGTGGAGAAGAATATTTTACATGAAGATAATTTTAGTTTCAACCTTTTTGTTCGTGGCTCAAGCGAAAGTCACACCGGTTTGTATACACTTCTAGCCTCCATTTAACTCCAGCGCATGTTTTTTCAAAATGTAAAGGTGACAATTCATGATAAAAGAGTTAGCGACACTAGATAGCAGATTATGGCCATGCAATAACCTGTATGCTATATGAAATAGACTGAAGGGGCTAAAAACCTGAAAATAAATACATACAGTCGAGGGAAGAGTTTTTTTAGTTAAAAGAGACGAAATATTTTATTAATATTTTATTCATTTCATTCATTTAATAATCATTAACGATTGTAATAAAGCAAACTTGAAAAACTAACGAAAGTATTAACTAGTTAGATGGAGAGATGTATTAGCACCAAGCAAGAGGAAAATTTGGAGGAGACTATTAAATGAGTGGTTGTTTGACTGAGGTACTCTCCGTTAATTCTCAAATTTAATATCTATCTTTGAAATTGTATTTATATTGTTACTTGCAAATTTTAAAATATATATACCTATTTAAAAAATAAGATAACAATAAAAGACGCTGAGTTTCTTGGTGCTTTTCCGAAGCACTGGTAGAATCTTTTAGTTTATAAAAAACATTGTTAAAAATAACGTACCCTTAGGGGCCTAATTACTTAATAAATTGTTTGAATTTGAAATCATCATTGACTGTTAAATGCTAAAGAATATGAGTTGTAACCAACCCAAATTTTATATGCCCCAAATTATCTGCAAAATATATTATTTCCTAATTTAAAATTTGCTTTCTAGCAATCATTAAAACGAATAGAAAAACATATTTGAAAATCATTTTATTTTATCATCATCACCAGAAACACTTTACCGTGTGTAAGTATGTGAAACGTGAGGCGTGAAGAAATACGTTACTCGTTTATTGCTCAAGTAATTTTACTGTAAATGTATATAAAAATAATAATGGCATGTTGCCAATTTTGATCGTACTTCATCTTAAGAAATTGAATGCGTGTAAGTATTTTTCAAACACTAAACTTTTTTATCAATTAATATTTTGAGCGATTGCTGAGTCACATAATCCTCAGAATTTAAAGTGTTCTGCACAGCTATACATTATTATAATCAGTTTTGATACATAGCATAGCATTAGCCTTCTTGATTAGGTGACAGCATATATTACGGGCTGTATACCAGTTGATGTTTTTTTTTTAATACTGGGATATCCATTTATAGATTTCTGCCAGACTCACCGGTCTAAACCGCCCAGACGACTAATACTATCATTCTCTCTTTTATATAAAAGCGTGCGGGAATTGCATGTTCAAATAACCACAACCCTTGCAGGAGCTCTGGGACAAAACCTTTCGCAATCCAAGGAATGAGACCTCGCTACAATTATAAATAGGCGTGCAGGGCTTAGGTACAAATTTTGTTCCAGAAGAAAGTCTAAGCACCTTGACCAACAATCTGAGCGCTAACGTCAAGACTCAAGACAGTGACAAATATATTTTACGTCATCGAGTTAATGATACATCAGTAGAAACAGGAGAGTGCCTGTCATTAATGTGCGTGTATGTCAGCAAATTTGCTGCAGAAAAAAACAGTTCTTATTCCAAATGACGTAGAGGATCTGGCGAATAGAAGGAATTAATTAAAATAATGACTATTCGCATAGCTGTGAAAATATCAGGCATAAAAAATAGTATTAAAGCGCTACAGTTATATTAGAAGGTAACTAAACTGTAAACCAAATCTAAATAAAGATAAGTAATGGTGATTCCATAAAGTCGTTTGAAAGTAAGAACATATTGTGACTAATAGTTTACTATTGGATACTTTTCAGGCTTACCTATAACAAACAAAGACTACAACGACACAATATACATAGATAAATATTTGGAAGTTGGCGTAAGCAAATACGAAAGATAACCTGTATAAGTATTATTATGTTTGGTCGCTCATCACACTGGCCTAGAGCGGGTTGGCGGATTGCCATAATGATTCCAGCCCTATATTATACACAGCCTTACTACTAGATACGGGCATTTTCTACTGCTGAGAGGGTTTAAGCTTTAGTCCACCACGCTGATCTATTGCAGGTTGGCAGGCTTCATATACTATACCTTCAAAAGTCTTATGAAGAATTCTTAGTGTTTCCATAAAAAAATTCCTGGTGTGATCGCCAAGCAGCGTTCTTATTTCAGCAAATAGCATCGTACATGCAACGTTTTTATTAAACATCTTATACAAATGATGGCTTTAAAATTATTTGTGTTAAAAAATAATGATTTTGGATAATTTGCCATTTGAAATACGAACAGATCTCATCCATTCCACTGAGATAATGTAATGTTATCTCTAGATATCGTTTCTCGTGTTGAAACCTTGAGTTTTGTTATCAAGATTTGGATTTAAAAACATGTTCCAAGGATTATAAATGGATAAAAACGTTACAAACTTGAAACTTTTTTTATATGTATCTCAAAGAAATCGTTATCGTTGGAATACCTAAACTAAAAGAAAAAAAATCACTGGCTGATTCCACTATATTTGTTATAAGTAAAGAGAGATTTACCAATATAAGTATTTATTAAATATTTTAAGTAAAAAAAACATTGATTTTTTAAAAAAACCTACATCAATCCTGAAAACACAGTTATTTCTTGCGTCCCAAATATAAAAAGAAAACATAACATGTTTTTTAAAGAGTTAGACATAAAACAATCATATTATTTTTTATAACGAATGCACACGGGTCTCCTACTAGGCTACTTCAATTTCATGAAGAACATTCCAGCCTGGATTCAAAGACGAGACACCAATATGACAGATATCAAGTAGATATGCGGTTGGCTCTAGGAAAAATCTACTCAACTGCACAACTAATGAAGTTCGTGTTATTTCTAGGGAATTAACTGTTTTCATAAAATCATCATAAAAGTACTAAAAGTACTAAAAGTAGATCGAAGTAATGTTTTTTTAAAACGTGAAAACGATAAAACTATTTGTAAGGGTATACATTCAGTCATGACTTAAATTTCATGTATCCTTAAATAAAACTTAAGTCATAGCCATAGTGTTAAACTACAGGACATAAAAACAAAGCGTCCAATTACCTAAGTTCTAAATGGTCTTAAAAATAATAAAGGATGTTTTAAATAGACCTACATGGCATAGTACCAATTGTTTATATGAAAATGTTTTGATTTTGATCGTAAGAGAAGATCGAATAATATGTTCGACTTAACCACCAAGAGACGTTGCTTTCGTCAAATGTTGGCCACATTTGAAGAAAGTAACGTCTCTTATTATGTCGACCTGTTTTATTGGATAATACATACTGGTTTGCCGAATCTATTTACTATAGCATGTATGGAAAAACAAGTTATTATTAAGTACAAGTTACAAGGATGTTTTGATAACAAGTGTAGGTAGAGATTTTCGCTACTAAATATTAAGCAGTAGGTAATCATTATTTTTCTAAATACTAGGCAACAGCTAGTTAATTATGGTTTGTAGGTCCGTCAATACAGGTCACAAATCGTAACTAACATCGTAAGTAATAAATAGAATAGCTACAAGCCAACTTTCCCCCTATGAATCACAATTCACAAGCAATGTGTTCTAACTTCCACCTTACCAATTAGAGCGGGCGTCTAGAGACATTCCTAGTGCTGACGGAAAAACTTTGTTGCGTCGATTCTATAATTATATGAATTTACTGATAAGACTAATAAAAACATTTAACCCCTGGAATGCCGGGCTCAGTTTGCGTAAAAGACGCGTGCGTGCCGCCATACATTTGAAAAAATCGGATTTTGAGTGTAAAGGATGTTCTAATTTATACACCATAAAATTCTTTTAGTACGAATTTTGAAATTATTTATTTACTTATTTATTATGGATCAATGGTCACTAAAATATTCAGAAACATTGTGAGATTTGGCATAGACGGCCGCCATTTTGAATTTCGTTGTTTTGAGGCCGATTGACCTCAAAATCGAAATCTGGGTATATCTTTGGTTACAAAAAACGGACCCAATGCTTGAATTGAGAAAAATGGCCGCCATTTTGAATTTCTTTGTTTTAAGGCCAATCGACCTCAAAATCGATATATGGGCAGGTCTTTAGGTACAAAAGACGGATCCAATGCTTGAATTGAGAAAAATGGCCGCCATTTTGAATTTCTTTGTTTTAAGGCCAATCGACCTCAAAATCGATATATGGGCAGGTCTTTAGGTACAAAAGACGGATCCAATGTCAGAATTGAAAAAAGTGGCCGCCATTTTGAATTTCTTTGTTTTAAGGCCAATCGACCTCAAAATCGATATCTGGGCAGGCCTGTAAGTAGAAAAGATGGATCCAATGTTAAAATTGAAAAAAGTGGCCGCCATTTTGAGTTTCTTTGTTTTATGGCCAATCGACCTCCAAATCGATATCTGGGCAGGCCTGTAGGTACAAAAGACGGATCGAATGTTAGAATTGAAAAAATTGGCCGCCATTTTGAATTTCTTTGTTTTAAGGCCAATCGACCTCAAAATCGATATCTGGGCAGGCCTGTAAGTAGAAAAGACGAATCCAATGTTAAAATTGAAAAAAGTGGCCGCCATTTTGAATTTCTTTGTTTTATGGCCAATCAACCTCAAAATCGATATCTGGGCAGGCCTGTAGGTACAAAAGACGGATCGAATGTTAGAATTGAAAAAATTGGCCGCCATTTTGAATTTCTTTGTTTTAAGGCCAATCGACCTCAAAATCGATATCTGGGCAGGCCTTTAGGTATAAAAGACGGATCCAATGTCAGAATTGAAAAAGTGGCCGCCATTTTGAATTTCTTTGTTTTATGGCCAATCGACCTCAAAATCGATATTTGGGCAGGCCTTTAGGTATAAAAGACGGATCCAATGTCAGAATTGAAAAAAGTGGCCGCCATTTTGGATTTCTTTGTTTTGAGGCCAATCGACCTCAAAATCGATATCTGGGCAGGCCTTTAGGTACCGAAGACGGATCCAATGTTAGAATTGAAAAAAGTGGCCGCCATTTTGAATTTCTTTGTTTTAAGGCTAATCGACCTCAAAATCGATATCTGGGCAGGCCTGTAAGTAGAAAAGACGGATCCAATGTTAAAATTGAAAAAAGTGGCCGCCATTTTGAGTTTCTTTGTTTTATGGCCAATCGACCTCAAAATCGATATCTGGGCAGGCCTGTAGGTACAAAAGACGGATCGAATGTTAGAATTGAAAAAATTGGCCGCCATTTTGAATTTCTTTGTTTTAAGGCCAATCGACCTCAAAATCGATATCTGGGCAGGCCTGTAAGTAGAAAAGACGAATCCAATGTTAAAATTGAAAAAAGTGGCCGCCATTTTGAATTTCTTTGTTTTAAGGCCAATCGACCTCAAAATCAATTTCTCGGCATATCTGTAGTTACCAAAAACGGATCCAATGTCGGAATTGAAAAAAGAGGCCACCACTTAGGACTTCTTTATTTTAAGCTAATTAACGTCAAAATCGATACTTGGCGATAGTAAAAAACAGATCTAATGTTAGACTCAATAAAAGTGGTCGCCATTTTAAACTTCTTTGTTTTTAAGACTGATTGGATTTAAGATAGATATTTGGGCTTGTATTTAGCCAAATAGAATAAATCGAGGTGTAATATATGTATGTACGCGCGTGAGAAGTTATACTTCTTTGGCATCATTAACCTTTATAGTTTGGGAAAATTGCAGTCTTGGCTTCGGCCTTTGAATTTTGAAAAAGTCCTTGGGTGTGGTAAAACAACAACAGACAAGGCTGCAAGGCTAAGCGCCTTTGTCTTCTCCTTTTACTAAAAAATAAATTATTATTAGAAACTGTAACGGTTTTGATTTAAATAAAAATATGTACCACTGACTTTACAGAAATACTTTCATACAAAATATCACCAAGCGAACGACCGGCACGAAGACAATGACCAACTAACTCGAACTGTCAAACGTTCTATGCTTTTATAGCAAAAATTGTAGATCATGTCATTAATACCCGCACAAAAAATATTTTTGCCCTAACATTATATTATATAATTATTAAATATAGAATTTAGAGAATAATAAATATATATGACATAATTTGTACTTAATATTAGAAGATTCTTAATTTAAAATATTTATTATTGATTATTTATTATTTTAAAAATAATTTTTTTTTTATAATTAATTTAAAAAAAAGACAACCAATAATATCACTTAAGACGAGGCTATATGGACTTGAACCCTTTGCCTTCCCTATAAGGGGAAAATTATAATAAAAAAACAACCGTGAGAATTTTTGTGTCACACATGCGCGCGCATCGTAAAATTTCACTCCCATAAATTTTTCATAACGCGCTTAAGGTATAACTTCAAAAAAAAAAAGATACAGTAATTGAATGGCCACCCACCAGGGCATAACGATGTAGGGGAAGAAAAATATTATAGTAAGATAATTTCTACTACGCGGCTAATTATGCTTCTAGCTATTGTTGAATTGCTAACGACCCCCGGATTTTTAACCGATTTTGATGCTTTCACAGAAGAATTTACTTTATTAGCTGTTTGCTGCCACGGGCCACTTCTTAAATTCGAAGACAAATTCCTTTTTTTGCGACATAACAAAGCTGCAATATCATTATTGAAGAGAATTGAATAAGCTTTGATGGTGATATTATTTAAAAGTGATATAATTAAAACCTACTATAGTTTGTGGCCATGTCCAGCGGATTTTGATTTTAAAACCAATGGCCCTTAAAACAAGAACATTTAACATGGAATGCAGTTATTAAAATTCCAACCTCGATTAATTAGTTTTGGCTAAAAGACAAGCCCAAATATCTATCTTAAATCCAATCAGTCTTAAAACAAAGAAGTACGAAATGGCGACCACTTTTCTTAAGTCTAACATTAGATCTGACTTTTACTATCAATGGCATGCCAAGTATCGATTTTGAGGTCAATTGGCCTTAAAACAAAGAAATTCAAAATGGCGGCCACTTTTTTCAATTCTAACATTGGATCCGTCTTCATTACCTAAAGGCTTGCCCAGATATCGATTTTGAGGTCGATTGGCTTTAAAACAAAGAAATTCAAAATGGCGGCCACTTTTTTCAATTATAACATTGGATCCAACTGTTGTACCTACAGGCCTGCCTAGATATCGATTTTGAGGTCGATTGGCCTTAAAACAAAGAAATTCAAAATGGCGGCCACTTTTTTCAATTCTAACATTGGATCCGTCTTTTATACCTAAAGGCCTGCTCAGATATCGATTTTGAGGTCGATTGGCCTTAAAACAAAGAAATTCAAAATGGCGGCCACTTTTTTCAATTCTAACATTGGATCCGTCTTCGGTACCTAAAGGCCTGCCCAGATATCGATTTTGAGGTCGATTGGCCTTAAAACAAAGAAATTCAAAATGGCGGCCACTTTTTTCAATTCTAACATTGGATCCGTCTTTTCTACTTACAGGCCTGCCCAGATATCGATTTTAAGGTCGATTGGCCTTAAAACAAAGAAATTCAAAATGGCGGCCACTTTTTTCAATTATAACATTGGATCCAACTTTTGTACCTACAGGCCTGCCCAGATATCGATTTTGAGGTCGATTGGCCATAAAACAAAGAAATTCAAAATGGCGGCCACTTTTTTCAATTATAAGATTGGATCCAACTTTTGTACCTACAGGCCTGCCTAGATATCGATTTTGAGGTCGATTGGCCTTAAAACAAAGAAATTCAAAATGGCGGCCACTTTTTTCAATTCTAACATTGGATCCGTCTTTTATACCTAAAGGCCTGCTCAGATATCGATTTTGAGGTCGATTGGCCTTAAAACAAAGAAATTCAAAATGGCGGCCACTTTTTTCAATTCTAACATTGGATCCGTCTTCGGTACCTAAAGGCCTGCCCAGATATCGATTTTGAGGTCGATTGGCCTTAAAACAAAGAAATTCAAAATGGCGGCCACTTTTTTCAATTCTAACATTGGATCCGTCTTTTCTACTTACAGGCCTGCCCAGATATCGATTTTGAGGCCAATCGGCCTCAAAACAAAGAAATTCAAAATGGCGGCCGCTTTTCTCAATTCTAATATATAATTAAGATTTGCATCCAATGGAAACCCAAAAATAACCTAAAAAGAAACAACCTGTAGATGTTCAGTTTTCATACATTTTGCAGAAATCGGCCCAAGCGTGGATCCACGCTCCGGCAGAGTTTGAACACTTTTTTTGAGCGTGGATCCACGCTCCCGGCACGCGAGGGCTTAAAGACCGCTACAAAACTGGTTTACGCCACCTTGAAACCGAACATTTTGACGAAAACAGTTTCCGTCGTGGGACAAAATGTAGAGTTGGTCTAAAACTATAGGTAATATCTACTTGTAGTCTAAGTATCTACTTGTAGTCTAAGTATCTACTTCACTTCTTCTTGTTATTGTGACAAATATCATTGCAACTTCGACATTGTAGATATTTAAACATCACAAGGGGTGTTGATGCATACTAGATGTGCTTTTTCCTTGGATATCGTTATAATTGTCTTCAAGCCGAAATAAAAAGTAAAAAATAAAAAATCACGTTAATATTTGAAAGCGTAAAGTATTCCTAAGAATGAAAACTATAAAAAGATGGTACCTTTATCCTAATGAAAAAGTTAGAAACTTAACAATCTCTATGGAAGGTAATTTAGAAAATCAATAATATTACATGTCATAAATATTAAGTATTGTTTACGTATATCTTAAAAATAATTTTAAAGACTAGTTTTATTATCCTATGTTTATATATATTATAGTTGTTATTAATAGGTATAGCACCTCAAATTTGCAATGTCTGAAAAGGACTACTAAGCTATAAGCACATAAAAATGTAACAACAGCAGCTATTGTACACTTAATCCTACTAATATTATAAAGGCGAAAGTTTGTAAGAATGTATGGATGTTTGGATGTATGGATGTTTGTTCCCCTTTCACGCAAAAACTACTGAACGGATTTCGATGAAATTTGGCACACTGGCACATCATGTCCTGGACAATTACAACACATAGGCTACTTGTTATCCCGGGAAAACATAAAGCGGGACTTTTATCCCGGAAAAACTTTTTAACGCGGGCGGAGCCGCGGGCAAAAGCTAGTATGCAAATAAATAAATAATACTAAGGTTGATTCAGAATAAGAGGATCATGATTGACACCTTATGAAACGAAGGACAATATCGTTGTACAAGGAATTGTCTACTGGACGCGGATTACGTTCAATTCCTAGTAAAATTGAATAGACAGCTACTTTCACTATGTGAATCATAGTGGATTATTTACACGCAGCTATTAATAATCATGAGTTTATATTTGTAACCAAAGTAAAAAGCACATTATAAGAATAATAATACCAGCCCTGTATTATATACTGCCCACTGCTGAGCACGGGCCTCCTCTACTACTGAAAGGCTTTTAGGCCTTAGTCTACCACGCTGGCCTAGTACGAATTGGCAGACTTCACATACCCTCAAAATTCTTATGGACAATTCTCAGGCATGTAGGTTTCCTCACGATGTTTTCCTTCAGCGTTAAAGCGAAGGACATTATTAGATAATAAATGCAATGCTCTATAGCTATAGAGCATGGTGCCATATACATCTTGTTTGCATTTGCCCCGTATGTAACATATTTTGTTATAAACAACGAGCTCTTCGGTCAAATGATCGCCACCACTCACAAATATCCACAATAGTAGATCAAGGATGCATTGCCTTCCTTAAAAGAAAAGGATAGAGACTAAAGAGGGCAAGAGTCTGGAAATTGTTATATGCAACAGCAATCGGTCACTTCACTTTAGATTTCATCGAGCGCAAATAAGTACCCCGGTCGTGTCAGCACTCAGCCCACCCATATAACAGGGTGATTCTACCTTCTTAACAATGTTAGTATTGTTTAGATGCAAACGAACAAATGCGAATGTTCGTGGATATGTTTGGGTAGATCCGATTACGGGATTTATAGATCTTTTCCAGGAGAAGTACACAATAGATCTCTCTTTCCAGGAAAGGTATTTCACTCTTGCGGAAGAAACAACCATGTCTAAAACTATTTTAAATATCAATGCAGTATCTATGAACGACATTCAGTGCTTCATATTGATGGTTTATGTAAGTAATAAATCAATATATTAGGTGATAATTAGAGTGTGTAGCAACCATCCTTCCGTTGCGGTGAAGGACGGAAGCGCCACGTGACTCACATGGCCGCGGTGCGTGCGCGCCTCGCTCGGTTCACTGCCCATTGTCTACACACCATAAACGTTGTCTATTTACGCCATAGATAATATTAAACAGGAACAATACTATATGCCGTATGTACTTGTGTAGAGCCTATTATAATATGCCTTTGCTAACTCGACGTTTCAAAGTTCTATTTTATTGGTAATGGTTATAGTCCGAGGTTATTACTTACAGCACTGGCCAATTCTTTATTTTAACAACTAGTTGAATTGGGTTTAATATTATATTTAACTGTTTTTTTCGTGTGTCACGCGATATACTTAGTTAAATGGTTTACTGGTCTTTAAGTTAATAAGCCCATTCTACCGTCTAGTGTTAGAAAACGATTTTCGGACCCTATCCTGGCACAGACTTAAATCAGCCTATAACAATTTTATTTCTAGAATTTCCAGTTCCCAAGATTACACCAGTTCTCTATAAGTAATAGGTGTTATCCTTTATTTTAGCCTAGGTAAAGGAATCATGAGACTTCTTAACATTAACACACAGTTTTGAGCAAGTTCTTTGCGCGTTTATCCGGTATTTGCGAAAAATCCTGTTTACAACATTTATGCAAGCTCGCCAAATATTACAACATCGATGAATCACATAAATTGACAATATAGTATTAAACAGGTTGTTAACAAAATACTCATGTAAGTTTTGCGGATAAGGTTTTCCAAACATCACAATGATTCGGAAATAAATTAACAATTTTAGTTACAGTTTACTTCATAAGTCAGGGTCTAAACATATTATTGCTGTTAGATACATCATGATAAACCATTACTTTTCCAAACAACAAGCTGTTTGTTGTTAACTCCTTGCTTATTTGTGATTCAACTAAAGCCGTAAGAGTTATTTTTGGAACGCATAAATGCATAGGTAAAGAGAGCAATTTTAGAGTATTTTTTATAGAAGTATTTATTTTCATAATATCAAATCTAAACGTTTCAGTCACAATTTTACAATTCACAAATGTGATAGAAACTGGTCAAGCAATATAATTATAAAATAACCATTTTAAATTATGTACATTTATATTATAATCATACAAGCAGACGGAGTCTTAAAGTAATGAAATAAATAAGTAGATACAAGAGAGCAAAATTAATTAATTAGCAATAGAGTGATTGATAATAAACATGCATATGGACGGTACAAAACCGAGTTCATCTCGGGTGTTTCTTTTAGCTAGCACATATTATACTAATAAGTAATAACTTAATACTGCTCTGTCGTCATACTCGCTCACATTCAAACATGCCATCGCGCCACTTATTCGAACAATGGACACTTATTATTATAATAAACGCATCAGAAACGAATATTTTGCAAACATAGACTTAAACATAATAGGTAAATGCGCTGTAAGCCTCACAAGATTAAAGCGTCTATCTACAAAACTAACGACTTAGGAATAACTATGAGAGTGCTTATAATAATTGAGATATTTTTTTTATTTTACAAGTACTGGTTAGTCAAAGTTCATTTGTTACTGTACAATGAATATGTGAATACAGATGGAGCTAGTTGCATCGAGCACGATCATTATCCGTACAGATGCGTCGAAACGAGAGCCGAGCACCGTTACATTTTGCCCGCCGGACGCAGAGGATGCGCCGGCCTTATCGCCTCCCACTATGCCTGACTAATTGAATGCCTGCAGATATCGACAGCACAGTAAGCCGTCACCCTAACCGGTAGCCCGAGGCCTTATAAATGCACTTCAGCCCTTAATGTGTACTTCATTATGTCCCTAATGTTTCTAATAAGCCGTTTACACTACTCTAAGCAGTCTCTAGTTCTAGATCATAAATTAACACAATTCACTCGTTATCACAAAATGCATACCGCAGCATGTAAAATGCTCCGATATTCCGGTGGCATGCTCAGGGACGGAGCTGTCCATAATAACCACGTTGCGATCACTGCGTCCGACACGGTCAGTCTTTATCCCGCAACAATTCTGATTTTGCACTTTTCTCGCTCCCATTAAACGAGAAGTTTGCATTATCCTTTTGTTTGTAAGCTTTGTCTAGTTTCGCCGATGGTAGATCGTTATCATCGGATGCAGCTGTCGTAACCGGTGTCACTGGAGCGGGGTTAATGTTTTCACTCCGGCAGAACTCTTGCAGCCAACGTTCCGAGTTGTACGAAGGTCCCTCTCCCCCCAGCTCGGCGGGCAGTATATCAAGCGGTAAAGCGTCATGCAATGTTGATAAATTGTTTCCATGTAGCACTATGCGCTCTCTCGTTTTCGCTTTTAAATAAGGTTTTATGACTGCAAGCGCAGTCTCCACGTACCAAGGTTGTCCAATAAAATGTATGCTCTTAAAACGAATCGGCATACAGTCCTGCAGGCAGTCGATCATCATTTTTAGCACCTTAGCTTGTAAACTGCATGACTGTTTAAAAGTAAATTCTGTCCAATCGACAATAATCACATAACCGTTTGCTTGATTTTGTACGTTTTCAAGAGTACGTTCTAGTGTAAGCAGTAGAGCTCGGAAGACAGAGAGCAGGGGACAGGCGTGCGGGATCCAGTTGGAGGCGAACATGAGCAGCACGCAGCGGCCGCGCCTGTCCCGTTCGGCCAGCACGCCGGGAAGGCCGTCGGCAAGCGCGCGCAGCACGCCGCCATCTGCTGTCGCCCACAGTTCCGAATGTTCGCGTCGATGCTGATGATAACGCACTAATAGTTCGAAACTTTGTTGCACATCGTGTTTCCTCGCGTATAGAAACCGCCGCAAAAAATTGTCATCTTGACATCGACTTTTGTCACGTAGGGCGAGGTTGAGACTGGAATCCACAGTGTCTTTGAGTGCGACGAGGGCACGCTGTCTGTCGCCGTCCGTGAGCCGTTTCCTGGCCGCCTCGCACAGCCGCTCATTTTGCATTTGATGCAGTTTCCAGTCGTATTCAGCGTACTCAGTCATGACTGGTTTTGGTGTGAGTCATGCGGCCTTTCACTGTCGTAACGCGTAGTTGCGCGCGCGCCGCTTGGAGCTCGAAGCCGACTGCGCAGAGTGCTCGCGCCGCGCGCCGCCGCCATCGCCGCCCGTTCATTAAACCGTATAATGCTTCGTTTACATCCGCCAATTACTGTGCCGAGCGAACTGGCCTCCTACGTGAACTACTATCAACACGATGCGATACGACGTGATCCATCGAGATAAATATACGAAATAGTTCCTTCATATATCATATATTTTTATTGATTTTTATCGATTCTATTTCGATAACCAGAATTCAAACTAGGTAGAGCTGAGATTAAACATAGTAACTATAGTACCTACAATTTGTTCAAATCTCGGGTCTACCGAAAATACCGGTTTTGAAAAACTGGTCCGATATTGCGACCCCTAATAGGAAGTGGAAAGAAGCAGCGATAGCTTAGTTAGAAGTGGAACGGACTACCGAGACAAATGTCCGCTGGTTCAAAACCAAAGGGCACGCACCTTGGACTATTCTAAAAATTATGTGTGAATTATTGCACGCTTTAGCGGTGAAAGAAAACATCGTGAGGAATACTCGAAAATTTATCTATAACAATTTCAAAGGTATGTGAAGTCTGCCAACCCGCACTAAGCCAGCGTGGTGGACTAAGGCCTAAACCGTCTCAGTTGTAGAGGAGGCATATGTTCAACAGTGGGCAGTATATATTACAGGGCTGGTATGGTATGGTAATAGTAAGTAAGTAATGCTTTTCATTATCAATCTTATAAAAGCAAAAAGAAGATGTATACTTAGTGGCCGATAGCCTAGTTGGGAATGGAACGGTGTACCTCTGATTTTTCAAAGTTACATGTGTATTGTTTATCAATTATCGTTCGCTTTTACGGTGAAGGAAAACATCGTGAGGAAACCTGCATACCTAAGAAGTTCTTTATAAGAATTTCGAAGGTGTTAGGATCCTTCGGGTATTAAAATAAGTGGACTGTATTACTTAAGACGCTGGTATATTCTCATCAGCAATAATAATAAAAATGACAATAATGAACCGAGGACGGTGAAATTCCAAAGGCAAGTGTCGTTCCTCTTGCCGCTAGCGCCGTCCCCTCTCCGGCGCCCTCCACGCCGACCCCTCTCTGGCGCCCTCCACACCTCACCGCCCCCGCGGCCAGCGCGGCCCGTGCGGAAATATGTGAACGTTGTCTTAACAGAAGGTATGTGATGTCTACCAACCCGCACTAGGCCAGCGTGGTGGACTAAGGCCTAAAACCCTCTCAGTAGTAGAGGAGGCCCGTGCCCAGAAGTGAGACAGTATATAATACAGGGCTGGTATTATTATACTTATTTTAATTGACCAAAAATAATGTTCCAATTTATTTTTAAGTTTTAACCCCTAAAGCAGAAAGAGTTTATACGTGCATTTATCTGAGACATTTTAACTCCCATACAGCTGAATTGAATTTGGTCCCATTTTTTACATCGTCCGTTTTTTACATGGAATATTTATATGACTTGTTGTTACAAAAATAGCTTTTTACAATGAACATCATTAAATTAAAAAAGATTGATGATAAGAAAAAAAATATTAATATTAAATATCATAATTATATAATTAGGATGTTTAATGTTTGATAATATTAAACATTTTTATGCGATATTTCATTTTGAATCTTTCTTAATTAAAATTATATTTATGCTCTAAGAACATGTCGCATTAAAAACGTTTAGCCACTTGTCTGTCTTGTCTTCGTATGAATAACAATATAAAACCAGATATTAAACTAAAGAGAGAGTGACGTTAATAGGTGATATAATAAAATGATATATGTTAATAGGTATATGAATTCATAATTTTAACATAAATTCAGTGTCATTCCACTAAATACATAAGTTATAATGCAGAGTCGCAAAATCGACTAGTTTAACATAAACATATAGCAAATTCCTATAGTAGGTATAGTAAATGTCACTAGCTCCAGTGTTCAGGCAAGTGATACAGTTCAAAGAAAGCATAACTTACACAGGCAGAGCGAGTTATACATAAAAAAAAAACTGAAGGTTGGCAGTATACCGGTCAATTGGCTGGTTGGTTTCTGCGATGACGTAGCTTGGGTGCAAAAGAGATGAATAATAACGAGTGAGTGAGACAGTGATCTACTTTATAACCATTATTTCTACGAAGCCTTATACATAGTATAGGCGGATGGCCGAAAAACGTATAACGTCCGCGCTTTGTTTGTGTTACTTGATAATAGCTAGCGACCATAACAGGGCATGTTTCACTTGTGAACTACAAATTACTATTATATCCACTTTAGCTATTATCGGTAACGACTAATCACACTTAGAAGGTAGGTAGTATGTAAAATACAGGATCTATACAAAAACTGGTAATAATATTGGTACTATACAAATCCTTATACCTTATAAAAATAAAATATCTATGAGTACAGTATAAAATGTAAGAACATATAAATTACGTCACATTTATGCACAAAACTTCGTGTCCCATATCTTTCAGAGTCAAAGACATCAACGACATCTGTGACTTTCTCTACATTTTATTATGATTTCATCAGTCCTACATTTCCTTTGTTATAAGCGCATTTGTTAACATAATAAACTGTTAGTATATGATATTGATATACCAGCAATTATTGTTTTAAATCTAGATGTGAAAATGATAAATTAAAATCTATGTCTAGGTAGACAACGCACAGAAAGGCAAAATCCTTTAAAAATATACCTGTGAATGATGAATTGTTCACAAAGAATGCAATAGAACTGCTACTTTCAAACGATGGTCGAGGATAATTTGGTAATTGTTACAAATGACTTCAAGGGCAATGACTTTTTTAAATTATCCGTGTCGCTGCAAGACGTGGTCGTTGGCCTCACGAGTCGGCTAACGACTAGGCCCGACGCTCCCGTGTTAAAAATAGACACACCCTGTCGCAGATGGGATGATAAAGCCATTAAGTACCTTACTAAACACTCTAAACACTGCATACAATTCACACGCGGCTGTTTATATTATATTGCGATGATTTTGTGGACAGTTACAACAATTGTGAAATGGAATATTGTACAATTAGTTTAAGTATTAAATTGACAATCCAAGAATAATCGAAGATAAAATGTGCCGTTAAAATCAAAATAGACATTAAAGATAATATTCTTTTGCCCATTGATATATTTTATTTCATACTTTTAAGGCATATTGTTGAATCATCACCCGCGTTTTTTTGTCGAGAACAGTAAGTACTAAGTACTCAATTACATTAATTACAAACGCATAGTTACAAAAATATTACAAATTTTACACAAAAATTTTTGTACCCGCATTATAAGGTCGCCGCCATCTGGATTCCTGACTTATTAGCAACTTATCTTAAATTGTTTCAATTTTGGAACAATTCTACCTATTAGGGTATCATTTGGGAAACTTTCCATTATATAGATCGTAGGGCAATAAAAGAAACTTGATTTTATTACGGAAGCGGAATGAAATTACATAATGTCGCAGCACTATACTTTTTTTTTAAGTTTTTGTCAATTACAATAGTATGGGAACTTCAAAATCAAATTATTTATCTATTAGACAGGTTTATGAATGAGTTTTCAGTCCACGAATTGTCTAATATCTTGTCAATTACGCCACCGAGGCAGTCTAAAATACTATTTGTAAAATCTGGTTGTATGACCCTAAAAAAAGACAAAATAAGTAGGTACATAGAATGCCCTGTATTCATGATAATATATAACCTCGCAAATAGTCTTATCAAACCATGAAGTTATTGTATCGATCAGTAAAGATAACAAACGATAAGCTGACGTTATCAGGCCGATAGAGAAACATGTGTGATTTATAACATCGCTAAATTTGTTTTGGCACATTGCGTAAAGTAATTTTCAAAGAAAATTAGGGCTTAAAAGGTTTCCCTTTAACTAATACATATTTTCATACGTATTAGTTAAAGCTTAGATGACCATTGGCCAAAGAGATATATTAACAACATTTGGAGCTAAGGTTATTGTAGTTTTTAGTATTACAGACAAATTTCATTTTAAATGCTGTAGGTATGTAATGTTGTCATAGTCTTAAATATTATTATTATGATATTGTAATTGATTCAGAAAGTTTAAAGTAAAATAAATCGTTGAGCCAATCTATGGCATTTGATATTAAGATTTTACTTAACGTGAGATAAACATAGGATTAGGAATGTAGTACTTACGTATTGATTTTATGAATTGACAAGCAAAAAAATCATCACATATAAGGTAATAATAATAATAATAAAAATATTTATTTGCACAACATGAAAATAACAAAAATATTCTAAACAATGAGTGACATAAAATTGTTGGTGCTTACACAGAAATTTTTAAACAGTATTTAACAGGGGGCCCCAAACTAGGCAAAGCCTGTATCTTGGAGACCAGAGTGGTTATATTTGTAATCTAGCTTAATATTACGGATTTAATATAGTTTGGTATTTTTATGTATTTATTAATAAGTATAACACTTTTATCAATTTAATTAACAAATCTAATACTTATATTCCAACTTATACTAACTTATATTATGTAGTTATAGTAGTTCTTTTTACTTCAGTAGTTCTAATCTTATTTATTTTTATATAAAGTACAAATATAGTTATATATTGTGTCTTAATGAGCATTCACTAAAGACCTGTATTGTGAAGTTAATTTTAACAATATTATATAAAATCTTACTTAATTATTAATTACTAGTATTAAATTAATATGTTTTCGGTATCTATATAATCTAATGACTGGAGCCATTTTATTTATTAATTCAATATGCCTTTGAAGTTAATAAATAATTTATAGCGAGTGATGTTCACCTGCGTAATAGGTAATTCAATGATATTCCAAAAACATATTTATGATATTACTAGTAGTGCTCGCGGCTCCGCCCGCGTGAAAAAGTTTTCCGGGACAAAAATATTTTCCTGGGATAAAAAGTAGCCTAGGAGCACTCAGTTATGTAGCTTCCTATTAGTAAAAGAATTTTCAAAGTTGGTTTAGTAGGTCCTGAGATTAGCGCGTTCAAACAAACAAACAAACAAACTCTTCAGCTTTATAATATTAGTATAGATTATCAATCGCAATCTAATGACTGGAAAGTAACACAATTGGGATAGTTATATACACTACACTTAAATGTCATGTACAATTATGTACATGACATTTAAGTGTCATATCATATTTTAACGAGTAGGAACAATAGACAGCTAGTATTAATATACTAGCTGTCTATTAAAATACGTCATCTCTTTCCTTTGAGTATTAGTAGATACTCAAAGTCTCTTTCACATACGTAATGTCAAGAATGTACGTGCGTTACACTTTTTTCGTTTAACTGGTATGGCAAATCTATTTACCTTTTAATAATCATTGGTTAATTCATAAAGTTTAAAATGGCAAAATTGCAAAATGGCAATTAAGCTAATATGCGACATATCTACTTTAAATATTTTATTAATCATAAATCGTTAATTAGGATTAGCTTTCAACATATACGTCAACGTTACTTTAAAAAACGTATATCAACGAGTAACAAAAGCTGCGATAGCCAAAGATTTTCAAAAAGTATAGAAACTGCATCGTAAGTGATTTTATAAACATGCAACTTAAAACACCATCTTAATCTCTACTATAAAGAAAAGCGTCGCCCCATCAAGTAACAGTCCAAAAAATCCCCAAGAAACCTTACTTAATATTCGACACATATTTTCAAATTTTCTGGCATTGTGGTTATGCGTGATAATTACTTCCCACAGAGTGACCGATTTGCTCGTTTACAGGCAGTGTTACAAGAGTAAAGATATATTTCATATGATAAACACTCACTCTCGCCTTTTATCCCCGAAGGGTTAGGCAGATGCGCAACTAGTTCACCGACTTGTAGCCGTGCGTATTCTATTCCATGTTGTGACAGGAAGCGAGCCTATCGCCATATCGGGCACAAATTCCAAACCCCGACCTGATACTGAGTAGAAAAAGCCAATGTCACTTTGTCCGACCCGGAGTCCTATCGCGAGACCTCAAACTGCAGTCATATCTTAATACAACTACGCCACCGAGGCAGTCATATATTTCATGTGACACATACTTGTTGTTAGAAAACAAATGATCTTTGTATGTCATCCTACTATTTTAAACAAAACAAATATTTAAATAATAAAAAAAACTAATACTCCTCTCAAATAGATAAGAAAACAAAATGCCTGATGGAAATCAGATCACCGTGATGCCTTTGAAAATATAAATAGTACAACACCCAGGTCAATGTCAGATAATGCAAGTAAAGATAAGCAGAAATGTATAATAATTACAAATACATATAATCTACGTAAAACAACGTTAGTTATGTTTAAAGATATTGTACCATAAGTGTGTAGACAATCCGTTCTCATAGAATAATCACAAATCAATTAACAGATATTTAAATCGGTTGTTACTTGTTATATAATAAGTACCTACTTATATGGTGACTAAAAGTTTAATTTAATATTATATAATATTTAGAACTGCCTGAATTTTTATTTATTTAATATCGACTGCCTCGGTGGCGTAGTTGTACTACAGTACGACTGCAAAGCTGAGGTCTCAGGTTCGATCCCCGGGTCGGGCAAAGTGATATTGAGTTTTTCTATTCAGTATAAGCCCGGAGTCTGGAATTTGTGCCCGATATGGCGATAGGCTCGCCCCTATCACATCATGGGACGGAATTACGGCGAAAAGTGGGTGCACTAGTTGCGCCTCTGCCTACCCCTTCGGGGATAACAGGCGTGAGTGTATAAGTATATGTGTATGTAAATATTCATTAAACAATAATCTTACAAATTCTATTCTAAAAATTCAAATTTATTTTCCAACTCATTAAGATATTTTAGTGACAAAGCAGACACTCTACAGTCTACACAGATAACCGACACATACAAATATTTAAAACTTGCGAACTACTTTGTTTTACCAATAAACATCCGTTGTGTTACAAATTGTGACACAGCAATGGACTAAAAAGCATAAAAAACTGGTTTTCTTTCTTTGTTATTTGTACGTTCTTAGTAGATGAGTAACAAAATGAGAACACAATGAATGCTTGGTATATTATGTAAACAAATATAACTATTTCAAATTGTTCGTAATTATTTTACAAGGTCACATCACGTGTTGTCACGTGTTCATAGAGACTAGAAAGAGGTATTACCATAACAATCGTCTAATAGTTAGCAGCTTTGTTTACTCAACTATATACACATTCATTAGTAAGTACGAATATTAAATGATTCGAACACTTTATACATTTTTTTTATATGGCCATCTTCGGCTCATTAGGGACGGCTGCGGGCTTCCTCCGACTCACGTCTAAGTTGTCGTCCGCAACCGCCCCTGCGCGTACCGCGTTTTTGCGGTCCTTTTTCCTGTTGCGGGGGCTCAGAAGCCCCCGAAACACCGTATCGTGTCCGCCTGTTGGTGTCCGAGGCAGCGTGAGACACGCTGCCTCGGACATGTCCATCACGGGGGCCACAGAAGTTGGCTAGACTAATGGGTGGGCGGCACGTCCCGCCCACCCGTGACCCCCGGAGGCCCCTA